>OY856414.1:911370536-913933869 GCA_963693085.1 Alisma plantago-aquatica
GCACGTTGTCTCATCCACGATCAGTGATCGTGTGATTGAAAGAGCGAGAGTCTGGGGTAGTTACCATCAGAAGTGCAGAGACCCTCTATGACCCATCAACCATGTAATATGAATATGGGTTAAACAAGTTGAGTGCTCGATCTCCCTCATCTCTCCACCGCAAACTGTAGGTGGCATGGGTAATAAGAGGAGATGGAGATAGGAAGTTATGAGGAGTAGAATCTAAGTCTAGAAGGTGTCTAGAGCTAACCAAAGCAAGGAAAACATGAGGGTAATATCAATCCATAGAGTTGGAGCTCTAAAGACCTGCTGGAACGTGAGAAAAGGGAGACTCCAGCATCAAGCCACAATGATGGTGGCGTGAAGAGGGTAATGATGGGGTGAGCATCATGTTGAGGACTCATGTTAGAGCCGATCTGGGTGGAGGCTGTTATCACCGTGGCAGGATGTAATGAAGACAGACCATCCTCTAGTCACTGGAGTCCCATCTTACACCAAGTAAGGATCTACCCTTGAAGTAATGGTAGATGCGGATGCAGTCGAGCCCAGAATTAGTGTGCCTCATGCTTGAAGAGGAGTTGCATGGAGCAGCGACGATGCCTTCCCAGGGATGCATCTGAGTAGCAAGAGATGACTGATTTGTTTCCCGAGTCACACTACGAGAAAGATAGGAATTAGCTACGTTTAGTCTAGCTACGTATATATTGAATGTAACCAAAAATACCTTTCCTTTACAATATATAAAATTATAGTTAAACAAATGTAGTTAATAATATAATTAAGTAATAGCTACAAATTTGCTTACAAAATACATATAATGATCTTTTTAGTAGAAATGTATTAGCGAGTTTGTGGATACTATTTTATTTCCCAAATTTTGTAATTTGGCTCCCATTTTTATTAACTTGTTGTGTACCTTGTTTTTTAAGTGTTACCCGCTCCATCCATCATCATTCTCCCCAAATCAAGGGCGTTTTTCCCTTGGCCATCATGCTGACTGCAATGACGGAGGGAAACCTGGAGGTAAATATCTTCAATCTACTTTAGCATAATCTCTGGCTCAGTATTTTCATCGGGTGCTATTCTTTCTCCCTCTCCGGTGCCCTCTCTATTTGCCTTATCTTGGATTTTTAATCTGTTTCCCCTTTCCCAAACTGCCCAACCTCAACGTGGTACAAAAATCGGGATGAGATGCTAATATATATACCGTGTCACCTCTTAGGCTTTAGCTTCTCCCATTGATGGTTGCCCTCATTCACGTAACAGGTAATGGAAATGACTCTACCTCAATAACAATTGCAATGCTATTCTAAAGACCTGGAACAACCACCTTTAGGATGCTGGTAGAAGGAAGACTAATTTCACCTAGATGAGTCAGCGCCTAGATGAGCCAGCGTGTTGTCATAGTGCAGATTGGGTGCGTTCATACACATTCTAGATTGGTGAGTTCGCACACACATTAGTGTCATCATAGGTTTTGAGAAGATGTGAATGTATTTCCACTACCGTGAACCTTTTCAATATGCTTATTTCCATTCATTCTGATTTTTGGAAACAAATTTGAGTAACATTGGTGAGAACAAGTTTCTTCCTAATAAGGTGGCTGATGAGAATTTATGTAGCTCTGTGAACTAGTTACTCAAGTTAAGCTTTCTGTTATTAACAACTATTATGATGGAAATAGAGCTGCAAATTGTCTATCTATATAGTAACATTTTTGTTCTTGTACTATTTTTCCTAATTTTGTTTGTCTGATGGAGGCGGTGTAGAAATTAGCCATCCAAATAATCCCATTTGCTCTTTATTTGGGTGGAATTGTCTCTAGTTCACTAAGGTGACCTGGAGAAGCATTTGCTAGAATTTATTATTAAAACTCTAGTTCTTATAATTATCTAATGCCTCATGAATGAACTGAATGCACGACTTTACGTGAAAAGAGATGTACACTTTTTTATCTGTGTTCAAATTGAATGTGATTTATCATTCTATCTAATCATATTCCATTTGAATGACTATATTTTATCATTTATCTTATATTTTAGTAATCTTTGAGTTGTCGAGTTGTACTGATTTAGTAAAAAAGATAAATTCATTTCGTGGTCTTTGATAGTATTGAAGTTACTAATACTTCATAGGCCACAATATTCTATAAAGTGCAGAAAAAACATCTATGTGGTTGTATTGCAAATCATCAACGGATGAACCGCCTACATATCACAGTGTACCTACTAGGGGTCATCTGCATTGTAAGGAAATTGTGGTGAAAGAAACTAAATTCGTAGATGTCTACAGAACCACCAATGTTACTTTATAGCCTATAAGGAAGCTTCTACAATTGGATCAAATATGATGGCTATGTTAAGTTGGCTACGCTATCAACAGCACTACACAGTCCAGAGGCGCGCAGCTGTTGCACTATCCACGGCAACACAGGCATCAAGACTTGGACTCTATTAGGTTGTTACAGCTCCACCTTTTATGGATCGCTGCTATTTCGGATCTTTATCAAACGTGTACAATGTACTCATGTAAATCTTTTGTTATAAATACTAATACAGAAGCACAAAGTAATAGTGTGCTGAATTACAAAATAGCTTTCTCAACTTGGTATCGAACAAATTCTATCCTCCTCCATGGCCCCTTCCACCACCAACGCAGACTCTAATCCTGCTGCTCCATCGTCTTTCCCCTCCCTTAATCATGTCACCAGTCTTCTCTCCCTCAAGCTGACATCCACTAACTATTTACTCTGGAAAACCCAACTTCTCCATCTCCTGCGTGCCCATGATCTTGTAGGATTTGTGGACGGCAGTTCTGTCCCACCTCCATGATCCCTCCCTATCACATACAATGATTCTCCACCCATACCCAATCTTGAATATGTGGCATGGCTCCATAAAGATCAGCACATTTTAACATGGTTGGTTGCTTCTCTATCGGAAGAGGTTCTTCCCCACGTGGTTTGCCTTTCCACTTCTTATGTTGTCTGGCACGTCCTTCATCAGGCATTTGGTGCCGCTTCAAATACCCGCATTCTACAGTTGCAATGCCAACTTCAAAATCTCAGAAAAGGTGATACATGTGTCACCACTTATTTACATTAGGAAAAATATTATGCTGATCAACTAGCAGCGGCTGACCATCCCCTTCCTCTAGCCACATTCAATGCAATCATATTCAACACTCTTAGCTCTGATTTTGGTGCCTTAGTCTCCATTTCTCTACACGTGTTGAGCCTGTATCTTACTCGAAGCTACACAGTCTGTTTACCAGTGAAGAAATACGCATGCATACTCAACAAACGACGTTGCTTCCTGTTGTCAATCTCTCTGTTGGGAGCAATGGTTCAGTTCCAAGCCACGCTACTTTTGGCTCTCCCAGTACTCGAGGTCGTGGATGTGGACGTGGGCGCGGTCGTGCCCCTGCCCCCCGTCGGGACCCTTGTCCCGTATGTGGTGTCCATGGCCACAACCCATATCACTGTCGCTATCGCCATAAAGTGCGTCAATCTCCACAGGCTCATGCTACCATGACGGCTCCCTCTTTCAGCATGGTGCCATCACCACTGCCGCCCTTTGAAGAATGGTACTCAGACACCGGTGCCACTCACTATGTAATGCCTTCACTTCAACAACTACAATGCTCCAAGCCATATATTGGGGTTGATCATGTGCAAGTCAGTAACAGTGTAGGTCTGTCAATCTCTTACATTGGTGATTCATGTATTTTCACTACATCCAAACAGCTCCATCTTTCTAACATGCTTCATGTTCCTTCTATTCGCAAAACCCTTCTTTCTATCCAACGTTTTACCAAAGAACATAATTGTTACTTTGAATTTCATCCTAGTTTTTGTTCTGTGAAGGACTGCTTCTCCCATCGCTAGCTCCTCCAAGGAACGACTAAAGACGGGTTGTACTCCATTCATTCTGCAACCTCCTCTCCACACATTCATCTTACAACCCGTGTCTCTCCACTTTAGTGGCATGAGTGACTCGACCATCCATGTGAAAGAACGCTTCATCACATTGTTCGACACTACAACTTGTCGTGTTTATCATCTTTTGCTTTGAATAAATGTCCCGCATGTTGTATGGGAAAATCCTCCCGTTTATCTTTAAAGCCCACTTTGTCTCATTCTTCTTCTCCTTTACAGTTAATTTCTATTGATGTATGGGGTCCTACCTCGATGCTCAGTTCCGATGGACATCGTTATTTTGTTTTGTTTGTTGATGATTATTCCAAATTCACTTGGGTATTTCCTCTTAAAAATAAATCTGATGTTGCTTTTGTATTTGTACGTTTTCAAGCATAGGTTGAGCATCATTTTCAAACTAAAATACTTGTTGTGCAATCTGACGGGGGTGGTGAAAATCAGGCTCTTGCCTCCCATTTTTCTGTTCATTGCATTCACCATCGTGTCTCATGCCCACACACCCATGAACAAAATGGTACTGTGGAACGTAAAATCCGGCACATCGTTGATATTGGACTCACTCTTCTTGCCCATACCTCTGTTCCGAAACGGTTTTGGCACTTTGCATTTGATACTTCTACCTACCTAATAAACCGTTGTACTACACCCCTTCTTGGTGGTCACTCTCCATATGAAGTTTTGTTCAATACCCCACCTGATCACCAGTTCTTACGAGTGTTTGGTTGTGATGCCTATCCACTAACTCGTCCATACTCCAAGCATAAATTTGAATACCATACAGAACCTTGTGTTTTTCTAAGTTATTGCCCCACTGATGTTGGTTACACACCAGCACAACTTGGGTATCGTTGCTTCCATCTGCCCACTCACTGCTTATATGTCACACGTCATGTCACATTTGATGAAACTATATTTCCCTTTAGCACCTCTATCCTTGGACAACCATCGCCTCCCTCTCCAACATTGTGGCTATCTATTCCCCAATCAGAACCACCACCACCAAGACCAGTGCCTCCACTTCCTCACCAGTCAATACCTCCAAGCCAACCGTCACCACCCAACAACACCTCCATTCCCAATTCCAATGCACCTACTGCTTCTTTGCAACGCAGCAAAACTTTGCCCCCACCTCCAACAACTCCTATTGATAAATCATCCTTTTCACAACCCCACGCCCCCCAAACTATCCACCCAACAAATACATCCTCCTGCCAATTACACAATCAATCAAAAATTAACTACCGCAAACTTGCCGAAATCCATCACTCCAGAGCCTTACTTTCTACACAACACCCTCTCATTTATGTCATTTCTATGTCTCCCACTCTTCCAGAACCCACCTGTTTCATAGAAGCCAATAAAATCCAACCTTGGTGTGGGGCTATGGCGGATGAAATATATGCCCTCATCTCAAATGGCACCTGGTCTCTTGTTCCCCTACAGCCGAATATGAACGTTGTAGGTTGTAAATGGGTTTTCTGTAACAAATATCATGTTGATGGGTCCCATGAGCATCATAAAGCTTGACTTGTAGCTAAAGGGTATCATCAACAAGAAGGTGTGGATTACACATAAACTTTTATCCATGTCATTAAACCTACCACCATACGTGTTGTTGTCTCCCTTGCCGTTACACAACATTGGCAAATTCGTCAACTCAACATCCGTAATGCCTTCCTTCATGGAGACCTTCAAGAAGAAGTTTTCATGTCTCAACCCCCAGGTTTCATCGACCCTAATTATCCTAATCATGTTTTTCGTATCCACAAGTCAATTCATGAGCTCAAACAATCACCACGTGCATGGTTTCACAAACTTCATGACTTCTTTTCGTCGTACAATTTTGTTGCCTCTAAAATAGATGCCTCCTTGTTTATTTATCATCATAATTACTCATTCCATGCACTGGAATATACATTTTTTTAACCATCATGATTATACAATATATGAATTGATAGAAAGAAAGAACCAACATTTGCACACTATTGATAGAATGCAATTCGTCAAATATCAATTTTATCCTAGATTCTGATAATGTTCATTAATTGTTTTTTACTGTCATCAGGTCTGTTGGAAAGTGATAAAAAAAGATGCTACACCCCATAAATTATTTTGACAAAAAATCATGAAAAGAGAGATAAGGGAGCTTGAGACACCAAAAAAGGTCCCTCTTGTGCTTTAATTCAGTATTACTTATTTTTTAAAAGTCATTAGGCTAGAAGGCGTCAGCTTCTTCATCATTGGCTAAATATATTGATTCCTCAACTGTTAAGCTTGCACTACTCTTTCTGACCTTGTTAGATGAGACATCTTTTGCTGGCTCACAGCCAATGCATGCAGCTGGATCACTGGATTGTGGGTGTCATTCAGACTAGATTTGGAATTGTCGACATGCTCTAATTGACATGGGGATTAACAACTTGTTGCCATAATGACTTGAAATCACAAGATAGGTATGGCTTACAACTCAAATCTTTCTTGTTCCTTTATGGTGTATATAACTGAATGGTTTTGAATCTAATATTAAGTATAAAATGATCAATACAGCTCCAATTTATGTGTATGCCCAATATAGCAAAAATTTAAATTTGCTTATTGATCTCAAGCAATTTAGACCCCTACAATCCCACCCCAACCCAAAGTCAATACAATACTCAGAAAGATTTGTTGTTCATTCAAACTTGTTTGTCGTCTCATTCAAAGTCAGTCCAATTGGAACACTAATTGTGCCCTTTTGGATCAAGAACTTAGAGCCTTCTACAGATTTCTTAGAATCTTATATTTTGTAATCATTCAAAATCTGCATTGCAAATATATGAGCATAGATATGTAGAGATCCTAAGAGATTCTAATTCATTAATGGTGTTTTATCAATGATGATTCTTTTTATTTTATTTTGAAGTGTTTCTGGAATTTGTTGAAGTCATTGAGAGTATGTATGGGGATACTATACTCATTCAAGATGCCATGGGAGAGAAGGCAAGTTTCCATTCTACAACAAGTTTTTCTTCAACCACCAATATGAGCATATTATTTCTTTTGGGTTTGAAACAGCCACAGTAAAGACAGTTTTAGTAATGCATTCAATATCTTGAGTTTTTCTGCGTCCAAATATCTCTAAATAGCCATTTCCCACTAAAAATGATCCAAATTTTTGGAAAATGCAAGTCAACTAAATGGATAACCCGCGTCCTGAAGAGAGGACACCTTGTCGGGTAGCAAAAATACGCAATTCATTTAGAAGATATAGCAATCGGCAATTTACAGTAGAATAAGCTTAAACATTATGGAGCGTCCAAGATGACTAACATTACCCCTAGCATATACTAGGATAAATCATTACCCCTAGCATAGACTAGGATAACCGCATAAGCGTGTTTGTTAAGGTATTTTGAATGTGCACTAATATTATAAGTTACTATACTTAACAACTACAGATTATAAGCATATATACCCTGCATACTGACGATATTTACAATATCATAGTCCTTGCTATTAGAAAGCACCAGATACTTGATTTTTATTCTGGAACTCTTGTTCCCATATTCTTCATATGTAACTATAGATAACAATCTGTACAAAGCTATGCCACCTTTTATTCCTAGGAACTGGTTAATTGACATTGTAACACCTTTTATTCGTATATTCTATTGTGCAATGAAAGCATTCTTACTAATAAAAGCCGACATTCAAGGGTTTGTTTTTGGTGATAGCTAAATTATACCTATCCTGAAGAAAACTATTATACCACTGCATAGTGATGTGTTGAAATAGGCAGAGGGATTCTTGGTGATTGCTAAATTATACCTATCCTGAAGTATTTGCAGAGCTACATAGAATCTTGATATATGAATATGCTTGAAATGAGCCTATATCATATTATTATATTTAGAGATTCGATGAGATGTCAACCACTCCATAGTCTGTTCACTTACTAAGATACGACAACATAAATTCCCTCAATAATTTGATATGTAAAAGTTCCAAATTTGCAATTGGGATCAATTGGTGAAATGTATAACTTCAGTTGAAGAGTCCATTTATGTAAAGCTACTCAGCGTCAACTGTTTAGGAGCTTTGTTAATAAGTGGAACATTAAAATGTAGCATGAACTATGTAGTAGGACTTATGTTCACAAGCTATGAACTACTATTTCCTAGGTTTTTGAACAAGTATTGTCATTAGTTTTTCTGCCACTCTATGGAGGAGCCTCAAGCTTGATGCTAGTGTCTGAGAATTGGTGTTTTTTCTTTGATCTCACATTTTGGTCATTTTTTTCATACATTATACTGAGTTCGGCATTCATCTTGTTCTTCATGCAATGCACTATAAGCAAACTGATGAAATTCATTTGAATGTTGTTTTTGATTTCTTGACTCAGGGAATAAATGAAACTGGTGAAATATTATCCTTGTTGGAGAATCTATATGCTGACTGGAAGCTAGCCATCATGACTCAGACTCTCCAAATAATCAGTCGTACTGATAGTAGGTAACTACTGCCTGCTCATGTGTAATAAATGTTTTCTCTTATGATGTTTTGTTGTTCTTATTCTACTGAGTTGCAGACAAATGCAATAGAAGTTTTTAATGTTCCTAAGATCCCATAAAATTTATTTGATCTTGCTAGTTTGAACAAGATATTACATCTTTTTCTGGCTTAATGTGTACCATAGTGTCTGGGGTATTAAGGTTAAAAATGTGGACATATTAATTTCCCACCTGGGTTTGATACTATTTTCTGGATAAGTTTTCAAATTGATACTACCTTCTGAACAGATAGAAAATTCACTAGAACCATTTGACTACCAAATCGGAAAACACACCAAATAAGGCACTTTTCCAATCTCTTATAGTTATTTTTTGTACATTTTTGTGAATGTTAGATAACCACCATCCTTACAATCTTCTAGCACATAAGAGTTCAATCATACCTTGATTTTCTGTACTACTCATGTATTAAGCATAACTTTATCATCACAATGGTGGAGATACTAATGAGAAATTGATAATCTTCAAGTAAGAAAATTATTTTCTATCAATTCATATTTCTGTAAAGTTGTTGTTAGTGTATATTAGTAATGTTTTATTTGACTTAGAAATTAGATTCTTACGTGTATGGTTAACTTGGTAGCTCCTTATACTAATTAACTTGTTATTTTCTAGATACCCACCATCAACATTCCGTGTTGGATTTATCTTCTTCATCTAAAAGTGTGTTTTTTATATATTTTCTGTTAATGTGTGGGTGAACGATACATTAAAGTATCTTGGCAGCATAAACTGTTAACTGACATATAGTTGGAAATGAAAAAAGTAACATTGTGTGGGGATTAGTTTGAATTCGAATTACAGTTGTGAGTAGATATTAAAGCCCCTACTATAATGTAAATAATTTGCAAGTCTGTCATTAAAGAACTTCCAGACTTCTTGTTAAAGAGAATAGGTTGTCTAGGTATTGTACCCACCACATCTATTGAGAACACTCCAGTCTCGCTCTAGCATTTCTGCAAAAAACTTCAGAATCTTTCACTTTACTAATTTCTTTCCATACCTTAAGGAGTCTCGTATTTCACTTTACACAATAGCCTCTTTTTATTTCTAAACAACATAACTCTCAACTATTCATTCTTCTGATCAACACCAATATTAGATTAAGGTAGGAGATCTTCTAATTCCTTTATTTTTAACATTATCAAATACATTTCCAGCCTTTTGTTGGTTAGTCTTTAAAATAGGATATAGGTGTTGGATTTGTTTTGTTTTGTGTTTAATAGTTTAGTACAACAATAGGTATTGTATTCTTATGTCTTATTTACTATGGATTGTTAAAAAATAGTTATGGACTCTGTTTGGACAATAGGTTCAGAGTTTAAGAAAGTGGAAAAGATTTTTGGTTACATATTAAGCTTCATATTGCTGATCTTCTAGTTAATTTTATTGTAAACATTGATCTGGTTGGCGTGTCAGCACCATATGCTCATTTTAGAATGTCTTATGTGCTCAAGGGCTTATTGGATTAATGATTTGAGCCCATGATGCTCTTCCTAGTAGGTATTACACAGTCAAATTTTCTTCTTCTTTGAGTATTTTACATAACTCTTTGTTTCAGACTTCTAGATTTATGAATTCAAGTTCAAATTATGTAGAGTAACCTAATAAGCTGACTTATTTCTTGAAGATCAGATTTATCTGTCATTACAAATTAAGTGTGTCACATCAGTCCCAATAGATGTCTCGTCTTGCACAATTCTATAAGTGTATCATTGATAATTTAGTCCACAATTTCTAGCTAATACTCCTCTATGAGTTATGACATTCTACTATATACCTCAAAAAATGGATATGATGCATCTCATTTCAATAGTTCTCGAATGATGATATTGTAGTGGATAACCCATATTCAAATGGAGGTTCAAGGTACCCAAATTCCAGTAGAGGTGCAAGGTACAAATATCGTTCAGATTATAGATATAGTTTTACTAACTCCATTGATTATGTGGACACATATTCACTATAGAGGATTTAGAACCTTGTATCTACTTTTCCCTCAGTATGGACTATGGGTTGTTTATTTCACCTTCTTCCAGCAATGTTGCACTTCCCCTCCCAGCCACACATATTGTCTTATTGTGGCTATTCAGTTTGGTATACCAATCCTCCTTTTATTGCATCCAAATAGGGGAAAGAAAACTGACATCCTATCATGCATCCCATATAATAATTTCCTATCTCATCCTAAGGTCCACGTTTTAATATCCCATATAATAATTTTCTTCGGTACTTCTTATCACGACGGAAACACCATGTTTACAACATTTTTTTCTTTCATTTAAGTAACATGATCACAGTAACAACCACGATTACTACCAAATGTTGTAAGCAAAAGTAATGACTTGATGCCACATCATACCAAGAAAAATAGAAGAAGTACAAACTACATGATTAACATTGATCTGATTTCTAGTTCACCAAACTACACCCAACTTCATTGTACCAAATAGGGCCCAAGTATATAGAGAGGCAAATTGGTCGCTATTACTTTCTTGGGTTAGGGATTAGCTTCCAACTATAACAAATTTTTTATGGCTTTCTATAGCTTTTCTGGTCCAAATCCTAAAGTATCCTCCAAGAATATTTAATCTATTAATGTTCCACCATTTTCTTATGTAGAACAATAGTTCTTCTTTTCTATCTAGCAATGTTTATATCCATATTACCCTACATCATTGGTCTTCATCAGTTTTTTCTTTCTTTTTGTATCTTGTGATGTCTTCTCATTGTTCCATACCATCCTTTTTGAACTAAACAAATTGGGTTGGTTGGAAAATCAACCATTCACAATGGTCATTTACATGTCTACTAAAAAATATGAATTGAATAAAATGCTTTCTCAAATTCATTAAGCGCTTCCTAATGTCTACCAATATATTATATTCTTTTATAGTTGCAGTTTGATTTAGAAATTCTTTGAAGTTCAGCTGAGTTTATTAGTCATGTTCACTTTCTGCTTTGATTTGACAATGTAGATGTAACAAATGTATGTTCTTTTGAATCTCTTTGTCTTGGTTTTCCATAGTTGTGATGTATATTCTTGACTTTTGTAGCTTATAAATATTTATCTACTTGTACAAGCTCTTCACACTGTTAGAAATTCACTAGGATTAACTTATGATGTATCATTGATCTTAGCATATTTGACCCATTGAGCCTTAGATGGTATGTGATATCCGTTACATCCAACCCTAAAAAATATGTTTTATCTCCATAAGAAGTATTAGCATTGATCTGTTCTATATTTTAAAAGCTAATATAAAACAATTCACAAAGTTTTTGATGCATGCAAAATGCTCTAAGAGGCATTTACAACAATAAAATTAACCAAAGAGAGCTTGATAGGTGAGTACCTATCCATTCATTTTTTAATTATTTGATAGTTTATTGGTGCTGAAGTAAATAATGAGTTGGTGTGATTCCATCCACCCTTGGCCCACCTCTTCCAAGTGAGGTTACAACAACTTTTGGCTTGCAAACTTGCAGCTATGTTGTTGCTCAGGTCCTATATTTTTCCCATTAAGGCTGGTTTGCATGAGAAGGCACAATTGGGAGGGGGGAGGGAGTAGAGCCCTTCTTTTGAACATTGCAGTATTGATATGCAATGTAGTTGGGTAGGTTAGGACTGCAGTCATGTTTTTACTTTCCTTTTTAGATATGCAGCTGTCCAAAAAAATAGTCCATCATATGTGTGGCTTCTACCTCCTGTGTTCAGGGACCAATCAGACATTCTTGGTCTCAGTGTTGCTCAGATGCTATATGATCCAGGTGCAATAAATTATGATTTTCTGCTGGTCAGTTTTCAGAAGTATTTCTAACAAGAAAGTGCATATGGATGCTCACATCATGCCTTATAAATCCATGTGGATTAGTGGAGTTTATATGATGAAGATTAGTGGAAATAGTACACAAGGTAGCATGTAGGAAGTCAAGAATCTGCTATCCTATAATAGTACAACAAGACTAGTAAAAATGACATCTTAGGTTCACAAGAGTGCATCATACACATCCCTGAAGCCATTTCAATTGATGACCTCCACCCTTCTGCCAACAATCTTGGAATGAAGTTCCTGCGTTGGAGAAGGAGATATCTCAGGATAGGCATTACCTTATTTATGGAATTTCTTGCTTCTCATTTTGTTTGTATTTTTCTTTTCATCATCTACTACATTTATATTTTCCATGTTTACATGTGTGTGTCATTCTGTGTGTATTTGCTGCTCTATTTTAATGATTTCTATAGGCATGCTCTGTTTTAACAATTTCTATTGGCCTTCCCTTATTGTGCTCATCTTTGGCATGCAAAATCTTGTGATAACTACTACATATCTACTCATTTGAAATATCAATGAGATGGGCACAAGTCGAGGGTGTTAGGCAGCCATCTTTGCCCTTAAATGAAATTCATTGAGCCCTGTTTGATCTTCACTATGAAGCCAATGATAACCAACCACATCTGCTTTCTTCTTCAAAAAGGTGATAGTACTAAAGTCCTCAGCCAAGGTATGGAAGTATCTATAGCTTCGTTTAAGTTGGATGGAGCCCAAATCTTCTGTAGGTACACACATCACACACATTTTATTCAGCCGAGTCACCAGGTTCATCATATCATTGAAGCTCCACCTCATCATATCATGTGCATAAACACCCACAAACCACATCACCAAGGATCAACCTCTTCACATTAGATCATACACCTAAAAACCTATCCATAGTAGAAACACAGTTACACAACATACACAAACAAGCACCAGTAGATTAAACCAAAATGGAATATACAACAAGGGAACACAGAAAGTATAGAATACTCAGTAGTTTAGCCAAGGGAAAACCTAAAAGCTGACCGAAAACTACTATCTCTGCCCCTACTACCCAATTATTGCACATGTCAATCTGTAGTTTTTCATGTTTAATAAGACCTAGTACCCCACTCCAAGCTCCATTATCTCCAGCAATTATATCTGAATGAACCAGTCCCATTGTGTCAAACAAAATGTAGGAAGTAATATGTTTGAATATTAGTTTCTTGAATTCTATGTATGTTGCAGGAACCACCTGCTAAACCTACTGGTAAAGCAAAGAAACCTTCTCCTGCACCCAGAACAATTCTTTTCAGAAGAATTCACATAATGAAAGGAAACTGGCTTCTGAAGGTAAGGACAACATGATATGTATATATTTTAATTTCATCCCTAAAAGAATATTAGACAGTTGTCTCTTTCCAGTTAGCTCCAAGTATGTAACCAACACTCTCAACTTATTCTGAAAGCTATTGAACACATTGTTGATGTAAAAGTCATTGTATGGGTCACATATTCCCATGTATCACTAAAAAGTATGTTGCATGGAAAGGTGCATGTGTTGGCTACATATCACATAACATATTCACATTACTCTCAATAAGCTCCTTAACCTCAAGCCAACACAGTGCCATGCTACACAAATTAAAGGATCCATTAAAGAATTTATAGACTTACACACTTCAAGCTAAGGAAAGACACGATGAACCAATTACTTTTGAGAATTTTTTTGCAAAGCTCCATAAATATAAAAGCAATAGTGTAATCAGATAGTCAAAAAATTATAAATGAGCATATAGTTTGAGAAAATTGCTAACCTTATTTAAAATTGCAGATAGCTCATAAATACTTTGAACTGACAGAGAGTATGATATTGGTTGAGACAAGTTTGAAGCCAAATCTTATATGCAACAAAACAATACAACTCATAGGATTTCATGTTGAAAGAGATATACAATACGTATAAGCTATAACATTTTACCATATATCTGATTCATAATTTAAACACAACTATTCTAACTAGTGCCCAAACTTCTCAACATTTGCAGGCCTTCCAACTTTCCAGTAGAAGTGAAGAGACAGAATCTTGTACCAACACGAGACCACCACCCTACAAGTAGTTCCTGAACTCGGGTCTCCACACTCTCTAATAAAATATCTGTAATAACACATGACTAGACTATACAAGGAATTTTCCTCAAAAGTAGCTCTAAAACTTTTCTAAATCAGCTTAACGTTTTAATATTTTGCTACTTTTTTGTGAGGGTAAGCGAATTGAAATACATCTATATATGTGCACTACAACTTTTCATGCCAATCGTTGTAGGTTATGGCAAGGTGGGATAAAAATAGCTTCATTTCTATATTTTCTAGTAAACAAGGCAACATGCGAGGATGCCACTTAAACCTTGTTAGTCACATTTGTTGTAAAACAAGTTCATGTTGTCGCTGTTATAACATGTATAATATCTATTTGGTTATGTAGTTTGCTTATATATTCTTTAAAACCAGTTCAGTTATCTATCAATACTTTCATCGTGTGTTTCACTTGTTTTACATTGTGACTCTGGTGTTGTACTACGATTCAAGCACACATAAGTGCTCCGCAAAGATCTGAAAATGATTAAAGAGTAAGTGTGTACTCATAACATTGATGTTATTACATTATGTGTCTAACTTGCTTTACTTGATTTGCATGCAGTTTTTTGTCATTTGGCTGGATCTTGTGACTTACATGCATCACCATGCTCACTACAAGAGGCTTCCTTGGTACCAATGCAAGCTAACAATATCTAACTACTCTTGTTTTTTGTGTCTCCAATGCCGAAGCCTACACGATTGTTGGTTTCCAAAACTTGAAGTTTTCTCCAACAACCACCTCATGATCGATCAAACTCAGTCGAGCCAGCTAATGTCCTGTTTCTGAGAGGACTATGCAGAATTTTCGTCAGAAGAATGGGGTGCGCTACTTTCCTTTACCAGTAGTTACCATCATTGCTTAATATGCCAGTTGGAAGTGTAGTGGTTGATCATGAGGTGGGAGAGTCTTAAAACATGAGCAACATCCTTAAGTTGGTTCTTTTGACACTGGTAGCTTGATAGATTGATGACTGGTGTATTTGTGATTCAGGGAGGATGTGGAGCTTCACATCGACATCTTTGATAATCTGACCAAGGTTCCAAGATTCAACATGGTTTGTCATTTGCTTCTATTCTCTTGGTTGTACATGTATGTCAGTCTTTATATTAGTATGTTTTCAAATTTGAATGCTTTCATTTATTTGTTAGTAAGCAGTTTGTGATTAAATGTATAACCATTGCTTTGAACTCTATCAAGCAGATGTCACCAGGTTATAGGAAATAATGCTTTACAACCAACATATCAAATCCAAGCATCAATATACCCTTCAGAAGATGAGGCCCAGGTTCTGTCTAGTGCAACTATTATTGTTGCATTATACCATCATTGTCTTGTTTGTAATTTTAGATCCAACACATGCTCTTCTTCATGATGATGCAACAAGAACCCAGGCTATCGTCAACTCATGAACGAAAGGAGAAGACAATAAGGATGCTAAAAATGGATGAGAAAGATACATACTTTTTTGCCAAGATGTGTCTAGACCTCACTGAATCGTTAATATATGTATATCCTTTTCTTTGTACACATTGTGTAATAGGGGCAAGGTATATGTCCTCCCCATGTACATTTTATATTTTAGTATAAATGAAAGTAAGATTGTTGGCATAATGAGCATAACTTGGCCTAACTACTACAATTATATATATATATATATGTGTGTGTGTGTGTGTGTGTGTGTGTGCGTTCATGTGTAGTAATTGTCACCTTTCCCTACACATAAACATCATATAAAATGTATTAACTTCATGTTTTTGCTACATACTGACTATATATGTAATTGTAGTCATACATTTAACTATAATTATACTTATATTTAAATATGTAAGGACAATATCTAGCTATGCTTCCGGATACATATGAATTTGTAGAGAATGGATTATCTAACTACATATTTGAAAAATATAGTTAAAGGCTTTAGCTATACGAGCATATACTATAATTTGTATGTGTAAAGAAATATGTATTTAAAGCCTTTAGCTACAAAATATGGTGTTTTCGCTACAATTTTTTTTATAGTTAAAGACCATTTTTTAGTAGTGTCATCACTTGCTTCAGCGATGAGCCTACGGTGATGACCTCCTGGAGGCACAACGTGCAGGCAGGCTGTCCGCACACCGAAGCCCCAGCACATGCGGTGGCATGGATCAGGAGAGGAGAACAGGCAGTCGGTCTCGAGAGCTTGAGAACTGGAGGACTAGATCGCATGGTGTGAGATGAGAAGACGACACATGTTGCTGCTCCCACACCCGACGGCGACGCCAGGGACCATCACCGCGTTGTCGACTCACGCACGGCAGACTAGAGTCCAGCAACGAACTCTGCTTGAAGTGAACATGAGGACATGAGAGGATGTCTGCGGCAGTGTAGAGTCCTGTGGAAATGGTGTTAGGAGTTCTCACCAGCATTGATCTGTGTGGCGGTGGCGTGGGACCAGAGGAACGCAGCAGCACTCGCGTCGGCGGCGCACGGGTGACAGGCACCTTGCATCAGGCGTTCACATAAGAACGAGAAAGAGTGAGGCCAACGGGTTAGATGATCCATGGATCCAACCCTAGATCCGGCCAGTCCAAGGTTGAGTGGAGGAACTGGCGCACCCTGGAACCACGTGGCCGATTCTAATTGGCACGGAGAGGTAATATTGCTCAATTCTTATATAATTCGCAATAATTAACATGCTTATCAGAAAAATACATGTAAAGTACCCAAATTCTCAGAAAAATTCTTAGAATACATTAGAATTATAATATCATACTTTTGATGCTTAAATGTCAATGAGGTCATGTAATATGTATAATGCTTATTTCATGTATAATAAATAGTAAATGATGACCTAAAATTATGAGAATGCATCAATAACTCTTAAATGCATTTTAGAATCTATGTGACATCAGACATGATCATGTTATGACACAAAATCATGTAATTTGCTTCTTATGGCTAATTAGGGCTTATAACCCTAATAAAATGCAATAAATGTGTATGTGCTCCATAAATGATAAAATTTATAGAGTAAGCTCATATCAGTATATGGAACCTCAGTTTTAAATATGAGATCAGTTTTATATATGAAATCCATGTTATATGAAGTTGACCTTTAATACATAGTTTAAAATCCTAATTTAGGTTAATGATGTAACCTAAGGTTAATATGTGCATAGAAAGGATATGGAACCTAATGTTTAGGTAATGAACCATAATCTGGAAAATGACATTACTATGATAATTCTTAGACAAGAATGCAAGTAATAATGAGAATATCCTAATGAGTTAATTAAACCCTAAAATGGATATGATTAGGGATAAGATGAGATGTAAGATGATAAGAATATGATGATAGTATATGATCTTGTCTTAATCAGGTTTAACCAATGATATAGTTGGTATCAAGAATATGTGGTGATTAGATTATCTCTTTGGAAGGTACGCCATTACCTCTTACTTGGCTTATTATACATTATTCTTGTGTTACATGTAGTATAATACTTGGCATATGGTATTGGATGGAATGATTGTTCTTGTATGATATCTTGCTTGATTTTCTATACTTATGGCTATGAACACATGAAACATAAGATATATGATCCATCGTATGATAGAACTAAACTCTTTGGTAGTATAGTGCATTGAAGTGATCTCAAACTCTTTGGTAGTAGATCACATGTGTTAGATCTCAAACTCTTTGGTAGTAGATCACACGTAATATGATCTCAAACTCTTTGGTAGTAGATCATAAGGCCTAAAAACATCAAAGCCCTTGGGGCATATGTATGAGATATATGATGGAAATGTGCTTAAAATGTATGTGTTCTCTTTTGTTAATGAATATATTTTTGCCTATATATGCTTTTCCTTATATTTGTTTAATGCTGCCAAGTATTAGTTTTATCTTATTGCCAAGATATGATGAGAGGTATATAAAAGACACGTAGGCATACTCAGTACAATATTCTTGAATATTGTGCTGACGTGTACCACATGTAATCTTTTGTTTAGGTTGTGGACATGTGTTCTTGAAGATCCAGGATAGTTGAGAGTTGTGTGGCGAGCTGATGTACAGGTGGACCTGTTGTCTTAAGATCCTGTAGTTTAGTGGTAGTACATGTATATGTATAAGTTTGTTGTTCAATATGTAATATCAAATGTTGTAACAATTCATGTTGTAATTATATGTTGAATGGTGAACATGTGTATATGGTTTTATTATTGTTCATTTACATGTGCTACTATTGTTTCCTTCTGACTCCCTTGATTTTCTCTTTCTTAGCCTAGTGTGTGATGTTTGAATTGGAATTCTCACTGAGGTGAGGGTTTCAATTTGGACGTCACACATCAGATTAAGTTTCAAAAAAAATCTGGGGACGTCACATAGTCACTTCCAGATAAGATAATGACATCAACATAGACAATGAGAACTACAAGACCAGAGGTAGTTTTCTGAACAAACAATGAATGACCAGATTGAGAGTGACGGGAGTCAAATTTCTAAAGAATAGAGCTAGGCTTGTCAAACCAGGCTCGAGGGCTTTTCTTAAGGCTATAAATAGCTTTACTAAGATGAAAAACTTTGGAAGACTGCCCCTGAATTTAAAAATTGGGAGGTTGTGCCATGTAAACCTCTTCATGCAGATCTCCATATAGAAATGCATTTTTCACATCTAGTTGAATTAAGGGCCAATCAGAATTAACAACTACAAAGATAAGGATACGAAAAGAATTCAGTCGAGCCACGGGATAGAAAGTCTCAAAGTTGTCAACTTCATATGTCTAAGTGTAGCCCTTGGCTCCCAGGCAAGCTTTGAGTCGTTCTATGGTACCATCCGGTTGATATTTGACTGTGAAAATCCACCTACAACCAACTGGTAAACGGCTAGGTGGTGCATCAACCAAATTTCAAGTATGTCTAACAGTGAGAGGCTACATTTTAGTTTCCATGGCTTGACGCCATGCAGGGTGTTGAAGAGCCTAAGAAACATTCTTTGGAATAGTAATAACACATAAAGCAGAAGTGAAATTTTAACGAGTATTTCCCAGATTAGCAGTAGTGCAGAAATTCCCAATGGGATGTTGCGTGCAAGAGCAAGTGCCTTTGCGTAAATTGATAGGAATGTCTAAGTCAGAAATTACCTTAGATGTTGGATGATCTACAGATGAGGTTAGAAGACTTGGTTGGGCCATAGAGGGATTTGGTACCTTTGATCTTCTCAAGTAGACTTTTAAAGGAGGAGTCGACGCAACAGTGATATCTGATAGGGCATTATCAACATACATAGGTAAAGGTTTTTATGTCAGTAAATCAGACGTCATGGTAGATCCAGTTGAGGAGTAGAACATCATATGTTCAAAAAAGAAAACATCAGCTGACACCATCCATTTCTTAGTAACTGAGTCAAAGCAGTAGTACCCTTTTTGTGTTCGAGAGTACCCCAAGAAAATACACTTTGTAGCACAAGGATCTAGTTTAGTAAGACCAGGACGCAATTTTTTCACAAAAATGTACTCCCAAAAATACGAGGAGGTATGGTGAACAGAGGAGCATCCGGGTATAAAATCTGAAAAGGTAGTTGATTGCCAAGAACTGAAGATGGCATGCAGTTAATAAGATAACAAGCAGTTGAAATAGCTTCTGACCAGAAACCATGAGGAACATTATACTGAAACAGAAGTGTACGTCCAACCTCAAGGAGGTTTCGATTCTTGCATTTAGTAATGCCATTCTGTCGGGGTGTATAAGTACAGGAGGTTTGGTGAATAGTACCCATTTTGTTGCAAAATAGATTTACTGACCTTTGCATGAATTCAAGGGCATTATCAGTTTGAAAGATTTTAGTGGGTTTACCAAACTGGGAATGTATCTCAGCAAAGAAAGTGATATATCAAGAATATGAGATCTGTCTTTTAATAAAAACAATCAGGTGGTTCTAGAAAATTCGTCAATAAAACTTATAAAGTATCGATATCCAGAAATACTAGCAATGGAGCATGGTCCCCAAATATCAACATGCACAATATAAAATGATGCTTTTGAGCTAATATAGTTTTTCTTAGTAAAAGTAGACCGAGTTTGTTTCCCTAATTGACATGTTTCACAATGAAAAACTGACTCAGATATATCAGGTAAGAAATGCTTCAATTTTTCCAGTGAAGGGTGCCCCAAGTGGTAATGCCACTGAATGCTAGTCACAAATGTAGTTAGGTAAGTCATCAGCTTCTATGCATCCAAATAGTAGAGCCCATATGGTTTCTCATGGCCCGAACCAATCTTCATCCTCATGCACAGATCATGAAAAATAACACCATCCAGGTTAAATGTAATTGAGCATTGTAAGCTCTTAACAGTTCTACTCACAGATAATATGTTGATAGGAAATTTAGGAACAAAGAGTGTCGAGTTCAACATAAGATGACCAGTAGTATAGATATTCCCTATTCTGAAAACAGATGTTTGAGAACCATCATCTCAGGTGACAGGCAGAATGGTAGTAGTTTTATGTAAGGTAGAAAATAAAGATCAGTTGCTAGTAATATGAGAGGTGGCTCCCGAGTCAATAACCATTTTATATTTACCAGACTGTGTAAGAGGAGCGGATTGTGTTAGAAGAGAAGATCTGTTAGTAGTGGAGGTCTCAGCAGAAGAGGTCAGGCGAGCTTGGAGTAACTTCTCAACTTCAGATCTAATCCAATCAACTGATGGTGGCAGACGAAGAGGCAGAGGTATCAGGCTTGTCAGAAGAAACCTAATTTGCCCAAACAGGTTTGTCGTGCTTGATCCAACAACGATCTTTACTATGATTGGTGTGCTTGTAAAAATTGTAGAAATGTGATTCAGTAGAGGAGTCAGCGCCCAAGGAGTACGAACCATGAACATCACCTAGAGTAGAGAGGCCTCGACCACAGTCGCGATCGTGGCCATGACTACAGAAAGAATCTCCAGATCGAACAGCTAGAGCAACGTTGCCAAAAACTTTAGGAGTCGCCTGAGATAAAGAAGGCAAATGTTGCACGCATTTCAAAACATCGCGTAAGGTGGGCAATGGATCACTAGAGAGAATCTGATCTACGACACCCACAAAAGAGGTTGGTAGGCCAACAAAAAATTGAACAAGTTGTAGTTCATTCTGTTGTCTCTGTGTTTCCTTAATATCTGAGGATAGGGGATGATACACCTCAAATTCATCCCAAAGGGCACACCACTGATTGTAGTAATCTTCAATGGCATCTAAGGTAGAATACTCATTCTTGGCCAGGTGTTTGAAAATATCAAATACCTTCTTGGAATTCTATTGATGAGAATAGACGTGGGAGAGTTGATCCAACATATCCTTAGTTGTGTACAGGTGTAAAAGAAATTGGTTGATTTTGGGTTCAGTCCTATTGACCATCCAAGTCATAACCCTAGAGTCATCCTTGGACCACAGGTCATACACTTGTTTATTTTTTTCATCAACAGTAGCAGTCGGTTCTACCGACCCGGTAGTAGTCAGATGGGAATAGTGTCCCTGCGCTTTGACATATAATTCAAACGAGGTTGTCCATGTATGATACTTGGAGCTATCCAACTTGGTAGTTGTCACAAAGAGATTGCGAGCGGATCGAAAGACGCCATGGGAGGTCACAAAATACAGGACTACACAGCAAAAAATAGTGGCAGGCTGGAGCAGGAATCACGTAGCAGTCAGCAGATAGAGTTGTAGGCACGTAGTAGTAGCAGGAATGTAGCAATCAACAGACAGAGTAGTAGGCTCATAGCAGCAGTAGGAACATAGCAAATGAAAGCAGTATAAACCCAATCACAGGGCAAGTCTAAAGATACTCGTACATGGGAATAAGATAGCAGAAGGAGATTTGATGTATATGATCCCAGAAGCCCGCGTCGGGGCAACAGGAGATATAGGAAACCTACACCAACATAGAGGAAAGCCTTATTCCATCATGAGGCGTAGGCAGAGACAGAGCAAGATCCGATTACGCCTTCAATGTGCGATAATTAGAAAGTTATCGGAGACGTCCGGAGATTGGCAGAAAAAGAAATGAGTAGTGGTGAAGGCTAGCCGGAGGGAGAGATGGTAGGGAAAGCAGGGAAGGAAGAAGAGGAGATGGAAGAGGGCTGAATGGATAAAGTGTTGGCTAGTCGGAGGAGTGGGACATGAGAAGTGGTTGTTTGATGGTGGTGGGGAGGGCGGCGGGCAGGGAGGGGTCAATGGTGGGTGGCTGTGGGTGTGTGGATGGAGGAAGAAAAGACAGTGGCTGGTGAGGGGCTGGGGAGAGAGAGGGGAAGGGGGTGGAGGGTAGGGTTTATGTGGGCATAGGTTAGGGTTGGGGTTTAAGGAGGATCAACCCGCTCTGATACCATCTAAAATACAAAGATGGTTTGCATTGGATTGGCGAAACAAGCATATGAGACTCTCTTATATAGGAGAGAGTAAGAAAGATCTAGAAATAGGAATATTTTAGAATAAGGAAAACAACTAATGGGCTAATAGACAAAGGCAAATAACACAATAAAAAAATAACAATAAAGCCAAGAAAATATATATACTAATAAAAAACTCGGTCAGCATATTACTATTCTATGTATGTGGGCGCAACCATAATATGTGCAACTAACATGATCACATAATAAATATCATATAATACAAATAAGAACTGACATATTCTTTACATATCCTAACCCTTACTGGATATATTATCTCGGGCATGATCAATGCCCCGTCCAAGGCTCATGTGCATCACCCCTTGATATACGTCAGCCTAGGATTTAGAATATTATCATTTACTTAAGTGATACTCATATTGACATTATAGTTGAACATGAATTAACTAAACAACCGACAATTTATTTATCGATTCACTCCTCAGAAATCATTCAGAAAGCATCGACAAACTATATTGGGGTATTCATAATCGTACCACACACCTCACTGGTGAGCCATGCAGATCATGCAAATACACTCCATGTATATTCAATCAAGTCAATCAATAGATCCAAGAAAATCAAGCATTCATCATTTTAGTCTGCATGAATATAAATCCTAAAGTATCACCATCACCAACTAATTACTGTAAACCCTACTCAGCATTATTCTAGGGTTCATATTTCCTTGGTCTCGAGTTATTAGTAGGGTCAAGTTTGATACTTAAATTCCCATATTCATTAATCTCATGACTTAGGGAACCCTAATTCAATTAGGTGTAGCCATGATCATCAAATCTATCATAATGTTGCATCATGAACACTTAGACCAGGTCATGTGCACTAACCTAGCAAGTCATGATCGATAATCTCTAAATCATCATATGCATGATGATTCACATTAAAAACTCTCGTTATCATCATGATCATATTAGATCCACATTATGTTCATTAATAACAGAAAATAAGGCAAAGTAGACATTTTTAGCATATTCATCATCATAGTCTACAGATCTATGGTTTATATACATTATTCACCACTTTAACCCATATTTTCCCTAATTTTGTAATTATATGCATAATTGCACTCTAAAACTGTTTTATTTAGATTCTACGTGTTCTCTTGATCAATTTTCATGAACAGTTTGTTTTCATCCGATTTGCCAATAATTAGTTATGATTTATTTAATATTATCAAATCTTGGCCAATCAAAAAGCACCATGTCAGCATATTACGTTTATATTTTCTTTATTTCTGGCCGGCTCTTAAGACGGAGGCAAAAGACTTCCGTACCCTCTGCCTTGAACAAAGTCCTGTGCTTGCTGCTCGACGGTGAGGCGTGGCGACGCCGGTTAAACCACCTGCTAGTCTCCTCCTCGCTCGTCCCTTCTTCTTCCACCCTTCTTCTTTCTTCTGCTCACGTTAGGGCATCTTCAAGCCCGACGGCCTGCTCCTGACGGACGACCGTGCAACCCCTGACGGCGCCTGCTGCATCGGTTGCTAGGTACCATCGCCTTGGGCACAGTAGGTCGGCGCCTCCCCTGGTTCCCTTCTGGTTCCTCCTTTCTCCCTTGCTTTTTCCGTCCACCCTGCAAGGTCTGCTTCAGGGCGGGGTTGTCCCAGCACGGACACACCAGCCATCCGCGGTTCTTCCCACTGCTCCAGGGAACAATGATTCGAGAAGGCGTACCCAATAATAGAACCAAGGATGCGTGGATGGTCAAAGCTCCACGGGATGGTGTTGGCGCTGCTGTCGGTGACTACGGAGGTATGCCGCCCTCGCCCCTAAACCCAGGAAGGTTTAGACCTCCAAGACCCTCCTCGGAGTCTGGGCTAGAGTCTGCTGGGAGCATGGACTCCTACGGTCTCTTTTATAGAACCCAGATGGTGCTTAGGGTTGTGAGAAGAACGGTGGAAAGGGAGAAAGGTATCGGAGGACTAGGATCTACTTTCCCCTTTGGGCAATGATGAGGGAGCGGTCTCCTGAAAACCACAACTTTCCCTTCTCGTATAGCCACGGGTGAGAAATAGTGGTGGTCTCGAATCATTCATATAGAAGGGTGTATACATATAAAACATTGACAAAGAATCCCTTCCCTTTTCATCTCTTGTTTTTCCTTTCTTTGTTGTACAAAGAAGTTGTCAAAAGGCATGGTATTTCATAAACACACATTAACACCTTTTTATAAGCATCCAATTAAAAGACATCTCTTTTATTCAATACTTGGTCTCCAACCAAAAAATAGGAGGAAGGCAAGGCATCTTATTTAGAAAGCAATGAAACATATTTTCCTTGTTTTTCCCTTATATAAAACTCTTGGCATTTATTCTCATAAATCCAAAAGTCATGATGAAAAACTATTACTTTCTTATTTTGGCAAAATAAAAGTCTTGAAAAGCATATAGATGCATGGCGCTTTATTGGATATTAGTTTATGCATTCTAGCACTAGTACAGAAATGGGTTATAACGTCACTACATGTAGGGTCGGTTTTACCAAATAACTGACTTTATATGTCTAAAAAAAATGCGGGCACCACTTAAGACTTCTTAGGTCAGTTTTTTTAAATAAACCGACCTTGTAGTGTAACTCTATAGGGTCGGTTTTCCAAATAACCGACCTTATATATTTATAAAAAACGCGGGCACCACTTAAGACCTCTTGGGTCGCTTTTCTTAAAATAACCGACCTTGTAGTGTATCTCTATAGGGTCGGTTTTCCAAATAACCGACCTTATATGTCTATAAAAATCGCGGGCACCACTTATGACCTTTTGAGTTGCTTTTTTTAAAATAACCGACCTTGTAGTACATTTCTATAGGGTCGGTTTTTCTAAAATAAGCGACCTTATAGACAATTTTTCCCGCGGCAAAAATTTGGTTTCGCGCCTCGATCTCTAGCATCAGTTTTACCTTATAACCGACCCTAAAGGGCACCTCGGTCGACAAATTTGTCGACCGAAAACGAGCTGAATTTCATGTATACATGCACCTATAGGGTCGGTTTTTTCTTTATAACCGACCTTACAGTCCTCCTCGGTTCAGCACCTCTAAGGTCGGTTATTTCTACAAATCTGACCTTAAATGCGTCCTCGGTCGACAAATTTGTTGACCGATATTTATTCTGGATCAAGGTTCACGCATGTATAAGCACATCTAGCGTCAGATTTGCACTTAAAACCGACCTTAGAGCTTCCTCGGTCGACCAATATTTCGACCGATATACTTGGTCGACAAATTCGTCGACCGATATCTATTCTGGATCCAGATAATTCACGCATGTATAAGCACCTCTAGCGTCAAATTTGCACTTATAACCGACCTTAGAGCATTTCTCGGTTGACAAATTTGTCGACCGATATGGAGTCAGTTTTCAAGTGTATAAGCAACTTTTAGGGTCGGTATTTTCTTTATAACCGACCTTAGAAGCACATTCGGTCGACAATATTGTCGACCGAGGTAAACTAGGATCCAGTTTAGTATTTCACACATGAATAAGTACCTGTAGGGTCGGTTTTAACCTAAAAACCGACCCTATAGGTACTTAAGTGAATGAATTCTGGCTCAATCTCGGTCGACGAATCGTCGAACGAATCATATCGGTCGACTAATTTGTTGACCGAATAACGTCTAGAAAAACCAACCGTCACAACGGCTAGAAAATCAACCGTCGTAACGGCTAAAAAAATCAACCGTCATAACGACTAGAATTTCAACCGTCGTAATGGCCATAAATACGGCCGTTGGGCGACCAGGAGAACGGTCCAGAAAATGACCGTTGGGGGCATCGATCGACAAATTGTCGACTGAAATGGGGTTTGTTTTGCTATAAATAGCACCCAAAACGATCCATTTCTTCACACCTTCACATTCTCACTTCTCTAGCTCCTCTCTAGTGTATTCTTATGAAAATCTTCAGCTTCTTTACATCCAATTCTTACTTGCTATTTCTCCATTTCAAAGCAACGAAATGGCTTCATCATCTGCGCGCGGAAAGAAGCAAGTTGCAGGTAGGAAAGGAAGGACAGCCCCTTCAACGTTGTCGTTCATCAATGACGTCCCTTTCATCGACGCAGCTGCAGGCGACCGCTACCTCAGGCTATCGGCAAAAGCTCCTCTTCCACGACGGTCGGTCGATGTCATGGACTTCCAAAGCATTGTTGATTTGGAGGAACTTTTCGAGGTGCAACATTTGACTGATTTTCTAAATCCCTCCTTCCCTTCCTACTCCTCCAAAGTAGTTAATGAATTCTTTGCCAATTTAGCCGAACATCCTGACCATGATTCCTTCTCCTCTATGGTTGGTGGGTATGGATTCCATTTCACTGAGGAGGGTATTCTGGATATGCTTGACATAGATATAGAAGAATATAAAAATTTTATTGATCTCACTGGAGGAACTCCACTCAACAAACTCTCCCAAGATAACACTACAATTAGCCTTAGTGATGTCAAAACAGCCATCTTTCAATCCAATACGACTTGTCATGAAGATAGGGGTACCTATTATGCAATAAATTTAAAACCTGAAGCTAGGATCATAAATCTCATTGTTGCCACCAATATCCATCCTAGAGAAAACAAATCTGAGGTACCCACCTTTCGTATGTACCTTATCTATGCCATTCTCAAAAGTATTCCCATAAACTTTATTCGTATCATCATTAAGAATATGTTTGAGTTTTCTGGAAATCCACCATATGCCGACTTTGTGTGCCAAATCACTCAACATTTTCTTAAGAAGAATATTGAGGACGACTTAGGTTACACATGGGATAGAAAACCCCAAAAAATAAGTAAAAATACAGTGGAAAAGATGGGAATCGACTTTGGCCACAAAAGGGCTAGGACTGAAGGGGAGACATCCACCCAAGACATACCTCCACCACCTCCTCCTACCAACCTACCCCATGATCCTATTACAAACACCTTGACATACATTGCTGGATCCCAATATCACCTAAGTAGGCAATTGGATTATAATCACCATGGCATGACTTATTTAAACCAAAGGATGAAAGCTCTCTCTCCTAACCAACCTGATGAATATCCCTATTCCCTTAATCCTGGCATGATAAATCCATACAATCCTTCCTACAACTACTATCAAATTCCACCTCCACCATCTCCTGATCTCACACATACTCAGTTTTCCCCAATTCAACTTCAAGACATTGCTGCCCACTTTCGCTTTGATCGTGTTCCCACCTTCTTGGAGGCTTATGCCTTTGCCTTGGAGTGGCAGACACTGGTCAATTATTATGGAGCTGAGCCCTTTCTTGGAAAAGATCCAGACATTGATGTAATCCTTCAGTCTTTTCAGTGAGATTATGAGATATCTTTGTAATGATGTAATGTTTATCTTTTTATAAAGCAAGTATGTCATGTTTCATCTTATAAAGTGTATGGGCATTAAATTGTTATGAATAAAAGTGTTTTCCATGGCTTCATTTGGACATATACATGTTATATAAGAATATTGTTATTTCAAATGATTGAAAAATAAATTATGGCTAAATTTGACAAAGCATCACTTGGTTAATCTCATACACACACACTTGATACTTAATTTAAAACATTGAAACAGGGTTAATTTCGGTCGAAAATATTATCGACCGAGACAAATCGGTCGACAATATTGTCGACCGAGGATGACTTTAGAGCTCTTTCGTTTGATAAATAGTCGACCGAGGATGACTTTAGAGCTTTTTCGTTCGACAAATAGTCGACCGAAATTTTTTTTGAATAGAGTTTAATATTTTTCAAAACGTTATAAAGCATTGGGATCTCAATCTTTTGTCTCATTGTTGGGAATTCACATCCCTCAATACCACCATCATCACATTTGCTGATTCTGGGTATTTAAACCCTTAGTTCATCACTAAACATGGTTATCACTTATCAGGTAACTATTACCTTCAGGTCATCTAACCAAGGTATTCAGGATATTTGTTACACAATCATCTCAATTTCATATCAACCATATCAATTTCATATCAACATCATGCAATACAAAAATAACATCTCTATTCCCTCATTAGGGTTAGAGTTTCCATCTTTATCAATTAAGGTTTCACATATCAACATCCCATATTGAAAATTTCAAATAACATTATCCCATATTAGGGTTTTTACACAACAACACCCTATATTAAGGTTTCACATAACATTTCCATGTTAGGGTTTCACATAACATCATTCCATATAAGGGTTTCACATAACATTATCCCATATTAGGGTTTCATACGACATCACCATATATTAAAGTTTCACATAACATCATTGTTAGGGTTGTGGAAGCACTTTAGAGCTGCTCAGTCGACGAATTTGTCGACCGAGTTAGAGTCAAATTTCACGTGTATAAGCACCTATAGGGTCGGTTTTTCCTTTATAACCGACTCTAGAACAATACCCGGTCGACAATTTGTCGACCGAAATGAATTTTCGATCCAGTTTTCACACATCTTCGGCCGACGAATCTGTCGACCGAATGAAGCCAGATTTCTTTCTTATAAGCACCTCTAGGGTCGGTTTTTTAATAACCGACCCTATAAGGGTCTCGGTCGACAATATTGTCGACCGACAATATCCAGTTTAGTTTTTCACACATGTATAAGCACCTCTAGGGTCGGTTATATGAAAAAACCGACCCTAGAGGTGCTTGTACGAAGGAAGTCTTGCTCCTTTTCGGTCGAAAAATCGTCGACCGAAACCAGGCAAATTTCTTCATATTAGCACTTGTAGAGTTGGTTTTACATAATAACCGACCCTATAGATCATTTCGGTCGACAAATTCATCGACCGAGTTTGCGATTGATTGTTATTAAACAACCCGACACGGGCACCGTTTATATGTAGAATCAATTTTTGGTTGTTAACCGACGCTAGAGTTTTTCGCTCCGTGCAAAAAGCCAAAATTTTAGTCTTTCTTCCTCCCGCGAAATGCTTTTCTCTTTTCTAATCTCTCTCCCACGGCGCCGCGAAACCTCTTTTTCCGCCGTTGCCGCCTCTTCACGCCGTCAAGAGGATCGTGAAGCTCGTCGGCACCGTGAAGAAGATCGTGAAGCTCGTCGTCACCGCCTTCCACTCTTACTCCATGAAGCCCATCGTTGCCGTGAAGCTCTCTTCTTTGTCGTGAAGCTCTCTTCCTTGCCGTGAAGCTTTTTGTTGCCGTGAAGCTCGTCGTCGCCGCCTTCCACTCTTCCACGAAGGTCGCTGCCTCTCCGTGAAGTTTGTCTCTTCCTCCATGAAGCTCGCTGCCATTTCCAAGTAAGTTCAAGCTTCCTTCTCCTTGTTCCCTTCATTCCGCCCGCTGCCATTGCTGCTTCTAGGTCCATCTTGGTCGACAATTAGTCGACCGAGAGCCCACCTGCGTGCAGCGTCCAGGTCCACTCTCGGTCGACAATTTGTCGACCGAGAGTGGACCTGGACGCTGCGCGCATGTGGGCTCTCGGTCGACTAATTGTCGACCGAGATGGACCTGGAACTTATTTATGTTAGAGCTATAAATGTTTTAATCATATTTGCTGTAATGTTCACAAATAGTTCTGAATATTATAATGATTTCAATATTTGGACTGTTGGAAACGGCCTTACTTTGCTAATTTGTACAAGTAATCAAAACATGCATGTCTTTTTTCATATGTAATCATTATATAAATTTTAGAAATTAATACTAGATTAGACATGTGTACTCCTAGATTGACACTTTAGGGTTGATGCATGATGTTTAACTTAATATATAAATATGAAAATAATGCATTTATATATTAACTTAGAAACCCGTTCAAAATTTACTCATTAGGAGTAAACTTTGGATAGTCTCCGGTTTGGGACTGTTTTTGGATATTTTAATCTCACTTAGGATGTACCTGTATAATGTATGTTTAGTTTTGTAGATTATTTCAGTAGGATTTCTCCATTTGTTCTCTGGGTACATATGTGAGTGGTTATTTGCCATTTACATCGGTGTACTTGGAGAACTTAGGGGAAATGCTGCTGAAATTTTCTTCAAAACTAAACATACATTATACAGTTACTAGTGAGATTAAATATTCAAAAATGGGATAGGTGGTGCACTTTCTATCAATAAAAACTTACAGATTATTATAGTATCAATATTAAACTGTTAGTTTTATAATTAATTTTAATGTGATATAGAAAATGGATCGAAGTTGGATGTCTATCAAGAACCGTTGCAGTCCAGAGTTTGCCAAAGGTCTTGATGAATTTATCAGATTTGCTGAGGAACATAGGAAACTACCTACAGATAGGCTATATTGTCCATGTAGAAATTGTTGTAACAATTTGAAAGTTGATACTGGTGAGGAAATTAAGAATCATGTCATATGCAATGGGATCATACAAGGTTATAATGAATGGTATTGGCATGGAGAGAAATTGAATTATGGAGCAGAAAATGTCGATACTAATAGTTGTGGCATAGAAGATATAGATAATGATGATAATGTTAATCATGAACCGATTGAAGATGACCAGATTCAGGATGATATGATTGATGAGATGCTACGTAGTTGTCGGGACAATGTCATTGATCCACCTTCTTTATTTGCAAACATTGTCCATGATGCTGAAAAACCATTATATAAGGGTTGTACTAAGTTCATGAGGTTGAGTGCTGTGATGCGATTATACACTCTTAAAGCTCAAAACCGGTGGAGCGATACGAGTTTCACTTCATTGTTGTCTTTGTTAAAGGAAATTCTTCCTGAAGGCAACGAGCTTCCAATTTCAACATATCAAGCAAAGAAAATAATGTGCCCAATGGGAATGGAGGCTAAGAAGATTCATGCATGTCCAAATGATTGTGTGTTATTTCAGAAGGACTATAGTAATTTGATAAATTGTCCAAAATGTGGTGCGTCAAGGTATAAGACTACAAATTCAGCTAAGGCTACAAATGGCTCTCCTACCAAGGTGATGTGGTATCTACGAATAATACCACAATTTCAACGCTTATTTGCTAATACAGAAGATGCGCAAAATTTGTCTTGGCATGGGGAGTTAAAGGTCAATGATGATGGCGTCCTACGACATGCATCTGATTCACCACAATGGAAGAAAATTAATTTATTATACCCTCAATTTGGTAAAGAACAAAGAAACCTAAGACTTGGACTCTGTACAGATGGAATAAATCCCTATGGTACATTAAGCAGCCAACATAGCACGTGGCCTGTTATGATTGTTATATACAATCTTCCTCCTTGGTTGTATATGAAAAATAAGTATGTGATGTTGTCAACATTGATATCAGGGCCCAAGCAACCTGGAAATGATATTGATGTTTACCTTCAACCTCTAATTGATGACCTAATGAAACTATGGGAAGAAGGTATTATGACATATGTTGCTTCACGTAAAGAGATCTTCAGTTTGCATGCTATGTTATTTTGCACGATTAATGACTTTCCAGCTTATGGAAATTTGTCTAGATATAGCATAAAAGGATACAAAGCATGTCCTGTTTGCGAGGAAAATACTGATTCAATCAGACTGAAACATGGTGGTAAAATTGTATATCTTGGTCATCGGAGATTTCTCCCACCAGTGCATCCTTATCGAAGGCAACGCAAAACCTTTAATGGGTCAACTGAGGAACGAAGCGCTCCTAAACCTATACTAGGACATGTTGTATATGATAGGGTGAAACATATTGTTATCTAATTTGGAAAGAGTTCAAGTAGTCATACACTCGCATGTGACAAAGTTCTATACAAGAAGAGGTCAATATTCTGGGATCTTCCTTATTGGAGATCTTTGGCAATTAGAGACCGCATTGACGTCATGCATGTTGAAAAAAATATTTGTGATAGCATCATCAGTACGCTATTGAACATACCAGGAAAGACTAAAGATGGCATCAAATCTAGAAAAGATTTAGAATTAATGGGTATTAGAAAAGAATTATCAGTGGAGATCAGGGGTCGCCGCACATATTTGCCACCGGCTTGTTACACTTTGTCAAAGAAAGAGAAAAAGACTTTCTGTGAGTGCTTGTATAATATTAAGGTTCCACAAGGATACTCTTATAATATTCGTAGATTGGTATCAATGAAGGATCTGAAACTGATAGGTCTCAAATCTCATGATTGTCACACCGGCTATTCGATCTATATTGCCGAAGCATGTAAGGTTTGCAATCACAATACTATGTTTCTTCTTCAATGAAATATGCAACAAAGTGATACATCCTGATACTCTTGATAAATTACAAAAAGATGTAATTGTTACCATGTGTCACCTTGAAATGTACTTTCCTCCTTCATTTTTTGATATCATGGTTCATCTTGTAGTACATATTACAAGGGAGGTGAAGATGTTGGGTCCAATTTTCTTACACTAGATGTATCCATTTGAACGCTACATGAGTGTTTTTAAAGGTGATGTTCGGAATCGTTATCGTCCAGAAGGGAGTATTGTTGAGGGTTACGTGGCTAGGGAGGTGATGGATTTTTGTAATGATTTTTTGAATTGCAATGAAACTTGTAGCGATCAAAAAAATTCGCATCACACTGGATTTTATTGTGGCAAAGGAACTCTGGGAGGATGAGTGAAAGGAATCAATCGTGAGTTGTGGGAACAAGCGCATTTGTATATTTTACACAACATCGATGAAGTTAGTAGCTACATCACAGAACACAATGATCTTATCAAGAGAAATCATCCGCGATCCAGTTCAATGTGGCTTGCAAGAGAGCATAATCGAACATTTATTAGGTGGTTTGAAGAGAAAGTATTTAATCAACTATCTAAATCGCCAAATAATGTTGCTGAGAACATAAAATGGCTCGCCTTTAAGCCAAAAATGGATGTCATGTCATATGAAGGTTATGACATTAACGAATTTTCATACTACACAAAGCGTCAAGATGAAAGTAGTGTAGTTAAAAATAGTGGGGTCACTGTTAAAGCTTGTTCATTGTATTTTGCTAGTGCCAAAGATAAAAGACCACGCGAAGCTAAGATGTCATATTACGGCGTCATTGAGGACATATGGGAAATGGTCTATACAAATTTTTGAGTTCCTATATTTAGGTGTAATTGGGTTGACAACAATAAAGGAGTTTTAGTGGATGATTTGGGTTTCAAATTGGTGAATTTTGAAAAGATTGGTTTCAAAGATGAGCCATTCATCATGGAAAACCAAGCAAAACAAGTATTCTATATTGATGACCCGGCAAATAAAAATTGGTCTGTCGTTCTTAATGGAAAAAGACAGTTTACTGTAGATCCTATAAATGAAGAAGAATACTACGAAAAGTATGATGATTCTAGTCCATTCTCAGTTGGTTTTCCAAGTGTAAATGTTGAAGATAACACCGATGAATATTATAAACATCAAGACCATGCTGAAGGAATTTTCCTTGACTAACAACTCAACCAATACTAAAGGCATGTATTCTTTGAATTATTTATTTTATTATCATGTATACCTTATCACTTGTGCTTTTATTATCACTTATTTTTTTTATCATGTATACTTGCAGGTTCTAAAATGGCGAGTGAAGATGAACATTTTGAACATGAGCACCATGAAGATGAACATTCTGAGCATGAGCACCATGAGGATGGTAGTGGTGATGCTAAGAACAGTAGAGGTCCTACATTGATGCGTAGGCTGCAGGAGCTCAGGGCTAAAGGGGATAAATTGCCAGTCCAGTTTGATATGACAGGAGCACCTGTTGGGGAACATGCTAGTGCTTTCAAGCATTACGTAGGGGCGACCGCACGCAGTAAGGTGCCAATAGATATAGAAAATTGGCATGATGTTCCTAATGCCAAAAAGACCTCATATGGAAAGATATATCTGTGAGTGGAAGTGATATCATTTTAATATGTTTTTTATCTATTGATTCTAATTTAGTTTGCTTGGAATTAATTCCTTTTCAAAACAACATTATTAATTGCTTCTTTTGTATGTATAGGGTGTTTTTCATCTAAATGAAAAAGATCACAAGAAAAGAGTGCTACAACGTTGTGGTGTACGATGGAGGGGTTTTAAGACATATCTTGTAAGGGAATTTATAAATAATCCTAAACAAAAGAAGAAAGCTACATATGTATATATTTTTATTGATCCTGAGGTGTGGGAAAGATTTGTTGCAGCTAGGAGATCAGAAGAGTTTCAGGTAATAAAGATTGTGATGTATTGTATGAATATTTTATACAATTAAGTAGGTGAATCTTTTTATACATGTTTGCCAAGTCTAAATTGCAATACCTCATTTTAAATGATCAGGCTATTCACCAGGCTCAAAAGGAAAGACGGGCTAAAAATGTGCATGACCATCGCTTGGGGCCCGGTGGTTATGCCTTCTGCCGCCAACTACAAGAGAAGCAATCATCTTCTGGAGAAGAATCTAGTACAACTCAAGTTGAGAGACCACCCCGACACATGACATGGATTGATGCTAGAAAGAATCGAGCCGGTGAAATTGTCAACCCTGCAACTAAGGAGGTGGCACAAAAGATGGTAGGTTTATCCCAACTAAGTAAAGAGTAACTTCCACAAACTTAGATTTATTTATATCTAATTGATATTGTGATTTAATATTTTTATTAACTATGAATAGATTGATCTCCACGAGCAAAGGAAGGAAGGAAAGTTCATCCCAACTGGCTACATGGATGAACTAGCAGTTGCTCTTGGTACGAAGGAGCATCCTGGCCGTGTTAGGGGATTAGGAGCTGGCATAGGATTCAAGTCTTATTTTGGCCCTTCACAATCTAAAAGAGGTCGTGTAGGAGGTCTTACACAAGAGGATCTTGAAGCATTAGTAGCGCAGAAAGTAAAAGAAATAATGTCTACATATCAGCCTACTCAACCTTCTCAACCTATTCATACTGCACGTCTCTCAAGTGATGAGGTACAAGCCCATGCTACAGTTGTAGAAGGTCATGGGAGCACTCCCGATGGACCACCACAACAATCTATAGTAAGTTTTTGTTCTATTATGTTGTGTTATTAATATGATAAATATATTGATAATATATATAGTTGTAACATGTATCTGTTCTACTGTTTCTTATATAACTTATATTATTTCAATCTAGGTTGGTATGAACTGTAAACTTGCAGTGGAGGTTCCAGAATATAATGTTGTGGCAGCGGGCAAAGTGTACAACCTTGGTGGTACATTGCATTGCCAACAAATTACTGATGACATCTGCCGTGTGTCCATCCATCTTGTGTATGACGGAATGGGGGACAAAACACTACCCATACCTAATGCTGAATATAGTATAGTTGAATAAGATGAGGGTGCTATGGTAGGTTGGCCTAGTCACTTGGTTATCAATGACAAGGTATACCTTATTTCTATCATATTTTTCATATTTGACTGCATATATGAACTCATGTAATATAAGTATGTAATTTAATTAATAGGTTTGTAAACCGAAAAGTAAAACTTCTGCTAGTTGTCCTCCTATGCCCAAGCCATCTTTCATTCCCGAAACTACATTCGACGAATTGGGAAGCAAATCTAAAGGTTTGTGTCGATACTTAGCCAACCAAAAATCGGGATCAAATATGATGGTCAAGTTAACAGAAGATGCAGTTGGGAGGGACTTTGAGAATTTTATTTTTCTTGATGATATTATAGAGTTGTTCCGGTATGATTGGCTGAACACTTCGATAATAAAAGTATGGATAAGGTAAGGATATATCAATAATATATAGAAAATTCCAATACACATTTTAGCTTATTTCTACATATGAAAATAATTACAAATGTTTAACAACCATTTATATACCGAGGTCACCAACTTTGATATAAAGAATATTTCATTCTTAGTTCCTTCGGTCACTAGTCAGGCGGAGACAAATATTGAGGATGTGAATGAGTACTTCTCTGATGCATTCAAATATTTTGCTAGTGAGGGGAAGGAAATTATCCTAATTCCTTCTAACGTCCAGTAAGTATTATTATTCAATATAATTTTAATAATGAATGAAACTATTTATTTTAATGTTTGTTTTACTCTTACTCAGAGCTAGACATTGGGAATTACTGGTGATTGTCCCAAAATTGATGACTCTTTATTATCTTGACCCAATGGGTAAAACAACAAGGAGTCACAAACTGAAATTGTCAGCTATGGAGTAAGCATAAATTTAATCAATTACTTCAACATGATATTTTTATTTATAATTTCTATTTTACCAACTATCATTTAATTGATAGGGGTATAAAGGTTTTTTGTGAAGCTGGAGGACAAATACCCACAAAATTAAAGACATTGACTTTGAAAAATGTCAAGGTAGCTACTTTGACAACTTCTTACTCTTTATGTATTAATTTTCAACTGTAATATGTCAACTCTTATACTCTTATCTCAATTGTTGTTTATAGTAGTTTACTAACATTAAGTATAATTTATTATTTGTAGTGTCCTATGCAAAATAATGACTGGGCTTGTGGCTACTATGTAATGAAATACATGCAAGCTATTATCAAACAAGCATCACATGACATTCAGACTATAAGTCAGGTAATAAAGAATAACATCATAAATTTACAAGTGATTGTAGTCATTTTTATAAAATATTAACATGTGCATTTTCTGTTACAGATCTTTACAACTCAGCCTTACACACATGTGGACTTGAATGAATTCCGAGAAGAGTGGTCAGAGTGTTTTATAAGTGAAGTCGAAATAGTATTGGATGAAATATGTCGGCTCCATTTATGTATGTGGTTTGAGTACGTACTCTTTCATATTTTTACTTTTGTAATATGTCATCTCAGACTTGCACTCTATCATTTTGTAAATTATGATATTGATTATAATTTTTGTTATGAATGTGTGGTTTTGAATGGTGACGATTGAGCATCAATTCTACCCTCTCCCAGAATATATGAATCTTCTTGTTCTTCTGTTCTATATCAATTTCTGCAGAATTTTTTTTAAAAAAAATCGTAACTTCTAGCGTCGGTTTTTTAAATAACCGACCCTAGAGATTGTACACTCTTCGGTCGAACAATTTTCGACCGAAATAGAACTTCTAGAGTCGGGTTTTGTAAAAAACCGAGTCTATAATGTCCTCTATAAGGTCGTTTTTTTGAAATAACCGACCCTATAGATTGATTAAAACATTTCAGTGTAGGACTCGGTCGACAACATTCTCGACCGAATATCTATCGGTCGACAAACGTGTCGACCGAATGTTACACTGAACTTCTAGCGTCGGGTTTTGTAAAAAACCGAGTCTATAATGTCCTTATGAGGTCGGTATTTTGAAATAACTGACCCTATAGATTGATTAAAACATTTCAGTGTAGGACTCGGTCGACAACATTCTCGACCGAATATCTATCGGTCGACAAACTTGTCGACCGAATGTTACACTGAAATATTTTATTCAATCTTTAGGGTCGGTTATTTTCAAAAAAACCGACCTTATAGAGGGTTCTCGGTCGAGACCGAAATACTTTCGGTCGACAATTTTCTCGACCGAGAGTTACCGCTGAAATGTTATTCAATCTTTAGGGTCGGTTATTTCATAAAAACCGACCCTGTAAACGTTCTCGGTCGACAATTTTCTCGACTGAGAGTTACCACTGAAATGTTATTCAATCTTTAGGGTCGGTTATTTCATAAAAACCGACCCTGTAAACATTCTCGGTCGACAATTTTCTTGACCGAGAACGTTTACAGGGTCGGTTTTATGAAATAACCGACCTTACAGGCTCCTTTTTTCTCGCCTAGGTCAGCATTTTTACAACCTTTTCCATCGGTTTTTACTCTGTAAGGTCGGTTTTATTTGGTTAAATAATCCGACGCTATAGACCAAATTCTGTAGCGACGACCACCTAGGCGTCGATCAAAAAGTGACGCTGCAGGCTTTAAAAAACCGACGCTACAGACCCTTTCTGTACTAGTGTAGAATATTCTTTTATCTCTCTTTCTTTGTTATATTTCTAAACTATTTATCCTCATTTGATGGAAAGTCATCAAAACCTTCCCCAAGTCATATTTATCAATTTGGATTTGTTGGGATGCCTTCTCCATACAACACTTTCTCTTTCTTTACCATTTTATTGAAACAATTGTAGTTATATTATGGAACATCTTTCTTCTTCCAATTTCTTGAATTCTCTTTCTTTTCCTTACTATTTTCAAGTTTACAAGTGTTAATTCGAGATAATGCTATTTGGTGCATCAACATTGTGTTTCCACTCTAAACTGGATAATTTCTCCTTTAATTATCTAAATATCATGTATTTTATTTTCCTTTGGAAACTTGACATTTATATCATATTTGACTTCTTTATTTATTCATAAAATTGTTGTTATTTATTGATGTGCAAAAGCTCTTATTCCTTTTATTTATTTATCTTGTGCCATAAGCACCCATGCCAAAAAAGTGATTAACATTATTATTCCACCAATTATATTATTGGGGAATATTACTTATTAATCCATGGCTTATATTTATAGAATTCAACATTTACCAAAATTTGTTTTCTTTCCTTTCAGGGACATGGCAATCAAGTGGGTCTTAGGACACTTGATGTGCATAAGATAAATATGTTCATGTGATGGATACTCAGAAAAGTATCAGTTTATCTTGGACTTTAGTTCCAAGATGAGGACATATGTAACGATTAATGTTCCAAGATGAAAGGAAGAGAAAGATGTGATGTGTTCTCAACACATGTGATAGATACCAAGGTGAAAGATTTGGGTATCTAGGAAATATCAGATGGTTTAGGTTGGCTACTTGGAGTGGTCAACTATGAAATTAGTCTGATTATAGAAAATAATATGAACATCATATGTTAGGGGTTTATGCTAAGCATAAACATGATATTAATAAAGAATGTATGATGTTTCTCTGAATAAGAAAAATGTTTCTTGATATAACACAGAGGATCTATCTAGCCTATTTATATAGGTAGATATCCATGGGATACTACAAGGCCAACTAACCTTCGGTCTCTCGATTCACTTGATTTGGGGATATCTACTATTTCTCATGATAACTCCAACTAAAGGGTTGATTCAGTGCAGATTATCCTTGTGCTACAAAAGATGTTATTATTTATTAGAGAGGGATGTCAGAGAGGGGAAAGAGAGCCCAATTGTGGTAGGGGATTTGGTTCTCATAGGGAGGAGTGGATTTTGGGTGAGGGTGACGCACTCTTCGCTCCCAGTTCTACCTAGATCTGAGAGTCCCATGTTGGGTTTTAGGGGAGGCAGAGAAGGCAATGGAAACAAAAATTTTCTCCTCCCCAAACCTAGAACAAGGAAACACATCAACGTATATACAATAAGAAAGGATGGTTTGTGGAATCATACCTTATCCTGAGGCTTGCTCGACGACAATACCTCGCGACTTGCTCAGTCTTCACCTCCGGTCTTGGACGGTGTCTGTGCAGCTCCAGGTCGCACCGGGACTGACGACTCCTGGTTTCACCAGGACTGTCGGGATTGATAGCTGTCCTCCGAGCGGTAGAAATCTCCCGCCTCTGAAGTAATCTACACGGACCACCTGGAACTCCAATCTCCTTGTCCCACAAGGAATTGGAAGGAGTCGCACCCTCCTGTTGGCGTACTAGTCACCGACACACTCTCCTGCTATCAGTCACTTTCTACAGTTGTCTTTCCCTTGTTGTGCCTCCCTTATCGGGTAGCACTTGCTCGGGCTCTCTCGGTTACCAAAACATGAGAGAACGATAACTTTACAGAGAAACTGGTTGCACTAAGTTGTACTTTGAGAAGCCCCCAATACCCCTATATATAGGAGGGTCATGGGATAGGGTTATCTATCCCGGGCAATATGGGACTAAAGCAGGAGAAGAAGAGTTCGAGATTTTCCACAAAAACAACCAACTGTGCAACCTGAACCGATCGTTTCATTTCTGAAACGGTCGGTTGGGGATCCAAGCTGATCAGTTAACACCTCAACAGATCGGTTGGGACCCATGAAATGGTCGATTCACTTCTGAACCGGTCAGTTCGTGGTCCTAGTCAGTTCCCGATTGACTTTTCCTCTTTTGTTTCGAATTGGTACCTAATACCAATCCTTGTTCCAATCAAATTGGGCAAGTGAAACGAAAAGAAATTTCTCACCAATCCTACTTTCCCAACTTGCTCGGTTGGACCAGTTGAACCGATCGTTTCAACACTTGAACCAATCGTTTCACCCTGACCATGAGCTGATCGACTCACCACCTGAGCCGATCGGTTCACCAATCTCAGCTGATCGGTTCATCACATGAGCCAATCGGTTGGGAGTGAAGATTGTGCAGAATCAGTCAATTGCAGTTTCAATCAATCTGATACTCTAATCAATCAGTCCAACACCTTGAACATTATGATACTGAGCTATCAATTGATTGAGTGTTTAATTGAACTACTAAACTCCTTTAGCAATCAATCTAAACATTGTTTGTGCACAAAACTCCTCTTCCAGGTTAAATCCTATGTGTGTGACCATGCAGGTCCATTTCACGTTGGCAGTGAAAGTCCATAACACTTATGACTTCACAAGCAAAGAGCGGTGCCTAGTCACACATCAGTGCTACCCAAGTGAAATAGAAAGTTGGAGAACAACTTTCAATCCTACAATCCATGAATGGTGTTACAGTGAATGTATAATTCATTTGTCATTGATATCCTGAATGAACTCGAGGCATTGAACAATCATTCTGTCAACGTTCAGTCACTTTCTTGATCTCAGAGTAGATTGGAAGAGATATGTATGACATCAATATCACATACTGATTCACACATGGGAAATCCTTAAAGAAGAGATACGATGCTAGAAGACTCTCTAGGGTTATAGGAAGTCCTTCCATCCATTTCTGGATCAACTAAGGCCAGGTGGAGCAGGAGGTACCTCAACCACTGTGAAGATGAATAGGAGGAATTATGCCAGAACCCCCTTTGTGCTCTTTCTAGACACCTCATTTTTCACCATAGTGAATTTTAGGGCTTCCTTGGTTCAGCGATTAAGAACATCATTTCATTAATGCATATGAAGTGTGTTATGGATCTGATACCAACTGTCACAGATCCGTTCTTACCCTAATCCCAACCCCACTGTACAAAAGGGTAGTGTTAAAGGGATTAGAGCGCCCATCCCTGAGTGGCCCGAAAATCACACACAGATAATATGCAAAAATGAAATAACATTCTTCTTTATTAAAATGAACCAAAAGGTTTAATACATAAGGCCCGTAGGCAATAGGAAAGAGAAAAAGATAAGAAACTAGCCTACAACTACATCCCTTTTACAAATAGCTCCCATGTAGAGTCCATAAGTGATGTAGCAGTCTTTATTGCAGTGGATAAATGAGTAGATGGATCTAATTCCTTGCATTACCTAAAATCGGGAAAATCAAGACACAATGTCAGTGCAATTGCATGGTACGCTATATAAAAACAAGTAAAGCAGTTTATAAGAAAACTAATATGCTTGGAAGGACTTATGTTTCAAACATTATCGAACGATCTTCCAAAAACCAAAATGTTATTCAAGACGAATTTCCCATTATGATGTAATTCAAGAAGCATGCTTATATTAGTTTATGTGATGCTACTACCCCAACGCGATGGGGAGGTCACCAAGCTCCTTCTCACCATAGGAGATAGGAGATCAAAGTGCAAAATCCCACATTCCAATAAGGGAGTTTTGCTTATATTCAATATCAACATTATCAACTTTTCCAACATCATTATCAACATCAATATACAGGCAGTCATGATGGGTATTGTGATTTAGGGTTTCATGTTTCTCACAATATAATATAGAAGAAAAACAGAAGACTATTCATAGGTTACAATAGTTCATCCAAATAACTAGCCAAGTATATGTCAAGAGATACCTAAAAGTATCATCATTACAACCAAGGAGGAGTAGTATAATAGCATACCTTTTTGAATGCTAATTGAGTAAAGTTTCAAGAGTGAAAGGTCAAGGTCTCAAGTAGATCCTAGATTAAACAAGATATATACTTGAGGGTCAAGATCATATTATGCAAGAACCATGTATGCAAGATTAGGGTTTTGCATTCCTAAACAACCCTAGAGTAGATCATCCATTTATGATTGACATTATATCAATATTTCAACATTTAATCAAGCATCAAGCATATATCGAGAATGAATGATCTACTTAGATGCTTTTAGGAATCATATTAGCTAACCCTAGTTATATCATCAACATCTGAGTCATTAATCATGTTTCTAGATCATAATGATAGATTTGCACTTAAACATCAGAGTAAGATTGCATGATGGATCAGGAACTAGGTTAGGATCATGAACTTAAGAAATTAACCCTTTTATAATCAAGAAGGTTATTCAAATGTATTTGCATTAAAATAGAGAACAGAGATACGAAAAATGTTCTGAAACTATTTTCATTAAATCGGGCTAATTTTTCTAATGAAAATGGACTATAATTTCGATATGTTTGGAGCTAGGAATCTCAAGATATTATTTTTGCAAGATTGAGCCATTTTCTGGAATTTTGGGCAGAGAGGGAAAAGTACCAGAAAATGGGGGCCGTCGATCCATGGTCAACCGTGGACCCATGAAGAAGATCAGTGGCAGGGAGGAACCGTGCTCCCAGGCACATGCTTGAGGATGAGGTTAGAAGGGAGATCCGCACGGGGCTGGGCGGCCGTTGATCTCGACTGGGGATCACCGTGGACTCCGATCCTAGGGTTGATGTTGGTCGTCTCAGACAACAGAGCTCGCCCGCGAGCAAGGTTGCTCTGTGGTGGTGTGGCGGCCAGAGAAAATGGGAGCAAGAGAGGGAAGGCACGACATGAGCAAAGAAGGCACCGCTTGTGTTTGTGGGGGCAAGCTGAACTGATCAAGGGGTTTAAATAGGGTTTTGGTGCTAGCGTTAGGGCTACCAAGGGGGGCGGCGCACCCTATGGAGGTGGCTCATTTCCTTGGCCTCCAAGCAGAAATTTTGCACCATGGATCCATGCGGAAGCTTTGAGAGAGAAAGAGAGAACCATAGGTCGAGTTATCAGGGCGCAACCGGTTGGGTTTGCTGGTTTGGTTGGGAGCCAGGGTGGTTGGTCCACCGTGGACCTACCATTCCAGGCGCAAGGTAGGGGATGACCCCAGTGCTGTTGGATTGAGATCCAAGGTTGTTGGGTCAATCCGTGGGGCAGTCTTGCCCAGCGGCACCCAAAGCATCAGATGGGCCGAGCCCAACAAGGGAAAAGCAAGGGAAAAGGAGAAAAAAGAATAAAAAGGCTAAAAGAGTTAGGTAAAGACTAGGTCTTAGGAAAAATCATGGGAAGGTCCAAATGATCTCAAATTTGGACCATATCTTCAACATGAAGTGTAGAATAATGTGTATAAGTTTGGAGACTAAAAGATAAAGTTAACAAGTCAAACTCAAATATTTAAACAAAGAGGTGTATAAAGCTTGTTAAGGTGCCGAAGAGTGCATGAAATTTATAGAAAACAATAGAATTTGATTTTGGGTATCGACATTGATCAAAGAGTCAAATGAGATCATGAATGACCATCACAGAGGTAAAGAAAATATAAATTAAATAATAGGGAAGAGGGAAAACTCACATTGTCACATCCTTCCCTCCTTAAAAGGAATTTTGCCCCCAAAATTCAAACTTCCTTGAAGAGGTCAGGTTAACGTTCCTCCATGTCTGACTTCAATTCCCAAGTAGCATCATTACTCCCATGGTGCTTCCACAACACCTTAACCATATCGATTTTCTTGTTTCTGAGCTCCTTGGTGCAAGTATCAAGTATCTTGACCGGAGCTTCTTGGTACACAAGGGTGTCCTTTAATTCAATTGGTTCATGATTGAGGACATGGCTAGGGTCTTTGATATATCGCTTTAGGTTCGACACATGAAAGACATTGTGCATCATGTTATATTATGGAGGTAGAGCCAACCTGTAAGTACATTCCCCAATACGGTCCAAAATTTTAAATGGACCCACGTATCTAGGGCTAAGTTTGCCTTTGTTCTTTGCAATGGCTCAAATTGGTCGAATCTTCAGGAAAACATGATCACCTACTAAGAACTGAGTGTCATTCCTATGTGCATCAGCATAAGACTTCTAGCGATCTTGTGCCCTTTTTAACCTTTTCTTGATTAGGTTGACATTGTCAGAATAGAGTTGTAATTCCTCAGATTTCAGAATTCGTCTATCGCCTACTTCATCCCAGTAAAGTGGAGATCTACATGGTCTTCCATACAGAGCTTCATAGGGAGGCATGCCTATACTGGATTGGTAGCTATTGTTGTAGGAAAACTCAATGAGAGGAAGGTAGTGGTCCCAAGAACCACCCCAATCTAGGACACATGATCTCAGCAAGCCTTCTAGAACCTGGATTGTCCTCTCAGACTGTCTGTCAATTTGTGGGTGATAAGTAGTGCTGAAATTTAGTTGAGTTCCCAGTTCTTCCTGTACTTGTTGCCAGAAGTGAGAAGTGAACATTGCATCACGATCTGATACTATAGATATAGGAATTCCATGCAGCCTGACTGTCTCTCGAACGTAAAGTTCTGCTAACTCGGGAACCTTGGTTGTTGTCTTGATTAGAATAAAATGGGTTGATTTAGTCAGATGATCAACTACAACCCAAATGGTGTCACTCCCTTTCCTGGTCCTGGGTAGTCCCACCACAAAATCCATGGTGATGTTTTCCCATTTCCACTCGGGGATAGGTAGGGGTTGTAGAAGACCTCCTGGACGTTAGTGTTCAGCCTTGATCTGTTGGTAGGTCAGACACTTGGAGATGAAAGTAGCAATGTCAGTCTTCATATTCCTCCACCATAAGTGCCTTTGCAGATCCTTGTACATCTTCGTCGATCTAGGATGCACAATATATTTTGACCCGTGAGCTTCTCGTAACACCATTTCTATCATGACTGAATCTTCTGGGACCCATATGTGTTGTTTGTATCGGATTCCACCATCCATACCGACTGTCAGATGGGTTTGGGGCTTCTCTAAAAGCTTAGTCATATCATCAAGGCTCTTTCTATTCTTTTGGGCTGACATGATTTCGGACTGGAGGCCTAGTTTTACATGGACACTGGCCAATCTAAGAATGTTTCCCATATGCCTCGGGGCCCAAGGTGACATGACTTCCATGTTCTTCCATTCAGTAGTAAAGACAGTAGCACATTTTGCCTGCTTCCTGCTGAGTGCATCGGCCACCACATTTGCCTTACCGGGGTGGTAGGCAATGGTGAAGTCATAGTCTTTAAGGTACTCGAGCCAATGCCTCTGTCTCAGATTGAGATCCTTCTGTGTCAGGATATATTTTAGACTCTTGTGGTCGGTGAGGATGTCGACAGTGGCACCATACAAGTAGTGCCGCCATATTTTCAAAGCATATATGATGGCGACAAGCTTAAGGTCATGGGTTGGGTAGTTGACCTCGTTTGGCTTCAATTGTTGAGAGGCATAAGCAACTACATTTCTCTCTTACATGAGAACACAACCCAAAATGAACCTTGATGCGTCAGTGAAGATGACGAACCCATCATTTCCCGAGGGAAGAGTCAAGACAGGTGCAGTTGTCAGCTTTGTCTTTAGCTCTTGAAAACTGGACTCACACTCCTTTGACTAGATAAACTGTTCTCCTTTCCTAGTGAGCTTAGTGAGAGGCAAGGCAGTCCTGCTGAAGTTTTGAATAAAATGTCGATAATAGCCAGCAAGACCCAGAAAATTGCGAATCTCTGAAACATTCTTTGGGGCTTGCCACTCAAGAACAACCAAGACTTTGGCGGGGTCAACAAAAATTTTCCCACCAGAAATTATGTGGCCTAAGAACATGACTTCAGAAATCCAAAATTCACATTTTGACAACTTTGCATAGAATTTCTGAGATTGGAGGATGTCAAGAACTTTGCGAAGGTGAATGCGGTGTGATTCAGCATCAGTCGAATATATCAATATGTCATCAATGAAGACCACTAAAAACTCATCGAGGAAAGGTTGGAAGATACTATTCATCAAGTTCATAAACACAGTAGGGGCATTAGTCAACCCAAAAGGCATGACAAGGAATTCAAAATGCCCGTATCGGGTTCGAAAAGCTGATTTAGGAATGTATTTATCCTTAACTTTGAGTTGGTGATAACCAGAACGGAGATCAATTTTTGAAAAGACATGGGCAGAATGGAGTTGATCGAAAAGGTCATCAATTCTGGGCAGCAAATACTTGTTTTTCACAGTCGCTTGATTGATCATACGATAGTCAATACACATGTGAAGGGAACCATCCTTTTTCTTAACAAATAAAATGGGGGCTCCCCAAGGAGAGGTACTAGGGTGGATGAAACCCTTATCAAGTAATTCCTGCAACTGCTTTTTCAGCTCAATCAATTTAGTAGGAGCCATCTGAGAGGGTGCCTGAGAAATAGGTGCGGTACCAGGTGCTAAGTCAATAGAAAACTCGACATCACGATCTGGTGGTATCCCAGGGAGCTCCTCAGGAAAGACACTCGGGTACTCCCGTACTATATCAATGTTTTCTAGGGCACTCGTATCAGGGTTGACTATGGTTATAGCTACTAGGTATTCTTTGCACCCTTTAGCTATCAAGTTTTGGGCTTTAATCAAAGAAATGACAATGTTTTGATTTCGATCTTTCCTTCCAGGAATTACAAGAATAGGGAGATTGGGTTTGGAAATAATGACTTTCTTGGCACGACAGTCGATTAGGGCATGATTTTTAAGGATCCAATCCATCCCTAAAATAAGGTCAAAGTCTTCCATGTCTAAGATTATGAAATCTGACTCAAAACTATGTCCAGCATAAGATAGAGGGACTTTCTCGACAATATAGTAGGAGACTTTCATCTTCCCACTTGGAGTAGTTACATCAAGTACGTAGCCTAAGTCCCTTGTTTCAAGATTCAACATAAAGGTAAGATTCTTAGACATGAAGGTGTTTGTTGACCCAGAGTAAAAAAGAGTAACAAAAAATGGTCGGAGATTTGCATCATACCTACGTATACATATATTTTGTGTAAGGACTGTGTATAAGACAATCATGATATAAAGTACTGGAAATAATCTTGAATTTAAAAGGTACCTTCCATGAGTTTGTTTTCATTGGCCTTCGCCTCATCTGAATTCACAACAAAGACACGGGCCTGTCGATGTTCACCTTGCCTGGCCCATGCTGGAGGAGGGTGGGGGCATTTGTCTCTGAAGTGACCCTCCTATTTGTAGTAATGGCAGACTGGGGACGGATACTTGCATTGTCTAGGGTGGAAGTTACCACAATTACGACAACGAGGAATATTGGCATTATGACATGGACCCCTATTTTGGCCATGATTCTGGTTTTGTGCAGGACCACGGTTGTAATTCTAGTTCTGGCCTTGGGCTGGAGGATTCCTCTGGTTCTTCTATCGATTCTTGTTCTTATTGCCACCAATATGGGGTTTTCCCTTCTGTTAATTCCAGTTTTGCAGGTACAACTTCAGTCAGACCTAGATAGGCAAGGGTAGGTAATGGTTTCCTGTGTCCCATCCCTAGGGTTCTCTCCATGGACAAGGCATGGTCATAGGCATCTTGAAAATTGGTGGGTTTGGATGAGGATACAAAAGCTTTTAGGGTAAGGAAAAGCCCGTCAATGTAGCAGTCAAGTTTTCATTCTTCGGTAAGGTTGGTGACATGCCTCTCCAGTAGGCGGAACTGTCAGTTGTATTCAGTCACTATGTTAGTTCCTTGGGTAAGGGTGAGGAATTGTTTTTGTTTCTCTTTTCTCTTAGATGTGGGTTGGAAACGGTTGGTGAAAATGGGTTTGAAGGCTTCCCAGTTGACAGGGATGACATGCTGTGACCGGATATAATTCTCCCACCACAATTTGGCCGCTCCCTTCAACTAGTAGGTGGAAAAACCAACCTTGTCTTGTTCAGGGCACCTCAAAACTCTAAAACTGTTTTCCATGGATACTAACCAGACATCAGCCTTGTCTAGGACATCATCTTTGTCTTCCCTATAGAAGGCTTCAGGGCTGAGTTTCATAAAATCATGGATAGTGATGGGTTTGGGTTATGGGTTGGCACAAGGGATTTTGTACGGACATCTAGGTCATGGAGGGCATCCATAATGGCCTTCTATTTTAGTTCCCACTCCCCCATATTGTTGGTCTTATTGTCAGAACCGACATCTTCATCATCATCCATGCGAGGCTTCTTCCCCTTGTCTTTAGTACCATAGGTCCCTTCACCATCCCTGTTGTTTCTGGTTTTTGGGGCCATCTGCAAGAGTTCAACTGATATAAGTTTTCTTGTTTATAACTTTCAAAGCAAGAATATGATAGATCATTGCAACAAGTTTTCTCAATTTATTTTCGGATTTTAGTTGTTCCCGTCCTTAATTTACCCAAAAATAGAGAGAGTATATAGATCAACTCATGAAACTTTAAGGAGAATGAGAAGATGAGGAGTCATCCTACTTCCTTCTAATAGGTGGCTTGGCAAATCCTTAAAGAAGAGATAAGATTCTAGAAGACTCTCTAGGGTTATAGGAAGTCCTTCCATCCATTTCTGGATCAACTAAGGCTAGGTGGAGCAGGAGGTACCTCAACCACCGTGAAGACGTATAGGAGGAATTATGCCAGAACCCCCTTTGTGCTCTTTCTAGACACCTCAGTTTTCACCATAGTGAATTTTAGGGCTTCCTTGGTTCAGTGATTAAGAACATCATTTCACTAATGCATATGAAGTGTGTTATGGCTCTGATACCAACTATCACTGATTCGTTCTTACCCTAATCCCAATCCCACTGTCCAAAAGGGCAGTGTTAAATGGATTAGAGAACCCGTCTCTGAGTGGCCTAAAAATCACACACAGATAATATGCAAAAATGAAATAACATTCTTCTTTATTAAAATGAACCAAAAGTTTTAGTACATAAGGCCCGTAGGCAATAGGAAAGAGAAAAAGATAAGAAACTAGCCTACAACTACATCCCTTTTACAAATAGATCCCATGTAGAGTCCATAAGTGATGTAGCAGTCTTTATTGCAGTGGATAAATGAGTAGATGGATCTAATTCCTTGCATTACCTAAAATTGAGAAAATCAAGACAAAATGTCAATGCAATTGCATGGTACGCTACATAAAAACAAGTAAAGCAGTTTATAAGAAAACTAGTATGCTGGGCAGGACTTATGTTTCAAACATTATCGAACGATCTTCCAAAAACCAAAATGTTATTCAACATGAATTTTATTACGAATTTCCAATTATGATGTAATTCAAGAAGCATGCTTATATTAGTTTATGTGACTCTACTACCCCAACGCGATAGGGAGGTCATCAAGCTCCTTCTCACCATAGGAGATAGGAGATCAAAGTGCAAAATCCCACCTTCCAATAAGGGACTTTTGCTTATATTCAATATCAACATTATCAACTTTTCCAACATCATTATCAACATCAATATAAGGGCAGTCATAATGGGTATTGTGATTTAGGGTTTCATGTTTCTCACAATATAATATAGAAGAAAAATGGAAGACTATTCATAGGGAACAATAGTTCATCCAAATAACTAGCCAAGCATATGTCAAGAGATATCTAAAAGTATCATCATTACAACTAAGGAGGAGTAGTATAATAGTGTAACTTTTTTAATGCTAATCGAGTAAAGGTCCAAGAGTGAAAGGTCAAGGTCTCAAGTAGATACTGGATTAAACAAGATATAGATTTGAGGGTCAAGATCATATTATGCAAGAACCATGTATGCAAGATTATGGTTTTGCATTCCTATACAACCCTAGAGTAGATCATCCATTTATGATTGACATTATGTCAATATTTCAACATTTAATCAAGCATCAAGCATATATTGAGAATGAATGATCTACTTAGGTGCTTTTAGGAATCATATTAGCTAACCCTAGTTATATCATCAACATCCGAGTCATTAATCATGTTTCTAGATCATAATGATAGATTTGTGCTTAAACATCAAAGTAAGATTGCATGATGGATCAGGAACTAGGTTAGGATCTTGAAATTAAGAAATTAACCCTTTTATACTCAAGAAGGTTATTCAAAAGTATTTGCATTAAAATAGAAAATAGAGATACGAAATAGGTTCTGAAACTATTTTCATTAAATCGGGCTAATTTTTCTGATGAAAATGGACTATAATTTCGATATGTTTGGAGCTAGGAATCTCAAAATATTATTTTTGCAAGATTGAGCCATTCTCTGGAATTTTGGGCAGAGAGGGAAAAGTACCAGAAAATGGGGGCCATCGATCCTTGGTCAATCGTGGACCCATGAAGAAGATCAGCGGCAGGGAGGAACCACGCTCCTAGGCACGTGCTTGAGGACGAGGTCGGAGTGGAGATCCGCGCGGGGCTGGGCGGCTGTTGATCTCGACTGGGGATCACCGTGGACTCCGATCCTAGGGTAGCTGCTGGTCGTATCAGACAACAGAGCTCACCCGCGAGTAGGGTTGCTCTGCGGTGGTGTGGCGGCTGGAGAAAAAGGGAGTGAGAGAGGGAAGGCATGGCGTGAGGAGAGAAGGCACCGCTCGCGTTGGTGGGGGCGGGCCGAACTCATCAAGGGGTTTAAATAGGGTTTTGGTGCTAGGGTTAGGGCTACCAAGGGGGGTGACACACCCTATGGAGGTGGCTCATTTACTTGGCCTCCAAGAAGAAATTTCACACCACAGATCCATGCGGAAGCTTAGAGAGAGAAATAGAGAACCATAGGTCGACTCATCGGGGCGCAACCGGTTGGGTTTTCTGGTTTGGTTGGGAGCCAGGCTGGTTGGTCCACGGTGGACCTGCCATTCCAGGCGCAAGGTAGGGGATGACCCCAGCGCCATTGGATTGAGATCCAAGGCTTCTGGGTTGATCCATGGGGCAGTCTTGCCCAACGGCACCCAAAGCATCAGATGGGCCGAGCCCAGCAAGGGAAAAGCAAGGGAAAAGGAGAGAAAAGGAATAAAATGGCTAAAAGAGTTAGGAAAATGCCAGGTCATAGGAAAAATCATATAAAATCATGGGAAGGTCCAAATGATCTCAAATTTGGATCATATCTTCAACATGAAGTGTAGAATAATGTGTATAAGTTTGGAGACCAAAAGATAAAGTTAACTAGTCAAACTCAAATATTTAAACAAAGAGGTGTATAAAGCTAATTAAGGTGCCCAAGAGTGCATGAAATTTATAGAAATCAATAGAATTTGATTTTGGGTATCTACATTGATCAAAGAGTCAAATGAGATCATGAATGACCATCATAGAGGTAAAGAAAATATAAATTAAATAATAGGGAAGAGGGAAAACTCACATTGTCACACCAACCCACCGACGTCCACCCAATCTTTCAACCCTCCAGATACACATATGTTGCAGGGAACATTTTAGCCACCACCACCACCTTATGAGGACCTGGTACTCCCGTTCAACCTCTTTGATGGAATTTTGACTATTAGGGCATAGTCAAATTCAAGCTTACAAGGGGATGAAATGACTTTATCTTGCTTTACTTTCTATCTTATTTAGTTTTTCTTGTTATCATGTTAGGATCCACATTCTATCTGTGTAAATGTGGAGCTTAGTTTATCATAGTTGAATCTATCATTAAAAATATTGTGTTTCGTTCTCTTGGAATTAATTAAAAATGGTCATAAGCTTATGTGCAAAGTGTAAGGTAACGCCAACTAGAGGAAGTGTGACAACCTGACCTTTCTCTCTCCTATCTTGTACCCTTTCTCTTGGAATTAAAGATTTCTTATTACCAAAAGTTAGAAGGGTATGGAAGCGGAGTGGGGGGCAGTGGCGGCGGGCGATCCAGGAGAAGATGATGGTACAGTCTCTACGGAGACTAGGATTTCACCGGGAGACGGGAGTAAGACAAGCCGCGATCCACAGCATGAACGGAGCCACGCAAGATAAACCAGGAGTCCACAAAGGGAGAGGAGAGGCGGCGCCGACACACACCAAGGAGCGGACGCCACGAGCGCGGGCAAAATCTGCATACCAAATATGGGAATAGAGTTTCGTTATGGAGGCATGCGAGGACCATCCCAGGAGGAGAATCAAAACGGTACGGATCCGAAGGGCAGTGGCGACACATTTACCCCGGACGCCGCAGGAGGAACAAATCTGCTGGGGTCCTTCCGACCTCTCGCAGGAAGCAACCAGGAGACGCAGGGTCCCCCGATACCCCAACCTGCAAATGCATGGGGACATAACAGATCTGGAAACTTGACTGGAATGGCGACGCACAGATCTACGGATCTATTCATAAACAAGCTCTTTGAAGAGCATCTCGATCCGGAGGCGGTTAGTCTTTACATGTCCGATGGATAGCCTGAAATAACGATTGACCCCATGTACAAAGAATTTCTTGTTCGACCTTGGCAATATGCGGTAGTCGTGAAGGCCATGGGAACTCAACTAGGGTATATGACCCTAAAAGATCGGCTCTGAGCCATGTGGATCTTAGTCGGCAAGTATAACATATACGAACTGGACATGAATCACTTCGTTATCCAACTGTCATGCCGACAGGATTACGATATGGCGATGACAGGCGGTCCTTGGAAGATTTTCAGATGTAATCTAATCGTATGGGATTGGCATCCATCCTTTATTCCCTCTGCTGATTTACCACGGAAGATTGTTTGTTGGGTCAGGATCCTGAATCTCCCATTACATCTCTATGTCCAAACTATCTTCAACTGCATAGGCACGGCTCTCGGCAGGCTGGTGAAGGTCGACGAACATACCATCAAATGCATAAGAAGCAAATTCACTCGCCTTGCCGTCGAGCTCGACACCACATCAGAACTGGTGGCGAGTATCGTAATCAATGGTTTGGACTTCGAAGTCGAGTACGAGGGATTACCGTTTTAGTGTGCAACATGCGGCGAAGAAGGCCACACCTCTGTGCAATGCTCCGCAGGGACCACGCAACAAGAAGCCAACCGGAATAATTCTACCCCAACCCTGGACGTACCTGCTACAAATTCTGACAGTCAGTGGAAAACACAGAAGCATTGACAGGGATATCAGGGGAAACAACAGATTACTAAAACACCTACGAGCTCTGTTACCCTAACACGGAATCAATTTGATGATTTGATAACAGAAGATGAATCGACTGAAGTAATCACGAATACCAGCCAAGAAGGAAAGCAGCCAGCAAAAAAGCATGTGGCACACAAGAACCCTAAAATCTGGAGGAAGAAGTAGACACCAGAGAAAATTGAAACAGCTGAACAAAAAAGAAAAGTCCTAAGGGACATCACAAACCTGCCCCAACAACCTAAAGAAGGCCTAGCACAGGGCGAGCATACAAATAAAACTCTGGAACATACAGTAGTGAACCCGGCGATTGATGAGGTGATCGAAATTATCCCTAAGGAGGAGGTTCCCGCGACCAGGGCTGTTACACCGCATACAACCTGCAACAGAATTAAGAAGCGTGACAGTGACACTACAGCGGCCACTTCTGCTACTCCCATAAAATCTTCGACGGGGAAGATGTTCAAGGGCAGTGGAACGAAGATGAAGAGAATGGGGGTTGCTAAATCGGCTGTGGAAGGCATCTGTAGAAGCCCCAGGCTTAGAGGAAGAGTGGAAGTAGAAATCATGGTGTACGCGCTAGAAGGAGCAGAAAACATTGGTGAAGACAACAAGGAGACCAATGAAAACTAGTCTTAGTTTCCTGTTTAGAAGATTTTTCAGTTATAATCCTTGTGGGATGTCTAAGCTATTATGCTGGAATGTGAGAGGCATAGGAAACGATGACACATGCAGAGTCCTCAAAGAACTTGTCTACAAACACAAGCCGGCTGTTACTGCTGTGTTAGAACCTCACATCAGTGCGGACAAAGCTACTCAGACCATTAAGAAGCTTGGTTTTCCGAACTCTCATCGTTCTGAAGCTTGGGGCTTCTCGGGTGGGATTTGGATCTGCTGGGATGCTGCTACTTGCGACGTGCAGATCCTCAAGACACACCATCAATTCATAACCTGTCGGGTGAACAAGTCTTATATTGCTACTTTCATTTATGCTAACCCCCACTTTCAGGTCCGCAATCTTCTTTGGAAGCACTTAAATGACATGGGCAATAGTTTTTCTGAACCGTGGATAGTCGCCGGCGATTTCAACACGACCATCTCTCCATATGAGACTGTTGGCTATCAGACTTTTAACCACCGTGAGGCCCAACTCTTTTCTGCTACCCTGCTTGAAGAAGGGCTTTCTGACCTTGGCTTCTTTGGACAAAAGTTCACCTACAAGCATGGAGTGAAACAAAGCAGGCTCGATCGTGGCTTGGCTAATTCTGTCTTCCTCGACATCTTCCTGGAGGTTGCGGTGACCCATCTTCCTAAGGTTGAATCAGATCATTGTCCTCTCTTGATTCAAACACAGTCGTTCGTGTACAGTAAAAAGAGGTTTGTTACCAGAGCTTCTTGGGCTCAAGACCCATCCTTCAATCACTGCCTTGAACGACATTGGAGTAGAAACCTCCCTTTCCATGAGCCTCTTGAGCACGCCAAGAAGCACATCAGTGCGTGGGACTCCGTGAGAAACAAGGAGAAAAGTGAAACTAAAGATCGGCTTCTGCGTAATATAAACACCCTTCAAATGAATTTAGCTGTTCATTATGATGTCATTACTGACAATCTTTGCACCCAGATGGAGGATGAAATCAAAGTCATTCTTAAATAGGAAGAGGAGGATTGGAAACAGAAAAGCCACATCAACTGGATTCGAGAAGGCAAATCCAATACCCGCTTCTACCAAGCCTATGTGAATCAAAGGAGGAGGTCCAATAAATGTCAAATACTCAAAAATCCTTCCGGGGATTGCATCACAAACGAGGACGATATTTTCAAACTGGTCACAGATTACTTCATTGATTTGTTTACTTCTAACATCAACACCAGCCAGCAACAAATTGATAAAATTCCTGCACGGTTTGCTCCTGTGGTTGGTGAGGATCACAGCCGGTTGGCTAACAAGCTCATAAGGATGAGATTTATGCAATCTTAAAGTCCATGGACCCCTACAAGGTTGCTGGTCCTGACGGAACTACTACACATTTCCTGTTATCCAACTGGCCGGTGCTTCAGGAGTCTATATGCTCGACTGTCCAGGAGGCTCTAAGTGTTGGAATTCTGAATGAACAAATCTGTAATGCTACTATGGTCCTTATTCGCAAAGTTCCCAAACCTGAACTCGCAAGTCAGTTTCGACCCATTTCTCTTAATAACACCATCCTTAAGCTCTGTTCTAAGGTTGTTGTTGAAAGATTGAAGAAATGGCTACCGGTTTGGATTAACCCAGCGCAAAGCGCCTTTGTCCCGGGCAGGAAGATTTCTGACAACATGTCTGCAGCCCAGGAAATTATACATTCTATGAAGCGGAAGAATTCCAAGAAGACTATGGCCATCAAAATTGATCTTACGAAAGCATATGACAGACTGGCATGGAACTTCATTGAGGATACTCTGCAAAAGGTGAACCTTCCCGCCTGTATGATTCAATATATCATGAGCTCTATTACCAGCGGTAGCTCTACCATTGCTTGGAATGGCAGGAATTCGACCAGCTTCAGACCGCAAAGGGGTCTTAGACAAGGCGATCCGTTGAGTCCTTATATTTTTGTGCTTTGTGTTGAACGCTTAAGTCAGATGATAGAAGAATGTGTCAATTCTAAAAGATGGCAACCTATCAAACTGGGCAGAAAGGGTCTGCAGATTGCTCATCTCTGTTTCGCCGACGACATACTCCTATTTGCCAAAGCCAATATAACCAACATTGATACTATCCTGCATTGCTTTAAGGAGTTTGAGCTGGCTTCGGGTCAAGCCGTCTCGATTGAGAAGACAAGTAATTTTTTCTCTAAGAGTGTAGCCCAGCAGGAAGCTACACAAATCTATAATCGTAGCGGGCTACAACGCACTCAGGATCTGGGGAGATATCTAGGGGTTCCGATCCTCCACATGCGGGTGAACAGGAAGATGTACAGTGAAGTGTTGGATAAAGTAACCAACATAGTTAGCTCCTGGGCTGCTAAAACCTTATCTTTAGCAGGACGCATATGCCTTGCTAAGAGTACCCTCACCACCATTCCTACTTACATTATGCAAACCTCTAAGCTTCCACTGCAACTGTGCGACAGAATAGATGGCGAAATCCGACGATTCATTTGGAGTGGAGGGAGGAAAAGGAGAGGGACTCATCTTGTGTCTTGGGAACGGCTAACTAGCAAGAAGATCCATGGTGGCCTGGGCCTCCAAGCCATGCGGGATTGGAACCAGGCACTTCTGCTTCGTCATAATTGGGATATCTGGTGCGGAAGAAGCACTCTATGGTGCACGGCCATGCGTGACAAACTGATGAATAGAAACCCAGGGAAAAATTCTAATCTGTCTCGCCTGACGAGAACTGTGCTGCAAATGAAACCATTTATGCAAGCTAATACGTTCCTGAGCCCTATGAGTGGGAATCACATCAATGTTTGGCAAGACTACTGGCTCCTGAGTGGGATTTGCTTAAAGGACCATGCTCGAAGAGCTATTCCTGAAGACCTGCGTGATCTGCAGGTGAGCAGCTTAGTGAACCTTGATGGTCAGTGGGACCGTGAGTTTCTAGAGCTATGGTTTCCTGCAGATGTTGTCAAGGAAATACATAACATTCAACCTCCGGTTGATACTGAAGCTGAAGATATGTGTTTGGAAGCTCAACAATGGGGGTAGCTATACGGCCAAGTCGGCCTATACGGCTTTGAGGGCGGATTCTGAGGTAAAAAGACCTGGACAGTGGCCAGTTATTTGGAGAGCCCAGGTGGCGGTGAAGGTGAAGATCTCCATGTGGATCGCTGCTAATGGAGCCCTTCTCACAGATTGGAAACGTTGAAGACGGTGGATGACCACCAATTTAGTTTGTAGTCTTTGTAACAAGGAAGACAAAACCAGTCTCCATGCTCTGCGAGACTGTGAGAAGGTGAAACCAGTTTGGCTACGCTTACAAGCCGACTCTGTGCCTGGGAACACCATGTCTGTTTTACCGGATTTCTCGAATTCCACCAACTTTGAGCAATGGATTAGTCAGGGGCTCCGATCAAGTGAGGATACCAGAACCTTTTTTCTTATAGCTTGTTGGGTGATCTGGAAACAACGCAACTTGGAGGTCTTTGTAGCTAAAGACACCCCTATGATTCAACAAGTGAACAAAATTTTATTGGAAAATAGGAGAACAGTCGAAGCTTGGGACAGAGAGGACACCGTAAAGAGTTCAGCTACAATGGTGCAACATGATTTTCATATCAGCAGACAGCTTTTGATGCATGTAGACGCCGCCTGGAAGAAGGGTAAAGGCGCCATCGCTGTGGTTATTAAGGATCGCAATAACCAATGGAAGGGAGGGGTAGGCCAGCTGGTCTCAGCGGACAACCCTCTACAGGCAGAACTCATGGCCATTGCCCTTGCTGCGACTAGCAGGATACAAGGCATAGCTGTGGTTACTGATTGTTTGACGGCCAAGAAAATGCTACAAGATGACTATAACAAACATCCTCGTCATGCCAGTATAATAAGGGGGATCCAGTTGATCATGGGAGACACTGCGGCTATTCACCATGTGGAGAGGCAGCACAATGGCCCAGCTGATGCGTTGGCTAAAGCACTCTTACAAAACAACTGTAGAGTCAGGTACTATGATATCCCTCCCAAGGATGTCATTGATACTGGACAAAACTATTTATGTAATGGTAGTAGTACTACCATGTTTAATTCCATGCAAATAAATCATATTTGTAATTTGCCTTTGAATATGCTTGCACGAGGTGAGCAAGATGAATAAAATTATCGCCTGACTTCCCTAAAAAAAAAGTAGAATCATACTAAATTCAATCTCCAATCCATATTTTGATGGTTGTGGGACTCCTTTTCAGTCACATCAGTGTTCACTTTTTACCAAATATAAACATTTTGTTGCTTTTTGAGCTAAAGAATCATGCTATATCATATCACCATAAATCGAACCATTTATATATGCTCTTCATACTCTATCATGTATTCCATTATAGAGTATTCAATTGTATTTCCAACGGTGCAAAAATCGCCTCTTTTGGACCATTCTAGCCCAAGATATGGGTATTTGAAAATTGACCCATATTGTACATGTTTTACTTATTCTTGTTGAGTTTCACCCTTTTGGGCCCAATACTGGATGTGCAGCCCATCTATCTGGTTCTTTCCTTCTTCCCAAAATTGAAGGAAGTGTTTCAATGGAGAGTCATCCTCTCCCCCAACCAGATCAGGAAAGCAATGCCCCACGATGAATGAAGGGAGAGTAAGCCCTAACCTCTTTGCTGCTTTATAAGCCCCCCTCCTCATCTAACCCTAGCCCCCCTCTTCATTTCTTGGTTTCCCTAGATATTTCCCCACTTCATAGGATGGCTACCCTATCACCCATGATTACCACTAGAGCTACTCATGGCGGGATTTGGTCCTGCCCAGTCAAGGTCAGGGATGAGGACGAAGGGACTCCTGGATGGCCGGAGTAACCTAGCCAACATCTACCTCCTTGTTCTAGGTCAGACGTGCGTGTTGTGATCCTAGATGATTGAGGGCCAGATCCCCTATTTTACCTCTGTTCTTGGTGTTGGAATAGAGGACTTCCATGAGCAGGGTGGGCGCCTAAAGGGGCTACGGGCCAGGCCATCGATCTCGGGCGATCCACGGTGGACCAAGCAATGATGGCTGGGATCGTTCGTGGAGCTTTGCTTGTGTGGGATAGCGGCCCCTAGTCACACAGGTATGGTGAAAAGCACTGAGGAGCGGGAGAAGGGGGTCTCCCATCACACGCGGGCCCCGCTGGGTGCCAGATGGCAGTGAGCCATTGGCTAGGAAGGTAAGACCTTGAAAGAAAACCCCTTTTCTCCTCAAATCTTACAAAAATCATAATAACTAATCCTAAGTCCAAATATGACAAACCTATATACCAAATTGATCATTTCGAAAAAGATCTACGCAATGAATTAGGTTTAAGGGTCTAATTCCATCATTTTGTCTATCGTTTCCCAAAAGATGCATACTTTAATGATTTGGAATATAGTTGATGTATGATCATGATGCAAAACTTGGATATTGGCTACTTAATCTATCCCTAATCCATAAATCAGAAACAATATTGTCTTTGTATCCCTAATAAAGGTCCTACTATCCCTTCTTCTCATAAATGACTCCTTTTTGTACATATGTGCCTAGTGTGGACTTTAATGATGAACTTTGCCCTAGATTGTTAATCTTGCTGCTAATGGACAACCACCTAATCTTATTATGTGTTTTTGATGAATTAATATTGTTTATATAAATCATCTTTAGTTCTGGACCTCTTGACTTGATGAATCATGATCTAGGGTGCTCTATTGTGAGTCTTATGACCCTAGAATGTATGTAAATGCCTTAAACCTTGATATGATTATAGAAAATGCATGGAATGTCATAATGGCATGAAAATCGAATCACACCATCATGATGACCTCTAGATCAGTACAAGATCATCTAATGAACCAATAAGCAACTTGGAACCCATCTTGACCAAAACCCTAAAATACATCTAATTAGGGTTAATGATTAGAATCTAATGCATATATGTAATCTTGTTGTGAATCAAGTTGGCATATGATCTAGATGGTAATGGACGTGTTAAGTTAAGAATCTCTGAATCAGGTACGGTCCTTATCTAGTTATATGAATAGCTTTCTTGTTTGAAATGATATGTATTGTATGCTTTCTTGTTTACTTGCCCAATATTGCCATGTAGTATTTCTCTGTCTTACTCGATGTTTGCCTCGTCGATTTTATAAATCGAACACACATATATACAAAACTCCATTATAATATTATTAATAAAGGGTTAGCTCTTGGCTATGGCCTTGAGGCCCCTCTTGTATAAAAGGGTTAGCTAATTTGGTAACGCTTACGGACCCTTCCGACGGGAAGATGGTCAAAGGCCTTAAACATGCTTGATATTGTTGATATAATGGAGTGAAATGACATAAAACATGGTTTTGCATTTTGTTAAATAGTTAACATGTTTATTATTGTTCGTTTCATCTTGAAATCTTTTCAAATTATGCAAAGGTTATACATATATGTATCTATTTGCCTCATACACTACTACAGAAATAGCATTCAGTGTCACTTTTCTGGGCGTCGGTTATTAAGGAAAACAGACGCCTTATATGTTAGGCGTCAGTTGTTTAAGCAAACCGACATCTATATTCAAAGACCAGCCAGACACGGGTACCGTTTTGTATTCAGCGTCAGTTGTTTATAACAAACCGACACTGAAAGTCGGCCGCGGAATCCAAATTTTGATCAAAAAAATAGTGTCATTTCAGCGTCGGTCATGTAGATATAAACCGACGCCTATGTGCGATGAAAATTTGCGCGAAAAGTGTCACTTTCAGCGTCAGTTATCCATTTATAACCGACGCTGAAGGTGGTTCCCGCCAAACAATTTCATGAAAATATCGTCCAATTGGACGTCGGTTGTTGCAAACAACCGACGCTAAAGATGTTTAGGCGTCGGTTGTTTAAAACAACCGACGCTATTTGGGAACTTATACACCGCGATCGCCCGACTCTTCCCCTTTCTTCTGTTTCATTGCGAGCAATTACCCTATTTCTCTGCTGCCGGCGATTTCTCTCCGACGTTTTCTTCTCCAGCGCCATTTCTCCGGCTATTTCTTCTCCGGCGCCCCCTTCTCCGGCGCCCCCTTCTCCGCCACCACTCCTCCTTCTCCGCTATCCCTTCTTCGCCGCCCCTGCTGCCCACCCCTGCTGCTCCAAGCGCCTGAGGCCGCCGCCACGCCTGACTCTCCGCCGCCCTAGCTTCTTCCAGCGTCGCCTGCCGCTGTAGCTTCTTCCAGCGTCACCGCCCTAGCTTCTTCCTACTTCGTCCAGCGTCGCCCGCCGCCGTAGCTCCTTCCTCCCTGCTCACGCCCAGCGCTGCCCCCCTTCTTCCTGCTTCGACCACCACTGCTGGGAGCTCGCCTACTTGTCCGCCGCCGCTAACGAAAGGTATGTAAGCTGAAATAATTGCGTACTGCAGTAATGCATCGAAGTAAATATCCTATTGCTCTATTATACTAGTAATGCATGATTAGTTTTACTGATTTCCTTGCTGCTTTCAGTGATTAATGATTGGTACTACTGGTTAGTATTACTTTAGTGATTACTTTAATTCAACAATTCGTAGTTTGTTATTTACAATTACTGATCTGCTTGCCGATTTTAATGATTAGAGATACTGATATGTATAGAAGTTCCTTATAAATATATTTTTTATATACACATACATGTAATTTTGTATAAAATACATGATGTAGTGTGATCTTAAATCCTAGAGTGTACCCCTTTTGTTCTATGATGGTACCTATGACCCTAAATACATCCATAAGGGTCTATTGTATCCTAAAGAAGATTTATTTCTTCCTTCTGCCCTAATTTTTAGATGGATCTTAATCTTATATCGCTTACTCATAAATAAGGAAATATCCTCCCTTATGACCACCTTGATGTGTATGTCCCATATAATCCACATGTTGCACCCTAATGATACAAATTTTTTATGTTGTAAATGAATGTATGTTTCAAGTGTTGAACCTAATGTTGGACAATGAACAATGAATTTATGTCCCATATAATCCACATTGTTCTTTATATTGCTTGTACATTGGTATAAATTAGAATGAACAATGATCACTAAATTATATACTGTTTGTATGGAGTCCGGCTTCATTGTAGATATCTATTATTGTGTTTGTTGGCCTAGAAACCCGTCCAAGATTGACTCATTAGGAGTAAATCTTGGATAGTCCCCGGTTTGGGACTGTTCTTGAACACCTAATCTCACTTAGGATGTAAGTGTATAATGTGTATTGGGTTTTCGAGAAAATTTCGGTAGCATTTCCCCATTTGTTCTCTAAGTACATATGTACTTAGAGAACAACGGGGAAATGCTGCCGAAATTTTCTTGAAAACCCAATACACATTATACACTTACTAGTGAGATTAGGTGTTCAAGGATGGGATAGGTGGTACACATTTATTATATATAAGAATGACATCAAATGTGTTTGTTGGCCTAGAAACCCGTCCAAGATTGACTCATTAGGAGTAAATCTTGGATAGTCCCTGGTTTGGGACTATTCTTGAACACCTTATCTCACTTAGGATGTAAGTGTATAACGTGTATTGGGTTTTTGAGAAAATTTCGGTAGCATTTCCCCGTTTGTTCTCTAAGTACATATGTACTTAGAGAACAGCGGGGAAATGCTGCCGAAATTTTCTTGAAAACCCAATACACATTATACACTTACTAGTGAGATTAGGTGTTCAAGGATGGGATAGGTGGTACACATTTATTATATATAAGAATGACATCACATTATACACTTAGGATGTAAGTGTATACCCTAATCTTTTCCTAATATATACTTGTTTCCTAATATATACTTGTTTTCTCTGATCATAGAATGGATAGATCATGGATGTCCATTCGTAATCGTTGCACCCCAGAGTTTATATCTGTCTTGATCGGTTTATTAGATTTTCCGAGGAACATAGGAAAAAACCTACAGATAGGTTCTACTGTCCATGTAGGCATTGCGGTAACAACTTGAAAGTCAACACTGATGAGGAAATCAAAAGTCATGTCATGTGCAACGGGATTGTACAAGGCTATACAGAATGGCACTGGCATGGAGAGATTTCAAAATCGAAACCAGTAGATGTCGATAGCAGTGCTTGGGTGGAAGAAGAAATTGCCTCCGATGACGTAAATGTGAACGAACCAGTTCCAACAGACATTGTTGATGCGATGCTAGATAGTTGTAGGGTAGAGAACACCGATCGACCTCCTATCTTTAGAAACATTGTGCATGATGCTGAGATACCGTTATCCACAGGCTCTGCTAAGTTTACGAAGCTTAGCGCTGTGTTGAGATTGTATAAGTTGAAAGCTAACAATAGATGGAGCAACAAAAGCTTCACTTCATTGTTGACTTTGTTGAAAGAAATGCTTCCTGAAGGAAACGAGCTGCCAATCTCAACATACCAGGTAAAGAAAATGTTGTGCCCAATGGGAATGGAGGCCAAGAAGATACACGCATGCCCGAATGATTGTGTATTATTTCAAAAGGACTATGTAGATTTGAAAGATTGTCCAAAATGTGGTGCGTCACGGTATAAATTGACGACTTCGGGGGAGTCCAAAACTGGTTCTCCTGCCAAGGTGTTGTGGTATCTACCTATAATATCACAGTTTCAACGCTTGTTTGCAAATCCGAAAAATGCGAAGAATTTGAGGTGGCATGCAGATGTTAAGAAAAATAATGATGGGATCCTGTGACATGTGTCTGATTCCCCACAGTGGAAGAAGATTGATCTATTGTACCCCAAAATTGGTGAAGAAAATAGGAATCTAAGACTTGGGCTTTGTACAGATGGGATGAATCCGTACGGGACATTGAGCAGCCAACATAGCACTTGGCCAGTCATGCTTGTTATATACAATCTTCCTCCCTGGATGTGTATGAATCATAAGTACGTTATGTTGTCATTGTTGATATCGGGCCCTAAACAACCCGGAAATGATATCGATGTTTATCTTGAACCTTTGATTGATGACTTAAAGAAACTTTGGGCTGAAGGTGTGATGACCTATGATGCTTCAGCAAGAGAGACATTTCGTTTGCACGCTATGTTGTTTTGCACTATTAATGACTTTCCAGCATATGGGATTTTGTCTGGATATAGTGTCAAAGGAGCTAAAGCGTGTCCTATATGTGAAGAAAACACTAATTCAATAAGACTGATATAGTGTCTGATTCACATATTACACAAAGCGCCAAGATGATAAGAGTGTCGTCCAAAATAGTGGGGTCACTCTTCAAGCGTCGACTATGTACTTTGCAAGTGCAAAGGATAAGAGTCCACGTGAAGCTAAAATGTCATATTACGGTGTCATTGAGGACATTTGGGAGTTTGACTACATAGATTTCAAAATTCCGCTCTTTAAATGTAATTGGGTTGATAACACCAAAGGAGTTATAGTGGATGAATTGGGTTTCACTTTGGTGAACTTTGAAAAGATTGGCGAGAAGGGTGAACCATTCATATTGGCATCACAGGAGAAACAAATATTCTATATCGATGATCCTGCGAATGATAAATGGTCGGTTGTTCTTCATGGTAAAAGACAATTCATTGAAGATCCTATAGATGAAGAAGAGTACTATGATAAGTATGATGACTCCAGTCCATTCTCAGTTGGGTTGCCAACTTCACAAAATATTGAAGCTAATGATGACTTATATGTGCGCGAAGATCACAATGAAGGATTGTTAATTGATAAAAGATCACAATTTTAGAGGCATGTATGTTTATACAAATGCTAAATATTTTCCTTTTTCTAGTTAATACAAAAGCTAAATGTTTTCCTTTTTCTAGTTAATACAAATGCTAAATGTTTGCCTTTTTAATGACATTTTCAGATGGTTGACCATGATGAGCATGATGTCCATGATGAGCATGAAGTCCATGATGAGCATGCTGTCCATGACGAGCATGGCGAGGATACCAATGTAAGTTCTAAAAACATATATTGTATTTCTATAAAATTCATTATCTTCTAGTTATGTCATATATCCTATATTTCTATATTGGGCTAATTTAGTGTGTTTATTTTTGTCAAATTTTAGGTTGATGATGTACCTGTACCCACTGAAGCACTGGAGCAACTTGATGCGCAACACCAAACACTTAACAAGAAAAGGGGCATCACTCTGTTGAAGAAGTTATTAGCGCTAAGTGGTAGTGGATCCAAATTGGTGGTGGAGTTTGATAATGGAGGAAATGCAATTGGAGTGAACCGCAATAATTTTGTAAATTATCTTGGGTGTACCACTCGGAGCCATTGTGGTGTTAAGTATGATAATTGGCATAAAGTTCCTCAAGGGAAAAAAGACTTGATATGGAAGGATTTATGCATGAGTTATTATTATTTGCAATTCTATTTTGTAGATTACAAATTCTATTATTTGCAATTCTATTTTGGATACTAGTTAATAACATTTCTATTTTACAGAATCTGTTTGCATTGGATGAGAAGTTGCATCGTAAAAGTGTGATGCAACACGCTGGAAAGATGATTAGGAATTATAGGACAAATCTGAACAGAGAATACATAAAAGAGGGTGATAAGAAGAAGAAATCAGCCCTTGAACAATGGAACTTCTTGGACAAAGAAGATTGGGACAATTTTGTTGCTTCAAGAAAATCTAAAGAATTCAAGGTATTAGGCGTCACTCCCAATTTAATTAATATACATTGTATTCACCTATTCAAGATTAACATTTAGTGCTACTAACCAGATCATTAATGTGCATACTAACTAGGCCCTCAGTGACACACAAAAAGCAAGGCGTGCACTGAATGTGCATGACCACACTATGGGTCCAAAAGGCTATGCAAGTGTTCGCCAAAGACTACAGGTGGAGTCTGCGGCTACTGAGCAGTCTGCTACTACTCAGGAGTCTGCTCCTACTCAGGAGTCTTCCACACCCATGCCTCGCCATGATATCTGGATAGCTGGCAGGAAAAACAAGAAGGGTGAAATAAAGAAGCCTGTAACTACTGAGGCGGCTGCAAAAATGGTAAAATACAACTCTTAGAGAAATCATTTGAATATTGATTATTTGTGGTGTTAACTTACCAATTTCTGTTTATGCTGATTAGCGGGAGCTGCACGAGCAGAGGAAACAAGGCACGTTCATCCCTCAGGGCACAAGGGATGAATTGACAGTTGCTCTGGGTAACCCATAGCATCCTGGACGTGTTAGAGGTGCCGGCGCTGGTGTTGGCATCAAAGCATTCTTTGGGCCATCCCAGCGCAAACCCAGAGCGGGACTTTCTCAAGAAGAGGTAACCTATTCTTTTTTTAGAATGTTACTGCAAAAGGAAATTCATTAATAAGAAGCTAATGTTTCTTTTATCCATGTATAGGAGAATAAGAGAGTTGAGGATTTAGTTGCTAAGAAGGTCAACGATGTAGTTGTTGAAAAGGTCAAGGAAGAATTGCTGCGGTGGCAGGCATCTCAGGCTTCCAATCAGCCTATGGCGACCCACTCTTCTCCTGATGCACAGACTGCGAGTAATCCTGGAGACCCATCGCCTAGCACGTCTGCTGTAAGTATTGTTTATGACATTGTAGCTAGTCTTTTCAAGATGATATGTTTTCAAGATTATATGTATATATGTATAACATTCTTTACGTAAATTTGTAGGCATTGAAGCCATGCCGCTTAAGAATACAAGACTATGTTGTTGCAGAGGCGCAAGCTTACCCATCCCTTCCTGGGGAAAGGTTTCACGGGACTCCAATGCCATAGGGCTATGTTCGTGTGGGCCCATTACGTGTGTTAGCCGATTGGAGGGAAGTTGTGTTGCCATATGCCCACCCAGATATTGATACACTTGGTGAGGCAGAAGGCGGGGTCATATTGTGGCCCAAAGCAGATGTCGTCTACACGACTGAAATTGTAAGATAAATTTACATTGATTTAGACTGTTAATGTGTATATATGATGTCAACTGATCTGAAATTATATATACAGGTTAAAAAGAAGACACCAGGAGCACCTAGGCCTCCACCTCCACTTCCTGCATTACCAACTTGGGTTCCAACTGACCTAACATACCCGTTAGGTCCTTCTTGTAGGGGAATGGCATGTTGGCTACGTGCACATAATATACATTGCCCTATAATAGTTTCTTTAGATGCAGATTATGCAGGTCGATCATACGATAGCTCTTTATTTATACAAGATATTATTGAGTTGTTTATGTATGATTGGCTGAATACATCAATGATAAAGACATGGATAAGGTGAGATCTTGTTTATACATCCATATACCTTGTGTAAGATCCGGTGATCTGGTTTCTTATATATTAATGCATATGCCTATATGTTTTGCAGCTACTTAGTCGAAGATCATTGCAAACAATTTGCATTTGATCATGTGGGATTTTTGATTCCATCATTGATTAGTTTGGTAGCTAAAGACCCTGATAATGTTCAACAATACTGTATAGATGCTTTTACAATTTTTGGTCAGCAAAAGAAGACGATAATAATAGCTCCATTCAATGTCAAGTAAGTTTACTTTATTTATAATTTGGACTTAAGAAAATTCCATTTTTATTTTGCATTTTGAGTTATTAATTGTTAACTTCTTACTTCTAGCGGTAGACATTGGGAGTTACTAGTTATTGTCCCCGGGACATTCACTGTTTATTATCTAGATCCTACGGGGAGTACATTGAACACTAAAATTGGACACGTAATGAGAATGCCATTATTCTGGTGAGAAATATTTCATTTTTATATCCGTTAACATCTTTTATTACATTACTATTTACTTATGCAATTTATTGTGTTATATTAACATGTAGGGGTTTAGATGCATTCAAAAAGGCTGGAGGAACGGTCCCAAGGAAAAAGAACCAGCCAATAAATTGGCAGAACGTACAAGTAAGTTCCCGACTTGAATATATATATTATTGATGTGAATTGTGCTTAGTTGTATTATTTTGTATGTTTCAATTTATAGTGTGCTACACAAGACAATGGCTGGGCATGCGCATACTATGTGATGCGATTTATGCAGATGATTATCAAACATTCCGCATTGGACATCGATACCATACATGAGGTATTATATATAGTCTCATTAGTTAGTATGAAATATATCAATCTTATTTTTATATTATTACTTATATATATACATCATTCTCTTTGCAGGTGTTTAAAACTGACCACACTATAGGTAAACGCTTAAAAAATATACATGCTCCATATACGATGGAAGCATTAAATGAAGTAAGAGAAGAATGGGTAAAAGCCATACAAGCAGTGGCAACTGTAAGATATAATTTGGATGTTGATAGCGATAATGAATGATACTTTGTAAATGAATATTTCTGAATGTTAATACATGTATTTGAATGTTTCTATATGTGTGAATGTGAGAATTGAATTGATGTCTGAATGTATGTACTTGTGTGAAATTTTCCTTGTGACTTTTGCAGGTTTGCGGCCTGTTTGTAGGCTGATATCAATGGATGTCGTAAACCTGCAGTTCAGTTTTCTCATCCTGCTGACCAGCCACAGCAGGCCTGCAAACTGATATGAAAAAAAAATATATAAATAGGTGTCAGTTATTTATAGAAAACCATCAGCAAAGACATACAGCGTCGGTTATTTGATAAAAACCGACGCCTAATAATACAAACAACCCGACCGTGCAGGATAGCACGGCCGTGGTGGAAAAGGCGTCGGTTATTCATATAAATCCGACGCCTATAGTACTAAACACGGCCGTGCAGGGAAGCACGGCCGTGTCGTCTTGAAGTATAGGCATCGGTGTTTTAGTATATAACCGACGCCAAAAGTTTTCGCGCCACAGAAAATGGCGTCATCTAGGGCACTTATGCGTCGGTTATCTACTAAAAGACCGACACTATATTCCATATAGGCGTCGGTTGTTTAGTAAATAACCGACGCAGAAAGTGCCCTAGATGACGTCATTTTCTATGGCGCGAACACTTTGGGCGTCGGTTATCTACTAAACGATCGACGCCAATAGATTAAATATGCGTCGGTTAAAAAACCGACGCCGAAGTGTTTGACCTTTAGCGGCGCCCACATAGGCGTCGGTCGGAAACCGACGCCAAATGGGGTTAAATGACCGACGCCAAAGGCCATTTCTGTAGTAGTGGTACTCAGCACCTCGTGTGTTGATCCTTTTCTCGTATGTTGTTTTTAGGTTCAGAGATGGCCAGAAATATGATGGGCTTGGGGAGCTATGTTAGGTGTACTTATTTTAATATCTAGATATAGTATACATGAGCAGACTTGTACAAAGTGACTCTTGAAAATGTAATTCAAATCGTGTAATATAATGATGTTGCTTAATATATCTTGTTGATTGTTGAGATTATGTTGGTGCCTTTATCTTATTATCTATTCATGTGTGCTAAGCTTTACGCTTCCGCATGTCTCCTTTGATATCCATTTGGTTCATGGGACTAGGATTCTGGTTCCGTGATAGATCATATCAGAGCATGAACAATAACTACACCAAGCATTGCTCACATGAAACACAAACTAAACTCACCTTACATCTCAACCTTAGAAACTTAATGAAATATCCTTGTGTATTAGGTTGACTTAGCCTCTAGGTTAGAACCTAGATGTTCTAGAACTAGGTGTATACTTGTGTAAATCACCTCCCTTGACATGATTCACGACATGTGCTTATGATGCCTACACAAGTGTGCACCATGTTCTTGCTAGTTCTCTAGGTGTCATGATACTAGAATGCCTCATGAGTGTGGTAACTCATATTGGTTTTGGTTTTATTTGAATGGAGTATGGTGGTTTTCATCGCATGTTTAAATGTTGGAAAAAACATATTTCAAGTATTATTATATGTACATATGAAAAATGTTACCACACACAGAAAGGCAGTGAGTTTCCATGCAACCTAGGAGAAAGAGATGTAACATCAAGTCTAGATAAGAGAGTTTAGAAGATAGTGATAGTCTTTATAGTTGTCTAGAGCCATGATATAGGTTAGGCCAGTGAGTAAACTAGATAACCTAAGATGATGATGATGATGATATTGTTGATGATGTTGATGTTGATAAGACCCAAGTTTCTCCTTGAGAGGGCCAAGTAGTTTGATGATATGAAATGAGTTTGACCATGTATCCCTAGCTAGACCTAGCACCTTGCTGATACATGTGACTTAATTGATGTGCTAAACATAGCTGGTGGGTTGGCATCCTTGCTTGTACCTAGTCTTGTATATGTTGAGATATGATATATGATATATGGTTTGGGACCAACATGGGCCTCAATCTCTCCACAAAGTAGGACCTATAGCATGGGACATACAGAAAGGATGACCTCTTGATTTGATTCGACTCGTCGCGGGAGAAGGTTAGAGTACCTAAACTCCAAAATATTTGAAATATTGAAAATATGCATAATGAAATACATGATGATGAGTCCCTAGCTGGGATACTTCTAAGTATATGAGATAAGTCACCTAGTTTATGGTCCCTTGAAAGTGTTGAACCATAGATTTCCTATGAAAATATCTAACCCTAGAGAAAGAGGAAAGTAAATATATAATGTTTGCTATACGGGTGAGGGATATGTCCCAAAACCCTTCGATGATGTACATGATTTGTGATATCCATGATGAGTTTCATACTTGGGTTAGTAGTTGTATATAAAGGAATCTAGTGGTTACCCTTGTTTCTCGAAAGATGGGTAGATAATTTTGTTGTAGGTAGATGGTTGTGGTTAGCATGTCTAGTTGGACATATATATGTCTTAGCTTGAGTGGCTTGAGCTTGTGGAGATCTTTCTTGATACAAGTGATAAAGTTACAAAACCTCGACGTTGATGATAATGTTTTTCCTCGAATGATGCTCGATACATCAAAGAATCTCACTTAAGTTAAAATTTTGATAAATGAGCGATAGACTTTCTCATAAGCTAGAACTAGTATTTTTTTCTCAAGCAAGCGTGGTACTCTCTTTATTTCCTCAAGGTAGAAACTGGTGGGTCCCAAAATACCACACTAGGAAAAAACATCCAGGAAGTATATACAAGAAATAGATAGCAAGCTATAGAGGGCTATCACCAAAGGAACAAAAACAAAAGAGAAACAAAGGAAAGAAAAAAAAAGGGATACATCCATCCCATAAACAGGGATCTGCAGAACAGGAAAGCAACAGAAAGCCCCACATAAAACCAAGCATACCAGACCAGACTAGAGCATCAGATCAGCAGCAAAGAAAGTGCTCAGAAGACCAAGAAACCAAACTCACTTCAAGCAGACCCTCCCATATGGGCCACTTAATAAAAAAAAGATTGAAATCCCTACAAATCCAGGACCAGATCATATCTTCATTATAGGACCAATTCTCAAAGATAATTCTATTGCGAGTCATCCATATGTGATAGATAGAAATTGAGAAAAAGCTAGACACCCTTTTATCAGAACTGCTCCATATAGACAACCAATCATTTGGGATAGCAGGCATATAGCCATCCATAATCCCTTTCCTCCAGATAGAATGGGAGCAAGCACACTCCAGAAACAAGTGTGTAGTAGACTCTTCATCCAACCTGCAGAGCATGCAAATAGAAGGCAAATGAAAATGCCTATTCTTCAGCCATTTCATCACAGGCAGACAATCCAACCCCAACTTCCAACACATCACTTTATAGTTTTTTGGAATCCTAAGATTCCATAAATGTTTGGCCCACACAAGGCTTGGCCACTTAAACCTAATGCATTTCCAAATATCTTTCACTTTAACCTCCATTTTACCATTAAAAGTGATCTGGTCAGGTTTATCAGAAATGGACACATTTTCGCTAAGAAACTTCAATAAGGGGCTCAACCTCCTATTCCCAGGGATCTTCCATTGACCATCCTACAGAATCTCCTTTATCTTAATAAAGTTCCCCAAGCCAAGCATCAAACACATTCTTTTGTCCACACATTCATTGAGAAACATGGAACCCTTTAACCAGGGATCACCCCACAAAAGGATTTTATCACCTTTCCCAACTTGGAAAGCGACGTGCTCCAGGACATCCTTTCTGACCTTCATAATATTTCTCCAGAGCCAAGAGTGATTAGGTTTATAAGAGTAATTCCATATCGAATTTTTCTTTAAATATTTGCCAGAACTAGTATGAAATCATACTATATATAAAATATGTAGCCTTGAAATCATGAAATTAATATGATGATGTCATGAAATTTTAGCTTGAATAATCAGGAGTAACATGCTCATCTCATACTTAAATGAAAAAAATGATTAACTTGATATGTCAATGCTCTTGGGGACATAACTCGAATAAACATGATGTTAAAATTGTCTAATTTTAGATTCAAAATGAAGAAAAAGAATATAATTGATTAGATTTGGTAGAAATTTTGGGGAAAACAAAATTGTGCATGAAATCTAGTATAATTATGAAATATACACGTTCAATGATGACCTAATTTGGAAGTCATGATTGAGGACATGTTTGCTTAAGAAATTGATAAACATAGATTTTGATAATACAGCTTAGTCTCATATGGAGATATAAGCAAAACCTTAGTGGAGGGATACTAAGGATTGAGAAAATATTAATGCCATGATGATGTCATAATATGATAGAACTATAAGTAAATATGTATATAATCGAGAGGAGTACACCCTTAATGATGATAACCTATGTCTGCACCCCATGATGGGTGATGACTTTGACACCTAACTCTGATCTTGAGTGAATTTTGAGGGTGACATTTCTTTTAAGGAGGGAAGGATGTGACAACCTGACTTTTCTCTCTCCTATCTTGTACCATTTCTCTCTCACCAAGTAGAATCATACTAAATTCAATCTCCAATCCATAGTTTGATGGTTGTGGGACTCCTTTTCAGTCACATCAATGTTCACTTTTTACCAAATACAAACATGTTGTTGCTTTTCAAACTAAAGAATCATGCTATATCATATCACCATAAATCAAACCATTTATATATGATCTATCATGTATTCCATGTTATAGAGGATTCAATTGTGTTTCCAACAGTGTAAAAATCGCCTCTTTTGGACCATCCTAGCCGAAGATATGGGTATTTGAAAATTGACCCATATTGTACATATTTTACTTATTCTTGTTGAGTTTCAACCCTTTTGGGCCCAATACTGGATGTGTAGCCCATCTACCTGGTTCTTTCCTTCTTCCCAAAATGGAAAGAAGTGTTTGACTAGAGAGTCATCCTCTCCCCCAACCATATTAGGAAAGCAACGCCCCACGATGAATGAAGGGAGAGTAAACCCTAGCCTCTTTGATGCTTTATAACCCCCCTCCTCATCAAACCCTAGCCCCCCTCTTCATTTCTTGGTTTCCCTAGTTGTTTCCCCAGCACCTAGGACGGCTACCCTGTCACCCATGATTACCGCTGGAGCTACTCATGGCGGGATGTGGTCCTGCCCACTCAAGGTCGGGGACGAGGACGAAGGGACTCCTGGATGGCCGAAGTAACCTAGCCAACGTCTACCTCCTTGTTCCAGGTCAGAGGTGCATGTTGTGATGCTAGATGAGTGGGGGCCAGATCCCCTGTTCTACCTCTATTCTTAGTGTTGGAACAGAGAACTTCTGTGAGTGGGCCGTGCACCTGAAGGGGCTTCAGGCCAGGCCGTCGATCTCGGACGATCCACGGTGGACCACACAATGATGGCTGAGATCATTCGTGGAGCTGTGCTTGTGCGAGATAGCAGCCCCCAGTCACACAGGCATGGTGCAAAGTAGTGAGGAGCGGGAGAAGGGGGCCTCCCATCATGCGTGGGTCCCCCTGGGTGCCACATGGCAGCGGGCCATTGGCCAGGAAGGTAAGAACTTGAAAGAAAACCCCTTTTCTCCTCAAATATTACAAAAATCATAAAAACTAAATCCTAAGTCCAAATATGAAAAACCTATATACCAAATTGATCCTTTCGAAAAGATCTACACAAAGTACTAGGTTTAAGGGTCTAATTCCATCATTTTTTCTATATTTTCCTAAAGGATGCATACTTTAATCATTTGGAATATATTTGATGTATGATCATGATGCAAAACTTGGATATTGGCTACTTAATCTATCCTTAATCCTTAAATCAGCAACAATAATGTCTTTGTATCCCTAATGAAGGTCCTACTATCCCTTCTTCTCATAAATGACTCCATTTTGTACATATGTGCCTAGTGTGGACTTTAATGGTGAACTTTGACCTAGATTGTTAATCTTGCTGCTAATGGACAACCACCTAATCTTATTATGTGTTTCTGATGAATTAATATTGCTGATATAAATCATCTTTAGGTCTGGACCTCTTGACTTGATGAATCATGATCTAGGGTGCTCTATTGTGAGTCTTTTGACCCTAGAATGTATGTAAATGCCTTAAACCTGTATATGATTATGAAAGTGCATGGAACGTCATAATGGCATGAAATTTGAACCACACCATCATGATGACCTCTAGATCAGTACAAGATCATCTAATGAACCAATAAGAAACTTGGAACCCATCTTGGCCAAAACCCTAAAATACATCTAATTAGGGTTAATGATTAGAATCTAATGCATATATGTAATCTTGTTGTTAATCAGGTTGGCATATGATCTAGATGGCAATGGACGTGTTAAGTTAAAAATCTATGAATCAGGTACGGGCCTTATCTAGTTATATGACTAGCTTTCTTGTTCGAAATGATATGTATTATATGCTTTTTTGTTTACTTGCCCAATATTGCCATCTAGAATTTCTATGTCTTACTCTATGTTTGCCTCATCGGTTTTATAACTCGAACACATATATATACAAAACTCCATTATAATATTATTGATAAAGGGTTATCTCTTGGCTATGGCCTTGAGGTCCCTCTTGTATAAAAGGGTTAGCTAATTTTGTAGCCCTTACAGACCCTTCTGACGGGAAGATGGTCAACGGCCTTAAACATGCTTGATATTGTTGATATAATAGAGTGAAATGACATAAAACATGGTTTCACATTTTGTTAAGTAGATAACATATTTATTATTGTTTGTTTCATCTTGAAATCTTTTCAAATTATGCAAAGCTTATACATATATGTATCTTTCTACCCCATACTCAACACCTCGTGTGTTGACCCTTTTCTCGTATGTTGTTTTTAGGTTCAGAGATGGCTAGAAAGATGATGGGCTTGGTGAGCTATGTTAGGTGTACTTATTGTAAGATCCATATATAGTATACATGAGCAAACTTGTACAAAGTGACACTTGAACATGTAATTCAAATCGTGTAATATAATAATGTTACTTAATATATCTTGTTGATTGTTGAGATTATGTTGGTGCATTTATCTTATTATTTGTTCATGTGTGCTAAGCTTTACACTTCCGCATGTCGTCTTTGATATCCATTTGGTTCATAGGACTGGGATTCCGGTTCCATGACAGGAAGTATTTGGGTTAGTCATCTTGAGGATACTTTACATGAATTAAAATTTTAATTAACAAGATTGTGGACGATGATGGGGTTTAAGCCCAAACAAACCAAATAAATAACAAGATTTAAATGAGACTTTTAGAGTGAAATTTTAAGGTCATCCTATACACAAGTTGATAGGAGAGGGATATATCATAGTTAAGAAAGGCTTTGTCTCCCAAGCATATATTCCATCCACCTTTCATGACATTTCATTCACCACCTCAAGATGATCATTTTTTTTGTAATGATCATTCATTAAAGATAATGAGAGTTGTAGACATATTGCAAGCTATCACCTGCAATGTAGGTTATTACAAAAAGACTGATGGGAAAGTAAAAAAATATATGAAAAGCTAAGATATGAGGAAGTTTTAAGGGGGAGCAACCCCGTTAACAAGCCTCAAAAAAAGATATGAACTAGTCAAGGCTGAGACAAAATCATGGTTGACATTTGGTGAAGCTCCGTTCCTGTTTCTTCATCCAGCATCTCCTTGAGTTGGAAGAGAAATTCCCCATCACCAACATTGATTATCCGAACTCCCTTCAGCCATGGTCATCTTAGTAGAGGTTGTCGACTATCCCGCATTGATGAAGAAGATTTAGATCTGATTCTATGTATTTCTTTATTTTTTTAGTTAAGCCAGAGGGTTCTCTATTCATCCCACCCCTCTTTTATGGGTGAAAATCATCAACAAAATACAACTCCTTCTTATATGTCTGCAGGTTTGTTTCCCCCAAAAACCAAATAAAAGAAAACATCACAACCCAGACAAAGAAATAGCTAAAAAAACATCCATGATTCATCAAGCGTCGATCCTCTTTAGGTGCACATAGGGAATGCCTCTTTTCTCCAAAGTAGCCATGCCTCGAATTCTATTCGGTATCATCCTTCTATCTGTAATAACTATCATCTCTGAAAATCTTTTCCCCCATCTCCCAATCTCTCTGGGTATAGAGTTAGCAACTTTGTGTACCAGTGAACCAGTAATACTAGCTCTAGCCAACTCGGACCTTTGCTCTCTAACAAACGGCTTGGTCCTCCATTGTTCGATAGCATCCATCCACAGAATAACATAGACTTCTTGGTCATCAATCTCAATACATGAAACTCGTAGCATATGATCACCTGCCAGTTTTAGTCCAACAATGCATGCTTGTACATATGCTAGGATGAAGTCTGGTGTCTTGAGCCAGGCATGGAACAACATGCATACGTCTGCATTATGATTTCGGATCAGGCATGCCGCCCACCTCCAACATACCCCATCTTCTCCCTTATTTCTTCCTATAGTCAAGTTCATTTTCACATTATGCATGTCAGGCTTCATCCACCTTATCAGCTGAATCTCTCTCATCTTTGTCTTGGGCTCAGTAATCCTGCCATCTCTCATTCTATTATAAATGCTCGATCCATGTTCAACGGAGAAGGATCTATGCTGAATCATGTTGTTCATAGAAGAGATAATTAGGTTCCATTCAAACTCCCAACCTCGCAATTTGTCCCCAAATCTGGTTGCACATCGTATCCTCCAAATGTTGTGGGGTATTTAACTTCTAACCTTCCTACTATCCAATCTGAGATCCTCCTGGAGTAACCTTTCTCACAAATATTAAGAAGGGTTTGTATATCATGAGGTGCCTGCATCGGCGTCAAATGGGAAAATCTGGTCCAGAAAAACATGGCAACCTGTCCATGGAAGAAAAGGTGATCAGTATCTTCTACTCTTGGATCATCACAATAGTTAAACCTCGATACAAGGGGGATGCAGCATCTATGTTGAACATTATCATCCGTAAGTATAGCTTTTTTAGTTATCTTCCATATGATAGCACTCACCTTAGGGGCGTCCAGGCCCCATATTTTTCCTAGAGCATCTGGTCCTCCCATTCTTGGTTGCATCAGAATCTTCTTCACTGATTTCATAGTGAAGCGACCCTTCTGGTCAATACCCCACACCATCTCATCATTTTTGTTCGTTATACAAGCACCTGGCTTTTTTATCAGCTCCACACCCTGGTCATCAACCACCTGTTGGATCATTTCCCAGTCCCATCCTTCTTTTTCATTCCAGAAATCTATAACCAAGAACGGATGCCTTCTATCACTAGCAAAGATGGCATGGTTAGTGAGTCTCTCATCACACCACCATGAGTCCCAAAAAGGGATATTACCTCTCCCAATCGACCATCTACAAAAAGGAAACATCCTAAAGAACATGTCCCATACCTTCTTCTAGAAAGGGGACAGAAAACTACTAATCTTTAAGTGATTAGGATAATTTCCGGACCTACCTGTTGTGAGGTTAGCATACTTATCTCTGCAAAAAGATGCCCACAAGGTCTCAGTATTGAGAATTTCCCAACACACCTTAGCAACAAAGGAATCGTTGATCATCTTCAAGGAAGTGAGACCAAGACCCCCATCAATCAGCGGTGTAGAAACTCTTTCCCATTCGATCCATGCTTTTCTCTGGTGATTCTCCATGTCCGCCCATAGAAAGCTCAAAAAGTTTCTCTCTATACGCCGGATGATACCTGCTGGAATTCCAACCGCCACTGTCATGTAGACAGTAATGGATGACAACACATGCGCAACTAGTAGCCTCCGTTCTACAAAAGATAGCAATCTAGATTTCCATGCAGCCACCTTAGAGTTCACTTTTCTAATTAGAAAGTCATAGTCAGTTAATTTTGTCCTTCCTTTAGAAATCAGTATGCCTAGGTAAGTAAAAGAATGAGTCACCTTCTCCACTCCAAATTCCTTTGCTATGTCATATGCCTTTGCTTGATCAGACCCCCCAATCACACAAACATATTTCCATCTATTGATCCTATGACCAGTTGCCTTTTCATATAAATCGAATGTGCTTCTAACTGTATTGATTGTCACTTGATCCGCATTGAAGAACATCACAAGATCATCAACATAGAGAAGCATTGGAGGCACCACCCCATATCCTCTCATATAGAAATTGGTAATGGACCGATCACTCGCCAATCTATTAATCCTTCTGCAAAGAAGTTCCTCAAAGATAATGAACATGAATGGTGATATTGCATTACCTTGCTTTAAGCCTCTTCCAATCTGAAAGAACCTAGTTGCATCCCCATCAATAGTAATCATAGCCCAGGTGTGTTTAAAGAAACTCATACATAGATCTATCACCTCAGGTAGAAACCCAAAAGCATCAAGACAATTATGCATCACCTGCCAATCCACTCTGTCATATGCTCTTGACATATCGAACTTAACCACAGCATTAGGAGATTCCTGACCTTGATTGATATCATGCATCAACTCTCTAGCTAGCCTGACATGATGAGTAATAGCATTCCCTTTCAAGAAAGCTCCCTATGGACGGGATATCATCTGGGTCATTAATGGAGCCAACCTGTTACTAAGGATTCTTGCAAGGATTCTTAGGACCAAATTCTCAATCGAGATAGGTCTGAAATCAGTGGATAAATTCTTGGGAGAGTCGACCTTCAGAATAAGGAGGATTCTACAGCAGAACAAACCTCTATGACACATCTGTCCTCTAAAGAAACCATCTTCCAGAGTGAGGAAATCATCTCTAATAATATGCCACGCAGCTGAAAAGAAATTTAGGTAAATCTATCCGGCCCAGGGGTTGTATTTGGGTCCATTTCCTTCAAGATCTTCAGAACCTCGTCCTCATGAAGGGTGGCCGTCAATGAACAACTATCATCCATCAAGATAGTTTCTAGGATGTCCTGTAGAAACTGTTCTAAGGCAGTGCTATCTATTTCAACCTCCTCATTGTATTGTTGTTGGTAATGTGTCGCCGCCTTCTCAACCATCTCAACAGGGTTCGTTATCACTGTACCATCAGGCAGTGTCAATGCATTTAGCCTTCCATGTCTTTGCCTAGTTTTAACCACCGAATGATAAAACCGAGTGTTGCGCTCACCATCTTGTAGCCAACTAATTCTGGCCTTCTCCCTCCAAATAGCCTCTTCCACATCTAGAAGTTGCTCAAGCTCATTCTCTACAGTCTTTAAGTTTACCTCATTGAGCGGAGTGGGATTTTCATCAAAAGCAGTCAGTGTAGTGAACACAATGTCCTCTAAATCTTTGATACGTTGATTATTGTCTCTAAACTTTATCTTACTCTAGGCCCTGAGAGCACCTCTTACTTGCTTCAATTTATGATAGAAAACAAACGATGGATCTCCCACAACTCTCTCTTCCCAGATCTGCTCAACAATCTTCAAACATTCAGCCTCCCTTAGCCATGTCGACATGAATGCGAAGTGAGCTTTCCTATCAGTAATAGCCTGAGCACCAGGGATAGTTATAATAGGGCAGTGATCTGACACCTGAGATCTAGTAAGGTGTATAGAACGAGTCGTGGGTTTCTCCGCAAACCATGCTCCATTCATAAGAACCCTATCTATCCTCTCCAAAATAGTAGGCGTGAGTATCTATTTATTAACCCAAGTAAACCAGCTTCCTTCAAAAGGCACCTCCTTCAAGAGAGCATCAACAATAAGAGCATTGAAATCAAACATTTCCTGATAAGTTGGAGCATTGACCGGCCTAAATCACGCATCCGAAAAGTGGAGGCAGATTTGAAGTAGTCAGACTTTAAAATTTATAACCCGAAACCTTCTAGGCCCCCACAACTTTGTTTACGGGGTCGAAGTAGATATGCGGGGTCGAACACAGGGACAAGGGTGGTAGTGATGAGAACGTTGAATCGACACTTTACACTCCGGTACAGGTAAGGAGACGATAAAGTTCCTCAAGGGAACAATGGGCTAAGATCGATGAAATAAAAGAAAACTATCTCCAACTGGAGCTATGAGCAAAATTAGGTTTTAAGTATTTATCAGTTTTTAGGGTTTTCGTGCAACGGAAACAGAGAGATAAAAATATTGCATTTGCAAGGAACGAAGGAGAAAGTTTCGGCAAAACAAGCGGCAAAAGAAACATCTTGTACCCCTTCTCTCGAAGCGGGTACCTCCAACTAAGTATCAACACCCCTCTCGAGGTTGCTGGACTTGAGTTAGAGTGGAAAGGTTACTACAGCAACTCCGATCCTGGGCACTCTCGTACTCCAGTATCGAACCAAACACTAGAGCCACAACACCTCTCTCAAGGCTGTTGCAATGGGAAAACATGATTCGGTAGCTAATCGAAACGCAATCCAAGCGTACAAGCTAGAGTTCAGATGTTAAACATATCAATCATCCAACAAAGGTACCAAACATAAAGCAGCAGATAGCTAAACTCTTCTAATTCCATTATCATATAAGGGTCTGATTACATTCCATAAGTAAAGGAAGTAAATGACGGAAATAAGTAAAGATAAATGTCGCCTTCTTGATATAGAAGAGCGACATGCAGCAGCAGATCCTCCAGCCCGATACTGGGCAGGGGCCTTGCCCGATACGCCCGTGTCACGTGGCACACCCTCTCAGGCGACACGCTAATGATGGGAGGACGTATCGTACTGGGCGCCCTTGCCCGATACGATCGTGTCGGGTGGCACCCTCTCGGGCGACACGCCGCGACCGGCGATGCGTATCAGGGTTTAGTATCGTGTCGGGTTAGAGTGTTGCTTCCAGTATCGGGCACTCTTGTCTGGTGTCCTTGTTGGCCGACATCAACCTGCAGTGGTGCCCGGGACGACCCTAAATGAACCATTCCCTCCCTCTCGGGATGAGGAAGTGCTCACCTAGAATCGCCCGACACACCCCTAAGGGGCGACACACTAGCTCCTGAAGCTTTCCTAAGTCGACTTTCGAGAGATTCCGACCCGTCCCATCAGAGTCCTGTAGCTTCTATTTATAGGCATCAGTTGGGGGAAGTTATGGTGCTCCGGACGCCACGTGTTCTTCCTAAGCTCTTATTATCGCGGAATCGGGGATGGCCGATATCAGTATCGCCCGACACAAGGATGTCGGGTGTCGGTCACCGTGACGAGTGTCGCCTGCCGGTGGGTAGCCTGTATCGCACGACACGCTTCAGTTGTTGTGGCAAGCCCGGCTCCCTGTCGGGTAAAAGGCGTATCGCCCATTAGTTTCTTCTTGTGAGGCATCCTCATGTCGCGCATCGGTGTATTGTGCTACCCTTTCGGGCAGTGAGTGTATCGGCCGGCTGGTGGGAAGGCCGATGCAGTTGGAACACGTTTGTGGGCCGAGACGAGCTTTTTTGCTGCTAAATGAGTTCAAAAACGAGGAAAACTCTGCAAAAGATGATAAAATTGAGTTAATAGCGTGGTGTGGCCTGTTTATGAAAAAACATATATAAAAAGAGAGGAAAACAGTTTAAAAGGGCAGTTTTGATAACGAAATAAGGGCCAAAAACATCACAAAATTTGGTGTTATCAAGCATTTCCCCCACGTTTCTCCTGGGCCTCTCGCACAACATTAAAGTCACCTTCTATGATCCATTTCATATCACCTATTTCAGCAAACATGATGTTAATCTCTTCGCAAAGATCTCTCCTGTGGGCACAATCACAACTTGCATACACAGCTGTAACAAAGAAGAATGAACCATTTGACGCCTCACATCTAACAGTAATGTGTTGTCTATGTCTTTTAAAAATCACTGGCTTTAGGTTCAGGTCCGCATATACCCATATCTTTCCATCATCTATATGGTTGTCAGCCACCCAATCTAGATGTACTACATCTAATAGGTCAGCAACCTGTTCAACATGTAAGAAAGGTTCAAAGAGGCAAACAATGCCTAGTTTGAACTTACTTCAAAGTCTCCTCAGTACCCTTCTTGTTGGGTTGCTAGCAGCCCCTCTAATATTCTAGAAAATTGACTTATTGTCCATAAGAAAAGACACTACGCTTCTCATCTCAGTCACTATCATGTCAGTGACTAAACCTCCATTCATCCTCATCGCTATAATCAACGAAGGTAGCATGTCTCTCATCCTCCGAGTGTCTCCTCCTAGAACGATCACGCCTGGTATAAGAACGTTCTTGGATAATGTTGCATCCCCGATCAGTAAAATCAACTATCCTCGAGCTAGATCTGTATCTTCTTCTATCTGTTCTTCTACGTTCTCTGTCATGGGCATCCTCAAATTGTATAAAGTCCTCCAACCTTCTATTCTTAAGGAACTTTCTGTTTCCTTATCGATCAACTATAATTCTTCTCGAAGATCTATCCTCTCTTTGACGTTGTCTGTCTGGAGATGGTCCCCGTGATCTAGGTCTCTGCACCGGGGATGATGGTCTAGTAATCACTGTAACCTCAGAACCAGGTCCTTCCCTATTCTTTCATGATGATGTTCTGGGGTCTGTTTGTATTATTGCATTTTCTATTGTTTCTCTCATTCCATATGTTCCAGAAGATGATAACTAGGATGTCTTCTGTGTGGAGCTGATATATATTGTTCAGAGAGGTGACAACAGATGGAATGGTCATTAAGGGATGATCGTGTGATCCGATCTCTAAGAATTTTTTGATGATGTTAGTCAAGAAGTTACAAGAATTGAAGATGTGTTCAGTGGATTCAGAGTCCTCCATACAGAGGTGACATCTGTATGGCCCGATGTATCCTCTTTTATACATAGTTTGGTCATTGAGAAGTTTGTTATTTAGAAGTAACTAGAAGAATATTTTGTGTTTCTAAGGCCATTTGTGTTTCCAGATGTTGGAGCAAGGAGGGGAGATACCTCTGTACATGAGATAGGAGTATGTAGCTTTGGGAGTGTAGTCCTTACCCCATCTCCATGAGATTTTATTTGAAATATTGTATTCTAGCTCATGGGTGATGTTATTTAGTTCCCTCTGGCTAAGATGTGAGAGAAACTTCCTTTTAAGGGCATTTGATCTATTACTAGTGAGTAGGCCAAGAGCTTTGGTCGTAGTCATGTAACCCATTTTTTCCCCTTTTAACAACATTCCATAGCATAGTAAGGAGCATGATAGCTAGTTTGTTTGCAGTACATTAAAAGGAAAACAATTATAGATATGTGCATATCAAATTGTTGCATAATAAATTTCATATAGATTGTAGTTCTCATTTGCATCATTCTTTGCAAAATTGGAAACACACATTTATGTAGCTCACTCCACAAATTAATAGTGAAAGGATTTACATCCATAATCCATCCCAATGAAAAAAAAATATAAAACAAAAAGCCAATTATTTATGTTGAAGAAAGCCTAAGAACTAATCATAAATAAGGTTGAATTAAGAAGGGCAGATGTAAAAAAAGAGAAATCAAATAAAAAAGGAGAAATAATGCCTTAAGCTCAATATTAATTTTCGTAAAGTAGAAGGCAAAAATAGTTTAAATATATGCATTCTTCCACTCACAATCATCGTTTGAATGATACATACAGTGCATTCATCATTCCACGATGACAACAGTGACGTGGTTTATTATCTCACTAACAAATTCACTCGGGGTTGAAATCCTTGAGCTTTTACCAAAACCTTGTGCAATAATACCACCCGCAAACGGACGGGTCTTATCACAGTATAGTTATGGATTGAATCCCAAGGGACAACATTTTTAAGAATCGTTGCTAGCCGAGTCTAGTTCAAGTAAGGCTAATATTTAAAATGATTGGTTGACTTGAGGTTAATTAAACTAAATGTAGGAAAGTAAAAAGCAGAATTAAAGTTGATCTAGATTAATGATATGGAATCGTTGGGATGGTCTCGGGTTTCACCACCACTACCCATGCAAACACATCCAAACATCAAACATCCAGTCCAGATATGACTATCCAAATAGAACTGCTGCGAACCCTCCCAGAGGGATGTTTAGGTTTGCGTAAGCATCACCTTAGGCATCAGATGTCTCGTCTCCATCCGGATCATGCACTTACAGCTCCGAAGATACATATATTCAACTGAAGTTGTGGCCCCCCTATAAAGGCGTTAAGCACACAGAAGCATCACCGTGGGCTAGATGGCTCGTACCCTCATAGATCATACACTCACGACCTCAAGGAATCCCTTTCTATTTCTAGTCAGGGAGTCAACCGTGCTAATCGACAAGCAAGCAGGTGATCAATCCATAAGCAAACATCGATGATTAACAATGATGATACAAATATCCAACTGAAGTTGTGGCCCTCCCTGAGGGATGTTCAGGCACACAGAAGCATCACCGTGGGCTAGATGGCTCGTTCCCTCATGGATCATACACTTGCGACCTCAAGGAATCCCATTCCATTTCTAGTTTGGGAGTCAACCTCGTTAATCAACATTCTACACTACATATAGAAGTTCTCACAACATAGGGAGGAACAATACAAAAGAAAACATGTAATCATTCCACAAACATTAATGATTAACAATGAAATAAAAAGTTATATACATTGCCATGAAATGTTTAACAAGAGAACATGCTTTCATGGGAAACAGGGCTAGTTCCCACACCCCAGAGAAAAGGAACTACTCGCTCATGATGCGAGAAACAAGAAGAACAAGAGAGAGGGAAGATTCCTCCATGAGCATGATGCAGAAGGTGGTCGCAACTCGGTGAAGATGATGTGGTCTTCTACGTCATGTCGAAGAAGATATGGATGAGGAGCAAGGGACACCAAGACAGACTAGGCAGTCTTTATCTCTCCACCTTCCTTCTCATCTCGTCCTCCTTGCTCATAATAGGAGGAGCAGGTTGAGGATGTGTAGGTGGAGTGGATAATGGGCAGATGTGTAAGCCTTCTTCTTAGCTTGGCTGTGGAGATCGTCCTCCACCAGGGGTCGAGTACTTCTTAGCCACAACATGGTGGTGGAGTGGAGGATGAGAAGAAACGGAGGTGGAGGAGCTTTCCCAGGGGTCGAGCACACTAGGTGCAACCTGGTGATGGTGTTGTGGTAGATTGGAGGGAGTAGTGGTCGAGCTCACAAAGGAGCATCCTGGCGGTGTCCTAAATCTGATACCTCAAATGAGGACCCTGTTGGTCCTATTTATAGGATTAGGTTGGGTCTTGAATGGTTTGGATGTGAGTCCACATCACATGGTTTTGAGTTTAAACATTTTGGAGTTAAGTGCCTCCAACCGGTCTTCATCTTAACAGTCTTGCAAAAAGTCTGCTTTAACGGTTTGGAAACCGATCAACGGTCTTCACGGTCTTGTGGATCGTTTCCTCTCAACCGGTATTCATCTTAACGGTTTAAGAGTCACTTCCAAATGGCCTTGCTCTAATTGGTTTTGATCATCCAAACGATCTTCGGCCTCCAAACGATCTTGGCCTTAACGGTTTGGGTCTTAACGATCTTGGGAAAAAGGTCCTTTCCTCGCGGTCTTGAGTGTAAACGGTTTCAGTCACATCAAATGGTCTCGTGGATCGATGGGCTCGCATCAGTTTGGAGACCGATCCCTACTTAACGGTTTGTTCCTGTCGCGGTCTCACTCGTCCGAATTGATTCACGGTCTGCTTGTCTAACAGTCTTGAGATCATGCGTCGCCAAACAATCTTCGGCGTCCAAACGGTCTTCGTCTGATCAGTTTTGGAGATTGATCGCCTAAACGGTTTGGATATCGTTTGCTTCTCACGGTTTGAGGACCGATTGGGCTTATACAGTCTCAAGACCGTTTGCAACCCATGCGGTCTCAAGACCGTTTGCAACCCATGCGGTCTCAAGACCGTTTGCAACCCATGTGGTCTCAAGATCGTTTGCTGGTGGCGAGGAGGATCGTATAGGTGAAACTATTTGTAGAAAGAAGAGCCAACCATGTGGATGCAAACCAAATGGACTAGATCATTTGGTCAAGACCGTTAGGTCAAGACCGATTGAGAAGACCGAATCGATCAAGATCATTTGGTCAAGACTGTTTGCTGAGAGGATCTTGAGTGAAGGTGAGCTCCAGTTGATGGTTGAACCTCACCCTGACCTGCATGATCTGTATGAAATTCATATAAAACTAGTTAGTAACTTGATAATCTTATCAACTAAGCAAAATTGCACATTGTAAGATTTAAGGAGATGAAATCGAATGTATTTAGTCGAATTGGGCCCAAAATGGCGACTGAAAATCGTGATGAATTTGGATTCATCAGAATACCCCGAACTTAAACATTGATTGTCCTCGAGTAACAAAAAATCTGAAACAGTCACCAAATGAATACTTTCGGATCATGTGATTGCTTCGTCTTCACATCACGATTGTTTCCTTTCTACTCAGTATAACTAAGCATCTCAACTTCCTGAGATTACTGAACACATATTACCATATTTTTGTTCCTGAGTTTGTTTTCGAATATCACTTCCTATTCACTTTTTCCATCAACAAGCAATTCTAAGAGTTTCATAAGAGTCCATAGATACCTGTAGAACAACAAGTGTGCACCTGATCTGACACTGGTGTATTTCAGGATAGTGGAGGCATTCATTCTGCCTTAGGTGGAAAAAGGAGTGAAGGGTGGTATGGAAGGAGGAAATAAATCTCTCATCTATTTGACTCGAGATTTTTATATATAATTGCAATTTCATTGATTGAATTTTTTTTGTGTGAATCTCTCCTCTATTCGACTTGAGATTGCATTTTTTTGTGTGCGCATTGGCATTTTTTCTTGATGATACACCCTTATTTTATCGAGGGGTATGGAAGAAGTAGTTATAGAGGGAAGTGGCGTGCCACCCCGAACTTAGAGTTTTGCACTATTTTGGCTATTTTTATTTCTTTTTGTTGGATGGAGGGGTACGAAGATGATAGAAGAAGTGTAGAAGAGAGTTCATATTAGAATGCAACTTGATTTACAATTCAGTACACCGGGTGGTTCTCTTTATCATACTCTGCTCAAATAATGACTTAATGAGGATCCCGTGGAGATTGCATGTTATTGTTCCACTTATCAGTTAGGAAGCATGATGTGTTTGATCCCTATCAGTTTGACAGACACTTGCCATTTTTGTATAGGGATCATGATGTTAGGATTCATAAGCTTCACAAGATGATTTTCAATCAATAGGCTAGTTTTCAAAATATGGCCCTTTTGAGGGTCTGCTTCAAATAAGGAGGGTATAATGATGCAAATATAAGCATAGAAAGAGAAACTAGCCATCTAGGTAATGGATATTATTGAAACAAAAAGCGTCAAAACTTCATCAAGTTTCTATTCAATTTCTTTAAAAACTTAAAATTTTTGAAACTTTTAATCAAAATTGCAACGATGAAATCGTAAGTCTGAAATGGATGGGTGTAGGTGTAAAGTGAAATACGTACCACCCACCCTCCACCCCAAACTTAGAAATTTTATCATCCTGAGCAAACTCTAAATCTGAGATGGAGGGGAAAATTCATGTCGGTTGGACCCCCAGATGTGGTTGTGTTCCAATCAGCGTGCCTCCTCCATCTGAAAATCTCAAAAATGAAGACTAATCAAAACTTAAGATAGCATCTCGCGATGTGATTTTTATTTAGTGCAAAATTATCTAAAATTTAAAAACAAAATTAAGGAAAATTTCTAATTCAAAATTAAAAGTTAAACGAATTTATTGATCGGGTTGCCTCCCGACAAGTGCCTTTATTTTATGTCGATGGCTCCACATGGATACTATCACCATGGTGGAGATTTGGGTGGAGCTTGAGCTGGATTGTCATATTCTCTTGGTGGTTTCTTTCTCAGCCATTCATTAATCTTTGAAATGATTCTAGCCTCTTGTATTTGTCCCCATACAGAGTGCGCATTGTCAGAACACATAGGAAAACAACTTGAGTTGTGTTGAATTATTCTCTGTTGCTCAATCCAAGGTGGAGAATAGTTGTAGGGGATCTGAACGACTTCATTGATAAAGTAGTGTTGTTGAGGCTCAGAAGAAAAGTTCTGTTGTTGATGCACTATCCCTTCATCGTAGCAATGTTGGTCATTGATGTCAATCAGATATGGATTTGGGGGATATTCTCGGTAGAAACTGCAGTCCAAATCTTGTTGTGGAGGGAAGATGAAATCGTTAGTCTTTGTCTATTGGGCGACTGGTTCATTCCAGAGGATAGTTGTTTCTAGATGAGGAGGCTTATGGATGCCTGCAAAAAGTTGGTATGTATAACAACAGGGTTGAGAGGTGTCTCCTCCATAGTTGATGACGTTTCTTTTGTCTCTACATAGACTAGTTCATTCTTAGTCTTCTCTTCATCATGGCCTTTTTTTGAGGGAATTTCGTATTTTGAGGTAAGGAATTGTTGCTGCATCTGAGTGAATTGATTAACACAGTCGACAAAATATGCTTCTTCTTCTTCTTCAGTGCATTCCTTGGCACTTTTAGATGCATAGTAATTAAAATATTGGTTTCCCACCCTCAGTGTCAACACTCCAGCTTCAACATCGATCAAAGATCTAGAATTTGAGAGAAAAGGTCTACCAAAAAGGAGGGGTAAAGCCGATTCTCCCTGATATCCATAACTATGAAATCACATGGGACATACAGATCCCCAAGCCTTATAGTAATGTCTTCTATAATGCCAACTGGCTTGATCATTGAAGAGTCAGAAATCTCTATGGACATCCTAGTCGGCAAGAAGTTGGTGAGGCCCAGTTTGTTGCATAGGCTGAGAGGAATGATAGAAATTCTAGCATCGACATCAGCTAGGTTGGGTCAGTTGACGAAATCTCTTATCGAGAAGTTAATTCTGAAGGTTCCTGGATCCTTATGTTTGCGAGGCATCCTATCCATCACTAAATAAGATGATGTTTCTGCCAATTTCACCGTCTGATGTTCTTCAGTTCTTTGTTTCTGACTGAGCAGGAGTTTGAAAAACTTGGACCATTGGGGCATCTCAGCCATGGCATCTAAGAGAGGGATATTGACATACAAATTTTTCATGATTTCCTTGAATTTTTTGAACCTAGTATTTAGCTGTGTATAATTGAGTCGACTTGGAAATGGCACGTGAGGTTTGTACACTGGAACAACTGGCTCAGGAGTATCTTCTACATCAGCAAGAGTAGGTTCCTCAGAGCTTGCCTTGTCAGTCTTATCATTCTGAGTGGCACCTGCACTATGCTCAGCACCTTAGACATTTGTCATGGTGACCAGAGTCATGGGTTCTGGTAAGATTAATCCTGAATGAGTTGTCATAGCTTTAAGTTGTTCCATGTGCCTCAGATTGTCTTCTGGTTGCCCATCTAAAGATCCAACAGGTGACTTGAGACTAGTTGCAAGTTGAGCTAGTTGAGATTCAATGGCCTTCTGATGGGCTTGTTGGTTAACTATCAACGTCTGTTGTGCCTGTAGCATCTTCTCAATGGCCGACAGTTTGTCATCTGGAGAAATGGGATTGGCTTGATGTTGATAAGGGGCTTGGTTTGGATCTTGGAATTGATTCCTGTTATGGAAGTTACTTCTGAAGTAACCTTGGTTTCCAAAGTTCTGTTGTTGATTATACTGGTAACCCGGTGGACCTCGTTGTTGATTATTTGAACCAATTTGATGTGAGTTTACCGCTCCAAAAGGATTTCCATACTGAAATCTGGGATGGTTCCTATTCTGACTTAGATTGTAATAACTTTGACCAGGGATAGTGTTGACAAAATTCAGGCTTTCCATTTGGCCATTATCTCCTTGTACATTGATTTTGCTTGAAACAACATCATAAAGAACATTGCAGGATAAAGTAGAGAGGTCATTGCCTTTATAGGCTTCAAAAAACAAAGAGGCAGATTTGACTTGCTCTTGTTGTTGAGGGGGTGAGCGTCTTCTTTTGTAGGCAGCAAGAGACGATTCGAGATGGTCTTGGTTGGCAACTAGAAGCTTGAGAGACTCAATGATAGTCTTATACTCAGGAGTAGCTTCAGCCATAGCTACCTTCAACACTCCTTTACCTATAGATCTACCCCAATTAGCTTGATTTTGAGCTCATAGCTTTGACGCATGAAGTTTCCTCCTGATGAAGAGTCTAAGAACCTCTTGATGTTGTCATCCACACCCCTATAGAAGATCTCGATGAGTTGATTCTTAGGAATGCCATGGTGTGGACACTTGCATAGAAGCTCCTTGTATCTTTCCCAGGCTTCAACAAGGGATTCCCCAGGGACCTGAGTGAATTGAGTTATACATCCCCTAATTCCATAGGTGAGAGAAGGAGGATAGAACTTTTCCAAAAAAACATTTTGAAGTTGTTTCCAAGTGGCGATGGGTTCGCATTGCAAGGAATTGTACCAACTTATAGCTCTATCAGCAAGAGAATACTTGAAAAGACGGAGTTGTATGACATCGTCTGAGACTCCATTTTGCTTTGTCATAGCACATAGATCAATAAACCTCAGAAGATGTTCATGACTATCTTCTCTTTGCTTACCATAGAATGGGTTGTTTTGGAGTAAGGTGATCCAATGTGCCCGAATCTCAAAATTTGGAGAGTTAATGGGAGGAGGTTGCACTGGGTGATGAACATCAACAGCTTTAGGGATTGAGAACTCTCTAAGGTATTTTTGCAGTTTTGTTGCTTGTGCTGTTTTTTGAGCTACTCGGATCTCTGTTTCAACCACAACTCTGGCTTCTTGCATAAGCCTATCTCTTTGTGTAGTAAGGGCTTGAGAAACCCTTCGGGCTATTTCCTCCTCTTGATCCATCCTTGCTTGGTTCTCTCTGTTCTGATGACGAAAAGTTTTGTCTATCTCAGGATCAAAGCTAGCAGTGAGATCGAGACTATTTGAGCGGTGCATGCACTAGACTTTGTTGGTACTTGGGATGGATAGATTTTTCAGAAGTGAGATTGACGAAGTAGAACCGAATTCAAGTAGATGATCAATTTTATCAAAAGAAAAGCAAAAACCTAAATTAGTCTTAATGGAACTAGATTTGACTAACTGATTTTGTTGTCCCCGGCAACGATGCCAGAATTTGACGTGGTTTATTATCACACTAACAAATTCACTCGGGTTTGAAACCCCTGAGCTTTTACCAAAACCTTGTGTAATAATACCACCCACAAGAGGATGGGTCTTATCGCAGTATAGTTAAGAATCTAATCCCAAGGGACAACATTTTTAAGAATCGTTGCTAGCCGAGTCTAGTTCAAGTAAGGCTAATATTTAAAATGATTGGTTGATTTGAGGTTAATTAAACTAAATGCAGGAAAGTAAAGAACAAAATTAAAGTTGATCTAGATGAATGATATGGAATCATTGGGATGGTCCCGTATTTCACCACCACTACCCATGCAAACACATCCAAACATCAAACATCTAGGCAAGATATGACTATCCAAATAGAACTACTTCGAACCCTCCCGGAGGGATGTTTAGGTTTGCGTAAGCATACCTTAGGCATCAGATGTCTCATCACCATCCAGATCATTCACTTACGGCTCCAAAGATATAGATATCCAACTGAAGCTGTGGGCCCCCTAAGCAGGCGTTAGGCACACATAAGCGTCACCGTGGGTTAGATGGCTCGTCCCCTCTTGGATCATACACTTACGACCTCAACGAATCTCTTTCTATTTCTAGTTAGGGAGTCAACCATGCTAATCGAAAAGCAAGTATGTGATCGATCCACAAGCAAATATCGATGATTAACAACGAAGATACATATATCCAACTGAAGTTGTGGCCCTCCCTATGGGATGTTTAGGGACACAAAAGCATCATCGTGGGCTAGATGGCTCGTCCCCTCACAGATCATACACTTACGACCTCAAGGAATCCCATTTCATTTCTAGTTTGGGAGTCAACCTCGTTAATCAACATTCTACACTACATATAGATGTTCTCGCAACATAGTGAGGAATAAGATAAAAGTAAGTAGGTAATCATTCCATAAACATTAACGATTAACAATGAAATGAAAAGTTATATACATTTCCATGGAATGTTTAACAAGGGAACATGCTTGCATGGGCAGTGGGGCTAGTCCCCTCACCCCAGAGAAACGGAACTACTCACTCATGATTCAAGAAACAAGAACAACAAGAGAGAGGGAAGATTTTGCCATGAGCATGATATAGAAGGTGGTCACAGCTCATTGAAGATGATACAGTCTTCTACGCCATGTCAAGCAGATCTGGATGAGGAGTGAGGGACACCAACACAGACCAGGTAGTCTTTCTCTCTCCACCTTCCTTCTCGTCTCGTCCTCCTTGCTCGTAGCAGGAGGAGCAGGTTGAGGATGCGTAGGTGGAGTGGATAACGGGCAGATGCGTAAGCCTGCCATTTAGCTTGGTTGTGGAGATCGTCCTCCACCAGGGGTCGAGTGCTTCTTAGGCACATCCTGGTGGTGGAGTGGAGAATGAGGAGAAATGGAGGCGGAGGAGCTTTCCCAGGGGTCGAGCATGCTAGGTGCAGCCTGGTGATGGTGTTGTGGTAGATCGAAGGGAGTAGGGGTCGAGCTCGCAAAGGAGCATCCTGGCGAATTCTCGAATCTGATACCTCAAATGAGGACCCTGTTGGTCCTATGTATAGGCTTGGGTCAGGTCTTGAACGGTTTGGATGTGAGTCCACTTCACACGGTTTTGAGTTTAAACGGTTTGGAGTTAAGTGCCTCCAACTGGTCTTCATCTTAACGGTCTTGCAAAAAGTCTACTTTAACGGCTTAGAAACCGATCAATGGTCTTCACGGTCTTGTGGATCATTTCCTCTCAACTGGTCTTCATCTTAACGGTTTAAGACTCACATCCAAATGGCCTTGCTCTAATCAGTTTTGATCATCCAATCGGTCTTCGGCCTCCAAATGATCTCGGCCTTAACGGTTTGGGTCTTAACAATCCTGGGCAAACTGTCCTTTCCTCACAATCTTAAGTGTAAATTGTTTCAGTTGAATCAAACAGTCTCGTGGATCGATGGCCTCCCATCCGTTTGGAGACCAATCACTACTTAATGGTATGTGCCTCTTGCGGTCTCACTCATCCAAACAGTGTAGCGATCTGCTTGTCTAACGGTCTTGAGATCGTGCCCCGCCAAATGATCTTCGACGTCCAAATGGTCTTTGTTTGATTGGTTTTGGAGATTGATCACCCAAACGGTTTGGAGACTGTTTGCTTCTTACAGTTTGAGGACTGGTTGGGCTTGCGCGGTCTCAAGACCGTTTGCAACCCATGCTGTCTCAAGACCATTTGCAACCCATGCAGTCTCAAGACCGTTTGCAACCCATGCAGTCTCAAGACCGTTTGTTGATTGCGAGGAGGATCATATAGGTGAAACCATTTAGAGAAAGAAGAGCAAACTTTGTGGATGAAAACCGAATGAACCAGATCATTTGGTCAAGACCGTTTGGTCAAGACCGATTGAGCAGACCGAATGGATAAGACTGTTTGCTGAGAGGATCTTGAGTGAAGGTGAGTTCCAGTTGATGGTTGAACCTCACCTTGACCTGCATGATCTGCATGAAATTCATATAAAACTAGTTAATAACTTGATAATTTGATCAACCAAGAAAAATTGCACATTGTAAGATTTAAGGAGATGAAATCGAGTGTATTTAGTCGAATGGGGCCCAAAATGGTGACTGAAAATCGTGATGAATTTGGATTCATCAAGCAGACAGTAAGAGTCATGCATTTTCATTCCCTTCATTCTGTAGGTTTATCATATTTTTCTATTTGCACAAATAATTTGGATGTTACTTTTAATTTTTTTATCACATCAACCCATCTTTATTTCCACCCATTTCTTTATATGGTAGGACATGTGTACGATTGATCCTTCATTCATTTCTATACAAGAAACTGCTTCCAACGTACTCTTTTAGGTGGACTAGAGCAATATAGATAGGGAATCATATGGTTCATCAAGTGTATTCCCTATCAACTATGATCTTACTTCTCTTTATTGGTTTTTTTCATTGATCTAAGTGTGACATCTTTAATGGATATTTTCGGTCACTTCAGAGTAGTTATTTGTTCCATAGTTGGTAAGGGTCGGTTTGGGACCGTTAGGTGGGGGTAATTAAGAAATATAGTTCATAGGATATGTCCTCTTGCTAACTTTTTCAAACAAATCTAAAGGTAGTGTTGCTCGATAGCAAATAACATTCAAGCTTAGGGGATTCTGATGCATCGATTTTCAATCACTTTTCACATGTTATTTTTCTTACAATTTTTTGCATATTTGTTCATTTTGAGATATGTTTTTCATTAATTCTCACTATTATCATGTGAATCAATATTGCATCAGATATTGAATATTCCTACTGAATCTTATTAATTTATCATTTTTATTCAAACTTATGTTATTTTTCTCATGTTTTAGGTAAATTGAGCATTTATAAGATAGTTCAGTGTTATCAAAACTGACGTAGGTGGTACTGACATGACACAAAATTCAAATAGGGAAATCTAGAAGTTTCGGTGCTATTGAGATCGCACTCAGTGCTACCGAGTAAGGAGTCAATGATACTAAAACCACAACTCAATACTACCAGCTTGCCACTTAGAGAGCATCAAAAACTAGATTTAATTGCTTCAATGTCATCTCTACACTAGTAGGTGGTATTGAATTTAGCACCCAAATCATGTCTAGACTCGCAGACAACAACTCTATTCTATCGATACACTTATTGATAGTAACGACACATTTTAAAAATTTCTAGTCAGTAGGCGATCTGGTGCCACTGACACCCTATTGGTGGTATCAAGTTTACGTGATCAGTGCAAATTGAAAATCATGATAGATCCAACAACTGTGATCTACTGATAGTCAATGCCCCACTTATGACCTAATTGGTGTTCGAACAAAAAGAGATATCATGTTTAGTCGCATTGCAAAGGATCACAAAGCTGGAAGAGGAGGAGACAAAGCAGATAACCACAAACTAGATGTCTAGGTACTTTTGGAGGGAAGATTTGCAGTCGGAACATTGCAGATCAAGGTGTCGACCAGAGCAGACCGCTGAGGTGACTTCTCTAGATTTTTTTATATTGTTTTTCTAATGTTTAGCCTAGTTTATTCCTCTTGATCTCTTTATAAGAAGACTACAATCATGCGAGGATAAAACCTATATTCTCAAGGAACCGGGAGTATCCCAATATTATTTGGTATTCTAATTTTGTGAGTAGATAATTTATTTCCTTCATTCGGGATGTGAATCTACAATTTCTTATTGAATTGTTTATGTTTGATCACCACAACCAATAGAATACACTACTAATTGTTTCCAAAGAGGGATGAGGGGTTAGAAAAGTTATATATTTATATAGATCATATTGCACTTCGAGAGAGGAATTAAGGTTGTCAAAGAACAACCTAGAGATGTTGATAATACACCTAGCTAATTCCTAAATGCTGAGAAAATGGGGTTTATTTTAGTTTAGGTAGTGTATTACGTTGGGGGATTGGGAATTACTTGCTACATGTCTTTAGTCCAGGGTTAACGGCTAATAATTATCAATGAAATGGAATTGAATACGATACATAATGTGATGAACTTGTAATCCTAAGAAAATTATTCATTCTTGATCACACCTGCTCAATATATATTTCATTCCTTACTCTTAGTCATTAAACAACCAGTCAACAAATGTTTCTAATCCTAGTTGATTAGGTTACAATTAGTAGTAGTCTCAAGAAAATATTTTTCTTGAGTTTGATACTCATGCCTCATAGGGCTATATTATATGATGTGTACTCTTGTGTTTTACATGCATAGTTTAATCATGTCACCTTCCTAGCCTCCTCGAGAACGTCAACTTGAGGAAAAGAAGCACTAATAATAATATAAGTCTTTCACTAGAGGACAAACTTAGGATATATGATTCTATCACCCATCCTTGTAATATGACAATATCATTCTTCAATATACTATGAATAATGATTTCCAAGCCATTTTATGTTTTTCGGTATATGCATAACAAATTCTACACATATTGTCCGAATCTATCTACATCATTTTCATGTCTAGTTGCTTTTCTGCAAACAAATCATATTTAATTTTCTTCTAGGTATGGTAACCCCTGTGTGAAAAGACTTTCAGTCAAAGAACCAATATTTTAGAGTCTCACTCTAAGCTCTTTTTTTCATCCTAATTTTTTATTTTCTTTGTCAAAATTGTTGTTCTGATATATCTTTCTGTACATTCAGGAATTAATACAATAGGAAGAACTTCTTTACCTACTCCCATGGAAGGCTATCAATCATTGTATGTCCTTCAACTCAAAGTCATTGTTTTAAAGCTCCTTGTACACTAATTACTACTCCAAGGTGTTGATACAACACCTCATTAGGTGGGGATGCTCCAAGGAAGCTTCTATAAGGAAAAGTAAAAAGAAAATATATGTCTAGCTACCACTTCATATCCTCATTTCCTATTTAGGACCAACAATATTTTCATAAGGTTTGAAAGGGGGCTTTCCGAATAAAGCTCCCTCTTTATAAATAAGACAATGGCAAATCTAAGGTACTTAATCATATTACCATCAAAGTCCAATCAGAATTGGGTCAAATCATTGTTATCATGTCTAGTGTAGCATAAACATCTATCAAAAATCCTCCTCATCATCATCATCATCTAAGCCTCAATCCCAACTATGACGGGGTCGGCTAAAAACATCTATTAAAAATGCACGACCATAAATAATAAGTATTTTTTCAAGAGAAATTTAGTATATACTAAGCATGCACGCACATCGCAAGACATGCCATATTGTAAGAAATGTATCCGTTAAAGATAAGTGATAATATGAAAACTAATAAATCAGTTCCATATTAGCCACAAGTCAGAAATTCAATACCAAGCTGGTTTACCAGATAAAAGGGTTATTATTACAACAATCATGTTGGGAATATAAAAAGGATCTGGCCCATGCCTAATTGGATTTGGACTTGACTAGGAGTTGGCTTTTGCTACCAATCCTAATTAATAGGAGTCAAATCTAAAAGGGAAAGAAAATGGCTACCTATGTGCAACATGGAGTTGGACTCAGAGTTGGATAAGGATTCCTACTTACAACCAGATGCATGGAAGCCTATAAATAGAGCCCTAGGAGAGGCCATTGAGATCATCCCACCGGTTGAGGTGTGATCCCTTCAGTTGCTTGTTGGTGCCTTCTTTGGTAGATGGTTCCAGAGAATAAGAACAACTGGAGGAGCTCTCTTGGTAAATAAGAAAGGATCAATGACTTTTCCTTGAACCGAAGTAGCAGTTGGCAGTCAGTGACACACTGAGTGCACCGACAGAGAAACTCTCTTGCTTGATAAGAGAGGACCAATGACTTTTCCTTGAAGCAAAGTAGCGGTTGGAAGTTACATATGCATTACTACCATAGCGGCAATGGTCCAACCCAGTCAGTAGTCACAGTAGCATCAAGTAGTCCCCAACAATGACAGTGACCTCATGAGGAGAATAAGTGAAGAGGGAGGTTTTGTACAGACTGGGTGTGATTCTCTTCTTCCTCATCTTTGTTCTTCTGTGGAGAGGGCTACCTAGATTTAGGGGTAGTTAAATCTGAGTAGTGTGAGTTGTAATCTTAATTATATAGTGTAACATACTGAAATTTGGGACTAAATTAAAATTTTGAACTATGATTTGTAATCCTTCAAAAAAATTGAATTTCCTTTTCCTAAATTGCACTCACATTTGTCTCCCATTGGAAATATCTTGAAACTCAAGCTCTAGAATACAATTTATCCTTATTTGGCATAGTCATCCCTCTTGGGACCCACAAGTGAATAATTGAATTCCAATATAATTTCTTGGCTTTGGAATCATATAGAATAGTACTAATAATTTTAGTATTTATTTGTAGAGTAAATAATTCCTTTTACTACTTTAGACTAATAAACTAGAAAAGTAAATACTTCTAGTAATTAGACCAATTACTATTAAATCATCATTCAATATTACATTAGAAACGGAGTAATGAATTAGGAGAAATGAATAGTGGTAGTAACACCATTGCATGAGGAAATTTACTAATATTTATTTGCAACCTAATTAAGGGACTTGATTGTGGCCCATTTAGAACATGGTCTTCTGCCCTAACCGCACGCCCACGCGTCTAGGACGCGGCTGTTACCGCTGCAACACAGAACCGGTAGGGAAACGCCCGACGTCCTCACCTCTCGCCTCTCCACGACCTCGCTTTCTCTCCCTCTCCCTCACCGTCTGGCCTTGTGCCATAATTAGTGATCAACCGTTGCAAGGTAGAGAGATTGTGACGATGGGGCGTTGCAGACGACGATTAAGATTCAAGAAGGAAACAACCAGCGTTCCATGTGCAACGCCATCCATCCCCTGCGTCAGCTTCCCTGGATGCGCACCCTAGGGTCGGCGCCTCTATAAAACCTTGCACATCCACCAGCTACACACACAACCACCTCCTCCCTATCAGCAAACCACATCAGCCGCCAAGCACCACCTCCTCCCTGACTACCTGCAACTCTAGCAACAATATGGTCCTTATTCTGCCGCCAGAAATCCCAGTCGCCCTGCATCCTAGACCTCGACGCCAGCGCCCTGTGTTGGATCTCGCCAGCCACCTATCGATCACAGCACCGCCAGCCGCACTTGGGCATCAGCAACGGCAGACACTTCCTTGATCCCCCTCTGCCGCCGTCAACACCGGGGCACCCTACCCTGGGCGAGTGCCTGCTCCGATCTCGGCTGCCCTCACTTGCAGCGCCGCCAGTCTGGGCAGGACCGTAGAACGACAACCTACTGCAATCAACCATCCACGGCAACCCAACATCATCTTCAACCCCTTCCGAGCTACAATGGAACTAAGCCACCTACAGTCACCGTGACGCCCTGCCATCTCCTCATAACAGCCTAGAAAACACCACCGATAAGCTTTAGACCGTGCACAGCCGTCGCCCTTGCAAGCCTTCTTCTTCCTCCTTTGCACAGGTGCACCAACCTGCGCTGGGCTTCTGGTCGGAACTCACTGCCTCCATTCCCCTGTGCTGCTGACCAACAGCGAGCCTAGCCTCCACCACCAAGGCGCCGCTCACCTACTACAGCATCGACCTCCCTCCCTGGCATGGCCTCAACTGCACCTGCACTTCTTTAATCCATCGTCTGACTTGCTGCTCCACAATCTGCAACCACCAAATTGCAGGTCGCCGCCGCCAAACAACACAGCCGCCATCAACTCCTCCAAATCATGTCACCACCAACAAAACTAGCACGACATACTCAGAAGTTGTCCTTCTCCTCCTTTCACGCCTCAGGCCTTTGCCTTCGCCTCAGATACTCTGTCCGCTGAGGTACACCGCTACCTCTTCGGCCCTTCCTATACACCACCATTTGGGTCGTGACCCCTGCCCTTGCCAACAGCACCAGCGGCCGCAGCGACCACCCTGCCTCACCGCAGCGCCATCCATGGGTTGCCTCGTGTCTGGCGGGTGCTAGGAAGATCCTACAGCCAGCAATCAGGGCGAGATAGAACCTGAGTCGCATCGGCCAACACGGAAAGAGTCGTGTTCATCTCCAACCGAACCAAGAAGAAAGTTCACCCCTGGTATCCCACTGCTCCAGATCTAGTGTCAGCTATCTAGGCAACCATGATCGACTAAGTAATCATCAGCACCTAGCTGGGAATTATAGAAGCCGTCGAATACCTTGCTTTCTGTCTAGATATACTGCCGGGACTGATTCCAATACTGTGGAGGTACACGATTCCCTTTTCTCTGTCACTTATTTCCTTTCCTGATTGTGATATTGATTCACAAATACAATGACAGTAGCTAAACGACTAAAAGAAGAAACAAATAAAAAGCCTGCATGTTGCGAGGTTCCGAACTACACATTAAATACTTAACTATAGACCACTTTATTCCTGCATGCACGTAGGTTCATCTTGATATGATATTAATAGTGTAAACTTTATCTATGAAAGACGACCGTCTAATTTAGATGCTTGCACATGACCTTAATTAAACAATAAAAAGAATTAAATAACACCTAAAACTAAAATAAAAATTTAGAAACATGTTCAAATAGTGTAATTGATTTCTATAAACTTTGAGATCAAATCCATTCGGATGTGTTTCCCATTAAAGCATGTGATACGAATAACTCCCCATTTTGCATAATTTATAGCTTTAGATTGTCCTTCCTAATAGTTGGCCTCAAAAGTACTACACTTTTAATTATGATCCATATGATGGGGGTATCAATCTAATAAGAAGCCAAATGAAGAATAAGGATGCTAGTGATAAATTAGGAAAACTAGACTTAATATTCGTAACTATGTTCTTGTAACCAATAAAAGTATGACAAACATGACTAAATAAATGGTTACCCTTTTCATATCACTAACATGGATCATTATATGGTATGTATAAATATGACTTATGGTAGTATCACATAATATAAATAGTTAAGGAAAATATGTAATATATACAAGAACTTGGGATGATATAAACCTACTATCACCATGGAGTAATAGTAACACCTAGAACATGTAAAAAGGTAACAATGATTTTAGATAACCAGGTTGGAAACTTAGAAATGATATGGAGGGGAAAATATGTTATAGAAACCTAGATGGAAAAAAAAACCTAATCATAAATAAGAAAAATTGAACAACATTGATTCCAAGTCAAATGGTGACAAGATTGTTATTCTTTGTAGCTACCTCTTCGTAAATTCTTGGAGACACATTATGATTATGCAATCCTTGGAGACCTGAATAATTGAGGTACTATTCCTCTATTTCATTGTTGAACTATTTTCCCTCTTGATGGACATACATATATCTTGATTCGTGGTGAATTCCATATAGTTTTGAAACCTTTATTTATTCTTGAAAGTTCACCACTCTCATTTTACAATTGATGAAATGTTGTTGATAAAATATTTTGGCACTGGACTTGATCTATTTGGAGTTTTGACTCCATGTGGACTTTGGTCCGTTGGGCTTTGTCCCTATAGAGCTTTGGCTCACTTGAGTGGGCCAAGTACCCCACAACCCTGCGCAGTGGATAGGGATTAGTTGTCCCCCAGTTAACTGGAATAGCTAATAAGGCACTAGTGTCGTTCTCTCCTAGAGTGTGAGAACACAAGGCACTTAGCCCTAGAAAAGATATGATAGGAAGGTGCCAAAACTTTCCAAATAGAATATTTTGAAATTGATATACCCTGTGAATAGATTGGATAAATTTTGCATACTTGAATTATTGAATCTTGCTTAATGATATTCTTGTGAAAGATTTGCTATTTTGAAGTTGATATTGGAATTTCTTTTTGTAAGCCTTTAGTCCACCAAATAGTCCTTTCCTAACTTTTATCATACATCTAAACCTATTTCGTGCATAGTTCAATTACTTGGATTCAGTACCAGCTTTGCTGACCCTTTATTTTTCCCTTCAATGGGGTCCATGTGTGGTTTCGTTCCCTCTGGGAACTCATGGGCAGGTGATAGATGGAAGAACTTGAAGAGACATGCACTGGGTAGTCCTCCGTTGAAGACTAGATAGAATGAATTATATTCCTTAAACTTGTAATCATATTTGTAAGCTTCCGCAACTCTGATGTACAAGCATGATTGTAATAAAGATTATTTATGTATTTGATATTATTTTGTAAATATTGGACCGTAAAGATCGAGTCTTTACAACATGGTATCAGAGCCATAAACGGTCGGCACTCGTGCATGTCTCGTGGAAATTAGGGTTAAGTAGGAACACAAATGGAGTAATAGAACATAGAAGAAGAAAAATAGTTAGACCATGAATCCTGGTATCATTGACCTTGTTATTAGGAAGTACATGGGATACAAGTAGAAAACACACTAGCCTAGGATGTGAGACATGTACCCTAAACTAGAAACTTATGAGACATACCTAGTTAAACTACTAGATTTTGAACTTCTATAGGCATGGATTTACATGAACATATTGTTGAGAAAGAAGTGTTTGAGATACATGTGTGTAATTTTACATTTAGATTATTAAGATGTAAAAAGAAATAATATAGGTATATGAATGGTTTCTCTTTAGATTCTAACACTCACAAATATAAAATATATATATATAGAAATATATAATGAATATATGATATAACCCTAAAATCATATGAACATATGAAAGTTTCAACCTAAATCATGAACATGATTAAAATTTGATAAAGAGAAAAAAAAAATCTACCTAATAAATTATAATAATTCATCACCATGTAAATGGAATGAGTTGAGGTGTCTAAGTAAGGATGTATAGTGAAGGTTCTGGCATAATTACTCCCAATCCATTTAGGTGGTGGTGGGTTTCCTCACTATACATACCGACCTGGTCAAAGTGAATTTCATTACTTGGGAAAACCCTAATGTTGAATAAAAGCACTAAAAAAAAATATATATATAATCACCTTCAATAGAGAGAAAATAAAATATAATATGCTAAGCGTTATGGAAAAAAAAATCTCACTCAAAAAAAAAAACTCAAAAGGAATAAAGAAAAATATAAATATGTTTACTTAAAAGAATGTGAATGTTTACTTGACCATACATTTGACTTATATGCCCTCATTATAAATACTCAATTGAATGAAAAATGTTGATAATGCAAAATATGAAACATATTTTTTTCCTTCAAATATGCGATCACATCTATTGAGAAAAGAAATGACTCGGAAAGCTATAGAAATGGAAATTAAAATAACAATATACTCATGTAAGTAGAAAATTGAGAAAAAGAAACAATTGGATAAGACATAGTGAATATTATGTGGAATTAAGATAAAATGATGAACTCATTTATTTTTGTGAACTTCTAATATATATGTACATAATAATAGATAATTAATACAATATAGACATCTTAGAGAAATAAACCCTACCTTGAAATTTAAAAATAGAAGTATGTCAAAACTCTTGACCCATAGATCATCACACAAATATATGTGAAATAGGTAAAAAAAAATGAAAAAAAAAATTATTTTCTACGGTCATTGGAAATTTTGTTAATTAGAGATAAAAGGTGAAAAATACAATATTATATACATACACATAAGAAACAGGAGGTTAAAAAAAATATACACAATATAAACATCATTGTAACATTAGTGACAAGTATGTGAGATAACCATATATTGACCAATAAGCTTGGATTTTAACTCAAACTTGTGATAATAATGGCCAAGACTAACAAATTGAATATTTTAACTCTCATATTGGAACAAGATGTTGGAAGACTGAGGGGTATATTTTCAAAGTAGAAATTGAACCTAAACCGATTTAGTGACCCTACAAAATAGTAAGAGGATTTTTGGATCATCATAAATCAGACATATGATAGTGGAAGGAAAATTGGGATCTCATTTTGTTTAAGTTGACACTTCAGCAAGAAGAATTATTGTGCTGAAATATTTTGTGGATCAAACTATAGTAGGAATGTCACCATTGAGAAAGATAAGATTTCGGGGACGAAATCCCTTTGAAGGGTAGTAGAGTTGTAACATACTGAAATTTGGGACTAAATTAAAATTTTGAACTATGATTTGTAATCCTTCAAAAAAATTGAATTTCCTTTTCCTAAATTGCACTCACATTTGTCTCCCATTGGAAATATCTTGAAACTCAAGCTCTAGAATACAATTTATCCTTATTTGGCATAGTCATCCCTCTTGGGACCCACAAGTGAATAATTGAATTCCAATATAATTTCTTGGCTTTGGAATCATATAGAATAGTACTAATAATTTTAGTATTTATTTGTAGAGTAAATAATTCCTTTTACTACTTTAGACTAATAAACTAGAAAAGTAAATACTTCTAGTAATTAGACCAATTACTATTAAATCATCATTCAATATTACATTAGAAACGGAGTAATGAATTAGGAGAAATGAATAGTGGTAGTAACACCATTGCATGAGGAAATTTACTAATATTTATTTGCAACCTAATTAAGGGACTTGATTGTGGCCCATTTAGAACATGGTCTTCTGCCCTAACCGCATGCCCACGCGTCTAGGACGCGGCTGTTACCGCTGCAACACAGAACCGGTAGGGAAACGCCCGACGTCCTCACCTCTCGCCTCTCCACGACCTCGCTTTCTCTCCCTCTCCCTCACCGTCTGGCCTTGTGCCATAATTAGTGATCAACCGTTGCAAGGTAGAGAGATTGTGACGATGGGGCGTTGCAGACGACGATTAAGATTCAAGAAGGAAACAACCAGCGTTCCATGTGCAACGCCATCCATCCCCTGCGTCAGCTTCCCTGGATGCGCACCCTAGGGTCGGCGCCTCTATAAAACCTTGCACATCCACCAGCTACACACACAACCACCTCCTCCCTATCAGCAAACCACATCAGCCGCCAAGCACCACCTCCTCCCTGACTACCTGCAACTCTAGCAACAATATGGTCCTTATTCTGCCGCCAGAAATCCCAGTCGCCCTGCATCCTAGACCTCGACGCCAGCGCCCTGTGTTGGATCTCGCCAGCCACCTATCGATCACAGCACCGCCAGCCGCACTTGGGCATCAGCAACGGCAGACACTTCCTTGATCCCCCTCTGCCGCCGTCAACACCGGGGCGCCCTACCCTGGGCGAGTGCCTGCTCCGATCTCGGCTGCCCTCACTTGCAGCGCCGCCAGTCTGGGCAGGACCGTAGAACGACAACCTACTGCAATCAACCATCCACGGCAACCCAACATCATCTTCAACCCCTTCCGAGCTACAATGGAACTAAGCCACCTACAGTCACCGTGACGCCCTGCCATCTCCTCATAACAGCCTAGAAAACACCACCGATAAGCTTTAGACCGTGCACAGCCGTCGCCCTTGCAAGCCTTCTTCTTCCTCCTTTGCACAGGTGCACCAACCTGCGCTGGGCTTCTGGTCGGAACTCACTGCCTCCATTCCCCTGTGCTGCTGACCAACAGCGAGCCTAGCCTCCACCACCAAGGCGCCGCTCACCTACTACAGCATCGACCTCCCTCCCTGGCATGGCCTCAACTGCACCTGCACTTCTTTAATCCATCGTCTGACTTGCTGCTCCACAATCTGCAACCACCAAATTGCAGGTCGCCGCCGCCAAACAACACAGCCGCCATCAACTCCTCCAAATCATGTCACCACCAACAAAACTAGCACGACATACTCAGAAGTTGTCCTTCTCCTCCTTTCACGCCTCAGGCCTTTGCCTTCGCCTCAGATACTCTGTCCGCTGAGGTACACCGCTCCCTCTTCGGCCCTTCCTATACACCACCATTTGGGTCGTGACCCCTGCCCTTGCCAACAGCACCAGCGGCCGCAGCGACCACCCTGCCTCACCGCAGCGCCATCCATGGGTTGCCTCGTGTCTGGCGGGTGCTAGGAAGATCCTACAGCCAGCAATCAGGGCGAGATAGAACCTGAGTTGCATCGGCCAACACGGAAAGAGTCGTGTTCATCTCCAACCGAACCAAGAAGAAAGTTCACCCCTGGTATCCCACTGCTCCAGATCTAGCGTCAGCTATCTAGGCAACCATGATCGACTAAGTAATCATCAGCACCTAGCTGGGAATTATAGCAGCCGTCGAATACCTTGCTTTCTGTCTAGATATACTGCCGGGACTGATTCCAATACTGTGGAGGTACACGATTCCCTTTTCTCTGTCACTTATTTCCTTTCCTGATTGTGATATTGATTCACAAATACAATGACAGTAGCTAAACGACTAAAAGAAGAAACAAATAAAAAGCCTGCATGTTGCGAGGTTCCGAACTACACATTAAATACTTAACTATAGACCACTTTATTCCTGCATGCACGTAGGTTCATCTTGATATGATATTAATAGTGTAAACTTTATCTATGAAAGACGACCGTCTAATTTAGATGCTTGCACATGACCTTAATTAAACAATAAAAAGAATTAAATAACACCTAAAACTAAAATAAAAATTTAGAAACATGTTCAAATAGTGTAATTGATTTCTATAAACTTTGAGATCAAATCCATTCGGATGTGTTTCCCATTAAAGCATGTGATACGAATAACTCCCCATTTTGCATAATTTATAGCTTTAGATTGTCCTTCCTAATAGTTGGCCTCAAAAGTACTACACTTTTAATTATGATCCATATGATGGGGGTATCAATCTAATAAGAAGCCAAATGAAGAATAAGGATGCTAGTGATAAATTAGGAAAACTAGACTTAATATTCGTAACTATGTTCTTGTAACCAATAAAAGTATGACAAACATGACTAAATAAATGGTTACCCTTTTCATATCACTAACATGGATCATTATATGGTATGTATAAATATGACTTATGGTAGTATCACATAATATAAATAGTTAAGGAAAATATGTAATATATACAAGAACTTGGGATGATATAAACCTACTATCACCATGGAGTAATAGTAACACCTAGAACATGTAAAAAGGTAACAATGATTTTAGATAACCAGGTTGGAAACTTAGAAATGATATGGAGGGGAAAATATGTTATAGAAACCTAGATGGAAAAAAAAACCTAATCATAAATAAGAAAAATTGAACAACATTGATTCCAAGTCAAATGGTGACAAGATTGTTATTCTTTGTAGCTACCTCTTCGTAAATTCTTGGAGACACATTATGATTATGCAATCCTTGGAGACCTGAATAATTGAGGTACTATTCCTCTATTTCATTGTTGAACTATTTTCCCTCTTGATGGACATACATATATCTTGATTCGTGGTGAATTCCATATAGTTTTGAAACCTTTATTTATTCTTGAAAGTTCACCACTCTCATTTTACAATTGATGAAATGTTGTTGATAAAATATTTTGGCACTGGACTTGATCTATTTGGAGTTTTGACTCCATGTGGACTTTGGTCCCTTGGGCTTTGTCCCTATAGAGCTTTGGCTCACTTGAGTGGGCCAAGTACCCCACAACCCTGCGCAGTGGATAGGGATTAGTTGTCCCCCAGTTAACTGGAATAGCTAATAAGGCACTAGTGTCGTTCTCTCCTAGAGTGTGAGAACACAAGGCACTTAGCCCTAGAAAAGATATGATAGGAAGGTGCCAAAACTTCCCAAATAGAATATTTTGAAATTGATATACCCTGTGAATAGATTGGATAAATTTTGCATACTTGAATTATTGAATCTTGCTTAATGATATTCTTGTGAAAGATTTGCTATTTTGAAGTTGATATTGGAATTTCTTTTTGTAAGCCTTTAGTCCACCAAATAGTCCTTTCCTAACTTTTATCCTACATCTAAACCTATTTCGTGCATAGTTCAATTACTTGGATTCAGTACCAGCTTTGCTGACCCTTTATTTTTCCCTTCAATGGGGTCCATGTGTGGTTTCGTTCCCTCTGGGAACTCATGGGCAGGTGATAGATGGAAGAACTTGAAGAGACATGCACTGGGTAGTCCTCCGTTGAAGACTAGATAGAATGAATTATATTCCTTAAACTTGTAATCATATTTGTAAGCTTCCGCAACTCTGATGTACAAGCATGATTGTAATAAAGATTATTTATGTATTTGATATTATTTTGTAAATATTCGACCGTAAAGATCGAGTCTTTACATATAGTGTTTGTTGGCCGGTATTGCCCTGTGGTTTTTCTCCATTTGTCTTGGGGAGAGTTTTCCACATTAAATATGGTGTTTCTTCTTTGGGTTTATAATCTTGTCGGTAATGCTTCTGTAATAAGTTTCATCACATCCGAGACCGTATCGGTACAACATCCCTAACAAGTGGTATCAGCGTGCAGGTTGCAAATACTGGTCCAGGCGGTGAAGGATGAAGATGCAACGATGATAAAGTTGACAAGCACAAATTGGCAGATTTGAAAACCCAATATAGAGGATATTCTCTATTGCAAAGATCTCTATGATCCAATAGAGAGACAAAAGTCACATAGTACATATGATGTAGAGTGGAAGAAATTAAATAAGATGACTATTGGAACAACTTGAAAGTGGCTCGATATTTCCGTATTCCATCACGCCTCAGAAGAGACCAATGCCAAAGGTCTGCGGGAAAAGCTCAAGAAGTTATATGAGCGGAAGAATTCCATAAATAAAGATTTCTTGATGAGAAAGTTGGTGAACCTCAAGTACCGGGACGGTACAAGCATCGCCGAGCATATGAATGAATTCTAAAGCCTTATAAATTAGTTGGGGTCCATGAAGATGGTTCTTGGTGATGAACTCCAAGCTCTACTTCTATTGAGATCATTACCTGACAGTTGGGAGATGCTCGTAGTGACAGTTAGTAATTCTTTACAGGAAGGCAAGTTGACACTTGATCATGTGAAGAGCAATCTACTGAATGAAGAGACTCGGCGACAAGCCTCAGGCGACAACAGATCAGAGGTGCACTTCACAGAGAGAAGAGGCGTTGATAGAGCTAGAGACCGTGTAAGATCTAAGAGTCACAGTGAGTCCAAGAACTGTGAGAAATTTTGTGGTAGAACCAAGTCAAAGAGTAGTAGAGGATGCTTCCATTGTGGCAAGTCAGGTCATTTCAAAAGAGATTGCAAGGTTTGGAAAAAGAAACATGGGCCTGAAGCCAAAGACAAGAAAGATGATGAACATAATACTACAATGACAATCTTGTATGACAGGGATGATGATGACGATATGGTCTTAACATTCCAAGAGTAGTGTTTGCATGCTGAGGATGATGATTCTGAGTGAGTGATGGATATTGTAGCTTCTTATCATGCTTCACCGAGTAAAGAATTCTTCACTTCATACCGGAGGGGAGATTTCAAAAGGTTGAATGTGAGAAATTCCAGCTTCTCCAGAATTATCGGGATTGGAGACATTTGTGTTCAAACAAGTGTCGGTTGCATGCTCACACTGAAGGACGTTCATCACATTCCAAATTTGCGACTGAGTTTGATATATGGTTCATTCTTTGATAGAGAACGTTGTCATATGCATTTTGGTGGTGGGAAATGCAAGATCACCAAGGGGTCTTTGGTTATTATACGAGGAAAATTGAGCCGCACATTGTACAAGACCCAGCTTAAGGTGCTCAAAGGCAGTCATATATATGTAGTTGAGGATCACCACACAGATGTATGGTACAGACAGATAGGACACATGAGCAAGAAAATCTTGAAGCTTTTATCAAAGTAGAGATTGATTCCTTGTAGCAAGGATACTGGTCTCAATTCATGTGATGCATGTTAGACAAGAAAGTATCGACGTGTTTCTTTCAAGACAAGATCAAAGGTGAAGCCACATCTTCTGAAGCTGGTTCATTCGGATGTCTGCGGTCTGTTTGAGATGGCTTCACTGGGTGGATCTAGGTATTTTGTCACATTCATTGATTATGCACCTAGGAAGGTGTGGTCCTACTTGCTGAAGACCAAAGATCATGCCTTTTGGTGTTTTTAGAAATTTCATGCCATGGTAGAGCTGGAGACAGTGAAAAAGCTAAAGTGTCTCTACACGGGCAAATGAGGAGAGTACACTTCCAGGGAGTTATGGGATTATTGCATGCAATACAGAATATGGCATGAAAGGAAAGAGCATGGCACACCACAACATAATGGTACAACTGAAAGGATGAACCGTACCATAGTGGAGAAAGTTAGATGCATGTTGAAGACTACAAAGTTGCCAAAGACATTCTGGGGCGAGGCAGTGCGTACTACCTATTAATCGATCTCCATTAGTTCCTTTGGGTTTTTATATACCTGAGAAGGTATGGATAGGCAAGGATGCATCCTATGCCATATGTGAGTATTTGGGTGCACATATTATGCACATGTTCTAAAGAAAAAGAGATAAAAGATGGATGATAAAGCAATTCCATGTATCTTTCTTGTCTATGGAGATCATCAGTTTGGATACATATTATGGGATCATGTAAAAAGGACCATCAGCAGACACAGAGATGTGACTTTCTGTGAGAGTCAGACAGTTACAGATCCTGAGAGTGATGATGCAGAGGCTATAGGATCAGGTGATAGTTCTTCTGATGATGAGTATGAGGATGCTTCAGCTTCTTCACACATGCAGTCTTCAGATGACGAAGAAGAGAAGCAAGATCACCATGAGCAGTAGAGTAATAGTACATCGAGTGTTTCGGTTCCATATGCATAGATGAGTGATTCAGACTCATAGTTAGAGACTTCTGGGCAGGGGAGCAAGATCATCACCAGGCAGAGTCATCAGAGCAACAACTGAGGAGGTCTAACAGAGTTCGTCATCCTTCATCTAGATATCTGACATCTTAGTATATTCTCCTTACTTATCAGGGGGAACCAAATAATTATCATGAGGCTCAAACTCATAGAGATAAAGCAGAGTGGTATCAAGTGATGCAGGAGGAGATGTCTTCTTTACAAAAGAATGATACCTATGAGTTTATGGCGCTTCTCAAGAGCTGGAGAGCACTAAAGTCCAAGTGGGACTACAAGATGAAGAGAGATGACAATAGCTAGGATCAAGCTTCTAATGAGGAGCTACATGGACATGGGGATCATCATCAGAGGGTTTCTGAGCCTTGGTCCAGAAGGCCAGAAATAAGATTTTCATCTAAGAAGGCTCGACATACCAGTCAGGGGGAGCCTATAAAGTTCCAACTGTGGGCATGAAAAGAGAAGTGGTTCTGTTAGGATACTTCTTCTCAGTTGCTTGGGAACAAAATGAAGTCAGGATTGGACTTCAAGAAGATGGATGAAAATGACATGATGATGAAATATCTGAGGAGAGTGGATCCATCATGGGTGGTGATGAGGTCTAGAAGCTACTCCAGATGATTGTTGAAGACAACATCTCCCTTATGGGCCGGAGGGAGAGATTGTTGGGAATAGAAAAAGGATCTACCCCATGCCTAATTGGATTTAGACTTGAGTAGGAGTTGGCTTGTGCTACCAATCCTAATAGGAGTCAAATCTAAAAGGGAAAGAAGATGGCAGCGTATGTGCAACATGGAGTTGGACTCTTGGTTAAGGGAACCCACCGGAGCCGTAGCGAAATCGAGTCTTCATAGGGCGGATTCCCTATTGGAAAGCCTCGTTCCAGACTCTTCCCACTCTCCGTTCACACGGTTATTTTTTCGAATCCTAACTATTTTTTTATAGAGTAGAAACAAATGTGTATAAGAAAGAGTATACTGATAAATAAATTCATTCCAAAGTCATAAGGATTTCTACTTGCAACGAGATGAATGGAAGAATATAAATAGAGGTCCTAGGGGAGGCCATTGAGATCGTCCCACTGGTTGAGGTGTGATCCCTTCAATTACTTGTTGATGCCTTCTGTGGTAGAGGATATCTGAGAACAAGAACAACTGGAGGAGCTCTCTTGGTAAATCAGAGAGGTTCAGTGACTTTGCCTTGAAGTGAAGTAGCGGCTGACGGTCGGTGACACATTGAGTGCACTGACAGAGTAGCTCTCTCAGTTGATAAGAGCGGGTCAACGACTTTGCTTTAAAACAAAGTAGCGGTTGGCGGTTATAGATGTAGTGTTGTCATAGCGGCAACGATCCAGCCCAGTCAGCGGTCACAGCGGCATCAAGCAGTCCCCAACAACAACAGTGGCCTCGTGAGGAGATCAAGTAAAGAGTGAGGTTTTGTACACACGGAGTGTGATTCTCTTCTTCATCATCTTTGTTCTTGTGCGGAGACGACTATCCAGATTAAAGGGTAATTAAATCCAAACAGTGTGAGTTGTAATCTTAATTACATAGTGTATGTTGGCCGATGTTGTCCCGTGGTTTTTCTCTCCTGGTCTTGAGGAGAGTTTTCCATGTTAAATCCGGTGTTTCTTCTTTGGATTTATACGCTTGTCCGTAATACTTTTGCAATAAGTTTTGTCACACCCGGAACCGTATCGGTACAACATCCCCAACAAATCAAAGGTCATGTGTTAATGATGAGGCTTGTAAACCTTCCACCTTACAATGTATACTATTTTTTGTGTGCATTTGACACTTGGTTCAACGTATAAGTCTAGTCAATTTGTTAGTCATACATTGCGGGTCTGATATCCATCCAGAGAGAAATTACAAGATATTATATGCCACGTTAAGAACATTAACAAGGTAAATCTCAAGCTTTTAGTTTTTATCACAAGAGTGATGAAGGTGTTGGTATTCTCAAGATTGAAACTTAGTCTCCCTTCCCAAATTTCCTTGGTGGACCAGCCGCCCCTTCCAATCTCTCCTCTTATATCACTCCACCATTCCAATCCACGCGTTTCCTTCCATTTCCTCCCCTTACTACTACCCAGTGCTATGCATAATAGCACCCAAAGAACCGTCTTGCCCGATCCCTAGACCTGTCAAATGGGTGGGTGGGTTGGGTCGTTGGGGGTTTGGATCTCGCGGGTGTGGGTCAAAAAGATGTAGTTCTAAACGGGTAGAACAAAGACAAATCCAAACCCGACCCATCGGGTTGCTGGTTGCCCACATGTGCTCACTTAATTTTTTTTTAAATATATTACTAGTATTTGTTTATATTAGATATGGCACAAAATAATCATGTTGTATACATTGCCACGTAATATTCATTTATATATCTAAAAACGTGTTACAAGAAGAGTATCAAAATGCAATGCACCCATGAACAGAGCTGCAACATGTCTATTAAAGAAGAGCCCGACTGGATGAATTAAGTTTTTGAATCACATAAATGCTGGAACAACAGTGTACTACAAACTTTAGACGTTCATACATTAGTCTTAAATAATGACCACCTATAACAAACAACAATAAAAAATACAACAATATATAGTATGAATTGTGGCATCCAAATGAGATGAAAAATAGATTTTAGAAACGAAAACAAAGACTGAAATTTAAGTCAGTTCTAGTCAGACAGAAACTTAAGTCTAGCAATCACGGCTAGATTAAGGTTCCCGCTTGGTTTACTTTTGTTTCACAATCCGATTTTAGAGTCTTCGTTATTGTGCTTTGTTAACTTGAATTGTAATATGCAATTGTGATATGAGTATATGTCTGATTTAATATTTGCCATTACTACTAAGCCGCATGGATGTAAAAAACCAGTGTAATTAAGTGGGTCATCCGTGGGTGCCTACAGATTGCCCATGAAACCCGCTAAGTAAACATGTGGGTACGAGTTTGAATTTTTTCCGACGGGTGGTAAATTTTGTGATCCAAACCCAACTTAAACGAGTTGATCTATGGGCGTCCGCGGATTTTGACTCAGCTTGACAAGTCTACCGATGCCCAACACATCAAAGGTCATGTTCCCTGTTAAGGTTTAAGTAGGAAAGTTATATGTGTTGTTAGTAGTAAACGATCTGGGGACGAACAGATCTTGTCAATGACGTTGAATGGAGGCAATATCCCTCTTCCTGTCCTGTGAACTCCATCTTCCCTCCAGCCTTCAACAATCTTTGCCATCTCTCCTTCTCCAGTAAAGCTTTTCGCTGCAGGTCATAGTAGGACCCCCCAAACAAGTCCCAGTCACGGAGAGGAGTCCATGTATTATTTGCCGCAAACTCGGCCGTGAAAGCGTTTTTTGCGATCGGACGAGGTCCTGCAAAGGGGGAAGTGTCGGATGGACCTCCCACCTCTTCAGCTGGGCCCATCCTGGATAGCTGAATCTTGATACTAAGCAATCGAAACAAAAAGAAAGAAACAACCTACTAATAGTGTACCAACTGCAAAAACTGCATCCTGAGGGCGGCCCAAGTTAAGGCCTGATCCGGCTGCTGTCTGTCTACATCCCTCAAACAAAAAGGATGGGAGAAGAGTAAAAGAAGTGTGGCCTAGCCTCCCTAAAGCGTGAAATAAAAATGAACGTAATCTTTCAAGAGGACTTTGCCATTCAAATTAATGTCAATTTACTTTAGGAGGAGGAGGAGGAGGAGGAGGGGGGGGGGCAACATGGCCGGCAGCCCCTTAATTGGACTGTATTTTAAAGTTGAAAACAATTCATTTATGAAAAATAATACACCCTATTAAACAGCAATTTAAGTAAAAAAAAATAACAATGACTCAACTGAATGTAAAATTATTCACCGTAACTTATTGGAGAGTTTGATTACTAATCAAGTGCCATTGAGTGTGCAATATTACAAGTGGTAAATATGACCTATATCATAAAAAATATGAAAAAAGCATGTAACTTGTATCTTATGAGCTAATGATAGACATTATACATGAAAATCAATGATATCTATTCCGCCTGGAATGTTATGTATATAGTTGGATAGTGGGAATTGGTTAATTCAGTTAATAGTAGGATTCGTTCCGATTTAAGCTCCGTTCGGCAAAGCATGCCGGAGCACGATTGGGCAATTTCGGTCAGCGATGGGGCAGCCAAAACGTTGTCCTCTTAACAACGATGAGATCTACCGCCTGATATTTCCCACTTTCTGTGGTATTCATGCGATTCGCAGCGATGAAATTCACCGGGCCATTTTCTCACAATGGACAGCGGCTGACATTCCCCGCTTTGCCGAACACTGCATAAGTAAGAAACCCATGTGATTGAGTGGACTCGACTTGGGTTGAGGAGACGTCGTATTTGTTGGCTAAATGGACATTTGTAAATCCCTTTGTTTTGGTAATGATAAACATTTCATTCTTGTTAATCTAACGTGCTACTTGAGTGTTGCAGGAATAAGGTGGATGACAAAGCAATTAGGGAAATCCATATGCTTACATATTTATATCTTTATGAAATGTAATCACTTTGTAAAAACTTGTACAAATATATAATGTACAAGTACTTAGATTTCATGTAAATCAAGTGTTAGATTCTCCCTAGCTAAACATCACATTTAGATAGGTCATCCCCTTCAAATAAGTGTCACATATGCACACTCATACACACACTTAGTGCTTTAATTGAAAAATTGAAACAGGGTCAATCTCGGTCGACTAACTCCTCGACCGAGACACTTTCGGTCGACAATCTTCTCGACCGAGAAAGACCCAAGTAGTCGTTAGACACATCTGACAAGGTAGTTGGCAGTTGGAGATAAACGTTGCAAAACACTTGATTCAGAGAGCCTGTCGGTCGACAAAAGTTGACCAAATAGGTGTCTCGGTCGACCATTTCTCGACCGAGATGGACTCTGACAGCAACTGCAGAATTAATTAATTAGTCGTTGTTAAAGCAACAAACTTGTACCTAACGGCTAGTTAAGCACTTAGAAACCCCTAGAAGGTGTCTAGAACGTCCTTAAGCACTTGTAGGACATTCCTATAAATAGGACATGCCTTAGGACACCTAAACTCACTTGTTACACTTGAGAAATCTTTGAGCATACTTTGAGCAACATGTTTGTGAGCAAATTGAGCATAGTGACAATTGGCTACTTCTTCTCTTAGCTCAAATTTCGTGTCCTATAGGCTAGCATCTCCTATCCACTGAAATTACTATTCCATACACTTTGGTTAGGAGATCTACACGCTTGATCTAGGCAAATCAAGCCTTGTGCTACAAAAGGATAAGTTGTAATTTCCTTTTTTTTCTTGTTCTCTATTATTGTTTGTACTCTCCTGGCTACTCCTAGGTTGGAGGCTGTGGATTGGAGAGGTTGGAGATCTTCTTGGTGAAGAAGGGGACCTTGAGATACTTCAAGAAGTATGGTGCAACGGGAGGTTACTTCTAGAGAGGAAGGCTACTTCAAGGGGGAGCTTGGAGTTACTTCAATAAGGCTACCTCAAGTTGGTGCATCTACTTCAAGTGAAGGCTGTTCAAGGGGTGTAATGAAAGTATTGTATTTTGTGTAAATCCTTGTGAAGGTAATAAAATTAATACTTTCAAAATCCCGGTTGGGTAAGCAACCGGGTAGTGGACTGACAACTTTAGTATTTGCTAAAGTTGAAACCACTCTAAACACCTGTCTCCTTCTTCCATTTTCAATTGTGGTTGTTTTGAGTTAAATAATTGTTAAAATATTTAAAAACTCTATTCACCCCCCCTCTAGTGTTTTTCAATTGGTATCAGAGCAGGCTTCAAGGAGCTCTAATCGAGTCTTGAAGTATGAAGGGTGGTGGTGTCTACAACCGCAAACAAAGGAAAAGTATGGGGCAACCTTCAACAAGTTGCAGTTGGTGCTTAGGAACAAGCCATGCAACACTTGGTTGCCCGTGGAGGTCAAAGAAGGAAGATACACATAAAGAATGTCTTATTGCTACAATAAGTGAAGAAGAAGAAGAGGTAAGTCTTTTTTATTTATCTAAAGAAGAGCTAGTTGCTTCTCTTGAAGAGACACACCATAAATATATTGAGTGTAAGAAGAAATTAAAGAAATCCAATAAAGCAAATGATGAATTACATACTAAGCTTCTTGCTCTTACATCTGAAAATGAAGATCTCAAAAAGGTTATTGAAGATCATGATATTAAGCTAAAATCTGTAGAAGCAAATTGTAATCTCCTTTCTCTAGAAAAGATTAATTTGCAGACTCAAGTGAATGATCTTCAAAAACAACTTGTTTTGTGCTCACATCTAGATTATGATACTATCGTAAAAGAAAGAAATTCATTATCATCTAATCTAGATCAAGCAAAGCTAGATATCAAGAAGAGAATGGATGAGATTGCTAAGTTACAACAAAAAGTCAGTAGTCTAAATAATGATGGCATTCTTGATCAAATCTTAAATGATCCTTACCATCAAGTTGGAAGGAGAGGACTAGGTTACAAGCCTAAGGGAAAATCATATCATAAACCTAGTTGGAAAAAGACACAAGCACATCAATCTATGTACCTAAAGGCACAGATACAAATATACCCAAGAACAACCTAGACCAAAATCATAGAAAAAGATATGAGGTTGATTCTATATGTTGTCATTATTGTTTGCGCCTTGGTCACTATTCTTTTTCATGTCCTTATAAGAAAAAGGATGTTGAGTTAGTTTGGGTTCCAAAACCTCCAAACTAAATGAATGGAATTAAGTTGAGATATGACCAAAGACCTAAGTTGTATATTTCTATGTCTATCTCAACTCAACGTAATGGGATATCAAATTAATTCTTGTATCTAAACATCTAACTTGCATAATTGTGTTTTACTTGGAAGCAATTAACAGTTCAGAAAATATTTCAGAAATCTTGTCGGTCGAGAAAACTGTCGACCGAGAGAACTGTCGGTCGAGAAATTGTCGACCGAACAGGTCACTAATTTCCAGTCTGAAATAAATCTGCTACTTTCGATTTTCAAGTTTCTATCTACTTGTTGTACATGCAAAACAAAGTATACATTCTGGAAATCATCTTAGAAAACTTATATGAGATTAATTTGGTTTACTCTCTAAATAATTTTAGTTAAAACTATGGATCATATTGATTTAAGTCAAATTATTAACTACATGGTCTGTCCTAAGTATTCTTTGATTTATTCACATAGAAACCATATGTTAACTTTCATGTTGCTACTGTTTTATCATTACATCATGGATATACTCTCAACATTTCATACATAACGTTGATGCTTGTTGCATGAACAATGATTATTGCATTCTTGATGATACATAGGAAAGCAAAATGATTTGTTGGTAATATGTTGTTTTAAATGCTTGCATCACATAAGATAATTTTTAATTAGTATCTTTAAAGACCTAAGATATTAATCGTACTTTCATGAGGATACAAGAAGAAGTGAAATTTGATATTCATGTAATTGCAGCAAAGTTTATATTCTAAGAAAAATCAAGGACAAATGTTTTCATATTGAGTATTATGCTTCAAATTGATCAAATTATATGCAGATATTATACTTTGGAAATTTGCAAATTTGCCTCTTGGTTGAAATGAAATTTGACCAAGAGGCACTATGGTCGTAGTCAAAGTTGACCTAAAATAAGTTTGACATAATACTTATTTGAATATCATTTTCTATATAAAAATTGTGATTAAAAGAACAATTAATTTATGATCACAAAATTGTCCAAATATTGGTAACAATAATCACAATGTTTGTAACATCCCAGGTTTGAGGCCTAGGATAACATGATCTTAAAAGGAATGATTAGACTACCCATATCACCAAGGTGCACCTCCTTTTCCGGGAGCCCATCTCTAAAGAACTCCATAGTTAAGCGTGCTCAGCTTGGAGTAGTACTAGGATGGGTGACCAGTCGGGAAGTTGCTCCTGGCTTGCGCGTGAGTGGACAAAAAGCGTGCAGTTAAGGCGAGTGGTGGTCTGTGGGGCCAGTCGTCATTCCTGAAACTCTACTAGAGCCTAGGGCAGTGGGCCCAGACGTTACAAATGGTATCAGAGCCATAACCCCTCCAGTAGGTGGGGCCCACTTGGGTATGTGGCATGCCAGTCTTGAGCCGTGCGGTCCAGGCAAGTTGGAAAGGGCTATCTGTAGAGACGAGATGGAGCCGCCATTGCACTGGTAGCTGTGGACGGGAGCTGGGTGTCCATGGGTCATTGTGGGTCTGCACTGAAATGGGGTCAGATTATGAGGCCATATAGTTGAGCCTTGACGAGGACGTCAAGATTCTAAGTGGGGGAGATTGTAACATCCCAGGTTTGAGGCCTAGGATAACATGATCTTAAAAGGAATGATTAGACTACCCATATCACCAAGGTGCACCTCCTTTTCCGGGAGCCCATCTCTAAAGAACTCCATAGTTAAGCGTGCTCAGCTTGGAGTAGTACTAGGATGGGTGACCGGTCGGGAAGTTGCTCCTGGCTTGCGCGTGAGTGGACAAAAAGCGTGCAGTTAAGGCGAGTGGTGGTCTGTGGGGCCAGTCGTCATTCCTGAAACTCTACTAGAGCCTAGGGCAGTGGTCTGTGTGTAATGAACCCCTCATAGCTAGGTTGATGATAAAGGAAGGTATGACTTTGATCCATCATTGAGGAAAGAGGACAAGTATGACCTAGTATGGTTCAATAAGTGATCTGCTTGTGCCTTAATGGTTTTCTAGGGTTAAGTAGGCTCGGGTGGATGTAAACCCTAGACCTAAGAGCTTTTGTGACCTTAGAGATAGTTTTCCTCCCATCCTAGGAGAGGAACCCCTTTGGAAGGGTGTATATCAGTTTTGTTGGTTCAAGGTAACCTAAAGAGGTCTCGTAGGATCTTGAGAAGTTAAGAGAAAAGTACATGGTATGAGTATGAACCCGTAGGCCCATAGATATCCATCTCTAAGTGCATGCAGATGTGTTACCATGGAGGTATCCGGTATAGGGCTTGACTAAGGTGGGCATGTTGCCATGATCTCAATGAAAGGATGAAGGTCAGCCCATGAATGCAGAAAGAGAGATGATGAAGACTTGGGTAAGGTTCTAAGTGAATATGTACTATAATGAATAATCCTAAGTCTATCCTAGGGTCAGGTAGGTATAAGACCGATGAAAGTAGGAGTTGCCTAATTCCCCAGTTGCACATGACCATAGGGTCGGGAGGTAACAGCTATCATTGTCTGAGGGCCATGGGTTAGGAGATTGATCACCTTCATGAACTCATGGGACCTAAAGGGCAGATGAGTAGGGCACTCTCTTGATGCATGAGGGAAGAGGGATGACCCCAGAAGAGTCGGTACCCTATGGACCTAGAGGATTTGACTAAGGATATAAACCTCAGTAGGTTCAAGACTAGTTTTAATATCATAATGGTTGTGATGAAGAGACATATGTGGCACGTTGCAACTTAGATTTAAAGGTGTATCGACAAGGTGGGATGTACCATCTCTACTCTTGGAACAGGAAGAACTCTGTATTTGGACTGCAGCCAAATGCTTATTTCCTCTTGTTATGGGGGTGAGAGATAGGACATTATGCATGTCATACACCAAGGATAAGAGATGATGTAGTTGGAGCGTTGCCACGAGAAATGTGGATAGAGAAGATATCTTACCATGGTAAAGTGAATGAATGATGGAGGGCTTGCAAACACTAAGAGGAATGAGGTGATCACCTTATGAGGATGTAGAGCTTACAAGTTATACCAGGTTGAGTTTGATCACCATGATGATGGAATCATAGAGTGCACGTATGAAGATGAACATATAGTTTAAGGTGACATAATAAGCAAAATACATGGAAGTGTAATGTTACCTAAGGATGTGAAGTCATAATGAATGATCTGATTAAGACTTGGTTGACTAGAAGTTAGAAGAGTTTGTTTGGCCAACCCTAAGTTTGAAAAAGAGAGGTGTTTGGATAACACTCAGATGAAACAAGATGCGTTGAAAAGTTAAGGGTTGTTTGGTTAGCCAGCCTAGTACTTGATGCCATGAAAGGATGATGGTAAAACCTTAGATGTACTTCTTTGGAAGGGAAGGTGATGAAACCCCAACTAGAGTGGTTTAGGGTTTCGAGGAGTTGATCTTGAAAGAATCATGACATATAGGGAGTCATGGTTGGAGATCATCTTACACCGTGGAAAATGACAGTAGCACTTTGGATGCTTAAGATGAAGTTGCATGTGGTGTATGGCCATGCAAGCCAAGAGGTAAAGGACGAACCCCAGTAACCCAGTGTATCGATATAGAGGATAAAAGAATCCTTGAGAGGGAATGAGAGCTCAACACTATGGATGTTGTGATAGGTCTTCCCTGGATCGAGGAAGGTCGAGATACAATGTGGGTTATGGTAGGTCGCCTTACCTAGATAAGGAAGAGTTCTGTTAAGGGACAGATGCAGTTGAACTACCCATGTGAGAGACGGTTCAACTACACCATGAAGCAAGTTCAAAGGTTCTTGAGTTTGACCTAAAAGTTCACTTCCATAAAGTGGAAGTAGGTACATGAAGAACTCAATGTTAGTATAGTTTATCACCCCTAGCTATGGTTAGTATGATCCAGACTAAAGGGTCTGATGAGGGCATATGTGCTCATTCAGGGTGATATCTAGAGACAGTTCTTGTCCTATGAAAGATGTGACAATAACCACCATAGCCAGTATCGGGTTTTATATGAAGCTCTGTAAGGGAGGTTGTGTCGGTCACCACTTTAGTAAGGTAATGTTGGTGAGAGGACCACATGATGGTTAGAAAAGGACCACATGATGGTCAGAAAAAGGGACCCCGGTACGTGTAGATGAAGTCGCTTTGGTTGCGCAAGGGCTGAAAGGAGCCTAGAGACGATGAGAGTCGTGAGCAAATGCAAAGTAGACTGACATACAAGTTACTGTGGGAGAAAATATGACATGAAAATCTGACCTCTCTAAGTTATATCTAAGAGAGCCGAGTCCCCGATACATGGGTCCATTAGAGATGGATGGGTGGAGAAGGTTAGGTTTGACCCTACCCATCAGGATAGAGTAATGGGAGATGTTTTCCATGTGGCCAATTTAGAGCACTATGTGAGGTACCCCGACCATGTGCTGAGCAATGAACCTAGTGAGCCCCAAGGGAGGCTGAAATGGCCTGAGTCACCTGTGTAGTTTATAGGCGCCAGGATGAAAGAACTCAGAGAAAAGAATATGTGATGATAAAGGTTCTTTGAAAATGCCATGGGTCCGGCAAAGCCACATAGGGGCCAATGATAGACATGGAAAAGTCTTATCCTGAATTGTTTGTTTGCTTGCCTAAATTTTGAGGACAAAATTTCCTATAAGAGGGGAAGGATGTTATAACCCCAAATTTTGGGTTCAATTGATGAGAAATGCAATTTCTCATATTAAGAATAATTGAACAAATAATGATGTGAATTGTTTTGAATAATTGGATTTCGTTTGAAATAGCCTTGTTCTTTGATTTGTGGGCTTCATTGGCTATTGGGCCCAATAAAAAGGAAAAATAACAAAGGAAATTCAATTAGTAAATGGATAATTGAATATTCAAGAAAAGAAGTAATGGAAAACCTCTAGAAGGCAAATCCAAAGAGGATTTCGTGCCTCTTGGATTCCTTGGGTTCCAAGGAGTCTAAAGTTGCAAAGAAAAGCAATAAGAAAAAGAAAAGATTAATTATGTATTCCTTTATGAAGAAAGAAATTGGGAAATAATGGTAATATGTGGAAATTAAGTGAAAAGATGGATAATTGAGTTCCCTTTATGGAATTTCGTATCCATGAGATTTCTAATAATAAAAGGGATGCCAATGAGTAAAATAAAAGAGAAATAAAAAGAAATCCTCAAAAAGGAATATTTAAATAGGAAATAAACAAGATAATGTGAATTAATGCATAAAGGTGCATGAAGGAAGATAATGAGTATTCCAGTAAAATAAATTTCGAAATAAGAGAGTGCCTTGGGATCCAAGGAGTCCCAATAAAGAGGAAAGAAAGATAAAATACCAAAAAGACAAAATAAGAGAATAATGATAAATAGAAATCTAATAATAAAAGAAATTGAGATAATGCTAAAAACAATGTGCAATTCTCTAAGAAAAATAAGTGTTTACTCATCATAGAGTGGAATTCGAATTCACTTGGTTTCTTGGGATAAAAGGAATCCCAATAAGGAAATAAAAGGTGAATGAGAGAGAAAAAGAAGATAAATGTGTTTCATTATTAATGGATTTTATGTTATTTTCATAAGATGGTATTTTCCATCAAAAGGAAACATGTTTTCGTGCCAATGGGTTAAAAGACAAGCTACAAAGAGAGTAGGTGAAAGGAATTCCGAAATCCTAATACCTAAAGAACATAGGATATTAAGGATCTAAGAGAGAGAGAGAGAGAGAGTTTGCTTCTCATTAAAGGAAAAGGAGTCCTAATGGGAGTGGGACTTGTTTCCTCTTAAAAGGGAAATGTTAGGGCATGGATGACCTCCTCTATATAAAGAGGAGACCCTTTGGTTCGTATCCAGGAAGAATCCCACGATCCCTCTCTCCTTTCTTCTTCTTCTTCATGACTCTTCGCGTCCAAACCCTAACATAGGGGGTAGCTTGAACCCTGAAGCAACGTGAAGCGGTGGATGGTCACGATGGGATTAGGATGCCCCTCACAGCTAGAGAAAGTCTTGGCCGACTTCCTTGTTCTCTAACCCAGGAACTGCGGCTGCACTTGGTTGCATGAACGGCCGCGAGTCACGGCCATGGTAAATGCAAGATCGGCTCCCCTGGCTGCAGCCAAGTAGCGCCCCAGAAGCGCAAGGGAGTGACGGACCTAGGGAGACCATCGGCGTTGAGTTTGTGTTTCAGAGAAGACGAAGGTGGACCTCGGAACTGCAGCACGACGGTCATGTGTTGCAGGTCGCGTAGCATGCGCCAACCACCTTAGCCGCTAAACGAAGGACACCCCTTTGTGCGTGAGATCTGGTCGGAGCTAGGGAAGGCTCCCTGATGGCCGGCGGGGTCCAAGGAGGAGAAGGCAGGCGGCGCTCAGCCCTGACCTAGCGACCGCTGCTGGGGAAAACGCAAGGAAGAAGTCGGAGTGCCATTGGACGGAACTGCCCTTCGCGGGCTATAGAGCTGGACGTTTCAAGTGAGGGCAGTTCTGTAATTTGGTTATATTTCCAAATCTACGACGTCGCATGGAAAGGATGACGTGGCGCAATGCCATTGGCCAAGTAAGTTGATATTTACAAAATTCATAACTCATAAACCGTAGATCGAATAAATACACACAATATATGAAAATTGATCCTCAGAACGAGAGGAATCCATTAAAAATATAATTGAAGCTTGATTCCTTTTGCAATTTGAAAAGTAGTGTAATTTATCAACTTTAACATAATGATGATTAAAGAAACCCTACTTTGATAATATTAAAGTTATTAATAGGGTTTAATGGATCATTAGAGTTGATACTAACCTGTTAAATGCAAAAAGGTACTTTAAGATAAAAAAATGATGATCTTTGCACGTAATTAGGTTAATTTAGAGATTATGTGCCTAAATATGCTTGCGATATGAAAAGTGCATAAAAGCTATCATTTTAATGATTTAATTAATGAAAAACTCTTAGATTTGATGATAGATGGTTTTAATGTTGATCAATGGATAATTTAAGCCTATTGTTCATAAAAGTGAAAATAAGATCCAAAAAGATAATCTTTTTATATAATTGGCTTAATTTAGGGTTTCGTGCATGAATATGCATTAATGAGTTTGAAAACCCTAATTTAGGTGAATATGAGTTTTAAATGTTTTAATTGTTCAAATCTATAAATAAATAGGGATATGATGATCCTAGGTCAATTTTGGGTATAAGAGACTATTAAATGAATAGTTTGAGCAATTAGGGTTTACATAAATGGAAAAGAGTATTTTAGAGTTTGTTAACCTAAAAAGGGATAAAGTTCGAGAGATTGATCTAAGAAACCCTAATGAGTATTAATGAATACTTAATGCGGATTAGAAACCCTAGAAAGTGAATCCAAGTCAACAAAATAGATTCCTGATAAAGTGTGTAATAAATAGAGTATATATTCTTTTCAGGAATTGTGTGATGATTTAATTACTTGCTTGGATCTGTTGATTGGGTTGATTGCATATACATGAAGTAAATGTTGAATAATCTGCATGACTCATCAAATCAGGTATGTGGTTACGCTTATGACTATACCGAATAGTTTCCCGAAGATTTTATCGATGTTTCCCTCAATGCATGAATTAACTGTTGGATGTCTATTTATTTCATGCAATTATAAAGTGACTATGGCTATCACTATGAGTATACATGTATAACTAGCTAGATCCGAGTCCACCCCTGTGGCTATGCAAAGGCTAAGGATAACCTAGAGCAAGGTCTAGGGTATCATGAGTTAGAAACTGGGCTACACATGAGTAGTACCATGAGACTCTTAGCATACCGTGAGTGAAGGAGTGGGCTACCTACGAGTAGTGCCATGTGACTCAGCCCTAGAAATTGATTCACCTATGAGGTGAAGTCATGAGGGGTAAAATGGGAATCTACCACATGGGAGGTAGTATCCAGGTCCACTGCAGGGACAGCGCAGGGGATAGGGTACACATGGATCGCGTAGTTATACTTAAAACGTAAACTTGTTTGTTAAATGATAATTGAATGCGATACATTATTATAGATAATTGAATGATTATTGGTTTCCCCCACATACCAGCTACGGCTGACCGACGTTTTGTTTGTCGGCATTTTAGGTACAATGAAAAGAACAAACAGTAAAGTGGCACATGTGATACTAAATGAGAATTAAAGTACAAAGGAGGATTAGATAGATTAGTATCGGCATGGATAGAAATATAGAGATCCAAGTTTTCAAAAGGTATGTACAGAAAAAGTTTATTACCATTTTCAGTATAGTCTGTTAGAATTTAATAATTGTTGATGGTTATACGTCGAACCTTTGATCCGGGATTAATGGGTGCGGCTTTGACCTCTTGGTCTCCCTTAATTGGGGGTTATCGGGAGGTGGGGTCGTAACATTTGGTATCAGAGCCATAACCCCTCCAGTAGGTGGGGCCCACTTGGGTATGTGGCATGCCAGTCTTGAGCCGTGCGGTCCAGGCAAGTTGGAAAGGGCTATCTGTAGAGACGAGATGGAGCCGCCATTGCACTGGTAGCTGTGGACGGGAGCTGGGTGTCCATGGGTCATTGTGGGTCTGCACTGAAATGGGGTCAGATTATGAGGCCATATAGTTGAGCCTTGACGAGGACGTCAAGATTCTAAGTGGGGGAGATTGTAACATCCCAGGTTTGAGGCCTAGGATAACATGATCTTAAAAGGAATGATTAGACTACCCATATCACCAAGGTGCACCTCCTTTTCCGGGAGCCCATTTCTAAAGAACTCCATAGTTAAGCGTGCTCAGCTTGGAGTAGTACTAGGATGGGTGACCAGTCGGGAAGTTGCTCCTGGCTTGCGCGTGAGTGGACAAAAAGCGTGCAGTTAAGGCGAGTGGTGGTCTGTGGGGCCAGTCGTCATTCCTGAAACTCTACTAGAGCCTAGGGCAGTGGGCCCAGACGTTACAATGTTACTCCCTTAGAAAGTGTATATGCTCTATAAATTTAGTCTATCATTTGCATAAAAAATCAGCTTAAAGAATTCATACTCAGTAAGTCTGTCGGTCGACGAATTCTTCGACTGAAAACATTTCAGTCAGCCTATCTCTTTCGACCGACAGACTTCAGACAGAAATAATATCGGACACACTTCCGGTCGACAATTGTTCGACCGAGCTAGTGTCGGTCGACAATTGTTCGACCAAGAATTGACCGTTGGGATATGACCGTTGGAATCCAACCGTTACCGTTGAGCGGCCGACCGTTACCAGTCGACCGTTGGACGACCGAGTGGCACGTCTGGAATATGACCGTTGTGGTCGATCGGTCGAAAAATTGTCGACCGACCTGGTCACTGATTTGCTATAAAAAGGGCCAAAAACGGGTCATTGTTGCACACTCTCATATTCTTACTTCCATAGCTTCTCTCAAGTGTATTCTTGTGCAATCCTTTAGCTTCCTCATCCCCAAAACTTTCTTGCTTCTTCTCCACCTTAAAACAAAGAAATGGCTTCATCCTCTACACGTGGAAAGAAGAAAGTTGCTAGCAAGAAAGGAAGGGAGGCTACTCCACCATTGACGATCATCAACGACATCCCCTTCGTCGACGCAGATGCTGGTGATCTCTATCTCAGGCTCTCCTCCAAGACTCCTCTTCCACGACGGCCGGTTGACGTCTTGGACTTCCTCAACATCGTCGACCTGGAAGATCTTTTTCAGGTGCAAAATTTGAAAGAATTTCTTAACCCTTCCTTCCCTTCCTACTCTTCAAAAGTGGTAAATGAGTTCTATGCAAACCTAATCTCCCATTCCGAAAATGACAATACCTTCTTCTACTCTATAGTCAATGGGCATAGCTTTCGATTTACTGAAGAAGATATTCTTGACATGCTCAACATCGACTTAGATGAATATCAAGACACTCTTGACCTCACAACTGGAAATCCACTCAATACATTTTCCCAAGGTGATCATATCGTCAGTCTAAGTGACATTAAACGAGCCATTTTTCAATCTAATACTACGTGTCACGAAGATAAGGGTACCTACTATGCCATTAATCTCAAACCTGCTGCTAGGATTGTCAATCTTATTGTTTCCACAAACATACATCCTAGAGTAAACAAGTCTGAAGTTCCTATTTTTCGCATGTGTTTAATTTATGCCATTATCAAACGTATTCCCGTAAATTTTATCTGTATAATCCTTAAGAACATGCTTGAGTTTTCTGGCAATCCCCCATTTGCTGATTTTGTATGCCAAATCACTCAACACTTTCTTAAAACACAAATTGAGGATATGGGATACACATGGGAAAGAAGACCACAAAAAATAAGCAAAAACACAGTAGAGAAAATGGGAATTGATTTTGGTCACAAGAGGGCTAGGACGGAAGGTGAGACATCTACTCAAGATATACCACCACCACCTCCTCCTACCAACCTACCCTATGATCCCATCCAAAACACCTTAACCTATGTTGCTGGATCACAATATCATCTAAGCAGACAACTAGACTATAACCACCGTGCCATGACCTACCTAAATCAAAGGATGCAAACCCTCTCTCCAAATCAACCAGATGAATATCCTTATTCGTTAAATCCTGGCATGCTCAACCCATATAATCCATCTTACAACTAATACCAACCTCCACCTCCACCATCTACAGATCTCACACATACTCAGTTCTCCTCAATACAATTACAAGACATTGCTGCTCATTTTCGTTTTGATCGTGTTCCTACCTTCTTGGAAGCATATGCTTTAACCAAGACAGGTGCTTTGGAGTGGCAAACTTTAGTCCAATATTATGGAGCTGAGCCATTTCTTGGAAAAGACCCTGATATTGATGTAATACTCAAGTCTTTCCAGTGAGATTTGGGGTGACCGTTGTATTAGTTGTAATGAAATGATTATCTTTGCATGATTGTAATGTAATGATTATCTTTGCATGATTGTAATGTAATGATTATCTTTGCATGATTGAAATAAAATGGTTATCTTTGCAATGAAATGGTTATCTTTACATGAAATAGTTATCTTTACAGAGTATATTGGTTATTCCTCTATGGCATCATTCGAATATGGCTTATAAGACTACTCTAGTAGAGCATACAAAGTAAGGGGAGTAATAAATATATCAAAAATAAAAAGGGATGACATTTTTGCAAAACCTGAAATTTAAAAATTGTGGCTAAATTGACCATCTATTTAAAACGGATATGTTTTTAAGGGGGAGCAACACTTTTTATACAATATTTATTCTTAAACGGATATCTTTTTGAAATGACAAAGGGGGAGAAATAAATATAAAACCTAGTATTTGTGCAAAACAATAAATAAATATAAAACTTAGTATTTGTGCAAAACTCAATCAATGAGTTTCATAAACTCTTGGATTTACATTGAAAGTTGCTATATTCCCTAAAGGATTGGATTTCATGTTCCATAATTCATGGGGAATAATAAGCACACATTTTGTAAACAAGAGAAGAACTTTACAAAGGTAATCTTCAGGTATGAAAATCACATGTTTTATACTTTCTTATTTTATATTTAGGAAATGTTTGTCATCTTCAAAAAGGGGGAGATTGTTGGCTAAATGGACATTTGTAAATCCCTTTGTTTTGATAATGACAAACATTTCATTCTTGTTAATCTAACGTACTACTTGAGTGTTGCAGGAATAAGGTGGATGACAAAGCAATTAGGGAAATCCATATGCTTACATATTTATATTTTCATGAAATGTAATCACTTTGTAAAAACTTGTACAAATATATAATGTATAAGTACTTAGATTTCATGTAAATCAAGCGTTAGATTCTCCCTAGCTAAACATCACATTTAGATAGGTCATCCCCTTCAAATAAGTGTCACATATGCACACTCATACACACACTTAGTGCTTTAATTGAAAAATTGAAACAGGGTCAATCTCGGTCGACTAACTCCTCGACCGAGACACTTTCGATCGACAATCTTCTTGACAGAGAAAGACCCAAGTAGCCGTTAGACACATCTGACAAGGTAGTTGGCAGTTGGAGATAAACGTTGCAAAACACTTGATTCAGAGAGCCTGTCGGTCGACAAAAGTTTGACCGAGTAGGTGTCTCGGTCGACCATTTCTCGACCGAGATGGACTCTGACAGCAACTGCAGAATTAATTAATTAGCCATTGTTAAAGCAACAAACTTGTACCTAATGGCTAGTTAAGCACTTAGAAACCCCTAGAAGGTGTCTAGAACGTCCTTAAGAACTTGTAGGACATTCCTATAAATAGGACATGCCTTAGGACACCTAAACTCACTTGTTACACTTGAGAAATCTTTGAGCATACTTTGAGCAACCTGTTTGTGAGCAAATTGAGCATAGTGACAATTGACTACTTCTTCTCTTAGCTCAAATTTCGTGTCCTATAGGCTAGCATCTCCTATCCACTGAAATAACTATTCCATACACTTTGGTTAGGAGATCTACACGCTTGATCTAGGCAAATCAAGCCTTGTGCTACAAAAGGATAAGTTGTAATTTCCTTTTTTTTTCTTGTTCTCTATTATTGTTTGTACTCTCCTGGCTACTCCTAGGTTGGAGGCTGCGGATTGGAGAGGTTGGAGATCTTCTTGGTGAAGAAGGGGACCTTGAGCTACTTCAAGAAGGCTGGTGCAACGGGAGGTTACTTCTAGAGAGGAAGGCTACTTCAAGGGGGAGCTTAGAGTTACTTCAAGAAGGCTACCTCAAGTTGGTGCATCTACTTCAAGTGAAGGTTGTTCAAGGGGTGTAATGAAAGTATTGTATTTTGTGTAAATCCTTGTGAAGGTAATAAAATTAATACTTTCAAAATCCCGGTTGGGTAAGAAACCGGGTAGTGGACTGACAACTTTAGTATTTGCTAAAGTTGGAACCACTCTAAACACCTGTCTCCTTCTTACATTTTCAATTGTGGTTGTTTTGAGTTAAATAATTGTTAAAATATTTAAAAACTCTATTCACCCCCCTCTAGTGTTTTTCAGTATTAATAAACAGGCCCACGTCAATTGAGATTTGAAAGAAGCCACTGTCGAGCAGTGAATGAAATATGATATTTTCTTCATGTAAACTTTGTCTATCCGTCTCTGTTCCCCTATCTCCGCCAATTGTTCTTTTCCTCTTAAGCTTTTACACATATGATAATATGTCAATACAATCCAATTATGCAGATGAGATCCTATGAACTCCAACCTAGCAAATTCATGAAGGGGTGGGGGGTCACCAATGTGACATTGGTTGTAGATTAAGATTAGATGGATACATATTATGATGCCATGTGGCATTGCTACATTTATATCAATTAAAGTATATATACATTACATTCAAACTATAACTACCATACAAACAATAATTATATAATGATGTTAACAATGAAGGGGGTTCACATTTAATGAACATATCATATACATATCACATGTGCATACTTCACTCAAATCAAACATTACTCTTGATTACTAACATTATTCTCCAAGCTTGTAACTGCGGTAGAACGAAACACATTGTTGATATAGCAGAACAAGGAAAAGTAGAAGAAACTTGGACGATAGGGGTTAAAATAGCGAGATCAACGCTGTTGGATGACAAAGCGGCAGTCTAATAAACTATTTGTGAATAACAATGATATTTATATTACTTAAGAATACAAGAGTGCCAAAAGTAATAATTCAAAAAAGTATAATGAACTTGTTGGAATGAAGATTAAACTAATATGTAATGGTTTGAACGGCTCAATATATAGTTTTTCATATTTTTCCTTCTAAGTTAAGTTACTTAGAATGATGGTCATCAAAATTAAATGGAATTTTTCGTTATTTTAATTACTGAAATGATATGATTTTTAACTTAATTCTTAAAATAGTACATTTATGAACAAATACGATTTTCAATGAGGATGTATTGTTTCTGGTGGGTCCAATGTGTTCGTTCGAGAGACGTATTGATTAATATATCCTCTGTTGGGACGCATTGCCCCCCCCAGGAAGGGCTGTCAATGAGTAAGGGTTAACCCGTTTATCCTTTACCCATACCCTGTAGGGGAAGGGTAGGGGTAAATGATTTTCTTACCCTTTACCCTTTACCCATACCCTGTAGGGAAAGGGTGAGACATTACCCATACCCTCTAACCCGCTACCCCACCAGTATTTATATATAATATATTAAATATATTTTTGTATTGTTGTTTAAGTCTACTAAATATTCAATATTATGTGGTCATCATTTAATATAATATATAATTTTCTTATTTACTTTTTAAGTAGCCAATTTGGCCATGTATACATCACCATTGTGAAGGTGTAAGACCGACGTGTATGAAATATTTTCTAGTTGATGTACCATTTGACATTATGTAGTCATTCTTGAGCATCTTGATATCTCACTTAAATATATAAATATACTGAGAAGCATGTTATTTTTAGTATTAGCATATATTTTGGGAAAACATATAAATTCCCCGCCTCACCCTTACCCTCCCCATTTACCCTGTGGGTAAGGGGGTAACGGTAAGGGGAGGGTAAGGATATTGGTGGAGTGGGGAATTACCCATACCCTTACCCACCACTCTAGCTGGGTAAGGGTAAGGGTAAGACCTTACCTCCCCATACCCTCCCCATTGACAGCCCTACACAGGAGCAATAGGTCCCCAACAGGGACACATTGCCTTTTTATTTTTATTTTTTACTTTATTTTTATATGATGCCATTTATTAGTTTTTGTATCTAATTTATATATTTTAAACATCGAAAATAATTAAAAGATCAATATATTTATTATAATAATTTAAAATAAATAATATTAATAAGATATAATAATTATGAATACATAATATTTAAAATTATGAAAAACATATATAAAATTGATTGATACAATAGTAAACCAAAAAAAATATTTAAAATATTAACCAATATATATGAAATATATAATACTTTATACAAAACAAAATATATAATATTAGAATAAATAATACAATCACAATATTACATATATATAATAAGTATAGAAGGAAAATAATAACATATTATTGGAAAAAAGACATGATATATATCATTTACATTATGACATAAATTAAAATGACATTGTGTTTATTTCGTTTTCTAAAATAATCCAATAGATACACGACTAATATAAACATATAGTTAAAATTTAAATCAATATATACAAGATATAAATATTTAAATAAATCTTACAGTCACAACAATACACATATAAAATAAAAGATTTGATATATTATTAATGAAAAATTATATTTCATTAATACTATGTATCATAACTTACTTAATAATAACATGTATTACTAATAAACAATTGTATTTCATTAGTAATATTTATCATACCTTAATAATATGTTTTATTTATATATGTAATATCATGATTAATGGTATTGCTTCTTTTAGTAGTTTATATTTTGTTTATTTAAAGTATTATATATTTGTTTTAAATATTGGTTTAATATTTTAACTATATTTTTACTATTGTATCAATCAATCTTATATACTATAATTTATAATTTTAAATATTACGTATTTATAATTGTTATATGTAATACTATTACTAATATGTATATTTTGTAACTATTGTAGTTATTAAAGAACAAGATAAATCCGAAACAAAAATCATTACATGGTATCATATTTTAAAAAAGAAAGTAAAGAAATAAAAAAATAATGCCTCCCCTATTGTTCTGTGTGGTATTGCTTCTTTACAAAAATAATACGTCTACTGAAGGGACACATTGACTCTACCAGTAGTAATGCATCCTCTTTGGGAACTTATTTTTCTAGAAATGTGTCATTTTAAAAAATAAGTTGAAAATAATGTCATTTAATAATAAAAATAATGAAATATTCTATTTAGGCTTTTTGGCCTAGAATGATGATACAAATCCTTATATCTTAAGAATAAAAACAGATGATATAGGGTTGAACTATGATGGAACTTGCAACTATATCCCTCTATTTTCTTAATAAAATCTTCTTCCTTTTGTTGGTACTCGTACATAAATTACACAACAATCAAATAACCTCTAGAATTGTTAGTTGCAGACCTATTGCTTGTTTGTGCATAACATTATGTTCCTTCATTTCTAGTGCTTATAACAATTAAAATCAGCTAATAAAAGCTATTTTCTACCGTAAGACATATGTGTTGACTAATAAGGTTACGACCCATCGTTGAATTATTGTTGATTGTGTTCAGAAGATACCATTAATCACATTTCATAATTTTTCAACCAGTCAGCTCTTTTTTAAAAATAATTATTGCTTATACGATCGAATCACTCTCACATAAGTCATTGAAGTAGAGTCAATACATAGATACAAATTAATCAAACATTATGATCTATCTCGTGGCTAGAGGGAGGAGCTTGACACCCCACCTTAACACTGCCACTACCACTGGTTACCTTGTCGTGGATGGAGGGGGGGTAAGTACCTCTGCCTGACACCCCCTCTCTTAACTGTTAGGTCAGTGACCCTTTGTTGTTTTCAACCCAAGGAGGGCAGCTCATTAGAGCATGGTTGTTGTCGTGCTACGGGATATATAATCCCATGATGTTCATGTTGGTATGGTATGTCCAAAGAGCCAATCATGTGATGATTGAAATGACATATTACATAAGGAATTTGATTAATAATCATAAAGGCAAGCTTCCAATTCATTATGTTTCACTCAATTATGAGATAATGAGGAAAATATTGTGAATGTCTAGAAAATGATAATACTCAATGACGTATGTCTTCAAGTATGTGACTTGAACAATGACAACATACATATGTTAAGTGTATGTAAATTCTTGATATATCCATAGTCAGTTGTTACTGTGGAAGGTAGATAGATAATAGTAACACATGAAACTAGAGTGTGTGTTGGTTGATGACAGAATCTCATCAGTCGTGATATGTGACATCAAACCAAGCACATATATACTTGTTAGGGAGCAATGTATCAGACAGACCCACCTTGAGAGTGACACATGGAAACTTTAATGGTGGTCATAGTCATCTCTCATAGTGTAGGTGGTGATTGTGGTTCTTAGACCTGAAGTCACTACACTCATCACATGTCGTTTGACATACTTTGATATCATTCAACGAAACCATGAATAAGGATTGTCATAAAGGGGATGATTGGGTAATTGTGACACATGGGGACTGAGTGTGAGTGGTGTAGATGGGATTTGTCCCTCCTACTAGAGTTTGATATCTAGGACACTTGATAAGAGAAACTAAGAAACACATGCCATGGACATGTGAATCAATATATGATATTGAGGGCACATATATCTTAGACATTCTTCTCTGATTCAAGGAACATGGATTGAAATTTGAGAGGATGGCAATTTCATGCCTTGAGTTCATTCTGAATATTAGAGACAAAGGAATTATATAATCACTGTATCACCTTACATAGATTGTAGGTTGAAGTTGTTCTCCAACTTTCCATTCACTTGGATAGCACTGATGTGTGACTACACAACAATATTTTGGTGATAACATAAGCTAGTTATAGACATTCACTGCCAATGTGATATGAGACCTATAGGGTCACACACATAGGAACTCATCTAGAAGAGTAGTTTAATCATGAATGATAATTGGATTGATTACTAAAGTATTTATGTATTCAATTCAAGCAACAAATCATCTGACTAGACCAATCTATCAACTCATATGATGAAATGATTGTTTAGAGTGTCAGGTTGATTAAAAACTAAATTGACTGATTTCTACATGAGTCACAACACCAACCAATCGAATCTCTGGGTGAACCAATTGGATTAGGTTTGGTGAGATGACTGGTTCACCTAGTGAACTGATTGACTCGGTCATGCCAATAGAAGCTTCTAGTGATTTCCTCAATTCATGAGAATAGTTGGTCATTTTACTTGCTCAATTTGATTGGTGCAAGGAATTTATGTTAACATCAATTTGAAACGAATTTCCAGTTCATATGTGATTGGGAAGCATGGCAAAAAGACCAGTTTGGGGTGTGAACTGATTGGCTCGCATGTGAATCGACCGACTCACTTGTGAACTGACCACTTCGACGCTTGCAAGTTGTGAAAATTCATGATCTTCTGGTCCCTTCCACTCCCACATAGACTGGAACCTGGACCATAACCCCTCCTATCAATAGAGGGGTATTGAGGGCTTCTCAAAATACAACTCAATTTCCTATGACAATTGTTGTCCTCTCTGGTTGTGGTAACCAATAGAGAGCCCGACCAAGTCTTACATGCTAAAGGGAGGGATAGTAAGGGAGAAAAAATTGTGGGAGAGCAAGTTGTTGACTAGTACACCACTGAGAGGGACAACTCCTTCCTATATGTTCTACTAGAATGACATGAGTTCTAAATGATCTGTGTAGACTTCTCTAGAGGCGAGGAGGTTGTTGTCTATTTCTAGGAGGGCAATCCCAGCCTACAATCCCTGGTGAAGACCATGAGCTACACAGACGCCGTCTAAGAATCAATTAGAAGATAGTTGCACGACTACTACAATGAGTTATAGTCGTTGGACTTGCTCCAGGACCATGTATGAACTTGTTAAACCAAATTTCCCATTACATAGTTGTTGAGGCAGTCTTTTTATTCTGGGGAATATAGATAGATAATTTTTGTTTCCTTCGCCTACTCTATGCTTGTATTTATCAACAGTGGTATCAGAGCTACATCAATTTACTATGTTTTGGGATAATAGATTTGATCAGATTTTTGGTTTATCATATTTATATATTACATATGATGTGAATACTTAAACTTCTTAATGTGCATATCCGATCAAAGATAACATACAATCCCAAACTAATATATATATATATATATATATATATATATATATATATATATATATATATATATATATATATATATATATATATATATATATATATATATATATATATATATATATATATATATATATATATACACATATCACCGTAAAAGTGGTTTTGATGGTGGATGTGTAGCATGGTTATGGCCAATAATCCAATATCTATGTTTGGTTGGATAGTTTGGTTTTATTCCTATTGTATCTTGGCTTTCATACTGAGCCTCTACCTTCTTCTTCCCAATGTAAAAGTTAATTCTTTCCTACCTTTGATCCCTTCAAATGTAACTTGAGGTTTCTCTTTACCATGTAATAAATTTAATAGAAATAGGATAATTTTCTTTCTTACAACAATGAAGATGATGATCAGTATCAAGCGAGCCTACCGTCTCACATGACGAGATGACTGGCTGAAGGACCGAAGAGGGGTAGACCGCAGGAGGGAACCGACGGGCTGATGGTCCCAATTAATCATTTGGAGGTGTCCAAACACTAGTTAGATAGGAGGCCAAATGTTCATTTTAGGTGGAAAACCAATTGGCAAGAGGCGAGATGACCAGTTCAAGGGTTGATTCGATCAACCCATATTGGCAAGTACAGATCTACACCAACAATAAGGTCATGCATGTGATGTGATGTGATGTTGACCTAGGTGATAGTAATTCCTTATGGATCCAAGAAATTACAGTAGATATGGTCATAACCATCACTTTTTGTTATAATTGCATGTTTACGATGTGGCATAAGCACGTATATGATAAACACTTGTATGTGGTGATTGGATATGTATATGTACATATATATATATATATATATATATATATATATATATATATATATATATATATAAGATCCCTCAAACTAACATATTAAGTCTAAGATGTTTTCCATTAGCGACACGCATGAAAAGCTTGATCGACTAAACATGAGCATCCCAAGGATGGTGTGATGTCTCCTCTCATGGAAGTGTCTATCCAAAAATTGCATAAGGTGCAATCGACAAATGTTGTCTACCTTAATGATTGATTATGGACGCTGGAGTTAGTCACGTAATAACTGAATCATTTTGGATCTTATCTCATTAAGAGATTGTATTTTGCAATCTTCCGAATTGATACTTGAGAGTTATCAATTCAACCAAAATAATGAGAGTGATGGTAATTAAAAACCTAATTAATATCGTCAAAATTTAAATCAAATCAAATCAAATCAAAATTTGAGTTTTTGAGAAAATTGCATGTTCTTTTGTAGAATCAAATGGCAACAAATAAAAACCACATTTCTCTGTGATCGGTCCTTGAAAAGGACAAGCTAAATAGGAATAACTTTTATGACTGGTTCAGGATGTTGAGAATCATTCTCATGTAGGAGCACAAGCTCTATGTCCTGGACACACCAGAGTGAGTGACCCCTTCCCAATGCACCTAAGGATGACATGGATGTTTATAAGAAGCATATTGAAGATGTTGTGGATGTTAAGTGCCTGATGCTATGCTCCATGAACTAGGAGTTGCAGAGGCACTATGAGAACATGGATGTTATTTAGATGGTCACGTATCTCCAAAACATGTGCCAAGACCAGGCAAGACAAGAGAGATATGATGTCTCCAAGGCGTTGTTCAAATGCAACATGGCAGAAGGAGATCTAGTAGGTCCTAATGCACTCAAGCTTATTGGGTATGTGGAGAACTTGGCTAGACCAGAACTCCTCTTGGGTCAAGAGTGTTGGGATATACGAGCACGGAGTATAGCAGTAGAAACAAAAAAATTTATCTATATGTATTCCCATACCAGCAAGATCGTGTCAACTACTATGATATAGGAAGGATGGTTAAACGAGTTATACTTGATCTTGGACCAAGTCTATTGATAATAACTTGCTACAATGCAATTGTTTTCTAGTTGCTCTTGGACGGTGGTTGTGCAGCTCCTGGTCTTCACCGCGGTTAGTGAACATGACAATTTCTACAATGATTCTTGTGGTCTCACCATAGACTGCAAGTTGACTTTGCTCTCCTAGCAGCAACCATAGGACTCCTGCCTATAGAGAAGTCTAAACAGACTAACTAGAACTCATTTTGTTCAACTAGAATAGATAGGAAGAAATTTTCCCACCTATTGGCATACTAGTCACCAACTTTCTCTCCCACAACAACTATCCTCAGTTGTTCTCTTTCATCTCTATCCCTCCCTAGTCAGGTAGGACTTACTTGGGTTGTTTCAGTTACCACAACCAGAGATGACAACAATTTTTAGCACAACTAATTCTCAGTTGATGTTGTTGTTGTGTTCTGGGAAGCCCCCAGTACCCCTCTATTTATTGGCGGGGTTAGGATCAGGATTCCCAGTCCATTCGAGATCTGCGTGGGAGTGGAAGGGACTGGAAGATCTTGAATTTTTGCAACCTACATATCATGAAACGGTCATATGGTCTCACCATATGGTCGTCTCACACTATGAAATGGTAGTTTGGTACTTTTGCAATCGCATGAAAAACTAGCAACTCATTTCTCAATAATGTTAGACATTAACTCCTTGCACCACAAGTATTGTGCAATCAAAACTATTTGGGAAAGTATCTAGAACCTTCCTTTGGCCTAATTGAGAAATCTTGCAAATACAAGATGATCATCTCTCTCTCCCAGATGCCCATCTGGTGAGTCAAGTTGAATCAGTTAGTTCATCAGAATGAATCAGTCGGTTCACACCTCAATTTGGACAAAACTTAGCCAATTCGACCTTTGATCGGCTTGACGATCCAAATGGCCACTCAACACTTGAGACACTCATCTGGCTGCCTAAACGGTCACCTCACACAATGAGATGGTCATTTGAAAGTGCAGTCAGCTAATCTATTGCATGAATTGAGTACTTAAACACTTTCATAATCAATCTGATCATTATTAAAGATCAAACACCTCTTTTATATGAGTCCTTTGTGTGTGACCCTATCGGTCCCATATCACATTGGGAGTGAATGTCTATGACATCACAAGAAAAGAGTGGTGCCTAGTCGCACATTAGTGCTACCCAAGTGAATGGAAAGTTGGAGAACAACTTCAACCTACAATCTATGTAAGGTGTTACAGTGATTCTATAATTCCTTTATATTTGATATTCATAGTGGACTTGAGGAATGGACTCGTCATCCGCTCCAACTTCATCTCATGTTTCTTGAACCAAGAGAAGATTTTCTGAGATAATGTGACCTCAATATCATATATTGATTCACATGTGCGTGCACATGTGTTTCTCGGTCTTGCTTTTCAAGTGACCAGGATATCGTACTCCAGTAGGAGGGAAAAATCCCATCTATATCACTCACAATCTATCCCCATGTGTCAAAGTCACCCAATCATCACCGTTATAACAACCCATGTTTCAAGACTGTGTTTGATGATGTCAAAGCATACCCAATGACATGTGATGAGTGTAGTGATTTTAGGTCTAAGAACCACAATCACCACCTTCACTATGAGAGATGACTATGACCACCAAAAATGGCTTCCATGTGTCATTCTCATGGTGGGCCTGTCTAATACACTATTCCTTAATATGTATCTATGTGCTTAGTTTGATATTTTCATATCATGACTAATGAGATTATGTCATCAACCAACCCATACTCTAGTCTTATGTGTTACTAGTGTCTATCTACCTTCCATAGTAACAACCAATTAGGGACATACTAAAAATGTACATACTCTTAGCATTTATATAATCTCATTCTTCTGAGTCATATACTTGAAAACATACATCATTGAGTATTGTTATTCTTTAGACATTCATAATGTTTCCTCATTATCTCATAATTGAACAAAACAAAATTAATTGGAATCTTGCCTTTATGAGTATTAATCAAATCATTTATGCTTTAGGTCATGTCAATCATCACATGATTGTCTCTCTGGACATACCTTACCAACAAAGAGTTGGCCACTAACATGATTCTACAGTCCCTGCCAGAGTCATACAGTCAATTTGTCATGAACTACAATATAAATGACTTTTACAATCCATTGACAAAGTTGTTGGACATGTCAAGAACAGTTGAGGCACAAATGAATAAAGACAAGCCCAAGTTTTTGATAATGATCAACAAGACAAAGGGAAAGTATAAAGGCAAAGGAAAAGCTAAGAAGAGTCCTAAAGCTGGCCAGAACCCCAAATCTTTATATCTCCAGGCAAAGGGAGGAATGAAGAAAAGAGGCAATTGTCACCATTGTCACTAGTTTGGACATTGGAAAAGAGATTTTCCTGTCTTTATGGATGAATTCAAGAATAAGAATGAAGGGGTAGAGGCCTCTACTTCAGTTATAACATTATAAGATAAATTTGATTATTTATTTATCTCGATATGTGATACCGGATAAAGATCTGATGTACGTGATGTGCAGGATCTGGCGAGAATTAAAGTCCTTTATGAAAGGACAAAGATGGACTATGCGGAGCAAGAGTTGCTGCAACATTAGTCTATATTAAATTTATTTTAGCCTATTGGGCATGTAATAGAGTTAGTTGAACTGTTATTTCATTATGCCAATAAATATAAACATTTTTCTTTATGCATCTTGTATGACAAGGATGATAATGAATAAACAATTTTTAATGCTTCTATTTCAAAGATGTGATCTTATATGGAAATTCCCTAAATGTCTAATGATCTTCATGAGAAAGGATCTAAAGATGAATATTTATAACGTAAGTACCAATGGATTATAATTGATAACTCAAACAATCTTTAGCATTTTCATCTTGGGCACATATATAAGAAATGCATATATGGAATCCATATTGATGTTTATCTAGACTCTTTTGGTTATTGAACCAATAAGAGGCATGCAAGTCTTAATTATGAGCAATATGATAAAATATCCTTCACTAGATGTAGAGGGAGGATAAGCACTCTATTAAGTCTTATACATATTGATGTATGAAGATCTTATAGAATAAATGATAGAGGTAGTTGTTTGTCCTTTATAATATTCACCGATGATCTCAGTTGATATAGAGTTTTTATTTGGTGAAAAAAAACACAAATCTCTTGAAGTATTCAAGGAGATTATATATAAAGTATAACTTTAATGAAAGTATTAAGAAACTTTGATATGATCAAATGTTAAAATACTTTACATAAATAGTTTGAGGACCTTCTAGATAGATCATGATAGTGTATCACAAATAAAATCCACATGAACATGATGATGTGTCAGAAAGAAGGAATTACATCCTAATGGATCATGATATGATTATCATAACAATCTACTCTTCTAAATCTTCTCATGAGTACATGCTTTACACTAAAACTAAGTACCATCTTAAATGGTTTAAAAGTACATCATATGTCGTATGATATGGCATGTCCTGATACGTCTTAAGGATTGAAACATACATAAGGAAAGTAGTTTCTGGAAAAGGTTTGTCCACAAACCATAATTGTTGAACACTACTATTAATCCCAATCCTATAACAAAAGTTCTTTGTTGTAAGGATAATTGAGTTCCAAAAGAATCAGTGGGAGTAATAGTAAAACTTGAAAGGTTTGAGATCAACAAGGAGGTACAAAGGGAACAAGTGGGAATCACAAGTTCGTTATGTAACAGAGAACCTCATAGTTCTAGTAGAACACATTAGAGATTGAAAGATTGTGAATCCAACAACTCAGATGGGTTGGTCATAATATGATGAGCCAAAAAATCAACTAGAAGCTATTGAGAACCATAATCTGAGAAGTGACCTACAGCCATTATGGAGTCCATGTTAACTAATAAGGTGTGACCTTACTAGTACCACCTAAAGGGGTAAAACCCAAAGGGTGCATTTGGGTCTTCTGAAAGAAGACCAACATGGATATCCTAAAAGGATATATTGGTTGAAAAGGTTTTCAAATCAGTTCAAATAGTTAAACATGAAGAAATTCCTTAACCAATTGTCACGCTCGTTGTTTGAGCTTGTATAGATTGTAAAATTTGGCATATGAAGATTAAAATTGGATTTCTTAAAGGGAATATATGAGAGGATGTCTACGTGACACAACCTAAAGATTTTATATCTTCATCAATGCAAATAAAGTCTATAAGCTACAAGGCTCAATATAGAGACTGAAATGAGCATCTCAGAGATGGGATATTTTGACTTGTCAAGATAATCAAAGAGTTTGAATTGAATCAAGATAAAAGATGAAACTTGTGATTACAAAAGATTTTGTGGGAGCATATATAAATATTCCACATGTTGATGGGGAATAATATCTTAGTACTATAAGTATTGAGACATGGCATGGAAAACACCTTAAGCAATGAAGGATAAGATGAAACATTCTATGTGATTGGAATTGTGGTCTATAGAGATAGATCTGGAAAGTTTCATAACCCAAATGAGTATATATGATAAAAAGATGTTGAAAGAGTTCAACATAAAGAATTCAATGAAAGTAAATCCGGATTAGTCTCTCGTGAAGCCTAAAGTTTCAATTCTTATGAAGAGTGGAAAGACATGAGTGAGATGCCATTTGCACCAACGATTAGATCTATCATGTATGGTATATAAATGTACTCATCCGACAGTCTTGCATGTACTAGAATGACAAGATGATATTAGTTTCCAATGAAGGTCATAGTAATGTCATTAAGAAATCCATTATTAGTTGAGAAGTAAAAAAGGTTTGGTTGCTAGATTAAAGCAATGAGGAAGAATTGGGTGTAAAGGGTTACACCAATGCAAGCTTCCGGAATGACAAAAATGATCACAATATAAAATGCACTTACTTTTAAAGAGAAGAGTTGTAAGTTGGAAGGTTCCAAGCTATATGCCATTGATTATATTCTACAATAGAATCTGAGTATCCTGGTGTTATGAACAAGGAGAGGGTACTATATGGATCTAGAAGTTTAGATGGATGAACTTAATGATGATCCTACCATTGATGATATAGTAGAGATAATATGACAACAATGGAGCTATTAGTTAGACAAGGAATATCAGATACCATATTATGTCAATTTCATCTCACAATGAAGAGATGAGAAACATGCAATATAAATACAATTGGCAAAGTGTTGCTAACCTGCTGGATTAGCACTTGCATAGTAGAAACATGATGGACATGTTGAAGTCACTAAGAATGAGATTAGTGGGTGATTGTCTCTAAGTGTAAGTGGGAGTCTGTTGGAATGGTATGCCCATAGAGCCAATCATATGATGATTGACATGGCATATTACATGAAGGATTTCATTAATAATCATAAAGAAAAGCTTCCAATTCATTATGTTTCACTCGGTTATGACATAACGAGGAAATCATTGTGAATATCTAGAGAATGACAATTCTCAATGACGTATGTATTCAAGTACATGACTTGAACAATGAGATCATATGGAGGTTAAGAGTATGTACATTCTTGATATGTCCCTAGATGGTTGTTACTTTAGAAGGTAGATAGATAGAAATAACACATGTGACTAGAATGTTTATTGGTTGATGATAGAATCCCATCAGTCATGATATGTGATATCAAGCAAAGTACACAAATACTTGTTAGAGAATAGTGTATCGGACAAGTCCACCTTGAGAGTGACACATAGAAACCATCATGGTGGTCATAGACATCTCTCATAGTGAAGGTGGTGATTGTGGTTCTTATATCTGAAGTCACTACACTCATCACATGTCATTCGGTATACTTTGACATCATCCAACATAACCCTGAATAAGGATTGCCATAAAGGTGGTGATTGGGTAACCGTGACATATGGGGACTGACTGTGTGTGATGTAGATGGGATTTGTCCCTCCTATTGAAGTTTGATATCCTAGACACTTGATAAGTGATACTGATAAATGCATGCACATTTACATGTGAATCAATATATGATATTTATGACAAATATATATCAGACAGTCTGCTCTGGTTCAAGGAACATGGATTGAACATTGAGAGGATGATGATTCCATGCCTCGAGTTCATTTCGGATATTAGAGACAAAGGAATTATACAATCATTGTAACATCTTATACAAATTGTAGGTTGAAGTTGTTCTCCAACTTTCTATTCACTTGGGTAGCATTGATGTGTGACTAGGCACCGCTCTTTCTTGTGATATCATTAGCTAGTTATGGACATTCATTACCCATGCGATATGGGACATATAGGGTCAAACACATAGGAATTCATGTGGAAGAGGAGTTTGATCATGAATGATAATAGGATTGATTACTAAAGTATTTACATATTCAATTCAAGCAACAAATTAGATGACTAGATTGCCAACCGATTGGCTCAAATGATGAAATGACTGCTTAGAGTGTCAGGTTGATTAGAAACTGAATTGGCTAATTTCTACATGAGTCAGAGCATCAACCGATTGGCTCACTGGGTGACCCGATAGTATTAGGTTTGTTGAGATGACCGATTCACCTAGTGAACCGATTGGCTCAGTCATGCCAACAGAAGCTTCTGGTGATATTCTCAATTTGTGAGAATAGGTCGTCATTTCACTTGCTCAATTTGATTGTTGTAAGGAATTAATATGAATGTTAATGGGAAATGAATTGCCAATTCATTTGTGATTGGGAAACATGGTGAAACTATCAGTTTAGAGTGTGAACCAATTGACACACATGCGAACCACCTGGCTCAGTTGTGAACTGACCAGTTTAGTGCTTGTAGGTTGTGAAAATTCATGATCGTTTAGTCCTTTTCACTCCCACATAAACTGGAACCCAGACCCTAACCCCTCCTATAAATAGAGGGGTACTGGAGGCTTCCCAGAACAAAACTCAATTGCTTCTGACACTTGTTGTCCTCTCTGGTTGTGGTAAGAAATAGAGAGCCCGAGCAAGTCCTACCCACTAAAGGGAGTAATAGTAAGGGAGAAACAATTGTGGGAGAGTAAGTTGGTGACTAGTACACCAACGAGAGTGACAACTCCTTCTTATCTATTCTACTAGAATGATAGGAGTTCTAGATGATCCATGTGGACTTTTCTAGAGGCGAGGAGGTTTTTGTCTACCGCTAGGAGGACAACATCAACCTGCAGTTTGTGGTGAGGATCAAGAGATGCACAAACGTTGTCTGCGAAGCAACTAAAAGATAGTTTCATGACTACTGCAATGAGTTATAGTTGTTGGACTTGCTACAGGACCATGCATGAACTTGTTAAACTATCCTTCCCATTACATAGTTGTTGAAGTGATCCTATAGTTCTGGGGAATATATATAGATTTTTTGTTTCTTCTTCCCACTTTGTACCTATATTTCCCAAAAATTTACGCATAATCAACACAACCTAAAGCCAATAAGTGTAACATCACAGGATTTGAGGCCTCCGATAACATGATCTTAAAAGGAATGGTTGGACTACCCATATCACCAAGGTGCACCTCGTTTTCTGGGAGCACATCACTAAGAACTCCATAGTTAAGCATGCTTAGCTTGGAGTAGTACTGGGATGGGTGACCTGTCGGGAAGTTGATCCTAGCATGCGCGTGAGTGAGGATAAAGTGTACAGTTAAGGCTAGTGGTGGTTTGTGGGGGCAGTCGTCATTCCTGAAACTCTACTAGAGTCTTGGGCAGTGGGCTCGGGCGTTACAAATGGTATCAGAGCCATAACCCCTCCAGTAGGTGGGGCCCGCATGGACATGTGGCATGCCAGTCTTGAACCGTGCAGTCTAAGCATTTAGGAAAGGGTTGTCCATGGTTGACGTAGCCACCCTTGCGTTGGTATTCCATGATCGGGAGCTGGGTGTCCATGGGCCATTGTGGGTCTGCACCGAAATGGGGTCAGATTATGAGGCCATATAGTTGAGCCTTAACGAGGACGTCAAGAGTCTAAGTGGGGGAGATTGTAACATCCCATGATTTGAGGCCTTAGAGAACATGATATTAAAAGGAATAGTTGGACTACCCATATCACCAAGGTGCACCTCCTTTTCCAGGAGCCCATCACTAAGAACTCCATAGTTAAGCATGCTCAGCTTGGAGTAGTACTGGGATGGGTGACCTGTCAGGAAGTTGATCCTGTCATATGCGTGAGTGAGGACAAAGCGTGTCGTTGAGTTGAATAGTCAGTCTTCCATCACATCGCCAATGAAACCAGTGCCCACTCTCTGTGGAAGAAACATGAGTCATTGTACAAGAAGAAGACAATAAGGAACAAAGATTTTCTTATCATGAAACTTGTGAATATAAATTTCAATGAAGGAAAAAATATTTATTTGCATTTAAATGATTTTAAAAGCATGGTAAATCAACTAGCCATAATGGGTTTGTCTCTTGATGAAAAGTTACAAGAACTTCTACTTATTGGTTCTTTACCTAAGATTTGGGAAACTTTGTTTGTTTTTGTTAGCAACTCTACTCTAGATGGGAAGTTGACATTGGAATTGGTGTCTAATAACCTATTGAATGAAGAGACAAGATGACATAGCTCAGCAGAGACATCTTCTTCACATGCCCTTGTTGTTGAGGATAGGGGGAGGATTCTAAATCCTAGCCAGAGTAGTGATAGAGGAAAGTCAAAGTCTAAAAGTAAGATGGTTTTTCAGCAATGCAACAAACTGGGTCAAAGAAATTTTGTAGACAGTGAAAAAGAGAAATTGCAGAAGGGAAGCTTAAAGTGACGATGATGATAGAAACAAAGCCAGAATCATTACAAATGTTGTAGAGGTACTCACATGTGGAGTTTTCTTGGGACATTGTCTACATATCGGTGACAACACTGACTAGGTGTTGGGCACTGGTGATTCTTACCACATCAACCCTCATAGACATTTCTTCTGCTCCTACAATTTTGGGAAATTTTGAATGACGAAGATGGCTACTAAAATCTATGTGAAGATTCATGAGATTGATGATGTGCACATTGAGACCGAGTTGGGTTATACCATCTTGTTGAAGAATGTTAAACATATTCCTAAAATTGATTGTAACATCATCTCCGACTATGGAATAAACATTAAGGGTTTTAATTATCATTTTAGTGACTTGAAAACTGTTATCACCAATGGACAATTAGTCATGACTAGAGGCAAAGTTTGTTGCACCTTGTATAGAATGAACATAAAGGTCTGGACTGATAATGTCAACATTGTGGACAACTCCACTTCTCCATATTTATGGAACAAGCGGCTTGGGCACATAAATGAGAAAGGACTACAAGTTCTTTCAAAGAAAGAACTAATCCACTATGCGAAAAATGCACTTCTTAGTGTTGACTCAAGGTCAATTAGGTCAATGTTGACTCACGTCTAAATTGACTAAACCCATGTTTTGATGAGGAATAACCATTCCACATATTTTTGTCTAATGTCTCTACTTGAGTGATTTCAGATTAGGTATAGACACACTCCAAATGCCCTAACTTGCGCATATCAAATTGGAGAAAAGACAAGTCAAAAGTCAATACAAGTGGACGTTTTTGTAATATGATGTATATCCATTAGAATCATGTTGTAAATCACTTGTAATGATTGTATGACTTGTAATTAAGCTTAGAAAAATATCAGGAGCACTTAGATCGAATATTAGAGCACTTTAGATGCATCTTAGAAAATCAATTGCAGGCACTTGGTCGGTCGAGTTTCCCCAGCCTGAATCTCGACCGATCCACCTTGGTCGATTTTCTGAAGATTGCATCGGTCGAGTTGTGCACTCACAGAACTCGACCGATTGGGTAGTAGGTCATTTCCAGTTGAAATGGTCGGTCGAGTTTCCTCAGGACAAACTCGACCGATCCTTTGAACATCGGTTTGCCTCCTACTTGATCGGTCGAGTTACACCCATTAGAACTCGACCGATTGCACAGTACGGAAAAGTGCAAAAAAGTGTTTCTAGCCATTGTGGAGTTCTAACAAGTGAAAATAGATCTGTTGCAAGCCACAAAATGGCTAGTTTTTATTCTTAAGTGTTCCCAAAGGCTAAGAGGCATCCCCAGCTATAAATCGGACCCCTTGGGCTTCATTCCAAGGTTGAGCATTCATTGCAAACTCTTTGTGAGGTTCCTATTCTATAGTTGAGTACTTCCTACAGCCTCCTCTCTCTCTCTCTAATCTTAATCACTTTCTACATCCATTAGAGTGAGAAGGAAATCTGTAAGAGAGCTAGTCCTACATGTATATCTTGTGAGGCTCTCACTTCCACCACCTCCACTTCTCTCATTTGCAATCATGAAGATGAAGGTTCTCTCTCTTGTCCAAGAGAGGTGAAGAAGAACAAGGGAAGGCATCCCTTGGTGAAGATTAAGGCTAAAAACTTGGAGCTAGAGTGGGTAAGCCCTTGGAGAAGGAAGAAGACTCAAGCTCAAGTGGGTAAGACCTTGGTGGAAGCTTCTCCGAGTGAAGGTGAAGTCAAAGGCAGAAGATCCAAGAAGAGTGGGTAATTCCTGCAAGGCCGAAGACTTGTGCAAGAGTGGGTAAGTCCTTGGAGAAGGCCGAAGACTATTGTAAAGTGGGTAAGTCCTTGGTAAGGTTGAAGACTCTTTGTATTGGATAGGTAAGTCCTTTGTTGGTCATGTATTGTATGTCTTATAAGTGAATATAAGAGTGCAATTGTTGGAAGTCCTAGAGGTTGACCTCTCTAGGCAAGTGGTCTGACACACTTCTAGTTTGAAGTGTGGAACCACTCTAAATAGCTTGTCTAATTGGTGCATGTTCAATCTCTCTTATCCTTGCTATGCATGATTTAGTTGCACTCAAATTGCCTATTTAGGAACCTTATCTTGTCATATATTTTGAAGGTTTAATGAGTTTTGTTTAAGTGCTTTCAGCTCTATTCACCCCCCCTCTAGAGCATCTAATCACCTGTCTAAGATCCAACAAGCGGTATCAGAGCGGGTCTTCTCCAAGCATACTTCAACAAGTAGGAGAAGATGGGTGACTACCTAGGAGGGAGATTCGCGACCAGCCTTCCAATCTTTGATGGGAGCAATTTCCTCTATTGGAGAAGAAGGCTTAATTTCTACATCCAAGGATCAAGTCTTGAGATGTGGCAAATGGTGAATAGCCCATACATGCAACCAAAGACAAAGATTGAAGAATGGGATGAAGCCGCCTTGATGAAAGCAACCTTGAATGCTAGAGCAATGCACATCTTATATGCCTCTATGACCCCCACTGAGTTCAACCAGATTTCTTCTTGTGAGACGGCTCATGAGGTATGGAGAAAGCTTTGCATCACTTATGAAGGGACAGATCAAGTGAAGGAAAGCAAAGTCTACATGCTCAAAGGGCTGCTTGAGAACTTCAAGATGGGAAAGGAGGAGAGCATAACTAACATGTACTCAAGGCTCAACACCATCGTAAATGGTCTTGCTGTTCTAGGACATCCTATGTCTAGTGGAGAGATCAACTCAAAGATCCTTATAACTCTCCCCAAGAGATGGGAACCCAAGGTGACTTCTATTGAAGAAGAAAGGTCTCTTAAGGATATTCCCATTGAAGAGCTCATTGGACATCTACAAGCACATGAAGCCACACTTGACCAGAGGGAGCAAGTAGAAAGACAAGAAAAGAAAGAGCTAAAGAGAATGAAGAAGGCTGAAATGAAGGCTCAAATTGAAGCTATCATGGAACAAGTCTCTCCAAAAGAAGATGCCATGTACTCCAAGGGTAAATTCTACAAAGGCAAGTCCTCCTCCATCCGGTGTTTCACATGTGGAAAGAAGGGTCACTACAAAGAAGATTGCCCACAAGGCAAAAAGACCCATCTTCACAAGAAGAAATGGCAATCAAGCTCAAGTGGCTCCTCCAACTCAAGCTCAAGTAAAGATTCAAGTGAAGGATCAAGCTCAAGCTCAAGCGATGAAGGAGAATGCCATTTTGCTCTTATAGCATCAACAATTGAAGACTCAAGTGAGGTAAATCTAAACTCTCTAGATAAAGAATCTTTGATTGCTATTATTCATGATATTTTTGCCTCTCTTAAGTCTTCTAAAAGGAAAAAGAAAAAGCTTGCTAAAATTGTTGATAATTTGCATGTAGAAATAGATAATCTTGAACATGCTAATTCTTGCTTGCTTGATGATAAAAATGATTGTCTTAGTCAAGTAGATTCTCTTAAACTTGAAAATACTAGTTTACTTGATAAGGTTAGATTTCTAGAAGCTCAACCTCTTGTGCCTAGTTCTAATGAAGAGCATAATTTAATTATTGATTCTCTCATGCATGATATTGATGTTCTTAAATCTGAAAACAAGGACAAAGATTTTGTTTTGCATGAATTAAAAATAGAAAATGCCTCCTTGCTTGCTAAAATCAATGGGCATGAATCTTGTTCTAGTTCTACAAATAGAGAGAATGATGTTGCTGCTCTTCATATTAATAGAGACTCTTATTTAACTAAAACTCTTTGCTTAGAAAATGATCTTTTAGCATGCTAGAGATAATATCAAAAATTTGTCTTCTACTATTGCTTCTCTTAAGCATGATAATGATCATTTGAGATCATCCTTGCAAAGATTCTTAGTGGGAAAAAAGATCCTTAATGACATCCTACACCATACTACTAAATAAATTGGTAGACATGGTTTAGGGTATGATAGTAGTCAAGGGAACAACAAAGATAAAGGACCTCCAATATTCCATGGAGAATCCTCTAGTTTAAAGACTATGGGCACATGCAACTATTGCAATAAAATTGGTCATTATTCTACTTGTTGTCCTTTTAGGAAAGCACCCAAAAGAAATTGGATTTGGATTGCTAAACTAACCCCTCCGAACCCAAAAATATGATTGGGGACCATTTCATCTTTCTTCTTGTAGGTACTTGCAAATGGATTGACTTAAGCTATTGAATTGCAAATTGACTTCTCAATCCACATGAAAGAAGAAAGGTGAGATGTGTAGAGGGTGACAACAAGTGGAAAAGGAAATGGTAAGCACAAAGGTAAATGTTTTATTGCTTATAACCTATCCTAACTTGTTTTTGTCAAGTTCGTGTGCACTATACATATGATTTTTGAGTCAAAAGTGGTATTTTGTGTTTCCCTTCACACTCTTGCTCAAAAACTGTTTCTAATGCTTCTAAAGTGCATTACTAACTTGCTTAGACATGTTTGGATATGGTTTGTATTTTTAGCATGTCTTTAAATGTGTTTTTATGAAATATATGTGCTTTTTGACAGCTGCTCTGTCGGTCGAGTTTGTCCTAGTGAAACTCGACTGATGGGCACATATAGGTGTTGCCAACAGCTGTCATCGGTCGAGTTGTCCATGCACATAACTCGACCGATAACACTGTGCATAGAATACACAGTTGGCTTATTTAATGAGAATTTCCCTCTCAACTAGATTTTCTCAACCAATAGCCTTATTCTTTGGCACTCTCTTTTGGTATCTTTATATATGCATATTGCCATGTTATAAATTGCCTATCTTGCTTACAACTCTATCTCTCTAATTGCTCTAAATTGGTATATCTATATGTTGCAATTACTTGCTTTGAGTTGTTTTGCAGGTTTTGATGATGATCTCTTTGGATCTCTTGGTTGTGTCTAAAAATTGCTTCCGTTGTGCTCTAACTTGCTACATCTATCTAAGTGTATATCTTGTTTTGATACAACATTGAGGTTCTTAGGGGTAATCATCTTTTGGTAAGGATGCATATCTTGTGAGTTATATCCTTTCATGCTTCTAAAATTGCATATCTCTTTGTTTGGATATATCTCTTCATCTACTCATACCTTGCTTTATCTTGTGTATCTTTTGGTATCTCTTGCTATGATCTAGATCCTACTAGTAGTCCTAACTTGTGATATCATCTACTAGTAGTTCATATACATGTAGTTCTAACCTTGTTTATAATTGGCATCTTCGCTCATCTATATGCTATGCTTGTATCTTGTCTCATACATGCTCAAGCTTGTTCCGTAAATTGAATATCTACTATCTTGAGTTTCTTGCATAACATTGTGATGGAGGGTACATAGATCTACATGATATGTGGGAATTGGAGTATTTATGGATTTTTATGCAGATTTTGCTCCAGTTTCAGTTTTTGGTACAAGACTAGTGTTTTTCATGCAGAAACGACCTTCTGAGCAAGACTCATGGCTTTTCCATGAGCTCCGATGGTTTTTGGTCAAATTCCATCATCTTGAGGGTCAAAATTGTGATTTATTGTTTTTCTGTAGCACTTTATCTTGCATTTTTTTGTTGTTCAAGTATATGCTTTAACTTGCTTTTCTTTCTATGCTTGGACAAGCCCCTATCTGTGCTCTTCCACTCTCCTTATATATATTTGTGTTATGTCCTTTATCTTTAACTAGTGATGTCTCTTATTTCTTCATAACCCCACTTTTTGATATGACAAAGGGGGAGAAAGGTATGTCTTCTTTTAAAAGAGGAAGAAGGCATGTCTTACATGAAGAAGAGAAATATGTTCATGTAAAGGGAGAAGGTAAAGAGGAGAAGACATATATGTGTAGAACATATATGAGTAGAAGACATAGTTTCTATAAATGTTATGAAAGCTAACCATGCAGGAGAAATAGCATCAATTGAGGGGGAGTATGAGAACTCCATGCGCATCAATTGAGGGGGAGCATATGAACTCCATTCTATTGAAACCCCTAGGTTTCTCCGAAGGTATGATTTTACTTGAAAGATTTCAATACATTTATGGAATGGTTTGTCATCTTCAAAAAGGGGGAGATTGTTGACTCAAGGTCAATTAGGTCAATGTTGACTCACATCTAAATTGACTAAACCCATGTTTTGATGATGACTAACCATTCCACATATTGTTGTCTAATGTCTCTACTTGAGTGATTTTATATTAGGTATAGACACACTCCAAATGCCCTAACTTGCGCATATCAAATTGGAGAAAAGACAAGTCAAAAGTCAATACAAGTGGACGTTTTTGTAATATGATGTATATCCATTAGAATCATGTTGTAAATCACTTGTAACGATTGTATGACTTGTAATTAAGCTTAGAAAAATATCAGGAGAACTTAGATCAAATATTAGAGCACTTTAGATGCATCTTAGAAAATCAAATACAGGCACTTGGTCGGTCGAGTTTCCCCAGCCTGAATCTCGACCGATCCACCTTGGTCGATTTTCTGAAGATTGCATCGGTCGAGTTGTGCACTCATAGAACTCGACCGATTGTGTAGTAGGCCATTTCCAGTTGAAATGGTCGGTCGAGTTTCCTCAGGACAAACTCGACCGATCCTTTGAACATTAGTTTGCCTCCTACTTGATCAGTCGAGTTACACCCATTAAAACTCGATCGATTGCACTGTACGCAAAAGTGCAGAAAAGTGTTTCTATCCATTGTAGAGTTGCAACAAGTGAAAATAGATCCGTTACAAGCCACAAAATGGCTAGTTTTCGTTCTTAAGTGTTCCCAAAGGCTAAGAGGCATCCCCATCTATAAATAGGATCCCTTGGGCTTCATTCCAAGGTTGAGCATTCATTGCAAACTCTTTGTGAGGTTCCTATTCTATAGTTGAGTACTTCCTACAGCCTCCTCTCTCTCTAAGCTTAATCACTTGCTACATCCATTAGAGTGAGTAGGAAATCTGTAAGAGAGCTAGTCCTACATGTGTATCTTGTGAGGCTCTCACTTCCACCACCTCCACTTCTCTCATTTGCAATCATGAAGATGAAGGTTCTCTCTCTTGTCCAAGAGAGGTGAAGAAGAACAAGGGAAGGCGTCCCTTGGTGAAGATCAAGGCTAAAGTCTTGGAGCTAGAGTGGGTAAGCCCGTGGAGAAGGCAGAAGACTCAAGCTCAAGTGGGTAAGACCTTGGTGGAAGCTTCTCCGAGTGAAGGTAAAGTCAAAGGAGGAAGATCCAAGAAGAGTGGGTAATTCCTGCAAGGCCGAAGACTTGTGCAAGAGTGGGTAAGTCCTTGGAGAAGGCCGAAGACTCTTGCAAAGTGGGTAAGTCCTTGGTAAGGTTGAAGACTCTTTGTATTGGATAGGTAAGTCCTTTGTTGGTCATGTATTGTAAGTCTTATAAGTGAATATAAGAGTGCAATTGTTGCAAGTCCTAGAGGTTGACCTCTCTAGGCAAGTGGACTGACACACTTCTAGTTTGAAGTGTGGAACCACTCTAAATAGATTGTCTAATTGGTGCATGTTCAATCTCTCTTATCCTTGCTATGCATGATTTAGTTGCACTCAAATTGCCTATTTAGAAACCTTATCTTATCATATATTTTGAAGGTTTAATGAGTTTTGTTTAAGTACTTTCAATTCTATTCACCCCCCCCTCTTGAGCATCTAATCACCCATCTAGGATCCAACACTTAGTCCTTGTGAAAATTATTTTCTTAGGAAGCAACATAGGGTCTAGTTCAGTTCTCAGTGTGATAAGTAGTCTAATGTTTTAGACATAATTTACTCTGATGTTTGTGGTCCTATGAAAGTCAACTCTTTAGGTTGAAACAAATTCTTCATGGCTTTTATTGTTGATGCATTTAGAAAAGTGTGGGTCTATTGTTTGTAGAGGAAGGATCATGTCTTTGACACCTTCAACAAATTCAATTCTATGGTTGAAAGGAATATAGGTAAAAATTTGAAATGTCCCCACCCTGACAATGGAGGTGAGTATACTTCGAGAGTTCAAATCTTATTGTGACAGATCTGATATTTGAAATGATAAGATAGTTCTAGGAACCCCACAACACAATGGTTTAGTTGAAAGAATGAACATAACCATTATGGAGAGAGTCAGATGCATGATGAAAAATACAAAACTATATAAAGAGTTCTGGGCAGAGGTAGTGAGTACCGCTTACTACTTAATTAACATGTCACCATCAATTCCTTTGGAGTTTAATACTCTAGAGAGTGTGTGGATAGGGAAGACATCTTCTTAATCTCACCTTAGAGTATTTGGGTGTAAGGTATTTCCACATGCTCCTAAGGAGAAGAGGCAGAAACTTAATGACATATGTACTCCCTATATTTTTCTTGGTTATGGTGATGAGCAGTTTGGATACAAGATATGGGGCCCAGAAAAGAAGAAGATGATCAGGTACATAGATGTGGTCTTCTTTGAGAATCAGATACCTTTTATTACTGTGAATACATAAACTGAGTAATTTGTAGATGATTATATTTTTGATACACCATTTCCCTCTCCCGTCCAGTAGAATGTTGATGTAGAACAGATTGAGGATGGTGAGATTCTCAAGATATGATAGGGATGATCCTAGTACACAAGACGTCCAAGACAAGGAGGCCCTTGAGTAGGGGGAGCAACCCCAACAGGTAGATCCAACATTTCCATAGTTGAGAAGGTCTACTATAGAGGAAAGGGCGTCTACTACACAGGAAAGGGCATTCTATTAGATATTCTAATTCAGAATGACAATTAATCACAGAATAGGGGGATCCAGAAAGCTATGAGGAAGCAAAGTATCATTAGGAAAATGATAAGTGATTTCATGCAATGCAAGATGAGATGAACTCATTGAAGAAAAATGATACATTTGAGTTATGCATGCTTCTTGAAGGGTTCAGGCATAAAAGCCTTAAAGAACAAGTGGGTCTTTGAGCTAAAGAAGGATGGAAATGACAATAATGTGAGATAGAAAGACAGAGTTGTGGTGAAAGGCTTTGAAAAAAAAAAGGGGATTGATTTTGATGAGATATTTTCTCCAGTGGTAAAAATAACTTCCATCTGCATCATTTTGGGCTTGGCACTAGCTTGGACCTTGATATTGAACAGCTTGATGTGAAGACAACCTCCTCTATGATGAGCTAGAGGAAGAGATTTGTATGCAACAACCTGAAGGATTTGCAGTGTAAGGCAAAGAACACATTGTTTGCATATTGAAAAAAAAACTCTCTATGGGCTGAAATAAGCATCAAGGCAGTGGTACAATTTTTTTTATTTTTTATGATGAAGTAAGGCTACAACAGAATAGAGGTAGATGATTGTGTTTACTTCAGGATATTTACATGTTCTAGTTTCATTATTGTCTTACTTTATGTTGATGATATTTTAATTGTTGGCAAAGATGCTCACATGATTGCCAAGCTGAAGAAGGAATTGTTTAAGTATTTTGATATAAAAGACTTGGGACCAGTCAGACAGATTCTTGGCATGGACATCAGACATGACTAGAAAAGAAAAAAAATCCTTGGTTGTCACAAGAGAAATATGTTGAGCGTGTAATTGACATGTTCAACATGAAGGGGGCGAAACCAATTGAGATTCCCTTAGCCAGTCACTTCAGATTGAGTAGAAAACAATCTCCTTCTACTGAGCAGGAAAAGCAAGAGATGACTCACATATCCTACTCTTCTGCAGTAGGAAGTCTTGTGTATGCTATGGAGTGCACTAGGCCTAATATTACACATGCAGTTGGTGTGACTAACATATTTATATCTGACCATGCTAAGGATCATTAGAATTTTGTTAAATAGATACTCAGATATTTGAGAGGTGCATCTAATGCTTGTTTATTCTTTGGAGGGACACCACCATTTTTTATAGGTTTCACAGATGCAGATTTGGCAAGTGATCTTGATCACAGGAAGTCTACCTCAGATTTTATATTCACTTTTACATGTGGAATTATTAGTTTGTAGTCTAAATTGCAAAAATATATTGTTTTATCTACTACTAAGGCAGAATATATCACAACATGTGAAGCAGGGAAAGAAATAGTTTGAGTCATACATTTCTTACAAGAACTGAGTTTGACATACAATGAGTATGCTATTTAGTGTGATCATTAGAATGCCATGGAATTGAGCAAGAATTCTTCTTTTCACTCTAGGACAAAGCATATTGATCCGAGATATCACTAGTTCTGTGAAGCTGTCAGTGATGAGCACTTGAAGGTGAAGAAAGTCCACACCAAAGACAATCTTTCTGACATGCTGACAAAGATAGTTCCTACAAAGAAACTTACTACTTGTAAGGAGCTCACCGAATTGGGCTCCACTTGAGGAGTCATGAGGACAGTTTCTCCTTTAGACTAGAGGGGGAGATTTTTACATCAACGACCCTTTGTTGTTTCCATCCCAAGGAGGGCGACCCATTAGGGTAGGGCTGTTGCCGTGCTATGGGATATATAATCCCATGATGTTCATGCATAATCAACACAACCGCAAGCCAATAAGCATCATGGCCTCCGCCTTTTATTTTTGAATTTGTTGCTCACGACAGAAACAATAGAAGACAAGGAAGAAGAAAGAAGGAAGGAAGAAGAAAAGGAAAGAGGGCCTAGAACTTCTCTGGTTTCTTCACCGATCTCTATACCAGATTCTCCACTATCATCTCTATTCTTGTTCTACCCGGGTATTCTTTACAAGGAAATGTTTTTCCGAGAGGTTTTTTGGTGTGATAACCTTCCGATCTAATATTATCTGTATCTCTTTTTTTTGCTCTATATTTCTCATATTTTTAGGTCAAAATTTGGAACGAACTTTGTAGTATGTTGACTAGTGGATTTCTCTTCCCGGATATAACTCTGTGATTTTTCTCTCATACATTGTAAGAATTTTCCACATAAATTCTGATGTTCGTGGGGTTACTTATTCGTGTTTATTTTCTTATATGTGCTTGCATATGGATTTTGTTTTTTACTTTGTTGCGCTACACTATGATATCGTGTACCTAGTCCATACTTAACTTATGCATTATTTTTGACTTGCAACAACCCCTTCATCAATGCCTCCACTCGTCACCTCCTCCTCAAAGTCATCACCAATAGTTGGCCGCAACCAAAAATAGCCACCGAAGAACTAAGGGGGAAACTACCCAGTTTCCAGTTGCTCGCCCGCTCACCCGGCCAAAGAGGTGTTGTGGAGGCTAGGAGCCTATCAATCTCCGAGTTCAGCTGTGAGGTTTCTCACCCGCTCACCCGGGCAAAGACTAAATATCAGGTGCGGCCCAAGTTAAGGCCTGACCAGCCGCTGTCAAGCTCTTAAACAAAAAGAGTGGCCATGATGAAAGATAGGGCATGGCTTCCATGTAATAAAGATGAACATGATCTTCCAATGTGATTCGGCCCATTCAAATAAATATGAATTTCTTAAATAGGGGGTCAACATGTCGGACCCCTCATGAGACTGAAGCCTTAGGTTAGCATAAAATTCAAACATCCAATAAGACGGAAAATAAATATGGAAGATAAAAAAATGTTATGAGCAACATTTGTAAAACTCTGAGTACCTATAAGATGAGGACAATGGAGGAAAAACTAACTTAATAAAGTCAATTAGGGTAGGGAATAACTAAAATTAAGGCTTAATAATGATTATGTCTTGACCAACTGAGCTAGCTGGCAAGTGCAAAAAAAAAGACCCTCGGTGCCTTAGACGGGGTGAAATTCCCCACTATCCAAAAAAAAAACAATGACTGTGTTTTATGAAAAACTACTAGAGGGGGGTGAATAGAGTTTTTGAATTATTTTAACAATTTATTGAATTCAAACAACCACAATTTAAATTAGAAGAAAGAGACCGGTGTTTAGAGTGGTTCCAACTATAGCAAATACTATAGTTGTCAGTCCACTACCCGGTTGCTTACCCAACCGGGATTTGAAAGTATTTATTTTATTACCTCTCGAGGATTTATACAAAATACAATACTTTCCTTTACACCCTTTGAGCAGCCTTCACCCTGACGTAGGTGCACCAACTGATGGAGCTAGGACTTACACCAAAAGATTTTCAGTCTTCCAATGGGAGTCCCAGAATTCTATCACCAAAAACCCTAGAGAGGATTGATGTCTTCCCTAGGTTTACCTAGAACTGGTGCTTAGATAACAACTCCAACCCCATAAGAGTATGGAAGCCTTATCATAGTATAGATTTAGGATCAAACCCAAAAGACAACGGTCTTGTTGCAAGCAACAAGATGGAAAACGTACAACACTTCACTTAGTTATTTTACTAATTGTCACTTATATCAAAAGGTTGGATTTTGATTGGTTTTTAGACTAAAGCATGAAAAGTAAATAAAGCAAGTAAAACTAAGATTTAACAAATGATGATGAATCACTGGGGTTAAGCAGGTATTTACCACCGCTACACATGCATTGTATATGTACTAAGCAAGCAAGACTTATAAGCTAGATGCATGGATGTTCCACAAGACCGATGCCTTATAAGATAAGAGTGATGCATTGCATCCAAGGATGTTCCACAAGACCGATGCCTCGTAAGACAAGAGCGATGCATTGCATCCTTCGATGTTCCACAAGACCGATGCCTTATAAGACAAGAGCAATGCATCGCATCCTTCAAGGGTTAAGTAGCTCTCATTCGGTACATTTCTACGTGTCAATGAAGATATGTAGTCTTCCAAAGAGAGAATCTTACTCAACCTCATGAAACGTGCATCTAAAACTAACAAGCAAGCGATAATTATCAAATCGAATAGTATCTTTGTAGGCCTAGTCTCCTATTCGGATAACCTAGCTAAGAGAAGTGCGGGAATGTTGCAACGCCAGCCATTCCCGATCAAATGGTCACATGCTTTACATCATTCCCCTCGCAAAGCGTGTTCCTCGACTTACCAAGGTTACTTCCATACAGATGGAAGTGCAACGGATGATAGTGAGTTTACTCCACTCTTTGAGATACACTCCTAGACACCGAAACGGATGCGTGGTGGATACACACACCAGAAACCAACACTAAATCGGTATTCGAGTCTCGAGAGCGGTCGTAGACAAACCACAACAAAAGACAATAGATGCATACAAGAACGTGGCCATCATTCAAGCATGTATGGAACGATTTAGTATTAAAACGAAAGAATAACATCCTTTTAGTACAAAGTACAAGACATGGGCAGCGGGGCTAGTCCCCGCGCCCCAGTGGATGGAACTACTCGCTCCTCATAGAGGGAGCAACAAAGGAGGAGGCAAGAAGAGATAGAAAGAACATCATCTCCACTGAGGAGGGAAGGTTGAACCCTTGGTGGAGAGAGCAACGATCTCCACCCTTCGTGGCTTTCTTGACGATGGATCTTCTCCTCTCACCTTCTTTGTTGATGAGAGAGAAGGTAGCTTTGTAATGGAACGTGAGTCTCAGACCGGCAGCCTCGGGCAGTGGATGGAGTTGTTCTGGTACTAGAGAGGCAGCCTCTGGACGTCTGGACTCTCCTCAGGGATGGCCCTTGAGGTCTTATTTATAGGCCTTGAGTGAGGTCAAACAGTCTGGAGACCGTTTGGGTTCAAACGGTCTTGAGACCGTTTGGCGTCAAACGGTCTTGAGACCGTTTGGCGTCAAACGGTCTTGAGACCGTTTGGCGTCAAACGGTCTTGAGATCGTTTGGCGTCAAACGGTCTTGAGACCATTTGGCGTCAAACGGTTTTGAGATCGTTTGGCGTCAAATGGTCTTGGGACCGTTTGAACTCCATGCGGTCTTGGGACCGTTTGGCTTCATGCGGTCTCGGGACCGTTTGAACTCCATGCGGTCTTGGGACCGTTTGGCTTCACTCGGCCTTGAGGTTGGTTTATTCTTTTATGATTTTTTTGTGCTTTTTCTGCAAGTGTAAAAGGAAAAAGTTAGTTTGATGATGTATTTACAAAAAGGGGTAAAATTAGGTTTATGTACCGTATAAACGTAAAAAGAGTATGGAAAACTAAAGAAAAAGACTAAGATAAACTACTAAAATAGGAGGTTATCACCCCCCCTAACTTAGAGTCTAGCTTGTCCTCAAGTTAGATAGAGCTGAGACATGAAATGGCGAGGCGATCTTAATTAGGGTCTCCATACTCTTGCTTCAATTCTTGACCTGAGTTCCCTAGGGGTCATATCGAGGCTTATTGCATGCCTTGATTCTTTTGGATTTCGAGAGTTGCTTGGATCTCAGGGTTTTTTCGTATCTCAAAATTTGCCTTGGGACCACATTTATTTTGTGCATGCCGTTGACTCTAATCAACTTTATACCTCTCTGGAAACCTACTGGAAGCTAGAGAGGGTATGAGGGTTGGCTAAAGGCTTTGAAGTGTAGCTCCCCTTCGAGTGGGGGAGGGGCTGTCTATGCTTTTTAGGATCTCACTACCGGGCACGACACATCTGCCTTTATGAGGGCAGCTGAATGTACCGGCCGGGCAAGTCCTTTATGAGCCTTTTCATATACTTGGAACTTTTAGGGTTTCACTACCGGACGCGACACATCTGCCTTTGTGAGGGCAGCCGAATGTGTCAGCCGGGTGAGCCCTTTATCAGTTCTTCATATAGGTCCTTATGCGTGGCACAACTCTCATGATTTTATTCGTCTCTCTGGATTTTATTCAAAAACTCACAGGCTTGGGTTTTGGAATGAGGATTTATTTTGGGCGGCCAAGCCTCTTTTATTTTGAAGAGAGGAAAGCCGTTCTTAAAGTTTTTCAGCATGCACTTATTTGGTTTGTGGTCCACTTGCAGAACTTTTTGATTCGGAAGTTGCCTAATTTCCCTCTCATCCTCGAGATCTCGGCTTATTTCTGCCCTGATTTTGACCTGTGGAGAGTCAGATAAAGAATTGAAGCAAAAATACGGGATCCATAGTAGGTGGAAATTGATAAATTGCCATTTGATGTCTGAGTGCTATTTATTTGTAAGACTAATATGATTCTAGAGTTAGTTGAGGTGACTATATATATATATATATATATATATATATATATATATATATTTAGGGAATTGTAAAAAAGAAAAGGGAGTATAGAAGTTGATACCTAGCCCTTGTCTAATGAATCCCCCTAACTTATCACACACTCTATCCCCAGAGTGGCAAAGTGATAGGTTGAGAAGTCATTAGAACAATGGCTGCGAGTTAAGGTAGATTTTCAGTATCCCCTGGAGATCGGAGTAGAGTGGATGCAAATTGCCCTCGTAAAGATGGGGGCATTTGTGGCAGAAGGCTGGGCGATTGAAGTGCTCTTTGCTGTATGCCTTGGAGTGCTGACTCAGGAGCTCCATTAATTTCGCAGCACACTCTTTTGCAATTTTGTCTTGATATTGTCTAGCAGATCCTTTGCTTGATCATACTTCAAGTTACTGTGGTAGCCGCTGCCTTCGACATCAGTTTCCTTGGGATGTCCTACTTCATCATCCATGGATTAAGTCAGGTAGCTGCTATTCTCAATATTGATTCCATCTTCCATGTTGCCACTAACTGGAGGATGGTCTTTGTTGCGAGTGCTTCTTGATATGTGCTGCTTGGTTACACAAAAGTTCACGATATCTTTGTCCTTCAGAAGTAGCTCAAATACAAATACATCTCCAATCCTCAGATCATTTTCTATCTGAAAGTCATACCAACCAACACCCATTTTGGATATCCTACGGTTCCCATCCTGATAGTGAAAAAGTTTTACGGGAAACTGCTTTGCTGAATAACTAAGCAATGCTCGACCAATTCCCCAAATGTTGTTCAGCTTCACAAATTGAGAGGGAATGCGCAAGTAAGTATTTTTAGAAAAGACGTGATGTTGCAGCCTTGCGCTTTCCCTCTGTCTCTTGGGAAGAGGAGTCTTCATCGGGGTTCGGTGTGTAGTCCGAACCTTCATCATCGTTCGAAAAGATGTGCTCGACGTCTTCTTCAGGAGCCTCACCCAGGCATTTGGTGAGGCGGGTTATTTTACACAGGACGTCAATGATCTTGGTCTTGGGAGGGACGACTCTGGTGGTGTTGTAAGTGTCCCTTATTTGTATGAGCCTGTTTCGCTCCTCCATCATCTGCTCCCTTGTCGGAGCAGGGGCAGTTCCGGATCCGGAAGCCTTGTTTGACGCCACTTCTGAAAAAAGTATGAGTTTCGTAATTTAGAGAAGATTTGAGACAGTTTAAATTTGATATGTAGTTATATCTTTTACATTTTGTGAAAGCAAAAAGGAAACAAAGACCGAACGGTTTCAGGACCGTTTGGTTCCAAACGGTTTCAAGACCGTTTGGTTCCAAACGGTTTCAAGACCGTTTGGTCCCAAACGGTTTCAGGATCGTTTGGTTCCAAACAGTTTTGAGGACCGTTTGGCCTCAAACAGTTTGAAGACCGTTTGGTTCCAAACGGTTTGAGGACCGTTTGGCCCCAAACGGTTTCAAGACCGTTTGGTTCCAAACGGTTTGAGGACCGTTTGGCCCCAAACGATTTCAAGACCGTTTGGAAAGTGAAGAGTCGCAGGTCGCCGGCGCGGGAGAAGGTGGAACGGCGCGAAGGTGAAGAACGCGCCAGCGCCTTCGACATAGATGAAAACGATGAGAGAACGGTGACGGCGATGAAAGCGGTGGAAGAGTCGGTGAAGTCTTTTGACAGCGACGGCGATGGCAAAGAGAGAGACGTCATGCGATGGTAAAGGAAACGGCAACTGGCACCATGATGGTGACGACAGAACGGCGCGGCGATGAAGGCGATAGAAGAGTCGGTGAACTCGGTCGATAATGACGGCGATGGCAACGTAAGCAGCGACTGGCGATGGAATGAGCAGCGTGGAGTCGCCGGACTACCTTGCGGAAGGTGGACGGAAGGGTGACTTTGCGCGGATGCAACAGGAGCAAAAAGGGAAGCTCTTCGCACGAAAATTCTGGAGAAATTGAAGGTTCGAAGAGAGAAAGACGGAGGGGTAGGGTCGATATTTATAGTGATAGGTGGGTGACCTTTTGTATTCCAAACGGTTTGAAGACCGCTTGGTCCCAAGCGGTCTCAAGACCGTTTTGGTCCCAAACGGTTTCAGGACTGTTTGGTCTCAAACGGTTTCAAGACCGTTTGGTCCCAAACGGTTTGAGGACCGTTTGGTCCCAAACGGTTTCAGGACCGTTTGGTCCCAAACGGTTTGAGGACCGTTTGGTCCCAAACGGTTTGAGGACCGTTTGGAGTCCAAACGGTTTCAAGACCGTTTGGCTCCAAACGGTTTGGAGACCGTTTGGAGGGGCACAAAGGGTTTGTATTTTTTATGTTTGTTTTTGAGTATGTATATTATTTTTTTGTATTTTGGTTTATGAATTTTTATGTTATTTGTTTTATGTATTGTTTTTGTAGTTTTGATTATGTAGATTTTTTTGTATTTTTAGATTAATGATGAAAGAACTTAAAGAAAGCGAAACAAATTCAAAAGAAAAATAAAAGACTAGAAATTAGAGAAGGTGATACTGAGGTCTTGGGTTGCCTCCCAAGAAGCGCCTTGGTTTTATGTCGCTGGCTCGACGAAGTTAAAACATTATTATGCTGCTGCCATAGTATTTGATTGCTCATGTCTATTTGGCCCATGTTTAGGGTTCGATTCAGGCTGCCCAGCGAAAGTGCCTGTTGGGGGTTTCAATTGTGCAGCAATCTGGGCAAGCTGTGCTTCAACTGCCTTCTGTTGAGCTTGTTGGTTGGCCAGCATGGTTTGCTGAGACTGAAGCATTTGTTTTATCAAAGATAGCTCATCTTCCGGTTGTGCAGTGACGTTTTTCTGAGGGTTTTGTTGTTGAGACTGTTGAATATGCAATTGCGGGTGAAATAGGGGATGAGTGTACTGATAGTAGGCTGATTGATTTCTAGGGTAGTTAGCCCTAGGGAAATTGTTCCTTGGGTTCCCTTGATTTTGGTTAAAATTGTTTGGAAATCCAGGAGGCAGCCTACTGTCAAGTCCCCCTTGTGTCTGATGTTGCGGATTCGCAGTTCCAGAGGGATTCCCATACTGGAATCCAGGATGGTTCCTTGGTTGACTGGGATTATAATAAACTTGTCCGGGAATAGTATGGATGGAGTTGACTTGCTCTGGAATCTGATCTTCAGCCTGATTAGTGATGGCCTCATAGGATTGTGGTGGTGGATGCAGATCCATCATCACATTATAGAGTATTCCACAGGAAAGAGTCGGATGATCCGAAGCATGACAAGCTTCACAGGATCCTGTGACGGCTTTGACTTGATGAACCAGCGGGGTTTTCTTCTTATCAATTTCCCCTAGAGTTGTTTCAAGGGTTTGCTGTTTATGAGCGATTGTCTTCAAAGCTTCGGCTATTGACTTTAGTTCCATAGATTCCTCAGCTTTAAAGACTTTAAGGATGCCTTTTCCGGCTGACCGCCCCCAGTTGGACCGGTTTTCAGCTCCTAAAGTAACGATTTTCCAGGCATCTTCATAGTTTTTCCTCATGAAATTTCCTCCATACGAGGAATCTAGGAACTGTTTAATGTCATCGCTTACCCCCCGATAAAAAGTTTCAATCAATTGATTCTGTGAAATTCCATGATGAGGGCATTTGCATAGAAGTTCCTTGAATCTTTCCCATGCCTCAGTGAGGGTTTCTCCAGGTAGCTGGGAGAAATGGTTGATCTGCCCTCTGATTTCATAGGTCAGCGAGGGTGGAAAGAACTTCTCCAAGAATTTTTCCTCTAGAGGGGCCCAAGTGGTTATGATGGGTTCTCTGTCCAATGAGTTGTACCAACTCAAAGCCCTTCCAGATAAGGTGAAATGAAACAGGTGGAGCATTATTGCGTCGAAAGCAATACCAGCTTGCGGGACCAGGCGGCATAATGCCTTAAACCGTTTCAAATGGTCCATGCAATCGTCTCCTGAACCTCCTGAGAAGGAAATTCCTTGCATAATCTGGATCCACTGGCTCCGAATCTCAAAGTTTGGGATGTTGATGATCGGAGGCCGGACCGGGTGGTTGTCTTCGTAATTCTTCGGGACAACATAGTCCCTCAGTTGCTTGTTTCGTAATTCGAGCTGAGCAGCCTCGGTCTCTGCTCTTATGCGGGCTTGCTCTTCTGCTCGTATCTCCGCTTGTATTTGGGCACGGGTGTCTGCAATGAGTTGTGCCCGTTGTGCGGCGATAGCAGCATTGACTCTCTCCATCACCAAAGCGGCTTGATGCTGTTCGTCAGCCATTTGACTAGCGCGTTGGCGATTGAGACGAATTCTGCGGTGGAAACTTCTCTCTACCTCGGAGTCGAACTCTGGATCAGGGGAGAATCCTTGATTATGCGGTGATTGCATATACGGGTTCTACCTGAGTAAAGAAAAGAGAACACCTTTAGATAATAGAGACAATATGAAAGCTTCAAGAAGATGATGAGTTATGATTCAAAAAGAAAGTGTAAAAATCCTAACCAACTAGAAAAATAAACTAAGTGAAATACTAACGTTCCGTTGTCCCCGGCAACGGCGCCATTTTTTGATGGAGCTAGGACTTACACCAAAAGATTTTCAGTCTTCCAATGGGAGTCCTAGAATTCAATCACCAAAAACCCTAGAGAGGATTGATGTCTTCCCTAGGTTTACCTAGAACTGGTGCTTAGATAACAACTCCAACCCCATAAGAGTATGGAAGCCTTATCATAGTACAGATTTAGGATCGAACCCAAAAGACAACGGTCTTGTTGCAAGCAATAAGATGGAAAACGTACAACACTTCACTTAGTTATTTTACTAATTGGCACTTATATCAAAAGGTTGGATTTTGATTGGTTTTTAGACTAAAGCATGAAAAGTAAATAAAGCAAGTAAAACTAAGATTTAACAAATGATGATGAATCACTGGGGTTAAGCAGGTATTTACCACCGCTACACATGCATTGTATATGTACTAAGCAAGCAAGACTTATAAGCTAGATGCATGGATGTTCCACAAGACCGATGCCTTATAAGACAAGAGCGATGCATTGCATCCAAGGATGTTCCACAAGACCGATGCCTCGTAAGACAAGAGCGATGCATTGCATTCTTCGATGTTCCACAAGACCGATGCCTTATAAGACAAGAGCAATGCATCGCATCCTTCAAGGGTTAAGTAGCTCTCATTCGGTACATTTCTACGTGTCAATGAAGATATGTAGTCTTCCAAAGAGAGAATCTTACTCAACCTCATGAAACGTGCATCTAAAACTAACAAGCGAGCGATAATTATCAAATCGAATAGTATCTTTGTAGGCCTAGTCTCCTATTCGGATAACCTAGCTACGAGAAGTGCAGGAATGTTGCAACGCCAGCCATTCCCGATCAAATGGTCACATGCTTTACATCATTCCCCTCGCAAAGCGTGTTCCTCGACTTACCAAGGTTACTTCCATACAGATGGAAGTGCAACGGATGATAGTGAGTTTACTCCACTCTTTGAGATACACTCCTAGACACCGAAACGGATGCGTGGTGGATACACACACCAGAAACCAACACTAAATCGGTATTCGAGTCTCGAGAGCGGTCGTAGACAAACCACAACAAAAGACAATAGATGCATACAAGAACGTGGCCATCATTCAAGCATGTATGGAACGATTTAGTATTAAAACGAAAGGATAACATCTTTTTAGTACAAAGTACAAGACATGGGCAGCGGGGCTAGTCCCCGCGCCCCAGTGGATGGAACTACTCGCTCCTCATAGAGGGAGCAACAAAGGAGGAGGCAAGAAGAGATAGAAAGAACATCATCTCCACTGAGGAGAGAAGGTTGAACCCTTGGTGGAGAGAGCAACGATCTCCACCCTTCGTGGCTTGCTTGACGACGGATCTTCTCCTCTCACCTTCTTTGTTGATGAGAGAGAAGGTAGCTTTGTAATGGAACGTGAGTCTCAGACCGGCAGCCTCGGGCGGTGGATGGAGTTGTTCTGGTACTAGAGAGGCAGCCTCTGGACGTCTGGACTCTCCTCAGGGATGGCCCTTGAGGTCTTATTTATAGGCCTTGAGTGAGGTCAAACAGTCTGGAGACCGTTTGGGTTCAAACGGTCTTGAGACCGTTTGGCGTCAAACGGTCTTGAGATCGTTTGGCGTCAAATGGTCTTGAGACCGTTTGGCGTCAAACGGTTTTGAGATCGTTTGGCGTCAAACGGTCTTGGGACCGTTTGAACTCCATGCGGTCTTGGGACCGTTTGGCTTCATGCGGTCTCGGGACTGTTTGAACTCCATGCGGTCTTGGGACCGTTTGGCTTCATGCGGTCTCGGGACCGTTTGAACTCCATGCGGTCTTGGGACCGTTTGGCTTCACTCGGCCTTGAGGTTGGTTTATTCTTTTATGATTTTTTTGTGCTTTTTCTGCAAGTGTAAAAGGAAAAAGTTAGTTTGATGATGTATTTACAAAAAGGGGTAAAATTAGGTTTATGTACCGTATAAACGTAAAAAGAGTATGGAAAACTAAAGAAAAAGACTAAGATAAACTACTAAAATAGGAGGTTATCACCAACTTTGAGGTAGCCTTCTATGAAGTAACTCCAAGCTCCCCCTTGAAGTAGCCTTCCTCTCTAGAAGTAACCTCCCGTTGCACCAGCCTTCTGAAGTAGCTCAAAGTCTCCTTCTTCGCCAAGAAGATCTTCACCCTCTCCAATCCGCAACCTCCAACCTAGGAGTAGCAAGGAGAGTACAAACAATGATAGGGAACAAGAAAGAAAATAGAAATTACAACTTATCCTTTATAGCCCAAGGCTTGATTTGCCTATATCAAGCGTATAGATCTCCTAAACAAGTATGTGAACTTGTGATTGCAGTGGGTAGGAGATACTAGCCTATAGGACACGAATTATGAGCTAAGGAATGGAATTGCCAATTGTCACAATGCTCAAATTTGCTCACAAACAGATTGCACAAAGTATGCTCAAAGGTTTCTCAAGTGTAGCAAGTGTAAACAAGTGAGTTTAGGTGTCCTATGGCTTGTCCTATTTATAGGAATGGCCTAAGGATGCTTAAGGACGTTCTAGACAACTTCTAGGGGTTTCTAAGTGCTTAACTAGCCGTTAGGTACAAAGTTGTTGCTTTAACAATGGCTAATTAATTAATTCTGCAGTTGCTGTCAGATACCATCTCGGTCGACAAATGGTCAACCGAGACACCTACTCGGTCGAACTTTTGTCGACCGACAGGCTCTCTGGAACAAGTGATTTGCAACGTCTTTCTCCAACTGCCAACTAACTTGTCTGTTGTGTCTAACGGCTACTTTGGATCTTTCTCGGTCGAGAAGATTGTCGACCGAGAGTGTCTCGGTCGAGGAGTTTGTCGACCGAGATTGATCCTGTTTCAAGGTTTCAATTTAGGCACTAATTATGTGTGTGAGTGTGCAAAAGTAATCCTATTTGAATGGGATGACTTGTCTAACTGTGGTGTTTAGCTAGGGAAAATCTAACGCTTGATTTACATGCAATTCTAAGTACTTGTACATTATATTTTTGTACAAGTTTTTACAACAGTTATTACATTGCATGAAAATATAAATATGTAAGCTTGTAGATTTTCCCTTGTTGCTTTGTCATCCTGCACACTCAAGTAGCTCGTTAGATTAATAAGAATGAAATGTTTGTCTTAATCAAAACAAAGGGATTTATAGATGTCCATTTAGCCAACATTTTACTGTTTTATCAGCTTTGCAATTGTGAGCCCTTGTCATAGTTGGCAATAAGTGAAAAGGTCTAATCCATTAGAGAATTGCAATATTGATCCAACTATCATGGTGATTCACTTAGATGTAAAAATAACAATAATGAAATAAAGAGATGGACAATCTTGTAATAAAGAGAGGGACAATCTTGTACCAACCAAATTTCTCAATGACCTTCATCCAATCTCTGCTCTAGTCCGAATTATTATCTTGGCACGGGACAATATTTCCAGTCTAGAAGATGTCATATCTTATCTTCAGCAGTCTGATGTTCGACTCTTGTCTTCTACTCCACCAAAATCACAATTTTGTTGCTCAAAGACATGGATGAGATCGTTGACGTCCCCTAAGGACACAATGCACTTTCAACAACAAGTTAGCCCACCTAGAGGAGAAGTGCTATGAGAAGCACAATCATCCTTATGGCCACAATCATGATACTGGGGATGCCCATGTTGTTCAAGGATCAGACAATCTATCTGTCACCATTTCTTCACTTGAGTATGATAAACTTCTATAGGTCTTTCAACAGGATCCTCCATGTACCATAGGATTTGGGGATTTTGTGACCATGCAATCCACTATGACATCTTCGACACATCCGACCTCCAACTAAGGTAATGTTGGGACCTCCATATTGGAATCTAGCTCTTCCTAGATTGTTGACTCTGGGTCACCCAACAAATGACTGGTACAAAACATCTCTATTCATCCACTAAATCTCATTTTCCTAGCTCATCTATCACTCTGACAGACGGTTCCATTAAAATAGTTCAACACAGTAGGAATTTTGATATCTCGCCTAGCCTCAAACTTAAATATGTTTAATATATTTCTCATTTTTCATTTAATTTAATATCCTATGGCATCATCTCAGGAGGCTTCAACCAAAATTGGTGATGGACTGAGCTTCCTAGGTGTATAAAGAAAATTCTAGGGTGGAACCTTGGCATTATGAGGATAGGGAAACACGTCTACAACAGATAGCAGAGAAGAAGAGTGGTGCGATATTGTAGGTTTTATAAAGAGACAAAGTTAGGTTTTAACCATGGTATTTATAATTTCAAAAATGCCACATGGTTTGATTGGGATGCTCATTTTGTGACGAGGAGCACAAGGGCTTAGGGAAAGCACAGGGAGAAACTTATGTGTTTGTAGTCTCTATTGAGGAGAGTCTAGAGGTTGAAGGAGACTCTTCCTAGATGGCTAAGATGTGGCGTGCTCAAACCAACCCCGGTCTGACGGCTCCAGTATTGTCCCATCCACAATTTCACATTGAAGGGTGTGTGATAATGGGAAATGGCCAAAAAATCAAGGATAGGCAAATAATGGCTGCAGGACATTTAATGAAGCCCAACTATATAAAATCAATCCTATAAAATCGAAAATCAAGGTTATTTGAGTCCCAACTATATAGGAACTTCCCAAAAATCATTTTAGGGGTCAAACAAGGTCACAAAGCTTTCAAATTTTAAACATAACCTCTCTTTATGTTGTTGGTCATTATCGTGGGCTTATATTCCCATATTTCTTCATTCAAACTCATAAATAAATTATTTCAATTTAAACTTCCATAATTCCTAATAAATTATAGGAATAACATTATCTTTCCAAAGTTAGCCATGATGCTTATCTCATCACGCTCTTTAACACAAAGTTCATTTCATCCCATTTTGTATCTCCAAAAGGTATTAATACCACATAAGACATTTAGATATGATATAAAAAGGCTAATAATGATGTAACATTTCAAAATGTGTATCTTTAAAATTGAGGATGTGAAAGTCATCCACGACAACTTTATTTTCTCCCAAGTTATCTACTCATTTGCATTCAGCATGTCATCCACCACATCACCATCATTCTATGCCATGTCCGCCTCCTGTTCTTTATCTGCATGTGGTGGAGGAATTCGAATGAGCATCTCAAATGAAGCTCCAAACTCAAGTGTCTTGCATAAAGTCTCCTCGTGATACACACACGACAGAATTGAACCTCAATAGTATGTAGTCTAAATGTGGACATGGACCATACACTAGTATATGTAATTGCAATCAACTTTGTAAGAGAAAAAATACTAGCAGTCTGAAAGAAAATAAGATTTATCAATGATCTCCGATTAAAGAAAGATTGAAAACAAAATAATTAAAATGAATTAGAGTGGATGGTCGTAAAATGTTGATCAAATTTTACTTGGGAAGAGCTTACAAAGAGAGATTTTGAATCTTTACATCTTGATTAGACTATGACCCATAATAGAGCATATCAGAAAAGAAGGATCCATGTAGTTGAACCCAACATGGTTGGGATTGAGGCTTAGATGATGATGATGATGGTGATGAGAGTGGTTAGTTTCAACAATTATAGTGTTGGGGTTGTTGATTCTCTGGTAATGATGCCAAAAACATTACACGTGTAAAATGTGCATGTGAGGTGCAAGTGTATGTGTCAAAGTAATATATGCCAATGAGGTCCGAGTATCGATCTCGGGGAATTATTTTTTAGAAAGTACTACTAATTGTGACCTAATCAGCTAGACCTCAATAAGAAGTTGATTGATTGCTATCAATTAAAAATAAAGACTGAAAAGAATAAATTAAGATAGTTGTAAGCAAGATTTAATGAATTCCTCAGGACTAGTGGTTTCACCACGACATATATTGTACTTAAGATACTTTTTATCTATAATTATCCATCCCAATTCTAAATTAAAGACATGTAGCTAGCATTACCCACTTCTCCTGCTGTAAAGAAGCGAAGCCAATTCATTACTAAAAATTTGAACAATAAAACCTCCAATCCAAACACACTCAGAAAGTATGATGGAGTGGGTGTAAAATTTTCAAATCTCTATATAATGGTAACAAAAGACCAAAGTATAACAACGGAATAAAAACTTGACTATATTCAATTATAAAACAAAGGGTTAAAACTTACATCATATAGATCCATATAAAGGAAGTCTAAACCACCGCAAGATTGTCTGCAAGCTTTAACTTCACAATCTAAGTCCAGGTCATCAAGCCTTGTCATCCAAGTCCTCCACCTAGGGTTGGACGCATACCCCAAGAAAAAGAGAAGAAGAAAAGAAATACAGTAGGAGACATCAGCAAAGGCTGGTATGTGCATACTAAAGAGTAAATTGAGCAATATATATATATATATATATATATATATATATATATATATATATATATATATATATATATATATATAAGAAGGGACATAAACATAAAAGGCTTCCCATGCAAGAGATACGTACCATCCAAACGGGTATCAAGAGAAAAAAATCATAACAAAAGGGATACTTACCATAAAATAACATATAAAAGTGGTGCCACATAAGCACTTATGAAATTAGGGCACATAACCCATCATAAATATAATCAACTTGCATGCATGTGAGATAAGAATAGCCCTAGAACAATATAAACACAATTGGCGGCCAACCCTCATAAAGTTGAAACCTGATAGAGAAAGGAATACTGCCAATCTCCCAAATATATATAAAAACATGGGCCAAGAATCACACATCTTGCCATGGGTATGAGGTTCCTTGCCATCCCAAAAATAGCAGGAAATATCACATCTGCTATAAACAGATTCAATGCAATTACACTACTCTAGTGCTACTAAATCACATAGCATGTTTAATGTAGAGTTAAGTAAAAATTCTAGTCAGAATATACAATGTTTCCATCACACAATGGACAACACAAACATATAAACATCCACTTCAAAGTGGGCCCATATCAATATAATTACCAACATGCACCTAGGCACAAGATAAGATATCAAGAGAATATCCAAGTCCATAATAAGAAAGATAGTTCACATGAACCATGATATCAAGAGAATAGACATATGTGTAGGCCAAAGTCAACAGAAAGATAAGATAGGTGAATTTCTCAACATAGAGGAATAGGGGATACAACATACCTCAACTTTAGAGTCAAATGATCCCAAAGTCACTTCTATGTCCAAGTCTAGGCATCCAAAGAACCTATTAAGCACATAGGTATATATTGTATCAATTTCATATTCATTACTCCAACCCTAAAAGCCACCTTTTTATTAATGTGTGAATTAGGTTCTGAAAATTCTACCTCATTTTAGTTTATGTTATAAGGAGTCCAAAACACATTTTATTATATTTTTCTAACTTATAAATATTTAGATATGAATTATACAAGTTATTAACTTATTAATTAGATCTATTAAAATCACCTCTTCAAATCATCAGATTCAGGTGACAAAACCAATACCATTAGAAAGCTTGCATTTTTCTGAATCCAACGATTATTTTTACATGTTTTTCTTATTAACAAGTAATTAGTTATAAAATTTTGAAACACGACCAATCAGATAATTCCACATCACAAACTCATTGGGAGAGGAAAAGAGAGAGGGAGAGGGTCGCGGCTCTGAGTTGGCCCAATCAGGGATGGCTAACTCAGTCGGCCTCTCATCCAACTCAACCAAAATAGGCGTAAAGCAAGAAAAGGAAAGTGAGGGAAACTATGAAAATAACCCCGATAAAAAAACGAAGGAGAAGTGAAGGGGTCGAATCTGGAAACATAGGGATGCTATCTTCTTCGTTTCCCATGGACCAGTGAGCAAGAACAAAGCGCAGTAGAAATTGTCAACTAAAGTCAGAATCTCAAATGCCAAAATGCACTGGCAACCTCACCACCAGGTTCGCCTCAAACAAACGAACTGAAAGACCCCAGCCGGAAGTTCTATGGTGTATGATAGACTAGATTCTCCCAACCGCCATGATTGGAAAATAGAAGGAAAAGGGAAAAAGGGGGAAAACCAAAATCAGACCTTCACGCAGCAATTGAAACCAAAAGAGGGTTCCCCACACCTCACGAGTCAGTCGCCAACTTGAGTCGTCAACCTAGAGGCCAGGAACTGGCTGACGAACCAGTGGAAGCAACCAACATCCTGTGGCAGAAGGCTGGTTCAGGGATGACCTGCTTGGAGTCGAGCGAAGCCAAACCAACGTCGGGGAACAAATGCCTATGTTACGACGAAGGTCAGGTTGGCATTTTCTGGAGATCTGAAGGCTCGAGATGGCGAGAAGATGGGCTCAAAGTAGAGAACGAGGGTGAAATAGGGGAACAACGGCGGAAGATGCGAATATGAGATCATGTCATGAAGTTGATGTACTTATAGGGACCATCAGTGCGGCAAGGTGAGAGGAATACAGTGGAGAAGAAAGCGGAGGGAAATGAAGAAGGGAAAGGGACAGAGACTCGAGCAAAGATCGCAGTCGGGACCCTGCATAGAATGGGTCACGCTGGACTCCTACCAAAGGTGGGAGATGAGCCGAGTGTCGTCGATAAAAAATTGGAGGGTCTAGATAAAAACCGAAACTTAAGAAAATGAAATTCTGAATCATAGCGTGACAAGGAAATCGAGAAAATACTTTGCACTTCAATAATGTTTGATTAACTTTCTTTACTAAGCAAATTGAGGGTACAAACATTAACTAAATTTAGTAAAATTTTGCACAGAGATCAATTAAGGCATGTAGATTCTGATTATGTACTTAGTTTTGCCTTTTGGAAACTTTTAATGTGTTAAATAAATCAAAACCTATTTTATCTTTCCTCCTTCATTAATGGTGTTAGGATTATCCAAATTTAATGAAACTTGACCCACAAGTCATATTTAATGTGTTGGATACGACTTTTCCATCAACATTACCTTTTGGAGTTGTTTGAGTATTTATTTAATGTTTTGAAGGTTCTACACACTTTCTCTCTCCAGATTTAACCTTTTAAGAAAATTTCTCCAAATTGGATGAAAATTCACCCAAAGTCTATATTTATTATGTATATTACGAATCTAAAATTATTTTCCTCTTTTGGAGTCATTTATTATTTTATTTGATAATTTTAAGGAAAACACACCTCTTCTTTTCCAATTTGAATTAAATGAATTATTATTATGTGAATAATGTGAAACTTGACTCCCAAGGTAATTGGGACCCAAGAAGCATGAATTCAGACTTAGATTTCACTTTTGGGATATCTTTTTATGAGATATATCATATGGCCCATTAGTGGCCCATTATTTTAATTACTCATTCAATTGAATTATGTTTTTTTTTTTTTTTTTTTTTAGATCAGAGTCTAGTTATTATTCATCCTGCACTCTGGAACAGGCCAAATTAAGGAGAGCTTCATATTGAGTACATCGGATTGCCATGAAGGCCAATCATTATGAATAGAATAGGGCATGCGGGAAAGAAGAGAGGTTTTTGCAATCTTGTCGGCAACATGGTTCAACTCTCTAGTAATGTACATCACCGAGAGATGGTTTAGGGTTGCTTGAATGACATGGAATTTTCTCCAAACCTGTTGGAGTTTCGGTGAGGTGCACTTTGTCTGATTAACCAGCTCCACCGATGAACTGGAGTCAGAAAGGATCACAGAGTTCAGCATCTGTTGAATTGAATTATGTGACATATTAGATTACATTATTCATTCATTAAATTATTAGAGTCATTCTAACATCAACCTTGTTTGATCAAATAAAAAAGGTCAAAGTTCTAGGGTAGGGTTCAAGATCTAGTATGTTACAAAACTCCACCCCTTAAAAGGATTTCGTCCTCGAAATCTATGGATCCAAACATCAACAACTAACTACTCTCCACCCCTGAAAGGGTTCAGCCTATCAAGTCAAACTAAACAACTTTTTAGAGCTACCCACATCTCTTAGTTGTGAAAGTTTTTAGAGATTAATATTTCTCATGTATCCAACTAAAGTCACCATATAGGGTTGAGTTTTAGGTCCTTGTGTTTCTAACCTATCAACCCTACATGAACATCCAAAAAGTCATAGGGTAGATCAACTATACCTTTATATCAATCCTAGTCACAAAACTAGGGTTAGATTATGCTCAACTAGAGTTTCCTCTACATTGTGACTTAGTTCGAGAAAACATCGAAAAACCTGAGAAAATGTTTGTACGTATAGTAGTATAATGAAAATAATTTTTGGAGATAAGAATCATTGTGAGGTGAAAACAAATAGTTGGCCAAAACGCAATGCGAAAACCAAGTCACAACTTTTCCATATTAGGTGGTATTCTCATAACCTAATTTTATTCTCAACAAACCTTATTGCATAAGAAGATCATCATTGATCAAATATAGGGTCACAACTCTCTTAGATCTAACTAGCAAAGTCAAGGGTTCTAAATGGAGACAAAATTGAAATAGTCAGATTCCGACAACCATGGACTCTGATACCATGTTGTAAAGAAGAGAAACCACTTCTCTACTAAAAATTTGAACAATAAAACTTCCAATCCAAACGCACTCAAAAAGTATGATGGGGTGGGTGTAAAATTTTCAAATCTTTATATAATGGTAACAAAAGAACAAGTATAACAGTGGAATAAAAACTTGACTATATTCAATTATAAAACAAAGGGTTACAACTTACATCATACAGATCCATGTAGAGGAAATCTAAACCACCTCAAGATTGTCTCCAAGCTTTAACTTCACAATCTAAGTGTAGGTCATCAAGCCTTGTCATCCAAGTCCTCCACCTAGGGTTGGAAGCATACCCCAGTAAAAGAGAAGAAGAAAAGAAATACAATAGGAGACATCAACAAAGTCTAGTATGTGCATACTAAAAAGCAAATTGAGCAATATATATATATATATATATATATATATATATATATAATAAGGGACATAAACATAAAAGGCTTCCCATGCAAGAGATAAGTACCACCCAAATGGGTATCAAGAGAAAAGAATCATAACAAAAGGGATACTTGCCATAAAATAACATATAAAAGAGGTGCCACATAAGCACTTATGAAATTAGGGCATATAACCCATCATAAATATAATCAACCTGCATGCATGTGAGATAAGCATAGCCCTAGAACAATATAAATACAATTGGCGGCCAACCCTCATAAAGTTGAAACCTAATAGAGAAAGGAATACTGCCAATCTCCCAAATATATATAAAAACATGGGCCAAGAATCACACATCTTGCCCTGGGTATGAGGTTCCTTGCCGTCCCAAAAAGAGCAGGAAATATCACATCTTCTATAAACAGAACCAATCTAATTACACTACTCTAGTGCTACTGAATCACATAACATGTTTAATGTAGAGGCAAATAAAAAGTATAGTCAGAATATACAATGTTTCCATAACACAATGGACAACACAAACATATAAACATCCACTTCAAAGTGGGCACATATCAATATAAATACCAACATGCACCAAGGCACAAGATAAGATATCAAGAGAATATCCAAGTCCATAATAAGCAAGATAGTTCACACGAACCATGATATCAAAAGAATAGACATATGTGTAGGCAAAAGTCAAAAGAAAGATAAGATAGGTTAATTGCTCAACATAGAGGAATAGGAGATACAACATACCTCAACTTTAGAGTCAAATGATCCCAAAGTCACTTCTATGTCCAAGTCTAGGCATCCAAAGAACCTATTAAGCGCATATTCATTACTCAAACCCTAAAAACCACCTTTTTATTAACTTGTGAATTAGGTTATGAAAATTCTACCTCATTTTAGTTTATGTTATAAGGAGTCCAAAACATATTGTATTATATTTTCTAACTTATAAATATTTAGATATGAATTATACAAGTTACTAACTTATTAATTAGATCTATTAAAATCACCTCTTCAAAACATCAAATTCAGGTGACAAAACCAATACGATTAGAAAGCTTGCATTTTTTTGAATCCAACGATTATTTTTACATATTTTCTTATTAACAAGTAATTAGTTATAAAATTTTGTAACACGACCAATCAAATTATTCTATGTCACAAACTCATTGGGAGAGGAAAAGAGAGAGAGGGAGAGGGCCACGACTCTGAGTTGGCCCAATCAAGGATGGCCAACTCAGCCGACCTCTCATCCAACTCAACCAAAACAGGCGTAAAGCAAGAAAAGGAAAGTGAGGGAAACTATGAAAATACCCCCGATCGAAAAAAAACAAAACAAAGGAGAAGTGAAGGGGTAGAATCGAGAAACATAGGGTTGTCATCTTCTTCGTTTCCCATGGACCAGCTAGCATGAACAAACCACAACAGAAATTGTCAACTAAAGTCAAAATTTCAGATGCCAAAATGCACTGGCGACCTCACCGCCAGGTTCTCCTCAAACAAACGAACTGAAAGACCCCAACCTGAAGTTTTATGGTGTATGATAGACCAGATTCACCCAACCACCATGACTAACAAACATAAGGAAAAGGGAAAAAGGGGGAAAACCAAAATCGAACCTTCACACAACAGTTGGAACCAAAAGAGGGTTCCCCACACCTCACGAGTCAGTCGCCAACTTGAGTCATCAACCTAGAGGTCAGGAACTGTCTGACGAACCAGCGGTAACAACCAACAGCCGGCGACAGAAGGTTGGTTCAGGGATGACCTACTTGGAGTCGAGCGAAGCCAAACCAACACCACAGAACAAATCCCTATGTTACGATGAAGGTTAGGTTGGTGCTTTCTGGAGATCCGAAGGCTCGAAATGGGGAGGAGATGGGCTGGAAGCGGAGAATGAGGGTGAAACAGGGGAACAAGGGCTGAAGATGCAGATATGGGATCACGTCATGAAGTTGATGTACTTATAGGGTCCATCGGTGCGGCAAGGCGAGAGGAACACAATGGAGAAGAAAGCAGAGGGAAAGGAAGAAGGGAAAGGGAGAGAGACCCGAGCGAAGATCGCAGTCGGGACCCTACATAGAATTCGTCACGCTAGACTCCTACAAAAGGTGGGAGATGAGCCAAGCATCTTCGATCAAAAATCAGAGGGTCTAGATTAAACCTAAAACTTAAGAAAATGAAATTCTGAATCATAGCGTGACAAGGAAATCGAGAAAATACTTTGCACTAAAATAATGTTTGATTAACTTTCTTTACTAAGCAAATTGAGGGTCCAAACATTAATTAAATTTAGTAAAATTTTGCCCAGATATCAATTAAGGCATGTAGATTCTGATTATGTATTTCCTTTTGGAAACTTTTAATGTGTTAAATACATCAAAACCTATTTTCTCTTTCCGCCTTCATTAATGTTATTAGGATTATCCAAATTTTATGAAACTTGACCCACAAGTCATATTTAATGTGTTGGATACGAATTTTCCATCAACATTACCTTTTGGAGTTGTTTGAGTATTTATTTAATATTTTGAAGGTTCTACACACTTTCTCTCTCCATATTTAACCTTTTAAGTAAACTTTCTCCAAATTGGATGAAAATTCACCCAAATTCTATATTTATTATGCATATTACGAATCTAAAATTATTTTCCTCTTTTGGAGTCATTTATTATTTTATTTGATAATTTTAAGGAAAACACACCTCTTCTTTTCCAATTTGAATTAAATGAATTATTGTTATGTGAATAATGTGAAACTTGACTCCCAAGGTAATTGGGACCCAAGAAGCACAAATTCAGACTTAGATTTCACTTTTGGGATTTCTTTTTATGAGATATATCATATGGCCCATTAGTGGCCCATCATTTTAATTACTCATTCAATTGAATTATGTGACATATTAGATTACATTATTCATTCATTAAATTATTAGAATCAATCTAACATCAACCTTGTTTGATCAAATAAAAAAGGTCAAAGTTCTAGGGTAGGGTTCGAGATCTGGTATGTTACCCCAGCATAATGCACTACCTGGACTAGGACAAACCCCACTCATGTACTAGTTTAGTAACTTATTTCAAATGATTAATTCATTTCTCTAGGTTATTCTTTCATTTCTATAAGCTTTCTCCCAAAGCACAATATTATAACCTATGTAAACCTATGATTTTTCTAACTCCTAATCCCTCTACTGAACCAATCAACTTTCCATTACTTTGATAATAGTGATCAAGCATAAGAAAATCATTCACAAGATCATAAATTCATGTTCAGAATAATGGAAATATACTATAAACTTATTGAATCCAAATATAATGCAATGTCGGGAAACTCTTGGGTCATAAGAAACAAAAGGTTTACCCCTCATGATAGTCATAAAATCACAAAAATAAGAAAGAGAGAGAGAATCTAAACATAAGAAAACTAATGAAAACTCCTAGAGAAGTCAACTCCACGGTCCACTCTAATGAACATTCTAATATGTAGCTTTTGGGCTGCAAATCAATCTTCGAGAAGTGCTTGGATCTTTCCTTTGGTGGCTATCTCCTCTGTCTCCTATTCTCTTGGCTACGTTCCAAAACACACATGATGCCTCATTTATGGTCGTGATCCTTATCTCATAAGTGAGACCTAGCCGCTGCTTATTTTATGGCCATTAGATTTGACTTAATATCATATCTACATTGATCATGTTGTGTCGGTACCATGGATGAGGTGTGGTGGCACCGAGTTGGGTGGCCTTTTGCATTTCCTCGATCTATGTCAGTACTACCAACAAAGTTGTCAATAGCACAAAGTTGAATTATATTGGAGTATGGATGTTAAAGTTAGTACCACTGACTAGCATGTCAATGACAATGAGATAATTATTTTCCATCCCTCATTCTCTTTGGACCATCAGTCGGTACCACTGAGTATGAGTCTCAATGGAATTGATCACATTCTTAGTAGCACCAAGATGTGTCTTGGTGAAAATGTTGCTGCTCTTCTTCTATTGTATCTAGGCATGAGTTTTTGGTTGCACCGATGTGGCAGTCGGTAGCACTGAGTTGTCTAATCGATACTCAAATATAATGAAACCGAGCAATATCAACACAAATCTGAGAAAATAATAAAAATTTCATATAACTTGATATGAATGTGAGAGAGTTGATGCATAGATGCTTTACCGAATAATAAATGGAAGAAACACAAAAAATATATAAATGTGAACTTTCACGCTTAAATGCCATGAAAATAACATGTAAAAAGTGGCTAGAAATCATTGCATCAATGATGTTTAGTTAGTTTCTCATGTCCTTGTGTGATATCTCCTATGACAATTAATCACATGATCTCTATATTATGGGTAGCTATGCATGGGGAAAACTAAAATTTGAATGATCTGGTAAAATTTGGATAAAACAATTATGATGTCATGATGACCTTAATTTCAAAACTCGATTATGACTAATGAAAGTACTTACAATTTTCAACTTATGTATGATCCCTCTCATCACGTAACTTGATTCCTTCATATTCAAATCATATGCTTTCTATGTTTGACAAAAATGATAATAATCTTGATATGATGAAATGAGTAGGATTCATACCTTATACCTCATGGTTGATGATGTCACAGTTTGATTAAATCCATGTTTCCCTATTTGTTGACTAAAACACAAACATAACTAAGCTAACTTTACCCCTATTTTGATATGTATCATGAACATACTTTGGAATGACTATGCTTTTGGACTTCAAAATCATGATGAAGAGACTCTAATACAAGGGACGTTTTCCCTATTGATTTCTATGTCTCATTGTAGTCCTAATTTTGAATAATATGATAGACATGGATCTCAATACTTTCCTATTATGCTCTAACTCTTTAAGTGTCCAATTTGTCTTCTCGATTTCCAAAATACACCCTTACTTTGTTCTTGCTAACTATTGAAACTATGGTTCCCTTCTATAATTTTAATCTTTGATCTCATAACCTTATGAAGTATTATTTAGTAATGGATAGTCTAATAAGCTTGATGGTTCATAACTAATGAGAAATAATGTTCTATATTAGGGTAGTAGTTAATACATGACTCCCCTAACCTAGATCACATACATATAATGATTTCCTCCAAATTTTCACCTTGTTGAATATATAGAGTTTGGAATGGTAACCCCTTCAAAATGATTTGGATTTCTTGACGTAAGTCTCTAATTGTTCAGACCCATGTTAGTATTGATACTCAATTTTGAACTTGGATTTGATGATGATCTTAAAACATGATGATGTTGTATATAACTTTTGGTTAAGTTCCTAGAATGGCCTAGGTCTAGATCATTCATCAACATGGAATACCATGATAATGAAATTGCTATTAGTGTCATGAAATGTTGCTCAAATGTTGATCAATTATTGTATATGGATGAATGATCACCCTTGAGATCTAAATAGGAATGTATACGTTAGATTTGAAATGTTTGGACCTATGACTGTGATGTGCAAGAATTTATTCTCAATATTGATGTATGAAATCTTGATGTTGATTCAACTCCTATGATTATCCTATATGGATCTTGAGATAGTCCTCAATATATGACTTATGGCATTAATGTTACCCAAATCTCAAAAAAATGAAATGATAATTATGTTGATTTTCTAGATCTATAGACTTAGGGGTGAGCTATCCTGTGGACTAGGGTGGAGCCTTTCATTGGTTTTTAGCACAAAATCATGGTATTTAAATATGACATTTGTCTCAAATTGTTGAAATATGATATCTCAATCATGGATGAATAACCGCACACCTAGACCAATGTAGAATCTACACCCCTAAATGTTGGAAATGGAATACTCTTGGTTTAAAAAGCTTTATTTGTTTGACCTACAATGTAGTATCTCCAAATTGATATCTATATGATAATATCTCCAAATTTTGATTAATGTGACGATTTTCCCAATTTGATGATATAAGTGACTGTGTGCTAACTATGATGTTTAATTTCTTGATTTTGAAATAGTGTTGATTTCAAAAGGAATACCAAGTTGATTTTGATATGAAGTATGAAATTCCAATCTCAAATCATGGGTTGATTTAATTTTAGTGAATTGTTTTCTTTTAAGGTGGGAAGGATGTGATAACCTGGATTTTTGTCTCACTCAACTAAAGTACATCTTGATTCATGACATGATCTATTGCATTCAATAAACTCCCTTACCCTCAATTAAATGAGTTTGAGTCACATTTTGCTCAATTGATGTATTGGATTTGATTAAATGTCACATTGAACGTAATTGACTAAAGTTGACTGTGTTATTTTACCCTTTAGGGTGTTATAATTTTTTGATTATCTTGATTTCAATATTTTTGTATAACAATCAAAAGAAATTTGTGAATTAAACATAAACATTACACCTCAATCAGAGCTATGCTTTGGATGTCATGATTTTTGCAAGATAAAGCCTAGAAAACCAAATTTTTAATATTTGGTTAAATCCTTGTTTTAGCCGGCGCCACATCATAAATATGCCTTGCCCCTCCTCAACCAATCAGAAGCCTCATATCCTTGGGCAAAAGATCACACCTATATCCAGTGGTTGATAGGTAATCTTCCTTATCTACTCGCCAAGTATAAGAGAAGGTGATTAGAGCTATGCCAATACATGTTGTCATACCTCCTTTTTTGTAATCAACACCTCCTTCTTCATTCTTTATTCTACCTCATTCTTTCCACTCTCCTTATTTTCATTTTTCAACTTGAACAACCCTATTTCACCCCATTTCTTTCTTTGGAGCCACCATGACTATCACTCTAATTGAGCCCCCACAACACCCCTCAGCCACAATTTGGACCATGGGTGAGTCCACGCTGCCAAGGAGCACCTGGGTGGCATGTTGGTATAGCTTCCCAATCTCGTGCCATCTTTGATCCACCCACTATTGGTAGGACTTGCAGTCCAACAATGTTTCTACTTGTAGAAGGTGGATGGCCGAAGAGGATGGCCAATGGTTCTTCGATCGGGTCACGCAATGGACTAGAGCCAGTCTAACGGCCCATAGCAGGCCGCCCACTCACCATCCCTCCCTGCCTTGTTTGATCACGGTCAATGGGCCCAGACCAGGCCAGTCATGGGTTGCCAAGTGTTTGACCTCCCTCTCTTCTCTATCTTCCTCTCATAGCCTAGTGTGGGTGTTTCCTTCCTATGCAGTGCTTGATCGAGGGCCAAGATTGGCTCGTTTCAACCCTAAATGTTGATTTTGTGTCCCCTTCTTCAAATTTCCTGGTGAAATTGCAAAGGTCATATGTCATCATCCCCAGGGCACTTGTTGTCATATAATGTATTATTTTTTATCTAGAGAATGGGACCTATCAATGCAAATAGGTCATGACCTAATTCCACTAATATGCTAAATATGATAGCTTTTGATCTCTTTCTACATGTTTTATGCCATTTAATGTGCAAGCTTGATCTTTTATGCCCTAAAGCTTAAAGTTGGCCTATTATCAGTCACTTGATCATTTTGATGTATAAAGATTAGCACTTTGTCTACTTTTGTACCCTAAAATGATCTAATCTTGCTTAAAAGAACTAATATATACTTCTATACAAAAGGATACCTCTTTAATGCTAAATCTTGTTCAAAGGTGCTTCATATCTCTTAATTCTCAAGGTCAGCAACATTTTCTAGATTGGTAACCAAGAATCAAACTTGATCATTGTATCAGGCCTAAATGTAATCTATGGCTTATGTAACTTGAAAATGTGTCTCTCTATGTACTTCTTATGTTAGATCTAAACCCTAAGATAATGCTGATCTAAATATGCTCAAATCTATTATGTGATACCAAAATTACTAACCTCCTATGCTTTGTGTACTTAAAATAGTAACGGGTCATATTTGTGCCCTAATGTGATTAAATGCCCTAATCTTGACTTGAAATTGACCTAATTCACATGTTGATAACTAGCCTTCTAATCTTATATGAATCTTGCTTTAATAATAATCTATGCTACAATATAACTTCAAATCAGTATATTGGTGATGTTTATGACACTTAAATCAATTAGACCACAACTATACTCTAAGGATGATAATCTTGCATGATAATGGCTCAAAATGACTAGTTTGATTGTGTTAATCCTTACGTTGCTCATCTTACTTGAATCATAGGATTTCTCCATATACGATCTTGAAATCATGATGTTGGATTTCTAATTTGGTAGCGATGTGTCACCTAAAGATTGAAATGAATCTATGTTGTATGATGTAACATGATAATGACCTTGTATGAACTAGTTGAGACTTTGGTATTGATATTCAAGGTCTTAATCTTATTGATTAATGAGACATAATCTTGTTGAAGTTAATAATGTAAATGCCGAATGAGACTTAATAAGACCTATGTGACACATCCAACCCCCATGGTAATGATTAAAGAGACCTTATCTTGCTAATGTTAATGATGTTATACTCATTTGTAATGTTAGGATCCCTATGATGACCTATTTTCCAAGATGTAGTCAAAGCTGCTATTTATGGTTTTCTAAATCAAGTGGTTAATGTTATAATAAAAACAAGGTGAAATTTATCCTCCTATTGGCCAAACTAGTGGTATTAAACTTGCTTGTATGTATGTATGATTAAACTAGTTAGCTTTATTTACTTGTTTGAGATACTTATTCCCTATGATTAGTACTTTTTTTCTTGAAGTATGTAGAACAAACCTTAAACATAATTCAACTTAACCATTATACAAACCTTGTGCACCTACCTATATTCTCAGGGTAAGAGCACAAGGTTGGGAATCCTTCTTGAGTTGTCAAGCAACGATGGACCATGTTGATAAAAAGGGTTAACTCTTGACTTAGTCATGTAGTCCCTCACATTGAAACATGTGTCATTAGTAGCTTTTTCTTCAATGACTCTCACAAACTCTTCCTTTGGGGAAGCTAGTCAATGTGCATGTGTTATTGTTTATTATAATGGAAATGCACTTAGAATATGCTTTCATGTCAATCAGAAAGTCTTTGATATTGTTTCTCTCTTTCCTATTATTATATTATGTTTTGCTAAGCATATACATTCTCTTAAAATTGTGAATTTGTCTCTTTTTATAGAGTACTAATGTGTAATCATTTTATGATTTTTAGATTATGTGTACACTATGAGTCTTGCTATGATCATTGCATCCACTCAATTATCATAATCACTATTCTTACTTTGTTAGAATCATGTAGTGACATGTAAATGGAATTCATATGGTTTAATGTATGGGATGGAGATCTAATGTTGAGTACTGGTTTAGCATTCATGTGATATGCCATGGTGTCTCTTAACTTGTTCTTCTATGTTGTTGATTGTGTCTTTATTCATGCCTATATTATGTGATCCATTCTAGGGTGTATGCTCAGACCCTCTCGCCTTTGGCTATCTAGACATTACGGGTTTGCATTTGGTTAATAAATAGTTCTATGACATTGTCCCTTATCGTCTACACAAAATTATTTTCGACTATATATGGGTCTTTTCTATCACATTTACCTCTCATGGATCATTGGAATGGATTAAACCTGGGTTTGTTTACCAAGGATTTACCCAAACATACAATGTTGATTTCTTTAAAACATTCTCATTGATTACCCACATTGCTTCAAGCAAGATTGTAATGTCCCTTGCCACTCTCGTTGACTGGCTCTCTTGTTGAATGACCTCTATTTTAGATCGACACTTAAAATCCCTTTCTTCCTGGTGATTTAGAGGAAGAAGTGAATATGAAACACCATTTTGGGTTTTGTACTCAGGGGAAGTCTCCAAAAAGAGTCATTCAATAATCATTGTCTCTTCTTTAGTTCTTCTCAAGATGGAACCATCATTCTAGATATTATGTTGAAGAAACCATCATTCTAGACATTATGTTGAAGATATCTTTATCATAGGCAGTGATGCCCATGGGATTTTAGCATTGCAGCATGTACTCCAACAATATTTATCATACTAAGGATCTGGGACAACTTCATTGGATCTTGGGAATAGAGGTGGTATTTTCTCATCAAGGCACATGTTTATCTCAGCAGCAGTACATCATCAACCTCTTTAAGGACTATGGTATGATGAATTCTAACCTCATTTCTTCATCTATGGACTATCACAACAAAATTATGTCTAAGGGTGAGTTATTTTTTGGTCCTAAATAATATCAACACACGATTTGAAAATTCATATATCTTACAATTATCTGACCATATATTGCCTTTGTTATTAGTGTTGTTATTCAACACATGGATAAACCTCTTGCATACCACTGGTGTCAGGTACACTATGTCTTGTTCTATTTGAAAAGCGCACCTAGAAGAGATATCCTTTACAAAAAATCATAGTATACATAGATCTCTTTGACCATATATGTAGATGTTAATTGGCCTGAAGATGTGAATGATAGGAAATCTATTTCTGGCTTTTTGTTGTATTGGGTGGTCTCTCTTTAGTTGGTGGAATAAGAAGCACTCTGTTGTGACTCATTCCAGCACTGGAGTGAAATACCATGTCATGATACACACCTATCGTGAATTCAAAGGGTGGCATCTATTCTTTGAAAATTAGTTTTTCCTCTCTCCTCTCCAGCAACTCTTGTGTGTGGTAATAAGGAATATATTCATAAAGCTAATAATCCAATTTTTCACAAATGTGTAAAGTAGATTGTAGTTGAATGCCACATCATGGGTGACCTGATTCGAGACAAGAAGATCATTACACTATATATAAAAACTGAAGAACAAACTATTGATATTCCTACCAAGCCTCTTCTACCTTCATCTTTCTCGTATATGTATGGGATGTTGGGAATACTTAATGTGTAGTATCCAGCTTGAAGAAAATTATTGGTGGTATTTTATGTTATCTATTTTCTCTTGTATTATCTAATTGGGATTCCTCCAGTCAGTGTTGGTTAGGTATGTCCATAGATACAATCATGTGATGATTGACATGGTATATACCATAAAGGATTTGATTAATACTCATAAAGTGTAGACCTCTAATAATAACAACCATTCGATGGCGGGAGAAGGTTTAAAAGGGGGAAAGGCGACAGGGGAGGCGACGGTGAGGACGATCTCGGAAGGCCGATGGCGACGGCCTCCTGATCAGATCCCTGTGGCTTCATGTGCCAGGTCCTCCACGGACAACTTCGGAGTGGCCTCATCCGCGAAGATGTGGAAGGAGCTCTTTGCGGGTAAGGAGCATAATGGACACACAATGCTCCAGTTCGTTCAGCCTGAAATCGTCGACGGCGAATTGAGATACAAGAGGGAGAAAGTAGTGGAGATAGCGAAGAAATGGAGCAACACAGCAGCAGGATATATTGTCGGATTGAAGCCCCATTGGCCTACCCTTGTACGGCACTTTGAATTGGTATGGAAACCTAAATCATCTTTCGAAGTTATCCCTAGAAATAAATGCTTCTTCATCGTTAAGTTCAAGGATGCGGATGATCTTAAAACGGCCGTGGAGGGAGGGCCGTGGTTCGTCGGAGGGAAGCCGTTGCTATTGAAAAAATGGGAGATAGGTGAACCTCTGGAAAAATTGAAGCTGAGAGAAATCCCTATCTGGATCCGTTTCCCTAATTTGCCTCTAGAATTCTGGGATCAGGAAATGCTGAGTGTGCTGGGTAGTTTTATCGGTAAACCTCTCTGTGCGGATTTTGCTACCAGGGCTATGGCACGATTGGATTATGCCCGCATACAAATTTTGATTTCATCTGACTGCTGCTTTCCGAATTCAATTGTTCTAAGGAGTGATGAGGGGCACAAGGATGAAATCCAGGTCTCGTATGAATGGGTGCCAGAACTATGCTTGAAATGTGGTTGTTTCGGACACGATCAAGGGAGCTGTGGTGTGACTGAAACAAAAAAAGCATGGTTACCTGTAGTGAATGGAAATAAGAAGGATGGGAAGGATCTATCTACTGGTGTAAATGTGTCTGCTACTGCTCAAACCAGGATGATCCATGATGTTTCTGATGGTATGTTGGGTAAGGAGCAAGAATTGCAGGGCAGAAATGAAGAGAAATCTCAGGAGGTGATGTCTGTGGACTTAAACACGGGGGGACAGGGACAGACACAAATGACATTAATCACTGGAGGATCAAGAGGGAGTATAGCAGATTCTACTATTCAGGGGTCTGCTTATGTTAAAGAAGTTCAATATGTTTCTGTAACCAAGAATGCTCAACCAAGTGGCTCTTTTTATACACCTCAGTATAATATTCCTGATAAGATGAATAACATTATTGACAGCAAGCTCCACATAAAAAGACAGGTGAAGGATAGTGAAGGGTTCTACTCGGTTACTGGGAGAAATCGTTTTCCTCAAAAGAAGGCAAATAAGAGCTTGAACACTGCAAAGAAGATAGTGGAGGAAGTTTCTACCAATATGTTTGAACTATTGGATGAAACTACTGAAGAGAACACTAAATCTACTGAGACTGGCAGAGCTCCAGTCAAAGATCGTTTCAATGGGTGAAAACATTGGAGTCTTTTCCTGGAATGTCCGTGGTATAAATAGATATGGACACCAGGATAAAGTAAGAGATGTAATCTCTAAATATGATATGCCTATTAATATTCTGCTGGAAACAAAAATCAGGTATAAGAAAATTAACAAAACTGTGTATAGAGTTTGGGGTGATAAAGATTGGTGTTCTAACCACAGTTCTCATCCTCTGGGAAGAATCATTATTTTGTGGGATAAAAATGTGCTGCAATTAAGTAAAGTCCTGGAGACTGACCAATTTATCCATACTGAAGTTAAGTATAAAGATATGACATTTTTTCTTACTGCTATCTATGGTCAAAATGAGGAGAGAAGGCGTGGTGACCTTTGGGATATGATTATGAACATCCATGGAAATTGTAGATGTCCTTGGTTACTTGTTGGTGATTTTAATGCCATCCGTTTCTCTAATGAAAGGAAGGGGAGAGGGTTCTACTCTATTAAAGTTATGGATGATTTCAACGAGATTTTTGCTCAAACTGATCTTGTTGAAATGGATATGAAGGGGGCATTTTATACTTGGGATAATAGAAGGAAAGGTGACCAATTCATAATGTCCAAAATTGATAGAGTTATTCATAATGAGGAATTCAGGGATGTTTTCAAAAATTCCTGGGGAGACATACAAAGCACCATTCTGAGTGACCATCGCCAGCTGATTGTCAGAATGAGTAATGGTGTGAAGAAAAGGAAAGGGTACTTTAAATTCTTGAATGCGTGGTCTAGTCATCCTGATTTTCTGGATATAGTTAAGGAAGCTTGGAGTATTGATATTGATGGCAGCCCGATGTTCAGAATCACTAGAAAACTGAAGAATGTTAAAGAAAAACTTATTAAATGGAATAAGGAGAGATTTGGTAACATTAAAGACTCGGCTAAAGTCCTAGAGTTCGAAGCTAATGAAGCTGCTTCTATAGCAGATAATTATCCTGATGATACTAGATTGAGGGACATTGCTCTTGAAAAAAGCAAAGCTGCTAATGATGCTGCCGATAGAGAAGAGTCTTTTGCCAAGCAGCTGTCTAGAATTAACTGGCTCAAACTTGGTGATAAAAACACTTCTTTTTTCTATAACTCTATCAAATCTAGATCTGCTAGAAACCATATTAGATGTATTAATATTGAGGGAAATAAAACTTATGATGAAGAGATTATTTCTGATCATATTCACATCTATTACAATGGCATATTCAACAAATACTCGATTAAGGATGATGATTGTTGGAACTCTGATTGGTCTGTCCCTCTCTTATCTGTTGAGCATTTCGAGTTGCTTAGAAGTGTAGTTACTCCTGAGGAGGTGGAGAGAGTTATCAATGAAGTAGATGGGGACAAGGCTCCTGGACCCGATGGGTTCAATGGACACTTCTTTAAAACTACTTGGAGCATCATTGGCAAGGACGTGACTTTGGCTGTGCTTAACTTCTTCAGCAGTAACAAGTTACTTAAAGAAGTTAATAAAGCTTACATTACTCTTATCCCTAAGGTCCAAGATGCTGAAAATATTAGTGATTGGAGGCCAATAGCTCTGTGTAACTTTCTGTTCAAGATCATTTCGAAAATTCTTTCAAATAGGCTTCAGAAGATTCTTCCCTCTATTATTAGTCCTAACCAAATTGCCTTCATTAAGGGTAGGAAAATTTCTGATGCCCTTCTCCTGGCGAATGAGCTGATAAGTGACTTTAATTTGAGCAATGGAAGTGATAAAATGTGCATCAAGGCTGACCTAACAAAGGCATATGATTCTGTGAAGTGGCCTTTTCTTTTTAAAGTGATGGAAAAAATGAATTTTCCTCTTTGTTTTATTGATTGGATTAAAACCATTATGAATACCACAAGCTTGCATATTCTAGTCAATGGCTGTCCTACTAATGTCATCTATCCTTCTAATGGCATTCGCCAAGGTGACCCTCTGGCTCCTTCTCTTTTTGTAATTGCAATGCAGGGTTTCAGTGCTATGATGGAAGATTCTGTGAGGAGGGATATTTTCAAACCTTTAAAAACTGGAAGTATGTCAATGTCACACTCCTTATTTGCTGATGATGTGATGATATATGCTAAAGCCAATAATGATAATGCGATTATTCTCAAATCTCTGCTGGCACAGTTTGGGAAACTCTCTGGTTTGGAAATGAACCCTAAGAAAAGTCATATCTTCTGTAGTAAAAATGTTGATGGGGATTCCATAGCCAAAGTGTTGAACATTAATAAAGGAATTCTTCCTATGAGATATCTCGGGCTACCTCTGTTCTGTGGCAAGCTAAAAAGATCAGTCTGTCTACCTTTAATTGAGAAGATGAAGAAAAAGCTTGAAAGTTGGAAGATGGGAACCCTTTCTTTTGGAGGTAGGGTGGAACTAGTTACATCTACTCTAAATGCTTTGCATCTATTCTGGTCAGCTACTTTTCCATTACCTGCTAGTATCCTGAAGGAGATTAATAGTTTATGCAAAGCCTTTATCTGGGGAGGTATATCTCTGGACAAGAAAATACATTATGTCAAGTGGGACAATATTTGTCGACCAAAGAAGGAAGGGGGATTGGGTATTAGAAGAATTGATGATTCTAACAAAGCAGGGATGATTGTTAATGCTTGGAATATTGCTTCTAAAAAGGATTCTTTGTGGGTGAAATGGTTGAATGAAAAATATATAAAAACGGATTCTTATTGGACCTGTAAAGTTAAAGCTGAAAACTCTTGGATGTGGAAGCATATGTGCAGCTATAGAAGCATGTTTATGCCTTTGATTGATATCCATATTGGTGATGGCTCTAGCTTTAAAATCTGGAAGGACCCCTGGTTGCCAGGTAATAAGTTTCTAGGGGATTGTATAGATACAAAAAATGTTATGAGAATTGGTTTTGGGAAGGATGGATATCTTAATAACATTGTGACTGATAAAAAGTGGGATATTCCTGATAGAAGGTGCTTCAGGGAGCTTAAAGACTGCATTAATATGGCGAATATCAAGCTCTATGACAAAGATTCGATCAATTGTAAAGGGTTATATAACCTGAAGATAAAGGATGCGTGGAACATTCTTAGAGGAGAAAGTACTGCTGTAAATTGGGCGAAGTGGATCTGGAAATATGATCATCCTAGGACTCTTATAATTCATGCTTGGAAGTTTTTCTTGGCTAAGTTGCCTACCCTGGACTATCTTCAGAAGGTCAATTATCAGTTTGCACCCCGATGTGCCCTCTATGAAAGAGATATTGAAAACATTGAGCATCTCTTCTTCAAGTGCAGTTTTGCTGTTGGCTTGTGGAAGAGGGCGAGGTATTGTAATTTTGTTGATAAGCTTCCAAGGATACCTGCTGATTGCCTTTGGTTTGTGTCTAAGAAACAACAACTTTTGTGCTTGTCCATTCTCTATCACATCTGGAGAGAAAGAAACTCTGTAATCTTCAGGAACTCCAGCTTGGATCTCAATAAATGCTGGAACAACATTCGAGATCTAGTCTCGTTATATGAGTAGCATACCTATGTTCTTGACACATTCTTTGAATAGGTTCTTTCTATTTTCTTCTGTTTGTTGTGTACTTTGGTACATGAGCTTTATATGTACATAAACCATCTTTGTCTCAATAAAAAAGGTAAGGCGCTTACTGAGCAAAAAAAAAATACTCATAAAGTCAAGCTTGCAATTCATTTTGTTTTATTTAGTTATGAGATAATGAGGAAATATTATGAATGTCTAGAGAATAATATTACTTAATGATGTATGTCTTCATGTTTAAGACTAGGGGAAATGAGATCATAAAGATGTTAAGAGTACATATACATATTCTCATTATTTCCCTAGTTGGTTGCTACTTTGAAAGGTAGATAGACACCAGTAACACAAAAGACTAGAGTGTGGGTTGGTTGATGATAGAATCTCATTAGTCATGATATGGTAATATCAAACCAAAAACAAAGATTCATTTTATAGAACAATGTATCAGACAAACCCACCTTGAGAAGTGACACATGGAAACCATCATTGGTGGTCATAGTCATCTCTCATAGTGAAAGTGGTGATTGTGATTCGTAGACCTGAAATCACTACACTCGTCACATGTTGTTGGGTACGCTTTGACATCATCAAACGCAATCTTGAAACATGGGTTGTTATAATGGTGATGATTGCGTAACTTTGACACATGGGATATGGGGATTTGTCCATCTTGCTAGAGTATGATACGCTTCCACATTAGTTAATCTTGTTACATTAGTTAATAATGTTTTGTTCGAATGGTGTATCACATATAGAGTCACACACATAGGAACTTATCTAGAAGAGAAGTTTGATTGTGAATGACAATTGGATTGATTACTAAAGTGTTTAGGTATTCAATTCACACAATTGATTGCTTGAATGGCTGACCAGATCTACCAAACGACCATCTCACTGAGTGAGATGGCCATTTGGGCAGCCATACATGCGTCTCATGTAGTTGAGATGGTTGTTTGGGATTCAGGTTAATCGAAGATTGAATTGGCAAAGTTTTTCCCTTGAACCGACCGGCTCAATATGATTGAACCTACTGGCTCATCTAAACTCACCAAACAACCGTATGAGTAGTGAGACGGGCATATCACTTGGGTGAGACGGCCCAGTTGGGTCGAATGAAGGTTTGGGATGTTTCCCGAATAATTTCGATAGTTCTTACTTTAGGAATAAGGAAATTAATATGAGATATTAATTAGCCACTTGATAAGCGAGACTGAGAATTGCATGATCATGCACATGTGAATCAATATATGATATTGAGGTCACATTGTCTCAGATAGTCCGTTGTTGGTTCAAGGAACATAGATTTAATGTTGAGAGTATGATCATTCCATGTCTTGAGTTCATCTGGGATATCAGTGACAAAGGAATTATACAATCCTTGCAACACCTTATACAGAATGTAGGCTGAAGTTTTTCTCCAACTTTCCATTCACTTGGGTAGCATTGGTGTGTGACTAGGCACCTCTCCTTGCTTTTGATGTCATAATTTAGTTATGGATATTCACTACGAACATGATATGGGACATTTATGGTCACACACATTGGAATTCATGTAGAAGAGGAGTTTAATCTTGAATGATGATTGGATTGATTACTAAAGTATTTAGTTACTCAATTCACACAACAAATTGGGTGACTGCACTTGTGTCAACACGTCCCATTATCATACAGATAACGAGGTGTTACGCGACAACGTGCGGAAATCACCATAACCACAGATTATGAAAACACGGGTTAATTAAAATTGAATGCGGAAAACTGATAAACTATGAAACTGTTACATTCCAGTCCCCATCCTGCACAGAAACATATCATATATATACATACACAAGATCTGCTACGTGTCCACAGCTCAGGAACAGCTATTCATCCATCCCATGAGTTCACCACTTGTTCATATACATAGAGGCCCGCATCCGGCCAACAACAGGATATACAAACATTATCGATCGTTCATCGTGAAACAACGTCAAAACACTGCCAAGGACCTGAGAGTATAGGTATGACTCTAGACTCTACTACAAAACATCCAAAATAGCAGCATATCCATCGCTTGCCTTCTACTGCTCGTCTAGCTGCTCGGCCGCAACACCACGACCACCACCACATCTAGCACAACCACCAAAAAAGGGTGTAAACCAACGGGGTGAGACAATTGAACAATTATCCCAGTGGGAAAAATAACTCCCCACCGCAACTACAGAACCTCAACAAGATAAACTATAACAGCAGATAACTAATAACAAGTATAACAAGAGCAGTCTATATATATATAAAGCAAAGCTATTCTTACTGACAAACTTATCAGCTGTATAAAAGCATATAACCAGATATCTCTCAATGGAACATGATTGACAAGATAAGATTTATCACTATGTAACATGATTATCAGAATAAGGTATATTGTCACTCAACCTGATTATCAAAATAAGACATATCACCACATACCTGATGAATATAGAAGTAACTGCAAGATATAACAGAGATATTACACAAACAAGGTCTCAACCAATGTTTCGTGTTTATCTTAAGCAGTAAGTACTAAACGGGTGTATTACGTATTATTATTCCCTGAGGATTTGAACCGTACCGTTCAAATCCAACCTTCGGTTATGAAACCCAAGCCGGTGCCATACAAGGTCAATGGAAGAGTCAGACTCCACGACCTCCCACCTCGTGGTCAGTACACGAGCACAACACAAGCAGGACCGCAGTCTCATGCTGAAGTGGTTTAAGCCATAGGGTCAGCTCATAGGCTACCCTCACTCTAGCCCGCCTTGGTACATGTCTCGGCACTAGTAAAACTGAGCCACAGGCCTATTCACCGTGCTCTGAGCCATGAACGCATTCATGGTCCTCACATCACATATCCTGAGCCATGGGCCTGTTCACCATGCTCCATATACATATATCTGAGTCTGCAACTGAAGTTACACTCTTACCTCCTCATTTTTAGGCTAGGAGCAACCTACACATATTCAACAATATGCACTTCCAGGTTAACCTGTAGGAGAACCCATTTCACCATCACCATGTCCTGACGATGATGGATCTATGTCCAGGGAAAACTACATGATATGATTCCACTTTAATTATTTAGTATCTTTTAGATGGATTGCAAGATTCAACCAAGTTGTATAACATGCAAGATATAACAGAAAGTAAATAACATTATATTATTATTGAAACCACATCAACCTGATCCATCTCAAGGATTCAACATCACATGTTACCACTTGGCCTCTTGCCAACCATCCAGATCCATCTCAAGGATCACCACATACCAAATAATCTCAATCCATCATCATGTATGGCCAATGCCTCTTCAAGGCTTACATCATCATCATGGAACAACACATCATACATAAAATCTCATCAATCAGAGTATTATCAAAGTGATGTTACTCATCACATATGTCACATAGACTTTTCATGGCTAAACATCACCTGCATGGTTAGGGTACACAATAATGTTACTTTCAACATAAAGACTATACTTACCATCACAAGATGATATTCAAGATACTGTACTTATTCTTACACTATTTGATGATCAAGTGTATTAAGCACATCATTAACAAACCATACCTATACTTATCCTCATCTCAAAATTATACAAATAATCAAGGTGTTCACTATATATAGAAATCATGTTGAGTATACAGAGCAAACACTATTATTACCACTATCATTAATGTCACCATCCACTATCATCATTATTATTATATCATTAAGAAAGCTATTAGTGTAACTGCCACTTAGCATCATCATTAACAGATAAGCATAAGGATCATATCGTTACCACTACCTTCCTTATTATCATCACTACTATTATCAACATCATTACTACCATTATTACCATCGTTATTGTTGTAAGGCATCACTATCGTTTGTTTATGTATAACCAACCAATTCCATGGTACAAGGAACCGTCACTAGAAGATCACACAACCCTCACTATAACTCGGCTTCAAAACCTGCATCCAAACACAAACAACAACGACTAGCAAGAAGGGAAGCAACGCTGCGCGACACAACGTTACAAGGGTAACACGCGTCATAGGGGAAACGGTGTGTCGGGCATCCACGTGTGTCGGGCAACGCCCATTGCACCTCCTACCGGCCGACACACCAAGAAGTGTGACACCCGTCACAGCCCAAACGCAATGGCCGATACTCAAGGGCTATCGTCCATATCTCAACCCATTTCATAACCAGGAGAGAGAGATAACTTGCTCCACTAAACGTGCCACAACAACCCATGGCCTAACGGCCATCACACACCAAAGAAAAAGGGTGTGACTCCCATCACAACCCATCCCTATCAGCCATAACAACATAAGGCTATCGCCCACCAACAACCACCATGCTCAACAAGGCCTATCGGCCAACACTCCAAACATAGCCTATCGTTCAACTCAAGGAAACAAGCCACACATGGCCCTGTCGTCCAACACTAACAAGCCACCACTTCTACTTAGTCTATCGTCCATCAAGAACAAAGGTGTTGCTCATCACAAGAAGAACCCTATAGTCCATCAGGATCACCATATCGGCCAACACTCACACAAGCTCAACCTATCGCCCATCACAAGGGCAGGGATATCACCCAACACCAAGAACACACACACCATGTCGTCCATCACAAGACACTCATATCGTCCAACACAAGACACTCATATCGTCCAACACACCCAAACAAGAGAGGGTATCGCCCATCACAGGTCATCACCAACCTCCAACACAAGGAGACTCAAACCCTAGAAGGCAAGGTACACATGGAAACCCTAAACCCTAAGGGGGATTCGGTCACCAAAGGTACAAAAGCAAGGAACTAATCTAAGCTACTAGCATAAGAACAAGATTATAACAAGAGGTAATGGAGTTAGGGTTAGAAATTATGCAACCCGCCTTAAGGTCCAAGCTCCAAGGAAGAAGAAGCACTCCAAGGTCCAAGGGATATCGTCCACCAAAGATGATCCAAGAGAGGGTATCAGCCACCACTACAACTCCAGGAGAGTGTATCGGCCGACACAAGCAAGAGAGGGAAGGAGTGTCGTGCACTCAAGGTGGAGGAGAGACCAAAAGATCAAAGGAAGCTAAGGCAAGGGAAAGGACCACCTATATAGAAGGAAAGGGAGGAGAAAACAAGGTAGATCCATGCTATGTGTCGTCCACCCAAGGGACACTTGTCCTAGGGCTCAAACCACCACCCTAGCATGGCATGAGACACTTGTCCAAGATATGCACCAAGTGTCCACCAAACATGGTCAAGGCTGGACCAAGCATCATGGCTGACACAACAAGCAGATCCACTGGGCGACACCAAGGTACCTGGGTGACACCCCACATAGTTGGCCAACACAAGGCTCAAGCAAGCCCAAACAAGGCACCTCAAGGCCCAAACAAGCTCAACCAATGCCCAAGAAACTCAAACAACAAGCCCAAGCCTTCCTCTCAACCCTAGAGGAAGCAAAGAGAGGGAAACATCTCACAAGATGGAAAACTTGCACACAAAACCCTAAACTTGGGTTATTTGCAAGTAGCCCCCTCAAACTCTCAACAAAGCACAACAAAACCCTAATCACCACTAAAGGTGATTAGCAGGCACCAAAGCACCAAGATTAAGCAAAACAAATAGGGTAAACCCTAAACGAAGGTCAGGGTCCTTACAAGCTAACCCCCTTTAAGGGATTTCGTCCCCAAAATATGAAGAGAAAAGCGAGGGATACTTCCTCCTCATCTCTCCCTCAAGCTCCCACGTGGCTTCCTCAATGCCACACCGCTGCCAAAGAACCTTCACAAGAACCAGATATTTCCTCTTCAGCTTCTTGATCCTTCTGTCATGGATCGCCACAAGACCTTCCTCGTAGGTCACATCTACATCAAGCTCAACCTCAACTGGCTGTATCACGGTACCCGAATCCGGATGACTCTTCTTCAGCATACTGATATGGAACACTGGATGCAACCTGTGCAACTCTGGAGGCAACTCTAACTCATAAGCTACCTTACCAACACGTGTTATGACTGAGTAAGGCCCCATATATCTGGGAGCTAACTTACCCTTCCGTCCAAACCTTAGCACACCCTTCCACAGTGAGACTTTAAGATACACTTTGTCTCCTACTTGGAACTCCAAAGGTCATCGGCGATTGTCTGCATAAGACTTCTACGTGTCATGTGCCACTTTCAACTATTGCTGTATCACCTTGATCTTATCTATCGTCTGCTATACTAACTCAGGACCCAAAAGCTGATACTCACCAGACTCATACCAACACAAAGGAGATCTGCACTTCCTTCCATACTAAGCCTCATAAGGAGCCATGTCGATGCTTCGCTGATAACTGTTGTTGTAAGCAAACTCTATCAAACTCAGATGTACATCCCAGTTGCCTAGAAACTGCAAAACACAAGATCGAAGGAGATCTTCCAAAATCTAAATAGTCCTCTCAAACTGTCCATCTGTCTGCGGGTGAAAAGTTGTACTGAACCTCAACTGCATTCCCAACGCTCTGTGCAACTGTTCCCAAAAACGACTCGTAAACTGAAGACCACTGTCAGAAACTATCGTTGTTGGCACACCATGCAAACGTACTATCTCATCCACATAGACTCGAGCTAGTTTCTCGGTTGTATATGTCATCTTTACTGGTAGGAAATGGGCAGACTTAGTCAATCTGTCCACTATTACCCAAATGGAATCATGATTCCTAGTTGTCCGGGGTAGACAAACTATGAAATCCATGGTTATATGATCCCATTTCCACTGCGGTATCGGCAAAGGTTGCAATGTACCAGCCAGCTTATGATGCTCAGCCTTCACTTGCTGACAAACCGCACATCTCGCCACGAACTCAGCTACATCTCTCTTCAAACCGGCCCACCAATACAACTCCTTCAGACTATGATACATCTTGGTGACACCTGGATACATAGCATACATTGACGTATGTGCTTCCTTAAGCACCAACTTCCTCAGATCATCAACATCTGGAACCACCATTCTATCATGATAGCAAACTAGTCCATCCTCGAACTCATGAAACCCATCACGCTTGTTGCTGCCGAACTCTGATCTGATCAACTGTACCGCATCATCTACCTGTTGTGCATCCTTGATCTGTTGTCTCAACATAGGCTTAACTTGCATCTGAGCAAAAAGACCAGACAACAAAGAAACTTCCATCTGCACATTCAATTGTCGCTGAGAAACAAACATATCTCGCTTATGGCATACCAGAGAACTCAACTGTGCCTTCTTTGAAGAAAGAGAAAAAGACTTTCTGCTGAGCGCATCAGCTACCACGTTCGCCTTACCAGGATGATACTTGATAATGCAGTCATAATCATTGATTAACTCCATCCTTTGTCATTGTCGCATGTTCAACTCTTGCTGCGTAAAGACATACTTCAGATTCTTATGATCCGTAAAGATTTGACATACTTCTCTGTACAGATAGTGTCTCCAAATCTTTGACGCATGAACCACTACTGCCAACTCCAAATCAAGAGTCGGATAGTTCTCCTCATGTTTCTTGAGCTGTCGTGAGGCAAAAGAAACTACATGATCTTCCTGCATCAACACGCAACCTAAACCTTTCTTGGAAGCATCACAAAAAACAACATAGCCTTTCCCAGGCTCTGGCAAGATCAACACTGGAGTACTGGTCAGCTTCTCCTTTAAACTCTGAAAAGCTTGCTGACATTGATCATCCCAAACAAAAGGTACATCCTTCCTGGTCAACTTCGTCATCGGCAACGCGATCACACTGAAGTCCTTGATAAACCTCCGGTAGTATCCTGCCAAACCAAGGAAACTACGAACTTCTATCAGTGTCTTCGGTTGTTCCCAATCCACAACGGATTCCACCTTCTTCGGATCTACTTTGACTCCTTCGGCAGATATCACGTGACCTAAGAAAGTCACTTCCTCCAACCAGAACTCACACTTACTGAACTTGGCATACAACTGATGTTGACGAAGAAGAGTCAACGCTCGACGAAGATGTTGCTCATGCGCTAGCCTATCCCGACTATAGATCAAGATGTCATCTATAAAGACTACAACAAACTGATCTAAGAACGGACAGAACACTCTGTTCATCAGATCCATGAAAGCAGCAGGTGCATCGGTTAGCCCAAACGGCATAACCACGAACTCAAAATGACCATACCTCGTCCTGAAAGCTGACTTTGGTATGTCATCTGCCTTTATCATCAACTGATGATATCCGGACCATAGATCGATCTTCGAAAACACTGTAGCACCACACAACTGATCAAACAGATCATCTATCCTCGATAATGGGTACTTATTCTTGATCGTGACTTTGTTCAACTGTCGGTAGTCTATACACAACCGCATCGAACCATCCTTCTTCTTAACAAACAACAATGGATCTCTCCAAGGCGACGTACTCGGTCAGATAAAACCTTTCTCCAACAAATCTTGCAACTGCTTCTTCAACTCTGCCATCTTTGTTGGAGCCATCCTATATGGTGACTGTGCAACTGGTTGTGTTCCTGGAACTAGATTGATCTCGAAATCAATCTCTCGGGGTGGAGGAACACCAAGAAACACGTATGCAAACTCTCGAACAACTGACACCTCCTCGAGGCTAGGACCTTTCGCCTTGGTAACCACAACGATATCCATCACGTGAGCTAAGAACGCCTCACATCCCTATCGTAACAACTTGTCTGCCACCATAGCTGATACCAAACATGTCGGAAGAATCTTCCTATCTCCCTGGAAGATCCACTTCTCTCCAGCAACATCAAACACTGCCTGCTTGGAACCACAGTCCAAAACAACCTTATACTTCTCTAAGGTATCCATCCCAAGTATAACATCGAAACCATGCATATCAAGTGGTATAAGATCCACTTGTATGCGGTGTCCCGAGAAAGACAAGACACATGATGGACACTCTTCTCGAAGCAAGGAGGAACCATCAAGAGGGGTTTCTAACAACAAGCTATCCTTCTTACAACTAACATGTAAATGACAATTTTCAAGCATACTATAGGTGATAAAAGAGTGTGTAGCACTCGGGTCAACCAGAACAGATATAAAGCAAGAAGAAGACATATCAGAATGAAATAACTCCATCTGACCTGTCACCACTCGCAGGTTGACTATCGCCTCTGGCTGACTCATGGCATAGAATCGAGCTGTTGCTTGCTGTCCACAACCTCTTCTTCCTTGAGCAGACGATCCCGCTTGAGACGCCTGACCGCATCCTCATCCTCTGCTACCACTGGGCTGTGGTCTCTTTGACCTCTGAAAACTCTGCCTCGGCTGCTGCATCACTTCAACGTCTCTATTCGGGCAATTGAACTTCCAATGCCCGACCTGTCCACAAAGATGACATGACTTGTCCTCAAACTGTGGCCTAGCTGGCCCTGTCACTTTCACAGAAGTTGAACTATGCGCTTTAGACGGAGAAGAAACATAACCTCTCCCCTTACTCAGAGACCACTGAGAAGGTACACCAGAACTTCTCATCGCTGACGGTGCCGAAAACTTGGGCTTCTTAAAGCCACCAAACCTCCGTCCTTGAAACTGAGCAGGTCTCTTGTGAGACATAGACTCTCTTTTCTCCGTTACTGTCCTCTCGATCCGCCGAACAGATTCCATGAACGTAGCAAACCGTTATTGGTTCTCCAACGCAGACACTGGGGTTTTCAACTCAGCACTCAAACCCTTCTCGAAGCGTCTGATCCGCTCCTCATCTGTTGCCGCCATGTGAGGACAGAACCTCAACAGATCCATAAACTTGGTTTCGTACTCAGTGATGTTCATCATTCCTTGTCTCAGGTTCTCGAACTGACTAACCTTCTCATCCAGATACGTCTTCAGGAAGTATCTAGTGATGAAATCGCGTCAGAACACTTCCCAACAGATCACCTCGCCAGGCCGCTTCTCTTCTTCGATGGTCCACCAGTTACCAGAACTACCTTTCAGAAGGTAGACAGCATGCTTTACCTTGTCTGCTTCGGGGATGTCAAGAATCCAGAAAGCCTTCTCAAGACTTGTCAGCCAAAGATCTACATCAGCTGGATTATCCGTTCCAGCATAATCCGAAGCTCTGACTTAGCGAAGCCGCTCAAAGGTCTTCCCAATACCCAATGCTTCTTCATTGGGAACCTGTGCTCGTAGAGGAGGCACTGGTAATCGCTCAACCATGAGATTCAACGTAGCCATTAACTGCCCCATAAGCTATTGGTAAGCAAGATATTCAAGTATGGCTGGGTTAAATTGGGGAGCCTCAGGCACCCGATCGTCATGTGCCTATCCATCTGCTTTATCAACTGATGCAGCATCACTGTGAGCATGTTCTTCATGGTTTCCAGACATCTTGTCTTTTCTTCCTTTGAGGGCAGAAGATGTTGTAAGAAAACCTAGAAAACTCATAAGAACAGACTCAACCTAGTCCTAAATCCCTGTAGACTCAATGAACCTATAGCTCTGATACCGAAACTTGTGACAACACATCCCATTATCATACAGATAACGAGGTGTTACGCGAAAACGTGCGGAAATCACCATAACCACATATTATGAAAACACGGATTAATTAAAACTGATTGCGGAAAACTAATAAACTGTGAAACTATTACATTCCAGTCCTCATCCTGCACAGAAACATATCATATATATACATACACGAGATCTGCTACGTGTCCACAGCTCAGGAATAGTTGTTCATCCATCCCATGAGTTCACCACCTGTTCATATACATAGAGGCCCGCATCCGGCCAACAACAGGATATACAAACATTATCGATCGTTCATCGTGAAACAACGTCAAAACACTGCCAAGGACCTGAGAGTACAGGGATGACTCTAGACTCTACTACAAAACATCCAAAATAGTAGCATATCCATCGCTTGCCTTCTACTGCTTGTCTAGCTGCTCGGCCGCAACACCACGACCACCACCACATCTAGCTCGACAACCTAAAAAGGGTGTAAACCAGCGGGGTGAGATAATTGAACAATTGTCCCAGTGGGAAACATAACTCCCCACCGCAACTACAGAACCTCAGCAAGATAAACTATAACAACAGATAACTAATAACAAGTATAACAAGAGTAGTCTATATATATATATATATATATATATATATATATATATATATATATATATATATATATATATATATATATATATATATATATATATATATATAAGCAAAGCTATTCTTATCGACAAACTTACAAGCTGTATAAAAGCACATAACCAGATATCTCTCAATGGAACATGATTGACAAGATAAGATTGATCACTATGTAACATGATTATCAGAATAAGGTATATTGTCACTTAACCTGATTATCAAAATAAGACATATCACCACATACCTGATGAATATAGAAGTAACTACAAGATATAACAGAGATATTACGCAAACAAGGTCTCAACCAATGTTTCGTGTTTATCTTAAGCAGTAAGTACTAAACGGCTGTATTACGTATTATAATGCCCTGAGGATTTGAACAGTACCGTTCAAATCCAACCTTCGTTTACGAAACCCAGGCCGGTGCCATACAAGGTCAATGGAAGAGCTGGACCCCACGACCTCCCACCTCGTGGTCAGTACACAAGCACAACACAAGCAGGACCGCAGTCTCATGCTGAAGTGGTCTAAGCCACAGGGTCAGCTCCATAGGCTACCCTCACTCTGGCCCACCTTGGTACAGGTCTCGGCGCTAGTAAAACTGAGCCACGGGCCTATTCACCGTGCTCTGAGCCATGAACGCATTCATGCTCCTCACATCACATATCCTGAGCCATGGGCCTGTTCACCATGCTCCATATACATATATCTGAGTCTGCAACCGAAGTTACACTCTTACCTCCTCATTTTTAGGCTAGGAGCAACCTACACATATTCAACAATATGCGCTTCCAGGTTAACCCGTAGGAGAACCCGTTTCACCATCACCAAGTCCTGACGATGATGGATCTATGGCCAGGGCAAACTACATGATATGATTCCACTGTAATTATTTAGTATCTTTTAGATGGATTGCAAGATTCAACCAAGTTGTATAACATGCAAGATATAACAGAAAGTAAATAACATTATATTATTATTGAAACCACATCAACCTATTCCATCTCAAGGATTCAACATCACATGTTACCACTTGGCCTCTTGCCAACCATCCAGATCCTTCTCAAGGATCACCACATACCACGGAATCTCAATCCCTCATCATGTATTGCCAATGCCTCTTCAAGGCTTACATCATCATCATGGAACAACACATCATACATACAATCTCATCAATTTGAGTATTATCAAAGTGATGTTACTCATCACATATGTCACATAGCCTTTTCATGGCTAAACATCACATGCATGGTTAGGGTACACAATAATCATACTTTCAACATAAAGACTATACTTACCATCACAAGATGATATTCAAGATATTGAACTTATTCTTACACTATTTGATGATCAAGTGTATTAAGCACATCATTAACAAACCATACCTATACTTATCCTCATCTCAAAATTATACAAATAATCAAGGTGTTCACTATATATAGAAATCATGTTGAGTATATAGAGCAAACACTATTATTACCAATATCATTACTGTCACCATCCACTATCATCATTATTATTATATGATTAAGCAAGCTATTAGTGTAACTGCCACTTAGCATCATCATTAACAGATAAGCATAAGGATCATATTGTTACCACTACCTTCCTTATTATCATCACTACTATTATCAACATCATTACTACCATTATTACCATCGTTATTGTTGTAAGGCATCACTACCGTTTGTTTGTGTATAACCAACCACTTCCATGGTACAAGGAACCATCACTAGAAGATCACACAACACTCACTATAACTCGGCTTCACAACCTGCATCCAAACACAAACAACAACGGCTAGCAAGGAGGGCAGCAACGCTGCGCGACACATCGTTACAAGGGTAACGCGCATCAGAGGGGAAACAGGGTGTCGGGCATCCATGTGTGTCGGGCAACGCCCGTTGCACCTCCTGCCGGCCGACACACCAAGAAGTGTGACACCCGTTGCACCTCCTGCCGGCCGACACACCAAGAAGTGTGACGCCCGTCACAGCCCAAATGCAACACCCGATACTCAAGGGCTATCGTCCATATCGCAACCCACTTCACAACCAGGAGAGAGAGATAACTTGCTCCACTAAACATGCCACAACAACCCACGGCCTAACGGCCAGCACACACCAAAGAAAAAGGGCGTGACGCCCGTCACAACCCAACCCTATCGTCTGTCACAACACAAGGCTATCGCCCACCAACAACCACCATGCTCAACAAGGCCTATCGACCAACACTCCAAACATAGCCTATCGTTCAACTCAAGGAAACAAGCCACACATGGCCCTGTCGTCCAACACCAACAAGCCACCACTTCTACTTAGTCTATCGTCCATCAAGAACAAAGGAGTTGCTCATCACAAGAAGAACCCTATTGTCCATCAGGATCACCATATCGGCCAACACTCACACTAGCTCAACCTATCACCCATCACAAGGGTAGGGATATCGCCCAACACCAAGAACACACACACCATGTCGTCCATCACAAGACACTCATATTGTCCAACACAAGACACTCATATCGTCCAACACACCCAAACAAGAGAGGGTATCACCCATCACAGGTCATCACCAACCTCCAGCACAAGGAGACTCAAACACTAGAAGGCATGGTACACATGGAAACCCTAAACCCTAAGGGGGATTCGGTCACCAAAGGTACAAAATCAAGGAACTAATCTAAGCTACTAGCATAAGAACATGATTATAACAAGAGGTAATGGAGTTAGGGTTAGAAATTATGCAACCCGCCTTAAGCTCCAAGCTCCAAGGAAGAAGAAGCACTCCAAGGTCCAAGGGATATCGTCCACCAAAGCTGATCCAAGAGAGGGTATCAGCCACCACTGCAACTCCAGGAGAGTGTATCGGCCGACACAAGCAAGAGAGGGAAGGAGTTTCGTGCACTCAAGGTGGAGGAGAGACCAAAAGATCAAAGGAAGCTAAGGCAAGGGAAAGAACCACCTATATAGAAGGAAAGGGAGGAGAAAACAAGGTAGATCCATGCTATGTGTCGTCCACCCAAGGGACACTTGTCCTAGGGCTCAAACCACCACCCTAGCATGGCATGAGACACTTCTCCAAGATATGCACCAAGTATCCACCAAACATGGTCAAGGCTGGACCAAGCATCATGGGAGACACAACAAGCAGCTCCACTGGGCGACACACCAAGGTACCTGGGCGACACACCACATAGTTGGCTGACACAAGGCTCAAGCAAGCCCAAACAAGGCACCTGAAGGCCCAAACAAGCTCAACCAAGGCCCAAGAAACTCAAACAACAAGCCCAAGCCTTCCTCTCAACCCTAGAGGAAGCAAAGAGAGGGAAACATCTCACAAGATGGCAAACATGCACACAAAACCCTAAACTTGGTTTATTTGCAAGTAGCCCCCTCAAACTCTCAACAAAGCACAACAAATCCCTAATCACCACTAAAGGTGATTAGCAAACACCAAAGCACCAAGATTAAGAAAAACAAACAGGGTAAACCCTAAACGAAGGTCAGGGTCCTTACAACACTGCTAAATGACCATCTCACAGATGGCTATTTGGGTAGCCAAACAATCATCTCAAGTGTTGAGATGACCGCTTGGGTCGTCAGGCTAATCAGAAATTGAATTGGCTAATATCTGCCCAAATTGAGGTGTGAACTGATCGATTTAATGTGTTGAACCAACCGGTTTGACTCGACTCACCAGACATCTATCTCACATCTACGAGATAGTTGAGTTAGGCCGATGGAAGGTTCTAGATACTTTCCCAAATTGTTTCGTTTGCATAATACTTGTGGTGTAAGGAATTAATGTCTAACATTAATGGGAAACGAGTTGCCAATTTCGTATGCGATTGGTAAACTATAAAATGGCCATTTGGCAGTGTGAGATGACTATGTCGTGTGACCAGCCAACTATCTTGCGGTTCACATGTTGCAAAAATATATGAATGAAGTATGATTTTGATGAAAGTATCAAGAAACTTTTATGAGATCAAATGTTGAAATACTTTATATCGATACCTTGAGTACCTTCAAAATAGGACTGTGATAATGCATCACAAGTCGCATCCATATGAACATGATGATATGCCAGATTGAAGGAATTATACCATGATGAGTCATGAGATAATTATCAATTAATCTAATCTTCTTGTCCTCATAAATATACATCTTTCACTAAATAATGTACCATCTAAATGGTTTATAAGACATCATATATGATATGATTTGGGAATGTCCCAATATGTCTAAAGGATTGAAACCTACATTGAAAAAATAGTTTCTTAAAAAGGTTTATCCACAAACCATAATTGTTGAATGTTACTATTAATCCCAATCCATTAACAAAAGTGTTTTGTTGATGGGATAACTGTGTTCCTAAAGAATCAGTGGGGGTAAAAGTAGAAGAAGAAATGCTTGAGGTCAACAAAGAGGTATAATGAGAAATAAGAGAATCACAAGTTGTTGTGGAATCTCAAGTTCATCATGTAATAGAACAAAATAGTTCTAGTAGAATATGTTTGAGACTGGAGGATTGTGAATCCAACAACTCACATATGTTGGTCATGACAAGATGAGCCAACTAATCAACTAGAAGCTATTAAGAACCATAATGAACTTTTAGGTCAAACTCAAGAACCTTTGATCTTGCTTCATGGTGTAGTTGAACCGTCTCTCACATGGGTAGTTCAACTGCATCTGTCCCTTAACAGAACTCTTCCTTATCTAGGTAAGGCGACCTACCATAACCCACATTGTATCTCGACCTTCCTCGATCCAGGGAAGACCTATCACAACATCCATAGTGTTGAGCTCTCATTCCCTCTCAAGGATTCTTTTATCCTCTATGTCGATACACTGGGTTACTGGGGTTCGTCCTTTACCTCTTGGCTTGTATGGCCATACACCACATGCAACTTCATCTTAATCATCCAAAGTGCTACTATCATTTTCCACGGTGTAAGATGATCTCCAACCATGACTCCCTATATGTCATGATTCTTTCAAGATCAACTCCTCGAAACCCTAAACCACTCTAGTTGGGGTTTCATCACCTTCCCTTCCAAAGAAGTACATCTGAGGTTTTACCATCATCCTTTCATTGCATCAAGAACTAGGCTGGCTAACCAAACAACCCTTAACTTTTCAACGCATCTTGTTTCATCTGAGTGTTATCCAAACACCTCTCTTTTTCAAACTTAGGGTTGGCCAAACAAACTCTTCTAACTCCTAGTCAACCAAGTCTTAATCAGATCATTCATTATGATTTCACATCCTTAGGTAACATTACACTTCCATGTACTTTGCTTATTATGTCACCTTAAACTATATGTTCATCTTCATAAGAGCACTCTATGATTCCATCATCATGGTGATCAAACTCAACCTGGTATAACTTGTAAGCTCTACATCCTCATAAGGTGATCACCTCATTCCTCTTAGTGTTTGCAAGCCATCCATCATTCATTCACTTTACCATGGTAAGATATCTTCTCTATCCACATTTCTCGTGGCAACGCTCCAACTACATCATCTCTTATCCTTGGTGTATGACATGCATAATGTCCTATCTCTCACCCCCATAAAAAGAGGAAATAAGCATTTGGCTACAGTCCAAATACAGAGTTCTTCCTGTTCCAAGAGTAGAGATGGTACATCCCACCTTGTCGGTACACCTTTAAATCTAAGTTGCAACGTGCCACATATGTCTCTTCATCACAACCATTATGATATCAAAACTAGTCTTGAACCTACTGAGGTTTATATCCTTAGTCAAATCCTCTAGGTCCATAGGGTACCGACTCTTCTGGGGTCATCCCTCTTCCCTCATGCATCAAGAGAGTGCCCTACTCATCTGCCCTTTAGGTCCCATGAGTTCATGAAGGTGATCAATCTCCTAACCCATGGCCCTCAGACAATGATAGTTGTTACCTCCCGACCCTATGGTCATGTGCAACTGGGGAATTAGGCAACTCCTACTTTCATCGGTCTTATACCTACCTGACCCTAGGATAGACTTAGGATTATTCATTATAGTACATATTCACTTAGAACCTTACCCAAGTCTTCATCATATCTCTTTCTGCATTCATGGGCTGACCTTCATCCTTTCATTGAGATCATGGCAACATGCCCACCTTGGTCAAGCCCTATACCAGATACCTCCATGGTAACACATCTACATGCACCTAGAGATGGATATCTGTGGGCCTACGGGTTCATACTCATACCATGTACTTTTCTCTTAACTTCTCAAGATCCTACGAGACCTCTTTAGGTTACCTTGAACCAACAAAACTGATATACACCCTTCCAAAGGGGTTCCTCTCCGAGGATGGGAGGAAAACTATCTCTAAGGTCACAAAAGCTCTTAGGTCTAGGGTTTACATCCACCCGAGCCTACTTAACCCTAGAAAACCATTAAGGCACAAGAAGATCACTTATTGAACCATACTAGGTCATACTTGTCCTCTTTCCTCAATGATGGATCAAAGTCATACCTTCCTTTATCATTAACCTAGCTATGAGGGGTTCATTACACATACTTTAAACTTAAGGGACTTCCCTTTTCCATTATTTATGAGGCGTACCATGCTCGAAACTATAGAAACTTAATTCTCATCATGAGAATTAGGTATACCACTTCCCCTCTTAGGCCTAGGATCCCTAGGTTTACTTTTAGGTGTCCAACTGCACGCTCTATTTCTGAACCATGAATTAAGCTGGAAAAAGGCGTCTCGTGCACTTCCTATCATCCTTCTTCTCGATCAACACTTAGGGTTGGGTCCTCCTAAAGATAACCAAGATATCATCAACTTTTAGGGATCGATCATGAGGCAACCCCTGTCATCCATTGTTTAGGGTTTTAGGCTTCCCACCTTCTTGCGGGGTTTCTTTCTCTCTCTGGATCTAACCCTACATCTAACCTCACCATTAGAGGTCCTCTCTTCATGAAGTTTCAACTTCAAAGGCATGCTCTACATAGGTGAAGCCTAGGTTCGAACTTATGGTTGCTCAAGATCATCCATAACCCTTTATGCTCCATCATGATTCCTTATCCAGGGTTTCATCCTACTGTCAGCACTATGACGTGCCCTAGGTGCCAACTATACCTTACTTGCACAAGCCCATAGAGTTTCTAAGGTCCTTTACTAACCTCATCATCTAAGGAGTTATCCTTTACCCTGACATGCACGATCCTTCCCAGGGTTGGGTTGCCAAAGGTGTTAGGTCATCCATGGATCATATGGCATCCCAAAGGCATGTCCTTTCAAACACCTGGTCCAACTCGTCTCTCTCTAACCTTCATTAGGGTTGGGGTTAGCATCATCCCCATAGGATGTGCCAGGTTTCTACTAGCAATGGAGATCTCTATCTCCAAAACTGACTTATCCTCCTGACAAGAAGGTCTAGCCTCAGGTCTCTCCTGAGGACATGACATCTTATGTCATACGACCTAAGCATGTATCTATTATTTATTTTGTGCTTAATCTATTAAGCTTATGTCCATGACATCGTATTTACATGCCTTTCATTAATTTTGTGGAGGATTCCTTAAACCTTATTAACCTTACTCATACCTCAAGAGGGTGAGGAGAAGAAAGGAAACCCTAATCCTTTATGTCCTTATCAGAATTTTATGATGAGAAGGGATGAATAAGATGAGAAGTCCTAAAGGTATCTTATTTCGATTCATACCCTAAGACTTTGGCCAGGCGGTCACACGGGTCCGGGAGTCCTCGTATTCCGACTAGCGGTGCGGAGGAAAATCTTGCCAGCCCCCGGTCGTGATCCCTTTCTAGACACCTCCGTCTTTCGGATACTCCTCTAATAACTCCCCTGGGTTCTATGGAGTTTGTAAAATTTAATAATTATTAATGGTTAAACGAGGAACCTAGGCTCTGATACCAAATGTTACGACCCCATCTCCCGATAACCCCCACTTAAGGGAAACCGAGAGGTTGAGCCGCACCCATTAATCCCGGATCAAAGGTTCGACATATAACCATAAACAATTATTAAATTCTAACAGACTATACTGAAAATGGTAATGAAAATTTTCTTTACATACCTTTTGAAAACTGGGATCTCTATTCTTCTATCCATACTGATACTAATCTATCTAATCCTCCTTTGCACTTTAATTCTCATTTAGTATCACATGTGCCACTTTACTGTTTGTTCTTTTCATTGTACCTAAAATGCCGACAAACAAAACGTCGGTCAGCCGAAGCTGGTATGTGGGGGAAATGATAATCGTGCAACTATGATAACCATGTAATCATTCAATTAATCATTTAAACAACCAAGATTACGTTTTAAACCAAACTACTCAATCCATCTTTTCACAACTCTGTGTTGCCCCTTTAGGACTTACATGGTACCTCTATAAGGTGACTTGATGGACCTGCCCTCTAGGCAGCCAAAGTCATTCATGACCCTACCCTCTAGGTAGTCAAAGTCATTCATGACCCTACCCTCTAGGTAGTCAAAGTCATTCATGACCTGATGTACCTACCCTCTAGGTAGTCTTTTATCAGGTCCGCCATTACGACACAGAGGGAATCAAGGATTGAGCTAGAAGGCATATACATTATGTGATAGTCATAGTCGCTTTATACTTTGCATGAAAGAAATAAACATTCAACAGTTTAGTTGCATTCAGTGCGATTAAACATCCGAGAATCCATCGGAAAACTAACTCAGGTAGTCATAAGCGTAACCACATACCTGATTTGATGAGTCATGCAGATTATTGAACAATTACTTCATGTATATACAATCAAGCCAATCAACACATCCAAGCAAGTAATTCAATCACCACTTATTTCCTGAAAAGAATATGTACTCTATTGTTACACTCTTCATCGAGAATCTACTCTATTTACTTGAATTCACTTTCTCGTGTTTTGTGTCCTATTTTAGGGTTTCATTATACAATTGGGGTTTCCCTTTATCTTTCACCGCATTAAACCCTAATTTTATGCGATTATTCAAAAACCCTAGTTATCTTATCTATTCTTCAATACTAAGGTTATCTCAACAACATATAACCTTATTTCCATATTTAAAAGCATATTAATCATCACTTAATTTCATTAAACTCCTTTTACATTAAAGATACTATTTTTATCCCTTTTTAATTCATGACAAGATCATTAGGTGCATCTATCATTAATTCAAAGCTCATTAGGGTCTAATTAATATATGACTCATTTTTCCATCAATTCCATATTTTATTCATGAAAAGACCCTAATTATTACTTTTAGGGTATTTATTCAGAATTATGGATTTTCATATACAAATAACTTAGAAATATCATTTAACAATCATATATTCACATTTTCCAATTTAAATATGATCTTATCTTCTTTTACCCTAAATTAGGGTTTCTACATTATTTAATCCTTCTCATATGAGGTATAACCCTTAATCATGCAATTCTATATTTAGATCAGGTTCAAAAATAACATTATCATTCAACAGGTTATTATCACTTCAAGATAACCCATTAGGCATCATAGATTCCATCATTAACCTCATTTAGGGTTGTTAATCTAACTTTAATACACTTTTCATTAACTTAAAGTGCTTTTGCAATTAGGAACGAAATCAATATTTGATAATATTTTTAATGGATTCCTCTCGTTCTCCTGATCAATTTTCATATATCATTCATATTTATTCGATCTACGGTTTATGAGTTATGAATTTTGTAAATATCAACTTACTTGGCCAATGGCATTGCGCCACGTCATCCTTTCCATGCGACGTCGTAGATTTGGAAATATAACCAAATTACATAACTGCCCTCACTTGAAACGTCCAGCTCTATAGCCCGCGAAGGGCAATTTTGTCCAAACGACCTACATGTCGTCTTCCTCCTCTGGCTTGCCCTAGCGGCCACGTGCAGCAGCCTTGCGTGGGCTTGCCTTCCCTCTCTGGGCCGCCATCCAAGCCGGAGCTTCTTCCTTTGACTTCGCCTCCCTTAGGCGTACGTAGGGCGCCTGCACTACTTGGTGAGGGTGCCCTCTACGACGCTCGTTGGGCCACGCATCGGCAGCCATCACAGCAGCCTAGCAGCTGTTGCGGCACGAGCTCCTGGGCAAGAGAACGTCGGTCAACCTTCCCCTGAGTTCGTGGGAACATGCAGCAACCACTAAGATCGTCCACTGGTCCTTCTACCCTCCATAGATGCGCTATAACCCATGGTTAGGGTTTCAATCGTGAAGAAGCAGTGGGGCAGAGAGAGAAGGACGTAGGACCCTTTAGAACTCGAGCCAACGTTTCCTTCTTTATATAGGGTGGAATATGAAGCCCTAAGGCGTGCCTCATGAGGATTCAAGTCCCAACTAGAAAGGAAACCTTGGTTGTGAAGCAACTACCTTTCTCTCTCTCTTCATTAACTTTTATAATATCCTTTATTATTTGGATGTTTTAGAAATTCGAAATTCCTTTTATTTACTTGCCTTTTTTTTCCAAAGGCACGAATTCTCTTTTCCTTTAATAGGAAAATGCTTTCTTTTTATCAATATCACAAATTCATTAATAATTTATCTCATTATCTTTTTATTTTGCAAATATGCTATTTTCTCTTTCCACTTTGCAATTATCTCATTATTTTGGGTTCTTTGGACCTCAATAAAACCCAAGGCACACATTCCCACATTGGGAAACGTTGGTTTGCCTTTATCTTCTTTTAAAAGCCAATTTCTCGTACTATATCTATTTCTTATTAAAATACCTCCTTTTTGAGGATTTCCCTTTATTTCTCTTTTATTTTCCTCATTGGTATTCTTTTTATCATTAGGAAGCCTTGTAACACGAAATTTCATAAAGGGTAACTCAATTATATATCCTTTCACTTAATTTTCCACATTTCCTCAATGTTTTCAATTTCTTTCTTCATAAAGAAATATTTAATTAATCTTTTCTTTTCCTTATTTCTTTTCTTTGCAACTTTAGACTCCTTGGAACCCAAGGAATCCAAGAGGCACGAAATCCTCTTTGGATTTTCCTTCTAGAGGTTTCCATTATTTCATTTCTCAAATATCCATTTACTAATTGAATTTCCTTTGTTATTTTCCTTTTTATTGGGCCCAATAGCCAATAAAGCCCACAAATCAAATAACAAGGCTATTTCAAACGAAATCCAATTATTCAAAACAAATCACATCATTATTTGTTCAATTATTCTTAATATGAGAAATTGCATTTCTCATCAATTGAACCCAAAATTTGGGGTTATAACAGATTTAGTGGGAGCATATATGAATATTCCACATGTGATGAGGAATACCATCTCAATATTGTGAATGTTGACAATTGGGAACTGGCATGAAATACCCCTTCAACAATGAAGGATTAGTTGAAACATCTTAGGAGATAAGGATCAAGACCTATGAGATAGTTCTTGAATGTTTCACAATGGAAGTTTGAGCACATACAATGGCAATGTGTTAAAGGAGTTCAACACGAAAGGATTCAACAAGAGAGAATCTGGATTGGTCTCTCATGAACCAAATGTTCCAATTCTTGTGAAGAATGTAAATGCCATGATTAAGATGCCAAATGATGTAGCAATAGATCTATCATGAATTCTATTAATCCATATAATCTTGTATGTATTGGACATGACAAGATGATGGTAAATTCCAATAAGGGTTATTGGAATGTCATTAAAGATATCCATTAATAATTGAGAAGTATCTAAGGATATATTTCTAGTCAATAAGGATAGCAATAAAAGGAAGAGTTGGATGTAAAGGGTTACATTGATGCAAGCTTCCATGATAAAAGAGATTGCAAATTAAAATATGTTTTTAAAGAAAGATGTTGATTAGTTGGAAGGTTTTCAAACTAATAGCCATTTCTTCTATTCTATAATAGAAGCCGACTATACTTCTTTTATGAACACAAAGTGATACTATATGGATCTAGAAGTTCATATGATAAACTTATAGATGTTCCAACCATTGATGATTCAGTAGTGATAATGCGACAACAATGGAGCTACTTGTTAGGAAAGGAATGTCATATACAATATTATGAAAATTCTATCTCATACAAGAAATCATACAGTGAAGAGAGAAGAAAACATGCAATATACTGAGATTAAGCAAAGTGTTACTAACATGTTAAATTAGCACTAGCACAACAGAAACATAGTGGACATGTTTGGGCCACTTAGAATGAGATTCGTGGGTGATTGGCTCTACGTGCAAGTGGGAGTCTGTTGGTTTGGTATGCCCATAGAGCCAATCATGTGATGATTTACATGGCATATACCATAAAGAATTTGATTACTACACATAAAGGGAAGTTTCAAATTCATTCTGTTTTATTCAATTATTATGAATGTCTAGATAATAATATTACGCAATGACACATGTCTTCATGTTTAAGACTTGGGGAAATGAGATCATACGGATATTATGAGTACATATACATATTATCATTGTATCCCTAGTCCGTTGTTACTATGGAAGGTAGATAGAAATCGGTAACACAAAAGACTAGAGTGTGGGTTGGTTGATGACAAAATCTTATTAGTCATGATATGCCAATATCAAATCAAGCACATAGATACATGTTAGAGAATTTTGTATCAGACAGACCCACCTTAAGAAGTGACACATGGAAACCATCATTGGTGGTCATATTCATATGTCATGGTGAAGGTGGTGATTGTGGTTCTTAAACTTGAAATCACTACACTCATCACATGTCGTTGGGTACTCTTTGACATCATCAAACACAATACTAAACATGGGTTGTTATAACAGTTATGATTGGGTGACTTTGACACATGGTGATAGACTGTGAGTGATAAAGATGGGATTTATCCCTCCTACTGGAGTATGATATCCAGGCCACTTGATAAGCGATACTGAGAAACACATGTGCATGTACATGTAGATCAATATATGATATGAATGTCACATTATCTTAGAATGTCTGCTCTTGGTTCAAGGAACATGGATTGCACATTGAGAGGTGACAATTCCATGACTTGATTTCATCCTGGATATCAGTGACAAAGGAATTATATAATCACTGCAACACCTGACACAGATTGTAGGTTGAAGTTGTTCACCAACTTTCTATTCACTTAGATAGCACTGATGTGCGACTAAGAACCACTCCTTGCTTGTAATGTCATTAGTTATGGGCTTTCACTACCAACGTGATGTAGGACCTATTGGGTCATACACATAGGAAGTCGTCTAGAAGAGGAGTTTAATCTTGAATGATGATTGGGTTGATTATTAAGTGTTTAGGTACTCAATTCATGCAACAGATTGGTTGACTACACTGCCAAACAACCATCCACAAAGTTAGATATCCCTTTGAGCAGCCAAATGATCGTCTCAAGTATTGAGACAGTTGTTTGGGTCGTCAAGAAAATAAGTAATCGACTTGGCTAATTTTAGCCCAAGCTGAGGTGTAAACCTATTAGTTCAATTTGTTGAACCAACTGATTCAACTCGACCCACCAAATTACTGCCTCGCAAGTTCTAGATGGCTCAGTTAGGCCAGAGGAAGGTTTTACATACTTTCCCAAATTATTTTGATTACACAATACTTATGGTGTAAGGAATTAATGCTTAACATTAATGAGAAACGAGTTGCAAATTTCATATGCAATTGGGAAACTGCCAAACATCTGCTTGGTAGTGCAAGAAAATCATGTAATGTGACCAGACAACTGTATCGTGGTTCACAGGTTGTGAAAATTCAAGATCTTCTGATCTCTTCCACTCATGCACAGATTCCAAATGGACTGGTAACCCTGGCGCAAACCTTGCCTATAAATAGAGGGGTACTGGGGGATTCCCAAAAAACAACAACATCAACTGAGAATCAATTTCTCTAACAATTGTTGTCCTCTCTAGTTGTAATAATCAAGAGAGCCCAAGCAAGTCCTACCTGACTAGGGAGGTATAGCTACGGGAGAGAACAATTGAGGATCATTGTTGTGGGAGAGAAAGTTCGTGACTAGTACGTCAATGGGAGGGACAACTCCTTCATGTCTATTATAGTTGAATGATAGATGTTCTAGTTGGTCCATGTGGACTACTCTAGAGGAAGGAGTCTTTTGGATGCTGCTAGGAGAGCAAAGTCAACATGAAGTCTGTGGTGAGACTACAGGAGTCACTACAGATGTTGTTCTATTTGTTGTTCATGGTGAAGACCAGGAGATACACAACCACCATCCATGAACAACTAGTAAACAAATGCATTGAAGCGATTTGTTATCGCTGGACTTGATCCAGGACCATGTATAACTCTTTAAACCATGCTTCCTAATTCATAGTAGTTGAAGCAATCTTGCTGACATGAGAATACATATAGATAAATATTTTTGTTTCCACTGCTATACTATGTGCCCGTATTTCCCAAAACTCCGGGCCATCAACATTGGTGTAGTTTATGTTGTGTAGTGTCTCCTGTATATCATACATTGAGACAATGCTATATATATGAATCGTTGTAATCCTAATTTTCTCATAATAAGATATTCTCCTCACAGTGTCAATATGATTGTTATTATGCATATGATAGGATGACAAAGAAGTGATTGTATCTTTAATAATTTTGATTGATTTAGTTATTTATTTGGCATCCAATATGTTATGTAGGGTCACATAGTCACCGGGTCTATGAGGTACTAATGGTGCCATTATCCTATGTTTTCATGTTGAGTATCAAATTGATTCTTTCACTGTAAATATAAATGGAAATCCATGGAAAGCTACCATGATTTTTCATAGAAATGACTTGATAATCTTAAGTTTTTCACAATAATATTTATTTTAGTTATGTACATTATTATTGATACAAATTAGTGGTGGTAAGTATGAATGGTATACAAAAACTATCAGAAGCAAAACCCATAGACATTAAATGCTTAGATACACATTAAATGGCCAGATTCAAACGTGTTTTTACATGCTAAAGAACTAAGCATAAATTGTAGTGGAAGCGTAACTAATATACTTTACTCAAAAATACTCCATAAAGAAAATAGTTTGGATTCTTTCGATCTCTTATTTGGTAAACAACTAAGCCCTAGAAGTTTGTTTATGTTAGTTTTTGACTCAAGGTCTAAATTAACTAAACCCTTGTTTTGATGATGACTAAACCATTCCACTTATTTGTGACTAATGTATCTACTTGAGTGGTTTCATATTTGGTATAGACACACTCCAAATGTGCCCTAACTTGAACATCTCAACTTGGAGAAAATACAAGTCAAAGTCAATACAAGTGCATGTTTTTGTAATATGATGTAAATCCATTAGAATCATGTTGTAAATCACTTGTAATGATTGTATGACTTGTAATTAAGCTTATAAAAAATTAGGAGCACTTAGATAGAATGTTTAAGCACTCAAAAGCCATTTTCCAAAATTCACATCAGGTTGTTCATCGGTCGAGTTGCAAACTCAACTGATCCTAATTGGATCTTGAAAATGACTTTTGATCGGTCGAGTTTACACTTCACAGAACTCGACTCATCCCTCTATTGATCAAAACTGATTTAAGTGAATCAGTCGAGTTACCCCAAAACAGACTCGACCAATGGCCTAAATTGGTCTTGTCTCTTAGTTGGATCGGTCGAGTTACCTTTATAGAAACTTGACTGATTGCACTATACAGAAAAGTGAAGAAAAGTGTTTCTAGCCATTATTGAGTTGCAATAAGTGAAAATATATCTGTTGCAAGCTACAAAATGGCTAATTTTCATTCTTAAGTGTTCCCAAAGGCTAAGAGGCATCCCCAGCTATAAATAGGACCCCTTGGGCTTCATTCCAAGGTTGAACATTCAATGCAAAACTCTATGTGAGGTTCCTATTCTATAGTTGAGTGCTTCCTAAAACCCCCCTCTCTCTCTAAGATTAATCACTTACTACATTCATTAGAGTGAGTAGGAAATCTATAAGAGAGCTAGTCCTACATGTATATCTTGTGAGACTCTCACTTCCACTACCTCCCTATCTCTCATTTCAACCATGAAGATGAAGGTTATCTCTCTTGGCTAAGAGAGGTAAAGAAGAATAAGGGATGGAGTCCCTTGGTGAAGATCAAAGGCTGAAGACTTGGTGCAAGAGTGGGTAAGACTTTGGTGAAGGCAGAAGACTCCTTGCTCAAGTGGGTAAGTCCTTGGTGGAAGCTTCTCCGAGTGAAGGTGAAGTCAAAGGATGAAGATCTAAGAAGAGTGGGTAATCCTTGTAAGGTTGAAGACTTGTGCAAGGGTGGGTAAGTCCTTGGTGAAGGACGAAGACTCATTGCAAAGTGGGTAAGTCCTTGGTAAGGTTGAAGACTCTTTGTATTGGATAGGTAAGTCCTTTGGTGGTCATGTATTGTAAGTCTTATGAATGAATATAAGAGAGTAATCGTTAAGAAATCCTAGAGGTTGACCTCCCTTGGTAGTGGATTGACTCACTTCTTGTTTGAAGTGTGGAACCACTCTAAATAGCTTGTCACTTGGTGTATGTTCAATCTCTCTCTCTGTTGCTATGCATGTTTTAGTGGTACTCAAATTTCCTATTTGGCAACCTTGTGATATATCTTGAAGGTCTAATGAATTTTGTTTAAGTACATTCAGCTCTATTCACCCCCCTCTAGACCATCCAATCACCCATATATGATCCAACATTAGCTGCATCTCTCTTCTTAATGCAAGTTCTTGACAGTTGGCACTACTAGCATGGAGTTTGAGATTTAGATTGAAAACAACCAATACATGATGTGTTAAGCTCTGTAAATTCCATTTGTACATGTATGATGTAATTAAATTGTAGCTCAAATTTAGTAAGACGAAAAAACCTAGCTTTACCTATACTATATATCACATATAAGTATATAAATTCTATCACAATACAATAAGTTCACAATTCAAGAGAAAAGTGATTCAGAACACATTGATCACTTAAATATTTTAGTACCAATACTTATCAAAATATGATAGTTGATTGATTACAACTAACTATAATATTTAATCACATAATTAAGGGTTGCATTATCGATTTCTTAAAGAACTAGGGTGATGGGTTTTATCTTCTGTTCCTAATATTCACTTTCCCACTACATTTGATTAATATAGATAACTAATTATTGAGGCAGTTAGAAGATCCCATTCTTTTGAATAAGGAACTTGTACGGAAAATCTAATCACACCACCCTGTAGTTCTTAGGGTCCTATATGTTTGCTTCAATAACATCCCATCTAAAGTTCTTGTTTGGGGAGGGGCTCAGCATAAAACATTTGATATTCGTAGTTTTAATCACGAAATCCTCATTATTGAATGACCACATAAATGAGGAAAATGATGACCAATCATGATTTCAAAAAAGGAAATAGTTTCTTGCAAAATTAAATATCAATATAGTCTCAGGTGTAAATGAAAAAAAAGAATAACTAGTAAACGTGCTGCTTGCTATTTGTTAAAAAGAGTAGATAAAAAATATATAAGATATATGAATCATGGAAATGTGATGGTGAAAGGGTGGAGTTCTGTTATGTATAAGCAACACTTTATATCTCATATTGTAGAAAATCCTACATAGAGGATGAAGCGTAGGGATTTAGGAAGGGGGCACAATAGAATAACAATTATTTCCCAACAAACCCCTAAACCACAAATATTTAGTAACCAAAAAATTTAAAACTATTAGAGATGAATAAATAATATGGAATATACATGTGATAGAGAGAGTTTTTCATATTATTTCCTCCATCTTATAGCTTTATTTCTCAAATTGTTGACAAAAATGTCCTGAAATACCTCCCTCGCTAAATTGAATAGAAAGGAGTCACAAATTTCAAAATAATGCAAACTCTAGTGTCATATGAAGGTGAATTATAGGTATTAATGTATTTAGTCAATAACCATGATCAATATCTAAATCTCAATCCCAGTTTTATACCATAACTACATCATGACATTATAAAGCTGCAACTAAAATTTCATTGCAATTGGATTAACCAATTAGGGGATACAAGCAATTGAAATTTATGTACATATTTCATTTATTTTTAACCCTAGGACCTAAGTTTTGGACAAAAATGACAAGGACGTGACACATTTATTTGTCACACGACTTCTGGTAGGGTCTGCATGATCCCAACCCTAGGATCCTAACCCCTTTGGATTGCACGGAGATCCAAGGGTCAGGGACTCATCTTCAACTTCTTGCAAAGGTCGGAAAGGAGAGAGAGGACCCAATAGCCCCCAATTTGTTACCTCACCCCTTCTCTTGATTTTTAGCCCAACGAGCTGACTTTGTCCCATGATTTTGTGGCTAATCACCCCATCGATGACCAAGTTTCATGCATTGGTGCGCCATCTCAACCCCTCGAGCACTTGACCTTCTCACTCCGATGGCATCGGAGAAGCCTAAAACCCCATCCAACCCTAAACCTACCCCAAGGGTCTATAAAAGACCCTCTACAAGTCATCACCACCCTCCTTTGCCTTAACCCTCTGCCTCCTGGTCCTAATTATCATCCTAAACCTCCATTCATATCTCTGGGTCACCGCGACACCTCTGCACTGCCCCTTTTGGGCATTTCTCCCTCTCACATCCTCCCTCCAAATCTCAACCTCCACCAGCATCCTGAGGTTGCAATGACCTCAGGTGGCATGTCTCCACCTACAGTTGGAGCATGCTGCTCCCTTTCCTTTCCAACGTCGGTGAGCCCTTCCACCGCGCTTTCACGATCTGGAGTCTACTCGAGCGAGGAGCAGTTGACCAGGCTAGGACCGTGGTGCCAAGTGGAGCTATCCATGATCGCCATCTCAGCAAACTCAGGCGCGAGTCAACAAAGGTCAGTGGGGCCACGTGCTTGGTTGGATGAATCCACAAGTTCCCAATCCACAATATAGATCCCTATCGTGAGATCTTAGATCAACCTGAGTTGTAGATTCAGTCAGATCTGGCCGTTGATCAAGGTAATTTATTTTTATTTTTATTTTTATTTTTAGTTATCTAAGAAAATGGATTATCTTAGAAAAATCATAGAAAATGGTAGGATGATCGGATGGTAATGAACTTATATACCATTTTCATCAAAAAATGCAAGATATCCAAATAAAATACTATCATGACCTTGGTCTGAGTCCTTTTTCAAAAATAATAGGCTAAAGCCCTAATGATCATTTAGTATTATCATATTGTGTAATAATAGTGATCCATGGTTGAGATATGACATGTGGACATCTAAAACCCTAATTGAGTCCATGATCTTCACATGGCTCAAAACTCTAATCAAGTAGGGTTATTTAATTTCATAGCTATACAAAACCCTAAAATCTAGTTTCTCTCTCTACATGAGGATACTTCATGTATTTACATGTTGAATCCTAACTATGTAATGATGCCTTGTCTTCATTAACGACCCCAAAAAACCTAGATCCAATTTGGATCCCTTTGGATCATATGAATCTTAAAGGGAAACCATTAACAACCTAACCCCCACTACTACATTTTTGGCCAGTAACGTTGTTGCCCATAATGTCGTTTTTACTAGAATAACTGACCTAATAGACTACTGCATCAGTTTTATCATAAAAACGAACTTTATAGGTTTCCCGTGGTGAAAATTCACATGATTTTGGCTTCGCACCTCGATCTATTGGGTCAGTTTTTAAAATAACCGATGCTATAGGGTCAACAAAAAATGTGGGCACCGCTTTGGAACTCTAGAGTCGGTTTTTATATATAACTGACCTTACAGATGTGGTATGTAGCATCAGTTATCCTGAAAAACCATCGCTATAGGTTATGTCTGGACACCATTTTTTTATAGACTTTTAGGGTCGGTTTTTTACCCAAAACCGACGCTATAGGTCTTCTACATTGCACATAGAAGCTTGATTGTAAGGCTTAGGTTGCCATTTGCTGCTGTTGCTGCTGCTACTCCCCATTCCCGCTCCCGCACCCAAAGAAAGGCAACACTGCCTCTACAAAGGTGACCTCCCCCAATGATCTCCACATCCAAAAAGAGGAAAACTAGTGCCTCTTTCCTTAGATGACGATGCCCAAGCTTCTTACCACCATCTCCGGCGACGACGACGCTCCTAACCACCATCTTCGACACCATTTTCCTTAGACGACAACACCACCTTAGGCGTTGCTTCTCTCTCTGGTGTTTTCTTCCTTGAAAATCGACGACAACGCCGCCTTAGGCGTTGCAAGGGCCGCTCGCATCTCTCCCATTATTTTCCCGCACAAGATCCCTCACCGACCGGTTCTTCTCAAGGTATTGTCTCTGATGCCTCACTCCTCTGTTTACATCTTACTTTCAAGCAACTGACCAAGTAGCACGACTGTGCTGGGAAGCATGGTTGTGTTGTTTGCACGGCTATGTCGGCTGAGTTGTAGAATCATCAAAATTTGTCAATTTTGAATTTGTTACTGCTCCTATAAAATTGATATATACTGACCCCTAATTAATACATTATAATAGAATTGAATCATGCATTTGTGTTGTTGCAGGTGCTATTGACTTGTTGTTGACTTGCATATATTTCTTCTTCAGCTTACAAGTGAGGTATAATATTCTCACTCTCCCATTGTGTCATTTTATTTGACTAGTAAATCAACCAATAGTAAAAATATGTATTCATTCATATCTATATTTTGTTATCAATCACATATGTAATCATTATATATACATTCCATAAATATGAGGGTAGACATTGAGTAGTCTCAGATTGACACTTTAGGGTTTATATATGAGATCATCGATGCATGATGTTTAACTTAATATATAAATATGACAATAATACATTTATGCATGTATCAACTTAGAAACCCGTTCAAAATTTACTCATAGGAGTAAATTTTGGATAGTCCCCAGTTTGGGACTATTTTTGGAAATTTAATCTCACTTAGGATGTAACTGTATAATGTATGTTTAGTTTTGAAGAAAATTTTAGTAGTATTTCCTCATTTTTTCTCTGGGTACATATGTGAGTGGTTATTTACCATTTACATCGGTGTACTTGGAGAACTTAGGGGAAATGTTGCTGAAATTTTCTTTAAAACTAAACATACATTATGCAGTTACTAGTGAGATTAAATATTTAAAAATGGAATAGGTGGTACAGTTTAGTATAAAAGTAATTAACTTCCTATCAATAAAAACTTACAGCTTATAGTATCAATATTAAATGCTTAGTTTTATAATTAATTTTTAATGTGATATAGAAAATGGATCGAAGTTGGATGTCTATCAAGAACCGTTGTAGTCCAGAGTTCACCAAGGGTCTTGATGAATTTATCAGATTTGCTCAGGAATGTAGGAAACTACCTACAGATAGGTTCTATTGTCCATGTAGAAATTGTGGTAACAATTTGAAAGTTGATACTGCTAAGGAAATTAAAGATCATGTCATATGCAATGGGATCATACAAGGTTATAATGAATGGTATTGGCATGGAATGAAAATTAATAATGGATCAGAAAATGTCGATACTAATAGTTGTGGCATAGAAGATATAGATAATGATGATAATTTCAATGATGAACTGATTCAGGATGATATGGTTGATGAGATGCTACATAGTTGTCGGGACAATGTCATTGATCCACCTTCTTTATTTGCAAACATTATCCATGATGCTGAAAAACCTTTATATAAGGGTTGTACTAAGTTCACGAGGTTGAGTGTTGTGATGTGATTATATACTCTTAAAGCTCAAAACCGGTGGAGCGATAAGAGTTTCACTTCACTGTTATCTTTGTTAAAGGAAATTCTTCCTGAAGGCAATGAGCTTCCAATTTCAACATATCGAGAAAAGAAAATAATGTGCCCAATGGGAATGGAGGCTAAAAAGATTCATGCATGTCCAAATGATTGTGTTATTTTAGAAGGACTATAGTAATTTAATAAATTGTCCAAAATGTGGAGTGTCAAGGTATAAGACCACAAATTCAGCTAAGGATAAAAATGGCTCTCCTGTCAAGGTGATGTGGTATCTACCAATAATACCACGGTTTCAATGTTTATTTGCTAATACAGAAGATGCACAAAATTTGTCTTGGCATGGGGAGTTAAAGGTCAATGATGATGGCGTCCTACGACATGCATCTGATTCACCACAATGGAGGAAAATTGATTTATTATACCCTCAATTTGGTAAAGAACCAAGAAACTTTAGAGTTGGACTCTGTACAGATGGAATGAATCCCTATGGTACATTAAGCAGCCAACATAGCACGTGGCCTGTTATGATTGTTATATACAATCTTCCTCCTTGGTTGTGTATGAAAAATAAGTATGTCATGTTGTCAATATTGATATCAGGGCCCAAGCAACCTGGAAATGATATTGATGTTTACCTTCAACCTCTAATAGATGACCTAATGAAACTATGGGAAGAAGATATTATGACATATGATGCTTCACATAAAGATGTCTTCAATTTGCGTGCTATGTTGTTTTGCAAAATTAATGACTTTCTAGCTTATGGAAATTTGTCTGGATATATCATAAAAGGATACAAAGCATGTCCTGTTTGTGAGGAAAATACTGATTCAATCAGACTGAAACATGGTGGTAAAATCGTATATCTTGGTCATCAGAGATTTCTCCCACCAGTGCATCCTTATCGAAGGCAACGCAAAAACATTAATGTGTCAACTAAGGAACAAAGTGCTCCTAAACCTATATTTTATTATCATTCAAGCAAGTAATCATATATCATGTATACCTTATCACTTGTGCTTTAATTATCACTTTTTTTTATCATGTATACTTGTAGGTTCTAAAATGGCGAGTGAAGATGAACATTCTGAGTATGAGCATGAGCACCATGAGGATGGTAGTGGTGATGCTAAGAAAAGTAGAGGTCCCAGACTGATGCGTAGGCTGCAGGAGCTCAGGGCTAAAGGGGACACATTGCCAGTCCAATTTGATATCACAGGAGCACCTGTTGGGGAACATGCAAGTTCTTTCAAGCATTACGTAGGGGTAACCGCGTGCAGTAAGGTGCCAATAGATATAGAAAATTGGCATGATGTTCCTAATGCCAAAAAAGACCTCATATGGAAAGATATATCTGTGAGTGGAAGTGATATTATTTTAATATGTTTTTTATCTATTGATTCTAATTTAGTTTGATTGGAATTAATTCATTTTCAAAACAACATTATTAATTGCTTCTTTTGTATGCATAGGGTGTTTTTCATCTAAATGAAAAAGATCATAAGAAAAGAGTGCTACAAGGTTGTGGTGTACGATGGAGGGGTTTTAAGACATATCTCGCAAGGGAATTTATAGATAATCCTAAAAAAATGAAGAAAGCAACATATATATATATTTATAGATCTTGAGGTGTGGGAAAGATTTGTTGCAGCTAGGAGATCGGAAGAGTTTCAGGTAATAAAGATTGTGATGTATTCTATGAATATGTAATTTTATACAATTAAGGAGGTGAATCTTTTTATACATGTTTGCCAAGTCTAAATTGCAATACCTCATTTTAAATGATCGGGCTATTCACTAGACTCAAAAGGAAAGACGGGCCAAAAATGTGCATGACCATCACTTGGGGCCTAGTGGTTATGCCTTCCGCCGCCAACTACAAGGGAAGCAATCCTCTTTTGGAGAAGAATCTAGTACAACTCAAGTTGAGTGTCCACCCTGACACTTGACATGGATTGATGCTAGAAAGAATTGAGCAGGTGAAATTGTCAACCCTACAACTAAGGAGGTGGCACAAAAGATGGTAGGTTTATCCCAACTAAGTAAAGATTAACTCCCACAAACTTAGATTTATTTATATCTAATTGATATTGTGATTTAATATTTTTATTAACTATGGATAGATTGAACTCCACGAGCAAAGGAAGGAAGGAAAGTTCATCCCAACTGGGCACATGGATGAACTATCAGTTGCTCTTGGTACAAAGGAGCATCATGGCCGTGTTAGGGGATTAGGAGCTGGCATACGATTCAAGTCTTATTTTGTCCCTTCGCAATCTAAAAGAGGTCGTGTAGGAGGTCTTACACAAGAGAATGTTGAAGCATTAGTAGCGCAGAAAGTAAAAGAAATAATGTCTTCATTTTAGCCTACTCAACCTTCTTAACCTATTCATATTGTGTGTCTCTCAAGTGATGAGGTATAATCCCATGCTACAGTTGTATAAGGTCATGGGAGCACTCCCAATGACCAACCACAACAATCTACAGTAAGTTTGTGTTCTATATGTTGTGTTATTATTATGATATATATATATATATATATATATATATATATATATATATATATATATATATATATATATATATATGATAGTATATATAGTTGTAACAGGTATCTATTCTACTTCTTCTTATATAACTTATATTATTTCAATCTAGGTTGGTATGAACTGTAAACTTGCAGTGGAGGTTCCAGAATATAATATTGTGGCTGCGGGCAAGGTGTACAACCCTGGTGGTACATTGCATTGCCAATAAATTACTGATGACATTTTTCGTGTGTCCATCCATCTTGTGTATGACAGAATGGGGGACAAACCACTACCCATACCTAATCCTAAATATAGTACATTTGAAGAAGTAGAGGGTGCTATGGTGGGTTGGCCTAGACACTTGGTTATCAATGATAAGGTATATTTGAATTCTACCATATTTTTCATATTTGACTGCATATATGAACTCGTATAATAGAAGTATGTAATTTAATTAACAGGTTTGCAAACCAAAAGGTAAAAATTCTACTAGTCATCCTCCTATTCCCAAGCCATCTATTATTCCAGAATCCACATTCGACGAGTTGGGAAGTAAATGTAAATGTTTGTGTCGATACATAGCCAACCAAAGCTCTGGACTACAAATGTTGATCAATTTAATAGAAGATGCAACTGGGAGGGACTTTGACAATTATATTTTTCGTTATGATATTATAGAGTTGTTCCAGTATGATTGGCTTAATACTTCAATATTAGAAGTATGGATAAGGTAAGGATCTATCAATATAGAAAATTCCAATACACATTTTTAGCTTATTTCTACATATGAAAATAATTACAAATGTTTAACAAACATTTATATACCGAGGCCACAAACTTTGATATAAATAATGTTAGATTCTTAGTTCCTTCAGTCACTGGTTAGGTGGAGACACATATTGAGGAAGTGAGTGAGTACTTCTCTGATGCATTCAAATATTTTGCTACTGTGGGAAAGGAAATTATCCTAATTCCTTTTAACATCCAGTAAGTATTATTATTCGATATAATTTTAATAATGAAAAAATGTATTTGTTTTAATGTTTGTTTTATTCTTACTCAGATCTAGACATTGGGAATTAGTGGTGATTGTCCCAAAATTGATGACTCTTTATTATCTTGACCCAATGGAAAAAACAACAAGGGGTCACAAACTGAAATTGCCAGCTATGGCGTAAGCATAAATATAGTCAATGCTTCAACATGATATTTTTGTTTAGAATTTCTATTTTACCAACTATCGTTTGATTGATAGGGGTATAAAAGCTTTTCATGAAGACGGAGGACAAATACCCACAAAATTAAAGACATTGACTTTGAAAAATGTCAAGGTAGCTACTTTGACAACTACTTAGTCTTATATGTATTAATTTTCAACTCTTATATGTCAACTCTTATAGTCTTCTATTTATAGTAGTTTACTGACATTAAGTATAATTCATTATTTGTAGTGTCCTACACAAAATAATGGCTGGGCTTGTGGCTACTATGTAATGAAATATATGCAAGCTATTGTCAAACAAGCATCAAATGACATTCATATTATAGATCAGGTAATAAAGAATAACATCATAAATTTACAAGTGAGTTGTAGTCATTTTATAAAATATTAGCATGTGTGCATTTTCTATTAAATATCTTTACAACTCAGCCTTACACACGTGAGGACTTAAATGAATTCCGAGAAGAGTGGTCAGATGCTTTTCTAAATGAAGTCAATATAGCATTGGAATAAATATGTCAGATACGTTCCATTTATGTATGTGGCTTCAGTACTCTTTCATATTTACTTTTGTATCTAACATTTAATATCATCTCAGACTTGCAATCTATCATTTTGTAAATTATGATGTGACTATGTGTACTCAACTCAATATATGAATCATTTTTGTTATAAATGTGTGGCTTGGAATGGTGACGGTTGAGCATCAATGCTCCCCTCGCCCGTATCTTATTCTTGTTCTTCTATTTTGTTCTGTTCAGTTTCTGCAGAAATTTTAAAAAAAAATTGGACCCTATAGCGTCGATTTTCTTAAAAAACTGACCTTATAGGTGTCTTGGCCATTCCACGTAGAACGACTGTGCTGCATAGAACGGCTGTGTTGGGATGAGGTAGAACGGTCGTTCCGCGTAGAACGACCGTGTTGAGGTATGGTAGAACAGTTGTGTCGTGTAGCACGGCCATGCTAATATAGACCAACACGACCGTACTAGGCGGCACGGACGTTCTATCATATTCGAAGACTCTATTGAGTCGGTTTTCCTCATATAACCGTCCTTAGAAAGAATCTTTAGAGTCAGTTATTTAGTAAAAAATTGACGTTATAGGGTTTAGGTACAGTTTCATTTCTCATTTGGGTTTAGTTTTTGAGAGCCTATAGGGTCGATTTTTACTATACAAGGTCGATTTTTTTTGTTAAAAAACTGACCCTATAGAGCAATTTCTGTAGAGACGACCACTTAGGCGTCGGATGAAAAGTGACGCTATAGGCTTAAAAAACCCGACGCTATAGATCATTTTTGTACTAGTGACCCATAGAAAGCCTTATATTGATTGTCTCTTTCTTAAATATTAATGGGTAATACAAAATAGATGAAACCCTATTTTGAGATCTGATCTTTTGATGCCAAAAATGAGATAAATATTAATGGATAATCTGTGATCTAATCATAGGAAGGTGAAAGTCACACCAAATAAAGATCAAACCCTAATATGGGATGATGAGAACCCATATTGTCATCCTTGTTTCTCTTTCAGGGTGATCTACTTATATAATCTAGACCTGTAGAAATTCAGATCTGAGATCTGTGGTATGTGGATATATTTATAAGAGTAGTTTTCTGGATGATATACCTATGAATACTTGCTTGTGTTTAGTTGCATAAACTTGCTTGGATGTATATCTATATGTATTGAAATTCTTCCGCCTGGAATATAAAGAACATTAATGGAATAAAATGAAATGTAGTTACTGATGGTGTTCATTAATCTCCCTATTAGAGAGGGAAAGCATTAATGATGACTAGCACCTCCCTAGAGTACATGGTATACGGGGAGATCCCTAGAGTACAAGGTACATGGGGATGGGCCCACTAATATATGTGATTATGTGCTAATTCTACCACAATAATGCATATTCATTGAAATATGTTAATAACTTGGGTTTACCTGATTTTCTACCGTAATAATGTTTTATTTTCCGTCTTCTTTCTCAAGTATTTTCTTTATACTATCATAGTATAGTATTTTTCTACCATTTACCAACTTATGTTGATAATTTTGTTTCTTATATTTTCTAGGTACAAGGAAAAAATAAAGCACCTCAAAGTACCTGGAGCTACCAAAGAAATGGGCATGGAGGATAGACTATCTAGATTTCAATTCTTATCTCTTTTTCAGTTAGATACTTGCTTATTCTACTAGATGTTGTATAGGATTCTCCATATCCTATGTATTTTCATTCCATAAGAATTATTTCTTCCTTTTTCTAAATAATATGTATGACTTTTATTATCTTCAATGAATGTTTTTTGTGTGTCTAATCAATGATGTTTGTGAACACGTTCTGGATCCTTTTTATGATTTAGTTGACTACCACAATCACTTGTATTTTCCCGTCTGACATCTTTAGATATGAGTGCACACATATCTGGGAATGTCACTAAGAAAAGTATAGGGAAATTGGGGTCATCACAGTTGGTATCAGAGCCAATGTTCACACGTCATGGTCACATGAACTTAATTCACCATATTGTGAGTCCAGGGTAGTTGTTGAGTTAGGGATGTGAAGGGTAGAGGTGTCTAGGATAGCATCTACCATGGGTCTGGCTAAAATCCCCAAGCCACTTAGCTTGGCAATCACGAGGCTACCTATATGGCAGGAAAAGTCTACCTGGCCTATATCCTGAATGTCCCATACTTCTTGGGCATACCTTAATTAGGACCCTTCTCATCTATAAATTGTTCCCTCTCATTTATTCTATCGTAAAAATTCCCCCCTCATCTTCATCTATAAATATTTCCTCATACCTTTATGATATATGGTTAGGAAAAAAGTCACTCTATTTAGGAAGTCCTAAGGACTGACTGATAAGAATTTTAGGGTATCTACTATAAATCATAACATTCAGATCATTAATAATTAATAAAGGATAATTATGAAAATCATATGATTAAAAAATGATGAATGATGATAAATCTAATATGTTCCAACTAATTTCATAATGCCTCCCAAGACCCGTAACTCCAAGGCTTCTGAAGAGTCATCCTCTAAGAAGAGGAAGGAACCAAAAACCTTTGAGGTACCTGATCCTGATAGTGCGGCCAGAGAAAGGTGGGAAGAACAAAAGAAAATCCTCCTAGATTTCATGGAAAGCATTGACACAAAAGGAACCCCTGAACCCAAATCCTCTAGGAAAAAGGAAGTGACAGTGATAGAATTCATCAACGTTAACCCTAACACATTTTGGGGGATAGACTAGCCTGAAGTCATGGATAAGGTTGAGGCCTAGATCTTCTCTATAGAGAACACCTTCCGTACCTTATAAATACCTAATGAAAAGAAGGTAAAATTTGCCACACACCTGCTCAAAGGAGGGGCAAGGATCTGGTGGGAAAACTACGGGGGAAATAGGGGAGAAGAAGTAGATAACATGGGATGGGAAGCCTTAAAAACCATCTTAACTGACCATTTTATGCCTATAGTTGAGAGGAAGAGGAAGGAGAAGATGTATATCGAGCTTAAGTAGGGTAGTCTCTTTGTGGCTAACTACACCCAGAAATTTAGGCTTCTGGATCATTATGCACCTATTAAGAATGAAGATCACCTAGTAGAGCATTATGTCGACTGCCTTTCCGCCCATCTAAATACCCTAGTTATAGCCTCCCATCCTATAAGCATAGATGAAGCCCTAGACATGGCCCTCAAGCAGGAAAAACCATAGATTCTACAGAAGCCTTCCAACATGGGATACTTAGGGTTAACCACCACTGAGGAGGATAAGCCTAGGAGTTTCCACCCTGGCCATAATAAGGGATCAGGAAAAGGAGGAGGTTTAGGAAAATGAGGACAGAAGCACAATCAGAATCAATAGAAGATAGTTCACCCAAATTGTAAGACTTGTGGGTGACACCATGGTGGAGTGTTTTGTCATCCCAAGCCGGTCTGCTACAACTGCAAGAAGGAGGGCCATTTCATCGCAAAATTCCCTACTTCATCTATTCTTGGCAACCCTCCAGTGGGTGCTCCACCTCCTTAAGGACACCACAATGCCTGAGTATTCACAGTCATGATAGAGAAGGCTAGGGCAAATCCCAATCAGCTTGTTGAAGGTAACCCTATTTTTTTTCATATATCTAATTTCTTATTCAATGCCTTTAAGTACTTATGACATAATTATCCTATGTAGGCATTGTATTCTACTATGGTCATCCTGTTAAAGCTTCATTTGACTCTAGATATACAAATACTTTTATTTCTCAAAATTTGGCATCAATGTTACACCTGCATATAAGGGAGTTGGGATATATTCTTGATGTGACAACTTCTAGTGGCAAAATACTCACTACATTATAGAAAACTGATGTCCTTGATCTAAAATTTGAAAATCATGACATGCCCTTTGAATTCATCCTCTTAACTATAGAAGACTTTGATATTATACTTGGTATGGATTGGCTATACAAGTATCATGCTCAAATTAATTGTAGAAATAAGATGGTAGTCCTTTGTCAACCCCATTCTTATCCTGTGGTGATCCCTAAGGGAAGCATATTTTATAATAAAATTCTAATTTCCTCTCTTAAAGCTAAAAAACTCATTTCTAAAGGATGTAAGGTCTTCCTTGCATTAGTCTTAGAGACCAGTCCTAGTAGCGGGCCTATAGAAAGACTAGAGGTGGTATGTGACTTTCTTGAGGTAATTCCGGAGGAGCTTCCTGGACTGCCTCCAAATAGAGACATTGAGTTATCTATAGATCTTCTTCCTAGAACCACTCTGATTTCTAGGGTACCATAAAGGATGGTTTCTGTTGAGATTATGGAGTTGAAGAAATAGTTATAAGAACTTCTCAGCAAAGGTTTTATTCGTCCTAGTGTTTCCCCTTGGGGTGCGCTTGTTCTTTTTGTCAAAAAGAAAGACAGTTCCATGCGTATGTGCATTGACTATCGCATGTTGAACTAGGCTACTATTAAAAAATAAGTATCCCCTTCCTCGCATTGATGACCTCTTTGATTAGCTTCGTACTACTAAAGTTTTCTCAAAAATCGACCTTTGTTCTGGCTACCATCAACTTAAAGTCAAGGATTATGATATTTCTAAGACTTCATTACGAACTAGTTATGGGCATTACAAATTTCTAGTGATTCTGTTCAGGTTGACCAACGTACCTGGTGTATTCATGAACCTGATGAACAAAGTCTTCCAACATTATCTTGATGAGTTTGTAGTCGTCTTCATTGATGATATCCTGATTTATTCTGATTCTATGGAGAAACATCGTAGCACTTAATGGAAGTTCTTGAAATCCTTTGAGCCCAACAATTCAATGGCAAACTTTTAAAATGTGAATTATAGATCGATAAAATCATGTTTCTTGGCCATGTCATTTCTGGGGGTAGCATAACTATTAATCCCGCCAAAGTATCTACTGTTCTTGATTGGCAACCTCCTCGAAATCTTCTGAAATCTGAAGCTTTTTGGGTTTATCTGGATATTATCGTCGCTTTATTTTGAATTTCTCTAAAGTCACACTTCCTCTGACTAAGCTTACTTGGAAGAATGAGCATTTCCTCTAGTCAGCTGCCTATGAGTCGAGTTTTCCAGAGTTGAAGTAGAAGTTGACATCAACCCCTATTCTAGTTTTACCTTCTGGCAATGAAGGGTTTGTGGTATTCACTGATGCTTCAAGGAATGGGTTAGTATGTGTCTTGAAGCAGAATGGAAAGGTGTTGGCCTTTACATCTAGACAACTAAAACCTAATGAACTAAATTATCCTACACATTATTTGGAATTAGCTGGAATCATTTGTGATTTCAAAATTTGGAGGCACTACTTGTACAGGGCAACATTTGACATCTTCATCGACCACAAAAGCCAGAAGTACATTCTGACACAGAAGGACCTAAATCTATGGAAAAGTTGATGGATCGAGTATCTAAAGGACTACAATTTCACTATTGTCTCTCATCCAGGTAAGGCAAATGTATTCATTGATGCCCTTAGTAGGAAAAGGGTAGTGTGTGCATCCTTATCCATTTTTGAGTGGAGGAACATGGAGGATCTAGTGGGTTGGAAGCTGCAATTTTTGCATGATCGTGTCCATGTCAACAATATTTCTATTATTTATGATCTATAGTCTGAACTTCTTGAAGCACATAAAGTTAATCCTGAGCTGGTAGAACTTTCATCTCTCTTGTCAAAGCCTCACACACTTATCTGTGGGTCTTGATGGTGGTCTTTGATACAAGAACCACATGTGTGTTCCTGAACAGTCAACTGTGAAGACAAAGATTCTCAGTGAGGCACACAGGTCAAAGTACACAGTTTATCCCGACACAAAGAAGATGTACAAAGACTTATAATGTCAGTTCTAGTGGAGGGGCATGAAGCATGATATTGCCGAATTTGTGTCTAGATGCCTGACATGCCATAGAATCAAGGCTGAGCACCAGAGACTAGGTGGTTTACTACAACCCCTTGAAATTCTGAAATGGAAATGGGAACACATCACCACATATTTTATGGTGGGGCTGCCCATGACTAGGAATGGATACGACGTTGCATGGTTCATAGTGGATCGTCTCACAAAGTTAGCTCATTTTCTCCCTGTGAAGACTACTACAAAAGTTTCTAAGCTGGCCGACCTCTATTGTAACATCCCTAACCTGGGTTATTCCTTAACCCTGGGAGTTTTTCTTAAGTAAGTTAATTAGATCCTTAATTTTATCTTGTGAAAAGTAATTAAGGCCCAATAGGAACCAATGTTTCAATTTTGGTCATGTTTGCTATATGTTGAAGCAATGTTTGCTTATTTTGGACTAAAATGCAAATTACCCAAGTTAAGGGGTTAACTTGCAAATGTTACATGATTAAATGTTCCTCATGTGTTGAAGCATCATGAGAATGAAGATGATGCAGAGTTATGGCTTGGGAAAAGCCTGAGTACCAAGAAAGAGCTGATAAAGCAATGTCTGTGCATTAAAACCCAGTTTTACTGTAATGTGCAATTTACCCTAAACCTAGGGTTCAATATGCAAATTACCACTTAAAAATAGTCCCTAATGTTCCTTGGCATCATTTACAGCAAAGACAATGAGATGGGCATCTCATTTGTATCACTTTGAAGGAGAGAGAATCTTGATATTAAAATAATCAAGATTTACGCATAATTGAAACCCTAATTCAATTTAATGCAAAAATAAATAAAATAATTGAAGGGCATTCAACCAAAAGCAAGATGGATAAATTTTCTCAAGTGCGAACACCCTTGTGCCTTTCAAAGGCAAAGAAAATATCCAAAGGAATGGATAACTCACTCACATTAAAATAAAGGAAAGTAATATCCACTAACTTATGGATATTATTATTAAATGAATTAAGGTGCTTAATTTGCTTTTCTTTAAAACATGGATAATTGAGAGGAATAAGAGGCAAGGAAGGTAGCCTCGTATGTAAGGTAGGAAAGGGGGCAAGTGGCAAGGAAAAGGAGGAGATAATTCTTACTTTCTATCTCTTAAATGAATTTTCAATATAATTCATATATATGCTCCTTTATTCATGAGTTGAAAGGGTAATTTCGAATCCACTTTCACCTCTTGCTTGAAAAAATGACCAAGGGAGGTAGGAGCAACAGGAGGACGACCCCCAACCTGTTGGTAAGCTTCTTGACCTTCTTTCACCTCAATTCCATGGTGGAAATCGAAAATCAATGCATGATTTCTTCTTATCTCGATCCCATCTTCATTTCTAACCATTTCTTTTCACTCAAAGCTTGAGGATGAGCCTTGGGATAGTGAAAGTAGTTGAATTCACCATTGTTGACATGAACTTAAAGCTTTGAATCTCAATTGGAGGTGGGTTTTATAACTTGAACCCCTCTACATTATTATTCAACTATCAATCTTGCAATTTCATTGATTCCTTCATCTTCTTGATAAATTGTTGGTTGAAATTGGTAATTCCATGAAATCAGAAGTACTAAGATCTACAGGAACGAAGGTAGATGATGATTACATCATCTTGGACACATTTCCCAAAGAAATTGTATTTCATTCGATTTCAACAAAACTGTTTGAAAGTAAACGGTTTCATCAAACCGTTTGATGCTAAATGGTTTCAAATCATTCGGGAGAGCTGAACAAGGTTGACCATTTGCAAAAATTGATGCTAATATTTATGTTTGATGACCCATAAAATTTGATTGATTAATTCCAAAGGGTTCATCAGTTGAAGGTTAATCAATTAGCAAACCCTAATCGGGTTAAGTGCTGAAATTCAATTTGGTTAACTTAGATTTTTGGGTTGATTAACCCAAACGGTCTCAGGACAGTTTGGAAGTCACCCATATGGTCTCAAGACTGTTTGGGGGTCACCCAAGACCATTTGGAGGTCTAGGGTTAAGTATGGTTGAGTAATTGAAGGTCCAGAGATACCAAATTGAAATGCAATTAAGTGCTGATTTGATGATCAATCCAATGATCTAATCCCTAATGGAATTTCACAAAATCCAAGGATAGGATGGGGAAAACGGTCTCAATACCATTTGGAGGTCATCTAGACGACCTCAAGACCATTTGAGGTCAGGTCATATCAAAACTTTGATGATAATTCATTATTTGCAATTGAATCAATTCCACAATGTTGATCATTGATGGCTACTCGATCCAAAGCTATAATTGAAGGTTTCTTGAGTAGAAATCCTAGATCAATTGGGTTCAAAACCCTAATTGATGGTCTAATTTAAGGTTGATTTAAAAGTTCAAGTGACAAAGAAATCAGGGATTCAATTGATAATTGGTTCATCCATTGAAATCATGAAGCGTGTATGTGTTGAAAGGATTTTTTGGTCCATTTGGTTTTGAGAGGGTTTGGGTCCAAATGGTCTCAAGACCGTTTGTGTGACACCCCGCCATCACATAGACAATGATATGACACGCGAAAACATGCATAACCATATATTATTGAAAACACGGGTTAATTAAAACTGATTGCGGAAACATACATACAGAAAATTTGCAACCAGGCCCTGCAAGAAGATCAGGTCATATATAGATATATTCAAGATCACCTGTCAGATATGTTCACAACTTAAAGCCACCCACTGTCACAACAGCGCATATTAGTTCATCACTTGTTTATACATATAGAACGACCATGTAGGGCCAGCAGCAGGGTATACAAAAATCACAGCAACTAAACGTCATGAAACATCATCAAACACCTCTGAGGACCTGAGAGTACAGGTATGACTCTAGGACTCTACATCAAAACCACCAAAACAGCAGCATGTCCATCTCTTGCCTTCTACTGCTCTTCTTGTTGCTCGGCCGCAACCTTACTACCACCACCACGTCTAGAGCGATCACCTAAAAAGGGTGTAAACCAGCGGGGTGAGACACACAGTCCCAGTGAGAAACATAACTCCCCGCCGCAACTATAAAACCTCAAAGGTTAAAGCAGATAAAAGCAAATAACTGATAAAGTGTATAACAAGAGCAACATACTAAGCATAGCTATCATTACTATCAAGCTTACCAAGATATCCGGGAGGCATATAACCAAGTATTTCTTTATGGAACATGATTGACAAGATAAGCTTTATAAGAACTTATCACAAGATATAAAGATCGTACGCACAACTGCATAGTACAACTAGATCAACTATATAAGCAAGGCCTCAATCAATGTTTCGTGTTTTTCTCTAAATAAGATATACTTATTCGGCTGGATTATATTTTATTATGCCCTGAGGAAGTGAGCCTTCCCTGCTCAGATCCAACCATTGGCTGTGAAGCCCAATCCGGTGCCATTCAAGGTCTAAGGAGATACGGACTCCATGACCTCACCTTCTCATGGTCAGTACACGAATCATCAAGCAAGACCGCAGTCTTATGCTTATAGGGCCTCAGCCTCTGGGTCAGCTCCGCAAACTACCCATATCTCTAGCTCACCTCATCATAGGTGCTAGAACATACATCTGAGCCATGAACGCATCATGCTCATCATCACATATCCTGAGCCATGGGTATGTTCACCATGCTCCATATATCCTGAGTCTGCAACCACAGTTGCACTTAGCCCTCCTATTTTAGACTAGGGGAAACCTCACATATTCAACAATATGTGCTCCAGGTAATCCTATAGGATAAACCTGTTTCACCATTACCAAATACTGACGGTAATGGATCTATGGCCATGGAAAACTACATGATATGTTCATATTTCATTGATTAGTATATTTTAAGCCAATTTTTGAGACAAAACAAGGTATAAACATATCCTTATAGAATTACATCATTATTGCCATCAACATATTGTACTGGGACCTCAATCCCTCATGATATCAACCACTGCCTCTCAAGGCATCATAATCATGTATCAGCATCTTGGGAACGCATCCCTTATCTCCTCATCAGAGGATAACACCTCAACTAGGCACTCAACCTTATATCAGGTCCTCAGACCTATCAACTTGTTACTTTATTAACAAGGATTATCATCACATTATGCTAGTAAAAGCACATATATCTCATAGCTCTTACCAAGCTATGAATCTACATGAAATACATGCATGGTTAGTATACACATTCACAGAGATTACTGAAACCATCATGGATTAACAGAATGACCATGCTATCAAGTATAAAGAAGCATCCATGAGTATATCACACAAGCTTTATCATTCATATTATTATTATTAATCATGGGCATATATTATGTCTTATACTTGTGACCATATGCATGTGTTATATCAACATGTGAAGCAACATCATAAGCTTCCAAGCTTCCTAGTTCACAATCTATCATTTATCTCATCATCATAGTTGTTGGATTCAAGGTGATTACATCATATCACTTGTGTTATTATTATTAAAATAGAACCACCAACTATATACATTCCAGGTTATCAAAACCCTCACCAAAACTCCTACAACCCTCACTATAAAGTATAGCAAGCAGCGTAAACCCTCACCAAAGGGTGTACCGACTAGGGTTCCAAGCCCTAAAGAAACTCACCATCAAAACAACCTAACATTGCACATCCTCAAACATGCGTCAAGGTTCCACTAACACTAATGGTGTAGCGCAGCCATCACCAGGGTATAACGTGTAGCACTACCATGTGTATCGACCAAGGGTCTAACGTGTACCAAGCTAGGGTTAGGGTTATGTTTCACTATCGGCTAACCTACAACATGAGCCATATCAACCCAAGGGGTATCTCCCAAGGCGCCCCTATCATGCAACCATCTCAGCATCATCTGAGGGTTAACCCTATCGAACAGGGTACCCATGATGCCTAAGAATGGTGTCCTACATGGACATGAAGCATCATAACGACCAGCATCCTAAGGTTGGCATGTCAGGCATGAAGCCATATCGTCAAACACTTCATATAGGTCAAAGCCTCAACTTAAGACATGATGATATCGGCCAAAGCTATCCTGGGCACCATACCATTTCGCCCAAGCTCATCAAGGATAACGGCCAAAGCTGCGTCGGGGACCAAGATATCAAACCTATCGGCCAAGACCACCCTAAGACAAGGGAGTGCATTGGACATCCTCTATACATGGTTTATCGTCCAAGTCTTACCCCTAAGGAGGCTATCGGGTAACGTCTCATCAAGGGTGTATCACCCATCCATCAACTCCACCAAGGGTATCGTCCAAGGGACCATAATGGCACCAACTGAGCTTCAACTAGGCATATCGGCAAGGGATACAAGGATCACCCAAGCAATATTATCTACCAAGGATTTCACCTCAAGGACATACAACTAAACCATGTCACCCAACACAAGGATAACCCACTAAGCTCTATAACATCCAAGGTACATTGGTCACCAAGCCAACTATCCTCACTAGGTGTAACGTGCAAGGCACTCAACAAGCATAACGCCCAAGCACACATGGGTATCGGCCACCAACCAAGCTCCAACTAGGCACACCGGCCAAGGGTACAACCCAAGACAAGAAGGTTATCGGGCAGCATTTTCCCAAAGACATATCGTGCAAGGCACAACCCAACAAGATCATCTTCAACCTGAGCAGAAGGGCATCAAACCCTAATTGATCAAGAAGGCCGGCTCACCTCTCAACAACCAAGAGAGGGGTTTTGCATAACTCTTTCACAATTCGGGTAACCACAAGGATCAACCTCAACATAGGTAATCAAAAGCTCACCTCTCAAATCCATGGTGAGAGGAGGGTGTTTCTCAAGCAACTAGAATACAAGCTCACCTCTCAACAACCAAGAGAGAGGGGTATTGCCCATATTACTAGAGCTCAAACTCACTTCTCTAGACCAAGGAGAAAAAAAGTGTTGCTTAACAAGGAAACCCTAAACCATGGTTCATCCAACTAGATGTAAAGGCATATAAACCATCAACAACAACAACATGCTCATAATATCCATAAGATTAACAACATGTTCTAGAGAAAGAAACATACATGCAAGGCCGATCATCATCATATAGGAAACATGCAACATAGAGAAGGTAGTATAGCTAGGGTTAGAAGTTATGTAACCCAGCTTAAGAAAACTCCTCAAGCTCCAAAGCTCCAAGCTTCAATCTCCTAGCTCCAAGCTCACCACTTTGACCACCTTGAGAAAAGGAACAAGAACCATAACCACCATGGCCGAAAGGTAGGCAAGATGGAGAAGAAGATGCTAGGGAGAGAGGGAAGATGCTTACCAAAGGACAAGACCCACCTACGGTTCGGCCACAAAGATAAAGGAAGAAGAAGGGATCACCACCAAGGGAGAAGGATCGTCCACCAACTTGATCCAAAGGGTAGGTGTATCATGCACCAAGGAAGAGAGGAGCAACAAAGAGCTGAATGGGTTCTTAAGGGAGAGAAAGGCAAGGCATATATAGAAGAGGATGGAGGAGAAAACAAGGTAATGTGTCGCCCACCTAGGACACTTGTCCAAGGGAAAAAGACACCTCTTTAACTCGCCTTATACACATGTCTAAGGATATTGCCACATGCAAGCACTATGCACTAAGTATCCACTAGTGGTGACACAAACGAGGTCAAGGGTCAAAGATGGTCCATGGTCGATACTGTCTACTACCATGCCCGATACACCCTATGGGTGACACAAAGCAAGGCCGACACAAGCATCCTTGCCCGATACAGGGCTCAACCAAGCAAGGCAAGGCCCAAACAAGGCCCAAAATAGCTCAAACAAGCCTAAGACAACTCAAGGCACGAGCCCAAACCTTCCTCTCAACCCTAGAGGAAGCAAGGAGAGAAAGACATCTCTTAATGTGACAAACTTGCTCTCCAACCCTATCTTAGGGTATTTTGCAAGTAGCACCTCTCGCTCTCAACTAAGCATAAGCAAACCCTAATCATCACTAAAGATGATTAGCATGCAACCAAGCACAAGGTTTAAGCAAAACAAATAGGGTAAGCCCAAAACGAAGGTCAGGGTCCTTACAAGCCATAAACCTCTACAAAAGGATTTCATCCTCGAAATCCGAAGAGAAAAGCAAGGGATACTTCCACCTCATCTCTTCCTCAAGCTCCCACGTGGCTTCCTCAACACCAAAGTGATGCCAAAGAACCTTTACAAGAACTAGGTCCTTCCTTTTCATCTTCTTTACTCTTCTGTCAAGGATCTCCACTGGACCCTCCTCGTAGGTCACATCTTCATCAAGCTCAACCTCAACTGGCTGTATCATTATCTCTGTGTCTGGATGACTTTTCTTTAGCATACTGACATGGAACACTGGATGCAACTTGTGCAACTTTGGCAGCAGCTCTAACTTGTAAGCTACCTTGCCAACATGTGCTATTACCGGGTATGGTCCCATATACCTGGGTGCCAGTTTGCCTTTCCAGCCAAACCTTAGCACGCCTTTCCACGGTGAGACCTTGAGATATACTTTCTCTCCCACCTGGAACTCCAAAGGTCATCGACGATTGTCTACATAAGACTTTTGTCTGTCCTGTGCTGTTTTCAACTTTTGCGGTATCACTCTGATCTTTTCTGTTATCTGTTGTACTAACTCAATACCCAAAAGCTGATTTTCACCAGACTCATACCAGCATAAAGGGGATCTGCACTTCCTTCCATATAGAGCCTCATAAGGAGCCATGTCAATGCTTTGTTGATAACTATTGTTATAAGTGAACTCTATCAAATTGAGATGCATGTCCCAACTTCCTAGGAACTGCAAAACACAAGCTCGGAGAAGATCCTCCAAAGTCTGAATAGTCTTTTCAGACTGTCCATCCGTCTGCGGGTGGAAAGAAGTACTAAACCACAACTTCATTCCCAACTCTTTGTGTAACTTTTCCCAGAAACGACTTGTAAACTAAGGACCTCTGTCGAAAACTATTGTTGCTGGTACACCGTGCAAATGCAGTATCTCATCTACATACACCCGAGCAAGCTTATCTGCTGTATATGTTGTTTTTACTGGTATGCAATGAGTAGATTTTTTCAACCACTACTACAGAAACGGCCTTTGGCGTTGGTCTGTTAACCCCATTTGGCGTCAGTTTCCGACCGACGCCTATGTGGGCGCCGCTAAAGGTCGAACACTTCGGCGTCAGTTTTTTAAGCGACGCCTATAATACATATAGGCGTCGGTCTTTTAGTAGATCACCGACGCCAAAAGGGTTCGCGCCACAGAAAACGACGTCATCTAGGGCACTTTCTGCGTCGGTGATTTACTAAAAGACCGACGCCTATATTCCATGTAGCGTCGGTCTTTTAGTAGATAACCGACGCATAAAGTGTCCTAGATGACGCCGTTTTCTGTGGTGCGAACCCTTTTGGCGTCGGTTATATACCAAAAGACCGACGCCTGGTTGTTTAAATAGGCGTCGGTTCGATACGAATATCCGACGCCATTTCCAGGACTGCTTTGGCCACATCAGGCGTCGGTTATCTATACATAACCGGCGCTGTAGGTCTTTGCTGACGGTTTTCTATAAATAACCAACGCCTATCTATATTTTTTTTCATATCAGTTTGCAGGCCTGCTGTGGCTGGTCAGCAGGATGAGAACCTGCAGTTCAGTTTTCTAAACTGCAGGTTTACGACATCCATTGATATCAGCCTACAAACAGGCCGCAAACCTGCAAAAGTCACAAGGAAAATTTCACACAAGTACATACATTCAGACATCAATTCAATTCTCACATTCACACATATAGAAACATTCAAATACATGTATTAACATTCAGAAATATTCATTTACAAAGTATCATTCATTATCGCTATCAACATCCCAATTATATCTTACAGTTGCCACTGCATGTATGGCTTTTGCCCATTCTTCTCTTACTTCATTTAATGCTTCCATCGTATATGGAGCATGTATATTTTTTAAGCGTTTACCTATAGTGTGGTCAGTTTTAAACACCTGCAAAGAGAATGATGTATATATATAAGTAATAATATAAAAATAAGATTGATATATTTCATACTAACTAATGAGACTATATATAATACCTCATGTATGCTATCGATGTCCAATGCGGCATGTTTGATAATCATCTGCATAAATCACATCACATAGTATGTGCATGCCCAGCCATTGTCTTGTGTAGCACACTATAAATTGAAACATACAAAATAATACAACTAAGCACAATTCACATTAATGATATATACATTGGAGTCGGGGAGTCGGGAACTTACTTGTACGTTCTCCCAATTTATTGGCTGGTTCTTTTTCCTTGGGACCTTTCCTCCAGCCTTTTTGAATGCATCTAAACCCCTACATGTTAATATAACACAGTAAATTGCATAAGTAAATAGTAATGTAATAAAAGATGTTAACAGATATAAAAATGAAATATTTCTCACCAGAATAATGGCATTCTCATTACGTGTCCAATTTTAGGGTTCAATGTACTCCCCGCAGGATCTAGATAATAAACAGTGAATGTCCCGGGGACAATAACTAGTAACTCCCAATGTCTACCGCTAGAGGTAAGAAGTTAACAATTAATAACTCAAAATGCAAAATAAAAATGGAATTTTCTTAAGTCCAAATTATAAATAAAGTAAACTTACTTGACATTGAATGGAGCCTATTATTATCGTCTTCTTTTGCTGACCAAAAATTGTAAAAGCATCTATACAGTATTGTTGAACATTATCAGGGTCTTTAGCTACCAAACTAATCAATGATGGAATCAAAAATCCCAAATGATCAAATGCAAATTGTTTGCAATGATCTTCGACTAAGTAGCTGCAAAACATATAGGCGTATGCATTAATATATAAGAAACCAGATCACCGGATCTTACACAAGGTATATGGATGTATAAACAAGATCTCACCTTATCCATGTCTCTATCATTGATGTATTCAGCCAATCATACATAAACAGCTCAATAATATCTTGTATAAATAAAGATCTATCATATGATTGACCTGCATAATCTGCATCTAAAGAAATAATTATAGGGCAATTTACATTATGTGCCCGTAGCCAACATGCCATTCCCCTACAAGCAGGACCTAACGGGTATGTTAGGTCAGTTGGAACCCAATCGGGTAATGCGGGAAGTGGAAGTGGAGGCCTAGGTGCTCCTGGTGTCTTCTTTTTAACCTGTACATATAATTTCAGATCAGTTAACATCATATATACACATTAACAGTCTAAATCAATGTAAATTTATCTTACAATTTCAGTCGTGTAGACGACATCTGCTTTGGGCCACCATATCACCCCGCCTTCTGCATCAGCAAGTCTATCAATATCCGGGTGGGGATATGGCAATGTAGCTTCTCTCCAATCGGGTAACACACGTATCGGGCTCACACGAACGTAGCCCTGTGGCATTGGAGTCCCGTGAAACATTGCCCCAGGAAGGGATGGGTAAGCCTGTGCCTCTGCAACAACGTAGTCTTGCATTCTTAAGCGGCATGGCTTCAATGCCTACAAATTTACGTAAAGAATATTATACATATATACATATCATCTTGAAAACATAACAACTTGAAAAGACTAACTACAATGTCATAAACAATACTTACAGCAGACGTGCTAGGCGATGGGTCTCCAGGATTACTCGCAGTCTGTGCATCAGGAGAAGAGTGGGTCGCCATAGGCGTATTGGAAGCCTGAGATGCCTGCCACCGCAGCAATTCTTCCTTGACCTTCTCAGCAACTACATCATTGACCTTCTTAGCAACTAAATCCTCAACTCTCTTATTCTCCTATACATGGATAAAAGAAACATTAGCTTTTTATTAATGAATTTCCTTTTGCAGTAACATTCTAAAAAAAGAATAGGTTACCTCTTCTTGAGAAAGTCCCGCTCTGGGTTTGCGCTGGGATGGCCCAAAGAATTCTTTGATGCCAACACCAGCGCCGGCACCTCTAACACGTCCAGGATGCTCTAGGTTACCCAGAGCAACTGTCAATTCATACCTTGTGCCCTGAGGGATGAACGTGCCTTGTTTCCTCTGCTCGTGCAGCTCCCGCTAATCACCATAAACAGAAATTGGTAAGTTAACACCACAAATAATCAATATTCAAACGATTTCTCTAAGAGTTGTATTTTACCATTTTTGCAGCCGCCTCAGCAGTTACAGGCTTCTTTATTTCACCCTTCTTGTTTTGCCTGCCAGCTATCCAGATATCATGGCGAGGCATGGGTGTGGCAGACTCCTGAGTAGGAGCAGACTCCTGAGTAGCCGCAGACTCCGCCTGTAGTCTTTGGCGAACGCTTGCATAGCCTTTTGGACCCATAGTGTGGTCATGCACATTCAGTGCACGCCTTGATTTTTGTGCGTCACTGAGGGCCTAGTTAGTATGCACATTAATGATTTGGTTAGTAGCACTAAATGTTAATCTTGAATAGGTTAATACAATGTATATTAATTAAATTGGGAGTGACGCCTAATACCTTGAATTCTTCAGATTTTCTTGAAGCAACAAAATTGTCCCAATCTTCTTTGTCCAAGAAGTTCCATTGTTCAAGGGCTGACTTCTTCTTCTTATCACCCTCTTTTATGTATTCTTTGTTCAGATTTGTCCTATAATTCCTAAGCATCTTTCCAGCGCGTTGCATCACATTTTTACGATGCAACTTCTCATCCAATGCAAACAGATTCTGTAAAATAGAAATGTTATTAACTAGTATCCAAAATAGAATTGCAATAATAGAATTTGTAATCTACAAAATAGAATTGCAAATAATAATAACTCACGCATAAATCCTTCCATATCAAGTCTTTTTTCCCTTGAGGAACTTTATGCCAATTATCATACTTAACACCACAATGGCTCCGAGTGGTACACCCAAGATAGTTTACAAAATTATTGCGGTTCACTCCAATTGGATTTCCTCCATTATCAAACTCCACCACCAATTTGGATCCACTACCACTTAGCGCTAATAACTTCTTCAACAGAGTGATGCCCCTTTTCTTGTTAAGTGTGTGGTGCTGTGCATCAAGTTGCTCCAGTGCTTCAGTGGGTACAGGTGCATCAACCTAAAATTTGACAAAAATAAACACACTAAATTAGCCCAATATAGAAATATAGGATATATGACATAACTAGAAGATAATGAATTTTATAGAAACACAAGATATGTTTTTAGAACTTACATTAGTATCCTCGCCATGCTCGTCATGGATAGCATGCTCATCATGGACTTCATGCTCATCATGGACATCATGCTCATCATGGTCAGCCATCTGAAAATGTCATTTAAAAGGCAAACATTTAGCATTTGTATTAACTAGAAAAAGGCAAACATTTAGCATTTGTATTAACTAGAAAAAGGCAAACATTTAGCATTTGTATTAACTAGAAAAAGGCAAACATTTAGCATTTGTATTAACATACATGTCTCTAAAATTGTGATCTTTTATCAATTAACAATCCTTCATTGTGATCTCCGCGCACATATAAGTCATCATTAGCTTCAATATTTTGTGGAGTGGGCAACCCAACTGAGAATGGACTGGAGTCATCATACTTATCATAGTACTCTTCTTCATCTATAGGATCTTCAATGAACTGTCTTTTACCATGAAGAACAACCGACCATTTATCATTCGCAGGATCATCGATATAGAATATTTGTTTCGCCTGTGATGCCAATATGAATGGTTCACCCTTCTCGCCAATCTTTTTAAAGTTCACCAAAGTGAAACCCAATTCATCCACTATAACTCCTTTGGTGTTATCAACCCAATTACATTTAAAGAGCGAAATTTTGAAATCTATGTAGTCAAACTCCCAAATGTCCTCAATGACACCGTAATATGACATTTTAGCTTCACGTGGACTCTTATCCTTTGCACTTGCAAAGTACATGGTCGACGCTTGAAGAGTGACCCCACTATTTTGGACGACACTCTTATCATCTTGGCGCTTTGTGTAATATGTGAATCCATTAATGTCAAACCCTTCATAAGACATAACATTCGGTTTTGGTTTAAAGGCGAGGCATTTGATAGTTTCTGTAATATCATTTGGTGTTTGAGATAGTTGATGTAAGACTTTATCTTCAAACCACTTAGTAAAAGTCTTATTATGCTCTCTAGCAAGCCACATTGAACTTGCTCGAGGATGTTGTCTCTTTATGAAATTGGTATGTTCCTCGATATAAACACTCACTTCGTCCATATTGTGTAAAATATACAAGTGAGCTTGTTCCAACTGCTCACGGCTGATTACTTTCACCCGTGATCCCAAAATTCCTTTGCCCTCCTCAATATTCTTGTCATTATCAGGAGTGTCATTACCACTGAGAAAGTCATTGCAAAAATCCATAACCTCTCTCGCCACATAACCTTCAATAATACTCCCTTCAGGCCGATAACGGTTTTGAACATCACCTTTAAAAACGCTCATGTATCGTTCAAAGGGATACATCCAATGCAAGAAAACTGGTCCCAACATTTTCACTTCCCTAGTCAAGTGGACAACAAGATGTACCATGATATCAAAGAACGAAGGAGGGAAATACATCTCAAGCTGACATAGGGTAACAACCACTTCTCTTTGCAAATTATCGAGAGTATTAGGGTCAATAACTTTGCTGCATAGACTGTTGAAAAAGAAACAAAGTCTGGTAATTGCAAACCTTACATGCTTCGGCAATATAGATCGAATTGCCACGGGCAATATTTGTTGCATTAGAGTGTGACAATCATGAGATTTAAGACCTATCAACTTCATATCTTTCATTGATACCAATCTACGGATGTTGGATGAGTAACCATGTGGCACCTTAACATTTACCAAGCATTCACAAAAAGTTTTCTTCTCCTTTCTAGACAACGTGTAACAAGCGGGAGGTAAGTATGTTCTTTTATTACCCATTTCACGTAATTCTGTTAATTCTGACCTTATTCCCATTTCACGTAGGTCCAGTCTGGATTTTATCCCATCTTTAGTCTTACCTGGTATATTTAATAGAGTACCAAAGATGCTATCACATACATTTTTCTCAACGTGCATTACATCGATACAATGCCTGACTGTCAAAGAACTCCAATAAGGAAGATCCCAAAATATTGACTTCTTCTTGAATGAAGAATTGTCACTCCGTGTGGCCATACTACATTGTGATTTCTTACCAAATTCATTGACAATGTCTTTTACTCTTTCATAAACAACATCCCCTGGTATAGGTTTAGGTGCACTCCGTTCATCATTCCATCCATTGAATGCTTTGCGCTTCCTACGATACGGATGGAATTTTGAAAGAAACCTTCGATGACCAAGATATACAGTCTTTCCGCCATGTTTTAGTCTTATTGAATCAGTGTTTTCTTCACATATAGGACACACTTTAGCTCCTTTGACACTATATCCAGACAAATTCCCATATGCTGGAAAGTCATTAATAGTGCAAAACAACATAGTGTGCAAATGAAATGTATCTCTTGCTGAAGCATCATAGGTCATCACACCTTCAGCCCAAAGTTTCTTTAAGTCATCAATCAAAGGTTCAAGATAAACATCGATATCATTTCCGGGTTGTTTAGGGCCCGATATCAACAATGACAACATAACGTACTTATTTTTCATACACATCCAGGGAGGAAGATTGTATATAACAAGCATGACTGGCCAAGTGCTATGTTGGCTGCTCAATGTCCCGTACGGATTCATCCCATCTGTACAAAGCCCAAGTCTTAGATTCCTATCTTCTTCACCAAATTTAGGGTACAATAGATCAATCTTCTTCCACTGTGGGGAATCAGACGCATGTCGTAGGATCCCATCATTATTTTTCTTAACATCTGCATGCCACCTCATATTTTCGCATCTTTCGGATTTGCAAACAAACGTTGAAACCGTGATATTATAGGTAGATACCACAACACCTTGGCAGGAGAACCAGTTTTGGACTCCCCCGAAGTCGTCAATTTATACCGTGACGCACCACATTTTGGACAATCTTTCAAATCTACATAGTCCTTTTGAAATAATACACAATCATCCGGGCATGCGTGTATCTTCTTGGCCTCCATTCCCATTGGGCACAACATTTTCTTTACCTGGTATGTTGAGATTGGAAGCTCGTTTCCTTCAGGAAGCATTTCTTTCAACAAAGTCAACAATGAAGTGAAGCTTTTGTCGCTCCATCTATTGTTAGCTTTCAACTTATACAATCTCAACACAGCGCTAAGCTTCGTAAACTTAGCACAGCCTGTGTATAACGGTATCTCAGCATCATGCACAATGTTTGTAAAGATAGGAGGTGGATCGGTGTGCTCTACCCTACAACTATCCAACATCACATCAACGATGTCTGCTGGAACTGGTTCGTTCACATTTACGTCATCGGAGGCAATTTCTTCTTCCACCCAAGCACTGCTATCGACATCTATTGGTTTCGATTTTGAAATCTCTCCATGCCAGTGCCATTCTGTATAGCCTTGTACAATCCCGTTGCACATGACATGACTTTTGATTTCCTCACCAGTGTTGACTTTCAAGTTGTTACCGCAATGCCTACATGGACAGTAGAACCTATCTGTAGGTTTTTTCCTATGTTCCTCGGCAAATCTAATAAACTGATCAAGACCAGATATAAACTCTGGGGTGCAACGATTACGAATGGACATCCATGATCTATCCATTCTATGAATAGAGAAAACAAGTATATATTAGGAAACAAGTATATATTAGGAAACGATTAGGCAGCATTTCCCCGCTGTTCTCAAAGTACATATGTACTTAGAGAACAAACGGGGAAATGCCAACAAACACATTTGATGTCATTCTTATATATAATAAATGTGTACCACCTATCCCATCCTTGAACACCTAATCTCACTAGTAAGTGTATAATGTGTATTTGGTTTTCAAGAAAATTTCGGCAGCATTTCCCTGTTGTTTTCTAAGTACATATGTACTTAGAGAACAAACGGGGAAATGCTACCAAAATTTTCTCAAAAACCAAATACACATTATACACTTACATCCTAAGTGAGATTAGGTGTTCAAGAACAGTCCCAAACCGGGGACTATCCAAGATTTACTCCTACTGAGTAAATCTTGGACGGGTTTCTAGGCCAACAAACACAATAATAGATATCTACAATGAAGCCGGACTCCATACAAACAGTATATAATTTAGTGATTGTTCATTCTAATTTATACCAATGTACAAGTAATATAAAGAACAATGATTGTTCACATTCTAGGCCAACAAACACATGTGATGTCATTCTTATATATAATAAATGTGTACCACCTATCCCATCCTTGAACACCTAATCTCACTAGTAAGTGTATAATGTGTATTGGGTTTTCAAGAAAATTTCGGCAACATTTCCCCACTGTTCTCTAAGTACATATGTACTTAGAGAACAAACAGGTAAATGCTACCAAAATTTTCTCGAAAACCAAATACACATTATACACTTACATCCTAAGTGAGATTAGGTGTTCAAGAACAGTCCCAAACCGGGGACTATCCAAGATTTACTCCTAATGAGTAAATCTTGGACGGGTTTCTAGACCAACAAACACAATAATATATATCTACAATGAAGCCGGACTCCATACAAACAGTATATAATTTAGTGATTGTTCATTCTAATTTATACCAATGTACAAGTAATATAAAGAACAATGATTGTTCACATTCTAGGCCAATAAACACATGTGATGTCATTCTTATATATAATAAATGTGTACCACCTATCCCATCCTTGAACACCTAATCTCACTAGTAAGTGTATAATGTGTATTGGGTTTTCAAGAAAATTTCGGCAGCATTTCCCCGCTGTTCTCTAAGTACATATGTACTTAGAGAACAAACGGGGAAATGCTACCAAAATTTTCTCGAAAACCCAATACACATTATACACTTACATCCTAAGTGAGATTAGGTGTTCAAGAACAGTCCCAAACCGGGGACTATCCAAGATTTACTCCTAATGAGTAAATCTTGGACGGGTTTCTAGGCCAACAACATGGTTAATCCTAATATGTTGGGATCACATAATTATACTGGTAGGATTTTAATAGACATGATAAGTACCTAATCTATAGAGCATTATTAAATAATAAATCAAGAATTTAATAGTTTCAAACATGCAATAATTCACAATGCAATGTTATAAACTATAGGCAACATGGATAGATGAGACTAGAGTTCATATTAGAATAAAAATTAGCAACTTAGGACAAAGTGTGTTACCTTTCAATCTGTGTAACCTAGGGTTCAGAATATCATGATTTACTTAATGTGATAATCATAAGGACTTTATAATTTGCATGAAATAAATAAACATACAGCATCTATCACTTATTCAATCTTCAAGAAACCTTGACAAACATAGGAAGTAAATACATGTAATCATAAGTACAACCACGTACCTTGATGGTGATCCATGCAAATCATACATTAATTCACTGAGTATATTATCCAAGCAAATAAGAAAACCAAGCAATTAACTTTTGTTGCATGTATATACATCCTAAAGTGCCACAAATCATATAATAACATTAAACGCTACTCAAGTCCTAATATAGAGTTTAGGTTTCCTTATTATCCTGTTATCATTAGGGTTATTCTTGAACCCCCAATTCCTAAGTTCATTGATTTAATGACATAAAAAGATCTAGTTCATATTATGTTTAGCCATGATATTAGGACCACTTAAAGCAGATTAGGCACATTAAGCAAGCAGAGTAGTGAGCCAATTTCGCGCAAGCAGATTAGGCAAGCAGATTAGGTCGTCACATAAAGAACCAATTTCGCGCCTGGGTAGGTCGGCAGGTACCTGGGCAAGCAGAGTAGGGCAAGGTCGAGCTGGTTGAGTACGTGGGCGGCGGGCGGCGAGCTCCATAACCAGCGGCAGCAACTCCGACGAGCAGGGAGCGTCAGCGGTGGCAGGCAGGCAGGTGGCCAGGCGGCGGCAGGCAGGCAGCGGCCAGGCGGCGGCAGGCAGGCAGCGGCCAAGCGGAGGAGAAGGGGAAGGGGGTGTGGCGGCGGAGGAGAAGGACAAGGGGGTGCCGGAGAAGGGGGCGCCGGAGTAGGAGTGGCGGCACGGCGACGCTGTCGTGGAGAAGAAGGAGCAGAGAGTCGGGCGACAGCATAGAAGAAATCGCTCGCAATGAAATAGAAGAAAGGGGAAGAGTCTGGCGATTGAGGGTTATGAAGTTCCCAAATAGCGTCGGTTGTTTACAACAACCGATGCCTAAACATCTTTAGCGTCGGTTGTTTGAAACAACCGACGTCCAATTGGACGATATTTTCATGAAATTATTTGGCGGGAACCACTTTCAGCGTCGGTTATAAAAGGATCACCGACGCTGAAAAGGACACTTTTCATGCAAATTTCCATCGCACATAGGCGTCGGTTTTTTATCTACATAACCGACGCCGAAAGTGACACTATTTTTTTCGCTCGAAAATTGGATTTCGCGGGCGACTTTAGGCGTCGGTTTGTTATAAACAACTGACGCTGAATACAAAGAGGTACCCGTGTCTGGCTGGTCTTCGAATATAGACGTCGATTTGTCTAAATAACCGACGCCTTATATTATAGGCGTCGGTTTTCCTTAATAACCGACGCCCAGAAAAATGACACTGAATGCTATTTCTGTAGTAGTGAACCTATCCCCTAGTACCCAAATGGAATCATGATTCCTAGCTGTCTTTGGTAGACCAACTACAAAAGCCATGGTTATATGATCCCATTTCCATTGTGGTATCGGCATGGGTTGCAACATACCTATCGGCTTCTAATGCTCAGCTTTAACTTGCTGACATACTACACACTTTGCCACAAACTCAGCTACATCCTTCTTCAAGCCAGACCACTAATACAGGTCCTTCAAATTATGATACATCTTAGTGACTCCTGGATGCATAGCATACATCGATGTGTGTGCTTCCTCGAGTACTAGATTCCTTAGATTATCAACGTCAGGGACCATCATCCTACCATGATAGCAAACTAGTCCATCCTCAGACTCATGGAACCCATCACGCTTTTCGCTGCCAAGCTCTGATCTGATCAACTGCACTACACCATCTTCCTATTGTGCATCTTTGATCTACTGTCTCAGTGTAGGCTTGACTTACATTTGTGCCAATAGTCCTGCTAACAAGGAAACTTTCAACTGCACGTTCATCTGTCGCAAGGAGACAAACATATCCCACCTTTGGCATACCAAGGAACCCAACTTTGCCTTATTTGTGGTGAGAGAAGAAGACTTTTGGCTAAGCACATCAGCTACCACATTTGCCTTACCAGGATGATACTCAATGGTGCAATCATAATCGTTAATTAGCTCCATCCAACGACGTTGCCACATGTTCAGCTCACTCTGTGAAAAGATATACTTCAAGTTCTTATGATCTGTAAAGATCTGACACACTTCCCCCATAAAGATAGTGTCTCCAAATCATTAACACATGGACCACCTCTTCCAACTCCAAATCATGTGTCGGATAATTCTCCTCATGTTTCCTAAGTTGTCGCGAAGCAAAAGAAACCACATGATCTTCCTGCATCAGCACACAACCTAAGCCTTTCTTGGAAGCATCGCAGAAAACAACATAGCCCTTCTCAGGCTCTGGAAGCACTAGCACTGGAGCATTGGTCAGATTCTCCTTCAAACTTTGTAAAGCTTGCTGACAATGATCATCCCAAAAAAAAGGTACATCCTTCCTGGTCAGCTTTGTCATTGGCAACATGATTGCACTAAAGACCTTGATAAACCTCCAATAGTATCCGGCCAAACCCAGAAAACTATGAACTTTTGTCGGCATCTTTGGTTGTTCCCAATCTGCCACTGACTCCACCTTCTTAGGGTCCACTCGGACTCCTTCTGCATATATCACATGACCTAAGAAGGTTACTTCCTTCAACCAGAACTCACATTTGTTGAATTTGGCATACAACTGATGTTGGCGAAGAAGAGTCAACGCTTGTCGAAGATGTCGCTCATGCTCTTTCCTGTCTCGACTATAGATCAAAATGTCATCTATAAAGACTACAACAAATTGATCTAGGAACGGACGGAACACTCAATTCATCAGGTCCATGAAAGCAGCAGGTGCATTGGTTAGCCCAAACGGCATAACCACAAACTCAAAGTGACCATACCTTGTCCTAAATGCTGAATTTGGTATGTCATCCGCCTTAATCCTCAAATGATGATATCCAGACCGTAGATCGATCTTTGAGAACACTGTAGCACCACACAATTGATCGAACATATCATCTATCCTTGGCAGCGGGTACTTATTCTTGATCATAACTTTGTTCAACTGTCGGTAATCTATGCATAGCCACATCGACCCATCCTTCTTCTTAACGAAGAACACTGGAGTACCCCAAGGTGACGTGCTTGGTCAGATGAAACCTTTCTCCAACAACTCATGTAACTGCTTCTTCAACTCTGTCATCTCTGCTGGAGCCATTCTATACGGTGTCTGTGAAACTGGTTGTGTTCCTGGTACCAAATTCATCTCAAAATCAATCTCTCAAGGTGGGGGAACACCGGGAAACTCATCAGGAAATTCATTAGGAAACTCTCAGACAACTATCACCTCCTCAAGGCTAGGACCTTTTGCCTTTGTATCCATAATGTGAGCTAATAAAGCCTTACAACCTTGCTGCAACAACTTTTCTACCACCATCGCTGACACTAAACATGTCAAAAGAATCCTCCTATCTCCTTGGAAGATCCACTTCTCTCCGTTGTCATCAAACACTGCCTGTTTGGAACCACAGTCCAACACAACCTTATACTTCTCCAAGGTATCCATCCCAATGATCACATCGAATCCATTCATATCAAGTGGTATAAGATCCACTTGTACACTGCGTCCTGAAAAAGATAAGATACAAGATGGACACTTTTCTCGAAGCATCGAGGAACCATCAAGAGGGGTTTCTAATAACATGCTATCTTCCTTACAACTAACAGGTAAAGGACAAATATCAAGCAGATTACGTGCGACAAAAGAGTGTGTAGCACCCCGGTCAACCAAAACTGTTATAAAGCAAGAAGAAGACAAATCAGAATGAAATAACTCCATCTGACCTGTCACCACTCGCGGGTTGACTATCGCCTCCGACTGACTCATAACATAGAATCAAGGTGTTGCTTGTTGTCCACGTCCTCTGCTTCCTTAAGCAAACGATCCTGATTGCGACGCTTGACTGCGTCCTCACCCTCTTCTAGCACTGGGCTGATGTCTGTCTGATCCCTGTTGATTCTATCTTGGCTGTTGTGTTACTTCAACATCTCTTCTTGGGCAATTTGACTTTAAATGTCCCATTTGTCCACAGTGATAACATGACCTTCCTTCTTTCTGTGGTCTAGATGGCTTTGTTACTGCCACAGAAGTTGTACTATGTGCCTTCAACGGCGAAGAAACATGACCTCTTCCCTTATTCGGAGACCACTGTGATGGTGCACTAGAACCTCTCATCATGGAAGGTGTTGAAAACCTTGATTTCTTAAAGCCACCAGATCTTTGTCCCTGGAACTGAACATGCCTTTTCGTAGTCATGGACTCCCTTTTCTCCCTAACAGATCATTCAATCTTGCGGACGGACTCCACAAATGTGGCAAGCCGCTCCCGACTCTCTAAAGCAGCAGCAGGTGTCGATAGTTCAACACTCAAACCTTTCTCAAACTGCCTGATCCGCTCATCATCTATCACTGCCATGTGAGGACAAAATCTCAGCAAGTCCTTGAACTTAGCTTCATACTCGGTGATTCTCATCGTTCCTTGGTGTAGACACTCAAACTGATTGATCTTCTCATCCAGAAATATTTTCGGAAAGTATATACTGACGAACTCTCGCCGAAAGATCTCCCAACTGATATCCTCATCAGGTCGCTTCTCCTCCTCAATGGCCCACCAGTGGCCAGCACTTCCCTTTAGAAGGAAGACAACGTGCTTGACTTTGTCTGCTTTAGGGATGTCAAGGATCCGGAAGGCCTTCTTAAGACCTGTCAGCCATAGATCAGCATCTGTTGGATCAGTCGTCCCAACATAATTCGAAGCTCCGACTCAGCGAAGCTGCTCAAAGGTCTTCCCAATACCCGATGTTTCACCATGGGGAGCCTGTGCTCTTGGATGAGGCACTGGCACTCATTCTACCATGTGTTTCATCGTAGCCATTAACATACCCATAAGCTGTTGGTAGGCAGGGTTTTTAAGAATGGCTAGGTCAAGTTGGGGGACCTCAGGCACCCGATCTCCATGTGCCTGCCCTCCTGCTCCATCAACTGATGCAGCATCGCTGCTCTCGGTAGTGTGTTCTTTGTGGTTTCCAGACATCTTTAAGATTTATCTTATGCTGAGGGCAGAAGGTTATTGTAAGAAAATCTGGGAAACTCACAAGAACATACGCAAACCTAGTCCTAGATCTCTGTAGACTCAGTGAACTTAGAGCTCTGATACCAAACCAACTGTGACATCCCACCATCACATAGACAATGAGATGACACACGAAAATGTGCGGAACCATATATTACCAAAAACACGGGTTAATTAAAACTGATTGCGGAAACATACATATAGAACATTTGCAACCAGGCCCTGCAAGAAGATCAGGTCATATATAGCTATATTCAAGATCACTTGTCAGATATTTTCACAACTTAAAGCCACCCACTGTCGCAACAGCGCATATTAGTTCATCACCTGTTTATACATACAGAACGGCCATGTACGACCAGCAGCAGGGTATACAAAAATTACAGCAACTAAACATCGTGAAACATCGTCAAACAACAATGAGGACCTAAGAGTATAGGGATGACTCTAGGACTCTACAACAAAACCACCAAAATAGCAGCATGTCAATCTCTTGCCTTCTACTGCTCATCTTGTTGCTCGGCCGTAACCTCACGACCACCACCACGTCTAGAGTGATCACCTAAAAAGGGTGTAAACCAGCGGGGTGAGACACACAGTCCCAGTGAGAAATATAACTCCCCTCCACAACTATAAAACCTCAAAGGTTAAAGTAGATAACCACAAATAACTAATAAAGCATATAACAAGAGAAACATACTGAGCAGAGCTATCATTACTATCAAGCTAACCAAGATATCCGGGAGGCATATAACCAAGAATTTATTTAGGGAACATGATTGAAAAGATAAAATTTATAAGAACTTATCACAAGATATAAGGATCGTACACACAACTACATAGTACAACTAGATCAGCTATATAATCAAGGCCTCAATCAATGTTCTGTGCTTTTCTCTAAATAAGATATACTTATTCGGCTGGATTACATTTTATTATGCCCTAAGGAAGTGAGCCTTCCCTGCTCAGATCCAACCATTGACTGTGAAGCCCAATCTGGTGCCATACAAGGTCTAAGGAGATCCGAACTCCATGACCTCACCTTCTCGTGGTCAGTACATGAATCATCAAGTAAGACCATAGTCTTATGCTTATAGCGCCTCAACCTCTGGGTCAGCTCCACAAACTACCCATATCTCTATCTCACCTCATCATAGGTGCTAGTACATACATCCGAGCCATGAACGCATCATGCTCATCATCACATATCCTGAGACATGGATATGTTCACCATGCTCCATATATCTTGAGTCTGCAACCACAGTTGCACTCAACCTCCTATTTTAGGCTAGGAGAAACCTCGCATGTGCAACAATATGCGCTCCAGTAATCTCGCAGGATAAACATGTTTCACCATCACCAAATACTGACGGTAATGGATCTATGGCTAGGTAAAACTACATGATATGTTCATCTTTCATTGATTAGTATATTTTAAGCCAATTGTTGAGGCAAAATAAGATATAAACATATCCTTATAGAATTACATCATTATTTCCATCAACATATTGTCCTGGGACCTCAATCCCTCATGATATCAACCACTGCCTCTCAAGGCATCATAATCATGCATCAACATCCTGGGAACGCATCCCTTATCTCGTCATCAGAGGATAACACCTCAACTAGGCACTCAGCCTTATATCAGGTCCTCAGACCTATCAACTTGTTACTTTATTAACAAGGATTATCATCACATTGTGCTAGTCAAAGCACATATATCTCATAGATATTACCAGGCTATGAATCCACATGAAATACTTGCATGGTTAGTATACACATTCCTAGAGATTACTAAAACCATCATGGTTTAACAGAATGATCATGCTATCAAGTATAAAGAAGCATCCATGAGTATATCACACAAGCTTTATCACTCATATTATTATTATTAATCATGGGAATACATTATGTCTTATACTTGTGACCATATGCATGTGTTATATCAACATGTGAAGCAACATCATAAGCTTCCAAGCTTCCAGGTTCACACTCTATCATTTATCTCATCATCATAGTTGATGGATTCAAGGTCATTACATCATATCACTTGTGTTATTATTATTAAAAGAGAACCATCAACTATATACATTTCGGGTTATCAGAACCCTCACCAAAACTCCTACAACCCTCACTATAAAGTATAGCGAGCAGCGTCAACCCTCACCAAAGGGTGTACCGGCTAGGGTTCCAAGACCTAAAGCAACTCACCATCAAAACAACCTAACACTGCACATCCTCAAACATGCGTCAAGGTTCCGCTAACACTCATGGCGTCAGGCAGCCATCACCAGGGTATAACGTGCAGCACTACCATGGCTATAGGCCAAGGGTCTAACGTGTACCAAGCTAGGGTTAGGGTTAGGTTTCACTATCGGCTAACCTCCAACATGAGCCATATCGACCCAAGGGGTATCGCCCAAGGCGCCCCTATCATGCAACCATCTCAGCATCATTCTAGGGTTAACCCTATCAGCCAGGGTGCCCATGACGCTTAAGAATGGTGTCGTGCATGGCCTTGAAGCATTAAAACTGCCAACATCCTAGGTTTGGCATGTCAGGCATGAAGCCATATTGTCCAACACTTCATATAGGTCAAAGCCTCAACTTAAGACATGGTGGTATCGGCCAAAGCTATCCTGGGCACCATACCATATCACTCAAGCTCATCAAGGACAACAGCCAAAGCTGCGCCAGGCACCAAGCTATCAAACCTATCGGCCAAGTCCACCCTAAGACAAGGGAGTTCATCGGGCATCCTCTATACATGGTGTATTGTAACATCCCAGGATTTGAGGCCTCGGATAAGTTGATCTTAAAAGGAATGATTAGACTACCCATATCACCAAGGTGCACCTCCTTTTCTGGGAGCCCATCACTAAAGAACTCCATAGTTAAGCGTGCTCAGCTTGGAGTAGTACTAGGATGGGTGACCAGTCGGGAAGTTGATCCTGGCTTGCGCGTCACTGTGGACAAAGTGCGCAGTTAAGGCTAGTGGTGGTCTGTGGGGCTAGTCATCATTCCTGAAACTCTACTAGAGCCTTGGGCAGTGGGCCCGGGCGTTACATGTATCATCCAAGTCTTAACCCTAAGGAGGGTATCGGTCAACGTCTCATCAAGGGTGTATCGCCCATCCATCAACTCCACCAAGGGTATCGTCCAAGGGAGCATAGTGGCACCAACTGAGCTTCAACTAGGCATATCGGCCAGGGATACAAGGATCACCCAAGCAAGCTTATCTACCAAGGATTTCACCTCAAGGACATACAACTAAACCATGTCACCCAACACAAGGATAACCCACTAAGCTCTATAACATCCAAGGTACATCAGGCACCAAGACAACTATCCTCACTAGGTGTAACGTGCAGGGCATTCAACAAGCATATCGCCCAAGCACACATGGGTATCAGCCACCAACCAAGCTCCAACTAGGCACACCCACTAAGGGTACAACCCAAGACAAGAAGGTTATCGGGCAACACTATCCCAAAGACATATCATGCAAGGCACAACCCAACAAGATCATCTTCAGCCTCAAGAATAAGGGCATCAAACCCTAATTGATCAAGAAGGTCGGCTCACCTCTCAACAACCAAAAGAGAGGGGTTTTGCACAACCTCTTTCACAAGTCGGGCAACCAAAAGGATCAACCTCAACATAGGTCATCAAAAGCTCACCTCTCAAATCCATGGTGAGAGGAGGGTGTTGCTCAAGCAACTAGAATACAAGCTCACCTCTCAACAACCAAGAGAGAAGGGTATTACCCATATTACTAGAGCTCAAACTCACTTCTCTAGACCAAGGAGAGAAAAAGTGTTGCTTAACAATTAAACCCAAAACCATGGTTTGGCCAACTAGATGTAAAGGCATGTAAACCATCATCAACAACAACAACATCATGCTCATAATATCCATAAGATAAACAACATGTTCTAGAGAAAGAAACATACATGCATGGCCGATCATCATTATATAGGAAACATGCAACATAGAGAAGGTAGTATGGCTAGGGTTAGAAGTTGTGTAACTTGCCTTAAGAAAACTCCTTAAGCTCCTAGCTCCAAGCTCACCACTTCGACCACCTCAAGAAAAGGAACAAGAACCATAACCACCATGGCCGAAAGGTAGGCAAGATGGAGAAGAAGATGCTAGGGAGAGAGGGAAGATGCTTACCAAAGGACAAGACCCACCTAGGGTTCGACCACCAAGATAAAGGAAGAAGAAGGGATCACCACCAAGGGAGAAGGATCGGCCACCAACTTGCTCCAAAGGGTAGGTGTATCATGCACCAAGGAAGAGAGGAGCAACAAAGAGCTAAACGGGTTCCTAAGGGAGAGAAAGGCAAGGCATATATAGAAGAGGATGGAGGAGAAAACAAGGTAATGTGTTGCCCACCTAGGACACTTTTCCAAGGGCAAAAGCCACCTCCTTAACTCATCGTATAAACATGTCTAAGGCTATTTCTACATGCAAGCACTATGCACCAAGTGTCCACTATTGGTGACACGAATGAGGTCAAGGGTCAAAGATGGTCCATGGCCGATACTCTCCACCACCATGCCCGATACACCCTATGGGTGACACAAAGCAAGGCCGACACAAACATCCTTGCCCGATACAGGGCTCAACCAAGCAAGGCAAGGCCCAAACAAGACCCAAAAGAGATCAACCAAGCCCAAGACAACTCAAGGCACGAGCCCAAACCTTCCTCTCAACCCTAGAGGAAGCAAAGAGAGAGAAAGACATCTCTCAAGGTGACAAACTTGCTCTCCAACCCTATCTTAGGGTATTTTCCAAGTAGCACCTCCTGCTCTCAACTAAGCACAAGCAAACCCTAATCATCACTAAAGATGATTAGCAAGCAACCAAGCACAAGGTTTAATCAAAACAAATAGGGTAAGCCCAAAACAAAGGTCAGGGTCCTTACAGTTTGGGTCAAAACGGTCTCAAGATCATTTGGGTTCAAACGGTCTCAAACTGTTTGGAGACCCAAAGTTCAATCGGTTTCAACACCTTTCTTGTCCAATCGGTTTTCAAGGGAAATTTGCCCAAATGGATTTCTACCAATTGAATTCTGAGAACTAAGATCGTTTAGGGTCTAAGTAATTAAACCTTTTGAAGATCAACATGGTTAATCCATTTGGATATCTCATATAATTGAAGGTCCAATATGGTTAATCTATTTGGATACCTAATGCATTTGAAGATTTAATTGGTTAATCCAATTGATCATCTAATGTAACTCAAAGTTTAATTGGTCAATTCTTTTGGATTCCTCATATAATTGAAGTTCAATTTATTAAACCATTTGGAGACCTGATGTACTTAGATAATTGATACCCTTAGTTGGATTAATCATTAATGCATAATGATGTAATAATTCAATACATCATGCTAACCATAAATGCATGAATTTGATTAAGGAGTAGACTCAATCTAATCAAGGCTCGAGTAGTAGACATCCTAGAGATGATGAAAGAGAGAGGAACTCATACATGTATAATCATCATTTAAAGGTCAAGCCTTATCACCTTCAATTTGAATAATTATGTAATTAGGGTATGATCCTTAATAAAAAAGATTATGAAACCCTAATCAAGAAGGATGTTGAGCCCTAACCCTAATTTAGGGCAATATCAGATGTAACCCTAATCTAGGGTAATTGTGTAACTCTAAACTGGGATGATAATATGGGAAACCCCAATTCAGGGTAACATCGTGAAAAACCCAAATTGGAGAAGATACTTCATGAAACCCTAATTTTGGGTAAAGTCATATGAGAAACCCTAATTGAGGGTGATTCTATGAGAAACCTTAATTGAGGGTGATTCTATGAGAAACCCTAATTGAGGGTGATTCCATGAGAAACCCTAATTGAGGGTGATTCCACAAGAAACCCTAATGGAGGGTGATTCCATGAGAAACCCTAATTGAGGGTGATTCCATGAGAAACCCTAATTGAGGGTGATGCCATGAGAAACCCTAGTTGGGATGAATAATAAACCCTAATTATGGGCTATGTGATGAGAAAGCCTAATGAAGGGTGATGTTATATGCAATCCTAACCCTAATGAAGTATGATGGTGTGTGAAACCCTAAACCCTAATAAAGGGTGATGGTATGGGAGACCTAATACTAATAATGGAATAGTGATTATTACACAGATATGGGAAGTACCTAAAGTGATTGATTATAGGTAACCTTATAGCAAGTAATGCCTTAACTTGAGATAAGTCTGTATCATTAAATATAGTTGTACAAATTCAAATGGGTGACCTATACACTACATGATAAAGGTGATAGGTTAGTGGTTAAAGTATTAAGAGGGAAATATCTTAATACAAGGTCAGTTGATTAATTTAAGTAAGATGGAAATGAGGAGAAAAGTGATGCATCAAGACATGATAGATATCACATTTAGCATTTCAAGGTCGATATACCTTGATGCACCTCAAATCCAATATACTTGGATAACAAACACAAGAAGTGTGTGTTATGTAACTTGTTACAATGAAGATGTAATGAACTCAATGCATTTTGATAAGTGTTGACTAACATACTATGAGAAAGGGGTTAAGCCAAGATAATGAGTATGATATAAACATACCATGGTAAGGTTGAGAGATGGTCATACATTTATTTGATAATCATTAATGAAATATGATGAGAGTAATGATCATGAGTGACTATTTATGATATTATTGAATGCTCTTAGAGGAATGGAACAATAAATTAGGGTTGGATAAGATAATATAAACATGAAACCCTAACTATTGTGAAATGGGAAAACCTTACCCTAATTTTTGGGTAAAGGAATGAAAAGCTCTATTTGATGGTAAACCCTAATCATCGTAAGGGAATAATGGTGTTACTGTTGTATTGCATTGTGTGATGTGAAATTATCATGGTTGTTATCATGTGTATTAACCATGCAGATATCATGAGATGATGAACATAGCCATATTTGAGCTATGATATTTATATAATAAAAATGTTGATTGGCCTTGTGTACCTTAATGTTATTGTTGCTTAGTAAAAGTAACAAAATGTGTATGGACTTTATGAACCAAATGAGTAATTTGTTGCCTAATGAAAGGTGACAAGACACTTACTGGGCCTTGTGAGCCATGTGAGATCCTTGTGTAACAAGTATCATGTTTACCTCAGTCTGAGGACCTAGAGGTAATAGTTACCTAATAGTTGGTAATAGTGATTAGTTATGAACTGAGGGTATGAATACCCAGATTTGATAAGTATAATAATGATGTTGTTGAGAGATGTGAACTTTCAAATAATGAATTGAGGGACTGAGATCCCAATGTCTTATGAAGACTGAAAAGAAATTGATGATAATAGTAAATGTTTCTTTGTAGCAATTGTCATAATAATTCCTGTTGAGAAATTGACTGATGCTAAAAGAATGTGCTAATGTACTTAATTAATCAAGTGAAATCATATCATGTAGAGCCCTGACCATAGATCCATCAGCGTCAGAATTTGCTGAATGGTGAAACGGGTTGCTCCGCGGCATTACCCGGAAGCCGCATATTTTTGAATATGTGGGGGTACTGGGTGAATATATCTTTTACACCTCATAGGAATGTCTACGGGTCATATTCTATGTACAAGAATGGTTACAGACTATATCCCAATAAGAGTATGGCTATGGGCCATGACTCCACAATATAATACCAGGCATTGGCTAGGGGCCATATCCTGAAGAGAGTATATTCTATGGGCTATAACTCTATAGCAAAGATGCCAATATACCTTGGCAAGCTATTTGCAGTTGACACATGATGTCTCTGCCATATAATCTCGTACTGACTGAGAAAGTTGAGGTCTTGGATTTCGGCTCTTTCATTGACCTTGTATGGTATCGATTTCGACTTCACAGTGGTCGGTTGGAGTATGAGCGATATACCTCATCTCCTCAGGGCATAAGTGTGATTGTAAAATGTAATCAGTCGTATAGCATGTTTGCTTAAGGATTGAATACGGAAATTTACTGTTTGATGTTACATTTCTTTTATCCATCTTTAGTTGATAGATGTTATTTATATCTCTTTATATTCATTGTAAGTAGATGGATGAATTACGACTCTACCATGGGTAGATGTAATGTTATCCTTAGGAAAGGAGATTACTTTACTTTGTTCATACAGAGATCTATCTGCTGTTAATTACATAATATTTCCCAACTCAGTTTTATTTTAATAACTGCAATAATAATGTTTTGGCAGAGAGTTATATCTCTCACTGGGGCAATTTACAATTGTCTCACCCCCGTGGGATCCAACATTTTTAGGTGGACGCGGACAAAGAAATAGAAATCCCTACAGCAAAGGAAGGACAGCAACAGCAGGGACAATAGTGAGATCTCAGGTGGAGATATTGTCTGTCAAGTCATATAGATAGTAGTCATATGTATCATCTCTATACTCTCGGGTCCTCAAAGTTAGTATTTAATGATTTTGATGAATCGATCTGAGATTTTGGCTTGATGCCTCAAGGTTTTTATACTGCCTGTGTACAGTGTTAACAGGGAAGTTAATGTTTGTAATCCTCAAGAAGAGATGGTACAAGGCATGTACTTATGAACCAGGTTGTAAATGTTATATGATGGTTCTTGATGAAAGAGTTTTCCTATGTTTTGATTTCTTTACAAAAAGGTTTTAATTTTTAGTTATTTTTGTTAATCCGTTGTTAATGATCGCTTCCCCTTAAGTAAATCTTGTTTTTGTGAGTTGGATGCCAGAATTTAGTGGTATCAGAGCTCTAGGTTCGCTGAGTCTACAGAGACATAGAATTAAGGTTGTCGAGTCTATTCTAGTGTCTTCCAATGTATCTGATAGTGTCTTCTACTCATATAGGAGAAGAAGAACTTGATGATGTCTGGATCATACAAAGAACATGTTGTAGAAAGTAGCAATGTTGCACCAAGAAGAGGTGCATGGGGTCAGGCGAGAGAAGAACGAATACCTAAGAATCCCCAAAATGATCTAATTGTGATAGGAAATCATTCCTTTGAAATCACTATTGGGCAATTTAGGACAGCTGTGATGCATATAGTGGACTGGGTGTTAGCAATGCAACCCAGATTACCAGCCCCCAATGATGAAATTCTGGATTTAGACTGCATTTGTGCTCAACCTCATCATGTTGAATCAATAAATAGTAATGGAAGGAATAGGATACAACCAGCAATTAGGATCTGTCACAAGTGTAGGAAGCCTAGACATATCAGAAGGTACTGTCCAGAGAAGGAAATTAAGGGAAGAATTGAGAAAAGGCCTATCCAAACTCAGGAACAGAGGCCTAGTAGTTCCAAAAAGAAGAAGTTTATGGTACCACCAGTACAACCAGAACCTAGTGCACTAAGGAAATGGCTAAATGGAAAGGATAAAGAACCTTCTAGACCACATCTAAAGCCCAGAATTTGCTACCAATGTAGACAGGTAGGACATCTAGCAAAGGATTGCTCATCCAAAAATGTTATGGTGAATCAACCTTTGAGGCAGAGTTAGCCTGAGGCAGTGAACTATCCACGAATCATGACAGGTTAGACAAAATAATGTCATTCTTATATGTCTTTTTATGGTTTCCTGAGTTAAATTAAGAAATTAATTGATTGAGTTTTCCTTGAATGGTCCTATGAGGACTTATATTTTGTACAATAACATTATAGATGTTTCATATTGTTCTTACCTCTATGAAGGAGGATGAGGTATAGAAGAAATGTCTGGATAAAATCCAGAAATGTTAGAGCTTATGCTTGTGATAATATAAAAATGAAGGGATATGATAGTATACACAGTGCATACTACTTAATCTCAGTATTTATATTCCCTGGCCATGTATACAACTATTGATGATAAAGTGAGTATGGAAACTCTTAGATTTTTATCTTTTTTATTGCTCTAATCAAGTAGTCATTTTGAGACAATCCAATTAGTATCATGAAATTAGAAATATGGAATGGAAAAATCTGTCATATCCTAAGAATAAGAAAGAGAAATCTAAAATAATTCCAGATCAGTATGTGGGTATGAGGAAGTAAAAAGCATACTCCTCATAAGATAAGAATGAGAATAAGGGAGGTGATCCATTTTCAATAAAGTTTGTGTGTATAATAAAGATCTTTTCCCATAATGAGGAAATGGGAAATGTGATGAGATCATAAGATGCTCATGAACATGTTAGATAATAATAAAGAAAGGAATAATGTCATGTGATCATCCTTAAAAATTATTGTGAAGAGGGCAAGGAACCTAGGATGATTCAAAGAGTAAATGATTCATGAATAGTTGAAAACTCATGAAATAATAAAAAGAATATGATTCCTTCCTTTCTTTCCTTTCGGGGACATGGCAATCAAGTAGGTCTTAAGATACTTGTTGTGCATAAGATAAAAATGTTCATGTGATGCATACTTAGAAAAGTATCAGTTTATCTTGGACTTTGGTTCCAAGGTGAAGATATATGTAACAAGAAATGTCCCAAGATGAAAGGAAGATAAATATGTGATGTGTTTTCAACATATGTGATATATACCAAGGTAAGAAATCTTGGTATCTAAAGAAATATCAGATGGTTTATGTTGACTACCTAGAATGGTCAACCATGAAATCAGTTTATTTATTCATAAATGAATATGAACATCATATGTTAGGGGTTTATGCTTCGCAACCATTCTATGATAAACTTGTGTGGAATAACCTTGTGTTGATCAAAGCTTTATGGTATCTCCATAACAAGGAAATTTTATGTGGAGACTAGATAGTATGATGAATGAATAATATATGTCTTCCTTTATCTGGGATTTCGAGGACGAAATCCTTGTTAGGGGTTTATAATTTGTGACATCCCTGACCTGGGTTATGCCTTAACCCTAGGATTTTTGCTTAAGTAAGTTAATTAGATCCTTAATTTTATCTTGTGAAAAGTAATTAAGGCCCAAGAGGAACCTATGTTTCAATTTTGGTCCTATTTGAATAATGTTGAAGCAATGTTTACTTAGTTTGGACTAAAATGCATATTACCCAAGTTGAGGGGTTGACTTGCAAATGTTACATGATTAAATGTTCCTAGTGTGTTGAAGCATCATGAGAATGAAGATGATGCAGAGGTATGGCTTGGGAAAAGCCTGAGTACCAAGAAAGAGCTGATAAAGCAATGTCTGTGCATTAAAACCCAGTTTTGGTGTAATGTGTGATTTACGCAAAACCTAGGGGTCAATATGCAAATTACCACTTCAAAATAGTCACTAATGTTCCTTTTCATCATGTACAACAAAGAAAATGAGAGGGGCATCTCATTTGTATCACTTTGAAGGGGAGAGAATCTTAATATTAAAATAATCAAGATTTAAGCATAATTGAAACCCTAATTCAATTTAATGCAAAAATAAATAAAATAATTGAAGGGCCTTCAACCAAAAGAGAGATGGATGAATTTTATCAAGTTTGAACACCCTTGTGCCTTGCAAAGGCAATGAAAATATCCAAAAGAATGGATAACTCACTCACATTAAAATAAAGGAAAGTAATATCCACTAACTTATGGATATTATTATTAAATGAATTAAGGTGCTTAATTTGCTTTTCTTTAAAACATGGATAATTGAGAGGAATAAGAGGCACTTAAGGTAGCCTCGTATGTATGGAATGAAAGGGGGCAAGTGGCAAGGAAAAGGAGGAGATAATTTCTACTTTCTCTCTCTTAAATGAATTTTCAATTAAATTCATATATATGCTCATTTATCCATGAGTTGAAAGGGTAAGTTCGAATCCACTTTAACTTCTTTCTTGAAAAAATGACCTCGGGAGCTAGGAGCAACAGGAGGACGACCCCCAACCTGTTGGTAAGCTTATTGACCTTCTTTCACCTCAATTCCATGGTGGAAATAAAAAATCAATGCATGATTTCTTCTTATCTCGATCCGATCTTCAATTCTAAGCATTTCTTTTCACTCAAAGCTTGAGGATGAGCCTTGGGATAGTGAAAGTAGTTGAATTCACCATTGTTGACATGAACTTAAAGCTTTGAATCTCAATTGGAGGTGGGTTTTATAACTTGAACCCCTCTACATTATTATTCAACTATCAATCTTGCAATTTCGTTGATTCCTTCATCTTCTTGATAAATTGTTGGCTGAAATTGGTAATTCCATGAAATAAGAAGTACTAAGATCAACAGGGACGAAGTTATATTATGATGACATCATCTTGGACACATTTCCCAAAGAAATTGTATTTCATTCGGTTTCAACATGTTTCTCATTCGATTTCAACAAAACCATTTGAAAGTAAACGGTTTCATCAAACCGTTTGATGCTAAACGGTTTCAAACCGTTTGGGAGAGTTGACCAAGGTTGAACATTTGGAAAAATTGATGCTAATATTGATGGTTGATGACCCATCAAATTTTATTGATTAATTCCAAATGGTTCATTAGTTGAAGGTTAATCAATTAGCAAACCCTAATCGGGTTAAGTGCTAAAATTCAATTCGATTAACTTAGATTTTTGGGTTGATTAATCCAAACGATCTCAAGACCGTTTGGAAGTCACCCAAATGGTATCAAGACCGTTTGTGGGTCACCCAAGACCATTTGGAGGTCTAGGGTTAAGTATGGTTGAGTAATTGAAGGTCCAGAGATACCAAATTGAAATGCAATTAAGTGTTGATTTGATGATCAATCCAATGATCTAATCCCTAATGGAATTTCACAAAATCTAAGGATAGGATGGGGAAAACAGTCTCAATACCATTTGTAGGTCATCTAGATGACCTCAAGACCGTTTGAGGTCAGGTCATATCAAAACTTTGATGATAATTCATTAGTTGCAATTGAATCAATTCCACAATGTTGATCATTGTTGGAAACTCGATCCAAAGCTATAATTGAAGGTTTGTTGAGTAGAAATCCTAGATAAATTGGGTTCAAAACCCTAATTGATGGTCTAATTGAAGTTTGATTTAATAGTTCAAGTGATAAAGAAATCAGGGATTCAATTGATAATTGGTTCATCCATTGAAATCATGAAGCATGTATGTGTTGAAAGGACTTTTTGGACCATTCAGATTTGAGAGGGTTTGGACAAAATGGTCTTAAGACCATTTGAGTCCAAATGGTCTCAAGACCATTTGGGTACAAACGGTCTCAAACTGTTTGGAGACCCAAAGTTAAATCGATTTCAACACCTTTCTTGTCCAATCAGTTTTCAAGGGAAATTTGCCCAAATGGATTTCTACCAATTGAATTCTGAGAACTAAGACCGTTTAGGGTCTAAGTAATCAAACCTTTTGAAGATCAACATGGTTAATCCATTTGGATATCTCATATAATTGAAGGTCCAATATGGTTAATCTATTTGGATACCTAATGCATTTGAAGATTTAATTGGTTAATCCAATTGATCATCTAATGTAACTGAAAGTTTAATTGGTCAATTCTTTTGGATTCCTCATATAATTGAAGGTTCAATTGATTAAACCATTTGGAGACCTGATGTACTTAGCTAATTGATACCCTTAGTGGGATTAATCATTAATGCATAATGATGTAATAATTCAATACATCATGCTAACCATAAATGCATGAATTTGATTAAGGAGTAGACTCAATCTAATCAAGGTTCGAGTAGTAGACATCCTAGAGAGGATGAAAGAGAGAGAGGAATTCATACATGTATAATAATCATGTAAAGGTCAAGCCTTATTACCTTCAATTTGAATAATTATGTAATTAGGGTATGATCCTTAATAAAGAGATTATGAAACCCTAATCAAGAAGGATGTTGAGCCCTAACCCTAATTTAGGGCAATATTAGATGTAACCCTAATCTAGGGTAATGGTGTAACTCTAAACTAGGATGATAATATGGGAAACCCCAATTCAGGGTAACATCATGAAAAACCCTAATTTGAGAAGATACATCATGAAACCCTAATTTTGGGTAAAGTCATATGAGAAACCCTAATTGAGGGTGATTCTATGAGAAACCCTAATTGAGGGTGATTACATGAGAAACCCTAATTGAGGGTGATTCCATGAGAAACCCTAATTGAGGGTGATTCCATGAGAAACCATAATTTAGGGTGATGCCATGAGAAACCCTAGTTGGGATGAATAATAAACCCTAATTATGGGCAATGTGATGAGAAAGCCTAATGAAGGGTGATGCTATATGCAATCCTAACCCTAATGAAGTATGATGGTGTGTGAAACCCTAAACCCTAATAAATGGTGATGGTATGGGAGACCTAATCCTAATAATGGAATAGTGATTATTACATGGATAAGGGAAGTACCTAAAGTGATTGATTATAGGTAACCTTATAGCAAGCAATGCCTTAACTTGACATAAGTCTGTATCATTAAAGATAGTTGTACAAATTCAAATGGGTGACATATGCACTACATGATAAAGGTGATAGGTTAGTGGTTAAAGTATTAAGAGGGAAATATCTTAATACAAGGTCAGTTGATTATTAATTTAAGTTAGATGGAAATGAGGAGAAAAGTGATGCATCAAGACATGATAGATATCACATTTAGCATTTCAGGGTCGATATACCTTGATGCACCTCAAATCCAATATACTTGGATAAAAAACACAAGAAGTGTGTGTTATGTAACTTGTTACAATGAAGATGTAATGAACTCAATGCATTTTCATAAGTGTTGACTAACATACTATGATAAAGGGGTTAAGCCAAGATAATGAGTATGATATAAACATGGTAAGGTTGAGAGATGAACTCATACCTTTATTTGATAATCATTAATGATATATGATGAGAGTAATGATCATGAGTGACTATTTATGATATTATTGAATGCTCCTAGAGGAATGGAACAATAAATTAGGGTTGGATAAGATAATATAAACATGAAACCCTAATTATTGTGAAATGGGAAACCCTAACCCTAATTTTTGGGTAAAGGAATGAAAATCTCTATTTGATGGTAAACCCTAATCATGGTAACGGAATAATGGTGTTACTATTGTATTGCATGGTGTGATGTGAAATTATCATGACTTTTATCATGTGTATTAACCATACATATATCATGAGATGATGAACATAGCCAAATTTGAGCTATGATATTTATATAATAAAAATGTTGATTGTCCTCGTATACCTTAATGTTATTGTTGCGTAGTAAAAGTAACAAAATATGTATGGAATTTATGAGCCAAATGAGTAAGTTGTTGCCTAATGAAAGGTGACAAGACACTTAATGGGCCTTGTGAGCCATGTGACATCCTTGTGTAATAAGTATCATGTTTACCTCGGTCTGAGGACCTAGAGGTAATAGTTACCTAATAATTTGTAACAATGATTAGCTATGAATTGAGGGTATGAATACCCAGATTTGATAAGTATAATAATGATGTTGTTGAGAGATGTGAACTTTCAAATAATGAATTGAGGGACTGAGATCCCAATGTCTTATGAATACTGAAAAGTAATTGATGATAATAATACATGTTTCTTTGTAGAAATTGTCATAATATTTCCTGTTGAGAACTTGACTGATTCTAAAAGAATGCACTTATGTAATTAATTAATCAAGTGAAATCATATCATTTAGAGCCCTGACCATAGATCCATCAGCGTCAGAATTTGTTGAATGGTGAAACAGGTTGCTCTGCGGCATAACCCGGAAGCCGCATATTTTTGAATATGTGGGGGTAATGGGTGAATATATCCTTACACCTCATATGAATGGCTACGGGCCATATTCTATGCACAAGAATGGTTACAGACTATATCCCAATAAGAGTGTGGCTACGGGCCATGACTCCACAATATAATACCAGGCATTGGCTACGGGCCATATCCTAAAGAGTGTATATGCTACGGGCTATAACTCTATAGCGAAGATGCCAATATACCTTGGAAAGCTATTTGCAGTTGACACATGATGTCTCTGCCATATAATCTTGTACTGACCGATAAAGTTGAGGTTTTGGATTCTGGCTCTTCAATTGACCTTGTATGGTACCTATTTTGACTTCGCAGTGGTCGGTTGGAGTATGAGCGGTATACCTCATCTCCTCAGGGCATAAGTGTGATTGTAAAATGTAATCAGTCGTATAACATGTTTGCTTAAGGATTGAATACGGAAATTTACTGGCTGATGTTACATTTCTTTTCTGCATCTTTAGTTGATAGATGTTATTTATATCTCTTTATATTCATTGTCAGTAGATGGATAAATTACGACTCTACCATGGGTAGATGTAATGTTCTCCTTAGGAAAGGAGATTAGTTTACTTTGTTCATACAGAGATCTATCTGTTGTTAATTACATAACATTTCCCTGCTCAGTTTTATTTTAATAACTGCAATAATAATGTTTTTGTGAAGAGTTATATCTCTCATTGGGGAAGTTTACAATTGTCAAACCCCCGTGGGATCCAACATTTTTAGGTGGAAGCGGACAAAGAAATAGAAATCCCTACAGCAAAGGAAGGACAACAACAGCAGGGATAGCAGTGAGATCTCAGGTGGAGATATTGCCTGTCAAGTCATATAGATAGTAGTCCTATGTGTCGTCTCTGTACTCTTAGGTCCTCAAAGTTAGTAGTTAATGCTTTTGATGAATCGATCTGAGATTTTGGCTTGATGCCTCGAGGTTTTTATACTGCCTTTGTACAGTGTTAATAGGGCAGTTAATGTTTGTAATCCTTGAGAAGAGATGGTACAAGGAATGTACTTATGAACCAGGTTGTAAATGTTATACATTGGTTCTTGATGAAAGGGTTTTCCTATGTTTGGATCTCTTTACAAAAAGGTTTTAATTCTTAGTTATTTTTGTTAATCCATTGTTAATGATCGCTTCCGCTTAAGTAAATCTTGTTTTTTGAGGAAATATTCAATAAAAAGCATGGCATATATTTTCATTGTTATCATAGCATAGATAACAAATATGAGAAAATAAACATTGCTTACAATAATTTGTCCTTGAACAATACTTTATTTCAAATCATCCAAAGGATAATATGAACCTTTAAATGGAATTTAATCTTATAAAGTTTTTTTTTCCATAAAGCGTGTTGCTACCCAAATGAATACATGAACTATAAGACTTATATATACACTATAATGTTATAACCAATGACAAGTTACATATGGTTTCTTGTATGATTTAGTGAGGTTGTTTTTTATCCCATTAATACTATTTTTATGACCAATATTTGTCAATGTTCTCTTCTCTTAATTATTTCTACAAGAGAAAAGAAGATACTATGGTCTATCAAGATAGATGAGCTAGTTGGGGCCAAGGGTCTGATAAAAAAAATTATTCAATGGCTATGGGGAGGTATATTTGATTGAATTGGGAATGTTTATCTCTGGCTTAATTGAAGATAAATGACCCTGATCAAAAAGTATGTTATTCAATGGTTATGGCTAAATATGTATAACATTATTATTAAGAGTTTTGACACTTCACAACATAAACCAAATAGAAGAGAAATTGTTGTTTTCCTTCATGAATTCTAAGGAGATTTTTATAGTATTTGACCTTGAATATATAGCTCCAAGTATATTTTTGTTCTCAAGAATGTTAAAAGTAATCTTGTTGGACCTGGACTTAGAGTGTAGGCTAAGGTCAATTACAACCCATCCATCTTTTTTTGTCTTACAAATTCTAAAACAATTGATGAGGGGAATTTCTTTATTGGCATTAGAGAAACCCCATTCTAACCATCTCTGAGAAACATTGAAATCATTTTCAAAGGTTTTGTTAAGTGTATGCAACTCCAAGACAGTCTTCCATTTTATTCCTTCAATAAGTAATGTTTATGTTATCCAAAATTTGTTGTCAAACCATTATGGAAAGTTTGGATAGTGATAAAGATAGTCCCACATATATAAAGGGAAATGTTCAAGTTTGAAATTTATCATATAATTATTAATTTTTTTCAATGTGAATCATATGAATTTTGGCTATGGTAAGTTTCAAAAAATTAACTTTGAGTCTAGAAACATGTTGGAAAGTTCCTAGAATTCTCAAAGTGTTGATGACATTCTCATGATTTGATTGAATAAAAATAATAGTATCATCCACAAAATACGATTACTGACTTTAGGTAATTTGTTTTAGATATTTGGTTGTTTTCCAAACCCAATTTAAATATAGATGAAAGATTACAGGACATAATCACAAAAAAATAAAGTGAAAGAGGATATCCTTACCAACACAATATATACTTTTAAAATTACTAAGTAGCGATCCATTGATGATGTCCAGGATGACCTGGTGTCTATATATTGGATATACATTCATCCCATTTGTTAGGGAAATTGTATCCTTTCAGACATTGCATAAAAAGGACCAATTAACATTATCATAAGCTTTTGCAAAACCTAATTTATAAACTAAGTGAAGGACTTTATTTACCGTGATATAAGCATCATGTGTGTGAATGCATTCCATAAAGTAATTTTATCTATAATGATGACGTCATTATGTGCATTTTGAGTCTAGTATTAAGAAATTTTGAAAGACATGTATACAAGTTATTAACCATACTTGCATATTTTTATGTATGATGCCCATTGGATTATCAACCTTTTTATCAAGGTAATATTATTTGATCTAAAAGAGGTAAATTAGACGTATTGTTGTTATTTGCATGGAATGTGTTGACCATGTATATTATTTAATTTGGACAATATATCTAATCATTTTGATAAAAATACATATAACAACCATCCCATCCAAATGACTTTTCAATCCCAAGACTAAATACCTCATTTTAACCTAACTAATATGAAAAGGAGAAAATGAGGTTGTTGTTGGTATGAATTTTTTAACAAAGAGATCCGTGTTGAGTTTTATATGTTGTGAATAAGATATATTGTGGTTGAATATCATATAAAAATGGGATATAATTGTGCCTATGATAACACTCCTATTGTTTGCAGGCATGTTGTTTGGATGATAGTGTGGAAGAGTTTGGATGATTGCATCTTATTTTTATTTCCTTTTTAAATAAAAAATTGTTTTTACCTTTGTTTAAACAAATTTCTTGACATAACAAACGTTTTTGGATCATGTGTTTTCATTGTCAATATCAATAATACCTTGTGTGATTTGGTTTTCAAGAAGTTCTATTTTTTGTTCTCTCTTCTATATTATTACCTATTATTCCATTGTTTTAGTAAATTTCAAAGACCTTTTAAGGTTTTTTTGATATTCAACATCATATTGTTGTCATTGTATGTTTTCACGATCACAGTAGTTTTACAGTAGTTGTATATAATACAAAATCTCTCTATTTGTGCAGATATTGGGTCACCAGGGGATGTAGTTGGTATATAAAGTAACATGCATATGATCCAAAATGACTCTAGCCACAAATAGAGAAGTGCACAAGGAATAAATTTTACCCCATAGAAGGGATCCTAGAAACTAATCAAGAATCACCTAATATTTACCTTTAGTTTATGTAAAACTAGTGTAGAGTACCTTCAGGTCACCTATATTTGCATCGTCGATAAATGTGTTAAATTTAATCATATTATTATGGTGATATGGCAAAGTGTCATCTTTGAATGATCATTCATATGTGAATATAGTGTAATCAAAATCAGCATCTATTAACCGAGGAAGATTTTTATCGTTCACTGTTGAAATCTTATGCTTCATGAATAACTCTTCTATATTTGGACCATGTTCACCATAAATTCCAATGAAAATATAAGAAAATTTATCATCTGAGTTTTTGAAGGGTATAAAGATACTAAAATATTTAATATTTGAGTCATTGTATTGGACTTCGTTTTAATTATATCCAATATCAATTCCACCCTAAGACTAATGGACAATTTTTGAATCATGTTGGCATATTAAAGTATCCACCCATTAACTTGAGTTGATGATTATCACTCAAGGATTTTGTATCTTGAATTACTACGATATGTATGTGATTATCTCTATTGTGATTTTAGATAGGTCTATGCCTTCTAGCTGATACAAACCCCTTTTTCTAACTTGTCTCAAATAGATCTGAGAGTGTGTTGCTAGAGGACGAGCAACATTTAAGCTTAGGGGAGTTTGATGCATTGTATATTTGTCATTTTCACAAGCTATTTTTATATTTCTTTTTGTGCACTTATGATGAATGTGTATTCATCATGAAATTTGATCGCCATCTTGGACCAATTCGACTCAATCAATCCAATTTCATTCACTAAATATCACAATATACAAAATTTCTTAATTGATTCAATTACCAGAATTATTAACTGAGTTTATGTTGAATTTATGCAGGTCATGATGAGGTTGAACAAACAGTAGGCATCCACCTCCATTTAACCCTAATCCACCTTCAATCATTCCTACCCCTTGATTCACTCCATCCTTATCTCCATCAACCATCATTCAAATCAAACCTTTTTTAGTGGGACCCACCTTTCTCAACCCTTGATCTACCCTCACTCATCCTTGGTCTTGACCGTGCAGTTTCATCCATATGGTCTTGACCATACGGTTTCATCCATACGGTCTTCACCCATGTAGTTTCATCCATACGATTTCGACCTATCGGTCTTAGCTATTCATCCATTCGGTCTCAGATCATGAGTTTTTCTTCACCATCAGATCATTGATCAACGGTCCCCATCCATTCAATCAAACGATCTGCCCTAACGGTCTTGGGCTATCATTTTCCTCAAAACAATTTTGCAAGACTGTATGGGCATCTCCGTTCAAGACCGTATGAGCAAATCCATTCAATACAGGTTGATCCCCACAGAGCAGTGGCACCCTCCTAACAACGACAATGCCTTCTTCTCCCTCCTTCTACCTGGCCTGCAAACCCTAACACACAACAGTTGCAACCCCGATCGCACCGCCACCTCCTCACACCAATAGTGATCGGCCGCCTCTGCTGCCCACTTCTCCATCCAACCTGCTAACCCTAACACGCAGCAGACAGATGCACCTGCATCATCACGACACCTCTACAACACCTCTTCAAGACCGCCCGATCTCCTTCTGCCTAACCCCTCTGGCACTTTCCTCAACCTGCAACACCTCTCATGGCCCCGCTCAACCTGCTCCACTACTACAGAAACAACCTTTGGCGTCGGTTGTTTAACCCCCTTTGGCGACGGTTTTCAAACGACGCCTATGTGGGCTCCGCTAAAGGTCGAACTCTTCGGCGTCGGTTTTCTAACTGACACCTATATGACATATAGGCGTCGGTTATATATAGTTGGCCGACATCTATAAGGTTCGTGCCACAAAAACGAGCACCACCTAGGACACTTTCTGCGTCGGTTAACAACTTAACAACCGACGCCATACACCCAGACGACACGGCAAAGCACGGCCGTGCTTCGCTGCATGGCCGTGTTTAGTGCTATAGGTGTCGGTTTATACTAATAAGCGACGCCTTTTCCACCACGGTTGTGCTTTCCTGCACGGTCGGGTTGTTTGTCATATTAGGCGTCGGTTTTTATCAAATAACCGACGCTGTAGGCCTTTGATGACGGTGTTCTATAAATAACCGACGCCTATACTTTAATTTTTTTTTTATATTAGTTTGCAGTCTTGTTATGGCTGGTCAGCAGGATGAGAACCTGCAGTTCAATTTTTTGAACTGTAGGTTTACAACATCCATTGATATCAGGCTACAAACAGGCCACAAACCTGCAAAATCAACAAATATTATTTCACACAAGTAGATACATTCTGACATCAATTCAATTCTCACATTCACACATGTAGAAACATTCAAATACATGTAGAAATATTCAGACATGTATAAACATTCAGAAATATTCATTTACAAAATATCATTCAGCATCGCTATCAGCATCCCAATTATATCTTACAATCGCCACTGCTTGTATGTGTTTTGCCCATTCTTCTCTTATTTCATTTAATGCTTCCATCGTATATGGAGCATGTACATTTTTTAAGTGTTTACCTATAGTGTGGTCAGTTTTAAACACTTGCAAAGAGAATGATGTATATATATAATTAATAATATAAAAATAAGATTGATATATTTCATACTAACTAATGAAACTATATATAATACCTCATGTATGGTATTAATATCCAATGCGACATGTCGGATAATCATCTCCATAAATCGCATCACATAGTATGCGCATGCTCAGCCGTTGTCTTGTGTAGCGCACTATAAATTGAAACATACAAGATATTAAAAAATACAACTAAGCACAATTCACATAAATAATATATACATTGGAGTCGGGAACTTACTTTTACGTTCTCCCAAATTATTGGCTGGTTCTTTCTCCTTGGGACATTTCCTCCAGCATTTTTGAATGCATCTAAACCCCTACATGTTAATGTAACACAGTAAATTGCATAATTAAATAGTAATGTAATAACAAATGTTAACGGATATAAAAATGAAATATTTCTCACCAAAATAATGACATTCTCAATATGTGTCCAATTTTAGTGTTCAATGTACTTCCCGCAGGATCTAGATAATAAACAGTGAACGTCCCGGGGACAATAACTAGTAACTCCCAATGTCTACCACTAGAGGTAAAAAAGTTAAAAATTAATAACTCAAAATGCACAATAAAAATGGAATTTTCTTAAGTCCAAATTATAAATAAAGTAAACTTACTTGACATTGAATGGAGCTATTATTATTGTCTTCTTTTGCTGACTAAAAATTCTAAAAGCATCTATACAGTATTGTTGAACACTATCAGGGTCTTTAGCTACCATACTAATCAATGATGGAATCAAAAAATCCACATGATCAAATGCAAATTGTTTGCATTGATCTTCGACTAAGTAGCTGCAAAACATGTATTACGTATGCATTAATATATAAGAAACTAGATCACCGGATCTCACACAAGGTATATGGATGAATAAACAAGATCTCACCTTATCCATGTCTCTATCATTGATGTATTCAGCCAATCATACATAAACAGCTCAATAATATCTTGTATAAATAAAGAGCTATCGTATGATTGACCTGCATAATCTGCTTCTACAGAAACAATTATAGGGCAATGTATATTATGTGCCCGTAGCCAACATGCCATTCCCTTACAAGCAGGACCTAACGGGTATTTTAGGTCAGTTGGAAACCAACTTGGTAATGCAGGAAGTGGAGGTGGAGGCCTAGGTACTCCGGGTGTCTTCTTTTTAACCTGTATATATAATTTCAGATCAGTTGACCTCATATATACACATTAACAATCTAAAGTAATGTAAATTTGTATTACAATTTCAGTAGTGTAGACGACATCTGCTTTGGGCCACAATATCACCCCGCCTTCTGCCTCAGCAAGTGTATCAATATTCGGGTGGGGATATGGCAATGTAGCTTCCCTCCAATCAGGTAACACACGTATCGGGCTCACACGAACGTAGCCATGTGGCATTGGATTCATGTGAAACATTGCCCCAGGAAGGGATGGGTAAGCATGCGCCTCTGCAACAACATAGTCTTGCATTCTTAAGAGGCATGGCTTCAATGCCTACAAATTTACATAAAGAATATTATACATATATACATATCATCTTGAAAACATATCATCTTGAAAAGACTAGCTACAATGTCATAAACAATACTTACAGCAGACGTGCTAGGCAATGGGTCTCCAGGATTACTCATAGTTTGTGCATTAGGAGAAGAGTGGGTCGCCATAGGCTGATTGGAAGCTTGAGATGCCTGCCACCGCACTATTTCTTCCTTGACCTTCTCAGCAACTATATCATTGACCTTCTTGGCAAATATATCCTCGACTCTCTTATTCTCCTATACATGGATAAAAGAAACATTAGCTTCTTATTATTGAATTCTCTTTTGCAGTAACATTCTAAAAAAAGAATAGGTTACCTCTTCTTGTGAAAGTCCCGCTCTGGGTTTGCATTGGGATGGCCCAAAGAATGCTTTGATGCCCACACCAGCGCCTGCACCCTAACATGTCCAGGATGCTCTGGGTTACCCAGAGCAACTGTCAATTCATCCCTTGTGTCCTGAGGGATGAACGTGCCTTGTTTCCTCTGCTCGTGCAGCTCCCGCTAATCACCATTAACAGAAATTGGTAAGTTAACACCACAAATAATCAATATTCAAATGATTGCTCTAAGAGTTGTATTTTACCATTTTCGCAGCCGCCTCAGCAGTTACGGGCTTCTTTATTTCACCCTTCTTGTTTTGCCTCCCAGTTATCCAGATATCATGGTGAGGCATGGGTGTGGTAGACTCCTGAGTAGGAGAAGACTCCTGAGTAGCCACAGACTCTGCCTGTAGTCTTTGGCGAACGCTTGCATAGCCCTTTGGACCCATAGTGTGGTCATGCACATTCAGTGCACGCCTTGCTTTTTGCGCGTCACTGAGGGCCTAGTTAGTATGCACATTAATGATTTGGTTAGTAGCACTAAATGTTAATCTTGAATAGGTGAATACAACATATATTAATTAAATTGGGAGTGATGCCTAATACCTTGAATTCTTCAGATTTTCTTGAAGCAACAAAATTGTCCCAATCTTCTTTGTCCAAGAAGTTCCACTACTCAAGGGCTGACTTCTTCTTCTTATCACCATCTTTTATGTATTCTCTGTTCAGATTTGTCCTATAGTTCCTAAGCATCTTTCCAGCGCGTTGCATCACACTTTTACGATGCAACTTCTCATCCAATGCAAATAGATTCTGTAAAATAGAATTCTTATTAACTAGTATCCAAAAATAGAATTGCAAATAATATAATTTGTAATCTACAAAATAGAAATGCAAATAATAATAACTCACGCATAAATCCTTCCATATCAAGTCTTTCTTCCCCTGAGGAACTTTATGCCAATTATCATACTTAACACCACAATGGCTTCGAGTGACACACCCAAGATAGTTTACAAAATTATTGCGGTTCACTCCAATTGCATTTCCTCCATTATCAAACTCCACAACCAATTTGGATCCACTACCACTCAGTGCTATTAACGTCTTCAACAGAGTGATGCCCCTTTTCTTGTTAAGTGTTTGGTGTTGCGCATCAAGTTGCTCCAGTGCTTCAGTGGGTACATGTGCATCATCAACCTAAAATTTGACAAAAATAAACCCACTGAATTAGCACAATATAGAAATATGGGATATATGACATAACTAGAAGATAATGAATTTTATAGAAATACAGGATATGTTTTTAGAACTTACATTGGTATCCTCGCCATGCTCGTCATGCACAGCATGCTCATCATGGACTTCATGCTCATCATGGACATCATGCTCATCATGGTCAGCCATATGAAAATGTCATTAAAAGGGCAAACATTCAGCATTTCTATTAACTAGAAAAAGGCAAACATTTAGCATTTGTATTAACCAGAAAAAGGAAAACATTTAGCATTTGTATTAACCAGAAAAAGGCAAACATTTAGCATTTGTATTAACTAGCATTTGTAAAAAAATATAAACATACATGTATCTAAAATTGTGATCTTTTATCAATTAACAATCCTTCATTGTGATCTCCGCGCACATATAAGTCATCATTAGCTTCAATATTTTGTGGAGTTGACAACCCAACTGAGAATGGACTGGAGTCATCATACTTATCATAGTACTCTTCTTCATCTATAGGATCTTCAATGAACTGTCTTTTACCATGCAGAACAACTGACCATTTATCATTTGCAGGATCATCGATATAGAATATTTGTTTCGCCTGTGATGCCAATATGAATGGTTCACCCTTCTCACCAATCTTTTCAAAGTTCACCAAAGTGAAACCCAATTCATCCACTATAACTCCTTTGGTGTTATCAACCCAATTACATTTAAAGAGCGGAATTCTGAAATCTATGTAGTCAAACTCCCATATGTCTTCAATGAAACTGTAATATGACATTTTAGCTTCATGTGGACTCTTATCCTTTGCACTTGCAAAATACATGGTCGACGCTTGAAGAGTGACCCCACTATTTTGGACGACACTTTTATCATCTTGGCGCTTTGTGTAATATGTGAACCCATTAATGCCAAACCCTTCATAAGACATAACATTCGGTTTTGGTTTAAAGGCGAGTCATTTGATAGTTTCTGTAATATCATTTGGTGTTTGAGATAGTTGATGTAAGACATTATCTTCAAACCACTTAGTAAAATTCATATTATGCTCTCTAGCAAGCCACATTGAACTTGCTCGAGGATGTTGTCTCTTGATGAGATTGGTATGTTCCTCGATATAAACACTCACTTCGTCCATATTGTGTAAAATATACAAGTGAGCTTGTTCCAACTGCTCACGGCTGATTACTTTCACATATGATCCCAAAATTCCTTTGCCCTCCTCAATATTCTTGTCATTAATAGGAGTGTTATTACCACTCAGAAAGTCATTGCAAAAATCCATAACCTCTCTCGCCACATAACCTTCAATAATACTCCCTTCAGGCCGATAACGGTTTCGAACATCACCTTTAAAAATGCTCATGTATCGTTCAAATGGATACATCCAATGCAAGAAAACTGGTCCCAACATTTTAACTTCCCTAGTCAAGTGGACAATAAGATGTACCATGATATCAAAGAACGAAGGAGGGAAACAGTATATAATTTAGTGATTGTTCATTCTAATTTATACCAATGTACAAGTAATATAAAGAAAATGATGGTTCACTTTCTAGGCCAACAAACACATGTGATGTCATTCTTATATATAATAAATGTGTACCACCTATCCCATCCTTGAACACCTAATCTCACTAGTAAGTGTATAATGTGTATTGGGTTTTCAAGAAAATTCCGGTAGCATTTCCTCGTTGTTCTCTAAGTACATATATACTTAGAGAACAAATGAGGAAATGCTACAAAAATTTTCTCAAAAACCCAATACACATTGTACACTTACATCCTAAGTGAGATTAGGTGTTTAAGAACAGTCCCAAACCGGGGACTATCCAAGATTTACTCCTAATGAGTAAATCTTGGACGGGTTTCTAGGCCAACAAACACAATAATATATATGTACATGTTATGGTTTCATCACAATTGATGTTAGGGTTTCATCAATGTTAGGGTTTAATTAAATCAAATTAGGATGCTAGAATGGACAAGTTTAAATCTTATTTCAACATGCATCAAAATTTACTGAATTAGGTCAAGCATTAGGATTAGAAGCACAAATATATGCAAGCAAAAGATTTATTCGTATCCTAGAATTTACATAAAGCATTACATATAGATTTGTTCATATCCTTACCAACAGCAAACACGGCCGTGGCTGTGTTGGCCTACCACGGCCGTGCTGCCCAGCACGACCGTGGTAGGCCAATACAGCCACGGTCGTGTTTGCTGCATGTAGGTAAAAAGCTAGGGAGAAAGAAGAACAGAGGCTACGCGCGGCTAATACCTGGAGAGCAGACTAAAGCTAGGTGGCATGGCACGGCGGGCGTGAGCAGGGAGGAAGGAGCGGGTGGTGGAGGCGACACAGGCCGGAGCTAGGGCAGCGGCGGCGACGCAGGATGAAGCAGCAACAGCAACGGCGGTGACGGCGAGGTGAGGCAGCGTCGGCGACGGCGAGAACCAGCAGGCAGCTAGGGGGGCGATCAAGCAGCAGCTAGCGGGCGATGAAGACAATGAAATAGGAAAGGGGAACAAATGTGATCGATCGTGGGTCTATTAAGTTTGTAAAAGGCGTCGGTTATCAAATACAAACGACACCTAAAGTCTTCGGCGTCAGTTGTTCCTTAACAACCGACGTCCAATTAGGCAAATTTTGCCCTAAATAATTTGGCGGGAACCATTATCGGTGTCGGTTATCAAATGATAACCGACACCTAATCTGGAACTTTTTGCGCAAATTTTCATTTTAGAAAGGCGTCAATTTTGTTGTTAAAAAAATGACGTTGTATGTGCCAAATTTTTTTAGCTCGAAAATTGGATTTCGCGGGTGATTTTAGGTGTCGGTTGTTTGTTATCCAGCCGACGCTGAATGCAAAGTGGTACCCGTGTCTTGGCTATAGACGTCGGATGACCTACATCACCGATGCTGAACGTTATAGGCATCAGTTTTCCTAAATAACTGACGCCCAAAAAAGTGACATTGAATGATGTTTCTGATATTAATGATATATGAGTGACTATTTATGATATATGATGAGAGTATTGATCATGAGTGACTATTTATGATATTATTGAATGCTCCTAGAGGAATGGAACAATAAATTAAGGTTGGATAAGATAATATAAACTTGAAACCCTAATTATTGTGAAATGGGAAACCCTAACCCTAATTTTTGGGTAAAGGAATGAAAAGCTCTGTTTGATGGTAAACCCTAATCATGGTAACGGAATAATGGTGTTAATATTGTATTGCATGGTGTGATGTGAAATTATCATGACTGTTATCATGTGTATTAACCATGCAGATATCATGAGATGATGAACATAGCCAAATTTGAGCTATGATATTTATATAATAAAAATGTTGATTGTCCTCGTATACCTTAATGTTATTGTTGCTTAGTAAAAGTAACAAAATGTGTATGGACTTTATGAGCCAAATGAGTAAGTTGTTTCCTAATGAAAGGTGACAAGACACTTAATGGGCCTTGTGAGCCATGTGACATCCTTGTGTAATAAGTATCATGTTTACCTCGGTCTGAGGACCTAGAGGTAATAGTTACCTAATAATTTGTAACAATGATTAGCTATGAACTGAGGGTATGAATACCGAGATTTGATAAGTATAATAATGATGTTGTTAAGAGATGTGAACTTTCAAATAATAAATTGAGGGACTGAGATCCCAATGTCTTATGAATACTGAAAAGTAATTGATGATAATAATACATGTTTCTTTGTAGCAATTGTCATAATAATTCATGTTGAGAACTTGACTGATGCTAAAAGAATGTGCTAATGTAATTAATTAATCAAGTGAAATCATATCATTTAGAGCCCTGACCATAGATCCATCAGTGTCAGAATTTGCTAAATGGTGAAACGGGTTTCTCTGCGGCATAATCCAGAAGCCGCATATTTTTGAATATGTGGGGGTAATGGGTGAATATATCCTTACACCTCATATGAATGGCTACGGGACATATTCTATGCACAAGAATGGTTACAGACTATATCCCAATAAGAGTGTGGCTGTGGGCCATGACTCCACAATATAATACCAGGCATTGGCTACGGGCCATATCCTGAAGAGAGTATATGCTACAGGCTATAACTCTATAGCGAAGATGCCAATATACCTTGGCAAGCTATTTGCAGTTGACACATGATGTCTCTGCCATATAATCTCGTACTGACTGAGAAAGTTGAGGTTTTGGATTTTGGCTCTTCCATTGACCTTGTATGGTACCTATTTTGACTTCGCAGTGGTCGGTTGGAGTATGAGCGGTATACCTCATCTCCTCAGGGCATAAGTGTGATTGTAAAATGTAATCAGTCGTATAACATGTTTGCTTAAGGATTGAATACGGAAATTTACTGGCTGATGTTACATTTCTTTTCTGCATCTTTAGTTGATAGATGTTATTTATATCTCTTTATATTCATTGTCAGTAGATGGATGAATTACGACTCTACCATGGGTAGATGTAATGTTCTCCTTAGGAAAGGAGATTAGTTTACTTTGTTCATACAGAGATCTATCTGTTGTTAATTACATAACATTTCCCTGCTCAGTTTTATTTTAATAACTGCAATAATAATGTTTTGGCAATGAGTTATATCTCTCGCTGGGGAAATTTACAATTGTCTCACCCCCGTGGGATCCAACATTTTTAGGTGGATGCGGACAATGAAATAGAAATCCCTACAGCAAAGGAAGGACAACAACAGCAGGGATAGCAGTGAGATCTCAGGTGGATATATTGTCTGTCAAGTCATATAGATAGTAGTCCTATGTGTCGTCTCTGTACTCTTAGGTCCTCAAAGTTAGTAGTTAATGCTTTTGATGAATCGATCTGAGATTTTGGCTTGATGCCTCGAGATTTTTATACTGCCTTTGTACAGTGTTAATAGGGCAGTTAATGTTTGTAATCCTCGAGAAGAGATAGTACAAGGAATGTACTTATGAACCAGGTTGTAAATGTTTTACATTGGTTCTTGATGAAAGGGTTTTCCTATGTTTGGATCTCTTTGCAAAAAGGTTTTAATTTTTAGTGATTTTTGTTAATCCGTTGTTAATGATCTCTTTCGCTTAAGTAAATCTTGTTTTTTGAGGAAATATTCAATAAAAAGCATGGCATATATTTTCATCATTATCGTAGCATAGATAACAAATATGAGAAAATAAACATTGCTTACAATAATTTGTCCTTGAACAATACTTTATTTCAAATCATCCAAAGGGTAATATGAACCTTTAAAGGGAATTTAATCTTATAAAGTTTTTTTCCATAAAGTGTGTTGCTACCCAAATGAATACATGAACTATAAGACTTATATATACACTATAATGTTATAACCAATGACAAGTTACATATGGTTTCTTGTATGATTTAGTGAGGTTGTTTTTTATCCCATTAATACTATTTTCAAGACCAATATTTGTCAATGTTTTCTTCTCTTAATTATTTCTACAAGAGCAAAGAAGATACTATGGTCTATCAAGATAGATGAGCTAGTTGGGGCCAAGGGTCTGATAAAAAATATTATTCAATGGCTATTTTTGGAATGTTTATCTCTGGCTTAATTGAAGATAAATGACCTAATTTGGGCCAATGGTCTGATCAAAAAGTATGTTATTCAATGGTTATGGCTAAATATGTATAACATTATTATTAAGAGTTTTGACACTTCACAACATAAACCAAATAGAAGATAAATTGTGGTTTTCCTTCATGAATTCTAAGGAGATTTTTATAGTATTTGACCTTGACTATATAGCTCCAAGTATTTTTTTTAGGTTAAGCGATCTTATATATTAGATTTGTAAATCTGCTCTAATGCAGTTCTTTACAACTGAAGGAAACGAACTATACCTACTAAAAGAAAAGCTACTACTAGAGGCCAAACGGGCTACCTGATGAGCCAACCCATTAGCCAGTCTACGACAGAAAACAAAAGAAATGCTAGTAAAGAAAAATCTAAGATGAGATATATCCTCGAGAATGGTTCCCAGGAGATCTGCTCTTCTAGTTCCGGCCTCTATAAGCTTGACCACTGCTTCAGCGTCTGATTCCAGAATCACATGAGTGAGATTCATGTCTTTGGAGAGGATGAGTCCTTCTCTAATGGCTAGTGCTTCGGCACATCTAGGGTCCTTTAGTGTCGACTGCTTCTTTCCAGTGATTCTTGTTGCTTCACCATCAGCTGTCCTCCACACCATCCCGAGTCTGTCTACTCCCTGTATGTTCACCACATCATCACAGTTTACCTTCACCACTCCCGCCGGCGGCCTGCTCCAGCGCACGTCTGCGGCCGCGGGTGTTAGGAAGTCTTGCCTACTAGTCGTCTCTGGTTGGGATCTGACAACCGGTAGAAAGGAGTTCTTCATAATCAACGGATTGCGAACCTTGTTCCCGAACGTGATGTCGTTTCTCCTATTCAAGATTGCCCAAAGAGCTGCAATCATGTCGTCATTTGCCTTTCCTTTGATCGGCCATACCGCTGCCATGATAGCTGCACGAACCAGTTTTGCGCCCAGCTGACATATGCATCGTTGCGTTTCCATCGGGTATTCCTTCCATAGTTCCCACACCTGGTCACACTTGAAAAGCATGTGGCTTATGTCCTCTTTTTCCTTTCGGCAGATATTGCATATTCCATCTTGATGGTAGTACCTATCAAACAACCTTCCAACTGTGGCCAATGAGCCTACGGCGCAGCGCCATAGAAAGTGTGTCACTTTGGGGGCTAGGCCTGTCTTCCATATCGCCCTCCATACCTCATTTTCTACATGATTGGTCGATAGCTCCAAGTATATTTTTATTCTCAAGAATGTTAAAAGTGATCTTGTTGGACCTGGACTTAGAGTGTAGGCTAAGGTCAATTACCACCCATCCACCTTTTTTTGTCTTACAAATTCTAAAACAATTGACGAGGGGAATTTCTTTATTGGCATTAGAGAAACCCCATTCTAACCATCTCTGAGAAACATTGAAATCATTTTCAAAGGTTTTGTTAAGTGTATGCAAATCCAAGACAGTCTTCCATTTTTTTCCTTCAAGAAGTAATGTTTATGTTATCCAAAATTTGTTGTCAAACCATTATGGAAAGTTTGGATAGTGATAAAGATAGTCCCACATATATAAAGGGAAATGTTCAAGTTTGAAATTTATCATATAATTATTAATTTTTTTCAATGTGAATCATATGAATTTTGGCTATGGTAAGTTTCAAAAAATTAACTTTGAATCTAGAAACATGTTGGAAAGTTCCTAGAATTCTCAAAGTGTTGATGACATTCTCATGATTTGATTGAATAAAAATAATAGTATCATCCACAAAATACGATTACTGACTTTAGGTTATTTGTTTTAGATATTTGGTTGTTTTCCAAACCCAATTTAAATATAGATGAAAGAGTACAGGACATAATCACAAAAAAATAAAGTGAAAGAGGATATCCTTACCAACACAATATATACTTTTAAAATTACTAAGTAGTGATCCATTGATGATGTCCAGGATGTGTTGGTGTCTATATATTGGATATACATTCATCCCATTTGTTAGGGAAATTATATCCTTTCAGACATTGCATAAAAAGGACCAATCAACATTATCATAAGCTTTTGCAAAACCTAATTTATAAACTAAGTGAAGGACTTTATTTACCGTGATATAAGCATCATGTGTGCGACTGCCTTCCATAAAGTAATTTTATCTATAATGATGACGTCATTATGTGCATTTTGAGTCTAGTATTAAGAAATTTTGAAAGACAATTATACAAGTTATTGACCATACTTGCATATTTTTATGTATGATGCCCATTGGATTATCAACCTTTTTATCAAGGTAATATTATCTGATCTAAAAGAAGTAAATCAGATGTATTGTTGTTATTTGCATAGAATGTGTTGACCATGTATATTATTAAATTTGGACAATATACCTAATGATTTTGATAAAAAAATACATATAACAACCATCCCATCCAAATGACTTTTCAATCCCAAGACTAAAAACCTCATTTTAACCTCACTAATATGAAAAGGAGAAAATGAGGTTGTTGTTGGTATGAATTTTTTAACAAAGAGATCCGTGTTGAGTTTTATATGTTGTGAATAAGATATATTGTGGTTGAATATCATATAAAAATGGGATATAATTGTGCCTATGATAACACTCCTATTGTTTGCAGGCATGTTGTTTGGATGATAGTGTTGAAGAGTTTGGATGATTACATCTTATTTTTATTTCCTTTTTAAATAAAAAATCGTTTTTACCTTTGTTTAAACAAATTTCTTGACATAACAAACGTTTTTGGATCATGTGTTTTCATTGTCAATATCAAGAATACCTTGTGGTTTGGTTTTCAAGAAGTTCTATTTTTTGTTCTCTCTTCTATATTATAACCTATTGTTCCATTGTTTTTGTAAATTTCGAAGACCTTTTAAGGTTTTTTTTATATTCAACATCATATTTTTGTCATTGTATGTTTTCACGATCACAGTAGTTTTATAGTAGTTGTATATAATACAAAATCTCTCTATTTGTGCAAATATTGGGTCACCAGGGGATGTAGTTGGTATATAAAGGAACATGCATATGATCCAAAATGACTCTAGCCACATATAGAGAAGTGCACAAGGAATAAATGTTACCCCATAGAAGGGATCCTAGAAACTAATCAAGAATCACCTAATAGTTCTTTAGTTTACGTAAAACTAGTGTAGAGTACCTTCAGGTCACCTATATTTGCATCGTCGATAAATGTGTTAAATTTAATTATATTATTATGGTGATATGGCAAAGTGTCAGCTTTGAATGATCATTCATATGTGAATATAGTGTAATCAAAATCAACATCTATTAACCGAGGAAGATTTTTATCATTCACTGTCGAAATCTTATGCTTCATGAATAACTCTTCTATATTTGGACCAGGTTCACCATAAATGCCAATGAAAATCTAAGAAAATTTATCATCTGAGTTTTTGAAGGGTATAAAGATACTAAAATATTTAATATTTGAGTCATTGCATTGGACTTAGTTTTAATTATATCCAATATCAATTTCCACCCTAAGACTAATGGACAATTTTTGAATCATGTTGGCATAATAAAGTATCCACCCATTAACTTGAGTTGATGATTATCACTCAAGGATTTTGTATCTTGAATGACTATGATATGTATGTGATTATCTCTATCGTGATTTTAGATAGGTTTATGCCTTCTAGCAGATACAATCCCCTTTTGCTAACTTGTCTCAAATAGATCTGAGAGTGTGTTGCTAGAGGACGAGCAACATTTAAGCTTAGGGGAGTTTGATGCATTGTATATTTGTCATTTTCAAAAGCTATTTTTATATTTCTTTTTGTGCACTTATGATGAATGTGTATTCATCATGAAATTTAATCGCCATCTTGGACCAATTCGACTCAATCAATCCAATTTCATTCACTAAATATCACAATATACAAAATTGCTTAATTGATTCAATTACCAGAATTATTAACTGAGTTTATGTTGAATTTATGCAGGTCATGATGAGGTTGAACAAACAGTAGGCATCCACCTCCATTTAACCCTAATCCACCTTCAATCATTCCTACCCCTTGATTCACTCCATCCTTATCTCCATCAACCATCATTCAAATCAAACCTTTTTTAGTGGGACCCACCTTTCTCAACCCTTGATCTACCCTCACTCATCCTTGGTCTTGACCGTGCAGTTTCATCCATATGGTCTTGACCATACGGTTTCATCCATACGGTCTTCACCCATGCAGTTTCATCCATACGATTTCGACCTATCGGTCTTAGCTATTCATCCATTCGGTCTCAGATCATGAGTTTTTCTTCACCATCAGATCGTTGATCAATGGTCCCCATCCATTCAATCAAACGATCTGCCCTAACGGTCTTGGTCTATCATTTTCCTCAAAACAGTTTTTCAAGACCGTATGGGCATCTCCGTTCAAGACCATATGGGAAAATCCATTCAAGACCGGTTGGATCCCCACAGAGCAGTGGCACCCTCCTAACAACGACAACGCCTTCTTCTCCCTCCTTCCATCCAGCCTGCAAACCCTAGCACACAATAGCTGCAACCTCGATCGCACCGCCACCTCCTCACACCAATAATGATCGGTCGCCTCTGATGCCCACTTCTCCGTCCAACCTGCTAACCCTAACACGTAGTAGACAGATGAACCTGCATCATCATGACACCTCTACAACACCTCTTCAAGACCGCCCGATCTCCTTCTGCCTAACCCCTCTGGCACTTTCCTCAACCTGCAACACCTCTCACGGCCCCTCTCAACCTGCTCCTCACTGGTCTCAAGACCGTACGGCAGGGATCGACCTCCACACCGATCGGATGTCACCTGTCTCAAGACCGTTTGGTCGTTGATCGGTTACAGAGATCGTTTGGGTGCGAGGAAGATAGGGATCCGAAGATCATTTGCGCTTTCTGAAGCCAAGACCGTAAGAGAAGATCGTGAAGGTCATTTGAGCATCACAATCCACAAGACAGATCGGGGGTTCCAAAACCATTTGGATGATGCCAGGCTCAAGACCGTTTGGAACTGTATCTGAAGACCATTTGAGGATAAAGCAACCAAACTATATCTGAAGACCGTTTGAGGATAAAGCAACCAAACCGTTTGATAAAGAAGTAAAGACCGTATGATCATATACTGAAGACCATTTGAGTGAAAGATACCAAGACCGATCAAAGCAGATCGTTAAAGAAAATACTTCCAAACCATTTGGATGAAAGCATCAAACTGTTTGGTCATACTTACCAAACTATTTGGAGGAAATCTAATACAAAACTGTTTGGTCATCTAAACAGTCTCCAAATCAAACTGTGAAAATTGCAACAGGGCCCAAAATGTCAAGCCCCCATCCGAGCCTATAAATAGGACCAACAGGGTCCTCATTTGGGTATCGGATCCGGGATGCTTCCAGGCTGCCCAAATACAAGATTTGATCCAGATCTGTCATCCACGTCAGTATCACTTCACCTGCCGCTCCTGCTGTGATCAAGGAGACTGAGAGAGAAGGAAGGAGGAGTGAGAAAGACTACTCGGTCTATCTTGGCATCCCTCGTTCCTTGTCCAGATCTGCTCTGACATGACGTAGAACCGCATCATCTTCACCAAGTTGCGACTAGCTTTTGCATCATGCTCATGGCAGAACCTTCCCTCTCTCTTATTCTTCTTGTTTCTCGCATCATGAGCGAGTAGTTCCTTTTTTCTGGGGTGCGGGGATTAACCATGCTGCCCATGCAAGCATGTTCTTTTGTTAAACATTCCATGCCAATGTACATAACTTTTCATTTTTTTGTTAATCGTTAATGTTTGTAGTTTGATTACATGCTTGCTTTCATCATATTTTCCCCTATGTTGTGAGAACTTCTATATGAAGGGTAGAATGTTGATTAACGAGATTGACTCCCAAACTAGAAATAAAATGGGATTCCTTGAGGTTGTAAGTGTATGATCTGTGAGGGGACAAGCCATCTAGCCTACGGTGACGCTTTTGTGTGCCTAATGTCTATATAGGGGGCCCACAACCTTAGTTGGATTTTGTATCTTCTTTGTTAATCGTCGATGTTTGCTTATAGAATCTTGTCGATTAGCACGGTTGATTCCTTGACGAGAACTTCTGATAGGATTCCTTGAGGTAGTAATTGTATGATCTGTGAGGGGATGAGCCATCTAGCCCACGGTGATGCTTCTGTGTGCTTAACGCCTGTATAGGGGGCCCACAGCTTCATTTGTCTTTATGTATCTTTGGAGCCGTAGGTGAGTGATATGGATGGTGACGAGACATCTGATACCTAAGGTGATGCTTACGCAAGCCTAACGCCCGTATGGGGGGTTTTACAGTAGCTCCATTTGGATAGTTATATCTTTCCTGGATGTTTGGATGTGTTTTCATGTGTAGTGGTGGTGAAACCCGGGACCATCCCAGTGATTCCATATCATTAATCTAGATCACTTCAATTCTGCTCTTTACTTTACTACACTTAGTTTAATTAACCTCAAATCAACTAATCGTTCTAAATATTAATCTTATTTGGGCAAGATTCGACTAACAACGATTCTTAAAAATGTTGTCTCTTGGGATTCGAACCTCAACTATATTGAGATAAGACCCGTCCACTTGCGGGTGGTATTGTTACACAAGGTTTTGGTAAAAGCTCAGGGATTTCAACCCCGAGTGAGTTTGTTAGTGCGATAGTATTCCACGTCAAATTCTTACGTCGTTGCCGGAAACAACGGAATCAGTTAGTCAAATCTAGTTCTTTGAAGACTAATCTAGGATTTTGATTATCTTTTGATACAATCGATCATCTACTTGAATTCCACTCCACTTCATCAATCTTACTTCAGATCTTTTTGTTTCAGGTACCCCCAAGACTGGTGTATGCGTCGTTTGAACAGTCCTGGACTCACTGCTAGCTTTGATCCGGTGATAGAAATAACATTTCATCGTCAAAACAGAGAAAACCAAACAACAATGGCTCAAGAAGAGGAAATATCCCGAAGGGTGGCTCAAGCCATCAATGTACAGAGAGAAAGACTCATGCAAGAAGCTAGGGCTACGGTTCAAGAAGAAATCAAAGCAGCACAAGCAGCATAACTACAAAAGGATCTTAGAGAGTTCTCAATCCCTAAAGCTGTTGACGTTCATCACCCAGTTCATCCTCCTCCCATCAACGCTAACAATTTTGAAATACGAGCACATTGGATTACCTTGCTTCAAAACAACCCGTTCTATGGTAAGCAAGGAGAGGATAGTCAAGAACATCTTCTGAGGTTTATTGATCTATGTGCCATGACAAAGTGAAACGGAGTTTCCGATGATGCCATTAGACTCCGTCTCTTCAAGTATTGAAGAAGAGATATGAGAAATCTATGGAAATTGTGAAGAAACTACACCTTGATGTGACACTATTGAGGAAAAGCCAACCTACGCAAACTTCTTCAAAGATCTGATAGAGAAATAAGCTAGTACAATTCATTACAAAGTGAACCCATCACCAGTTGGGAACAACTTCAAAACATGCTTCTAGAAAAGTTCTATCCTCCCTCTCTCACATATGAAATTAGGGGCCGAATAACAAATTTCAATCAAGTCCCTAGAGAAACCCTTGTTGAGGCATGGGAAAGATACAAAGAGCTTCTATGCAAGTGTCCACACAATGGAATTCCTAAGAACCAACTTATTGAAATCTTCTATAGGGGTGTGGATGATGATATCAAGAGGTTTTTAGACTCCTCATCTGGAGGAAACTTCATGCGTCAAAGTTATGACATCGCATGGAGATTCGTCACCCTAGGAGCTGAAAATCAAGCTAATTGGGGTAGGTATGTAGGTAAAGAAGTGTTGAAAGTAGCAATGGCTGAAGCTGCTCCTGAGTACAAGTCTATCGCTAAAACCCTAAAACTCTTAGTTGCCAAACAAGACCATATTGAATCCTCCCTTTCTGTGATTGGAAGAGGACATTCGCCCTCTCAACAACAAGAATAGATCAAGTCAGCTTCATTATTTTGTGAAGCATGTAAAGGGATTGATCATTCCACTTTGGCATGCAATGTTCTATATGATGTGGTTATAAGCAATGCTTATGGACAAGGAGATAATGGTCAAATGGAAAATATTTATGCTGTCAACACCATTTGTGGTCAAGGATACTACAATCCAAATCAAAATAGGAACCATCCTGGTTTTCAATATGGAAATCCTTCAGGAGCATAAAACTCTCGACAACTTGGTTCAAACAATCAACAACGTGGTCCACCAAGATTCCAGTATAATCAACAACAAAATTTTGAGAATCAAGGAAGCTTTAGGGACAACTTTCAGAACATGAACTATAACAATTACCAGAATAACTCTTAGTTCCAGAACCTCAAACAATCCCCTTACCAGAACTAACAACAAGGGCAACAAGCTGGTCCCATCTCTCCGGATGACAAACTAACAACCATTGAGAAGATGTTAAAATCATAGCAGACTATGATAGCCAACCAGCAAGCTCATTAGAAAGCTATTAAATCTCATCTAGCTCAACTTGCTGGTAGCATGAAGCCACCTCCTAGAGCCTTTGTTGGCCAACCCGAAAGCAACCCTAAGCATCCCGAACAATTGAAGGTTGTCACCACCAGGTCTGGAAAAGACTGTTCTGATCCTCCTATCAAGACGCTTGTGGTTATTACAGATGAGGGTGAACTGATGATTGTTTAAGACTCTAAAATACATGAGTCTCAACCAAAAGAACCAGTGACTACTGGTAAGACAGATGAGGGAAGTTATAAAAAAAATTGCTACAGAAGAAGAAGAAGCAACACCAGAACCTGATGTTTTTGTGTACAAGCCTTGTATACCTTTCCCAGCTCGTTTGAGGTAGACCAAACTTGACACTCGATTCAACAAGTTCAAGGAATCCATGAAAAAACTTTATGTTCATATACCTTTTCTGGATGCGCTGGCTGAGATACCAGCCAGGACAATGTACTTGAAGTCACTTCTAACCAGGAAATATATAACTCAGGAATATGAGACAGTCAAGTTAGCAACAACTACTTCAGACATCATCTAGAGTAAGATGCCCAAGAAGCATAAAGATCCATAATCTTTTGGGATATCTTGCCATATCAGTGATTCTTCATGTAAGAAAGGATTAGCAGATCTTGGTGCTACCATTTCCATCATGCCACTTAGCCTCTGCAAAAGGCTAGGATTTGCTGAACTGCTCCCAACCTGCATGACAATACAACTTGCAGATAACATCGTGACTCTACCCTTGGGATCATTGAGGATGTACCTATCAAGGTAGGGAAAGATTCATATGTTCTGTGTGACTTTGTCATCATGGATATAAAAGAAGATACTAGATACCCACTCATCTTTGGACGTCCATCCCTTGCCACTGCAAGAGCCCTAATTGATGTTGAAGCAGGAACCTTGCTGCTTAGATTAGGTAGAGAAACTCTCGAATTCGAAGTTTTTGAAAGTATGTGAGACCAAGTATGCAAGAAGAAGTCTACTTGATTGAGTGCGTAGAGCAGATGAAACTACTTACACAGGAGGATTATGAACAAGACGATCCTTTAGAAGTGGCTCTAACAACCCCATCTGCTGATGATTTCATTGATGAACAAATAAAAGATTGTGATCTCCAACTCAACACGGCCAAGGAAGATCCTAGAGATAAATTTGAGGTACTCAAAGATGTGGATACTACTGAAGAATCATCTGAGGAACCACAAGCTCCTAAAATGAAGCCCCTCCCTGAAGGATTAAAGTACACATTTCTAGATGACCTCAAAGTCTGTCTAGTCATCATTAATTCAGATCTAATAGTAGAACCAGAAGATAAACTCTTGACGGAGTAAAAGAAAGAAGAAAAGCAATAGGATATAAGATGAGTGATCTTACTGGGGTAAGTCAAGCACTGTGTATGCATAAAATCCCCATGATGGAAGATCACAAGCCAACTGTTGAACACAAAAGGAAGCTTAATCTGAATATGAAAGAAGTTGTCTACCTTGAAGTTATAAAGTTTCTCAAGACATGAATTATCTATCCAATCTCCGATTCACCATGGGTAAGTCATGTACACATTGTTCTGAGGAAGGGTGGAACTACTGTGATACAGAATGAAAATAATGAACTCATCCCCACTCAAACAGTGACCGGATGGAGGATTTGCATTGATTATAGCAAGTTCAACAAAGCGACATGAAAAGATCATTTTACGATGCCATTTCTTGATCAAGTCTTAGAAAGATTGGCTCACCAAGAATATTTTTGTTATCTCGATGGTTACTCTGGATTCTATCAAATTCCTATATATCCAGATGACCAAGAGAAAATGACTTTTACTTGTCCATTTGGAACATATGCATTTAGAAGGATGTTGTTCGGCCTTTGTAATGCGCCTGCAACCTTCCAACGGTGCATGGCAGCTATATTTGTTGGTCTCACTGAAACTATCATGGAAGTCTTTATGGATGATTTTTCTATATACGGAGATTCATACAACTCATGCTTGAAGCACCTCTCCCTTGTCCTCAAACGGTGTGAAGAAGCACATCTTGTGTTAAATTGGGAGAAGTGTCACTTTATGGTGAGAGAAGGGATTGTCCTTGGTCATAGAGTCAGTAGTAGAGGAATTGAGGTAGACATAGTGAAAATTGAAGTGATTTCTAAACTTGCTACTCCAATGAATGTAAGAGAGGTTCGCGTGTTCCTAGGTCATGTAGGTTTCTACAAATAGTTTATTAAGGATTTCTCTAAGATAACCAAGCCGATGACGAACTTATTATTAAAGGATGATGAGTTCTATTTTGACGAAGAATGTGTGAAGAGTTTCAATAACTTGAAGCAAGCCCTTACAACAACACCCATCATTAAAGCTCCTGATTGGGATCATCCATTTGAAATTATGTGTGATGCCAGTGATTACGTTGTGGGTGTTGTTCTAGGGCAATACTATGCATTGAAAACCCTCAATGAAGCTCAGAGGAATTATGCAACTACTGAGAAAGAACTTCTTGCGATCGTGTATGCCTTTGACAAATTTAGATCCTGTCTCATAGGTTCAAAAGTCATTTTTTACACAGATCATGCAACTATCTGTTACCTCCTGGCGAAGAAAGATGCAAAACATAGGTTGATAAGCTGGATCCTCCTACTACAAGAATTTGATCTGGAGATAAAAGATAAAAAGGGTACAAAAAATGTTGTCGCATACCACCTTAGTCGTATCCATACCCTAGAAACTGAGAAGATCCTGATTAATGATTCTCTTCCAGATGACAAATTAATGAAAATTTTAGAAGCTACACCTAGGTACTCAGACTATGTAAATTACCTCACCGCTGGTGCCATCCACCCTGAATGGACCAGAAATGCATTGAAGAGATTTATGCATGATGTGAAGCAGTACCACTGGGATGAGCCGTACCTCTTCAAGCTCTATGATGATGGTCTTTACAGACATTGTATCACTAAAGAAGAAGACAAACTCATTTTAGAACAATGCCACTCAGGCCTGGTTGGAGGCCATATGAGTTCTAAGAAAGCTTCTATAAAAGTTTTGCAATGTGGCTTCTTTTGGCCAACAATATCCAAAGACTCCTATAACTTTTTTCTATCATGTGACAAATGTCAAAGAAAGGGTAACATAACAAAAAGAGATGAGATGCCACTGAAATTGTGGTAAGAAGTCGAGATATTTGATGTTTGGGGTGTGGACTACATGGGCCCATTCCCATCTTCTCATGGATTTTCCTACATCCTAGTGGCAGTGGATTACGTCTCAAAATGGGTAGAAGCCATACCAAACGTCACTAGCAATTCCAAACCTGTCATCAAAATGTTCAAAGATATTATTTTCCCCCATTTCGGAGTCCCACACACTATGATATCTGACAGAGGTTCTCATTTTCTTGAAAGAAGCTTTGAAGCATTGCTGAGGAAATATGGTGTAACTCACAACGTAGCATCACCCTACCACCCACAAACAAGTGGATAGGTAGAGGTTTCTAATCGTCAACTCAAGGCTATTTTGGAAAGGACAGTAGGCCACAATCGAAAAGATTGGTCAGTGAAAATCAATGACACATTGTGGGCCTACCAAATAGCTTTTGAAACTCCCCTCGAAACTACACCATTTCGATTGATCTATGGAAAGTCTTGCCACCTACCTGTAGAACTAGAACCAAAGCATGGTGGGCAATAAAACAACTAAATTTTGAAATGAAGAAAGTAGGCCAAGCCAGGATTCTACAACTCCAGGAGCTGGAAGAACTTTGGATGACAGCTTATGAGAATGCATGACTCTATAAAGAATGCACAAAGCTTTGACACGATGGTCATCTGAAAAGAAAGGACATTCAAGTAGGAGACCAAGTTCTTTTGTTGAATTCAAGACTGAGGTTATTCCCAGGAAAACTCTGTTCTCGCTGGTCTGGACCTTACATCGTCAAGAGCATCTACCCACATGGTGCTTTCTCTTTATGGAGTGAAAAGTCAGGAAAATTTTTGGCAAATGGTCAACGACTGAAGAGATATTTCACCTCTGATGACACAGGCTATGAAGCAATGCTGGATCTCACCAATCCAACATATCCACTATAAAGTTGAAGGAATCAAGTCGAGGCATTGACATAAAACAAAGGCGCTTGTCGGGAGGAAACCCGATCAATAAATTCATATTTAGTTTTAATTTCGAACTAGGAATTTTTCTTAATTTTGCTTCTACTTTTTAGATAATTTTACACCAAATAAATATTACATCGCAAGATGCTATCTTGAGTTCTGATTGATCTTTATTTTTGAGATTTTCAGATGAAGGATGCACACCGATTAGAACGCACCCACATCTAGTGGTCTAACTGGCATGAATTTTCCCCTCCATCTCGGATATAGAGTTTGCTTGGGAAAAGCAAATTTCTAAGTTCGGGGTGGAGGGTGGGTGGTACGTATTTCACTTTCCACCTACACCCATCATTTCCTGACTAAAGATTTCACAATTGCATTTTTGACCAAAATTTTCAAAATTTTCAAATAAAATTTTTAAAATTTTTAAAGTTTCCAATAGAAATTTGAACAAATACCGGATGAAATTTTGACACTTTTCGTTTCAATCTCTATGCATTTTGAATCATTATACCCTCCTTATTTGAAGCAGATCCTCAAAAGGACCTTCTTCTGAAAATTACCCTTTTGATTGAAATCATCTTGTAAAGCTTATGAATCTTAACATCATGATCTTTACATAAAAATGGCAAGTGTCTATCGAACTGATAGGGATCAAACATCGTGCTTCCTAACTAACTAGTGGAACAATAACATGGAATCCCCACCGGATCCTCATCAAGTCATTATTTGAGTAGAGTAAGATAAAGAGAACAACCTGATACACGGAATTGTAAATCAAGTTGTATTCTGATCTGAACTCCTTTCTACACTTCTTCTATCATCTTTGTACCCCTCCATCCATAAAAAAGAAACAAAAATAGCCAAAATAGTGTCAAACCCTAAGTTCGGGGTGGCACGCCACTTCCCTCTATATCCTCTTCTTCCATACCCCTCGCAAATTAATAGGGGCGTACCACCAAGAAAAGATGCCAAAGCGCACACAAAAATGCAATCTTGAGTCGAATAGAGGAGAGATTTGCACAAAAAATATGCAATAAATGAAATTTCAAATAATATAATAAAAATATCGAGTCAAATAGTGGAGACAATTATTTCTTCGTTCCATACCATCCTTCACTCACTTTTCTACCTAGAGGCATGATGCGTTCTATTTCAGCACATCTTTTCTGCGAATTATTAAGCTTGTCACATAGAAATACTCCATTCATCACTTGAAATTGCACAAATTTATATTTTCTTGTTTTTATCATAAATCTGACAATCATGTGCATTTTATTGCAGTTTCAAGACCTGAATCAATCGACTGGTGTTGTCAACTGATCGTCTCACCTTGTCGACCCGATCGTTTGCGAAAGTGAAACGCTCGATTTGCCTTCAAGCGTCGATCATTATTCTCATCAGACGACTGGCCGAGATTGCCCGATTCCTAAACAAACCACTCAGTTGATGCCCCATTGATGAGAACAAACAACACTGAGCGAGTTGGACTGTGCCACCATCCTAATTAGGATTGGCAGCCAATCGATTGGCTACCACACTCCAAAACCTTCCAACTGATTGGTTCGTTTCTGAACCGGTCAATTGGCGGCGCGCAGATAGCCCAAAATCCCAACCGCTAGCCTCAAAAACCCTCAACCTAATTGTAAAAGTGCCTCCTTCTTCTCCTTCAAAAGGAGGGGCACTTCCTCCTCCTGAGGGCATCTTGGATTTCTTTGTATTGGGATTCTGAAGCAATAATTCTTATAACCATCTTTTTATTATGCAATAAAGTAGATTTAGTTCAAGCATTGTTCTTTCATACTTGTCCTTGCCTCTTCATTCTGCCTTGGTTTTTCTTTTCTCCGTTCTTTAATTCTGGAGCAAGGAACTAAGAACTAAGCCATTTTATTATCTCTAGCATAAGGATTAATCTCCTGATTTTTGGGCTAGACTATGGCTTCAGTACTTTCTTCCTCCGTCTACCCTTTCTCCATGAGTGAGTAGACTTCTATCGAGGCAAGGGGAATAATCCCTTAGCCATGCTTTTAGCGACTTCTTCTTAAATGACTAGATGGTAATCGATTTTAATTAACATTTGATCTTGGATCCCATGTTAATCTAGATGGAAATGACCATGGAAATCCGGATTTAGAACAATAAAATCGATTACATAGACGTTTTGATATGACTGTGGATTTTCGTCTTTTAGGATGATAAACTAGGAAGCATGAGCACCAAGACCAATGGGCTCATGTGGAGTTTATCTCTTGTGAGTTTTAATTCGCAAACCTTCATCGAATCGTCGCTTAAGAATTAGTTGTTATCACCTAGGCTAAGGTGGTGAAAACCCCTATGGGCCTCAATTTCCATCTCTTGATTTAATCACCGCATACTTTGTTTTCTTTAATTCCTAGTCTTTCATTCATATAGTTTTGCTTGTGTTAACAATCATCTTAATGTTTCCTTGTGCAATTTTTATTCTTGTTAAGTGCATTTTCATTCTTGCATTAGTGTAATCAATCAAACCCCCAACTTGACTTTTTACTTTCTGTTTCAATCTAAAAGAAAAAATACCAAAAACAAATAATAAGTTCATCAAACTTTGGGTTCTAAGAACAATCTCTAAAAAGTTGTCCTGTGGGATCGACCCTTCTATACTACCCTTGAAACTGAAAGTAAAAAAAGGTTTAAACTCTAGGATTAACCATCTTAGTGATTGATATTGCAAAGCGACGTTTATCAATTTGGCACTGTTGCCGGGGACAACGGATTGTTTTCTCGAACCCCAAAACAATTTTGAAAAACTTTTTTTTCCTTTTTTTCATGCGTTCCGAGTAACATTTTGGAAGTGTACTCCTCTTTCTACTGAGTTTCCATTCTGGCAGTACGTTTTTTCTGCACATGAATAACTGCTTTAATTGTGCATGCGACGCCCGAACGATGGTTTTCAACCTTTTGATCCAGAAATAGAAAGGACTTTTCATCGTCTAAACTGTCAAAATCTAGTGAGAATGAATGAAGACGAGGTCGCCCGTAGGATCGACCAAGCTCTCGTAGCTCAAAGAGAGCTCATCCAAGACGAACAAGTGGAAATAGAAGCCGCTTTGCGAGCAGCCTTTAGGGCCGAACAAGAAACCATAGAAGCCGATAGGAGGGAAGCCGAAAGGCAAAAACTATTAAAAGACTTTTTTGTTCCCAAAACGGCCTATGCGCAACATCCAGTTATACCCCCCGATATTATTGTTCCACAATTCGAAATCCGAACACAATGGATCACCATGATGCAAGCCAACCCCTTCTCAGGGAACAATGGGGAAAGTTGCCAAGATCATCTTCAAAGGTTCATTGACCTTTGCTCCTTGAACAAACTCCCGGGTGTCTCTGAAGATGCCATCCGCCTTAGGTTGTTTAAGTATTCCCTCTCCATCCAAGCTAGTAGCTGGTACAACACCATGGAGAGCGAAGAACATGCCACAACATGGGAAGTTCTACAAAGCAAGTTCCTTGAGAAATTTTACCCCTCGTCTCTCACCTATGAAATTAGTGGTCAAATAACTCATTTTTCTAAGTCCCCAGGAGAGTCCTTAGGTGAATCCTGGAAAAGGTTCAAAGACTTACTTAGGAAGTGCCCCCACCATGATATCTCTCAAGCCCAACTCATATAGATTTTCTATCGTGGTGTTGATGATGATACCAAATTCTTTCTTGATTCCTCATCTGGAGGAAATTTCATGCATCAAAGTTTGACTAGCGCATGGGAGGTAGTCAAATGGGCTTCCAAAACAAGGGCTAGAAGAGGGATTGGCGGAATCCTTAAGGTAGCCAAGGCAGAAGTTAATAATGATATCCAAAGCATAGTGAAAAGCCTAAAATTAATTGCCTTCAAACAAGATCGGTTAGAGTCATCCTTGGTCACCCTTAGGGAGTCACCCCAATAACTAAAAGCCATGGATTCCCTTTGTGGTATTTTCTAAGGATACGACCATACCTCTCTCCACTGTCAATACCTCTACAACATGCCCATGCAATCTGAAGTAGGACAACAACCAGAAGACCTCAATTCGATTCATACAATACCAGGCCAAAGTTACTACAATCCCAACCAACCTAGAAACCACCCTAGTTTTCAATATGGGAACCCTTCAGGTGCTGATAACTCTAACCAACTTCAACAAAGGCCTGCCTACCCTCAAAGTAACAATCAACCACCACCTGGATTCCCATACAACAATCAAAGAAATTTTGGAAATCACCAAAATCGACAACACTACCAACAATTCCAAAACCTAAACCTTCCACCCCAAAATCTAAACCAACCTCAACCTCCCCAGCCACCTCGAAATGCCCCCCTCCTCCCCCAAGTCATCCTAGCCTGGCAAACATAGAACAAACTCTCATGGCCATTCAAGCCCATCAAAAGTCAACGGATGCACAGTTGGCCCGTCTATTTGCCCAAAAAAAACCTCCTGCTTGGACTTTTGCAGGGGAGCCTGAAAACAACCCCAAACATCCTGAATAACTCAAGGTTGTCTCTACGCATTCGGGAAAAGTGCATGCCCTTCCCCCTCCAGAAAAAGCTTCAGACCCACCTCTCGAATTCAAGGATGAGGACATGGTAGTTGTCGAACCTGAAGCCACACCCAAACCATCTGTTCCCGAACCCCTCAAGTAGAAGATGAAGAACCAGTTTACAAACCCCAACCTCCCTATCAAGCCCGCCTCAAACAAATAAGACTTGATGCCCGCTTCATGAAATTTAGGGTATGAAAAAATACATGTCGACATTCCCTTCCTGGAAGCTTTGGCAGACATGCCCGCCTGATCCAAGTACATGAAATCTCTCTTGACTAGGAAGTATGTTACTAAAGAATACGAGACTGTTAAACTTTCTAGGACCACATCAGACATTACCCTAAGTAAGATGCCTAAAAAATAGAAGGATCTAGGTTCTTTTGGAATAGGATGCTACTTGGGTGACAATGCTTGTAGAAAAGGCCTAGCTGATTTAGGAGCCCGTATATCCATCATGCCATATAGTCTTTGCAAAAGACTAGGATTCAATGACATGTTACCCACAGCTATGACCATCCTGTTGGGTTTTGGAGGAGGCAGAGAAGCAGCGGAAACAAAAAAAAAATTTCTCCCCAAACCCGGAACAAAAGGAATCGCGTCAACATCTATATAATAGGAAAGATGGTTTGTGAATCATACCTTGTCCCGAGGCTTGCTCGGCGACAATACCACGCGCCTTGCGCGGTCTTCACCTCCGGTCTTGGACGGTGTCTGTGCAGCTCCTGGTCGCACCGGGACTGACGACTCCTCCTCCTACCGGACTGTCGGATGACAGTTGTCCTCCTGAGCGGTAGTGACCTCCCGCCTCTGAAGTAGTCCACACGGACCACCCAGAACTCCACTCTCCTTGTCCCACAAGGAAGTGGAAGGATTCGCACCCTCCTGTTGACGTACTAGTCTCCAACATACTCTCCTGCTGTCAATTGCAACTGCAGTTGTCCTTCCCTTGCTGCACCTCCCTTTGCGGGAAGCACTTGCTCGGGCTCTCTCTCGGTTACCAAAACCAGAGAGAACGACAACTTTGCAGAGCAATCAACTTGCACTGAGTTGTACTTTAAGAAGCCCCCAATACCCCTATATATATAGGTGGGTCATGGGACAGGGTTCTCTGTGCCCGGTAATACGGGACTAAAGCAGGAGTAGAAGGGTTCGGGATTTTCCACAAAAAGCAACCATCTCGCAACCTGAAATGATCGGTTCACAATTGAACCGATCGATTCGACCATTGAGCCGATCGGTTGGACCTGAGCCGATCGTTTGGGGCACTCGAACAGATCGGTTGGTGCCCTGAACCAATCGGTTCATAGTCCTGATCCGGCTCAAAAAGACTTTCCTTGTTTCGTTCCCAATTGGTATCAAATACCAATGTTATTCCCAATCGAATTGGGCAATTTGAAACCAAAGGAAAATTCTTGCCGACATGACTTTTCCCAACTGGTCGGTTGCACCAGTTGAGCCGATCGGTTCAACCCTTGAACCGGTCATTTCAACCTGGGCATGAGCCGATCGGCCTGGACACTGCAGCCGACCGGTTCAGCAACCTCAGCCGACCGGTTCATCACATGAACCGATCGGTTGGGAGCACAGGTTGGGCAAAAATCAATCAATAGCGATTTCAATCAATCTGATACTCCAATCAATGCGTCCAACACCTTGAACCATACGATATTGAGCCATCGACTGATTGAGTGTTTAATTGAACTACTAAACTCCTTTAGTAATCAATCTAAACATTGCTTGTGGAAAAAACTCCTCTTCCAGGTTGAATCCTATGTGTGTGACCCTACAGGTCCATTTCACATTGGCAGTGAAAGTCCATAACACTTATGACTTCACAAGCAAAGAGCGGTGCCTAGTCACACATCATTGCTACCCAAGTGAAAGTAGAAAGTTGGAGAACAACTTTCATCCTACAATCCATGAATGGTGTTACAGTGAATGTATAATTCCTTTGTCACTGATATCCAGAATGAACTCGAGGCATGGAACAGTCATCCTGTCAATGTTCATTCATTTCCTTGATCTCAGAGTAGACCGAGTGAGATGTGTATGACATCAATATCACATATTGATTCACATGTGCATGTGCATGCCTTTCTCAATCCTACTCATCAAGTGGCCAAGGATATCAAACTCCCTTAGGAGGGACAAATCCCATATATATCACTCACCCCTCAAAAGCCCCATGTGTCAAAGCCACCCAATCATCACCTTTATAACAACCCATATTTCAGGATTGCGTTTGATGATGTCAAAGTGTACCCAACGACATGTGTTGAGTGCAGTGATTTCAGGTCTAAGAATCACACTCACCACCATCACTGTGAGAGCTGACTGTGACTACCATGTCATGGTTCCATGTGTCACTCTCACGGTGGGTCTGTCTGATACCTTGTTCTCTAACAAGTACCTATGTGCTTGGTTTGATATCACTATATCATGATTAATGAGATTCTGTCATCAACCAACACACAATCTAGTCTTCATTGTTATTGATGTCTATGGCTATTTCCACAATAACAACCGACTAGGGACCAAACAAGAAAGAATACCCTTAACATATGTATGATCTCATCGTTTAGGTCCTCAACCCAAAAGCATACGTCATTGAGTAAATCAATCTTTAGACATCTATCATGTTACACCATCATCTCAAAAACACTTTAAACATATAGATTGGAAATTGCCTTTATTATTATTCAAATCAATTACAAAGTATCCCATTACAATCATCATATGACTTGCTCTATGGGCATGCATACCAACAGACTCCCACTTGCACTTAGAGCCAGTCACCAAGGAAACGCATTCCTTGTGACCTAGCATGACCATCATGCTTCTGCTGTGAAAGGGCCTTAGTCAGTGGATCATCTATGTTGTCTTCAGTTGGTACTTTGCAAATCTTCACATCTCCTCGCTGTATGATCTCTCGTATGAGATGGAAGCGCCGCAGTATGTGCTTGGACCGCTGATGTGATATGGGCTCCTTAGCTTGTGCAATAGCTCCATTATTGTCACAATAAAGCTCAATTGCATCACAGCTACTGGGAACTACACCAAGTTCAGAAATGAACTTCCTGATCCACACAGCCTCCTTTGTTGCATGCGAAGTAGCAATATACTCGGCCTCTGTAGTAGAATCGGCAACTGTTTCTTGCTTGGAACTCTTCCAGCTCACAGCTCCATTATTAAGGCAAAACACAAATCCTGACTGCGATCTATAATCATCTTTATCGGTTTGGAAGCTTGAATCAGTGTAACCCTTTACAACCAGCTCTTCCTCGCCGCCGTACACAAGAAACTGATCCTTAGTCCTTCGCAAGTACTTGAGGATGTTCTTCACGGCTGTCCAGTGAGCATCCCCAAGATCTGACTGGTACCTGCTCGTCATGCTTAGAGCATACGAGACATCTGGGCGTGTGCACAACATAGCGTACATGATGGATCCAATGGCTGATGCATATGGGATCCCATTCATATGCTCCCTCTCTTCACAAGATTGGGGACATTGAGCTCTAGAGACGGTAACTCCATGTAGCATAGGGACGTTGCCTCTCTTTGAGTTCTCCATGCTGAACCGCTTCAGCACCTTGTCAATGTATGTGCTCTGACTTAGTCCGAGAAGCCTTCTAGATCTATCTCTATAGATCTTAATTCCTAGAATGTAGGATGCTTCTCCTAAGTCCTTCATTGAGAAAGTTTTCCCAAGCCAAGTCTTTACCTTCTCTAAGGCTAAGACATCATTCCCCATCAAAAGTATGTCATCCACATACAATATGAGGAATGTGGTCGAGCTCCCACTAACCTTCTTGTACACACAAGGTTCATCTTCATTTTGAATAAAGCCAAACACTTTGACTTCTTCATCAAATCGAAGATTCCAACTCCGAGACGCTTGCTTCAATCCATAGATTGACCTTTGCAGTTTACAGACTTTATTGGCATTCTTTGGATCTACAAAACCTTCAGGTTGTGTCATGTACACATCCTCATGTATATTCCCATTAAGGAATGCGGTTTTAACATCCATATGCCAAATCTCATAGTCATAATAAGCTGCAATAGCAAGCATGATCCTGATGGACTTAATCATGGCAACTGGAGAAAAGGTTTCGTCATAGTCAACACCTTGAATTTTTCGAAAACCCTTCGCAACCAATCTGCCTTTATAAGTTTGCACATTGGCATCCATGTCAGTCTTTTTCTTAAAGACCCACTTGCACCCTATGGGTTTTACCCCTTCAGGTGGTTCCACCAAAGTCCATACTTTGTTGGAGTACATGGATTCCATCTCAGATCTCATGGCTTCAAGCCATTTCTCAGAATCTGGTCCCTCCATAGCCTCTACGTAGGTAGTTGGATCATCATCTATGATCAACTCTCCACCTTCCTGAGTTACAAGGTATCCAAACCTCTCAGGTTCAAGGCGAGTCCTACTAGATCTACGAGGTCCTTGTGTTACCTGAGGAGACTGAGATTCCACAATACCTTGTGAATCTTCATTTTCCTCTGGTACATTTACCGGTTCAATGTTCTCTTGTTGGGCTTGAACCTCTTCAAGCTCTATATTCCTCCCACTGTTTTCTTTGGAAATAAATTCCTTCTCTAGGAACACAGCATCCCTGGCAACAAACACTTTGTTGTCAGTAGGGTGGTATAGATAGTATCCCTTGGTTTCCTTGGGATATCCAACAAAGTAACATTTATCAGATTTGGGTCCAAGCTTATCAGGAAACATTTTCTTGACGTAAGCCCCACAACCCCAAATCTTCATAAAAGACAAATTGGGACGCTTCCCAGTCCATATCTCATATGGTGTCTTTTGAACCGATTTAGATGGTACACGGTTAAGTGTAAACGCGGCGGTTTCAAGAGCATAACCCCAGAAAGAAATTGGAAGATCAGCAAAACTCATCATAGATCGCACCATATCTAACAATGTGTGATTCCTTCTTTCAGACACACCATTATGTTGTGGTGTTCCAGGCGGAGTCCATTGTGATACAATACCACAGGCTCGCAGAAGGTCCTCAAACTCCTGGCTCAAGTATTCTCCACCTCGATCGGAACGAAGTGCCTTAATACTTTTACCAAGCTGGTTCTGTACTTCATTCATGAAATCCTTGAACCTTTCAAGGGTTTCTGACTTATGTTTCATCAGGTACACATAGCCATACCTACTGAAGTCATCAGTAAAGGTAATGAAGTACTGATACCCTCCTCTGGCATTAGTTCTAAAAGGCCCACATACATCAGTATGTATGAGTCCTAATAGATCACTAGCTCTCTCACCTTTACCTGAAAAGGGAGTCTTGGTCATCTTGCCCAACAAACAAGATTCACATGTATCTATTGATTCATAATCAAAAGAGTCTAGATAACCATCTTTATGGAGTCTAGAAATGCGCTTCTCATTTATGTGCCCTAGACGACAATGCCAGAGATATGTTTTGTTTGAGTTGTTGGGTTTTTGCTTTTTGGTGTTTACGTTGTATACACTTGTCTCCAAGTCTATCAAGTATAGACAATAAGACATAGGGGCACTGCCATAAAAGATCCCATCTTTAGAAATGGAACACTTTCCATTCTTAATAAGAAATTCAAATCCATCTTTGTCCAAACAAGAGACGGAAATGATATTCCTATTTATGGCAGGTACATAATAGCAGTTCTTCAACTCTATTATTAGCCCACTTGGTAGAGTTAACTCATAGGTTCCTACGGCAATGGCGGCAACTCTTGCCCCATTAGGAACACGTAGTTCAACCTCGCCTTTCCCTAAAGGCCTACTTCTCTTAAGATCCTTCACATTTGAACAAATGTGAGATCCGCATCCGGTATCAAGTACCCATGACGAAGAAGTAGTAAAGTTAATCTCTATCACGTATACACCAGAAGTAGAGATCTCTAACTCCGACTTCTTCTTCCATTGTTCCTTCCATCCTCTCCATGTAGAAGAAATTGGTTTGGCGAGAGAACACTTCTCTCCCTTACCTACTTTCTCCTTTACCAACGCATTAAGCGTACATAGAGTGGATTCTAAGGCTCCTGGTATATCTGGATTGTGCAGAACACTTCTCACAGTCCTCAACCAGTTATGGAATTTATTCTCAATTAATTTGCCCATTTTAAAAGATGATTCTTTTGCCATTCTACAAGAGAAAATTTGCATTTGTCAAAACCTTTTTGATTTGATTTGAATAAAATTTGACGATAGTTAATTAGGCCTTTAATTAATTACCACTCCCACTATTTTGACTCAAATTGATAGCCCTCACCATCAATTCGGAAGATTGCAGCGTACAATCTTCTAGTGGGTCAAGATCCTAGAATCCTCTAAGCCATGGACCAGCTTTGGCTGTCACCCACAACTCAGATCTTCCGGGTAGGCAACTCTTGCCAATTGCATCATATGCAACTCTTGATGAATGAACATGTGCAACACCTTGCCATGAACATTCCGTGCCTCTGGGCTTAGACGCTCTAAGAATCACCAGTTAAGTCTAACCCAAAAGCCGACACGGTAAACATGCACCCTGCTTTGGCAGAACCTACATGTCGACCCTTCACACTTCGACAAGATAGACGGCGCACCACGCTTTGGCGTAACCTACGCTTGGTCGATCAAGTTTTCCATGTGTGTCACTAATGGAAGGCATATAAGACTTAATATTTTAATGAGGGATTTGGTTTTATATATACATATACATATCCAATCACCACAATATATAGTACGTATCATATACATGCTATATCCCACAGAAAACATGCACAAACGATAAAAAAGCAATGATTATGGCCATCCTATTTGTGATTCCTTGAGCCAAGAGGAATCACGGTCATCTAGGTCTACATCACATGCAACCTGTACAAGATGAAATCTGTGCCTGACTTCCTGGGTTTGATCAGCTCATCTCCATGACTGATCGGCTCGCCATCAGGTAGGTTGTCCGGTTGCCACCAGCCGATCGACTGGCGCCTCCAGCCGATCGGTTCACCGGTCATCGTGCATCTCCTCTGTCGCCACCCGCTCATCTCGTTCCTCGAACCAGCCGTCTGGATCACCAACTGATCAGTTCACTCCTTGAACCGATCGTCTTCAGGTTGTCCGCCGTTCTTTGACATAACAGGAAATAAAATCTATCCTATTTTACAATTGAATTGTGAAACCCCGAGTTACATTCGGGGGGAGCAGAGGTAGGAAAAGAATTCTCAAATTATTTCGAGTTACATCAGGATTATGAGAAAGGGAATCGGTGCGCAGACCGAGATGCAAGCAACCACACAAACAACCATACACAGATATAGGGGTTTATAGGCCATAATCATGCTACACATCCACCACAAAACTCGTTTAAGGGCTACGCGTATCGAGTGCATTAATATTACATATCATATATGTATATTAGGGATTTGTGGATTGGACATGTATAAAGCCGATATTATTCGCATCGCATGCAATAAATAAAGGCGACAAACCAAAAATCGATCATATCAATAATCCTAAAATATAGCGCGGTTGACGTGGCTCTGATACCACTGTTGGGTTTTGGAGGAGGCAGAGAAGCAGCGGAAACAAAAAAAAATTTTCCCCAAACCCAGAACAAAAGGAATCGCGTCAACATCTATATAATAGGAAAGATGGTTTGTGAATCATACCTTGTCCCGAGGCTTGCTCGGCGACAATACCACGCGCCTTGCACGGTCTTCACCTCCGGTCTTGGACGGCGTCTGTGCAGCTCCTGCTCGCACCGGGACTGACGACTCCTCCTCCTACCGGACTGTCAGATGACAGTTGTCCTCCTGAGCGGTAGTGACCTCCCACCTCTGAAGTAGTCCACACCGACCACCCGGAACTCCACTCTCCTTGTCCCACAAGGAAGTGGAAGGATTCGCACCCTCCTGTTGACGTACTAGTCGCCAACACACTCTCCTGCTGTCAATTGCAACTGCAGTTGTCCTTCCCTTGCTGCACCTCCCTTTGCGGGAAGCACTTGCTCGGGCTCTCTCTCAGTTACCAAAACCAGAGAGAACAACAACTTTGCAGAGCAATCAACTTGCACTGAGTTGTACTTTGAGAAGCCCCCAATACCCCTATATATATAGGCGGGTCATGGGACAGGGTTCTCTGTGCCCGGCAATACGGGACTAAAGCAGGAGTAGAAGGGTTTGGGATTTTCCACAAAAAGCAACCATCTCGCAACTTGAAATGATCGGTTCACAACTGAACCGATCGGTTCGGCCATTGAGCCGATCGGTTGGACCTGAGCCGATCGTTTGGGGCACTCCAACCGATCGGTTGGTGCCCTGAACCGATCGGTTCATAGTCCTAATCCGGCTCAAAAAGACTTTCCTTGTTTCGTTCCCAATTGGTATCGACTACCAATGTTATTCCCAATCGAATTGGGCAATTTGAAACCAAAGGAAAATTCTTGCCGACATGACTTTTCCCAACTGGTCGGTTGCACCAGTTGAGCTGATCGGTTCAACCCTTGAACCGGTCGTTTCAACCTGGGCATGAGCCGATCGGCCTGGACACTCCAGCCGACCGGTTCAGCAACCTCAGCCGACCGGTTCATCACATGAACCGATCGGTTGGGATCACAGGTTGGGCAAAAATCAATCAATAGCGATTTCAATCAATCTGATACTCCAATCAATGCGTCCAACACCTTGAACCATACGATATTGAGCCATCGACTGATTGAGTGTTTAATTGAACTACTAAACTCCTTTAGTAATCAATCTAAACATTGCTTGTGGACAAAAATCCTCTTCCAGGTTGAATCCTATGTGTGTGACCCTGCAGGTCCATTTCACGTTGGCAGTGAAAGTCCATAACACTTATGACTTCACAAGCAAAGAGCGGTGCCTAGTCACACATCATTGCTACCCAAGTGAAAGTAGAAAGTTGGAGAACAACTTTCATCCTACAATCCGTGAATGGTGTTACAGTGAATGTATAATTCCTTTGTCACTGATATCCAGAATGAACTCGAGGCATGGAACAGTCATCCTGTCAATGTTCATTCATTTCCTTGATCTCAGAGTAGACCGAGTGAGATGTGTATGACATCAATATCACATATTGATTCACACGTGCATGCGCATGCCTTTCTCAATCCTACTCATCAAGTGGCCAAGGATATCAAACTCCCTTAGGAGGGACAAATCCCATATCTATCACTCACCCCTCAAAAGCCCCATGTCTCAAAGCCACCCAATCATCACCTTTATAACAACCCATATTTCAGGATTGCGTTTGATGATGTCAAAGTGTACCCAACGACATGTGTTGAGTGCAGTGATTTCAGGTCTAAGAATCACACTCACCACCATCACTGTGAGAGCTGACTGTGACTACCATGTCATGGTTCCATGTGTCACTCTCACGGTGGGTCTGTCCGATACCTTGTTCTCTAACAAGTACCTATGTGCTTGGTTTGATATCACTATATCATGACTAATGAGATTCTGTCATCAACCAACACACAATCTAGTCTTCTGTGTTATTGATGTCTATGGCTATTTCCACAATAACAATCGACTAGGGACCAAACAAGAAAGAATACCCTTAACATCTGTATGATCTCATCATTTAGGTCTTCAACCCAAAAGCATACATCATTGAGTAAATCAATCTTTAGACATCTATCATGTTACACCATCATCTCAGAAACAATTTAAACATATAGATTGGAAATTGCCTTTATTATTATTCAAATCAATTACAAAGTATCCCATTACAATCATCATATGACTTGCTCTATGGGCATACATACCAACACATCCAACTGGCAGACTCATCCACAACTAAACCCATGGGAATCATAGAAGACATTTCGGTTAAAGTTGGAAATGATGCATACGTCCCTTGTGATTTTGTGTTCATGGATATCAAGGAATATTTACGCTACCCTCTCATTTTCGTATGTCCCTTCTTAGCCACTGCTCGTTCCTTAATTGATGTTGAGGTTGGTAGCATTTTGTTAAGGCTAGGGAAGCAAACCCTACAATTTAGGGTGTTTGAAAGCATGAGGGGACCTAGTCTTCAGGAAGAAGTCGACCTCCTTGATTGCATTGATAAATTAACCCAACTAAGGTAAGAATGGGAATTAGTTGATGATCCCCTACGCACTACTCTCATCATCCTCACCGAATGTGATTTTGATAATGAACCATCAAATCAACTCAAGATTCATTTGGACAACTTTGAGGAAATCCCATGTGCTGAGATTCAAGACCTTAAAATGATCTCCACCATAGAAGAATGACCTGAACTGCCAAAGGCCCCGGAAATGAAGACTCTCCCCATAGGCCTGAAATATGTCTTTCTAGATGAACAACAATTATGCCATGACATTATCAATTCTGAACTTACCATTGAACAAGAAAACATGCTTATGAGAGAACTTAGGAAATGGAAAATAGCTTTAGGGTACAAAATGACAGATTCAGTTGGGATAGATCAATCCATTTGCATCCACAAAATCTCAATGATTGAAAATAGTAAACCTTCCCGAGACCCACAAAGGAAACTCAACGCAAACATGAAGGAAGTTGTCTGTCTTGAAGTAATTAAACTTTTGACTGTAGGAATCATCTACCCCATCTCTGACTCTCCTTGGGTCAGCCCTGTCCAGGTCGTCCCCAAAAAAGGTGGGACTACAGTCATTAGGAATGAGAAGAATGAGCTCATCCCAACTCGTACCGTCACAGGGTGGAGGATGTGCATTGACTACAGGAAACTCAACAAAGAAACTAGGAAAGACCACTTCCCTCTTCCCTTCCTCGATCAAGTTCTTGAACGTTTAGCTCATCAACAATACTTTTTCTATTTAGATGGCTACTCGGGTTTTTATTAGATTCCCATTCATCCTGAAGACCAAGAAAAGACCACTTTCATATGCCCTTTTGGTACATACGCTTTTAGACGAATGCCCTTTGGCCTATGCAATGCACCAACCACTTTTCAAAGATGTATGTCTGCCATTTTTTCAGGGTTAACTGAAACTGTCATGGAAGTGTTCATGGACAATTTCTCTGTCTATGGAGACAGTTTTGATTCCTGCCTTCAAAACCTCTCCCTTGTCCTTGATAGATGTATTAAATCACACTTAGTCCTTAATTGGGAGAAGTGTCACTTCATGGTCAAGGAGGGTATTGTTCTAGGCCATAAGGTGAGCAACCAGGGCATTGAAGTTGACCAAGATAAGATTGAGGTCATCACCAAGCTACCTCCCCCAACCTTAGTCAAAGACATACGAGCCTTCTTAGGACATGCCGGTTTCTATCGGCGATTCATCCGTGATTTTTCCAAAATCACAAAACCGCTCACCAATCTTCTTCAAAAGGAGGTGCCTTTCCATTTCGATACGGCATGCATGGAGAGCTTTCTATGTTTGAAAAAGGCTCTCACCACCACTCCTATCATCTGTGCTCCTGATTGGGCCTTACCCTTTGAAATCATGTGTGATGCTAGTGATTTTGCTGTAGGTGCCATTTTAGGACAACGAATTGACAAAAAACACCATGTCATTTATTATGCATCCAAGACCTTAGATGAGGCTCAGCGAAATTACACCGTAACTAAAAAAGAAATGCTAGCCATTGTCTATGCTTTAAATAAATTTCACTCATATCTTGTTGGTTCAAAGGTAGTTGTTTACACTGATCATGCAGCCATTTGGTACCTCATGACCAAGAATGATGCCAAGCCTAGACTTATAAGATGGATTTTGTTATTGTAGGAATTTGATCTAGAAATCCTAGACAAAAAGGGATCTGAAAATGTCGTGGCTAACCACCTCAGTAGACTTATCTATAACCCCATTGATGAAAATCCAATAAATGAATCCTTACCCGATCACCAATTGCTCAAGGTAGACTCCCAATTTTCTTTGTTTGCTGATTTTGTAAACTATTTAGCTATATGTGTATTGCACCCCGAGTATACGGGACACTCTAAAGCTAAATTTTTACATTATGTGAAAAATTATTATTGGGATGAACCTTATTTGTTTCGAATTTGTGTTGATGGTTTATATTGTCGTTGTGTATCCCACGAAGAAAGCATCGCCATTTTGGAACAATGTCACTCTGGCCCCTGTGGTGGTCACATGAGTTCCCAAAAAATGGCTAGAAAAGTCCTACAATGCGGATTCTTTTGGCCCACCGTCTTCAAAGACTCATATGATTATGTGCTTTCATGTGACCAATGTCAAAGGATGGGTAATTTCTCCAAGCACGACCAAATGCCTCTCACCTCTTGGCAAGAATTAGAGATTTTTGATGTCTAGGGAATCGACTATATGGGCCCATTTCCTTCTTCTTATGGGTTTGCTTATATTTTAGTCGCAGTCGATTACGTGTCAAAGTGGGTTGAGGCCATACCCACTAAAACGTGTGACTCTAATATTGTTAAGAAATTTTTTAAAGATATCATTTTTCCTCAATTTGGAGTCCCTGCACCGTCATTTCTGACGGGGGATCCCATTTTTTGGAGAAACGTTTTGAGGTTCTTTTGAAAAAATATGGGGTTTATCACAAAGTCACCACTCCTTACCATCCTCAGACCAGTGGGCAGGTAGAAGTATCCAACAAACAAATAAAATCAATTTTAGAAAAAACTGTTGGACGCACTAGGAAAGATTGGGCGTTAAAAATCAATGACGCTCTGTGGGCATATCGTACTGCCTACAAAACACCCATTGGCACCACCCCTTTCAGATTGATCTATGGTAAGTCATGTCACTTACCAATAGAACTAGAGCACAAAGAAAGTTGGGCCATCAAAACTTTGAACTTCGACCTTTCCATGGTCGGAGAGAAACGTTATCTCCAAATAAATGAACTTGATGAACTTAGGATGAGTGCCTACGAAAATGCAAGAATCTACAAAGACCGAACCAAAATGTGGCATGATGGTCATATTAAGCGCAAAGATACTAGAGAAGGGGATGAAGTTTTAGTTTTTAATTCAACATTACGACTTTTTCCTGGAAAACTCAAGTCAAGCTGGTATGGCCCCTACATTGTAAAATGTGCTTACTCACATGGTGCCTTTCTCCTATGGGATAAAGTTTTGGGCGAGTTTAAGGTCAACGTGCACCGTCTTAAAAGATATATAACCACTGAAGATGTTGTCACTTCAGACTCAACCAAATTTCCACCCTTGTAGGATCTGAACCTCACTGACCCTTCACCTCCCCCGGATTCCAATTAATCTGATTTTGGTCGAGCCACGACGTAAAATAAGGTGCTAGTTTGGAGGCAACCAAACACTATCTTCCCTTCTCGTTTGTTTTCTTGTTTTTGTTTTTCCGTTCTATTTTTCCTTGTTCCTTCTGTCGAGCCGATCGGTTGGCATTACCAGACACCCGGTTCGAGACTGAATTTGCAAAGACTCCATAAGAGAAATGACCGGTTGGATTTCTAGACGCTCGACTCGTCCGCCGACCGTTCCGCAAACCTTGAATGCAGCCTCTGTCCTTTACAGTTTTGTGTTGGCGCCCGAGGCAGACCATCCGATCGTCTTGCTGTCCAACCGATCGGCTCATCGATCCATTACTCTATATAACACTTCGGACGTAAGACCGCTCCCCCATCTCCTCACTTACCCTAGCCGCCTCCCTCACTATTCACTCAATCGCTTGAGCTCGCCGCCTCTCTGATCATAGTTTCTCAGCCAGACGTCTCACCTAAGCCGGCCGTCTGGCTTTCGGACCGCCCGCTCTCACCTGAGCCAGCCGTCTGGCTTTTCCGCACCATCAGTTTTCAGTCACCCGCCTGGCTCGACCGCCGCCCGCCTGAATCTACCGCTGCCCGTCATGCTCTCCAGACGACCGACGGAAGCCTGCATCGCCACCATTCCAGCTCCTCAACGATGGCCGTCAGCCAGATCGACTGAGTGCTCAGATCTAGACTCAGCCGACCGTTGGTGTATCCAGTCACCCGTCTTAGGGGCTGAAACACCCATTTCAACTGCCTGACGATCGGTTGGTTTCTCCAGATGACCGACGTCATCCGCGTCGCCACCATACCTACTCAACAAGACAGTCGTCACCAGATTCACTGAGCGCTCAGATTTAGATAGCCGACCGTTGGTGCCTCCAGCCCAGTGTTCAGGAAATCGGTCTGTGCGGCCGCATATGCGGCCGCTTAAGCGGTTCAGACAGGGGACCGCACCGCATATGTCAAAGCGGACCACTAATCGGTCCAGGCCCGATTATGTGGCCGATTACCCTCTTATGCGGCCGCTTAATCACCGCTTTTCAAAACACACATACATGGAATTGAAGAAATGAAATTTATATGATATTTTTGTTGTTTCTAATTAAATATTTATATGATATTGCTGCTCCCTTTCTTCTAATTAATCATTCTATGTTGTCCTTGTATGTAATTGTTCAATGTGATATATAATTCTATATGACTTATATATAAATATACATAGATATATTAATTTATTAAAAAAATCATAAATCGCATATACTCCCGCATATACTCCCGCATACCGCATATACTCTATTCAGTGCCCCGTCCGCCCGTACACTGAATAGCGCTTTTCTGAACACTGCTCCAGCCGACCGTCTCAGATGCCGAAAACGCCCGTTTTAGATACCAGACGATCGGTTGGCTTCCGCAGACGATCGTTTACGTCCTCAACCGATCATTTTATCTCTGCAGCAGTGATGTTCAGCCACTTTCGTAAGGGAAAAGGCAAGGCCCCTGCATCCTCTTCTAGGGATCCTCCTCGCCGTTCCAGTTCTCATCCCGGAATCCATTTCTGCACACCCTCTCCTACGGGTGAGTCTTCTCCCGAGTTAGTCGAGGAGATGCTTCAGGACATCGACGAGGTGGATGAGCTTCTCCACGAGATGGAGGGAACTCAGAAGGCATCCAATGATCCATATTCGACCACCCCCTGTTCACCCCGTATAGCACCTATTTCGGGTAGCTACGACCAGTTCACTGGCGTTGAACACCGGCAGCGTTATGAGTATATGTTCGCAATTGGTGTTTCCTTACCTCGTTGGGCGTGCGACACAACCCTTGATGCTTTAGGCATCTGCGATGCCGTCGATGATATACTCCACAGAAACCACATCCTTGTGTTTCCCTACCATGTCACCTCCGTCTACTGTGATCTTACCCTCGAGTTTTTGAGCACTTTTCGCAGGTTACACTGTTCTTTCGGAAACTCGAGTTGTAAATATCGGATTTTTGGGGAAAATCTGGAATCATCCGCCAAGCAAATCACTTCTTTTATCCTCGATGGTAGGGATGACTATTGGCTGGAACAATGTATGGCGCGGTGTCATGACTCCTACCCAGACCATTACGACAGAGATAAGTTTTGGGTAGAGATTACTGGGCTTCTTCCCCGTCTTCCTAGTGGGCCCAAGGCCTCCTGCATTCACAACCCAGTGGTCCGTTACCTTCATCGTATTTTGGCTTGCACCATTTTTAGTCGGGAAGGTACTCAGGGCGCAATTACTCAGGTAGAGCTTTATGCCCTTTGGTGTCTTTTACATGAAGAACATTTTTGATAAATGTGTTTTCATCACTTTTATTTGCATCTTTTAGATATCTTTTTATGATTGTTTTGTTGTTTATTTTCTTATTTTTATAATTAATTACATTATATTATATTTTTCTCTTCAAGAAGAATTTTAATCATATTTTTTTGGATTTTGTAGGAAATGGGATAAATATTCTTGGAGTAGAATTGCACAATTTGCAGCAGTCCTGTAATTATTGTATATCTGTCACCAAAAGTGCCATAACTCTTGCATCCAAAGTCCAAATTGAGTGTACAAGTATTCATTGGAAAGGAAATTTAATTTCCTAAAATAATATCCTATTATTTGGACCTCTTTTGTGCGTTTTAATGGAGTGAAATGCGTTCGAAATCTCTGCTGCGGGAATCTACATTGAAGAGAGTTACATGGTCAAGACAATTAAAGTCTATCAAATTCCTATTGACTAAATCTTAAAAGTTCAAAAGGATAGCTCCCTCTCTTTTTTCCCCCGCATTTTTTGGATAGCCTACCCCTCCTTCTCCTATAAAAGGAAGGGCACTTCCTCCTCCCAAGGTTCATCTTTGATTTCTTATATTTTGGAATTCTGCAGCAATTAATCTTGTAATCATTCTCATATTATGCAATAAAGTAGGCTTTGGTTCAAGCACAGTTCTTTCATTCTTTTTATTGTCTTTTCTCTCTACCTTAGTTTTAATCCTCTTCTTTCCGTTCTTCAATTCTGGAGCAAGGAACAAAGAGCTAAGCCATTTCATCGTCTCTAGCATAAAGATTAATTTCCTGATTTCTGGGCTAGACTATGGCTTCATTTCTTTCTTCCTCCGTCTCCCATTTCTCCATGTGTGAGTAGTTTTTTATTGGGGCAAGGGGAATAACCCCTTAGCCATGGTTTTAATGACTTCTTCTTAAACGATTAGATGGTAATCGATTTTAATTGAATGATTGATATTCGGATCGCATGTTAATCCGGATGGATATGACCATGGAAATTCGGATTTAGAACAATAAAATCGATTACATAGACGTTTTGATATGACTGTGGATTTTCATCTTTTAGGATGATAAACTAGGAAGCATGAGAACCAAGACCAATGAGCTCATGTGGAGTTTCTCTTTTGTGAGTTTTTAATTCGCAAGCCTTCATCAAATCGTCGTTTAAGATTTAGTTGTTATCGCCTAGGCTAAGGTGGTGAAAACCCCTACGAGCCTCGATTTCCTTCTCTTGATTTAATCACCGCATCCTTTGTCTTCTTTAATCCTTAGTCTTCCATTCATATAGTTTTTCTTGTGTTAACAATCTTTTTATTATTATCTTGTGCATGTTTATTCTTGTTAAGTACTTTTCTTCTTGCATTAGTGTAATCACACAAAACCCCAACTGGACTTTACTTTCTGCTTTAATAAAAAGAAAAATACCAAAAACAAATAATAAAGTTCTTCAATCTTTGGGTTCTAAAGAACAATCTCTAATAGTTGTTCTATGGGATCGACCCTTCTATACTACCCTTAAAACTGAAAGTAAGAAAGGTTTAAACTCTAGGATTAACCATCTTAGTGATTGATATTGCAAAACGACGAGTATCAATTTGGTGTCGTTGTCGGGGACAACAGATTGTTTCTTTCGAACCCCAAAATTTTTGAAAAAACTTTTTTTCCTTTTTTATGCCTTCCGAGTAACATTCCGGAAGTGCTACTCCTCCTTCTGCCGCATTTCCATTCCGGCAGTCCATTTTTTCTGCAAATACGCTAGTTTGTAAAAAATTGTAATTTTAGTTAGTTTTGTAAATTTTAACCTTGAGTCATAATCCCTTAGCTTCTGTTTTTTCTTTTTTTTTTGTAATTTACGGTCTTGTACAAAATCTTTAGTTCTTTTTTGAATTGTAAAAAAAAACCTTTCAAATGGAGTGGGCATTGCAATATCCCCCACAATGTTATTATTGTGCTCATTTCCACCATGCATCTCTTGCTTGTCCAAATTTATCCAATAGCACCCGTCTCTATGAGCCCTTTCATCCTAGTGGGTACAATGTAAATCCTTATTATTCTGAGAACCAATATGGGGAACCTTGCTATCCATATTCTGAGAGAGGGTACGACCAACAAAACTTTGGGGGAAATGGACCTATTTATGATACCCAATATAATCCTCAACAAGAAGAAAAACTTAGGTCCCTAGAGAAGATGGCAGCAAAACTCATAACTAGACAAACCTTGATGGCCACCTTGTTGAAAGCCCAATCCCAAAACCCAGATGTTCCAAATATGTTCCTCCATGACTCGGTGACACCTTGTAATATTTTATCTTCCCACCATGATGAGAGCAATGGAAATAACAATCCACCATCTTCTGAAGATTATTATGAGGAGCAACACAACAACCAACATACTGGGTACCCTGACCAAGATCCTTATGGGGGGAATGGTGAGGATGGTAATTTTTTTGGGATGTATGAATCTAATAATGAAAATCAACTAAAAGAGAGACTTGGGGCTTTAGAAAAAATGGTAGTAGAAGGACAGAAAAACCTAGAAACCAGCCAAGCTCTTTTAGCAACCTTACTAGAGGCCCAAGCACAAAAATCTATGGAGGACTTAGAGCAACCCAAGATGGTTCATCATGATGATGACGATGATGATGATCCTTATTTTGTGTCATATATATCAGATCTTGAAGAAATAGAACAAACCATGGAGCCATATTTTGTGTGTGATGAGGACGTTGGTATCCCTATCTTTCCTTTAGAGACTCTTTTACTTGAATATGAAATGTCAAAGAAGGAGAGTCATTATGAAGATCCAACAACTCCTCCCATCCTCAACATAAATCTGAATGATACCATAGACCAATACCCTTCTTTTGAGTCTATTTTGGATAATGAGAATCTAACCCCCTTTATGATTCTTCCCGAGTCGTCACCGCCAATTTCCTTCCCACACATGGATGATCTAGAAGGGGAGATACCACCATTGGAAGAATCCCACACACCCCCTTCTATTTTTTGCAAGGAAGACATCATCATCCCTCCTAAATACTTGGGGAACCCTTGTATAAAAAAATTAGAGACATATGTTACATCAACAATGAAACTTACCAAACCCAATGTTGATGGCATTAATTTTAAGGAGAAACAAAACACTTTTGTAAATGATTTTAAATTTTTTATATTAGCATCAATTCTCCCATATGTAGGTCATCATGATGGTGGAAAACTTGAATCAGATCCTCCACCTGACTCAGTTCATCATGCTCTACTGGCATTACTAGTCGGGTACCCGTCAGCCTCCCCTTATCCACATCCATCTCCAACACTTCTCTTGCTATCGAAGGAAGATCTATGGATATTATTGGAGGGAATGTGAGGTGAAAGAAAATATGAGCACCCCACTGAGCTTCTACAATTACCCTAGCATAGGGTATATTATGAAGCTCCTCAGATAAAGGTCCCAGCCCTCATACACATCCCCTTCAGCTGGACATTTTTTGAGCTACCTGGGCCACCTGGAAATCCTCGCTCTTCTCTTCTCTCCATCTCGGGTTTTGATTTTGCTCGGGACAAGCAACAATCTATGTCCGGGGTGGAGGTGGGTGGTATGTTTCTATTCCACCCCCTTATCTTTTTTATTCTTGCATTATTTCTACTTTTGTTTTGCATACAGTTACTTTGTTCATGGCCATTATCTAGTCGGCCATATTTTTATTTCTTTTGTTGCAAAATGGCCTTTATCTAGTCGGCCAATATGAATAAATGTTTATCAATGTACCCCTTTGAATTTAGTAAATCTTTTGCAAAAATTGTTACAAATTGTCATGTTTGAAACCACCATGTCACCTAGGATCCTTAATAACATCACTCCTCGGAATAGTTGGCAAGTCATAAGGAATCGATCAGAACCAAACATAATTTTTCCTATATTTAAACAATGGATTATCTTGTTATAAAATTTGTATGATGTGATTTATAGGAATACTCTAACTAGAGAAATGACAATCTCTGACAAAAATATATGAAAAAAAAATTTGAAAGTTATAACCACAAGAACATCTCTTCCTTCCCTCTACTTTTCTTCTAAAAAAAGAGAAGCAAAGAATCACCACCAGACAAAAATCAAGTCTGGGGTGGCATGCTTCCCAAAATGAAAACTCCATACCCCACAAAGGGGCGTACCATCAAAAGATGCTAAAAGTGCACATGAAAAAAAAATTGTGACCAATGTAGCCACAACTCCATAAATTCATATCCCGAGTCGAATAGAGGAGGGATCAATATATTTTCATCACTTCTTTCTTTATTTTCACACCTCCAAATTCATCCTATTCTTGTGCAATAACTTAAAAAAAAGAGTAAAAAACAATTGAGAGTGTCAAAGAGAAAGTAAGAGATGCCTATTTTTCTACAAATTCTTATTTTAGAAGCTAGATTTGACAATTGTTTTGATAGGGAATATAGAATTTTATGCTATGTGGTTCTAGAAGATCGGTTCACTTGGCCAAAATTTGGAGGTGAGGATTTTAGTGATGTTATTAAGGTGAGGATGGCATATTGGGAGTATAAATTGGACTTTATTTGTGATTTACTTACTTGAGGACAAGCAAAGATTCAAGTTCGGGGTATTTTGATAAATGTGTTTTCATCGCTTTTATTTGCATATTTTAGATATCTTTTTATGATTGTCTTTTTGTTTATTTTCTTAGTTTTATAATTAATTACATTATATTATATTTTTCTCTTCAATAAGAATTTTAATCATATTTTCTTGGATTTTGTAGGAAATGGGATAAATATTCTTGGAGTATAATTGCACAATTTGCAGCAGTCCTGTAATTATTGTATATCTGTCACCAAAAGTACCATAACTCTTGCATCCAAATTCCAAATTGAGTGTACAAGTATTTATTAGAAAGGAAATTTAATTTCCTAAAAGAATATCCTATTATTTGGACTGCTTTTGTGCGTTTTACGGGAGTGCAATGCGTTTGAAATCGCTGCTGCGGGAATCTGCATTGAAGAGAGTTACATGGTCAAGACAATTAAAGTCTATCAAATTCCTATTGACTAAATATTGAAAATTCAAAAGGATATCTCCCTGTCTTTCCCCCCCCCCTCATTTTTTGGATAGCCTACCCCTCCTTCTCCTATAAAAGGAAGGGCACTTCCTCCTCCCAAGGATCATCTTTGATTTATTGTATTTTGGAATTCTGCAGCAATTAATCTTGTAATCATTCTCATATTATGCAATAAAGTAGGCTTTGGTTCAAGCACAGTTCTTTCATTCTTGTTCGTGTCATTTCTCTCCGCCTTAGTTTTAATCCTCTTCTTTCCGTTCTTCAATTCTGGAGCAAGGAACAAAGAGCTAAGCCATTTCATCGTCTCTAGCATAAGGATTAATTTCCTGATTTCTGGGCTAGACTATGGCTTCATTTCTTTCTTCCTCCGTCTCCCATTCCTCCATTTGTGAGTAGTCTTTTATCGGGGCAAGGGGAATAAATCCTTAGCCATGGTTTTAACGACTTCTTCTTAAACGCTTAGATGGTAATCGATTTTAATTGAATGATTGATCTTCGGATCGCATGTTAATCCGGATGGATATGACCATGGAAATCCAGATTTAGAACAATAAAATTGATTACATAGACATTTTGATATGACCGTGGATTTTCATCTTTTAGGATGATAAACTAGGAAGCATGAGCACCAAGACCAATGGGCTCATGTGGAATTTCTCTTTTGTGAGTTTTTAATTCGCAAGCCTTCATTAAATCGTCGTTTAAGATTTAGTTGTTATCGCCTAGGCTAAGGTGGTGAAAACCCCTACGAGCCTCGATTTCCTTCTCTTGATTTAATCACCACATCCTTTGTCTTCTTTAATCCTTAGTCTTCCATTCATATAGTTTTTCTTGTGTTAACAATCTTTTTATTATTTTCTTGTGCATGTTTATTCTTGTTAAGTACTTTTCTTCTTGTATTAGTGTAATCACACAAAACCCCAACTGGACTTTACTTTCTGCTTTAATAAAAAAAATACCAAAAACAAATAATAAAGTTCTTCAATCTTTGGGTTCTAAAGAACAATCTATAATAGTTGTCCTATGGTATCGACCCTTCTATACTACCCTTAAAACCGGAAGTAAAAAAGGTTTAAACTCTAGGATTAACCATCTTAGTGATTGATATTGCAAAACGACGAGTATCACTTTTAACTGGGGCAATGCTATCATTGAGCATTTTGGTACCCAAGCTAGCCGAGCAACTTCCTCTTCTTTCCGCATTGGACACTATGTTACCCAACTCGCCATCTTTTTGGGCTACACCCACATCGCCTTTCCTCCGCTTGAGCTCAAAATTCACCTCATCAACACTCACTATTTAAAGAATAGTAGGTTTATCCGTTTGGGCACCGAGGGCATTTATTACCTTTTGTTCAAAGACACTTAGGTGGTCCTCCAGCTCCCGTTATATTTGCGGTTTGTAGAAGAAAACTACGTCTACGAGTTGACTGATTTAGCAGGCCATATCCAGAGATTCTACCTGGAGAATCCAGATCCAGACACCTTCCCCGAACCACAGCCTCACAGGAGGAGTCTCTCTTTAGAGGCCCACGATGACGACACTGGACCGCCACCGCCACCTTCCAGACGTCGCACCAGGCGGTGACCAGATGACGACTCTGGTCCTTACGGCTTCTATGAGATCCAGACTCAGCTCGATGAGATTCAGCAAGAGCAGTAGAGACAGGGCCACCAGCTCAATCACATGTACCTGATGCAGCGTTCGCAGGAGTCTTGGCATGTGGACTACGGTCACTATGCCCCTAGTCGACCAGCTTATGACGAGTACGGAGCACAACAAATTTATCCACGCCTTGATTCTCCTTATTGGGCAAACTACTACTCCTCCCACCAGCAACACCCTCCACCGTAGTGACTCTTCCCTCCATCGCTCTTAGAGTTTGCTCAGGTCGAGAAAATTTCTAAATCTGGGGTGAGGGTGGGTGGTACGTGATCCACCCTTTATCTTCCCTTTGCAACATTTCTTTCTGCATTTTTTTATTTGTTTGCTTTGTTTACTTTCAAACATAAGGCCTTTATCTAGTCAGCCGAATGTTGTACTTTATCTTCAAAATCAATTGCATTATCAAATTTATTTCAAAAAACTTTACAATATCAAGTTCCCTATGATCATGATAGCAATTTTTGGAAACGGTGGCAAGCCTTAGAGTATCAAATATAATCAAATGCAGATTTTCTTAATTTTAGCATTAGATTAACTTATTTGTTTTTACTCTTATATAATGTAGCTACATGTCTCTTCGATCTTATGCAACGACATTTCAAAAAAAAAATTGTTGCATGGGAAAAATAAATCACACACCAAACCCTAAGTCCGGGGTGGCATGCCCTTCTTCCATACCCCACAAAGGGGCGTACCATCAAAAGATGCCAAAAAAAGGCACACAAAAAAAATTTTGGTCAATGTAATCACAAGTCCATGAAAAAAATATATCCCAAGTCGAATAGAGGAGGGATTTTCCCATCACACCTCAAATTCTCTATTCCCGTGCAACAATCAACCCAATGAAAAAAAAGGAGTGTCGAAGCACAAGTTGGATCAAGACTTTCTTTACAAAGTATGAGTTTAAAAAAAAAATTAAGTTATGTAAAATGTTTTCTTGAGAAACACAGTGCTTGTAATTTGTGATTCTAGGAGATGGGTCGCTTGGCAATGAAAAGGATAGAAGAATTGCTAATCTAGGGAGGATGAACTTGTTATTTCAAAAAAAAATTGAATCATTCTGATTTTTCAATTGCTTGAGGACAAGCAAAACTTTAAGTCTGTGGTATTTTGATGTGTGCTATTTCAGTACATCTTTTCTACGAATTATTAAGCTTGTCACATAGAAATACTCCATTCATCGCTTGAAATTGCACAAATTTATATTTTCTCATTTTTAAATCTGACAATCATGTGCATTTTATTGCAGTTTCAGGACCTGAGTCAATCGACTGGTGTTGTCAATCGGTCGTCTCACCTTGTTGACTCGATCATTTGAGAAAGTGAAACACTTGATTTGCCTTCAAGCGTCGATCATTATTCTCATCAGACGACTGGTCGAGATCGCCTGATTCCTAAACCAACCGCTCGACTGATGCCCCATTGATGAGAAGAAACAACACAGAGTGGGTTGGACTGCACCGCCACCCTAATTATGGTTGGCAGTCGATCCATTGGCTGTCGCACTCTAGAACCTTCTAGTCGATAGGTTCGTTGCTGAACCGGTGGGTTGGCGGCGCGCAGACAGCCCAAAATCCCAGCTGCCATCCTCAAAAACCCTCAACCTAATTGTAAAAGTGCCTCCTTATCCTATAAAAGGAGGGGCACTTCCTCCTCCTGAGGGCATCTTGGATTTCTTTGTATTGGGATTCTGAAGCAATAATTCTTGTAATCATCTTTTTATTATGCAATAAAGTAGATTTAGTTCAAGCATTATTCTTTCATACTTGTCCTTGCCTCTTCATTCCGCCTTAGTTTTTCTTTTCTCCGTTCTTTAATTCTAGAGCAAGGAACTAAGAACTAATCCATTTTATTGTCTCTAGCATAAGGATTAATCTCCTGATTTTTGGGCTAGACTATGGCTTCAGTACTTTCTTCCTTCGTCTCCCCTTTCTCCATGAGTGAGTAGACTTCTATCGAGGCAAGGGGAATAACCCCTTAGCCATGGTTTTAGCGACTTATTCTTAAATGACTAGATGGTAATCGATTTTAATTAATAGTTGATCTTGGATCCCATATTAATCTGGATGGAAATGACCATGGAAATCCGGATTTAGAATAATAAAATCGATTACATAGACGTTTTGATATGACCATGGATTTTCATCTTTTAGGATGATAAACTAGGAAGCATGAGCACCAAGACTAATGGGCTCATGTGGAGTTTATCTCTTGTGAGTTTTAATTTGCAAACCTTCATCGAATCGTCGCTTAAGAATTAGTTGTTATCACCTAGGCTAAGGTGGTGAAAACCCCTATGGGCCTCGATTTCCATCTCTTGATTTAATCACCGCATACTTTGTTTTCTTTAATTCCTAGTCTTTCATTCATATAGTTTTGCTTGTGTTAACAATCATCTTAATTTTTCCTTGTGCAATTTTTATTCTTGTTAAGGGAATTTTCTTTCTTGCATTAGTGTAATAAATCAAACCCCCAACTTGACTTTTTACTTTCTATTTTAATATAAAAGAAAAAATACCAAAAACAAATAATAAGTTCTTCAAACTTTGGGTTCTAAGAACAATCTCTAAAAAGTTGTCCTGTGGGATCGACCCTTCTATACTACCCTTAAAACTGGAAGTAAAAAAAGGTTTAAACTCTAGGATTAACCATCTTAGTGATTGATATTGCAAAGTGACGTTTATCAAGGCACAATGAATGCCTCCACTATCATGAAAAACACCAATGTTAGATTAGGTGCGCACTTGTTATTCTACGGGTATCTCTGGACTCTTACAAAACTCTTTGACATGCTTGTTGTTGTAAAAGGCAAGGAGGAAGTGATATTGGAAAGCAAACTCAGGAATGAAGATATGGTAAGATGTGTTTAGTGGTCTCAAGAGGTTGAGACACTTAGTCATACTGAGCAGAAAGAAAACAATCGTGATGCAAAGATGATGCAATCATACGAGTTGAAAGTATTTATTTGGTGACTGTTTCAAATTTTGTGTTACTCGAGGATGAGCAACGTTTAAGTTCAGGGTGTTTTGATGAATGCGTATTCATCATGAAATTCGATCACCATCTTGGACCAATTCGACTCAATCAATCCAATTTCATTCACTAAATATCACAATATACAAAATTGCTTAATTGATTCAATTACCAGAATTATTAACTGAGTTTGTGTTGAATTTATGCAGGTCATGATGAGGTTGAACAATCAGGTGGCATCCACCTCCATTTAACCCTAATCCACCTTCAATCATCACTACCCCTTGATTCACTCCATCTTTATCTCCATCAACCATCATTCAAATCAAACCCTTTTTGAGTGGGACCCACCTTTCTCAACCCTTGATCTACCCTCACTCATACTTGGTCTTGACCATGAGGTTTCATCCATATGGTCTTGACCATACAGTTTCATCCATACGGTCTTCACCCATGCGGTTTCATCCATACAGTTTCTACCTATCGGTCTTAGCTGTTCATTCATTCGGTCTCAGACCGTGAGCTTTTCTTCACCATCAGATCGCTGATCAACGGTCCCCATCCATTCAATCAAACGATCTGCCCTAATGGTCTTGGGCTATCGTTTTCCTCTAAATAGTTTTGCAAGACTGTATGGGCATCTTCGTTTAAGACCGTATGGGCAACTCCATTCAAGACATGTTGGATCCCCACTGAGCAGTGACACCCTCCTAACAATGATAGTGCCTTCTTCTCCCTGCTTCCACCTGACCTACAAACCCTAGCACATAAAAGTTGTAACCCCAATCGCGCCACCACCTCCTCACACCAAGCAGTGATCGACCGCCTCTGCTGCCCACTTCTCCGTCTAAGCTGCTAACCCTAACACGCAGCAGGCAGATGCACCTGCATCATCACGACACCTCTACAACACCTCTTGAAAACTGCCTGATCTCCTTCTGCCTAACCCCTCCGGCACATTCCTCAACCTACAACACCTCTCACAGCCCTGCTCAACCTGCTCCTCACCGGTCTCAAGACTGTGCGGTAGGGATCGGTCTCCACACCGATCGGAGGTCACCGGTCTCAAGACCGCTTGGCCGTTGATCGGTCACAGAGATTGTTTGGGCACGAGGAAGATAGGGAGTCGAAGACCGTTTGAGCTTTCTGAAGCCAAGACCATAAGAGCAGATCGTGAAGACCGTTTGAGCATCGCAAGCCACAAGACCGATTAGGGGTTCCAAAACCATTTGGATGATGCCAGACTGAAGACCGTTTGGAACTGTATCTGAAGACCGTTTGAGGATAAAGCAACCAAACCGTATCTGAAGACCGTTTGAGGATAAAGCAACTAAACTGTTTGATAAAGTAAAGACTGTATGATCATATATTGAAGACCGTTTGAGTGAAAGATACCAAGACCAATCAAAGTATACTGTTAAAGCAGATACTTCCAAACTGTTTGGATGAAAGCACCAAACCGTTTGGTCATACTTACCAAACTGTTTCGAGGAAATCTAATACAAGACTGTTTGGTCATCTAAACGGTCTCTAAATCAAACTGTAAAAATTGCAATAGGGCCCAAAACGTCAAGCCCCCATCCGAGCCTATAAATAGGACCAACATGGTCCTCATTTGGGTATCGGATCTGGGATGCCACCATGCTGCCTGAACACAGGATTCGATCCAGATCCGTCATCCACACTAATATCACTTCACTTGCTGCTCCTGCTACAATCAAGGAGACCGAGAATAGAAGGAAAGAGGAGTGAGAAAGACTGCCCAGTCTGTCTTGGCGTCCCTCGTTCCTCGTCCAGATCTGCTCTGATATGACTTAGAAGACCGCATCATCTTCACCGAGCTGTGACTACCTTCTTCATCATGCTCATGGCGGAACCTTCCCTCTCTCTTATTCTTCGTGTTTCTCACATCATGAGCGAGAAGTTCCTTTTCGCTGGGGTGCGGGGACTAGCCCTGCTACCCATGCAAGCATGTTCTATTGTTAAAAATTCCATGCCAATGTACATAACTTTTCATTTCGTTGTTAATTATTATGTTTGTAGTTTGATTACCTGCTTACTTTCATCATGTTTTTCCCTATGTTGTGAGAACGTTTATAGGTAGAACGTCGATTAATGAGGTTAACTTCCAAACTAGAAATAGAATGGTATTCCTTGAGGTCATAAGTGTATGATCCGTGAGGGGACGAGCCATCTATCCTACAGTGACGCTTCTATGTGCCTAAAACCTATATAGGGGGCCCACAGCCTTAGTTGGATTTTGTATCTTCATTGTTAATCGTCGATGTTTGCTTGTAGAATAATCACTTGCCTGCTTGTCGATTAGCATGGTTGACTCCTTGATGAGAACTTCTGATAGGATTCCTTGAGGTAGTAAGTGTATGATCCATGAGGGGATGAGCCATCTAGCCCATGATGACGCTTCTGTGTGCTTAACGCCTGCATAAGGGGCCCATAGCTTCATTTGGACTTCTGTATCTTCAATGCTGCAGGTGAGTGATTTGGATGGTGACGAGATATCTGATACCTAAGGTGATGCTTACGCAAGCCTAATGCCCATATGGGGGGTTTTGCAACAACTCCATTTGGATAGTTATATCTTGCCTGGATGTTTGATGTTTGGATGTATTTGAATGTGTAGTGGTGGTGAAACACAGGACCATCCCAGCGATTCTGCTCTTTACTTTCCTGCACTTAGTTTAATTAACCTCAAATAAACTAATCGTTCTAAATATTAGTCTTATTTGAGCAAGATTCAACTAACAACAATTCTTAAAAACATTGTCTCTTGGGATTTGATCGTCAACTATACTGTGATAAGACTCGTCTGCTTGCGGGTGATATTATTACATAAGGTTTTGGTAAAAGCTCAGGGATTTCAACCCCGAGTGAGTTTGTTAGTGCGATAATATTCCACGTCAACTTACTATTCATTTTCATATGAATTTGTGCATGATTTATTAATATTAGCATGTGTTACTCAATTGCATCAAATAACCATAATTTTAATATTTTTGAATGATTTATTATACTTCAAGTACTTATGTACATTTTTGTGTGATTTTAGGTACCACAAGAGTCTCACATACTCAATACTACCGACTTCAAAAGTCAGTACGGCTGACTATGCATCAGAGATAGAGAAAATTTGACCTCTAGACTCGGTACTACCGAGTCCAAAAGTTGGTACTACGGAGTCTACCCGATCAGGAAGTCTAGAAAATCAAGTTTAATCCAACGGTTTAGGATTTATTTCACCCTAAGTCACTTCTATGACTTAAGGAGAGTTCTGCCAAACCTAAGTAATCACATTCTATTCCATTTCAAGATGGCGATGGCACGTGGGAGCAGAACAAGGAGGAGAACTGCACATTCGGGAGGTTCTGGGCATGTTCTGTGGGAAGAAATTGTGGATTATGGATCTATTTATCGGTGTGGAGCATCCTAATCAAGTTTGTCCATGGGGTTCATCAGTTTTCTATGTTCACCACATTTTTCCTTCTTCCTAGCATGTTTTTTTCTATTGAAATCATGAGGGGTTAATCACTGTGTTCTTTAGGACCCAAAAGCAGCCCACTTGTACACTTTATATGGATCTTTTACATTAGTATATTGTCTTCTCCTTATTCTTGGGCATGTTTCTATGAAATCATATTGAATTGTCTATGTTACACACCATAGGTGATTAATTAGATCCTTAATAACTTTGGGAGGAGGATTAAGGATTGGAAATCCATAGTAACACATGTTTTGTATCGCCCTTTGGGAAAAGTAGCTTACAAACGCAAAGAGTTTACTGATGCAGCCTTATTTTAGGGCTTCATCTTGTGTTATATTTCTCTTCAATCACATCTATACCTGTTAGATTGCATGTCATTCCCCCTAATATGCTTATTTGTATAAAATGCACTTATGGACATCATTTGCGTGTTTTTCAGGCATTTGGACCACACTTGATGGAAGAGAGAGAGTAGGAGTGACCCTAGGGCTCCTCTACCCTTGTAGAGGCCCAAAGTGAAGTCTGATGCTCCCTCGACCTACCCCTAGTGGCCAAAGATCAATTGAAGCAAAGATGTCCAAGAAAAGTCGAAAAATCAAGATAAAGTGCTGACCCAGGACCCAGCACGGCCGTGGTGCCACAGAACGGCCGTGCTAGGTCACTTCGAATCGACAGAATAACCTCCAAAGGAAGCAAAGCCACCACGTCCGTGCAGCACAAAATGGCCGTGCCACAAGAAGCCACCACGGCCGTGCACTGCAGAACGGCCGTGCTACTGAAGACCAAAACGGCTGTGCCAGCTCAGAACGACCACCTCCATCCATTCCACCACGGCCGTGCCACTCACCACGGCCATGCTACCAGATCCCACCACGGCCGTGCTACCCTCAACCTACCACGGCCGTGGTGACCACCACGGCCATGGCCTTTTCAACCCAAATTTGACCACCAACCTGACATTTAGCCATTTTAATTCCCACGATCGTGCCCATACACCACGGCCGTGGCCTACCCTACCCACCACGACCGAGGTGACCCACCACGGCCGTGCTACTCACAAAACTCACCTAGTTTTCACTGTTTTGCCCATTTTGCCCCTACTTGACCTAGTGCTTCCTCCCCACACCTATATATACCTAGGTGGCGGCTGGAGCATGAGGTTAGCTACCTTCCACCACCTCCTAGCTCCCCAAATCGCCATCCACTCCATTCCACTCCAAATCCACCTCAAATCCACTCCATTTCACCATTTCCACCACATAACCCCCCATATCTAAGCCTTCCATTCACCTCCCACCATCATCCCACTCCATTCCATCCAAGAAGAAAGAGGAGTACGACCTGTTGCTGCTGGAGAGAGGATTGACAACCACTACTTCGAGCTCCATGGCCACCTCCATCTTCTTCTCCCTTTTTGTATTTTCCATGTATATGAGTAGCTAGGCTCTTTGGGTGGGCTGTTTGGGGTCAAATATGTTACTTTTATACCATGTTGGGGGAAAATGACATGTAAACTTTGTAATTCCATTTGTTAATGATTATATTCTATTTGCATCTCATTCTCCATGGATTTCTTGTTGGTTTGTGTGTGAAATCACTTAGGAATTTAGGCAAATTGCTTATATGTGTGAATTTTGGGATTTGCCCCTAGGTCCAATTCTTGGATCCCTAGGCTGCCTCCCATCTTCCTACATCTTAATCAATCTCCCTAAACCTAAGTGAGAGATCTAAGTAGCTAGATTAGATAATTCTAGTGCAATTAGCATGGTGCCTTCTTAAGGCTAGAATGTGGGGGAATTGGGGTCCAAAACCCTAATCTCACCTCCCCATTACTACCCTCGGCCCCTAATTGCCCTAGGAATGCCTAATCTAGAAACCTAGACTTGATTAGACTCTAATTGAATTGAACCTAATCCCTAACCCAATTGAGCCTCGTAAGGGTAGTAGGGGGTGTTAGGGACTAGTTCCCCTATACACAACCTAGCATATCCATGGCCAGTTAGTAGCTTAGGTTTATCCATTAGACTCTAACTTGTTGTTTGGTTTGGATGATCTAAATGGAATCATAATGTTCACATGTCACCCCCCAACTTAAGTGATAAGTTCATACCCTTAAACAGCCCACACATCTCTTTACTGCTTAAAACCCTAGTTTTGTGCTCGCTTAGCTTAGTTAGTTCTTTTCTTGCTTAGTTAGCTTCTTGCCTTGCTCTTGCCTTGTTTATGCTAGTTTAGTTCTTTAATTGTTCTTTTGATTTTCTCTTGCTTGCTTTAGCATAATTTGTATTTTCATACCTAGCTTAGTCTTTCCTTGCTTGCCTAGTCTTAATCTAACCTAGGGTTAACATAGATTTCATTCTTGCCTTTAATTCCTCGTTTGTTCACAGTAGTTTAACAATCAAAATCACCTTTAAACCCTTAACCCTAGTCTCCGCAGTAGGAACCTAGCCAAACTAACCTAGATCTAGCGCCCCCTCTTTTCCCTGTGGATCGACCCTATACTTGCCACCTTCCTATACTACGACACGACCCCGTGCGCTTGCGGGTATAGTTGTTTTAGTAGACGTAGGTAGCTAGTTTAGGTTTATAAATTTTGAAAGCACAATCCCTCATCCCGTGCGCTCCGACCTCGTGGGGTGTAAAAGCACCACTAGCGGGGATGCACCAAGCTTTCTGGCGTCGTTGCTGGGGATTAGAGGCGCTCGACCTAGCTACCACTCGGAGAAGACAAGATGGAAGGCCAAAATGCACAAACCCATTCATTTCCTCCACCACCCTACCTCCAAGGCTATCCTAAGCCTTACACACCTCCACCACCTCCATTGCCGCAACCTTCCCACCACTTCACTTTCCAACCTCAATTCCCTCCTCCACTACCCTACCTCCCTGGCTATCCTAAGCCTTACACACTACCACCACCTCCATTGCCACAACCCTCCTACCAGTTCACCTTCCAACCTCAATGCCATCCTCCACCTAAAGCCCAAGGGCCATCGACACCGATGCCACCACCACAACTATCACATGCTCCCCCTACTTCCCATGAACAAATGGATATGATTGAGACCCCTCTCTTTGGTGCCTATGAAGACTCGTTCCTCAAGAGAGACAAAACCTATGGCATGATATTTCTGAGGGTCTTAAGGCTTATTAAGATCTATGATGATGATCCCCAAGGAGAGAGAATTGCTAAAAAAGACTTACGAAGCTCGCATGACCCTTGGGAGGAAGATCAATCAGGGAAAGCATTTGAGAGGATTACTTATGATGGGGGTGCAAACATTTTGTTTTTGGACCATGGTTGATGGTGAAAGAAAAACAAGCCTGGCTGAAGGCATGAAACTTAGCGCTTGTGGGAGGCAACCCACATAGGTTTGGGAAATTTTGACCCAACTTTTTGATACAATTGCTTTGTTTTTACATTTTCCAAGAACACACACACACACTTGTGTTTAATAGTTTTTGTCTAGTTTTAAGATGTGCAGGTGATAACATGGTGAAATGAAGGAAATTTGAGTACAATTGAGAGAAGGATTCCAAGAAAAATCACTTTGAGTCAAGTTTTTTAGTGTTTGATGTTCCTCATTTTGAGAGTAGCAGCTACAGGGACCACCATGGTCGTGGCACATCAATACGAATGTGGTCATTTGCATGAAAAACACACCAAGTCCCTGGATTCAAAAGAAAAATTGAGAAAAGCTGCCAAAGGACTACACCACGGCCGTGCCAGTCAGCACGGCCGTGCAACCTGAAGCCACCACGGCCGTGCTACGTAGCACGGCCATGCAGCAGACCAATTTCAGCCACTCAAGGTAGATTAGTGGGGCAGCTACTACGCATATCCTCCACCACAGGGAGGAACGCCGCCAGATCCTTGAGAGAGCCATGATTGTCTACCCTATCATCCTAAACTCTAGGATCATGCTAAGGACAACATGATTTAAAAGTTTGGGGTGGTAGGGCAGGTATGCCCTAGTTTCACTTTGCATTTCACCTGCCACATCCACTTTTGTTTTCTTGTTTTTGCTATCTACCTTAGTCATCTTTACTGCTTTGCATACCTGCATGCCATGTCGTTTACTTTCTTGTCATTTTTTTGTGTAATTTTCAAAATTTTTGCTCTTTTTTCCATGCATTGCATATCATGTAGATTTTTAGTAATTCTTGCATTTTATAGCTAGTATTTGCTTCTTTACTGCTTTAAGTTCAATAATATAGAGTTTAGATGTGATTGAAGGCAACTTGGCACTGTTTTGGCCAATTTTGCCCAAATTTGGAACTTCTTGTCTAAAAATTGTGTTTTGACCCAATCTCTACTATTTTGAACTAAAATGTTGACCTTTGACAAATGAAAGTGAATCACCATTTTTTGTTGCTAAGTGGTATCAATGCTTGACTTTTTACATGTGCATCACCTCTCTTAGGATTGTGATTGAATTGGTTGAATTGTGAAATTGAGCAAGCTTTGAACGCTTAGTGTTTGTGGAATTACTTGTTTGATATATCAATTTGATTTTGTTCATTCATCTGGTGTGATATCTTGGATGAAGTGTTGGATTAATTCTCATGCAGGATGTCTTATGTGGAAAATCATACCAATGACCCCTCTTTGACCCGATTCTTCTTCCATCATCTTCATACCCCTCCGCCTCATAAAAAGATGCCCTAGTGCACATAATCAGCCTTGGCCACCTCTAAAAGTTTGGGGTGGCCATACCTTTATCTCCCCACTTCACTCTACCCACCATATGCCCTATCTACACCAAGGGCAAGAAAAGAAAAGAAAAGAAAAAGCAAAGCAAAATAAAATAAAAGGATGCTCCTGTTTAAGAGCATTCAAATAAAGAAAAGATGAGTGTGTAAAAACACTCCAAAAATCTTACCGCAACCATTTCTTCCACTTTCATACCCATTGAGCTAGGAAACATCAAACTTAGCTCATTTTACCCTTTTCCACAGCCACGGGGGTCATTTGGTGTGATTTGAGATATAAGATTGAATGCATGAATGTGAAACAACACTCCTAGTCATTTTTTATTAACGCCACCATGAAACGGTTTACCCAGAACTTAATGGAAGAAATATGGATAACTTGTGTATTCTATGCGCTATATTTGAAGTTCATATGCTTTGTGCTCTTTTCATGACTGGATTGTGAAAGAAGGAGAGGAGAGAAGGGAAATGCATGTACTTAGTCATCTTTGATCCCATTCGTCAACAATCGTCTTTTATATTGCATTTGTCATTTCTTTTTGTGAAAGTTTGTAGAGAGATTGAGTTGGAGCATACTTGAGGACAAGTATGTTTCAAGTTTGGGGTGGTGATGCAGCCCTATTTTAGGGCTTCATCTTGTGTTATATTGCTCTTCAATCACATCTATACCTATTAGATTGCATGGCATTCCCCCTAATATGCTTATTTGTATAAAATGCACTTATGGACATCATTTGCGTGTTTTTCAGGCATTTGGACCACACTTGATGGAAGAGAGAGAGTAGGAGTGACCCTAGGGCTCCTCTACCCTTGTAGAGGCCCAAAGTGAAGTCTGATGCTCCCTCGACCTACCCCTAGTGGCCAAAGATCAATTGAAGCAAAGATGTCCAAGAAAAGTCGAAGAATCAAGCTAAAGTGCTGACCCAGGACCCAGCACGGCCGTGGTGCCACAGAACGGCCGTGCTAGGTCACTTAGAATCGACAGAATAACCTCCAAAGGAAGCAAAGCCACCACGGCCGTGCAGCACAAAACGGTCGTGCCACAAGAAGCCACCACGGCCGTGCACTGCAGCACGGCCGTGCTACTGAAGACCAAAACGGCCATGCAAGCTCAGAACGGCCACCTCCATCCATTCCACCATGGTCGTGCCACTCACCATGGCCGTGCTACCAGATCCCACCACGGCCGTGCTACCCTCAACCTACCACGGCCGTGGTGACCACCACGGCCGTGGCCTTTTCAACCCAAATTTGACCACCAACCTGACATTTAGCCATTTTAATTCCCACGACCGTGCCCATACACCACGGCTGTGGCCTACCCAACCCACCACGACCGTGGTGACCCACCACGGTCGTGCTACTCACAAAACTCACCTAGTTTTCACTGTTTTGCCCATTTTGCCCCTACTTGACCTAGTGCTTCCTCCCCACACCTATATATACCTAGGTGGCATCTGGAGCACGAGGTTATCTACCTTCCACCACCTCCTAGCTCCCCAAATCGCCATCCACTCCATTCCACTCCAAATCCACCTCAAATCCACTCCATTTCACCATTTCCACCACATAACCCCCCATATCTAAGCCTTCCATTCACCTCCCACCATCATCCCACTCCATTCCATCCAAGAAGAAAGAGGAGGACGACTTGTTGCTGCTGGAGAGAGGATTGACAACCACTACTTCGAGCTCCATGGCCACCTCCATCTTCTTCTCCCTTTTTGTATTTTCCATGTATATGAGTAGCTAGGCTCTTTGGGTGGGCTGTTTGGGGTCAAATATGTTACTTTGATACCATGTTGGGGGGAAATGACATGTAAACTTTGTAATTCCATTTGTTAATGATTATATTCTATTTGCATCTCATTCTCCATGGATTTCTTGTTGGTTTGTGTGTGAAATCACTTAGGAATTTAGGCAAATTGCTTATATGTGTGAATTTTGGGATTTGCCCCTAGGTCCAATTCTTAGATCCCTAGGCTGCCTCCCATCTACCTACATCTTAATCAATCTCCCTAAACCTAAGTGAGAGATCTAAGTAGCTAGATTAGATAATTCTAGTGCAATTAGCATGGTGCCTTCTCAAGGCTAGAATGTGGGGGAATTGGGGTCCAAAACCCTAATCTCACCTCCCCATTACTACCCTCAGCCCCTAATTGCCCTAGGAATGCCTAATCTAGAAACCTAAACTTGATTAGACTCTAATTGAATTGAACCTAATCCCTAACCCAATTGAGCCTCGTAAGGGTAGTAGGGGGTGTTAGGGACTAGTTCCCCTATACACAACCTAGCATATCCATGGCCAGTTAGTAGCTTAGGTTAATCCATTAGACTCTAACTTGTTGTTTGGTTTGGATGATCTAAATGGAATCATAATGTTCACATGTCACCCCCCAACTTAAGTGATAAGTTCATACCCTTAAACAGCCCACACATCTCTTTACTGCTTAAAACCCTAGTTTTGTGCTCGCTTAGCTTAGTTAGTTCTTTTCTTGCTTAGTTAGCTTCTTGCCTTGCTCTTGCCTTGTTTATGCTAGTTTAGTTCTTTAATTGTTCTTTTGCTTTTCTCTTGCTTGTTTTAGCATAATTTGTATTTTCATAACTAGCTTAGTCTTTCCTTGCTTGCCTAGCCTTAATCTAACCTAGGGTTAACATAGATTTCATTCTTGCCTTTAATTCCTCATTTGTTCACAGTAGTTTAACAATCAAAATCACCTTTAAACCCTTAACCCTAGTCTCCGCAGTAGGAACCTAGCCAAACTAACCTAGCTCTAGCGCCCCCTCTTTTCCATGTGGATCGACCCTATACTTGCCACCTTCCTATACTACGACACGACCCCGTGCGCTTGCGGGTGTAGTTGTTTTAGTAGACGTAGGTAGCTAGTTTAGGTTTATAAATTTTGAAAGCAAACCCCCATCCACCGTGCATTCCGACCTCGTGGGGCGCATCTAGTCGAGTCAAATCGGCTAGTGTGTTGCACCTCTAGCGGAAGCGCACCATTTACCCAGAGAATTCATTAAAGCACCTAACTAATTAAACAATTACTATGGAAATAGGATTGACATTAGAATAGGTAGTGAACTGTAACATCCCTGACCTGGGTTATGAGTTAACCCTAGGTGTTTTGCCTAAATATGTAATTAAATCCTTGGGATTAATTTAGGGCATGCAATTAAGTTTCTCATAAACATATTTTTCAGATTTTGCTCCTTTTTATATAAAATTGTAGCATTGTTTTGTTATACAGGGACCTATGTGCAATTTACCCAGATAGAAGGGTTAACTTGCAATTTACACATGTTGAGATGTTCCTCTGATGTTGAGACATCATGATAATCATTATGATGAAGTTTGAGGGATTTCCCAAGCTTGAGCACCAAGGTGCAGCTGTGGAAGCAATCCATGTGCTTGAAAACCCTAAATTGGAGTAAAGTGCAATTTACCCAATTTGAGGGGTGCAACTTGTAATTTACACCATAAAAAGTATTTATTAAGACTCTTGTCATCATTTAGAGAAGAAATGATGAAGAGGTCACTTTAATTGAATAATCATATAATGAAAAACACCTTTGTGATTAAATAATCAAGGTGTATGTACAATAGCCTTTTATGTGTATGCTTAAGTTATAGGTTGATCTTCTTTGCCTTCATTTCTTGACCTTAAAATAAGGTTGTCCATAGAAATAAGAAGAGGGACGAGCATAGAAGGATGGAGGGACTTAGTTGAAAATATGGAGAACTTATGAGCTTATGATTAAAAATCTCACCCCAAGTGTATATACTCTCCACCTCTCTAAGCAAGGGAACTTTCCCTTCGTTTCCTTCACTGTTCTATTCAACCAAACTGACTAAAGAAGATATGTGGAGCTCAGGAGGACGACCAATTGATGGCTAGCTCACATAGCTCTACTTTTCTAGCCATCTCTTCTCGACTTTCCCTGGAGGTTTCACCTTGGCCAATCTGTGGAAGCTCAAGGACGCCATTAAAAGCTTGGATCTCAAGGAGCAAGCTTTAGGCGGGTTTTATAACTCTAAACCCATGCTTTGTTATATACATCCTGTTTATGCTTTTAGATGATAGTTCTTCTTCTTCTCTACCTTCCTTTTCTACCTTGCAAGCAAATCCGTGAGAAATCCTTTCTGTTCTTGAGCTAGGAGATGAAGACGTTATTTCCAAAGTTAATCCACTACTTTTCACTTTACCAAACGGTCTCCACAAATTGCCCTCTCGGTTTGCAAGACTGTGTGGTGAGCAAACGGTCTCAAGGCCGTGTAAGATCAAATGGTCTTCAAGACCGTTTATCCGCATTGACCGAGCGTGGACCGTATACGATTTCTGTTCGTAATTATGTAGGCTAATCACCCACAAAATTTGAGATGATAACTCCAAAGGAATCGTGAGATATGGCCTTTTTAATCAACAACGTTAATTGAATTTACTCCTGATTTCCAATCTGTTGAAATCACCCTTTTTGGGCAAACGGTCTCAAGACCGTGTAAGAACGTTGACCAAGCGTTGACCGTATGAGATTACTGTTCAAAATAATGTTGATTAATAACTCACCAAATTTGATGGACTAATTCCAAACGAGCTAAGAGTTGAAGGATGATTACTAGGGTAAACCCTAATTGAAATCAGTACTGAAATCTCAATGAATAACTTAGTGTTTTTGGGTTGATTGACCCAAACGGTCTCAAGACCGTTTGGGGATCAACCAAACGGTCTCAAGACCATGTGGGGAATCACCCAAGACCGTGTGGAGGTCTGGGGTCAAGTATAGTTGACCAATTGAAAGTACAAAGATACCAAATTACATTGCAATTAAGTATTGATATGATAATCAACTCAATAGATCCAACCTTGAAGAATTTACACTAGAATACAAAAGTTGGATGGGAAAACGGTCTCAAGACCGTTTGGAACTCATTCAAACGGTCTCAAGACCGTGTGGTGACAACCCAAGACCGTTTGGAGGTCTAGGGTTAAGGTAATTTGATCAATTGAGGGCCCAATTGCAATAGGTTATTGAATTAATCAAAATACTGATTTGAGACTCAATCAAAGTTCAACTCCTATCAAATCACATTAGATTTTGATGAAATCTTGGGAAAACGGTCTCAAGACCGTGTAGAGTTCATCCACACGATCTCAAGACCGTTTGGGCCAAGTTTGGGCCCAATTGGAGCTCAATTGAAGGGTTCAACCTTGTGTTGATTCACATTGTTGAGTGTTGATGGTTGAACGTTGATGGACCTTAATTGAACCAACTTCAACCCTAATTGGATAACAATTGAGGGTCAATTGAGTGATCAATTGGTTAAGTATAACCCTAATTAACTCAATCTATAAGTGGTTACCATGGCTTTGACCTTTTGGAGGCTTCAACATTAATAATCATTATCGATTGAAATCATTGAACCATGTTGGAGGTCCAAACGGTTTGAGACCAAGTGGACCAAACGGTCTCAAGACCGTTTGAGGTCTCACGGTCGCAAGACCATTTGAGACCTCATGGTCTCAAGACCGTTAGAGGTCACACGGTCTCAAGACCGTGTGAGGCCACACGGTCTCAAGACCGTGTGAGGCCTCACGGTCTCAAGAACGATTAGACTCAAACGATCCCAAGATCGAGAGACACCAAACGGTCTCAAACCATGTAAGCCCTCTCGGTCTTGAAGTCAAACTTGTTAAACGGTCTACACCCTCACACGGTTTGGGCAAACGACCTTGAAGGTCACACGGTCTTGGAGTCAACCCTAGAAAACGGTCAACTCATCCAAACGGTCTCAAACCGTTTGGAGGTTGAAGGTTGAAACCGTTTGAGGTTTTCAAAGGTTGATTTCACTTAATCACTTGAAGATGTAAATGGTTCAATGATGCTCAAATCTAAACCCTAATGGTAACCTAGGACATTAGGGGACTAAGTGACTAATGAATTAACCCATGATGGTGATCAATGGGGTGAATTACCGAAATACCCTTGAGGGGTTCAATTGAGTAAAACCTTGTTCAAATCAAACCCTAATCACATGATAGTGATGTTTTGGCTTATGTTAGCCCATGAGGACTTAACCCAACCTGATCTAGAGTGGTGTTATCACCATCTACTAGTATGAGGAGAGAGAAAGTATCTTAAGAGAGAGAAAGTACCTTAAGAGAGAGAAAGTACCCTTTTAGGGTGGAAACTCAAGTAAAGAACCTTCAATACACATGAATGTGATGTGAATAGTAAACCCTAATTCAAGGGTAATGACATGTGATGTGAATAGTGAACCCTAATTCAAGGGTAATGACATGTGATGTGAATAGTAAACCCTAATTCAAGGGTAATGACATGTGATGTGAATAGTAAACCCTAATTCAAGGGTAATGACATGTGATGTGAATAGTAAACCCTAATTCAAGGGAAATGACATGTGATGTGAATAGTAAACCCTAATTCAAAGGTGATGACATGTTATATGAGTATTAAACTCTATTTGATAAGAATCCAAGAACTTAGCTCTTATGACAAGAGTGGAAAGTATAATCTTTGTTCTGAATTACCTTTATTAGTTGAATTAACCATGTAGGTTCTGATATGGAGGTGATCATATCCAGGTATGGATGATGATACTATATTCATTAAAGGCATATTGATAGCTTTATGAATAAGTAAAGTATCTTGATGCCTTGTTAGTGGCATTCTATGATAATAATGGGCTGTGAGAGCCATGAATACCATCAAGGTCATGCTTTAGAGATGACTTGTGATGAGTATAATGAGAAATGATGATTGATGTGAGTTAGGCTTCTTACATTTAGTATTCTCCTTTTATAGCTGTTATGCTACTGTTATTGTTTGAAGAATAATGTGTGATGTTAAATGAATATTGAATGTACCTAACTAATCAAGTATAATGTAGAGCCCTGATCATAGATCCATCATTGTCAGAGATCAAATGATGGTGAAACAGGTTTTCCTACGGGAACTCCTGGATCACATACTATAGAGTATGTGGGGTATATGGATGTGTAGAACCTTACATCCTAGTGTTTGAATTTGATGTAGATGTATAATCCGTCAATCCTTCACTACAAAACTCATACCGTATCAGTGGATGGTAAACATGAAACCTCCTGATGACGAGGAAAATATAGATATCCGTATCAGTGAGGATAAACATGAAATCTCCTGATGACGAAGAGAGTACAGAACGCCACTGTAACTCTAAAATAGTGAAGGACCAGTTTACCCTGGTGAGCTATAATAGTATAGACACAAGATGTCCTACAAGTGATCCTCTTACTGACTGAGGAAGGTGAAGGTCATGAGAATCCGGCTCTCTTAATGACCTATGTATGATACTGATGTGACTTCTTAGCGATCAGTTGGAGTATGAGTGGTATGCCTCATCTCCACAGGGCATAATATTGGTTGTAAAACATAATCAACCGTGTAGTATACTTGTTAGAGATAACTACGAGTTAGTTGATTGATGATACACTATAATAGTGCTTATATTCTTCATGTCTCATAAATGTTGAGCGCTTGTTTATAGCTGCAACTGTTATTGAATACTTTGAAAGTTTTACTGCTTAAGATTTTCTTTGATGTTATAATAAAGCTTCTGGCGGAGAGTTATAACTCTCGCTGGGACAATTATGTAAAATTGTCTCACCCCGTAGACTTCAACTTTTAGGTGGACGTCGAAGACGGAGGAACCGGTCTACAGGTGACTAGTCCCAGCAGCAGCAGCAGCACCAGGAGCAGCAGTAAATCTCAGGTGGAGATTTAGCCTGCCATGTGGTGTAGTTAGAGTCAGTCCTATGTGTCCTCTGTACTCTCAGGTCTTGGAGTCTTTTGTTATGAGTTCTTGAGATTTTGTATCTTGATATATATAATTACTCAAGAAGTAATTATCATGAGATGTAAACAGTTTATCTCTTATTATGAAAGAAGCTTTTAAGGATTCAAGCTCTTGTCTCGAAAAGTTTTAATTTCCCATGATTTTTGTCTTCCTCTATTTATCAAATCGCTTCCGCTAAGTTTGAATCGTGTTTATATCATGGTTTGGAGATCAGAGCCCACAATTAGTGGTATCAGAGCTCTAGGTCAGTTGAGTCTACAGAGGCATAGGACTTAGGATGTCGAGTCTATCTTTAGTACTCTTTCCCTATCTAATAGAATCTTCTACTCCTCAGGAGAAGAAGGTACATAAGGATGGTTGAGCCTCATGATGAGTACGTGGCAGAGAGTAGTGCTAGTGCACCTCAAGGCGGTGCAAGGGTTCCAAGAATAGAACAGCCTGCACCAGAGTCACCAAGAGAGCCACCCCAGTTTGACCCAGCCGACATGGGTAACCCAGCTGTACAGACAATGTTCGGGCAGTTCATGACTGCCATGACACACATAACCGACAGGATGCCCATGCCTACACCTAGGGCGCCTGTCCAACCTGAAGGAAAAGGTATCGGTAAGACGTTCGAATGACTTCGTCGTGTCGAAGCAACCGAGTACTTTGGGACTGCCGACGATGCTGACCTATGGTTGACAGAGTTGGAGAAGGCTTTCAGGATTCTTATTATCCCGGAAGTTGAGAAGGTTAGACATGCTGTCTATCTTCTCAAAGGTAGTGTTGGTCACTGGTGGAACATGGAAGAGCAGAAGAGACCTGGAGTAGAGTTCTCATGGCAAGAGTTTCGTCGGGAATTTTTCAATAGATATTTTCCAAAGACCTTCCTAGATGAGAAGATCTCTCAGTTTGAGAGACTAAGGTTGGGTATGATGAACATTAGCGAGTATGAAGCTAAGTTCATGGAGTTGCTGCGGTTCTGTCCGCACATGGCTGCCATAGATGAGGAAAGAATTAGGAGATTCGAGAAGGGTTTGAATGCTGATATGTCAACCCCTGTGTCTGCCTTAGAAAACCGAGAGAGATTCTCTACCTCCGTTGAGTCAGTTCGAAGGATAGAGAGATCTGTGGTTGAGAAGAGGCAAACTCAGAAAAGATATCCACAGTTCCAGGGTTCTTCATCTAGGGATTTCAAGAAACCAAGATTCTCTGCACCTAACCCTCCACCACCCAGATCGAGTTCTCAAACTCAATGGTCACCAAGAAGAGGTAGAGGACGGAGTCAACCGCTTCAAGGGACTCACAGTTCTGCATCAATGTCAGTTACTGGACCACCCCGACCACAACAACAGGAGAGGAGATGCTACAACTATGGTAAGATGGGACACTTGATGAAGGATTGCCATTCTAGGTCTGTCAGTGTGACACAGCCTCCGAGACAGAATCAACAAGGATCTCAGAGAATGCAATCTCAAGGAGCAGCTCGAGGACGTGGACAAGCGTCTCAAGCTGGATCATCAGCACCACCTCAACACCAGGCGATAGCGAGGTTCTATGCTATGAACCCACCTGAAGCAGTGGTCAATCCAAGGGTAGTGGTAGGTCAGATGGAACTTTTATATCCTGATATGTCTACATCCTGTGTTGTATCTGTTCTGATTGACCCGGGTGCTACGCACTCTTTCATCACTCATAGAGTGATTCGTAACTGCAATGTGACTGTTAGTCATAGGGCAGATAGTTTGTTGTTGGAGACTCCGTTGAGTGGGTCTGCCGTTTTGTAGGAGGTATGCTCTCCCTACATCCTTTTCTTTTCTGACCATCGCATTCAAGTGGATCTTATACCACTTAATATGCGAGGATTTGATATAATCCTCGGGATGGATACCTTAGAGAGGTATAGAGTTGTCTTGGATTTTGAATCCAAGTTGGCTGTGTTTGCTGATGAAAGCAACACATGGATCTTTCAAGGAGAAAGAAAGATTCTGCCCACCTGTCTTGTGTCAGCTATGGTTGCTGATAAGTTGTTGAGGCAAGGATGTTATGCATTCTTAGCCCATGTGGTAGATGTTACCAAGGAAAGGTCCAATCCTGCTGAAGTTCCCATAGTCAGGGAATTTGAGGATGTGTTTCCTGAAGAACTTCCTGGTATACCACCACCTCGGGAGATTGATTTTGAAATCAATCTGATCCCAGATACGAAACCCATAGCCCAGACCCCGTATAGGATGGTGCCTGCCGAGATGGTAGAACTCAAGAAACAGGTTCAAGAGTTACTTGAGAAGGGTTTTATCCAACCGAGCACTTCACCTTGGGGTGCTCCGGTCTTGTTTGTTAAAAAGAAAGATGGGTCAATGCGGTTGTGCATCGACTACAGACAACTCAATAAAGTAACAATAAAGAATAAGTACCCTCTGTCGAGGATTGATGATCTCTTTGACCAGTTGTGTGGTGCAACCATCTTTTCCAAGATAGACTTGAGGTCTGGATATCATCAACTTTGTATTAAGGATAGTGACATATCCAAGTCTGCCTTTAGGACAAGGTGTGGTCACTATGAGTTCACGGTTATGTCGTTTGGACTAACCAATGCACCAGCTGCATTTATGGAACTCATGAATAGAGTCTTTCGACCTTTCCTTGATCAGTGTTTTGTCGTCTTCATAGATGACATTCTGATCTATAGTAAGGATGCTCAGCAGCATGAGCGGCATCTTCGCCAAGCTTTGACCTTGCTAAGAGAACACAAGCTGTATGCTAAGTTTAGCAAGTGTGAGTTCTGGCTGCCGGAGGTATCTTTTCTTGGACATGTGATAACTGCCTCGGGAATTCATGTTGACCCTACAAAGGTAGAATTTGTTCTACATTGGGAACAACCGAAGACACCGACGGAGATTCGAATTTTCTTGGGGTTAGCTGGCTATTATCGAAGGTTCATTAAGAACTTTAGTTCTATAGCCTTACCTTTGACCAAGTTGACCCGGAAAGATGTTCCTTTTTCTTGGAGTGATAAGTGTCAACAGTCTTTCCAGTTGTTGAAGGAGAGGTTGACAAGTGCACCTGTGCTTGTACTACCTGAACAAGGAAAAGGATATGTAGTTTTCTGTGATGCTTCCAAGAATGGACTAGGATGTGTGTTGATGCCGGATAAACAAGTAATTTCTTTTGCTTCCCGACAGCTTAAGAAACACGAGGAGAATTATCCAACACACGATCTGGAGTTAGCTGCTGTGGTTCATGCCTTAAAGATTTGGAGACATTATCTCTACAGAGAAACATTCCAGATTTTCACAGACCACAAGAACCTTAAGTATATCTTCTCTCAGCATGAGCTTAACATGAGGCAACGTCATTGGATGGAGTTAATCAAGGACTACAATTGTACAATTGATTACCATCCGGGAAAGGCCAATGTTGTTGCAGATGCCTTGAGTAGGAAATCAGCAACGTCATCCATGAATAGAGCACAACTAAACTCTTTAGTATGCTCTAGGAGAGATATGCTTATCTCTTTAAGGCAAGACAATGTACAGTTGAAGGTGTCATTGTTAGCCGGGTTGTTAGCTAAGATGCATATTAAACCTACCCTAAGAGAGCATATTAAGGAAGCACAGCTAGGTGATGCTGCAGTTCAGCAGATTAGATCTGAGTATGGAAATGAGAAGCGAGATGGTTTCCATGACTCAGATGACCTAGTAGCTTGTTATAATGGAAGGATGATTGTGCCGGATGTGGATAACTTAAGGAAGTTAGTCCTGGAAGAAGCTCATTCTTCGATGTATGATATGCATCCAGGGAGCACCAAGATGTATCGTAATTTAAAGGAACTGTATTGGTGGCCTGGAATGAAAAAGGATGTTGCAGAGTTTGTTCTGAGGTGTCCTGTGTGTCAGCAAGTTAAAGCTGAACACCAGAAGCCGGCAGGAACAATGCAACCTTTAACCATACCACAGTGGAAGTGGGACCATGTGACCATGGACTTTGTTGTTGGCCTACCTAGGACAAACAAAGGACATGATTCCATTTGGGTAGTTGTAGATAGGTTGACAAAGACAGCGCATTTCTTACCTGTCAAAACAACCTATTCTGCTGAAAGGTTATCAGAATTATATGTTCAAGAGATAGTGCGTTTGTACGGAGTTCCTGTCACAATAGTTTTTGACAGAGGTCCTCAGTTTACAAGTCGTTTTTGGGAACAATTACACAGAGCCTTAGGCACCAAGCTAAGGTTTAGTACGGCCTTTCATCCACAGGCTGATGGACAGTCGGAAAGGACCATACAGACCTTAGAAGATATGTTGAGAGCATGTGTTCTCCAGTTTACCGGAAGTTGGGTTCTACACCTAAGCTTGATAGAATTTGCCTATAACAATAGCTATCAGCATAGTATTGATATGGCACCTTATGAAGCCTTGTATGGTAGACGTTGTAGATCACCTTTGTGTTGGTTTGAGACTGGTGAGCGTCAGTTGTTAGGTCCTGATCTTGTGTAGCAGACCACAGAAAAGATTAAAGTAATACAACAAAAGATTAAGACTGCACAGGATAGGCAGAAATCTTATGCTGACAAGCAGCGTAGACCCTTAGAGTTCCAGGATGGAGACAAAGTGTATCTCAAAGTCTCGCCTTGGAAAGGAGTCATTCGTTTCGGAAGGAAAGGGAAGTTAGCTCCAAGATATATGGGGCCTTATCCAATCATTGAATGGATTGGAAAGGTAGCATATAGACTAGAGCTGCCACCAGAGTTACAGAGGTTACATCCTGTGTTTCACATTTCTATGCTGAAGAAATGTCACCCAGGCACCGAGTCAGTTCTACAACCTATGGTGGTAGAATTGAATGATGATATATCCTATGAGGAGGGACCAGTGTCAATCCTTGGTATTAGAATTAAAAGGTTAAAGAAGAAAGATATAAGTCTTGTGAAAGTCCTCTAAAATCACCGTGGTGTTGAAGAAGCCACTTGGGAATTAGAGGATGAGATGAGAAGGAAGTATCCTACCCTTTTCTCTTAATATGTCTTATCGATTTCGGGGACGAAATCCTTGTAAGGGGTGGATAATTTGTAACATCCCTGACCTGGGTTATGAGTTAACCCTAGGTGTTTTGCCTAAATATGTAATTAAATCCTTGGGATTAATTTAGGGCATGTAATTAAGTTTCTCATAAACATATATTTCAGATTTTGCTCCTTTTTATATAAAATTGTAGCATTGTTTTGTTATACAGGGACCTATGTGCAATTTACCCAGATAGAAGGGTTAACTTGCAATTTTCACATGTTGAGATGTTCCTCTGATGTTGAGACATCATGAGAATCATTATTATGAAGTTTGAGGGATTTCCCAAGCTTGAGCACCAAGGTGCAGCTGTGGAAGCAATCCCTGTGCTTGAAAACCCTAAATTGGAGTAAAGTGCAATTTACCCAATTTGAGGGGTGAAACTTGTAATTTACACCATTAAAAGTATTTATTAAGACTCTTGTCATCATTTATAGAAGAAATGATGAAGAGGTCACTTTAATTGAATAATCATATAATGAAAAACACCTTTGTGATTAAATAATCAAGGTGTATGTACAATAGCCTTTTATGTGTATGCTTAAGTTATAGATTGATCTTCTTTGCCTTCATTTCTTGACCTTAAAAGAAGGTTGTCCATAGAAATAAGAAGAGGGACGAGCATAGAAGGATGGAGGGACTTAGTTGAAAATATGGAGAACTTATGAGCTTATGATTAAAAATCTCACCCCAAGTGTATATACTCTCCACCTCTCTAAGCAAGGGAACTTTCCCTTCGTTTCCTTCACTGTTCTATTCAACCAAACTGACTAAAGAAGATATGTTGAGCTCAGGAGGACGACCAAGGAAGGCAAGGTAGGTTTGAATCCCCCCTTTTGCTTAAGTTCATGGTTAGAACTCAAATTCAAGGACAAATTGATGGCTAGCTCACATAGCTCTACCTTTCTAGCCATCTCTTCTCGACTTTCCCTGGAGGTTTCACCTTGGCCGATCTGTGGAATCTCAAGGACGCCATTAAAAGCTTGGATCTCGAAATCTTGGAGCTCAAGGAGCAAGCTTTAGGCGGGTTTTATAACTCTAAACCCATGCTTTGTTATATACATCCTGTTTATGCTTTTAGATGATTGTTCTTCTTCTTCTCTACCTTCCTTTGCTACCTTGAAGCAAATCCGTGAGAAATACTTGCTGTTCTTGATCTAGGAGATAAAGACGTTATTTCCAAAGTTAATCCACTACTTTTCACTTTACCAAACGGTCTCCACAAATTGCCCTCTCGGTTTGCAAGACCGTGTGGTGAGCAAACGGTCTCAAGACCGTGTAAGGGCAAACGGTCTTCAAGACCATTTAGCCGCATTGACCGAGCATGTACCGTATAATATTTCTGTTCATAATTATGTATTCTAATCACCCACAAAATTTGAGATGATAACTCCAAAGGAATCGTGAGATATGGCCTTTTTAATCAACAACTTTAATTGAATTTACTCCTGATTTCCAATCTGTTGATACCGCCCTTTTTGGGCAAATGGTCTCAAGACCGTGTAAGAACGTTGACCAAGCGTTGACCGTATGAGATTACTGTTCAAAATAATGTTGATTAATAACTCACCAAATTTGATGGACTAATTCCAAACGAGCTAAGAGTTGAAGGATGATTACTAGGGTAAACCCTAATTGAAATCAGTACTGAAATCTCAATGAATAACTTAGTGTTTTTGGGTTGATTGACCCAAACGGTCTCAAGACCGTTTGGGGATCAACCAAACGGTCTCAAGACCGTGTGGGGAATCACCCAAGACCGTGTGGAGGTCTATGGTCAAGCATAGTTGACCAATTGAAAGTACAAAGATACCAAATTACATTGCAATTAAGTATTGATATGATAATCAACTCAATAGATCCAACCTTGAAGAATTTACACTAGAATACAAAAGTTGGATGGGCAAACGGTCTCAATACCGTTTGTAACTCATCCAAACGGTCTCAAGACCGTGTGGTGACAACCCAAGACCGTTTGGAGGTCTAGGGTTAAGGTAATTTGATCAATTGAGGGCCCAATTGCAATAGGTTATTGAATTAATCAAAATACTGATTTGAGACTCAATCAAAGTTCAACTCCTATCAAATCACATTATATTTTGATGAAATCTTGGGAAAACGGTCTCAAGACCGTGTGGAGTTCATCCACACGATCTCAAGACCGTTTGGGCCAAGTTTGGGCCCAATTGGAGCTCAATTGAAGGGTTCAACCTTGTGTTGATTCACATTGTTGAGTGTTGATGGTTGAACGTTGATGGACCTTAATTGAACCAACTTCAACCCTAATTGGATAACAATTGAGGGTCAATTGAGTGACCAATTGGTTAAGTATAACCCTAATTAACTCAATCTATAAGTGGTTACCATGGCTTTGACCTTTTGGAGGCTTCAACATTAATAATCATAATCGATTGAAATCATTGAACCATGTTGGAGGTCCAAACGGTTTGAGACCAAGTGGACCAAACGGTCTCAAGACCGTTTGAGGTCTCACGGTCTCAAGACCGTTTGAGACCTCACGGTCTCAAGACTGTTTGAGGTCACACGGTCTCAAGACCGTGTGAGGCCACACGGTCTCAAGACCGTGTGAGGCCTCACGGTCTCAAGAACGATTGGACTCAAACGATCTCAAGATCGAGAGACACCAAACGGTTTCAAACCATGTAAGCCCTCTCGGTCTTGAAGTCAAACTTGTTAAACGGTCTACACCCTCACACAGTTTGGGCAAACGACCTTGAAAGTCACACGGTCTTGGAGTCAACCCTAGAAAACGGTCAACTCATCCAAACGGTCTCAAACCGTTTGGAGGTTGAAGGTTGAAACCGTTTGAGGTTTTCAAAGGTTGATTTCACTTAATCACTTGAAGATGTAAATGGTTCAATGATGCTCAAATATAAACCCTAATGGTAACCTAGGACATTAGGGGACTAAGTGACTAATGAATTAACCCATGATGGTGATCAATGGGGTGAATTACCAAAATACCCTTGAGGGGTTCAATTGAGTAAAACCTTGTTCAAATCAAACCATAATCACATGATAGTGATGTTTTGGCTTATGTTAGCCCATGAGGACTTAACCCAACCTGATCTAGAGTGGTGTTATCACCATATACTAGTATGAGGAGAGAGAAAGTATCTTAAGAGAGAGAAAGTACCTTAAGAGAGAGAAAGTACCCTTTTAGGGTGGAAACTCAAGTAAAGAACCTTCAATACACATGAATGTGATGTGAATAGTAAACCCTAATTCAAGGGTAATGACATGTGATGTGAATAGTGAACCCTAATTCAAGGGTAATGACATGTGATGTGAATAGTAAACCCTAATTCAAGGGTAATGACATGTGATGTGAATAGTAAACCCTAATTCAAGGGTAATGACATGTGATGTGAATAGTAAACCCTAATTCAAGGGAAATGACATGTGATGTGAATAGTAAACCCTAATTCAAAGGTGATGACATGTTATATGAGTATTAAACTCTATTTGATAAGAATCCAAGAACTTATCTCTTATGACAAGAGTGGAAAGTATAATCTTTGTTCTGAATTACCTTTATTAGTTGAATTAACCATGCAGGTTCTGATATGGAGGTGATCATATCCAGGTATGGATGATGATATTATATTCATTAAAGGCATATTGATAGCTTTATGAATAAGTAAAGTATCTTGATGCCTTGTCAGTGGCATTCTATGATAATAATGGGCTGTGCGAACCATGAATACCATCAAGGTCATGCTTTATAGATGACTTGTGATGAGTATAATGAGAAATGATGATTGATGTGAGTTAGGCTTGTTACATTTAGTATTCTCCTTTTATAGTTGTTATGCTATTGTTATTTTTTTTTGGTAACCGACAGAACCCACCCCGGGCGAGCCCGACATGGTAAACTCTCGAGGCATGAGAGAGTGTGGTCCGGTCACCACCCTCCCGCGCCTAATCAGCGTGGATTGCCATTCGCAAAGTGCCTTCAGTGAGGTTCGAACTCGGGTCCTTCATTGTCAGAGTCCTGATCATAGATCCATCATTGTCAGAGATCAAATGATGGTGAAACAGGTTTTCCTACGGGAACTCCTGGATCACATACTGTAGAGTATGTGGGGTATATGGATGTGTAGAACCTTACATCCAAGTGTAGGAATTTGATGTAGATGTATAATCCGTCAATCCTTCACTACAAAACTCATACCGTATCAGTGGATGGTAAACATGAAACCTCCTGATGATGAGGAAAATATAGATATATGTATCAGTGAGGATAAACATGAAATCTCCTGATGATGAAGAGAGTACAGAATGCCACTATAACTCTAAAATAGCGAAGGACCAGTTTACCCTGGTGAGCTATAATAGTAGAGACACAAGATGTCCTACAAGTGATCCTCTTACTGACTGAGGAAGGTGAAGGTCATGAGAATTCGGCTCTCTTAATGACCTATGTATGATACTGATGTGACTTCTTAGCGATCAGTTGGAGTATGAGTGGTATGCCTCATCTCCACAGGGCATAATATTGGTTGTAAAACATAATCAACCGCGTAGTATACTTGTTAGAGATAACTACGAGTTAGTTGATTGATGATACACTATAATAGTGCTTATATTCTTCATGTCTCATAAATGTTGAGCGCTTGTTTATAGCTGCAACTGCTATTGAATACTTTGAAAGTTTTACTGCTTAAGATTTTCTTTGATGTTATAATAAAGCTTCTGGCGGAGAGTTATAACTCTCGCTGGGACAATTATGTAAAATTGTCTCACCCTGTAGACTTCAACTTTTAGGTGGACGTCGAAGACGGAGGAACCGGTCTACAAGTGACCAGTCCCAGCAGCAGCAGCAGCACCAGGAGCAGCAGTAAATCTCAGGTGGAGATTTAGCCTGCCATGTGGTGTAGTTAGAGTCAGTCCTATGTGTCCTCTATACTCTTAGGTCTTGGAGTCTTTTGTTATGAGTTCTTGAGATTTTGTATCTTGATATATATAATTACTCAAGAAGTAATTATCATGAGATGTAAACAGTTTATCTCTTGTTATGAAAGAAGCTTTTAAGGATTCAAGCTCTTGTCTCGAAAAGTTTTAATTTCCCATGATTTTTGTCTTCCGCTGTTTATCGAATCGCTTCCGCTATGTTTGAATCGTGTTTATATCGTGGTTTGGAGATCAAAGCCCACATGAACTACACTATAGGAGTGGGTAGTTCTTACTACAGGCTATGTGTCCAGGAGTACTAAGAATATATATTAATCATAGGTAAAATTACAGTGTCAATCATGGTGAAACCACAGTCCTAAAGAATATCTTCTCATTGTGATCACAAACCATTAAATTAGTTTACTTCTTGCAATTAGTTAAATAACTCTCAAATCAAAGTTTTTTTGGATTAGTTGACCGAAAGCAGTTAGTAGTAGTTTTTTGAATTATGTTTCCTTGTGTTCGATATTCGGGCCTCTTTGGCCAGTATTACTTCGACGCATATACTTGAGTTTTACACATACATTTTAGTTGTGTCAGACTCCTAAAACAAACAACTGATGGGATGATCTCAATGTCCTCCCCATGGCCTCTATTTATAGGCCTCCATGACATATGGTAGAAACTAGGAATTCCACTACAATTCATAGTCCAATTCCTAATCCAATTCCAATGTTGCTAATAGAGAGTCATCTTCTCTCATATTGGATTTAACTCCAATTAGGATTGACAACCAATAGTACCAACTCGTATTCAAGTCCAAATCCAATTAGGACATGGGATGGAACAATCTTTTTCCACCAATATCCCCCTTCGGTCCATGAGCGAGACATTATCTTCAACAATCATCCAGAGTAGCTTCTGGATTCCATCACCACTTGTGATGAATTCTAATAGGTGGTCATTCTCCTCAAGCATCTCAACATCCTATCATTTTCATCCCTTTTCTTGAAGTACCACCCTGACTTCACTTTGTTCCCAAGCAAACAACTGATAAGAAGTATCCTGGCAGTGCCGCTCCTCTCTCCATGCCCACACCTGTAACTTTCTTGGCTCTCCCTGACCGGTCAGTCGAGCCATCCTAGATGAAAATTGTGTTTCTGACCTTCTACAACAAGACTCAAAAACCTTTCTTTGATGCTCCCCTTGTTGATGTAGTGCCACATCAAGAGTCCGATCATCCATTCTACACGCATCAGCTACATGTCCATTGCATTCTCCTTCCTCATGTGCGTGTTGTCTAGAAGAAGTCTTTGGAGTGACCTTCTATAACTGGGAGCCGTCCTAATGCTTGTAGAAACTTACCTTTCTACCCTTGCTAACGTCATTTAGAGAATCTCATAGATCAGACCTACAACTATCTATAGGAGTACTTCCAAGTCCTCCTGTCTCCTTTGAACTGGTGTTGTTCTCTTGACTTCCTGAGCCTTCTCTTTGCGCACTCTCATTGTGGTTTTACATAGATTACAGTACAATGTGCCTCAGCTATCACCAAACACCCTTTTGTTACCTTACACATGCCACTACCAAAACCGAGATCATATCTGTTCTTATCCAACAAGGAATAAGAAATTACACTAAGCCTCAACTTTGGAACATGATGAACATCCTTGAGCATGATAGTACACCCAACATCTATTTTGACACATGAGTCACCAATATCGATGATCTTTGACTAGCTAGCATTCTCCATCCTCATATTACCAAAGTTCCCTCTTCTATATTTTGTGAAGAACTTTTTGTGAGTTGTAGCATGACACATCGCTCCTGTATCTACAACCCACTCAACACCATCCTCTGTGTTCAATTCCTACTCAGGACTATCAATATTAGATCTTCTACAATGGCAGTTGTATCTGTTCTGGTCACTATCCTCGTGTTCTTTGGCAAGTTTTTGTAACACCTTCTTCCAGATCATGCAATCCTTTTTGAAGCATCTAAATTTTCCGCAACAATAATATGCTTTACTCTTTGTCTTTGACTTTCCGTAATTAGAACTTTGACTGCGACTCTAATTTCTTCCTCCCTATACCTTCAATGTATAGAGTTGAACCTAAAGAATTAGATTTTCTACATTCCCTTCTACGGATGTCTTCATTCAGAATCAAATCCTGAATATTCTCAAGCTTCAGCTTCATGCTTCCTGACGAACTGCTGACTACTATCACCATAGCAGACAAACTCTCAAGCAAAGAGAAAAGTAAGATAAGGGGTTTGACTTCATCATCAAACTCTATCTCCATTGAGTTTAGTTGAGTAATTATGACGTTGAACTCATTGATGTGATCTTTTATCGAGGATCCTTCACTCATCTTCAGGTTGAACAAAAGACATATCAAATATACCTTATTTGCAACAGTTGACTTCTCATACATATTTGATAACGTCTTTAGAAGTCTCATCATTGTCTTCTCATTGGTAATGTTTAATGCAACATTCTGTGCCAATGTCAACTTGGCCACCCGAAGTGCCTGACGATCAAGGAGATACCAATCCTCCTGCTTCAGTTGTTCAGGCTTAGTCCCCTCCAGAGGTTGATGTAATTTCTTTTGATACATATAATCTTCAATCTGCATCTTTCGGAAGCTGCAATATTTGCCATCAAACTTGTCAATGCGTACTTTTCCGTCTTTGGATGCCATTGTCGCTTTTAGTTCAACATTTCAACCTTGTTCTGATACCATTTGTTAGAAATTATTGTGGGAAAGTGATGTATTCTGTAAAACTAAAAGTGCAAGATTTAATGTGGAAAACTCTCCCCAAGACGAGAAGAGAAAAAATATGGGGCAATACCGACCAACAAGCACAATGTAATCAAGATTCAACTCACACCGTCCAGATTTAATTACCCCTAAATTTGGAAAGCTCCCCCCACATGAGAACAAAGATAAGAACAAGAGAATTACACCCAACTTGTATAAAATATCTCACTTATCATTTTCTCCTCACGACACCTCTATCGTTATTGGGGATCAGACATAGTTGTGCCCTTATCTGTTGCAACTAGGACCGGTGACAGGGCCGCCTCTACTCCTGACGAGATCATCTACCTCGCCCCAATCAGAATCTCTATCAACCTGAGAGAGCAGATGTGCGTCCTCCGCTGATCGGACAAACTATTGTCATACTCGTCATCGTAACACCAACATAGTGCCACCAACAGATGTGCGTCGTTTGTTGACCGGATATGCCACCTATTATGACCCATATCAGGGTTAGTCAATAAATACCTCGAATTACGTGAAACACCTCAATTAGTGCTAAGTTTTTGTTAAACATCATGAATAATCAAGATAAGCTAAGATGTGAATTAATAGCTGAGATTGAATCACCTGAGGCAATTAATGATAAATTGCAGTGCTAATCGTTAAGTGAATAAGTGCCCAAGAAACGATTAGTATTTTGATTAACTGAGACAAGTTAATCAGCTTGATTTCTTGCTTTGAGAGTGTAGAGGACCTTGTGCTTGAAAGTTTTCAAGAAGAATTACTTCAATCGAACAATCGAGTAAAAAGTTATAGCATTTTAATTTTCTTGGGCCGATATTGCAATTTTTCCATTTTATTTGCTTTTAACCTTTCCCTTCCCTTATCTTCTTTACGATATACTCACAGAACTGCTTGAAGCGGGGTTCTATTGCGGCACACAGTGCACGATCGAGAGAAGCAGAAGAGAATCGTTTCAGGGCGAGCTAGGGCGATTCTTGGCCTCGACTCAACGACGCCAGCTCCTTCTCTCCTTCCACCTTCTTCTTCCTCTATCCTCTTCCTTCTTCTTCGCCCAACCCGACCTCAACCAGTAGCAGTAGAGCGTCGTAGCGCCGGCTGACCTGCAGGTTATAGCAGCAGGTCGCCCGACCAGCAGAGGAGCGGCGACCGTTTAGGGCTTGAGAGGGCCGACTTAGCAGGCGCCCTGCTTCCCATCTACTTCCTCCACCACTTCACCCACCCAGCTTAGCCAGCCGCCTAGCAACTTCGACCAGCAGCAAGCAGAAGCAGTTGTGGCTGCTGTGTACGGCCAGGAGGGGGTATCTTGGTGCGCCAGCAACAGGGAAAACTCCCTTGAGTTCCAAATTTGGGGACCAAGCAAGGTTTGCAGCTATCCGCCATGATTCCGCCGCCAATTTTGCAACCTCTGCTTGATCGTGTTGGGTTTCTGTTTGCAACAGTTGAAAACAAAGAATTCCAAGGTAGAAGACAACCCAATTTCGCCCGGAATCAGACCCTAGATGCATCTCCGGACGAATCCGGACAGACCAAATCACTGTGAGTAGGAGTTCATTTAGTTATCATCATTTAACTCCTTAGTTGGAATTTTTCGGTAAACTGTGCATTTTTCGCTGATACTTGGCTTTTGGACAGCATTTGGCGTTACTCGAATTTTATTTCATAAACTGTTTCCTTATGTCGTTATATGATTTAGTTTAGCATATGATCAGTGTGGATTGAATTAATGAATTTATATGGTTCATTGGAACTTGAAATACGTAATATGCTTAATGAAAATGATGAAATTTCCTATTTTATGGTTGCAATATATTTGTTGATTTAAAAATGGATATTTAGCATGGAAACTGGATAAATGACACTGAATCATGTTTAAGGATGACAAATGTTATATATGTGTTTCAAGAAATGTTCAGAATGTGCAGTAAGTATGAAATGGGATATTCTTATTTTAAATGGTTATATGTTAATCAGTTAATAGACTTAGTTGCCCCAACACCGTAGAACCCCATTGTGCGGTCTGTACCTTTGGGGTGAAACGACCGATCTAGCCCTGAGTCTAGATGGTCGGCGACCAGTGTTCAACAATAATCCGTGTGTGTGTCACGGTGGCACTGGAGTAATATAGGGGTTATTCAACAATAATCCGTGTGTGTGTCACGGTGGTAACCCAGACCCTCCGACTGTGCACTACAGGTTGCGGAAGGAGTCTAGAGCACTCAGAGTTAGTGCAGTGAGGCCCTTGAGTGCCTAGGAACTACAGTGAGGCCCTTGAGAGCCTGACAGTGATGTGAGGACCTTGAGTGCCTGAGGCCCTTGAGAGCCTGAGAGTCCTGTGCAGACCAGGACGGGAAGTCAGACTTAGCATTTCCTGGGTGTGTCGCTAAGTCTTGTACGGTGGGATCGTAGTTCGCTACAGATCTTCATATGCAGAGTGCGCTGCATATGTTTGGGGCATAATAATATAAATATGTAATCATATAGGGTCACAGTAAATTAATATATCCGAACTTTTGTGCCAATTCATTATATCTGTTTATTGGTTTAAATTATCTGTTGTTGCATAGAAATGTGATTATTATCTGCAAATCTGTTATGTCATTAGAACTGCCCTGCTTGTACTGCACTTATGTTTTATTTCAATTTTATAAACCTGATGAGTTGTTTAGTGATAGCTAAGTGAAATGCTATTCACTGAGCGAGTAGGCTCATACCTCTACTCAAAACATTTTCAGGTCATCAACATCATAGGAATCTGGAGGATCCTTTCATCCTAACACTCAGTCTGTAGAAGGTTTATGTAGTTAGTAGTTAGAGGTCTCTTAGTCCTTTCCCCTCAATCTTTGGGACAAGGTGTGGGTGAGAGAGAATGTGTATAAAGATGTAAATTAACTGTTATGCTTTATTTTATGTCGAACAATGTAATATGCTGTAGACTTTCTGTATATTGCTAGTCAGTTTAATAAAAATGCTTTCGCAGTTTGTTTAGTTTCATTTTACAGCATAAATCAGATTATCTTATTAGTGTGTGTAAAATGTTTTAAAAGTCATGAGTGGTTTGGCTAGGGTGTAATCCCTCCGTCGTGCCCTAATCTCGTGATTAGTGGGTAATGCGAGATCGGGGTGTGACATCTTGGTATCAGAGCATAGGTTGAGTATATGAATACTCTAAGTCAAGGTCAGGGGACGATAAGAGACCAATAGGATTAAGGTTTAAGAGTTTTTCTTCTGTCTATAATTTTCTAACAGGAAGTGTTCTGTTATACTATTATAGATGGCAGGAAAAGGATGTGGTCACGAGAACCAAGTAAAGAGTTTAAGTTGAGTCGTTAAGAATCATTAAGGTCAAAAGATAAAGTTATAAGTGAGACGAATAATAAATGATGAGTTTTAGCTCTGGAAGGTCTGAGTGTTTAGATACCCTGGCCAGGTGTCTGAATACTTAGATTGACCAGTATCAAGCTACTCTGTCTGTTCTTCTCTGGATGCCCTGGCCAGGTATGCAGAGGAAGGATGGGCTAGAGAGAAACCCTAGAAATCTTAGGGTTATGAGATAAGAAATTAATGTAGAAATAAGAGATTACATATAAGATGCGATTCAACTCTTGTCTATTATTGCTTATTTGATTTAAAGATCACTAGAAATGCTTTTATATGCATAAAAATTAGAATTTTCAGTTTGTAAAGCAAATAAGATTCTTTTATATTGTTGTGTCATGAAGTGAATTGTTTAGTGTTTGTTTTCTTTGTATTAATGTAGACCCAAAATTATGTTTAAATGAGTTTGCCCTAAGTGGATATTCTTTCCACATGTTTAAAATTAATAGGGGTTGATTAATCTCGAGTAGCTCTTGGCTTCAGGACTACAGGTTCGGCCTGGTCCGGCTGGCAAGATGCGTTACTGGGATCTAATGACTCCTATTAACAGTATAATAAGAGTAGACTCTGGATAATTTAGACTCACATCATAGTAAGAATGTACATACACTAAGATGTTGAGATATAAGAGAAAGATTAGAACAACTAAGAATTAGTTGGAACTGATATCGGAGACCCAACATTGGGACCTCATATGAGCAATCCTTAATTAGAAATAAAGGAACACAATAAGGGTCAGATTAAATTTAATGATTAGGTGAGAAATACCCTTAATGATACTAATCAATAATGCATAACAAATGCATGGATCAAATACATGATTAGTAAACCCTAGTGGAGGGTGTATCATTGTGAACCCTGGTTGAGGGTGTATCCTTATGAAACCCTAGTTGAGGGTGTATCATTGCGATTGTTTATAGGAAACTTTATAAGTTATTCCTTAAAATAAGATAAGTCCATATCATGTGAGATAGCTGGACAGTTCTAATGTGTGGCCTATGCATTATATGCTAAGGGTGAGTATTATGTGATGGAATGCATTAAGAGGGGAAATACCTTAATACAAGATAAAGTTGGTTAACTCAAGAGGGTCTGAATTAATGAGAAATGGGGAACCCTAACCCTAATTTGGGGGAAAAGGGAATGATAAGCCTTGTTTGATAGTGAACCCTAATTCCTGGTCAAGGAATGATGGTATTACTATTGTATCACATGATGTGATGAAAATCTTGAATGACTGATATCATGCCTAATAACCATGCAGGTATGATGAGATGATGAATATAGCCAAGTTTGGGCTGTGACATTTATATAATAAATGTTGATTGGCTTTTTGTGTGTTGATGTTGTTGTTGCTTAATAAAAGTAATAATGTGTACGGATTTTATGAACCATGTGAATAAGTTGTTGCCTAGTGAGAGGTGACAAGATGTGAATGGCCTTGTGAGCCATGTGAATAAGTTGTTGCCTAGTGAGAGGCGACAAGATAAGAATGGCCCTGTGAGCCATGTGTGATGCCTGGGTAACAAGTATCATGTTTATTTGTAGCATTTGTGTTAATAAGTTATGCTAGAGAACTTGGTTGATGTTACATTTCTGTTATATATCTATAGTTCATTGATGATTATTCATATCTGTTGTATTCATTACAAGTAGATGGATGAACTTATGAGATCTAAAGTTTGATTTCAAACTAAGGAAGCAAAGTCACACCACAATAATGCTATGTTACTGATAAGGACCAAACCCAAAATGTTTAGAGTTGAAGTAATTCAAGGGATGTCGCTAGTGATTTGACCTTGAATACTAGTATCTTTATAAAACAAGACCATACGATTTGCACTATGAAAGGTAACCTAGCACTAATAAAATCCAGGGTTTAAAGTTAGCTAATGTGGAAGGTAGATACACAATATGAAAATGACTCGGAGAAGAGTAAGATATAATTTTGAAATAAATTCTTACAGTAGTAATAAGAAGTTCGTACCATAGAATGAGGAGTATTACTCGTCACATGATCTGGAATTAGTTGTTGTAGTTCATGCTCATAAGACATGACGTTACTGTCTTTATGGTGAGGTGTGCCAGGTGTTTATAGATCATAAGAGCTTGATATATATCTTTACCCAGAAGGATCTGAATCTTAGACAGCGGAGATGATTAGAATTGATTAAGGATTATGATATAATGATAGATTGTCACTCTGGAAATACGAATGTGGTAGCAGATGCTTTGAGCATAGTGTTAAGTTCAACAGTTGATGCATTCTCTATGGCCTGTTTCAAGAAAGACATGCTAGTAGAAATGCGGAAGTTGAACTTAGACTTAGGGGTGACAGCACAGAGTGGTTTGATTGCGCAGATGCAAGTCAAACTGACTTTTATGATCAGATCAAGGAACTACAGTAGGGTGACAGTGGGTTGCAGCAGATCGTACATGACATGACAGGGGGAAAAGACCAAAGTTTAGGTTTTCAGATGATGGTGTGTTGTATTAGCATGATATGTTGTGTATCTCGAGACAGTGATTTGAAAGAAAAGATTCTTGAGGAAGCACATGCATCGATGTATGTGATGGAGGTTTACTTTATGCAACACCACTAAAAATCCTAGAGATGATGAGTCTCTAAGTTTAGCCTTGCTAGTACTATGGTAAGAACTCCACCCACATGTGCTAAGACATGTGGAAGTCTTATCGTAGTATAGTTAAGGGTCGAATCCTCGGGACAACGGTCTTGACGAAGTCAAGATGGAAAACGTTTAGCCTTTACTTAACAACTTAAAGATTGATATTTAGATCGAAAGTTTGATTTGGTTGTTTTAAACTAAGTACAAAGAAAGTAGAGCAAGAAAGTAAATAAAGCAAGTAAATCTTAAGAGTTAACAAATGATGATGAATCACTGGGGTTAAGCAGGTATTTGCCACCGCTACACATGCATTGTATATGTACTAAGCAAGACTTATAAGCTAGATGCATGGATGTTTCCACAAGACCGATGCCTTATAAGACAAGAGCGATGCGTTGCATCCAAGGGTGTTCCACAAGACCGATGCCCATATAAGAAAGGGGCAATGCATCTCATCCTCCAAGGGTTAAGTAACTCTCATGCGGTACATCACTACGCGTCACTGAAGGATGTAGTCTCCGAAGAGAGAATCTTACTCAACCTCAAGAAACGTGCATCTAAAACTAACAAGCGAGCGATAATTACCAAATCGAATAGCGTCCTTGTAGGCCTAGTCTCCTATTCGGATAACCTAGCTACGAGAAGTGCGGGAATGATGCAACGCCAGCCATTCCCGAACAAATGGTCACATGCTTTACATCATTCCCCTCGCAAAGTGTGTTCCTCGACTTACCAAAGGTCTCTTCCATACAGATGGGAGTGTGCCAAATGATAGTGAGTTTACTCCACTCTTTGAGATACACTTCTAGACACCGAAACGGATGCGTGGTGGATACACACACCAGAAACCAACACTAAATCGGTATTCAAGCCTCGATAGCGGTCGTAGACAAACCACAACGAAAGACAATAAATGCATACAAGAACGTGGCCATCATTCAAGCATGTGTGAAACGATTTAGTATTAAAACGAAATGATAACATCTTTTTTACAGTACAAAATACAAAACATGGGCAGCGGGGCTAGTCCCCGCGCCCCAGTGGATGGAACTACTCGCTCCTCATAGAGGGAGCAACAAAGAAGGGGGCAAGAAGAGATAGAAAGAACATCATCTCCACTGAGGAGAGAAGGTTGAACCCTTGGTGGAGAGAGCAACGATCTCCACCCCTTGTAGCTTGCTTGATGACGGATCTTCTCCTCTCACCTTCCTTGTTGATGAGAGAGAAAGTAGCTTGCAATGGACGTGAGTCTCAGACCGGCAGCCTCGAGTGATGGATGGAGTTGTTCTGGTAGTGGAGAGACAGCCTCTGGACGTCTGGACTCCCTTTTCATGGATGGCCCTGAGGTCTTATTTATAGGCTTTGAGTGAGATCCAAACGGTTTGGAGACCGTTTGGGCTCAAACGGTCTTGGGACCGTTTGGCGTCAAACGGTCTTGAGATCGTTTGGCGTCAAACGGTCTTGGGACCGTTTGGCGTCAAACGGTCTTGAGATCGTTTGGCGTCAGACGGTCTTGAGATCGTTTGGCGTCAAACGGTCTTGGGACCGTTTGGCGTCAAACGGTCTTGAGACCGTTTGAGCTCCATGCGGTTTTGGGACCGTTTGGCTTCATGCGGTCTCGGGACCGTTTGAACTCCATGCGGTCTTGGGACCGTTTGGCTTCATGCGGTCTTGGGACCGTTTGGCTTCATGCGGTCTCGGGACCGTTTGAACTCCATGCGGTCTTGGGACCGTTTGGCTTCATGCGGTCTCGGGACCGTTTGAACTCCATGCGGTCTTGGGACCGTTTGGCTTCATGCGGTCTCGGGACCGTTTGAACTCCATGCGGTCTTGGGACCGTTTGGCTTCATGCGGTCTCGGGACCGTTTGAACTCCATGCGGTCTTGGGACCGTTTGGCTTCATGCGGTCTCGGGACCGTTTGGCTTCATGCGGTCTCGGGACCGTTTGGCTTCATGCGGTCTCGGGACCGTTTGAACTCCATGCGGTCTTGGGACTGTTTGGATCCACTCGACCCTTGGGCTGGTTTATTCTTTTGTTATTTTTTTGTGCTTTTTCTGCAATTATAAAAGGAAAAGTTAGTTTGATGATGTATTTACAAAAAAGGGGTAAAATTAGGTTTAAGTACAATATAAATGTAGAAAGAGTATGGAAAACTAAAGAAAAGACTAAGATAAACTACTAAAATAGGAGGTTATCACCCCCCCTAACTTAGAGTCTAGCTTGTCCTCAAGTTAGATAGAGCTGAGACATGAAATGGCGCGGCGATCTTAATTAAAATTTCCGTACTCTTGCTTCAATTCTTGACCTGAGTTCCCCAGGGGTCGTATCTAGGCTTATTACATGCCTTGATTCTTTTGGATTTCGAGAGTTGCTTGGATTTCAGGTTTTTCCGTATCTCAAAGTTTGCCTTGGGACCACATTTATTTTGTGCATGCTGTTGACTCTAATCAACTTTATACCTCTCTGGAAACCTATTGGAAGCTAGAGAGGGTATGAGGGTTGGCTAAAGGCTTTGAAGTGTAACTCCCCTTCGAGTGGGGGAGGGGCTGTCTATGCTTTTTAGGATCTCACTACCGGACACGACACATCTGCCTTTATGAGGGCAGCTGAATGTACCGGCCGGGCAAGTCCTTTATTAGCCTTTTCATATACTTGGAACTTTTAGGGTTTCACTACCGGACGCGACGCATCTGCCTTTGTGAGGGCAGCGGAATGTGCCGGTCGGGTGAGCCCTTTATCAGTTCTTTATATAGGTCCTTATTCGTGGCACAACTCTCATGATTTTATTCGTCTCTCTGGCTTTTATTCAAAAACTCACAGGCTTGGGTTTTGGGATGAGGATTTATTTTGGGCGGCCAAGCCTCTTTTATTTTGAAGAGAGGAAAGTTGTTCTTAAAGTTTTTCAGCATGCACTTATTTGGTTTGTGGTCCACTTGCAGAGCTTTTTGACTTGGAAGTTGCCTGATTTCCCTCTCATCCTTGAGATCTCGGCTTATTTCTGCCCTGATTCTGACCTATGGAGAGTCAGATAAAGAATTGGAGCAAAGATATAGGATCCATAGTGGATGGGGGTCGATAAATCGCCATTTGATGTCTAAGTGCTAAATACTTGTAGAGACTAACATGATTCTAGAGTTAGTTGAGGTGATTAAAAAGAATTTGTAAAAAGAATCTTGAAAGAATAAAGAGAATTTGTAAAACAAAAGAAATGTATGGAAAGTGTTTAGAGAAAAAGAAGGGAGTATAGAAGTTGATACCTAGCCCTTGTCTAATGTATCCCCCCCCCTAACTTATCACACACTCTGTCCCCAGAGTGGCAAAGTGATAGGTTGAGAAAACATTAGAACAAGGGCTGCAGGTTAAGGTAGATTGTCGGTTGCCCCTGGAGAACGCAGTAGTGTAGATGCGAACTGCCCACGTAAGGCGTGGTAATCCACGTCCGTCATTTCCTCCACTGGTCTTTGGAGAACGATTATAGTGTACATCCAGTAGAGGACGTGGAAGCCGCAGTCGTTGGATTGTCGTATTTGCTGGGGGCATTTATGGCAGAAGGCGGGGCGGCTGAAGTGCTCAGTGTTGTATGCCCTAGTGTGCTGACTCAGAAGTTCGATTAATTTCATAGCACACTCCTTTGCCATTTCTTCTGTCGGCGTCTTGGGCGTTACGACGTATTGTCGTTGTCGGGCATTGAACTGGCTGTCGGAACTGTTGTATATTGTAGTGGTTCCGGTGTGGAGATTGGTTGCCAGAAGGAGCCAGTGCCCTTGATGTAGGATCGGTAGCATGATGAACTTCGGCGTTGTATGTTGAAGATATGCAATCAATGCTTTTATTGTGCCGAAGTTTTTCAGTTTGAGCAGATCGTCTTTCATGTACGGGGACGCCATATATGTATCGGGATTGTGTTGGCCAATCTGAGATTGGTAAGCGGCCATGAGGCTGCAAGAAAGTTGCCCCTTATCTTGTAAAGTCTCTCGCAAAGAATCAGCCATTACAATAATGTCTTGAGACATGAATACGATGCCGTCTTTTTCTGCAGAGAGTTTTGCCATGATTATGCGTATTTCAAGGTCGTTTAGACCCTTGCAAGAGTCGCGATCGAAATCAGGAAAAGTTGGTGTAGTTGTGTACGCGGGGTCGTTCTTGCTGGTGTCTTCTTTGGGCAACTTGTTTTGTTCTGACTCTTCCAGAACTTGGCGGAAAGGTCGCCGCTGTCGACGTTGCACAGCTGAGTAAAGATACCGTGGAACATCATCTGGTGACATAGTCGGATCGTTGAAAAATCTTCTGTCACAGATGAGTTCCATGGCGTAGCGTCCTCTTAGCGAATGGAAGTCTTCAGCTGCCAAGTCTGTGAATGGGATTTCCTGGTTAAGCGCTTGAATATGTCTGATGGTATAGAAGGCGCTGTCCCCGGATCCCGTGGTGGCTTGAACTGGAGGGTTAATGATTCTAAACCATGGTTGGCTCCAGTCTTGGCGAAGAGAAGGGCGTACAGCCCAGATTACTTTAAGCAGCCGGAAGGGTATACACCGAGCTTCACCTGTTGCGTCTCCGATAAAGTTAATTATGCCGGATGGTAGCTCGGCGGTATTGAAGTTGTAGACTTTGGCGTCCCTTGCCGCGGTGTCCACTATCATAAAGAGCCAGTGCCCCGAGACTTGGAAAGGCAGCGTGATATAGCATGCCCGACGTGCTAATCCGACACGTAGCCGCTCAATCGACCTCACCTGCAGGCTTTTGTGTAAAAGGCCAAGAGACAGTGCAGGTGAGGCGTTGAAGGCTGGTTGTATCCGTTTTTTACTTTTATATATTTCTATACAGTTGGCGAGGAGGACACGAAAAATTGACAGTGGCATCGTAGACCGGGGTCGGAGGATGCAACGGAAATCTTCGCGTGTCAACGTACGCCTGGTTTTTGTATTAATGTAAATTGTATCGTCCCCCGCTTTTGCATCGTCTACTATAGTGTTCAGGATGAAAATGTCCTGAGCATCTAAAGTAGAGATGGCTGTCCTGTCAAGATCATGCATTTTTTGTGGAAGAGGGGGGGCGGGGGGAGGTTTTGTGGTGGAGGGGAGGCGTGTTGATCGAAGGCTTCTTCATGGCCTTTGATATTGTCATCCTGGTCGGAGGCAGAGTCAAGATCTTCGTCTGTATCTAGACTCACTCGGTCTGCGTCGTCCAGGTGAGGGGGAGAAGGTGTTGAATAGGGAAGAGGAGTTTTCGGCGAGGTAGCGCTGGCTCCTTTTATGCACTGTTGGAGCTCAGCGAATGCTGCATCTTTGGCGGCTTCTCCCATTGACCCCATAGCGGAGTAATCAAAGAATTGGTCCCCATAAGAAATGTTGACGTTATCGTGCTGTGGGGACTTGGGGTGATAGTCACTTTCCTGGTGACCTTTATCGGACCCTTTATGGGAGGGTCCTGCAGCATTCCCTGGATCTTCGCCATCATCGTGCTTGTCTCCTGGAGGTGTGTCTTTATTGGAGTCAGCAGATGAATCGGAGTCTTCTTCTTCTTCATCATCATTGTCGTTGTCAGCCGCAGCTTCGTCTGTTTTCTTCTTATCAGATGGCTTTTTACACCGCCGGTGAGTGGCATGTAGCTCATCAAAAGCCACCTGCAGATGCTCGTGTTTTTTGAGCAATGCGTCGTGGGCTTCTTTGAGATCTGTATATCTGTCCTCGGCGGAGAGGAGGCGTGCAGTCAGATCTGTGACTTGGGCACGTAGTTGTTGTATTTCATTGATGGTAGCCTCCTCTTGATGATGGTGGAGCTGCGTAATTGTTTCGTCGAGGGTAGCCAGGCGCGAGCTTAGCTTGTCTTGATTTTGCTCAAGCTTGTGGAGATTCTCTTGCAGAGGGTGAGTCTGGGTCGAGATCTCATCGACTTTTCTCGTCGTAGCTTCTTGCTGACGGGTTGCCTCAAGGATCAGGTCCGGCAGGTTGTTGGTGTGGCTGTTGATATGTTCAACTTGCCTAGCCACTTCATCCTGTCGTTGCTGAATACCTTGTAGGATGACAGGAAGAGCTTGATGCTGATTGTCGATCCTGGTTACCTGTTTAGTTAAATCCTGTACACAAGAAAAAAAAGAATGTAATAAGTTAGAAGGATCGGTGAGGAGGTGTCGGACAGCGTCAAATTGACGGCCGAATTCCTCACCGATGTTAGTAAAGGGGGCCCCAGAGGCGGGAGGGTGATGTGGCTGGGGCCTATGTGGGATGGTGGTAGTGTCTTGCGGAAAAGACACTGATGAAGGCCCGAACTGCATAGTGACTGTTGATGAGGTCACCAGCGGTGTCGGGGTGGTGGCGGATGTGAAGAGTGGTGGAGTTGATGATGAAGGGGTGGGGATTGTGGATGGTAATGGAGAGATGGTGAAGTCGGGCATGGAGGTGAAGAAAGGTAAGCCCGATGTTGGGGTGGGTGAAAAAGTGGATGTGAATGCTGATGTGGATGCGGAGGCGAAGGTGGTGAAATCAGGCATGGAGGTGGGGAAGGGGAAGCCCGATGTTAGGGAGGGTGGAAAGGTGGATGTGAATGCTGGCGTGGAGGTGGAGGGGAAGGCGGTGGTGGGAGCAGTGGAGAGCTGCTCGTTTAGACTCTGGATGAAAGAGTCAAGGGAGGATGTTGTGAGAATTTCATCGTTGAAATGCTCATCCTCCGGGTTGGGGCGGGATGTTGGCGTCTCCGACAGCTGCTTGTCCTGTAACAACCTTCTAGAGAGCCGTTTGACAGGGATTTTTGTAAGTCGTGCTGTCGGGGCTGTAATACTCATCTCGGTTGGACCCGCAGTTTTTTCTTTCTCGGCGGGTTTGATCGAAGTTAGCAACTTAGTAAGCTCGTCGTCAGAAAACAGGAGCTGTGTCATGTCATAGTGTGCTAGCTCTGGTAGCGGAAGGAGGGTTCTTGAAGATTTAACCATCGGGCAGAATACGTAGTGTATTTTCCCATCCTTTTCTTTGATTATGAACGAGTTTTTCAGAGATTGCTCGTTCGTAAGGATGTCGCCCTTGATTAGCGTGCATTGGGGTAGTATCCTGTCCATCTTAAGGAATTTTATTATGGAAGTGACATGGCCCCCCAAGCAGATCTCTTTCCCTATTAGGGCAGCAGAAAATTTCTGGACCATCAATCGTCCAATGTTTACTGGCTTGTCGTTGAGGATAGACCAGAGGACAAAGAGGTCAGATATTGTGACGTTTTCTCCTTCCGATCTTGGAAAAAGCACGCCAGATAGGATTTGGTGCAAAGTGCGCACAAATCCGGAATGTATGTTGGACGCTTTATAGGTTTTTGCGTCGTAGGTGGGAAGTCTGGTTAAGCTTTTCCAGAATGTATGGCGGTTGAATTCTGGGTGATCGGTTCCCACTAGCTTGGCTTTTTGTAGCTGCTCCGTGTCGTCGATGAACATAGAATTCAGCATATTTTCTGTCAAGACGACATCGCTACCAAAGATCTGGGTGACAATTCTTCTGTCACCCCCATCCCGTGACCTATCAGTGATGTCAACGGGCTCCTTTCTCAGAAAGGAGAAGAATTCCGCCGTAGGTTCAAAATATGACACTTCAGGTAATGAGCACAACCTGGCGAGGTTGGCTTTCTGTAGTACGCTGAAAATGCGATCTTGAATTCCCATTTTGACTAGTATGCTGGAGCAAACATACTTAGTCGGTTTGAGGGTTTTGTCAATGGAGATGGAAGGTTGTATGTATAGGTTTTGTGGTGGTGGAATTGGAGCAGTAATGGGAATGAAGGTGGTAGGGATAGTAGCTGCAGGGGTGATGGTGGAAGCAGCGTATGTGGATGGTTTGGCGAAGGGTTGGTCCATGGCGGATGAAGGGTGGACCTGTTTTCTCGCCCTTTTTGGAGGCTGCCCAGATGCAGCCTTTGCAGCTTTGCATTTCCCCTCTGTCTCTTGGGCAGAGGAGTCCTCTTCAGGGTTCGGTATGTAATCCGAACCTTCATCATCGTCCGAAGAGATATGCTCAATCTCTTCTTCAGGAGCCTCACCCAGGCATTGGGTAAGGCGGGTTATTTCGCATAGGACGTCGATGATCTTGATTTTTGGAGGGACAACTCCAGTGGTGTTGTAGGTGTCCCTGATTTGCACGAGCTTTTCTCGTTCCTCCATCATCTGCTCCCTTGTCAGAGCAGGGGCAGATCCGGAAGTCTTGTTTGATGCCATTTCTGAAAAAGATACAAGTTTCTTAGTTAGAAAAGAGGATTGGAACAATTTAGATTAAGAAACAATTTAGAAGTTTCTTAGTTTGAGGACCGTTTGATTCCAAACGGTTTGAGGACCGTTTGGTCCCAAACGGTTTCAAGACCGTTTGGTTCCAAATGGTTTCAAGACCGTTTGGTCTCAAACGGTTTCAAGACCGTTTGGTTCCAAACGGTTTGAGGACCGTTTGGTTCCAAACGGTTTGAGGACCGTTTGGTTCCAAACGGTTTGAGGACCGTTTGGTCCCAAACGGTTTGAGGGCCGTTTGGTCCCAAACGGTTTCAGGACCGTTTGGTCCCAAACGGTTTCAAGACCGTTTGGTTCCAAACGGTTTCAAGACCGTTTGGTCTCAAACGGTTTCAAGACCGTTTGGTTCCAAACGGTTTGAGGACCGTTTGGTTCCAAACGGTTTGAGGACCGTTTGGTTCCAAACGGTTTGAGGACCGTTTGGTCCCAAACGGTTTGAGGGCCGTTTGGTCCCAAACGGTTTCAGGACCGTTTGGTCCCAAACGGTTTCAAGACCGTTTGGTTCCAAACGGTTTCAAGACCGTTTGGTCTCAAACGGTTTCAAGACCGTTTGGTTCCAAACGGTTTCAAGACCGTTTGGTCTCAAACGGTTTCAAGACCGTTTGGTCCCAAACGGTTTCGGGATCGTTTGGAAAACCGTTTGGAAAACGAAGAGTCGCAGGTTGTCGGCGCAGGGGAAGGCGAAACGGCGCGAAGGTGAGCGCGCCAGCGACCTCGATGATGACGAAGACGATAGGAAAAACGGTGACGACGATGGAAGCGGTGGAAGAATCGGAGTTTCTTTCGACAGCGACGGTGGTAGCGGAGAAAGAGACGTTGCGCGATGGTCGAGGAGACGGCGACTGGTTCAGTGGTGGTGGCGACACAATGGCGCGGTGACGAAGGCGACAGAGGAGTCGGAGAACTTCGTTCGATGACGGCTGCGATGGCGGTGTAGGAAACGTCGGCGTGAGCGGCGTGTTTGGAGTCGCCGGACTACCTTGCGGAAGAAGGTCGAACGAACGGGTGAGCGGCTAGGGCGAATGCAACAGTAGCAGGAAGAAGACTCTTCGTACGAACGCTCTGGAGAATTCGAAGATTCGAAGAGAGAAAGATGGAGTAGGGATGGTATATATATATAGTGATTGGTTGGTGGTCTTTCGTATTCCAAACGGTTTTGAAGACCGCTTGGTCCCAAACGGTCTCAAGGTCGTTTAGTCCCAAACGGTTTGAGGACCGTTTGGTCCCAAACGGTTTCGAGACCGTTTGGTCCCAAACGGTTTGAGGACCGTTTGGTCCCAAACGGTTTGAGGACCGTTTGGTCCCAAACGGTTTCGAGACCGTTTGGTCCCAAACGGGCTTAAGACCGTTTGGAGGTAACAAAAGGGGTTATATATTTTTATGTTTTTGAGTATGTATATATTCGTATATATTTTTTTGTATTTTAGTTTATGGATTTTTATGTTGTTTGTTTTATATATTGTTTTTGTAGTTTTTATTATGTAGATTTTTTTTTTGTATTTTTAGATTTAGTAATAAAAGAACTTGAAGAAAGCAAAACAAAATTAAGAGAGAATAAAACTAGAAAATAGAGAAATTGATGTTCAGGTCTTGGGTTGCCTCCCAAGAAGCGCCTTGGTTTTATGTCGCTGGCTCGACGAAGCTAAAACTTGTTATACTGCTGGCATATTTAATTGTTGATCTTTGTTCAGCCCATGTTTCGGATTTAATTCGGGTTGTCCAGCGAAAGTGCCAGCCGAAGGCTTCAATTGTGCAGCAATCTGAGCAAGCTGTGTTTCAACTGCCTTTTGTTGGGCTTGTTGATTGGCCAGCATGGTTTGCTGAGATTGCAGCATCTGTCTTATTGAAGATAGCTCATCTTCCGGCTGCGTGGTAACATTCTTCTGAGAATTTTGTTGTTGGTATTGTTGAACATGCAATTGTGGGTGAAGCGGGGGGTGAGTGTACTGGTAGTAGGCTGACTGATTTCTAGGGTAGTTAACCCTAGGGAAGTTGTTTCTTGGATTCCCTTGATTGTTTGATAACCCAGGAGGCAACCTACTGTCAAATCCCCCTTGAGTCTGGTGTTGCGGGTTTGCAGTCCCAAAAGGGTTCCCATACTGGAATCCAGGATGGTTCCTTGGTTGACTGGGATTATAGTAGACTTGCCCGGGAATAGTATGGATAGAGTTGACTTGCTCCGGAGTCTGATCTTCAATCTGATTAGTGATGGCCTCATAGGGTTGTGGTGGTGGATGAAGATCCATCATCACACTATAGAGCATTCCGCAGGATAAGGTCGGATGATCTGATGCATGACAAGCTTCACAGGAACCTGTGACAGCTTTGACTTGATGCAGCTGCGGGGTTTGTTTCTTGTTGAATTCCCCTAGAGATGATTCAAGGGTTTGCTGTTTATGGGCGATTGCTTTCAGAACCTCTGCTATTGACTTTAATTCCGTGGATTCCTCAGCTTTAAAGACTTTGAGGACGCCTTTTCCGGCTGTTCGCCCCCAGTTGGACTGGTTTTCAGCCCCTAAAGTGACGATCTTCCAGGCGTCTTCATAGTTTTTCCTCATGAAATTTCCTCCAGATGAGGAATCTAGGAACTGTTTAATGTCATCATTTACCCCCCGATAAAAGGTCTCAATCAGTTGATTTTGCGAAATCCCATGATGAGGGCATTTTCGAAGAAGTTCTTTGAATCTTTCCCATGCCTCAGAAAGTGTTTCTCCAGGCAATTGGGAAAAGTGATTAATCTGTCCCCTGATCTCATAGGTTAGGGAAGGTGGGAAGAACTTCTCAAGAAACTTCTCTTCTAAGGGAGTCCAGGTAGTGATGATAGGGTGTCTATCCAAAGCGTTGTACCAGCTTAGTGCTCTTCCAGATAGAGTGAAATGAAACAGATGGAGCATTATTGCGTCGAAAGCAATGCCAGCTTGTGGGACCAGTCGGCATAATGCCTTAAACCGTTTCAGGTGGTCCATGCAGTCGTCTCCAGAACTTCCAGAGAAAGAAATCCCTTGCATAATCTGAATCCATTGGGTCCGGATCTCGAAGTGTGGGATGTTAATGATCGGAGGCCGGACCGGATGGTTATCTTCGTAATTCTTCGGGACGGCGTAATCCCGAAGTTGCTTGTTTCTTAACGCGAGTTGAGCAGCAGCTTGCTCTGCTTGGATGCGTGCTTGTTCTTCAGCTCGGATCTCAGCTTGCACCTGAGCACGAGTGTCAGCAATGAGTTGTGCTCGTTGTGCTGCTATGGCGGCGTTGACTCTTTCTGCAACAAGGCGTTGCTCTTCGGCCATCTGTCTGGCTCTTTGGCGGTTAAGTCTATTCCTTCGGTGAAAACTTCTTTCTACCTCAGAATCGTATTCTGGTTCAGGGGAGAATCCGATGCTATGCGGGGGTTGCATACACGTTTTCTACCTGAGTAGAAGGAAAATCTCAAGTTAGGAAAAATGGAAGGAAATGAAAAAGATCAAGAAATATTGGATTGGTTATTTAAGAAAAAGTGTAAAATCCTAATCAACCAAGAAATTGGTAAGTAAAAACTAAAAAGTTCCGTTGTCCCCGGCAACGGCGCCAATTTTTGATGGAGGTTTACTTTATGCAACACCACTAAAAATCCTAGAGATGATGAGTCTCTAAGTTTAGCCTTGCTAGTACTATGGTAAGAACTCCACCCACATGTGCTAAGACATGTGGAAGTCTTATCGTAGTATAGTTAAGGGTCGAATCCTCGGGACAACGGTCTTGACGAAGTCAAGATGGAAAACGTTTAGCCTTTACTTAACAACTTAAAGATTGATATTTAGATCGAAAGTTTGATTTGGTTGTTTTAAACTAAGTACAAAGAAAGTAGAGCAAGAAAGTAAATAAAGCAAGTAAATCTTAAGAGTTAACAAATGATGATGAATCACTGGGGTTAAGCAGGTATTTGCCACCGCTACACATGCATTGTATATGTACTAAGCAAGACTTATAAGCTAGATGCATGGATGTTTCCACAAGACCGATGCCTTATAAGACAAGAGCGATGCGTTGCATCCGAGGGTGTTCCACAAGACCGATGCCCATATAAGAAAGTGGCAATGCATCTCATCCTCCAAGGGTTAAGTAACTCTCATGTGGTACATCACTACGCGTCACTGAAGGATGTAGTCTCCGAAGAGAGAATCTTACTCAACCTCAAGAAACGTGCATCTAAAACTAACAAGCGAGCGATAATTACCAAATCGAATAGCGTCCTTGTAGGCCTAGTCTCCTATTCGGATAACCTAGCTACGAGAAGTGCGGGAATGATGCAACGCCAGCCATTCCCGAACAAATGGTCACATGCTTTACATCATTCCCCTCGCAAAGTGTGTTCCTCGACTTACCAAAGGTCTCTTCCATACAGATGGGAGTGTGCCAAATGATAGTGAGTTTACTCCACTCTTTGAGATACACTTCTAGACACCGAAACGGATGCGTGGTGGATACACACACCAGAAACCAACACTAAATCGGTATTCAAGCCTCGATAGCGGTCGTAGACAAACCACAACGAAAGACAATAAATGCATACAAGAACGTGGCCATCATTCAAGCATGTGTGAAACGATTTAGTATTAAAACGAAATGATAACATCTTTTTTACAGTACAAAATACAAAACATGGGCAGCGGGGCTAGTCCCCGCGCCCCAGTGGATGGAACTACTCGCTCCTCATAGAGGGAGCAACAAAGAAGGGGGCAAGAAGAGATAGAAAGAACATCATCTCCACTGAGGAGAGAAGGTTGAACCCTTGGTGGAGAGAGCAACGATCTCCACCCCTTGTAGCTTGCTTGATGACGGATCTTCTCCTCTCACCTTCCTTGTTGATGAGAGAGAAAGTAGCTTGCAATGGACGTGAGTCTCAGACCGGCAGCCTCGAGTGATGGATGGAGTTGTTCTGGTAGTGGAGAGACAGCCTCTGGACGTCTGGACTCCCTTTTCATGGACGGCCCTAAGGTCTTATTTATAGGCTTTGAGTGAGATCCAAACGGTTTGGAGACCGTTTGGGCTCAAACGGTCTTGGGACCGTTTGGCGTCAAACGGTCTTGAGATCGTTTGGCGTCAAACGGTCTTGGGACCGTTTGGCGTCAAACGGTCTTGAGATCGTTTGGCGTCAGACGGTCTTGAGATCGTTTGGCGTCAAACGGTCTTGGGACCATTTGGCGTCAAACGGTCTTGAGACCATTTGAGCTCCATGCGGTTTTGGGACCGTTTGGCTTCATGCGGTCTCGGGACCGTTTGAACTCCATGCGGTCTTGGGACCGTTTGGCTTCATGCGGTCTTGGGACCGTTTGGCTTCATGCGGTCTCGGGACCGTTTGAACTCCATGCGGTCTTGGGACCGTTTGGCTTCATGCGGTCTCGGGACCGTTTGAACTCCATGCGGTCTTGGGACCGTTTGGCTTCATGCGGTCTCGGGACCGTTTGAACTCCATGCGGTCTTGGGACCGTTTGGCTTCATGCGGTCTCGGGACCGTTTGAACTCCATGCGGTCTTGGGACCGTTTGGCTTCATGCGGTCTCGGGACCGTTTGGCTTCATGCGGTCTCGGGACCGTTTGGCTTCATGCGGTCTCGGGACCGTTTGAACTCCATGCGGTCTTGGGACCGTTTGGATCCACTCGACCCTTGGGCTGGTTTATTCTTTTGTTATTTTTTTGTGCTTTTTCTGCAATTATAAAAGGAAAAGTTAGTTTGATGATGTATTTACAAAAAAGGGGTAAAATTAGGTTTAAGTACAATATAAATGTAGAAAGAGTATGGAAAACTAAAGAAAAGACTAAGATAAACTACTAAAATAGGAGGTTATCAGTATGCTATGCATCCACGTAACACTAAGGTGTACATGAATCTCAAGGAGTTGTACTGGTCGTCAGGTATGAAAAAGGATGTAGCTGAGTATGTGGCTAGATGTAGTGTGTGCCAGCAGGTTAAGGCTGAGCATCAGAAATCTACAGGTACCTTGCAATCTCTTCCTATACCAGAATGGAAATGGGAATTTATCACAATGGATTTTGTGGTAAGATTACCCAGGACACCTAGAGGTTGTGATTTGATATGAATGATTATGGATAGACTAATTTAGCCTGCTCGCTTTCTTCATATTAAGTCAACCTTTGATGTCTCGAAACTTGACTAAGATATCCATGGATGAAATAGCTAGATTGCCTGGTAATCCAATTTCAATCATATCATATTGAGATTCTAAGTTCACATTTAAGATTGTAGAAACAGTTGCATCGTGCTTCAGGCACAAAGTTAAGATTAAATATAACCTTTTCAACCGCAGACGGATGGCCAGTCTGAGAGAACCATTCAGACTCTTGAGGACATGCTGAGAGCATGTGTTTTGCTTTTCAGTGGAAGTAGGGATGAACATTTAAGTCTTATAGAGTTTTCTTAGTGTGAATGTTGAGTTTAGAAATACACAACTGATAATGGTACGGTTTGGGTATAAACCCAGACAATACAGATTTAGTAAACCATTAGATGCATGATTTCAAGATAGTAAGATAGCATTAAAATATGTAAATAAACCTAATTGCATGCTTCCTGTTATGTTAATGTGTATGACTTAAAATTTACATGAATTGACACGTTTCTCTGAGATATCATTAGAAATTCTCAAATACTATTAAATATTTGTGTTATGATACGTAAATAACTCTTAATTGAGTTATGTGATGCATAAACCAGGAATTTGGTTAATATGCACGTTCTTCGAGAAATTTCAGATAATTGAAAAATATTACAGATGGTTTCTTATAGGTGAAGTAAATTACTCTTATTGATGTAATAAGATGTTCAGTTGCATGAATTCAGTATGTATGTGCCAAAATTGATTTGAGTTTGGGATATTTATGAATTTTAAATTTGCCTGCATGTATGATATAAAGATTACTCAGTAATTACAATGATTTTGAATATACTGCTCTGCCAGTTTTAGAATGATACCGTATCGTGATTTGAATTGCAATCAAACAGATGAGATAACTGAAACCCTATGAGTAGGGTGTTGCCATGTGACTAGTGAATGAGATAACCCTAAGAGTAGGGTGTTGGCATGTGATGAATGAATAAGGCAAATGAAACCCTAAGGATAGGGTGTACGATGAATCAAGTATTTTGATATCAATTTTCATTATGAGATGTGATGATGTTTAATAGTTAAATTGCATGATTTTATTTTAGTACCAAATTGACATGCATTCTGTTTATTTAAGAATTTTAGTTTGTCTGCATGTATAGTATGATAATTTCTCGGTAATTACCATAAATTGAGATACTGTTATAACAGTTCTGGAAAGACAATGTTTTGTGGGTTGATCTGGAATCAGATCAGATGTGTCCTAGGTTGAGGGACCAATACAGATGGTTGATAAGAGGATCAAGAAACTCACGAATCGTGAGATACCCGTAGAGAAGGTTTTGTGGAGAAACTACAACCTAGAAGTAACCACATGGGAGTTTTGGGATAGATGTGCGTAACAAGTTTCCTTTTCTCTTTTAGGAATTTCGGGACGAAATTCTTATAAGGGAGGGAGATTGTTACGACCCATATCAGGGTTAGTCAATAAATACCTCGAATTACGTGAAACACCTCAATTAGTGCTAAGTTTTTTTTAAACATCATGAATAATCAAGATAAGCTAGGATGTGAATTAATAGCTGAGATTGAATCACCTGAGGCAATTAATGATAAATTGCAGTGCTAATCGTTAAGTGAATAAGTGCCCAAGAAACGATTTGTATTTTGATTAACTGAGACAAGTTAATCAGCTTGATTTCTTACTTTGAGAGTGTAGAGGACCTTGTGCTTGAAAGTTTTCAAGAAGAATTACTTCAATCGAACAATCGAGTAAAACGTTATAACATTTTTAATTTTCTTGGGCCGATATTGCAATTTTTCCATTTTATTTGCTTTTAACCTTTCCCTTCCCTTATCTTCTTTACAATATACTCACAGAACCGCTTGAAGCGGGGTTCTATTGCGGCGCACAGTGCGCGATCGAGAGAAGCAGAAGAGAATCATTTCAGGGCGAGCTAGGGCGATTCTTGGCCTCGACTCAACGACGCCAGCTCCTTCTCTCCTTCCACCTTCTTCTTCCTCTATCATCTTCCTTCTTCTTTGCCCAACCCGACCTCAACCAGTAGCAGTAGAGCGTCGTAGCGCCGGCTGACCTACAGGTTATAGCAGCAGGTCGCCCGACCAGCAGAGGAGCGGCGACCGTTTAGGGCTTGAGAGGGCCGACTTAGCAGGTGCCCTGCTTCCCATCTACTTCCTCCACCACTTCACCCACCCAGCTTAGCCAGCCGCCTAGCAACTTCGACCAGCAGCAAGCAGAAGCAGTTGTGTCTGCTGTGTATGGCCAGGAGGGGGTATCTTGGTGCGCCAGCAACAGGGAAAACTCCCTTGAGTTCCGAATTTGGGGACCAAGCAAGGTTTGCAGCTATCCGCCATGATTCCGCCGCCAATTTTGCAACCTCTGCTTGATCGTGTTGGGTTTCTGTTTGCAACAGTTGAAAACAAAGAATTCCAAGGTAGAAGACAACCCAATTTCGCCCGGAATCAGACCCTAGACGCATCTCCGGACGAATCCGGACAGACCAAATCACTGTGAGTAGGAGTTCATTTAGTTATCATCATTTAACTCCTTAGTTGGAATTTTTCGGTAAACTGTGCATTTTTCGCTGATACTTGGCTTTTGAACAGCATTTGGCGTTACTTGAATTTTATTTCATAAATTGTTTCCTTATGCCGTTATATGATTTAGTTTAGCATATGATCAGTGTGGATTGAATTAATGAATTTATATGGTTCATTGGAACTTGAAATACGTAATATGCTTAATGAAAATGATGAAATTTCCTGTTTTATGGTTGCAATTTATTTGTTGATTTAAAAATGGATATTTAGCATGGAAACTGGATAAATGACACTGAATCATGTTTAAGGATGACAAATGTTATATATGCGTTTCAAGAAATGTTCAGAATGTGCAGTAAGTATGAAATGGGATATTCTTATTTTAAATGGTTATATGTTAATCAGTTAATAGACTTAGGTGCCCCAACACCGTAGAACCCCATTGCGCAGTCTGTACCTTTGGGGTGAAACGACCGATCTAGCCCTGAGTCTAGATGGTCGGCGACCAGTGTTCAACAATAATCCGTGTGTGTGTCACGGTGGCACTGGAGTAATATAGGGGTTATTCAACAATAATCTGTGCGTGTGTCACGGTGGTAACCCAGACCCTCCGACTGTGCACTACAGGTTGCGGAAGGAGTCTAGAGCACTCAGAGTTAGTGCAGTGAGGCCCTTGAGTGCCTAGGAACTGCAGTGAGGCCCTTGAGAGCCTGAGAGTGCTGTGAGGCCCTTGAGTGCCTGAGGCCCTTGAGAGCCTGAGAGTCCTGTGCAGACCAGGACGGGAAGTCAGACTTAGCATTTTCTGGGTGTGTCGCTAAGTCTTGTACGGTGGGATCGTAGTTCGCTACAGATCTTCATATGCAGAGTGCGCTGCATATGTTTGGGGAATAATAATATAAATATGTAATCATATAGGGTCACAGTAAATTAATATATCCGAACTTTTGTGCCAATTCATTATATCTGTTTATTGGTTTAAATTATCTGTTGTTGCATAGAAATGTGATTATTATCTACAAATCTGCTATGTCATTAGAACTGCCCTGCTTGTACTGCACTTATGTTTTATTTCAATTTTATAAACCTGATGAGTTGTTTAGTGATAGCTAAGTGAAATGCTATTCACTGAGCGAGTAGGCTCATACCTCTACTCAAAACATTTTCAGGTCATCAACATCACAGGAATCTGGAGGATCCTTTCATCCTAACGCTCAGTCTGTAGAAGGTTTATGTAGTTAGTAGTTAGAGGTCTCTTAGTCCTTTCCCCTCAATCTTTGGGACAAGGTGTGGGTGAGAGAGAATGTGTATAAAGATGTAAATTAACTGTTATGCTTTATTTTATGTCGAACAATGTAATATGCTGTAGACTTTCTGTATATTGCTAGTCAGTTTAATAAAAATGCTTTCGCAGTTTGTTTAGTTTCATTTTACATCATAAATCAGATTATCCTATTAATGTCTGTAAAATGTTTTAAAAGTCATGAGTGGTTTGGCTAGGGTGTAATCCCTCCGTCGCGCCCTAATCTCGTGACTAGTGGGTAATGTGAGATCGGGGTGTGACATCTTGGTATCAGAGCATAGGTTGAGTATATGAATACTCTAAGTCAAGGTCAGGGGACGATAAGAGACCAATAGGATTAAGGTTTAAGAGTTTTTCTTCTGTCTGTAATTTTCTAACAGGAAGTGTTCTGTTATACTATTATAGATGGCAGGAAAAGGATGTGGTCACGAGAACCAAGTAAAGAGTTTAAGTTGAGTCGTTAAGAATCATTAAGGTCAAAAGATAAAGTTATAAGTGAGACGAATAATAAATGATGAGTTTTAGCTCTGGAAGGTCTGAGTGTTTAGATACCCTGGCCAGGTGTCTGAATACTTAGATTGACCAGTATCAAGCTACTCTGTCTGTTCTTCTCTGGATGCCCTGGCCAGGTATGCAGAGGAAGGATGGGCTAGAGAGAAACCCTAGAAATCTTAGGGTTATGAGATAAGAAATTAATGTAGAAATAAGAGATTACATATAAGATGTGATTCAACTCTTGTCTATTATTGCTTATTTGATTTAAAGATCACTAGAAATGCTTTTATATGCATAAAAATTAGAATTTTCAGTTTGTAAAGCAAATAAGATTCTTTTATATTGTTGTGTCATGAAGTGAATTGTTTAGTGTTTGTTTTCTTTGTATTAATGTAGACCCAAAATTATGTTTAAATGAGTTTGCCCTAAGTGGATATTCTTTCCACATGTTTAAAATTAATAGGGGTTGATTAATCTCGAGTAGCTCTTGGCTTCAGGACTACAGGTTCGGCCTGGTCCGGATGGCAAGATGTGTTACTGGGATCTAATGACTCCTATTAATAGTATAATAAGAGTAGACTCTGGATAATTTAGACTCACATCATAGTAAGAATGTACATACACTAAGATGTTGAGATATAAGAGAAAGATTAGAACAACTAAGAATTAGTTGGAACTGATATCGGAGACCCAACATTGGGACCTCATATGAGCAATCCTTAATTAGAAATAAAGGAACACAATAAGGGTCAGATTAAATTTAATGATTAGGTGAGAAATACCCTTAATGATACTAATCAATAATGCATAACAAATGCATGGATCAAATACATGATTAGTAAACCCTAGTGGAGGGTGTATCATTGTGAACCCTGGTTGAGGGTGTATCCTTGTGAAACCCTAGTTGAGGGTGTATCATTGCGATTGTTTATAGGCAACTTTATAAGTTATGCCTTAAAATAAGATAAGTCCATATCATGTGAGATAGCTGGACAGTTCTAATGTGTGGCCTATGCATTATATGCTAAGGGTGAGTATTCTGTGATGGAATGCATTAAGAGGGGAAATACCTTAATACAAGATAAAGTTGGTTAACTCAAGAGGGTCTGAATTAATGAGAAATGGGGAACCCTAACCCTAATTTGGGGGAAAAGGGAATGATAAGCCCTGTTTGATAGTGAACCCTAATTCCTGGTCAAGGAATGATGGTATTACTATTGTATCACATGATGTGATGAAAATCTTGAATGACTGATATCATGCCTAATAACCATGCAGGTATGATGAGATGATGAATATAGCCAAGTTTGGGCTGTGACATTTATATAATAAATGTTGATTGGCTTTTTGTGTGTTGATGTTGTTGTTGCTTAATAAAAGTAATAATGTGTACGGATTTTATGAACCATGTGAATAAGTTGTTGCCTAGTGAGAGGTGACAAGATGTGAATGGCCTTGTGAGCCATGTGAATAAGTTGTTGCCTAGTAAGAGGCGACAAGATAAGAATGGCCCTGTGAGCCATGTGTGATGCCTGGGTAACAAGTATCATGTTTATTTGTAGCATTTGTGTTAATAAGTTATGCTAGAGAACTTGGTTGATGTTACATTTCTGTTATATATCTATAGTTCATTGATGATTATCCATATCTGTTGTATTCATTACAAGTAGATGGATGAACTTATGAGATCTAAAGTTTGATTAAGTTGTTGCCTAGTAGATGATTATTCATATCTGTTGTATTCATTACAATAGACAAAATAGCATGGTTGGAAAAATGGTGGAGGAGGGGAGTGCGGCGGCGGGTAGCGACCAAGGGGACGGAGGGCGTGCGACGCCGGCGGATGGCCAAGGGGGCCACGTCGACGAGCGGAGGTCCATGAAGGCTGCTGTGGCTACAGACGATCGGTTGAACGATGTTCAGGAAATCCAGGAAGGCGGGGAGAGACGGGGTCAAAACCCTAGGGTTGCTTCAGTCTCGGACGTGGCGAACACGAAGGATGGAGAAGGTGACAAACTCAGGCTCCCACACGTAGGAATCGAGTTCCGATTCGGTGATATGAGGGGTCCTTCGGGCAGCACAACCGCAGAACCACAAGGGCGGCAGGGACACGTCCTGGAGAGCGGCGATGATGCAAGGAGGCCGGAAGGAAGCAGCGCCCCTATCTTCCAGTTCCCGCCGCTGCATGGGCTTCACCAAGCAGGAATGCAACAGGAGGCGAAGACCAGTGGTAACGCATGGGCTTCGAGCAGTGTGAGATCTGGAAGCACGGCCACCGATCAAGGTACCTCAGACCTTTTCCTAAAAAAACTCTTTGAGGAACACCTGAATCCAAAGGCGGTGAGTCTAACTTTCATTGATGATAAGCCAGATATCATTGTCGATCCTATGGAGGAAGAGTTCCTAATAATACCGTGGCAATATGTCGTAGTGGTGAAAGCCATGGGAACCCAGATTGGATACATGACTCTACATGATCGGTTACGAGCTATGTGGAGCCTTGTTGGTAAGTATAATATATACGAACTCGACCTCAATCATTATGTGATACAGTTATCGTGTCGCCGTGATTATGAGATGGCCATGACTGGGGGGCCTTGGAAGGTCTTCGAATGCAATCTTCTAGTTTGGGATTGGACCCCAACGTTCATGCCGTCGCATGATTTGCCAAGGAAAATAGTATGTTGGACGAAGATCCTCAATCTACCTCTTCATCTGTACGTCCAGACCATGTTCGACTGCATTGGGAAGACGTTGGGCCGACTGGTCAAGGTAGATGAACATACAATCAAGCGGACGAGGAGTAAGTTTGCTAGATTGGCTATAGAAGTTGACACTACAAAGCCGCTTGCACCGTACATTCATATCAATGGCATTGATTATGAAATCGAGTATGAAGGATTCCCTTACGGCTGCGCCAAGTGTGGAGAGGAGGGTCATACATCACAAACATGTGAATCGATCCGAACTGAGAACACAACTACTGTTGAGAAGGAGCAAGACAAGACGAATAGCGGGAGCCCTACAGAATCGGAGAGTACACAATGGCAGAACCAACGTGTTAGACGTCGAAGGCAGGGGAGAGAACCGATTGGTAAACCCCCTGACAAACCAAGGGCTAATTATAATAAGTATGAAGACCTCCCAGAAGATAACGGTGATGATAGTGTTGAGACGAGTGGGCACAAACAGACTACAGCAGACGGAGTAGCTCGAGCAGCCAAAGTGTGGAAAAAGAAGACAAAGAAGGACACTATTGTTACAGCTGCACAAAAAGTTGAGGTTCTAAAAGATATAAATAATGACCAAGGGGCGAGTAGCAAAGCACAGGTACGCGAAAGTAATATCAAGCAGAAAGAAGATCACACAATGGCTGACCCGGATATAGATGAAGTGGTTGAGATTCTTTCCATTTCCGAAGATGAAGTGCTTACTGATATTGCAGAACCAAAGAAAGATGACAGGAATATCATACCTATGACGCAACGCCTCTCTAAAGAGCATAAAGGTTCCCAGAAGACCAAGATTGGCAAAGTTTTCAAAGGCAGTGGCACCAGGATGAAGAGGCCCGGCATAGAAACATCGAGTGTTGAAGGCATACGTAGAAGCCCTAGGTAGCGGGGCGTACCAGATTGCGTAGCAGTAGTGGAAGTTTTGAAGACTGTTGTTAACAAAGAAAATGAAGAACCGTCCCAGTAAGCGATCCTCTTGCTGTTCTTCAGTTCTGAGTGGTATACGATGAAGATCCTTTGCTGGAACATCCGTGGTATAGGCAAAGCTGATACGTGCAGAGTCCTCAAAGAATATATTTCTATTCATAGGCCCTTGATTACTGTCATTCTCGAACCTAGAATCAGTGTTGCTAAGGCAGTAGCCACCATTCCAAAATTGGGGTTCTCTAATTCTCATAGATCTGAAGCTCGTGGTTTCTCGGGGGGTATTTGGGTTTGCTGGAGTGCAGCCAATTGTACAGTCGACATTATAAATACCCATCGCCAGTTTGTGACTTGTAGAATTAACAACTCTTTCTTTGCTACTTTCATCTATGCGAATCCACATATACAGATTCGGAGTCTAATCTGGAAGCATATTGTAGAGCTTGGTGATAGATACAAGGAACCTTGGTTGGTTGCAGGAGACTTCAACACTACTATTGCCCCAGCTGAAAGGATTGGTTATCTCACTTTCAATCATAAGGAAGCGCACAGCCACTATGATGCAAGCAGGTTTAGCTGATATTGGCTTTTCTAGACAGAGATTTACGTTCCGCCATGGCCTGAAACAGAGTAGACTGGACCGGGGTCTAGCGAACAGTGTGTTCGTCATGAGTTTCCCCAATGTTTCTGTGTTACATCTACCGAGAATAGAATCTGATCACTGCCCCTTATTGATCAATATGACCAGGCGAGCTACTGGTCCTGGGCGCTTCATGACTAAAGCTTCCTGGCAGAAAGAACCGACTTTCAAATCTTGTCTTGATAAAATATGGCGTAAGGATTTGAACTTCCAGAATGCTCTTAATATTGCTAGCCCACACCTGTGCTCTTGGGACGGGGAGCTGAAAAAAGCTAAAAGGGCCAACAAAGACAGGCTGATTCGTAATATTGAAACGCTCCAGAAGAATCTGGCATCCAGGTATGACGATACTACTGATAAGTTGTGTTTAACTATGCAGGAAGAACTTAACATTCTATTGAAGAAGGAGGAGGAGGATTGGAAACAAAAAAGCCATATAGACTGGCTCAAGGATGGTGACACTAATTCCCGGTTTTACTATGCTTATGTCAACCAACGAGCAAGAACGAATAGGTGTGAAGCCATCAAACATCCGAGTGGAGGCTGGATTACGAACAGCACGGAGGTTTTTAAAGTGGTTACCGAGTTTTATATAAAACTTTTCACTACTCCTAGCAGCGTCCGCCATTCAGCCATAGAACGGATCCCTGGGTCGTTTGAAACTATGCCCGCAGTTCAATATCAGTTACTAGCGAGGGAGGTTCATACGAAGGAAGTAGAGGATATTCTGTTTTCTATGAACCCGTACAAGGCAGCTGGTCCAGACGGTACCACCACTCAATTCTTACAGGCCAACTGGGCGTATGTCAAGAAGTCTGTTGTTAAAACGGTTCAGGAAGCTATACACTCTAATAACTTAGATGACCAGCTATGTAATGCTATCATTGTGCTTATTCCTAAGGAAAAGAAGCCTGTCTGCAGCAGTCAATTCAGGCCCATCTCCCTCAACAACACTATTCTCAAGCTTTGTTCTAAGGTGGTTGTGGAACGTCTAAAACAGTGGATTCCTAAATGGGTCAGCCCGGTACAGAGTGCGTTTGTTCCGGGAAGGAAAATTTCTGATAATATTACTGTTGTACAGGAGATCATCCATACGATGAAAAGAAGGAACTCGAGCAAAACTATGGCCATCAAAGTCGATCTCACTAAAGCATATGATAAAATGTCTTGGAGTTTCATTCAGGATACGATTGGGAAAACTGGTATTCCGACCAACTTACAAAGCTATATCATGGATTCCATCAGGTTGGGTAGCTCTCAAATTGCTTGGAATGGAGCGACGACACCTCTCTTTAAACCCTCTAGAGGATTACGCCAGGGAGACCCCCTAAGTCCTTATATTTTTGTGTTGTGCATTGAGAGGTTGAGCCAACTGATCGATCAGTTTGTTGTTGAGAGGAAATGGCAGCCCGTGCAACTTGGCAGAGGAGGACCGCAGATTGCTCACTTGTGCTTTGTGGACGATATCATTCTGTTCGCCAGAGTGAATGAATCCAACATAAAGACCATTATGAAGTGCTTTAAATTATTTGAAAAAGCATCTGGTCAAGCTATTTCTGTAGAAAAAACTAGAGTTTTCTTCTCTAGGAGTGTTTCGAGCCAGGAGGCTGATGTTATCTGCCGCAGAAGTGGATTACAAAGAACCCAAGATCTGGGGAAGTACCTTGGTGTACCTATCATTCATAACCGGGTTAGCAAGAACACTTATAATGAAGTCTTGGAGAAGGTTACGAAATCTATTAACTCCTGGATGGCTAGAAGTTTATCTATGGCGGGACGGGTTACTTTGGCTAAAAGCACTCTTACTGCGATTCCTACTTATGTTATGCAAACGGCTAAGCTGCCCATACACTTATGCAACAGGATTGACGGTGAAATAAGAAGGTTCATTTGGAATGGGGGGAGGAGCAAAAGGGGTGTTCCGCTCATATCCTGGAGCCGCATTACCAGCAGGAAGATTCATAGTGGTCTTGGGATCAAATCTATGAGAGAGTGGAACCAAGCCCTTCTTATGAAGAACAGTTGGGACATCTACAACAATAAAGGGACTATCTGGTGTGAGGCCATGAAGAAGAGAATCCTGAAAGATACGCAAAGTCCTTCCCAGAACATGTCGCAGTTAGCTCGTAATGTTGTTCTTTCTAAACCGTTTATGGAGGCAAATACCTACATGAGTCCCGTAAGCGGTAGCTCCATCAATGTGTGGCATGATAAATGGTTACCTATTGCTAGCTCGTTAAGTGATCATGTTCTACATCCTATTCCCATTGAACTGGATGATTTAGTAGTGAGCAGCTTAGTCAACATGGAGGGACAATGGGATCGCAGCTTCTTGGAACAATGGTTGCCAGCTGAAGTTACCAAGATTATCTATACTTTCGACCCTCCAACTGATCCGGCGGCTAAAGATGTTCGGGTGTGGACTCTCAATGAAGGTGGAAGTTATATTGCAAAGACGGCATACTAAGCTTTAAGAGCTGCAACTGCAATTAAAAGGCAAGGTCAGTGGCAATGTATTTGGCAAGCACAAGTGGCAGCACATGTTAAAATGTTTATGTGGCTTACTGCTAATGGGGCGCTTCTCACCAATCACAACAGGAAACGTCGTAAGATGACGCTCAATGCTGCTTGCACCCGGTGTAATGCTGAGGAGGAAACCATCCTCCACGCTCTTCGGGACTGCCCAAAGACGAAGAGTGTGTGGCAGGCTATCCTGAACTATGAGCACACTCATCGGTTATGGACCGTTGATAACCTGGACCAGTGGTTTCATATGAACGTCAAGGGGTCCGATACGCACAAACATATCTTCTTCATTGTCTGCTGGAGCATGTGGAAGCAGCGTAACCTATGGGTTTTCGAAGGGAAGGAGCATAATCTTCAACACACTATAAACCTCACCAATCACGAGATCATGATGAACAACAAAGCATGGAACACTTCCGGCAATAGCATGGAACAGGATGAGTGGCGCAGGTCCGAGATTCTTAACCCAGGCTCTATCCGCTTCAATACGGATGCTGCTTGGAAGAGGGGCAAGGGCGCTATATCAGTTGTCATTACAAATTCTGATGGCAATTGGATTAGTGGCGTTGGGCAGCTTGTGACGGCTAGGAGTCCGTTGGAGGCGGAGCTGTTGGCGATCGGGCTTGCTGTTAAAATTGTGGAGAGGAGTACGGCGCACAATGTTACGATTATTACAGATTACCGGTAAGTTGCCACTATGTTAGCGGATGATTACTGGAACTATCCTAGGTATGCTAACATCATTAGAGGCATTCACTTGATCAAGAAGGAGGACACCGAGATCTTATATTCTGGTAGGAAAAACAACAGGCAGGCGGATGCGCTTGCTAAGTACCATTCGAAACAGAGCATGGGTTATACCCATTACAAAAACCCCCCTAGATGTGTGCTAGACACTGGTCAAGCACATTCATGTAATGGTAGTAGTACTACCATGTTTCAATTTCTGCAGTTTCCTAATAATTGTAATGCTACTTTTAATTTCGCTTGCATGAGGTGGGCAAGATGAATAAGATGACCGCCTGACTTACCAAAAAAAAAAGAAATCTCACTTCAATTCCTAATCCAGTTCTGATGTTATAAGTAGAGAGACATCTTCTCTCCTATTGGATTTAACTCCTATTAGGATTGACAACCAACAATATCAAGTCATATTTAAGTCCAAATCCAATTAGGACATGGGTCGGAACAATCATTTTCCAACACTATCCCCGTCCATGATCTAGGTCTAGTTTATGTGTTAAGTTGGGGTTGCTTGTCCCTATATAACCATCTTGGTTTGGTTGTTTCTATTAAGGAAACCTCTTATATCGCAAGCCACATAATTTGGGTTTCTTTCTTTGCGTTTTTATGAAATAAGTGATTTTGCCTCTAAGTGATGTCAACTTTTTTATTGGGGAAAGATAATGTCAAGACTATATCGGCACCACCATGGCCAGCACGCTGTGTGTACACATCACATTAAGGCCCTATTTGGTAGGGTGTATTATTTTTGTTTTAACTTTCAAACTCATCATTTTTTAGATAATTTTTCATTTGGTAGGGTGTAGTAAGATGTAGTTAGATGATTTATAACCCCACCTAACTACACACTTGACCTGCAAATCCTGGAAAATGTACCACCTCCTAAAACTGTGTGGTCAGGTGCAGTTCTCGGCTGGCCTCATTCACCGTGTTAATCCATATACAGCTGGCACCATATTTCCCGACGACCTCATGCAAATGATGCTCCTCCGGTCCCCACTCCCCAGCTCCCTGTTGCCACCCCCTCCCCCCCCCCTCTCATCTCTCACACGTGTCTCTGCTTATCGTTCCGGTGGACCATTTGTACAGCCTTCGTGGCTATTTCCAGAACTATACCAAATAGATGAGATCAATTTCCTTGATTTAGATCACATCATACCAAATAAAATCTTTGTCGTTCTAACTATACATATTTGTTTTCCACACATTTTAATTCACTCAATTCACACCTATTACACCCTACCAAACAGGGCCTAAGGTACTGCATACCATAGTTAATCGTTGAGTTCAATAGTACAATCATTATTTTTTATTGGAATCGCGAAGAAGAATAAAAAAGCACACGCAACAGCGTTTGTTAGGAACCACCAAAATATCCGGTCAATTTGACTGAAAGAAAAGTAAGAGTTTTCATCCCATTAAGAGGATTGAACTTGGGCCATGTTGGGGTGGTTCGGTCTGGAGATTGCTGACGCAAATATACTCCGCAATTGAAATGACGACTACTATACTACCCTCGAGTTGACTTGTTGACATCCAACGAACTGTCATTTGTCTTAGTGTCCGTAGTCTTGCTACTGATTTGAGTTAATAATGCAGGAGTTGTCAGTACAACACTGGTAAGGTGTAGTCAGATGCAGTTTGTTGAATTAAAAATTGGATCAACCATAATTATCTATTTGGGGCTGCTTCGTTTTGTTTGGTTGGGTGTAAGGGAAATTCGTTGGTTTGATCTGCAAGTATTTGGTAGATTCTCGTATGGCCCGGGGCCCCACTACAAAGGGAGAGAGAGATCTGACAATCTTTAATTGCTACTGCCTGAGCCGGTGGCCCCACTTGGCAGGTTGCTTTTCTTTATACAACAGCTATTGACAGGCCCGTCCCCGCACAAACTACACCCGACCGCGGCCATTTCAGGCGCGGTGCCAATTCGCTGATTTTGGGCCGAATCAGGTAGTGTTGTGATGTTGAAAATCACTCAACTGCGTCGTTTACATCCTACCAAGTGAAAACCAAACTGAAAAAAAATGTGAATTTAAACATCATACAAAACAAACCACATTCTATCAAACTGGCCCTTAAAGAACTGAACTGTATGCATGCTTGTTTGGGTGTGTAGCGCGACGGGCGAGGAGATTGCAATGCGAGTATACTCTGCAAAACAAATTGACGACTCCGCATCTACTCTCAAGTTGATTCGACGAGGACGACCAAGAAACGGCCATTTTGCTTTTAGTATTATTGCTAATTATGATACTATTCTAGTCTATTCTTCCCTTCAATTCAACTGGTTCGTCAATGAATTCAGGTAGCTACATTTCAGCATTGTATTAATGGCACGCATTTCTCCATCCAGTGACTATATTCCGTAAGCAGAGTGACCAGCGACGTGGACAATGTAAAATTGAGAATGGACGCATTGGATTAACAGCGTAAAACAAAAAGTGCGGCGCATTGATCGATGTGGGTTCCATGACAAGGAATGATCGATCAGTGTAGTGGTTCTCCCGTTTGCTAATCTAGTCTCCAGCTTTCAATCCATTCCCTTCCCTCACTTTAAGACAATGCACACACGGGATCAACCCAATCACCCGGTTTTACCTACCTTATCGTTGGGTTCCAAGACGGCAGTTAGGGCCGGTCTGGTTGGCTGTAAAATCAACCCATTGCATGAGTTGAAAAATAGGAAATCCAATCCGATTAGTTGAAACTGCAACTTTTTTATTTGGTTCCAAAGAAATTTAACTGGACGAGTTGGTATTCTTCAGTCTGGTTGAAACTGCAGGCACATGCATCCACGTCGGGGTACCCTCTCCATCTTCACTATACCATTAAATCAGTAGAAAGAAGCGCGGAACCCCCCTGCTTGTGGGAGCCGAGGAAGCAACGGAAAATGAACCGCGACTCTTTTGAGCGCAGTTCCTTTTCACATATTTTGTACATGTCCTAGAATTAGCAACAGTTTCACTTCTGACCGTCAGTTGTAATTCGGTCAAACCAAACGTGTTGAATTGCAACTCACATTGAATTAGAACTGCTCATGTTGGAATTCATCCCAACCAGACAGGCCCTCACACCAACAAGCTTTCATTTTGCTTAAAATTTCTAATTCTGATATTGTACTTTTTGTTTCCTTTCTGCAGGTTTATTCCTTGATCAATAATGAGTCTTTTGTACTGTTTTGACTGCTTCAGTGACCACTGGTGGTACAGGTCAAAATCACATCGATCATATTCACGCATCTGCAAGCTGACAAAGCTATACGGATTGGAGCGAACGACTTAATTAAACCGGCGTCATCCAATTAAATACGAGAATGAAAGAGCAGAACAAGCTAGATCAACAAGCGCCCGCCGGCGGATTCCACGACAAGGATCCATGATCCTTGTTTGCCAATCTCTACTCAGCTTTAGTTCTTTTTTAACCATGCCCGCTCCCCCCACCCGACAGTCCACTCGAATCTCGGGAAAATACACCAGTAACATTTGCAGTCGTTTTTATATTACTACTCATGCAAAAGTCATACAAAATCTATTCAAAGTACATACAAAGTGTAGAGAATTATTAAAATTTAAATTTTTAAATCTCGTATATAACAACAAATCTCTTCAAATATCGCTTTCTTGTTCATTTCCGCTAAGTACAGTACTCACTCTCTTGTTCTTGATTTAAGTTTATCAAAGTCTTACCAAATCATTTCAGTAAGTACAGTATCCCACTATGATTTTCATTTCTGTAAGAAGCAAATGTATAGTACCTACCAAGTACAATACTCGGTGACTAGTACATTTCCGCCAAGTACAGTACTCACTTCTCCTCCCTGTTTATTTTCTGTCAAGTACAACACTCACTCCCTTACTCTTGATTTAAGTTTGTCAAAGTTGTAGTACAGTACCTACCAAATCATTTCAGTAAGTACAATATCTCATTATGATTTTCATTTCTGTAAGAAGCAAAAGTACAATATCCAACAAATTATTAATCACTTATACAATTCAACAATAAGTATTGTACCTAAATATTATTCTCATATTATTAACAAACATAATTACGCCTACTCAACAAGACATTAGTCACCCATGTGGTCCATTTCCAAGTACATTAACCAAAACTATTTACATGACTAGAACATTGAATTAGTAAGTACAATATCTCACTATAATTTTTATTTCAGTAAGAACCAAAAGTACAATATTTATTCAGTGTTGGGCGAAACTGGTTCAACATGAACAAATAGTACGTACAATACTTAGAGGAAAATCAAAGTTTGAGAAAAAATACATGTGGTAAATTTATTTTTGGTGGAGAAATAATCTATCTCTTGTATAGTTTTTGTATGTAGAGACATGCAGAATAAAGTGGTTGCAGATATGGCTTTAAATGGTAGTGGGACGTTGCAGATATGACTTTAAATGGTAGTGGGGTGCAACAGGTATTCCCGAAGTCCGGGTAGGCGTCCGGATGGGGCACCGGTTATGTGTAGAATTTTTCTTATATAATACACGAGGCAGATACATGTGCTCCCCTATCATCAATTTTAATTAGTTATCTTGGGGTTGTCTACCGGTTATTAGTTATAATGACAGGTAAGATCGAAACAAGGATTATAAACCAAAATAGCACGATTTCATAAAAATATGTACTGAAATAGCACCATAGTCATCTTAATTCCCGAAATAGCCCACTTTCCAGAGAAAGCGCCAACATTTTTGGCGTTTTACTGTATCCGGGCTGAAAGCGCCAAAAAAATGGCGTTTTCAGCTGAAAGTGCCAAAAAAATGGCGTTTTCAGCTGAAAGCGCCAAGTTTTTGGCGTTTTTCATGCAAAAGCGCCAAAAATTGGCTTTTTTTTTTTTTTTTTTTTTAACGCTTTTACATTGAAAACGCCAAAAACTTGACGCTTTCAGCTGAAAACGCCATTTTTTTGGCGCTTTTGGCCCCCGGATACAGTAAAACGCCAAAAGTGCTGGCGCTTTCACCCGAAAGTGGGCTATTTCGGGAATTAAGATGGCTTTGGTGCTATTTCAGTATATATTTTTATCAAATTGTGCTATTTTGGTTTATACTCCTCGAAACAATGCATGCAGGCTTTCAGCTAATAATTGTTGTTAAAGGCAAAGCTCCAGAGTAACGGTCTCTTTCCCCGAACTTTCAAGCACTCGTGCGGATGCGACAAGAGGGATTATTATTTTGACTCGGAGAGAATCCTGACAAACAGCGCCAACTGGCAAGAAGAGATCCAGAATCCAGGAGAAGGGACCAGGAAGGAAGCTCAAGCTTAATCAGCTTTGGGACGATCGATGTGGGATCATCTCTGCTCTCTCCGTTTCTTCTCATTTGTGGTTGAAGCATATCAACAGCTCACATGGGAATGGGATCTACTGACTACTGATGAGAACAGGGTATGAAGGATCCTGTCTAGGTTCGACCGCATGCATGTGTTCATTTCTGATAATTAATCATCAACAAATAAGTGGATTTAAATTAGGTTGTCGCCTGCAGCATGCATGATAAGTTATTAGCTTATTGTGGCCACCCACGCCAGTTGGCAAGGACGCGTCCTCGAGGGGATTGATGATGCAACCAAGCAAGGTGTTAATCTTGAAGGACAGAAGAGGGAGAACAACAAGATCAGCCATCGATCGTTCGTACCGACTGACGAGCCCATGCCAATGCTACGCGGACGGATCAGACACCATCAGATCAGCACATATCTGATGAGATCCTGTTCAAGGACCCGAAACAACTGGACTCGACAATGGCAGGCAAGGTATCGAAAGGACGCTTCATCATCCATCGTCGACCGAAGAGGAATCAAGTCCTGTCCAGCTGGGTTCATTCGTACCACTGACGGTACTACACTCTGCCCCCCAAGCCGAAACCCCGATTTCCAGAATCCTGCGGCAGTATAGTACTGGTTGAGCAGTCGTTGTTGAGTCCAGGGAGACTGACGTAGAGATCTATCGGGGACGGAGTTGGCGCGCGGCAGGTCCACGGGATCCTGAGCTCCCATCCCGTCCTGCTGCCTTCCCAACCTACGCTGTATACCCCACTCCCACGAGCGCACGAGTGGGCTGGAGGATATAGAATGAGAAGATCCAGGTGACGAATGCACATTCTTTATATAATTGCTATATTTTCTGTTGATGATAATGGAGAGCCGTCGGGCTGGGGAGAAGTACCGAGACAAGTTGCTGCATCTGGCCTGCGTGAACCCAACTTAATTAGATGGCTAGGCTGGCGGTACTACTGTACATGTGCACAGGAGGACTGGATTGTTTGATTTATTTAGGTCCCCCATGGCTTGATTTGACCGGACAATTACTGCACGGAGGGCTGTGATTAGATATAAATCTGCAAGAGACAAAAAGGATATCATTTCTGACCCCATTTCTTGTTCATATAACAAACTTCTTCTTCCAATGGCGACAGATTGACCCCCGGCACTTTTGAGTAGCTCACATGGAGAATGATAACATTGTAGAGGTAGATAGCTAAACTATAAAAGGGATGGAATGAAGTTGCAATGGTGAACGTCCACTGCCGTCCTTTGTACTTGGATGCATTACTCTACATGTCACTTGGAGACGTGATGCAACCCATGTTGAAAATAAAAAAAACTCGATGCATAATTCAACTCCCGTTGGACAATGCCCAGACATGGGTTTATATAGATAATATAAGGGAAGCCCTAATTAGCTTATTTCCACTCAAGACCAAACTAAAATAAGAATTTGAAACCTATTAATTAAGAATTTACAAGTAAGTCCCTAACATTGCATTTATATCCTAAAACCGAAACAATTGCATAATAAGCCCTGAATCAAAATAAAGGCTCAACAACTAAATAAAAGACTAAACACAAATAAAAGATAAATCATGAAACACTCTAAACAAGAGGTCTGAAATCATGTTCAAACTTTGGATGCGCATGTTGTCCTGCATCAAGACACTAGCAACCCGCCATTGTCCCCAACTGGGTCAGGTTCACTGCAGCAAGAAATATTTATGGGTTCTCTTTTTATGGGACTCTTGTCATTATCATCGGTTTTCTACTTGGGAGACTCATCAAACCTCTAGATTTTGAGAGTTGTTGGTCCCTTGACCCCTGTCCTTCGGGTTGTAATGAGGTCATTCTCCATTATCGGGACATGTTGAGGGTAAATGTTAATCCCTTGCGAAGGATCTGGGAGCTAGATGATGATCCCATCATCAGCACACCGCTTGAATACCTAAATAAGGAGATTTGCCATGATGATCCTTCCTTTAATTCTCTTGGTGCTAGGCTCAATCACCCCTTCACATGCTCAACAACATGCAACAATGAAAGTGGACCTCTTTTGGATCGCACACCCTGATGCTCCCCAGATCACTCCCTCAACAAGTATCCCCTCAGAAGTAGAGATCTCAGAGGATGAAGATTCCCATCAAACCATGTCGATTCTTCTAGTCAACAAAATCAAAAGTGGTGAGAACTTTTCCTATCATGTCTCTGCTCATGCAGTTTCTGATCACTTAGTTTCAACCCTAACTTTGTTAGTTCCAAAGTGGAAGGCAAATTCTTTAGGAAAAGAGTATTGGTAAAATTATTTTAAGATGAACCCCCATGGAAATTAGTGTTTTATAAAAAGAAATATCATAAAAAAGTTTTCCATTCAAACACTTTAACCTTGTGGGATATGAACATTATGGATGTCAATACCCTAAGTTTTGCTTCCACTGCAAAGGTCTAGGACATTTCTCTTATCTTTGCCCCTTGAAAAATGTTAAAATTGTTTGTAAGGTTCAAACTTTGTAATCCCATATGAGCCACCACCCCTACTACTAGATACCACAACTATTTGGAATTTATTGTGGTACTGAACCATTGTGTCCTCTCATGTCTCTAAACCATTGTGTCCTCTCAACACCCACCAAAGCTCAAAACATTACACTTGAATATTTATGTAATTATCCCCCTTAGAGGAAGGACAATTGAATATCTCTTTCCATAACTACAATTTAGACCCCTCTACAACTGCTACCATATGTTACATTCACCCTTATACCTCTATAAACATATCCTATGGTGTTGAGCCTTCTAAGGTATATGTTTGTCTCCTTCCTCCATACATTCATATGAATTCTACCTCGAACCTCAGGACGGATCCTAACTTCACCGACTATGCTAAACCTATTACTCTAGACCTTTTGAGCAATGCAATGAGACTCACGTAAAGTCATGGATAATTGTAGCCTTATCATCATTGTTCATCTTGACAAAAAAAAGACATCAAGGCCAATTATCTAGATATTGTTGGTTCTCGACCTCACTTAGATCCTAGCTTCTCTATTTCTCATCCACAAATATTTTCATTGCATCAACTGATATATACTCTTCCCTAAGGCTAGATGTTGCAACATACAGAAGGTATACTTCTCACTGTCCCTAATAGTGAGGATGGTTTCTTCCATGCCACTATCAGCAAATGGTTGATGGATGTAGGTGCTTTTGAAGTGCCCAACATGGCCTCTTACTGGTTTTCTATCTCGAGTCTACTACCTTACATCTAGGATGATGACACTAGTAAAATCATTTGTGCTATTGTGGGTGCTCATCTTTAGTATATGATGCTCATACCTCCCTTAACTGCTAACAAGGTTTTTGCCTCATTTCCATCCCTAATTCCACTCAAATCCAACCTAGGTTGAAGATAAGAGTGGGACTTCATTTACTCTTTGCAGTTAGCAGTTGAGGAACCTTATAAATCTCCTTCCTTTTTTGACAAACATTATGATCATTCTTTAACATGGCTATCCCACAAGCCTCGTCTGGCTACTTTTTCGAAGGAGGTCGGCCCTTAAGGCTTCCCCCCACCCATTCCACATAAAATTAATGTTTAGGAGAGGAAAGATAAATAGTTCCAACAAAACAACAAGTCCATACCACTTTTCTCTCAAACCAGTTCCCATAATCCTCACAAACAAAACCTTGAAACGTCTCCAGACTTTAGCGATAAAAGATCTATATTTTCCAATCTATTCAACCCTCAAGCCCCATGTATCACCTCCCAGCACTGTCAATCTCTCGATACCGACTTTGGTGATATCCTGAGTGATTATAGCCTAACATAAGAAGGGAATATTGGATCTCATGTGGATCCTAAAGTGGACACGATGATAGAAAAGATCACTTCTGGCCTTCTTGCTAAAATGAGCAACATTAACAGCCTTCCCAGACCCTCAACACCCTTTCTTTCTCAGGGTGTCTCATCTAATATGGGTATTATTGTCCCTCTTAATTTTTGAAAGACTTAAATCAATGAATAATGGGCTCTTTATGACTTTAGGTGATATTTCCCACCTAACTCATTTTCTTAATGATATTGGTTTTGATCATGCTAATAACTCCATTGCAGCGGAAACAAAAATTTTCTCCCCAAACCCAGAACAAGGAAACGTGTCAACGTCTATACAATAGGAAAGGATGGTTTGTGGAATCATACCTTGTCCCGAGGCTTGCTCGGCGACAATACCCCGCGCCTTGCGCGGTCTTCACCTGCTGTCTTGGACGGTGTCTGTGCAGCTCCTGGTCGCACCGGGACTAACAAGATTGAAGGTTGTCCTCCTAATAGCAGAAACCTCCCGCCTCTGAAGTAGTCCACATGGACCACCTGGAACTCCAATCTCCTTATCCCAGAAGGAATTGGAAGGAGTCACACCCTCCTGTCAGCGTACTAGTCGCCGACACACTCTCCTGCCACCAATTGCTTTCTACAGTTGTCTTTCCCCTATTGTACCTCCCTTATCAGGTAGCACTTGCTCGGGCTCTCTCTCGGTTACCAAAACCAGAGAGAACGACAACTTCACAGAGCAACTGGTTGTACTGGGTTGTACTTTGAGAATCCCCCAATACCCCTATATATAGGAGGGTCATGGGACAAGGTTCTCTATCCCGGGCAATGTGGGACTAAAAGCAGGAGTAGAAGGGTTCGAGATTTTCCACAAAAACAACCAACTCGCAACCTGAACCGATCGTTTCACAACTGAAATGGTCGGTTGGGGACCTGAGCCAGTCAGTTGACACCTCAACCGATCGGTTGGGACCCATGAACCAATCGGTTCACATCTGAACCGGTCAGTTCGTGGTCCTGATCAGTTCCCGATTGACTTTCCATCTTTTATTTCTAATTGATATCGAATACCAATACCTCTTCCAATCAAATTGGATAAGTGAAATACAAGGAAAATTCTCACCAATCCTACTTTCCCAACTTGCTCAGTTGCAACAGATGAACCGATCATTTCAACACTTGAAGCAATCGTTTCACCCTGACCATGAGCCGATCGACTCACAACTTAAGCCGATCGGTTCACCAAGCTGAGCCGATCGGTTCATCACATGAACCGATCGGTTGGGAGTGCAGATTGTGTAGAATCAGTCAATTGCAGTTTCAATCAATCTGATACTTTAATCAATCAGTCCAACACCTTGAACATTATGATACTGAGCTATCAATTGATTGAGTGTTTAATTGAACTACTAAACTCCTTTAGCAATCAATCTAAACATTGTTTGTGGATAAAACTCCTCTTCCAGGTTAAATCCTATGTGTGTGACCTTACAGGTCCATTTCACGTTGGCAGTGAAAGTCCATAACACTTATGACTTCACAAGCAAAGAGCGGTGCCTAGTCACACATCAGTGCTACCCAAGTGAAAGTAGAAAGTTGGAGAACAACTTTCAATCCTACAATCCGTGAATGATGTTACAGCGAATGTATAATTCCTTTATCACTGATATCCTGAATGAACTCGAGGCATGGAACAGTCATCCAATCAACGTTCATTCACTTTCTTGATCTCAAAGTAGATTGGAAGAGATATGTATGACATCAATATCACATACTGATTCACACATGCATGCGCACGCCTATTTCAATCATACTCATCAAGTGGCCTTGGATATCAAACTCCCTCAGGAGGGACAAATCCCATATCTATCACTCATCCCTCAAAAGCCCCATGTGTCAAAGCCACCCAATCATCACCTTTATAACAACCCATGTTTCAGGACTGTGTTTGATGATGTCAAAGTGTGCCCAACGACATGTGTCAAGTGTAGTGATTTTAGGTCAAATAATCACACTCACCACCATCACTATGAGTACTGACTGTGACTACCATATCATGGTTCCATGTGTCAAACTCACGGTGGGTCTGTCCGGTACACTTGTTCTCTAACAAGTACCTATGTGTTTGGTTTGATATCTCTATATCATGACTAATGAGATTCTGTCATCAACCAACACCACAATCTAGTCTTGTGTGTCATTGTTGTCTATCTACCTTCCACAATGACATCTGACTAGGGACATAACAAGAATGTACAAACTCTTAGCATTCGTATGATCTCATCATTCAGGTCCTTAACCTGAAAGCATACGTCATTGAGTACTGTCATTCTCTAGACATTCAATCTGTTCTATCACTATCTCATATGACTGAACCAGAAAGAATTGGAAGCTTGCCTTTGATGTTTATCAAATCAATCTTAATGTATCCCACCAATCATCCCATGATTGGCTCTCAGGGCATACATACCAACAGACTCCCACTTGCACTGTGAGCCAATCACCCTTGAATCATATTCATAGTGATCTTCAAACATGTCCCACATGTTTCTCTGCTCTAGTGCGATCATAGTGAGTAATGGAAAGACCTTGCTAAAGTCAGTATAAATTGCATGTCTCTCATCTCTTCGTTGTACGTCATACGTATGAGATGGAGTTGTCGTAATATGCGATCTAGTATTCCTTTGCTAACCTTTACCCACATTGCATGATCAAGGATTCTGTACTTGTCATCAAAGAGCAGAATATATATAAGTTCATCTCATGAACTTCCAGATCCATATAGTATCCACTGTTGTTCTCTAACACATGGATACTCGAAATTTCCCTTTTAAATGGCTTTATTGGAACACTTCCAATTATCAACAAACTTTCACTTTTATATATCCTATATATATTTTGCGATTAATTTTCTGTCCTTTCAGAAGTTCACATCAATGTAACTCCTTACATTGAACTCTTCCTTTTCTCCATAGAACTAGTACTTCACAAGTACTTATCAAGTTATCATGGCATTCCAGTAACCCTTACTGGAAGTAGACAGACATCCACTCGTCATGTCTCACATACGAGTTACCAGGATGAGCACATCATATTTCCATGTCCTACATACAAAATGATGAATGCATTTTGTTCTTGCCATGTCGATACATGCAAGATAATGGGATAATTACATACATGATAGATCCACATCTATTCTTAGTGTTCCCATTCTTCATAATAATTGGACACTTGGCCTTGGGATACTAACTCCATGTAACATGGACAATTTTTCTCCCACTTAATCTGTGCATACTGAACCCTTTCAGTATAGATTGCCAATGTATGCTTTCTCTTTTCAGGTCAAGAGGTTTTCGAGAACTATCTCTATAGATCTCTATTCCTATCACATAGGAAACATCTCTATCTTCCTTAAAGATAATTTCCACTTTTAGATTTCCATTCTAGAACATTTCCATTTCACATCAACATGTGGAATGTGAACACGCTCCCACTAAATCACATATCCCTTCTTTATCTTTGACATATCAGTCAAACCCTTTGACTATATCATCAAAGTAAAGATCCAATTCTGAGTTGCTTGTACTCAATCAATCACATTGATTAGTCCATTTTAACTTATAGACTTCATTTGCATTAGTGGATTCATAAACCTTACAGGTTGTGTCACGTACACATCCTTGTTTTATTCCTCATAGGAATGTGATTTTAGTATCCATATGCCAAATGTCTTAGTCATTAAGTTGCAATCAACAAGCATCATCCTTCTCAAAATGTTATCCATGTGTCTTAACACTTAAGACTTATTTGCACTTATGGATTTTATTCCAATGAGTGCTACCATCAAGGTCATACCTTATGGTTCACATGGATGTCATTTAGGATGTAATGGTCATAAACCATAACTCAAAATTCGGTTCCTCATATTCATCTAGATAGTTGACTCATCTCATGAACAACTCATCACATAGATAATTGAGGCATATCTGTCAAGAATATAAGAACTCACAACCCTTGTGATTCTTAATTTCTTTTATTAGTGTGGGGTATTCTTTTATTAAGAAGAATTCAGTTATTTGATAATCATTCTCTAACTCCTTAGAGTATGATTCCTTCTTGATTTAGACATCACCATGCCTTAATCATGAGTTCACTATGATACACTATCATAATCACTCAAAAGGATATCAAACATTTGGTCCAAGTATTTCATTCATTGATCTCATCAAGAATTAACACTTTACCAAATTTTCACTTCATCTATGATAATCTTGAACACTTCAAGATATTCATATTGGTATTTCTCTAAACACCATTTGAAGTATTAGCATTTGTTCCAATAGGTATGTAAACACATCACATGTATTATACCTAATAGGATAATCATTCTCCCACTACCATTACTGAAGATTGATTAATCATGTTCAAGATATTCATGTCTCTTACTGGTTCTCTAACCAAAAGAGTCTAGATTTATCCATCATATGGAAACTAGATATGAATTTCTCATGATTTATGCTAATTTGATTGTTTGAGTTATCTATAACTTTTAGGTATCATTTTATCTTATGCATATCAAATACCACAAGATAAACAAGGCATTGCCACAAAGATCATATCTTTAGAAATTGAAACATCTCTTTATTGATTACCATCATTGTCATACAATATGCAAAAATAAAGTGTTTCTATCTATTGGCAAATATGAAATAGTAGTTCATAACTGTATTACATGCCTTTTAGGCTGAAAATAAACCAAAGTACTCCTATCTATGGCGGCAACACTTGCCCCATTTATTGAGTGCTTTACACTTTACATCTTGGTATCATATACCTCAAAAGTGTTACAAGTTTACTTTCATGACACCTTTAAGTAGAGACGTCTGTCACCTCCTTCTTCTTTTGTTCTTCCAGATAGAGAGGACAATTCCTTTTCCAATGTCTTAGATTTTGACAATGGTGGCAATTTCCTTTCTTGGTCACGCCTCCCTTGGCCTTGAGAGATGAAGACGACTTGGGCTCCTGGCTAGCTTCAGAACCTTTCTTAGCTTTACCCTTGCCCTTGCGCTTGGACTTGCCTTTCTTGCTCGTGATCACCATCACAAACTTAGGCTTGTCCTTCTTCATCTGTATCTCGGCTGTCCTCAACATGCACTACTACAGAAATAGCATTCAGTGTCGCTTTTCTGGGCGTCGGTTATTAAGGAAAACCGACGCCTATAATATAAGGCGTCGGTTATTTAGACAAACCGACGTCTATATCCGAAGACCAGCCAGACACGGGTACCGCTTTGTATTCAGCGTCGGTTGTTTATAACAAACCGACGCCTAAAGTCGCCCGCGAAATCCAATTTTCGAGCGAAAAAAATAGTGTCACTTTCGGCGTCGGTTATGTAGATAAAAAACCGACGCCTATGTGCGATGGAAATTTGCGCGAAAAGTGTCCTTTTCAGCGTCGGTGATCCTTTTATAACCGACGCTGAAAGTGGTTCCCGCCAAATAATTTCATGAAAATATCGTCCAATTGGACGTCGGTTGTTTCAAACAACCGACGCTAAATATGTTTAGGCATCGGTTGTTGTAAACAACCGACGCTATTTGGGAACTTCATAACCCTCGATCGCCCGACTCTTCCCCTTTCTTCTGTTTCATTGCGAGCGATTTCTTCTTTGCTGTCGCCCGACTCTCTGCTCCTTCTTCTCCACGACAGCGCCGTCGTGCCGCTACTGCTACTCCGGCGCCCCCTTGTCCTTCTCCTCCGCCGCCGCACCCCCTTCTCCTTCTCCTCCGCCTGGCCGCTGCCTGCCTGCCGCCGCCTGGCCGCTGCCTTCCTACCGCCGCCTGGCCGCCTGCCTGCCTGCCGCCGCTGACGCTCCCTGCTCGTCGGAGTTGCTGCCACTGGTTCTAGAGATCGCCGGCCGCCGCCCACGTACTCAACCAGTTCGACCTTGCCCTACTCTGCTTGCCCAGGTACCTGCCGACCTACCCAGGCGCGAAATTGGTTCTTTATGTGCCGACCTAATCTGCTTGCCTAATCTGCTTGCGCGAAATTGGCTCCCTACTCTGCTTGCTTAATGTGCCTAATCTGCTTTAAGTGGTCCTAATATCATAACATGATAGTTTTATAATCATGGCTAAACATAATATGAACTAGATCTTTTTATGTCATTAAATAAATGAACTTAGGAATTGGGGGTTCAAGAATAACCCTAATGATAACAGGATAATAAGGAAACCTAAACTCTAGATTAGGACTTGAGTAGCGTTTAATGTTATTATATGATTTGTGGCACTTTAGGATGTATATACATGCAACAAAAGTTAATTGCTTGGTTTTCTTATTTGCTTGGATAATATACTCAGTGAATTAATGTATGATTTTCATGGATCACCATCAAGGTACGTGGTTGTACTTATGATTACATGTATTTACTTCCTATGTTTGTCAAGGTTTCTTGAAGATTGAATAAGTGATAGATGCTGGATGTTTATTTATTTCATGCAAATTATAAAGTCCTTATGATTATCACATTAAGTAAATCATGATATTCTGAACCCTAGGTTACACAGATTGAAAGGTAACACACTTTGTCCTAAGTTGCTAATTTTTATTCTAATATGAACTCTAGTCTCATCTATCCATGTTGCCTATAGTTTATAACATTGCATTGTGAATTATTGCATGTTTGAAACTATTAAATTCTTGATTTATTATTTAATAATGCTCTATAGATTAGGTACTTATCATGTCTATTAAAATCCTACCAGTATAATTATGTGATCCCAACATATTAGGATTAACCATGTTGTTGGCCTAGAAACCCGTCCAAGATTGACTCATTAGGAGTAAATCTTGGATAGTCCCCAGTTTGGGACTATTATTGAACACCTAATCTCACTTAGGATGTAAGTGTATAATGTGTATTGGGTTTTCGAGAAAATTTTGGTAGCATTTCCCCGTTTGTTCTCTAAGTACATATGTACTTAGAGAACAGCGGGGAAATGCTGCCGAAATTTTCTTGAAAACCCAATACACATTATACACTTACTAGTGAGATTAGGTGTTCAAGGATGGGATAGGTGGTACACATTTATTATATATAAGAATGACATCACATGTGTTTGTTGGCCCAGAATGTGAACAATCATTGTTCTTTATATTACTTGTACATTGGTATAAATTAGAATGAACAATCACTAAATTATATACTGTTTGTATGGAGTCCGGCTTCATTGTAGATATCTATTATTGTGTTTGTTGGCCTAGAAACCCGTCCAAGATTTACTCATTAGGAGTAAATCTTGGATAGTCCCCGGTTTGGGACTGTTCTTGAACACCTAATCTCACTTAGGATGTAAGTGTATAATGTGTATTGGGTTTTCGAGAAAATTTTGGTAGCATTTCCCCGTTTGTTCTCTAAGTACATATGTACTTAGAGAACAACAGGGAAATGCTGCCAAAATTTTCTTGAAAACCAAATACACATTATACACTTACTAGTGAGATTAGGTGTTCAAGGATGGGATAGGTGGTACACATTTATTATATATAAGAATGACATCAAATGTGTTTGTTGGCATTTCCCCGTTTGTTCTCTAAGTACATATGTACTTAGTGAACAACGGGGAAATGTTGCCTAATCTTTTCCTAATATATACTTGTTTCCTAATATATACTTGTTTTCTCTGATCATAGAATGGATAGATCATGGATGTCCATTCGTAATTGTTGCACCCCAGAGTTTATATCTGGTCTTGATCAGTTTATTAGATTTGCCGAGGAACATAGGAAAAAACCTACAGATAGGTTCTACTGTCCATGTAGGCATTGCGGTAACAACTTGAAAGTCAACACTGGTGAGGAAATCAAAAGTCATGTCATGTGCAACGGGATTGTACAAGGCTATATAGAATGGCACTGGCATGGAGAGATTTCAAAATCGAAACCAGTAGATGTCGATAGCAGTGCTTGGGTGGAAGAAGAAATTGCCTCCGATGACGTAAATGTGAACGAACCAGTTCCAGCAGACATCGTTGATGCGATGCTGGATAGTTGTAGGGTAGAGCACACCGATCCACCTCCTATCTTTACAAACATTGTGCATGATGCTGAGATACCGTTATACACAGGCTGTGCTAAGTTTACGAAGCTTAGCGCTGTGTTGAGATTGTATAAGTTGAAAGCTAACAATAGATGGAGCGACAAAAGCTTCACTTCATTGTTGACTTTGTTGAAAGAAATGCTTCCTGAAGGAAACGAGCTTCCAATCTCAACATACCAGGTAAAGAAAATGTTGTGCCCAATGGGAATGGAGGCCAAGAAGATACACGCATGCCCGAATGATTGTGTATTATTTCAAAAGGACTATGTAGATTTGAAAGATTGTCCAAAATGTGGTGCATCACGGTATAAATTGACGACTTTGGGGGAGTCCAAAACTGGTTCTCCTGCCAAGGTGTTGTGGTATCTACCTATAATATCACGGTTTCAACGCTTGTTTGCAAATCCGAAAGATGCGAAGAATTTGAGGTGGCATGCAGATGTTAAGAAAAATAATGATGGGATCCTACGACATGCGTCTGATTCCCCACAGTGGAAGAAGATTGATCTATTGTACCCTAAATTTGGTGAAGAAGATAGGAATCTAAGACTTGGGCTTTGTACAGATGGGATGAATCCGTACGGGACATTGAGCAGCCAACATAGCACTTGGCCAGTCATGCTTGTTATATACAATCTTCCTCCCTGGATGTGTATGAAAAATAAGTACGTTATGTTGTCATTGTTGATATCGGGCCCTAAACAACCCGGAAATGATATCGATGTTTATCTTGAACCTTTGATTGATGACTTAAAGAAACTTTGGGCTGAAGGTGTGATGACCTATGATGCTTCAGCAAAAGAGACATTTCGTTTGCACGCTATGTTGTTTTGCACTATTAATGACTTTCCAGCATATGGGAATTTGTCTGGATATAGTGTCAAAGGAGCTAAAGCGTGTCCTATATGTGAAGAAAACACTGATTCAATAAGACTAAAACATGGCGGCAAGACTGTATATCTTGGTCATCGAAGGTTTCTTTCAAAATTCCATCTGTATCGTAGGAAGCGCAAAGCATTCAATGGATGGAATGATGAACAGAGTGCACCTAAACCTATACCAGGGGATGTTGTTTATGAAAGAGTAAAAGACATTGTCAATGAATTTGGTAAGAAATCACAATGTAGTATGGCCACACGGAGTGACAATTCTTCATTCAAGAAGAAGTAAATATTTTGGGATCTTCCTTATTGGAGTTCTTTGACAGTCAGGCATTGTATCGATGTAATGCACGTTGAGAAAAATGTCTGTGATAGCATCATTGGTACTCTATTAAATATACCAGGTAAGACTAAAGATGGGATAAAATCTAGACTGGACCTACGTGAAATGGGAATAAGGTCAGAATTAACAGAATTACGTGAAATGGGTAATAAAAGAACATACTTACCTCCCGCTTGTTACACGTTGTCTAGAAAGGAGAAGAAAACTTTTTGTGAATGCTTGGTAAATGTTAAGGTGCCACATGGTTACTCATCCAACATCCGTAGATTGGTATCAATGAAAGATCTGAAGTTGATAGGTCTTAAATCTCATGATTGTCACACTCTAATGCAACAAATATTGCCCGTGGCAATTCGATCTATATTGCCGAAGCATGTAAGGTTTGCAATTACCAGACTTTGTTTCTTTTTCAACAGTCTATGCAGCAAAGTTATTGACCCTGATACTCTCGATAATTTGCAAAGAGAAGTGGTTGTTACCCTATGTCAGCTTGAGATGTATTTCCCTCCTTCTTTCTTTGATATCATGGTACATCTTGTTGTCCACTTGACTAGGGAAGTGAAAATGTTGGGACCAGTTTTCTTGCATTGGATGTATCCCTTTGAACGATACCTGAGCATTTTTAAAGGTGATGTTCGAAACCGTTATCGGCCTGAAGGGAGTATTATTGAAGGTTATGTGGCGAGAGAGGTTATGGATTTTTGCAATGACTTTCTCAGTGGTAATGACACTCCTGATAATGACAAGAATATTGAGGAGGGAAAAGGAATTTTGGGATCACGGGTGAAAGTAATCAGCCGTGAGCAGTTGGAACAAGCTCACTTGTATATTTTACACAATATGGATGAAGTGAGTGTTTATATCGAGGAACATACCAATTTCATAAAGAGACAACATCCTCGAGCAAGTTCAATGTGGCTTTCTAGAGAGCATAATAAGACTTTTACTAAGTGGTTTGAAGATAAAGTCTTACATCAACTATCTCAAACACCAAATGATATTACAGAAACTATCAAATGCCTCACCTTTAAACCAAAACCGAATGTTATGTCTTATGAAGGGTTTGACATTAATGGATTCACATATTACACAAAGCGCCAAGATGATAAGAGTGTTGTCCAAAATAGTGGGGTCACTCTTCAAGCATCGACTATGTACTTTGCAAGTGCAAAGGATAAGAGTCCACGTGAAGCTAAAATGTCATATTACGGTGTCATTGAGGACATTTGGGAGTTTGACTACATATATTTCAAAATTCCGCTCTTTAAATGTAATTGGGTTGATAACACCAAAGGAGTTATAGTGGATGAATTGGGTTTCACTTTGGTGAACTTTGAAAAGATTGGCGAGAAGGGTGAACCATTCATATTGGCATCACAGGCGAAACAAATATTCTATATCGATGATCCTGCGAATGATAAATGGTCGGTTGTTCTTCATGGTAAAAGACAGTTCATTGAAGATCCTATAGATGAAGAAGAGTACTATGATAAGTATGATGACTCCAGTCCATTCTCAGTTGGGTTGCCCACTCCACAAAATATTGAAGCTAATGATGACTTATATGTGCGCAGAGATCACAATGAAGGATTGTTAATTGATAAAAGATCACAATTTTAGAGACATGTATGTTAATACAAATGCTAAATGTTTGCCTTTTTCTAGTTAATACAAATGCTAAATGTTTGCCTTTTTCTAGTTAATACAAATGCTAAATGTTTGCCTTTTAAATGACATTTTCAGATGGCTGACCATGATGAGCATGATGTCCATGATGAGCATGAAGTCCATGATGAGCATGCTGTCCATGACGAGCATGGCGAGGATACTAATGTAAGTTCTAAAAACATATCCTGTATTTCTATAAAATTCATTATCTTCTAGTTATGTCATATATCCTATATTTCTATATTGGGCTAATTTAGTGTGTTTATTTTTGTAAAATTTTAGGTTGATGCACATGTACCCACTGAAGCACTGGAGCAACTTGATGCGCAGCACCAAACACTTAACAAGAAAAGGGGCATCACTCTGTTGAAGAAGTTATTAGCGCTAAGTGGTAGTGGATCCAAATTGGTGGTGGAGTTTGATAATGGAGGAAATCCAATTGGAGTGAACCGCAATAATTTTGTAAACTATCTTGGGTGTACCACTCAGAGCCATAGTGGTGTTAAGTATGATAATTGGCATAAAGTTCCTCAAGGGAAAAAAGACTTGATATGGAAGGATTTATGTGTGAGTTATTATTATTTGCAATTCTATTTTGTAGATTACAAATTCTATTATTTGCAATTCTATTTTGGATACTAGTTAATAACATTTCTATTTTACAGAATCTGTTTGCATTGGATGAGAAGTTGCATCGTAAAAATGTGATGCAACGCGCTGGAAAGATGATTAGGAATTATAGGACAAATCTGAACAGAGAATACATAAAAGAGGGTGATAAGAAGAAGAAGTCAGCCCTTGAACAATGGAACTTCTTGGACAAAGAAGATTGGGACAATTTTGTTGCTTCAAGAAAATCTGAAGAATTCAAGGTATTAGGCGTCACTCCCAATTTAATCAATATACATTGTATTCACCTATTCAAGATTAACATTTAGTGCTACTAACCAAATTATTAATGTGCATACTAACTAGGCCCTCAGTGATGCACAAAAAGCAAGGCGTGCACTGAATGTGCATGACCACACTATGGGTCCAAAAGGCTATGCAAGCGTTCACCAAAGACTACAGGCGAAGTCTGCGGCTACTCAACAGTCTGCTCAGGAGTCTGCTCCTACTCAGGAGTCTGCCACACCCATGCCTCACCATGATATCTGGATAGCTGACAGGCAAAACAAGAAGGGTGAAATAAAGAAGCCTGTAACTGCTGAGGCGGATGCAAAAATGGTAAAATACAACTCTTAGAGAAATCGTTTGAATATTGATTATTTGTGGTGTTAACTTACCAATTTCTATTTATGGTGATTAGCGGGAGCTGCACGAGCAGAGGAAACAAGGCACGTTCATCCCTCAGGGCACAAGGGATGAATTGACAGTTGCTCTGGGTAACCCAAAGCATCTTGGACATGTTAGAGGTGTCGGCGCTGGTGTTGGCATCAAAGCATTCTTTGGGCCATCCCAGCGCAAACCCAGAGCGGGACTTTCTCAAGAAGAGGTAACCTATTCTTTTTTTAGAATATTACTGCAAAAGGAAATTCATTAATAAGAAGCTAATGTTTCTTTTATCCATGTATAGGAGAATAAGAGAGTTGAGGATTTAGTTGCTAAGAAGGTCAACGATGTAGTTGCTGAGAAGGTCAAGGAAGAATTACTGTGGTGGCAGGCATCTCAGGCTTCCAATACGCCTATGGCGACCCACTCTTCTCCTGATGCACAGACTGCGAGTAATCCTGGAGACCCATCGCCTAGCACGTATGTTGTAAGTATTGTTTATGACATTGTAGCTAGTCTTTTCAAGATGATATGTTTTCAAGATGATATGTATATATGTATAATATTATTTATGTAAATTTGTAGGCATTGAAGCCATGCCGCTTAAGAATGCAAGACTACGTTGTTGCAGAGGCGCAGGCTTACCCGTCCCTTCCTGGGGCAATGTTTTACGGGACTCCAATGCCACAGGGCTACGTTCGTGTGAGCCCGATACGTGTGTTACCCGATTGGAGGGAAGTTGCGTTGCCATATGCCCACCCAGATATTGATACACTTGGTGAGGCAGAAGGCGGGGTCATATTGTGGCCCAAAGCAGATGTCGTCTACACGACTGAAATTGTAAGATAAATTTACATTGATTTAGACTGTTAATGTGTATATATGATGTCAACTGATCTGAAATTATATGTACAGGTTAAAAAGAAGACACCAGGAGCACCTAGACCTCCACTTCCACTTCCCGCATTACCCGATTGGGTTCCAACTGACCTAACATACCCGTTAGGTCCTGCTTGTAGGGGAATGTCATATTGGCTACGGGCACATAATGTACATTGCCCTATAATTATTTCTTTAGATGCAGATTATGCAGGTCAATCATACGATAGCTCTTTATTTATACAAGATATTATTGAGCTATTTATGTATGAGTGGTTGAATACATCAATGATAGAGACATGGATAAGGTGAGATCTTATTTATACATCCATATACCTTGTGTGAGATCCGGTGAGCTGGTTTCTTATATATTAATGCATACGTAATACATGTTTTGCAGCTACTTAGTCGAAGATCATTGCAAACAATTTGCATTTGATCATGTGGGATTTTTGATTCCTTCATTGATTAGTTTGGTAGCTAAAGACCCTGATAATGTTCAACAATACTGTATAGATGCTTTTACAATTTTTGGTCAGCAAAAGAAGACGATAATAATAGCTCCATTCAATGTCAAGTAAGTTTACTTTATTTATAATTTGGACTTAAGAAAATTCCATTTTTATTTTGCATTTTGAGTTATTAATTGTTAACTTCTGACCTCTAGCGGTAGACATTGGGAGTTACTAGTTATTGTCCCCGGGACATTCACTGTTTATTATCTAGATCCTGCGGGGAGTACATTGAACCCTAAAATTGGACACGTAATGAGAATGCCATTATTCTGGTGAGAAATATTTCATTTTTATATCCGTTAACATCTTTTATTACGTTACTATTTACTTATGCAATTTACTGTGTTATATTAACATGTAGGGGTTTAGATGCATTCAAAAAGGCTGGAGGAAAGGTCCCAAGGAAAAAGAACCAGCCAATAAATTGGGAGAACGTACAAGTAAGTTCCCGACTCCCCGACTCCAATGTATATATCATTGATGTGAATTGTGCTTAGTTGTATTATTTTGTATGTTTCAATTTATAGTGTGCTACACAAGACAATGGCTGGGCATGCACATACTATGTGATGCGATTTATGCAGATGATTATCAAACATGCCGCATTGGACATCGATAGCATACATGAGGTATTATATATAGTCTCATTAGTTAGTATGAAATATATCAATCTTATTTTTATATTATTACTTATATATATACATCATTCTCTTTGCAGGTGTTTAAAACTGACCACACTATAGGTAAACGCTTAAAAAATATACATGCTCCATATACGATGGAAGCATTAAATGAAGTAAGAGAAGAATGGGCAAAAGCCATACAAGCAGTGGCAACTGTAAGATATAATTGGGATGTTGATAGCGATAATGAATGATACTTTGTAAATGAATATTTCTGAATGTTAATACATGTATTTGAATGTTTCTATATGTGTGAATGTGAGAATTGAATTGATGTCTGAATGTATGTACTTGTGTGAAATTTTCCTTGTGACTTTTCCAGGTTTGCGGCCTGTTTGTAGGCTGATATCAATGGATGTCGTAAACCTGCAGTTCAGAAAACTGAACTGCAGGTTCTCATCCTGCTGACCAGCCACAACAGGCCTGCAAACTGATATGAAAAAAAAAAATATAAATAGGCGTCGGTTATTTATAGAAAACCGTCAGCAAAGACCTAAAGCGTCGGTTATTTATAGATAACCGACGCCTGATGTGGCCAAAGCAGTCCTGGAAATGGCGTCGGATATTCGTATCGAACCGACGCCTATTTAAACAACCAGGCGTCGGTCTTTTGGTATATAACCGACGCCAAAAGGGTTCGCGCCACAGAAAACGGCGTCATCTAGGACACTTTATGTGTCGGTTATCTACTAAAAGACCGACGCTACATGGAATATAGGCGTCGGTCTTTCAGTAAATCACCGACGCAGAAAGTGCCCTAGATGACGCCGTTTTCTGTGGCGCGAACCCTTTTGGCGTCGGTTATCTACTAAAAGACCGACACCTATAGGTTAAATAGGCGTCAGTTAAAAAACCGACGCCGAAGTGTTCGACCTTTAGCGGCGCCCACATAGGCGTCGGTCGGAAACCGATGCCAAATGGGGTTAAAAGACCGACGCCAAAGGCCGTTTCTGTAGTAGTGATGCCCAACAACTCTGAAAGTGGCCTATCAAAGTTGTTCATGTTGTAGTTCATCACAAACTGACTGTAGGATTCTAGCAACGATTGCAGTATCACGTCAGTAGCCAACTCTTGGCTCAGTGGAAATCCCAGTCTTTTTAGGTTCTCCACATACCCAATCATCTTGAGTGTGTGAGGACCAACTGGATCTCCTTCTGTCATGACGTACTTGAACAGTGCCCTTGAGACATTGTATCTCTCTTGTCATGCTTGATCTTTATACATGTTTCTAAGATGCTGAATCATCTCAATGACACCCATGTTGTCATGTTGTCTCTGCAACTCGTGGTTCATAGAGAACAACATCAAGCACTTTGCATCAATGGCATCATCAGAATGCTTCTTGTAAGCATCCCATTCTGCCTTTGGTGCATTAGGAGCAGGTTCCTCTGGAATTGGAGTATCCAGGACATATAACTTTCACTCTTGAGTGAGAACAATTCTCAATGTCCTATACCAGTCGTAGAAGTTTGTCCCATTTAGCTTGTCCTTTTCAATGATCGATCGAAAGAAAAGTGATTGTTGTTTGTTTCCATTTGTACTACAAAAAAGAAAATATGCAATTATCGTCCAAAAACTCATTTTTGACTATTTGATTGATTTGAAAAGTTGATGATATAATTAGGCCTTTAATTAATTATCGCTCCCACTATTTTACTTCAATTTGATAGCCCTCACCATCAATTCGGAAGATTGTAGCGTACAACCTTCTAGTGGGCAAGATCCTGAAATCCTCTAAGTCATGGACCATCTTGGGATGTCACCCACAACTTAGATCTCTCAGGTAGGCAACTCTTGCCAATTGCATCATATGCAACTCTTGATAAGATGTCATATGCAACTCCTTGCCATGATCATCTCCATGCCTCAAGGTGCTAGATCCTATCTAGGTCACCTTGTTAAGTCCGACCCAAAGCCAACACGATGAATATGCACCCTGCTTGGGCAGACCCACGTATCCATCCTTCACGCTTCTACGAGATAGATGGTGCACCACACTTGGACATGCCCACACTTGGTTGATCAAGCTTTTCACGTGTGTCGCATTTGGAAGGCATCTAAAACTTAATATTTAATGAGGGATTTGGTTTTTATATACATATACATATCCAATCACCACAATACATAGTACGTATCATATACATGCTATATCCCACAGAAAACATGAAAAATGATAAAAGTGATGATTATGGCCATCCTAATGTGATTCCTCGAGCCAAGAGGAATCACGGTCACCTAGGTCTACATCACATGCAACCTGTACAAGATGAACTCTGTGCTTTGCCTTTCTGGGTTTGATCAACTCATCACATGAATGATCGGCTCGCCATCAGACTGGTCGGCTGGGTGCCACCATTCGATCGGTTGGCTCCTCCAACCGATCAGTTCACCTATTCATCGTGCATCTCTTCATGGCCGCCACCCGCTCGTCTCGCTCCTCGAACCAGTCATCAACCGATCGGCTCACTCCTTGAGCCGGTCATCTGGAACGTCAACCGATCGATTCACACCTTGAACCGATCATCTCAGCTGTTGTCAGGATGTCCGCCGTTCTTCGACATAACAAGAAATAAAATTCTATCCTATTTTACATTGTAAAAAGAGAAACCTCGAGTTACATTCGAGGGGAGCAAAGGTAGGAAAGAAATCTCGAATTATTTCGAGTTACATCAGCAAAAGGAGAAGGAAGATCGGTGCGTAGACCGAGATGCAAGCAACCACATACAACCATACACAGATAGGGTTTATTGGCCATAACCACGCTATACATCCACCACAAAACTCATTTAAGGGAGACGTATATCGAGTGCATTAATAATACATATCATATATGTAATTTGGTATTTTTGGATTTAGGATTGGACATGCATAAAGCCAATTTTATTCGCATCGTATGCAATAAATAAAGGTGACAAACCAAAATCGATCATATCGATAATCCCTAAAGTATAGAGTAGTTGACGTGGCTCTGATACCACTGTTGGGTTTTAGGGGAGGCAGAGAAGGTATCCGAAATAAAATTTTTCTCCCCAAACCCAAAACAAGGAAACGCGTCAACGTCTATACAATTGGAAATGATGGTTTGTGGAATCATACCTTGTCCCGAGGCTTGCTCGGAGACAATACCTCGCGCCTTGCGCGGTCTTCACCTATTGTCTTGGACGGTGTCTGTGCAGCTCCTGGTCGCACGGGGACTGACAGGATTGAAGGTTGTCCTCCTAGCGGTAGAAACCTCCCACCTCTGAAGTAGTTCACACGGACCACCTGGAACTCCAATCTCCTTGTCCCACAAGGAATTGGAAGGAGTCACACCCTCATGTAAGTGTACTAGTCGCCGACACACTCTCCTACCACCAATTGCTTTCTGCAGTTGTCTTTCCCTTGTTGTGCCTCCCTTATCGGGTAGCACTTGCTCGGGCTCTCTCTCGGCTACCAAAACCAGAGAAAACGACAACTTCACAGAGCAACTGGTTGCACTGGGTTGTACTTTGAGAAGCCCCCAATACCCCTATATATAGGAGGGTCATGGGATAGGGTTCTCTATCCCGGGCAATGCGGGACTAAAAGTAGGAGTAGAAGGGCTCGAGATTTTACACAAAAACAACCAACTCGCAACCTGAACCGATCATTTCACAACTGAAACGGTTGGTTGGGGACCTGAGCCGGTCGGTTGACACCTCAACCGATCGGTTGGGACCCATGAACCGGTTGGTTCACATCTGAACTGGTTGGTTCGTGGTCTTGATCAGTTCCCAATTGACTTTCCATCTTTTGTTTCTAATTGGTATCGAATACCAATCCCTTTTCCAATCAAATTGGACAAGTGAAACGCAAGGAAAATTCTCACCAATCCTACTTTCCCAACTTGCTCGGTTGCAACTGTTGGACCGATCGTTTCAACACTTGAAGCAATCATTTCACCCTGACCATGAGTCAATCGACTCACAACTTAAGCCGATCGGTTCACCAAGCTGAGCCGATCGGTTCATCACATGAGCCGATCGGTTGGGAGTGCAGATTGTGCAGAATCAGTCAATTGTGGTTTCAATCAATCCAATACTTTAATCAATTAGTCCAACACCTTGAACATTATGATATTGAGCTATCAATTGATTGAGTGTTTAATTGAACTACTAAACTCCTTTAGAAATCAATCTAAACATTATTTGTGGACAAAACTCCTCTTCCAAGTTAAATCCTATGTGTGTGACCCTACAGGTCCATTTCACGTTGGCAGTGAAAGTTCATAACACTTATGACTTCATAAGAAAAGAGCGGTGCCTAGTCACGCATCAGTGCTACCCAAGTGAAAGTAGAAAGTTGGAGAACAACTTTCAATCCTACAATATGTGAATGGTGTTACAAGGAATGTATAATTCCTTTTTCATTGATATCCCGAATGAACTCGAGGCATGGAACAGTCATCATGTCAACGTTCATTCACTTTCTTGTTCTCAAAGTAGATTGGAAGAGATATGTATGACATCAATATCACATACTGATTCACACATGCGTGCACATGCCTATTTCAATCCTACTCATCAAGTGGCCTTGGATATCAAACTCCCTTAGGAGGGACAAATCCCATATCTGTCACTCACCCCTCAAAATCCCCATGTGTCAAAGCCACCCAATCATCACCTTTATAACAACCCATGTTTCAGGACTGTTTTTGATGATGTCAAAGTGTGCCCAACGACATGCGTTGAGTGTAGTGTTTTCAGGTCAAAGAATCACACTCACCACCATCACTGTGAGTACTGACTGTGACTACCATATCATGGTTTCATGTGTCAAACTCACGGTGGGTCTGTCCGGTACACTTGTTCTCTAATAAGTACCTATGTATTTGGTTTGATATCTCTATATCATGACTAATGAGATTTTGTCATCAACCAACACCACAATCTAGTCTTATGTGTCATTGCTGTCTATCTACCTTCCACAATGACATCCGATTAGGGAGATAACAAGAATGTACAAACTCTTAGCATCCGTATGATCTCCTCGTTCAGGTCCTTAACCTGAAAGCATACGTCATTGAGTACTATCATTCTCTAGACATTTAATCTATTCTATCACTATCTCATATGACTGAACCAGAAAGAATTGGAAGCTTGCCTTTGATGTCTATCAAATCAATCTTAATGTATCCCACCAATCATCCCATGATTGGCTCTCAGGGCATACATACCAACAATTTCCCACCTAACTCATTTTCTCAATGATATTGGTTTTGATCATGTTGATAACTCCATTGTAGCCTCTAATTGTTCTCCACTTAAAAACTTGTTGTCTTGGGACAATAGTAATGATTTCTTCAAGTTTTCAAGGATGGTGGGTATCAATTTCAATTATTATCTTGATGCTTACATCACTCTTTCCAAAATTGAAAGTAATGAGTTGGAACAACATGATACCAACTAGATTGACATATGAAGCCTTAGACTCACTAAACTATAATTACTTGGTTATCTTTTTCTTCACCATTCTGTGGCACTATTTTGTCATCTGAATTCATGATCATTTATTCTTGGAATGTTTGTGGTGTGGTTTTGTATAGACGTAGGAAGATCTTAAGGCATTTGATTTGTTGTAATAGGATCAACATCACCACTATTCAAGAAATAAAAGGGTTTCTCTAAAACATCATGGTCTGTTACGTCAGTGGTAATATCATTTCTCATTGGATATGAACCCCCTTGATTTGATTCGATGGTGGGGTTGTGATTGGTTGGAATCCTACTATGTGCACTCATCTTGCCACCCACGGGGTCACCTTTACCATCACTATTCTTTTGCACTCGAGCTCTGATAACTCAAACTTCTACTTCACACTAGTCAATGGTGAATGTACTTTCAATAAGTCATCTTTCATTCTCAAATTATCCTCTTTTCTAACCTACATAAAAATCATGTTTGGATTATAGGTGGTGTTATAACATGGTTTTTCAAATGTATTACATATTAGAAATGCAAATATTTGAATATTAAGGATATGTTAGAAAATTGATGTGCCTTGTTTTAAAGGTGTGGGTTTAATGAGCAAATCATCCTTTGCTATGGTTTCATGGATCTTTACTATTTTCAATAAACTAACAATGGATATGGGAAAAAGAAAGAGAGAAAAACCAATATTAAGAGAATTACCAAAAGTAATGGATATATAGTTTTCTACATATAGATTTGGGAGGAGTTTTCTAGAAAAGTGGTATTGAAGGCAACTAATGATTGGTTTAGTCCCTATGTTATTTCTAATGATAAAGGCAATCAAGATAAGAAACATGGCCAAGTAACAAAGGGAAAAGAATTAATTTGATGCCTTAATTTATTATATACAAGGGAGACTTGGAGAAAAAGAAAAGAACCTTTACCTTTTGAGTTTTAGTCTCAAATCTTAGCCACACCTAGATTTAAGTGCTAGAAACTTTCCTTTAAAATTTGAGATTAAAAACATAAAAAAGAGAGAGAAATGGATTTTTCTATAATTCCCAAAGTGAGTGTATTAATGCAAATGTACATTAAATGTAACAAATCCTATTCATATTTGAACAATACTGGGATCCTTTGAATTTGTCGCATGGCCCAACATCCATTGATCTCGGATCCTACAGTGATCGAGTTATCTTCTACCTCATGCCTAAATAGGAAGATCATGTTACATTATACCATGCACCCTCTCCCTTTCTCCTTTCTCTCTCTTCAAATCATGTACACACCCATAGTATTTTCTATTATATTTGGCAGATAAATATGAGCAGATCAAACCCTAGATGTCCCTAGTTTTGTGCAAGATCAGGACTCCCCAAAATTCTGCTAGAGTCATAACTCCATTCAAGTTTCTAGACACCCATTCTGCCTATAAGAGACTGATACCCCTAATCTGTGAGATCATAGAAAGGGAACGCAATCCTAGTTTCTCGACGAATCCTTTCCTACCTCCAGTTTCACCCTAGAAGCCTTTCTTCTATCTTCCTTGTATCTGATCTCAACCCTTCATGATCGGACTCCAATCAACATTGCCTCGATCGTCACATGCAACCATAAATGGAACATTTAAGTTCACACAGGGATGGTGGAGATCGATGAAGTCTTGTTTTGTATGCCAATGAACAGGAAGTGAGAGTCAAATGTGTGGTTGACCATAGTGATGGCGGGTGAGAGAGAAGAGTCACGTAAGTAAAGGGAAGAAGACGAAGGCAGGGATGTTTTCCCATATTGTCCCAAGTGCGTGGACTTCCAGTCCATAACACCATGGACAAGGACGTCTTTCCACTCTTCCTTAAGACCCCTAACAATGTGGAGTGCATAGCCTAGGTGGCAGAATCCCAATGGACTATCTAATCTATGTGGAAATTCTGAGTATCTTTTCATATGCTAACATGGCGTTCTGTTGTTGGCCAGAAATTATTAATCTTGCTAAAATCATAAAAAAATATAAGATTGTCCATTGATAACAAATAGTATATGAAAGTTGATCATAAAAATGCAAGAATTCTAATAAAGTTAATTTCAAAGACTAAATAACCCTAAATTCAAAAAGTTCCTAAAGTTGCAAGCATATAATGTATTAAAATCATCGAAATCCTAATTTCTTAGTTGTAATGATTGTAACTTGCTTAAATAACCTAGATGGATTAAGTCTAGTCTTTTTGGATAAAAAAAGACATATTTGACTTAATTTGAGATTAAGAATGCATCTAATGTTAAAATTAGTTTATATAAGCTTAAAAGGCAATAAAAATATTAGGGTTTGGAAAGCCAAAACCCTAATGAAACCCTGGTTTGACCCTGAAACCCTAACTTTGAACCCAAGTCAATTTTAATGGTAGTTTATGGAAAAAATAGTAATACTTATGTGTATGCATTGATTTTAGGGTGATTGGTTGCTTGATCACAAATGCACTTAATTGCTTGAACTTTTGGTCATCTCTGAAAAAGGTATATGGTTACACATGTGACTACTCGACTTAACCGACTTCCATGGTTTTATCAACACTTTTTCTGAATGGATTGAAAACTAAATGATTGCTTTTTAATTCACTTCATGTAATCTATAAAGTCGATATGTTCATCACAATAAAAAGAAATACCTTACCCAAGCCCATGATATCATCTTTGATTAATTGCAAGTAAGGAAATTATAGAAAGAACCTACAGAGAGTGGGTTGGATAATCAATACTACTAGAGAGTGAGTATGATATCATGAATACCCCCAGTGAGTGGGTATAGATGGAGATCGCCCCAGTGAGTGGGTAGATCATAGTAATACTCCCAGAGAGTATGGTAAGTGTAAGATCCCTGACCTGGGTTATGGCTTAACCCTAGAAGTTTTTCTTAAGTAAGTTATTTACAAACTTATTCTAATCTATTGAAATGTAATTAAGATTCTTTGTGAAGTTTATTTTCAAGTTTGAACTTATTTGTAAACTATGTGTGCATTATATGATAATTTGTGTAAAGTGCAATTTGCCCAAGATGAGGGGTTATATTGCAAAATGTCACATGTTGAATGTACCCTAAGTGTTCTAACATCATAAGACAAAGATTGATTCTAAGTGGTGGCTTGTGGAAATCCTAAATTCTAAGTGAGAACTTGTTTGAATAATGCTAAGTGCTTTGTGCATCAATTTTGGTACAAATTGTAAATAATCCAAAATAAAGGGGTTGATGTGCAAATTACCAATTATAGTGTATCCCGACTCCTTCATAATATAATATATAAGAGAGAGAAATAAGGAGACACTATGTTTGAATCATTTTAGAGTAGTATCACTCTTGGTGATGAAAAGAATAAGGAAGTTGTATAGTTGATATCTTTGTATGAGTTATATCAAGTTATAGACTTAGTTATGCAAGTGCTAAGGAGCTAAAGCCTTGGACTTGGATAAGCTCATATTCAACTTTGGGAACGTGAAGAGTTGGAGATTGAAGCTTGGTAGTTGCTTTAGAGCTGGGTTATATAACTTGAACCCAACTATGTTATTATTCACTTTCAATATTGTTGAACTTGTTGAACTATTTTCAATTTCGAGTTTTTATGATTAATTGATGTTCCTTTGAAGTTCCAAACGTATGATAGGACTATTGCCTATGTCTTAGGGCAGTAAGGATAAATAGTCTAGAGATAGATGATGGTGACATCACCATGGTATAACCTGACATAGGTTGAAATACCTCAAACCCGATATGGAACCCAAGATGAAGGGTAACCTGATATGGAGATAGGTGATGCCTCATGAACGACATGAGGCATGTATTATGAACAATATGAGAGGTACCTACTTACACCTTATACATGATATAAGGTTAATATCATACCACATGCACGATATAGTGCCAATTGAACATTCTAACCGATATAAAGTTGAAACCCTAGATGATAGCTTGAAACTCGATATACCTCTATCCTTTGTGTAATGGATTGTTGTGAAAGTATTCAACCAAATATCTATCTTGTTGTGCAATTATATGATAGATATGATCCTTGAAAGCATAAAAGGATATGAGTATAATGGTCTACCCAACATGGTAACTCGTTATGTTACCCAACATGGAAATATGATATGATAACCCAAAATGGGAACTCGATATGGCTACTAAAATGATACTATGATGAGACATATACTACATATATGATATGGTGCACACCTTGTGTGTGATATGGTACCAAATATACCCATATGCTTGATATGAGGTCAAGTATCTAGCCCATACACGATATGATGTTAACTTGATATTATAAGAACTAAGTGATAGCCAACCCGAGATGAATACACGATATAGTGTTGGGGGATACACCATAAACATGATATGAGGATGTGGTTACACCACATGCCCAATATGAATACAAGATATGATGTGAATGTTGTATCTCAAACACAATATGATAGTATATATATATATATATATATATATATATATATATATATATATATATATATATATATATATATATATATATATCATGATGCCCGATATGGTAGGTATGCTTCAATAATATGTATTTGATTGAGTGACATATGTTGTGTGTTGCGTAAATTGCAACATTAAAAGATAATGAGTTTAGTGCAATTTTATAATGGTGAGATAATGTACCTTAAGAGGAGAATTAAACCCACTTAGTAAAAGTATGGTGGAATCAACATCCTAGTGAGGATGATAGAGAAACTTATATCAACAATGTGATAAGTATATGTTGATACCCCTAGGATGAATGGAGTATGATTTAGGGTTTAATCTTTTATGATGTGACCTTGAAACCTTAATTAGATAATGAAGGTAAATCGTAACCCTAATAATGGGTGATGAGATGATTTGAAATCTTATTCGGTTGATGAAAGGAAACCCTAACCCTAGATAATGGGAAGAATATATCTCTTTTTCATTTCATGGTTATGCCATGTAGTTGATTTTGTTGTTATTATGAAATACTAACCATGCAGGTATGATGAGGTGATGAGCATAGCTAAGTAAGAGTTATGATATTTATATGATACAGATTTAATGAGCTTTGTGAACCATGTGAAATAATACTTTGGTCTGATGACCTAGAGGTAATGGTTACCTGCTAAGTGGTGAAAGTACTCAGTCATGAATTAAGGGTTTGAATACCCAAGCATAATGATGATAATAGATTGAGATCCTTAGTGTTATATGTGTTCTAAAGAATCATGAAAGTACATGATAAACATATTGTATCTTTCTTTGTAGCATATGATATAATTCTTGCTTGAAACTTGATTGATGATAAAAGATACTTTAATACACTTAATGTTACGGAACCAGAATCCCAATCCCATGAACCAAACAAATACCAAAGGCAACATGCGGAAGCATAAAGCTTAGCACACATGAACAAATAACAAGATCAAGGCACCAACACAGTCTCAACATTCAACAAGTATAAATTATAAAAAATGCATTATATTCATGAATTCAGTTACATATTTCTAGAGTCAAGGTACAATTCATTCATGTGCATTAAATTTGGATCTTACAACAAGTACACCTAGCATAGCTCACCAAGCCCATCAACCTTGTAGCCATCTCTGAACCTAAAAACAAAATATGAGAAACGGGTCAACACATGAGGTGTTGAGTATGGGGTAGAAAGATACATATATGTATAAGCTTTGCATAATTTGAAAAGATTTCAAGACTAAACGAACCAGAATAAATATGTTAACTATTTAACAAAATGTGAAACCATTTTTATGTCATTTCACTCAATTATATCAACAATATCCAACATGTTTAAGGCATTTGACCATCTTCCCGTCGGAAGGGTCCGTAAGGGTTTCAAGATTAGATAACCCTTTTATACAAGAGGGACCTCAAGGCCATAGCCAAGAGCTAACCATTTATCAACAATATTATAATGTAGTTCTATGTATATGTGTTCAAGTTATAAAACTGACGAGGCAAACATCAAGAAGACATAGCAATACTACATGGCAATATTTGAGCAAGTAAAAAAACAAGCATACAATACATGTCTTTTCAAGCAAGAAAGTGATATTCATATAATTATATAAGGCCCATACCTAATTCATAGATTCTTAACTTAACTCGTCCAATACTATCTAGATCATAAGACAACCTGATTAACAACAAGATTACATGTATGCATTAGATTCTCATCATTAATCCTAATTAAATGCATTTTACAGTTTTGGCCAAAATAGGTTCCAAGTTGTTTATTCATTCATTTGATGACCCTATACTGATTTAAATTTCATCATGTGGGTGTGGTTCAAGTGTCATGCCATTATGACATTCCATCCACTTTCTATGATCATATCAAGGTTCAAGGCATTTACATGCATTCTAGGGTCAAACAACTCACAATAGGCCACCTCAGAGCATGATTCATCGATTCAAGAGGTCTAGATCCAAAAGATGATTTAGATCAGCAATATTAAGTCATTAGAAAAATATAATAATATTATGTGGATGTCCATTAGATGTAAGATTAGCAATCTAGAGTAAAGTTCGTCATAAAAGTCCAAACTAAGCTCATATGTACAAAAAGGAGTCATTTATGAACAATAGAGAGAGTAGGACCTTCATTTAGTTCAAGTATACATCACATGTACTGATTTCAGAATCATAGTATAGATTGAGTAATCAAGATCCAAGTTTGCATCAAAATCATAAATCAACTATACTCTAAATGATCAAAGTATGCATCTTTTATGAAAATAGAGAACAAAAGAAGGAATTAGACCCTGAACCATAGTCCATTGTGTAGATATTTTTGAAAGGATCAATTTGGTATATAATTTCATATATTTTGGCCAAGGGAATTGGGAGCTATCGATTTTTGAAGATTATAAGTCAAACTATATAGAAACCAAGCAACATACCCTTGATTGTGCAGAGGATCTCGACTGTCAGCTCACGGATCAAGGGTTGGCATCGCCTCCCAAGATTGCAGGCACACCTGACGACAGCGGGACCCCGGGTCGATGTGGCACACTTTCTATGGCCGCCTGGGATTGACTACTCCATAGGGTTATGAGTGGAGCCGACTCTCTGTGGCCCTCTGATCGATCCTGGACAAGGCAAAGCCGGGATCTAACGACCCAGGGCTAACATCCCTAGGCCCCTCACAATAGTTGGCCATGAGATAGACCCACATAGCGGCGATGCTGCGATGGAGATCACCAGAGAAAAAGAGGGATACGAGGAGTGATTCGAGTGGGGGAAAGGAAAGGCGCTTCTAGAGTTTATGGGAGCAAACCGAACGTGGGTATGGGGTTTTTATGGGATATCGGGGCTAGGTTTAGGGTTTATTTAGGCTAAGCTTTGCCATGGAAATGAACACCATGAGGGGTACAGAAGGTTCATGAAAAACCCTTGGTTCGGTGTGAAATCATATGTATGCATTGTGGATTTCAAAAAGGGACTCAAAGCCGTTCAAATCGTCCAAAATGGTCAAGAATCGGGCGAGATCTAGTGGCTCGGGCTCCCCTACCTGACGCCCAAGGTAGCAGGAAGATATGAGGTACAGGATGAACCTACAACCATCAGATCAAGATCCAAGGGTGTGTGGGCCAGTCCCTCACCCCGGGTCAGCATCTGCACGGCACATTTAGGGCGGAAAATTGGCCCAACAAGGAAAAACGAAGGAAATAAAGGGCTAAATGTCAGTATCACTTCAAAAATTCAAAACCAAGAGTAGGAAGGTCCAAATGACTTCAAATTTGGACCATAGCTTCATGATAGAGTCTCGAACAAGGGTTAAAATGTCAAATAAAAAATAAGCATGTATGATCAAGAGTTTAATCAAAAGGGTTCAAGGGTATAACGACCCTAAGATTTCATGCATATATGTGTATCATATTGACTCAAAGTGTGGAATCTTTGACTTTGGTGGGCATTATAGAGTTATGAATTCATAAGAGACATAAAGAGTGACGAATTCAAGAAATAAGATTAATTATGCACAAATAAGAGAAAGTCTACTTTGTCACATCCTTCCCTCCTTAAAAAGAAATTTCATCCTCGAAATTCATCCTAGATCATAGCTAAGAGTCAAAGTCTAAATCCATCATATGCCATTAATCATCCCATAGAGTTTAAATAATTCCCATCATAGGGTGCACACATAAGTTATCATTATCAAGGGTATATCCATCCAAAAGGTACATGTCACTTGGTGCTTGATCATATTCTAACATCATCAGGTCATTAGGGTTTCTGCATTCCTTAGGATCCCTAGATAAGGGGTTTAGTTTGCATTCTCATAAGAGACCAAGGTGTATTAACAAAAATCTATGTTATCAATTCTCAAATGAATATGTTCATGGTCATGACTTCAAACGAGACAATCATCGGTTTGTATCTCATCTTTACTCTAGATTTCATGCATGTTTTTGCTTTCCCCCAAAATATATACCAACTCTAATCAAATATGTTGATTATTTTTCATTTCAAATCTAAAATTAAACAATTTATTCATCGTATTTATTCAAGTTATGACCCCAAGAGCATTGACATATCCTGTTAATCATTTTTCATTAAGGTATGAGATTAGGCATATTACCCATGATTATTCAAATTAACACCTCTAAGCTTCATCATATCAAACTCATGATTCCATATCTAGATATCTTTTATTTAATGTATAATTTCATATTATGTCTATCATATGAGAGGCTCTTAACATGCATATCTATTTCTTTATAAACGTAAGTGAGATATTTCATGTATCAAGTGTCATTCGAGGAACAACATTATCATCGACATCAAGGTTTTGAAGCTTGTATCTAGAAAGAGCTCCACAAGCTCACGCCACTCGAGATAAGACATATATATATATATATATATATATATATATATATATATATATATATATATACATACAACAAGACATGCTAACCACAACCTTCTACCCATAACAAAAAGTTCTACCCATATTTTGAGAAGCAAGGGTAACCGCTAGATTCCTTTATATACAACTATTAACCCGAGTATGAGGCTCATCATAGATATCACACATCATGTACATCATCGTAGGGTCTTGGGACATACCCTTCACCCATATAGCAAACATTATATATTCAATTGCCTCTTTCTCTAGGGTTAGATATTTTCATAGGACATCTAGGGTTCTACATTTTCAAGGAAACCACCCACTAGGTCACTCAACTCATATACTTAGAAGTATTCTAGTTAGGGACTCATCATCAAGTATTTCATCATTCATATTTTTCAACATTTCAAATATTTTGGAGTTTCAATACTCTAACCTTCTCCCGAGGCGGGTCGACTCATATTACAAGGTCACCCTATTCATATGTCCCATGCTAGAGGTCCTCCTTTATAAAGAGATTGAGGCCCATTTTAGTCTCAAATCATATATCATATCTCAGTACATACAAAACTATGTACAAGCAAGCATGCCAACCCACTAGCTATGTTTAGCACATCAACCAAGCCATATGTATCATACAAGGTGTTGGGTTTAGCTAAGTTTGCATGGTCAAACTCATTCCATATCGTCAACCTATTTGAATTTATCAAGGACAAATTTGGGTCTTATTAACATCAACATCATTAATAAAATCAGCATCAACATCGAGATTGACATTAACATCTTAGGTTATCTATGCTACTCACTAGCCTAAACTTCATGGCTCTAAACAACTCTAGAGACTATCACTATCATATAAACTCTCTCATCTAGAGTTGATGTTACATCTCTTTCTCCTAGGTTGCATGGAAACTCACTACCTTTCTGCGTGAGGTAACATTTTTCATATCTATATATAATAATACTTGGAATATTCTTTCTACAACGTTTAAACAGAAGATGAAAATCACCATACTCCATTAAAATAAAACCAAAATCGAAATGAGTTACCACACTCACAGGGCAGTCTAGTATCATGACACCTAGAGAACTAGCAAGAACATGGTGCACACTTGTGTAGACATCCTATGCACATGTCACGAATCATGTCAAGGGAGGTAATTTACACAAGTCTACACCTAGTTCTAGAACATCTAGGTTCGAACCTATAGGCTAAGTCTACCTAATCCACAAAGAACATCTTATTAAGTTTCTAGGGTTGAGATGTAAAGTGAGTTTAGTTTGTGTTTCATGTGAGCAATGTTTGATGTAGTTATTGTTCATGCTCTGATACCATCTGTCATGGAACCGAAATCCCAGTCCCATGAACCAAATGAATACGAAAGGCAACATGCAGAAGCGTAAAGCTTAGCACACATGAACAAATAACAAGATAAAGGCACCAACACAGTCTCAACATTCAACAAGTATAAATTATACAAAATGCATTATATTCATGAATTTAGTTACATATTTCCAGAGTTAAGGTAAAAGTCATTCATGTGCACTAAATTTGGATCTTACAACAAGTACACCTATCATAGCTCACCAAGCCCATCAACCTTCTAGCCATCTCTGAACCTAAAAACAAAATATGAGAAATGGGTCAACACACGAGGTGTTGAGTATGGGGCAGAAAGATACATATATGTATAAGATTTGCATAATTTGAAAAGATTTCAAGACTAAATGAACAAGAATAAACATGTTAACTATTTAACAAAATGCAAAACCATGTTTTATGTCATTTCACTCCATTATATCAACAATATCCAACATGTTTAAGGCCTTTGACCATCTTCCCATCGGAAGGGTCCGTAAGGGTTACAAGATTAGCTAACGCTTTTATACAAGAGGGACCTCAAGACCATATCCAAGAGCTAACCATTTATCAACAATATTATAATGGAGTTCTATATATATGTGTTCAAGTTATAAAACCGACGAGGCAAACATCGAGTAAGACATAGAAATACTACATGGCAATATTTGAGCAAGTAAACAAACAAGCATACAATACATGTATTTTCAAGAAAGAAAGTGATATTTATATAACTAGATAAGGCCCATACCCAATTCATAGATTCTTTACTTAACTCATCCGATACCATCTAGATCATAAGCCAACCTAATTAACAACAAGAGTACATGTATGCATTAGATTCTCATCATTAATCCTAATTAAATGCATTTTAGGGTTTTGGCCAAAATAGGTTCCAAGTTGTTTATTCATTCATCTGATAACCCTATACTGAATTAAAGTCCATCATGTGGGTGTGGTTCAAGTGTCATGCCATTATGACGTTCCATGCACTTTCTTTGATCATATCAAGGTTTAAGGCATTTACATGCATTTTAGGGTCAAAAAACTCACAATAGGCCGCCCCAGAGCATGATTCATCGAGTCAAGAGGTCTAGATCTAAAAGATGATTTAGATAAGCAATATTAAGTCATTAGAAACATACAATAACATTAGGTGGATGTCCATTAGATGTAAGATTAGCAATCTAGAGTAAAGTTTGTCATAAAAGTCCAAACTAAGCACATATGTACAAAAAGGACTCATTTATGAACAATAGGGAGAGTAGGACCTTCATTTAGTTCAACTATACATCACAAGTATTGATTTAAGAATCATAGTGTAGATTGAGTAATCAAGATCCAAGTTTGCATGAATATCATAAATCAACTATACTCTAAATGATCAAAGTATGCATCTTTTGGGAAAATAGAGAACAAAAGATGGAATTAGGCCCTAAACCCTAGTCCATTATGTATATATTTTATAAAGGATCAATTTGGTATATAATTTCATATATTTTGGCCAAGGGAATTGGGAGCTATCAATTTTAGAATATTATAAGTCAAACTACAGAGAAACCAAGCAACATACCCTTGATTATGTAGAGGATCTCGACCATCAGCTCCAGGATCAAGGGCCGGCATCGCCTCCCAAGATTGCATGCACACCCGACCACAGTGAGACCCCAGGTCAACATGGCACGCTTTCTATGGCCACCTAGACTTGACTAGTCCATAGGGTTATGAGTGGAGCTGACTCTTCATGGCCCTCTGATCGATCGTGGTCAAGGCAAAGCTGGGATCTAACGGCCCTGGGCTAACGTCCCTAGGCCCCTCGCAGTAGTTGGCCATGAGATAGAACCACACAACGAAGACACCACGGTGGAGCTCACCGGAGAAAAAGAGGGATATGAGGAGTTATTCAAGTGGGGGAAAGGAAAGGCGCCGCCAGGGTTTGTGGGAGCCAACCGAACACCGGTGTGGGTTTTTATGGGATATCGGGGCTAGGTTTAGGGTTTATTTAGGCCAAGATTTTCCATGGAGGCGACCACCATGAGGGGTATAGAAGGTTCATGAAAACCCCTTGGTTTGGTGTGAAATCATATGTATGCACTTTGGATTTGAAAATCAAACTCAAAGGCATTCAAATCGTGCAAAATGGTCAAGAATCGGGCGAGATATGGTGGCTCAGGCTCCCCTACCCGACGACCATGGTAGAAGGTAGATATGAGGTAGATGATGACCCTAAAACCATCAGATCAAGATCCAAGGGCGCGCGGGCCAGTGCCTCACCCTGGGTCAGCATCCACACGACCCATTTAGGGCGGAAAAATCGGCCCAACTAGAAAAAATGAAGGAAAGAAAGGGCTAAATGTCAGTACCACTTCAAAAATTCATAACCAAGTGTAGTAAGGTACAAATGACTTCAAATCTGGACCATAGCTTCATGATAGAGTCTATAACAAGTGTGAAAAATATCAAATCAAAACTAAGCATGTATGATTAAGAGTTTAATCAAAATGGTTCAAGGGTATAACAACACTAAGATTTCATGCATATATGTGTATCATATTGACTCAAAGTGTGGAATCTTTGACTTTGGTGGGCATTATAGAGTTATGAATTCATAGGAGACATAAAGAGTGAGGACTTCAAGCAATAAGATTAATTATGCACAAATAAGAGAAAGTCCACTTTGTCACATCCTTCCCTCCTTAAAAAGAAATTTCTTCCTCGAAATTCGTCCTAGATCATAGCTAAGAGTCAAAGTATAAATCCATCATATGCAATTAATCATCCCATATAGTTTAAATCATTCCCATCATAGGGTGCACACAAAATTTATCATTATCAAGGGTGTATCCATCCAAAAGGTACATGTCACTTGGTGCATGATCATATTCTAACATCATCATGTCATTAGGGTTTCTGCATTCCTTAGGATCCATACATAAAGGGTTTAGTTTGCATCCTCATAAGAGACCAAGGTGTATTAACAAAAATATATGTTATCAATTCTCAAATGAATATGTTCATGGTCATGACTTCAAATGAGACAATCATCAGTTTGTATCTCATCTTTACTCTAGATTTCATGCATGTTGTTGCTTTTACCCAAACTGTATACCAACTCTAATCAATTATGTTCATTATTTTTCATTTCAAATTTAAAATTAAACAATTTATTCACCGTGTTTATTCAAGTTATGACCCCAAGAGCATTGACATATCTAGTTAATCATTTTTCATTTAGGTATGAGATTAGTCCTATTACCCATGATAATTCAAATTAACACCTCTAAGCATCATCATATCAAACTCATGATTCCATATCTAGATATCTTTTATTTAATGTATAATTTCATATTATGCCTATAGTATGAGAGGGGCTTAACATGAATATCTATTTATTTTTAAACGTAAGTGAGATATTTCATGTATCAAGTGTCATTCGAGGAACAACATTATCATCGACATCAAGGTTTTGAAACTTGTATCTAGAAAGAGATCCAAAAGCTCAAGCCACTCGATCTAATAAATATATATATATATGTATATATATATACATATATATATATATATATATATATATATATATATATATATATATATATATATAAATGTTCAATAAGACATGCTAACTATAACCTTCTACCCGTAACAAGAATTTCTACTCATCTTTTGAGAAACAAGGGTAACCACTGGATTCCTTTATATACAACTACTAACTCGAGTATGAGGCTCATCATAGATATCACACATCATGTACATCATCGTAGGGTTTTGGGACATACCCTTCACCCATATAGCAAACATTATATATTCAATTGCCTCTTTCTCTAGGGTTAGATATTTTTATAGGACATCTTGGGTTCAACAATTTTAAGGAAACCACCCACTAGGTCACTCAACTCATATACTTAGAAGTATTCTAGTTAGGGACTCATCATCAAGTATTTCATCATTCATATTTTTCAACATTTCAAATATTTTGGAGTTTAGGTACTCTAACCTTCTCCTGAGGCATGTCGACTCATTTTACAAGGTCACCCTATTCATATGTACCATGCTATAGGTCCTCCTTTGTAAAGAGATTGAGGCCCATGTTAGTATCAAAACATATATCATATCTCAGTACATACAAAACTATGTACAAGCAAGCATGCCAACCCACTAGCTATGTTTAGCACATCAACCAAGCCATATGTATCATACAAGGTGTTGGGTTTATCTAAGGTTGCATGGTCAAACTCATTCCATATCATCAACCTATTTGAATTTCTCAAGGACAAATTTGGGTCTTATTAACATCAACATCATTAACAACATCAACATCAACATCGATATTGACATTAACATCTTAGGTTATATATGCTACTCACTAGCCTAACCTTCATCATGGCTCTAAGCGACTCTAGAGACTATCACTATCATATAGTGTAGGAAGGTCCAAATGACTTCAAATTTGGACCACAACTTCATGATAGAGTCTAGAACAAGTTTGAAAAATATTAAATAAAAAATAAGCATGTATGATCAAGAGTTTAATCAAAAGGGTTCAAGGGTATAACAACACTAAGATTTCATGCATATATGTGTATCCTATTGACTCTAGTGTGGAATCTTTGACTTTGGTGGGTGTTATAGAGTTATGAATTCATAGAAGACATAAAGAGTGAGGACTTCAAGAAATAAGATTAATTATGCACAAATAAGAGAAAGTCCACTTTGTCACACTTAATTAATCAAGTTAAATGTTATCATGTAGTTGCCTAGACCATAGATCCATTCAGTGTTAGGATTTGTTGAATGGTGAAACGAGTTTTACTCAATATACATATTTTTGAGTATGTAATTATTATACCGGGGTGCTCAGTGGACTCCCCAACTAAACAAGGGTGCTCAGTGGACTCCCCAACTACACCAGGTTGCTTAGTGGACTTCCTGATGAAACTAAACTAGGATCGCTGAGTGGTCTTCTTGGTGACAAATAATATTAGAAAGCTCAGTGGTCTTCTCCCAAAGAGAGTACATGATGCGGTTGTAACTCTATTGCAAAGATTCTGCCATACCCCGACAAGCTATTTTGTAGTTGACATAAGATGTCCTACCACTTATCTCGTACTTACCGAGATAGGTGAGGTCATGACAGCCGGCTCTGCCACTGACCTTGTATGGTACCGATGCTTAACGTAGTTGTGGTCAGTTGGAGCATGAGTGGTATACCTCATCTCCTCTGGGCATAAGTGTGAATGTGAATATGTAATCAGCCGTGTAGCATATTTGTTTAAGGATAAAATACCGAAAACATTGGTTGATGCCTTATTTCTTTCATACATCGTAGTTGATAGATGTTATACATGTTCTTCATATTCCTTATAAAGAAAATAGATGACTTATAACTCTGTTATCAATGTTAATGCTTTATACTAAAAATAAACCCGCTTACTTGCATAAAGTATCCTCTGCTCAGTTATTAAACTATTTCCTATGATAATAATATTGTTGGCAGAGAGTTATATCTCTCACTGGGATAATAGTCTCACCCCGTGAGATCCACAATTTTTAGGTGGATGCGGTCATGCGAGTAGAAACTGGATTGCAGAGGAAGGACCATATTAGCAGGGATAGCAGTAGTAGCTCAGGTTGAGAATATTATCTGTCGTGTCTTGTAGATAGTAGTCATATGTGTCATCTTTGTACTCTCAGGTCCTTGGGAGATAGTTCTTAGTGGTTTTTACAAACAACTTGAGATTTTGGTTTGATTACCTTGATGTTTTGTGTTGTTGTTCTATATATTTGAGTAAAGCAACTGGTACTTGTTATCCTTGAGAAGAGATGGTACATTGTATGTACAATATGAACCACATGTAAATAAAGTTTTGGTTCTTTCAGTTTGAGTTTCCTGGAAGAGGATATATGTGAAAAATAGTTTTATTTCTTAGTGTTTTTTTGTTAATTCTTCTTCTTATGGTTATTATGCGATTATTATTGGTTATGGCTTGATTTGTAATCAGGTCATCACAAAGTTTTGGTATCAGAGCCTAAGGTTCACTGAGTCTATAGAGACATAGGATTAGGTTTGTTGAGTCTGTTCTAGTGTTCTCTAGTGGATATGATAGTGACTTCTCCTCATACAAGAGAAGAAGTAAAACTAAAGATGGCTGGAGCACACGAAGAACATGCTATTGTGAATAGTGTTGCTACACCAGGAGGTGGTGCAAGGGATCAGGCTAGAGAAGAACCAGTGCATGAGAATCCCCATCTTGACCAAGATATGCCAGAAAACCTAACCTTTCATGCTCTTTTTGGGAAAATCAAGAATACAATGATGCATATGGCTGATCGTATACCAACACCAGCACCTAGGGTACTAGTTTCCAGTGAGGGACATGGATCTGGTAAGACCTTTGAACTGTTGTGTCGGGTAGGTGCCACTGAATATGCTGGCACAACTGACCCAACAGACGTAGATTCATGGCTTACTGAGATAGAGAAAGCCTTTAGAATCCTTGACATTCTGATAAAGTTAAGCATGATGTGTACCTTCTGAAAGGAAGTGTTGGCCATTGGTGGGCCATCGAAAAAGAGAAAAGACCTGGTGTTGAGGTCAGATGGCAGGAATTCCGACGAAAGTTTGTCAGTAGATACTTTCCCAAGACTTATCTAGATGAGAAGATCTCATAGTTTGAGTAGATTAGATAGGGACCGATGAAGGTTAGTGAGTATGAAGCTAAGTTTATAGATCTTCTGTGGTTTTATCCACATATGGCTACCACATATGAGGAGAGAATTTGGTGTTTTGAGAAGGGTCTGAACGCTGAGTTAACCACACCTGTATCTACTCTAGAGAATAGAGAGAGGTTTTCCACCTTTGTGGAGTCAGTTAGGCGGATAAAGAAGTCTGTGACTGAGAAACGAGAGGTGAACAGTAGAAAATTACCTGCACAATTCCAGGGTCAGAGGTATGGAAGTTATAAGAAACCAAGATTTACTGCACCAGTAGAGCCACAAAGGTTTAGTGCTCAGACATAGTGGACGTCCAACAGAGGTAGAGGCCGTAGTTTTCCACCAAGTGGAGCCCATAGCATAGCATCAATGTCAATGACAAGACCACCTAGGTCACAATGGGAAGACCGGTTTTGCTATAGGTGTAGGTAGACTTGACATCTGATAAAGAATTGTCTAGTTAGAGACGTGGAAGTAACCCAACCACTGAGGTAGAGTCAACATGGCTCTCAGAGACAATAGTTTAGTAGTGGCACGTGAGGACATGGACAAGCATCCCAAGTAGGATCATATGCACTAGTTAATAGACCACGAGGTCGGCAACATGCAACAGTGAGATTCTATGCTATGAATCAGCTAGAGGCAGTGGTTAATCCACGAGTTATGACAGGTCAGATGGAATTATTTCATTCTGATATGTCTTCATCCTATTTTGTATATGTTTTCATTTATCCGGGTGCTACACATTCCTTTATCACTCGAGAAGTGATTCATGACTGTAGTATGATTGTCAATCATAGAATGGATAATTTATTATTAGAATCTCTGTTAGTCAGATCTGTAGTGTTGTGGGAGGTATGCTCTCCCAGTGTTCTTTCTTTCTCAGAACACAACATTCAGGTGGATCTTATACCACTTGAAATGCATGCGTTTGGTGTTATTCTCAGGAAGGATCCCCTAGAGAAGTATAAGGTTGTCTTGGATTGTAATTCCAAGCAAGCTATGTTCACAAATGATGATAAGGCATGGGTCTTTCAGGGGGATAGAAAGATTCTTCCAACCTATCTAGTATCAGCAATGGTAGCTGAGAAGTTGATGCGACAAGAATGCTTCACATTCTTCGCACATGTGATAGATACCAGAGCAGAAAGTCCTAGTCTAAGTGAAGTTCTTGTTGTCAAGAAATTCGAGGATGTGTTTCCCGAGGAATTTCCAGATATTCCTCCACCCCGAGAGATTGATTTTGAGATTAATATAATTCTGGATATGCAACCCATATCCCAAACACCTTATAGGATGGCACCAACTAAGATGGAAGAAATTAAGAAATAGTTACATGAGTTTCTTGAGAAAGGTATCATCCGACCGAGTACTTCGCCTTGGGGTGCTCCAGTTATTTTTGTTAAAAAGAAAGATGGGCCTATGAGACTATGTATAGACTATAGATAGCTTAACAAGGTGACTATTAAGAACAAATATCCTCTGCCAAGGACAGATGATCTGTTTGACCAATTGTGTGGTGCAACCGTGTTCTCTAAGATAGATCTAAGATCAGGATATCATCAGTTACACGTCAAGGAGAGTGACACACCTAACTCAACCTTTAGGATGAGGTATGGTCATTATGAGTTTATAGTTATGTTGTTTGGACTGACTAATGCACCAACTACATTCATGGAGTTGATGAATAGAATTTTCTAGCCATTCCTTGATCAGTTCATAGTAGTTTTTATAGACGACATCCGGATTTACAGTAGAGATGGTCAACAACATGAACAACACCTTTGTCAAGCCTTGACTTTATTGAGACAACACGATTTATATTTTAAGTTTAGCAAGTGTGAATTCTAGTTGTCAGAAGTATCTTTTCTTGGACACGTTATATCTGCTTCAGGTATTCGTTTGATCTAAAGAAAGTAGATTCTATTGTAGAGTGGGAATAACCCAAGACACCGACTGAGATTCACAATTTCCTATGTTTTACAGGTTACTACAGAAGGTTTATCAAAGACTTTAGTTCTGTAGCATTACCCCTAACCATGTTGACTAGGAAGGAAGTTCCTTTTTTCTAGAATGACAAGTGTCGATATTCTTTCCAATTGTTGAAAGAAAGGTTGACTAGTGCACCTATGTTGATTCTACCTTAGTAGGGAAAGGGGTACATTGTTTTTTGTGATGCTTCTAAGAATGGTCTATGATGTGTGATAATGTAGAATGATCATGTAGTTTCTTTTGCTTCCCGACAGCTTAAGAAACACAAGGAGAATTATCCAACACATGATTTAAAATTAGCTGTAGTGGTCCACGCATTGAAAATCTGGAGGCATTATCTCTATGGAGAAACATGTCAGATTTTCATAGATCATAAAAACTTAAAATACATTTTCACACAACATGAGATGAAAATGAGACAACGTCGCTGGATGGAATTAATCAAGGACTACAATTGTGCAATTGATTATCATCCATGGAAAGCCAATGTAGTGGTTGATGCACTCAGTAGGAAATCCTCATCTCCACCCTTTGATAAAGCACAATTGAACTCTTTAGTGTGTCGTAAGTGGGATATGCTTGTCTCTTTGAGACAGATGAATGTGTAGTTAGTGTTGGATCCTAGATGGGTGACTTAGGTGCTCTAGAGGGGGGGTGAATAGAGCTGAAAGCACTTAAACAAAATTCATTAAACCTTCAAATTATATGACAAGATAAGGTTGCTAAATAGGTAATTTGAGTGCAACTAAATCATGCATAGCAAGGATAAGAGAGATTGAACATGCACCAATTAGACAAGCTATTTAGAGTGGTTCCACGCTTCAAACTAGAAGTGTGTCAGTCCACTTTCCTAGAGAGGTCAACCTCTAGGACTTCAACCAATTGCACTCTTATATTCATTAATAAGACATACAATACATGACCAACAAAGGACTTACCTATCCAATACAAAAGAGTCTTCAACCTTACCAAGGACTTACCCACTTTGCAAGAGTCTTCGGCCTTCTCCAAGGACTTACCCACTCTTGCACAAGTCTTCGGCCTTGTAGGAATTACCCACTCTTCTTGGATCTTCCTCCTTTGACTTCGCCTTCACTCGTAGAAGCTTTCCACCAAGGTCTTACCCACTTGAGCTTGAGTCTTCTGCCTTCTCCAAGGACTTACCCACTCTAGCTCCAAGTCTTCAGCCTTGATCTTCACCAAGGGACTCCTTCCCTTGTTCTTCTTCACCTCTCTTGGACAAGAGAGAGAACCTTCATCTTCATGATTGATATGGAGAGATGGGGAGGTTGTGGAAGTGAGAGCTTCACAAGATATACAAATGGGAATAGCTCTCTTACAGATTTCCTACTCACTCTAATGGATGTAGCAAGTGATTAAGCTTAGAGAGAGAGAGGAGGCTGTAGGAAGCACTCAACTATAGAATAGGAACCTCACAAAGAGTTTGCAATGAATGCTCAACCTTGGAATGAAGCCCAAGGGGTCCTATTTATAGTTGGGGATGCCTCTTAGCCTTTGGGAACACTTAGGAACGAAAAATAGCCATTTTACAAGTTGCAACAGATCTATTTTGGGTCCCAACAAAGTCTCCAACGGTTGGATTTGCTTTTTCTGCATTCCAGTACAGTCTGATCGGCCGAGTTTCATTAAAGGCAACTCGGCCGAACCACTAAAAGACAAGGCTGAAAGCTGGACTGTCGGCCGAGTTCCCTTGGAGAAACTCGGCCGATCGGTCGACTTTCATCTTGGACCGATCAGTGGATCGGCCGAGTTTCCCAGCATAGAAACTCGACCGAACAGGAATCGGCTGAGTTGGAAACTCGGCCGATTGCATCAAAAATTCCAGAATAACTGGATCGGCCGAGTTTGTAATTCGGCCGACAAAATCCCTGTTATGGGTATTTTGGAATTTTTGTAAAACTGTACAAATGATGGATTTTTGTGTCCCAATAATTTTTCTAAGCTTAATTACAAGTCATACAATCATTACAAGTGATTACAAAGCAATTCTAAGGTCATATACATAGAGATCCCAAATTGCACACTTGTAGCTATTTTGACTTGTCTTTTCTCCAATTTGATATGCGCAAGTTAGGGCATTTGGAGTGTGTCTAAACCTAATCTGAAATCACTCAATGGAGAAGCATTAGACACCAATATGTGGAATGGTTAGTCATCATCAAAACAAGGGTTTAGTCAATTTAGACGTGAGTCAACATTGACCTAATTGACCTTGAGTCAACAGTTAGAAGTATCTTTGCTAGCCAAATTGTTAGCTGAGATGCATGTGAAGCCTACTCTGAAAGAACAAATCAAAGAGGCACAACAGGCTGATACTGTGATGTTACAGATTAGGTCAGAGTTGGGCAGTGAGAAATGGGACAGTTTCCATGAGTCAAAGGATGGGATAGTCTGTTACCATAATAGGATGGTAGTTCCTTATGTTAATAACTTAAGAAAGTTATTTATGGAAGAAGATCACTCATCCATGTATGTAATGCATCCAGGGAGAAATAAAATGTATCATAACTTAAAAGATATGTATTGGTGGCCCAGTTTGAAGAAAGATGTAGCTGAGTTTGTTATGTAGTGTCCGGTATGTCAGCAAGTTAAAATAGAACACTAGAATCCTGCAGGAATGTTGCAACCCTTACCTATACCTCAGTGGAAATGGAATCATGTAACAATGAATTTTGTGGTTGGTCTACCCAGAATGTCCAAAAGTCATGATTCCATCTAGGTGATAGTTGATAGGTTGACTAAGACAACACATTTTCTTCTTGTCAAAATAACCTATACCACCGAGAAACTTGCATAGATCTGTATAGATGAGATAGGGTGATTGCACGGAGTTCTAGCTACGATTGTGTCTGATAGAGGTCCCCAGTTTATGAGTCATTTTTGGGAACGACTACATAAAGCCTTGGGTATGCAATTGAAGTTCAGCACAAGTTTTCATCCTCAGACAGATGGGCAGTCTGAAAGGACTATACAGACTTTGGGGTACTTTCTTAGAGGATGTGTTCTTCAGTTTATGTGAAGTTGGGACTTACACTTGAGCTTAATAGAGTTTGCCTACAACAATAGTTATCAGGCTAGTATTGACATGGCACCATATGAAGCGTTATATGGTAGACATTGTAGATCTTCATTATGCTGGTTTGAAATAGGAGAATACCAACTTTTGGGCCCTGAGTTAGTGCAACAAACAATTGAAAAGATTAAGGTGATACAACAATAGTTGAAAGATGGACAAGATAGACATAAGTCGTATGCTTATAAACACCATAGACCTTTAGAATTCCAAATTGGAGACAGAGTATATCTCAAGGTCTCTCCTTGGAAAGATGTTCTCAGATTTGGGAAGAAGGGTAAGTTAGCTCCTAGATTTGTGGGACTTTACCCAGTGACAACACAGATCGAAAAGGTAGCTTATAGGTTGGAATTGCCTCCTGAGCTACATAGACTACATCTAGTATTTCATGTGTCTATGTTGAGAAAGTGTCATCCTGATCAAAGATGGTGTTGCAACCTGTAGAGGTTGAATTGAATGAAGATATATCCTATGTGGAAGGTCCTATGATGATTCTTGATAGAAGAGTCAAGAAGTTGAAGAAGAAAAACATAGTTCTTGTGAAAGTTCTTTGGAATCACTGTGGCATTGAATAAGCCACATGGGAACTAGAGGAAGAGATGATGAGTAAGTACCCTTCTCTTTTCTCTTGAGATTTCGGGGACAAAATCCTTTTTAGGGGTTGGTAATTGTAACATCCCCGACCTGGGTTATGGCTTAACCCTAGAAGTTTTGCTTAAGTAAGTTATTTACAAACTTATTCTAATCTTTTGAAAAGTAATTAAGACTCTTTGTGAAGTTTATTTTCAAGTTTGAACTTATTTACAAACTATGTGTGCATTGTATGATAGTCTGAGTGTAAAGTGCAATTTACCCAAGATGAGGGGTTATATTGCAAAATGTCACATGTTGAATGTACCCTAAGTGTTCTAACATCATAAGAAACAAAATGATGCTAAGTGGTGGCTTGTGGAAAGCCTCAATTCTAAGTGAGAACTTGTTTGAATAATGTTAAGTGCTTTGTGCATCAATTTTGGTACAAATAGTAAATTATCCAAAATAAAGGGGTTGATGAGAAAATTACCACTTATATAGTGTCCCTACTCCTTCATAATATAATCTAGAGGAGATAGAAAGAAGGACACACTATGTTTGAATCATTTTAAAGTGGTAGAACTCTTGGTGATGTAAAGAATAAGGAAGTTGTATAGTTGATGTCTTTGTATGAGTTATATCAAGTTATAAACTTAGTATAGGAGTCCCTATCGGCCAAGGATCCATAGAGGGAGTCTCCTATTGGTTTTTTTACTCTTGTAAAAAGCCATGAGGGGATATATACTCAAGGAAGTCATATGAATCGGTTTGCAAATTTTCTTTGGAAACGGGTATGTGGAATTGTGAATATTATAATAGTGGAAGTAACTTGCCCTAGAAGATAACCAAAGGGATGACCCTTATCCTTTGCATTATCCTTTAGCTTTTATTTTTGCATGCTAATATAAATATGTGATGCATGCAAATACATGTGTCAATCCATGCATGGCCATGTGGCACTTAGTAGCTTAAGGTAATGACACCTCTTACACTCTTTTTCATAAACCACAAGTATAAATACCCTTCTCTTCATCGATTAGTAGAATTTTCAGATCTTGTTACCATATTTCCCTTAGATATCATGCATACTACCCTAGTATCGTGCATGAGAGAGGAGTGTCAAGTTTTAGAGCTTGGTATCTCCCAAAGAGAAAGGATATCGGACAAATAAGGTGATATCAACCTAACAAGGTGATATCAGCCACAAGGAGTGAAGATATCATGCAAGTGCTGAGGAGCTCAATCGTTGGAGTTGGATAAGCTCATATTCAACTTTGGGAACGTGAAGAGTTGGATATTAAAGCTTGGAAGTTGCTTTAGAGGCAGGTTATATAACTTCAACCCAACTATGTTATTATTCACTTTCAATATTGTTGAACTTGTTGAACTGTTTTCAATTTCGAATTCTTATGATTAATTGATGTTCCTTTGAAGTTCCAAACGTATGATAGGACTGTTTTCCATGTCTTAGGGCAGTAAGGATAAATATTCTAGAGGTAGATGATGGTGACATCACCATGGTATAACCCGACATAGGTTGAAATACCTCAAACCCGATATGGAACCCAAGATGAAGGGTAACCCGATATGGAGATAGGTGATACCTCATGAATGATATGAGGCATGTATTATGAATGATATGGGAGGTACCCACTTACACCTTATAAGCAATATAAGGTTAATATCATACCACATGCACGATATAGTTCCAATTTAACACTCTAACTGATATAAAGTTGAAACCCAAGATGATAGATTGAAACCTGATATGCCCATATCCTTTGTGTAATGGATTTTTGTGAAAGTATTCAACCAAATATCTAGCTTGTCATGCAATTATATGATAGAACTGATCCTTGAAAGCATAAAAGGATATCAGCATAATGGTCTACCCAACATGATAACCTATTATATTACCCAACATGGAAATCAGATATGATAACCCAATATGGGAACTCGATATGGCTACTAAAATGATAATATGATGAGACATATACTACATACACAATATGGTGCACACCTTGTGCACGATATGGTACCAAATATAACCATATGATTGATATGAGGTCAAGTATCTAGCCTATACACGATATGGGGTTAACTTGATATTATAAGAACTAAGTGATAGCCAACCCGAGATGGATACATGATATAGTGTTGGGGGATACACCCGAAACACGATATGAGGATGTGGTTACACCACATGCCTGATATGAATACACAATATGATGTGAAGGTTGTATCTCAAACACAATATGATAGCATATATATATATATATATATATATATATATATATATATATATATATATATATATATATATATATATATATCACGATACCTGATATGGTAGGTATGCTTCAATCATATGTATTTGATTGAGTGACATATGTTGTGTGTTGTGTTAATTGCAACATTAAAAGATAATGAGTTTAGTGCAATTTGATAATGGTGAGATAATGTACCTTAAGAGGAGAATTAAGCCCACTTAGTAAAAGTATGGTGGAATCAACATCCTAGTGAGGATGTAAGAGAAACTTATATCAATAATGTAATAAGTATATGTTGATACTCCTAGGATGAATGGAGTATGAATTAGGGTTTAATCTTCTATGATGTGACCTTGAAACCCTAATTAGATAATGAAGGTAAATCATAACCCTAATAATGGGTGATGAGATGATTTAAAATCTTAATTGGTTGATGAAAGGAAATCCTAACCCTAAATAATGGGAAGAATGTATCTCTTTTGCATTGCATGGTTATGAAATGTAGTTGATATTGTTGTTATCATGAAATACTAACCATGCAGGTATCATGAGGTGATGAGCATAGCTAAGTAAGAGCTATGATGTTTATATGATACAGATTTAATCAGCTTTGTGAACTATGTGAAATAATTTTTTGGTATGATGACCTAGAGGTAATGGTTACCTGCTAGGTGGTGACAGAACTCAGTGATGAATTAAGGGTTTGAATACGCAAGCATGATGATGATAAGAAATTGAGATACTAAGTGTTGTATGTGTTCCAAACAATCATGAAAGTACTTGATAAACATATTGTATCTTTCTTTGTAGCATCTGATATAATTCTTGCTTGCAACTTGATTGATGATAAAAGATACTTTAATACACTTAATTAATCAAGTTAAATGTTATCAAGTAGTTTCCCAGACCATAGATCCATTCAGTGTCAGGATTTGCTGAATGGTGAAATGAGTTTAACTCGGTATACATAATTTTGAATATGTAATTATTATATTGGGGTGTTCAGTGGACTCCCTAACTAAACTGGGGTGCTCAGTGGACTCCCCAACTACACTAGGTTGCTCAGTGGACTTCTTGATGAAACTAAACCAGGATCACTCAATGGTCTTCCTAATGACAAATAATCTTGGAAAGCTTAGTGGTCTTCTCCTGAAGAGAGTGCATGTTGCGGGTGTAACTCTATAGAAAAGATGTCGTCATACCCCAATAAGCTATTTTGTTGTTGCCACAAGATGTCCCGCCAGTTATCTCATACTGACCGAGATAGGTGAGGTCATGACAATTGGCTCTGCCACTAACCTTGTATGGTACCGATGCTTAACGTAGTCGTGGTCGGTTGGAGCATGAGCGGTATACCTCATCTCCTCTGGGCATAAGTGTGAATGTGAATATGTAATCAGCTGTGTAGCATATTTGTTTAAGGAACGATTACAGAAAACATTGGTTGATGCCTTATTTCTTTCATACATCTTAGTTGATAGATGTTATACATGTTATTCATATTCCTTATAAAGCAAATAGATGACTTATAACTTTGATATCAATGTTAATGCTTTATACTAAAAATAAACCTGCTTACTTGCATAAAGTATCCTTTACTTAGTTATTATACTATTTCCTATGATAATAATATTGTTGGAAGAGAGTTATATCTCTCACTGGGACAATAGTCTCACCCTGTGGGATCTACAATTTTTAGGTAGACGCGGTCATGGGAGTAGAAAATGGATTGCAGAGGTAGGACCATATCAGGAGGAATAGTAGTAGTAGCTCAGATTGAGAATATTTTGTGTTGTGTCTTGTAGATAGTAGTCCTATGTGTCATCTCTGTACTCTCAAGTCCTGGGGAGATAGTTCTTAGTGGTTTTTATGAACAACTTGAGATTTTGGTTTGATTACCTTGAGGTTTTATGTTGTTGTTGTATATGTTTGAGTAATGCAAATGGTACTTGTTATCCTCGAGAAGAGACGGTACATTGTATGTACAATATGAAGCACATGTATATAAAGTTTTGGTTCTTTTAGTATGAGTTTCCTAGAAGAGGATCTATGTGAAAAATGGTTTTAATTCTTAGTGTTTTTTGTTAATTCCGCTGGGTATGGTTATTACGCGATTATTACTGGTGATGGCTTGATTTGTAATCAGGTTGTCATAGAAAGATTGGGTTCCCCTAGTGAGTGGGTATGCAAAAGAGAATAAGGGTTGAGAAGTTAAGAATACAAAATGTGTTCTGATTATTTGATAATTACAAATATGGTTGATTATGTTGTTACCCATACATGTGCATATTATGTTTGCCCCACATACTAGTATATTTTGATATATTGATTTGTGTTTTTATTTCATGACGTTTTAGGTAAATGCTAGATAAGATGATATCAAGATATGATGGAGATATGCAATTATGTGAAGATATTAAATTTAACTTGCAAGGAGGATTATATAGATACTTCTTCTCATATGTACAATTTTGATGGGTAGAAATTCATGTAACTCCTTAGAGGAGCATTTTGTAGACCATAGTTGAATTAATGGAAATTATTTGCTATTATTTATTTTTCGGTAAAATTTGGACCCTTGGGGAAATTTTGGGTAATGGATATCATCCTTTTAACCTTCCTCAAATGGGGGTTGCCGAGAATTGTGGTTGTTACATTGGGCATTAGATCCCCAGACTTTTCAAATAATGTTTAGTAGTTTATAATTTTAAGTAATCCATGGAAATCTGAGGAATTTTATTAACACGAAACTCGATGGAAATGGTGTCTAGAAAGGATCAGGGTTTTGGGCGCTGACAATAATTTCCTCTGCATGGTTAAGTTGGTATACGAGGACTCCCTTAGCCAATGTGATACCATCCTAGACAAAACTTAGGCTTAGGCTGAATTAAGATTTCCTCGATGTCTTCGCATCGCTACTTTCATCCACTTCTCATCCTCTTGCTTAATAAATGATAAAAGATACTTCCCTTCTCAACTCAAGTTAGGGTTTTTAAGAAGAAATAGGATTAAGACATCCTCCGCCAATTGATGAATGTATAATGTGGAAATACTGAGAAAATATAGAAAATGGTTTCATGGTTTTTTTTCCTTCTAAAGGTAAACCAAGGAGCAAGGTCTAGATTAGAAAAACCCCTAAGTGGGTCAAGGGACAGAGAAAACCCTAAGGTGTTGGGGTATTGTTCTTGTTAGATTAGTAAAACCCCTAAGTGGGTCAAGGGGCATAGAAGGCACCCTAAGGTGTTGGGGGTATGGTTCCTAACCCTAACCATAAATCCTCATCTAAGCAATGGATAGAGAAAAGAGAGAAAAACCCGATAAGTTGGGATACCCTAGGGTATCCATACACGTGAGTATGTAGAACAAGGCATGCATGTAATAGATGAAGGGTTGAATATGCATATGAAGCACAAAAAATAAGTGGTTGCATAATAAGGAAAATATGAAAACACATAGTGCAATATGTAGGGAGTGTGTCCCGACCTAGGATGGCGCAACCCCAGAGTGGTAAAAAGATCTATGAGGGAGATAACACCCAAAATCTGGAGGTCAGGTTGTGACCAGAAAGTCTAAACTCTTTCTATAGACACCCTAATAGGAAGTGTGTTCCCACATAGATACGAGTAGAAGGTAGACATGCATCTACATGAAAGTGAGTGACATCAAGGCTATAAAATGGATTAGTTATAAGCTAAAGGTTTAATGCATGTTGGATTATAGATAGACACACTAGACAGAATAGTCGATGAGTTTAGTTCGATGTAATGAGATAATGCAGTTTATGATGACCTCAGTAGGTTTTGTGAATTTGACTTTAGTTTTTAAGTTTGGACATAAGATACAATTGTGTGTGCGCTTCTCCAGATAAGATAAGTTAGGTGTGGATAAGATGTGAACCGGTAGGAGCCTCAACCTCTTCTATAAAGGGGGACTACTAGTGTTAGGACCAGTTATAGGGTTAACTCGATGAGAGAGTGAGACCCAGAAGGAGTCAGGAACCTAAACTCCAAAACATGAGAAATTAAGAGAAAAAATTGTAGTGATATGTCTTAAAATAGACTACCCCTGAGTGAATGAGTTGAGTTTCTATATTCATGGTTCCTAAAGGCTTGTTGTACTCTATATATCCTTGGAAGGACCAAACCCTAGTGACAAGGAAAGATGCTTCTTGCATATATGTGTATATACTATGAGTGCCTACCATCTAGGTGAGAAAAGATCCTAAGATCCTACAGAGGTAGGGTATGATAGTACATTTACCATGTTGTGAATTCTTGTGCTCGGTTTGGTGGTTCCTTATGTAGGACTCTACGGGTTGTTTATGTGAAAAGGTGAGTTGTGTAAGAATATTTCATGAGCATAAACCTAAGAAGAGAATGCCATATCCTACTTGGGTGGGTTATGAGAAGATAGATCTGGTGAAGTTGATAAACCTAGGAACCCTAAACCAAAGAAGGGAGACCAGGTCTAGTGCATAAAATACTTGTAGAATCGAATGAGCTCCTAGAGTTTGAGCATGGATCCCACTTGGACCTTGATATATGTTTGATGAATCACTCACACAAGTTGGTTTAGCACTACCATACTATCATATATATGAAACTGGGTCAACCTTGAGAGGTGATGAATGGGTATGACATAATAGAAAGCTTAGAAATGGCTTAATAAGTTATCTATGTGCTATTGGTTAGCCACATGCAAGAAATATGAAAATGTGAAGTCATTAGCTAACCCCATGATTGAACATTTAATAAAGAATGCAACCTAATATGAGAAAGGGAAAATGGAATAATGCTCATGATGCATTTTTAACATGGTAGTGGTTGACATGTAGGATATGTGATAAATAAATTTGTCTTCTTCAAAGTATTCTTTACCTATATTGGCATACTATATGGTATGGTTTGGATAGTGTACTTGGCATATGACATTAGATGAAATAGTTTTTTCTATAGCCCTAAACACATGAGACATATTACATCAGTCGCATTATATCCTAACGCTTCAATTGTGGTAGCAAGGTACCAATAGTGATCTAACTCTTGAGTGGAATATCATGGGATATAATAATATAACTCTCAGGTAGACAATGCATGGGTGATATAATGGAGAATATGCTTAAAGGACATGTTCCTTTCTGATAATACAAATCTTAGTACGAGATTGTTTTTGTTGGTTTCTAATAAATGCTAGTTTTATCTTGCCTTGGGATAGAACCTTCCCAAAAGGGTGAATTCACACATAAGTTTAAGAATTGAGGTAACATTAATTTTGATTAAAACTTGAGAGATTGAATGAATGAAACACAAAATCGCATATATTGAGTATTATTCTTTGGACACATGTATGACTATCTCTAAGGGACATGAGGAAAAGTTATTATGGAACTGACTAATAGAATGGGACCAGGCCCTGATGGGAAGGTCGCCATGAGCCCAATAAAGGGACATCAAAAAAACTATGGGTGCCTTAAGAGATGAAGGAAATTTAGGTGAAAGAATTTTGAACGATATAACGTGCATGGAAATTATTAGATAAACCTCAAGCAAAATGTGTAATAAAATGAAATAAAGTCATGACATCTCAATGAAACCCTTAGGGAAGGGTAGGGCCACAAGTCAATCCTAAGATCTTGTAAGATGATTAAAGGTACATAAGACTTATGAGGATGGGAACTGATAATGTGATAAGTGCATTAGGTCCTTGGGGATCACCATGGTGAGGAGGAAGCCTCATGGGAGCCAAAGTTTCTTGGGAGAACCATGGTGAGGAGGAAGCCTCATGGGAGCCAAAGGTTTACATGGAAAAGTCTCATCCTGAACTTCTTGTATGATTTGTTGAATTTTGAGGACAAAATTCCTATAAGAGGGAAATGATATTATAACCTGATTTTTCACATGTATTTACATACTGGAAATGCAAATATTTGAATAATAAGGATATGTTAGAAAATTGAAGTTCTTTGTTTTAGAGGTGTGTATTTAATGTCAAATCCTCCTTTGCTATGGTTTCATGGATCTTTACTATTTTCAACACCATTTTCTACCTTTTTCCTTTGAAACCTTTGGGGGTGCTTGTCAATCATGTAGTTGCTCTTCTTCAACGCCTTCAACATATAATATATAGGAATCTTATGATGCCTTCATCTACATGTAATGATTTTATTTTTTGATCCTTGGGTTTTGCCATCCAAAAAGGATTGGCAGCCCAGTTTGTTGCTCACGCTTCTGTGAGAGCATTTATGTAATCTTTTGAATAGCTTATTTGAATTTAGATCTTTTTATTAGGAAAATATTTTCAATAAACTAATAACAGATATGGGAAAATTAAAGAGAGAAAAACCAATACTGAGAGAATTACCAAAAGTAATGGATATTTAGTTTTCTATATATATATATATATATATTTGTGTGGAGTTTTCTATAAAAGTGGTATTAAAGGAAACTAATGGGTCATTTTCATCCCTATGTTGTTGTTCATGAGAGAGATAATAAAAAATAAGAAATATGGTCAAGTAAGAAAGAGAAAAGAATTAATTTTATGCCTTAAATATATAATATACAAGGGATACTTGGAGACAAAGAAAAGAACATTTAACTTTTGAGTTTTAGTCTCAAATATCGCCCACACCTAGATTTAAGTTCTAGAGACTTTCCTTTACAATTTGAGATTAAAACGATAAAATAAGAGAGAGATGATTTTTTGTATAATTCCCACAGTGAATGTATTAATGCAAATGTACATTAAACGTCACATATCCTATTCATATTTGAACTATAACCAGATCCTTTGAATTTGTCATATGGCCTGGTAGCCATTGATCCCAGATCCTATAGTGATTGAGTTGTCTTCTACCTCCTACTTAAATAGGAATATCGAGTTACAATATATTACCTCTCCCTTTCACCTTTCTCTATCTTCTAATCATGTCCACGCCCATAGTCTCTTCTATTATATTTGAGAAATAAATCTGATCAAATCAAACCATAGATCTCCCTAGTTTTGTGTAGGATCAGGACTCCCCCAAATTTCTCCAGAGTTAAAACTCTATTCAAAACCCTTTACATACCCCCTGCCTATAAGAGTTCAAGACCCCTCATTCGTGAGATCAAAGAAAGGGAACTCAACCCCAGTTTCTCAATGAATCCTTCCCTACCTCTAGTCACACACCAAAAGCCTTTCTTCTATCTTCCCAATCTCTGGTTTCAACCCTTCACGGCCAGACTCCAATCACCACCGCCTCGATCATCGCACACCACCAGAAATGGGTTGCTTGTGTTCACAAAGTGATGGTGGAGATTAGTGAAGTCTTATTTTTCCACCAAGGGATAGGAAATGAGAGTCAACTACATGGTTGACCGTAGTGATGGTGGCCGAGTAGAGAGCAGAGTTGTGGGAGAAAAGGGAAGAAGACGAAGGCAGGGAGGTTTTCCCATATGCCCCGAGCGTGTGGACTTCTAGTCCATAATGCCAAGGACAAGGACGTCTTTCATCTCTTCTTTAAGACCGCTAACCACATAGAGCGTGTCACCTAGGTGGCCAAATCTAAATGGACTAGCCGATCCATGTAGATATTGTGAGTATCTTTTAATATGCTTACATGGAATTTTCTTATTGGTTAGAAATTATTAATCTTTCTAAAATCATAAGAAATTACAGGATCCTCCAATGATACCAAATAGTGTATGAAAGTTGACTAGAAAAATGAGAGGATTCTAATAATACTAGTTTCAAATCCAAAATTGGACCCAAATTCCAAAACTGTCTAAAATTGCTAACTTTAATGTAACAACCTCACTTTCAGCGTCCCCCAATTAAGGGAAGACCTTCAAGTTGAGAGACATTACCTATATTCCCAAGGATCCAGATTAGTCAAATAACAAATAATAGAAAACAATTTCACTTAAATTTCAAATATTGTTTACAAATTGTAAAATGATATACCCCATGGAACTAGTACCTATTGAGAATAAGTATCATCTATCTAATCCTCCTGCAGAGCTTTAATACCTTTGATGGATTTCATCTTTATCTTCATATTTGAAGCTAGTGTATCAACTATCTAAAATGCCAACAAACAAAATACGGTCAACATATTTCTATACTGGTATGTGGGTTCATCCAATAATCATAAGTACATATAATCAACCAACAATTATTTTCACATAAGAACATGTATTTTCTTTCATATTCTAACCCATATCTGGTCTACTATCTCAGGTGTATCCACTATCCATCATTGTAATTATGTGTGTTTCCCTTTGATTAGTGTAACCCCAGGTTTTAGAATATCATTATTTACTTTATGTGATGCTCATAGAGACTTTATAATTTGCATGAAATATATAAACATCCAACATATATCATTCATTCAATCTTCATGAAACCTCATCCCACGTCGGGAGTCGATACATGTAATCATAAGCGTAACCACGTAACTCAGTGGTGAACCAAGAAGATTATCATATAACTACACACATATTATCCAAGCAAGCAAATCAAGCATTCAAATCTACAAGTATGTAAATCCTAAATTGTCACCATCACTCTAATTAGATAAAACCCTACTCGGCCCTGAACTAGGGTTTAGGTTTTAGACAAGTAATAAGGGTAGCAACCCTATCTCCATCTCATATTTAACATTAGGTGAAAACCCAACATAACCCTTTCATTCTGATCACTCATATTAGTCTGAGTTCATTAAAGATATCATCTTTAACTTCAAAGCATTAATTCTCATTATTATCATTTTTATGACTTAAGAACCCTAACTCATATTAAGTGTATCATGATCATCAAATCTATCATTTTAGAGAATCACAAACACTTAGACCAGATTAACTTAATTAATTAACATAACAAGATATATGACCTTAGTTTCACAACTCTATTTATTCACATGTATGGTTAACCACTTTAGAAACACCAATTACCATTATCATTATCATGGCCATCTAGATTTCTCATCTTATTCAAAAAATCAGATAGTAGCATGAAGAAAGGGTTTTTGAAGTGTTTAACATGTTAATACCCAAATATAGGTTGTAATTGCATTAATCACCACTTTAACAAATATTGCAGCACTTCTAAAATTAAGTTCATATTCAGGTTTCAAACATATTTTATTTGGGTTCCTATCGTTCTCCTGATCCATTTTTATATATTATTTGTCTAATTTTGAGTTACCGGTTATTTTCTATGATTATTTCAAAATAACCCCTTTACTGACCAATCGCAGCTTGACACATCAGTCCTTACCATTTTTTAATTGCAAGAGGCTTGACTTGTGATTCGGCCCAACCTTGAGCCGACTGATTCAAAAAAGTGGGACCATGTCCCCTTCCTCCTCGTGGAGCGCCCTGATTTGCCTGTGCGAACACAGTCGGTAGCGCCTCTGCTGGTGTCACGGAAAGGTCTTCTCCGACGCGAACCTTTTCATCACCAGGGTGTCGGCTAATGGGATCTTCCCTCATCTCCACTGCTCTAAGCTCTCTTCTATCCAACTCTCTTTCTGTAAAGCTTCCTCATAGGGATAGAGAAACTCGTCGATGCGGGATCAACCGCAAGGTTGACCTCCACCTTCAGGGAGCAACCGACACATGGGGTACATCCGGTGTCTCTGCCCCACCTTGGTAAAGTCGACCGGTGACCTGCCCTCATCTAAGATGGTTAGAGCGTTGAACTACCAAGCACAACGCCTGGTTCATATTCCATTGCTTGAGCAGTAGAAAACAGACTGCATAAGATGAAGAGATCTCTCCTAGATCCTCAGTCTAAGAACTAAAGATTATGGGTCAGCCTCATGACCCTCGAGGCTTCCGACTAGCCCCTCACCACCCCCTGGTCAGGTCATCTTTTCCCAGACTGTTATGTGACTCAAAGACTCCTAATTCTAATCCTAATCCTAATCCTACATGGTGTGGCAGTCCTATTTTGGGTCTTGTCTTGGTTTGAGTCCAACCCATGTTCCTACTTGGATTTATATTAGTATTCCTATTTGGAGTTGTAGATGGCTCTATCTTCATGCAACTTGGACTCCTATTGTGTACTAGACTCCTATTAGGATTGTTTATTCCTAGTTGAAGCCTTATGGCATGGAGCCTATAAATAGGACCTTAGGGGCATGAGTTTTTCTTATACTGAGAAGTGCCAACGTACGGTGTTGTACTGAAGAGAGTTCTCTCTTCTTTGAGAGTATCTCTCCTTTGTAATCTTTTCTCTGAAATAGTGGAAATTTCGCCCCCTCCCGTGGACGTAGGTCATCTCGACCGAACCACGTAAATCCTATGTTTTGGTTGTGTGATTGTTTCTTGTTTCTTGTTCTTCTGCTGTGAAATCGTCATATTCTCGCGTTCAACTCTTAACAAAGTGGTATCAGAGCCGCGTGTTCAAGATCCGAACGATGACGAGTCTGTACAAGATTGAGAAGTTTGATCGCAAAATCAATTTCGGACTATGGCAGATCATGATGCGTGGTTTGCTCGTTCAACAAGGAGTCTCTGAGGCTCTGGAAGGGATCGAGAAGATGCCAGCCACTATGACGCCACAAGAAAAGAAAGTGATGGACCAGAAGGCTCTCACCGCCATCCAGTTATCTTTGGACTATAAGGTTTTGGCCGAAGTTTCAAAGAAACTACTGCTGCCGGTATTTGGAAGAAACTTGAAGATCTCTACATGACGAAGTCTCTCCAAATGAAATTATATCACAAGCAGCGTCTCTACTTACTACGCATGGTGGAAGGTACATCTGTCCGTGATCAAATTGATGAGTTTACATCTATTATTATGGATCTGGAAAATATAGATATTAAACTCAAAGATAAAGATAAAGCCCTTATTATTCTGTGCTCTTTACCCCCTTCATACAAGCAATTTCGGGAAACTATTCTGTACGGAAAATCTTCAATCACGGTGGAGGATGTTATATCTTCATTGCTGTCAAAGACCATGGTTGATAAAGACCTAATTGCTTCTTCTAGCGGGAGTCAGTCAGAGGCTCTTATGGTGAGGGGTCATACAAAAGAAAAGGGAAACAACAAGAAGGAGACACACAGATCTAAGTCTAAATCAAAGAAGGTCTGTAAATACTGCAAGAAGTCTGGACACATTATCGATGAATGCTACAAGTTACAGAACAAGAAGAAGAGGGAGAACGAAAAACAAGAACAACCTGCAGATGCTAATGTAGCACGCGAAGATCCAAAATATGTTCTTATGGCTTTATCTTCCTCATCCGTCAATTTTCAAACTTCTTGGATTCTGGACTCAGGCTGTTCACACCACATGTGCCCACACAGAGATTGGTTTTCTTCTTATGAGCACTTTGATGGAGGTTCTGTAAACATGGCGAATGATTCTACCTGCAAGACAATTGGCATTGGGTCAACCCGCATAAAGATGTTCGATGGTGTTATCCGAACTATCTCCAATGTTCGTCATGTTCAAGGTCTGAAGAAAAATCTCATCTCTATTGGCTTACTTGAAGCCAACGGTTTTCCATACAAGGCTGTAGATGGAATCCTGTCTATTACCAAAGGAGATGATGTTCTGATAAAGGGAGTACGTATTCCTGGAAACCTTTATAAATTAATTGGTGAAACTGTGACTGACGAAGCTGCTGCTGTTTCTTCCTCACCCATTCCAAAACTGGATGCCACTAAATTGTGGCATATGCGACTGGGACACATGAGCTAGAAAGGCCTGGAATTATTATGCAGGAGAGGACTTCTAGGTGATATCAGTACTGAAAAGTTAGATTTTTGTGAGCACTGTGTTATGGGAAAGCAGAAAAAGGTCAGTTTTTTCTACTGCAAATCATACTACAAAAGGTACTGTTGATTATATTCATTCAGACATCTGGGGTCCTTCTCAAGTACCGTCCAAGGGAGATTCTAGATACATGCTTACTTTCATAGATGATTTCTCAAGGAAAGTCTGGGTGTATTTTCTGAAGCATAAATTTGAGGCTTTTGATCAGTTTAAGAAGTGGAAGATGCTTATTGAAAAACAAACAAGAAGGAGCATCAAGACACTGAGGACAGATAATGACATGGAGTTTTGTTCTTCTGAATTCAATGAGTTCTACTAGTCTGAGGGTATTACAAGACATCACACAGTTAGACATACACCCCAGCAGAACGGTGTTGCAGAACGCATGAACAGAACTCTTCTAGAGCGTGCACGTTGCATGTTGATCAGTGCAAGACTTAGCAAAGATTTTTGGGCTGAAGCCATCTCTACTGCAGCCTATCTTGTCAACCGTTCACCATCTACTCCACTTGGTTTCAAAACTCCTGAAGAGGTATGGTCTGGTCATCCTGCAAAATATTCAAATCTGTGTATTTTTGGTTGTCCTGCATATGTCTATTCAAATGAAGGAAAGCTCGAGCCTAGAGCGAAGAAGTGTATTTTTCTGGGTTATGCTGATGGTGTGAAGGGATACAGATTCTGGTGCACTGAGCCAAACTCATCAAAATTCTTGATTGAAAGAAATGTTACTTTTGATGAGTCTGCCATGTTTTCTGCAAAACAAGATGGTGTCCATTCATAAGCTACAGGTTCTCAGAGTTCCACAGAACAGGTGGAGCTTGAAGTTAGTGCACACAGCCCAACACCTCCTGTTGTTACACAGGAAAATCCAGATGATGTTGAAGATGACACTCATGAAGAACAGACATATAACATTTCTACTGGGAGACCAAGAAGACAGATCAGACCACCTGCAAGGCATTCAGATTATGTTGTTGCATATGCCCTTGCTACAACTGAATTGCCGCAATCTGAAGAGGATGAAAACTACATGTCTCGTGTTCCCTATTCCAGTGCAGTTGGTAGCATCATGTATGCTATTATTTGCATGTGTCCAGACATTGCACAAGCAGTTAGCATGGTGAGCCGATACATGTCCAATCCAGGAAAGCTACATTGGTAAGCAGTCAAGCACATTCTTAGGTACCTTAAGGGTACATCTTCTACATGCCTTGGATTTGGCAAGAGCACAGAGACGCTTGTTGGTTATGTTGATTCTGACTTTGCAAATGACCGTGACAAAAGGCGTTCTCTTACGGGTTATCTGTTTACTATTGGTGGTTGTGTTCTGAGTTGGAAATCTACATTACAACCCACTGTTGCATTGTCTACTACTGAAGCTGAGTACATGGCATTGACAGAAGCCATCAAAGAAGCCACTTGGCTGAGAGGACTGTGTGCTGAGTTTTATATTCTTGACAAGATGACGACCATCTACTGTGACAGTCAGAGTGCAATTCACCTTACTAAAGATCAGATGTTTCATGAAAGGAGAAAGCACATCGACGTCAAGTATCACTTCATCAGAGAGGTGATAGCGTAGGGGAAGATTGTGGTGAAGAAGATTATAAGTAAAGAAATTCCTGCAGACATGATGACAAAGCCGTTGCCAGTTTCCAAGTTCAGACATTGTCTGGACTTGGTTAGTCTACACAACACGCAGTGACGCCCTTAGGGGCTGGAGGGGGAGAGAGATCTACTATTATTCTTTTTCATAGAGACAAAGACTTCAAGTCAAGGTGGAGATTGTTATGTGACTCGAAGACTCCTAATCCTAATCCTAATCCTAATCCTACATGGTGTGGCAGTCCTATTTTGGGTCTTGTCTTGGTTTGAGTCCAACCCATGTTCCTACTTGGATTTAGATTAGTATTCCTATTTGGAGTTGTAGATGGCTCTATCTTCATGAAACTTGGACTCCAATTGTGTACTAGACTCCTATTAGGATTGTTTATTCCTAGTTGAAGCCTTATGGCATGGAGCCTATAAATAGGACCTTAGGGGCATGAGTTTTTCTTGTACTGAGAAGTGCCAACATACAGTGTTGTACTGAAGAGAGTTCTCTCTTCTTTGAGAGTATCTCTCCTCTGTAATCTTTTCTCTGAAATAGTGGAAATTTCGCCCCCTCCCGTGGACGTAGTTCATCTCGACCGAACCACGTAAATCCTATGTTTTGGTTGTGTGATTGTTTCTCGTTTCTTGTTCTTCCGCTACGAAATCGTCATATTCTCACGTTCAACTCTTAACACAGACAATGAGCATCCCATCAACAGGAGTAGGGAGTCATTCTGGCTTTTCGAAAGGCGCTCCTCAAGGTCAAACGCAATGTAGATATTTATACACATATATGGCATCAACAAAGACTTGTGAGTCTTGGCTCTGGACATCGTGCAGTGTCCGTAGAGACCAGGGTTCCTCGAGAGCATGGTTTGTAGGAAAGTAAACTTTCCTTTCAAAAAAATATCTTTCTTTTTAAGAAAACCCCAATTTGGTAAAAATATGTATATCTCTCTCATTATGCTCCCTTTTAAAACCAAATTTTAGGAAAACTCCATAATTAATCCTTTACATACTTGAAACTTGATTTTTAATGCAAAACTAAATAATCATCAAATAAATTACTTAAGCCACAAGATATCTTGGAATCCTCTAGACTTTCTCCAGTATTCTAGAATTTTCTTCCTTTTTCCTTCCTATTTTCAAGTATACAAAAGATAAATTGAAATATTCTTATTTGTTGCCTCAAGCATGGTGTTGTCAATCTTGGCTAGATAATTATCCTTTAATTTTTTTAAACACCATAAATCTTATTATTTCATTTATCGTACCAAAAGTCATTATCATTTATTCATGTATGCATTCCTCTTATTTAACTTGTTCCACAAGAACCCATGCTGTAAAGGTTATTAATATTATTATTCTACCAATAATATCATTAGAGAAATGACAAATCAAATCATGCTTTATATTTTTCAATTTCATCAAAATTGAGGATATAACATTCACCCCTTCTTAAAAGGAATCCCCCCCCCAAATTCACACCATTAAGATTAAGGTGAAAGATTACCCAACTTAGTTTCAAAACTTAGGATTAGAAACCCTTCTTTGATATCTTTTGTAGCTCTCATTGATCTGCATATCCTCATACTATTACTAATTTTGGTACTTGAATCTAATTCAAGGTATTTCCACATCCTTATTAATTACATGCTATCATATCTTGGAAATTACATTTTCATTTATGATTTCAATTTTCAATTGGTGATTACCCTTTCACCTAGGTTTCCAACCTATTATTCATTTATTTTCACATGAGGGTGAGATAACACATCTAACCCTAGGTCATATCATTAAATTTTCAATTTAGTATATTCGTTATTATATCTCAATGTTAAGCATAATATGTATTTACCTAATCTCTCTCACTCATAATGGGATGAAATAAGCATTTGACTGCAGTCCAAACACAAAATTCATTTTATTCTAAGAGTAGAGATGGTATATCTACACGTTATCTTTCCACTTCACATTTTAAGTTGAATCATTCTCAACATGAATCTAAACAAGCTTTCTTGCAATTCATGAAGTCAGATATCTTTTTCACTCTTGAGTTTGTACACAAACCTTCTCATCATAATTACATGACTTCTTAAATCTTTTACCTTTACACCTCATATATTATGATCCTTAGTCACTTCTTTGAGTTCTCTAGGGGTATATGTACTCTTTGGAGTGACCTTTTCCTTATGCATCTAGAGAGTGTCTCTCAAATTCACCCATTATGCCACATGATCATCATTAAGGTAGCTAATCTCCTAAGTCATGGACCTTGGGTAACTACAATTGTTACCTCCCGACCATACGGTCTTGTGCATTCAGGGAACAATCAACTCCTAATCCCATTGGTCCATGTACCCTTAATACTCCCTGCTTGACCTTAGGATTTACTTAGGTCTCTACCCTTCCTAAGGGTTTCTTTGAGACATCGCACTTAAACCATTTTCAAGCACATTATTTTCATATGCAATTCTTCAAACTGAATTTCCTCCATCTCTTGTGATGCTCATTGTTCACTTTACGTCCCCTCATTGGACTAATGGAAACATTTCTTTTCCGGACACTGTCTCAATCGATCATCAACTTCCATAGTGGCTTTTCCTTGTTTTCCTTAGAGATGGCATATTTGGGTTCAAAGAACCATATTCAATATGTGTGCTTTCATATCTTATATCCTTAACTCTCCACCCTTTAGGTAACAGTTAAGGTTATCTCAATCTTTTAACTAATTTAGTCAACTTACCTTTCTAGGGAATGTCCTAACCTAGGGTGTCTTCATGGATCACAGGAGGAGGTTAGGCTCTCTAGACACAGCCCAACCCCAAGGTCTAAGGTTGTGCCTCCCCCATAGGTCATCTTCCCACTCTTGGGTTGACCCACCCCAGGTTGGCACACTATTTCTAAAGGTTTCATATTTTCATCTTTATGCATTGTTTTTATTATCATAACTTCTCAACCCTTGCTTGCTCAATCTCTGGGATACCCTCTCTTGGGTTTTTCTCATATAGTGGACTTGGGGCACCTTCACCTCCAGGGGCTTGGTGTCATAGTCATCCAAACTTCTAGAATTATCATGAGGGGTTCGAGCAAGTTATATTCAAAATTTCATTTTTCATATATATATATATATATATATAACCATTGGTTACTTATGTTTCTCATGTATATACTTGTGCATTTTCTTTGTAACTTCTCAACTTATTCTCTGTGGGAACTCCATTTTTGAAGTAATCATGTAGAGAACCCTCTCTCTAGGGTAAGTTCCTGCAGCAGACATCATACATAAGCCCTGGCCAATCACCTATCACTATAGTGGCCAACATACAGAGGCCTTTGCCCGAGGTGATTATCTTTTCCAGGCCAGATAACTGTCCACCATAGTGACCAATCATACATAGGCTCTGTTGTCCCTAGGTGATTAGATAGGCTCGATCATACATCCCACATGTATTTCATACATCCATTAGAGTTAGTTGAGCAATTTATATTATACCACATGTTGTGAATAAGTTTCTTAAAACTTTTCCCGTTAATACCTTTTCCACATGGACACATGCATGGCAGATTGGGTCACTTAATTCATAATTATCTTTCTTATCCTTTTTTGTAACCATAATATGTTGAGCACACATTTATATTATAACTCCTCAACTTTTATTTGCCCAATCTCTATGGTATACCCACTCGCTAGGGGCATTCATACTCACTCACTGGGAGTATTCTCAATGGTCTACCCACTCTTTGGGGACAACATACCCACTCATATAGGGGTATTCTTTATCCATCCATTCCTTTAGAGATTGCATTAGGGCGATCAACAAGTTATATTCATGTTTTCCATTTTCGTGTATGATCATTCATAATTTTATGTCTCTCATGTATATTTAAATATTTTACACATGCATTATGCATACATTTTTCCAGCTTTCATACATGAAAACCTATATCACCTAGACTTAATTATATTTTTCTTAATTCTCATTATTCCTACCCTAATTAGGGTTCATATAGGCAAGGTTTTCATTTTACCCATTCCACTCCCTTTTTTTAGAATTAGGGTTACAAATTACACCCTACCTCTTAGGGTTTCAATGTCCCTTGACCCCCTAGAGTTCTTATAAACCAAAGATAGTCTCATCTAGGGTTAGCCTCCTAGGGAAAACCCATATAATGTTTACTTTATCAATTTCTCGACATCGAACATTATTATTTCTCCATTACCTGTACATTATCATTTCTATATTACATGTACATTAATTGGTGGAGGATTCCTTAATCCTACTTTTTCTCAAAAAACTCTAACTTGAGATGAGGAGAGAGGTTCCTTTTAGGGTTTATTAAGAAAGAGGATGAGAAATGGACGAATCAAAATGAGAAGTAAACCTAAATGTATTTTATTTTAGGTAAAATCTTTCGACTTTGGCCAGGAAGGATGCACGGGTCTGAGATTCCTCGTAATCCGACTAGCGGTATGGAGGAAATTTTTTACCAACTCCCAGTCATGGTCCCTTATAGACAACTCAGTCTTTAGGAAAATGCCCTAATAATTCCCTCATATTTGTATAGATTACTTGAAATTACAAACTATTAAATATTATTTGATTAATATGGGGCTCTGAAACCAAATGTAATGACCTCACTTTTAGTATCCCCCAATTAAGGAAAGGCCTTCAAGTTGAGAGCCATGACCTATATTCCCAAGGATCCATATTAGTCAATTAATAAATAATAGAAAACAATTTCAATTAAATTTCAAATATTGTTTACAAATAGTAAAATGATATACCTCATGGAACTAATACCTATTGAGAAGAAGAATCATCTATCTAATCCTCCTTCATAGGTTTAATACCTTTGGTGGATTTCATCTTTATCTTCATATTTGTAACTTGTGTATCAATTACCTAAAACACCGACAAACAAAATGTGGTCAACATATTTATATACTGGTACGTGGGTTCATCCAATAATCACAAGTACATAGAATCAACCAAAAATTATTTGCACATAAGAACATGTATTTTCTTTCATATTCTAACCCATATATGGTTTACTATCTCATGTGTATCCACTATCCATCATTGGACTTATGTGTGTTACCCTTCAATTAGTGTAATCCCAGGGTTCATCATATCATTATTTACTTTATGTGGTACTCATGAAGACTTTATAATTTGCATGAAATAAATAAACAACCAATAGATATCATTCATTCAATCTTTGAGAAACCTTGACAAACATTGGAAGTCAATACATGTAATCATAAGCGTAACCACATACCTCAATGGTGAACCCAGAAGATTATCATATTACTATACTTCACACATATTGTCCAAGTAAGCAAATCAAGCATTCAAATTTGCAAGTATGTAAATCTAAAATTGTCACCATTACTTTAATTAGATAAAACCCTACTCGGTCCTAATCTAGGTTTTAGGTTTTATACAAAGAATAAGGGCAGCAACCCTATCTCCATCTCATATTTAACATTAGGTGAAAACCCAACATATCCCTTTCATTATGATCACTCAGATTAGTCTGAGTTCATTAAAGATATCATCTTTAACTTCAAAACCCTAATTCTCATGAATATCATTTTGATGACTTAACAACCCTAACTCACATTAAGTATATCATGATCCTTAAATCTATCATTTTAGAGAATCACAAACACTTAGATCTGATTAACTTCATAATCAACATAACAAGATATGACCTTTGTTTTGTAACTCTATTTATTTACATGTATGATTAACCACTTTAGAAACACTAATTACCATTATCATTAGCATGGCCATCTAGATTTTTCAACTTATTCAAAAAATCAGATAGTAGTATAAATAAATGGTTTTTGAAGTATTCAACATGTTAATACCCAAATCTAGGATTTAACTACATTAATCACCACTTTAACAAATATTTCACAACTTCTAAAATTAGGTTCATATTTAGGTTTCAAACATATTTTATTTGGATTCCTATCATTCTCCTAATCAATTTTTATATATTATTTTGTCTAATTTCGAGTTAACAATTATTATCTATGATTATTTCAAGATAACCCATTTACTGACCAATTGTAGCATGACACATCAACACTTACCATTGTTTAATTGCAAGAGGCTTGACTTGTGATCCATCCCAGCCTTGAGCCGACCGATTCAACAAAGTGGGACCATGTCCCCTTCCTCCTCACAGAGCATCCTGATTCGCCCGAACGGATGTAGTTAGATGTGCCTCTGTTGGTGTCGTGGAAAGGTCTTCTCTGGTACCAACCTTTCGATCACCAAGGCGTTGGTTGATGGGCTCTTCCCTCATCTCCACTACTCTAAGCTCTCTTCTATCCTTCTCTCTTTCTGCAAAGCTTCCTCGTAGGGATAGAGAAACTCACTGAGAAGGGATCAACCGGAAGGTTGACCTCCACCTTTAGGGAGCATCTGACTCGCGAGGTACATCTAGTGTCTCTACCCCACCTTGGTAAAGTCGACCAGTGACCTACCCTCATCTAATATGATCAGAGCATTGACCTACCAAGCACAGTGCCTGGTTCATATTCATCGCTCGAGTAGCATAAAACGGACCTCATAGGATGAAGAGATCTCTCCTAGATCCTCAGTTGAAGAACTGAAGATTATGGGTCAGCCTCATGACCCTTGAGGCATCCGAATAGCCCCTCACCGCCCCCTGGCCTGGTCATCTTTTACCAGACGATGAGCATCCCGCCAATAGGAGTAGGGAGTCATTCTGGGTTTGCGAAGGGCGCTCCTCAGGGTCAAAGGTGGCATGGATATATATACACATATATGGCATCATCAAAGACTCATGAGTCATAGCTTTGGACATCGTGCAGTGTCCGTGGAGACTAGGGTTCCTCGAGAGCATGGTTGTAGGAAAGGAAACTTTCCTTTTGAAAAAATATTTCTTTTAAAAAAAACCCCAACTTGGTAAAAATATGTATATCTCTCTCATTATGCCCTCTTTTAATACCAAATTTTAGGAAAACTCCACAATTAATCCCTTACGTACTTGAAGCTTGATATTTAAGGAAAAACTAAACAATCATCAAATAAATTACTTAAGCCATAAGATATCTTGGAATCCTCTAATTTTCTCCCATAATCTAGAATTTTCTTCTTTTTTCCTTCCGATTTTCACATATACAAAAGATAAACTAAAGTATTCTTATTTGTTGCCTCAAGCATGGTGTTGCCAATCTTGGCTAGATAATTATCCCTTAATTATTTAAAACACCACAAATCTTATTATTTCATTTATCATATCAAGAGTCATTATCATTTATTAATGTATGAATTCCTCCTATTTAACTTGTGCAACAAGCACCCATTTCATAAAGGTGATTAACATTATTATTATATCAATAATATCATTGGATAAATTACAAATCAATTCATGATTTATATTTATATTGTTCAATTTCATAAAAATTGAGGATTTAACATTTAATGTATTAAAAGCAAGGAAACCCTAATTTCTTAGTTGTAATGATTGTAATTTGCTTAAATAATCTAGATGGATGAAGTTTCATCTTTTTGGATAAAAAGGACATCTTTGACTTAATTTAAGTTTAAGAATGCATCTAATGTTAAAATTAGGGTTTGTAAGCTTAAAAGGAAATAAAAGTAATAGTTAGGGTTTGGAAAGAGAAAACCCTAATAAAACCCTAATTTGACCCCAAAACCCTAACTTTGAACCCAAGTCGGTCTTAGTGTTAGTTTATGGAAAAATGGTAATACTTGGTTGTATGTAATGATTTTAGGATGATTGCTTATTTTATTACAACTGTACTTAATTATACTTTTGATAATTCTTGAGAAAGGTATGTGGTTATGCCTATGAATTCTAGACTTAACTAACTTTTGTGGTTTTATTGAGGCTTTTACCGATGGATTGCAAATTTAATGCTTTCTTGTTTATTTACTTCCTGCAATCTATAAAGCCCATATGTGTATTATAATATATAGAAATAATTTTCTCAAGCCCATGATATTTATCATGATTAAATGCATGCAAGAAAATTATTGAAAGCACCCCTAGAGAGTGGGTTGGATAATCAATACTCCTAGAGAGTGGGTATGATATCATGAATATCTCGAATGAGTGTGTATGGATCGAAATAACCCCCAGTAAGTGGGTAGATCATAGTAATATTCCTAGAGAGTGAGTATGGTTATATTGGGTACCCCCGAGAATGGGTATGCCATAGAGATTAAGGGTTGAGAAGTTAAGAAAAAAAAGTGTTTTGATTTTTTGATAATTGCAAATATGGCTGATTATGTTGTTACTCATACATGTGCATATTGTGTTTCCCCCGCATACTAATATATTTTGATATATTGATCCATGTTTTTGTTTCATAGTGTTTTAGGTACAAACTAGTTAAGATGATATTAAGATATGATGGATAGATGAAACTACGTGAAGAAACTAAAGTTAACTTTTAAGGAGGATTAGATAGATACTTCTTTTCATATGTGCAATTCAGATGCTAGAAATTCATGCAACTCCTTAGAGGAGCATTTTGTAAAAATATCTGAATTAATGGAAAGTATTTGCTTTTATTTATTATTTGATAAAATCTAGATCCTTGGAAAAATTTAGGTAATGTCTCTCATCCTTTTAGACTTCCTTAATTGGGGGTTGTCGAAAAGTGAGGCCGTTATGGGTGGTGACTTTAGTATCACTCATTCAGCTAATATGATGGAATTTAACTTGTATACCCATTACTCCCATGGTCCCAATAGTGATCTCTTCAACACCTTTATCCTTTCCAACTATCTTGTTGAAGGTCCTATGCCAACAACATGAGAGGATTCATGGTCCAGAATGGACCAATTTCTAGTCTCTAGTTCTTGTGACACCCTTTAACCCTTATCTTACATAGAATTTCTTACAGGATCATCCATGTTCACTTCCCTATCATTTTATAGTCTAACACGTATAGTTGGGGTCACAAGCCCTTCAGGTCTAAATAATTTTGAACTAACCACCCCTTCTCCCCCCATGTTCTCTCTAACTGTTAGGATACTTTCCATGATCTCTCTTTTCCCAGAGCTGTCATTTAAGAAAATATTTAGAAACTCAGAGCTAAACTTTGTGACTAGAACAAAGTAACTTTCAAGAACCTTTTTAATATTATTTATCTACTTGAATTAGAATTTTTTCTTAGATATTTTATCCCTTGACATACATCCTCTATCAGATCTCACGGTTGTAGATTCTAAGAAAGAGGAACTACATCATATTCTTTACAACAATAAGATCCTATAAAAATAAACATCTAAAGTTCATCAAATCAAGGAACATGACCTCAATACCAAATTTTTCCGTCAAACATGTAATAGTAGAAAGAGGAACTCCCTTATCCTATCCCTAATCATAGATGGTGCACCTATTTCCAATAAACACCTTACAAAAAATCACATTGTTCATCACTTCTATTTGTTTTTCAACCATAATAGGGACTATTTGAACTTTTTCCAATTTACCTAGGCTTTTTCTCAAAAGAACTTTATATCCCTAACCTCCTTACTATATTGTTTTCGAAAGAAGTCAGTCTAGATGTTACCTCAATGAATTCAAACAAATCACCAGTATCAGACAACATTAGTCTGGGTTTCTATCAATTGTCTTGGAACTCAATTTGAATTCATCCACAATCACCCACACATATTTAAAGAGATAAGAGAACTAAACCACACATACATCACCCTTGTGAAAAAAGTGGAGAATCTATGGATATCAAACAATTCACACGTATTAGCTTGATTAATGCTTCATACACGATTATATCCAAAGTGCTTAATAATATAGTATCATCTCTTATCCATAATATCATTGGTTCAACACAGTCAGCCTTTGACAAAGGTAGAAAACTTTAAGATGATTACATTATATTTAATGGGTTCAAATATGGCACCCAGATGGTAAAAGTACTAATGTAAGACTGAGAGGTCTTAGGCTCAAAACCCTCCAACCACGGGATGAATGAATGGCCAATTTGTTTAAAAAAATGGATTCATTCATATCCTTCAAAATAATCATCTCCTTCTACTGACATTAATGCTTAATTTTGAAAAAGAATTCACAAAGAACTAGGAATTCATCATCCAAACTCTTATAGGGTATCGTTTCCTAATTAATGGATAGTTTGGATTTAAAATTGTATTTCCAACTATCAATTCTCTACCTTGACTAATTATTCCTCATTCAGTGAATATCCTTAGGTATGGTGACCCTCTCTCCATCCCTTTTCATCATTTCCACTTCCATTCTAGTGTGTATGTCCAAATAGGCTTTGGGTAGAGTCATTTATGATAATATCCAAGAAGATAATGTCATTAAATTTTCTTTAAAAACTATCATCTTCCTCAATCATAATGATAAAGTTTCTTCAAATTTACTTGCATCCTAGACATCCTCTTCCATATCTCTGGTTTAAAATTCAGTTCTTTAAATCTACTCTCATTGGTACCTAGTATGCTAAATGCTAGCTCATTTTGAGGTGTTGCATTCAAGACTTCCCTTTAAAATATCCTAGTCGACCTTTATACCCCTTCAAATTTGTGCCTCTATCTTGGACCCCCATCATACTCAAAACAACCAAGAAAATCAATCACTAAGAGCAAAACTTTCTCAATAGAGTGGATGGATTGGTTCTTCTTAACACATGCATTAGTCTGCTTTCCTCCGATTATACGAGATATGCCCCACTGTTGTACAACATCATCTCCAAGTTAGATGAAATTAGAAACTCCTTTGTTTTGGGCAAATCCAACTTTAATCATAAGATAAATATTACTATCTGGGGTTCCATATGTCACCCTTTTTGGATGGGTGGTTGGGAACTATGTAAGTTAGGCTCCATTCACTCTGTTTGTTTAGTAGAGTTAGTTGTGCTCATTGTGTCAACAAAATCTACTATTCTATCTGAATTTATTTTCACAAGTACTACTTCAAACATCAGTGTTAGAAATCATTGAAAGGGTCACATCTATCTCCTTTATTGTCATATATCAAGTATGTGAACATTCTTATTTATAATTCCATCATCAGTTCAATTGGTGCTTTTATAATATCAATTTTTGGAGGGACCCATGGCAACCTAGGGGAATTCTAACCAATGTACTCCCCCAACTTCCCAATCTTTGATATCTTAGTTTTATTTGCATTCACATCAGCCTTTGATTCCTCAAGTCCAATAGATCCAATAAATTCAAATGTCTTCTTAATGAAGTAAGTCTTAACTCAATCAATCTAACTTATTTAGTAGACATTATTAAGGCTATCTTGCAAAAATCCAACACTCCCAATCAATTTGAAATGCTCCTATTATTTTTCCATCAATCACATCTATCATTTATTCATCAACTGTGGTGTTGTTGATCCCCTTCTCACCTTGTATATGGAAGATTAAATGTCTTGCATTAGTTAACATTTTCAAGTGGATATTGGCTAACAACGATAAAAGAGGTTGTTGTGGTCCTCATAGAAAAGAGGTTGATGTGGTCCTCATAAATGTTTATTCTATTTCAATAATAATGAGACTATCTATCATGTTTTTATTGATTTTTTACTACTCACCAACTTTGGCATTTCATCTTTATTAATCAATCACCCCCTTAAAAGTGTTAACATCCCAAATCCCTTTCAGTCTTTTCAGCACTTCCTCCACTTTTCTAGCCGTTGATTTTAAGGTAGATATGTAGGGACACTATCCTTTGGACCATATAGAAGGAGAGAAATAAACACTTGTATAATAACACTTTTGATCAATTTCCCCTATTAGTTAATACAATTATACAATATTGTTCTCTTTGGACCTACTCCTACAGATCAATTTGATGGTGGTTCACATGTTGGCTCAACAAAAAAGTTGAAGTCCAATTGCTTCAAAACACCCACACCCCTTAGATACCACCCCAGTGATGCATGCCCAGCCTAAGGCATCACCTCTTTTGAGTACCTTTCGGATGCCTCCTATGATGATATATAGTCACTTAGGTGTCTCTTCGGATCCCTACTATGATGATATATAGTCACTTAGGTGTCTCTCTGGCTCCCTCTTGATCTATTACTAGTGTCCTATGATTTTGTTTATTTTATTTTTAAGGTTTTTCTAAGGGGTACACCCCCAACTCCTTCTGTGGAGTACTTTCAATGCTTTAGTTATGCACTTTCAAGTCATCACAATCGATGGTAATTTACTTTGTATCTGATTTTTGGTACCAATTATCAGAAGAAAGTTGTATGCAACACGAAATAAGGCAAAAAAGTGTCATAAGCATGTCTTTATCTCAATAATTAATGGTCCCAATATTCCAAGTATGTCTCTTGATAATATATTTATTCCTATAGGATACAGATAACAAAAATATGTCTCTTGATCCTCTAAAAACATGATATATTGGCACAAAACCTCCTTATTTTATAAATTCATGGATAAAATAATCTTAAATGTTCATGATACTCAGAGTGCCAACCTAGCAGTGAGAAATATAGAAAATGATCTAATATGGGTTAATCAAGGACATGTATCCTTAGATATGGATCATCTTGATATGCTATATTTTTATTCATTTTGGCTATATTGCATATCATTCATTTTTTTACTTTTTTCTTCTTCTAAGGGTATGGATGTGTATCCCTACACTCAAATTTCAAAGGAAAATGATACCCACATGATATAGCAATGAATGATGAAAAATGTATGCAATCTACATGTAATTGTTTAAGCAACTAGAATGATGTGTATATAAATTATTGAAGTACACAACTTGGTCTATTTTTTCATTTTTGTAACTAATGCAATAAAAGCAAACTAACTTATCATGCCACCTATTATGTCATGCAATGCAACAAGAAGAAATAATTTAGAGTACTTGTTCATCTTAAGGTGGTGAGTCAATAATGAGTGGAGGATGGGTGGAATCACATAACTAAGGGACAAAGCCTTTCATGGATTTATGATATGCCCATCTCTAATGACCTGTGTATAGGGTAACCTTAGGGTTTCTTTCTTAAACTTGAATTCAAGGTCTCATTAACTATTTGATCAATTCAAGCTCAAACCCCATCTTCATCTACATTTCATGAATAATTAAGATGTCCATTCATATGAAATGTCCTCAAGCGGACTAACCCATAACCTTCCTCTAAGTGCAATTACTCAAGTACTCACAACTAAGCCCACAAAAAGATTTTCAAATTCCATTGCAATCTTGAAAGCACACATGATAATTGCCAGGAACAAACAAAATTTAAGCTCCACTTTACACTAGATAGATTGTGGATCCTACAAATTTCAAAAATAAAAACTAAAAGAAAGTAAAAATGGAAGATAAAGCTATTCCAACACCTACCTCCCCTAAGCTTGAATTTGACCATGTCCTCATAGTAAAAAAAATCTAAACCTAGAGGTGGAATGAGTATACCAGATGCTCTGAATGGTGATGGAGGTGGATGATTGGTGGCTCTAATAATTCAAGTTGTGCAAACATATATTCCTCTTGTTGGTGCCACTAATTTGTCTTTTTGGCATCAAGATATGGCATTCTCTTTCCTTCTTTGATCTTTGAAAATCGGTGCCCACCGACATGTGTATCAGTGGTGCCGAAAACTTCTTCTTGTAGCTTTTGTCACCTTCTTGCTGAAAATTTTCAACAGTACTGAGTTTGGACTTGGTACTACCGACTTTGGTTCAGGTTTCCGGTGATTTTTTGAGAAAAACTTGGGTAGTATCGACTTCGAAATTCAATAGTACTGACTTTATACAGAGAGTGTAGAATTTTAACTGATAAGGAGTCAATAATATGGAGTATGGACTCTGTAGTACCGACTTTGGCTCTGCCTACACACCAAACAAGAGCATCAAGGTACCTTTTTTACATCTACTAAAAATCTAACAAAATAAGATGAAATGTAACTAAGATAAACACCTAAACAAATAGCAAATGACAAAAACAAAATTGGGTTGCCTCCCATAAGCACCCTTGTTTAATGTCCTAGGATAGATGTGAATGATCCTCCTCAGTCTGGGTTGTCTTGAGATGGTGGTGAAGATTCATCCAGAAGTCTGAACTCCACTCTATCATCATCTATCCCTATTGTCAAATAGCCTCTACCAATGGTAGTGATCACATCTCTCATAGCTTAGAATGGACTTCCTAAAGGCATCTCTGATCCTCATATCTCGGGCATGTCCATCACCACAAAGTCGACCAGATAGATGAACTTGTCGAATTTAACTAGCACATCCTTGCATATCACGTATGGCCTCACAATAGAGCCATCTGCCAACTCGATTGCCATGGATGTTCTTGTTGGTTCCTTCAATCCTAACTTTTGGTAGGTGGTAATAAGCATGAGATTAACACTAACTCCTAAATCACATAGTGTTTTCTTGAAGTGCCTGCCACCTATAGAAAATGGGATGTAGAAACATCATGTATCCTTCCTCTTCCTTGGAAGATTCCTGTTGATCAGTGCACTCATCACCTCATCAACATGTATAATATATTATTCTTTAATCCTCCACTTCTTGTTGATGATATCTTTAAAAAATCTCTCATAAGTAGGAATTTTCTCTACTACCTCCACCAATGGTAAATTGATGTGGATCTTTCAAAAGATGTCCAGGGACCTTTTTAACTGTGCTTCCTTTTTTTCTCGGCTTCAGACTATCTGAGTATGGTACATCTGACTTTTCTACTTGCTTTTGTGGGGGGATATATGGCCCTTTATGAACTTCCTCCCCTAAGCTTGCTTTATCACCACCGCCTGGAATAGAAATTGACACATCCTCTGTGGGTGGGGTTACTGGTGGTTGTTCCTTCTGAATTTTGGGTGCCCCTTTATTGACTGTGACTGTTCCATTGCATAGTAAAACCTTCACCTACTCTTTTTGAATAGGTACCCTCTCAGGAACTATAGTTGATGATTTAACAGGAATGGGACCTTGAAGTGCATTATCCACTGGCATTCTGCATCCTCCTGGTAATCCAAATAGACTGTGAAGAAATGGGACTTTAGGCACATACACCCCATCAAAATCCTGAGTGTGTTGCTTGGGTGCCTCCTTGGTATGATGTTCTCTCTCTTGGACAACAAAGATGACTTTTTCTTGGTGATGTTGATAGCTTACAACTGCATTCCCAGGTGCTCCACTACTACAAAACCTACCTTTAGTGTCAGTTATTTAAGGCCTTTAGTGTCGGTTTATATGCGACACCTATGTGGGCGACACTAAAAGCTCACCCATTACGTGTCGGTTCTAAAACCGATGCCCAAACTCTTCACGCGCCACCGAAATCGCGCCTGTTTCCTGTGGCGTGAAGGTATAGGCGTCAGTTATTAGATAAGAAACCGACACCATATACCTTTGCGCCACAGAAAGGGTGCCATCTTTGCCACTATCAACGTCGGTTATTAGATAATAAACCGACGCCATATACCTTCGCGCCACAGGAAACAGGCGTCGGTTATTTATATAAAACTGACACTATAACTTTGTGTGTCGGTGTTATACAAATAACCGACGCCTATTGTTTTTTTTTTTTTCTGTCAGTCTGCAGACCTGCTGTGGCTGGTCGCAGGATGAGAAACCTACAGTTAACTGTAAGTTTTATGACATCCATTGATATCAGCCAACAATAGGCCACAAACCTGCAAATTTAACAACAAAAATATTCACACATGCATTTAGCAATACAACCTGCAGTTCCATTTTATTTTCACACATTTAGAAACATTCATGTAGCTAGCAATCTGTAGTTCCATTCATTCACATTCACACGTGTAGAAACATTCATATAGCAACCAACACTTTCATTCATTTTCACTTAGACACATGTAGAAACATCCAGACATGTAGAAACATTCACACATATATTATAATTCAAAAATTCATTTACAAAATATCATTCTTTAGTCATTATTCGCTATCAACATCCCAATTATATTTTAAAACCCCCACTATTTGTATGGTTGTTGCCCATTCTTCTCTTACTTCATTTAATTCTCCCATCGTATAGGGAGCATGTACATCTGGTAAGTCCGTTCCTATGGTGGGGTCAACTTTAAACACCTGTAAAGAGAATGATGTATATATATAATTAATGAGCTATAAATAAGATTGATATATTTCATATTATCTAATGAGACTATATAATACCTGAGCAATACAATCGATGTCCAGTGCGGCATGTTTGATAATCATGTGCATATATCGCATCACATAGTATCCACATGCCCATCCGTTGTCTCGTGTAGCACACTATAAATTCAAACATACAAAATATTAAAAAATACAACTAAATAAGCATTGTTCACATAAATAATATATACATATATTGCAGTCGGGAACTTACTTTCACGTTCTTCTAAATTATTGGCTGGTTCTTTTTCGTGGGGACCTTTCCTCCAGCCTTTTTGAACTCATCAAACCCCCTACATGTTAATGTAACATAGAACATTGCAATTAAATAGTAATGTAATAACATATGTTAACAGATATGTAAAGTTCACATATTTAGAAAAATAAAAACGTATAAAACAAAACATACCTCTAATATTGCGATTTTTTATCAATTAACAATCCTTCATTGTGATATCCGCGCACATACAAGTCATCATTAGCTTCAATATTTGTTCGTGTTGGCAACCCAACTGAGAATGGACTGGATTCATCATACTTATCATAGTACTGTTCTTCATCTATAGGATCTTCAATGAACTGTCTTTTACCATGAAGAACAACCGACCATTTATCATTTGCAGGATCATCGATATAAAATACTTGTTTCGCCTGTGATGCCAATATGAATGGTTCAGCCTTCTCGCCAATCTTTTCAAAGTTCACTAAAGTGAAACACAATTCATCCACTATAAATCCTTTGGTGTTATCAACCCAATTACATTTGAAGAGCGGAATTCTAAAATCTATGTAGTCAAATTCCCATATCTCTTCAATGACACCGTAATATGACATTTTAGCTTCACATGGAATCTTATCCTTTGCACTTGCAAAAAACATAGTCGATGCTTGAAGGGTGACCCCACTGTTTTGGATGACACTCTTATCATCTTGGTACTTTGTGTAATATGTGAATCCATTAATGTCATACCCTTCATAAGACATAACAGTCAACTTTGGTTTAAAGGCGAGGCATTTGATAGTTTCAGTAATATCATCTGGTGTTTGAGATAGTTGATGTAAGACTTTATCTTCAAACCACTTAATAAAAGTCTTGTTATGCTCTCTAGCAAGCCGCATTGTATTGGCTCGAGGATATTGTCTTTTGATGAAATTGGTATGTTCCTCGATATAAACGTTCACTTCGTCCATGTTGAGTAAAATATACAAATGACCTTGTTCCAACTGCTCACGGCTGATTACTTTCACACGTGATCCCAAAATTCCTTTGCCAAATAGCTCGTCAATATTCTTGTCATTATCAGGAGTGTCATTACCACTGAGAAAGTCATTGCAGAAATCCATAACCTCTCTAGCCACATAACCTTCAATAATACTCCCTTCAGGCCGATAACGGTTTTGAACATCACCTTTAAAAACGCTCATGTATCGTTCAAAGGGATACATCCAATGCAAGAAAACCGGTCCCAAGATTTTCACTTCCCTAGTCAAGTGGACAACAAGATGTACCATGATATCAAAGAACGAAGGAGGGAAATACATCTCAAGCTGACATAGGGTAACAACCACTTCTCTTTGCAAATTATCAAGAGTCTCACGGTCAATAACTTTGCTGCAGAGACTGTTGAAAAAGAAACAACGTCTGGTGATTGCAAACCTTACATGCTTCGACAATATAGATCGAATTGCCACGGGCAATATTTGTTGCATTAGAGTGTGACAATCATGAGATTTAAGACCTATCAACTTCAGATCTTTCATTGATACCAATCTACGGATGTTGGATGAGTAACCATGTGGCACCTTAACATTTACCAAGCATTCACAAAAAGCTTTCTTCTCCTTTCGAGACAACATGTAACAAGCGGGAGGTAAGTATGTTCTTTTATTACCCATTTCACGTAATTCTGTTAATTCTGACCTTATTCCCATTTCACGTAGGTCCAGTCTAGATTTTATCCCATCTTTAGTCTTACCAGGTATATTTAACAGAGTACCAATGATGCTATCACAGACATTTTTCTCAATGTGCATTACATCGATACAATGTCTGACTGTCAAAGAACTCCAATAAGGAAGATCCCAAATTATTGACTTCTTCTTGAATGAAGAATTGTCACTCCGTGTAGTACATTGTGATCTCTTACCAAATTCATTGACAAAGTCTTTTACTCTTTCATAAACAACCTCCCCTGGTATAGGTTTAGGTGCACTGTGTTCCTCATTCAATCCATTGAATGCTTTGCGCTTCCTACGATACGGATGGAATTTTGGAAGAAACCTTCGATGACCGAGATATACATTCTTACCGCCATGTTTTAGTCTTGTTGAATCTGTGTTCTCTTCACATATAGGACACACTTTAGCTTCTTTGACACTATATCCAGACAAATTCCCATATGCTGGAAAGTCATTAATAGTGCAAAACAACATAGCATGCAAACGAAATGTCTCTCTTCGTGAAGTATCATAGGTCATCACACCTTCACCCCAGAGTTTCTTTAAGTCATCAATCAGAGGTGCAAGATAAACATCGATGTAATTTCCAGGTTGTTTAGGGCCCGATATCAACAACGACAACATTACATACTTATTTTTTATACACAGCCAGGGAGGAAGATTGTATATAACAAGCATGACTGACCAAGTGCTGTGTTGGCTGCTCAATGTCCCGTACGGATTCATCCCGTCTGTACAAAGCCCAAGTCTTAGATTCCTGACTTCTTCACCAAATTCAGGGTACAATACATCAATCTTCTTCCACTGTGGGGAATCAGACGCATGTCGTAGGATCCCATCATTATTTTTCATAACATCTGCATGCCACCTCAAATTCTTCGCATCTATCGGATTGGCAAACAAGCGTTGAAACCGTGATATTATAGTTAGATACCACATCACCTTGGCAGGAGAACCAGTTTTGGACTCCCCCGAAGTCATCAATTTATACCGTGACGCACCACATTTTGGACAATCTGTCAAATCCGCATAGTCCTTTTGAAATGATACACAATCATTCGGGCATGCGTGTATCTTCTTGGCATCCATTCCCATTGGGCACAACAATTTGTTTACCTGGTATGTTGAGATTGGCAGTTCGTTTCCTTCAGGAAGCATTTCTTTCAACAAAGACAGCAATGACGTGAAGCTTTTGTCGCTCCATCTATTGTTATCTTTCAACTTATACAATCTGAACACAGCGATAAGCTTCGTAAACTTAGTACAACCTGTGTATAATGGCATCTCAGCATCATGCACAATGTTTCTAAAAATGGGAGGTGGATCGGTGTGCTCTACCCCACAACTATCCAGCATCGCATCAACGATGTCTACTGGAACTGATTCATTCACATCAACATCATCGTAGGCAATTTCTTCTTCCACACAAGCACTGCTATTGACATCCACTGGTTTCGGGTTTGAAATCTCTCCATGCTAGTGCCATTTTGTATAGCCTTGTATAATCCCGTTGCACATGACATGAGTTTTGATTTCGTCACCAGTGTTGACTTTCAAGTTGTTACCGCAATGCCTACATGGACAGTAGAACCTATCTCCAGGTTGTTTCCTATGTTTCTCGGTAAATCTAATGAACTGGTCAAGACCAGAAATAACTCTGGGGTGCAGCGATTGCGAATGGACATCCATGATCTATCCATTCTATGATCAAAGAGAAAACAAGTATATATTAGGACAAGATTAGGGTCTAGGGTTAACAAATACATGTGATGTCATTATTATATATAATAAATATGTACCACCTATCCATTCTTGAACACCTAATCTCACTAGTAAGTGTATAATGTGTATTGGGTTTTCAAGAAAATTTTGGCAGCATTTCCCCGCTGTTCTCTAAGTACATATGTACTTAGAGAACAAACAGGGAAATGCTGCCGAAATTTTCTTGAAAACCCAATACATATTATACACTTACATCCTAAGCGAGATTAGGTGTTCAAGAACAGTCCCAAACCGGGGACTATCCAAGATTTACTCCTAATGAGTAAATCTTGGACGGGTTTCTAGGCCAACAAATAATGTGTTGTCATTCTTATACCTAAAATCCTAGTTCTTCAAGTTAGGGTGATTATTGATGTCTTTAAAAGCATGATTGGCAATTTAGGGAAAAGTTCATCATTTACATTTCAAGCATGTCATATGTGTGAATTACAGTTCATCATTAAGCAAGATATAAGTAAAGTAAACTTACCCAACATATACCATATGAGTAAGTATGTCATATTAAAATAGACTATACAATATGAGAAAATAGTAGTGTAATCATGCAAATGGGAACATTCATGGGAACACACACTTCAGTTATAAGCATTCATGTTGCAACTTTCAGTTCCATTCATTAATCTCTTTTTACATCCACACACAGGGGTTTACCCCTAAACAGTAACTAAACAAGGGGGTCGGTGTAACCCTAAACATGCACATAATTAAAAAAACTATTAATACAGACAAGTCTAGATAGATAGACAACTAAATACTACACCAAAAGGGTCCCGCATCAGTAACTTCGAGGACTTATCATTGTGGCGATCTTCTCCTGAAGTTCAGAATAGAAAGCATCTATGAGTATTGATTGCTTTCAAACAAAAAGTGTAAACACAAATTTTTTGTGTTGACAATTATATTTGTTAATTGGACTTACCGTGGTCTTTTTGATGATGAAGCTGTGTCACGAAGCTCCTCACTGTATTCAGATTCCTCATAGATGATATCCGACGCCGTGCGCTCATACCGCAGAAGATGATCGGGGGTCTCGCAATTGATGTTGGTTATCCAAAGTTTGATGGAATTATGACCAACTGGACGGAGAAAAAGCCTGTTGGAATGGACCACATGCATCTCTCCAATCCAATCACGCCAATCGGATTTTTATACAAGATTTCCCGCCAAATCATACTCAACCTCAATAACATGTGAATAATTGCCAAAAGTTAGGGTCACTTTACCAGGCATGTAGTGTCTTCCTTTTAGAAAACGCCAATGTTTGGGTATGACCAATTGGTTTAAGGAACGATCATCTAGGATGATGTCCAATTGATCTTCAATAGGGAACGTTAACATTGACATAGAGGCCCAGTTCATAGTGACTGTTATGGGTGGACAAAGACTGCACAATATTAGTATTAACAAAGTGTAAGTACATATAACGATGTTATATATTTTCAGAAAAAGTTGTATAACATCAGTTAACCTTTTATTGCTTGTCATAACCAACTTTATTGTGGTAGACATGATAGCTTGAAAAGAAGTCTACATATGTACTTAGAGAACAAACGAGGAAATCCTACCAAAATTTTCTCAAAAACCCAATACACATTATACACTTACATCCTAAGTGAGATTAGGTGTTCAAGAACAGTCCCAAACCGGGGACTATCCAAGATTTACTCCTAATGAGTAAATCTTGCACGGGTTTCTAGGTGCTTACTAAAATAGAACCATTATATGGAACTAATCCTACATTATACACATACTTTTCCTGAGTAAGATAATGTGCACTTCATGGAATTATTAAGATCTGAATATATATAAGTTGTTTCTACCTACTTTGATGGGATTTTATAACATTCGAGTCTTCCATTTAAGGCATTAGATGCATATATTGCAGTCCATTGTGTTGGGATAAGAATCCCATGTGATACACACGATTAAGAATCTTTCACGATACTAGGAAAATACACAACTAGATATTCATTTAGGTGTTAGACATTCATTTAGGTGTTCCTGATAACTCGCAGGTATGCACAACTAGACAACTGTGGCAGAGCAGTACTGGAGGAAGCATACCTTTCGGTAGCGGCGGCGGACAAGTATGCGACAATTGGCAATTTAGGGAAAAGTTCATCATTTACATTCCAAGAATGTCACATGTGTGCATTACAGTTCATTATTAAGCAAGAAGGGTGATTAGGATTCTCACCAAGAACGGGTTTTGATTTTCTATACAATTTTATAAAAAAATGCACATGTATGTATATATATACTATACGTTTTAGAACCATACTAAACACCCAAATACTTTATAACACAACTATAAAACAATGATTATAGCTAAACTATTAAACAATAGACTTGTCACACATAAAACACCCTATACAACTATAAAACAAAAAAGTATTAAGATATGCATGATACAATAACTATTTTGCATCACATTACAGCAGACCTATCATTGATACCTTACTAACTTATTTCTACATTTACATATCATCACTTGATCAATATTACATGTATTGTATAGACAATAGAGGATTCAACTCAGTAGAAGCATAAAATCAGTACCTAAACCCTAAACACAAATAAGTAAATAACTTAAAAAAAACGCCCAGCAGCTTGGGCATTCCTTGGCACCGCCCAAGCAGCCGCCGGAGCAGAGGAAGAAGGAAGAAGGTAGGGTGGGCGGGCATACCTTGAGGGCAAAGGAGAGCAGCGGCCGGAGCACAGAAACCACCGGCGGAGGTGGCGGCAAAGAGAGGAGAAGCGCCGACGAGGACACGGAGCAGCGACGACGAGGGCACGGAGCAGCGGCGAGGGCACGGTGCAGGAGCACGGACGGCCGCCGGTGAGCACAGAGGGCAGGAGCAGGAGCAGGAGCACGACCTTCGGTGAGCACAGAGCAGTGGCGAGGGCAGGAGCAGGAGCAGGAGCAGGAGCAAGGCAGCGGCGGCGGAAGAGAAATGATCGGTGGGGGCGAGCAAGAAATCGCCGGACCTAACTGAAATTGGGAATAAAACTGGGAAAGGGCTCACGCTGGTGAGCTATTAAGTTGACAATAGGCGTCGGTTATTCTAATAAACTGACAAATAAACCAACTGTGTCGGTTCTATTCCAAAAACCGGCACCTATACTAGATTATAGTTGTCAGTTTTTAACTAAAGGTCAACCGACAACTATTCCTGTCTCGCGAATACCCTTTAGTCGTCGGTTATTTATTTATGAACCGACGACATTTGTCAAATTTTGGAGGTAATTTTTTCACTGGAATTTTGGTTTTGGCGATTGATTTTAGGTGTCGGTTTTTTATTAATTAACCGACACTTAATAAAAGCGGTACTCGTGTCTGGTCAACCTTCACAGATTGTATGTCGGTTTGTGTTATAAACCGACACTGTAGATTTTAGGTGTTCGTTTATGTATACAACCGACACCTTGAAAAGTGACTTTATAAGCCATTTTTGTAGTAGTGCTCCTTGCTGAATGGACTCCTTCAAGGAATCTACTTCTGTTGTCAATTGAGAAATTTGATATTCAATGTTGCAGATTTGGGCACCTTGGTTTTGCAGCTCCCTCTGTGTCTGACCCATAAGTGATTCATTTTGGCTCACCAACTTTCCTAACATGTTCTCAATTTTGTCAATCTTGCTAGGACCCCTATTCTACTGGTGCTACTAGTGCATATACATACAATTCTCTTCTTCACCCCCATATGATGTTACATCTTTCTGGCACAACTTAATGGCGATGAGGTAAAGCTTCTCATTCAATGCTGAGATGACTTTAGATTCTTCATCACTTTTAATGGTTGCCAGACATTCTCTTTCTTCACCCCACAACTGATTCTTAGCCATGTTCTTCAGGATCTCATGGCATCTAGAAGGCTTGTTGCTCAAGAAAAACCCAGCTCATGCACTATCCAGGGTGGTCCTCTCACCCTAATGTAGGCCATAATAGAAGGTCTTTGCTTGGACATATAAATCTATACCATGGTGAGGCACCTTCCGATGCATATTCTAAAATTGCTCCCAAGCCTCTGAGTATGACTCTTTAGCCTGTTGCTTGAATTTGTAAATATTTTGTGTCAATTCATTTGTCTTATGTGGAGGGACGTTACGCTCAAAGAAAGTGTCTATCATCTGGTCCCATGTCTCTATGGACTCTGACTTGAGGTTATAGAACCAGGACATAGCATGATCTGCCAAGGATGATGGAAACAACTTCATGTATATCACGGTGGTGGGAACCTTGTCTATCTTCACCATGTTTCAACTTTCAACAAAATTGCTAATGTGAGTCATTGGGTCTTCAGTACTGTGGCCATAGAAAACCTGTTGCTTAACCAATGCCACTAGCCCATGATCAATCTTGTATCTTCCCACATTTATCACTTGTCTCTTTATTGGCTCAAGTTGAGCTATGGAGGATGACGCCTTGATCTTCTCCCAGATGGTTTGTTATTCTTTTGCATCACCCATACCTTCCAGTTGTAGATTTGCTATGGGATTGTAATCAGTGATTCATGTTTGAACCATGCACTAGTACTTAAAATGTGGAATTTCAATGTGAGAATGAGATACTAGTGATTGGATTAAGAAAATATTTATAATTTAGGTTTGTAAAGAATAAAAAGAAAAAATAAAGAGGATGCCCTAGAGTGGCCGATTACAACACTCGTATTACTTGAATATGCTATTTCCCCGACAACGATGCCAAAAACTTGACATGACTAAACTATACATGTAAAACGGATGTGTATGCATTGAAGTAATATAGGCCACAGAGGCCCATATATCAAACACGGGGAAACTGAATTCAAGAAACTACTACCAACTACTTTTGATCAGCTAAGCCGAAGAAAATTTTGACTTGAGAGTTATTTAACTAATTTCAAGAAGAAAACTAATTTAATGGTTTCACCATGATTGACACTGGAATTTTACGTAGGATTAATATATATTCCTACCACTCCAAGACAAAGAGCTTGTAGTAAGAACTACCCACTCCCGCAGTGTTGTTCACTACCTATTCTAATGCCAATCCTATTTCCATAGTAATTGGTTAATTAGTTAGGTGGTTTAATGAATTCTTTGGGTAATCTCTTCATGTTCATAAGCCACTTTTCCCAAAGGGAGATATAAAATGTGTGTTACTATGGATTTCCAATCCTTTATCCTCCTCCAAGATATGCAACCCAAAGGGTCAAGTGACCATGGTGCATCATGGATGATGAGTATACCTCGATGAGGACCACATGGGATGAGCACAAGGGATGCAACATGTCACCATTCCCTAGGTCAAAATGTTGATGATGAAAAAGACACTTGGTTTACCATCAAGAAAATTCAATATGACTCTATAACATGGTTTAGTCCTTGAACTAGGAACATAAGGGAGGACGAATTTACATACTTGATCACTAGCTTAAAGAAAATTTATAGATGTGTAAGAGGTTTGTTATTTCATTTGCTACACAAAAATGTGAGTGTGTTAGGGCTAAATTATTATTATATACTTGTCCTATACTTGTTGACCATAAGGAAAAGATTGGTGGGAAAATATTTTGGTTAAGATGAATCACTGACTTCTACATTTAAAATCCATGAGCAATTAAGTATCAAAAATATTATATGTTTGTGACAAAAAGTAGCACTTATGAGAAACGATGGTCAATGTCACCATCAAAAATGTATTTCAAATACACCAAACATCATTTTCTTGTTATAGTATTTAAAAAGCAACAAATAATTCAATACACTAAATTTGAAAATAATGGATTTCCATAATTGTTAGTTTTCAACTATTTCAATTCAGATTACATGGAGTGGATATTTTATATGTCCCCTATAAAAAACTCAAACTACAAAGTTCTCTTCCCAAATATATTCTCCTTTAACCATGTAATTATACACAATAAACTATGCAGTTAAATGAAAGACCATACAAGGAAATGGTAGATAATTGGCTACTTACTCCTCTCCAAGTTACCACCAAATGTTAGCCTTCTAATTATTTTCTAGTCATATGAAATTCTCTTTGACCGTAACCATATTATAGCACCATCCCTTTAATATACATTTTAAAGAAACATAAACCATAAATGAAGTTGTTCCATTATATATATACATTTATATAACATATTAATAAAGAAACATAGTGGCTTATGTAAAAATCTATTATTTTACACAATGAAACATAGCTCTTCACTTACCACTAGCACATTCGCTTCATAGAAATATCCAAAAATACATGTAGGATATATGTAACATACATCCTACAAGTCTTTACTAAAATATGAAACTTCTACAACAACCCATAAAAGGCTCAAAATGTTGCAATATATGAATATATAAAATTATGAATGCCAATAAATTATTCATGCATATATATATAGTTATGAGACTTGAATGTCTATGTCTCTACATGTTTATGTTTAAAACTCATACCCCTGATATCAACAAGTAGGAAAAGTACCAACAAAAACAAATATGCCTTGAATATCTATATGACAACCCCAAAATATATTTTGTGTTACTAATATTAATGGTGGAGTTGTCAAGGAAGTGTCAATATGAGGGACGTATGGACACAGGATATTTTGATTAAAAATGTCCACACTCATGATTTCTAATTAAAATTATTTCTTTAAGAAGTGGAAGTATGTGTGTTGTTATGATTTGAACAAGAACCAGTTTTATTGGAAATAAACATAGTAGCATATAGATTTTTAATATTTGAACAAGAAATATGGTTATTAGAAATTGAAACAGATAGACTGAAAAAATTTGAATAGGGTGTAGAGTAGCGGTTATATAAGTATCAATCATCAACAAATTAACTTGACAATTACAACATTTTATTTTACATAGTATAGAAAGGAAGTTCTAATTATAAATAGTTGAAGTGCTTCATATTGATAAATAATGAGTAGGTTATCCACCAAGAATAAAAATTAGATAATGTGAGCATTACAACCTACAATATTAGTATTGTTCTTTATAATGAAATCTACTAGATGAAGTAGACCTCTTTCCTTGAACCATGATCGATCAGAAAGTTGATATCAAATCAGGCCATGCAACATCATTCCTTAAGAAGGGACAAAAGCTGCAAAATCTTTCCTTTGACGTTGCATTTAGATGACACAATACCAAAAGGTAAAAATATTACATACAATTGGTCTCCTAGACACAACACAAGTTAGACTTAAGATGCCTTTATTCATGTAAAGATGATTTTTTGTTGGGACTTCTAGTCAATCACCAGATGTGCTTGATTTTGGTGACACTCCATTTTTATTAAGACTTCAAATATGTGGTTAGTTTTGTGTCATGACTTCAAATATGTGGATTCCTTTAAAGTGGACCTCACGAGGGACTACGAAGGCCATTCTACTCCTTCGATCATGTCCTACATGGAGAACAAGAATTAAATTTCTTGAAAATGTACTCAAAAACCCAAAACATGATTGGTATTATGAATATTAGTGATGAAATGGTAAAGGAAGTGTCTATATGATAAATATACAGTTACAAGACATTTTTATGACACATTCAGAGAAAACGTGGTCTAGATTTCTCTATTTAGGGACTCTATTGATCTATGTAGCCTACACCCTAGTCTTATCTGTTGGCTAAATTGACATTATGATAAAACCCTTTGTTTCGATGATGACAAACATTTCATTCTTGTTGATCTAACGTGCTACTTGAGTGTTGCAGGAATGAGGTGGATGACAAAGCACTAGGGAATCTATATGCTTGAATGCTTGTAAATTTCATGCAATGTAATAAAGTGTAAACTTGTACAAATATATAATGTACAAGTACTTAGACTTCATGTAAATCAAGCGTTAGATCTTCCCTAGCCAATCACCACACTTAGATAGGTCATCCCCTTCAATAGTGTCACATATGCACACTCATACACACACTTAGTGCCTTAATTGAAAGATTGAAACATGGTCAATCTCGGTCGACAAACTCCTCGACCGAGACACTCTCGGTCGACAAACTTCTCGACCGAGAATGACCCAAGTAGCCGTTAGACACAACTAACAAGGTAGTTGGCAGTTGGAGATGAACGTTGATCCAGAGAGCCTATCGGTCGACAAAACCTCGTCCGAGTAGGTGTCTCGGTCGACAATTCCTCGACCGAGATGGACTCTGACAGCAACTGTAGAATTAATTAACTAGCCGTTGCTAAAGCAACTAAAGTGTACCTAACGGCTAGTTAAGCACTTAGAACCCCCTAGAAAGTGTCTAGAACGTCCTTAAGAACTTGTAGGTCATTCCTATAAATAGGACATGCCTTAGGACACCTAAACTCACTAATCTACACTTGTGATACACTTGAGCTTACACTTGCAATTGTCAACCTATTTTGAGAAATTGAGCAACACTTGCATTGGCTATTCTTCTCCTTGCTCTAATTTCATGTCCTAGAGGCTAGTATCTCCTATCCACAGCAATCACACTTCCATATACATTGGTTAGGAGATCTACACGCTTGATATAGGCAAATCAAGCATTGTGCTTCAAAGGTTAAGTGTAATTTCCTTTTTCCTTCTTGTTCCTTTTATCCTTTGTATTCTCCTTGCTACTCCTAGGGTTGGAGGCTGCGGATTGGAGAAGGTTCTTCTCAGTGGAGAAGGTGGACTTCGAGCTACTTCAAGAAGGCTATTGCAACGGGAAGCTACTTCAGGAGGAAGGCTACTTCAAGAGGGAGCTTGAAGTTACTTCAAGAAGGCTGCTTCAAGGTTGGTGCAATTACTTCTAGGTGAAGGCTTCTTGAAGGGTTTAGGGAAAGAATTGTAATTTATGTAAAGTCCTTGTGAGGTAATAAAATTAAATTCTTTCAAAATCCCGGTTGGGTAAGCAACCGGGTAGTGGACTGACTTCCTAAGTATTTGCTAAGGTTGGAACCACTCTAAATCTTTGTCCCCTTGTCCAATATTCTTGTGTTTGGTTGTTTGAGTTAAATAATTGTTAAATTAATTTTAAAACCCTATTCACCCCCCTCTAGTGGTTTTTTCAATTGGTATTAGAGCAGGCTTCAAGGAACTCTAACCAAGTCTTGAAGAATGGGTGAAGGGATGCTCAACAACCTCAACCTTGAAGGAACACTTATGACTAGGCCTCCTATGTTTGATGGAACAAACTACACCTACTGGAAGAGAAGGATGCAATTGTACTTCCAAGGGATTAGCTGGGATCTATGGAGGATGGTGTCAACCCCCTATGAGCTTCCCCAAATAGAATATGCAGCTTGGGACACCAATACGGTAAAATCGTCTCAAATGAATGCAAATGCTGTAAGTATTCTCTATTGTTCAATTTCAGTAGGAGAATTTAATAGAATATCTAACTGTGAAACAACTTATGAAATTTGACATAGACTTTCCATAACTTATGAAGGGACTGTTCAAGTTAAGAATTCCAAGATTAGTATGCTAAAACAAAAGTTTGAACATTTTTGTATGGATCCGAATGAATCTATTAGTGAAATGTATGCAAAATTCTCTTCTATTGTAAATGGTTTGAATGCTTTAGAAAAAATTGTTCTTGAGGAAGATCAGGTGTCAAAGATACTTAGATCACTTCCTCCCAAATGCAAGCCCAAGGTGACAGCCATTGAAGAAGAAAATGACCTCACCCAACTAAAGATGGAACAACTCATTGGCAACCTAGAAGCTCATGAGGCAACTTTTGAAGAGGAAGAAAGAAGAGAACGTGAACTTCAACAAGGGAAAAAGAAGGACATTGCATTCAAAGAATCAACCAAGGACAATCATGACACAAGTGAAGATGATAGTGAAGAAGAAACTCTCATTGTAAATGGTAAGCAATATAAAAGTTTTAAAACTAATAAAACTTCTAGTGGTTCTTCTTCCAGGTGCTTTGAATGTGGCAAGAAGGGACACATGAAAGGTGATTGTCCAAAACTCAAGAAAGGGAAGAAATCATCTCACAAAAAGAAAGAAAGAGCATATAAAGCTGCATGGGATGATTCAAGCGATGATAGTGATGATGGAAAAGAAGAAGTAGAATGCCTCATTGCTACAACAAATGAAGAAGAAGAAGAAGAGGTAAGTCTTTTTGATCTACCAAAAGAAGATCTAATTGCTAGTCTTCAAGATACTCATGAGAAATATATTGAGTGCAAGAAGAAACTTAAGAAATCAAATAAAGTAAATAATGATTTAAACGTTAAACTTCTTGCTCTTGCATCTGAAAATGAAGATCTCAAAAAGGAAAATGAAGATTATGATCTTAAGTTAAAATCTGTAGAAGCTACTTGCAATCTTATTTCCTTAGAAAAGTTAAACTTGCAAACTCAAGTGAATGATCTTCAGAGACAATCTATTTTATGTTCACACTTAGATTATGATGAGGTTGTAAAATAAAGAAACTCTCTATTATCTGATTTAGATCAAGCAAAGAAAGATATAAACAAGAAGATGGATGATATTGTTAAGCTACAAAGAAAAATAAATGAGTTAAGAGGAAATGACATCCTTGAGAATATTCTGAAAACTTCCTCTAGTTATAATGGAAGAAGAGGATTAGGATATGATCCAAAGAGAAATCAACCCAAAAGAGCTAAAGTATCCAAGACCAAGACTATGAACACAATTCCTAGAAAGAGAAATGAAGTTGACTCGATTAGTTGTCATTATTGCATGCGCCTTGGACATTATTCATTTTCATGCCCATATAAGAAAAAGAATGATGATCTAGCTTGGATTCCTAAAACTTAGAAGCTTAAATTTAACTAGTTGAGATATGACCTAAACTAATTCTTGATATACAAATGTCATATCTCAACACAATCGAGCTCTAACTTGCATAATTTTGTTTTACTTGGAAACAATTAACAGTTTTGAAAAACAGTACAAAAACCTGGTCGGTCGAGAAAATGTCGACCGAGCAATTAGTCGGTCGAGAAATCTTCGACCGAGTAGGTTACTGATTTCCAGTCTGCAATAAATCTTCTGAATATGTTTTCAATTGATCAAATTTCTATCTATTTGTTATTAATAACTGTTTTTACATGTAAAACAAAGAATAAATTCTAGAAACCATCCTTGAAAACTTATATGAGATTAATTTGGTTTATTCTCTAAATGGTTTAGGTTAAAACTGAAAATTATGAACCATGTTGATTTAAGTCAAGGAAAATTACTGCCTTCATGGTTTATTCTAAGTATTCCTTGATAGAAACCATGTGTTAAATTTCATGCTTCTATTGTTCTATCATTACATCATGGATATGCTTTCACTATTTCATCATTCAGCTTTCTATATAAAAATAAAACTCTATGGCACAAATAGATAATGATTATTGTGTGCATACATGAATGATTCTTGATGATACATTGTCAAGCAAAATGATTCGTTGGTGATATGTTGCTTAAAATAAGAACTTCAATACTTGTAAGAGCACAATGTCATAACACATAAGATAAAAACTTCTCAATTGGTATCTTTAAGAACTTGAGATATTATTCTTTCTTTCAAGGGTATATATATATATTTTTTCTTGAAGAATCTTATGATTAATCTGAGTACAAGAAGAAATAGGACTTGATATTCATGCACCCACATCAAGGACAATAGACATCACTCAATGTGCTTCAAATTCATATGCTACCTGTAGAAATTATATTTCACATATGAATGTGTTATCTGCAGAATTTGCCTCTTGGTTGAAATTAAATTTGACCAAGGGGCGCTATGGTCGTAGTCAAGGTCGACCTAAAATAAGCTTGACAAAATGCTTATTTGTCCATCATTTTATTGTACTTAATCTTAGTATCTTGACTCAAAATATACTCTTGATAAAGATCAAAATCAAAATTTAAAAAGCATTTGTGATCTTAGAATCCTCAAATTGTATTAATTATAAGATTAAGGGGGAGTTCACAAAAACAAATTTGATAATTTGATTAGAAGCTTACAAAACATTGTAAACATTATTTGAAGCTTGCTATGACCTTAGTATTTTTACTCTTTGTTATGAAGAAATATACAACTTTTGTTCTTAATGGAATTCTCTAAACAAATTAGGGCTTAACATCCCATGTTTTTGGTTAGAGATATTTTTTTCATGTACTCTAAATGGATCTCATTTTATTTTTAGAGCTTAACATCCCGTGTAAAATGGATGAGAACTCAAAATACATTTTCCATGAATCTAAAAGGATCTCATATCATTTCAAGGCTTAACATCCTTTGCAAATGATTGAGAAACAAATTGTGGCTAAATTCGACAAAAATGATATTAAGGGGGAGCAAAGCATAATATTAAGAAAGAAAAATACAAAGTCATAATATAAATGGATATCTTTTTGAAATGACAAAGGGGGGGGGGGAAATAATATAAAACCAAAAACATAAAATATGAGTTTGATAAATATCACGGCCAACACTCATTTGCAAAAAAAAATGACTACAGAAGGTAATCTTCAGGTATGAAACTCACATGCTTTATATTTCCTTATTTTATATTTAGGAAATGTTTGTCATCTTCAAAAAGGATGAGATTGTTGGTTAAATTGACATTATGATAAAACCCTTTGTTTCGATGATGAAAAACATTTCATTCTTGTTGATCTAACGTGCTACTTGAGTGTTGCAGGAATGAGGTGGATGACAAAGCACTAGGGAATCTATATGCTTGAATGCTTGTAAATTTCATGCAATGTAATAAAGTGTAAACTTGTACAAATATATAATGTACAAGTACTTAGACTTCATGTAAATCAAGCGTTAGATCTTCCCTAGCCAATCATAGGTCATCCCCTTCAATAGTGTCACATATGCACACTCATACACACACTTAGTGCCTTAATTGAAAGATTGAAATAGGGTCAATCTCGGTCGACAAACTCCTCAACCGAGACACTCTCGGTCGACAAACTTCTCGACTGAGAATGACCCAAGTAGCCGTTAGACACAACTGACAAGGTAGTTGGCAGTTGGAGATGAACGTTGATCCAGAGAGCCTGTCGGTCGACAAAACCTCGACCGAGTAGGTGTCTCAGTCGACAATTCCTCGACCGAGATGGACTCTGACAACAACTGCAGAATTAATTAACTAGCCGTTGCTAAAGCAACTAAAGTGTACCTAACGGCTAGTTAAGCACTTAGAACCCCTTAGAAAGTGTCTATAATGTCCTTAAGCACTTGTAGGTCATTCCTATAAATAGGACATGCCTTAGGACACCTAAACTCACTAATCTACACTTGTGATACACTTGAGCTTACACTTGCAATTGTCAACCTGTTTTGAGAAATTGAGCAACACTTGCATTGGCTATTCTTCTCCTTTCTCTAATTTCATGTCCTATAGGCTAGTATCTCCTATCCACAGCAATCACACTTCCATATACATTGGTTAGGAGATCTACACGCTTGATATAGGCAAATCAAGCCTTGTGCTTCAAAGGTTAATTGTAATTTCCTTTTTCCTTCTTGTTCCTTTTATCCTTTGTATTCTCCTTGCTACTCCTAGGGTTGGAGGCTGCGGATTGGAGAAGGTTCTTCTCGGTGGAGAAGGTGGACTTCGAGATAATTCAAGAAGGCTATTGCAACGGGAAGCTACTTCAGGAGGAAGGCTACTTCAAGAGGGAGCTTGAAGTTACTTCAAGAAGGCTGCTTCAAGGTTGGTGAAATTACTTCTAGGTGAAGGCTGCTTGAAGGGTTTTGGGAAAGAATTGTAATTTTATGTAAAGTCCTTGTGAGGTAATAAAATTAAATTCTTTCAAAATCCTGGTTGGGTAAGAAACCGGGTAGTGGACTGACTTCCTTAGTATTTGTTAAGGTTGGAACCACTCTAAATCCTTGTCCCCTTGTCCAATATTCTTGTGTTTGGTTGTTTGAGTTAAATAATTGTTAAATTAATTTTAAAACCCTATTCACCCCCCTCTAGTGGTTTTTTCATTATCCTTATCACAACTGTGGAATATGAATCTCAAAAACATGATCTACTTAAGCAGAAGCGTTCGTTCGCAGCAGATTACTGAAAATCACTAAAAATTAAAACCATCTTCAAAGAGATTCATACACAAGAAAATTCTTTTAAAAAGAACTAAAGTAATTTAATTACATTCTGGTTCACAAGTACATATCATGTACTGTCTCTTCTCGAGGATTACAAGCATTGAGTGCCCTGTTAAAACTGTACATAGGTAGCATAAGAACCTCGAGGCATCAAGCCAAAACCTCAGGTCGGTTCTTTAAACTAACTACTGACTACTACTCTGAGGACCTAAGAGTACAGAGACGACACATAGGACTCTCTATACAAAACATGACAACTAGTGTCTCCACCTGGAATATCATTGTTGTCCCTATTGCTGCTATTGCTGCTCTTCCCCTGCAGTAGGGTTTCTGCCGCTTCTACTACGTCTACCTAAAAAGTTAGATTCCACGGGGGTGAGACAATTAAATTTGCCCCTATGAGAGATATAACTCTCAGCCAGAAATATTATTATTGTCATTTGATGGAATAAAACTGAGCAGAGGAATTGTAAGTATTCAACAACAGATAAATCAATTATCTTAGCATATTAGAGCAATGCTCTTCTTCAAAGTATTTCAGCTCATAACTTGATAAAGCAGTATGTCATTTATCTAATAAGGAATATGAAGAACATGTATACCATTTATTCATGTAAGATATACTAAGAAAGATATCATCAACCAATGATTCTCGTATTTCAGCCTTAAGTGAATACACTACACGGCTGATTACATTTTACAATCATACTTAAGCCCTGAGGAAATGAGGTATACCGCCCATACTCCAACCGATCACTACGAAGTCAAAAACGGTTCCATACATAGTTCAATGGAAGAGTCGGACTCCATGACCTCATCCTCCCCAGTAAGTATGAGTACAACATGTCGGACATCTCGTGTCTCTGCTATATATCTTTCCAGGGTATACTGGAAACTTCACTATAGAGCTACAGTGGTGGCTGCACTCTCTTTGCAATCGAGAGATTTCATGTTTTCTCACATCGATTCAACATTAATAATTATCGGGAGATTTGTGATACATCCATCCTGGCACATATAATGAAGGATTGAGAGATTAAATGTTTATCTTCCATCAATCCCACATTAGGGCATAAGGCTATTCACGCCCATAACCCCTACATACTCAACAGTATGCACTCCTGGAGATCCCGTAGGAAAACCTATTTCATAATCACCAACTACTGGCGATGATGGATTCTATGGTTAGGGCTCTACATGATAAGATTTCACTTGATTAATTAAGTACATTACCATATTCTTTTAGCATCAATCAGGTTTTCAAATATTTATTATAACCATTGCTACAAAGAATGTGTTATACCTTCATCAAGTACTGTTCCAAACTTTAATAAAACACTGGGATCTCAATCCCTTACCTCATCAGGTGCATTCTCATTTCTCAACAACTCATCATCATGATTATGAAATATGGGTATTCAAACCCTCAGTTCATCATAGAACAGTTGTTACCACTTATTAGGTAACTAATACCTTCAGGTCATCTTGACCAAGGTAAATATGATACTTGTTACATAAGCAACTCACCTGGCACACCAGACCCATTATATCTCTTGTTACATCTCACTTGGAAACAAGGCATGTTATGGTTCACAAGGACCATAAACCAATTTCAATAAATAAAGCATTATAGCTCATACCTGGATATGCTCATCATCTCATGATACCTGCATGGTTAGTAATTATGACAACAACTATATCAATTACATGTCTGCACTATGCGATACAAGGATAACACCACTATTCCCTTATTAGGGTTAGGGTTTCCCAATTCATGTCAATTAGGGATACTCATCCCATTATCCATCATTAGGGTTATGGTTAATCATCTCATTTCCCAAAATTAGGGTTTCATGTACTATAACCCAAAATTAGGGTTTCTCATACCTTTGCCTTGTATTAGGGTTTTACACATCATTACCCTGAATTAGGGTTTCTTACAACATTTCCCCAAATTAGGATTTCATGAAGCTTTACCCGAATTTAGGGTTTCATGAAAAATCCTCTTTTAAATTAGGGTTTACCAATAAAATACACTGAATTAGGGTTTATCATATGATTACCCTAAATTAGGGTTACACCATCACCCTGGATTAGGGTTTCACTTAGCACTGATTTTCGATTTCCACCATGAAATCAAGAATGAAGATGATTAAGGAGCTTACCTACAGGTTGGAGTTCGTCCTCCTGTTGCTCCTAAGATTCCTTATGCTTGGACAAAGCAAGGAGAGAAAGAAAATCCGAAAAAGAGTCCTTATGTGGGTGGAAAATGAGGTATATATAAGGGAATTTCAAGAGAGAGAAAGTCTTATAATAATCCTTCAACTCCCCAAATTGGTGCCACTTAACCCCCCTTACTTCGTTGCATATGAAACTATCAACTCCACCTTTTAATTCCTCTTCATTATACATGAATTAAAGGAAAAACAATTAAGCACCTTAATTCATATAATACTAATATCCCATATTTTGTGGATATTACTTTTTAGTTTACTAATGTGAGTGGGCTCTCCACTCACTTAGGATATATTCGGTGCCATAGCAAGGCACAAGGACGTCCACACTTAACCAAATTCAACCTTCACATATTGGTTGAAGGGCACTCCCATTAATATATTTATTTTTGCATTAAATTGAATTATGTTTCCAATTATGCTTAAATCTTGATTATTTTAATATCAAGATTCTCTCTCCTCCAAAATGATTCAAATGAGACACCCCTCTCATTTTCTTTTCTCTACATGATGCAAGAAACATGAGGGACTCTCTAGAAGTGGTATTTTGCATATTGAAGCCTAGGTTTTGGGTAAATTGCACATTACACCAAAACTAGGTTTTAATGCACAAACATTGCTCAATAAGCTCTTTCTTGGTGCTCAGGCTACCACAAGCCATAACTCTACATGATTTTCATTCTTATGATGCTTAAACACTTGAGGAACATTTTATCATGTAACATTTCCAAGTTAACCCCTCAACTTGGGTAATTTGCACTTTAGTCCAACACAGATAAAACATTGTTTCAACATTATTCAAAAAGGACTAAAATTGAAACATAAGTTCCTCTTGAGCCTTAATTAATTTTCAAAAGATAAGAGCAAACACCTAATCAACTTTATTAAGCAAAACATCTAGGGTTAGAACATAACCCAGGTCAGGAATGTTACAAATTATCCACCCCTAATAGGGATTTCGTCCCCGAAATCATCAAGACAAAAGAGAAGGGTACTTCCTCCTCATCTCTTCCTCTAGTTCCCACGTAGCCTCTTCAATGCCACTGTGATGCCAGAGAACTTTCACAAGACATATGTCTTTCTTTTTCATCTTTTTAATTCTTTTATCAAGGATCATCATAGGTCCTTCAACATATGATATATCATCATTTAATTCTACTTCCACATGTTGCAAAACTAACTCGGTGTCAGGATGACACTTTCTCAACATGGAGATATGGAACACTAATGCAACTTATGCAGCTCAGGTGGAAATTCCATCTTATAGGCTACCTTTCCAACCCGTTCAATGATTGGATAAGGCCCCATAAATCTAGGAGCTAACTTCCCCTTCTTTCCAAATCTAAGAACACCTTTCCAAGGTGAGATTTTGAGATATACTCTGTCTCCAACTTGGAATTATAAAGGTCTTCGCTGTTTGTCGGCGTATGACTTTTGTCTATCCTGTGCAGCCTTTAACTATTGTTGGATTACTTTAATCTTCTCAGTTGTCTATTGTACTAGCTCAGGACCCAAAAGTTGAAATTCTCCTGTTTCATATCAACATAACGGAGATCTACAATGTCTACCATATAATGCTTCATATGGTGCCATGTCAATACTGTGTTGATAGCTATTATTGTAAGCAAATTCTATCAAGCTCAGGTGTAGATCCCAACTTCCTACAAACTGAAGGATACATGCCCTAAGAAAGTCCTCCAAGGTTTGTATAGTCCTTTCGGATTGTCCATCTGTCTGCGGGTGAAAAGCAGTGCTAAACCTTAACTGTGTACCCACAGCTTTATGGATTCGTTCCCAAAAATGACTCGTAAACTGGGGACCTCTAGCAGACACAATAGTAGCGGGAACCCCATGCAACCGCACTATATCATCTATGTAATGACCCCGCCTCCCGGTAACCCCCAATTAAGGGAGACCAAAATGTAAGAGTCGTTAACCAATAACCCAGATCAAAGGTTCAACAAATAATCAATAACAATTAATAAAGTTTACCAACTAAACTGAAAACTGGTATAAAATAAAACTTTGCTTACCTTTGAAAAACTGGGATTGCTAAACTTCTATCCATGAAGATACTAATCTAACTAATCCTCATGTGCACGTTATTTCTCATTTAATTCCGCATATGCTACTTTATTGTTTGTTCTTTTCATTTGTACCTAAAATGCCGACAAACAAAACGTCGGTCGACAAGAAGCTGGTATGTGAGGGAAACAATAATCGTGCAACTATACTAACAAAGTAATCAACCAATTATCATTTAACAACCAATATTACATTTTAAACCATACTACTCAATCCTTTCCTATCCCCTATCTCTGTGTTGTCCCTGGAGTGGACCTAGATACTACCTCTCTCTAGGTAGATCCTTATTAAACCCTGCATGATCCTACCTAACAGATAGATCAATATCTAGGGTTGAGTCGCATGGCACTACCATAGGTAATCCAATCCCTGATTCAAAGTGACTTGATGGACCTACCCCATTGGTAGTCATATACTAAGTCATCCAATGACCTGACGGGCCTACCCCATTGGTAGCCATGTACTAGGTCAACCCATTAAGCTAAAGAGGGGACTAGGATATGAGCAAGTAGGCACATCTCTTATGTGATAGTCATATTCACATTATAATTTGCATGAATTAAATTCATCCAACAATTAATTCAAGCCATGATATAAACATCGATAAAATCCTCAGAAAACTAATGCGGGATAATCATAAGCGTAACCACATACCTGTCAAGATGATGTAAGATAGAAATAATCCAATCAATCAATAGGCAAGCAAGCATTCAATAAGATCCTGAAACAATTATACAATTTCCTTTTATTACTCATGTCATTAAGATCTATTAAATCTAGCTCGCTTCCTAGGGTTTCTAGTCCACTTTTAGGGTTTCCATTGTAGTTAGGTTTTCCCTTCATCTTTTACTATTTCAAACCCTAATTTAACGCAACTGATCACAAACCCTAATTATTTCATCATCTAATCCTCAGTTTTGGATTAAAGGCATATTTGACCATTAAATAAGTCCATTAAGCTTCTTTTACATTAAAGCTACTATTTTTATCCTTTTAATATATGACAAGATCATTACACTCATTTATCGTCAATTCATAGTTCATTATGGTCTAAGTCACATATGAACTTTATTTGTGATTAATTCCATCTTTAACCATTAGAAAACCCTAATTTCTACATTAAGGGTATTCATCCACAAATTAGGAACTTTAATGTTCGCAAACATAAGAACCATCATATCTTAGCTTTGTACATGAATTTGACCAATTAAAATCATTAAGGGTCATAATAACCAAAGTCAGGATTCAAGGTTCATTAAAGCATACTTATGCACATAAACTCTAAATTAAACGAATTACATGCAAAGTTCATCCTCTTTGTTCCTAATGTTCCTTTTTATGATTAACAGGTTAATATCAACTTTAATCATCAATTAAACCCTATTAAATACATTACTCATATCAAAATAGGGTTTCTTAATCATTATTACATCTAAAGTTAATAACTTCCTTTAATTTTTGAATTGGAATCCGAATTAGGCTTCAAATATATTTTTATTGAATTCCTTGAGTTCTCTTGATCAAAACTCATGTATAATGTGCATCTATCTGAGCTGCGGTTAAGGAGATACGAATTTAATGAAATTCACTTACTCTGGACCAATCGGAGAGCACCACGTCGCCTCCTTTACCATGTAAAGCTCTCGCGATTTGGAAACATAATCAAATGATGCCTATGCCCCTAATTAAATTTCTCAGCCTTCATACCCCCGGAGGGTAAAAATGTCCAATTGACCGCTTCATCCCCTACCTCGCGACAGCAGTCTGGCTGCCGCCCTAACACCCGAAGGCACGACTTCTCCTCCTCCTTCATGACCCCTTCGGCCATCAGGGATGGCTCCATCACCTCTTCCACCCACCCTCATCCTCCCTCAAGCCTTGACCTATGGCCAGGATGGCCGGGATGGGTCGGGCGGACCTGCAACTTTTAGCTGCAAGTGCAGCCGCGGTTGCAGTCAAATGGGGGTCGTTTCCTCCTCCCTAGGCCGGAGCTTGACACCCAAACCTAGCCTTGACTCCGCAGCACCTGGGCGCACATGAAGTTCCTTCAACTTGTGGAAAACACAGACGTTACTGAGTGAGAGTAGTCCGTGATTGCTGCCGCAGTTGCTGTAGTTTTGCAGACTTTCGGTAGAGGTTACTCAAAGATGAGGGTGTTGGATTGGTAGCCGAGCATATCAGGGTTGCCGTGGAAGTTTCCTCCTCCAATATGACGATTCCACAACTCCTTGATTGTTCCCAAGGTTACACCAATCATGCTAGTGTTGAAAGAAGAAATAAAGGAGAAGAGGGAGAGATATGTGTGGGGTTACTTTGGAATTCGATCCAGAGGCTCTACCTCCTCATATAGGGGTGGCTACCCACGCCCTAAGATGACCACCTATGTGTCAACTAGTGCTTTTACAGATAGGATCCAATTCCTTGGTTAGGAAGGAAGCTTTCTCTCTCCTACCTATTTCCTTAACATTCCTTATTGCATTGATATTTAGGAATTCGAAATTCCTCTCATTTATTCTCTTTATTCTTGCTTTTTAAACCATTGGCATGAATTTCTATTTTCCTTTAGTAGAAACTATTTCCTTTTTAACAATACCACATAATTCATTAATAATGTATTCACATTATATTCTTATTTTCTTTTTATAGGTATTTTCTATTTCCTCTTTCTTCATCGGGACTCCTTGGATCCCAAGAAACTCTATTATTTTGAAATCCTTTTTATTGGATACTCATTATCCTTCTAGATGCATCTAAATGCATTATTCTTCTTTATCATGTTTATTTCTTATTAAAATATCACTTTTTGAGGATTTCTCTTTATTTCTCTTTTATTTTCCTCATTAGTATTCCTTTTATCATTAGAAATCCTTGGGATACGAAATTCCACTAAGGATAACTCAATTATACATCTTTCTACTTATTTTCCACATTTTACCATTGTTTTTAATTTCTTTCTTAATAAATAAATACATAATTAATCTTTCTTTTCTTATTGCTCTTTGCAACTTTGGACTCCTTGGAATCCAAGGAACCCATGTGGCACGAAATCCACCTTTGGATTATATTATTTTTCCTTCTAGAGGTTTCCACATCTTTCTTTTCTCAAATTCTCAATTATTCATTAACTAATTGAATGTCCTTGTTATTGGGCCTAATAGCCAATACAGCCCACAACACAATCATCAAGGCTATTGTAAATGAAATCCATTTATTCAAAACAAATTGTATCATTATTTGTTCCAATATCTTTAATATGAGAAATTATATTTCTCACCAAAGGAACCCAAAAATTGGGGTTGTAACAATCTATATATATCTGTGCAAGCTTCTCAGAAATGTAGGTTGTTTTGATAGGAAGGAAATGTGATGTCTTAGTCAACCTATCAACTATCACCCATATGGAATCATGACCTTTGGTTGTTCTAGGAAAACCAACCCCAAAGTCCATGGTCACGTGATCCCATTTCCACTGTGGTATAGGCAAAGGTTGCATTATTCCTGTGGGCTTTTGATGTTCAGCTTTAACTTGCTGACACACCGAACACCGCATAACAAACTCAGATACATCTTTCTTCAATCCTGGCCACTAATACATATCTTTCAAGTTATGATACATTTTGGTGCTCCCTGAATGCATTTCATACATCGAAGTATGAGCTTCCTCCAAAATCAACTTTCTTAAATCATTGGCATCAGGTACTACCATCCTACCATGGTAACAAACTACCTGATCCTTTGACTCATGAAAGCCATCCCATTTCTCACTATCATATTCTGACCTAATCTGCTGAACCACAATATCAGCTTGCTGTGCTTCTTTAATCTGCTGTCTCGGAGTAGGTTTTATGTGCATCTCAGCAAACAACCTGACTAACAACAATACCTTAAGTTATATATTGTTTTGCCTCAAGGAGATAAGCATATCTCTCTTAGATCACACTAAGGAGTTCAACTATGCTTTATCTATGGCTGGTGATGATGATTTCCTACTTAATGCATCAGCCACTACAATGGCCTTCCCTGGATGATAATCAATTATATAATCGTAGTCCTTGATTAGCTCCATCCAGCGGTGTTGTCTCATGTTTAACTCATGTTGTGAGAAGATATATTTTAGATTCTTATGGTCTATGAAAATCTGGAATGTCTCTCCATAGAGATAATGCCTCCAGATCTTCAAAGCATGGACCACAACAGCTAGTTCTAGATCACGTGCTAGATAATTCTCCTCGTGTTTCTTAAGCTGTCGAGAGGCAAAAGAAATCACATGATTATCTACATCAACACACAACCTAAACCATTCTTAGATGCATCACAGAAAACTATGTACCCTTTCCCTTGCTCAGGTAACACTAACACATGTGCACTTGTTAATCTTTCTTTCAACAACTGGAAAGAATGTTGACACTTGTCATTCCAGACAAAAGGAACCTCCTTCCTAGTCAACTTGGTTAGGGGTAAAGCTATAGAGCTAAAGTTCTTAATGAACCTCTTGTAGTAGCCTGCCAATCCAAGAAAACTATGAATCTCAGTCGGTGTCTTCGGCTGTTCCCATTGCAGGACAAATTCTACCTTCTTAGGATCAACACGGATACCTATGGCAGATATTATGTGTCCTAGGAAGAAACTTTTGGTAACTAGAACTCGCATTTTCTAAACTTAGCATACAACTTATACTCTCTTAGAAAAGTTAAAGCCTGACGGAGGTGCTGCTCATGCTGTTGAGCATCTCTACTGTAGATCAAGATGTCGTCTATGAAGACTACTATGAACTGATAGAGAAAAGGCCGGAAGATTATATTCATGAGTTCAATGAATGCAACTGGTGCATTAGTTAGTCCAAACAACATAACTATGAACTCGTAGTGACCATACCTTATCCTAAAGGTAGATTAGGTATGTCACTCTCCTTGATACACAACTGAAGGTATCCCGACCTCAGATCTATCTTAGAGAAGATAGTTGCACCACACAACTGATCAAATAGGTCATCTATCCTCGACAGAGGATACTTGCTCTTTATAGTTACTTTATTTAACTATCTATAATCAATGCACAATCGCATCGATCCATCCTTCTTCTTAAGAAAGAGAACTGGAGCACCCCATGGTGAAGTACTCGGTCGGATAAAACCCTTCTCAAGCAACTCCTGCAGTTGTTTCTTGAGCTCTTCTATCTCAGCATGTGCCATTCTATACGGTGTTTGTGCTATTGGTTGTGTTCCAGGGATTAGATTAATCTCAAAATAATTCTTAGGGCAGAGGTACACCTAGAAGTTCCTCAAGAAACACATCTCCAAACTCCCTAACTATCAGAACTTCAAAAGGATTAGGACTCTCCATTGTGGTATCTACCACATATGCCAAGAATGCAAAGCATCCTTGTCTCATTAGCTTCTCAGCTACCATAGCTGACACAAGACAGGTTGGAAGAATCTTTCTATCTCCCTGAAAGATCCATGTGTCACTATCATCTGTGAACACAACCTGCTTGGAAACACAATCCAAGACAACCTTATACTTTTCTAGGGTGTCCATCCCATGAATTATATCAAACCCATGCATTTCAAGTGGTATAAGATCCACCTGAATGCGATGTTTAGAAAAGGAAAGAGTGCAGGGAGAACACACCTCCCCCAACACTGCAGATCCCAACAAAGGGGTTTCTAATAACAAACTTTCTGTTATATGACTAACTGTCATGTTGTAGTCAAGAATCACTTCTCTAGTGATAAAGCAATGTGTAGCACCCTGATCAATTAAAACAGATACGAAGCAGGATGAAGACATATCAGAATAAAATAGTTCCATCTGACCTGTCACAACCTGTGGGTTAACTACTGCTTCAGGTTGATTCAACACATAAAATCTAGTTGTTGCTTGCTGTTGACCCGGTGCTCGGTTGTTGGGTGTCGACGATCCAGCTTGTGACGCTTGTCCACATCCTAGAGTGCCACTCAAAAACTATCTCCTCTGAGAGCCTTGCTGACTCTGCCTCAGAGGTTGAGTCACACTCACGTCTCTAACTCGATAATCTTTCATCAAATGCCCCATCTTCCCGCATTTGTAACAGCTTTTGTTCTCCCATTGTGGCCTGGGTGGTCCTGTTACTAACATTGAGGTTGAGCTGTTGGCTCCCTCTAGTAGTAAACTACAACTTCTATCCCTTCTTGACGTCCATGGCATCTGAGTATTGAATCTTGGTGGTGCTGCCGATGTAGAAAACCTCGGCTTCTTAAAGATCTCAGACCTCTATCCTTGGAACTGAGTGTACACCTTCTTACCACTGGTCTGTCGCTTCTCGATCACCGACCTTTCTATCCATATCACAGACTCCTCAACGGTATAAAACCTCTCCCTATTCTCTAGAGCATATACAAGAGTGGTTAATTCAGCATTTAAGCCTTTCTCAAAATGCCAAATTCTTTCCTCCTCCGTAGCTGCCATATGCGGACAGAACCACAGAAGCTCCATGAACTTAGCCTCATACTCGCTAATGTTCATCAGTCCTTCTCTTATCCTTTCAAACTGAGATATCTTCTCATCTAGGTAAGTCTTAGGGAAGTATCTAATGACAAATTCTCATCGGAATTCTTCCCATCTGACTTCGACGTCTGGCCTTTTTCCTTCTTCAATAGTCCACCAGTGACCAACACTCCCTTTAAGTAGGTACACTGCATGCCTCACCTTTTCAACTTCAGGAATATTGAGAATTCTGAAAGCCTTCTCCAGTTTAGTCAACCATAAGTCTGCATCTACTGGGTCAGCTATGCCAGCATACTCTGTGGCCCCTACCCGGTGAAGCCTCTCAAAAGTTTTACCAGCTCCCTATCCCTCATTATAGGTTGGTGCCCTCAGTGTAGGTGGTGGCATCCTATCCGTCATGTGCATCATAAATACCATGAGCTGTCCAAACAGAGCGTTGAAAGCTAGATTCTCTATCATGGCTGGGTCAAATAGGGGGTTTTCAGGTACAAGTTGCTCCCTAGTCTGGTCCCTTGTACCTCTTCCTGGTGCAGCAACACTACTCTCAGCAGCGTGTTCTTCGTGTGATCTAGACATCTTCAAGTTCTTCTTCTCCTCCTATATGAGCAGAAGTCACTATCAGATAAAGTGGAAGACACCAGAACAGACTCAATGACTTAATCCTATGTATCTGTAGACTCAGCAAACCTAGAGCTCTGATACCACTAATTTTGTGGCATACAAATCTCAAAAACATGATCTACTTAAGAGGAAGTGTTCGTTAGCAGTGGATTATGGAAAATCACTAAAAATTAAAACCATCTTCAAAGAGATTCATACAAAATAAAACTCTTTTAAAAATAACTAAAGTAATTTAATTACATTCTGGTTAATAAGTACATATCTTGTACCGTCTCTTCTCGAGGATTACAAGCATTGAATGCCCTATTAAAATTGTACATAGGCAGCATAAGAACCTCGAGCCATCGAGCCAAAACCTCATGTCGGTTCTTTAAACTAACTACTGACTACTACTCTGAGGTCCTGAGAGTACATAGACGACACATAGGGCTCTCTATACAAAACATGACAACCAGTGTCTCCACCTGGAATATCACTGATGTCCCTGTTGCTGCTGCTGCTCTTCCCCTACAGTAGGGTTTCTGCCTCTTCTACTGTGTCTACCTAAAACGTTAGATTCCACGGGGGTGAGACAATTAAAATTTCCCCAGTGAGAGATATAACTCTCGGCCAGAAATATTATTACTGCCATTTGATGGAATAAAACTGAGCAGAGGAATTGTAAATATTCTTTAGATAAATCAATTATCTAAGCATATTAGAGCAATGTTCTTCTTCAAAGTATTTCATCTCATAACTTGATAAAGAAGTATGTCATTTATCTAATAAGGAATAGGAAGAACATGTATAACATTTATTCATCTAAGATATACTAAGCAAGATATCATCAACCAATAATTCTTGTATTTTAACCTTAAGTTAATACGCTACACAGCTGATTACATTTTACAATCATACTTAAGCCCTGAGGACATGAGGTATACCGCTCATACTCCAACCGATCACTTCGAAGTCAAAATCGGTTCCATACCTAGGTCAATGGAAGAGCCAGACTTTATGACCTCATCCTCCCCAGTCAGTATGAGTACAACAAGCAGGACATCTCGTGTCTCTGCTATATAGCTTTCCAGGGTATACTGGTAACTTCGCTATAGAGCTACAGCGGCCGTTGCACTCTCTTCGCAATTGAGAGATTTCATGTTTTCTCACATCGATTCGGCATTAATCATCATCGCCAGATTCGTGATAAATCCATCCTGGCACATATAATGAAGGATTGAGAGATTTAATGTTTATCTTCCATCAATCCCACATTAGGGCGTATGGATATTCGTGCCCATAACCCCTACATACTCAACAGTATGCACTCCAGGAGATCCCGTAGGAAAACCTGCTTCACCATCACCAACTACTGACGATGATGGATTCTATGGTCAGGGCTCTACATGATAAGATTTCACTTGATTAATTAAGTACATTACCATATTCTTTTAGCATCAATCAGGTTTTCAAATATTTATTATACCATTGCTACAAAGAATGTGTTATACCTTCATCAAGTATTGTTCCAAACTTTAATAAAACATTGGGATCTCAATCCCTTACCTCATCAGGTGCATTCTCATTTCTCAACAACTCATCATCATGATTATGAAATATGGGTATTCAAACCCTCAGTTCATCATAGAACACTTGGTACCACTTATTAGGTAACTAATACCTTTAGGTCATCTTGACCAAGGTAAATATGATACTTGTTACATAAGCATCTCACCTGGCACACCAGGCCCATTATAACTCTTGTTACCTCTCACTTGGAAATAAGGCATGTTATGGCTCACAAGGCCCATATAACAATTTCAATAAATAAAGCATCATAGCAAATACCTGGTTTTTCTCATCATCTCATGATACCTGCATGGTTAGTAATTATGACAGTAGCTATATCAATTACATGTCTGCACTATGCGATACAAGGATGACACCACTATTCCCTTATTAGGGTTAGGGTTTCCCAATTCATGTCAATTAGGGATACTCATCCCATTATCCATCATTAGGGCTATGGTTAATCATCTCATTGTCCAAAATTAGGGTTTCATGTACTATAACCCAAAATTAGGGTTTCTCATATGTTTGCCCTGTATTAGGGTTTTAAACATCATTACCCTGAATTAGGGTTTCATACAACATTTCCCCAAATTAGGATTTCATGAAGCTTTACCCGAATTTAGGGTTTCATAAAACATCCTCTTTTAAATTAGGGTTTACCAATAAAATACTCTGAATTAGGGTTTATCATATGATTACCCTAAATTAGGGTTACACCATTACCCTGGATTATTGTTTCACTTAACATTGATTTTCGATTTCCACCATGAAATCACGGTTGAAGATGATTAAGGAACTTACCTACAGGTTGGAGTTCATCGTCCTATTTCTCCTAAGCTCGCTTGTTCTCGGCCAAAGCAAGGAGAGAAAAAAATCCAAAAAAGAGTCCTTATGTGGGTGGAAAATGAGGTATATATACGGGAATTTCAAGAGAGAGAAAGTCTTATAATAATCCTTCAACTCCCCAAATTGGTGCCACTTAACCCCCCTTACTTCCTTGCATACGAAACTATCAACTCCACCTTTGAATTCCTCTTCATTATCCCTGAATTAAAGGAAAATCAATTAAGCACCTTAATTCATATAATACTAATGTCCCATATTTAGTGGATATTACTTTTTAGTTTACTAATGTGAGTGGGCTCTCCACTTACTTAGGATATTTTCGGTGCCATAGAAAGGCACACGGACGTCCACACTTATCCAAATTCAACCTTAACATATTTGGTTGAAGGGCACTACCATTAATATATTTATTTTTACATTAAATTGAATTATGTTTCCAATTATGCTTAAATCTTGATTATTTTAATATCAAGATTCTCTCTCCTCCAAAATGATTCAAATGAGACGCCCCTCTCATTTTCTTTTCTCTACATGATTCCAAGAAACATTAGGGACTCTCTAGAAGTGGTATTTTGCATATTGAACCCTAGGTTTTGGGTAAATTGCACATTACACCAAAACTAGGTTTTAGTGCACAAACATTGCTCAATAAGCTCTTTCTTGGTGCTCAGGCTACCACAAGCCATAAATCTGCATCATTTTCATTCTTATGATGATTCAACACTTGAGGAACATTTTATCATGTAACATTTGCACGTTAACCCCTCAAATTGGGTAATTTGCACTTTAGTCCAACACAGGTAAAACATTGTTTCAACATTATTCAAAAATGACTAAAATTGAAACATAAGTTCCACTTGATCCTTAATTACTTTTCAAAACATAAGATAAAACATCTAATCAACTTTATTAAGCAAAACATCTAGGGTTAGAACATAACCCAGGTCAGGGATCGTGTGCTATCATTAATGTATTTTTGGTTACCTCATTTGGGTGGAATTTGGAGTGATCATTTTTCAATTACATCTAATTCTTTTTTTGTTTCTTTAATGTTTATGCTTCTTTGGATTTGGTTTTCAAGTGACATTGAAGTGCCTTTGACACAGTGGTAAGCAAAGTATTTCAATCAAAGTTTCATCATATCTACATACAATCCCACATATAAGAATATTTTCTCTTTATGATAAGGACCTTCCTAGGCTATATTAGTATGGAACCATCCCAACATGTTAATCACCCATGTAGACATGTGTTGATGATACATCCATCTATAATTCATGGATGCAGACCATGGTGACAAATCATACCCTCTATAATAGACGTGAATATGAAAATTGATTTTGAGTTAAATATAGATACTCACACATGTATCAAGTTAGCCCTACAAATCAATGGTGAACACATAGTTTATGTGGTTTGGGGAAGGTCACCTACATCTATAAAAGGAATTGAGAATAAAGTACTATATATCCAAATTTTACTTGTGAATATGCTCTCATACATGAGAAGGGAGATCATTTTGATGTTGATGATCAACAATTGTCACTAACATGTCTGAAGCATATGCTTTTGAATGTGACCCTAAAAAAATAATATGTCGGATATAGAAGCAACAAATCACATACACACATGCACATAGAGGAAGCAACATTGAGTTATCCATAATTTGTGTACTCAAGGGGGCAATATATAAAATTGGTGTTCATAGCAACAATATAATCAAACACACAAAATTCAAATATTAAACATCCTTAATATTGTTCTTACAAAAGGAAACATAAATGTTACCACATGGAAAAACTCATTTATTATCTTGAGTCTCCACAATATAGTTCGAAATTTGTAAACATATAGTTTAATCTATAAATTTGAGGATCATCTTATGCTCTATCCTTGTGCCCCAAGCCACTGAATGCTAGTTCTACTCCTGCTTCTCACATGCGGACATCTCATCCCCAACCATGCATTAGAAAAATGACTGTTAGAGTAAGTGCCATGAGTATTTTGATATATGCATTACTAGTGTAACGAGTTGCTAAAATATTGTTAAACATCATATACACAAAATTAACGTTAAGATCTATAGAAAATCTTATACTTGAACAACTACTCTTTCTCTACTCTTAATTATTTCTCTTTATCTTTCTATGGAGACTTGTACTCTGGTACATGGGTCTCATGACCTGAACTAAGGTGTCTGGTTCACATAACCTGCACATAGGGCCTAGGTTATGTATCTGAATTGGCCTACACTCAGGGGTCTGGGCCTCAAACTTGCACAAAGGGAAAGAGTCATGTCTTTACTTATCTTAATTTCTTTCTTCATACTTATAAATGAGATTATTTTCATGCTTGAATTAAGGTATCTTTTATTATTACATTTATCTGATTGTGGCCACCATTACATGATAAGTCCTCCTCTACAACACTAAAGTACCCTCTATCGTGTAGAGCACCCTCTGTTGGTACAATGTGCCCTCTATTTACACTAAAGTGTCCTCTAGGGTGCAACACACAATCTATTTGCACAACATGGTCTATGTTGGCATGAAGTATCCTCCATGGTAAAACACACCCTTTGTTAGCATAATGTGTCCTCTATGACACCCGTAGTGTCTCTGAATCGTCCAAGGACTCACTAGTGAGGACTTATCCTATAATGTATACAGTTAATGTGCAACGACCTCAAATCTAGGTATCACCTCTATTTTCTTTTTTTCCTAAAAAATCTTAAATCCTATTTCCCTTAAACTTTGTTGAGTAGTAATTTTTGACCCTGATAATAATTTTAGAGTAGTTTGGACTTTATATCACCACCCTTTCACATAATCATACATGGTAGAGACATTGAGGAATATGAGGAAATTTAATTCACATATTGTGGGACAATCATAGATTATGTGGAATGAGAAGCCAGATCTGATGTGATATCCCCTTTCACCCTAGAGAGAGATTAATGAAGAGAAAATATTTAGTTACAATTTTGATAATATAGAAATGAGTCTTCCTTGCAACTGACACCCATTTATTAGTATTAACAACTAACATATTTGATATGGGCTTTTGGGGTCAAAATTGTGTCAATTGTGGGTTTAATTGTTAAGCTACAAAATTGGGATGTGTAAGGAAATTTAATGCATACCTTCATTGCTTGAAAGGAGTTATATAAACTTGTTTACATTTATCCTCATTTTAAGTCGTCATGCGTCTTGATCTTGGTTTTTATAGCACATTAGACATTAATATCGGGCTGCTGGTATGGTGGACGGGGCGGGACTCCACCTTCGTCCCAGTGGACCACCACGCACATGCATTACACAGTAATATTGAATTCCTTCTGTCGATCACTCAATGTCTACATTGCTCGCTTTATAACCGGAAAATGCTTCTAGGGAATGGAATAGTCAGAGAGAACCCTCAAATGAGACCTGACGTGCCCTATTTGCCCAATGCTTGAATCTCGTCCAGCCGACGGCAACCCACTTCTCCACAACGTCACACAATGCCCCCTTACCCACTCCAATCGTGGTAGAAACATCTGCCCTCGTGAACCCACACACACAATATTCACTGGGTGCTGCTGCCCTCTCGTGCAAGCACAGTTGCCATCTCCGGTGAGGGAACGGTTGGGGACGCTATTGTGTCTGCCCACAAATCAATTACAGGTAATGAAAACATCTTCAACCTATAATCTTTCGATAACCACCCATAATTTGCTCTAGTTTTACTCAAGTCAATGGGTTGATGAGGGTCCCTATTTCTCGGACGAGGTCCTCTTGTCAATGAAAACTTGGTGTATCTGAACCATATGTCCAAGCTTCTGACCCAACACCGATTCGTGTAGACGCTGTTGACCGACTCATTTCTTGTCTTGGTCTCGCTACTGCCGCAATTTCATCCGTGCGATTCCACTTTTTTTTCGTGCCGATCTGTGACTAGTTGCCGATGGAACTCGGCGCTATTGGAGACTGATAGTTACGCCCTACCCTTATAGGGTAGTGAGACTGATCCACTGATCCTGGGCAACGAAGTTATCCGCTTGGCTTGAGGTTTATCAATTTACATTCAGCCTGTAGTCCGCCGCGACTCGACACCAGAGATTTTCCCAGTCCTGGTCTTATTCTCTGTGTGTGACAGACCTGGCCAGGCTAGCATGAATCGGCTGCGTGTGTCTTAAGAACCTTGCTTCCAAAGTCGATAGTGCCTTTCTTTCAATCGGAACTCATCCTAATTACAAAATCAATGAATTTCCTTCATTTGTTGGACTGAGCTAGGAGCTCATGATTGCAATGGTGATTCTAGTGAATCAAGTAGGAGGATAGATTCTTGCATGATGTACTATTAATTGGGAATTCACCCCAAGAGGGAGTGCAACCCTTGGAGGTTACTCTGGCACCGAACGCGAGGAGACAAATTTCCTTGGAATCACAATGTCTGCCTGATCACGATTCCATTTGGGGAGACCGGAGAACGGTATTCGTTGTTTTTATTTGACTCATATTATCATATAGTTGATAATCCCAACATTTAGCCTGATTTGTTAAATTAGTAAGTAATCCACAGAAGATCATAGAAACGTTATGGCTATGGGTGTTTTCAAAATCAACAGACTTTTCAGTTTTTAGTATAGATTTATGGACCCAATCGTTAGAATTGAAGTGAAGTGTGTAGTAGATTAATTATTGCATGAGGAAAAATATTAACTATAAGTTTAATTTTATTCTTAGGTGATGTCAAATCCTGGTTCAGATCTAGGTGTTATAAATTTTGATTTGAGACTAGAGGTATGTACTCCCTATTTATAACTGGACATTATTATGACTAATTTTTCCCATAATGAGGCAATTTTTGTAATACTTGCTCTTTTCTCATTTGTTAGACATTTCTATACTCTCAATTGGAATTATTATTGCTCTTTTGAAATTATTACTATCTTGTTGAATAGGGTCAATGACCCCACCTGCTATTATGCATGCAATATGCCATGTACGTTTGTAAAAAGTGAATCTTGCCACTCTATTTATGCATGTTAGATAATTTGATTAGTTTAACTACCGTAGACGCTTATGCGTAACCATTAGGGCGCGTCTACTTCCACCCAGGGTGCTTCTATTTCCACCCATTTTATTTAGGCCATTGACTCAGTGGTGTCATGGCCCTACTTTAGTTACTTTAGTCAAATATATCCATGCAAATATTTATATGATTGGATTGTTGTTTGTGGCAAGAATTGTGAATTCAATGGTTATTTATTATGCCTCATTCTTTTGGAAATGGCTTCTTTTGTTATTTCTCATTGAAACTTACCTAGCTTTAATGTTCCTCTCCTTGACGGGAACACCTTTCTTTACTTTTAAAATACACAATGCCCTAGTTAATTTTCTAATGTACATACTCAACTTTTGTTGATACATATTTTTTTTTCTTCTATTTTTTCAGTGTTCCCTCCACCCAGGTGTAGGTGCTTTATAGGTCTGAGACGCAGGATGATCGTGAACTCATTGGCGAAAGTAAGGATAGCTTGAGAAAGTTTTGTTACCCTCTGTATATGGGCTTATGTGTATATAGATGTAACATTTTCATCTTATGTACCACCCATAGGGTTAGAAAGTTATGTACATGGAAATATTTTGTAACTTTGTAAATAGTTATATTTTCCACTGCTTAATTATTTCACGACTCATATTTTTACCATTGAGTGGGCCCTCTATCGGGTCTCACTCTTTACATAATGGTATCAGAGCCTAATCAGTCAGTAATTAGACTATTTCAAGTTATCCTAGATTGTTCCATAGTAGGTAGATGACCCTTTAGAGGTTGCTGTCAAACCTAAACCTGAATCATGATTGCCAATTAGGGTTTTACCCTCTATCCAATATGGTGGTATATATGTATACCAGAAAGAGTATGTGGGTGATCTAGTTTTGGGTAAACTATTATCAATCATACCCTTCCATTATAAGTATAACTTTCTATACATAAAAATTGACTCCCCTAGGAAGTAGCCTCTACCTCCCGCCTTATGGAGGAAAATTCATATACTATGGAGAGTAGGGTGACTTGAACTCACATAATTGTGTATAACCTTAGTACAAGTCATTAAACCTTTTGTTTCTGTTGTTTTCTTGCATGCCTATGATACACACATTGGTGGACTGAGCATGCATGGGTACAAGCTTAAAGTATTGACATGAGTTTAGATTTTTTTAGATGTTCGATGATAGCACATGATGATATGAACTAGATCCTTTAAGGTTGGTCTAGTCTTTCCTGCAACGTGGAGTTATCTCAACATAGTTTTGCTTAACACTTTCCACCCAAGAGTTGGATACTATCCTAGCTGAACTTATGATATCTCATAAATGAGGGTTTGTTGTAGGAAGATATATGTTTCAAGTAATGATCCTTTAGATTTTATCCCTCACATACCCATAAGGTAGGAATGATGTTGATCTTCCTTATCTTATAACAGAGTGATCACATATTTGGATCACATAATAAAACTTTGTACCATGTTAGTTTTCCCCAAGGACATGTGGAGACACAATTATATTTGGAAGTTGCAATTGATACTGTATTACTTAAAACTTTGAATGTGCATTGACACTGAGGTCATGTGAGGTAGGTACATCTAGGGTTGATCCTTAAAAGAGTTGACCACTCTCTCATCGACGTCGTGTAATTAGTTTACCTGATGTGTGCGATAGAGTGTAGCTTGACTATCCAGTGGACCTGTACTTGTCTTGACACCATGGAGGAAAGCCGACTAAGGTAGTAGAGTCCCTAATCTCTTCTTATTATGGTTGTCCATGGTATCATAAATAAATGATGTTTTGGGATGTGATGGCGTAGATCACGATTAAGAGAATGGTGAAATAATGAAGGTCGTGCCTAGTTGGAACTACTAGAGGTTCACTGCATGCTAGAAGAAACTTGTATCCCCTCATTTAGAATTGGCATATGCATGTTGTAACCTTTGATGAAGTGTGTAGAGAAGCCTCTTTTGTGAAGTTCAAGTGATGTTTGGGTGATAGTATATGTGGCGCATGGTAAAAGTGGTTGACTTGGTTCTCAAATTGATTTTGGCACTATTTTGGATTTCGATCGCTAGATTTTTATTGTCAAACATATTTTCATTATTATATTATATTTACAAAAAGAAAAGTTTTTGAAATTCATCGATGGTTTTGGAACCAAGTCACCACAATAAGAAATTTTTACTAGTAGATAGGTCCTTTAGCGAAGAAATATTTGACTCTTTTGTTCAACCCTCTCACCCTAAGCATGAGTGTGATATAAGATTTAATAGGAAGAAGAATAAATATAATAGCTACATGCTTGTCGGCTACCTCTCTTAGCTTGATGTATGGTTAGATTGGTCCTTGTAGGGGATGGAGTCTTGTACACTTAGGTTTGTAACTTAAATTAGTGAATAGTTGTAATCAATGGTTATTAGCATAAAAAATGTTAATAAAAGGGATACGAAACATCATAATAGTATGATGGACAAACCTCCTTAATTATGTAAAAAAAAAACTAAAGTTGATGATATCATCCTCAATCATAGTATAAATTTCCTAAAGCAATTAACGATATGAGAAGATAATAAGATGTGATGGATAAAGTAATGTAAATTCATGTTGGGTTCTACATCCAATTGTTATGTGACTATGTTATGCTAGGACCCCTATATTAACTTTGTCTCGTGAATTAGAAATTTATAATTAGTTAAAAAAATTACAACTTAGTATTTTGAGTTGTAGCTTGGTGGAGTTTAGGGATGCAATTCTTTTAAGGGGTGGTGTTCTGTAATGACCTCAAATCTAGGTATCACCTCTACTATCCTTTTTCCTATAAAAAAATCTTAAATCCTATTTCCCTTAAACTTTGTTGAGTAGTAATTTTTGACCCTGATAATAATTTTGGAATAGTTTGGACTTTGTATCACCACCCTTTCACATAATCATACATGGTAGTGACATTGAGGAATATGAGGAAATTTAATTCGCATATTGTGGGACAATCATAGATTATGTGGAATGAGAAGCCAAATCTGATGTGATATCCCCTTTCACCCTAGAGAGAGATTAATGAAGAGAAAATATTAGTTACAATTTTGATAATATAGAAATGAGTCTTCCTTACAACTGACACCCATTTATTAGTATTAACAACTAACATATATGATATGGACTTTTGGGGTCAAAATTGTGTCAATTGTGGGTTTAATTGTTAAGCTACAAAAATGGGGTGTGTAAGGAGATTTAATGCATGACTTTATTGCTTAAAAGGAATTATATAAACTTGTTGAAATTTATCCTCGTTTTAAGGCATCACGCGGACTCCACCTTCGACCAAGTGGACCGCCACACGCAGGCGTTACACAACAATATTGAATTCCTTCTTTATCGCCGGAAAATGCTTCTAGGGAATTGAACGATGAGAGAGAACCCTCAAATGAGACCTGACGTGCCCTATTTGCCCAACGCCTGAATCCCGTCCAGCCGACGACAACCCACTTCTCCAGAACGTCGCACAATGACACCTTACCCACTCCAATCGTCGTAGGAACATCTACCCTCGTGAACCCATACGCCCAATATTCACTGGGTGCCGCTGCCCTCTCGTGCAAGCGCAGTTGTCATCTCCGGTGAGGGAATGGTTGGGGGCACTATTGTGTCCGCCCACAAATAAATTACAGGTAATGGCACCATCTTCGACCTATAATCTTTCGATAACCACCCATAATTTGCTCTAGTTTTTCTCAAGTCAATGGGTTGACGAGGGTTCCTGTTTTTCGGACGAGGTGCTCTTGTCGACGGAAAACTTGGGTATCTGAACCACATGTCCAAGCTTCTGACCCAATACCGATTCGTGTAGATGTCGATTCGTGTAGAGGCTATTGACTGACTCATTTATGGTCTTGGTCTCCCTACCGTCGCAATTTCATCCATGAGATTCCCGATCCGTGACCAGTTGCCGACGGAACTCGGCCCTATTGGAGACCGATAGTTACGCCCAGCCCTTGCAGGGTAGTGAGACTGATCCACTGATCCTGGGCAATGAAGTTATCCGCTTGGCTTGAGGTTTATCAATTTATATTTGGCCTGCAGTCCGCCGCGACTCGACACCAGAGATTTTCCAAGTCCTGGTCTTATTCTCTGTGTATGACGGACCTGGCCAGGATGGCATGAACCGGCTGCGTGTGTCTTAGGAACCTTGCTTGCAAAGTCGGTAGTGCCTTTCTTTCAATCGAAACTCATCCTAATTACAAAATCAACAAATTTGCTTCATCTATTGGACCGAGCTAGAAGCTCATGACTGCAATGGTGATTCCAGTGAATCAAGTAGGAGGGTAGCTGCTTTCATGATGTACTGTTAATCGAGAATTCACCCCAAGAGGGAGTGCAACCCTTGGAGGTTACTCCGGCACCGAACGCGAGGAGACAAATTTCCTTGGAATCACAATGTCTGCCTGATCGCGATTCCATTTGGGGAGACTGGAGAATGGTATTTGTTATTTTGTTTGACTCGTACAGTTGATAATCCCATCATTTAGCCTGATTTGTTAAATTAGTAAGTAATCCACGGAAGATCATAGAAACGTTATGGGTATGGGTGTTTTCAAAATCAATAGATTTTCGGATTTTAGTATAGATTTATGGACCCAATCGTGAGAATTGAAGGGAAGTGTGTAGTAGATTAATTATTGCATGAGGACCAATATTAACTATAAGTATAATTTTATTCTTAGGTGATGTCAATCCTGGTTCAAATATAGGTGTTCTAAATTTTAATTTGAGACTATAGGTATGCACTCCTCCCTATTTATAACTGGGCATTATTATGACTAATTTTTCCATAATGATGCAATTTTCGTAATACTTGCTCTTTTCTCGTTTGTTAGACATTTCTATATTCTCAATTGGAATTATTATTACTCTTTTGAAATTATTACTATCTTGTTGAATAGGGTCAATGACCCCACCTGCTATTATGCATGCAATATGCCATGTATGTTTGTAAAAAGTGAATCTTGCCACTCTATTTATGCATGTTAGATAATTCGACTAGTTTAACTACCGTAGACGCTTATGGATAACCATTAGGGCATGTATATTTCCACCCAGGGTGCATCTTTCCACCTCTTTTTATACAGGGGCGCGTCTACTTCCGCCCAGGGTGCATTTATTTCTACCCATTTTACTTAGGCCATTGACTCAGTGGTGTCGTGGCTCTACTTTAGTTACTTTAGTTAAATATATTGGCATGCAAATATTTATATGATTGGATTGTTGATTGTGGTTATAATTGTGAATTCAATGGTTATTTATTATGCCTCATTCTTTTGGAAATTCCTTCTTTTGTTATTTCTCATTGAAACTTACCTAGCTTTAATGACCCCCTCCTTGACGGGAACACCTTGCTTTACTTTTGAAATAAATAATGCCCTAGTTAATTTTCTAATGTTCATACTCAACTTTTGCTAATACATATTTTGTTTTTCTATTTTTTCAGTGTTCCCTCCACCCAGGTGTTGGTGCTTTATAGGGATGAGACGCAGGATGATCGTGAACTCATTGGAAAAAGTAAAGATAGCTTGAGATAATTTTATTACCCTCTGTATATGGGATTATGTCTATATAGATGTAACCTTTTCATCTTATGTACCACCCATAGGGTTAGAAAGTTATGTACATGTAAATGTTTTGTAACTTTGTAAATAGTTATGTTTTCCGCTTCTTAATTATTTCACGGCTCATATTTTTACCATTGAGTGGGCCCTCTATCGGGTCTCACTCTTTACATAATGTTTTGATGTCATTTTCCATCTTTATCTTTAATTTCTTGTCTCTGATTCTTAATCTCTTATCTTTAATATGTTCATTCTATATCTAAATCTTAATCTATTATATCTGAATATGTATTGCTATTCTTAAATTCTAAACTAAATCTAACTTTGAATTTAAAACCTAGTATTCTTATTATCTAGATAAATCTTAATCTAAAGATTTGATTTGATTGAATGAGTTAATTAAATTCACATATCAGATGTATGACACATGAGAGTAAAGGCTTAATAAAATAATCTGAACTGAATATATAAATACTAAGTACATGAAAGTAACTTAAGTATCAAATAACTCAAATATTATTTCTGATAAGACAACTCAATCTCTTTAAAGTCACATTAAATTTGATCATAACATGAACTTAATGCATTCATGCGAGCTTAAATTTTAAATCATTCAATTCTCATATTCTTGTCATGTCTTAGTCATTAATCTTGATAAAAATATTATATTGGAAATTAATCATTTCTTATTACATCCTAATCTTATAATATTACCATGAACTAAATTCTTGATTTATTTTGATCTTAGTAGAATCTTTATCTAAAAAATTTGATCATGTCTTAATATGTTTGAAACTTATATATGTTCTTATATTGTACTTAGATTTTAGATATTAATCATTCAAATATGTATAAATAAAGGTTGGAAGCTCTTCAAGCTATGAAAGATGAGGAAAGTTTTCTAAAACAAAAGAGTAGAATGTAGTGGCTTAATTTGGGTGATAAAAACTCGAATTTCTTCTAAGCTTCCATCAAGTCAAGAAGATTGATAAACAATATAAATATGTTAAATGACCAAGATGGTAATGTGGTTTATAATATGGACACCATTAATGATAATGTCAGGAGGTTTTATGATAGCCTATTTAATAGTTCCTCAAATGATGTTGTTAATTGGAATGAGGAGTGGGAAATCCGTATGATTTTTGGTGAGCAGTATGATAAGTTGAGGATGCTAGTTACTAAAAATAAGGTTAAAGATGTGGTGAAGAACATGAAGGATGATAAGGCCTTCGGGCCTAATGAATTTAATTCTTCCTTCTTTTAGTCTGTATGGGACATAGTAGGAGATGATATTATTTGGGTTGTTCAAAGCTTTTTCAGCTTTGGGAAGTTGTTATGGGAGTGTAATAGTACCTTAGTCACTCTCATTCCTAAAGTGTCTAGTGCTTCAAACTTGAAGGACTTTAGACCTATATCTTTGTGTAATGTTATTTATAAGATCATTACGAAGATAATGGCCAACAAAGTTAAGCCTATTCTTCCTGAACTTATTGACAACAACCAAGTTGCTTTTGTTCATGGAAGGAGAATTGAGGATGCGATCTTATTGGCTAATGAAATCTTGAGTACTTTTTCAAGCTCATAGAAGATCATCACTAGTACAGAATTGGTCTCTCGGGTCGGTTTTTTGAAACTTGCAGCGTCACTTTTTAGGCGACGCCTAAGTGGGCGTCGCTACAGTACTAGCTACGCTAGAAGTGTAAAAAAACCGACCCTAGAGTGGTAAAAAACCGACCCTAGAGAGGTATAAAACCGACCCTAGAAAGGTAAAAAAACCGACCCTAGAAAGGTAAAAAAACCGACCCAAGAAAATCACAAAAACTGACCCAAAAGAGGTCAAAAACCGACCCTAAACGTCTTCAAACAGCTGCAAAAATATCTACTGGGTCGGTTTTTACTGAATAACCGACCCAAGAAGTATCTATGGCGTCGGTTTTTCTGTATAAACGACCCTAGAAGTCTTCAATTTGCTGTAGATTTTTGGGATAGAACCTACTGGGTCGGGTTTTTGAAAAACCGACCCAAGAAGTATCTATTGCGTCGGTTTTTATATATAACCGACCCGAAAAGTTTTCAATTTGCTGTAGATTTTTGGGATACAACCTACTGGGTCGGTTTTTTAAAAAACCGACCCAAGAAGTATCTATAGGGACGGTTTTTTAAATAACCGATCCGAGAAGTTAATTTTTTTTTAAAAAAAATTCTGCAGAACCAGAAATCTTCAGAACAGCAACCTGCAAAACAGAATTGCTTTACGCAATTCAAAACCTGCAATAGAAATAGACTTGCAAATGCAATGATGCAAGCCAAAAATGCATTCCAAAGCCATTTGCAAACTTTTAAATGTCCAATCCCTTTTTGAATTGATGTTTCATAACAAATTTATTCATATATATTGAGTAGAGTCTTCATACACAACACTTACTAACATTCTTGCAAGTCCAAGATAGATTCATTCAAATGAGACATAACACATACTAACATTCATACACATCACATACTAACAACAATGATAGATTGCAAGTTTAAAAGTGATATTAAATTTTTAATGTCATACTACAAAAAGTAAATTTGACAGAGTTTCAAATCTACATACACAACTGAAGTTATGCTTTTTCAATCCAATGTTATATTGACTTCATTAAAAAAAGCATCTGACCATTCTTCTCGTAATTCATTTAACCCATCAAGTGTGTAAGGATGAGTTGCAAAGATCTGCAAAAAAAAGCACATGCTCATATATTTATAAAATGCAAATCTCACTTGGAAATTTATGATGTTATTCTTTATTAATTACCTTATCTATACTCTGAATGTCTACTGATGCTTCTTTCAAAATAGTTTGCATATACTTCATTACGTAGTAGCCACAAGCCCAGTCATTATTTTGTATATGACACTACAAATAAAGAATTATAAATAAATATTAGTAAACTGCTACAAACAGAGTTGTACAAATAAAGAAATAAGACTATAAGAGAGTTAACATATAAAATTTAATACATTATTATAAGAGTTGTACATATATATGACTAATCAGTCAAAGTAGTTACCTTGATATTTTTCAAAGTCAGTGTCTTTAATTTTGTGGGTATTATTCCTCCACCTTCACGATAAGACTTTATTCCCCTATCAATCAATTTGATTACGATAGTTGTCAAAATAGAAGTATAAATATCATGTTGAAGCATAACAATTGATGTTATAGAAACTAAAATTTATGCTTACTCCATAGCTGGCAATCTCAGTTTGTGACCCCTTGTTGTTTTTCCCATTGGGTCAAGATAATAGAAAGTCATCAATTTTGGGACAACCACCACTAGTTCCCAATGATTAGATCTGAGTAAATTTATATTGAAAACAAAAATTAGAATTATAATTTAGTGAATATTAGAATTCTATTAAATTATAATACTTACTCGACGTTAAAAGGAATTAGAATAATTTCCTTTCCAACACTACCAAAATATTTGAATGTAGTACTGAAGTACTCATTCACCTCATCCATTTGTGTCTGCACTTGACTAGTGAGTGAAGGAACTAAGAATGCAACATTCTTTATATCAAAGTTTGTCATCTCAGTATATAAATGGCTGTAAAACATTTGTAAAAATTTGATATGTTACAAATAAGCTAAAATGTATATATTCGAGCAATCTATATTGATTAATTCTTACCTTATCCATACTTCTAATGTCGAAGTATTTAGCCAATCATACCGGAACAACTCTATAATATCCTGAATAAAAATAAAATTCTCAAAGTCCCTCCCAACTGCATCTTCTGTTAAATTGACCATCATATGTGATCCTGGGCTTTGGTTGGCTAAGTATCGAGCCAAACCTTTACATTTATTTCCCAATTCATCGAATGTGGCTTCTGGAATGAAAGAAGGTTTGGGCATAGGAGGACGACTACTAGGATTTTTACTTTTTGGTTTACAAACCTGTTAATTAAATACATACTTATATTAAACGAGTTCATATATGTAGCTAGTCAAATATAAAAACAACATGTAGATATACCTTGTCAATGATAACCAAGTGTTTAGGCCATCCCACCATAGCACCCTCTGCTTCATCAACTGTACCATATTCAGAAGAAGGTATGGGTAATGGTTGGTCCCCCATTCCGTTATACACAAGATGGATGGACACACGACAAATGTCATCAGAAACTGATTGACAATGCAATGTACCACCAATGTTGTATACCTTACCCGCTGCCACAACATTATACTCTGGAACCTCCACTGCAAGTTTACAGTTCATACCAACCTAGTTGAAATAATATAAGTTATTATATACAAACTGGTAAACCAGATACCTACATATATACTCATATAAATACAAACTTACTGCAGATTGTTGTGGTGGTTCATTGGGAGTGCTCCCATGTCCTTCTACAGTTGGAGTATGAGCTTGTACCTCATCACTTGAGAGACGCACGGTTTGATGAGGTTGAGAAGGTTGAACATGTTGATATGAAGACAATATTTGTTGCACTTTCTGTGATACTAATGCTTCAACCTCGTCATGTGTAACTGTACGACCTCTTCTAGCATTTGAAGGCCCAAAATAAGTCTTGAATCCTATGCCAGCACCTAATCCCCTAACACGGCCAGGATGTTCTTTCGTACCAAGAGCAACTGATAGTTCATCCATGCGTCCAATTGGTATGAACTTTCCTTGTTTTCTTTGCTCATAGAGATCATCCTATTCATATTTAATGAAAATATTAAATCACAAACAATTAGAGATCATCTTTCATATTTAATGAAAATATTAAATCATAAACAATTATAGATCATCATATTCATATTTAATTGTGATGAACTTACCATCTTTTGTGCCACCTCCTTAGTTGCAGGGTTGGTAATTTCACCTGCTTTATTTTTTCTAGCATCAAGCCAAATTTTATAACGGGGTGGACACTCAACTTGAGTTGTGCTAGACCCTTCTCCAGAAGATATTTGCTTCTCCAGTTGTTCTCGGCGCTGGGCATAATTAAGGGATCCCATGTGATGGTTATGCACATTTTTGGCCCGTCTTTCCTTTTGGGCCTCGTGAATAGCCTGATCATTTAAAATGAGGTATTGCAATTTACAAAGTTGGCAAACATATACATATATAAAAACATTAATTGTATACCTGAAACTCTTCAGAATTCCTTTGTGCAACAAATCTGTCCCACACCCCAGGATCTATGAAAATATATACGTTTGTTGCTTTCTTCTTTTGCTTAGGATTATCTATATAATCCCTTTTGAGATAGGTCTTAAATGCCCTCCATCGTACACCACAACGCTGCAACACTTTTTTCCTATGTTCTTTTTCATTTAAATGAAAAACACCCTATATACAAATGAAGCAATAATCTTATTTCAAAAATTATATGTCAAAACAAAAAACTGGAATCAATAAACAAAAAACAAGATAATATAGTATCAAAATTCAACTCACAGATATATCTTTCCAAATGAGGTCTTTCAAGCCAATAGGAACACCATGCCAGTTTTCTATATCTATTGGCACCTTACTCCGTGCGATTGTCCCTACATAATGCTTAAAAGTACTAGCGTGTTCCCCAATAGGTGCTCCTCCACTATCAAACTGGATTGACAATTTCTCCCCTTTTGCCCTAAGCTCTTGCATCCGACGCATCACTGTGGGACCTCTGCTACTCTTAGCATCACCACTAGCATCCTCATCCTCATGATCAAAATGTTCATCTTCACTTGCCATTTTAGAACAACCTGCAAATATACATGATAAAAGAAAACATGATAAAAGAAAATGTGGTGATATATAATAAAATGTATACATGATAAAAGAAAATGTGTGCTTGAATGATAATACATGCCTCTAGTTTTGGTTGAGTTGTTAGTCAACTAAAATTCCTTCAGCATGGTCTTGACGTGTATATAAGTCATCGGTGTTAACTTCAACATTGAAACTTGGCAAAACAACTGAAAATGGGCTGGAATCATCATACTTTTCATAGTATTCTTCTTCATTTATAGGATCCACAGTAAACTGTCTTTTTCCATGAAGAACGACAGACCAATTTTTATTTGCTGGGTCATCAATATAGAATACTTGTTTTGCTTGGTCTGCCATGATGAATGGTTCATCTTTCTCTCCAATTTTTTCAAAATTCACCAATGTGAAACCCAACTCATCTACTAAAATGCCTTTGTTGTTATCAACCCAATTACATCTAAAGATAGGAACTCTGAAATGTGTATAGTCCATTTCCCATATGTCCTCAATGATTCCGAAATATGACATCTCAGCTTCGCGTGGTCTTTTATCTTTGGCACTAGCAAAATACAACGAAGAAGCTTTAACAGTGACCCCACTATTTTGGACTACACTACTTTCATCTTGACGTTTAGTGTAATATAAAAATCCGTTTATGTCATAACCTTCATATGACATGACATCCATTTTTGGCTTAAAGGCGAGCCATTTTATGTTCTCAGCAACATTATTTGGTGATTCAGATAGCTGCTTAAAGACTTTCTCTTCAAACCACCTAATAAATGTTCGATTATGCTCTCTTGCAAGCCACATTGAACTGGATCGTGGATGATTTTTCTTGATAAGATTATTGTGTTCTGTGATGTAGCTACTAACTTCATCAATGTTGTGTAAAATATACAGATGTGCTTGTTCCCACAACTCACGACTAATTCCTTTCACTTGTGCTCCCAGAGTTCCTTTGCCACAATAAGACTCAGTAACAAGATCATTTTTTAGATCGCTAGAAGTTTCATTGGAATTCAAAAAATCGTTGCAAAAGTCCATCACTTCTCTAGCCACATAACCCTCAATAATACTCCCTTCAGGACGATAACGATTCCGAACATCACCTTTAAAAACACTCATGTAGCGTTCAAATGGATACATCCAATGTAAAAAAATTGGACCCAACATCTTCACCTCCCTTGTAATATGTACTACAAGATGAACCATGATATCAAAAAATGAAGGAGGAAAGTACATTTCGAGCTGACACATGGTAACAATTACATCATTTTGTAATTTATCGAGAGTATCAGGATGTATCACTTTGTTGCATATTTCATTGAAGAAGAAACAGAGTCTTGTGATTGCAAACCTTACATGCTTCGGCAATATAGATCGAATAGCCACAGGTAAAATTTGTTGCATTAAGGTGTGACAATCATGAGATTTGAGACCTATCAACTTCAGATCCTTCTTTGATACCAATCTACGAATATTAGAAGAGTATCTTTGTGGAACCTTAATATTATACAGGCACTCACAGAAAGTCTTTTTCTCCTTCTTGGACAAAGTGTAACAAGCTGGTGGTAAATATGTGCGTCGATCCCTGATCTCAACTGATAATTCTTTTCTTATACCCATTAAGAGTATATAATCGCATCACAGCACTCAACCTCGTGAACTTAGTACAACCCTTATATAATGGTTTTTCAGCATCATGGACAATGTTTGCAAATAAAGAAGGTGGATCAATGACATTGTCCTGACAGCTACGTAGCATCTCATCAACCATATCATCCTGAATCGGGTCATCCTGAATTGGTTCATCATTGTTAACATCATTATCTATATCTTCTATGTCACCACTATTAATATCGACATTTTCTGATCCATAATTAGGTTTCTCTCCATGCCAATACCATTCATTATAACCTTGTATGATCCCATTGCATATGACATGATTCTTAATTTCCTCAACAGTATCAACTTTCAAATTGTTACCACAATTTCTACATGGACAATAGAACCTATCTGTAGGTAGTTTCCTATGTTCCTCAGCAAATCTGATAAATTCATCAACACCTTTGGTAAACTCTGGACTGCAACGGTTCTTGATAGACATCCAACTTCGATCCATTTTCTAGATCACATTAAAAATAATTATCAAACTGGGCATTTAATATTGATACTATAAGTTGTAAGGTTTTTTATAAGAAATTCATTACTTTTATAGTAAAGGGTACCACCTATCCCATTTTTGAATATTTAACCTCACTAGTAATTGTAAAATGTATCGTTTAGTTTTCAATAAAATTTCAGCAGCATTTCCCCTAAGTTCTCCAAGTACATCAATGTAAATGGCAAATACCACTCACATATGTACCCAGAGAACAAATGAAGAAATACTACTAAAATTTTATTCAAAACTAAACATACATTACACAATTACATCCTAAGTGAGATTAAATATCCAAAAACAGTCCCATATCGGGGACTATCCAAAATTTACTCCTAATGAATAAATTTTGAACGGGTTTCTAATTTTATATATAAAAGTAATATTGTCATATTTATGCATCAATGGTCTCATTTATAAACCCTACAGTGTCAATCTGAAACTACACAATGTCTACCCTCGTATTTTCTAGATTGTATACAATGATTACATATGTGATTGATAATAAAATAAAAGATTACATGTTTTTATTATCGGTTGGTTTACTAGTCAAATAAAATGAATTATGTGTTCTTGACAAATCAAGAGTACTTCCATAGATAAACATTCATATTTACTAAATTGAATAATCAATTAGGTGCTCTTGACAAATATAAACAGAAGGGAGTAAGTTAAACATCATGCATTTTCTTTCATAATAGATAACAGTAAATCAAAAGTGTGACAATTTCATACTCAAAATGGTCGTGGTCCTTCATGACAGCCGTGGTGATAACCTTTAAAAACTATTTTTTTTGGCCAAAATGGTCATGGCACCAAGCATGGCCGTGCAAAGCACAGGCTGTGGCATCAAGCATGGTTGTGCAAAGCACACAGGCCGTGGCACCAAGCATGGTGGTTCAAAATACATGTCGTGCAAAACACAACCACGATTACAGATAGCACGACCAACATTAGGTCAAAATAAGAGGGTTTGAAAAAAATGAACTTACCAAACTGTCGGTGAGACCCTTGGCAGCGGTGAAGGGCTGCGGCGGGGGCGTCCTCGCAAGGGTTGGCGGCAGTAACAACTTGGCGGTGAAGAAGTGTCGTCGGCGAAACCCTTGGCGGCAGCACGCGACACCTTGGCGGCAGCGGGGGCGTTCTTGGAGGGCACCTTGGCGGCGGCGTGTTGAGTCCGAGCGGCGGGAGGCGAGGTGAAGCTTCGAGCGCCGGGCGGCGAGGTGAAGCTTTGAGCGCCGGGCGGCGAGGTGATGGCTCCGGAACGTCGGACGGCGAGGTGAGGCTTCGAGCGCCGGGAGCGAGGTAAGAGCTTCGACCGTCGGGCGGCGAGGTGAGAGTGTTTGCTGCGGGAAGTGTTTGCTGCGGCTACCTTTTCCCCCACAGGGTTTTAGTTTTAGTTTTTAGCCCTACTTCTGCGGTCGGTTATTTGGAAAACCGTCGCTAGAAGAGACTTCTGCGGTCGGTTATTCCAAAAATCGTCGCAAGAAGTATGCACTTCTCGCGACGGTTTTTGGAATAACCGACCGCAGAAGTCTCTTCTAGCGACGGTTTTCCAAATAACCGACCGCAGAAGGTCTCACGATGGTTTTCGGGTCGGTTATCCTTAAAACCGACCGCAGAGGTGCGAAAAGCGGTACCCGAACAAATTCTAGGGTCGTTTATTTAAAAAACCGACCCCATAGCTCAGCGCACGAAGGCGGTAAAACCAATTTTCTCCGCGGGAAGTATGTTGGGTCGGTTTTTTATTTTTGCGAGTCTTTTACAGCGTCATTTTTTTAACATAACCGACCCAATAGCTATAAGCGGTACCCGGATTTTTTTCTAATGACTTTTTGCTTCGGTTTTAGCTTGTTAGGTCGGTTTTTCTAATATAAGTGACGCCACTGGAAGCGATGTTAAAGGCCAAAAATGTACTAGTGCATGTGTGTCAAGGCTGACCTAGATAAAGCATATGACACAGTTAGGAGGGACTATGTCTTATTCTTAATGCAGATGATGGGTTTTCCTAATTGTTGGATTGTTTGGGTGAATGAAACATTTGCTTCTTCTTACTTTAAGGTTCTAGTTAATGGATCACCTACTGATTAATGGCATTATTCAATGGGGTTAGACAAGGAGACTCAGTGTCTCCCTTTCTCTTTGTCAGTGCTATGAAAGGGTTGACAACTATTATCAATGCTGAGATTCAGAATTGGAAGTTTTGACTTGTTGGTAGTTTGGATAAATCTGGTATATCCCATATTGTGTTTTCTGATGATATACTCCTTTTCTCTAAAGCTGATGATAATGAATTTCAAAACCTTAAATATATTCTTGATTTCTTTGGTAATGTCTAGGGTCTCAGACTCAATTAGAAAAAGAGCCAAATTTTCTTGAGTAAACTGGCAGTGAAGGGTAACATTCTGGAGATCTTGAACATTAAGGTCTGCAATCTACTCATATGGTATTTAGGTATGCCTCTTTTCTCGGGTAGGCTGACGAAAGAGCTGTGTGCTCCCCTTGTGGAAAAAATTAGAGAAAGATTGGATATGTGGAAGGGTCGGTTACTTTATCAAGTAGGGAGAGTTGAACTTGTTATATCACTTTGTCTATATATAATAATTTTTGGACATCTACTTTTCCTATGCCCAAATCAATGATGAAGACTATCAAAAAGTTGATGAGAGATTTCTTATGGAGTGATTCAATTGATAAGAAGCACCTTCATGTGGTTTCTTGGGAGCTCATCTGCAGACCTAAGGAGGAAGGAGATCCCAGTGCAAGGTCTATTTCTGACTGATGTACAGGTGGGCCACTAAAAAATCTCTGGTGCTTGGCTTCTAAATAGGATGGTCTTTGGATTAAATGGGTTCAGAAAAGGTATGTTAAAGAAGAATCTATTTGGTCTATGGAAGACAAATCCAATTCATCCTAGCTTTGGAGGAGATTACTTGAATAGAGAAGGCTTTTATTGGATCATGTCGATTTCTATTTTAGTTATGGGAATAGTTTTCTTTTATGGCATGATCCCTGGACAAAGAATGGGGATAAGTTACTTGACCTAATAGACCCTCAATTTGTCTTCAGGATGGGTAATGGAATTAATTGCAAGGTGAGTAGCTACATTAAGGATGGTGAGTGGCATCTTCCTAATTTTAGGGTTAGTACAAAACTCTTAGGCATCTTGAAAAGTCAAACTAAGCCATCTAATGATGATGATTGTATTCTTTTAAGAGGAAACATCACCTTCAATATGAAGGATGGTTGGAACATTTCTATAAATAATTTGCTGAGTATGCCTTAGGGAAGATGGATTTGGGATGATAAGATTCCAAGATGGTGTTCTGTTTTTCTTTGGAAGGTTTTTCTTAACAAGTTACCCATGACTATTTATATGCAAAAGATGGGTTATCATTTGGCTTCTAGAAGTTGTATGTGTGAGGAGTATGTGGAGGATATGGAGCATGCCTTCTTTGACTGTTGCTATTTAGTGAACATTTGGGTTTTGGTCTTTAGAAAGCATCAAGTTTTCTTAAGAAATCTGAATGACTTAATTTGTTTGAAAGGTGAGAAGAAGTTGTTAGCTACATAGGTTTTGTATCTTCTATGGAGGGAGAGGAACAAAAGAATTTTTGCAGGCTCAAGAATGGAAGTTGAAGAGTTTTGGAGTACATGCAATAGTGATTTTTATCTTTTCCTTAGTTAACCATGTACATATAGTCCTTATAGTATGTATAGTTTTCATTTCTTTGTTTGGTGGTTTTACCCTGTAACTACCCTTTTTCCAAGTTTTAGTAAAAGGCATTCCACCCTATTTGCACCCAAAAAAAGATATATAAATAATTTCTTAGTTCTCAGATCTCAATATATATAAGAAATCTTAATAGCATATTTCTACTTGAAAAATACAAAATTATCGCAAATTAACAATTAAGTATGACTATCTTGCTTGCATATCTTATCTTATAGTCTTATTCATTAATATGAGTCACTACTAATAACTCTTATAGGAACATGATTCTTTAGATGTCTCATGAACTGGTTCATGAATGCTAATCATTTTAAGAAATCTTAATAACATATCTCTACTTGAGATATTGGGTATATGTGAGAACACCATCATGGAGGTATGAAATCTTTAATTGCATATATTATTTAAAAATTTATAATACTAGAACACATAAATCATAGTGTCTTATATGAGAAACATGTAAATATACTGAGCTTAATAAATATCAATACTCACGGGCATGAATAATGTGAGAACCCGTTACACTAAATTAGATTACTCAAAACATAAAACACAATCAATCACTAATTAATCACAGACCCAAAAATATGGGTAATTTAAAATTGATTTCAATGTCTGCACCCGCTCGTAAACATTTGCATATGATCCCAAACTCTTTCTTATATCCATACTATGCCAAGAATTCGATAAAAATTGAACTATTGCCTTAGCCACAACATATATAAACTGGAGAACAATATTCATATATGCCACACAAACAAGCATTAATATGCTAACAAAAGTTTGATTCATTTGAAACACCATGTACAAACTTTTCCTGCCCGAACCTGAGAGTACAAGGACGACTCTAGGACACACTAGACATCTAATCAAATTTCTCAAAGATTCATTACTATAGATCCTCTTTGCTGCCACATGTTTTTTTTTGTCACTTCCGATTACCTAAAAAAATGTGGCGAACCACAAGGGTGAGACCCATGTCCCAGTAAGAGATATAACCTCCAACAACGTTTATTGATTACAACATTTTTTAGCAATTAAATAGTTAAGTAGTTTAATCAGAGATAACAAATAAGATCAGCAATATTGATGATTAAAAAAATACATAAAGGAGTAGATAATAACTATCATTATTAGCAAGACTATCATCCTTTATCTTGTTGACAATATAAGCAATTCAGTAGCATATGCAGTTCTAGCATCATGAGAAAGTCTAGTAAAATAGCATAGCTAACAACACGAGCATGTCTAATTGGTTGAACATATTAACTTCATAAGAAGAGCTAACAACATAAGCACAACTACCTAGATAAGCATAATTAGCAGTACATGCATCTCTAGTTACAAAGGCATGGCTAGCATGCTAAACATAACTAACAACATGAGATAGCTAGCATCATGATTATAATCAGCAGTAGCAATATAGTTATCAACATAAGCATGGCTACTATATGTATGAATCTATAATCTTAAACATATCCACAATATAAGTATATCTTCTATCTCTTAATTGCGCTAAGCATCATCTTTATGTAAAGATAACAAACAAGGGTTATCATCCAATGTGAAACATTGTGTATAACCCTAAACAAATATGCTACATGCCTATCTTACATCTTTTGTTATGCCCTGAGGAATTTGAGGATACCACTCAAAATCCAACTGACCATTGCTAAGTCAAAATCAGTGCCATACAAGATCTAGGAAGAGTCGGACTCCTAAGATCTTCTCTTCCCCTGGTCAGTACGGGTCCGACACAATGACACATAACATCAAGCTACTAACATCATAGTCCGTCCTTGGTACAGGCCACAACACTAGTGAAAGTAGGTGGGTACGCATACCCTACCATCCGAGGTACAACCGCAGTTGTCCTCCAATCTTATCACATATATAATCACCGAGACACGATTGTAGTCATTTTCAATCACATCAGATGTATGAGGCATGGCCATATCCAACCTTCACAATCTGCATTGTGGATGGCAAGGATATATCCTCAACTTGCCACCCCCACATACTCAATAGTATGCACTCCAAGTTTCCCTTAGGAATACCTGTTTCACCATCTGGCAAATTCTGACACTCAGATGGATCTATGGCACAGAGCGCTACATGATTAGAGTTTCACTTGATTAGTTATACCAATTGGATGAATTAAAGCTGCATCAAACAAGTGGACATACAAACCCTAATTCACTTCTAGCAAGCATATAAATAGCACAACTTTGAAAAGATATAAAATGTGTGAAACATAATTTCTCATCTCATCATCACATGGTACTATTCACTTTCCATTCATGAGACCACACTAGTCATCATACTATCACAAGATAATAATCTTTTTCACAATATAACAAGGTATCAACCCTAATCAGCATAAGAGGATTACACCTCATTTAGGGCTCAACCTTGCCCAAAGGTCATTAAGACCATCATACTATCACATGATATAAATCCTTTTCACAATATCACAGGGTATTAACCCTTATCAACACAAGAGGATTACACCTCATTCAGGGCTCAACCATTCCCAAAGGTCATTAAGACCATCATATTATTCCATGCAAGATCATCATTATCTTTGCATGCCTTATAACAAGGCTCGACAACATCACTTATATATAATATACCAGATTAGCACAATATTGCATTAATGAACTAGGTTATATTCATAAACAATCATAGCAGTGTTTTATTAACATTAAGAACATTCCTTTATTACATCAACATGCAATGAATATAGATATGATTAACTCTCATCATATTCATAATGCACATGTTTAGCATAAGAAAGTATCAACCAAGTGGCTATGATAACCATCAATTAACATTCTAAGGTTATGATCATGTTAAGGAGGTTATGTTGAATCCTAGATGGGTGATTAGATTCTCTAGAGGGGGGGGTGAAGAAAGCTGAATGCACTTAAACAAAATTCACTAGACCTTCAAGATATATCCTAAGATAAGGTTGTTAAATAGGTAATTTTATTGCAACTAAAACATGCATAGCAAGGATGAGAGAGATTGAACATACACCAATTGACAAGCTGTTTTAGAGTGGTTCCACACTTCAAACTAGAAGTGAGTCAGTCCACTACCTAGAGAGGTCAACCTCTAGGATTTCTTAACCTTTCACCTTTATTATATTCATTATAAGAGATACAATGCATGACCACAAAAGGATTTACCTATCCAATACAAAGAGTCTTCAACCTTACCAAGGACTTATCCACTTTTCAAGGAGTCTTCTGCCTTCTTCCAAGGACTTACATACTCTTGCACAAGTCTTTACCCTTGCAGGAATTACCCACTCTTCTTGAATCTTCCATCTTTGACTTCACCTTCACTCGGAGAAGCTTCCACCATGGACTTACCCACTTGAGCAAGGAGTCTTCTGCCATCACCAAGGGCTCCACTCTAGCTCAAAGTCTTCAGCCTTGATCTTCACCAAGGGACTTCTTCCCTTATTTTTCTTCACCTCTCTTAGCCAAGAGAGATAGCCTTTATCTTCATGGTTGAAATGAGAGATAAGGAGGTGGTGGAAGTGAGAGCCTCACATGATATACATGTAGGACAAGCTCTCTTACAGATTTCCTACTCACTCTAACAAAAGTAGAAAGTGATTAAGCTTAGAGAGAGAGAGACGAGGATGTAGGAAGCACTCAACTATAGTATAGGAACCTCACATAGAGTTTGCATTGAATGCTCAACCTTGGAATGAAGCCCAATGGGTCCTATTTATAGATGGGGATGCCTCTTAGCCTTTGGGAACACTTGAGAATGAAAACTAGCCATTTTGTGGCTTGCAACAAATATATTTTCACTTGTTGAACTCCACAACGGCTATAAGCACTTTTCTGCACTTTTCCGTACAATGCAATCGGTCGAGTTTCTATAAAAGTAACTCGACCGATAGAGTAAAATACAAAGCCGATATTCAGACCATCGATCGAGTTTGTCCTGGAGAAACATGACCGACCAATGAAAATTGAATTGGTCAGGTACTCCATCGATCGAGTTATGTGAAGTGTAAACTTGACCGATCAAAAGCCATTTTCAAGATCCAATCAAGATCGGTCGAGTTTGCAACTCACAGAACTCGACCGATGAACAACCTGATGTGAATTTTGGAAAATGGCTTCTGAGTGCTTAAGCATTCGATATAAGTGCTCCTAATTTTTTATAAGCTTAATTACAAGTCATACAATCATTACAAGTGATTTACAACATGATTCTAATGGATTTACATCATATTACAAAAATGTGCACTTGTATTGACTTTGACTTGTCTTTTCTCTAATTTGATATGCGCAAGTTAGGGCATTTGGAGTGTGTCTATATCTAATCTGAAATCACTCAAGTAGAGAAATTAGACACCAATATGTGGAATAATTAGTCATCATCAAAAAAGGGTTTAGTCAATTTAGACGTGAGTCAATATTGACCTAATTGACCTTGAGTCAACATTCTCTGCCTTTTTGAAGATGAAAAACCATTCCATAAATGTATTGAAAGATTTTAAGTAAAATAATACCTTCGGAGAAACCTAGAGGTTTTAATAGGATTGAGCTCATATGCTCCCCCTCAATTGATATACATGGAGTTCTCATACTCCCCCTCAATTGATGCTATTTCTCCTGCATGGTTAGCTTTCATAACATTTATAGAATACTATGTCTTCTACTCATATATGTTCTACACATATATGTCTTCTCCCCTTTACCTACTCCTTACATGGACATACTTTTCCTCTTCATGTAAGACATGCCTTCTCCCTATTTTGTCAAAAGAAGACATACCTTTCTCCCCCTTTGTCATTTCAAAAAGGTGGGGGTATGAAGAAATAAGAAACACCACTTGTTAAAGGAAAGGAGATAACAAAAAGTTATATAAGGAGAGTAGAAGAGCACAAATAGGGGCTTGTCCAAGCATAAAAAGCAAGTTAAAGCATGCACTTGAACAACCCAAAAATGTAAGATGAAGTGTTGTAGAAAAATAATAAATCACAATTTTGACCCTCAAGATGACAAAATTTGCCCAAAAAGTGTCAGGGCTCATGGAAAAGCGATGAGCCTTGCTCAAAAGGTCGTTTCTGCATAAAAAACACTAGTCTTGCACCAAACACTAAAACTGGAGCAAAATCTGCATAAAATCCAAAAATACTCCAATTTCTACATATAATGTGGATCTATGTACCCTGCATCACAAATTTATGTAAGTAACTCAAGATAGATGATATACAATTCAAGGAACAATCTTGAGCATGTATGAGACAAGATACAAGCCTAGCATATAGTGAAATATACCACTTAATCAGCAGAGATGTCAATTATAAACAATGCTAGAACTACATGTATATTAACTACTAGTAGATGATATCACAAGTTAGGACTACTAGTAGGATCTAGGTCATAGCAAGAGATACTAAAAGATATACAAGATAAAGCAAGCTATGAATATATGAAGAGATATATCCAAACAAAGAGATAAGCAATTTTAGAAGCATGAAAGGATATAACTCACTAACAAGTATGCATCATTATCAAAAGATGATCACCACTAAGATCCTCAAGGTTGTATGAACACATGATATACACCTATATATATGTAGCAAGTTAGAGTACAACAGAAGCAATTTTTAGACACAACCAAGAGATCCAAAGAGATCATCATCAAAACCTGCAAAACAACTCAAAGCAAGTAATTGCAAGATATAGATATACCAAATTAGAGCAATTTGAAAGATAGAGTTGTAGGCAAGATAGGCAATTTAAAGCATGGCAATATGCATATATAAATGTACCAAATGAGAGTACCAAAGAATAAGGCTATTGGTTGAGAAAATCTAGTTAAGAGGGAAATTCTCATTCAATAAGCCAACTGTGTATTATGTGCACAGTATTATTGGTCGAGTTCTGTGCATTGACAACTCGACCGATGACAGCTGATGGCAACACCCATTGGTTCCTATCGGTCGAGTTTCAAACAGGACAAACTCGACCGACAGAGCTGCTGTTAAAAAGCACATATATTTCATAAAAACATATTTAAAGGTATGCTAAAAATACAAACAATATCCAAACATGTCTAAGCAAGTTAGTAATGCACTATAGAAGCATTATAAATAGGTTTTGAGAAAGAGTGTTAAGAGAAACACATACTACTTTTGACTCAAAATCCACATGCATAGTGCACATTAACTTGACAAAAACAAGTTAGAAATGGTTATAAGCAAGAAAAACATTACCTTTGTTCATACCATTCCTTTTTCCACTTGTTGTCACCCTCTACACATCTCACCTTTCTTCTATCATGTGGATTGAGAAGTCAATTTGCAATTCAATATCTCAAGTCAATCCATTTGCATGTACCTACAAGAAGAAAGATGAAATGGTCCCCAATCATGTTTTTGGGTCCAGAGGGGTTAGCTTAGCAACCCAAGTCCTATTGCTCTTGGGTGCTTTACTAAAAGGACAACAAGTAGAATAATGACCAATTTCATTGCAATAGTTGCATGTGCCCATAGTCTTGGAACTAGAGGATTCTCCATGGAATATTGGAGGTCATTTACCTTTGTTGTTCCTTTGACTACTATCATATGTTAAACCATGTCTACCAATTTGTTTAGTAGTATGGTGTAGGATGTCATTAAGATTCTTTTTACCAACTAAGAATCTTTGCAAAGAAGATCTCAAACCATCATTATCATGCATAAGAGAAGTAATAGTAGAAGACAAATGATTGATATTATCTGTAGCATGTAAAAGATCATTTTCTAAGCAAAGAATTTTAGTTAAATAAGAATCTCTATCAATATGAAGAGAAGCAACATCATTCTCTCTACTAGTAGAACTAGAATAAGATTCATGCACACTGATTTTAGCAAGCAAGGAGGTATTTTCTGTTTCAAGCAAAGCAATCTTAAAAAGATAAACACCATTTTTAGATTCTAATCCATGCAAAGAAATTTTTTTGTCCTTGTTTTCAAATTTAAGAACATCAATATAATGCATGAGATAATCAACAATTAAAGTATGCTCTTCATTAAAACTAGGCATGAGAGGTTAAGCTTCTAGAAATTTAATCTTATCAAGCAAACTAGCATTTTCAAGTTTAAGAGAATCTACTTGACTAAGACAATCATTTTTAGCATCAAGCAATAAAGAATTAGCATGTTCACGATCATTTAATTCTACATGCAAATTATCAACAATTCTAGCAAGCTTTTTCTTTTTCCTTTTATAAGACTTAAGAGAGGGACAAGTATCATGAATAATAGAAATCAAAGATTCTTTATCTAAAGAGTTTAGATTTAGCTCACTTGAGTCCTTACTAGTTATGCCATAAGAGCAAAACGGAATTCTCCTTCATCACTAGATCTTGAGCTTGATCCTTTAGTTGAATCTTCACTTGAGCTTGAGTTGGAGGAGTCACTTGAGCTTGAGTGTCATTTCTCCTTCTTCTGAACTTCTATTCTCTTCTCTTGTGAAGATGGGTCTTTTTGCCTTGTGGGCAATATTCCTTGTAGTGACCCTTCTTTCCACATGTAAAGCATTGGATTGAGGAGGACTTGCCTTTGTAGAGTTTACCCTTGGCGTACATGGCATTTTCTTCAACTTGAGAGGATGGAGAAGCTTGACCAAAAATAGCCTTGATTTGAGCTTTGATTTCAACCTTCTTCATTCTCTTGAGTTCTTTCTCTTCTTGTCTTTCTACTTCCTCCCTCTTGTCAAGTGTGCCTTCATGTGCTTGTAGATTTCCAATGAGCTCTTCAATAGGAATATCCTTAAGAGACCTTGCTTCTTCAATATAAGTCACGTTGGATTCCCACCTCTTGGGAAGAGTTCTAAGGATCTTTGAGTTGATCTCTCCACTAGACATAGGATGACCTAGAACCGCAAGACCATTCACAATGGTGTTGAACCTTGAGTACATGTTGGCTATCCTCTCCTCCTTTCACATCTTGAAGTTCTCAAGTAGCCCTTTGAGCATGTAGACTTTACTTTCCTTCACTTGATTTGTCCCCTCATAAGTGATGCATAGCTTTCTCCATACCTCATAGGTTGTTTCATATGAGGAAATCCGGTTGAACTCGGTGGGGGTCATGGACGCATAGAGGATGTGCATGGCTCTAGAATTAAAGGTTGCTTTCTTCAAGGTAGAATCATCCCATTCTTCAATTTTTGTCTTTGGTAGCTTGTATGGGCAGTTCACCATTTTCCACATCTCAAGACTTGATCCTTTGATGTAGAATTGAAGTCTTCTTCTCCAATAGAGGAAATTACTCCGATCAAAGATTGGAAGATGATCAAGTATCTCCCTCTTTGGTAGTCACCCATCTTCTCCCACTTGTTGAATTATGCTTGGAGAAGCCCACTCTGATACCAATTGTTGGATCATAGATGGGTGATTAGATGCTCTAGAGGAGGGGTGAATAGAGTTGAATGCACGTAAACAAAATTCATTAGACCTTCAAGATATATCATAAGATAAGGTTGCTAAATAGGTTACTTGAGTGCAACTAAAACATGCATAGCAAGGATGAGAGAGATTGAACATACACCAATTGACAAGTTGTTTTAGAGTGGTTCCATACTTCAAACTAGAAGTGAGTCAGTCCACTACCTAGAGAGGTCAACCTCTAGGATTTCTTAAGCTTGCACCTTCATTATATTCATTATAAGAGATACAATGCATGAACACCAAAGGACTTACCTATCCAATACAAAGAGTCTTCAAACTTACCAAGGACTTACCCACTTTTCAAGGAGTGTTCCGCCTTCTTCCAAGGACTTACCTACTCTTGCACAAGTCTTCAGCCTTGCAGGACTTACCCAATCTTCTTGGATCATCCGCCTTTGACTTCACCTTCAATAAGAGAAGCTTCCACCAAGGACTTACCCACTTGAGCAAGGAGTCTTCTGCCTTCACCAAGGGATTACCCACTCTAGCTCCAAGTCTTCAGCCTTGATCTTCACCAAGGGACTCCTTCCCTTATTCTTCTTCACCTTTTTTAGCCAAAAGAGATAGCCTTCATCTTCATGGTTGAAATGAGAGATAGGGAGGTGGTGGAAGTGTGAGCCTAAGAAGATATACATGTAGGACTAGATCTCTTACAAATTTCCTTCTCACTCTAATGAATGTAGCAAGTGATTAAGATTAGAGAGAGAGAGGAGGTTGTAGGAAGCACTCAACTATAGAATAGGAACCTCACATAGAGTTTGCATTGAATTCTCAACCTTGGAATGAAGCCCAAGGGGTCATATTTATAGTTGGGGATGCCTCTTAGCCTTTGGGAACATTTGAATGAAAACTAGCCATTTTTTGGCTTGCAACGAATATATTTTCACTTGTTGCAACTCCACAATGGCTAGAAGCACTTCTCTGCACTTTTCCATACAGTGCAATCAGTCGAGTTTCTATAAAGGTAACTCGACCGATAAAGTAAAAGACAAAGCCGATATTCAGACCATCAGTCGAGTTTGTCCCAGGGAAACTCGACTGACCAATGAAAATCAAACTAGTCAGGTACTCCATCAGTCGAGTTCTGTGAAGTGTAAACTCGACCGATCAAAAGTCATTTTCAAGATCCAATCAGGATCGATCGAGTTTGCAACTCACAAAACTCGACCGATGAATAGCCTGATGTGAATTTCAAAAAATGGCTTTTCAGTGGTTAAGCTTTCGATCTAAGTGCTCCTGATTTTTTCTAAGCTTAATTACAAGTCATACAATCATTACAAGTGATTTATAACATGATTCTAATGGATTTACATCATATTACAAAAATGTACACTTGTATTGACTTTGACTTTTCTTTTCTCCAATTTGATATGCGCAAGTTAGGGCATTTGGAGTGTGTCTATACCTAATCTGAAATCACTCAAGTAGAGATATTAGACACCAATATACAGAATGATTAGTCATCATCAAAACAAGGGTTTAGTCAATTTAGACGTGAGTTAATATTGACCTAATTGACCTTGACTCAAAAAGTTATTCCACCATCATTCCATCATATAAGAATGTTAAACATGAATACTCATCGTTATCTATTTGCATTAGAGTTAGGTTCAAAATGATAAATTATATCAATGTTACTAAATAGCACTCGTACCCAAACCCTAACCCATAGCATCCCCATTGGATAATGGATGCATAAGGTGAAGCATCACCATCACATTCCATACCATTCTCAAGTATGAACCCACACATAAATCAAGGTATAAAGATTGGGTTATAGCATACTAGGGTTACAACAACAGTAACATAGTACTTCATGATTGCATTAGTCATTTAAGGACTATTCATAGCCAATTACCATCATTTAGTTATATTAAAGCTAGCTATAACAAGCTATACCTCATTAGAGTTACATATCAACCCAATATGGTTATCATCCCTTCTATTCGTATGAGTGAATAGGTAAGACTACCTTATTAAGGGTAACCCTCCATTTGTTCCATCATCATTCAACCCGTATCACCATACCACAATGTCACCCAGAACCATTGGATGTTTAAAAGGTAAGACCTTTGGTTGTTTACATAAGTAAACACCTTAGATAAAACACCTATGAAGTCCTTAATTTTTTCTCTAGAAAGAGTCACCATCTAACCCTAGACATCCCTTGATTAACAACAAAAAAAGTTCCATTGAGAGTAGGGTAAAACCCACAATCGACTATTCAGTTAAAACAAGCCATCCATTGTCAACAAGTAAGCTCCTTAAGTTGATCATATAAAGGAAACCATATAAATCCCATTATTAGGACCAACATATTACATTATCCATCATTCCACTTTATTGGAGGAATAAACATTAGATCTTGACCATTGGGTCAAGTTCATATATTAAAACCATCAATTATAGTATAGGTTCGACCATTGAATCAAGTGACCCAAGAAACCATTGGTCTAAGGCTTAATTGATGCTAAAACTATATGATTAACTCACCATAGATTGTACAGACCTGATCCAGCATCATTAGTGATCATTAAATCACTATAGGTTGTTAGTTCAACACTATATTCATTAATCAACATCAAATTTTAAGCTGATGTCATCATTGATTGATAACATCAGTAGGGTACTTAATGGTTGATCATTATACTTCTAATTGATACAAAACCTGACTTAAGGGGGTGACCATAGGTTGTCACCATTATTCAACACCCTTGATCATGACCATGAGTTGTTATGAAGACAACACCATAGGGTTGTTGCATTGGGACCATCATCATGTCATAGTTTATAGAAGAAATCAACTTTAAACCCTAAAACTGACCATTGTTTGATAGGTGCTTAGCACCATAGGTTGTCAAAAAAACCTGATACAAGTTATATAATACCTTAGGAATAATGTACAAATGACCAAAGGTTCATATATAACTGAAATCAGAATAGGAAGCATTATAAAAATCGAAATCCTAGTCAAGCATAGCTTTTTAGTCCATGGATCATCATTTTCAAGCAAGAACGTGATCTAGAAATCTTATGGTAAGCAATAAACGTGGACCAACTTATAAAGCTTTCCTTTAATGAGAAGATGAAACCCCACACAGAAGAAATCTCGAGCAGGTAGGGTAGAAAATCCAAGAATAAGCTATGAATTCGGCCATCTAGCACCTTTCTTCATCAAATGAGCAAACCCTAAGCATAAGGAGCAAGAAAGGTAGGGTTTTAGAGCTTTAGAGAAATTTTTACCATGGAACAGAAAAGTTCCGACCTGGAGGAAGGTCTAAGGAAGGAGAAGGCAAGAAAATAAAGAAGAAAGGAAGAAAACAACTTGCCTTGGTCGAATTCCCTAGAAGATGACCTTGGAAATCCTAGGTAGGGCAAGATGGAGCTCTAGGAGACCTTCTTCTCCAAAAAGGGGTTGTCTTCTACCTTAGAGCAGTTGGTTCCGCATAAAAATAGAGTCTATTCGTTGCTCCAGGTTAGAGGAAATAGAGAGAAAGCATAGTTTCGTATTTGGTCAAGAAAGAGGCAAATATAGTCCATGGATAAGGATAGAAGCAAGCATGAGGTGTAAAAGTAGCTTCCCCATGTGTTTATGGCCTTTAACTATTAAGAATATACAAGAAAACACACAAGAAGCTCCCCCACCGTCCCTATTAACCTTCTTAGCTTTCATTTGTTGAAATTCCCAGCCAATCACACTATTGATTTGTTGATAGCTACTAAAAGTAGCTCATCTGTGAAGGGGTAAACCCTAAAATACCCTTGATGAAAACACCTTCAAAACATGTCTCAACTAGGATCCCCATGGCTCAAAAATATCAAGAATTATAATATAACATCTAAGTAACATAATATATGTGACAAATTGCAAATAAACACCTCAATTGGGTAAATTGTAGAAAAGTCCACAATGTATAGACAATTACATAACTTGCTCAAAGAGTGTCCAAAGTGGACCAAATTTGAAACTTAAGCTTATCTTATGATTTCAAAACATATCAAAATGTTATATTAGGGTTCTAAGTATTAAATTATGGTAATTAATCTCATTCAACTCATTAATTAAGTTAAGTGGCCTTACAACAATAAACCACTAACAGGGATTTCTCCCCCGAAATCCAAGGTAAACAAAGATAAGTACTTCCTTTTTGCCTCATACTATTACCTTCACATGGTTACTTGAATATCATGGTGATGTTACATCATTCATACATATATCCTCTTGGGTCAGCACAAATACCCCGACCTAAGAAGACATTCTCAATATGGAATGTAGAAACTTGTTGTGTCATCAATACAACTCTAATAATAACTTTAAACTTTAAATTCTAGCTATCATTTGGAAATTATATCAATTGTATCAAAACATTACTCAAAAGTCATACTTTCTAGCTTTTTACCAATCATGGCATGTGTCCCATGCCATTCCTTGAAGCATAAAAAAAACAATGTATCCATCCTTTTTTTAGATACACTGACACTAGAACTCTTGTTAATTCTTTTTCAACATTAAAAGAAATGCTGACGCTGGCATCTGTCATTCCATACAAGGAAACATCACTCCTAGTAAAACTTGTTAGGGGTGAAACAACAACACTATCTTCACCTTACTAGGATTTATACAACCTACTTAAAAGACATATCATGATCCCATAAAGAAATTTAATCAACTCCGTCTCACTCTTGTTCAACTTGTCTCATAGCTATTGTTGCTTCAGTAACCCTACAGTTGTTGAAGAAATATTGATCATATTTTTGACCATATTGGAAATAATTTGACATGTCATCATTCAAATCTTAATATAACTTGTATGACATGACTGGAACACTATGTTTCTCCTATTCATATATTCTATTGGTACATTGGTTAGTCTAAAGGATATAACTCTAAATTCATCATGGTCATGTGAATTATGTCATCAAATCTAACTCTTATACATTGATATTTGATCATTGGTTTATCTTGAAGGAACATGTATCACATATCTATTAACCAACAAACCATCTATCCTTGATAGTGGTCTTGCCCAGCTATCACTAAAGCATACACAACATTATAGAATCACTTTTGTTTTTCCTTCCAACAACATTTAGAGGGTCATCATCAACTCTATTTCTCTCTCTAAGGGAGAGAAACACTTGGAATGTTCATTTAATAAACATCTCCAACCTTCACATGTTTCTCATACTGCTGATACATCTTAGATACTAGGATTCATTACCTTGGTATCCACCTCATGTGTTATAAGGAACTCACATCATTATATCATATACTTTTACCTACATAAAAAATATCAAGACATGTAAGAGAAGTCTTCCTAATTATTGGAAGGCTCAAAAGAAAAATCATCACAAACTTTATGAACTAGGAACCATAGTCCAAACAACCTTATGCTATAATAAGCTATCCACCCTCATGTTTACAATGAATCCACACATACCAAGTGGCAATGATCCACTTGAAAGTTGTGCCCTAGAAAGAAAAGACACAAAGGGAAAAACACTTCCCACATCATAGCAATATTGTTCAAGGTCACTAGCAAAAAGGTAACCAATTCTATTTTCATTATGCAAGTTACAACTTCTTATGTGTCATTTTACCTTTTTCATTTCATGTTCCTTGCCATTAGCATAGGAATTATCACGATTAACATATCTCATTACTCCTTCCTTGATGACTATTTATCACACTTGGTATGTTCTCTTATTTTATTATGTTTTTCAACCACTTATCGACATGTTAATCATCATATTCCACATTTTCTTCATTAAATCAGGATCATCTCCCTTAATTTCTTTCACATGCCATGCTGATTTTTCATTAACACATTCTTACACACATAGGTTGGTTTGAGATTAACTTAGGTTCCACCTTATTTCTTTGTCATTATTCCCACACATCTTCTCATTTTGTACTTGTTATAAGAGTTCTCTCTATCTTATGTGGATTTCATACCTTGATTCACTTTATAAGCATAGACTTATTTGTCTTGTACTTTATTATCTTCTTGAATCACATCTTCAAGAACTCCTCTTTTCCTTATTTGTATTCAGATTTAGATTTCATGGTGTTGTATCTTTCTCTTATAGTTACCAAACATTCAAGTTTTGATTGATAATGATGCAATTCTCATCTTCTTTAAGGTAGGATTGAGATATTCACACCATGATTTCTTATTCGTTATGATCTTTAGATTGTCTCAAAATGACTACTTGATCAGAGTAATAAGAAAGATAACAATCTAAGAGTTCCATACTTACATTTCTTCAATAATTGAATACCTATCCAGGGCACCCAAATACTGAGATTAGGTAGTATGCACCATATTTTTGTTTCATATTCTTAACTTAGACGTCATCCTAGTCTTAAGTCCTAGTGTCCATATAGACTCAGTGAACCTAAAGCTCTGATACCGACCTGTGAGAACTTGTTACACTAAACGAGATTACTCAAAACATAAAACACAATCAATCACTAATTAATCACATACCCAAAAATATTAGTAATTTAAAACTGATTTCAGTGTCAGCACCCACTCATAAACATTTGCATAAGATCCCAAAATCTTTCTTATATCCATACTATGCCAAGAATTTGATACAAATTGATCTATCACCTTATCCACAACATATATACACAGGAGAACAATATTCATATATGACACACAAACAAGCATTAATATGCTAACAAAAGTCTAATTTGTTTGAAACACCATATACAAACTTTTCCTGCCTGGACCTGAGAATATAGGGACGACTCTAGGACACAATAATTAAATTGTTAAGCTATTTAATCAGAGATAACAAATAAGATCAGAAATATTGATGATTAACAAAATACATAAAGGAGTAGATAATAAGTATCATCATTAGCCATCCTATCATCCTTTATCTTGTTGACAATATAAGCAATTCAGTAGAATATGCAATTCTAGCATCAAGAGAAAGTCTAGTAACATAGCATAGCTAACAACATGAGCATGTCTAATTGGTTGTACATATCAACATCATAAGAAGAGCTAACAACATAATCACAACTACCTGGATAAGCATAATTAGCAGTATATGCATATCTATTTACAAAGGCATGGCTAGCATGCTAAACAGAACTAACAACATGAGATAGCTAGCATCATGATTATAATCAGCAATAGCAGTATAGTTATCAACATAAGCATGCATACTGTATGTATGCATCTAAAATCTTAAGCATATCCAAAACATAAGTATATCTACTATCTCTTAATTGTGCTAAGCATCATATTTATGTAAAGATAACAAACAAGGGTTATCATCCAATGTGAAATGTTGTGTATAACCCTAAACAAATATGCTACACTGTTGTCTTACATCTTTTATTATGCCTTGAGGAATTTGAGGATACCACTCAAAATCCAACTAACCACTGGTAATTCGAAATCAGTTCCATAAAAGATCTAGGAAGAGACAGACTTCTAAGATCTTCTCCTCCCTTGGTCGGTACGGGTTTGCCACAGTGACACATAAGGTCAAGCAGCTAACAACCTAGTACATCCTTGGTATAGGTCACGACACTAGTGAAAGGAGGTGGGTACACATACCCTACCATCCGAGGTACAACCATAGTTGTCCTCCAATCTTGTCACATATATAATCACCAAGACATGACTACAACTATTCTCAATCACATCATATGTATGAGGCATGACCATAGCCAACCTCTACAATCTCCATTGTGGATGACAAGGATATATCTTCAACTTGCCACCACCACATACTCAACAGTATGCACTCCGAGTTTCCCTTTGGAATACCCATTTCACCATCTGGTAGATTCTGACACTCAGATGGATCTATGACACAGGGCACTACATGATTAGAGTTTAACTTGATTAGTTATGCCAATTGGGTGAATTAAGGCTGCATCAAACAAGTGGACATACAAATCCTAATTCACTTCTAGCAAGCAAATAAATATCAAAATTTTGAAAAGATATAAAACGTGTGATACATAATTTCTCATCTCATCATCACATGGTACTATTCACTTTCCATTCATGAGACCACACTAGTCACCATACAATCACAAGATAATAATCTTTTTCACAATATCGTAGGGTATCAACCCTTATCAACATAAGAGGATTACACCTCATTCAGTGCTCAAGCATGCCCATAGGTCATGAGGACCATCATACTATCACATCATATAAATCATTTTCACAATATCACAGGGTATTAACCCTTATCAACACAAGAGGATTACACCTCATTCAGGGCTCAACCATGCCCTAAGGTCATTAAGACCATCATATTATTCCTTGCAAGTTCATCATTATCTTTGCATGCCTTATAATAAGGCTCAACAACATCACTTATATATAATACACCAGATCAACACAATATTGCATTGATAAACTCGGTTATATTCATAAAAAAATCATAGCAGAGTTATATTAACATTAAGAATATTCCTTTATTACATCAACATGCAATGAATCTAGATATGATTAACTCTCATCAGATTCATAATGCACATGTTTAGAATAAGAAAGTATCAGCCATGTGGCTATGATGACCACCAATTAACATACCTAGGTTATGATCATGTTAAGGAGGTTATTCCACCATCATTCCATCATATAAGAATGTTAAACATGAATACTCATCTTTATCTATTTGCATTAGAGTTAGGTTCAACATGATAAATTATATCAATTTTACTAAATAGCATTCATACCCAAACCCTAACTCATAGCATCCCCATTGGATCATGGATGCATAAGGTGAAGCATCACCATCACATTCCATAGCATTCTCAAGTATGAACCCACACATAAATTAAGGTATAACAATTGGTCTATAGCATACTAGGGTTTCAACAACAGTAATAGAGTATGTCATGATTGCATTAGTCATTTAAGGACTATTCATAGCCAATTACCATCATTTAGTTATATTAAAGCTAGGTATAACAAGATACACCTCATTAGGGTTACATATAAACACAATATGGTTATCATCCCTTATATTCATATGAGTGAATAGGTAAGAATACCTTATTAAGGGTAACCCTCCATTTGTTCCATCATCATTCAACCCATATCACCATACCACAATGTCACCCAGAACCATTGGATGTTTAAAAGGTAAGAACTTTGGTTGTTTACATAAGTAAACACCTTAGATAAACCACCTATGAAGTCCTTGATTTTTTATATAGAAAGAGTCACAATCTAACCCTAGACATCCCTTGATTAACAACACAAAAAGTTCCATTGAAAGTAGGGTAAAACCCACAATCGATTGTTCAGTTAAAACAAGCCATCCATTGTCAACAAGTAAGCTCCTTAAGTTGATCATATAAAGGAAAACATCTAAATCCCATTATTAGGACCAAAATATTACATTATCCATCATTCCACTTTATTTGCAGAATAAACATTAGATCTTGACTATTGGGTCAAGTTCATATATTAAAATCATCAATTACAGTATAGGTTCGACAATTGCATCAAGTGACCCAAGAAACCATTGGTCTAAGGATTAATTGATGCTAAAACTATATTATTTACTAACCATAGAATGTAGAGACATGATCCACCATTATTAGTGATCATTAAATCACTATAGGTTGTTAGATCAACACTATATTCATTAATCAACATCAAATATTATGCTGATGTCATCATTGATTGATAACATCAGTAAGGTACTTGATGGTTGATCATTATACTTTAATTGATCCAAAACTTGACTTAAGAGGGTGACCATAGGTTTTCACCATCATTTTACACCCTTGATAATGACCATGAATTTTTACGAAGACAACACCATAGTGTTGTTGCAATGGTACCATCATCGGGTCATGGTTTATAGAAGAAATCAACTTTCAACCCTAAAATTGACCATTGTTTGATAGGTGCTTAGCACCATAGGTTATCAAAACAACCTGATCCAAGTCATATAATACCTTAGGACTAATGTACACATGATCATATGTTCATATATAACTGAAATCAGAACAGGAAGAATTATAAAAATCAAAATTCTAGTCAATAAAAGCTTTTCAGTGCATGGATCAACTTTTTCAAGCAAGAACATGATCTAGAAAGCTTATGGTAAGCAATAAACGTGGAGAAAGTTATAAAACTTGCCTCTAATGAGAACATTAAACTCCACATAGAAGAAATATCGAGTAGGTAGGGTAGAAAATCCAAGAATAAGCTATGAATTCGTCCATCTAGCACATTTCTTCATCAAATGTGCAAACCCTAAGCAGAAGGAGCAAGAAAGGTAGGGTTTTAGAGCTTTAGAGAAATTTATACCATGGAATAGAAAAGTTAGAAGGAGAAGAGAAAGAAAATGAAGAAGAAAACAACTTTCCTTGGTCGAATTCCCTAGAAGATGACCTTAGAAACCCTAGGTAGGGCTAGATGGAGCCCTAGGAGACCTTCTTCTCCAAAAATGGGTTGTCTTCTACCTTAGAGCAGTTGGTTCTGCAGAAAAACAGAGTGGATTCGTTTCTCAAGGTTATAGGAAATAGAAAGCAAGCATAGTTTAGTAGTTGGGCAAGGAAGAGGCAAATATAGCCCATGGATAAGGATAGAAGCAAGCATGAGGTGTAAAAGTAGCTTCCCCATGTGTTTATGGCCTTAAGCTATTAAGAATATACAAGTACACACACAATCAGATCCCCCACCGTCCCTATTAACCTTCTTAGCTTTCCTTTGTAGAAATTCCCAGCCAATCACACAATTCATTTGTTGATAGCTACTAAAAGTAGCTCATCTGTGAAGGGGTAAACCCTAAAATACCCTTGATGAAAACACCTTCAAACCATGGATCAACTAGGATCCCCATGGCTAAAAAATCTCAAGAATGATAATATATCATCTAAGGAACATAATGTATGTGACAAATTACAAATAAAACCCCTCAATTGGGTAAATTGCATAAAAGTCCAAAATATAAAGAAAATTGCATCACTTGCTCAAACAATGACCAAATTGGACCAAATTTGAAACTTAAGCTTGTATTATGATTTAAAAACATATCAAAAGGTTATATTAGGGTTTTAAGAATAAAATTATGGTAATTAAGCTCATTCAACTCATTAATTAAGTTTAGGGGCCTTACAAATAACCTACCTCTCTCTCTAAGAGAAGATACTAGTTTCTCTTTTAAGGTTGAATATACCCTAATCATTTCCTTGGGTGATTGAAAATGTAATTACCATGTTCATTAAAGAATCATTGAATAATGATTATATTCACCTTGGTTTTAGGGTATCATGGTTCTTGGCTAACACATGGAAACTAAAAGTGAAATCAGTCATTGCAACTTTGTCCATCATCTAGATCTCAAAAATCATGTATGGTTCCACCACATAGAACATACCAACAAAAAGATATGAATTTTTCAAGTATTAGTCAAACAAGAAAGTAAAGAAAAGCCACATGGGTAACTTTGTGCAAAACGGGTGGTGTGCCTTGTTCTGAGTTGACCCAATTGTTATCTCCCATGTAGCCACGATCTCTTTTGACTAAGACATGCACTCAAACATATCTGGGGTGATAAAATCACCCATATGACCATTCGGTGTAACAGGCATGTAAAGGTTTCAGGGGTAAAACTAGGAAATATCATGCTAAAGTGTGCTCCAAGAAATGCCTCGACAACGTCTAGACAAGGCAAGATCATCAATTGTGTTTTCATAGAGGAGTGGAGATCAAATAAAAAATGACAATAAGAAATAGATTTCTTGTGTGACTCGAAGCCATAGACCCCTTGTACAAGGTAAGTGGCTTCCAGAGGGACAAGCTTGACTTGTTGGAAAATCAACAAGAAAACATGCAACTGAGATGGAGAGAACCAGAGGGATTCATGCCCTCACAACCATCTTGTAAGACCCATGGCCTTGCTTATATGGTTGAACACGATTCACCATCATAATTAAGTGTTTCAAACCTTCATTAAACCATATGAGGTTCTTTGATATCATGTGGCAAGCTTAACTTTGAAGTTTAGCCCAGTCTGGACACTGTTTGTGCAAGTTATGCAATTTTGTGCATATTTTGGGGTTTTCTACAATTTACTCATATAATGCAGTTTTTATTGAAATTTATCACATGATTTATGTTCCTTATATGTTTTCCTATAAGTCTTGATCTTGTTGGTCCACGGGGTGCCTATTTGTACCATGGTTTGGTGGTGTTACCCTTTTAGGGTAAGGGTTTTTGCTCTCATAGATGAGCTACCTTGAGAGGTCATCAACCGATGGTTCCCCTGGAAGTGTGACATTATGTGGTCATCAAGATGTGGTGACAACTGATGGTGATCTCTAGAGGTGGAAGGTCGATGGAGTTCTCTCTTAGGGTCTCTTGGATCAGTGCTTTGCTTGGAAGGGTTGGTCAATTGATGGTTTTCCAACTAGTGACCTAGGGTTTCAAGAACCGATGGTCACCAAGTGATGAAACCTGATGGTTAGTCTTGGGAGACAACATTTGATGACTTAAAAGACTTCCACAACTTATGTAGTTGCTTATTTCATGGCTGTGATAGTTATATGCCATGGACACATGGCAAACCTAGTAGGACACCTCAAGTTTCTCTTCTCCCTTATCCATAAGCTTTATATACCCTTCCTTTTGCACCCAAATGAACCTTTTGGATGCTTATCTCTTCCCTTCTATCTAGATCTTCTTCATCCCTTATTTGGTTATTAAGAGGGTGCCTAAGGTATAATAAGGTGGGAAGCCTCCTCGCAAAAGTGTCTAGAGCTTGGATCTGCTCTTCATTAGGGCTGGTGGAGCTTCCTTTGTGTGTTCTTGACCTAAGAAAGTAAGTTCCTCGTTCTCTTGTTCGTTTCTCTTGCTGCTCTACCTCCTCCTTCCTTATTCTAGGATAGTAACATGGTTTCTCATGGTAGAGCTTGCTCTAGAGCTTAAAGAATCTATCTTTCTTGCTTCCTTGACCTAGAGTTTACTTCCCTTGTGGAGCAAGAGCTAGCTTGGCCGAGTTCAGAGTGCTAGGGTTTCCTTCCTCCTTTTCTCAAGCCTTCTTGCTGTTCAAGCTTTTTTTTCTTCCTAGAGGCGAGTTATATAAACTTCCTCACATTTATTGCTTACTAATACCTTATAAGCTCATGTTCTTTCTTAAAAATGAAGCTCTCTATATAAAGAAGCTATCTTTGTAGGGAAATATAGCATCAGATAGGCAATGGAAATAAATTTTTTACTAACATATTTCCCATTAACTAGCATATCACGTCAATAACTATGCAATGGAAAGTATGGTTTCACAAAGATATACATGGTCTTAGAGCAAGTCCAACAACAATCCACATCGATGTAGATGCACACTCTATCTAGGATAGTGTCTATGCAACTCCTGGTTGCACTGTGAATCATGTGACTGCTCCTCCACGAACAATAGACTAGAACGTTGTCTTCTCCAATAGCTCCTCTCATCATGGACTCCTGGATGACTTTTTCCTCCTTAGTGATGGGAAATGGCCACCTCATCTCTAGAAAAGTCCACACGGACCAACTAGAACTCATGTCGTCCTGCTAGAACTGACAGGATGGAGTTGTCCCTCCCATTGGTATACTAGTCATCAACCTGCTCTCCCACAACAATGATCCTTAGTTGTTTCTTTCCCTTTCTATCCCTCCCTGGTCAGGTAACACTTGATTGGGCTCTCTTGGTTACCACAACAAGAGAGGACAATAATTGTCAGAGCAACTAATTTTCAATTATCTGTGTTGTACTCTAGGAATCCCCCAATACCCCTCTACCTATAGGTGAGGTTATGACCAGGGTTCCCAGTCTATGTGATAGTAGAAGGGAGCGGAAGATCTCAAAATTTCACAAAATTCTGGAAACTCTGCACCCTACAACACTCCAAAGAGTCATCTAGCACACCCAGACGAGCGTCTGGTGTGCGAAACGGTTGTCTCACACTATGAGACAATTGTCTGGCAGTTTCCCAGTCACATACGAAATTGAAAATTTAATTCCAATCAATATTACATATTTATTCCTGGAACCACAAGAATTATGGAATCAAAACAAGTTCGGGAAACTTCTAAATTTTTGATCGACCCAACCAAGCCATCTCACCAAGCGAGACACCCGTATGGTGAGTCGAGCCTAACCAATTGATTCATAGAGAAGAATTTAGTCAATTTGATTTCTCATTAGCCTAATGTCTCAAACATCTGTCTCAACTCTTGAGTTGGCCTTCTGGCACCCTGAATTGTCATCTCACCCTGTGAGATGGTCATCTGGCACTACAAACATCACAAACAACTATTTTGTTGCATGAGTTGAGTACCTAAACACTTTAGTAATCAATCCAATCATCATTCAAGATCAAACTCCTCTTCTAGATGAGTTTCTATGTGTGTGAACCTATAGGTCCCATATTATATTGGCAGTGAATGTCCATAACAGCTTATGATATCACAAGCAATGAGTGGTTCTAGTCACACATCATTGCTACCCAAGTAAATGGAAAGTTGGAGAACAACTTCATCCTACAATCTATGTATAGTTTTATAGTATTTGTATAATTCCTATGTCATTGAATCCAGATTGAACTTGAGGCATGGATCTTTCATCCTCTTCAACATTCAATCTATATTTTTTGCTACACCAGACTGTATGAGATATGTGTAAGCTCAATATTATATATTTACTCACACATGCATGGCCATGTATTTCTCAGTCTCACTAACTCAAGTGGCCTTGGATATCATACTCCCATAGGAGGGACAAGTCCCATCTCTATCACTCACAGTTAGTCCCCATGTGTTACAATCACCCAATCATCACCTTTATAACAACCCATGCTTCAGGATTGCATTTTATGATGTCAAATCATATTGAACGACATGTGACGAGTGCAGTGATTTCAGGTCTAAGAACCACAAACACCGCCATCACTATAAGATGTGATTCTAACTTACCTAGTTAAGGTTTCCATGTATCACTCTTATGGTGGGTCTGTCTGATACATTGTTCTCTAACGTGTATCTATCTACTTGGTTTGATATCAACATATCATGACTAATGATATTCCGTCATCAACCAACTCACACTTTGATCTTATGTGTTATCATTGTCTATTTACCTTCCACAATAATAACCGATCATGGACATAATAAGAATGCATATACTCTTAACATCTGTATGATCTCATTGTCTAGGTCCTCAACCTAAAGAGATATGTCATTGAGTAATATCATTCTCTAAACATTTATTATGTTATTTCATCATCTGAAAAATAAATAAATAATCCCAAAAAATAGAATAAATTGGAAGCTTGCCTTTATTAATAATCAAATCATTTACAAGTTATGCCATTATAATCATCATATGATTCTCTCTCTGGGCATACATACCAATAGACTCCCACTTGTACTTAGAGCCAATCACCACAAATCTTATTTTGAGTGACCTAACATGACAGTCATGTTTTTTCTATGAAAATGCCTTAGTCAAGGTTTAGCAACATTGTTCTCAGTTTGTACTTTTAAAATCTTTACATCTCCTCATTATACGATCTCTCGTAAGAGATGATATCGCCTTCATATATGGTTTGAGCGCTAATGCAATCCGGGATCCTTAGCTTATGTAATATCTTCATTGTTATCACAATATAGCTCAATTGTGTCGTTGATGCTAGTATGACCCCAAGTTTATAAATGAACTTCTTGATCCATATAGCCCCCTTTTTGCATTCAATGCAATAATATACTCTAACTTTGTTGTAGAATTGGCAGCTATCTCTTGCTTGGAACTCTTCCAACTTACAACTCCATTGTTTAGGCAAAACACAAATCTTGATTGCAATTTGTAATCATCTTTGTTAGTATGGAAGCATGCATCAGTGTAATCTCTTACCACCAATTCTTCCTCTCAGTCATAGACCAAGAACTGGTCCTTAATCCTTCTCAAGTACTTGAGCATGTTCTTCACGTCTATCCATGAACATCACTTGGATCTGATTGATATCTACTCATCATGCTCAGGGCATACAAGACGTCTGGATGGGTGCACAATATCACAAACACGATGGATCTAATTGCTGAGACATATGGAATCATACTCATGCGATCCCTTCTTCACAAGAATGGGAACATTAAGCTTTAGAGATGGTAACTCCATGTAGCATGGGCAAGTTTCCTCTATTTGAGTTCTCTATGTTGAACCTCTTCATCACTTTGTCGATGTAAGTGCTCTGACTTAGTCCAAGAAGCCTTCTTGATCTATCTCTATAGATCTTTATCGCCAAGATGTAGGATGCTTCTCCCAAGTCTTTCATAGAGAATGTATTTCCTAGCCATGTCTTCACCTTTTGTGAAGTAGAGACGTCATTCCCCATCAATAGTATGTCATCTACATACAATATGAGGAATACTACCATGCTCCCACTAACCTTCTTGTACACACAAGGTTCATCTTCATTTTGAACAAAGCATAATCTCTTTGACTGTCACATCAAAATGAAGATTCCAGCTCAGAGATTCTTGTTTGAATCCATATATTGGCCTTTGTAGCTTACAAACATTATTTGCAAACATTGGATTGATAAAACCCTCAGGTTGTGTCATATACACATCCTCAAGAAGATTCTCATTATGAAATGTAGTTTTAACATCCATTTGCCAAATCTCATAGTCATGATAAGCTACAATAGCAAGCATTATCCTAATGGACTTAACCATGGCCACTGGAGAAAAGGTTTCATCATAGTCAACACCTTGAACTTGTCTGAAACCCTTTGCAACCAATCTTCCTTTATAGGTTTGAACTTTTCCATCCATGTCGGACTTCTTATTGAAGACCCATTTGCACCTTATGAATTTTACCCCTTTAGGTGGATCCACCAAGTTCCATACCTTGTTGGAATATATAGATTCCATCTCAGATCTCATGTATTCAAGCCATTTCTCAGATTTTGGTCCCTCAATAGCATTTTCATAGGTAATTGGCCCATCATCTATGACCAATTCACTACCTTCCTGAGTCACATGATATCCATATCTCTCAAGTTCAAGGTGTGTCCTATTATATCTATGAGGTTCCTATGTGACTTGAGGAATTTGAGATTCCACACTCTTCGTTCCTCTTATACATCTATCAGTTTAATGATCTCTTATTGGTCTCGAACCTCTTCAAATTCAACTTGCCTCCCACTGATTCCTTTGGAAAAAAATCCATTTTCTAGGAATACATCATTTCTAGCAACAAATATTTTGTTGTCAATTGGTTGGTATAAGTAGTATCTTCTTGTATCTTTGGGATATCCAATAAAATAACATTTATTAGACTTAGGGTCAATCATTTTAGGAAACATTTTCCTAACATAAGCTTCACATCCCCAAATCTTCATAACATACAGATCGAGACGTTTCCCATGCCATATTTTATATGATGTCTTTTGAACCGACTTATATGGTACTCGGTTAAGCATAAATGTGGTGGTTTCAAGAGCATACCCCCGGAAGGAAGTTGGAAGATAAGAAAAACTCATCATTCATCACACAATATCCAGTAATGTGTGATTTCTTCTTTCTGACACAACATTATGCTATGGAGTTCCATGTGGGGTCCATTGTGACACAATAACATGATCTCTTAGTGTTGGATCTGTGGCTCTAGAAGTGGGGTGAATAGATCTTCAAAAATATTCACAAGATAGATTAGACTTTCAAATTATATCAAACAAAACCAATAGCTTAAGTGTAATTTGAATCCTAACTAACAAGCATAGCAAGGATGAGAGAAAATGGAACAAGCACTTGACAAGGTCGTTTAGAGTGGTTCCACTCTCCAAACTAGGAGAGAGTCAGTCCACTACCTAGAAAGGTCAACCTCTAGGACATTGCAAGTTCTTTCCTCTATATATACACCAATAAGAGTTACACCACAAGCCACCAAAGCACTTACCTATCCAATACAAAGAGTCTTCCACCTTACCAAGGACTTACCCACTTTGCAAGAGTCTTCCACCTTCTTCCAAGGACTTACCTGTTGGATCCTAGATGAGTCATTAGATTCTCTAGAGGGGGGGTGAATAGAGTTGAATGCACTTAAACAAAATTCATTAGACCTTCAAGATATATCACAAGATAAGGTTACTAAATAGGAAATTTGTGTGCAACTAAAACATGCATAGAAAGGGAGAGAGAGATTGAGCAAACACAAGTAGACAAGATATATAGAGTGGTTTCACACTTCAAACTAGAAGTATGTCAGTCCACTTACCTAGAGAGGTCAATCTCTAGGATTTCCTAACCATTGCATTCTTATATTCATTCATAAGACTTACAATACATGACCAAACAAAGGACTTACCTATCCAATACAAAGAGTCTTCAACCTTACGAATGACTTACCCACTTTGCAAGGAGTCTTCTACCTTCTTCCAAGGACTTACCTACTCTTGCACAAGTCTTCAACCTTGTAGGAATTACCTACTCTTCTTGGATCTTCTGCCTTTGACTTCACCTTCACTCGGAGAAGCTTCCACCAAGGATTTACCCACTTGAGCAAGGAGTCTTCTGCCTTCACCAAGGGCTTACCCACTCTAGCTCCAAGTCTTCAGCCTTGATCTGCACCAAGGGATGCCTTCCCTTGTTGTTCTTCACCTCTCTTAGCTAAGAGAGAGAACCTTCATCTTCATGATTGAAATGAGAGATGGGGAGGTGGTGGAAGTGAGAGCCTCACAAGATATACATGTATGACTAGCTCTCTTACAAATATCCTACTCACTCTAATGGATGTAGCAAGTGATTAAGCTTAGAGAGAGAGAGGAGGCTGTAGGAAGCACTCAACTATAGAATAGGAACCTCATATAGAGTTTTGCAATGAATGCTCAACCTTGGAATGAAGCCCAAGGGGTCCTATTTATAGCTGGAGATGCCTCTTAGCCTTTGGGAACACTTGAGAATGAAAACTAGCCGTTTTGTGGCTTGCAATGGATATATTTTCACATGTTGCAACTCCACAATGGTTAGAAGCACTTTTCTGCACATTTCCGTACAGTGCAATCAGTCGATTTTCTATAAGGGTAACTCGACCGATAGAGTAAAAGACACAACCGATATTCAGACCATCGGTCATGTTTGTCCTGGGGAAACTCGACCGACCAATGGAAATCGAATTGGTCTGGTACTCCATTTGTCAAGTTCTGTGTAGTGTAAACTCGACTGATCAAAAGTCATTTTCAAGATCCAATCTGGATCGATCAAGTTTGCACCTCACAGAACTCGACCGATGAATAGCTTGATGTGAATTTTAGAAAATGGCTTTTGAGTTCTGAAACATTCGATATAAGTGCTCCTGATTTTTTTCAAGCTTAATTACAAGTCAAACAATCATTACAAGTGATTTACAACATGATTCTAATGGATTTACATCATATTACAAAAACGTGCACTTGTATTGACTTTGACTTGTCTTTTCTCCAATTTGATATGCACAAGTTAGGGCATTTGGAGTGTGTCTATACCTAATCTGAAATCACTCAAGTAGAAGCATTAGACATCAATATGTGGAATGGTTAGTCATCATCAAAACATGGGTTTAGTCAATTTAGATGTGAGTCAACATTGACCTAATTGACCTTGAGTCAACATTCTCCCCCGTTTTGAAGATGACAAACCATTCCATAAATGTATTGAAAGCTTTTAAGTAAAATCATACCTTTGGAGAAACCTAGGGGTTTCAATAGGATTGAGCTCATATGATCCCCCTCAATTGATGTGCATGGAGTTCTCATACTCCCCCTCAATTGATGCTATTTCTCCTGCATGGTTATCTTTCATAACATTTATAGAATATTATGTCTTCTACTCATATATGTTCTACACATATATGTCTTCTCCCATTTACGTACTCCCATTTACATGGACATACTTCTCCTCTTCATGTAAGACATGCATTCTTCCTCTTTTAAAAGAAGACATACCTTTCTCCCCCTTTGTCATTTCAAAAAGTGGAGTTATGAAGAAATAATAAACATCACGTGTTAAAGAGAAAGGAGATAACACAATATATATATATATATATATATATATATATAAGGAGAGTAGAAGAGCATAGATAGGGGCTTGTCCAAGCATAGAAAGAAAAGCAAGTTAAAGAATATACTTGAACAACCCTAAAAAATGCAAGATAAGGTGTTGTAGCAAAATAATAAATCGTAATTTTGACCCTCAAGATGATAGAATTTGCCCAAAAAGTGTCAAGGCTCATGGAAAAGCGACGAGCCTTGCTCAGAAGGTCATTTATGCATGAAAAACACTAGTCTTGCACCAAAACCTGAAACTGGAGCAAAATCTGCATAAAATCCAAAAATACTCCAATTTCTACATATAATGTAGATCTATGTATCCTGCATCACAATGAGCAACTCAATATAGTAGATATGCAATTCAAGGAACAAGCTTGAGCATGTATGAGACAAGATACAAGCATAGCATATATATGAGAAAATATGTCAATTATAAACAAGGTTAGAACTACATGTATATGGACTACTAGTAGATGATATCACAAGTTAGGACTACTAGTAGGATCTAGATCATAGCAAGAGATACCAACGGATACACAAGATCAAGAAAGCTATGAGTAGATGTAGAGATATATCCAAACAAAGAGATATGCAATTTTAGAAGCATGAAAGGATATAACTCACATACAAATTTGCATCATTACCAAAAGATGATTACCGCTAAGAACCTCAAGGTTGTATCAAAATAAGATATACACCTATATAGATGTAGCAAGTTAGAGAAAAATGGAAGCAATTTAAGACACAACCAAGAGACCCAAAGTGATCATCATCAAAACCTACAAGACTACTCAAAGCAAGTAATTGCAAGATATAGATATACCAATTTAGAGCAATTTGAAAGATAGAGTTGTGAGCAAGATAGGAAAATTAGAACATGGAAATATGAATATATAAATGTACCAAATGAGAGTGCCAAAGAATAAGGCTATTGGTTGATAAAATCTAGTTGAGAGGGAAATTCTCATTCAATAAGCCAAATGTATATTCTGTGCACAGTGTTACGGGTCGAGTTCTGTGCATTGACAACTCGACCGATAACAGCTGTTGGCAACACTCATAGGTACATATCGGTCGAGTTTCAAACAGGACAAACTCGACCAACAGACCAGCTATAAAAAACCACTTATATTTCATAAAAACATATTTAAAGGCATGCTAAAAATACAAACCATATCCAAACATGTCTAAGCAAGTTAGTGATGCACTATAGGATCATTAGAAATAGTTTTTGAGCAAGAGTGTGAAGAGAAACACCAAATACCAATTTTGACACAAAAACCATATGCATAGTGCACACTAACTTGACAAAAATAAGTTATAAATGGTTATAAACAATAAAACCTTTACCTTTGTTCTTACCATTCCTTTTCCACTTGTTGTCACCCTCTACACATCTCACCTTTCTTCTTTCATGTGGATTGAGAAGTCAATTTGCAATTCAATAGCTCAAGTCAATCCATTTGCAAGTACCTACAAGAAGAAAGATGAAATGGTCCCCAATCATGTTTTTGGGTCCGGAGGGGTTAGTTTAGCAACCCAAGTCCGATTGCTCTTGGGTGCTTTCCTAAAAGGACAACAAGTAGAATAATGACCAATTTCATTGCAATAGTTGCATGTGCCCATAGTCTTCGAACTAGAGGATTATCCATGGAATATTGGAGGTCCTTTATCGTTGTTGTTCCCTTGACTACTATCATACCCTAAACCATGTCTACCAATTTTTTCAGTAGTATGGTGTAGGATTCCATTAAGACTCTTTTTACCAACTAAGAATCTTTGCAAAGAGGATCTCAAACTATCATTATCATGCTTAAGAGAAGCAATAGTAGAAGACAAATTATTGATATTATCTCTAGCATGCAAAAGAACATTTTCTAAGCAAGGAGCTTTAGTTAAATAAGAATCTCTATTAGTATGAAGAGCAGCAACATCATTCTCTCTACTAGTAGAATTAGAACAAGATTCATGCACATTGATTTTAGCAAGCAAGGAGGCATTTTTTGTTTCTAATTCTTGCAAAACAAAATATTTGTCCTTGTTTTCAGATTTAAGAACATCAATATCATGAATGAGAGAATTAACAATTAAAGTATGCTCTTCATTAGAACTAGGAATGAGAGGTTGAGCTTCTAGAAATCTAATCTTATCAAGCAAAACTAGCATTTTCAAGTTTAAGAGAGTCTACTTGGCTAAGACAAGCATTTTTATCATCAAGCAAGCAAGAATTAGCATGTTTGAGATCATTTAATTCTACATGAAAATTATCAACAATTCTAGCAAGCTTTTTCCTTTTCCTTTTAGAAGACTTAAGAGAGGCACAAGTATCATGAATAACAACAATCAAGGATTCTTTATCTAAAGAGTTTAGATTTACCTCACTTGAGTCCTTACTTGATGCTATAAGAGCAAAATGGCATTCTCCTTCATCACTAGAGCTTGAGCTTGATCCTTGAGTTGAATCTTCACTTGAGCTTGAGTCGGAGGAGCCACTTGAGCTTGAGTGCCCTTTCTCCTTCTTCTTGTGAAGAGGGGTCTTTTTGCCTTGTGGGCAATCTTCCTTGTAGTGACCCTTCTTTCCACATGTGAAGCACCAGATGGATGATGAATTGCCTTTATAGAATCTACCCTTGAAGTACATGGCATCTTCTTCGACTTGAGAGGATGGAGAAGCTTGACCAACAATAGCCTTGATTTAAGCTTTGATTCCAGCCTTCTTCATTCTCTTGAGTTCTTTCTCCTATTGTCTTTCTACATCCTCCCTCTTATCAAGTGTAGCTTCATGTGCTTGTAGATTTCCAATGAGCTCTTCAATATGAATATCCCTAAGAGACCTTGGTTCTTAAATGGAAGTCACCTTGGGTTCCCACCTCTTGGGAAGAGTTCTAAGGATCTTTGAGTTGATCTCTCCACTAGACATATGGTGACCTAGAACAACAAGACCATTCACAATGGTGTTGAGCCTTGAGTACATGTTGGCTATCCTCTCCTCCTTTCCCATCTTGAAGTTCTCAAGTAGCCCTTTGAGCATGTAGACTTTGCTTTCTTTCAGTTGATATGTCCCTTCATAAGTGATGCATAGCTTTCTCCATAATTCATAGGCTGTTTCACATGAAGAAATTCGGTTGAACTCAGTGGGGGTCATGGAGGCATAGAGGATGTGCATGGCTCTAGTATTCAAGGTTGCTTTCTTCAAGGTAGCTTCATCCCATTCTTCAATCTTTGTGTTTGGTAGCATGTATGAACTGTTCACCATTTTCCACATCTCAAGACTTGATCCTTGGATGTAGAATTGAAGCCTTCTTCTCCAATAGAGGAAATTGCTCCCATCAAAGATTGGTAGGCTGATCAAGTATCTCCCTCTTGGGTAGTCTCCCATCTTCTCCTACTTATAGAAGTATGCTTGGAGAAGCCCGCTCTGATACCAATTGTTGGATCCTAGATGGGTGGTTAGATGCTCTAGAGGGGGGGGGTGAATAGAGCTGAATGCACTTAAACAAAATTCGTTAGACCTTCAAGATATATCACAAGATACGGTTGCTAAATAGGAAACTTGTGTCAACTAAAACATGCATATCAAGGGAGAGAGAGATTGAGAAAACACAAGTAGACAAGCTATTTAGAGTGGTTCCACACTTAAAACTAGAAGTATGTTAGTCCAGTTACCTAGAGAGGTCAACCTCTAGGATGTCCTAACCATTGCATTCTTATATTCATTCATAAGACTTACAATACATGACTAAATAAAGAACCTACCTATCCAATACAAAGGGTCTTCAACCTTACCAAGGACTTACCCACTTTGCAAGGAGTCTTCCGCCTTCTTCCAAGGACTTACATACTCTTGTACAAGTCCTCAGCCTTGTATCAATTGCCCACTCTTCTTGGATCTTCTGCCTTTGACTTGACCTTCACTCAGAGAAGCTTCCACCAAGGACTTACCCGCTTGAGCAAGGAGTCTTCTGCCTTCACCAAGGGCTTACCCACTCTAGCTCCAAGTCATCAACCTTGATCTGCACCAAGGGACGCCTTCCCTTGTTCTTCTTCACCTCTCTTAGCTAAGAGAGAGAACCTTCATCTTCATTATTGAATGAGAGATGGGGAGGTGGTGGAAGTGAGAGCCTCACAAGATATACATGTAGGACTAGCTCTCTTACAAATCTCCTACTCACTCTAATGGATGTAGAAAGTGATTAATCTTAGAGAGAGAGAGGAGGTTGTAGGAAGCACTCAACTATAGAATAGGAACCTCATATAGAGTTTTGCAATGAATGCTCAACCTTGGAATGAATCCCAAGAGGTCCTATTTATAGTTGGGGATGCCTCTTAGCCTTTGGGAACACTTGAGAATGAAAACTAGCCATTTTGTGGCTTGTAACGAATATATTTTCACTTGTTGCAACTCCACAATGGCTAGAAGAACTTTTATGTACTTTTTTGTATAGTGCAATCAGTCGAGTTTCTATAAGGGTAACTCGAACGATAGAGTAAAAGACACAACTGATATTCAGACCATCGGTCGAGTTTGTCCTGGGAAAACTCGACTGACCAATGAAAATTGAATTGGTCTGGTACTCCATCGGTCGAGTTCTGTGTAGTATAAACTCGACCGATCAAAATTCATTTTCAAGATCCAATCAGGATCGTTCGAGTTTGCACCTCATATAACTCGACCGATGAACAACCTGATGTGAATTTTAGAAAATGGCTTTTGAGTGCTTAAACATTCGATCTAAGTGCTCTTGATTTATTTCAAGCTTAATTACAAGTCATACAATCATTAAAAGTGATTTACAACATGATTCTAATTGATTTACATCATATTACAAAAATGTGCACCTATATTGACTTTGACTTGTCTTTTCTCCAATTTGATATGCGCAAGTTAGGGCATTTGGAGTGTGTCTATACCTAATCTGAAATCACTCAAGTAGAAGCATTAGACACCAATATGTGGAATGGTTAGTCATCATCAAAACACGGGTTTAGTCAATTTAGATGTGAGTGAACATTGACCTAATTGACCTTGAGTCAACATTACCTACTCTTACATAAGTCTTCAGCCTTCAAGGGATTACCCACTCTTCTTGGATATTCAGTCTTTGCCTTCTCCTTCACCTGGAGAAGATGCTCACCTCTTCTTCAACCTTGAAGATGAACAACAACATCTCCACCTTCACTCAGAGTAGCTTGCTTCACCTTTTCTTCATGGAGGAAAGGGGTAGGGAAGATGGAATGGAATGAGATCTTTACAATAACAATGATGTATCTCTCTTACAATTGTCCTATCTCACTCATAGTCATGAAATGAAGTGTAAACTAGAGAGACAAAGGGGTTCAAGGAGATCCAACACAGCAAACTATTGCAAGGACTTAGAATTGAATGAATGAGAAAACTTGGAATGAACTCCAAGGGGTCCTATTTATAGCTGGGGATGTTCCCTTGAGTATGGGATCACGTAAGGGTGAAATATAGCCATTTTCCAAGTTTCTACGAATCTATTCTCACTCAAAACAACTCATTAATGCTTATAATCACTTTTTATGCAGTTTTCATATAGTACATTCAGTTGAGTTTCAATAAAGGTAACTCGACCAATCCACTAAATGACAAAGCCAACTTTTAAACTATCGATCGAGTTTATTCTGGGAAACTCGACCGATGTGCTAAAATTAGTTTTGCTCAGTGAGTCAGTTAGTCGAGTTCTGTGAGTGTGCAACTCGACCAATTGGTCATCTTCCAAAAATCCATCATTGGATCGGTCGAGTTTCCAACTCGACCGATAAACAACCTGTGACAAATTTTCTAAATTGACATTTGAGTGATTAAACCTTGGAATTAAGTGTCCCTGATTTTTTCTCATCTTAGTTACAAGTTATATCATCAATACAAGTGATTACAAAAATCAACTAAGGTCATTTGGGGTGATTTCCCAAAACACACACTTGCATTGCTTTTGACTTGAACTTAAACGAGCTAGGGCTTGTGTGATTTATCTTTTTCAGGAACGTAAATCCTGAAATCAATCTTGAACAAACATATTAGATACAGAGGAATGGAATGGTTAAGTCATTATCAAAATATGGGCAATGTATGACTCTAAAATCAACATTCTCCCCCTTTTGACAATGACAAACCATTCCTCAATCATATTGAAAAGGATATTAAAGTTATACCTTTGCCTTGTGAATTGCAAGGGGATTCAGGATTTGAACAATGTGAATTGCCCCTCCTCAATGTATGCTTACTCTTGCCTGCATAGTTAGTCTATCTATACAATGCAATGTGACATATATATACTATATGGTCCTTTAGCAAGTCACATGTTAAAGCATATAATGAACATGAAAAGGATCACATAAGCAATAAAAACAACATGGTTGAGCTTCAAAACATTTAACTTCTCTCCCCCTTTTTCATTATCAAAAAGGAAGGGGGGTACAAGAGCACATAAAAAAGTCTTATCCAAGCACAACCAAACATACATCCAGAACATGCAATCTCAAAGTATACACCAAACAGAGATGAGAGAAACAAACAAGATAAGTCATAATCAAAATATGGTAAATCATGGCACAACTCATGAGATAAACATCATTATTCAAGGGTAACACCACTATTCCCTTACCAGGGTTAGGGTTTCCCATTTCTCATTAATTAGGATTTCATGATCACATTATTTGTCCAACCCTTAATTCATTATTCCATGCCTCTGGGCATTCAAGGATATCATATTTGATTATTCCAGAACATTACTTTCATCATATATCATTAATGATCATCAACTCAAGGTATGAGTTCATTTATCATCCTCATCAAGGTATGACTATATCATACTCATCATTTGGGCTTATCCCCATTCTCAAGATACATTATTTAACACTCATCAAAGTGCAACAACTCAGTACATTTCATTGTAATAGTTTCATAACACACTTCATATGTTTCTTACCCAATTACATTGGATTTGGAGTATATAAAGGTATATAAACCCTGGGGTTCTGAATGTGATAACTATCATATCTTGATGTATCACTTTCTCATCATTTCAAACTCTCTGATTTAACCAACTTATCTTGTATTAAGGTATTTCCCTCTTAATACATTCCATTACTAAACTCTCACCTTTAGCATATAATACATAGGCCACACATTAGAATTGTCCAACTATATTTAATGATATGGACTTGTCAAATGGTAAAGACATTGCTTACAATTAGGTTGCATATAATCAACCACATGAAATGTTTCACGTTTATAAGGTCATTCCTTCTATCTCATCATTAGGGTTTCCTTATACCCTTACTTAAAATTAGAATTATGTTTCATTTTCATATTGCCCAGGATTAGGGCTTTATGAATAATGACTTACATAAGAGTCTCATATTCCTTCACCCTTCTTAGGGCCTCTCACCACAACATAACATTAGAACATCATGTGTTGTTAATTCTTAATCAGGGTTTCTCATGGAATCACCCGTAACTAGGGTTTCACATGGATTAACCCTCAATTAGGGTTTCTCATGGAATCACCCTCAACTAGGGTTTCACATGGATTCACCCTCAATTAGGGTTTCTCATGGAATCACCCTCAACTAGAGTTTCACATGGAATCACCCTCCACTAGGGTTTTACATGTCATTACATGACATCACCCTATATTTGATTCTCATATCACATCACCACATCAATGTTCCATATACCTCATTCTAACTTAGGGTTTCTCATAACATAACCCTAGAATAGGATTTCACATGGAATCATCCTTAATTAAGATTTCCACTATAGTCACCCACAATTTGGGTATACAATTCATCTCCAATAGGATGTCATTCAATTATCCATAATTAGAGATTCACTATTCATCCCAATTAGGGTTTTACATCTCATTTCCCTAAATTGGAGTTTCACACATCACTGCCCTGGATTAGGGTTACATCCTCACCCTGGGTTAGGATTACATTTACAATTGCCCTCAATTAGGGTTAAAACTCAATAGACCTGTCAATTAGGGTTTATGTTCATGATTAGGGTTTCATGATCTCTCTACCTAAGGATCATACCCTTAAACACCACATGAATCATATTCATGTATGAATTCATGTTAACATCCTCTCAACTTGATTAGGTCATATCAACCCTTCAATCAAGTACATACAACTATGATTAACATAGTGTACCAAGTCATTGATCCTATAAGCAATTAGGGTTCATCCCTTAATTGGCATTAATCAGTTAGGTACTATTAGGGTTTCAACCTTTGTACCTTAATTAATTATCATTACTAATCATCATTGGGTCAATGGATCATTCATCATCTTTATTTCTCAAGAGATTCAATCACATTCGACCTTCATTTCATAAGGTATCCAATTGAATTGACCAATTGAATCTTCAATTAGAATAGGTGTCCAGGTGGATTAACCAATTGAATCCTCAATCAACATTGACTACTTGAGCCCCAAACGGTCTTGGTCTTTCAAAGTTCAAATGGTTTGAAACCATTTGGTAAATTTGCACCCTCAAGATCGTTTGCTAAAGTAGTATGTGAAGATCGTTTGCCCAAGTTTGAATTTTGAAACCGCATGGGCACAAACGGTTTGGGATCGTTTGGTCCCAAACGGTCTTGAGACCTTTTGGTCCAAACCTCCTCAAAACCGCATGGACCAAATATGGTCTCAACCAATTGAATTGGATTAGGATTTCCAATGTTGATTCCTTCAATCATTGAATTCATGGAACCAGTCATCAATTGGACCTATCCTCATTCTTCAATTGAGTTTAATAGGTCAACCTTCAACTGATTTGACCCTCAGTTGATTATCAATTAGGGCTTGAGTCAATTGAATTAGGGTTGGGAATCGATAATCCTTCAACACTAATCAATGCAAGATTAGTTACTTTGAAACCATTGAACCATCATCCAAATTGAACATGACCTGACCCCAAACGGTCTTGAGGTCATTTGGATGACCACCAAACAGTCTTGAGACTGTTTGCCCATGACATCATCAAAATCCAAGTCAACCAAATAGGGTTTGGATCATTGGATTGATCACCAAATCAGCAATTGATTGCACTCCAACTTAGTATCTTTGGATCTTCAATTGCTTAACCATACTCAACCCTAGACATCCAAACAGTCTTGGGTGACCTCCAAATGTTCTTGAGACCGTTTGGCTCATCCAACCCTTGGATTATAGTGAAAAATCATTAGGGTTTGAGCTATTGAGTTGATCATCAAATCAACACTTAATTGCAAAGTGATTTGGTACCTTTAGACCTTCAATTGGTCAACCATGCTTAACCCTAGACTTCAAAACGGTCTTGGGTGATCCCCAAACGGTCTTGAGACCGTTTTGGTGATCCTGAAACAGTTTTGAAACCGTTTGGGCTAATCAACCCAAAATGTCCAATAGATCAAGTTGAAAATCAGCACTTAATCCAATTACGGTTTGCCTACTTGATTAGCCTTCAAATCATGATTGCTTTGGAATTAATTAACCAAATTTAGTGGGTCATCAACCAACATAATTAGGAACAGGATTATCAAACGTTCAACCCTTGGTCAACTCCCCCAAATGGTTTTGAAACCATTTGGTCTTATGCAGTTTAATAAAACTGTTTGCTTCTAAATGGTTTGAAACCGTTTTCTCCCAAACGGTTTGGGAAACCATTTGAGTATCCCAAACAAGATCGTTTTCCTTATATATTTAGAGAGGTGTATTCTTATCATATTCAATCTCTGCTCTCATGAAACCTGCTGTGGTTTCCATGGTAATTGCATCCATCAACCAAATCAATTATTGTAAAAGTAGAAAAGATCATTACTTGGTATGGAATTGAATGCAATAACAAAATCAAGGGTTCAAGTTATAAAACCCACCTCAAATTGAGCTCCAAAGCTCCATGTCCATGGAAAAAATGGTGGATGCAACTCCTTTCACCATCCCAAGGCTCGTCCTCAAGGTTTGAGTGAAAAGGAATGGTTAGAATTGAAGAGGAGATCGAAATAGGAAGAAATCATGCATTGATTTGTGATTTCCACCATGAAATCGTGATGAACCAAGGTCAAGAAGCTTACCAACAGGTTGGGGGTCATCCTCGTGACCCTCCCAAGCTCCCTTGGTCGTTCCCCAAGCAAGGAGAAGAAATGGGGTCGAAAAAGCCTTACATTTGGCTTGTAAAAGGTTCTTTTATAAAAATTCAATGAGAGAGAATGTACTTTACAAAAATCCAATTAATCCCAAAATGTGGCCGCCTCTTCCCCCTAATCTTCCTTAGGGACGAGGATATCTTGTTTTCCTCTTATTCCTCTCAATTATCCATGATTTAAAGAAAAGCAAATCAAGCACCTTAAATCATTTTATATTAATATCCATATGTGAGTGGCTATTTCTTTTTCTTATAAAATTGTGTGTGAGTTATCCACTCCCTTGGATATTTTCGTGGTCCTTGCAAGGATCAAGGACGTCACACACACATCTGAATCCAACCATTTTAATTTTGGTTGAATCCCCTTTTTATTAATACATTTATTTTTGCCCTAAATCGAATTAGGGTTTCAATTAGGATTAAATCTTGATTATTTTGATATCAAGATTCTCTCTCCTCCAACTTAATTCACGTGAGGCGCCCCTCTCATTTTCTTTGATCTACATGATGTCAAGAAACATTAGGGACCTTATTGAAGTGATAATTTGCATATTGAACCCTAGGTTTTGGGTAAATTTCACATTACACCAAAACTAGGTTCTAATGTACAAGGTTTGCTTTACAAGCTTAATCTTGGTGCCCAAGCTTGTGAAAACCATACCACTATATCATATTCATTCTTATGATTTCTCAACATCAGAGGAGCATCTTTTCATGATACATTTGCAATTTAACCCCTCAACTTGGGTAATTTGCACTTCATTCCAAAACAAGCAAACATTGCTTCGACATTGTTCAAAAAGGACTAGAATTGCAACATAGGTTCCTCTTGAGGCCTAATTACTTTCTTAATCAAAACACCTAGGGTTAGAGTATAACCCAGGTCAGGGATGTTACAGTTGACGCTCATGACCAATTATTAAGGTAGGAAACATCTACGAATTGCATCTTATGCAAAAATTCTTGGATAGATGATATGTGAAACTCCTTAACATAATCATATGTATGATTCTGGGCTTATACTTTCTAATAATCACAAGTTAAGCTTGACCCAATAGCAAACATAATAATAATGCACTCTATTTGGACGACCCATATTATTACCATCACACTTCCATGTGATCTTGGTTGATCAAGATTTCCATGTGTGATGCTAATGGCAAGCATCTTAAACTTAATATTGTATTTAGGGAGTTTGTATAATACATATACATGAACCAATCACCACATATATAGTACATATCATATACATGCTATAACCCACAACCAAAACATGTAATAAACAAAATGTGATGGTTATGGCCAGCCTAATTTAGTTCCTTGGAGCCATAAGTAATTACCAAAATTTAGGTCTACATCTATGTAGAAACTTGTTGTTGATGAAGATTCATGCTTGTCAATCCGGGTTGACTGATTCAACCTTTGAACCGGTGGCTCTCCTCTTGGTCAGTCGGTTGGTCTTCTCTAGTCGATCGTCTGGCTCCTCAAAACAACCAGTTGGTTGTCATGTAGTCGATTGTTTGGCTTCTCTAAATGGTCAATACATCTTGTTCTTTAGGTTCCTAGTTGGCTTGCAAGTTGATTTCCTCGACCCCTCTACACGGTCGTCTCAGCCTCACCATCTGGTTGCCTCAGCTTCTTTGTGCGTTCGGTAGGCATTGTTTTTATTCATTAAAACACGAAAGTAAACTATCCTACTTTTACATAATAATTGAGAAACCTCAAGTTACATTCAAGGGGAGAAAAGGAAATAATAATTTTACATTGGGAATATGAGAGAGAGGCTCGATTCACAGACCAAGATAATCGAGATAAACCAACCACATAACCATTCATAGAAAATAGGGGTTATTGGACATAACCTTGCTACCCATCCACCATCAAAAATCTCTTTTATAGAGACACATTTAATTTTCATATATATATATGCTATCATATATATATATATATATATATATATATATATATATATATATATATATATATATATATATATATATATATATATATATATATGCTATCATATATATATACATACATTTGAGTTCTTATGTGGTGATTAGTCGAGCGTGCACATCAACTAGCTTAAATATTCACATCGCATGTAATAAATAAATATGGTAAAATAAAAAATATGATCATATCAATTAACCCAAAGCATAATTAATTGATGCGGCTCTGATACCACTATTGGAAAATACGACATCATATAGGCAGCGGAAACAAAAATTGTACTGATATATTTCCTATTAACCAGCAGATCATGTCAATAACTATGCAATGAAAAGGATGGTTTCATGAAAATATACCATGTCTTGGAGCAAGTCCAACAACAATCTTCATCAATGTAGATGTGCACTCTATCTAGGATGGTGTCTGTGTAGATCCTGGTTGCACTCAGACTCGACTGACTTGCTTCTCCACGGACACCAGACTCGAACATCATCCTCTACGGTAGTTGCTCTCATCACAGACTACTCGCTGACATCCTCCTCCTTAGCAATAGACAAAATCCACCTTGCCTCCAGAGAAGTTCTCATGGACCAACTAGAATTCTTATCATTCTACTAGAATGGACAAGATGGAGATGTCCATCCTATTGGTGTACTAGTCACCAACCCACTCTCCCACAACAATGATCCTCAGTTGTTTCTCTCCCTTTCTATCCCTCCCTAGGACTTTCTTGGGCTCTCATGGTTTCCACAACTAGAGAGGAAAAAAATTGAGGAACTGATTTCAATTGTCTGTGTTGTGCTCTAGGAAGCCCCCTATACCCCTCTATTTATAGGCGGGGTTAGGGCCAGGTTTCTTAATCTTACAAGAGTGGAAGGGACTGGAGGATCTCGAATTTTTGCAATAGGTCTGGAAGTTTCATAACTTGTGGAAGCCAAACCAATCATATGGCATGCAATACGGTCGTTTGTCTACCCAAAATGGTCATTTTTCAATGTTTCCCAACCACACATGAATTGCCAATCTGAATCTTGTTAATGCTCAACATGACGTCAGTAGTAATCCTTGATGTAATAAAATTTCTCCACAAATTGTTCATCTCACTCTCGCGAGATGGCCATCTCATGACCAAGAGACGGTCGCTCATAAAAGCGAAACAATCATCTAGCTTCACAATTCAGGCAGAATTTAGTCAATTTAGTTCTAATCAACCTGGCACTCCAAGCGACAGTCTCAACACTTGAACTAATCATTTGGCAGTCTAGTTATCTGATTTTTTGTGTGAATTGAGTACCTAAATACTTTAGTAATCAATTCAATTATCATTCAAGATTAAACTCCTCTTCTAGATGAGTTCCTATGTGTGCGACCTTATAGGTCACATATTACATTGGCAATAAATGTCCATAACAACTTATGACATCACAAGCAATGAGCAGTGCCTAGTCACACATCATTGCTACCCAAGTAAATGGAAAGTTGGAGAACAACTTCAACCTACAATCTCTGTCTGCTGTTATAATGTTTGTATAGTTCCTTTGTCAGTGATATCTGGATTGAACTTGAGGCATGCATCTGTCATCCTCTTCAACATTCAATATATGTTTCTTGCTATAGCTGATTGTAGGTGATATGTGTAAGATCAATATCATATATTCACTCACATGTACATGACCATGTATTTCTTAGTCTCACAAACTTAAGTGGCCTTCAATATTAGACTCCTATAGTAGGTATAAATCCGATTTGAATACTCACAGTCAGTCCCCATGTGCCACACTCACCCAATCATCACCTTTATAATAATCCATGTTTCAATATTGTGTTTGATGATGTCAAAGCGTACTGAACGACATGTGATGAGTGTAGTGATTTCAGGTCTAAGAACCACAAACACCACCATCACTATAAGAGGTCATCCTCACTTACCTCATTATGGTTTCCATGTATCACTCTTATGCTTGGTTTGTCTGATACACTATTCTCTAACATGTATCTGTGTGCTTGGTTTGATATCACCATATCATAACTAATGAGATTATATCATTAACCAACTCACACACTGATCTTATGTGTTATTGATATCTATTTACCTCCCACAATAACAACCAATCAAGGACATGACAAAAATGTATATACTCACATTTGTATGATCTCATTCTTCAGGTCCTCAACCTGAAGACATGTGTCATTGAGTAATATCATTCTCTAAACATTTATTATGTTATTTCATTATCTCAAAAATTGAACAAACAGAGTAAATAGGAAGCTTTCCTTTATTAATAATCAAATCATTTACAAGTTATGCCACTACAATCATCATATGACTGGCTCTCTGGGCATACATACCAAAATATACATGTTTCTATCAGAAGATATAGCACATGTTTGCATTGTGAAAGGCTGACGCCATAAGACAATCTGGAAACTTCAATTCCTAAGAAGTATATGATTTAACCAGATTTTTAGTAATAAAATAATTGTTCTAGATATCATTTGGTAGCTACAACACCTTCATAATCATCACTATATAAAATGATATCATCCACATAAATAATAAGCACAACAAGTCCAAAGATTTATTTTAATAAAACACAATGATCAGAATGTGTGCGCCAAAATTGAAACTTGAGCAACAACTGGCTTAATTTATCAAACCAAACTCGTGGGCATTATTTTACGCCATTTATTTCCTTCCCGAGTCTCCAAACATTGGAACACTCCCCCTAACTAACTAAACGAGGTGGTTGTTCTAAATAAAATTCCTCATGTAGGTCACCATATATGAAGGTGTGTTTGACATCTAGTTGATAAAGAGGCCAATCTTTAATAAAATCTATAGAGATATGTACTCTCATAGAGTTGAGGTGGTATACATGAGAGAAAGTTTCAAAGTAGTCCACTCAATAGGTCTGAGTGTAGCCTTTTTCTACATGACGAGCCTTCAGTCGTTCAATAGAAATATCTGGCTGATATTTAATAGTAAACATCCAATGACATCCAACTATTGGACAATTTTCAGGAGAATCAACAATATCCTAGGTCTTGTGATCTTGTAGGAAAGACAATTCTATTTCCATAGCTTGACATCAGGTAGGATGATGAAGAAATTGTGTAGCTTTCTTTGGCACAATATTGGTAAAAATAGAAGTAGTTAAATATGCTAATCTAGCACCATGGTTAGTGGTAGAGAATAAATTACTAATCGGATGTTGAGTGCAGGAATGAATGTCTTGCCTTAGGATGATAGGAAGATGTAGGTCAGAAAATACATGGGGTGTTGTGATGTGCCGATAAGGGAGGAATGGATTGTTGAGGATCCAGAAGGGTATCTGTAACCATGGGTTTTCTTGTGGACACCTCTTTAGTTTTTTGAGTGTGATTATGTTCTACTACCTTAGCAGGAGGAGTAGGAACCACCAGATCACTAGATAAAGCAAACCTTTCATTAGAGTAGTATGGTGTGTTTTCAAAGAATTCAACATTCGCACTCACAAACCATGGTTGATTGACATGATCATAACACTAATATCCTTTCTAATGTTGGGAATATCCTACAAAGACACACTTAATGGAGTGAGGGTCAGGTTTAGATATCCCAAGCTAGAGATTCTTGACAAATTAAAGTGGTTGCTACCAAATATACACGGTGGAATAGAAATAAAGGTGTAGCAAGGTAAATAAGAGAGATAGGGACGTGATTATGTAACACAAAAGAAGGCATACAGTTCATTAAGTATCAAGTTGTAGAAACATCTTTAGGCCATAAATGTTTAGGAACATGAAAGTGAAGAAGAAGAGTGTTTTCTATGTCAAGTAAATGATGATTCTTCCCTTCATCCACACACATCCACACCATTATATTGTGGTGTCATAAGAGTAGGAAGTCTGATTAATGGGACCCCGAGACTTCCAAAGATGATTCGTAGATTTTTTCTTAAAATCAAAGCATTATTGGTTAGAAAATTTTTGATAACATGTTTGAATTGGGTTGGGATATCAATAAAAGAGGTTAACATAGTTGTAGGGAAATATGGCTATAGAATAGGCAACCGAAACAAAAAACTTTACTAACATATTTCCCATAAACCAGTAGATTGCATCAATAACTATAAGATGTAAAGGATGGTTTTGAGGATATACGTGGGCCTAGAGAAATTCTAGTGACATCTCCTCATTGTTGTAGATGTACAACTATCTTCTGGTTGCACTGGGACATGTCTTACTCCTATGCCTTATGGTCTACACCACACACTGCAAGTTGATGTTTTCGTCCAAGCGGTAGACAACAACCTCCATGCCTCTATGGAAATTCACACATATTTTCTAGAACTCATATCATCCTAGAAGAATGGAAAGGAAGGAGTTGTCCCTCTTGTTGGTGTACTAGTCACCAACTTTCTCTCCCACAATTGTTTCTCCCTTTCTATCCCTCCCTTTAGGGGGTAGGTGTGAGACCCCTAACCTTACTTAAATGGTTGAACATGCTTAATTACCATAATTGAATTCTTATAACTATAATATAACCTTGTAATATGATTTGGAATCATAATACAAACTTAAGTTTCAAGTTTGGTCCAATTTGAACAGTTTTTGTCCAATTTATGCAATTTTATGTACATTTTGGACTTTTCTACAATTCATCCAAAAGGGAGGTTTTTCTTGCAATTTATCACTTTTTAATTATGTTTTTTGGATGGTCTCTCATCATTCTTGATATTTTTTATCTATGGGGGCGCCTAGTTGAACCTTGGTTTGGAGGTGTTTTTCTCAAGGGTATTTTAGGGTTTACCCCTTTATGGATGAGCTACCTTCAAGATCTATCAAACAAATCCTTTATTTTATTTGCTTGACAAACCAAGAAATGAGGGCTAATCAGGTCTCCATGGATAGTGGGTCAGCTTCTTGTGTGTATGTGTGTATATCCTTAATAGTTTAAGGACATGGACAAATGGGGAGCTACTTGTACACCTCATGCTCGCTTCCATCCTTATCTATGGGCTATATCTACCTCTTCCTTGCCCAAGTACAAAACCTTTGCTTGCTTTCTCTTTCCTCTAACCTAGATCAATGAATCCACTCTATTTTTCTGCATAACCAAGTGCTCTAAGGTAGAAGACAATCTCTTTTTGGAGAAGGTATCTTAGAGCTCCATCTAGCCCTACTTAGGGTTTCCAAGGTCATCTTCTCAGAATTTCGACCAAGGAAAGCTGATTTCTTCCTTTTTTATCCATTTTTCTTGCTCTAAACCTTCCATAGACCTTCCTACAAGTTTTAAGTCTTCTATTCCATGGTAGAAGTTTCTTTAAAGCTCTAAAACCCTACCTTTCTTGCTCCTTATGCTTAGGGTTTACTTCTTTGATGGAGAAAGGTGTTAGATGGACGAGTTCAAAGCTTATGATTGGATTTTCTGCCCTACCTGCTCAAGTTTTATTCTATTTTGGATTTTATATTCTCATTAGATTTATGTTTTATAACTTGCTCCACATTTATTGCTTACCATATGCTTGCTAGCTCATGTTCTTGCTTGAAAATGATGATCCATGCACTAAAAAGTTATGCTTGACTTGGATTTCGATTATTATGATGTTCCCTATTCTAATTTTATCTCTATATGAACTAGTAATCATGTGTACATTCCTCCGAAGATATAATATGACTTGTATCAAGTTGGTTTTACAACCGGGGTGCTAAGCACACATCAACCAATGGTCAATTTTAGGGTTTAAAGTTGATTTCTTCTATAAACACATGAACCAATGGTGGTACCATTGCAACAACCAATGGTGTTGTCTTCATGGAAACTGATGGTATTTACCAATGGTGTAAACTGACATTCACCCCTTGGGTTAGGTTTTGGACTGATTAGAATCTTAATGATCAACAACTAAGTACCCTAATGATGTTATCAATCAATGGTGACATTAGCTTGATATCCCATGATGATTAATGAATATAGTGCTAATCTAACAACCTATGGTGACTTAATGGTCACTACTGATGGTGGATCAGGTCTCCACAACCGATAGTAAGTTCAGAATGTAGTGGTTGCATCAATTAATCCTTAAACCAATGGTTTCTTGGGTCATTTGATGCAATGGTTGGACCTATACTCCAATTGATTATTTTAATATATGAACTTGTCCCAATGGTTAATATCTAATGATTCTTCAACCAATAAATTGGAATGATGCCTAATGTAATATTTTGGTCCTAATAAAGTGATTTAGATGGTTTCTTTTATGAGTTCAGCTTAATAAGCTCATTCATTGACAACTTGTTTTAAATAAACAATTGCTTGTGGGTTTTTTCCTACTCCCAATGGAACTTTTGATGTTTTTAATCAAGGGATGTCTAGGGTTAAATGGTGAATCTTTATAGAGCACAACTCACTGACTTCATAGGTGGTTTATACAAGGTGTTTACTTATGTAAACAACCAATAGTCTTACCTTCTCAACAATCCAATGTTTTGGGATGATGCTTGTGGTAAGTTAGTATGGTTTGAGAAATGTGGAAATCTAATAGAGATTTACCTTATTAATATAGTCTGATATTTTCCCTCATATGATTAGAATTGATAATAAATATAATAAGTTAATGGGAAACCCAGATGAAGTATATTTCGTTAATATTAGCCCAAATATAACCAAGTGATGGTAATTGATTTTGAACAACCCCTTCAATGATGAATAGAATCATGCACGACTCTCTTTTGTGGTTGAACCATAGTATTCAATGACATGGTGGTTACACCTTGAGTTATGTGTGGATCCATACGTGAGAATGGTATGGAATGTTAGTGATGCTTCACCTTATGCATCCATGATCCAATGGGAATTCCATGAGTTAGGGTTTGGGTATGAGTGTTGATTAGTAATATTAATATAATTTATGTTGTTGAACCTAACTCTAATGCAAATAGATAAATATGAGTATTCATGTTTAATCTTCTTATATGATGGAATGATGGTGGAATAATCTCCTTAATATGATCATAACCTTAATGTGTTAATTGGTGCTTATCATAGCCACATGGTTGATACTTTCTTATGCTAAACATTTGTATTAAGAATATGATGAGGGTTAATCATATCTAGATTCCTTGCATGTTGATGTAATAAAGGCATGTTCTTAATGTTAATATAACCCTGCTATGATTGTTTATGAATATCTCCTAGCTCATTAATGTAATATTGTGTTGTCTGGTGTTTTATATGTAAGTGATGTTGTTGAGCCTTATTATAAGGCATGGAAAGATAATGATGATCATGTCGGGAATAGTATGATGGTCTTAACGACCTTTAGGCATGGTTGAGCCCTGAATGAGGTGTAATCCTCTTGTTTTGATAAGGTTTGATACCTTGTGATATTGTGAAAAGGATTTATATACTGTGATAGTATGATGAAAAGTATAGTCTCATGAATGGGAAGACAATAGTATCATGTGATGATGATTTGATGATAAATATAATCTCTTGATTGACACGTGAATACATCCATGTGATGTTGAGATTATAAACTATATCTCATATGTTTTATATCTTCTGAAGTTGTTATATAGCAATGTTTTCTAGATATGAATTAGGTTTTGTATGTCCACTTGTTTGATGCAGCCTTAATTCACCCAATTGGAGATAACTAATCAAGTGAAACTCTAATCATGTATTTCCCTATGCCATAGATCCATATGAGTGTCAGAACTTTCCAAATGGTGAAATGAGTATTCCTAAGGGAAACTCAGAGTGCATTTTGTTGAGTATGTGGGGTACTTGGCATCCTGAAATCAAGTATTTAGGGAGGATGACTGCGGTCATACCTAGCCCTCAGTTTGAGAACAGCTACGGCCTTGTCTTAGTGATTATATATGTGATAAGATTGGAGGAAAATTGTGGTTGTACCTCAGATGGTAGGGTATGCGTACCCACCTCCTTTCACTAGTGTCATGAACTGTACCAAGGATGGACTGGGTTGTTAGAAGCTTGGAACTTATGTGTCAATATGGAGGACGCATACTGACCAGGGGTGGAGAAGATCTTAGCAATCCAAATCTTCCTAGATCTTGTATGGCACTGATTGTGACCAAGCGGTGGTCAGTTCGAATTCGAGAGGTATCCTCAAATTCCTTAGGGCATAATAAAAATGTAAGACAATCATGTAGCATATCTATTTAGGGTTATACACAACGCTTCATATTAGATTATACCCCTTGTTTTCTTTCTTTTCACTGAGATCATGTATAGTAAAATAAGAGATAATAGATATTCTTATGATGTAGTTATGCTCATGCTGTAAACATGCTTATGTTGCCAAATATACTGAAATTGATGGTTAGGATGATGTTTCTAGATATGTTTAATATTTCTAGCCACGCCTATGTAATTAGAAATTCTTAAATTTCTAATCATGCCTATGCTATTAATTTTTTATGATGTTAGTTCTACTTATGATATAGATTCGTTCCCTTTATTTGAGATGCCAATATTGATAGCCATGTTATGTTACTAGACATATTCATGATGTCAGGGATGCTTCTTCTACTAGATTGCTTGTGAAGTTAGAAAGGAATGTGATGATAGTCAGATTAATGCTGATCATTGTTATTAGATGCAATTTGATGAAATTTTAGTAGATATATATCTAGAGAAATGGGTTTATTTGTTACCTATACATACATTGATAATCAAACTTGTTGCTAAGATTATCTTCTTAATCTATTTAGCATACTTGATATGTTCAATTGATTATTAAATACTCCAACTGCTCAGTTATCTACTATATAAAATGTTGTAATCAATAAGTGTTGTTAGAGGTCATATCTCTTATTGGGACATGGGTCTCACCCTTGTGGTTTGCCACATCTTTTTAGGTAATAGACAGTGATGAAATCAAACATGTGGTGGCAAAGAGGAGTTATAGTAATGAATCTTTGAGAGGGTTTATTAGATGTCTAGTGTGTCCTAGAGTCGTCCCTGTACTCTTAGGTTTGGGCAGGAAAAGTTTGTATATGGTGTTTCAAACAAATTGAACTTTTGTTAGCATGTTAATGCTTGTTTGTGTGGCATATATGAATATCGTTCTCCTGTGTATATATGTTGTGGATAAGGTGATAGAATAGTTTGTATCAAATTCTTGCCATAGCATGGATACAAGAAAGATTATGGGCTCTTATGCAAAAGTTTTTGAGCGGGTGTTGATTTCGAATTTGGTTTTAATTTACCCATATTTTTGGGTATGTGATTAATTTGTGATCGATTATGTTTTATGTTTTGAGTAATCTCATTTAGTGTAATGGCTTCTCACAAGTTGGTATCAGAGCTTTAGGTTCACTGAATCTACAGGGACACTAAGACTTGGGACTAGGATGATGTTTTAAGTAAGGAACATGACATGAAAATATAGTGCATACTACCTAATATCAACACTTCAATGGCCTGGCCAGGTATTCAATTATTGAAGAAAGGTAAGTATGGAACTCTTTGATTGTTATCTTTCTGATTACTCTTATCCAATAGTCATTTTAAGACAATCTAAAGAGCATAATGAATAAGAAATCATGATGTGAATATCTCAATCCTACCTTAAAGAAGATGAGAATTGTATCATTATCTATCAAAACTTGAATGTTTGGTAACTATAAGAGAAATATACAACTGAATACAAATAAGAAGAGGTAAAGTTCTTGAAGATGTGATTCAATAAGATAATAAAGTAAAAGATTGATAAGTTTATGCTTATAAAGTGATTCAAGGTATGAAATCCACATAAGATTGATAGAACTCCAATGATAAGTATAAAATGAGAAAATAAATAGGAACAATGACAAAGTAATAAGGTGGAATCTAAGTTAATCTCAGACCAACCTATGTGTGTAAGAAAGTGTTAATGTAAAATTAGCATGGTGTGTGAAAGAAATTAAGGGAGATGATCCATGTTTAATAAGGAAAATGTGGAATATTGATTTACCTATTGATAAGTGGTTGAAAAACATAATAAAATAAAAAAACATACCCAAGTGTGATAAATAGTCATCAAGGAAGGAGTATTGAGATATGTTAATCATGATGATTCCTATGCTAATGGCAAGTAACCCAAAATGAAAAAGGTTAAATGATACATAAGAAGTTGTAACTTGGATAATGAAAATAGAATTGGTTACTTTTTTGGTAGTGAACCTTGAACAATGTTGCTATGAAGTGGGAAGTGTGGTTCCCTTTGTGTCTTTCCTTTCCAGGGCATAGCTTTCAAGTAGATCATTGCCACTTGGTATGTGTGGATTCATTGTAAACATGAGGGTGGATAGCTTATTATAGCATAAGGTTGCTTGGACTATGGTTCCAAGATCATACTATTTGTGATGAGTTTGCTTTTGAGCCTTTCTATAATTAGGAAGACTCCTCTTATATGTCTTGATATTTGTTGTGTTGGTAAAAGTGGATGAGATAAGGATGTGAGTTCCTTATAGCACATGAGGTGGATACCAAGGTAATGAATCCTAGTATTCAATATGTATCAATAGTATGAGAAGTATGTGATGGTTGGAGATGTTTATTAAATATACATTCCAAGTGTTCCTCTCCCTTAGAGAGAGAGTTGATGATTACCCTCTAAATGTTTTTTGTAGGAAAAAAAAAGTGGTTCTATAATGTTGTGTATGGTTCAGTGATAGCTGGGCTAGACCACTATCAAGGATAGATGGTTTGTTGATTAGTAGACATGTGCTACCATGTTCCTTTAAGATAAAATATCCTTTAGACATAATAGTTAGAATGGATGACATAAGTTAAATGACCATGGTGAGTTTAGGGTTAAATCCCTTAGACTAACCAATGTACCAACAAAATTTGTGAATTGGAGGAACCAAGTGTTCAGGTCATGTTTTACAAGTTGTAGCAAGCTTTGAATGATGACATCTCAAGGTATTTCAAATATGGCCAGTAACACGGTCAACATATTTGCTAAACCTTAAGAATGTTGAAGTAATTGTACTTATGCTTGACAAGTCTAGAAAGAATGAGTTGGGGGGCGACTAAAGTATCCTCTTGGAGTTATGATACCTATGTTAAGTATGCTATGTGAATCCTGAAAGGTGAAGACAATGTCATTGCTCTACCCCTAACAATGTCAATCAGGAAGTTATATTTGTTAATAGTTCTAGACAAGTGTATGATTCTTCAACCAAATAGATGGTCATTCCACCATTGAGATGATTGGAGAATCCTCTAAGAACATATTCCTCATAGTTCTTGAAAATTAGGGGATTCCTACCCTGTTGATTGAGTACTTAATTACAACAACCATTAAAGGAGCATAGAGATGAAACCTTGTAAAGTCACATATGATAAGATATACATGATGTTCTATGTTTGGTAAGAGGTAGCCAGTATGCCTCTGATTGATGCATGATACAACAAATGGAATAGTTTAGGATGATAGTAGAGTCCCAAAGTTGAAAGGTACTACCAGACCTATAGAGGTGGTACAACAGTTCCTATGTTGAACCAAACTGACACATGCAGAAGTTGAGGGAGAAGAATATGACTTCTATGAAAATAATGTGACATAACCATGATACGAAAGTTACTATGCGGAAGATTGGGTGTGAGGTGCGTAATAATTATCCATTTTTGTTTAGCTTGGATTTTGGGGGAGAAATCCCTGTTGGGGGTTTATGGTTGTGAGACCCCTAACCTTGCTTAAATGGTTGAACATGCTTAATTATCATAATTCAATTCTTATAACTATAATATAACCTTTTTATATGATTTGGAATCATAATACAAGCTTAAGTTTCAAGTTTGGTCCAATTTGAACAATGTTTGTGCAAGCTATGCAATTTCATGTACATTTTGGACTTTTCTACAATTTACCAAATTGGAAGGTTTTTCATGCTATTTATCACTTTCATTATGTTCTTTGGATGTTATTTCATCATTATTGAGCTTGTTGATACATCTGGCTCCTAGTTGAACCTTTGTTTGGAGGTGTTCCTCAAGGGTATTTTAGGGTTTACCCTTTTATGGATGAGCTACCTTTAAGAGCTATCAAACAAACAGTTTATTTGCTTTGCTTGCAAAATCAAGAAATGATGGCTAAGAATTTCTCAATGGATGGTGGGTCATCTAATTGTGTGGATTATTGTATATCCTTAATAGTTTAAGGAAGTGGACAAATGGGGAGCTACTTGTATACCTCATGCTTGCTTCCATCCTTATCTATGGCCTATATCTACCACTTCCTTGCCCAAGTACAAAACCTTTGCTTGCTTTCTCTTTCCTCTAACCTGGATCAATGAATCCACACTATGTTTGTGTAGAACTAAGTGCTCTAAGGTAGCATACAACCTCTTTTTGGAGAATAAGGTCTCCTAGAGCTCCATCAAGCCCTACCTAGGGTTTCCAAGGTCATCTTCTAGGGATTTTGACAAAGGGAAGTTTTTTTCTTCTTTCGTTCTCCATTTGTATTGCTCTTATCCTTACTTAGACCTTCCTCCAGGTTGTAACTCTTCTATTCCATGGTAGAAGTTGCTCTAAAACCCTATCTTTCTTTCTCCTTATGCTTAGGGTTTGCTTCTTTTATGTAGAAAGGTGTTAGATAGACGAGTTCAGAGCTTATGCTTGGATTTTTTAGCATACCTACTCGACTTTTCTTTTGTTTGGGATTTTATATTATCATTAGAGGCAAGTTTTATAACTTTCTCCACATTTATTGCTTACCATAAGCATGCTTGATCTTGTTCTTGCTTTAAAATGATGATCCATGCACTAAAAAGTTATGCTTGACTTGAATTTGAATTTTATGATCTTCCTTATTCTAATTTTCAGTTCTAGATGAAATTATAATGATGTGTACATTCCTCCTAAGATATCAGATGACTTGGATCAGGTTGGTTTTTTACAAAGGGTGGTGCTAAGAACCCATCAACCAATGGTCAATTTTAGGGTTTAAAGATGATTTCTTCTATAAACACATGACCCAATGATGGTACCATTGCAACAACCGATGGTGTTGTCTTCATGAAAATTGATGGTAGTTACCAAGGGTGTCAAATGACATTCACTTCTTAGGTCAGGTTTTGTCATGATTAGAATCTTAAAGATCAACAACTAAGTACCCTAATGATGTTATGAATCAGTGGTGGCATTTGCATGATATCTAGTGTTGATTAATGAATATTGTGCTGATCTAACAACCTATGGTGACTCAATAGTCAGTACTGATGGTAGATCAGGTCTCCACAACCAATGGTAAGTTAATCATGTAATTGTAGCATCAATAAAGACTTAAACCAATGGTTTCTTAGGTCATTTTATGTAATGGTTGGACCTATACTCCAATAGATGGTTTTAATATATGAACTTGACCTAATGGTTAAGATATAATGATTCTTCATCCAATAAACTAGAAGGATGCCTAATTCAATATGTTAGTCCTAATAAAATGATTTATATTGTTTCCTTTATGAGATTAGCTTAAGAAGCTCATTTGTTGATCGCTTGTTTTAAATGAACAATCGCTTATGGGTTTTACCCTATTACCAATGGAACTTTTTATGTTGTTAATCAAGAGATGTCTAGGGTTAAATGGTGAATATTTCAAGAGAACAACTCAATGACTTTATAGGTGGTTTATACAAGGTGTTTACTTATGTAAACAACCAATAGTCTTACCTTCTCAACAATCCAATGTTTTGGGATGATGCTTGTGGTAAGTTTGTATGGTTTGAGTGATGCTGAAACCTAATGGAGGTTTACCTTAATAATATAGTCTTACCTTTTCCCTCATATGATTAGAATTGATAATAAATATAATGAGTTAATGGGAAACCCATATGAAGCATATATCATTATACTTATCCCTAATATAACCAAGTGATGGTAATTCATTATGAACAACCCCTTCAATACTTAGCCCTAACATAACCAAGTGATGGTAATTGATTATGAACAACCCCTTCAATGATGAATAGAATCATGGACTACTCTCTTTTTTGGTTAAACCATAGTATTTTATGACATGATAGTTACACCTTGAGATATGTGTGGATCCATACGTGAGAATGGTATGGAATGGGATGGTGATGTTTCACCTTATGCATCCATGATCCAATGAGGATTCCATGAGTTAGGGTTTGGGTATGAATGTTGATTAGTAATATTAATATAATTTATCTTGTTGAACCTAAATCTAAGGAAAATAGATAAATATGAGTATTCATGTTTAACCTTCTTATATAATGGCATAATGGTGGAATGATATCTTAATATGATCATAACCTTAATGTGTTAATGGGTGGTTATCATAGCCACATGGTTGATACTTTCTTATGATAAACATGGGCATTATGAATATGATGAGGGTTAATCATTTCTAGATTCCTTACATGTTAATGTAATAAAGGAATGTTCTTAATGTTAATATAACACTGCTATGATTGTTTATGAATAACTCCCAGCTCATTAATGCAATATCGTGTTGTCTTCTGTATTATATGTAAATGATGTTGTTGAGCCTTGTTATAAGGCATGGAAAGATAATGATGATCTTATAGGGAATAGTATGATGGTCTTAATGACCTTTGGTCATGGTTGAGCCCTGAATGAGGTGTAATATTGTTGTGTTGATAGGGGTTGATACCATGTGATATTGTGAAAAGGATTTATATCCTATTATAGTATGATGAAAAGTATAGTCTCATGAATGGGAAGACAATAGTATCACATGATGATTATTTGATGATAAGTATAATCTCTTGATTGGCAGGTGAATACGTTCATGTGATGTTGAGATGAGAAATTATGTCTCGTATGTTTTATATGTTCTGAAGTTGGTATATAGAAATGTTTTCTAGATATGAATTAGAGTTTGTATATCCACTTGTTTGATGCAGCCTTAATTCACCCAATTAGAGAAAACTAATCAAGTGAAACTCTAATCATGTAGTACCATGTGCCATAGATCCATTTGAGTGTCAAAACTTGCCAGATGGTGAAATGAGTATTCCTAAGGGATACTCGGAGCACATACTATTGAGAATGTAGCGTGCTTGTCATCCTGAAATAAAGTATTTAGGGAGGATGTCTGCGGTCATACCTAGCCCTCAGTTTTAGAATGGTTGTGGTCATTTCTTGGAGATTATATATGTCATAATACTAGAGGACAATTGTGGTTATACCTCTGATGGTAGGGTATGCATACCCATCTCCTTTCACTAGTGTTGTGACCAAGGACAGACTAGGTTGTTTGCAGCTTAACCTTATGTGTCACTATGTCAGACCCGTGCTGACTTGGGGTGGAGAAGATCTTAGGAGTCCGACTCTTCCTAGATCTTGTATGACACTGACTGTGACCAAGTTGTGGTTTGTTATAATTTGAGTGGTATCCACAAATTCCTCAGGGAATAATAAAAGATGTAAGATAGTTGTGTAGCATATCTACTTAGGGTTATACACAATGCTTCATATTAGATGATAACCCTTTTTTTATTTCTTTTCACTAAGATCATGTATAGTACAATAATAGATAATAGATATGCTTATGTTGTATAATTGATCATGTTGTAAACATGCTTATGTTGCCAAATATACTGACACTGATGGTCAAGATGATGCTTCTAACTATTTTAATATTTCTAGCCATGCCTATGTAATAAGAAATGCTTAAACTGCTATTCATGCCTATGCAGTTAATTGTTCTATGATGTTAGTTCTACTTATGATATATATTTGTTCCCTTTATTTGTGATGCCAATATTGATAGCCATGTTATGTTACTAGACATACTCATGATGTCAGGGATGCTGATGCTACTAGATTGCTTGTGTTGTTAGCAAGAAATATGATGCTAGTGAAATTAATGATGACGATTGTTATTAGATGCAATTTGATGAAATTTGAGTAGATATCTATCTAGAGAAATGGATTTATTTTCTACCTATATGTATATCGATAATCATACTTGTTTCTAAGATTATTTGCTTAATATTTTTAGCATACTTGATCTGTTCAATTGATTATTAAATACTCCAACTGCTTAGTTATCTAATATTTAAAATGTTGTAATCAATAAGCATTATTGGAGGTTATATCTCTTGCTGGGACATGGGTCTCACCCTTGTGGTTCACCACATCTTTTTAGGCAATCTACAGTGACGACAACAAACATGTGGCAGCAAAGAGGTGTTATAGTAATGAATGTTTGATAGGGTTGATTAGATGTCTAGTGTGTCCTAGAGTTGTCCCCGTACTCTCAGGTCTGGACAGGAGACATTTGTATATGGTGTTTCAAACAAACCAAACTTTTGTTAGCATGTTAATGCTTGCTTTTGTGGTATATACAAATATTGTTCTCCTGTGTATATATGTTGTGGCTAAGGCAATAGAACAATTTGTATCAAATTCTTGGCATAGTATGGATACAAGAAAGATGTTGGGCTTTTACGCAAATGTTTTTTAGTAGGTGTTGATGTTGAAATTGGTTTTAGTTTGCCCATATTTTTGGGTATGTAATTAATTAGTGATCGATTGTGTTTGATGCTTTGAGTAATCTTGTTTAGTGTAACATGTTCTCACAGTAGGACTTGCCCGATCTCTCTATTGGTTACTAAAACTAGATATGAAAATAATTGTCAGAAGAAATTAAGTTATGTTCTAGGTAGCCCCCAATACCCCTCTATATATAGGAGGGGTTTGGGTCAGGGCTCCCTGTCTAAAAGGTAGTGGAAGGGACCAAAAGAACTTGAATTTTTGGAACCTTCAAGCATTAAACTAGTTGGGCGGCGACTGATATGGTGGTATGGCACTCGAGTCGATCGTCTCGCTTAGTGAGATGATTGTTTTGTAGTTTTTCAATCACACATGAATTTAGAATTTTGTTTCCATTAAATGCTAAACATTAATTCTTTCCATCAATAGAATTGAGCAATCGAAATGATCAAACTTTCTCACAATTTGGGAAGTTACTAGAACCTTCCTTCAGCCCAATCGAATCGATCAGTTCACTAGGAGAATCAGTCATCTCACGCTACCTGAGCTGATTGGTTCACCTAATGAGCTGATTGGTTGGTGCATGTATCGTGTAGATCATTAAAAAATTCAGTTCCAATCAGCCTAACACTCCAAATAGTCATGTCAACACTTGATTCGGTCGTATGGCACTCCAAACTATAGTCTCACTGACTCAGTCAATCAGTTGGTTGTGCAGTCATGTGGTTTGTTGTGTGAATTGAATACCTAAACACTTTTGTAATCAATTCAATCATCATTCAAGATTAAACTCCTCTTCTAGGTCAATACCTATGTGTGTAACCCTATATGTCCAATATTACATTAGCAATGAATGTCCATAACAACTTATCACATCACAAGCAATGAGTGGTGCCTAGTCGCACATCAATGCTACCCAAGTAAATAGAAAGTTGGATAACAACTTCAACCTACAATACGTGTATCGTGTTATTGTTCTTGTATACTTCTTTGTCACTGATATCTAGATTGAACTCTAGGCATTGACTAGTCACCATCTTCAACATTCAACCTTGTTTCTTGAATAGAGAAAACTCTCTGAGATATATGTAAGCTCAATATCACATATTGACTCACATGTGCATCTCTACTGTAGAAAGGGGATATATCATCAATTATATTTGGCATTCCGCATTGGTTACAAACTGAGGACCAAGTAGGAGATGGTAAAACTCAAAGATTTTTTGTCGATTCGATCAACCAACAAAATAAGTATATGTTGGTGGTTCTTTGTTAGGGAAGAATTGACGACGTAAATCTGAGTGGGCAACTGTATTAGGGTTTTCTCTGACCTGTCTTGTAGGTTTTTAGGAAAACAACCAACATTTTTAACATTTCCTCATTGGTGGTATGATGACACATAACCAATAGAAAATTACTTGATGTTAGTTTTATTAGTGAATGAACAGTGAAATTTTGGGTGTATATCGTCAGTTGTTTGTAAATAACTGATGGAGAATAGGTATGTAGTCAGTAATTCCCAAATAACTTATGATAAATGTGTATGTTTTTTTATGCAATATGTCTGCATTCCTACTATCCAACCTACTATCCTGTCTGGAGCCTTATTCTTTAGAATTGAAAGTTCTAGAGAACAATAGGATCTCTGCAAGCATCATGGCCAGATAATAGGCCACACACCTGCAAAAAATAGATAAAATTATACAAGCCACATTGTATCATTTTGTTCAATTCAAATTGCACAAAAATCCATGAACTCACAGCCCAATTGTTTCCATCTCAGCCACACATCAAATTCATATATATATGCATGAACAAACATCAATCTTTTCCTCATATATCACATTCAAATCCACACATACATATGCACTTAACATTCAATTCACACTCACAATACATATCAACACCATGTCATCTCAAATTTTTAGTCATAATGTTACACATCAACATTCAATTCACACTCACAAAATACATATAAAAATCTAACATCTAAGTTTGAACTGCCAAAAAATATCAATCGACCCTCAAAATTTTCATTCAAATCCACATTTTTGATGAAGTAGGTTTTCCACTGTTCACGTAGGTCATTCAACTGCTCCAATGTATAGGGGTCGGTCTTCCCAAAAAAATTGCAAAGGAAATGAGACTTGTAATTAGATTTGATTGTTTATAATGAGACTACTTCATTTAAAATAATCCAAGACTACTAGCTTACATTCTCTATACATTTGATTTGCTCCGTGTGATTGAAAATCACCTGCATATACAACATCATGTAATATGTGCATGCCCAACCATTGTCTTGTACAGGGGCATGTAGATTTACAAATTATTAATAAATGTAATCAAGTAGAGTTGGTCATATATTATGCAATTGGAATGAGAATACTATACATCAACACTCATCCAAGTTACTAATCTATTTTTCTTATCTACCTTCCCTCCTCCATCACATAATGCTTTCACACCCTTATAAGTTAAAAACATATATGTTGCATTATTTAACTGACATTAGAGATACAAACATTCACAAAGAATATGGGCACCGAGAAACTATATTTACGCATGAATTCCAAATTTCATTGGGTGTCCCGCATTTGGTGACCCTTTTTCACCTGAAGAGTCAAAGACATACACCCTCCAAGTCTCGAGAACAATCACTAACAATTTTCATTGCATACATCTAAGTGAATAGATGTCAAATAAAATAAAAAATTAAATATCACAACAAAATTGAATTCATAGGTTAGACATATAAACAACAAAGACGAAAACTTACTTATGTTCAAGGAAGCTAAGATCACATTCTTGGAAGCACCAAAATAATACATCGCAGTAGTTACATATTCTTTAACACCACCTAGATCTCTAACTACATCCCTAATCAATGATGCCATTAGAAATCCCACATTCAGTATTCTGAAGTCGTGAGCCATGTAATACAAATGACTGAAATATATTATATAACCAATGCTCAATTTATATGTAGTAAACAATTAAAAAATGTTAACATATGATGTCTGATGTGTTTATCCAATCATACTTGAATACCTCAGAAACATCTATTAACACTATAGCAGTGTCTTGTTATACACCTACCATATCCTCTCCAAGGTTGATCACAATGGTATCTATTTCGTCTATAGTGTCTAACCATCGTGCCAACGTCTAGAAGTGATGGCCTATGGAGTTGTACAACTCTTGTGGAATAAAATGAGGGGCGGAGGCTTCAAAACTTTAGGGGGCTTCTTATCTGTTGTAGGTTGCATGCATGTATCTAATATTAGCTATCAGTTATTTTATATAAGTTTCAATATATATTTGTCATACCTGAAGAAATATAATGAGTCGTTTGGTCCTTCCAATAAAGCCACCTTCTACCTCTATGACTGTGGTGTCATTTGGGTGCTAGTATGGGAGAGGTATCTTGCTCATTCTTAGAAATACATTATAACTCTCACACAATAGTGACCAGCGGGAAGAGGACTACCATGAACCACATTAGTGTTATCAGCCTTGGCATCTGCCATGACATTGCCTAATATTGGAACATCTATGGAAAGATGACTTCTTTTGGCCTTCACATTTTTACGAAATACAAAATTTAATTTGACAAACATAAATATTGACTAAAGGATTATTTTATTACAAGGTAACATAAATTGACTTGAATTGAATCGTACCCTAGACGTTCCCTATGGGTTCAAAGGACTACTCCCAACATACTCTATGGGAGAGTGATGAATCGATTCAGTGGAGAAGCTAGTTTCTACATCACCTGAGAAGCTATAAATTTCTCTAAGGCTGCATCTACAATTCTTTGCACGTACTCTTCATCCACTTCCCCTTTCATTGCTTATTTGCGATTTTATTCAGATCCTCTAAAAAATAATTTATCCCATACCCAGCTTCAACACCCCTAACACGGTCAGGATGCTCTTTTGTCCCTAGAGCAACTGTCAATTCATCGTGTGTGCCCTGAGGGGTGAACTTTCCCTCCTTTGGTAGGGCATCTAGATCCAACTATTTATCATAAAAAATGGACCAATCATTAAACAATCAGGTGAAAAAAGAACATGGTCAATTATTATGAAACTAAGAAATTTATGATTTTATTTACCGCCTCATGTGTTTCTTGGATGGGGATTTCTACAACTTTGTTTCTCCTCACATCTATCCACTCAACATAGTGAGGCACCCGTCCAGAAGCACTATAAGACTCAAGATTTGAAGGAATAGATGTAGAAGGTCTTTGTTGTTTCCCTTTCTATTTTCAATGATGTACATCTTTCCCTTTCTCTTGTTGTTGATGTAGTTCTTTCTCTCATTGTAGCATCTCTCTCATCTGGGATTGTTTCCAATAATCACCTGAACCCAACTGATGGTGGTGCACATTCTTGTCATGCCTCTCTTTTTGAGCATCATGAAGGGACTGATTAATTCATACAAGTGATATGGTTAAGTAACCATAAAAAATTATAAAAATATAACTGATTTCAATACACGGAACGCATATGATTCTCTCTGCCAAACAAACTCCTTTCAATCTTCTTGATTAATATAGTTCCATTTAAGCCAAGGTTCTTTCTTGTCTCCAAAGACATAGACTCTATGAGGATTTTCCACCAATCTCTATGTCTTCTCCTGACGAGCTACAAAATAGACTTGTGATGCAGCTTTTCATCAAGTTCATATCAGCCCTAAAAAGGTTCAATATTCAATACATTTAGAAATGTTAAAACAAAGGATAGAAAAAAGACTATAAAAATAGAACTTCATTTATCTCACCTCTAACTCCCTCTAGATGAGGTCTTTGTGGACCATACATCTAAAAAGTCAACATTGAAAAAAGTAAGATCACATATGAAAAAATAAACATGTTACATAATGCAATAAAAAAGTCAGATCACATATAGTAGTATACCTTAAACTAATATCCCTTCTATGTGATCTTCATGTATATAATCATCAGTGTTAGATTCTACATTAACACTTGGTAAGCCAATAGATAATGGACCAGAGTCATCATACTTGTCATAGTACTCTTCTTTATCAATAGGATCTGGAATGATCTATCTTTTCCCATGAAGAATGACAAACTAATTTTATTTTGCAGGATTGTTGATATAGAATGCTTATTTTTCCTATGATACCATGATGAAGGATTCATCTTTTTTGCATGTCCACTCAAAATTCACTAATGTGAAACCGAGTTTGGCAACTACAACTCCTTTATTATTATCAACCAATTTACACCTAAATAAATGAAATCTAAACTTTGTGTAGTCAGTTTTCCATATGTCTTCAATGAAATTGTAATAAGACATCTTTGCTTCATGTGGATTCTTATCTTTGGCACTAGAAAAATATAATGAAGACACCTGAAGGGTGACCCCACTATTTTGGATGATACTTTTATCATCTTGACATTTTTTGTAGTATGAAAATCCATTTATGTCAAACCCTTCGTAAGATGTAACATGGATCTTTGGATTATATAAGAGTGATTTGATAGTTTCTGTAACGTTATTTGGTGTTTGATATAGTTTATTGAATACTTCCTTTTCAAACCACCTAATAAATGTCCGATAATGCTCTCTAGAAATCCACATTGAACTACCTCGGGGATAACTTTTCTCGATCTTGTTGGTGTGTTTGGTGATATAAATACCCACATCATCATTGTTGTCTAAAATATAAAAGTGTGCTTGTTCCCATTGCTTACCACTGATATTTATCTATTGTTCTCCCAAAATACCTTTTCCAGAATAAACATCAGTGTTCATGACATTAATAGTAGTTTAGTTGAAACTCAAGAAGTCATCGTAAAAGTCCATAACCACCCGAGCAATATAGCCCTCAATGATACACCCTTCGGGGAGATAACGGTTTCGAACATCACCTTTAAAAACACTCATGTACTGCTCAAAAGGATATATCCAATGCAAGAAAACTGGACCCAACATTTTCACTTCCCTAGTCAAATGGACTACTAGATGTACCATGATATCAAAGAATGTAGGTTGGAAATATTGCTCAAGTTGACACAGGGTAATGACAACATCTCTTTGCAACTTATGTAAAACCTCAAAGTCAATTACTTTTTTACATAGAGTGTTGAAGAAGACGCAAAGCCTAGTGATAGAAAACCTTACATGCTTAGGAAGGATATATCCAATTGCCATAGACAATATATGTTGCATTAGAGTGTGACAAATATGATATTTAAGACCTATCAAGTTCAGATCTTTCACTGATACCAATCTACTAATATTGTTTGAGTATCCCTATGTTACCTTAACATTACCTAAGCACTCATAAAAAATTATCTTCTCCTTTGTAGACAAGGTATAACAAGTAGTAGGTAGATATGTGCGACAACCTTTGGTAACTTCTTTTGTTAATTCTTTCCTTATACTCATTTCACATAGGTCCATTCTAGATTTGATGACAACTTTAGTCTTTCTAGGTATATTCAACAGAGTTCCAAAAATGTTGTCACAAACATTTTTCTCAACATGCATGACATCGATACAATATTGAACTATCAAAAAACTCCAATATGGAAGATCCCAAAATATCGACCTCTTTTTGAATAAAGACTTTTCACCTGTGGGGGTAGTACATAGTCTCTTACAAAAATTATTTACAATGTTGTTTACTCTTGCATAAACATCCTCCCCAACATAGGTTTAGGGGCACTTCGTTCCTTACTTGAGCCATTGAATGTTTTGTGCAACTTTCACTAAGGATGCACCTTTGGCAGAAACCTTTAATGATCAAGATATATAGTCTTACCAACATGTTTTAGTCCGATAGAATCTATATTTTCCTCACATATAGGAAATTCCTTGGACCCTTTGACATTGTTTCCAGACAAGTTCCTGTAGTAGGAAAGTTATTAATAGTGCAAAAAAACATAGCACATAAATTAAACATCTCTCGGCACAAATCATCATAAGTCATCACACCTTCTGCCCATAGTTTCTTTAGGTCGTCAATCAGAGATTCTAGGTAAACATCAATATCATTGCCATGTTGTTTGGGGCCCAATATCAGCAATGACAACATGGCATACTTATTCTTCATACACAACCACAAAGGAAGATTGTATTCAACAAGCATGACATGCCAAGTACTATGTTGGCTGCTTAATGTTCGACATGGATTCATCCCGTCGGTATAAAGTCCAAGTCTTAAATTCTTGAAATATTTGCCAAATTTGGGATATAGTAAATCAATCTTCTTCCATTGTGGGGAATCAGACACATGTTGTAGAATACCATCATTGTTTTTCTTTACCTCTACATTCCAAGATAATTTGTGTGCATCTATGACATTAGCAAATAAGCGTTGAAACTGGGGTACTATAGCCAGATACCACATTACCTTGGTAGGAGACTCAGTTTTGGTCTTAACCAATGTCGTCCTTTTGTACTGAGATGCCCCACATTGTGGACATTATTTCATATCGATATAGTCCTTTTGAAACAACACAGTCATTCAGGCATGCATGTATCTTCTTAGCCTCCATTCCCATTGGGTACAACATCTTTTTCATTGTTTATGTTGAGATTGTAAGCTTGTTGCCTTCAGGGAGAATATCTTTCAACAAAGACAACAGAGAAGTGAAACTTTTGTTACTCCATCTATTGTTATACTTTGGAGTATACAATCTCAACACAATGCTTAACTTTGTAAATTTAGTAAAACCTACATATAAAGGTTTCTCAACATCATGTACAACATTTTTAAATAAAGGAGGTGGGTCTGTAACATTTACCCCACAAGTGTGTAGCATTGCATCAACCATGTCTGTTGGAATTGGTTTGTTCTCATCAACATCGTTAGCCCTTTCTTCTTGGACTCAACTACCACTACCCACATCTTCAGATTTCATACTAAGAATTCCCCACGCCAATACCATTCTTTATAGTCATGTACAATCCCATTACACATGACATGATATTTTATTATGTCAATAGTGTCAACTTTTAGGTTGTTGCTACGATTCAGACACGGGCAATAGAACCTATCTCTAGGTTGTTTTCTATGTTCCTCTGCAAATCTTATAAACTCATAGAGACCATTAATAAACCCCATAGTGTAGTGATTTGGCATTGACATCCATGATCGATCCATTTCTATATGATCATATGGGAGACGAGTAGCTCATTAGGTTCTAGTTAGTAATTTAATTTCAAGAAAAAAATATGTTTGAATAATTGATCCCCAATCATCTAGTAGCATTCAAATTCATGAATGTGTACCACTTGTCCCATTCTTTAGCACTTCATCCCACTAGTAAGTATATAACGCATGTTCAATTTCAATAAATTTCAGCAACATTTCCCCACAGTTCTCTAAGTACACCGGTGTAGATGGGCATATACCCACCTACATATGTACCTAGAAAACAAAGGGGAATTGTTATTGAAATTTATTGAAATCAAACACACATTATACACTTACATCCTAAGTGAGATGATTTTCTCAAGAACAGTCCCTATGAATAAACTAAGACTTGTTTATTGAGTGAATAAAATAGTGTACAATGCAGTCTCTTATATAACAGAAGAGAATAGAAACTAAAGTAGAGGTTAGCAATATGAGACTAAACTACAGAAGTGAACAACATAAGTGAGGCACATGCTATGCACATGACACTCAACAAAACATAACAGAACACAACATATCTCTATACTCCCCCTCAAACTGGAGTGTATATGTCGAACATGCCCAGCTTGTCAACTAGAGTTTGAAAATGAGCTTTGGGAAATGTCTTTGTGAAGATGTCTACAACTTGCTTGTCAGTACTGAGATATGGAGTGCAAATCCTGCCAGAGAAAACCGCTTCTCAAATAAAGTGACAATCGACCTCAATATGTTTTATCCTCTCATGAAAGGTGGGGTTGATCGCAATAAAAATGGAGGCCTTATTGTCACAAAGCATCAAAATAGGGATGGAATAAGATATATCAAACTCCTAAAGGAGACTATGAACCCACAGAAGTTCGTAAGCAGTATGAGCCATCGCTCAATATTCTTCCTCTACACTAGATCTGGTGACAACAGTCTACTTTTTGCTTCGCCAGGTGACAAGGTTTTCACCCACAAATGTATAGTAGACTGGTGTTGACTTTCGATCATAACAACTTCCTACATAGTCCGACTCTGAGAAAACAGGTAGGTTGTAGTGGCCATGCTTCTTATACATCAAGCCTTTCCCTGGAGAACTTTTAAGATATCTCAAAATATGGTATATAACATCCCAATGATATTGTCGGGGTTTGTCAAGATACCGACTGATGAATCTGACAAAAGTAGTACGATCAGCTTGTGATGGTCAAATAAATAAGCTTGCCTACCAACCTCCTGAATTGGTGATGATCAACATAGGGAGGAGAGCTTGCATCATCCCAAACCATGTTTGGGTCAAGTGGAGTGTTAGCCAGTTTGCAGCCTAGAATGTCAGTTTCCTATAACAGATCAAGCACATATTTTCTATGGGAGAGACACAGTCATGTAGATCATTTGGAGACTTCAATGCCTAAGAAATATCGAAGTTTTTTTATATCTTTAGTGACAAAGTGCTTCTCTAAGTAAGTTTTTGTTTCCTGTATGCCCACAGTATCACTTCCAGATAAGGTAATATCATCCACATAAACAATCAGAATGACAAGTCCAACCATTGTCTTGTGAATAAAGACTAAATGATAAGAGTGAGAATGATGAAAGCCAAAGGTGACTAATATTTGATTGATCTTGTCAAACTAGTCTCACAGACTTTGTTTGAGACCATAGATAGCCTTGTTTAGCTTACACTCTTTGGAGGCAGACTCCCCCTGAGCAACAAACCCAAGTGGTTGCTCCATGTAGACTTCTTCTTGTAAATCTCCACAAAGAAATGCAATTTTCACATCAAGCTGAAAGAGAGATCGGTCTTTATTCACATCAACATAAATCAGAATGTGAATAGAGTTTAATCATGCAACAAGAGAGAAGCTCTCAAAATAATCGACACTGTATGTCTGTGTGTAGCCCTTTACAACAAGACAGACTTTGAGGCGTTTAGTAGTTCCATCAGGCTAATATTTAATAGTAAAGATCCAGTGAAAGAATAATGTAGGGCAAGAAGAAGGGAGATCCACAAGCTCCCACGTCTTGTGATCACATAGAACCTGCATTTCTTGGTCCATTGCCTTTTTCCATGCTGGAATAGTAAGAGCCTCTGTAGCATTTTTTAGAACAGTGATAGCAGAAAGGGCAGATGTAAAGCAAGAAAAGTTGTTATGCAGATTTTCCGATGTGTAGAAATGACTGATGGGATGTTTAGTACAAGATCAAACACCTTTCCATAAGCTGACAGGAAGGTGCAAGTCAGAAGTTACCTTAGTGTTTATTTGATCATCAGTAGACGTAGAAATTGGTTGAGGAGGGGGCATGGAAGGAGTGATTATCTTCGATAGGCGTTTGTATACTTGCAGTGAACGCTCTTCAAGCTGGTCAAAGACAAACAAATCTTCAACAATGTCTAGTAGAGGTGTTTGTGCCAACACATCATGAGATAGGCTTGCTCCATCCGAAGAAAAGAAGGGCATATGCTAAAAAAAATACATCTGCACTAACAAACGACTGTCTGAGTATAGGATTAAAGTAGTGATAGCCTTTTTGAGTTCAGGAATAACCCAAAAAAATGCACTTAGTAGACCAAGAGTCAAGTTTCGACATTCCTGGACACAAATTCTTAACAAATTAGGTACACTCGAAAATGTGAGGTGATACAAGAAAAATAGGTGCATCGGGAAAAAAATCAAGTAAGGTATGTGATTTTGTAAAATAGAAGAGGGCATGTGTTTTATAAGGAAATATGCCATAGTGACTGCCTCAGGACAGAAACAGTTAGGAACTTTATAATGGATAAGAAATATGCAAGAAAACTCTAAGAGATGGTGATTTTTGCGTTCCGCAACACCATTTTTCTGTGGAGTATAAGGGCAAGTGGTTTGGTGTATGGTGCCATAATCAGAACAAAAGGAAGTGACTGGATAAACTCTAGGGAATTGTTAGTATGAAGAATTTTGATGGTTTTATTGAATTGGGTTTTTATTTTAGAAAAGAAAATGTAGATATTGTCCAAAACAATACTTTGATCTTTGACAAAAAATAGCCAGGTAGAACGGGAATAATCATCAATAAATGTCAAAAAATACTTGACACCAATTTGACTCAGGACACTACATGGACCCCAGATGTCTGAATGAACAATATCAAAAATATCTTTAGACCAAGTTCTTTCTTAGCAGGAAATACAAACCTCATGTGTTTACCCAAAACATAGGTTTCACATGAGAATTTATTTTCAACTAAAGTAGGAAATAAAAGCTTCAACTTCGTAGTAGACGGATGACCCAGCCAGAAGTTCCACTGAAGTCTTGAGATAGATGTAGATAAGAGAGTTGAAGTTGTAGGTGGTCCATCCAAGTAGTAAAATCCATCTGGTCCTTCATGACCTGAACCAATCCTTGTCTTCATGTAGAGATCCTTCGAAACACAACCAGAGGGATCAAATTTAATAGAGCACTAAAGTTCTTTGACAATTTTACTAAAAGATAATAAATTAATAGGAAACTGAGGTATATATAAAACAGAGTGAAGATTCATCTTGCGAGATAGCAGAACTGTGACAACACCATGGGCAGGCATTTTTGAGCCATTAACAACTATGACCGATGGAATATGTGAAGTTTTAGATAGAGCAGAAAATAAGTGGATGTCGTCTGCCATGTGGATAGATGCTCTAAAATCAATACACCACTTATGGTTACCAGTAGAGGGAAACACAAGCATACCAGAGGAACCGACCACCGATGTTGAAGGTAGTTGAGTCATTTTCTCTTGGAAGAATTTCTCAAACTCGGATCGAAGCTAGTCAGTGGCTGGATGAGCAGCTGGTGGATCAAATGCAACTTCAATAGTAGCTTCAGTAGAGGCCTGGTTTGCCCATGCTGGCTTGTCGTGCTTGATCCAACACATATCTTCAATGTGATTATCACAACCACACCAATTGCAGTAGCAAGGTCCAATGGCTTGACATTGTCTAGGAGTAGTAGTGCCTCTTCCTCCAAAAGATGGTGGACGTCCTCCATGACCACATCCACGACTACAACCACATCCAGAATCAGTAGTATGAGAAACCAAGACAGGATGCTTAATAGTAGGTGTAGAGGATATAGATGGTAGATACTGGACTCTCTTTAGAATGTCGTGAAGAGTTAGTAGTGGATCAATTGACAAAACTTGATCAACCACACCTAAAAAAGATGCAGGTAGGGAAGCTAGGAACTGAACAAGTTGGAGTTCATTGTGTTGCTTCTAAGACTCTTTGATGTCTGTCGTCCGAGGGTGGTAGATCCCATACTCATTCCAGAGAGAAAAAACATTGGTTGTAAAAATCTTCCGTAGATGCATCTAAGGAGTACTCCTTCTTGGCTGGGTTTTTGAAAATTTCAAAAACCCTCTTAGGATTTTGTTGATGCGAGTAGACATGAGACAGCTGGTCCCACATTGCTTTCGCATCATGAAGGAACAGTAGAGACTGACTAATGCTTGGCTCGGTGCTATTGAGAAGCCATGACATAACACCCGAGTCATATTTGGACCATTGGGCATAATCTTGTTTGGTCTTGTCATCAACAGTAGCAGTAGGGGCAGCAGGAGGATTAAGGGTAAGATGTGAGTATCGGCCTTGAGCCTTCACATACAATACAAATATGCTGACCATAGATGGTAGTTAGAGCCATCAAGCTTGACAGTGGTAACACAGAGAGATTGAGGAGGCTCAAAAGAAGTTGTACTGAGCAGAGGCAGGTAGTAGCAAGATGGTGGTGTAGCAACAACATGCAACAACTAAAGAACCCACAATGGGGCAGCAACATATAGTAAATAATGAACCCTCTATGGGGCAGTAGCAGCAACAGGGATCTGAGACATCAGATCAGAAGGAACCTTTTTTGGGAAGAGAGATGAATAAAAGGAATCTATGTCGACATGAGGAAATCAATATTCCTTCATGAGGCACTGGTAGAAAAAGATCCAGTGATGTAGAGGACTCTCAACGTGAGAGATCAATGGCTATCCAGAAGAACAGATTAACCGTTAGGAGAAGAGGAAGGGAGGTGATAGTGGGTAAAGTAGAGGAAGGAGAAGAGAAACAACTGGTGGGTAGAGGGGTGGTGAGGTGAGGGCAAAGGTGGAGAGGATGAGGTTGGACAGTGACAGTCAGTGGGTGAAGGGGCGATGTTGACAGTAGCAGGGGGGTGAGTGGGGGGGAAGGTGGTGGAGGCAGTAGGTGGTAGGGGAAGTGAGGGGGGTTGGCGATAGGTGGGGGTTGGTGACGGGTGGGGAAGGGAAGGTGGTGGTGGCGGCAAGTGAGGGCAGTAGTGTCGGCACTGGGTAGGGAAGCTGGTGGCGGCGGCAGTGGGGGGGTGAACTCAGGGCATAGGGGCATGGTGGGAAGAAAAAAAGGGGAACAGACCTACTCTTGATACCATATGAATAAAATGAGACTTGTTTATTGAGTGAATAAAACAATGTGCAATACAGTCTCTTATATAACAGAAGAGAATAGAGACTAAAGCATAGGTGAGCATTATGGGACTAAACTACAGAAGTGAACAGCATAAGTGAGGCACATGATATGCACATAACACCCAACAAAACATAACAGAACACAACATATCTCTATAGTCCCAAACCATGGATTATATAAGTTTTACTTTTAATGAATAAATTTCAGACGGGTTTCTAGACCAATGGCACAATTTAGAAATATTAGGGTTTATTCACAAACTATGGTTTATTCAATATCTAAAAATAGGTCATGCATGTTCGAGCAAGGTAGACAAATGATTCGAGCAAGATAGTCAACATAAACGTCGACATTTCCAATTCAAGTTAATTTAGAGCAATTCATACCCAATTTTAGTGTATTAATTCCTAGGTGCTAACATTTTGTCCATACTAACATTTAATCACTAACATGAAACAATGTACTTAAAACATATATAAAATAAGGGTTATAGTTTCAAATAAGCTATGCAATTATTAGAATTTATTAATGAGCTCTAGAATTTGATTCTCTCATCATCTAAGAGATAGTTTCATTATGAGAATGTGATAATCCTAAAAAAACTAAATAATCAATAATAAGCATGTAATAATTCATCACAATCATGATTAATTCAGCACAACTTTAACACAAATTTATACAATTTATTATCAATTTCATCACAGTTCACTATAAATTAAAATCATAAAACATTTCTCCTCCTTCACTTATCTCCATCTCCTTCCTTCTCTCCTCCTTCCTCAAGAAATCATAGTGGGGAAAGGAGGAAAAAGGATCATGGATGAGAGGGGAAAGGGCAATGAGTAGGGTAGGGAAAGGAAGAAAAGAAGAAGGAAGAGAGGTAACCAATGGTTGTGGTTGGTGGCAGAGAAAGGAAGCAATGTCGGTGGTGAGCAGCAGAGCAACAACAATGAGCTTTGGCCGATCAATGAAAAGTACCAGAGCAGAAGCAATAGCGAGAAATGGTGGAGGCGAGTAGCAACAGCAACAGTGAGTAGTAGTAATGGCAATGGAGAGGAGAATTCACAACCAAAATCGTTGAAGCATCAATAACATAGGAAATGAGGGTAGGAAAGAGGGGAGAAAGGGTTTTTCTGGGGGGTTATGTAAGACATATACCATCAATTATATGTGGAACCAACAATGAAGGATATTTCTTGGCAGTTGGTAACTAAAAACCACCAACAAATAAAGTACATTCGTCGTCAGTTGTCAATAAAAGACCACCTACGAATCTTACAACCCATCAAATCTAAACACAAACTTTCTCGACAGTTATGGTTAGGGTATCTGACAATAAAGGTCAATTGAGGGTGGGAAAAAATTCACAAGACACATGGTGCAAACATCTATGTTGTTGGTCTCTCAGGAAGGAACTGATGATAAAGGTCAATTCATTCCCTTGGGTCAGATGGTGATTGCACATCTTTGACCTGTCGATTTTTAAGAAATGAACCGATGATATAGGTTTTTGGAGGCAAATGATATGCTCCCAAATATTTTGCGTGAAATTCCATTTTTGTGGGTGATATATAGTGTCAGTTTCTTTAAGAAAGGACCGATGGAAAAAAGAAAGTGCATGTTGTATTTTCTCAGGTCCGCTAACCATTGAGGTTGCTGACCTTTAACTGACGGGAAAAGTAACATAGTTGGTTTCTCTTACAAATATAACCAATGTTGTATCCCCATTATTTACCAGTGCATGACCATGCATTTCTCAATATCAGTAATCAAGAGGCCTAGGATATCACACTCCCATTGGAGGGACAAATCCCTTCTACATCACTCACGGTCTATCCCCCTGTGTCACAGTCACCCAATCATCACCTTTATAACAACCCATGTTTCAGGATTGTGTTTGATGATGTTAAAGCGTACGAATGACATGTGATGAGTGTAGTGACTTTAGGTTTAAGATCCACAATCATCACCATCACTATGAGAGCTGACTATGACTACCATGATAATGGCTTCCATGTGTCAGTCTCATGGTGGGTCTTTCTAATACACTATTATCTAGCATGTATCTGTATGCTTGGTTTGATATTGCCATATAGTGACTAATGAGATTTTGTCATCGATCAACTCACATTCTGATCTTGTGTGTCATTGTTGTCTATCAACCTTCCACAATAACAACTGATCATGGACACAATGAGAATATATATGTACACTCTTAACATTTGTATGATCTCATCGTTCAAGTCTTGTACTTGAGAACATATGTCATTAAGTAAACATCATTCTCTAGACATTTTTAATGTTACATCATTATCTCATAACTAAACTAAACACAATACCTTGTAAGCTTGCCTTTATTTAATAATAAACTCATTTACATATTATGCTATTGCAATCATCATATGATTGTCTCTCTAGGCATACAAACCAATAGACTTCCACTTACACTTAGATCCAATCACCCATGAATCTTATCCTGAGTGACCGAACATGACCATCATGCTTCTACTGTGGAAGTGCATTTGTCAAGGGGTTAGAAATATTGTTCTCAATTGGTACTCCAAATGTTTGTATCTCATCGCTAAACAATCTCCTGTATGAGATGGAACTGCCTTTGTATATGCTTAGAGAGTTGATGTGATCTGGGTTTCGTAGATTGTGTAATATCTCCATTGTTGTCACAATATAGCTTGATTGTGTCGTTGATGGTTGGAACAACCCCAAATTCTGTAACAAACTTCTTGATCCATACATCCTCCTTTACTGCATTTGATGCAACAATATAATCAAACATTGTTGTGAAATCGGTGAATTTTTCTTGCTTGGAACACATTAATGTGGAAAATATCGCACTAATAAATTCACTCGGGGTTGAAATCCCCGAGCTTTTACCAAAACCTCAGGAAATAACACCTCCAACAAGTGGACGAGTCTTATTGCAGTATAGTTAAGGATCGAATCCCAAAGGACAACATTTTAAAGAATTTTTTTAGTCAAATCTAGCTCGAGTAAGACTAATATTTAGAACGATTGATTTGGTTAATGTTAATTACACTAATTGTAGGGAAGTAAACAAGCAGAATGAAAGTTTGTTTCAAATTAGATGGTATGGAATCGCTGGGATGGTATCGGGTTTCACGACCACTGCATATGCAAACACGTCCAAACACATAACATCCAGGCAATCATCTAACTATCCAAATGGAACTGGTGTGAGCCCTCCCAGAGGGATGTTTAGGCCCGTGTAAGCATCCCCTTAGGCATCTGATTTCTCATCACCATCCGGATCATGCACTTACAGTTCTGAAGATACAACATCCAACTAAGGTTTTGGTCCTCCATGAGGGATGTTTAGACCACAGAAGTGTCATCATGGGCTAGATGGCTCGTCCCCTCACAGATCATACACTTACGACCTCAAGGAACCCTATTGTATTTCTTGTCCAAGAGTCAACCGTGCTAATCGACACACATGAAGGAAATTAGTCTGCAAGCAAACATCAATGATTAATGAGAAGATACAACATCCAACTAAGGTTGTGGTCCTCCCTGAGGGATGTTTAAACTACAAAAGTGTCACCGTAGGCTAGATTGCTCGTCCCCTTACGGATCACACACTTATGACCTCAAGGAACCCTATCAGATTTCTCATCGAGGGTCTACCTCATTAATCGACATTCTATACTATGAGGAGAAGAACAAGATGAAAACAAATAGGTAATCAACTACAAGCATATCAATTAGCAATGAAATGAAAAGCTATATATATTGCCTCAGAATGTTAAATGAAAAGACATGAATGCATGGGCAGCGGGGCTAGACCCCACACCCCAGCGAAAGTGGACTACTCTCTCATGATGCGAGAAATAAGAAGAATAAGAAAGAGAGAGGATTCTACCATGAGCATGATGTAGAAGGTGGTCGTAGCTCAATGAAGATGATGCGGTCTTCTACGTCGTGTCAGAGAAGATCTGGACAAAGAACGAGGGATGCCAAGACAAACCAGGCATTCTTTCTCACTCCTCCTTTCTTCTCTTCTCGGTCTCCTTGATTAAAGCATGGACAGTAGGTGAAACGACAGTAATGTGGATGGAACTGGATCGCACCTATGTATAGCCATCTTGTCGGCATCCTGGAAACGATGCTTAAATGAGGACCCTGTTGGTCCTATTTATTGGAACATGCCTGGCCCTCATGCTTTTGGTGTGAGTCCAAACGGTCTGGTAGTTTTGTTATATCCAAATGGTATTGAGTGGTTAAATCCAAATGGTTTGCTTTTAATAGATCCAAATGGTTTGCTTTATAAGTGATCATACGATCTTGAGTATCCTTTATCAAACAGTCTTGGAAGTGCCTTTATCAAATAGTTAGGGAAACTAATTGCCTTCATTTGGTCTGCTCCCCTTTACTTTTCCAAATAGTTTTGAGTGTGGGCCTCCATATGGTTTCAGTTCTATCGATTTTGGAAATGATACTAATCCAATCGGTCTTGCAGGTATTATTGTCTCTTAACGGTTTGGGAATCGATAGGGATCAAACGATCCTGACGACAAAGACTTCAAACGGTCTCGACTCCCTTGTCCAAACGGTCTTCACGCGGCAAATGGTTTGGGACCTCTGATTGCACGGTCTTGTTAGTCACGCACGATCGGTCTTGGACTCCCTTGGTTTGATACCGTTCAGTTGGTGGTGGCGACTACTATGAACGGCAGAGGTGCCATAGTTGTAGGTGCTTCGGGCTTGCAGGCAGTGCTGCAACAGGCACAGGAGGAGCGTTGATGTTGCTGCTGCTTGCGGCAGAGGTGTTGGGAGACTCTGGTTGCAGGTGTTGCTTGAGGTAGAAAAAGGCGGAGGTGAAGGTGGATATGGAGGTGCGATGGAGCAGCACCAATATTTGCAGGTTGATGGAGGCGTTGTAGCTGCAGGTGCGATGGAGCTAGGGTTCCGGTGGGAGGAAGAAGAAGTAATAGGAAGGGAAGCATGCCAAATGCTCCAAACGGTTTGGAAATCTTTCTCAAACAGTATGCTTGCTTCCACTTTATCATATGGTTTTTCTTTGCATTAGGTCCTCATGCACATAGCTACCAAACGGTCTCTCACAACCTGCCTTTTCCAATCAGTCTTGACTATCAGTTTGGATTGCTTAGCAAACGGTCTGCGTTATCTTTCCTTCAATTGGTCTTTAGTTAATATCTCCAAATGGTCTCGCAGTGAGTATGTCCATATGGTCTTGAGACCATATGGATGAAACTGTAAGGGCAAGACCGTATGGTCAAGACCGCATGGGCGAGACTGAATGATCATGACCGCATGGGCAAGACCGAACGGTCAAGACCGCATGATCAGGACCAAGGATGAGTGAGGGTAGATCAAGGGCAGATAAAGGTAGGTCCAAGATGATTGTTCAACCTCATCAAGACCTGCATAAAATAGACATAAACTCAATTAGGAACCTTGATAATTGAACCTATTAGGAAATTTTGCACATTTTGATACTTAGTAACTGGAATTGGATGTATTGACTCAAAAAGTGCACGAGAAGGCGACTAAAAATCATGATGAATATACATTCATCACAATACCCCTAACTTAAACGTTGCTCGTCCTCGAGTAACACAAAATCTAAAACAGTCACCAAATGAATACTTTCAACTCGTGTGATTGCCTCATCTTCACATCACGATTGTTTTCTTTCTACTCAGTATGACTCAGTATCTCAACCTCCTGAGACAACTAAACACATCTTACCATATCTTAATTCTTGAGTTCGCTTTCCAATATCACTTCCTCCTCACTTTCTCCATCAACAAGAATGTCAAAGAGTTTCGTAAGAGTCCAGAGATACCCGTAGAACGACAAGTGTGCATATGATCTGACACTGGTGTATTTTAGGGTGGTGGAGGCATTTATTTGTGCCTTTAGGTAGAAAAGGGAGTGAAGGGAGGTATGGAAAGAAGAAATAAATCTCTCCTCTATTCGACTCGAGATTTTATTATTTTATTTGCAATTTCATATATTGCATATTTTTTTGTTCAAATCTCTTCTCTATTCGACTTGAGATTGCATTTATTTTTTTGTGCGCTTTGGCATCTTTTCTTGGTGGTATTCCCCTATTTATTTGTGAGGGGTATGGAAGAAGAAGATATAGAGGGAAGCGGTGTGCCACCCCAAACATACGGTTTGGCACTATTTTGGCAATTTTTGTTTCTTTTTTATGGATGGAGAGGTATGAAGATGATAGAAGAAGTGTAGAAGAGAGTTCAGATCAGAATGCAACTTTATTTACAATTATGTGCAGCGAGTCGTTCTCTTTATCGTACTCTGCTCAGATAATGACTTGATGAGGATCCAGTGGGGATTCCATGTTGTTGTTCCACTAATCAGTTAGGAAGCACAATGTGTTTCATCCCTAACAGTTCGACAGACACTTTCCATTTTTTGCATAAAGATCATGATGTTAGGATTCATAAGCTTCACAAGATGATTTCAATCAAAAGGATAGTTTTTAGAAGAAGGTCCTTTTGAGGGTCTGCTTTGAAAAAAGGAGGGTATAATGATTCAAAATGCATAGAGATTTAAAAAGTGTCAAAACTTCATCAAGTATCTGTTCAAATTTTTTTTGAAACTTAATTTAAAAATTTAGGTAAAAAATGCGACGATGAAATCTTAAGTTTGATTTAGATGGGTCAAGGCAGAAAGTAAGATATGTACCACACACTCTCCACCCCAAACTTAGAAATGTTCTCATCCCGAGAAAACTCTAAATCCAAGATGAAGGGGACTTTGAATGCCATTTAAACCACCGGATGTGGTTGTGTTCCAATAAGTTTGCATCCTCCATCTGAAAATCTCAAAAATGAAGACCAATCAGAACTCAAAATAACATCTTACGATGAAATTTTATTTAGTGTAAAATTATCTAAAAGGTAAAAACAAAATTAAAGAAAAATCCTAATTCAAAATTAAAACTAAATATGAATTTTATTTATCGGGTTACCTCCCGACAAGCGCCTTTGTTTTACATCAATGGCTCGACTTGATTCCTTCAACTTCTACAGTGGACATGTTGGATTAGTGAGATTCAACATCATTTCAGAGTTTGTATCAGTAGAGGTGAAATATCTCTTTAATCATTGACCATTTGCCACAAATTCGCATGACTTTTCACTCCATAAAGAGAAAGCAACATGTGGGTAGATGCTCTTGACAATGTAAGGTCCTTTCTAGTGAGATTGAAGTTTTCATGGGAATAACCTCAATCTAGAATTGAATAGAAGAACTTGGTCTCCCACTTGTATGTCCTTTCTTTTTAGATGGTCGTCATGCTAAAGTTTCGTGTGTTCTTTACAGATTTGTGCATTATCATAAGCTATCATCCGGAGTTCTTCCAGCTCCTGGAGTTGCAGAATCCTAGATTGGCCTTCTTCCTTCATATCAAAATTGAGTTGTTTAATTGCCCACCATGCTTTGTGTTCAAGTTCAACAGGTATGTGGAAAGCATTTCCGTATATTAATCTAAATGGTGTAGTTCCAAGGGGAGTTTTGAAAGCAATTCGGTAGGCCCACAATGTATCATTGATTTTCACAAACCAATCCTTCTGATTGTGGCCTACTGTCTTTTCCAGGATAGCTTTGAGTTGACAGTTAGAAACCTCTACCTGTCCACTCATTTGTGGATGGTATCGTGAGGCTACCTTATGTGTTACACCATACTTTCTCAGTAAAGCTTCAAAGCTTTTTTCAAGGAAATGAGACCCTCTGTCATATATCACAGTTCGTAGTACTCTAAAATGAGGGAAAATAATATCTTTGAATAATTTGATGATGGGTTTAGAATCACTAGTGATGGTTGGTATAGCTTCAACCCATTTTGAGACGTAGTCCACTGCCACTAGGATGTATGAAAATCCATGAGAAGATGGGAATGGACCCATGCAGTCCACCCCCCAAACATCAAATATCTCTACTTCTTGCCACAGGCTCAGTGACATCTCGTCTCTTTTTGTTATGTTTCCTGATCTTTGACATTTCTCACATGATAAGACAAAGTCATGGGAATCTTTGGATATGGTTGGCCAAAAGAAACCACATTGCAAAACCTTCAAGGAAGTCTTTTTAGAGCTCATATGTCCTCCATCTGGCCCTGAGTGACATTGATCTAGGATAAGTTGAGCTTCTTCCTCATTAATAGGTCATCTATATAGACCATCAGCACATAGTTTGAAAAGGTACGACTCATCCCAGTAGTACTATTTCACATCATGCATAAATTTTTTCAGTGCATTTCCAGTGCATTAAGGATGGATAACCTCAGCAGCAAGGTAGTTCACATAATCAGGATACCACGGTGTAACTTCTGAGACCTTCATTAGTTGATCATCTGGAAGGGAATCATTAATCAGAATCTTCTCGGTATCCAGAGTGTGGATGCGACTGAGGTGATCTGCTACCACATTTTATGTACCCTTTTTATCTCTTATCTCCAAATCAAATTCTTGCAAAAGGAGAATCTATCTAATTATCCTAGGTTTTGCATCTTTCTTTGTCAGAAGGTAACGAATAGCTGCATGATCCGTGTAGATAATAACTTTTGAAACAATAAGTTAGGATCTGAATTTGTCAAAGGCATACACAACTGCCAAAAGTTCTTTCTCAACAGTAGCATAATTCCTCTGAGCTTCATCGAGGCTCTTTGATGCATAATAGATCACATAAGGTTTATTTTCTATGCATTAGCCCAAGACAACACCCACAACATAATCGCTTACATGACACATAATTTCAAAAGGGTGGTCCCAATCGGGAGCTCTGATGATAGGTGTAGTAGTAAGGGCATGTTTCAGTTTGTTGAAACTTTTAACACATTCTTCGTCAAAATTGAATTTAGCATCCTTTAGTAATAGATTTGTCATCGGCTTGGTTATCTTTGAGAAGTCCTTTATAAACCGTCTATAGAAGCCTACATGACCTAGGAATGCTCGAACTTCCTTTGCATTGATAGGGATGGAGAGCTTGGAAATCACTTCGATTTTGTCCTTATCGACTTTGATCCCTCTACTGCTGACCCTATTTCTGAGGACAATGCCTTCCCTTACCATAAAGTGACACTTCTCCCAATTTAGCACAAGATGTTCTTCTTCACATCATTTGAGAACAAGGGAGAGGTGTTTTAGACATGAATCAAATGAGTCTCTCTACATAGAAAAGTCATCCATAAAAACTTCCATAATTGTTTCAGTGAGACCGGTGAATATGGCAACCATGCAACGCTAGAAAGTTGCATGTGCATTATAGAGGTCGAATGGCATTCTTCTAAATGTGTATGTTCCGAATGCGTAGGTGAAAGTAGCTTTATCCTGGTCATCTGGATGTATGGGTATTTGATAGAATCCAGAGTAACCATCGAGGTAACAGAAGTATTCTTGATGAGCCAGCCACTCTAAAACTTGATCAAGAAAAGGCATTGGGAAATTATCCTTTTGAGTTTCCTTGTTTAACTTCCTATGATCAATGCACATCCTCCACCATGTGACTTTTCGAGTGGGGATGAGTTCATTATTTTCATTTCGTATCACAGTTGTTCCATATTTCTTTGGGACTACATGCACTGGGCTCACCCATGGTGAGTCTGATATCAGATAGATTATACCAACGGTTAGCAGTTTAATGACTTTGTGACGGACTACTTCTTTCATATTTGGATTCAATTTCTGTTGATGTTCAATAGTTGGATTGTGATCTTCCATCATGGGGATTTTATGCATGCAAAGTGCTTGAATGACCCCAGTGAGGTCACTCATCTTGTAACCAATGGATTTATTTCTTTTCTTTAGTTCTTTTAGGAGTTTATCTTCTTGTTCGGTCGTTAGATCAGAATTTATAATAACTTGACAAACCTTGAGATCATCTAGAAACAAGTACTTCAGTCCCTCGGGCAGGGGCTTCATTTCGGGGGCCTATGGTTTTTCACATGTTTCTTCAGTAGCTTCCACAGCCTTGAGTTCTTCGATCTTGGCTTATGGATCTTCTTTGGCATTGTCAAGGTCAAGAACACACTCTTTAACTTGTCTATTGATGTAATTATCAGTAGATGGGTTTGTTAGAGTCACTTCTAAAGGATCGTCTTGTTCATATTCCTCTTGTGTGAGGAGTGACATTTTCTCAATGCAATCAATCAGATAGACTTCTTCATGCAAGCTTGGTCTTCACATGCTTTCAAAAGCTTTGAATTTGAGAGTTTCTTTACCAAGTCTGAGAAGCAATGTTCCTTCTTCAACATCAATTAAAACTCTTGCAGTGGTGAGAAACAGACATCCAAAGATGAGAGGATGTCTTGGGTCTTCTTTTATGTCCATGATGAAGAAGTCACACAGAACATAGGAATCTTTTCCTACCTTGACAGGTACATCCTCAATAATTCCTAACGGGTGTTTTAACGAACTGTTTGTGAGTTGTATGGTCATGCCAGTTGGGCGAAGTTCAGTAAACCCTAGCCTTTTGCAAAGGCTGAGTGGCATGATGGAGATGCTAGAACCAAGGTCTGCCAGTCCCTTCTTGCATGAAGAATCACCGTTATGGTAGGAAATCCCAAAAGATCCTAGATATTTCTACTTCTTTGGCATCTTACTCTGGATGATATCTGAAGTAGTTTTAGCTAAGTTGACTGTCTCATATTCTTTAGTTATATATTTCCTGGTGAGGAGTGACTTTAAGTAGTGTGTCAAGGCTGGTATCTTAGCCAGCGCAACTTAAAAAGGGTATATCAACATGAAGTTTCTTCATAGCTTCTTTAAACTTATTGAACCGAGTATCAAGCTTAGTTTGCCTTATATGAGTTGGAAAAGGTATACGAGGTTTTTAAACAGGGATATCAGGTTCCGGTGTTGCTTCTTCCTCTTCTTGAGCAGCCTTCTCAGAATTTTCTCTGTCCGACTTACCATTAGTTACTAGTTCTTTTAGTTGAGATTCAGGAGTTGTGGAGTCTTGTAAAATCACATGTTCATCCTTATCTGTAACAACCTTAGGTGGCTTGACAGGAGGATTAGAATAGTCCTTTCCTGACCTGGTGGTAACCACCTTCAGTTGTTTTGGGTGTTTAGGATTGTTTTCCGGTTGTCCAGCAAAGACTCCAGCAGGTGGCTTTATGCTAGCTGCGAGTTGAGCTAGTTGAGATTCAATGGCCTTCTGCTGGGCTTGCTGGTTAGCTATCATAGTTTGCTGAGTTTGCAACATCTTTTCAATGGATGTTAACTTGTCCTCAGGAGATACGGGACCGGCTTGTTGTCCTTGTTGTTGATAAGGAACTTGGTTAAGACTCTGGTACTGGGAATTGTTTTGATAATTATTGAAGTTCCTATTCTGGAAGTTTCCCTTGAAGTTTCCTTGATTTCCAAAATTCTGTTGTTGATAATACTGAAATCCTGGTGGGCCACGTGGTTGGTTGTTCAAACCAAATTGATGCGAGTTCACTACTCCATAGGGGTTTCCATATTGAAAACTTGGATGATTCCTATTCTGATTCGGATTGTAATAACCTTGACCAGGGATGGTGTTAACAACATTCAGGTTCTCCATTTGACTATTATCTCCTTGGACACATACATTGATTAGAACAACATCATAGAGAACATTGCATGCCAAAGTGGAATGATTTGTGCCCTTACATGCTTCACAGAACAGTGAAGCAGACTTGAAATGTTCTTGTTGTTGAGAGGGAAAACATCCTCTTCCAATCACAGCAAGGGATGATTCAATATGGTCTTATTTGGCAACTAAGAGTTTTAAGGTTTCAACAATAGATTTATACTCAGGAGTAGCTTCAGCCATATCTACTTTCAACACTACTTTACCTACAGATATACCCTAATTAACTTGATTTTTAGCTCCTAGGGTGATGACTCTCCATGCGTTGTCGTAACTTTTTTGCATGAAGTTTCCTCCAGACAAGGACTCTAAAAACCTCTTGATATCATCATCCACAGCCCTATAGAAGATTTCGATCAGTTGATTCTTAGGAATTCCATGGTGTGGACACTTGCGTAGAAGCTCTTTGTATCTTTCGCATGCTTCAGCAAGGGTTTCTCTAGGGACTTGAGTAAAATTTGTTATCCGCCCCCTAATTTCATAGGTGGGAGAAGGAGGGTAAAATTTTTCTAGAAAGACATTTTGGAGTTGTTCCCAAGTGGTGATGGGTTCACTCTGCAATGAATTGTACCAGCTTATTGCTCTATCAACAAGTGAATACTTGAAGAGATAGACGAATGGCATCGTCAAATACTCCATTTTTCTTTGTCATAGCACATAGATCAATAAACCTCAAAAGATGTTCCTAACTATCCTCTCCGTGTTTGCCATAGAATAGGTTGTTTTGAAGCAATGTGATCCAATGTGCCATAATCTCGAAATTGGCAACATTGATGGGAGGAGGTTGTACTGGTTGATGAACATTTGCAGCCTTGGAGATTGAGAACTCTCTAATATCCTTTTGTAGTTCTTCTTCTTGTGTTGCTGCTTGTGCTGCTTGAATTTCTTCTTGAACCGTAGATCTAGCTTCTTGCATGAATCTTTCTTTCTATTCATTAAGGGCTTGGGCCACCCTTTGGGATATTTCTTCCTCTTGAGCCATTCTTGCTTGGTTCTCTCTGATCTGATGGTGAAAAGTTCTATCTATCTTAGGATCAAAGCTCGCTGTGAGTCTGGGACTGTCCAAACAGTGAATACACTATGCTTTGGGTTGTTCCTGAAATGGAAAGATCTTTTTGAAGTAAGGGTGATGGTATAAAAATGAATTCAAGTAGATGATCAATTGTATCAAAAGAAAAAGAAAAATCCTAGATTATCCTTAAGAGAAATGGATTTGACTAATTGATTATGTTGTCCCCGGCAACGGCGCCAGAATTTGACGTGGCAAATATTGCACTAACAAGATCACTCGGGGTTGAAATCCCCGAGATTTTACCAAAACCTTACGCAATAATACCACCCGCAAGCGGACAGGTCTTATCACATAATAGTTAAGGATCGAATCCCAAAGGACGACGTTTTTAAGAATCTTTGTCAGTCAAATCTAGCTCGAGTAAGACTAATATTTAGAACGATTGATTTGGTTGATGTTAATTAAACTAATTGTAGGGAAGTAAACAAGCAGAATGAAAGTTTGTTTCAGATTAGATGATATGGAATCATTGGGATGGTATCAAGTTTCACCACCACTGCATATGCAAACACGTCCAAACACATAACATCTAGGCAAGCATCTAACTATCTAAATGGAAATGTTGTGAGCCCTCCCAGAGGGATGTTTAGGCCCGCGTAAGCATCCCCTTAGGCATCTGATTTCTTGTCACCATCTGGATCATGCACTTACGGTTCCGAATATACAACATCCAACTAAGGTTGTGGTCCTCCCTGAGGGATGTTTAGACCACAGAAGCATAACCTTGGGCTAGATGGCTCGTCCCCTCATGGATCATACACTTACGACCTCAAGGAACCCCATTCTATTTCTAGTCCGGGAGTCAACCATGCTAATCGACATGTATGAAGGAAATTATTCTGCAAGCAAACATCGACGATTAATGAGAAGATACAAAATCCAACTAAGGTTGTGGTCCTCCCTGAGGGATGTTTAGACCACAGAAGTGTCACCGTAGGTTGGATGGCTCATCCCCTTATAGATCACACACTTACGACCTCAAGTAACCCTATCAGATTTCTCATCGAGGAGTCTAGCTCATTAATCAACATTCTATACTACGAGGAGAAGAACAAGATGAAAATAAGCAGGTAATCAACTACAAGCATATCAATTAGCAACGAAATGAAAAGTTATATATATTACCTCTGAATGTTAAATGAAAAGACATGAATGCATGGGCAGCAGGGCTAGTTCCCGCACCCCAGTGAAAGTTGACTACTCGCTCATGATGCGAGAAACAAGAAGAATAAGAAACAGAGAGGATTCCTCCATGAGCATGATGTAGAAGGTGGTCGCAGCTCGGTGAAGATTATGTGGTCTTCTACGTCGTGTCGGAGCAGATCTGGATGAAGAACGAGGGATGCCAAGATAGACCGGGCAGTCTTTCTCACTCCTCCTTCCTTCTATTCTCAATCTCCTTGATTGCAGCACGAGCGGTAGGTGAAACGATTGTAGTGTGGACGGAACTGAATCAGACCTGTGTACAGGTAGCTTGTCGACGTCCCAGAACGGATGCTCAAATGAGGACCCTATTGGTCCTATTTATAGGCACAGGTCTGGCCCTCATGCTTTTGGTGTGTGTCCAAATGTTCTGGTAGTTTTCTTATCTCCAAACGGTCTTGAGTGGTTAAATAAAATGGTTTTATTTCAATAACTCCAAATGGTTTGCTTTATAAGTGATCATACGGTCTTGAGTATCCTTTATTAAACAGTCTAGGAAGTTCCTTTATCAAACAGTTTGGGAAACTGATTCCCTTCATTCAGTATGCTCCCCTTTACTTTTCCAAATAGTTTTGAGTATGGGCCTCCATATGGTTTCAGTTCTATCGGTTTGGGAAAATGATGCTAATCCAATCGGTCTTGCAGGTATTGTTGGCTCTTAACAGTTTGGGAACCGATAGGGATCAAACGGTCTCGACGACAAAGACTCAAAATGGTCTCGACTCCCTTATCCAAATGATCTTCACGCGGTAAATGGTTTAGGACCTCCGATCGCACGGTCTTGTTAGTCATGCATGATCGGTCTTAGACTCCATTGGTTTGAGACCGTTCTGTTGGTGGTGGTGGCTACTGTGAATGGTGGAGGTGTCGAAGTTGTAGGTGCTTCAGGCTTGTAGGCGGTGTTGTAGCAAGCTCAGGAGGAGCATCTATGTTGCTACTGCTTGTGGCGGAGGTGTTGGGCGACTCTGGTTGCAGGTGTTGCTTGAGGTAGAAAAAGGTAGAGGTGAAGGTGGATATGGAGGTGCGATGGAGCAGCGCCAAGATTTGCAGGTTGATGGCGGTGTTGTAGCTACATGTGCGATGGAGCTGGGGTTTTGGTAGGAGGAAGAAGAAGTAAGAGGAAGGGAAGCATGCCTAATTCGCCAAACAGTTTGGAAATCTTTCTCAAACGGTCTTCTTGCTTCCACTTTATCATACGGTTTTACTTTGCATTAGGTCCTCATTGACATAGCTACCAAACGATCTCTCGCAACATGCTTTTTCCAATCGGTCTCGGCTATCAGTTTGGAGTGCTTAGCAAACGGTCTATGTTATCTTTCATTCAATCGGTCTTTAGTTAATATCTCCAAATGTTCTCGATGTGAGTATGTCCATACGGTCTTGAGATCGTATGGATGAAACTGTAAGGGTGAGAACGTATGGTCAAGACCGCATGGGCAAGATCGAATGGTCAAGACCGCATGGTCATGATTGAGGATGAGTGAGGGTAGATCAAGGACAGATAAAGGTAGGTCCCAGCTGATTCACTAGTAAAAATTGGTCCATTATTAACAAGTGAGTCATGTCACAAACCCCTCTCTACAGGCCCTCACAAATAGGGACGGTTGTGAGTCTAGCCCTCACAAATGGTCCGTGAAGAGAACTCACGTGACAAATACCAGTGGCCCTCACGAATACAATTGTCACGGACCAACTGACCCTCAAAAATGTTATATTGAGGGACTATTTAGCCTTCATAAATACATTTTTGAGGGACTATTTACCCTTCATAAATACATTTTTGAGGGACTATTTAGCCTTCATAATAACATTATTGAGGGCATGTTTAGTTTTCATAAATACATTTTTGAGGTACTTGATGGTCCTGGAGAATATATTTTTGAAGGGATAATGCCTTCATTAATATTATTTTTGAGGGGCTATGTGGTCGTCATCAATGCAATTTTGATGGTCAATCTGGACCTTCATCAATATATTTATGAGGGACTACTGTAAATGATTTGGTTATTGATTATTGAATGATTTATTAAATGTTAATTAATTGTTACTATAGTGAATATCAAATTTTAAATGAAAACTTTATATACATAACCTCAAGCAATATTTTTATACTTATTCACATGACATCATAAGAAGATTCAACACCAAAATGACACATAAAAATGTTAAATCACCTGAAACCAATTTTTGTTATTGAAGCAAAATATTATACATACATTGCGTGCTCAACGTTGATATAAATAAAGAGTACATATGGTTTTAAAATTTGAGATTGATGACAATCAACATATCATGCTAGAAACTCTTAAGATCTATAATGCCTCCATATTCCTTCAAATGGTGTGGTGCTCTTCATCAATGCCAGGCCTCATACGGTTAGGTACTTGAATATTCTTCTCCTAAAAATGACAAATCATTATATTAATAGAATTTAAAGTGAATACATAAATCATAGTACAACAAACAACTTACCCTTATATTTCGGTTTTGGTCTACTCCAAGGTGCATTGTCCGTTGAAATCCATCATTAAAAGTAATTATACCCTATCAATATAAATACAAAAAGGAATCAGAGTGAGTGCGAAGTAGAGATAAATGTAAGTGAACCAACATAGCAGCAACATGCACCCATAAACTAAAATTATGATTGAACTTAGTACAAGGATGTGTATAAAAGATGCATGACGGGTGATGATTGATTCAACCCTATTTTAGGGCTTAATCTTGTGTCTTTTTGTTTTTCAATCACATCTATACCTTTTAGATTGCATGTCATTCCCCCTAATATGCTTATTTGTATAAAATTCACTTATGGACATTATTTGCATGTTTTTCAGGTACTTGGACCACACTTGGATGGATGCTAGAGATGGAGGGGCCTAAAGAAGGCCCCAGAGCTCCCCCAACTTACCCCTAGTGGCCAAGAGTCAAGCTTAAGTAAAGAAGTCCATGGATAATGAAATTTGAAGCTCAAAGTGCAATCTAAGCCCCCAACACGGCCGTGGTAACACAGAACGGTCGTGCTGCTAATGAAGAAATCACATGAAGCAGCTACAGAGCATACTCTACCACAGTCGTGCTACGCAGCACGGCCGTGCTGCGACCACCCACCATGGCCGTGCCACGCTGCACGGCCGTGCTACCAGATCCCAACACGGCCGTGTTGCGTAGCACGACCGTGCTACCAACTCCCACCACGGTCGTGCTACGTAGCACGGCCGTGCTACCCTCAACCCAACACGGCCGTGGTGACCAACACGGCCGTGGTGACCAACACGACCGTGGTGACCACCACGGCCGTGGCGATTTTGGCCCATTTTTTACCACCAACCTGACATTTAGCCATTTTAACCAACACGGCCGTTCTCTTCCACCACGACCGTGCTCACCCCTACCCACCACGGCTGTGTTGACCACCACGGCCGTGGCCATTTTGGCCCATTTTTTACCACCAACCTGACATTTAGCCATTTTAACCAACACGGCCGTTCTCTTCCACCACGACCGTGCTCACCCCTACCCACCACGGTCGTGTTGTCTCACCATTGCCATGCTACTCACCTAATCTACCTAGTTTTTCCACTGTTCAAGCTGCAATTTTCTGGATTAGTTATTTTGTTCAAGCTGTAGTTTAAGCTGTAGTTTTCTAGATTAGTCATTTTCAGCAGTTCAAGACATGAAGGAAACCAAACTATTATCCTATATGAAACTGAATTAGCATCAGAGCTTGAACAAAAACCAAACTATGACAATAACTAATTTCTATTTGAATTAGACTGGTGAATGTCGCAGCAGTTTGGGGCTGGGTTAATTTAACTTGTACAACCGAGCTAGTACTCAAATCACAGTCAGGGTAATTTACACCAGAATTATTCTAGCATATGAACTGGAATTCAGACTTGTCTAGACTAGACAAGACTCTATACGACATCCAAGCTTGAAGGAAACAAAACCAAAGAGTAACAGTTTTTCTTGAATGGACTGGTGAATGTTGCACAGTCAGGGTTACACTGGTGTAACCAAGCTACTTAATCAGTTAACTGAGGTTTAAACTTCTTTTTCCATAGTTCATTGATCTCGATATACATTCCATGTCATTAATAACAAAAACCTTTAAGATTTTCACTGCCCAAGATAACTGGAAGATTTCATCTAATAGAGATAACAATAGATAAGTAGACTAAGATGAAAGAGGATAACAATAACTACATACATAACCATGATACCCAAAGTGTCTGGAAATATAGAACCACATGGGCATTAACCATTAAGTAGATTTCGGCCTTATATATTTGATTTGGCCTTATATATCAGATTTGGTATAAGTACAAGATATATAGATGGATACCCTAGAAGTTTAATCAAGCACGTATTGAATACCTAATTTAAACGTTGAGTTCTTGGTGTGAAAGACACTAATGAAGATGTGCTTTGTGTGCTCTGTATTTGAGGATGACTTTGTCAATTATTACCAGAAGTAGGGCACTAACATTCAACTGCAGCCTTTAATAAAGTGTACATGTTAATATTCTTATGTGTATGAATATTGAAAATAATCTATAGCTGTTATGAGGTACCTGTGGCTGAAAGATTAGTGGATGTCCATTGCCTTGTATGGAAAGCCTGCCTACTCCATTCTCCCTTGAATTGCCTTGTATGGAAAGCATGCCTACTCCAGTCTCCTTTGAATTGCATTGTCTAGAAAGTCTTCCTAAGCCATCCCCGCTTGAATTATTTTGCCTGGGAAACATGCCTACATCTGCACCACTACTTGTATTGTCTTGTATGTGAAAAGAACCCACACCCGACCTATTTGTGCCACTATGCATGTGTAAGACACTTGTAGTATTCTGATTGGGGTATTCAGCTGCACAATCAACATTAATACTGCCATCCTATAACAAATAGATCAACAATGTCAAAAAAAATTATATATTACATTGACATAGACAACTGAATCTAAGTTACCTGTAATTGATTATACCAAGTCATTATTTGGGAGACGGAGTTCTTCAATCCATTTACTATTTCTTCAAGTTCCTTAAGTTTATCCTGAAATAGAAAACAAATTACAAACATCGATCTAATAGACTAGTTGTAACTAATAGTTCAAGTTTAGTTATAATCCAACATACATCCTTTGCATTGCTTTCCTCAAGAAGCATTTCATATCTTATACGGGCAGCTTTTCCCCTATGTCCTATCGCTTTGTTCCCAATTCCAACACCTCAGATCCTAGCCTTTTTGGAAGGATTTAAAACTTGCAAATAAGCATCACGTGTTAGATTATCAACACTTCTAGGATCTTTTTCTTCTTGGTTTGCTACTTGGTTTTCCACAATATCAGAGATTTCAAGCTATAATTTGAAAGCATCATCAAAGGAAAGCTTAAATTGAGATATCTAAGCATATGTAGCTTTGTAGACATCATAGGACAGCAAATATCCATTTTCTAACCACTTGTGGGCTTTTGTCGTAAACTTTTTCCAAAATTTTGTTAAGAGGCACAACGGGTTGATCTTCACTGACCTACACATGATTGATAACATAATAATTGTCCATGTATATGTTCAACTCCTACTAAGAAAGACAAGTGCCCATTATTAATACCATTTCTGCCCGATAACAACTCCATGGCTTTGATCCTGTGCTATGATCCATCACTTTTTTTGCTCTGTTTGCCTTGTTGATCTCGGAAATTTTCTAAGCCATAAGAAACATATAATTAGAAAAAGTAGATAGGTATACATGCAAGTTATATGAAACCATTGTACCTTAGACTTCTCGGTTCCCCATTCTTTAAAAAGATTTTTAAACTGGTCCATATCTATGGAAGCATTTTTCTCAACTTTCTTCATCATCAATTCTGGTTCAATCTTGTACTTTTCATAGTAATCTTTCTTTACACGTGCCCTCCACACTGATATCCCTTTGCTAATGTGTTCACCAATGTGATTCCATGCATTAGGGTGACTGCCTAAATCGAAGTATTTCTACAAAAACATAGAAAATATTACTTTAGATATAACAATCATACAATTTTTTGGTCTTTTTATGAAAAAGATTACCTCAATAAATGATTTCCTATCTGCAAAAGCTTGTTGTGGTTGTTCGTTACACTTCAAGTCTAGATGCCATATGTGTGGTTTCCTTGCTAGCATATGACAATAACGATTCAATTTGGCACCATTCTCCCCAATAGCATTTCCTTCATAATCCCATTGGACCTTGTGACGTGGCTCCCCTTTCTTAGGAAGTAGGCTTTGCTCACTTGCAGGCCCACGTCCATACTTCCTATTCTCCTGTTCATCCTCAACATTTTCTTGAACTGTTACATCATTTTCAATATTGTTGGACAGTAGAGTATGTTCATCCTCACAATTTTCTACAATTGTGGATGGAGGGATAGCAATAGGTTGACTGGGTGTGTTGTTACAACTAGATATCGTGATTCTTCTTCCTACCATCCTTCAACTGACAAGAAAAAAAAATAGATTATTAGTGCAGAAATGTCAATAACAAAAGTAGTAGCTACATTTGAAAAACAAATAAATTGCGGAGAATATGAGACACCAACATATGAATATTCAACATTTGAAAAACATATAATTTATAGAGTACCTTGGTTTCATATCCCAAAAAAGAATAATGATGTCCTACTTGCTGGTATATGAAACAAGACTAAATAAATTGCAAAGAATATGCCATATAGTAACAGTTTGCCAAAAAATGCAATAGAACATATTCCCCAAATAAATTATTCTAGACTTGCAAACAAAATAATTTGATGAAAACAGACAGATTAATGAACTAAACATTAGCGCCATCATTCTTTTTTTTAGTTCTATCAACAAAAGATCCCTCGGTGTCACTCCTCGTCCAAGACACATCACTAGTTAGACCACCATCAATAGCTTCAGATTGTAAACCAGTCAAGCAATTCTCAATAAGAGGTACTTCAGAATAATCTTTAGGAGGATGCTTTAGCACTGTGCACCAATCATCAGCATTAGGATCCTTCACATAAAAGCATTGCAATGCTTGAGAAGCCAGGATAAAGGGTTCCTCCTTTTTTTATCCTTGAAGTGTTGATTTGTGTGAACCCATATTCATTAATTCGCAACCAGTTAGAAGTGCTTTCATCATACCAAGAACATCTGAACAACGGAACTTTGATTCCTGGACCATAAGTTAGCTCAATGACCTCCTCTAAGTAGCCATAGTACGTGACTTCAGCATTTATAGGATTTCGATCTCTACCACTTGAGTAACTTGAAGTGTCAACACACAAATACACCCCACTATTTTGTGTAGTACATGTACTTTCAATGTGCTTTGAACGGAAACAATATCCATTGACGGAAAATCCTTCATAAGACATTCCCTCAGCACAAGGGCCTTGGGATAACCATCTCAAATCATCGCTAATATTGTTCGGCCTAATCTTTCGCATTTGCATTACCTTCATAAAAAAAGTAAAACATTAATGTAATCTACACTAACTTGAACATTAAGAGTGCCAACAATATTTATGTTTGACACTTACATGCTCTTTCAACCACTTAGAAAACTCCTTTGCATGTTTTGTTTCTAGGGTTTGTGGGGCAATGTTGGGTTCCTTATCTTGAAGAATATACATGTTTTCACTGCTTTATAAGAAGTGTCTAAATTAATGTACAACAAATATACAAATATTAGCAAGAATTTTAGGACGTAATTAAATCTTACCTTCTGTAAACATCCAATTCCTCTTTATTGAAAAGGATATAACGATGGGCTTGTTCCAAAGTGTGGATGTTGAAATTTATTGACACTCCAACTCTAATTGGAGATCCATCAACATTATGAGGAGTGCCGTTGAGTTTTGTCTCAAAATTATGCAAGTACCTAGAACAAAATGTCAAACTTTCTTCAGCTAAATAGCCACTAGCAATACAACCAGCCGGTTTAGCTTTGTTTCTTACATACTTCTTCAATTTCTTCAAGTATCTCTCTATTGGGTACATCCACCTAGTTCGGATAGATCCGGATTTCCTGGCTTCATAAGCTAAATGAATGGGCAAATGCATCATGATGGTGAAGAAAGAAGGAGGGAATATTCTCTCCAACTGGCAAAGAGTGACAGCAATTTCTTGTTCCAATTCTTTGAATTCCTCCACATCAATAATGTTAGAGCAAAGCTTGTTGAAAAATGAGCACAAATTAGCAATAGGCTTGTACACATCTAAGCTTATGCAATGTCTCAAGGCAACAGGTAGAAGTTGATGCATAAGAACATGGCAATCATGACTTTTCAGCCCAACAAGTTTTCTATCAGATTTGCTAACACACCTAGATATGTTAGAAGAATAGCCATCAGGAACTTTCAACTTTTCTAACACAGATAGGAACTTATATGTCTGCGCATTAGTCATGGTGTAAGATGCTGGAGGCAAGTAATAGCGGTCACCTGCATCTATTGGCCATAAATCTCTTCGAATGCACATTTTCTTCATATCTTGACGAGCTTGTAAGTTGTCTTTACTTTTCTTAGAATCACCCAATAATGTGTTTAAAATATTCTCGCACACATTCTTTTCTATGTGCATCACATCCAGATTGTGTATAACAGATAAATAATTCCAATAAGGTAGCTGAAAAAAGATGCTTATCTTATTCCAACCAGGAGGTAATGGTTGAATTTGATCTCCAACCCTCTTGCACTTATTCATTTTTCCAAATGTGATATTTTCATATCCATCAAATTTCCTCAGTATATCTTCTCCAGATAGTGGCTTAGGTGGAAGTCGGAAATCTTTTTCGCCATCAAAATTTTTCCTATCATGTCTATATGGATGATTCATTGGAAGAAAACGTCGATGGAAATCATAGCATTGCTTTTTCCCAAACTGTAACCATTTTGATACAGTCTCCACATTACAACAAGGACATCCCAAATCTTTCTTACCTTTAGTGCTCCAACCAGATAAGTCACCATATGCTGGAAAATCGTTAATGGTCCATAAAATCATTGCCCGCATAGTGAAGTTCCTTTTGCTATATGCATCATAAAGTTTGACTCCAAGCTCCCAAAGTAGTTGCACCTCCTCAATTAATGGCTCCAAGTATACATCAAGGTCATTGCCAACCATATGTGGACCTGGGATTAATAGTGTGATAACCCTAATTTTAGGTAGCTGATGTTTAGACTAGTACTTGAGTACATAATTGGAATAAAATGATATAATTGTGGAAGATGAGGTCTTATATGGTCAATTTGAGTAAGTTGATCTTGTGTTGATGATGCTAGAAGTTATATTGATGTATACTTCGGGTTGGATGCCCTTAAATATCAAGTTGGATAGTTATGACTTCATTTATCATTAGAGATACACATGGATCCAAAGGGTGGAATGATGAGCTTTTGTATTCTTCATAATCAAACAAAGTGGATTGAATCTGTCATTATGGTTTGATGATTAATGGACTTATATTCAAGCTTTATGTGATTATTGATAAGGTTGTTTGAAGAAACTATTTGCATGACCAACTAATGAAATTTGTGTCTCAAAAATAGATATGAGTTACTTTATGTTGTTGTGAACCTATGCCTAAACTTTTAGAGTGAAACAACCTTTCTACAAAAGATATTAAGGCTTCAAGTTTGATCATGTCTAATATGATTAACTAATTTAGATTTAAGTTCACATTGTGTCTATATCACGCTCACATTGGACAACTCTTTGTTGAGCCCAGCCCAAAACCAAGCAATGTGGCCTCATCGAGCTCACTGCTTTGGGAGGTTGTTAGGATCTGACGGCTCTGACTCCTTCTCCTACCTCCGAGCAAAGCGGGGAGGAGGGTAGCTCAGGCTGTGATCCAACCAATCCCAACAATCTCGCCAGTCTAGACCCCTCACCTGATGCTGAAAACCCCTGGTATTGAGAGACAGTAGCCTCCTCGTCGCTTCCTTGTTGCTATCCACCCATCCAGAGGGAACCCCGAACAACAATGTGAAGAGTTGGGAGATTTAGGGAAGACTGAGAGAAAGAAACCATAACCATGATAACCTATTTTCCAGTGATTTATAGAGCGGGTGGATGCAAAGCTATATGTATTCCAACAACTAGAAGACCTTTTCTCTCTTCCAGTCCATCATAACGCCAACGCCGATAAACTTGCAACCATGGAGCCGAGGAGATCCTCAGTCTTGATCCAGGAGGCATCACCTCCTCACTTTTCCTAGCCATATTCAATCCTTACGGAAGTGTAGATGTGCCATAGAGGAGCCGATCATTGCGAATCTGAGTAGGGAGAAGCATCCCCCCCTCTTCCTGTTTCATGGTGGCACCCTATTTTTTTTAGATTGGAGGACTGCAGCCCCTTCAGTCTAAGAAATTAGATGCCAGAGATCCTCACAGCATCACGCAGGTGCTAGACCATCATGGCTGCAAGCATCGCCACAGGAGTGTGCCCTCTCGCTTCCCTCATTTTCACAGTGGCGCCATGTCTTGATAGCTGATCGCCCACATAGATCCAAGGATCTACACGGCTATTGAGCTTGTTGCTCGACCTCCCATGACCACCGTGAAGCTAGCAAGCTTGAAATCTGACATTGAGAAGGACGGTGCGCAGCTTGACCTGTCACCGTTTCTCCTCCTCACCGTGGAGCTGTGACCTGGCAGACACAATGCCGTAGGACTCCAGTCGGGGTTGCTATGGAGATGGGGGACCAGAAGGGGACTTTTCGGCAGGAGAAGACATGGAGGTTGGAGGAGCGCGAGGCCATTTTCTCTCAACTGGGATCGACCCCACGGTGACGGCGGTGGGTCTGAGATGCACCTCACGAGCCATGCCGCACGAGGGAGATGACCAGGATGGGAGCGGGATCCCCCGATCCCAGCGTCGGGACCTTGATTCCGCTGGACTGCTTCAACCCCAATCCACGAGGCAACTCTATCCAACAGGGGAGGCCCACGCACTAGTTGGTCGCATGGCACTCATCTGGGGCGTCCAAGCCCTAGATCCAACGGCCACAACAAAATGAAAAAGGTAAATACATCAAATATTGTACATATATCAGAATTACGATTAAAAATAGCTCTCATGTCCAATAATTACCCCAAAAATACCCCTAGACTCAGAAAAACATCCCCTATATTACTAGACTCTTATATCAGTCTTTTGAAGAAATATAAATTTATGTTTATAATATAAATGAAATTATTTCTTTTAGAATGTTTTAAATGGTATAATTAGGATATGATGAATAATATAGCTGAGAAAAATACTGTTGAACTCTAATTTTATCCTCAAACTAATAATGGAGCCTGCTCTGATTATTATGCCAAAGTATAATGTATCTTCTTACTAAATCATGATTAGATGCTTTTGGTCCCATATTAATTATAGAAAATAGACTAAGCATCAGAAAATTATGAGAATTTAACCAGACCCTAGTTATGACATGTAGGTCAGTATAAAAATATCAGAGACAAACTTAAGTCAGTTTGAACCTTAGATTTGACCTAAACCCTGATTTGGACCTAAAATACCTAGAATATGATGAACATTTATTAATGATGATTAATTGCTATTAACCAGGTGATGACCAGTGATGTAGATGGTCCAGGAAAAATTAGCAATCTCTGAACTCAGGTACGTGAGTTTTTATTTAAGTATATGACTATGGTTTTCTTGCTTGCAATCATGATATGTATGCTCTCTTCTATTTGCAAATATTGGATGTAGTAGCACTATATAGTACTCGATGTTTTATCACTTGTAAACATAAATGATAAGTAGATGCTTTGTAGTTATTTAAGGTGTTCATTATCCCCCTTACGAGGGAATGGATTAATGTTGGCTAGTACACCTCCCTAGAGCACATGGTGTACAGGGAGTTTCCCTAGAGTACTTGGTACACGGGGATGGGCCTAATATTTATGTTTTGGTACTAGTCCACCTTGATAATGCAATTCATCTAGGAAAATGACTTAAATTGGCGTATTTCGCTTAATAAAGAAGTGTTTTCTATGATTTTATTTCCTTCTGCAAATCTTTTTCAAAATTATGAAAGCCATAAATATATGTATCTTTCTGCCCATGTACACAACACCTTGTGTGTTGATTTGTTGTTTCACGTATGTTTTAGGTTCAGTGATAGAATGGGAGAAAAAGTACAGGATGTGAGCAAGTTGTATAGGTTGTACCTATTGTCTAAGATCATGTTAGCATACATGTTCATAGACTGTAGAATCTTCATTCAATATGTAATTGTAAATCATTGTGTAATAATTCATGTTGTATAGATATACATGTTGAATGTTGAGAAATGTTATGGTTGTATGTTCATGTATGCATATTATGCTTCCGCATCGCTTTCTGATATGATTGGATGATGTTTTCGGATTCTGACATCTCATTCCCAATAGGATTTGGAGAAATCAAAATCTGGGGACGTCACAGTTGGTACCAGAGCATGAACAATAGCTACACCTAACAATTACTCACCATGATATATATAACAAAATCCTCACCTTTCACCTTAAACCCTAGAAACTCAGTAAGTTGTTATGTAGGAATAAGGTTTGACTTAGCCTCTAAGTTAGAACCTAGATGTTCGAGAACTAGGTTTAGATAAGTGTGTGAAACCCTTTCCATATAGATCTCATATGTATTGGGTAGATACACTAATCTACACCATGTTCTCACCATATCACTGGGTGACATGACAGTAGACTATCTACTGTGTGTGGGACACTTAGTTTTGCTGATTTGGTTTGTTTTCCAATCGGCTCGAGCCTCGATAGTTTTCTTTGACGTCTTTTTCTCAGAAGAAAACTATCTAATATTTTATTAAATATATGTAAATATAAAATGTGTCCCTCACACTGGAGAGTAGTTAGTGTGCATGCAATCTAAGTGAAAGGGAGTGACATCAGTCTAGAAGAGAGAATAGATCTAGATTAGACGTCTAGAGCCTCATAAGGTTATGTGATACATAGATAGACAAAAGAAAGATGAAGGAAATAAGCATATAGAATTTTATCTAAATTTAATCCATGATGGTATAAGTTTCCTTATTAAGATTTGAGTTGTATATGAGCCAAATCCACTCTTAGAGGATCTATGCTAAGTCATGATGATGAAAGTACATTCTCTTTGCCTACTTAAGATAAGATAAGTTAAGATAGAGATGAGTGTGCATGAGCCTCAAGCTCTTATACAAGGAGGATGTCTAGTGGTAGGATGAGATATGTGGTGAACTCTAGAGAGAGTAAGACCCACAGGGAGAAGGTCATAGGACCTAGCCTCCAATATATGAGATATGTGTTAAAACAAATCCTACACTAGATTACTCTCGAGTGTTGAGTTGAGTCCTTATGCATGATTCAAATCTATATGTGAGAATTGGGTAAAATAAAAGGATGGGTAGATGACCCATATGATAAAGTCAATCCTTTGGCTGAGTTAGGTCCTAGCTGGAGTGACATATTTTTTGAATCTCATCATTAGTTGCAAGTTAGGTAATATATGAACTCTAGTTATGAGAGTATGATGCTTTGTGCAAAAGATACTCAAAATACATGTTCTCCCTTCTTCTTCTCTTTCTTAATATATGATGATAGAAACCTCACTTGAGCTATATAGATTATTTATATATGAGGTGTCACTCGTATAAGCTTGACCTATTCTATATTCCCCCCTATATCATACATGTAGTACCAAAGATTGAAATCATGATAAGTTTGACTTTAAAATATTCTCTTCCCCTTCATATGAAATATGAAAGATATGATGCTGAGATCATGGGATAAACTTACTATATTCTCTTTTTCCCTTCACATAATACATGCATGACATAAAAAGTTGAACTCATGAACTTGATATAAAGATATCTTTGGATCATAGGATATATGATCAGAAATATAGTTCATAACTTTGGTCCTTCTCAATGTATGCTTCTAAGTTGAGTATGAATATCACACCATAGGGTGAAACCCTAATGGTCAAACATGTTACGTAAGCCCTTCTTAAGTAGAAAAAAAAATCTAATATCAAGACGGAAGATAAATCTCCTCTAATGTTGAAATCATTGTAAGATGTTAATGATTTTAGATTTGAACGATCTGAATATCATGGCATATAAACGAATTCATCATGAACATTAAAATTATGAACAAAACGTGTACCCTTAGTGGTGATGTAACCCTAAGATATCATAATGTCATGTTATGGTTAAGACATTAAGTGATGATTCCACATATATATAAGGTGGGTGGATACACCCAAGAATCTCTAGACCCTTGACAACTTAGAGTGCATGCAACTATGGTGGTCTTAGAACCTAAGCAATGATGATGTATATGAAGTTGAACTCCTAAATAGCCTCTTAAGGATGAGGTTAGTTGAATTTCGAGGACAAAATTCCAAATAAGGTGGGGTGAATGTGATAACCCTGATTTTAGGTTGTTGATGTTTAGACTAGTACTTGAGTACATAATTGGAATAAAATGATATAATTGTGGAAGATGAGGTCTTATATGGTCAATTTGAGTAAGTTGATCTTGTGTTGATGATGCTAGAAGTTATATTGATGTATACTTTGGGTTGGATGCCCTTAAATATCAAGTTGGATAGTTATGACTTCATTTATCATTAGGGATACACATGGACCCAAAGGGTGGAATGATGAACTTTTGTATTCTTCATAATCAAACAAAGTGGATTGAATCTGTCATTATGGTTTGATGATTAATTGACTTGTATACAAGGTTTATGTGCTTATTTATAAGGTTGTTTGAAGAATCTATTTGCATGACCAACTAATGAAATTTGTGTCTCAAAAATAGATATGAGTTACTTTATGTTGTTGTGAACCTATGCCTAAACTTTTAGAGTGAAACAACCTTTCTACAAAAGATATTAAGGCTTCAAGTTTGATCATGTCTATTATGATTAACTGATTTAGATTTAAGTTCACATTGCGTCTATATCACGCTCACATTGGACAACTCTTTGCTGAGCCCAGCTCAAAACCAGGCAATGTGGCGTCATCGAGCTCACTGCTTTGGGAGGTTGTTAGGATCTGATGGCTCTGACTCCTTCTCCTACCTCCGAGCAAAGCGGGGAGGAGGATAGCTCAGGCTGCGATCCAACCAATCCCAACAATCTCACCAGTCTAGACCCCTCACCTGATGTTGAAAACCCCTAGTATTGAGAGACAGTAGCCTCCTCGTCGCTTCCTTGTTGCTATCCACCCATCCAGAGGGAACCCCGAACAACAATGTGAAGAGTTGGGAGATGTGGGGAAGACTGAGAGAAAGAAACCACAACCATGATAACCTATTTTCCGGTGATTTATAAAGCAGGTGGATGCAAAGCTATATGTATTCCAACAACTAGAAGACCTTTTCTCTCTTCCAGTCCATCATAATGCCAACGCCGATAAACTTGCAACCATTGAGCCGAGGAGATCCTCAGTCTTGATCCAGGAGGCATCACCTCCTCAATTTTCCTAGCCATATTCAATCCTTACAGAAGTGTAGATGTGCCATAGAGGAGCCGATCATTGTGAATCTGAGTAGGGAGAAGCATCCCCCCTCTTCCAGTTTCATGGCGGCACCCTATTTTTTCCAGATTGGAGGACTGTAGCCCCTTCAGTCTAAGAAATTAGATGTCAAAGATCCTCACAGCATCACACAGGCACTAGACCAACATGGATGCAAGCATCGTCGTAGGAGCGTGCCCTCTCCCTTCCCTCATTGTCACAGCGGCGCCATGTCTTGATAGTTGATCGCCCACATAGATACAAGGATCTACACGGCTATTGAGCTTGCTTCTCGGCCTCCCATGACGACCGTGAAGCTAGCAACCCTGAAATCTGACACTGAGAAGGACCGTGCGCAGCTTGACCTGTCAATGTTTCTCCTCCTCGCCGTGGAGCTGTGACCTGGCAGACACACTGCCGTCGGAGTCCAGTCGGGGTTGCTATGGAGATGGGGGACCAGAAGGGGACTTTTCGGCAGGAGAAGACATGGAGGTTGGAGGAGCGCGAGGCCATTTTCTCTCAACGGGATCGACCCCACGGTGACGGCGGCGGGTTTGAGATGCACCTCGCGAGCCCTGTCGCGCGAGGGAGATGACCTGGATGGGAGCGGGATTCCCTGATCCCAGCGTCGGGACCTTGATTCCGCTGGACTGCTTCAACCCCAATCCACCAGGAAACTCTAGCCAACAGGGGAGGCCCACGCACTAGTTGGCCGCATGGCACTCATCTGGGGCGTCCAAGCCCTAGATCCAACGGCCACAACAAAATGAAAAAGGTAAATACATCAAATATTGTACATATATCAGAATTACGATTAAAAATAGTTCTCATGCCCAATAATTACCACCAAAAATACCCCTAGACTCAGAAAAATATCCACTATATTACTAGACTCTTATATCAGTCTTTTGAAGAAATATAAATTTATGTTTATAATATAAATGAAATTATTTCTTTTAGAATGTTTTAAATGGTATAATTAGGATATGATGAATAATATAGCTGAGAAAAATACTATTGAACTCTAATTTTATCATCAAACTAATGATGGAGCCTGCTCTGATTATTATGCCAAAGTACAATGTATCTTCTTACTAAATCATGATTAGATGCTTTTGGTCTCATATTAATTATAGAAAATAGACTAAGCATCAGAAAATTATGAGAATTTAACCAGACCCTAGTTATGACATGTAGGTCAGTATAAAAATATCAGAGACAAACTTAAGTCAGTTTGAACCTTAGATTTGACCTAAACCCTGATTTGGACCTAAAATACCTAGAATATGATGAACATTTATTAATGATGATTAATTGCTATTAACCAGGTGATGACCAGTGATGTAGATGGTCCAGGAAAAATTAGGAATCTCTGAACTCAAGTACGTGGGTTTTTATTTAAGTATATGACTATGGTTTTCTTGCTTGCAATCATGATATGCATGCTCTCTTCTATTTGCAAATATTGGATGTAGTAGCACTATATAGTACTCGATGTTTTATCACTTGTAAACATAAATGATAAGTAGATGCTTTGTACTTATTTAAGGTGTTCATTATCCCCCTTACGAGGGAATGGATTAATGTTGGCTAGTACACCTCCCTAGAGCACACGGTGTACGGGGAGTTTCCCTAGAGTACTTGGTACACGGGGATGGGCCTAATATTTATGTTTTGGTACTAGTCCACCTTGATAATGCAATTCATCTAGGAAAATGACTTAAATTGGCATATTTCGCTTAATAAAGAAGTGTTTTCTATGATTTTATTTCCTTCTGCAAATCTTTTTCAAAATTATGAAAGCCATAAATATATGTATCTTTCTGCCCATGTACACAACACCTTGTGTGTTGATTTTTTGTTTCACGTATGTTTTAGGTTCAGAGATAGAATGGGAGAAAAAGTACAGGATGTGAGCAAGTTGTACAGGTTGTACCTATTGTCTAAGATCATGTTAGCATACATGTTCATAGATTGTAGAATCTTCATTCAATATGTAATTGTAAATCATTGTGTAATAATTCATGTTGTATAAATATACATGTTAAATGTTGAGAAATGTTATGATTGTATGTTCATATATGCGTATTATGCTTCCGCATCGCTTTCTGATATAATTGGATGATGTTTTCGGATTCTGACATCTCATTCCCAATAGGATTTGGAGAAATCAAAATCCGGGGATGTCACAAATAGGGGCATCATAATAAATTGTTCTTTCATAAGAAGACAAGGCGGAAGATTGGGAGGTGTCACCAACACAGGCCAGATGTTATGTGATGCACTCATATTGCCAAATGCATTAAATCCATCTGTTGCTAATGCCAATCTAATATTGTGTGGTTTAGCAGCAAAGTCTGGATACCTAGCATCAATAGACAACCATTCTGGTGTGTCTGAAGGATGATGAATACGACCATCCTTGCCTTTTCCTTCAGATGGCCAAATCATATCTTTAGCAATAGATGAAGACATATAGAGCCTCTCTAACTGAGGTATCAAAGGGAAGTGATACATGAACTTAGCAGCTACCTTCTTTCCCTTTGTTTTGTATTTCTTTTCATTCCATCTTGAAGCACCACAAGTATCACAATTTTCTTTTGAAGTTAAATCTTTGCAAAAAAGCATACAATTATTTGTACATACATCTATAGTAGAATGATCAAGTCGTAAATCCTTCACGATCGCATTTGCTTCATAGTACGTCTCCGGGAATAGACAATTTTCTTCTGGAAATTCTGAAATAATCAACTATAACAACTTTGTGAAAGAATCGTTGGACCATCCAGATTCCTCCTTTAGAAATAGCAAGGCAACCAAATATGATAGCTTAGAATGACTTGTGCAACCTTTATAGAGTGGTTGATCCACCTCTTTTAGTAGCTTGTAAAATCTTTGTGCATCTACATTTGCAGGTTCCTCTGTAGCTTCAGTAGAGTGGTCATTTGTTGTGTCACCCATACCAAACAAATCCTCCAGCATCTGATGCATATTGTCAGTGCTAGGCATGTTTGGTGCCACAACAGGATTGCTCCTACCAATCACCTCCCCATGAAACGTCCAAACATCATAGCTATGCACAAATCCTTTTTGTAATACATGTGAGAATACCTCCTCCTCTGTTTTAAGGTATCTGTTCAAACATACCTTGCAAGGACATATTAATTTCCCCTGTCTAGTTGGTCTATGATGGAAAAGAGCAAACTCAATGAACTTTTGTAACCCTGCCTTGAATCCATCACTTCGCACTCTGTTCCCAATATACATCCAACTCCGATCTATTAGAAAATCCATCTACATGGAGGAAAATATATAATAAGTTAAGAACACATTACAAGAAATGTATATATATATGCAATTCAAATAGTATATTGATTATATTCCTTTCAGTCTATCTAGGTATTTATATTCCTTGATTATATATATATATATATAAATAATCGAGTAACCTGATATAGGTCTGGAGCAGTAAACCAAGACCTACACGACACCTTTGAGCTCATAGAGAACACAACCATACGGCCAAAGTCCCAAAGCAGATATTCAACCTCCCAAACTTATCTGCAAGCACCACATAAGTATGCTACCTGTACTTGAAGCCCAGAAAGGACACCATCTCTTAACAATATATATGAGGAAAAACATATTTATCACAATAAACCATATGTTCTACCCTTCTATTCTCCCGTAATTGCAAGATCTTCTTGTCTATTAAATGCTTATCTATGTGCATACATCCTTCCACTCAAACAGGTTTCTAAAATCTCTTAGCATAGCTACTCATTCAAGCAGCAACACCTAGCCAGGAGGTCTGACACTAGGCAATATATACTACGGAAGCTATCAAGTTAGGAAGGAACAATACATTACAATTATATTTATCCAATATTCTATGCAAAGTCAACAAGAAATACTCAGGAAAAACAAAATCTAGACCTGACTATAGAGCTGATCTAAGGTAGTGAGTGATTTTCCCATAAATGATGAAGAACACTAGTGTCATCCATTGACTGAGAAAACTAGGTCATCCATTGATGAAGAACATATAATTCATAGAATGATCTAATCTAATAAGATGAGTTTAAATCATTACTAAGTTTTTCCCATAAATTTCTAATTGCCAAAATAGATAGTGTGGAGTCAGGACTCTGGGCACTATGTTAGTGAAGAAAAGGGGTAAGAGGAGAGTGGCTTTGTCAACTAGATTATATATGATCAAATTTTCTATATATCAATTAAGTGGTGACTAGACTCTTACATATTCCATTTGACCCATATAATTTTGATAAATCATTACACTTATCTTACTACATGTCTACTTTTAAACATTAACCCATTCTCAGTCCATAGTAATATTACCCATTTATCAAACATCACAATGTGAGTTCCGAATGAAGGCTATAAGGTTGGAGATTTAATTAATATGGCTATTTTATGTGACTAGAAGTATGAAACTCTCATGTGTGGTGAAATCAATATATTTTTAATATGTGTTATACAAACATACTTAATTTGTCTCAACATGAGAATAAAATCACATAACGTTCATAACATTAAAAAGTTTTTATAAATGTAAATAGGAGTGGGAATGATCTTGTCTAATGTGGTCTAGGCCTAAATCACAAATCAAACCACAAATATTCATTTTTTTCATACCATACTAGATTTTTGGTGACGCTAGATAAGACCAAACAAGACTGCAACTTTTTTATTTGGTTAGGATTGGCCTTGTCTCAAACCAACACTAATCACTAGAATCTACTAGAACGCTAAAAGCTAGTCAAGTATTATGGACTCATCCCCATCCTGGAAGGCATAAGCAAGGTTGCTTACAAGCTGAAACTTCCGCCATCATTACTGATTCACCTAATTTTCCATATATCCCAGCTGAAGCTACATCAGGGACCTACGCCCCCATCCAAAACACCAATGTTTCTGCACCTATGGCCACCAACAGAGACTGCAACTCGCTTCCTCGAAAAAATCTTGGAGCACAAAATGACCAAAATAGGAAATCATGCCATCGCAGAAGTCCTGGTATCATGGGTGCATGCCCCACCAGAGGAGGCCCAATGGGTGCCCTATTCGAACCTCTGATCAAGGTTCTTGATTTGGGCCAACCCCGTGGAAGTGGTCGGATCTCCAGAGGAGGGTATTTTCTCAACTGTCAAAAGTAAATTCTGGACACAATTTTTAGGCCCAAAATGATTAATGTTGTCCCAAAAATGTAAAAAAACTAAGTGCAGTTCAGAATTTTCAATGTGTTTGCTGCTAGATGAACGCAAACTTGCTATTTTGAGTGTGTGTTGGACTTCAAAACCACTCAAACACATATTTTTGACTCAAAATCTTTATGATAAAAATAATATGCATACATATAACAATTTAAGCACTATGACAGCCCAATTGAACAACCATTCGAATATGTGAGTTGGCCGCTACAAACAGCTCATCAAACTAAACACACAAACACCATTGTACATGATACCTAACAAAAAGACAATGTCTTAGTATATTCTAAACTAACATAGATAGCAAAGAGGAGATACGTTATAGGAAACTCAAAATTTGGATACGCAAATGAAGAAAGAAGCAAACACTGGCAGTAATTAAAAGATTACAGTAAACTATTGGGATACACATATGAAGAAATAAGCAAGTTGGCAGTGAACATCACATTACAGTGAACTCAAATCTGGGATACAAATGAAGAAGGATGCACATTGGAATTGTTACCTAAAACTAAATGACCAACACATGATTGAATCAAACAGCATAACAACAAGCAAGCACAACAGTTGCAAGAGAATAATAAAACAAGTAGCACAGAAAAACGATGCAGTTTTAGTAGCAGTACCTTTTCCCACGCTTCCGGTCAACGGACAAAAGCAACGAGATCAAAACTGAAGAAGAAGAACAATGGAGGTTGCAAGAGAAGAACTGGAGCAGAGGTGGTTGGGCAAGTTATGGGCGTCAGATCAAGGAACAGAGACCAGTAGCTTGATCCAAGGTTGAAGTAGGTTCAGAGCTCCTGCTAGGCGCCGCCTGAGTCAGGTGCCACTAGTTTCGCTGGGATCCGGTAGGAGATGGCTACTCCTAGTCGTGGAATTGGAAGCCGGCCAGACAGGTGACGATTGGAGTTACGAGCTACTGCAGCTGGGGTGGCAGGAGCAGTTGGGGCACCGTCTGGGAGGTAGGTGCAGTTGTAGCTGGGTGCGACCGGTGGGATTTGGGTGTGGCTAAGCGACTGGGGTCGTGGGGTTGCTGAGGCTGGGTGGCCTTAAGCTGGACCAGACCCTGGCCGTGGAGTGATGGAGGCCTGGTTGACGGACTGAAGGCGTGGTCGATGGAATCAAGGAGGTGTCGAGGATGAGTGGCTAGTCATGGCGGCTGAGTGCTTCCCTAGTTCGTCGTTGGCATTGCGGAAAGGAGAATACGGGGAGGAGAACGGCTGCGGAGAGGGGAGGACCGGCCAGACGCACATGGTGTGAGAGGAGGAAGCACAGAGTGACGAAACAATTCTTGCACAGAGGAACGAGTGGGGAGGGTTTTTCTTTTCCTTTTTAATTTTGATTTCCAAATGTTGTATTTTAGAATGGAGGGAAGGGATATGAGATGGAGGGAAACATTTGGCATGGTATTTTTCATGGGGTGATTAGTGAGTAATGTATTTGTGAGGGATTAGTGTTCACATAAAAGTTCTAAGGATGTGAAAAATACTGTGGAGGGATTTGGTCCCATATTTGAAGGATGAGCCCTCACAAATAGACATCATTATTCACAATCTATGGTTCCTCACAAATGTTCTTCAATAAAGGCCAAATTTTTTGTAGTGATTGTTCAACCTCATCAAGACCTGCATAAAATCGACATAAACTCAGTTAAGAACCTTGATAATTGAACCAATTACGAAATTTTGCACATTTTGATATTTTGTAACTGGAATTGGATGTATTGGCTCAGAAAGAGCATGAGAAGGTGACTGAAAATCATGATGAATATGCATTCATCACAATACCCCAAACTTAAACGTTGCTCATCCTCGAGTAACACAAAATCTAAAACAGTCGCCAAATGAATACTTTCAACTCGTGTGATTGCCTCATCTTCACATCACAATTGTTTTCTTTCTACTCAGTATGACTCAGTATCTCAACCTCCTGAGACAACTAAACACATCTTACCATATCTTTGTTCCTGAGTTCACTTTCCAATATCACTTCCTCCTCACTCTCTCCATCAACAAGCATGTCAAAGAGTTTCGTAAGAGTCCAGAGATACCCATAGAACGACAAATGTGCATCTGATCTGACACTAGTGTATTTTAGGGTGGTGGAGGCATTTATTTCTGCCTTTATGTAGAAAAGGGAGTGAAGGGAGGTATGGAAGGAAGAAATAAATCTTTCCTCTATTTGACTCGAGATTTTATTATTTTATTTGCAATTTCATTTATTGCATATTTTTGTGTGTGAATCTCTCCTCTATTCGACTCGAGATTGCATTTCTTTATGTGTGCGTTTTGGCATCTTTTCTTGGTGGTACGCCCCTATTTATTTGTGAGGGGTATGGAAGAAGTGGATATAGAGGGAAGTAGTGTGCCACCCCGAACTTAGGGTTTGGCACTATTTTGGCTATTTTTGTTTCTTTTTGATGGATGGATGGGTACGAAGATGATAGAAAAAGTGTAGAAGAGAGTTCAGATCAGAATGCAACTTGATTTACAATTCCGTGCATTGGGTCGTTCTCTTTATCGTACTCTTCTCAGATAATGACTTTATGAGGATCCAGTGGGGATTCCATGTTGTTGTTCCACTAGTCAGTTAGGAAGCATGATGTTTTTTATCCCTATCAGTTCGACAGACACTTGCCATTTCTTTCATAAAGATCATGATGTTAGGATTCATAAGCTTCACAAGATGATTTCAATCAAAAGGCTAGTTTACAGAAGAAGGTCCTTTTGATGGTCCGCTTCGAAAAAAGGAGGGTATAATGATTCAAAATGTATAGAGATTTAAAAAGTGTCAAAACTTCATCCAATATAAGTTCAAATTTCTTTTGAAACTTAATTTGAAAATTTTGAAAATTTAGGTCAACAATGCGACAATGAATCTTAAGTTTGATTTATATGGGTGAAGGCGAAAAGTAGGATATGTACCACCTACCCTCCACCCCAAACTTAGAAATTTGCTCATCCCGAGCAAACTCTAAATACGAGATGGAGGGGACTTTGCATGCCGTTTGGACCACCGGATGTGGTTGTGTTCCAATAAGCTTGCATCCTCCATCTGAAAATCTCAAAAATGAAGACCAATCAGAACTCAAAATAGCATCTTGAAATGCAATTTTATTTAGTGTAAAATTATCTAAAAGGTAAAAACAAAATTAAAGAAAAATCCTAATTCAAAATTAAAACTAAATATGAATTTTATTTATCGGGTTGCCTCCCGACAAGTGCCTCCATACAGTTTTAGTTTTATCAGTTTGGGAAAATGATACTAATCCAATTGGTCTTGCCGGTATTGTTGGCTCTTAACGGTTTGGGAACCGATAGGGATCAAACGGTCTCGACAACAAAGACTCCAAACGGTTTCAAAATCTTGCTCCAAGAGGAAGGGAAGCATGCCCAATGCTCCAAACAGTTTGGAAATCTTGCTCAAACAGTCTGCTTGCTTCCACTTTATCATACAGTTTTGCTTTGCATGTGGTCCTCATGCACATAGCTACCAAATGGTCTCTCGCAACCTGCCTTTTCCAATCGGTCTCGGCTATTAGTTTGGAGTGCTTAGCAAACGGTCTACGTTATATTACCTTCAATTGGTATTTAGTTAATATCTCCAAATGGTCTCATAGTGAGTATATCCATACGGTCTTGAGACCATATGGATGAAACCATAAGGGTGAGACTGTATGGTCAAGACCGCATGGGCGACACCGAATGGTCAAGACCGCATGGGTGAGACCGAATGGTCAAGACTGCATGGTCAGGACCGAGGATGAGTGAGGGTAGATCAAGGGCAGATAAAGGTAGGTCCCAGTTGATTGTTCAACCTCATCAAGACCTGCATAAAATTGACATAAACTCAGTTAAGAACCTTGATAATTGAACCAATTAGGAAATTTTGCACATTTTGATATTTAGTAATTGGAATTGGATGTATTGACTCAAAAAGAGCATGAGAAGGCGACTGAAAATCATGATGAATATGCATTCATCACTCTTCCATCTTACATCTTTATTTTTTTAAACAAAATATGAATCTTGATTGCAATTTGTAATTATCTTTATCAGTCTAGAATCTTGCATCAGTGTAACCTCCTGCCACCAACTCTTCCTCTCCACCATAGACCAAGAACTAATCATTAGTCCTTCTCAGGTACTTGAGGATGTTCTTCACTATTTTCTAGTGAGCATCACCTAGATCTAACTAATACTTGTTCATCATGCTCAAGGAATATGAGACATAACACAACATTGAATACATGATTGATCCAATTGTTGAAGCTTATGGAATCAAACTCATGTGTTCCCTTTCTTCACAAGATCTGAGATTTTGAACTTTAGAGATGACAACTCCATGTAGCATGGATAGGTTTCCTCTCTTTGAGTTCTCCATGTTGAACCACTTCAACACTTTGTCAATGTATGTACTTTGACTCATTCCAAGAAGCCTCTTAGATCTATCTCTATAGATTTTTATTTGCAAAAGGTAGGATGTTCTCCCAAGTCTTTCATAGAAAACGTATTTCCCAGCCATGTCTTTACCTCTTATAAAGTAGTGATGTCATTCCCCATCAATAGTATGTCATCCACATACAATATGAGGAATGTCACTATGCTCCCACTAACCTTCTTGTACACACAAGGTTCATCTTCATTTTGAATGAAGCAAAATCTTTGACTTCTTCATCAAAGTGAAGATTCCAGCTCTGAGATGCTTGCTTCAATCCATAGATTGACCTTTGCAACTTACAAACTTTATTTGCATCCTTTGGATTTACAAAACCCTCAAACTATGTCATTTACATATCCATAATAGGATTACCATTAAGGAATTCAATTTTAAAATCCATCTGCCAAATTTCATAGTCATGATAAGCTGCAATGGTAAGCATGAACATGATGGACTTAACCATGGCCACTGGAGAAAAAGTTTTTTCATAGTCAACACCTTGAACTTGTCTGAAACCCTTTTCAACCAACCTTCCCTTATAGGTTTTTAATTCACCATCCATTTCAGTCTTCTTCTTGAAGACCCACTAGCACTCTATGGGTTTTATCCCTTTGAGTGGACCCACTAAAGTCCATACTCTATTGGTATACATGGATTCCATCTCATATCTCATGGCCTCAAGCCATTTCTCAGACTTTGGTCCCTCAGTATTTTCTACATAGGTTGTTGGCTCATCATTAATGACCAACTCACTGCCTTCCTAAGTCACGAGTTATCCAAAACTCTAAGGCTCAAGTTGTGTCCTATTATAACTATGAGGTTCTTGTCTCACTTGAGAAATTTGAGATTCCAAAACACTTTTTGATTCTCTTTGTTCCTCTTGTTCATCTAATGGTTCAATGCTTTCTTATTGGTCTTGAACCTCTTTGAGTTCCACTTTTCAGCCACTGATTCCTTTGGAAATGAAATCCATCTCAAATAATATTGCATCCCTAAAAAAACACTTTGTTGTCAGATAGGGAATAAAAGTAATATCCTCTTGTCTCTTTAGGATATCCAACAAAATAACACTTATCATATTTAGGACCATGCTTTTTCAGAAAATGATTTCTTAACATAATCATCGCATACCCAAATCCTCATTAAAGATGTATTGGGGTGTTTCCATGTCCATATCTCATAAGGTTTCTTTTGAACCGATATAGATGGTACTCGATTAGTGTAATCATTGTGGTTTTCAGAGCATACCCCTAGAAGGTAGTCGGAAGCACAGGAAAACTCATCATCAATCACACCATATCTAGAAATATGTGATTACTTCTTTCTGATACACCATTATGCTGAGTTGTTCTAGGTGGAGTCCACTAGATTATGATCCCATGGGCTTTAAGAAGGTTCTCAAACTCTTAGTTGAAGTATTCTTCACCTCAATCAGAATGAAGTACCTTAATACTTTCCCCAAGTTGATTCTATACTTAATTCATAAACTCCATGAACCTATCAAAAGTTTATGACTTGTGTTTCATTAAATAAGTGTAACCATACCTACTGAAGTCATCAGAAAAGGAAATGAAGTATTGATACCCACCTATATAATTTGTTCTAAAAGGTACACACACATCAATATGTATGAGTCCTAATAGATGACTCGGCCTCTCATTGTTACCCATGAAAGTGATTTTAGCTATCTTGCCCAATAAACAAGATTCACACGTCTCTATTGATTCAAAATTAAAAGATTCCAAATAACCATCGTTATGGAGTCTAGATATGCGATTCTCATTTATGTACCCTAGACGACAATGCCAAAGGTATGTTTTGTTTGAGTTGTTGATTTTTAGTCTTTTAGTATTTACGTTATATAAATATATCTTTAGATCTAACAAGTAAAGACCATAAGACATTGGGGAACTTCCATAAAAGATCCCATCTTTGAAATAGAACATCGACCATTTTCAATATGAAATTCAAATGCATCCTTGTCCATACAAGATAAAAAATGAAGTTCCTATTTATAGTAGGTACATAATAGTAATTATTTAACTCTATTACAAGCCCTATTGGCAGAGATAAATTATAGGTTCCAAATGCGTTGGTTGCAACTCTTGCACTATTAGCAACTCACAATTCCACCTCACCTTTTCTGAAAGGCGTACTTCCTTTCATATCATGCATATTCAAACATATGTGAGATCCACATCTTGTATCTAGTACCCATCATGAAGAAGTAGATGGATTTATCTCAATAATGTATATACTTGAAGTGGAGATCACCATCCCCATCTTCTTCTTCAGGAATGCCTTCAAGTACAAAGGATAAGTTCCTATTGTACTTTTCTTTCTCCTTATCTTGAGTTTTTTGGCTTGGCCTCAGAACTCTTCATGGCCTTGCTTTTATTCTTGGGCACATCTCCCTTGATCATCATCATGGATTTGTTCTTCTTCATTCTTGCTTCAACAAGCATCAACATACCAAGAAAATCTGACATCGGTCTGGCCATATTATTCACATGATAACATGCAACAAAGTGGCTATATGATTCTAGCAATGTCTTTAGAATCTTATCCATGACCAACTATTATATCAAAGTAAATCTGTAAGGAGTGGGACACGAGAGGGGATCCACTTCCTACTAAAAATTTGAAGAATAGAACCTCCAATCCAAACACACCCAACATGTATGATGGAGTGGGTGTAAAATTCTTGAATCTTATTAATGGTAATCAAAACAACCAAATTTTAGTAGTAGAATACAAATATTTGACTATATTCAATTTTTCACAAAATATTTCAAAAGTACATCATAATGTCCCACAAAGGGTTTCCATGTAAGATACATCATGTGGATCTAAGTAGAGGGAAATCTAAACCATAACAAGTTTGTCTATGCGCTTTAAAATCCTTAACATAAGTCCATAACTTCATGCATGTCCTCCTTCTCCTTCCCCTAGGGTTGGAAGCATACCCCAGCAAAAGGAGAAAATAGATGACATCTGTAAAGGTTGGTATATGCATACTAAATAGGAAATTGAGCAATATATGGAATAAAGGACAAAAAATATAAATGCTTCCCATGAAAAAGAAAAGGACTACCCAAAGAGGGCATAAGAGAAATGATTCATTGTCACATGATAAAAGAGGTACTTGCCATAAATAAGAAAAATAAGATTAGTGACATACCAACACATAATAGGAATTATGTCACACACCCCATATCATCAACCTGCATGCATGCGAGATAAACATAGCCCTAGAATAATATAAAGACAAAGTCTTACAAGTCTCATAAACTTGAAACTTAATAGAGAATGACGTACTTCTATATTCCCAAATATATAACAAGGGCCAAGCCTCACAAACTTGAAAAGTCGGGTATGGGGCCACCTCCATCCCAAAAATAATAGGAGCATACTACCCCGAGCAGGAAATACACATCTACCCAAAAACCAATGAAACTACACTACTCTAGTGCTACTGAATCACATAGCATGTTTAATGTAGAGGTAAGTAGAAAATATAGTTAGATTATTCAAAAGTACCACAAAAGTGACCAACAAATACATCCATCTAACAAGTGGGAAAAAGACATCACATGTTATTATATAGAGTTCCATCATGAACAAAGCATAGAAAAGGCCAAGAGAATGTCCAATTATGATCACAAGACCAGTAACAAATAAAGTAGTTCACATGAACTGTAAATTTTCAAAAGAAAGAATATTATATAGGCTATTGTCTATAGGACCAAGAGAAAAAAGAAAATAGGTTAATTTCTCAAAAGGAATAATAGGGGATGCAAACATACCTTACTCAATGATCTAGTCCAAAGTCAATCCTAGATCTATGGCTAGGTCTCCAAAGCACCTATTATGCATATATGTAGAATTTGGGTTAGGTTTACATTAATTATTTAAAGCCCTAAAGATCACCTATTCAATATTAGTGAATTAGGTTATCAAAACCACACCATGTTTTAGATTATCATTTTCTAAGTTTAAAACATATTTTATTATATTTTTTACTTTTAAATATTTAGTTATGAATTTTGCAATTTATTATATAATTAGGAAAGTCCATGAAAAATCACATATTTTTAACATTAGATTTTGGCAAAAAAACCAGTACCATTAGAAAGATCATATTTTTTAATTTTAAAACATATTTCATTTTATTTTTCTGAGCTAGGAATAATTAGATATGAATATTTGAAAATAAACCAATCAGAAAAATCCACGCCAGCTCAATACTTGCGAGCGAGGAAGAGAGAGAGGGAGAGGATGAGTTGACGCAATAAGGGGTGCCAACTCATTCAGCCCCACTACCAACTCAGCAACTAACCCCAGCATAAGAAAAATAATGTGGCATATAATGACCAATATACCCCTAAATTGGAAAAACAAAAGTAGGAGAAAATGAAGGGCAAAGAAGAGAATAGCCAAATTGGATTCATCTCCCGATCCTTTCTCTCTCACCATAACCTTACTCCTAGATCTTCGAGGGGTGAGGAGATATGGAGCAATGCTCCTACTAGCAATCGAAAAACAAGTCAGGTGAAATTGAGATGAGTCAACGAACACACTAACCCCTTTCCTCAAGGTCAAGTAGGGAGGAAGGTATACCTGTCAGCAAGCTTACTGCTAGAAAATGAGGCAATAAGAGCACTAGTCAAAACAACATATAACTACACAAGCTAAGCATGTGAACAACTTTGAGGGAGCAAGGTGAAGATTCAAGAGGTCTTATCGATGCTAGAGAGCCACCAAGAAGGCTTTGTGATGATGTTTGATGGTGACTTTGTGATGTGTTCTAGGGGGGAGTAACCAGGTGAAATCCAAAGTCAACTAGACTTAGAGGATCCTCGAGAAGGGTGCAGGGATGCCCCAAAAGGATTCAATTCCATTGCAGTGATTGGAGAAACACGAGAAAGGGAAAAACACATGGAGATAAAGTTTGGGTTTGTGACAATAGCATACTAGCCTAGCTACTCTATTGAAGGTGGAGAAGAGTCTAAGGAGACCTTGTGGCGGTTTATGGGTCCTTTTGTAAAGGTACAAGGTGTTGAAGAGGGATGGCATAGATCATGACGTAGAGGGGCGAGCAGCCAAATTGGGGGTTTCCAAAATAGGGAACGAAAAGAGAAAAATTAGGGATGGGAAGGTTCGATAGAAAGAGACGAATTCAACAGAGGAAAAATAGAGTAAAAAGCTTGAGAAACGAGTGAGATTTGTGGTTGTGAATATCGGGTGTACTGTTCACGAGCTGGCCGGACTCCTACCCAAGGTAGGAGATGACTTCACAACCATATGATGGGGATCCAATGGTGGAAGAAGCTAGGTGCATCAAGGAGAATCCGGGAACCATAAAACCTGAGTGTGATGGCGAAGAAATAAATAACTCAAATTTGATTTTCTAATAAGGTTTTATGAAGTTCATTTTCCTTTTTCCCATTCTTCTTTTGAGGGTGCAAACGAACCCCAAATTAAATGAAATTTGGCACACAGGACAATTAAGGAATGTATCTTATGATTATGCCTAGATTATCATTTTGAATACTTTTGATTTGTTAAATAAACCAAATACTATTTTCCCTCTCCTCATGCATTAATGACTTTAAGATTCACAAAATTTGATGAAAATTCACCCACAAGTCACATTAAGTATGTTGGATACAAATTTTCCATCAATTTTACATGTTGAAGTTCTTTGTACATTTCTTTAATATTTTGAAGGTTCTACACACTTTCTCTCTCCTAATTTCATCTTTTAATCAAACATACTCCAAATTGAGTGAAAATTCTCCCAAAGGCGTGTTTTAATGAGTAGATTAAAAATATAAGATTATTTTCCACTTTTGGAGTCATATAATATTTTATTTGATATTTGGATAGAAAGTCATATTTACTTTCCTAGAAATTACAAGAATTATTATTATTATGCAAATAAGGTGAAACTTGACTCCCAAGTTAATTGGGACCCAAGGAACATGATTCTTAACTTAGATTCCATGTTTGAGATTTCTTTTTAGGAGATATATTACATATATTATTATGGCCCATTATCATATTATTTTACCATTAACCCAATTATCCATCTGATTATGTTCCTTATTTTCATATTATCACTAAAGGAATTATTATAACAGATTTTAAGGGTTCATTAATGTCCGAAGACTAATGTGAAGACATTAGGTTACATTAGGGTTAATTACACATGCATTAGCTCATTAGTTTATACTAAACATCTATTAGGTATAAAACCTTAACCTTGTTTGGCTAAGTCCAAAAGGTCAAAGTTCTAGGGCAGGGTCCAAGATCAAGTATGTTACAACACTCCACCCCTTAAAAAAATTTGTCATTTAAATTGATGATCCAAACATCAACAACCAACTACTCTCCACCCCTTAAAGGTTTAACCTATCAAGTCAAACTAAAAAACTTTTAGGGAAACCCACACATCTTTTAGTTGTGAATGTTTTAGAGATTTATGTTGTTCATGTATCCAACTAATAAGTCAAAACCATCTAGGGTTGAGCTTTAGGTCCTTGTGTCTCTAACCTAACAACCCTAAGATCCAAAAGTCAAAGGGTACAAAGGGTAAGTACACTAGACCTTTATATTATCCACATATTCCAAGTAGCTTCTTCATAGACAAAACTAGGGTTAAGATTCTATTCCAACTAATTCTAGGGTTTCATTATCCATAATTTTAGAAAATCTTCATTCTTACTTAGGTCAAGAAAACTTTGATAAAATCCAAAAAATGTTATTTTTGTACATATAGTATTATAAGGAAAAATATTTTGTTGTGAAAACTTTTGCGATTGAAAACTAAAATCAGGGCCCAAAATCAAGATGAGAACCAAGTCAAAATTTTCCATATTAATATGTCCTTATTCTACCACCACATCAACCTCATAACCTAATTCCATCCTCAAGTCAAACCCTACTATATATAAAGATTCATGTCACCAAAAACCCATATGGTAGGGCATGAACATCTAATACCCCATTACTTTAGGGTTTACTAAACATGACTCTTATGTATACATAATATCAACCTTTCATCATCTCATGAAAAACATAGATCAAATCTAGGGTGAACATATCACCTAGAGGGCTAACATCAAAGGCAAGGGTTCTAGTTAGGGAGACAAAATTGAAATAGTCAGACTCCAATTAACAGGGGCTCTGATACGATGCTGTAAGGAGTGGGACCCAAAAGGGGATCAACTCCCTACTAAAAATTTGAAGAATAGAACCTCTATTCCAAACATAACTAAAAGGTATGATGGAGTGGGTGTAAAAGTTTCAAATTATATTAATGGTAATCAAAACAACCAAAGTTTAGTAGCAGAATAAAAATATTTGACTTCATTCAATTCTTCACAAAAGATTTTAAAAGTACATCATAATCTCCCACAAAGGGTTTCCATGTAAGATGCAACATATGGTTCTAAGTAGAGGGAAATATAAACCATAGCAAGTCTATCTCCAAGCTTTAAACTCCTTAAGCTAAGTCCATGACTTCATGCCATGTTCTCCTTTTCCTTCACCTAAGGTTGGAAGAATACCCAAGCAAAAGGAGAAAATAGATGACATCAAAAAAGGCTGGTATATGCATATTAAATAGGAAATTGAGCAATATATGGAATAAAGGACAACAAATATAAAGGCTTCCCATTAAAAAGAAAAGGACTACCCAAAGAGGGAATAAAAGAAATGATTCACCAATACATGATAAAAGAGGTACTTGCCATAAATAAAACAAATAAGATTTGTGCCATAATAGCACATAATAGGAATTAGGTCACACACCCCATATCATCAACCTGCATGCATGTTAGATAAACATAGCCCTAGAATAATATAAAGACAAAGTCGGCCAAGTCTCTTAAACTTGAAACCTGATAGATAATGATGTACTACCAGACTCCCAAATATATAGCATGGTCCAAGTTTCACAAACTTGCAAACTCGAGTATGGGGCCACCTCCATCCCAAAAATAATAGGAGCATACTGCCCCAAGAAGGAAATACACATATGCCCAAAAACCAATGAAATTATACTACTCTATTGCTACTGAATCACATAACATGTTTAATGTAGAGGCAAGTAGAAAATATAGTCTGATTATTCAAAAGTAGTCACCACAAAAGTGACCAACATATACATCCACCTCACAAGTGGCAAAAATACATCACATGTCATTATATAGAGTTCCATCATGAACAAAGCATAGAAAAGACCAAGAGAATGTCCAATTATGATCACAAGATTAGTTACAAATAAAGTAGTTCACATGAACCACAATTTTCAAAAGAAGGAATATTTTGTACACTATTATCCACAAGACCAAGAGAAAGAACAAAATAGGTTAATTTCTCAAAAGGAATAATAGGGGATGCAAACATACCTTACTCAAGAATCAAAATAGTCCAAAGTCAGTCCTAGATCCAAGGCTAGGTCTCCAAAGCACCTATTATGCATATATGTAAAATTTGGGTTAGGTTTACATTAATTATTCAAAACCATATAAATTTCCTTTTTAATATTAGTGAATTAGGTTGTCAAAACCAAGCCATGTTTTAGATTATCATTTTCTGAGTTTAAAATATATTTTATTATATTTTTTACTTTTAAATATTTAGTTATGAATTTTTCAAGTTATTATATAATTAGGAAAGTCCATGACAAATCACATATTTTTAATATTAGATTTTGAAGAAAAACTAGTACCATTAGAAAGTTCATATTTTCTAATTTTAAAACATACTTTATTTTATTTTTCTGAGCTAGGAATAATTAGATATGAATTTTTGAAAATAAACCAATCAGGAAAATTCATGTCAGCTGAATAGCTGTGAGAGAGGAAGAGAGAGAGGGAGAGGCTGAGTTGACTCAATTAGGGGTGGCCAACTCATCTGGCCCCACTACCAACTTAGCAACTAACCCCGGCCTAAAAAAACAATGAGGTGTGTAATGACCAAAATACCCCTGAAACGGAAAAACAAACACATGAGAAAACATAGGGCAAAGAACAGAATAGTGAAATGGGATTCATCCCCCGATCCTTTCTATCTCATGATGACCTTTCTCTAGGATCTTCGAGGGGCGAGGAAATGCAGAGTAATGCTCCTACTGGCGAGCTAAAAACAAGTCAGGTGAAATTGCGGTGAGTCAATGAACACACTGACCCCTTCACTCAAGGTTGTAGGACCAAGTAGGGAGGAAGGTATCCTTGTCACTAAGCTTATCACTGGAAAACAAGGCAATGAGAGAACTGGTTAAAATGACAAATAACTGCACGAGCTAAGCATGGGAACAACTCTGAGGGAGCAAGGTGAAGATTCAAGAGGTCTTACCGGTGCCAGAGAGCCACCTAGAAGGCTTTGTGATGATGTTTGGCTACGACTCTACAGCGTGTTTGAGGGGGGAGTAACCAGGTGAAAGCCATAGTCAATTAGACTTAGAGGATCCTCGAGTAGGGTGCGGGTATGCCCCAAAAGGATTCAATTCCAGTGCGGTGATTGGAGAAATGTCGGCAAGGGAAAATCATTTGGAGATAAATTTTTGGTTTGAGACAATAGCATACTACCCTAGAGACTCAATTGACGGTGGAGAAGAGTTTTACGAGACCTTGCGGTGCTTTATGGGTCCTTTTATAAGTGTACAAGGCATTGAAGAGGGATGGCGTAGATCATGGAGGCCAGGGGGCTAGCAGCCAAATAAGGGGTTTATAAAATAGGGAAGGAAAAGAGAAAAATTAGGGATGGGAAGGTTTGATAGGAAGAGACAAATTCAATGAAGGAAAATTTGAGTAAAAATATTGAGAAATAAGTGAGATTTATGGTTGTGAATATCAGTTGTACTTTTCACGTGCTAGTCAGACTCCTACCCAAGGCAGGAGACCCCTTCATAGACGTTTGATGGAGATCCAACAGAGGAAGAATCTAGGTGCATCAAGAAGAATTTGGGAACTATAAAACCTTAGCGTGACAATGACGAAATAAAAAACTCTAATATGATTTTCTAATAAAGTGTTATGAAATTCATTTTCTTTTTTTTCTTTCTTCTTTGGAGGGTGCAAACAAACTCCAAATTAAATGAAATTTTGCAAAGAGGCAAAATAAGGCATGTAGATTCCTATTTTGAAATTAGATTATCATTTTGAATACTTTTGATTTTTTAAATAAACCAAATACTATTTCCCCTCTCCTCATGCATTAATGACTTTAAGATTAACCAAATTTGATGAAACTTCACCCACAAGTCACATTAAGTATGTTGGATACGATTTGCCATCAATTTTATATGTTAAAGTTGTTTGTACCTTTATTTAATATTTTGAAAGTTCTACACACTTTCCCTCTCCTAATTTCATCTTTTCATCAAACCTTCTCCAAATTGAGTGAAAATCACCCGAAGGCATGTTTTAATGTGTAGATTACAAATATAAGATTATTTTCCATTGTTAGAGACATATAATATTTTATTTGCTATTTGGATAGAAACTCATATTTCCTTTCCTAGAAATTACAAGAATTATTATTATTATGCAAATAAGGTGAAACTTGACTCCCAAGATAATTGAGACCAAAGGAACATGATTCTTAACTTGGATTCCACTTTTGAGATTTCATTTTAGGAGATATGTCACAATATTATTATGTTCAATTATAATATTATTTCACCATTAACCCAATTATCCTTCCGATTATGTTCCTTATTTTCATATTAACACTAAAGGAATTATTATGACATATTTTAAGTGTCCATTACTGGCCTAAGACTAATGTGAAGACATTATGTTACATTAAGGTGATTTATACATGCATTAGCTCATTAGTTTATACTAACACCTTTTAGGTCTAAAACCTTAACCTTGTTTGTCTAAGTCCAAAACGTCAAAGTTCTAGTGTAGGGTCCAAGATCCAATATGTTACAACACTCAACCCCTTAAAAGGATTTTGTTCTCAAAATCTATTGATCCAAACATCAAAAACCAACTAATCTCCACCCCTTAAAAGGTTTAACCTATCAAGTCAAACTAAACAACTTTTAGGGCTACCCACATATATTTTAGTTGTGAATGTTTTAGATAATTATGTTGTTCATGTATACTACTAATAAGTCAGAACCACCTAGGGTTGAGTTTAGGTCATTGTGTCTCTAACCTAACAACCCCAAGATGCAAAAGTCATAGGGTACAAAGGGTAAGTACACTACACCTTTATATTATCCACATATTCCTAGTTACTTCTTCATAGTCAAAACTAGGATCAAGATTCTAATCCAGCTAATTATAGGGTTCATTATCCATACTTTTAGAAAATCTTCATAAAATCCACAAAATAATATTTTTGTACATATAGTATTATAAGGAAAAATATTTTGTTGTGAGAACTTTTGTGATTGAAAACTAAAATCAGGGCCCAAAATCAAGACAAGAACCAAGTCACAATTTTCCATATTAAGATCTCCTTATTCTACCACCACATCATCCTCAAACGTAATTTCATCCTCAAGTCAAACCCTACTTTATATAAAGATTCATGTCACCAAAAACCTATATGGTAGGGTATCGACATCTAATACCTTGTCACATTAGGGTTTATTAAACATGACTCTTATATAGACGTAATATCAACCTTTCATCATCTCCTGAAGAACATAGATCAAATCTAGGGTGAACATATCACCTAGAGGGATAACGTCAAATGCAAGGGTTCTAGTTAGGGAGACAAAATTGAAATAGTCAGATTTTAATTTCCATGGGCTCTTATACCATGCTGTAAGGAGTGGGACCCTAGAGGGGATTCACTCCCTATTAAAAATTTGAAGAACAGAACCTCTATTCCAAACACAAGTAAAAGGTATGATGGAGTGGGTGTATAATTTTCAAATCATATTAATGGTGATTAAAATAATCAAAGTTTAGCAACAGAATAAAAATATTTGACTATATTCAAATCTTCACAAAGGATTTCATAAGTACATCATAATCTCCCAGTAAGGGTTTACATGTAAGATACAACATATGGATCTAAGTAGAGGGAATCTAAACCATAACAAGTTTGTCTCCGAGCTTTAAACTCCTTAAGCTAAGTCCATAACTTCATTACATGTCCTCCTTGTCCTTCACCTAGGGTTGGAATCATACCCCAATAAAAGGAGAAAAGAGATGACATCTACAAAGGCTAGTATGTGCATACTAAATAGGAAATTGAGCAATATATGGAATAAATGACGACAAATATAAAGGCTTCCTATGAGAAAGAAAAAGACTACCAAAAAAGGGCATAAAAGAAGTGATTCACCATCACTTGATATAAGAGGTACTTTCCCTAAATAAAACAAATAAGATATGAGTCGTACTATCAAATAATAGGAATTAGGGCATACACCCCATATCTTCAACATGCATGCATGTGAGATAAACACTACCTAGAACAATATAAAGACAAAGTCAGACAAGTCTAATAAACTTGAAACCTGATAGAGAATGACGTACTTCCAGACTCTCAAATATATAACATGGAACAAGCCTCACAAACTTGAAAATATGGTTAACTAACCACACAACCATGCACAGATAATAGGGGTTGTTAGACATAACCACACCACACATCCATCATAAAAACCTTTTTTAGAGAGATGTGTGTAAATTGCATATATATATATATATATATATATATATATGGGCCCATCTTTATTGTCCTCGCGGGTAGCTACCCGCCCACCCTTCCGACCACTTTTTTCAAAAAAAACTTCACAGTTGTAGAGGACTATTTTGCCTAGCTCTCCAAAAAACATTAGCCAAAAATAATATCATTTGCCACTCCAAAATCAAAAAACTCGTCCTTATTTATATCTGCTATATATTTTGTACAGAGTTACTCTTTTATTCGTGTAGTTACTTTCTGATCACCATAGTTACTTTTTTGACAACAGAGTTACTCTTTTGGCCAGGGGAGTTACTTTTTTGGTTGTCGGGTAGCGAAAATCCAGGCTACCCGCGCGGGCAACGAATGAATACCATATATATATATATATATATATATATATATATATATATATATATATATATATATATATATATATATATATATATATATATGTGTGTGTATATATATATATATGTGTGTGTGTGTGTATGCTATTTTTTCATTGCCAGTGCGGGTACTGTAGATATGCTACCCATCTCTTTGACGCGGTGGAAATTTTTGTAAATAACGTGAAATCTAAATTTCAGATCCTATTTCCTTTCCTATCTGCCGCCATTGGCCCTGTGAATCCTCTTTCTTCTTCTTCTCCACATTGATTCCTTTTGTTTGATTACTTCTGATTCTCCCCCATTTGTAACCTTTTTGGACTTCTTCTCCTTTTCTAGAGTTCCACTTTATATAGTTGCAGGTTGTTACTTGTTTTAGGTGGATACTACATTTGAGTACCAATTTCTGGATTTGTAGGTTCTTCATTGGTGTGGGTGACTGAAGCGTCTGAGAAGGTCCTCAATTTGATGGGATTTGAGTTGAAGTTTGTCACATATGAAATTTCTTTAGACTCTCCATAATTCTTGATTGTTGATAACTGTAATGTAGGTACTTATAAATCTATTAGATCCCCTAACGAATTACCATTTACATTTCATATGTAGCTTGCGATAGTCATCCCAGCAAGTAGACGAAGAAATCTCTTAAGCAATCGAACCTCTGCAATAGTCATTTGCTGAAACAATGGCTTCTTGTTCTTTTTCCACATATGGGATCTCTGTTGACAACCTGATACCAACTTCATTTTTTAGCAGTTGATTACCTGGTAAGTATAATCCCATCTATATTCCTTCTTTTTGTGCTATTTGTCTTTAAATGAAGTTTTTTAGTATTTTCAATGTATCTGTCTATTTAGTAGAAACACAGTCGTACTTTCTATTTTTTTGTAGTTACTTTCTGTGATGTTTGTTTGTTGTAGTTACTTTTTGTGATGTCTCGGTTACTTTTTTATTTATATAGTTAATATTTTGTTTATAGAGTTACTTTTTGCAATACGCAATGGATCCTAGTCTTAATACTGATGCTGATAATGTTATTATTGACATTGATGATGATAATGTTCATTCTTCTTCATTTGTTGTTGCTGATATTGTGTCCTCAGTTGATGTCCCTAGAATTGGACTTCAATTTGGAAGTTTAGATGATGGCATATCCTTTTACTATAGGTATGCTGGTATGATTGGGTTTAATGTTAGGAAAGATGATAATCATTATGAATGAGGTACTAATATTTTGCTTGTTAAAGATTTGGTATGTGATAAGCAAGGTGATATTAGTTTTTCTAAGAGATCCAAAGGTCTTTTGAGTCCTGTATGGGACAATGTTGGGGATATACATGAGAAGTTATCCAAGAAGCACAAGCATTCTGTGAAAAGGTGTGGTTGTGAAGGAATGATTTGATTTATACAAGATAAGTCTTCATCCGTATGGGTTGTTACTGCTTTTGTTGATGAACACAATCATGATCTTGTCGATGATTCTCACTTGTGCTACTTGAAGTGTAATTCATATCTTGACCAAACTCAAAAAGAGATGTTTTCTTCTATGAGTCAAGCAAATATACATGTCTCTAAACAACTTGCATTGATAGTAACTGAATATGGTGGTTATGAAAATTTGGCATTTACAAGTAGACAAGCTCATGGATACCTCAGTAGCAAGAGGAAGGAGTCATCTAAATATGATGTGGACATGGTTTTGGATCATTTTGCAAGCTTGAAGGTTTTAGATTCTAAATTCTTTTATTATTAACAAAAGGCTTTTAATGGTTGCTTGACACATTTGTTTTGGTCTGTCCCAATTTTTGTAGATGACTATGCATTGTTTGGTGATGCGATTGTGTTTGACACCACTTACCGTACCAACAAGTATTCTATGGTTTTTGGAATGTTTGGTGTTGTTGATCACCATCGCAAGACAGTGTTGTTCTCCTCAACTTTGTTTGTCGATGAGAAGTATGACTCCTTTGTTTGGGTTTTCAAGCAATACTTACTTTGTTTTGGCAAAGAGTCAGTTTCCATCATAATCGATCAAGACCCGACTATGAATGTTGCTATCATTATTGTTTTTCCAAATTGTAAGCATCATTTCTACAGCTGCCACATCCTATAGAAGCTTCCCTCTAAGCTTGGTGTTGTTCCTAACAAGGATCAGATCATAAGCTCTTTGAATGATTGTGTTTGGAACGTAGATGATGTCAACATTTTTGAAGAGAGGTGGAATTCTGTAGTTCAAGAGAATGATCTATTTTCCATTATTTGTCTTAGTGATTTGTATGTGATGTGTTGGGATTGGGTTCCGTGTTATATGTAGTCTTCTTTCTTTGCAGGCATGAGGACAACTCAAAGAAGTGAGACCCTAAATGCATTAATTAGAAGCCATGTGAATAGTAAGAAGACTCTTTTTGAACTAGTATGTTCCTTAGATACTGCTTACTCTCATGTGCGGGAGATTGAAAATTTCAAAGATCTTGATGATGAGTAAAGTAATCTTCCTTTGTCATCAGTGTGGTCTATGGAGGAGCAAATGAGAGGTATATACACCAAGTCCATTTTTAATATCTTTCAGTCTGAGGTTCATCAAAGCATGGTGTACAATGTAAAGGAAACACCAGAAGAAGGTGTCTTTTAGGTGTATTGTGTTGGTGGTTTTGGATCTCCTCGTATCTTGAAGAAAGACTCATCTAGTGATATGGTTTCATGCAATTGCTTCATGTTGGAATTAAAAGGTATTCAGTCTAGGCACATTCTGTCTTATTTGAAGAGCTATGACTTTTGCACTCTTCCCGAGCCATACATATTAAAGAGGTGGACTAAAGGATATAGAGAACACCCTTTGATTTTTTGCAAAGCATCAGTTAAGCATCCATCCACTGGGAGGACACTTCAGCTTGTTTCTACTTGCAATTCAATTGTCAACATAGCGTGTAGGAACAACGCTATACATCTTTGCCATGAAAAACTATTAGCTTTGCAAAAGGATCTTTTAGAGTTAGATCTTGCTGATGATGGTGCTGGTGTAACTGCATCTAATATAGCTTCTTCTTCTACTGTTAAGGTCCATATCCCTAGTATTTGCAAAACTAAAGGGAGACCTAGATCGACTGATGTGAGGTTTAAATCTGGAGTTGAAATTTCTTAGTCTAAAATGAGACAATGTAAGAATTGTCTACAATATGATGTTAACCATGATAGTAGAAACTTCCCTTTGAAGAAATAGGTGTGTGTTTGAATTCAGCTTCTTCTACGATTTATTCCACATAGTTATTTTTCTAATCTCATGATTACCTTTTTTATTCTCAGAGATTCTTTTTATGGACCATGGTGTTCCTGACTTGATATGTTTACTTTTCTTGGTTGATCTGTAATGGTGCTTCGTTCTCCTCCTATTCGAATTCTTTTGCTACAAATGTTACTGTTGTTGTACACTTCCTGTTGTTGGATTCTTGAAGTTGCGAATGTGCTTCTACTGCTGATATTGTTGTTGTTGAAGTTGATTTATTCAGTAGTTTTACTCTAATGTTATCCAATTGTTTAGTGTGTGAGTTATGTCAAAATCTGATGTAATTCTAATGGACAAGATGTACTGTGTGATAGTTGTAATTTCCATTTGATTATACTTTAGTTTTATTGTTACTCTTTTCTATGTAGTTTCAATTGTATCAAATTTAAATCTTTTATAAATATTATCCAAAATTTGTTTGTAGTGTGATATGTTAGTATCATATTTTAGAATTCCTTTTTGATACAAATTAATCCACACTTAAGATCAAGCTCATTCTCCTATAGTTAATCACTCGCTTACTTGTATTTTCGAATGTTACTTTTTTCTACCTCAGAGTTACTCTTTGTGTCAACAAGAAGCATTTTGGAACATTACCTTATCTAGTCATCATTCTTGGTATTTCACTCAACTTCTGAGACTTTTGGATGAGTTTAGGAAGTTGATTTATTACAGGATTGACGATGGAGCCAACACTTTCCTATGGCTTGATCCTTGGATTCCTAAGAGGTATTTGATTTGGCTATCCCAATACCTTTATGGTCAACTCGATTATTCACGAGGGGTGCTGGATGGTTTGCAATGGTAGATTGCACAAGAATGTTACTGCTTTTTACTTACTAATTTGGATTCTCCTAAAGGGGGGAAGGATAGTATTCTTCTATGCAATGAATCCCATGTTAATTTTCATACTGTGTGGTTGAATATCAGATTGAAAGGAATTTTTAATCCCATTTTTAGTTGGATTTGGAGATTCAAAGATCCATGAATATTACAAAATTTTCTATTCTCATGATTACCTTTTCTATTCACAGAGATACTTTTTCTAGAATGTGGTGTTTTTGACTTGATAAGTTCACTTTTCTTGGTTGATCTGTAATGGTGTTCCCTACTTCTGTTCGAATGCTTTTGGTACCTCTATTACTGCTGCTATGGGCTTCCTATTTTTGACTTCTTTAAGTTGCAGATTTGTTGTTACTATTGTTGTGGTCTGTTGTGGGTGTCCTATTTTTGGTTTGCTAAAGTTGTGGATTTGTTGCTACTACTGATATTGTTGCTGCTGAAGTTGATTTATTCACTGGTTTTACTCTAATGTTATCCAATTATTTAGTGTGTGAGTTATGTCACAATATGATGTAATTCTAATGGATTAGATGTACTATGTGACCATTTCAATTGACATTTGATTAGACTTTAGTTTTATTCTTACTCTTTTCTATGTAGCTACAATTGGATCAAATTTAAATCTTTTATAAAGATTCTCCAAAATTTGTTTGCTTTGTGATATGTTTTTCCATTTTATGTTATATATGTATTTGTTACTTAGTCTCCTATTGGGATTATATTAGTATCATATTTCAGAATTCCTTTTTGATATAAATTAATCCTTGCTTAAGATCAGGGTCATTCTCCTATACTTAATCAATAACTTACATGTATTTTTGAAGGTTACTTTTTGTACCTCAGAGTTACTCTTTGTGTCAAAAAGAAATGTTTTGTGTGCACCAGTTACTTTTTAGTTGTTCCTGTTACTTTACAGTTCATATAATTACTTAAAGGTCAACATAATTACTTTATAAATAGAAATACGAATCTTTATTATCTTCATCCTTGATAATACCACGACCGCACTGAAGAACGGGCATGTCTGTGTACCACGACCACCATCATCTCCCCTCCCACGGTCGTGGTGTCCACCACGGCCATGCTAGACTCACCTGGAGATATGATGCTTTCACTAAAAAAAACTTAACAAGTACTTTTGATAGTTACACTGTAATTTACATAGTTACCTTTTGATTTGTTGTGTTACTTTCCCAGTTTAATAAGTTACGTTATACATTACACATTTACTTTTTTTTGGACGGGTTACTTTTCCTTTGTCATATTTACTCTTTTTTCAAACTGTAACTTTATATCTTGATATATTATATTGTTATTCAGCAGCAGTCACAATAATATGTCAAGCATTTTGAACATCCTAATCACGTTGGACATACCTGAGATATATAACGGGATCGTTATAATTGATCACGGCCTTACTAAAAAGGGAAAGAATCACTTTCTATTACATTGTGTAGCACTACTTCACTTTTCTTAGATCAAAGTTACTTAATGATGTATAACAGTTACTTTTTTATCTAGAGAGTTACTTTCATGTCGATATAGTTACTTGTTAGTTTATCTAGTTACTTTCCTTTTCACATAGTTACTTTTCATTTTATGTATTTACTCTTCAGTTCATAAGAGAGTTACTCCACACATGCAATGTGCACATGCTGATCACAATCATTATCCATAAAAGAACAATAGCTAGCTAAAGTTATAAGAACATCCAAATAAACTCAAACTGATAGGTTTAAATGTCAAACAAAAAGCAGCAAACCATAACCATATACACATAGAACTATTGTTCTTTTTTGTTCCACCCAACATACACTTCAGACCCATATTGTAACTGTTTGTAGAGTATACTTCAGAATCTGTAACATACACTTCACATTGTTGTACTACACTATTTATCTAAAAGTTCTTTTTAATCTAACATAAGCCATGCATTCAGACTTGGCACAACGCCTTTTGATTTTTCTTCATTCTTCTTGTCACCTGCTCCTTCTTTGGTCTCTTCTTGATCTCTAGCATGTTCTTTAACTGACTGCAATCTCCCTTTCTTCATCATTATTTGGAATATCTCTGCCCTTATTGCAGGGATGTCTTTGCTCATGAAGTTCATTTCCTTTCCATTCACTAAGCATTCTTGATATTTCATAACGTAGACTCCACAGTCAACATCATCACCTTCTTGTTGGGGGCACTCAGGGTACTCTATTGCCCATTGGGACAGCTGACTTCCATGCTCAGGAACCCCCCTGAAGAAATATTCATGAACGAACCCAACCTGCATGCACAACAAAACATTCATAAGTATAATGTAACCTACACTATTTCATTCAACTATTTACTAACAGTGTTTCTTTTTTTTCCTTACCCATCTATTCACTTCTTTCTTAGAATTTGAACTTCCTGACATTGAATTAAAAGACATGTGCACCCCATCTCTAAAACTTGCTTCAAGCAAGTGCCAGTGATTTTCATTGTTAAGTATTGCAAACATGGAGTCCATTGTCATAAATTCCTTGTCAGGTACATTGAAGAGTGGTGACAGCATATCAATCTCTTTTAGTGTTATCTCATTCACCATCATGTCTAGCTTTTGCTGTAAAAACAATATTATGAATTACTTTGTTGTAACCTTTAGCGGTTTTGTTGTAATAAATGTAATCTAGTGTAATAGTCTATTTGTCATACCAGAGCATAAGTGCTCAAGCAATGCCATGAAAGCAGTCCCTTCTTCCTCTTTTTGCTTGTTGTTTCTTTCAACATTTGTACACAGAAATCCATTATCTAAAAATGCACAAGCATCAATTAGCCATCCATAATTTTGTGATAACTGCTTACTATTCCATTTCTTACAGGTGAATGCATCATCTTATCTTTAAACAACAACACTGATAAGTCCTTTCCCATGCACCATGTTTCCTTTCCAAAAATCCATTCTCTTCTTGACTTGTGCATGTTTAAATTTTTTCAAAAGAATTCATACTGAAGATGTAAGACAGAAATTTATGGATTGATCAACTAATTTATAATAAACATGTGATTCATTGAACTTTAAAAAGTATATACTTACACTTCATCAATGTTCTCAATAAATTCTTGGACATCCTCTTTCATTTCCTTTGTTTTGAAGTACTCAAATCTTATGAATGTCGAATTCTTTTGTTGTTTTTGAAGTGTAAATTTGGTTAGTAGTCTATGTAAAAGACATATATTCTAACAGTTACTCTACTATTTAGTCCATAATATTACTTGACATTCCATAGTATTACTATATCATTATCACAATTACTTTTTCTATTAACATAGTTACTTTACGAATGACATATTTTACTTTTCAGCTCAGACAGTTGCTTCATTGATGGAACGATCACCATTACAAAACAAATTTTACCTATGCATGCCTTCTTATCTTGATATTTTCCTCTATGCTCCCAATGCCTATCTGCATCTTCCTCTTCCTCTTTCTCAACATTTTAGTTGTTCTCTTCTCAACTTCACCAAAATATATCTCATTTTCATTCACTCTAGCTTCAATGTCTATATCCATCATTATGTTTTCCATTACATCTTCTACTGGCTCTTTTTTATCTGCTAGTTCTTCTTTTTCTTCTGGGTCTTTTTCATCAGCTGGATCTTCTTCAGATGGATCTTTTTCCATTTCATCTTGTGCTGGTTCTTTGGTTTCTTCAGATCGATCTTCTTCTACTTTCTTTGAATCTTGTGGGACATTTTCTATCGTTTGGGCTTCTACTTCTTTGTCTTTGTTATCATCTTGCACTTTCTATGAATCTTTCTTATGGATTTTCTCCACTACATTTCTCCTTAGTCGAAGTTTGTTCAATCTTGGTGTTTCTTCTATAGGTCCATGTTGGTCCATTTCCAACAACCTTTTCCTCATATCATGCGTCCTCTGTCTAATTACACTTAAATCATCTGAATCCCAACTTTCATTCTGAATGAAATTGGGAGTTGGTGTAGCTGCATATTGTACATGCTTGCCATTGTCATCTTTCCTCCTTAGCAATCTGTTTTTAGCTTCAACTTCCTCCAATCTTTTCTTCAACTGGTCATTTTCTTCTCTTAAAGCAGTAAAAGCTTCTAGGGTAATTCTATTTCATGTTTCCTTCTGCAGTCTCAAGTCATCCTCAAGAATCAATACTCTATTCTCCAAGCTTTCTGAGACTTCTCTACTTGTGTTAGTTGATGTAAGTAACTTGTTACTAACTGCCTTGCTCCTGGCTTTATTTGTTGTGAGATAATAAGGCAAATATTTCACTGCCTTTGTAGCTTCCCAATCATCATTGTCGTCCTTCTTTAACACTACAGAAACATGTGCACAAAATTTATCAATTTATCATAAAGCTCTAATATTAATTTGTATATTTATTTTCACTTTAACCACACTAATTCTTACATTTTCATTTTCCAAACTTTCAAAATCCTTCACCCTTTTAATAGGAGCTACCCATCTTTTTATCTATGGTTTTGCCTCAAGGAATGTAGGTTGTGCTATCCCTATTAACTCATAAGCCCAGACCTGTGTTGATAAGAAAAGTATAAATTAGAGTTTTAAATGTTCATATATGGTTGTTTAATGTAACCAAAGAAACTATGCAATGTGTCACTTACACACAAGCACATTACACATCCAGTAGTGTAGAGTGTGCTTTTGCTAGTTTCCCCTCTTCTCGGCATCCTTATATTCTCACTTAAAGCTTTCATTCTCTTGAATATGCTATCATGGACTAAATTTTCCCAGTTTAACTGCCATGTAGCAGTTACATCATCCAAATAATGTAGAAGGTAAATGGGGGCAGAATAGTTGGTGTCCGGTAAAAGGAATGTTGCTAATAAGTGCAACATCCATGCACGACACATATTCTGGTAGTTTTCTTCGGAGTCATTCTTTGCAAATTCCTGCCAAAGTTTACCCAAGTTTTCCTTGCTTAACACATCCTTCTCTCATATTTTCTTACTACTTTCACCAACTTTATCTTGTCCTTATGTTGCATTAGAAAAATCCTCCCATATTTTTTTTACAATTTGTGATTGCTTTTGTGGAACTATATCCATACCTTTACTAGGAAAACCTAGTATCACCCCTACATCGTCTACAGTCATCCTTGCCTCAAAACCTGGTGCTAACATGAATTTGTCATCTTCAACATATCTCTCTCTATCAGATCTTCTAAAATAGTTACATCTACAGTAAGATGAGGCATGGCTATCAGATTTGCAAATGTGGTTGACTTCATCATCCTCATTTGATTTGTGCTAAACAGCATGCTATTTTGTATGTTGTTGTAACTTTTTATGTAGCATCTATGGAAAAGCTTTTGTGTACCTACATCTATATCAAAAAGTTTGTGTTAATTTGTCTAGTTACTTTTTAGATTTTAGTGTTACTTTTTTAGTTCAACATGTTACTTTCTATCTGTCACAATTACTCTTGCGTTCACGTAGTTACTTTTTTACTTTTAGAGTTACTATTCATTTTTCAGAGTTACATTGTATTCAGTAAATTTATTTTTCAAGGAATTTAGCTACCTTTTCCGCCTTCCTTTCAGTTATCATTTGTAGATAAGGTGAGTGCGTTGAGTATTAGAGTGGTTATGCTAACATAAATGTACATAAATATATTGAGTAGAGTATAATTATCTTTTTGGCAATCCACAATATTACTTTCTAGCACATATGCATATTTTTGTTTTGACATTGTTACTCTTTATTCCATACAGATACTTGTTTGTTAACATTTTCCACCTACTGATATATAGAGGAACTATATATTTTCATTATGTTACTTTTTTGTTAGCCAAATTACCTTCTTATTGTGGTTGATAATCATCTATTGTATGAGATATTTTTTTATTTTCAAAGTTACATTCCACTTTATATAGATATGTTTTCTATTAACCAAGTTACTTCATAGTTGATTTAGTTACCCTTTATATACTCATAAATACTCTTAGGTTGCTACAAGTTACTCTATTGTTAGAACGGTTACTCTTTAGTCCAACAAGTTACACTTTCGTATACAAGTATAAAAATAAACAATATTACCTTCTCCTGCAATCTTTGCTTTGCCTTTTTGTTTGGTTTTCTATTCCAAAGTATGCCTTTGCTTTCCTTTGTGATCTTCTGCTTCATCAAGTTCAAGTTCAAGTTCTAACCTTCAGCAACCACTTCCTCTTCAACTCCTGTTTCTTCATTCGGACCTTCAGCAACTACGTCTTCTGTAGAACTTTTCTCTTTCACTGTAGATATTTCTCCTTCAGCCTCTTCGGTTTCTGGATCTTCATTCTCTTCACGCATTACAGCCGACCATTTCTCAGTAACGTCATTCACAACCTTCTCCCCTAATGTGTCGTCATCTCCAGCAGGTTTATGGAGAGTGTTAGTCTTCTTACTACTATCTTTCTTCTTCTTACCTTTCTTTGCTTTTCTCATCATAGCATGTTCGTTGTGCTCTTCAACACTCTTCTATGTTTCATCTCCTTGCATTATGTCTGCAAATACCTCTTCTACCATGTTGTCCACAACATCATAGTGCTTTCTTACTAAATTTTCACTTTCGGTTACTTTTCTGCTTCCCTTACTTGGCGCCTTCCTTGCTTTTACCTTTGTTCTCCCCATTTTGATCTCAGCAACAGAGACTGGCTAAAGTAGTAGCGATAGAAACAGTGGTAAATGCTACAACATAGAAGAATGGAAGATACGGTAGCGCAAATGTAGACTAAATCTCCCAAATGTAGGGGAATGCAAACCATGGACTGAAGAATTCCACAGTTGGGAGTCGGCAATGGAGAGAAGGGTCGACGAACTCGGGAGTTCTGGGGCAGGAAGAAAGCAGAAATGGGGTTTTTGGGCAAAGATTTCTCCGTTATTTTCTTCTTTAATGTACTAGTGTGTCCTTGCCTTTTTCCAGTATTTACTAACTGTGCCACCACATTTTCTAAAATGGATAGCTCTGCTAATCTACCCACGCGGGCATTAAAAAGAAACTCATATATATATATATATATATATATATATATATATATATATATATATATATATATATATATATATATATATATATATATATATATATATATATATATATATATATATATATATATAGGTCGAGCAAGCGTGGTACTATTTATTTAATTTTGAGAAGAAACAGAAACAAAGAATGCATGTTGGTCAACACCAAACCTGGGATCCAAAGTCCATCAGTCTGTACAGAAAGGACATAGGCCTATACATAACTATAGAGTCTATATACAAGGAAGAAGAGAACTATACAGAAATAGCACCAACTATATAAAGACTCTAGAGAATACGAGTAGGACTGGGAGTATCCAAGCAAGTGGTCTGAACGAGTCTTTAGAGACCAGCTGATGGCAACTCCAGGGAGAAAAAGAAAAACCAAAGTCACCCATCTTATCCAAGGCATAAAAGATCATTTCTGTACATGACCCAGCACTGTAAAGCATAAATGCAAGAACTATCAAAAATTCTTGAGTTTTTGGCTTTCCATATATGATATAAACCACCAAGAAAACAAAATCACTCATCTTGGTTCTGGAACCAGTTAAAGGAACCCAGATCCTCGAGCACATCATGAATAAAGACTTCATCTTTAGCTTTGCTCCAGAAAGCAGCAACAAAAGTGCAGTCAAAGAAAATGTGCTTAGGACTTTCTTCATCATTCATACATAAAATACAAATAGAAGTCAAGCACATGCCTTTTTTCCTTAGCATATTTATGGTCGGGATCCCATACATCCATATTCTCCAGGTATTCATCTTATATATTTTAGGAGTTTTACCTTTCCACAACCACTTGGCCCAGGTTTTTCCATCTTTCTCTTTATTCACCAGGCCCATAGCATCTTTGATTTTCAAGTCTTTTTTGCCACAGCACACCACCTCATCCTCAGTACTAGAATCCACTTTGATCTATTTGAGAAAATTAAGCATAGGTACCAATCTTCTATTATCATTAACAATCGACTCATTATTATTAATAATAGAGCTGACCAGAACATTTCTATCTCTACCAAGGTACAGGACCATCCTAGGGTCAACATGGTCAGTAATAAGAGATCCCTTATACCAAGGGTCCTTCCACAGGTGTTTCTTATCACCCCTATTAATCTTGAAGTTCACAGAGGTTTCAATAAGCTCTCTAACTCCAAAGATCTTGTTCCACATCCAAGAATGGTTAGGCAGAGCTTTAACCGTCCAAATGGATTCACTTTTTAGATATTTAGTATGAATCCATTTAACCCAAACAAAATCTTTTTTAGTGGCAATATCCCAAAAGTTCACAAGCAGGCCAGCTTTACTAACATCACCCACTTTCCTGATGCCCAAACCTCCATGTTCCTTAGGCCTACATATTGTATCCCAACAAATGTAATGATTGCTTCTAGTAGAAGAATGAGACATCCAAATGAAGTCCCTACAAAGATGATCAACCATAGAACAAACACCAGTGGGGAGGGGGAAAACTGAAGACCAGTAAAGTTGTATAGCCATAAGCGTGGATTTAACCAGCTCGACTCTTCTTGCCATAGACAAATCTTTTGCTTTCTAGGTTTCCAGTCTAGTCTTGATTCTATCAATAAGTGGATAGCATAGTCTTTAAGTTAATCTCCCACTAAACAAAGGGAAACCCAAGTATCTAACAGGTAGAGAATCCTCATCAATTTTTAGAATCTCCAAGATCTGTTTATTAGTGATAGAGTTGTTGAAGAAGACAGAGCTCTTATTGTGATTGATTCTGAGCCTAGATAACTCACCAAAGTTATCCAACACTTTCGAGATACAAATAGCATAAGCTTTATCAGCTTTAGAGAAGAGAAAGAGATCATCAGCAAAAAGGACATGGGTCATGGAGTGTTCTTTATTAGCTTTGATAGCATGAATATTGTCCAAATCAATCTCCCTATTTAGGTAAGAGGATAGGACATGCATACAAATGACAAAGAGCATAGGAGCTAGGGGATCCCCGTGTCGAATCCCATTAGAGGGAAATATAGGTTCAGACGGATCTCCATTGATAAGGACTTGATAACTAGCAGTGGAAATGCACTTATAAATCCAATATCTCCAACAAAAAGGAAACTCCATGCTCTCGAGAGCATCCATGAGGAAATCCCAATTAATAGTATCATAGGCTTTAGATATATCAGCTTTAATATGCATCCATTCACTTCCATTGGCTTTATTGAAGTTACTAAGAATTTCATTCGAAAGAAGGATGGAATCTTTAATATTTCTCCCACTAACAAAGGAACATTGATTATAGTTAATAATACTAGGCAGGACAGTTTTCAATCTATTATCCATAACCTTAGATATGATTTTGTAGATAAAATTGCATAAGGCTATGGGCCTCTAGTCCTTAATAGACTCAGCTCCCTTACACTTGGGAATGAGGGTTATGAAGGTCATATTCATTTCCTTGAGGACTTTCCCTTTAGAAAAGAAATCAGCTACAACAGCAAAGACATCATCTCCAATTATGTGCCAAGTAGCTTTATAGAATTTAGCGTTAAAACCATCAGGCCCTGGTTCCTTATCAGGGTTGACCTTTTCAATAATATCATCCACTTCCTTTCTAGTCACAAAAATAGACAATTGCTCACTCTGTTCTTCAGAAAGCATGGGAATCAACCAGTCTCTATCCCAGACACCTCTATTCGTATCATGACTATTATTGAACAAGGACGAGTAGAAAGATTCAACATAGTTTTTAATGCTCTTAGGGTCAGATATTCTCACTCCATCTTCCATAAGCACACTAATTTTGTTTCTTTGTCTTCTGGTACATAGGGAATTATAGAAGAAACTAGTGTTTTTGTTACCCTTATCAAGCCACTGAACCCTGTTTTTTTGCCTAATATAATCCTCTTCTCTATCATTAGCCACCATCGCACATTTCCTTAAATCTTGGGCTTCTTCCCTAAGAATAGAGTTAGTGGGATCAACTTCAGAACGCTCCATGGTCATAAGAGCCTTGACCTCAGCTTCTCTAGCATTGGAAAAAACATTGCCAATATGATCCTTATTCCAAAGAATCAGTTTCTTCTTAACACATTTTAGTTTACTTACCACTCTATACATAGGACACCCTTTAATCTCAGTATCCCACGCCTCTTGAACTATATCTAGGAAATCAGGATGTTCAGTCTAGACGTTGATGAATCTGAAAGGTATATTCTTCTTCTTGCTAGTACCTTTAAGAAAGAGCCTAAGAATTTTGTGGTCACTGTAAAGCGTAGGGAAAACTTCACCAAGGTGCTCAGGCCAATTGATAAGGAAGATGTCATTGATAATTATTCTATCAATTTTACTAGTAGTGTACTTTAACCCTTCTTGTCTGTTATCCCAGGTGAAAAATGGACCTTTAGTCTCAACTTCAAAGTTCCCAGAATCAAGCATAAATTGATTGAAATCAAACATAGAAGTGGCAGATGGATTCGATCTTCCCATTCTTTCCTCCATTTTTCTAACAGCATTAAAGTCACCACATATAACCCAGTCCATATGGGTTTTATTAGTAAGCCTCAGCAGATCCTGCCAGAGGATTTTACGGTCCTTGTCATCATTAGCCCCATAGACAGCAGTGACAACAATCCTGATCTCATTAGAGCTAATACAACAGTGTATGAGATGATCAGTCTGCTCCAGAATGTTGACTTTAACCTCATTAGGATCCCATATCATAAGAATACGTCCCAGGGGATGAGTATCATGATTATAGAACCATTCCATTCATGACCAAAATATATTCATGATTTTCAAAATCTTCCTTCTTCTTATTTTTGTCTCAAATAAGAATTTTGTGGAACCCTCAATCCTACTTAACTCCTCGTGGACTTTTGAGTGATGATTGAAGTTATTCAGTCAGTGTACATTCCAAGCAGTTAAAGAGAAGTCACCCATTGTTGAAAATGGGGGCTAGAGATCTGCTAGCCTCAGTAATCGAACAGTCATCATCATCAAAACTTAATTCCATGAACTTGTTATTGCACAACATATTTGGATCAACATTAAGAATGCTTCTTCTCTTATTATGGGTTCCTTCCCTCGGGGGGGATCTTGATTTACCCAGAACAGGTCTGAATCCTTCATTATCAATAGGTCCATACATCTTATTACTTCCTTCAGCTGTCCTTTGGTACCCTCCTCTTTCATGTGAAACATCTAGCAACCTGACCTTTTATTCCAATGAACCTCCACACAGAGTATGATTTTTTCCAGAATTTAAAAACCTACTAGGACTTAGCCTTGGATTCAGCATAGCGCCTCCTCCAGGCCTCAAGTTGAGTTCACCTGAACCAGAGGCAGGATTAGCACGCGCCTCCAAATTGATGGTCCTAGCACCCTCAGTTCTCAAGCTTTCGGTCCCTGCATCAATAGGAGCAGCTTCTTGTATTTCGTAGGTGACAGACTTATAGGTCGACTATTCAGACACCTGTTGCAGAATAGATGTGGGCGGATTAAGGTTCTTCAAGCTCTCCACCCATACCTTCCTTCCATGAATCGCTTTCAGTGGCAGTTATTTGGGGCATTTGGCAGCCTCATGACCAAAGGCTCCGCACTTCTCGCATTTCTTCGGGATCCATTCATAAGCAACTGAGATTTCTCATTCTTCACCTGTATCACTTTGGAATGTTACAGATTTAGGGAAAGAGGACTCCCATGACATAAGGACATAGATTCTGGCATAATCTAACCTTGAGCACTTCTTCGTTGCTAGATCAGAATCAATTGGTACCCCTAAATAACTTCCCAGTTTTGAAAACATATCTTACACCTAGAACTCCAGCGGGAGGTTGACGAATCTGACCCAAACCGACACAGAATCTAGAACTTCTTTCTTGAATTTATCACCAATCTGCCACAGTTTGAGAATCAGAGGTTTACCTTTGAATAGTCAGGGCCTGTTCTCAAGGGCGTTATTCATGTTTGTCTCATCCGAGAACCTGATGATAAAGAATCCATGGTTCCTTGCAAAGATGTCGATGGTTCCCTTGACTTTCCATAACCGGCTGAGATGCCTAGCCAGTGTAGGGAGATGACATTTCAGGTCAACAACATAGCCAGATACATCATTCTTCCACTTCTCAGCATTCCTTGTTGCCTCTTCCTGGGGATATCAAAGTTTGCCACCTATTACCTCGATCGGAACTTTCAATTGCTCAGGCCCCGCCGACTTTAATTTGAAAAGATTGCTCCAGACTGATGATGGATTCCCCAGCATTCATTGGCCTAGATTTGAATCACTTCCTCCTGAAGATGAGCCACCATCTGCTTTCTTCTGGGAATGGTCTCCATGAATTCCACCCATCGCACTACTGTACGGTCCTCCATTTGTCAAAGGATCTTGAACCACCGGTTGATGCCGCACCTTACTTTCCGTCGATGATGAATTGCCTCCCACTGTCTCCTCCGTCGGGCCCGTCGGCACCCTAGGGTTCACTCTGGGAATCTCCTCTCTCTCACGCACCTCTTTCTCGTGCGTCGTTCTATATACAAACTCATATATATGTATATATGTATATATATAAAAATATATATATATAGAGAGAGAGAGAGTTAGGCTAGAATACACTCGAGTGTACAGATCACGTCGTACACCCCAATGGTGTTTACCTATCTATACCATGTGTTTCCAAAATCTAATCCATTGATCGTCATGGTTACAATAATAATAGGTCACATACAAAATTTGAACTCATTTGGATGAGTGTAAGTCACTCATCCAAGGACAACAAAATCGACGCACAAAACTAATTTGAAATACATGATTTTTGCCTCCTTTAGATGCACGACCTATAAGTGTCCAAATGAGCTAAAATTTATTATATAGTATCTTCTTATGATAATTAAGAAGAGCAATAGTTTAGATTTTTCAAACATTTATTGCATCTTCAAAAATGACTGAGGTGTACGGTGCCTCTGGTACACTCGAGTGTACACTAGCATAACTCATATATATATATATATATATATATATATATATATATATATATATATATATATATATATATATATATATATATATATATATATATATATGGTGTTCATTCGTTGCCCGCGCGGGTAGCCTGGATTTTCGCTACCCGGCAGCCAAAAAAGTAACTCTACTATAAAAAAAGTAACTATGGTGAACAGAAAGTAATTACACGAATAAAAGAGCAACTCTGTACAAAATATACAGCAGATATATATAAGGACGGGTTTTTTTATTTTGGAGGGGCAAATGATATTATTTTTGGCTAACTTTTTTTGGAGAGCTAGACAAAATAGTCCTCTACAATTGCGAAAATGTTTTTTTGAAAAAAAGTGGTCGGAAGGGTGGGTGGGTAGCTACCCATGCGGGTAATAAAGATGGGCCCATATATATATATATAATTAATGCTAAAAATTAATTTCTTGCATCAATAGAATTAAGAAATAAACATGATCAAACTTTCTCACAAATTCGAGAAGTTACTAGAATCTTCCTTCGACCCAACCGAGATGATCAGTTCACTAGGCGAATCGATTGTCTCATGCTACTTGATCCGACTGGCTCACCTAGTGAGCTGATACATTGTGCATGTTTCGTGCAGATCATTAGCCAATTCAGTTCCAATCAGCCTAACACTCCAAACGGTCATCTCAACACTTGAGCCGATCATTTGTCTCTCTAAATGACCATCTCATTGAGTGAGTCAATCAATTGGTAGTGCAGTCACCTGGTCTATTGTGTGAATTGAATACCTAAACCCTTTAGTAATCAATTCAATCATCATTCAAGATTTAACTCCTCTTCTAGGTCAAGACCTATGTGTGTGACCCTATAGGTCCCATATTATGTTGGCATTGAATGTCCATAATAACTTATGACATAACAAGCAATGAACGGTGCCTAGTCACACATCAATGCTACCCAAGTAAATGGAATGTTGGAGAACAAATTCAACCTACATTTTGTTTATGGTGTTATAGTGTTTGTATAGTTCTTTTATCACTAACATCCAGATTGAACTCGAGGCATGGAGTAGTCACCATCTTCATCATTCAACCTTGTTTCTTGAAGCAGAGCAAACTGTCTGAGATATATGTAAGCTCAATATCACATATTGACTCACATGTGCATGGACATGCATTTCTTAGTCTCTGTAGTTAAGAGGCTTAGGATATCAAACTCCTGTTGGAGGGACACATCCCATCTACATCACTCATAGTCTATCCCCATGTGTCACAGTCATTCAATCATCACCTTTATAACAACCCATGTTTTAGGACTGTGTTTGATGATGTCAAAGCATACCAAACAACATGTGATGAGTGTAGTGACTTCAGTTCTAAGAACCATAATCACCACCATCACTATGAGAGTTGACTATGACTACCATGGTAATGGCTTCCATATGTCAGTCTCATGGTGGGTATGTCTGATACACTATTCTCTAACATGTATCTTTGTGCTTGGTTTGATATTGCCATATCATGATTAATGAGATGTTGTCATCAACCAACTCACACTATGATCTTGTGTGTCATTGTTGCCCATCAACCTTCCACAATAATAACTGATTAGGGACACAATGAGAATGTATATGTATATTCTTAACATTTGTATGATCTTATCAGTCAAGTCTTGTACTTGAAAGCATATGTCATTGAGTAAACATTATTCTCTAGACATTTATAATGTTACATCATTATCTCATAATTGAATTAAATAGAAAAATTGGAAGTTTGCCTTTATTTAATAGTCAAATCATTTATATATTATGTCATTACAATCATCATATGATCGGCTCTCTAGGCATACATGCCAGCAATAGTTTGCAAAATGGTACTATGATCCTTTAGTAGAACCAACCAAGTTTTCTTGGAATAATCGTCAATAAAGGTCATAATATAGTGATAGCCAAACAATATGGAAATAGAACATGGACCCCAAATATTAGCATGAACAATGTCAAATAGATTTTTAGAACTAATTTCTTACTTCTTATTAAAAACAACCCAAGTTTGTTTGCTAAAATGGCATGATTCACACGAAAGTTATTTCTCAAAAATATTAAGAAATAAAGAATGGAGTTTAGCAATATAAGTATGACATATGGCTTTGCCATTTTGCTGACAAAGAAGAGATTGGCTAATCTTTGATTCAACATTGTTCTCCATCCACATCATGATGCCAAAATCATCTTTGGATCATTGGTCGTAGGGCTATGTAGCTTTTTCATCTACCAAGACACCAGGAGGATCCTTAGCAGAAGAAGAGATATGAGAGTAACATCATTGGGATTTGACATAGAGTTTGAATGATGCCACCCAAAGATGGTAATTTGATCCATCAAGTTTCACGGTTGTAACACACACAAGTTTTGCGAAGGATCCATAGTCACCATGGAAGCCAAAGAGATGACACTCACAAAGATGAAATATAAGTGATACGATGGGGCATATCTGGATGATGAGATCTGAGAAACTCATAATGGAGCAGCAACAATAGTAGAAAACAACGACAAAGGAGCAGATCTAAATAATCCACATAGGGGTAGAGGAAGCAACAACCAGATCCAACTAGATCCAAGGCACTCACATAGGGACGAAGATAGCAGCAATATATCTGGATCAATAGATTTGAGAAACCCATGTAGGGATAGTAAATAGCAACAGTAGTACAACTAGATCAACAGATCCAAGAAACCCACATAGGGGAAGTAGATAGCAACAACAGCATATCTGGATCAACAGATCCAAGAAACTCACATGGGGGTAATAGAGATAAGACAAGACCTACACTGCCATGGTGTGAGGTTCACTCCACCATGTGGCACATGCAGAAAAAGAGATGAGACCTTTTAGGTTTTCAGTGTGTTATTTTAGGACGAATTGGAAGAGTAAATGATGGAATGTAGGTTGATGGGGGTGGAGGATGATGGGTTACAGTTGCATGGTGTGGAGGTTGTTGGGGGTAGAGGTCGATGGTGGTGATGAAAGGTGAAGGGTTGATGATAGGTCAATGGGTGATAGGTCGATGGGTGGAAGATCTATGGGTGGAAGATGAAGGGGGTTTGATGGGTGGACTTAGGTAGGATCAAACACGTTTGATTCCATATAGAATGGGAAAATATTTATTTGATATATTTGAAAATGTTATAATGCCCTCTATTTCATAGGATAAGAGAGAAAAGGAGATCCATAACTAGGTAATATGGTATAAAAGAAAAGTTAAAGACAAGACATGTCTTGAGTACATGACAAAATAAACAGTACAAGATAACAAAATGCACAACACAAGATAACACATAAAGCATATATACTAATAGGCCTAGTAGGTTTAGATTTTTAGATGTACAAGTTTAGGTTTCATGTCCATGAACTATGTTTCAAATCAATGTATGGTGTTTATTTATTCAAACTGTGATGATTAGTCATTTTATGACATCATTTTGACGATAGTGCTTCCACTCAACAATTTATATGTTTTACAAAAATGGGGGTGTTACAAATAGTCATGATATAATATGCATGCAAACTTAGTAACAGTGTTTATAAAATTGAAAATTTGAGGCAAGAAATATTGTTGTGAGTATATATTATTTCTTTGCAAGCCTCATCAATCATGAACATATACATTTTTGTGTATGACTTATCTCTTACTTTCATTCCTTGTTTTGAAAGGGAACAACTATTCTATTTGGCCTTAATCCTATTGCCTAAGATTTTGTAGCACGTTCCTTGTTTTGAAAGTGAACAACTTTCATTCGTTGTTTTTTTTCTTCTCAATAGTATGACTGGATCCCCTCTCAAGTTCAACTCATTACAAGTATGAGTTTCAGCTGCTAAGCAGGTGAAGGGGTGATGAAGTCTAGCACTAAGAGAACCTAAGGAAGGATCGTCGTGGTGAATCTCCTTATTAAGGTATTCGAGCGGGTGGGTGAATGACGGGATCATCATCTCTAAGATCCTCCGCAAGCGACTGGCATTTACCCTCAGCATCTCAACCATGGAGAACGACGTCATTCAGACCAGAAGGGCAGGGATGAAGGGATCAACAGCTCTCGATATCCAAATGACGAGTCTCCCAAGCCGAAGAAAGATGAGAATGGTGAGAGTGTCATAGAAAGAAAACCCACAAGACTTTCTTGCTGCTGCGAACCTGACCCAGCCGATGCCAATGTCGGGTTGCGAGCTTCTCCAAGTGACATGCAAAGTAATGAATCCAAGTAACAAGGAACCTAGTGGACATTCACCATTGCAACTCTATCCCTTCCGCTTTTGTGATCTACCTAGCTACCTCTACAATCATATCGTTCTCAAAAGTGCCGGGTCAGCTAAGACTCCTTCCTTATACGTCTCTGTCTCCATTAAAAAGAATACGTCCCAAGCAATTTCTATTTAATCACAGCCCTCCGTGCATGCAGTAATCACCCGGTCAAATCAAGCTATGGGGGACCTCAATGAACCAATCCAGTCCTCTTCCTGTGCACATGTGCAGTAGTACCGCCAGCCTAGCCATGTAAGTTGGGTTCACTCCGGCCCGATGCACCAACTTGTCTCGGTACTTCTCCCCGGACCCCAGCGGCTCCCCATTATCATCAACAGAAAATATAACAATTAAGAATGTACATTCACCATGGACCTGCATCTTGTCATTCCATATCGTCCAACCCACTCGTGCGCTCGTGGGAGTGGGGTATGCAGCGTAGGTCGGGAAGTCGGCAGGACGGGATGGGAGCTGATACATGACCCCGTGGACCTGCCGCGCACCAAAGTCCGTCCCCGATAGATCTATAGTACGTCGGTCCCCCTAAGTCTGAGAGTTGAACAGTGACTGCTCAACCAAAACTATCTGCTCTTGGGACGATGGATGATCGACGATGCCTCCTTTCGATCCCTTGCCTGCCATTGACGCTCCAGCTGTTCCTGGGTCCTGGAACAGGATCTCATCAGATATGTATCGATCTGATCATCTGATGGCGTCAAATCCGTCCGCGCAGCTGTATTGGCATGGGCTCGTCAATCGGTACGACCAATCGATGGCCGATCTTGGTCTTTCTTCTTATTTGGTCTTGATGGGGATCAACAAGTACCTTGGCTTGATTGCATCATCAATCCCTTAATTATCAGGAAGGATCCTTCCTACCTTGTTCACATCTGTAGAGCTAGTAGATTCCATTTCCATGTGAGCTGCTGATACGTTCAACCAGAAATATGAAGAAGCGAAGGGAGAGTAGATAGAGGATCCTAAAGCTAATTAATAATCGATCCTGTCCTGGATTCTGGATCTCTTGCCAGTTGGCGCTGTTTGTCAGTCACGATTCCCTTTGTCAAAATAATAATCGATCTTGTCGCCCCGCACGAGCGCTAGCTTGAAAGTTCGAGGAAAGCGACCATTAGTCTGAAACTTTGCCGTTATAACAACGATAGGTTAGGTGAAATCATACATGCTTTGGTTCATAACTCCGGACTTGTTTAGTTGGTTGTATTCATGTGTAGTTGTCTGAGTTTGTAATGTAAAAATATACATCAAACTGAGCACTTTGTCATCCGATTACATGCTACCAAACAGGTCCCCGTTGTAGCTAACGTGCGATAAGATAAGTGATTAAACTGACGATTGGAAAACAGGATCGACGTGATCCTTGTTGTAAAAAACAGGATCGACGTGCGATATCGGAAAACAGGATGGACGTGATCCTTGTTGTGGAATCCACCGATGGGCTTGCTTGTTGTTGCTGTTTTTTTTTTTCTTCCATCGAATCGCGTGGTGTGGTTTAATGAAGCAAAATGACAACCTGTTGGTCGTCGTGTCAAACCAACTACAATGTAAGAAGGAGTCCTCATTCGATATAGAGCCTTGCACATTATGCAAATCAACAAGGATTACATGAAAGCGTACATGTTATCAGTGTAGCTAAACAGGCCGGCGGCAACCACAGATACTAACAAGGCAAGTAAAACCCGTCCAATAATGTGCTGCTTATGGTTGCCCGCTTTCATCTGTTTCCTTTTATTTACATGGCTCGGGTCTACCTTGTTCATTCAATCCGTTCCCCCTTCTCAATTTGCGATGGAGATGTATCACTAATGTGAGTCTCAATAGCTACCAGAGGTCCACTCATCCACTGAAGCAGTCAAGATATCATAGAAGCCGCACATTCCAAAGGATCCTGGCCAATATAGTACTACCAAGACTACAAACACCACGAAAATTGGCAGCTTCTTGCACGTAGTCAAGTCAACCCCAAGGTGTAGGAGTCGTGAGTAATTTCATTTGTGGGTACATTTGGATGGAGATGGGCGATCAATGCAATGCTGAAGTACACGTAGCTACCAGCGGTAACTGAGGCTGCGCGATTGAAGGGAGAATACCAGACAAAACTAGTATGGACGCTAGTAACAAATACCAAGCAAAACGACTGTTTCTTGGACGTCGTCAAGTCAGCTTCAGTTTGCTGAGTACTGTTTCTTGGACGTCGTCAAGTCAGCTTCAGTTTGCTTAATACATTACCTTTCGCAGTCTCCAGGCCCCATGCTTCACCCAATCAAAGCATGCCTTGAGTTTTGTTCGGGATGACAACTCTTAGCACTGTTCACCCCAAATCCAACACACAATCGGTGCTACCTTCTGTGACGTCAAAACTCTCCTTTCTGTCTTGATTCCAATATCATAAACCAGTGATCATACAATTTAACTCAAAAACCTTCCAGGGTGCGGCCTTAGTGTGATGCATGCACACACAACATGGAAACTCATGATATGACAAGGTACACGACGGGCATGAATACAAGTTCACATCATTAAGAGAGGAGGTGTCTCTTTCCATTGAAATGCAAAGTAGAATATCAGATTACATTCATTGTGAGCATAGCTTGAGAACCTACTCAAGATGGTCATATAGGGGCATAATGACCCAACCTTAACACCTAAGCTGGACATCACTTGTGGACAGTTGCGGAACCAACACCACTGGATATGGGGGGCACTATTAATACAAAGTTAGTAACAGCCAGACTACACACGGCACATCCCACAATTTCCACCAAAACTTGACCAAAAAAAAAGAATTAGATCAAACAAGGTGAAAATACAGGACCTGGGTAGGGCACATGCCCCCCAGGCCTATACATGCCTACGCCACAACTTGTGGATGACGATACGAACGAACAAGAGCAAAATAAAAGGAAGAAAATGTATAGATAGGCCAAACTCACATAATAAGGTAGGTTTATTGGGCCCCATGTTGGGTAATCGGCTCTACAATCACATCCTAATGGATCTCCCTAACTTGAAGCAAAGTATGATTGTCACCAAATATCATCTATCTTCACGACATGGAAGCAAAGTATGGTGTCATCCATGCTCCCTATCCTCCATCGTAAAGGTGATAAAACCGCTTGGTTTGAACAACCACAGGGCATCAATGAAGTATCGAAAATACATGATGGTAGACTTTGAAAAGGATCACAGAGGATGAATATTTTGTCGCCTAGCCCCAAGTAGACATGACGATGACAATGAATACATTCGATCTGTCAACAAGGGAAAACAACATAGAATAGAAAATTGATATTACTCTTATAAGGATGGGTTTGTCCTCGACCGAGGAGCATAAGGGGTGATGAACTATCATCCATGAGCATTGGATCAATGAGTACCTAGAAACGTGTAAGCTATATAAATAAATCTTCTATTCTGAGGTAGAGACAACAAAAGGATGAGTAAAAGTTGAAGGTCTCCAAAGAAAGAAACTCCACATACCACAATATCCTCAATGGAGCCACGTACTACTCTATCAAACCACTCTGCAGTCTCCTCCATGTATGCAGGTTAGCATGTCCTTAAGCCATACATACATTTGGTGATATCCAAATTAGTAAGCTTTTATAGTGCTAGTTCTTTGTGTATCCTATATTGTTGCATCTTCGGTCTTTATGCTTCTTTTTATTTGAGCTTGTTTGCAACAATGCCTCTAATACATAGGAGAAAAAAATGTTCCAATCAAAATACTAGTTCCACATTCAATACCTATTGTCACAACCTTTATATTTTTTTATTGAGATGTAGACCAGGCAACTCGGGACCGACACCAAATTGTTAAGCCCTTGAGATAGATGTGTGGTGATTGGTCATCCATGTGTATTGCCAAGTAACATTCCACATTTAATCCCCCACTTAACTGTTGCAAGTTACAAGATCCTTTTATTTATCGAGTTTCCAACCCTATCTCTTTTTCATATTTTTTTAGTTGGTACTGAAATCATCTGTGCGGTGTAAGACTTTCTGAGTTCAATAAATTGCAAGTCAATGGATTATCATAGAAGATGATAGTGTTAATCAGCAAGGAAGAAATGTCCACCCAAACCAAGCCAAATTGGTCCAAACTGAACCTGTCAGACAAAGTTGAGGTTTTTTGTCTTCAATTCAGGATTTTGGTTCGATCATAATCTCAAATGACCTTCGTATCTCAGGTGCAAATACCATCCATGCTTGAGGGTTAGAGAGGAAACCTACATGACACGAGAGTGGATAAACCCGGGTGTCAAGTCTCATACAGTATGCTCATTTTATTTTTTCCTAACCACAATATTTAGGGGGTTTCTCTCAATCCGTGACTCCACCCCTCTCAACTCTCTAACCCTAGCCACCATGTCTCTCCCAATCTCCATTTGCTTCCATTGATTCCTCTGCACCCTCTCTAATTAAAACCCACATGTTCAATCTACCTATCTAGATCCTTCATAATGCTAGCCAACACATTGATCCTACATATCACCACCTTGCATCATTGACACTAGAGACTTGACATTGACGTCATTATCAATGCCACATCATCATTGAAGTCATCACCATCACCACATCATCACCAAGATCATTGGCAATGTTGGATTCTAGTGGATGGATTATGTGGACTGAAGACTGAAGGTCATCACCAAAATTTGAGGACTTTGAATCTTGCAACCAGAGATTATCTTAATCCATGAGGTATCACTTAGGTTTCTCCCTTTTCCCCCACATACTATTTTTCATTTTTCCTCCAATTGTGTTGGTGTGCGGCTGACCCCATCCCATTTGAGAATTTTGTTCCATACATCTTTGCCTGGCCTAGTCCAATATTTTAACTTATTTTCCTTTCTCTATTTTTTTGTACATGTTTGATTAATGCTATGTTTGGTATGTGGAGAATGAAGGGGATGGGAAAGTAGGGGACGGGAGGGGAAGATAGGGGAATGGATGAGATACTTATGTTAGTGTGTTTGGTTATCATGGACATTAGTGATACAAAAATACTTTTGCATAAAAAAAATTATAATTATATATTTATTCACTTAAGTCATTTTACAAAAATACATTCATACAAGCACGAACAACAAATAAGGCTGCTAACGCTTTATGGATGGAAAAGCCCATAACCAATCTAAAAATAAAATTATAACGTTTAGGTGAAGACAATGTATGGTTCTTATTTGTATGTCTTGAAAGCATCACATAAGAGATATTTTTATATAAAAATGGGAATATACTTTTTAATATATTCAAAATTATGGTTATAGAAGTAGTTTGCTTCATATATTTCTATATGCAATACACTTTCTCTCCATGTACTTAAGACTTCCCGCCATAATCTACCATATCTTCTTTAATTATTAGCATCTTTTAATTTTATGTCTATATAATTCTCTCAAAGTTTTAGCATTCTAACAAAAAATATAAACTTTTAAACTTCCTTCTAAATTATTCATGAAAAATTATTTTATTTATTTTTTATTTTCTCACCAAAACAATTTCTCTATATTTTATCATATACTCCTCCAACATTTGGTATGTCCCTTCATGTAACATAACACATATGTGACATTTGACTTCTTTATTCACATTAGTTGTAGTCTATATTGATTTCTCCCACCATATTATTTATAATTTCTCTCTCACATTTTATATTTTCCTCTGACCTTTCTAATATATTTCCCATCAAATGTTTTTCTTCCCTCTTGTCTCCACCCTAATGCGGTGGAGAGAGAATACGAGAGAAGTGTTTGAAAATACACTTGATTTGTTCTCCTCCATTTACTTCCATTCCCCTCCATTGCCCTCCTCTCCCCATATTTTGTCTGACCAAACAACTCAATTTTTTTGTCCCCCTTCATTCACAATGTACTAAACATGCCCTTAATCATCTTATATTTTATCCATGTTTAGGGGAGTGGATGAAGGAGAGAGGAGTCCACTGCTTGATTTCTACCGGTATGGAATGATATGTAATTGTAGGTTTCTGTGACAACCATTGTATTAATATTAAGACATATTTAATAGGTTTTACTTATTTGTATGGGTTTTACATTACTTGCTAGTGACGTTAGTCTCAAATGCACTAGGAAGTAAAGAATCCTTGTATCAAATATTGAACACAACCACATCATTTCCATGATGTTTATCAACTTATCAGTTGTACCAGAGAATAAGTAGCTAAACTTCCGAACTTTCAGAATAACTTTTATTTAGTATGCATGTTTTGCAATTGACATTAAGCATTATACTTTGAGAAATTAGTGGCGAAGTGAGAATTCATATAAAGATGTAGTTGATTTTCTTTTGGGCTTATAAAGTTAACAATGTCTATAGCCAAGCTATTGTCTTTCATGCCTACTTTTTTATTTCAGCTGATATTTTGTTATATGTAAGTCAAGATTTTGCAAAATTTTGTATTGCCCTATGTGGACATTATACATTAAAAGGTTGTCTTGCATCTATGGTCATCCATTTAAAATTTAATTGTAGATAATAGGAATATAATATAAACATCCACTATTAAAGAACTTTTAGAAGCAACAATATCTTACATTTTGATTTGCTTCATGCCCCATTTTCTGTTATATAGGTTGTGCCTTTGTTATGATAAAGGTAACCATTTATAAGTTCTATAAAAAGGTGTTGCAGTAATGTTATGCTCTTAGTACATTCTATCATGGTCATATGATATTTCTAAAGTTAAACATGTCTTTAGCTATGATTTTTGGAAGACTCTTTGTGAGAATTTTTTTGGTTTCATGTATTTCTTGTTTAAATTTTTAAGGCTAGCATTTTTCTTAGTTTATTACTAATTTAGTATAGTTTGTATTTTAATTCTCAAAATGGTATATTTTTAGGCAATGTGTCTCCAATGAGGATACATTTCTTCCGGTGGGGCCAATGCGTCCGCACACGAGGAGCATTACTAGTTGAAAGTAACATATAACTCACTCGACGTCTTTATTCTAATTATGATACCATGTACATGCTTCTAGATTATATACATTAAATTATTTAATCAACATAATTACATTAACTTATATACACTTAATTACATATTAAAACATGCCAAAAATGATGAATAATAAAAGAATATTGTAATTCACTAATATATAATCATTGATGTTAATAGCAGTGTATAATTAATAGATACATAATTAAAATTATATAATAAAGCTTACATATTAACGAATTATAAACAACTATCAAATCATAGAATCAAAAATAATAAACCTCATATAACAAAATATAACACATTTCAATGCACATAATGATATATAAATAAATATTTATAATTAGTTGATTAAATAAGTTTAATTATCATATCCCCTTAAAAATAATTATATTAATAGGTTTTCCTCTTTATACACTTTTTTGGATAAGAAAAATCAAATATATTATGATTTTATTATATGTTGTATCTAAAATTATAAGTATCATATATTATATATTGATTATATATTGTTATTGTTCTTTTAAATTTTATTTTGTGTTAAAGAGGTGTTTGTACTTTTTCTGATATAATATTTTTTGTCATTAAAATAAAAAAGCAAAATGGAATATGCGGTAATATTATTTTAAATACAACATATATAGAATCACCATATATTTGATTTATGTTCAATTATATTATTCCAACAAACTGACCACAAGGTAAAAAATAAATACAATTAATTATTTAAGTTGAGACGGAAATCAATTTTTTTTAAATTAATCATACATATTTATAAATACTTAAATATATTATGTGTATCAATATATGTTATATTATGTTATATTAAATTTTTTATTTTTCATTTAAATTTTTCTAATTGTGTTTATTTTTAATAGTTATACTTTATTATATAATTTTATTATTTTATCTATTAATTTTTGAAAATGTCATATGAATTTGTTTATATATAAATTATAGTATTTTTATTATTGTATTAGTTAGGTATTTTTTAAGTAAGTAGTTCAATATATATAACTTAAGGTATATTATGATCATTAAGTAACTTAATGTATATAATTCAAATGACAACGTACACGGTATGATAATGTAGAATATAATGAAAAGAATACAAAAAAGCAATGTGTACCAATCGGAGACTCATTTCTCTTAGGGAATACCCCACCAGGGACTAGTTGGGGATGATTGCATGATTTAATTTATATATCACAATTGGGATTTTAGTTGCCCATTCATCTTATTCATAGTAGTAAAATGCCAAAAAAAATTTGGATATGATTATTCACAATTTTGTTTTAAGTATGTTGTTAATTTTCGTATGGAACTGAGGACTATATGTTGTGTGATGCAAAAGTGCCTCTTCAACTCCAATAATGGAACAAAATAAAACATGATGTCTAATATTGTAAGTAACACTCTTGTCTTATTCCACGATCCATACATGTATGCATATATCTCCACTGGTATTATATTAACAATGCTAGGAGATGCCCATCCACAGCTAGACAAACTCATCCTGAGATTTGTGCTATTATTACAAGTATTTCAGTCGGTCATTAATAATCATGATTCATTATTTTTTGCCTGTGTGAAAGTATATGGTATACATGCATGAATTATGTTTTGCAGTTTTCTCTTGGAAAGGGCATCTCATGGGCCACATGATCCATACTAGGTCAACTTTATGACAACTTCTATGGCTTGAAAACTCAGAGGTATACAAGTCATGTTTTGAAGAAGTGTCTAACATATGCATGAGAGGATCAACGGGCTCACACAGGGGTGAAGAGAGCCTGATTTAAAAAGAGGGCATAATTACAAATAAAACTAGTCATTAACTAAAATTTATGAAAAAATCCAATAATATTAGAGGTTTTCAATTAATATCTAAAGCACACCCAAATAATAATATTTAGATATACTGATATATTTTAAAATGGAAAATATAATTTCATTCAACACTATTTAAATCATGTTTGAGTTTTCATCCCATGGAATCATTCTATTATTACTTTATTATCAATGGTGTCAAATATTTATTTTTAATATAAAAAAACCCTTTGAATCATTGAGCCACTTATCATTCATCTAGTTATGTTGGTTACTCTTAATAATACACGTGATAGGGAATGATCTTTCCATTATCATTATTGCAATCAATAATATTAATGCTAATTTATTAACTTATATACATCCGCATGGACTTTGTGATTCTCATAGGAAACTATCTTCTGTGTAAGTTCATTCATTTCTTTGATTTTAAAAATCTACATTAGATTTCATATCCATAATAAATGTCTCAAATTGATTTTCAAGACAAGACAAGTGAATATAAGAAAAATCCATATAATTTTCCCATTTGAGGATTGGTTTTGCCATCTAGAAAGGACTAGTGACGCTACTTGTTGCCCTCTTGTCTCCTACTTAACAATATATTTGTATTATTATTTTCTTTTTCACTTACATTAAAGCATGTGATGCAAAAGTAATAGTTTGATGTCCACTTTTTTAAATCTGATATTTTGATTCGTGAAGTTGAATATCTATCACCGAGTAAAATAAATCAGTTTTTTTTTTAATAGGTAAATATATTTCCAAAAAGTGAGGTATAGATGAGCTATAATATAAAACATAATATGGACCACAAAACACAACTAAGGGCGTAACTCTACAAAATGCCCCATCATATTTTTCTTTGGTCAGTAAAGCTCTTTTCTAAGTGATTTTCGACTTTTATAACGTTCCTAGTGTCCCTACAAATCTTTTGTACATTAGAGGCTTTGGAACTCTTGATATCACAAATAAATCAATTTGATAGTGATGCAAAGATGTCAAAGATTCCACTCTTCTATGTGGATGACCTATGGAAATTGATAATTCCTCCATGTTTGATATAATTATGTTATTTTATTTCACAAATGGATGAGAATTGTACCCCCAATACATCAATCCCTGCTATGTTTAATTTATGATAGTCGTTAACTCAATTAAATTATAGTAATGTAAAATATTAATGATTGAATTGTCTAAAATGAATATACAAGAATGTACCTATTTCTTCTTTGATTGATCGAAACCTCAATAGTACTTGTCAGTTGACAATTCCCAACTTATAAGGAATAATAATGATTGGCTGAAATGCAAATGATCATTTGTTGCTGCCAATGATGGGCACACAAATAGGATGTGAAAAGAATTGTATGCATCTCGTTCTAGAGCTACAAAGATGTACAAGTCACAGTGGTTGACATAAAATAAACTCTAAAACTCATATTGTCATTGAAAAGATAATTTTTGGTATGAAAAGTTTTGATACAACTATAAAATAATCGTTACTTTTGTATTAAATTTAAGTATATATCTAAATCCTAAATAGAATGTTATAACACTTCCTTATTTATATATTAATCATACTTATTATCCACTCTATCTACCTAAAATCACACTAAAAGAATTTATTTTTTGGTTAATCTAGTATACCATATTTCTAGTTTTTTTGTGTTATACAGTTTGTCACATATGAATTAAGTAGAAAATGCACTTCTTAGAAACTTACTCGCACATGTTTTTTTAAACTAAAGTATTCAAGTCAACATTATTTAATTTACTGAATTGCATATTGATGAAGTAATTTCTGGATTTTTTTTCTAGACTCAATTGTTTGAAGAATGTCTTAGGAAAAAAAATATGCATCTAATATACTTTTTCGAGCAGATTTTATAGAAACTAAACAACCATAAGTATTTTAGTCAACACGATTTAGTTCTAGAATTAGTACATATTCAATGGAGTGATTCTTGGAGTTAATTTGTTTTTTAGTTAATTGCTTAAAGTATTGTTTGGTCAAAACTTAACTATTTAACTATTTTGTTATGGAGCTAATATGGGGCATTTACTATTACTATTAAAAAAATATTATACAGATGGGGGTGGGCATTTACTACTACTATTTAAAAACAATTATAGAGTTGGGGTGATACTTGCCTCTCTGTGACCCCCTCCCTCCATCAATGGGCTCACATAATAAGTGAACTCATCAGGCATCCAATGTTTTTGTGAGGTCTTGAAGTATTCTAGTGGCAATTATGTTGTAAATATATCCATAGACACTTGAAAGGTATAATAGTTATTAGTTGGATGATTCCCTTTACAAATAAAACTTAATGAATTCTTTCTTCCCTAATTAATTTATCAAATCATTATACTACTCTATACTTTTTGGCACAACAAGCTTCATGTCAAACTTATCAATGAGATTCAACCCCGTACTCATATACTAAAGAGTAACCAATGTGGAAAGCATGTTCACCCCAAAGTTGGTATGAGGAAATAGATGATGTCGATCGTGGATTAGTAGTTGAAATAAGAAATTATTAAGCTCCTCCTAACCCTGTATACAACAAATTCTTTCTTTTCTTGTTGCATTTATATTATTTATGTTTGGGGTTTGTTACTCAGATGTCTAAAACTATATGGATCATTCACCATGTATATAAAGAAGTGTTAGAACATTTATTCTTAGTTATGAATGGGGCTTTGTTATTTGTAAATAACAAGATCATTTAAGGTATAAGGAACTATATGGAAGTTTTTTCTATTATATGTCTATTCATCTAGCTCCTGGGGTCAATATTTTTCTTTTAGGGGCTAAATGTGTATGATGACATTGTTGTTTTGTTCTTTTTAGCTATTGGCATTCAACAATTGTGTTAGAATGGGATGGTTGATAGGATTTGTCTTTTGTAGACTTATTTCACTATATTTTTCTATTTCATTTATTGTTACTATAGACAGTAGTGTTATTAAGGCATTGGGACCAACTATTGTAGTTGCAACCAGAATACTTAGAAGGGGATTAAAATAAAGATCTGGGAATGCGTTTTGTCACCTTAATCTTAGTTGTGTTATTTGTGAGGGTCATACTACACATGTTCGAGTCAAGTACCAATTATACTAGTATTGTTGTGGTAGTGTGTGTGTATGGGACTATTTTAGTACGGAGTGAAGTTGTGATGTAAAATTGTTATGATTTCAAATGAATTTATGCTCTATACTTTGCCTCTAATATTCTGAATGTTGTCTTTGTCAATTTGTTGCTTGTTGAGTTCTTGAGATTAATGTTTTCTTAGCAAGTCATATGTGTGTTTGCTTCTCCAAAAATGATGGCCAAACAGGGATCCCAAAAGAAGCTTCTACTCTTGTATAATTTAGAATCTTCCTTGATAGATGTGTTTGAGACAATGAGAAATGGACGTCTAATTTAGATGTCCTAAGCTTAATGTTGATTTTTCCATATGTAACTGGATTTTCTTAATAGTATGAGAAAAAGTAATAGAAAGCGTAAATACAATTACAAAAAGTTCTTAAAATGTGAGTGCATTTGCCAAATTCAAGATGTTTGGGTAGGCTCTAGCATTTACATTTGGATTCAGGTTGTTCAGATGGGGTGAACTTGGGTTTGGTTTGGTCTCGGGTTGTTTGGGTTCAAGTTTAGTTTAGGTTTACTAGTTTGGGTTCGGGTTCGAATTTAGGTTGTGTTTACAAAAACATACCTATTTCCATGCCTAAGTGTGTTAGTAGGGTTGTGAATTGAGATCGTATAGGGAGGGTAAGGCTCTATTCTTATCCTTACACTCTAGAGGGTTGCAGGTACATGTAAGGGTATTTACCCACCTAAGAAATCCTCTTACCCCTACCCTCTTCCCCATAGGGTAAATGGGGAGGGTAAGGGAGAAATGAGTAATTCAAACTAAAATATACTTTAAGCATATTGTGTATTAATATTTCAAATTTTAGGAACAATTATCATTGATAACAACACACAAACATTGTATCTAGTTCAAAATCATATGTTGCTACAAGAAAATGTAACAATTCCCAGAATTGCAAAGTTATAAGCCCAAAATTTCATTCTAATTGAAAAAAATATACATAGCATATTAATTATCTCACCACTACTCATGTCCTATGAAAAAAAGTAGTTACGGGAATGAACCAACAAAGTAAAAAATGACCAACTAGAGAAGTTTCAATCATTGGTTATCAAGTTCACGCCTCAATGGCTTTGCTCCAATTTGAAACTTGTGATGAACTAAATATAGTAAAATTTAGAGAGAAAAAGAAATTAGAGAAGTGTAGATGAAGATTTGATGTTGAAGAATGCTAGTTGCCTCCATAGGTAGGAGTTTCTTTGATATCTCTTTCAATAGTTTATAATCTCTAAGGATATGCAAAAAAAATCATCGTGTTCCATACACAAAGTGCATTGGTATCAGTTGTAATGTGCTTGATTAGTCTCAAATTGTTTGTCATTAATTTGTCACAAAAAACTAGCCACATATGACTTTTAATTCTTTGTAGTTTCTAGAGTTTTCAAAACTTAGCATAGACTCCTTTGTCAGTGGCATTAGAAAGTGAGGTTGTATCTTCTATCCATGAGCCTTCTATGTTGTTTAGTCTCTTCTCCATATTCTTGTCTTGATATCATTTGCCCAGATCAGTGCATCCTTAAGGAAATCTTATGTTGTACTTTCAAAAGACATGTTGTTATCCCAGTGCCTTTTTAGGAAGTTCTTGAATGTACGGATTGCATCCCATCTTGCCAAGGCATATGACTGAGGTAAGTGCTTGTTTGTCTTAATTGATTTAGGGAATACAATTGGAGCATGATCATAATCTATTCTTACAACTACTTATATGTATTTATTTGATGAGTTGCTTATCCATTCATGGTTTCCTAATTCTCTGTCAACATTTTCATATAAGTGACCTCTTTTGAATCTAATTTGTGTGTCGTTGGCTCCTACATACAATATCAAAAACCTAAAAAAATATTACAGGGTGAATAATGTTGTTCCGATGTAAAAGGTTGACTGCAATGGAAGAATAGAAACTCATCTATCTTCAACCACAAAGTTAAACAAGTTTGCTTAGTGTTCTCAAACTGCAAAACACATGCAAAATTGATCATTAACTATTTTGCAAAGAACTCAACATCATTGGAATTCACACATGGTCCACAACGGGGACCTCCTAACCACAACTCCATTATCGTCAATGTTGACATGACAACAAGTCACAAAAATAACCTCCAATCATCCAGCCTCATCACCTGGAATCATAGGGGAGAATGGATCTGAGTCAATATCAAGGTTATGTGTAGATCATACCCTCTTATAGAAAACTATACCCAATTTGAGATGTAGGAACGTATGTCTACTTAGAGCAAATAACCCACTACAAAATTGTAAGTGACTCAATCAAGGCAGTTCAGTACTCCATAAACAAAACATTGCCCACCAAAGTACAATGTTCAAGTGGCAAAGCACTATCTCAAGCAACTAACAGTTCAGGGCCCTTGGCTGCACTGTCACCATTCATGCAATAACAACTCCAACATGAACAATACCTTATAACTTTAGTTTCTGACAGTTGAAGTAATGTAATCATAGATTAAACTTCCACTGTGGTATTTCAAAAAAAATCATAAAATCCTATTGTTGGCTAGATAATAACCTAGAAAATAGAGGAATTCCAAATCTAGAGATGGATTGCTGAAAATTCTTGTTATGGATGCAGAAGTGCTAAGTAGAATAGAGAGAGGTAGGGAGGAACATCATGTGACATTAGGAATTTCAATAGATGAAAACATTTATAAAATAATGATCTTTACTGCCTTCAGATTCCTCCACAACAAAGGGGCTCAAGAACATTACTTCCACTGGAAGAGTTATGAGGGGAAAAAAAGAAATTATGTTAGCTGACATTTGTCTTGAGAGTAAGATATGTTAAGAACGGTAATCATCCAGGTCGCGACTGTTGACCTAATTGTTACACATTGTCCATATGTTGATAATTACTTTACCACTCCATTCATATCTATCTAATATATTTTTTTGAGATTGATTTCAGGCATTAGGTACATTAAAAGGATCAAATCTATCAAGCCCTGGCTTGTTCTAGTTCAAGTCAAAAGCAATGTAAATGCCCTTTTGTGAAAAACACTCCAAATAACCTTAGATTATTTTTTTTAATTATTTGTATTGATGATATGACTTGTAACTAAGATAAGAAAAAATCGAGAACTCTTAATTCAAACATTTGATCACTCAAAAGTAATTTTCTAAAATACATTATAGGTTGTTGATCAGTTGAGATTGAAACTCAATTGATCCCTTGATGTATTTTGAGAATTCTTTGGTTCGGTCGAGTTTACCACTAATAGAACTTGACTAATCCCTGGATCAGCACAACTGATGTCAAGTGATTGGTTGAGTTGCACATGGGACAAAGTCGATTGATGCTTCAAATTAGCTTTCATGCATAGTGAAATCAGTCGAGTTACCTTTATGAAAACTCGACTGACTTCACCATACTGAAAATGTAGAAAAAGTGATTCTAGTCGTTGGAGTGTTGTAAAATGCAAAATTATATCTATTGCAACACCCCCAAACAGATAGAAAATGTTCTTAAGTGTTCCTACCCTCTAGTGGACACCCTCAACAATAAATAGGACCTCTTGAAGTTCATTCCAAGGTTGCTCCTTCATGTTATTCAAACTCCTTGCTATAGTTGAGTGCATCCAGTCCACTGGAGCCCCTTTCTCTCTCTTGGTTACACTTCAATTCATCATTATGAGTGAGAAATTATTTGTGTGAGAGAGTTACTTAATTGTATGCCTATAAAGCTCTCAAAGCTTCCCTTTTCCCAACCCCTTTCTTCAAGATCAAGTTGGTGAAAGCTTCTCCAAGTGAAGGAGAAGGTACAAGCTTCTTCAAGCTATAGAAGAAGGCGCATAAAGCTTCTCCAAGTAAAGGAGGAGGACAAGGTTGAAGATCCAAGGAGCTGAGTGGGTAAATACTTCAACACAAAAGACTCGGTGCAATAAGGGGATCTCCTTGGTGACGACATCCAGCTTCTTGCAAGATTGGTAAGACATTGGTGAGGTATAAGACTATCTCTTGGATAGGTAAGACCTTGGTTGTATGTTTGTTGGCTGCATTGACCTCAAAGAGAAGTTGGGCATCCTTGTCCCAGAAAAGGAAGGTCAATTGTATGTCTTATAATGCAATATAAGTATACATAGGTTGCAAAATCCTAGGGCTCAACCTCTCTAGGTAGTTGACTGACTCTCTCCTAGTTTGGAGAATGTAAACACTCTAAAATAGCTTGTTCAAGTAATTGCTTCAATCTCTCTCATCCTTTCTATGCATGTTTAGATTGCGATCAAATTCACTATTGGGAATTGTGCCTTTATGAAGTAACTTGAAGATATAACAATTTTTGTGCAAGTGTTTTAGCTCAATTCACCCCTCTAGAACCCTATGATCCAACAAGTGTTATTAGAGTCACAGTTTCTTTGACACATATCCTATGAGATAAGAAGATGTATGCCTTACTTGGGTCCCTCAACCTAGAGGGAGGCTTCTCCATGAGACCTCTGATCTTCGATGACACCAATTTCCTTCATTATAAATGAAGGATGTAGTTCTACCTTCAAGGTATGAACAAAGACATGTGGAATGTGATGATCCTCGATACAAGGAGCCAACATGTGTTGTAGCTACTTGGTATGAAGCTACACTCAAGAAGGCACATCTCAATGCCAAGGTGAAAAGCATCATCTATGTTTCCCTCACTCCCTCCAAGTTCAACCAAATCTCATTTTGGGACATAGCCCATGAGATTTTGAACAAGTTGTTCATTACCTATGAAGGCACACAACAAGTCAAAAATTCAAAAATCTACATGCTCAATGGACTACTTGAAAACTTCAAGATGGGCAAGAAGGAAAGAGTGGCTGAGATGTATACAAGGCTCAACACCTTAATAAATGGGCTTGCTACTTTGGGCCACACCTTGGATAGAGGGACTATCAACTCTAAGATCTTAAGGTCTCTTCCCAAGAGATGGGAATCTAAGGTGACTTCAATTGAAGAAGTTAGAAGTGTTGGTGACTTAGCCACTAAGGAGCTCATTGGAAACCTTCAAGCTCATGAGTCAAGACTAGACAAGCAAGAAGGAGATGACAACCAAGAGGAGAAGGAATAAATAAAGATCAAAGACAATGCCTTCAATGCTTAAGTAGAGGCAATGATTCTCCAATAACAATTTTCTCATTGATCCTATCCACTCTCCTCAAGTGATTACGATGACCCTATTGATCATGGAGCAAACTACTCTAAGGTCAAGCACTTCAATGGAAAGTCTTGATCATCCTCTACTCCTAGATAATATGAATGTGGAAAAAAGGGGCACTACAACAATGAATGTCTCAAGGCAAAGAAGGCCCACCACAAGAGCATTCACAAGAAGAAGGATGACTACAAAAAGGAAGGCAAGTATAAAAGTAAGGATAAGAAGGACAAAAGGAGTAAGGATGCAACTCATGCAGCTTGGGAGGAATCCTCTTAAAGTGGCTCAAGCTCCGATGAAGGAGAATGCCATCTTACACGCATGGCCTCCACAAATGAAGACATTGGTGAGGTAAGTGAAGTAAGTGAGGTAATCTTACATGAGTTATCCAAATAAACTCTTATTCATGTGTTAAATGCTTCCCGTTCCAGTTATTATGAATGTAAGTATAAAAAGAAGAGGTTAGGGAAGATCATAGATGATTTGTATGCTAAAATAAATATTCTTGGTCAAAATGAGAAGTTACATATTGATAGCATTGTTTTCAAGGGTAGTTTCTTGATCTTGAGCTCCAATATAATGGAGTTGAAGTATAGAATGAGATCTACCTTAAGAACATCAATAGTCTTAAGGAATAAAACCAAGCCCTAGTAGATAAGTTCTCTTTACTTAAAACTAAAAATGATGATCTTAATATTTCTTGTGATGCTATTAAATATGAGAATAGAGTTTATCTTGATGAGTTTGTTTTTCTTAGAATTGAAAATGCTAGTTACTTACTCGAGTTAATGATCTCTCTTCTAGACCTTTATTTTCTAGTCATGAAGTTGCTAGTCTTACTATAGAGAAAGATTCTTATATTCCCAAATCCATATGTTTGGAGGTTTATTTACTTTATGCACAAGATGATCTTTCTAGTTTATCTTCTATTGTCATTACTCTTAGTGATGATAATCACAAACTAAGAGCTTCCTTGTAGAAATTTCTCAATGGGAAGAAATCTGTCAATGAAGTTTTAGATACATAGTGGTAATAGTGGTTTGGGATATGTAAGGGGAGATCCAAAGAGAAAGAGCAAGGATATGGGTAAAAAAAAGAGCAAGTAACCTCCTATTTTCCATGGAGAGTCATCCGTCTCTAAGAACCCCAAGGTTTGTGTTCATTGCAAGAGTGATGATCATCACTCTACTTATTATCTATACAGAGAGAAGGGGACCAACCCAAAGATGAAATGGGTCCCCAAGATAACACCAGATTCCAAAGTTTGAGTTGGGAATCGACATCTTCCTTTCTTGCATGTAAAAGGAAAATGGATTGTTGATAGTGGTTGCTCAAAGCATATGACAGGTGAAATCAGCCACTTCAACCAATTCACAAAGAAGAAAGGAGGGTAGGTTACTTTTGGTGATAACGATAAGTGTAAGGTGATATGTGAGGGTGATGTAGGTGATTCATTGTGAATCAAGAATGTACTTCTTGTGGATGGCCTACATCACGATTTAATAAGTGTTAGTCAACTTTGTGATAATGGTTATCTTGTTTTTTTTACCTCACCTGAATGCTTACTTTTAGATTCCCTCTCCTACAATGTTATGTATAAGGGAACTAGAAATGGTAATGTCTATATTATTATTCTTAACTCTATTGAGCCTATTGTTGGTAGATGTCTTGTTTCCAATTCGAATTATATCTCCTTATGGTACAATAGGATTGGTCATGTAAATATGCATCAAATGAAGAAGTTTAGCAAAAAAGGGTTTGGTGAAGGGACTCCCTAAATTGGATTTTAAAAAGGATGAGGAATTCCAACCTTGTACCCAAGGAAAGAAAACCAAGTCCTCCTTCAAATCCTAAGGATTCCTTAGCACCAAAAGAGTTCTTAAGCTTCTTCACATTGATCTATTTGGAACAATACATACGCAATCTCTTCATGGTAGCAAGTACTGTCTTGTCGATGACTTTTCTCGATATACTTGGACCTTCTTTCTTGTTTCAAAAAGAGATACTCTCGATGTTTTCTTGACTTTTTGCAAATAAGTTGAAAACAAATCTTCTTGTCGGATCGTCTCTATCTACAATGATCATGGGGGAAATTTGAAAATGATTTATTTGAACAGTTTTGTGAGGAATCTAGCTATGCACATAACTTCACTTCACCTCGAACACCTCAACAAACTGGGGTTGTGGAGAGAGAATAGGCCACTAGAGTAAATGGATAGGACTATGCTTCTAGAGTGTGACACTGTGAAGAAGTTTTGGGACGAAGCTGTTAGTACTTCATGTTTTGTGCAAAATTGGGTTTTTAATCATCCATCTGTAAAGAAAACATCCTATGAGATATGGCATGGTAGAAGGCCTTCCACTAATTTCTTTCATGTTTTCTATTGTCCTTGTTTTGTTTTTAAAACCAAGGATTCTCTCGACAAGTTTGATCTGAAGTCTTATAAGGCTTTCTTTCTTGGCTACAACACTACTAGCAAGGCTTGTAGAGTATTTAACACTGAATTGTATAAAGTAGAAGAATCTATCAATGTTATATTTGTTGATACTAACCTCTTTACCAAGAATATTTCTAATGATGATGTTGCAAATGAGATGATTCCTCACTTAAAAGAACTCAACATTGTTGATAAAGGAAAAGAGGTGTTAGGTGAGGAAGAAGAGAAAGAAAAAGAAAAGAAGGATCCAACCCCCCGCTTTGGAAATCTTCACCCTAAAGACCTCATCATAGATAATCCTTTTGAAAGGGTGAAGATGTGGGCTTCCTATAATAAATAACAAGCAGAAAGCACCTTCATCCCTCAGCTTGAGGCAAAAGATGTCAAAGAATCTCTCAAGGATGATGAATGGATCCTAGCCATGCAAGAAGAGTTGGAACAATTTGAGAAGAACCAAGTGTGGACTCTTGTGTGAAGACCAAGTGATAGATCATTGGCACCAAGTGGGTCTACCACAACAAGTTTGATGAAAGTGGAAAATTGGTAATAAACAAAACAAGCTTAGTTTCTCAAGGCTGCAACCAATAGGAAGGTATTGCTTTTGATGAAACATATGCATCTATAGATAGAATTGAGTCAACTAGAATGTTTCTTACTTTTGTTAGTCATAAGAATTTTTTTCTTTATCAAATGGATTTTAAAAGTGCATTTTTGAATGGTACAATTGAGGAGGAAGTATATGTTGCTCAACCTCCTAGCTTTGAAAATGATAATTTACCTAACCCTATTTATTTGTTACAAAGAGCTCTATGATCACAGACAAGCACCTTGATCTTGGTATGAGAAACTAAAAAACTTTTTTCTAGACAATAGCTATATCAGGGGCAAAGTCGATTAAACACAACTTCTTGAATATTCAAATTTATATTGATGATATTATCTTTGGTGGAACTGGACTTGATATTTGTAAGGAAATTAGTGCTCTTATGTAGAGTGAGTTTGAGATGAGCATGATGGGGGATCTTACATTCTTCCGTGTCTTTCAAATCAAACAAACAAAAGATGGGAACTTCATTAACCAAGGCAAGTACACCAGTGAACTACTTATGGGCTTTTGGATGGAGAACACCAAACCAATGGATTGCCCCATGTCAAACTCCACCAAGCTTGATAGAGATGAGAAAGGAGAAAGGGTATATGAGAAGATATATAGAGGTAAGACTGGAAGTTTACTTTATTTAACTACCTCTAGACCTTACATAATGTTTAGTGTTGGCTTGTGTGCTCACTTTCAATCAAGTTCTAGGAAATCAAATCTTATATAGGTTCATAGGATTTTGAGGTATCAATCCAAGACTCAAAATTTTAGACTGTGATACTCCAAGTCAAGGGACTTTACTCTTACTTCTTATAGTGATGTTGATTATGTAGGGTGTTTGATTGATAGAAAGTGCACAAGTGGGACTTGCTTCTTCATAGGACCATGTCTATTTCCTTGATTCTTTAAGAAAAAAATCATTGTGGCCCTTCCAACTATCGAGGCTAAATACATTGTAGCTGGGAGTTGTTGTGCCCAAGTCCTATGGATGAAGCAAATGCTCCAAGACATTAATATTCATTTTGATGCTTCTTCTATCTATTGTGATAATACTAGTGAAATTAACATGTATTACAATCTTATATTGCATAGTAGAGCTAAACATATAAAGGCTCGTCGTCACTTTCTTCGTGACCACATTGCCAAGAAGGATATTTATATCATACATGTGGACACGGAGAACCAGTTTGCGCACATTTTTACAAAACCTCTAGCTAGAGAGAAATTTAATTTTATTAGATCAAAACTACTTATAACTTCTCTTGAACATATTGACGTGCCTTCTAGCTAGTTCTTCTCTTGGCTATATGTTTCTTTCTTAAAATTGATCATTTCTTGCTTGCTATGTGCTATAGTTGTCTTGTTTTCATGCCTTATTTCACTTGTTTTGGGTATTTTTTGCAAACATATAATTTATCACAAAATAGTACCCTATGATGAGTGAAATGTGCCTCAATATGTCTAAAATGCATAATAGGATAAATCAATAAATTTATTTAGCACACTAGAGGCTAGGAATTAAAATTTATATTTTTTAAACAGACTGTCCATTGGTCGAATTCCTAACTCGACCAACCCTGGATGAGGTCTTTTGGAAATACCTGATAGGTCGAGTTTCCACATCTTAGAACACGACAAATGATCGAGATGGACCAAATTAAAAAGGGGTATCAACTGACTTTTCTCCCTACCAAATACAAAAAAGTCAACTGATCCCGACCTCTAGCTTCCTTGACCTCAAACTGTAGGTTCACACCTCCTCTCCCAACCTCTGTTTGGTTTCCCTTACCTCTTCACAAACCTTCCTAGGTGGCTAGTCAACCTACTGGTGATGTTCTCTTTCTCTTTCAGTTGTCTTTGCTTCTCCATCTACCTCCATGGGTTCCAAATGTAAGAAGATAGCCATCCTTGTTGGAGCACCCTCATCTTCCTCTGCCCCTCGCCCCATTTCATATGATGGCACATCTTTTATATCCTCACAAGCTCTCAATCTCTATAAGAAACTCCTCCCTAGGAATCCTTTCCCTTTTTTAGCTCTATATGAACCTCATCTCATCACGAGTGAGGCTATAAAGGAGGTCGCTGAGGTATTACAACCCATCACCTTAGCACTTTCTGTGTAGAACGTCGGTGCTATCACAATTCTATAACTAGAACCAAGGTGGTCCGTGAGTTCTATGCCAATATTCAAAGGAACTATGACACAATAGTTCCACCACCTAATACTCATGTAATTTTGACTTCCATAATTTTCAATATCAAATTTATTATCTCTAAAAATTCCTTAAACATCTTTTTCAATGGTACTGAGGTTACTGACTCATGGAGGGATAATTGTCCTGATTCTGATGACCTGGTTGACCCAAAGACTTTTTATAAAAGCAATGATATTAAATTTCCTAATATTCATAACTTTTTGAAGAATCCCAATGTCCCTTATAGGAAGAAGTCTACCCTTCCATCCTCTTCCCTCAATGTCAAAAACTATCTTATTGTATTGGTTGTTAACTGCAATGTCTAGTCAAAGAAAAATCAAACGGAGATTGCATAAAACACCATTGTGATTATACACTATCTTTTAAAGAATATTGGATTCAAGTGGTATCATTACATTCTTTACCACATGACCTTATTTGACTCCAGGAAGAATACCTCTGGCACCCATCCTCCCTATCCTACCTTGATTTATGGTCTTTTTTCTTTAGCGACAAAGAAATCTCTTTTCCATGATCTTCAGTACAAATCAAGTCAGAAAGGAGTCAACATTAGTGAGACCACCATCAAGAAGACCTTCCTTCCTACCTCCCCTACCACACCTGGAGTCTCCACCTCCACCTCCACACAGGCCCCTACACCACCTCCACCACCTCACCCTGACCACACCTCTTTCAATGTGTCAAATGAAGCCCTCATGGGATATCTGATGCATCAATAGGTGTATAACTTTCAGGTTCAGAATCACCTCTTTTACTAGATCATGTATACCATGGACCTATCCTACAACCATCCCTACCCTACCTACCAGGCGTACCCTAGAGCTGACTATGCCTCCTATGCATACAGTCGGTTCTACCTTGACCTGCCACCCCTTGCTACTTCCACTCCCACCCCTACTGTTGATGGTGGACCTACTTCTACTCCTTCCCCTGGTGCCTTACCTTTGCTAGCTCTTCCTATTGGTCCTTCTGCTACTCTGCTTGCTGGGCTTGATGGGATATATCCCCTTCCTTTGAGCAAGTAAATGCATTACATGCATGTGGCATTTCTTGGGATGCACATAATGTCAGATGGCAAGGTCGTGCTTTTAGTGTTGGTATGTATGCCCATAGAGCAAGTCATATGATGATTGTAATGGGATACTTTGTAAATGATTTGAATAATTATAAAGGCAATTTCTGATCTATATGTTTAAACTGTTTCTGAGATGATGGTGTAACATGATAGATGTCTAAAGAATGATTTTACTCAATGACATATGCTTTTGGGTTGAGGACCTGAACGATGAGATCATACGGATGTTAAGAGTATACATTCTTGTTTTGTCCCTAGTCGGTTGTTATTGTGGAAATAACCATAGACATCAATAACACTAAAGACTAGATTGTGTTTTGGTTGATGACAGAATCTCATTAGTCATGATATAGTGATATCAAACCAAGCACATAGGTACTTGTTAGAGAACAAGGTACCAGACAGACCCACCGTGAGAGTGACACATGGAACCATGACTTGGTAGTCACAGTCAGCTTTCACAGTGATGGTGGTGCGTGTGATTCTTAGACCTAAAATCACTACACTCAACAAATGTCGTTGGGTACACTTTGACATCATCAAACGCAGTCCTGAAACATGGGTTGTTATAATGGTGATGATTGGGTGGCTTTGACACATGGGGATTTTGAGGGGTGAGTGATAGATATGGGATTTGTCCCTCCTAAGGGAGTTTGATGTCCTTGACCACTTGATGAGTAGGATTGAGAAAGGCATGTGCATGAACGTGTGAATCAATATGTGATATTGATGTCACACACATCTCACTCGGTCTGCTCTGAGATCAAGGAAATCAATGAACATTTGACAGGATGATTGATCCATGCCTCGAGTTCATTCAGGATATCAGTGACAAAGGAATTATACATTCACTCTAACACCATTCACAGATTGTAGGATTGAAAGTTGTTCTCCAACTTTCTATTTCACTTGGGTAGCACTGATGTGTGACTAGGCACCGCTCTTTGCTTGTGAAGTCATAAGTGTTATGGACTTTCACTGCCAACGTGAAATGGACCTGCAAGGTCACACACATAGGATTTAACCTGGAAGAGGAGTTTTGTCCACAAGCAATGTTTATATTGATTACTAAAGGATTTTAGTAGTTCAATTAAACACTCAATTAATCGATAGCTCAATATCATAATGTTCAAAGTGTTGGACACATTGATTGGAGTATCGGATTGATTGAAATCACAATTGACTGATTCTGCACAATCTGCACTCCCAACCGATCGGCTCATGTGATGAACCAATTGGCTAAGCTTGGTGAACCGGTCGGCTCAAGTGTTGAGTCAATCGGCTCAAGGACAGGGTGAACGATTACTTCAAGTGTTGAAATGATCGGTTCAACTGTTGCAACCGGGAAAGTTGGGAAAGTAAGATTGGTGAGAATTTTCCTTGCGTTTCACTTGCCCAATTTGATTGGAACAAGGATTGGTATTCGATACCAATTAGAAACAAAAAGAAGGAAAGTCAATCGGGAACTGGTCAGGACCACGAATCGACTGGTTCAGAAAGTGAACCGACCGGCTCATGGGTCCCAACCGATCGGTTGAGTGTCAATCGACCGACTCAGATCTCCAACCGACCATTTTATAAATGAAACGATCGGTTCAGGTTGTGAGTTGGTTGCTTTTGTGGAAAATCTTGAACCCTTCTACTCCTGCTTTTAGTCCCATATTGTCGGGGACAGAGAACCCTGTCCCATGACCCGCCTATATATACAGGGGTATTGGGGGCTTCTCAGAGTACAACTCAGTGCAAGCCGGTTGCTCTGCAAAGTTGTCATTCTCTCTGGTTTTGGTAACCGAGAGAGCCCGAGCAAGTGCTACCCGAAAAGGGAGGCGCAGCAAGGGAAAGACAACTGAAGTTGCAACTGGCAGCAGGAGAGTGTGTTGGCGACTAGTACGCCAACAGGAGGGTGTGACTCCTTTCGGTTCCTTGTGCGACAAGGAGATCGGAGTTCCAGGAGGTCCGTGTGGACGACTGCAGAGGCGGGAGACCTCTGCCGCTCGGAGGACAACTATCAATCCCGACAGTCCCGGTGAGAGTAGGAGTCTTCAGTCCCGGTGCGACCAGGAGCTGCACAGACACCGTCTAAGACCGGAGGTGAAGACCGCACAAGGCGCAAGGTATTGTCTCCGAGCAAGCCTCGGGACCAGGTATGCATCCACAAACCATCTTTCCTATTGTATAGACATTGATATGATTCCTTTTGTTCTCGGTTTTGGGGAGAAATTTTTGTTTCCGCTGCTTCTCTGCCTCCTCTAAAACCCAACAGTGGTATCATAGCCACGTCAAGTGCTCTATATTTTAGGATTATCGATATGATTGATTTTGGTTTGTCACCTTTATTTATTGCATACGATGCGAATAAAATTGGCTTTATGAATGTCCAATCCACAAATACCAAATATACATATATGATATGTAATATTAATGCACTCAATACATGTCGCCCTTAAACGAGTTTTGTGGTGGATGTGTAGCATGATTATGGCCTATAAACCCCTATATATGTGTGTGGTTGTATGTGGTTGCTTGCATCTCGGTCTGCGCACTGATTCCCCTTCTCTTATTCCTGATGTAACTCGAAATAATTCGAGAATTCTTTTCCTACCTTTGCTCCCCCCGAATGTAAATCGGGGTTTCACAATTCAATTGTAAATAGGATAGATTTTATTTCCTGTTATGTCAAAGAAAACGGACGACCTGACGACGCTTGAGACGACCGATTCAAGGTGTGAACCGATCGGTTGGTGATCCAGACGGCAGGTTCGAGGAGCGAGACGAGCGGGTGGCGACTTGAGGAGATGCACGAAGACCGGTGAACCGATCGGCTGGAGGCGCCAGTCGATCGGCTGGTGGCACCCGAACAACCAACCTGATGGTGAGCCGATCAGTCATGGAGATTAGCTGATCAAACCCAGAAAGGCAGGCACAGATTTCATCTTGTACAGGTTGCATGTGATGTAGACCTAGATGACCGTGATTCCTCTTAGCTGGAGGAATCACAATAGGATGGCCATAATCATTTCTTTTTATCATTTTGCATGTTTTCTGTGGGATATAGCATGTATATGATACATACTATATATTGTGGTGATTGGATATGTATATGTATATATAAACCAAATCCCTCATTAAATATTAAGTTTTAGATGCCTTCCAAATGTGACACACGTGAAAAGCTTGATCGACCAAGTGTGGGTATGCCCAAGCGTGGTGCACCGTCTATCTCGTGGAAGCGTGAAGGATGAATGTGTGGGTCTGCCCAAGCAGGGTGCATGTTCATCGTGTTGGCTTTGGGTCGGACTTAACAAGGTGACCTAGATAGGATCTAGCACCTTGAGGCATGGATATCATCATGGCAAGAAGTTGCATATGACATCTTTCAAGAGTTGCATATGATGCAATAAGTAAGAGTTGCCTACCTGGAAGATCTGAGTTGTGGGTGACAGCCCAAGCTGGTCCATGGCTCAGAGGATTTCGGGATCTTGACCCACTAGAAGATTGTACGCTGCAATCTTCCGAATTGATGGTGAGGGCTATCAATTTGAGTCAAAATAGTGGGGGCGGTAATTAATTAAAGGCCTAATTAACTATCATCAAATTTTATTCAAATCAAATCAAAAATAGTTTTGACAAAATGCAATTTTTTCTTATAGAATGGCAAAAGAATCATCTTTTAAAATGGGCAAATTAATTGAGAACAAATTCCATAACTGGTTGAGGACTCTGAGAAGTGTTCTGCACAATCCATATATACCAGGAGCCTTTGAATCCACTCTATGTATGCTTAATGTGTTAGTGAAGAAGAAAGATGGTAAGGGAGGGAAGGGTTCTCTCGCCAAACCAGTTTCTTCTGCATGGAGAGGATGGAAGGAACGATGGAAGAAGAAGTCAGAGATAGAGATCTCTACTTTTGGTGTATACGTGATAGAGATTAAATTTACTACTTCTTCGTCATGGGTACTTGATACCGGATGCAGATCTCACATTTGTTCAAATGTGAAGGATCTTAAGAGAAGTAGGCCTTTAGGGAAAGGCGAGGTTGAACTACGTGTTGCCAATGGGGCAAGGGTTGTCGCTAGTGTCGTAGGAACCTATGAGTTAAATCTACCTAGTGGGCTAATAATAGAGTTGAAGAACTTCTATTATGTACCTGCCATAAATAGGAATATCATTTCCGTCTCTTGTTTGGACAAGGATGGATTTGAATTTCTTATTAAGAATGGAAATTGTTCCATTTCTAAAGATGGGATCTTTTATGGCAGTGCCCTAATGTCTTATGGTCTATACTTGATAGATCTAGAGGCAAGTGTATACAATGTAAACACCAAAAGACAAAAACTCAACAACTCAAACGAAACATATCTTTGGCATTGTCGTCTAGGGCACATAAATGAGAAGTGCATTTCTAGACTCCATAAAGATGGTTATCTAGACTCTTTTGATTATGAATCAATAGAGACATGTGAATCTTGTTTGTTGGGAAAGATGACCAAGACTCCCTTTTCAGGTAAAGGTGAGAGAGCTAGTGATCTATTAGGACTCATACATACTGATGTATGTGGGCCTTTTAGAACTAATGCCAGAGGTGGGTATCAGTACTTCATTACCTTTGCTGATGACTTCAGTAGGTATGGCTATGTGTACCTAATGAAACATAAGTCAGAAACCCTTGAAAAGTTCAAGGATTTCTTGAATGAAGTACAGAACCAACTTGGTAAAAGTATTAAGGCACTTCGGTCCGATCGAGGTGGAGAATACTTAAGCCAGGAGTTTGAGGACCTTCTGCAAGCCATGGTATTGTATCACAATGGACTCCGCCTGGAACACCACAACATAATGGTGTGTCTGAAAGAAGGAATCACACATTGTTGGATATGGTGCGATCAATGATGAGTTTTTCTGGTCTTCCAATTTCTTTCTGGGGTTATGCTCTTAAAACCGCCGCGTTTACACTTAACCATGTATCATCTAAATCGGTTCAAAAGACACCATATGAGATATGGACTGGGAAACGTCCCGATTTGTCTTTTTAGAAGATTTGGGGTTGTGAGGCTTACGTTAGGAAAATATTTCCTGATAAGCTTGGACCCAAATCCGATAAATGTTATTTTGTTGGATACCCCAAGGAAATGAGGGGATACTATTTATACCACCCTATTGACAACAAAGTGTTTGTTTCCAGGACAGTTGTGTTCCTAGAGAAGGAATTTATTTCCAAAGGAAGCAGTGGGAGGAAAATAGAGCTTGAAGAGGTTCAAGCCCAACAAAAAAACATTGAACCGGTAGATGTACCAGAGGAAAATGCAGATTCATAAGGTGTTGTGGAATATCAGTCTCCTCAGGTAACACAAGGACCTCGTAGATCTAGTAGGACCCGCCTTGAACCTGAGAGGTTTGGATACCTTGTAACTCAGGAAGGTGGTGAGTTGATCATAGATGATGATCCAACTACCTATGTAGAGGCTATGGAGGGACCAGATTCTGAGAAATGGCTTGAAGCCATGAGATCCGAGATGGAATCCATGTACTCCAACAAAGTATGGACTTTGGTGGAACCACCCGAAGGGGTAAAACCCATAGGGTGCAAGTGGGTCTTTAAGAAGAAGACCGACATGGATGGCAATGTGCAAACTTATAAAGGAAGATTGGTTGCGAAGGGATTTCGACAAGTTCAAGGTGTTGACTATGATGAAACCTTTTCTCTAGTTGCCATGATTAAGTCCATCAGGATCATGCTTGCTATTGCAGCTTATTATGACTATGAGATTTGGCAGATGGATGTTAAAACTGCATTCCTTAATGGGAATATAAATGAGGATGTGTATATGACACAGCCTGAAGATTTTGTAGATCCAAAGAATGCCAATAAAGTCTGTAAGCTGCAAAGGTCAATCTATGGATTGAAGCAAGCATCTCGGAGTTGGAATCTTCGATTTGATGAGGAAGTCAAAGTGTTTGGCTTTATTTAAAATGAAGATGAACCTTGTGTGTACAAGAAGGTTAGTGGGAGCTCGACCACATTCCTCATATTGTATGCAGATGACATACTTTTGATGGGGAATGATGTCTTAGCCTTAGAGAAGGTAAAGACTTGGCTTGGGAATACTTTCTCAATGAAGGACTTAGGAGAAGCATCCTACATTCTAGGAATTAAGATCTATAGAGATAGATCTAGAAGGCTTCTCGAACTAAGTCAGAGCATGTACATTGACAAAGTGCTAAAGCGGTTCAGCATGGAGAACTCAAAGAGAGGCAACATCCCCATGCTACATGGAGTCACCGTCTCTAGAGCTGAATGTCCCCAATCTTGTGAAGAGAGGGAGCGTATGAGTGGGATCCCATATGCATCAGCCATCGGATCCATCATGTACGCTATGTTGTGCACACGCCCAGATGTCTCGTATGCTCTCAGCATGACGAGCAGGTACCAGTCAGATCCTGGGGATGCTCACTGGACAACCGTGAAGAACATCCTCAAGTACTTGCGAAGGACTAAGGATCAGTTTCTTGTGTACGGCGGTGAGGAAGAGCTGGTTGTAAAGGGTTACACCGATGCAAGCTTCCAAACTGATAAAGATGATTACATATCACAGTCAGGATTTGTGTTTTGCCTTAATAATGGAGCTGTGAGCTGGAAGAGTTCCAAGCAAGAAATAGTTGCCGATTCTACTACAGAGGCCGAGTATATTGCTGCTTCACATGCAGCAAAGGAGGTTGTGTGGATCAGGAAGTTCATTTCTGAACTTGGTGTAGTTCCCAGTAGTTGTGATGCAATTGTGCTTTATTGTGACAATAATGGAGCTATTGCACAAGCTAAGGAGCCCAGATCACATCAGCGGTCCAAGCACATACTGCGGCGCTTCCATCTCATACGAGAGATCGTACAGCGAGGAGATGTGAAGATTTGCAAAGTACCAACTGAAGACAACATAGCTGATCCATTGACTAAGGCCCTTTCTCAGCAGAAGCATGATGGTCATGCTAGGTCACAAGGACTGCGATTCCTTGGTGACTGGCTCTAAGAGCAAGTGGGAGTCTGTTGGTATGTATGCCCATAGAGCAAGTCATATGATGATTGTAATGGGATACTTTGTAAATGATTTGAATAATTATAAAGGCAATTTCTGATCTATATGTTTAAACTGATTCTGAGATGATGGTGTAACATGATAGATGTCTAAAGAATGATTTTACTCAATGACGTATGCTTTTGGGTGGAGGACCTGAACGATGAGATCATACGGATGTTAAGAGTATACATTCTTGTTTTGTCCCTAGTTGCTTGTTATTGTGGAAATAACCATAGACATCAATAACACTAAAGATTAGATTGTGTGTTGGTTGATGACAGAATCTCATTAGTCATGATATAGTGATATCAAACCAAGCACATAGGTACTTGTTAGAGAACAAGGTACCGGACAGACCCACCGTGAGAGTGACACATGGAACCATGACTTGGTAGTCACAGTCATCTTTCACAGTGATGGTGGTGAGTGTGATTCTTAGACCTGAAATCACTACACTCAACACATGTCATTGGGTACACTTTGACATCATCAAACGCAGTCTTGAAACATGGGTTGTTATAAAGGTGATGATTGGGTGGCTTTGACACATGGGGCTTTTGAGGGGTGAGTGATAGATATGGGATTTGTCCCTCCTAAGGGAGTTTGATGTCCTTGGCCACTTGATGAGTAGGATTGAGAAAGGCATGCGCATGCATGTGTGAATCAATATGTGATATTGATGTCACACACATCTCACTCGGTCTGCTCTGAGATCAAGGAAATGAATGAACGTTTGACAGGATGACTGATCCATGCCTCGAGTTCATTCAGGATATCAGTGACAAAGGAATTATACATTCACTGTAACACCATTCACAGATTGTAGGATTGAAAGTTGTTCTCCAACTTTCTATTTCACTTGGGTAGCACTGATGTGTGACTAGGCACCGCTCTTTGCTTGTGAATTCATAAGTGTTATGGACTTTCGCTGCCAACGTGAAATGGACCTGCAGGGTCACACACATAGGATTTAACCTGGAAGAGGAGTTTTGTCCACAAGCAATGTTTAGATTGATTACTAAAGGAGTTTAGTATTTCAATTAAACACTCAATTAATCGATAGCTCAATATCATAATGTTCAAAGTGTTGGACACATTGATTGGAGTATCAGATTGATTGAAATCGCAATTGACTGATTCTGCACAATCTGCACTCCCAACCGATCGGCTCATGTGATGAACCGATCGGCTGAGCTTGGTGAACCAGTCGGCTCAAGTGTTGAGTCGATCGGCCCAAGGACAGGGTGAAGGATTACTTCAAGTGTTGAAACGATCGGTTCAACTGTTGCAACCGGGCAAGTTGGGAAAGTAAGATTGGTGAGAATTTTCCTTGCGTTTCACTTGCCCAATTTGATTGGAACAAGGATTGGTATTCGATACCAATTAGAAACAAAAAGAAGGAAAGTCAATCGGGAACTGGTCAGGACCACGAACCGACCAGTTCAGAAAGTGAATCGACTGACTCATGGGTCCCAACCTATCGGTTGAGTGTCAATCGACCGGCTCAGATCCCCAACCGACCGTTTCATAAATGAAACGATCGGTTCAGGTTGTGAGTTGGTTGCTTTTGTGGAAAATCTCGAACCCTTCTACTCCTGCTTTTAGTCCCATATTTCTGGGGACAGAGAACCCTGTCCCATGACCCGCCTATATATATAGGGGTATTGGGGGCTTCTCAGAGTACAACTTAGTGTAAGCCGGTTACTCTGCAAAGTTGTCATTCTCTCTGGTTTTGGTAACCGAGAGAGCCCGAGCAAGTGCTACCCGAAAAGGGAGGCGCAGCAAGGGAAAGACAACTGCAGTAGTAACTGGCAGCAGGAGAGTGTGTTGGCGACTAGTATGCCAATAGGAGGGTGTGACTCCTTCCGGTTCCTTGTACGACAAGGAGATCGGAGTTCCAGGCGGTCCGTGTAGACAACTACAGAGGCGGGAGACCTCTGCCGCTCGCAGGACAACTGTCAATCCCGACAGTCCCGGTGAGAGTAGGAGTCTTCAGTCCCGGTGCGACCAGGAGCTGCACAGACACCGTCCAAGACCAGAGGTGAAGACCGCGCAAGGCGTAAGGTACTGTCGCCGAGTAAGCTTCATGACAAGTTATGCATCCACAAACTATCTTTCCTATTGTATAGACGTTGACGCGATTCCTTTTGTTCTGGGTTTTGGGGAGAAATTTTTATTTCCGCTGCTTCTCTGCCTCCTCTAAAACCCAACATTTAGACCTCCTGCTGATGAGGAGATGATGAACCTGACTGCTGAGGATGAGGTTGATGATGGTTTTGAGGATTGTTCTAATGACATCTTTGTTGGTTCTTTTGGAGATGAGGTGAGGTTGATGTTGTTTTTGTTGCACCTTCAGATGATGATGAGGACTATGAGTCTGAGGCCAATGATGACGCTACTGATGATGACCCCATTGATATATATAGCATAGATATACCTTGGATGATTTAGTTATATAGTATTTAGGTGCTAATCATATCTATCGTTTAGGACTATTATGTATTGAGACATTTGGGCATTGTGTATGAGGCATACTATTATATGATCTTGTTGCTTTATCGTTAGTTTGTGGTTCCTTCAGTGAGGGCATGCCTCGTGTTGTAATCATAATATTATGTACCCTAACTCTTTGGTTGACTATATCGTCGCAGTTCTTGGTATGTTATTCCATATTTTAATTATGAAACTAGATTGCTTGTTTCTCTGTGCTTCATATCTGTTTGGTGTGCGCTATATGTATTTGACTTCTTTCTCTTGTGCCTGTGGATAAGACCTATGCTTTTTAGCTCTTCTACCTCCTTGCCTTTTTATATGAAAAAGGGGGAGAAGTGATCTCAGCCATATCAGTTTGTTTCTTATATGATACTTTTCTTGTCAATTATCTACATATCATGTGATTTTCTAAAGGATCATATAGTATGCATATGTGCTATGGTTATTTATGGAAAGACTAACCATGAAGGCTTAGTTAAGAATGAATTGAGGGGGAGAAGTTAACATTTCTTATTCATGCATCCCCTTGCAATTCACAAGGTAAATGTTTAACCTTCACATCTTCTCTCAAAGGTAAAGGTTTGAATTCCATATCCTTTTCAATATGTTGAGGAATGGTTTGCCATTGTCATAAAGGGAGAGAATGTTGACTTAAGTGTTACACATTATCTATATTTTGATAATGACTTAATCATTCCATTCATATGTATCTAATATGTTTGTTTCAGATTGATTTCAGGCATTAGGTATATGAAAAGGATCAATCTATCAAGCCCTAGCTTGTTCTAGTTCAAGTCAAAATCAATTCCAATGCACTTTTGTAGAAAATACTCCAAATCACCTTAGATTATTTTCATAATAATTTGTATTGACTTGTAACTGAGATGAAAAAAAACCAGGAACCCTTAATTCAAATGTTTGATCACTCAAAAGTATTTTTCCAAAATTCATTTCGATCGATATTTAAACTCAGTCGTTCCCTTAATGGATTTTGAGAATTCTTTGGTTCGATCAAGTTTACAACTCACATAACTCGACCGATCCCTCCACTCAGTGAAACTAATTTCAAGCAATCGGTCGGGTTGCATACAGGACAAACTTGATTGATGCTTCAGATTAACTTTGGCGCATAGTGCAATCGATCGAGTAACCTTTATGAAAACTTGACCAACTGTATTGTACGAAAGACACAAAAAAAGTGATTCTAACCGGTGGAGTGTTGAAAAACTTAAAATTATATCTGTTGCAACACCACAATGGCTAGAAATTGTTCTTAAGTGTTCCTACCCTCTAGTGGACACCCACAACTATAAATACGACCTCTTGGAGTTTATTCCAAGGTTGCTCCTTCCTGATATTCAAGTTCCTTACTATAGTTGAGTGCATCCAGTCTACTTGATCTCCTTTCTCTCTTGATTACACTTCAATTTGTCATTAGAAGTGAGATTGGATCTATGTGAGAGAGCCACTTTATTGTATGTTTGTAAAGATCTCAAAGCTTCTCTTTTCCCAACCCCTTTCTTCAAGATCAAGTTGGTGAAAGCTTCTACAAGTGGTGCAAACTTCTTCAAGCTGTAGAAGAAGGTGCATAAAGCTTCTCCAAGTGAAGGAGGATGACAAGGTTGAAGATCTAAGGAGATGAGTGGATAAATCCTTCAAGATAAAAGACTCAGTGCAAGGAGATCTCCTTAGTGAAGGCATCCAACTGCTTACAAGAGTGGGTAAGACCTTGGTGAGGTAGAAGATTAGTTCTTGATAGGTAAGACCTTGATTGTAAGGTTGTTGGCTCCCTTGACCTCAAAGGGAAGCTAGGTATCCTTGTCCTAGAAAAGGAAGGTCAATTGTATGTCTTATAATAGAATATAAGTATACATAGGTTGAAAAATCCTTATGCTTGACCTCTCTAGGTAGTGACTGACTCTCTCCTAGTTTGGAGAGTGGAACCACTCAAAAACAGCTTGTCCAACTGTTTGGTTTAATCTCTCTCATCCTTGCTATGCATGTTTAGATTGCCATCAAGTTCACTATGTGTATCCTAGTTGAAATAAATTGAAGGTCTATCGGTTTTTGTGCAAGTATTTTTAGCTCTATTCACCCCCCTCTAGAGCCATCCGATCCAACAACGGTAAGAACCATCATCCTCGTGGTCGTCTGCCCACTGAATGAATCTTTGGGGGAGCCTACGTTGATGCGTGGTCGACTGCCAGAATAGATGATAGCTTGGAATAGGCTCGACGTTGTTGGCGATTAGAGTGGTTGGCGAATTGGAACAAAGTTGTCATTGCTGCAACTTGTAGCAGAGTAGTGTTGGGCAGCCCAGATGAATGGAGGATGAAGCATCAATTTGGATTTTGTGGCCGCTTGGTAAACCACCATGAGGCCCACACCGCCAAGATCAGTCATGGGTGAGCATTGTGGTGTTATGGAGCCGGAGATCGCCTAGTCTAGAGCTAACTTGTTGAACTTCATGAGTTGCAGGATGGACGAGTGGTCAGTGGCAGGTGGTGGCTGCGAGTAGTCAGGCCCTAGTGCCCAAGTATATTCCCTTACTGATTAGGGTATAAATTTTGCATAGAAATTCCTGAGTAAAAATATTAATGTATATTTTTTAATTGTTAGATGATAAACATGTAAAAGAGTATGGATGATGTCTACATTTTATCCTCCTCTATTGAAGGAGCGGGTAAACGGATAAATGGTAACATATAGGTAAAGTCCTTACCTTTATGCTATAGGATAAAGATAAAGAATAAAAGGATGTATCGTGTTCTTATATGGTATCGATAAAAGATAAAAGTATAGACCCTTATCCATTGACAGTCCTATGTGTTAGTATTATTTCCTTGGAAACCCTAGAGTCGCACTTGACTCACTTGCTAGCTGGCAAGCTCTTACCATTCTCTGCCGTTTCTTCTGCTATGTACGTACGTCCTTAATTTTGTCGTGTTGGTATGCCATGCCTGTGAAGATTCCAGAACAGTGACCAATGAATACACTACAGTATTGGGGGGTACTTCGGGGGTGTGACTGATCAAGTCAGTACTCGAGATGATAGTGTGTCTTGTTGTGATGTTGGCCAGAGTTGGGGTAGCCACACCACATGTGGCATTGATCAAGGAGCTACAAACAACGTGACAAGCCAGGGACGAGTACTCATTGTCCTATTGAACTTATTTCAAGTTGGTACACTGTTGAATACAAAAAGGGAAAAAAAAAACTTGTTGATTAGTCATCATCTGTACAGTTGCATTCCTGGTGGTGAAGAAATGAAAAAGGAAGATCCGAAATAGTAACGGACTAACTACTACAGGCTCATATGCGAGATCAACAGCGGGAATATCAAGATGGGGCGCGGCCGGGAAAGAACAATCTTGTCTCATGGAGCAACAGCCGTAAAAATGGACCATCGTTACTCAACTAGAAGTCTAGAACAATCTTTCGATCACTCTTCAATAGCGCCCAAGTCGGAGGAGAAGTCCCGGCCTCTGCCATTATTGCTGCCCCTCGTCCTTGCCGCCCTCATTCTACTCCTTTTGGGCGAGTCTGCCTCTGCCGACGTCCCATTGCACGCTTCATCATCGCCTGAATCGTCGGCCGACCACCCCGTCCCGGCGAGCGCGGCGCTAGCTCGGACAGCCAACTCTGCGATCTCCTGCGGCTGGAGCCTTCGCCTGAGGATGGAGCTGGGGAAAACGAAGTATAGCTGTCCTGGGCGGAGCTCGTCGTCGGTTCCGACGGCAGGGACGCGGCCCTCCAGGCTCACGTCGTCGGCGCTGCAGAGCACGAGGTCCGGCCCGGCTTTCTGGAGGACCCGGGAGACGCGCATGTGAGCCTGGTATTCTTGGAGGCGGCCGTCAGGGAAGATGAGCTTGGCTGTGTTGGACGAGGAGGAGCAGCTAGAGTAGGAGGAGGAATACGATGAAGACGAAGATGGCGCCGAAGCTACTGCCGCTGAATCGCAAGAGCTGCAAACCCCGCCCATGACTAGCTATAGCTAGAGCTGATACCTTATTCCTGGGCTAGCACTTTTCTTTGTTTAATAGTCAGACGAACGACAAGCATATAGCATCAGCAGCACAAGCAGCGTATACGTATATATACCCAGTCAGTCAAGTGCTAATAATATTCTTGGCCCCCTCCTTCCTCCCCTTGCAGGCCCCGCTAGCTATATCGTCTTCTATGTTTGTCTCCTCGATCGTCCAAATATTATCCCCGAGCTAGCTAGCCTGCCTCCCTCTCCCTCGCACGAGTGGAGCGGAGAGCATGGACGTCGCAGTTGTATTCCCATCAATAATCAAACCGATCCACTCCGTCGTTGAGTAGACATCTGGTCATGGGCTCCGCTCAGATGACTGGCAACTTGCCTGTGGGAATGAACAAGGAAGGGCCAAGTTGAGACCTTTAAATAATTGGTACGAAGATCAGTGGGGGCCGGGTTGGCCGTGGCAACTTGCCAGTTTACAGCCTGGATGGGCGTGGAGGACAGCTTGGATCGGGTCGCAGCAGGTATATGTGAGTGTCGAACCAATTCATTCCATTCAATTCTTTTGTTTTTCATTTGACAAGGCACACATATGTATGGATCGACCAGGAAGGTCGAGAAGAAAGCCTACATTTGCTGCTACTACTTCACCTTCCTTTCTTCTTCGTCTCCCACCTCCCATGCTCGGTCTAGGATATCATGAGATGAGAGATTGGGATGGCCCACAAGAGGGAATGAAATGAGCTATTTGCCTCGGCAGCATTGAATTGCAGAATATGGCATCCCATTTGGGCGTGACAAGAGTGGACACAAGCAGGTTTGTTTGGCTCACATGAGGAGGAGTAATATAGTAGTGCATGTGTTTTGTAAACACCCCCATTCGCATCATGCATATATGTGCAAGGCCCGGTCCCCTTCCCCAATCATGGAAGTCGGGCCCGGGCATTTAGTTCTGGGTTTTTTTTTTTTGTCAATTTCGGACCTATTGCTGGGCAATTTGACGCGGTATTCATATCATTCACCACCCTCTTTGTACGAGTAGCACGTTGGTCTCCATCATGGTAAGGTATTTAGTTTTTACCAAAAAAACAACAACAACTTGGAATGTCCGTATGTACAATTGTCTCCATCACGCAAGGGTTTATTTACCTATGCACCAACCGACGCCGAAAAAAACAACAACAACTTGGAATGTCCATGTGTACAATTGAACCATGGTGTTGGTGTTCACCATGGAGAGGTATAAGGTTCGACTGTTGGGATTTGAAGCAGTGGCAGTTCCATAATTTTATCAGCTAATATATTACTTGGTGTACATCTGCTATGCTATATATACTATGTGTACTTATCTTTACATACATGTCTACTACATGAACTCAATTGTTATGAACTAAAAACTCTACTACAACACAATACACATAGTCCCTTTTTTTTGTATTCTTCATTATCAGATTTGTCTATTATCTATGTATATTTTGTGTGACACCATGACATATTTTCCAATATGTGTGAGATGAACTATGTCATAATCTAGTAGAGCCCAATGGAGTGTATCTTCATTTGATGTTGCTTCCTTATAACTTGCCATATGTGATTTTTGTCTCGCCCATCGACAAACAATTAGTACATGAAATACGAACAAATGCAAACAACAATAGCAACCGAACCTAAACTATACTCATTGTCTTGCGAATGGTGTTTATTGATTAACATACATTGTTACATTTTCTCTAATAATTTACTAGGTTGTTATGGACAAGTCGATCTTACTTTCCTATCTTTTCATTATTTATCTCTAAATAGATAAATAAATGTATGTGTATCAATTGTAGTGTTTTTAGAGTAAATAATGCATTTATTAAACATAAACATTCTAGGTGCTACTTATTGCAATTTAAATTGCACACATATCAAAGTAAAATGCTAAAAATTCAATATACTCACTTTATAGTCAGTGCTATCGACTAATGGATGCTCCAAGGCACATGAAAAATATTGCCAGAGTCAATCCATCCACACCAATATACCTATAGCATCGACCCTAATGATCAAATTCCACTAGTAAACCATGTCAATTCATTGATCGTCCTAGTCGATGCACCAACCCAATTGATGAGTAGCCAACCAAAGATGTACATTGATGCATCTATGTTCTTGTTAGGCATTCACAATAGACATATCAAGAATGAAGTCAACCACATTAAAAGATTGAGATCTAATGTTGGCATACATACCAACTAAGACTTAATTATGAGGTATGGGAGATCTACCTAGTTCTAGACATTCTTTAATAGTCAAAGTGAATGGAGGAGAGGGGAAAAGGCATACACTATCCACCACATGCATCCAAAGGTAGAATCAATCGATAGAAGTTTTCAAAGATTATCCCTTGACATACTTCTTGAAATTTACAATGGTGTTTCATCCATTTTTCATAGTTCTTATGATTATTTTCATCGTTTATATTTGTTGCATGGAAAGAAATTGGATAATGAGAAACAAATTGTCAATTCATCAAGAACCCATAGATGCCCTACATGACTGTGGTGGTTTATTATCCATCCTAAGGATCCATAATTTTAAATTTTAATAAACAATTAGCTATTTGTTTTTATTATTTTATTAGTTAATAATTAATTAAAATGAACTATTTTCATCATCTTAGACGATCAGTAATACTTATTATTAGTTTTTCGTGGCTCAAATTCATGAGGTATGGTAACTCTACGATCAAACGTCCTATATTACTTGATTGTATACTTATGGTTCCATACATAGTTTCAATGTGTCAAGTTTTTGACGTCATTGGCAGGGAGTTGGTGAATGGATCCACTACCTCCATAGGATCTAGAATTGGCTACCCAAAGTCAATTTACTTTTCTTGTTTGAAATAACCTTCTTGTTACCTTCTTAGTCTTACACTTAGACATTCATTTTCAGTATCAATACATGGTACAAACATGATCTACATTTGATGGTGAGTTCATGTTGTACATGTCCTTTATAGAGAACATCCATCATTCTAGCCAAGAACTTCATTTCTACTGTTATATTGTATATAACCCAAATGGAGACAAAAGAACCAATAGACATGGGTGACTTGCAGAAGCTAATCCCAATATTGGTGTAGAGATACATATGACTAGTACATAACCGGCCTTTAGTGTCGCTTTTTAAGCGACACCTATGTCGGCGCCGCTAAAAGCCCAACCGTTACGTGTTGGTTCTCAAACCGATGCCACAACCCTTCGCGCGCCACCGAAAATGCACCAGTAGGGGGGTATAGGCGTCGGTTATTAGCTTTGAAACTGACGCTATATACCTTCGCGCCATAGAAAGTGCATCATCTAGGGCACTATCGGCGTCGGTTTATTAGTGATAACCGACACCATCTCACCCGCTGCCACGGCCGTGCTGGCCAGCACGGCCGTGGTGTCTGGCCTCATTAGGGAAATCGACATCGATTATTAGTAGGGCAACTGACGCTAGAACCATCAGCGTCGGTTTATTATTGATAACCGATACCACATCACATGCATTAGGCATCAGTTATAATTATTTATCTGACACTGAAATCATTTGTCGTCAGTTTTATACAAATAACCGATGCCTATTTCATGTTTTTTCTTTTCTTATTAGTCTGTAGGCCTACTGTGGCTGGTCACAGGATGAGAAACCTGCAGTTCAGTTATGAACTACAGGTTTTACGACATCCATTGATATTAGCCAACAATAGGCCACAAACCTGCAAAATTAATAACATAAAATTTCACACATTTAACAACCTGTAGTTCCATTCGATTTTCACACATGTAGAAACATACATGTAGCAATTTGCAGTTCCATTCATTTTCACATTCACACATGTAGAAACATTCATATAGCAGCCAGCAGTTTCATTCATTTTCACATTCACACATGTATAAACATTCATACACATGTAGAAACATTCAGACATGTAGAAACATTCAAACATATTATAATTCAGAAATTCATTTACAAAATATCATTCTTTAGTCATTATTCGCTATCAACATCCCAATTATATGTTAAAACCCCCACTACTTGTATGACTGTTGCCCATTCTTCTCTTACATCATTTAATTCTTCCATCATATAGGGAGCATGTACATCTGGTAAGGCCTTTCCTATATTTTGGTCAGTTTTAACACCTACAAAGAGAATGATGTATATATATAATTAATAATATATAAATAAGATTGATATATTTTATATTATCTAATGAGACTATATATAATACCTCAGGAATGGTATCGATGTCCACTGCGACATATTTGATAATCATGTGCATAAATCGTATCACATAGTATGTACATGCCCATCCATTGTCTTGTGTATCACACTATAAATTGAAACATACAAAATATTAAAAAAATACAACTAATTAAGCATTGTTCACATAAATAATATATACATTACAGTCGGGAACTTACTTCCACATTTTTCCAAATTATTTGCTGGTTCTTTTTCCTGGGGACCTTTCCTCCAGCCTTTTTGGACTCATCTAAATCCCTACATGTTAATGTAACACAGTACATTGCATAAATAAATAGTAATGTAATAACATATGTTAACAGATATGAAAATGAAATATTTCTCACCGGAATAATGCCATTTTCATTTTGTGTCCATATTTTGAATTCAATTTAGTCCCCTTAGGATCTAGATAATAGACAGTGAACGTCTCAGGGACAATAACTAGTAACTCTCAATGCATACCACTAGTGGTAAAAAAATAAAAAATTAATAACTCAAAATCCACAATAAAAATGTAATTTTCTTAAGTCCAAATTATAAGCAAAGTAAACTTACTCCACATTGAATGGAGCTATTATCACCGTCTTCTTATTTTGAGAAAAATTTGTAAAAGCATCACAACAATATTGTTGAACTGACGGAGGGTCTTTAGCTACTAGACTAATCAAAGATGGAATAAAAAATCCTACATGTTCGAATGAAAAATCTGCACATATCTTGTCTAAGTAGCTGCAAAACATGTATTACACATGCATTAATAAATAAGAAACCAAATCACCAGATCCTACACAAGGTATATGGATGTATAAAGAAGATCTCACCTTATCCGTAGCTATATCACAGATGTATTCAGCCAATCATATCGAAATAACTCCAAAATATCTTATATAAATAGGTTGCTTTCGTATGATTGACCTGCATCAACCACATCTATAGAAACAGTTATAGGGCAATTTATATCATGTTTGCCTAACCATATCGCCATACCCCTACAGTTATGACCTAACGGGACATGTAGGTCCTATGGAACCCAACTTGGTAATGTAGGAGGTGGAGGTGGAGGCCTAGATGCTCTGGGTGTCTTCTTTTTAACTTGTATATATATATATATATATATATATAATTTCAGATCAACTGACATCATATACACATACTAACAATTTAACGTAATGTAAATTTACCATACAGTTTCAGTATAGAGGACATCCGCTTTTGGCCACAATATCACTCCGCCTTCTGCCTCACCAAGCGTTTCACAATCTGGGTGGGCATATGGCAATGGAAGATCCATCCAGTTGGGGAATATACGTAGTGGTCTCACACGAACCCAACCAGCTGGTAATGGAGACCCATGAAACATTTCCCCTGGTAGGGATGGGTAAGCTGATGCCTCTGCAATGATAAATTATTTACTTTTTAGACGGAATGGCTTCAACCCATACAAATTTTTGTGTAAAGAATCTTATATACATATATACATATCATCTTGAAAACATATCATCTTGAAAAGACTAGTTATTATGTCATAAAAGTACTTACAATGGATGTGCTAGGTGGTGGTGAAAACCTCTAGAGGGGGGGTGAATAGAGTTTTATATAGATTTTAAAGTAATTTAAACTCAAACAACCAAAGTAAAGATTAAGAAGAGGAACACAGGTGTTTAGAGTGGTTCCACCTTAGCAAATACTAAGGAGTCAATCCACTACCCGGTTGCTTACCCAACCGGGATTTTGAAAGTACTAAATTTTATTACCTCTCAAGGATATTACATAAAATTTACAATACTTTCCAAACACCCTTTGGACAGCCTTCGCCTTGAAGTAGTCTTGCCAACCTCGAAGCAGCCTTCCTTGAAGTAACTTCAAGCTCCCCCTTGAAGTAGCCTTCCTCCCGAAGTAGCTTCCCGTCAAGACAGCCTTCTGAAGTAGTCCAAAGTTCCTCCTCTTCACCACGAAGAGCTTCACCCTCTCCAATCCGCAGCCTCCTACCTGGAGTAGCAAGGAGAGTACAAGTAATACTAGGAACAAGAAAGAAATAAGAGAAAATACAACTTATCCTTGAAGCTCAAGGCTTGATTTGCCTAGATCAAGCGTTTGGATTTTCCTAGCCAAGATGATGGACTTGTGATTGCTAGGGTTAGGAAAATCTAGCCTATAGGACGAGCTTGAGCTAAGAGGAAAGTGGCCAATTTATCACAATGCTCAATTCACAACAGATTGCACAAGAGGGCTCAAGTATTTTCTCAAGTATAGCAAGTGTATCAAGTGAGTTCTAGTGTCCTATGGCTTGTCCTATTTATAGAAATGGCCTTAGTATGCTTAAGGACATTCTAGATAACTTCCAGGGGTTTCTAAGTGCTTAACTAGCTGTTAGGTACAAGTTTGTTGCTTTTGCAACGGCTAATTACTTTACTCTGCAGTTTCTGTCAGAGATCGTCTCGGTCGAGAAATTGTCGACCGAGACACCTACTCGGTCGAAGTTTTGTCGACCGACAGGCTCTCTGGATCAACGTCTATTTTCATCTGCCAACTAACTTGTCAGTTGTGTCTAACGACTACTTTGGATCTTTCTCGGTCGAGGAGTTTGTCGACCGAGAATGTCTCGGTCGAGGAGTTGGTCGACCGAGATAGATCCTGTTTTAAGATTTCAAGTTAGGCATTAATTATGTGTGTGAGTGTGCATAGGTGATCCTTTTGAATGGATGACTAAGGTGTTTAGCTAGGGAAAATCCAATGCTTGATTTACATGTGATTCTAAGTACTTGTACATTATATTTCTGTACACGTTTTTACAATGATTACATTTGCATGAAAATATAAATATTTCTTTGTTGGATTTCCCTTGTAGTGTTATCATCCTGCACACTCAAGTAGCTCGTCAGATAAATAAGAATGAAATGTTTGTCATAATCAAAACAAAGGGATTTTATAGATGTTCATTTAGCCAACAATCTCCCCCTTTTTGAAGATGACAAACATTTCCTAAAATATGAAATAAGGAAATATAAAGCATGTGAGTTTCATACCTGAGGATTACCCTTTGTAGTCATTCTTGTTTTTACAAGAAGATGAAACTCATTTATATTTATATTTTTGATTTTATATTCTTTCTCCCCCTTTGTCATTTCAAAAAGATAACCAACTTTTAATTTCTGCTCCCCCTTAATTTTATATTAAGCTCCCCCTTAATTAGATATCCTATTAGTAACAGGGATTTTATATCATTTATGTTCAATTTAGCGACAATTTATTTCTCAATCATTTGCAAAGGATGTTAAGCCTTGAAATGATAAGAGATCATGTTAGGTTCATGGCATATGTATATATTGATTTCTCACTCATTTTACAAGGGATGTTAAGCCCCAATGAAATGAGAGTCCTTTAAGCTTAGAATATATGAAGATGTCTCTAACCAAATACAAGGTATGGTTAAATCCTGATTTGTCTAGAGAATTCCTTTAAGAGCAAAATATATCATTTTGATGAAATTCTTTTTCATACAAATCACTTTTAAGGATACGAAGGTCATGGCAAGCTCAAATTATGTTTACAATGTATTTGGAAACTTTGTAGTCAAACAAATTTGTTTTTATTTTTCATATAAACTGTTGTAGATGATCTTCATGATTTTACAAAGATGTATGCAATTTTATGTCAGTCTGGAAAACAGAAACCAGGTCGGTCGACAATTGCTCGACCGACAGTGTTTCTCGGTCGACTAGTTTCTCGACCGAGAATGTTTCTGGAGAACTGTTGTTCCATTTGTCAATTTAATTACAATTGTAATAGTTGCTTGTTTTAATTATTACTCCCCTTATTTGTTATGCTCTACAATAATGAACTTATAATCCATATTTTGAAGATGTCTCATATGCCAAAAAAAATAATCATGTGAATCAAGTAAAAATGGCAAATTTCATTCAATAGTATGGAGAATATTACAAACATATAGAATTTTACTAATCATTGTTATTACAACTAGTACAACTCCAACACTTCACAGGAAAGATTTAAGAATTACATCGATGTCCGGATCTTTCCCAAGGAATGGCTCGGCTCCATAGTATTTGACCAGAGTTTGCCAATCCAAAGCACCAGTCGTAGTCAACGCATATGCTTCCAGAAAAGTGGGAACTCGGTCAAAATGGAAGTGAGCAGCTATGTCTTGCAATTGCATGGAAGAAAATTGAGTATGTTCAAGATCCATTGATGGCGGAGGTGGAGGTTGATAGTAGTTGTATGAGGGGTTAAACGGGTTGAGCATGCCAGGGTTTAAGGAATGCGGATATTCATCGGTTTGGCCAGGAGAAAGGTTTTGCATTCTTTGATTTAAGTATGTCATGGCATGGCGATTGTAGTTTAATTGTCTACTAAGATGGTATTGGGAGCCAGCAATATAAGTAAGTGTATTTTGGATGGGATCAATGGAAAGGTTAGTAGGAGGAGGGGGTGGTATATCTTGATGTGATGACTCTCCTTCTACTCTTGCCCTTTTATGGCCAAAGTCAATCCCCATCTTCTCTACGGTATTTTTACTTATCTTTTGAGGTCGACGCTCCCATATGTATCCCATATCTTCAATGTTTAACTTAAGACAATGTTGAGTAATCTGGCATACAAAATCGGCATATGGTGGATTGCCAGAAAACTCAAGCATGTTTTTAAGTATTATGCGAATGAAGTTTATGGGAATTTCTTTCATGATAGCATAAATTAGACACATACGGAAAATAGGAACTTCGGATTTATTGGCTCGTGGATGTATGTTGGTGGAAACAATGAGGTTTACTATCCTACATGCCGGTTTTAGGTTTATTGCATAATAGGTTCCCCTATCTTCATGACAAGTGGTATTGGCTTGAAATATGACTCTTTTTATTTCACTAAGGTTAGTGGAATGGTCATCATGGGATAATAAATTTAGTGGATTGCCGGTGGTAAGGTCAAGAAAATCTTGATATTCATCTATATCAATTTCTAACATATCAAGAATATCCCCTTCGGTAAACTTAAAACTATGCCCATTGACCATGGTGTAGAAGATTGTGGTTTCATTTTCGGTATGGGATATAAGATTGGCATAGAATTCGTTGACTACCTTAATGGAATAGGAAGGAAAGGATGGATTGATGAAGTCCTTCAGCTTTTGTACTCCAAAGAGATGCTCCAGGTCGACTATGTTGATGAAGTCCATCACTTCGACCGGGCGTCGGGGAAGAGGAGCTTTAGAGGAAAGCCGAAAGTATCGATCTCCAGCATCTCCGTCGACGAAGGCGATATCGTTGATGATCGTCAATGGCGGAGTGGCTTCCCGAGCTTCTCTTCCTTTTCTTCCGGCGACCTTCTTCTTTCCACGGACAGCTGAGGATGAAGCCATTTGTGTTTCTTGAGTGTGGAGAAGAAGCAAGGAAGATTTGAGGGTAAGAATGCTGAAGGATTGCATGAAATTGCACTAGAGATGGACTATGGAAGCAAGGAAATGCAAGTGTGAGTAAGTGGTTCGTTTTTGCACTTATTTATAGAATTCCAGCGACCTGGTCGGTCGACGACTCGTCGACCGAGCGTCCGCAACGGTCGAGTTGCAGACGCGCCACTTAGTCCTCCAACGGTAAAGAAAACAGTCATAACGGTCGGGTTGCAACGGTCGTATCCAACGGCTATTTCTCGGTCGAGCACTCGTCGACCGACATTGTCTCGGTCGAGAACTCGTCGACCAACAGTTCGTCCGATACTGAGTCTGTTTAGAATTTTTCGGTCGAGTGAGATGGGCTGACCGAGTGGTTCTCGGTCGACGAATTCGTCGACCGACTGACTTACTGAGTTCAATTTTTGAGACTGAATTATAGATCATTTTTGTAGAGCATATATATGGATATTTCAAGGGAGTAATATTGTTTTGTTTTAATACTTCTAATATTACAAGTGAATTGAATTTCGAGTTTATTAAAAATGTGCTAAGATTAAGTTTAATAAAATAATGTCCAAATAAGCGTATTTGCCAAAGCTTATTTTAGGTCGTCCTTGACTACGACCGTGGCGCCCCTTGGTCAAATTTTATTTTAACCAAGAGGCATATTCTGCAGGTTTCCAGTATGAACATTCATATGCGAAGTATGAGTTCTACAGATAGCTTGCAAATATCAATTTGAGGCTCATTAAAGTGTACTAATTTTGAGAGCTTAATAAGGACATCAAATATGATGAAGCATATTCAAGAATAATATCCATTCATGAATTGAAGATTACTTTGGATAGACTAAAATAAGTGATGCTTAATATAAAAGCACAATGAATAAAAAATTTATTTGAAAAATTTTATTCATTGCAAGTATTTCTGAAAAATAAATGTGCAATAAAAGCATGATTAAATAGGAATGTAAGCATGATCAGTCAATATTTATTCCATATAATCTTTCAAGAATAATTTTCACATATAATGTAAAGATTTACAGCAGTCTGAGAACAGTGGTATGCTCGGTCGACAGTTGCTCGACCGAGGATCATTCGGTCGACAACTGCTCGACCGATCAAGTTTCTGGAAACTGTTTCAGAAATATAGGTTGTATCTAATTCAATTATTTCAAAGATCAGTTTGAGATAAAACATATGTGTATCAAAGTGAGATAAAACATATGTGTATAAAAAAAAATTTTAATTTTTGATTTTGTTATCCCTAAATGTTAAGTTGAGATAGACATAAGGATATACAAATTAAGGTCTTTGGTCATATCTCAACTTAGTCTAACCTATTCAATTTGGGGGTTTTGGAACCCATACCATCTCAACATTCTTTTTCTTGTATGGGCATGAAAAGGAATAATGTCCAAGGCGTGAGCAATAATGGCAACAAATTGAATCAACCTCAAGCCTTTTTCTATGGTTTTGATCTAGGTTATTCTTGGGTATATAAGTGAGCTGATGTGTTTGTGTTTTTCTCCAACTAGGTTTTTGAGATTTACTTTTAGGCTTATAACCTAGTCCACTCCTACCAACTTGACGATAAGGATTATTTAAGATTTTATCAAGAACATCATTATTACTTAAACTATTGAGTTCTTGTTGCAACTTAACAATTTCATCCATTCTCCTTTTGATATCCATCTTTGCTTTATCTAAATCGGATACTAAGGAGTTTCTTTCTTTGACAACCTTGTCATAATCTAAATGTGAGCATATAATAGGTTGTTTCTGAAGGTCATTTACTTGTGTTTGCAAATTAGTCTTTTCAAGGGAAAGAAGATTGCAGTTAGCTTCTACTGATTTAAATTTAAGATCACAATCTTCAATTGCCCTTTTTAGATCCTCATTTTCAGATTCAAGAGCAAGAAGCTTAGAATTTAAATCCTCATTTGCTTTATTTGATTTCTTTAGCTTCTTTTTGCACTCAATATATTTACTATGTGTTTCTTCAATAATAACAACTAGTTCTTCTTTAGGTAAATCATAAAGGCTTACCTCCTCTTCTTCTTCACTAGTTGTAGCAATAAAGCATTCTTTATTTGCATCTTCTTTCTTTGACCTCCATGGACATCTAGATGTAGAGTGCTTTGTTCCTAAGAACCAATTGCAACTTGTTGAACATTGTTCCATGCTCCTTTGCTTGTGGTTGTAGTCACCTCCTCCCTTCTTCTCTTCAAGACCTTGTTAGGGCTCCTTGAAGCCTGCTCTGATACCAATTGAAAACCTCTAGAGGGGGGGTGAATAGAGTTTTATATAGATTTTAAAGTAATTTAAACTCAAACAACCAAAGTAAAGATTAAGAAGAGGAACACAGGTGTTTAGAGTGGTTCCACCTTAGCAAATACTAAGGAGTCAATCCACTACCCGGTTGCTTACCCAACCGGGATTTTGAAAGTACTAAATTTTATTACCTCTCAAGGATATTACATAAAATTTACAATACTTTCCAAACACCCTTTGGACAGCCTTCGCCTTGAAGTAGTCTTGCCAACCTCGAAGCAGCCTTCCTTGAAGTAACTTCAAGCTCCCCCTTGAAGTAGCCTTCCTCCCGAAGTAGCTTCCCGTCAAGACAGCCTTCTGAAGTAGTCCAAAGTTCCTCCTCTTCACCACGAAGAGCTTCACCCTCTCCAATCCGCAGCCTCCTACCTGGAGTAGCAAGGAGAGTACAAGTAATACTAGGAACAAGAAAGAAATAAGAGAAAATACAACTTATCCTTGAAGCTCAAGGCTTGATTTGCCTAGATCAAGCGTTTGGATTTTCCTAGCCAAGATGATGGACTTGTGATTGCTAGGGTTAGGAAAATCTAGCCTATAGGACGAGCTTGAGCTAAGAGGAAAGTGGCCAATTTATCACAATGCTCAATTCACAACAGATTGCACAAGAGGGCTCAAGTATTTTCTCAAGTATAGCAAGTGTATCAAGTGAGTTCTAGTGTCCTATGGCTTGTCCTATTTATAGAAATGGCCTTAGTATGCTTAAGGACGTTCTAGATAACTTCCAGGGGTTTCTAAGTGCTTAACTAGCCGTTAGGTACAAGTTTGTTGCTTTTGCAACGGCTAATTACTTTACTCTGCAGTTTCTGTCAGAGATCGTCTCGGTCGAGAAATTTTCGACCGAGACACCTACTCGGTCGAAGTTTTGTCGACCGACAGGCTCTTTGGATCAACGTCTATTTTCATCTGCCAACTAACTTGTCAGTTGTGTCTAACGGCTACTTTGGATCTTTCTCGGTCGAGGAGTTTGTCGACCGAGAATGTCTCGGTCGAGGAGTTGGTCGACCGAGATAGATCCTGTTTTAAGATTTCAAGTTAGGCATTAATTATGTGTGTGAGTGTGCATAGGTGATCCTTTTGAATGGATGACTAAGGTGTTTAGCTAGGGAAAATCCAATGCTTGATTTACATGCGATTCTAAGTACTTGTACATTATATTTCTGTACAAGTTTTTACAATGATTACATTTGCATGAAAATATAAATATTTCTTTGTTGGATTTCCCTTGTAGTGTTATCATCCTGCACACTCAAGTAGCTCGTCAGATAAATAAGAATGAAATGTTTGTCATAATCAAAACAAAGGGATTTTATAGATGTTCATTTAGCCAACAGGTGGGTCTACATGATTACTCCCAACCTCTACAGTAGGAGTAGAGTGGGACGCCATAGGTACTGTCTACTGAGTGGCAGTCTGAGATGCCTGCCACTTGCTCAGTGCTTCTTCGAGTTTCCTATCAACTAGCTTATCTACCTATACATGGATAAAAGAAACATTAGCTTCTGATTATTGAATTCTCTTTTACAGTAACATTATAAAGAAAGAATAGGTTACCTCTTCTTGTAAAAGTCCCACTTTTGGGACATGTTTGCGCTGGGATGGCCCAAAGAACGCTTTGATGCCCACACCAGCGCCTACAACCCTAACACATCCAGGATGCTCTGGGTTACCCAGAGCAACTGTCAATTCATCCCTTGTGCCCTCAGAGATGAACTTGCCTTGTTTCCTCATCTCGTGCAGCTCCTGTTAATCACCAAAACAAAAATTTGTAATTAAGTAAACACCACAAATAATCAATATTTGAACGATTGTTGTAAGAGTTGTATTTTACCATTTTTATAGCCACCTTAGCAGTTGCGGGCTTCCTTATTTCTCCCTTCTTATTTTACCTCCCAGCTATCTAGACATCATGGCAAGGCAGAGGTGTGCTACCTATAGTAGGGGACTCCTAAGTAGCACCAGACTGAGCAGTAGCCACATATTGTAGTCTTTGGCGAATGCTTGCATACCCCTTTGGACCCATTGTGTGGTCATGCACATTCAGTGCACGCCTTGCTTTTAGCGCCTCACTAAGGGCCTAGTTAGTATGCATATTAATGATTTGGTTAGTAACACTAAATGTTAATCTTGAATAGTTGAATACAACGTATATTAATTAAATTGGGGGTGACGCCTAATATCTTGAATTCATCAGTTTGTCTTGAAGCAACAAATGTGTCCCATTCTTCTTGGTCCAAGAAGTCCCATTGTTCTGTGGTTGTCTTCTTCCTCTTGTCACCTTCTTTTATGTATTCTCGGGTGAGATTTGTCCTATAGTTCCTTAGGACTCTCCCACAACGTTGCATCATACATTTATGATGCATCTTATCATCCAATTCAAATATACTCTGCAAAATAGAATTGCTATTAACTAGTATCCAAAAAAATAGTAATCTAACAAATAGAATTGCAAATTAATAATAACTCACGCATAAATCCTTCCATATTATGTCTTTCTTCCCCTTAGGAACTTTATGCCAAAAATCTATCTTACAACCACAATGGCTATGAGTAACATACTCAAGATATGAAACAAACGAATTGCGATTCACTCCAATTGCATTTCCTACATTATCAAAATCCACAACAAGTTTGGGTCCATTGCCCCTTTGCGCTATTAACTTCTTCATCATAGTGATGCCCCTTCTCTTGTCAACTTTTTGGTGCTGCTCATTAAGTGCCTCAAGTGCTTCAGAGGGTACATGTGCATCATCAACCTAAAATTTGACAAAATAAACACACTTACAAGATATAACTATAAATGGACATATAGATATAAATATATGATATATTTTTAAAACTTACATTGTGAGGTGGCACATTGATGTCCTCACCCTCACGGTAATCATCAACACGGTCATCAGGAGAATGCTCAGCCATCTGAAAGTTCACATTCACATTGTAAAGTTCACATTGTAAAGTAATTCATATTGTAAAGGTCACATTGTAAAGTTCACATTCACATTATAAAGTAATTCACATTGTAAAGTTCACATTCACATTGTAAAGTAATTAATATTGTAAAGTTCACATTGTAAAGTAATTTACATTGTAAAGCTCACATTATAAAGTTCACATTCACATTGTAAAGTAATTCACATTGTAAAGTTCACATTCACATTGTAAAGTAATTCACATTGTAAAGTTCACATTCAGAAAAATAAAACATATAAAAAAATATAAACATGCCTCTAATATTGTGATTTTTTATCAATTAACAATCCTTCATTGTGATCTCCACGCACATACAAGTCATCATTAGCTTCAATATTTGTTGGTGTTGGCAACCCAACTGAGAATGGATTGGAGTCATCATACTTATCATAGTACTCTTCTTCATCTATAGGATCTTCAATGAACTGTCTTTTACCATGAAGAACAACTGACCATTTATCATTTGCAGGATCATCGATATAAAATACTTGTTTCGCCTGTGATGCCAATATGAATGGTTCACCCTTCTCGCCAATCTTTTCAAAGTTCACTATTGTGAAACCCAATTCATCCACTATAACTCCTTTGGTGTTATCAACCCAATTACATTTGAAGAGCAGAATTTTGAAATCTATGTAGTCAAACTCCCATATGTCTTCAATGACACCGTAATATGACATTTTAGCTTCACGTGGACTCTTATCCTTTGCACTTGCAAAAAACATAGTTGATGCTTGAAGGGTGACCCCACTGTTTTGGACGTCACTCTTATCATCTTGACGCTTTGTGTAATATGTGAATCCATTAATGTCATACCCTTCATAAGACATAACATTCAATTTCAGTTTAAAGGCGAGGCATTTGATATTTTTAGTAATATCATCTGGTGTTTGAGATAGTTGATGTAAGACTTTATCTTCGAACCACTTAATAAATGTCTTGTTATGCTCTCTAGCAACCCACATTGTATTGGCTCGAGGATATTGTCTCTTGATGCAATTGGTATGTTCCTCGATATAAACACTCACTTCGTCCATGTTGTATAAAATATACAAGTGACCTTGTTCCAACTGCTCATGGTTGATTACTTTCACCCGTGATCCCAAAATTCCTTTACCAAATTGCTCCTCAATATTCTTGTCATTACCAGGAGTGTCATTACCACTGAAAAAGTCATTGCAAAAATCCATAATCTCTCTCACCACATAACCCTCAATAATACTCCCTTCAGGCTGATAACGGTTTCAAACATCACTTTTAAAAATGCTCATGTATCGTTCAAAGGGATCATCCAATGTAAGAAAACTGGTCCCAACATTTTCACTTCCCTAGTCAAGTGGACAACAAGATGTACCATGATATCAAAGAACGACAGAGGAAAATACATCTCAAGCTGACATTGGGTAACATCTACTTCTCTTTGCAAATTATCGAGAGTATCAAGGTCAATAACTTTGTTGCACAGACTGTTGAAAAAGAAACAAAGTCTGGTGATTGCAAACCTTACATGCTTCGAAAATATAGATCGAATTTCCACAGGCAATATTTGTTGCATTAGAGTGTGACAATCATGAGATTTAAGACCTATCAACTTCAGATCTTTCATTGATACCAATCTACGGATGTTGTATGAGTAACCCTGTGGCACCTTAACATTTACCAAACATTCACAAAAAGCTTTCTTCTCCGTTCTAAACAATGTGTAACAAGCGGGAGGTAAGTATGTTCTTTGATTTCCCATTTCACGAAATTCTGTTAATTCTGACCTTATTCCCATTTCACGTAGGTCCAGTCTGGATTTTATCCCATCTTTGGTCTTACCTGGTATATTGAACAAAGTATTAATGACACTATCACAGACATTTTTCTCAATGTGCATGACATCGATACAATGTCTGACTGTCAAAGAACTCCAATAAGGAAGATCCCAAAATATTGACTTCTTCTTGAATAAAGATTTGTCACTCCGTGTGGCCATAGTACATTGTGATCTCTTACCAAATTCATTTACAAAGTCTTTTACTCTTTCATAAATCACCTCCCATGGTATAGGTTTAGGTGCACTCCAATCCTCATTCAATCCATTGAATGCTTTGCGCTTCCTACGATACGGATGGAATTTTGTAAGAAACCTTCGATGACCGAGATATACAGTCTTACCGCCATGTTTTAGTCTTGTTGAATCAGTGTTTCTTCACATATAGGACACACTTTAGCTCCTTTAACACTATATCCAGACAAATTGCCATATGCTGGAAAGTCATTAATAGTGCAAAATAACATAGCATGCAAACAAAATGTCTCTCTTCATGAAGCATCATAGGTCATCACACCTTCACCCCATAGCTTCTTTAAGTCATCAATCAGAGGTTCAAGATAAACATCGATATCATTTCCAGGTTGTTTAGGGCCCGATATCAACAACGACAACATTACATACTTATTTTTCATACACAGCCATGGAGGAAGATTGTATATAACAAGTATGACTGGCCAACTGCTATGTTGGCTGCTCAATATCCCGTACGAATTCATCCCATCTGTACAAAGCCCAAGTCTTAGATTCCTGACTTCTTCACCAAATTCAGGGTACAATAGATCAATCTTCTTCCACTGTGGGGAATCAGGCGCATGTCGTAGGATTCCATCATTATTTTTCTTAACATCTGCATGCCACCTCAAATTCTTCGCATCTATCAGATTGGAAAACAAACGTTGAAACCGTGATATTATAGGTAGATACCACATCACCTTGGCAGGAGAACCAGTTTTAGACTCCCCTGAAGTCGTCAATTTATACCGTGACGCACCACATTTTGGACAATCTTTCAAATCCACATAGTCCTTTTGAAATAATACACAATCATTCGGGCATGCGTGTATATTCTTGACATCCATTCCCATTGGGCACAAAAATTTCTTTACCTGGTATGTTGAGAGTGGTAGCTTGTTTCCTTCAGGAAGCATTTCTTTCAACAAAGACAACAATGACGTGAAGCTTTTGTCGCTCCATCTATTCTTAGCTTTCAGCTTATACAATCTCAGCACAACGCTAAGCTTCATAAACTTAGTACAACCTGTGTATAACGATATCTCAGCATCATGCACAATGTTTCTAAAAATGGGAGGTGGATCAGTGTCCTCTACCCCACAACTATCCAGCATCGCATCAACGATGCCTAGTGGAACTGGTTCATTCACATCTACGTCATTGGAGGCAATTTCTTCTTCTACACAACCACTGCTATCGACATCCACTGGTTTCTAGTTTGAAATCTCTCCATGCCAGTGCCATTCTGTATAGCCTTGTATAATCCCGTTGCACATGACATGACTTTTGATTTCATCACCAGTGCAGACTTTCAAGTTGTTACCGTAATGCCTACATGGACAGTAGAACCTATCTCCAGGTTGTTTCCTATGTTCCTCGGAAAATCTAATAAACTGGTCAAGACCAGATATAAACTATGGGGTGCAGTGATTGCGAATGGACATCCATGATCTATCCATTCTATGATCAAAGAGAAAACAAGTACACATTACAACAAGATTAGGGTATAGGGTTAACATATTAGAGTTTTTGCATGGTTAAAACTTTAGGCCAACAAATACACGTGATATCATTCTTATATATAATAAATGTGTACCACCTATCCCATTCTTGAACAGCTAATCTCACTAGTAAGTGTATAATGTGTATTGGGTTTTCAAGAAAATTTCGGCAGAATTTCCCCGTTGTTCTCCAAGTACATATGTACTTAGAGAACAAACGGGGAAATACTGCCGAAATTTTCTTGAAAACCCAATACACATTATACACTTACATCCTAAGTGAGATTAGGTGTTCAAGAACAGTCCTAAATCGGGGACTATCCAAGATTTACTCCTAATGAGTAAATCTTGGATGGGTTTCTAGGCCAACAAATACATGTGGTGTCATTCTATAACATTGATTTCAACATTTCGAGTGTCCATGCATGTTCATCATCAAGATAAAGATTACACATAAATTAGTATGACCTAGGGATGTAGAGATTCATAATTGATTTCAAAATTTCAAACTATCTCATGCATTATCATCAATCTACATCATACAATAGGGATTCATGTCGATGTTAGGGTGACACATCACTACAAAATCAGAGATTTAACATTAGGGTTTTAATATCTTACATAGATTGATCACAAGATTTCAAAAATATAGTTAATTCAAGATTATGGTGAAATGTGTATTAGGATTTTAATATCTTAATTCAACATGCATCAAAATTTACAGAATTAGGTCAAGCATTAGTATTCAATTGCAAATGTATCTTCTTCTTCCTCCTGCTCCCTCTCAGATGGTTGTTGGATTAAAGCAAGGCCACGACCGTGTGGGCTGGCCACGGCCGTGGCTGTGTTGGCCTCCCACGGCCGTGCTGGCCCGCACAACCGTGGTAGGGCAACACAGCCACGGCCGTGGCCAGCCCACACGGTCGTGGCCTTGCTTTAATCCAACAACCATCTGATAGGGAGTAGGAGGAAGAAGAAGAGGTGAAATCCCACACGGAGCAGAGTACCTACTTGAGGGCAGAGGAAGAAGAGCGGGTGTAGGTACCTTCGGGAAACCGACGAGGAGAGTAGGGCAAACGGCGGCAGGATGAGTAGGAGGACCAGGAGGAGTAGGAGACCACCGACGACGAGAGTAGAAGCAGCAACGGTGTCGGTGAGGAGAGCAGCATCAGCAAAGGCGCCAGCGGTGAGCAGCAAACGCACCAGGAGCAGCGGCGGCGACCAGCAGGTTGAATGCGGGTGGGCGGGGGCATTGTCAGATGATTTTAGGCGAGCAGCAAGAGAGGAGCGATGAAATAGAAGAAAGGAGAAGACTCGGATGATCGCAAGTCTATTAAGTTTGTAAACGGCATCAGTTATCTACAAAACCAGCACCTAAAACCTTAAGTGTCAGTTGATAGTAACAAACCGACGTCCAATTGGACATTCCCTTACCCTAATTTTTTGACGGGGACGACACGCGCACCCTTATAACGTCGGTTATGCTAAGACAACTGATGCCCATATTGGAACTTTTGGCACAAATTTTATCTTCATTCAGCATCGGTTATTAGGTAAAACACCGACGTTGTATCTGATACTTTGGTGCATTTTTTTTCTCAAAAAAATTGGATTTTGTGGGCTACTTTAGGCGCCAGTTTCTTTTCTTCAACCGACACTGAATGAAAAATGATACCCATGTCTGGATGGTCTTCAAATATAGACGTTGGATGTCCTTATTAACTGACGTTTAGTGTGACCAGCGTTGGTTTTACTAAAAAAACCGACGCCTCTAAAAGCGACGTTGAACGCTGTTTCTGTAGTAGTGAGTCTCATCCACTACACCATAACATAGATCGATACATGGATTATCAATTGATGTGAAAAACTTAAAAATAGATTCAATCTTGGTGATACTACTAAACTCCTCAAAATTTTAGTTTCATCTTCATGAGGATCTTATGCATCACATCTATCCATATGTTAAATGTTGTGACACAATAAAGATGTAGGATACCAAGTAAAATGATATATTTGAAGCTGTTGAAGTTCTCTTTAATGGATAAAGTAAAGTACACCCCGATGACATATTCCATATTTTCATGGGATTAAATGATAGATAAGTTTTTGATGTGTTACTTGCCACCACAAAAGATGATTGAAGTTGTATGCAAGATCAATGTTTTTGACCAGTGAGTGGAGTCATAGGGAGATGAATGTGAGAACTAGGGAACGACACAAAGTACCTTGGACATGGAAGAGATGGACAGTTTAAATTCTTAGCTTAGTATATTCACAACACACTTATGATTGTTGTAGTTCAACTACACACATCTCATAGGAGGAGGTTGTTGGGAAATACAGGCATAGAGTAAGCAGTAAAAATAAAAATTTATCTATCTGTATTCCCCAGAACAACAAGATCACATGAAAAACTATGTAATGGAAAAGATGGTTTGACCAGTTCAAACCTGGTCCTAGAGCAAGTCCAGTGACTACAACTTGTTGCAATGGTGCAGAACTCCCGGTTGCACTTGGACGACGTCTGTACAACTCCTGGTCTTGACCACGAACAACAGACTCAAACAATGTTTGCAGCAACTCCCCAAACTACAAGCTGACGTTGTCCTCCTAGCAGTAGACAACAACCTCCTCACCTCTAGATAAGTCCACATGGACTACATACAACTCCTATTATTCTAGGAAAACAAATAGGAAGGAGTTGTCCCTCCTATTGGTGTACTAGTCACCTACATATTCTCCCACAATTGTTTCTCCCTTTCTATCCCTCCCTTTAGCAGGTAAGACTTACTCGGGCTCTCTATTGGTTACTACAACCTAAGAGGACAACAATTGTCTAAGCTAATTGAGTTGTGTTCTAGAAAGATCCCAATATCCCTCTATTTATAGGAGGAGTTAGGGTCTGAGTTTCCAATCTATGTAGGAGTGGAAGGGACTAGAAGATAATGAATTTTTGTAACCTGCGAGTGTTGAACCAATCGATTCACATGTGAGACAATCGATTTGCACTTCGAACTAGTCATTTCTCTATCTTTGTCAATCACATATGAATTGGCAATTCAAATTTAATTAATGTCCAACATCAATTCCTTGTACCAATCAAATTGAACAAGTAAAATGATCAACTATTCTTACAAATTGGGAAAATCACCAAAAGCTTTGGTTGGCATGACCAAGTGGATCGATTCTTAAGTTGAACTGGTCATCTCACCAAACCTGAGTCTATTGGTTCACCTAGTGAGCCGATCGGTTGGTGTCATGACTCATGTAGAATTCAACCAATTCAATTTCTAATCAACTTGACACTCCAAATGGTCATTTGATCACATGAGTCATTTGGTTGGGAGATCACTCCCCTAATTTGTTGCTTGAATTAAATACCTAAACACTTCAGTAGTCAATTCAGTCATCATTAATGATTAAACTCATCTTCTAGATGAGTTCCTATGTGTGTGGCCATATAAGTCCCATATCAGATTGTTAGTGAATGTCCATAACTAGCTTATGACATGACAAACAAAGAGTGGTTCCTAGTTACATATCACTTCTACCCAAGTGAAGGAAAAGTTGGAGAACAACTTCAATCTACAGTCTATGTAAGGTGTTATAGTGATTGTATAATTCCTTTGTCTCTAATATTCAGAATGAACTCGAGACATGGAATCGTCATCCTCTCAATATTCAATCCATGTTCCTTGAACCTAGATAAGACTGCCTAAGATATATGTGACCTCAATATCATATATTGATTCACATATTTATGTGTATGCATTTCTCAGTCTCTCTTATCAAGTAGACATGATATCAAACTCCAGAAGGGAGGGGGACAATTCCCACCTACATCACTCACAATTTGTCCCCATGTGTCATGGCTATGCAATCATCACCTTTATAGAAATCCTTATTCACGGTTACATTTGATGATGTCAAAGTATACCGAACGACATGTAATGAATGTAGTGATTTTAGGTCTAATAATCACAATCACCACCTTCACTATGAGAGATGACTATGACCACCATATATGGTTTTCATGTGTCACTCACAAGGTGGGCCTGTCTGATACACTATTCTCTAGCAAGTATTTGTGCGCTTGGCTTGATATACCATGTCATGACTGATGAGATTCGGTCATCAACCAACACACACTCCCGTCTTATGTATTACTGATGTTTATCTACCCTCCACAATAACATTCGATTAGGGACATAATAAGAATGTACATACTCTTGACATCTGTAATGATCTCATTGTTCAAGTCTCGTACTTGAAGACATAAATATTTGAGTATTGTCATTCCTTAAACAGTCACTGTGTTTCATCATTGTCTCATAACTAAGTGAAACTGAATTAATCAGAAGGTTGCCTTCATGATTATTATTGAAGTCCTTTATGTTATATGACATACCAATCATCATAGGATTGACTCTCTGGGATACCATACCAACAGACTCCTACTTGCACTTTGAGTCAATCACCCACGAATCTCATTCCTAGTGATTTAAACATGTCCATGTTTTTTCTATGCAAGTGGTAATCTAGCGGGTTAGCAACACTTTGCTAGTGTTGATATATTGCATGTCCCTCATCTCTTTGATGTACGATCTCTCGTATGAGACGCAACTGTCGTAATATGGTTTCTGATGTTCTTTGCCTAAGCAGTAGCTCCATTGTCATCACAACATCTCTACAGTGTCATCAATTGGTTTACTATTGTACTTTTGAACGAGTGGGGTTTAGTACTGCAAGTATAGACATTTACTATTGTACTATTATATTTGTAAATGGTAATGTATTGCAAAATATCTATCTACAGGTGTGATTTAGGCAGTACCAAACACTACTCCCTACTAATGAAGATAATGCATTTACATTTACAAATAAATGGAAGTATCAAAGCAAGATGAGCATCTTTTTGTAGAAAAATGACATAAATATACACAATTTTGACAAAGGCTACATGAGAAAGGACTAGTTGTTAGTATGGTACTTGTACTACAAAATATAATTGTTAGTGTTGTACTTCTTATATACAATTTTGTCAAATGCTACATTCTAAAAGTATGCAAAAATGTGGTTGTTAGTGCTATACTTTATGTACAATGTGGATGTTAGAATTGTACTTCTTATAATGCAAAATGTGGTTGTTAGTATTGTACTTCTTACAATGCAAAATGTGGATGTTAGTATTGTACTTCTTGTACCATGTGTCTGTTAATACTATATTTTTTTTACATAATTTTGTGAAGCTCTACATTTTGAATGTACAAAAATGTGATTGTTAGTATTATACTTCATGTACAATGTGGTTAACAGTATTGTACTCCTTGTACACAATTTGGAATGTATATAAAATGTGGTTGTTAATATTGTATTTTCTTATACAATGTGATTGCTAGTATTGTACTTCTTACATTCAATTTCTACAAGCGGTACATTCGGAATGCATGCACAATGTGATGGTTAGTATTGTACTCCTTATATTGTGCGTGAATTATCTGCATTAGTATTTGCAAAAGGAATTGTTAATATTGTACGATAATGTGAGTTAGTAATACTAGACGATAATGCGAGTTACATTTGTTACTATTAAATTGCTAGTTTTTTATTTATTTTGCATTTGTTATATTTGTTAGTACTGAATTTTAGTTTAGTAGTGAATTGTTACTCTTGTATGTAATGTGAGCCAGTATTACATAAGAATCATTAGAATCAACTACTTTAACGGGAGATTATCTTCATAGGGTCTTGAAAAGGAAATATTCTAAGTAAAATGAATCTATCTGTATAAAGCGATGAATTAATAACGATAATGATAATATATGAACAAAATGTTGAAATCTGTGATGTTACAATAATGTGAGGCAGTACAGTAGGACTAATGAATAAGGTGAACTAATATTGTACCATAAAATTTGACACTAATAATAACTATAAATTCAATTTGTATTGTACGTATGTACAATATCTGGATATTATAGTGTGATACTATACTATTGAAAAGTCGCGTACTATATATATGAAGTAAAATAAGAATTGAGTGTTGTGAATTTGTATCGTATGATCGAAGAGATTTCTAAGATGAATTAGTACTATAGCGATGTAGAAGTATCAGTGAATGTACGTACACTACTTGCGTATTTGAGAAAAGATTTAGAGTGGGGAGAAATCGGGAGGCAACAAAGTTTTTTTTTTCAAAATAGAAAGAATTAAACGAACAAAAATTTAAATCAAATTCATTTTCGTAATATGTGGTGGATAAAGATGTCACAGGTGTAATTCTTTGAGAAGTGGATTAAACATCTACATTTTACATGAGATTTGCATGAATGAAAATCGACCGTAGGTCAAGTATATATGGCACGCATTAAAACTCGCCTTTTCCTAATGGGTGGCTGGTTATAGTTAGAATTTATCTTGCATTTTGCTGTTAGTATATTGCTGTTAACGGCAAGGATCCAGAACAATAACGGTCGGTTTCCGCGGAGTCTCATGCTAGCACTCGTGCGATAAGAGCAATGATTATTTTGATTAATAAGAGAATCCTGACAAACAGTGCCAACGGGCAAGAAGTCAAGAAATCCCAGCATCCAGGAGAAGGGGAGGAAACAGGGAGGTGTGGTGATATTCTTCCTCCGTTTCTCATTTCTGCGTGAGCGTATCAGCGCCTCACATGGGATCGGATCTAGTGAAAAGAGGGGAGGAAGGATCCTGGCAGGGGTCGACCTCATGCATGTGTTCCTATATGATAATGAATCATCAAACTAATGAGCGCATTTATAAATTAGGTTGTCTCCTGCAGCATGCATGATAAGTTATCAGCTTATTGTGGCCACCCACGCCAGTTGGCAACGACGCATCCTAGAGGGGATTGATGAAGCAACCAAGCTGCCAAGGTACTTGTTGATCCTCATCAGGACCAAAGAACAAGAAAGAAGAACAAATCGATTGGTCGTACCGATTGACGAGCCCATGCCAATGTAACTACGCGGACGGATCAGACACCATCAGATCACCACATATCTGATGGACCCAAGAACAACTGGAATCGTCAATGAGGTTTTGGGGGGGGGGGGGGGGGAGTGGTAGTCCAAATTCGGTGTTGCAACATGCTGTTGCGGGTGTGTTTCAATTAATCCGGACCCTAAAAACACTCCATTAATTCTTTTTAGGGTGGGATTTTGCAATATATGTGCGGTTGGGATGTTCTGGAACAGCAATCCGTAACACAGATTTGGAGGTGTGGGGTGGGCGGTGGGAGTTGAAAGGACGCTTCATCCCAAGCAGAATCAAGCCAACCGCTGCATGCAGCCCCGCCCTGAGTCCTGTCCAGCTGGGTTCTTTCGTACCGCCGGTGCTACTTCATACTCTGCTTCCCCCCAGCCGAAACCCCGATTTCCAGAATCCCGCGGCCCTGCCCGAGAGCAGATCGTTCTAGTTGAGCAGTCACTGTTGGCGATTGCAGCAGGGGACCGACCTAGATCTACCGTCGACGAACTTTGACGCAGCAGCTCCACGAGGGCATGCACTTAAAGCCATGTGATGTCACGACCATTTAATCCGAATCAACAGATTTAATTGCATTTACACTCATATCTAAAGATAACTAAACGTGTAATCGTACAGTGTGTCCACACTGGCAGTAGCAACTCTGAACTCGCTCCCATCCCGTCGTACCGCCTTTGCAACCTACGCTGCATACCCCACTCCCACGAGCACACGAGTGGGTTGGAGGATATAGAATGAGAAGATACACATCCATGGTGAATGTACATTCTTAATTGTTATATTTTCTGTTGATGATATTTGAGAGCCGAGCCGGGGAGAAGTACCGAGACAACTTGGTGCATCTGGCCGGCGTGAACCCGACTAATTAAATGGCTAGGCTGGCAGTACTACCGTACATGTGCACAGTGTTGGGCCAGCGGCCTATTTTCCTAGCCCAATCGTGGGCGGCCCAGTAGGGCTGTACAAGTGCCGTGGTAATAGGGTTATATATAACCCACCACAGTAGCAAATTAGATGAACACAGCCTCAAAGAAAAGAGCAGCCGCCGCTTCTATTGGTGTCGTGACGGAAAGGCAAGAGACAAGTACAAAGAAAAAAGAAGAAAGAAAAGATGGTAGCACTTCTCCGGTCTATACTGAGTTCTCTATTACCATTTCTGTTCTTGTTCCATCCGGATATTTTCTGCAAGAAGATATTTTTCCGGGAGGCCTTTTAGTGTGGTGACGTATCGATTCAGTATTATATGTATCTCTTCTTTTTGTTTTGTATTCCTCAAGTTTTGAGTCTAAACTTGAGACGAACATTGTAATATGTTGATTAGTAAATTTCTCCGTCAGGTTTTGACTCCGTGGTTTTTCTCACACATTGTGGGGGTTTTCTACGTAAATCTCGGTGTTCTTGTGGTTGTGTGTTTTCTATATTATTTTGTGTACCTAGTCCATACGTACAAGTTATTCCGCATCTTTTTGGCCTGCATCAACCCCTTCAAGTGGTATCAGAGCGTGGGTTGGCTACGTGAACTAGATGAGCGGCACAAATAATATGGTGAAATTGACAACATCAAACTAGTCGACGCGGAAGATAAAGATGGAGGATTTGTTTTACTGCAATGATCTTTATGAATTGGCAGGAAGATGCGAGCAAGACAACAAACACAAAATAGGAGGACTGGACAAAGATGAACAGAAAATGAATGGGCCTCATCCGTCACTAGGTTGACAAGTCTGTGTTCCATCACATCGTCAACGAGACCAGTGTCCACTCTTTGTGAAAGAAGCTCGAGTCGTTGTACGAGAGGAAGACTGCAGGGAACTAGGCGTTTCTGATTAAGAAGCTTGTCAACCTGAAGTTCAAGGAAGATGTGCACCTAAATGATTTTAAGAGCATAGTGAATCAGCTAGCCATGATGGGTCTATCCCTTGATGATGAGTTGTATGCATTTCTACTTCTTGGTTCTTTACCTGACAGTTGGGAGATCTTGGTGATTTCTGTTAGAAACTCTACTCCGGATGGGAAGTTGACTTTAGATTTGGTGTCCAATACTCTTATGAATGAAGAGACGAGACAACACAACTCAGCAGAGACGTCAATTTCACATGCTCTTGTTGCTGAGGACAAGGAGAGGAGTCAGAGTCATGGCCAGGGTAGTGACAGAGGAAAGTCAAAGCACATGTCAAAGTCTAAAAGTAAGATAGTCTGTCATTACTGCAACAAGCCAGGTCATATATAGAAATTCTACGGGCAACACATAAAGGAAATAAAAGAAGGAAAGTAGAAAGTGACAGATGATGATAACAACAAAGTTGCAGTTGTTACAGATGCCGAAGAGGTTCTCACATGTTGAGTTGTCATGGGACATTGTCTACATATCAGTGACAATATTGAGTGGGTGTTGGACACCGGTGCTTCCTACCACATCACTCCTCATAGACACTTCTTTCTCTCCTACAAGTCTGGGAACTTTGGAATGATGAAGATGACTACTAAAAGCTATGCGAAGATTTGTGGGATCGGTGAGGTGTGCATTGAGACTGAGTTGGGTTATACCATCTTGCTGATGAATGTTAGTCATATTCCTGAAGTTGATTATAATATCATTTGCAACTATGATATCAACATTCAGGGTTTTAAATATCATTTTGATGACTTGAAAACTTTTGTTATCAAAGGACAGTTGGTCGTGGCTAGAGGCAAAGTTTGCTGCACTTTGTACATGATGAATATATAGGTTTGCACTGACAGTGTCAATGTTGTGGACAACTCTAGTTCTCCAGATTTGTGGCACAATCGGCTTAGGCACATGAGTGATATAGGCTTATAGGTGCTTGCAAAGAAAGATTTGATCCCTTGTGGTAAGAATGTGATCCTTGACCCTTGTGAAAGTTGTTTGCTTGGGAAGTAAAAAAGAGTCTAGTTCAGTGCCCAATGTGAGAAGAAGTCTAATGTGTTAGACAAGACCTATTATGATGTTTGTGGTCCTATGGAAGTTAACTCCTTCGGTGGAAGAAGATTCTTTTTTACTTTTATTCACGACACATCTAGGAAAGGTGTGGATCTACTATTTGCAGATGAAAGATCATGTTTGTGATACTTTCAAGAAGTTTCATGCCATGGGTGAAAGGGAAACAGGTAAAAAGCTTAAGTGTCTTCATTCTGACAATAGAGGTGAGTATACTTCCAAGGAGTTCAGGTCTTACTGTGAAGGATATGATATACAACATGAGAAGATTGTTCCTGGTACTTGATGTAGGGATTTTGATTCGTATTTATAGGCTGATTTCACACCTGTTTTGTGTGGTTATTTGTCATTCTTGTGACTATAATAGCATGATTCACTTTATTTAGCCTATAAACACTTTATCCATCAAATTGATCTCATTCTATTATATTTTGTATGATTTATGAAATTCCCCAAACTGACTTGTGTTTTTCTCTCGTTTTCAGGCACTTTTATTCCAGAACCTGTTGATACCATCGACAGGTCGTCGATACTATCGACATTGCATCAGGTGGTTAAGATGGAGAAAAGCACGCCGTCGTAACCATCGACCCCCAGCGTTGATGGTAGAGAAATCAATCTAGATGGAAAAATCCTCTCCGTTGATACTATCGACACCTTCGTCTATGATATCGAGATGTCAACAGATGGATCCCGTTTTGAAGCAAGCAGTTGTCAAAACTATCGACAACCTCATCGATGGTATCGATGCCGTAGGATCAGAGTTTTGTTTTGATCATCACGATCTAATGACTGGGATCTATTGGCGGACGTAAATCACACCTAGACCTAAGGGAGGATGGACCAGATCCCGGGGGTACATTCTATTCCGCCGTACGAGTCTCGAAGGAGAGGAGAGGAAAGAACAGAGCTGGAAGCAACGTCCTGGAGGATTCGAGAACTGAAGACAGACGATTCTACCACCGGAAGGCTGCAGATCATCTGGTTCTTTATCGTTCTAGGGGTTACACGATATTTCTATCTGTTTACCATGTTTTCTTCTTCCTTCCCCATGTATTCTATTAAGATGAACATGCAGGGCTAATTCCCTTTCATCCTTAGGACCTGAGAGTAGCCCGAGGAATCGTTGTATGATATTTTTGCATGGATTAGTATAATTCTTCTCATTTCTCCTGGATATGTTATCGTGTGCCCTATCGTAATTTCTATGCTTGATTGCCATAGTTAATTTCTAATACCTTTAATTGCTCTTGACGAAGGATTAGTGGTTGAAAATGCATGATTAACACGTTAACCTATAAATTCCTTAGACGAGGTAACATACAGTTAATGGTGGATACCCAGAGGATTCATTAATGAACTTAGGTCTAGGGTATAAGTTACTATTGGCGTGGAACTGACGTAGAACTAGGTAGTGGATTGCATCGCGAAAGCGAGCAATTCTGACTACATGCCTCTATCCGGGAGAAGGGACGATTCATGCTAATTATGTGAATCTATATGCAGCGAGACCTTGTGGTAAAACTTTAATCCTAAGGATTCCCATTCTCATTTTATTAAACCAACATTTAATCATTGCTTTTTTTTTCTCTTTATTTTATTTTATTTTCCAAAACCAATCAACTCTTTCATTCGGTCTAGCTGATCACAACCAGCTAGTAGTAGTGCTATGAAATTCACATTTCCCTGAGTTCGACTCGGGCCTCACAAGGCCTATATTACATTGATATGTACACTTGCGTTTAACGCACGCCTTACACGTGTCAAGTTTTTGGCACCGTTGCCGGGGAAACGGTGAATTTCAGCACTACGAGTGCTACGAGTGGCCACTCTAGGCCACTTTTTACTGCAATTTTAATTGTTCTTTTTTAAATCAATTGCTTATCTTTCAGATTTTCATTCATTCTAGCACCGTGCTTACTTGACTTTTCATATTTCAGATACTAGTGCATGGTGAGTACGCGGAGTATGAACTACGACAAATCAACATCTGACATTATGCAAATGGGGTGACGAAGATGAACTAATTAATACGCCACCCAAGGACGTTCAACTAATACCTGAAGGTTCTACAATGGGTGACGTAAATGCAGCAGTTGAAGAGTAGACTATCTGGGAGAAGATCAAAGCATCCTCTTCGATGGCACAAACCAGGCCAATAAAAAAGTAGGCCATCAATATAGCCCATTACAACATTGCTCCATGGCTCATTCAATTGGTCAAGATGCAGGCATTTAATGGATTTCAACATGAAGACCCAGTAGCCCATATTAGAAGCTTTGTGGAAAGTTGCAATATGGTGAAGGTAGACAGTTTCCTACAGGATCAGATTTATCTGAAGTTATTCCCATCGTCCTTAGCAGGAAATGCAAGGGAGTGGTTCTATAACTTTCCAAAAGAATCTATCAAGATGTGGGATCAGATGATCGAGGTATTCTTTGAAAGGTACTTCCCACCCGAGAAGACCAATGACCTCGTGAGGAAGATACACAATTTCAAACAGAAGGCAGTTGAGACATACACGGAGGCGTGGGAGCAATTCCAAATCATGTTGTGGAGAGTCCCACATCATGGGATAGATTTGGAAAATTAGGAAAAGATGTTCTACTTTGGCCTAAACCAACATGAATGGGGTATTGTAGATTCAACGGGTACATGTTTCTTCCTAAACAACAAAGGCTCCAAGTGTTGGGAGATTTTGAAGAACATGGCTAAAAATCAAGCTTGGGGTGAAAGAGACAGGCCAGAACATGTTAAATCTATAGATGATGCAAAAGCCATTCAAGCTTTGAATGAGAAAATGAACTTACTAGCCAAGAAGCTCCTAGATAAAGATGACAATGGGTCTGATGATGAAGCACATGCAAAGTTCATGTGTCAACAAGGTTACATGAATAATGAGTATTTGTGGAGAAAGGACAAGAAATTTTCCTGGAAGGATCCAAACAACTTTTTGCAGGATCCAGATCAAAAGCCACAACCCAGTGCAGAGGACAAGAGCAATGAATTTCTCAACCAGGTTATTAAGAAAAATCAATAATTAATGAACACATTTGGCAAGCAAATTCAGTCACAAGGTAAGTTTATGAATCAGTTGGGGCAGACTTTACATAGCCATGGGGCACAGATGAGGACGCTTGAGATGTCCATTTCACACATTGCAGCTGAACTTGCAAACTTGAAGAAGCCAGCACATCAAGGTTTCCTAGGGAACACTGATATTCCAGGAGGAACCCATCAAGCCAAAGCTATCTTGCTAAGGAGTGGCAAGAAGATTTTAAAATCTAAAGCCGATGAACCACACACATCACAACCATCAGCTATAGGTGAGGCTGTATAGGAAGCAGAAGTCACAGAAACCACTGAGGACAGTGTAGAAATTGCAGCGGAGGAGACAAATTCTAGGAAAGACATAGATAAGAGAACACCATATGTGCCGCCACATCAGAGGGCACAGTCAATTCCAGTTCCATATCCGAACAACCTGAAAGCAAAGAAGGTAGATCATCAATTTAAGAAGTTTTTGGATGGCTTTAGGAAATTATCTATCAATATTCCATTGATTGACGCAATTGAGCAGATACCGTCATACCTATAAGTTTCTGAAGGACATCATAACCAAGAAGTAGAAAATTCCAGACACTGAAGTGGTGGTGCTCAAAGAACAGGTGAGCACATTTATTCTGGGTATACTGCCACCTAAGAGATAAGATCTCGAGTGTTTCAACATCTCTTGCTACATCGGGAAGACAAAGTTTGGAGAAGCCCTCCGTGACTCAAGAACGAGAATCAACTTGATGCCTCTCTCAACCTTCAGAAAGCTCAGTCTCAAGGAATATAGGAGGAGAAATATGACTATCCAACTTGCAGATAATTCAGTAATAAGGCCCTATGGGATTTGCGAAGATGTTCTAGTCAAGGTGGGCAAGTTTGTTTTTCCTGCAGATTTTGTAGTGATGGAAATGTAAGATGGCCAAGGAAATGAGATGCTACTAGGTAGACCCTTCTAGGACACAGCTGACATGATCCTGGAAATGGGAAGAGGCCATTTGACTATGGGCATAGCTGATGACAAGTTTGAAATAATAATGCCAACTAGCTCAAAGTCATCACAGGAATATGGACAGTACAATAAAGTTAAACACCTTGATCATAACATTTCCATTTATCTAGGGAAACCCATTCTCAACATGGCTCATGTCATGACCAAAGTAGACATAGGAACTCTTGATGTGGATATCATGGAGAAAACTAAAGTGGTCTCTTTTGCAAAAGCTGTGGGATATCCTAATGATGAAGATGAAGAAGTGTACTTTTCTACTGTGGAAGATGTTGTAGAGATCTCAATGCTAGAATCATATCCTCAATTGCCTTTAGAAGCTTGTCTATTTAATGTTGTGGATTATTGGATGAGGAGCACATCTCTATAGGATTGTGTAAAGATGCTACGAGTCCTACCTTGTTACTGTGCTAGGCACTTTGAAGATCTAGGACCACTGCCGCCACCATTGCCGCCATATTTGGTGAATCCGCCAGAATTGGAGTTGAAGTTGCTTCCCCCACATTTGAAATATGTGTTCTTAGCAGTGGAGGAGAAGTTATTGGTAATTATCTCGGCACATATGAGTGCCTCTAAGTAAGAACAACTCATGGTTGTGTTGAAAAACCACTGTGGTGCTTTCGGGTGGTCAGTTTCAAACATAAATGGAATTTCTCCTACTCTATGCCAACACAAGATCAAACTCGTGGAGGGGGCAAAGCCTGTGATCTAGCCCCAACACTGCCTAAATCCTATTATGACGAAAGTCGTCAAGAAGGAGGTGATAAAGCTGCTCTCAGCGGGAATTATCTACACAATTTTAAACTCGACGTGGGTAAGCCCGACAGAGGTAGTCCCTAAAAAGGGGGGAATTATGGCAACTACTGATTTGTTAAATGAGCAAGTTACTACCCAGTTGGTCACTGGGTGGCGAGTTTGCATAGATTACCATAGGTTGAACACTTACAACACTAAAGGATCATTTTCCTTTGCCTTTTATTGACCAGATTTTAGAGCGACTGGCTGGTCGCTCCCATTTTTGTTTCCTAGACGAATACTCTGGCTATAATCAAATATCGATTGAACCTAAGGATCAAGAGAAATCCACTTTCACTTGCCCTTATGGTACTTTTGCATACCTTCATATGCCGTTTGGATTGTGTAATGCACCGACCACTTTTCAACGATGTTTGCTCGCCATTTTTTCTGATATGGTTGAACGTTGTTTAGAGGTTTTTTTGGATGATTTCTCAGTTTACGGTGCTTCATTTGACGAATGTCTCTATAACCTTGATAAGGTTTTACAGAGATGTGAGGACACTCATTTGGTTCTCAATTTGGAAAAATGCCATATGATGGTAAGCGAGGGCATTGTGCTAGGACACAAGGTGTCCAGTAAGGGACTGGAGGTTGATTCGGTCAAAATTGAGATTATTTCTAAATTACCTCCACCGAACTCAGTGAAGGGAGTTAGGATTTTTTTTGGTCACGCTGGATTTTATCGTCGATTTATAAAATATTTTTCTAAGATCGCTTAACCATTATCTGATTTGCTTGAGAAGGACAATGTTTTTTATTTTAATGACAAATATTTGAACGCTTTTGAGGTCCTTAAGCAAAGATTGATTTCAACGCCAGTTGTGCAGACTCCGGATTGGAGTCAACCCTTCGAGTTGATGTGTGACATATATGACTACATCGTGGGGATAGTTCTTGGGCAACGCCTTGAGAAACGACCCACAATTATTTATTATGCATCAAAAACCTTAAATGATGCACAATTAAACTATACCACCACTGAAAAGGAACTTCTAGCTGTGGTTTTTGCTTTTGAAAAATTTAGGCAATATTTAGTGGGGACTAAAGCGGTGGTATGGACGGACCATGCAGTTGATTATGTATCGAAGTGGGTAGAATCAATACCCACAAGAACTAACGACGCTACCATAGTGTGCAGGTTTGTGAAGGAATACATTTTCTGTAGGTTCGGAGTGTCGCACATGATCATAAGTGATGGAGGTACTCACTTCACAAATAAGAAATTTTCCGCACTATTGAGAAAGTATGGGGTGAAATACAATGTGGGCACCCCATATCATCTACAAACATAGGGTCAAGTGGAGATATCCAATAGGGAGATCAAGAAGATCTTGGAGCGTACAGTCACCTCATCGAGAAAGAACTAGAGTATGCTTCTACCGGATGCATTTTGGGCATACAGAAGCGCCTTTAAGACTCCTATAGGCACTACGTCTTTTAGGTTGGCTTATGGATGTGCGTGCCACTTGTCGATGGAATTGGAGCACAAGGCACATTGGATGCTTAGGAAGTTGAACCTGAGCATTGATGAGGTAGGGAAGAAAAGATTGCTAGAGTAGAATGAATTAGATGAATTGAGAATGAACGCCTATGAAAATTCTCGGATCTACAAGAAGAGGACAAAGCAGATACATGATCGGCATATTCAGAAGAGAGTCTTATATAAAGGTGAAAGCGTATTGCTCTTCAATTGTAGGATGAAGCTACATCCTAGAAAGTTGATGTCTAGGTGGAGTGGACCTTTCATCATTGAGGAGGTGCATCCACATGGAGCCGTGAAGGTAAGAGATGGTGATAGGACATTCTTGGAGAATAAACAGAGGCTAAATCATTACTTTGGAGAAGATTTTACGAAGAAGGTGCATGAGGTAAAACTCATTGCACTCGACTGATGAGTGAGCATGACTTGGTCTAGCCTAAGACATTAAATAAGGGCGTTTGTTGGTAGGCAACCCAACCTAGGTGTATTTCATGTTTAGTTTGTTCCTATTTGTTTTCTTATCTTGTTTTTGTGTAATTTTGACTTAGTTTTGTAAAAATGATACCTTGATGGGTGCGTTCATTGTGTAGGACTGGAGAATGGTCGATACCATTGACCCCTTTGTCGATAGTATCAAATCAAGCTCAGTTGGATGACTGCAGATTTTTCATTCCGTCGATACCATCGACAGCATTGTCGCTAGTATCGACAATGGGTCAGGTGGCTACAGAAAAAGGGGTTGATACTATCGACTCATAGTCAATACTATAGAGTTTAGAGAAGATTTCAGAAGATTCTTATCAGTTATGTCGATACCATTGACACCCTTGTCGATAGTAGCGACAACTGGAAAATTCAGCTGCAACCGCACCACGCCAACGACAAAGCAAATTCAAATTGTCGATACCATCGACATTTGTCGATAGTATCGACGCATGATGTCACCGATCCGCGGCTTTCATGATCGATAGACGGGCGCGCCTTCATGGAACAGTCGTTAGTATCAATTCATGCACAATGTCCATACCATCAACACCTATTGATACTATCGACATGTTAGTGATCTACATCTCTAGGAGCACCCAACGATAGCCATCGATATTAGCGACACACAGATTGTACTATTATGTCAATACCATTGACACTTCTGTTGATAGTATCAACGGTGCAATAGTAGCGGCTGTCTCACCTTATAAAAGGAGACGAGTTCTTTCAATCCAAGCACACCTCCTAGCATTGTTTCTTCCATTTCCGAGCATGAGTAAGAGCAAGCATCTCTGAGCATCCGACGTCTAGGGAAAACATCCCCGACCTTCACCAAGCTTCCCTTCTCAACCTCCTCTTTCTCACTCGTTGCTTCTTGCAATATGGTGAGATCCAGTGCTTCTTCATCGAGGCCTGCCCTACCCGCTCTACCTGCCCTAGCTGAAGGACTCATTCCTCACCCGCAGATAGTCCATCCCTCACCAGAAGTAAGGAAAGTCTATGATGAACTGTGGAAGTGCAAAATCGAGCCCACCCGGTATGGCGACCGACATCTAATCAAAGACATGGGTTTTGAGGCAAACATGGAATATGTGCTCTAGGGGAAACTAAGAGGAGCCCCAAACCTCTACACTGACCACGTCGAGGGTCACCCATTCTTCAACGAGCGGCCAACATACAAGGATATTGTCATTGACTTTTCAGCATATCTTGAGATCTGCGTCGTCCCCAATGAGCTTCAACCCGCAAGGACTGCATGGAAAGAGGGGACAATTTCTTTCTGTCTCTACAACAAAGACTACACCATGTCCTTCTGTGAGTTCAATGGGATCTATGGGTGGTCTCATGTGGAGCTGCGCCAGTCGCCGTATAGGCCAAACTATGACGCCATGTATTCGGAGATGGTCACGGTACCTGACAGCTATATGATCAGTTGGCACCACACATCCATAGCCGACTACGAGCATCCTTTCGTCTGGATCCTGCACCACATGCTCTCTAATACAATCTTTGCAAGATCCTGACTAGCATAGAGTAAGTTTCAAGAGACGGACCTCTTCTTCCTCCACAAGTTGCTAGAGAGGGAGAGTTTAAATTCCAAAGCATTCTTCCTCACTAGAGTCATGGCGGTGAAGAGGAACACATCCTACAAGTCTCCAATCCATTTCAGGGCCTCATCACTCCCATCACCATCCATCTCGGCCAGATATTTCCAGATTACAAAAGATGGAGTGTAAGCATCCTCTTCATCTGGATCATTTCATAAAATCCGGCCTAGTCAACATCCGCCACAACACAATCTTCACCACCTGTCATGTGTGAGGAGTCTTTCAGGAGAGGAAAATTCTTGACCCCGTCTTTGACCTCAAGCCTGGATAAAACTACATGTGGCAAATCATTAACATTGATTAAGAGGAGGAAGAAGAAGGAGGAGATGACGAGGAAGAAGAGCAAGAAGGCGATGATGATGATGAAGAGGAGGGGGAAGCCTCCATTCCCCTCCGACAATGAGTTGCTCCACAAAAGCGACCCCGACATTTTAGAGCCTCATTTTCTTCTCAGCCATCTGCACCACATCCTTCTCAAGGTGGAGAGAATGCCTATTCCATGCAGGGCATGTACTCCATGCTCCAAGACATTCAGAGCACGCAGCAGCAACATACCACATCTTTTGCAGGTATCCAGGACATCCAGAACTGGCTGTATGACAACCAACAAGCAATCTATGAAAACGAGTGCCTCCTCTTTGAAAATCAAGAGAACATACACAACCATTTGCATAGGATGGAGATGCAGCAACAACCATTTTATGATCATTACTGGAGCCAAAACTACTTTGGAGGATACCTGCAGCCACCTCTAATGCCGCCCACCGATCTGACCTTTCAGGGGCAGTACACCACTTGGGACCCAAGCCACTACCCGCCAACACTGCCGCAGAACTAGAGGGTATCGTTGTTCTACCTTGTAAGTCTAGATTTTGGCTATGAGGCCATAGTCTAATTCAAGCTTGGGGGTGCTGGAACAACATTTATCTAGCTTTTATTTAGTTTTTATTTCAGCATTTGTTTTTGCTTTTGAAAATCTAGTTGTCTTTATTTCTAGGTAAACTATTTTCTAGGATCCACTGTCTATCTAGTGTAATCAGTGGAGTTGTAATGAAATGCATGTCAGCATATGTTTTCACCTTGGGGATATTTCAGCAAATAAAATATAAATGAAAATTTTAAGAATTTTTAAGATTGTCTTGTAAGAACTTGAGGACTTAATTTGTGAAACTGATTTGGTAGGTCAACTCTAAAAGATATGAACATGAATGTTTATCCTTATGGTTCATGGGAAGAGTTTGAAATGTATGATTGAGCCTAAACCAACCAAACTTTAACGTGACTCTAATTTGAAGTGAGAGAGAGAGAAATCCCTTGATTACCTTGTACACAGGTCAGTAAGGAGGGACATATCATTCTTTCTGAAGGTTTTGTCAATTAATCTTGTGATCTTGTCCACCGCACACTCCACCATAAGAATTGGGAGCACATAACCATATTTCTCTCTTTGTTTGCATTACCTATAGATAGATCCTGCATTATAGTTCTTTTGCATTTATTTGCATGAAAATGAAAAAAAAATATAAAAAGTAGTTATACATGCACATTATCCTTAGGTGCACGCCATTTATTTACATAACTGTTATCATTCAGTTGCATTTGCATCTTCTAAGCATGTATTACATCATGTGTCTTTATGTTCATCTAAAAATATTAAAAGTGGTAAACTTGTTCCATACCCTCAGAAAAGTTTTAGAAGAGAATGCATCGAGCTTAGAAGTTGTATAAAAAGAAGGAAGCCCAAAAAAAAATCCATATCATTTGTGAAGAGAGGATCTGAAAAAAAAAAGAATAGGAAAAGAAAAATAAAAAGATTGAGAAGTAGTCAAGAAGAATAGGGAGAAAGGAACATGTTTTCACCTGAATAGTAAGAAGAATGGACACATGATGTAGTTTTTTAGATATTCCGTCTTACTCTGAGACGGAATGATAGTGCATGCATCATTTCACCAAAAATGTTAGCATTAGGATCATTGCCTGCATTTGCATCATCATAGGTTAATCATTTTTGTATTGCATGATTGACTATTCCATTTCTTCCACAACCGCGTATTCTATCCACCCGTTGTTCTAAGTGGTAGACCACCCATGATTTTCTCCTCATTCATGTGTATGAGGAGAGCTGCTTCCAATTAGATGGTAGTTAAAGAAGATGAGCAACGTAGATAGGAGATCACAAGATGCACCAAGCCTGAACCTGGGGATTTTCTTATATTACCTGCTTTACTTGATAGTGTTCGTTGATCTTGGGGTGGGCAAATTTTATGAATAATTTTTGTCGCCTGAATGGCAGTTATCGTTATGTGGTTGGTAAGGGCCGATATGTGGTTTGTAGGAGGGAATCATTTTGAGATATCATTCATGTGATTATGTTCTTTAGTTGACCCTCTCAATTAGATTTTATAGTTTTATTGCTCGAGGACAAGCAAGATTCAAGCATAGGGGAGTTTGATGCAGGGATTTTGATTCGTATTTATAGGCTGATTTCACTCCTATTTTGTGTGGTTATTTGTCATTATTGTGACTATAATAGGATGTTTCACTTTCTTTTGCCTATAAACACTTTATGCATCAAATTGATCTTATTCTATTATATTTTGTATGATTTATGAAATTCCCTGAACTGACTTGTGTTTTTCTCTCATTTTTAGGCACTTTTATTCTAGAACCTGACGATACCATTGACAGGTCGTCGATACTATCGACATTGCATCAGGTGGTCAAGATGGAGAAAAGCACCCCGTCGATACCATCGATCCCCAGTGTCGATGGTAGCAAAATCAACCCAGATGGAAAAATCCCCTCCATTGATACTATCGACACCTTGGTCGATGATATCGAGATGTCAGCAGATGGATCCCATTTTGAAGCAAGTAATTGTCGATACTATCGACAACCTCATCGATGGTATCGATGTCGTCGGATCAGAGTTTTGCTTAGATCGTCACGATCTAATGGTTGGGATCTATTGGCGGCCGTAAGTCGCAACTAGACCTAAGGGAGGACGGACCAGAGCCCGGGGGTACGTTCTATTCCTCCGTACGAGTCCTGAAGGAGAGGAGAGGAAATAACAGAGCTGGAAGCAACATCCCGGAGGATTTGAGAACCGAAGACGGATGATTCTACTGTCGGAAGGCTATAAAACGGGCGTCTCGCACCAAGGATCATCCGATTCTTTACCGTTCTAGGGGTTACACAATATTTCTATCTGTTTCCCATGTTTTCTTCTTCCTTCCCCATGTATTATGTTAAGATGAACATGCGGGGCTAATTCCCTTTCATCCTTAGGACCTGGGAGTAGCCCGGGGAATCGCTGTATGACATTTTTGTATTGATTAGTATAATTCTTCTCATTTCGCCTAGATATGTTATCGTGCGATCTATTGTAATTGCTATGCTTGATCACCATAGTTAATTTCTAATACCTTTAATTTCTCTTGAAAGATGATTAGTGGTTGAAAAGGCACAATTAATACGTTAACCTATAAATTCCTTAGACGAGGTAACATATGGTTAATGGTGGATACCCAGAAGATTCATTAATGCACTTAGGTCTAGGGTATAAGTTACTACTGGTGTGGAACTGAACTAGAACTACGTAGTGGATTGCATCGTAGAAGCGAGAAATTCTAACTACATGCCTCTATTTGGGATAAGGGATGATTAATGCTAATTCTGTGAATCTGTATGCAGCTAGACCTTGTGGTAAAATCATAATCCTAAGGATTCCCATTGTCATTTGATTAAACCAACATTTAATCATCATTTTTTTGTTTTCTCTTTATTTTATTTTCTTTTCCAAAACCAATCAACTCTTTCATTCGGTCTAGCTGATCACAACCATTTAGTAGTAGTCCTCTGAAATTCATGTTTCCCTGAGTTCGACTCGGGCCTCACAAGGCCTATATTACATTGATATGTACACTTGCATTTAACACACAATTTACACGTGTCAGTACCCCTCAACACAATGGTTTGGCTGAAAGAATGAATAGAACCATTATGGAGCGAGTCAGATGCATGATGAAGAATGTAAAGCTACCTAAGGAGTTTTGGGTTGAGGCTGTAAACACTGCTTGCTACTTGATTAACAGGTCACCATCAATTCCTTTAGATTTTGACACTCCAGAGAGTGTGTGTGCAGGGAAGCCAACTTCTTATTCTCACCTTAGAGTTTTTGGGTGCAAGACATTTGCACATGTTCCTAAGTAGTAGAGGTAGAATGTGACGACCGTCTCGTGAAAACAGGATTAACTAATGCGGAAGCAAATTATTTGCAGCGGATTACTGAAAATCACTAAAAATTAAATCTTTTTGCAAGAAGATTCACAAACTGTGAAACTTTGACATAAAGAACCAAAGTAAGTTATTTACAAACTGATTCATCATTACATCTCTGTATCATTTCATCTCGAGAGTCATAACATTGTCAGTCCTGTTAAACTATGCATGAGCAGGATACAAAAATATCGAGGCTTCAAGCCAAAATCTCAGATCAACATCAAACACTCTACTGACTCCTAGGACCTGAGAGTACAGAGACGACTCATAGGACTTTCTATATACAACTTGACAGCTCATATCCCCACCTGGGATTTACTGCTGTCCCTGCTACTCCTGCTGTTGCTCTTCCTCTGTAATAGGTTCCTTGCCTTTTCATCGGCGGTTACCTAAAAATTTAATCCCACGGGGGTGAGACAATTATAAAAATTGTCCCAGCGAGAGATATAACTCTCCGCCAGTAACATTGTTATTGCAAATGATAGAATAACACTGAGCAGTAGAAATATAAACATTTATCAGCAGGTAATGCATTAGATAAACTAAACAGAGCAGCATTCTCTATGCAATCATTTCAGTTGTAACTTGAATGAGTAGCAAGTTATCCATTTAGGAAGAAATATAAAGATAATGTAAATCATTTATCCAACTAGAACATGTTTATCAATGTATTCTCAACCATTGATTCTCATAGTTCAACCCTAAACAAATATGCTACACGGCTGATTACATATTACAAACATACTTATGCCCTGAGGAGATGAGATATACCGCTCATACTCCAACCGACCACTGCGAAGTCGAAATCGGTACCATACATAGGTCATCAGAAGAGCCGGATTTCTATGACCTCATCCTCCTCAGTCAGTGTGAGGAACAACATACAGGACATCTCGTGTCTCTGCTATAATAGCTTTCCAGGGTATTCTGGCAACTTCGCTATTAGAGTTACAGTGGCATTCTGTACTCTCTTCGCCATCGAGGGATTTCTTGTTTATCTCTCATCGATGCGGCATTAACAACATCATCGGGAGATTAGTGATACATCATCCCGACATATACATATAATGAAGAATTGAGAGATCTAATGTTTATCTCACATCAATTCCTTCATTAGGGCATAAGGATATTCGCGCCCATAACCCCCACATACTCAAAAGTATGCTCTCCAGGAGTTCCCTTAGGAAAACATGTTTCACCATCACCTAACTACTGACGATGATGGATCTATGGCCAGGGCTCTACATGATATCATTTCACTTGATTATTTAAGTACATTACAACATTCTTTTAGCATCGGGCATGTTGTCAATCATATAACATTATAACATTTGCTATAAAGAATGAGTACTATTTCTATCAAGTTCATTTCACAACTTTGCTACCATTGGGATCTCAATCCCTTATCATCTCATCATCATGATTCAAGAATATGGGTGTTCAAACCCTTAAATCATCAAGACACATGTTACCACTTTAGCAGGTAACTTAATGCCATCAAGTCATCTAACAGTGTAAACATGATAAATGTAATGTAGGTATTTCACATGGCTCTTAAAGCCTATCAAACTCTTTTGTTACCTTTCACTAGGCAACATGGCATATCATTGCTTATAGAACTTATAAAGTGTTTTCAATACACAAGGCATCATAGCTCATACCTGACTATGTTCAATACCTCATGAAACCTGCATGATTAGTACAGATGATAACAACACATCAATTTCATATCAAGAGTAATGTACCACGGCCGTGCTGCCAAAAACGGTCGTGCAAAGGGGAATCACCACGGCCGTGCTACCTTGCACGGTCGTGCAAGAGGTATCCACCACGGCCGTGCTGCCTAGCACGGTCGTGCTACAACAGATCCCAATTATTTTACATTTGTGAATTTAATACTCCAAACCAATTAGGGTTTATTGTTATCCCTAAGTGGAGATGATTAATAAGTACCTTTAATTTTTAAGCTTGCCATGTCATCATTATGAATTAGATTTATATCATCATCATATAATAGAACTTCATCTATCAATGCCCTCAATTAGGGTTATGATTCATTAACCTTCATAACTAGGGTTTCATGATCTCACTATTAAAAATCATGCCCTTACTAGGCATTCATACATGAAGAATATCTTATCCCTCATCTTCTATAAGATGAAGTTACTTCAACCTTGATTAATCTAAGTCAACTCAATCTTGAAAGAAGAATTGACATCATAGGATATGTCATTATATCAAGATCATTAAGAACTCAATCTCCCTTGGATTACATCATGTGATTGATTACATAAACCACTGACCTTCATCCAATTTGAGAGTTCATACTCTTTGGTTGATTACCTTCCAAGTGATCTTGGAATAGGTGAAACCATTTAGTAGAATAGTAATTGAAACCACTTAACAAAATTGAACTTCTGAAACTGTTTAAGCCTCAACTGATTTGGGATCGTTTGGTCCCAAACGGTCTTGAGACCGTTTGGACTCAAACGGTCCTGAGACCGTTTGGTCCAAACCACCTCAAAACCGAAAGGACCAAATATGGTTTCCATCAATCACATTGAATTAGGGTTTTCAATGTTGAACCCTTCAATCGATCTTGCACATGTTAGACACTAATCAATTGAGTTAATTAGATCAACCCTCAACTGATTTGATACTCAATTGACCCTCAATTGATCCTCAATTAGGGTTGGAATCAATTGAATTAGGGTTTAGAATCAATGAACCTTCAATATTCATCAATGTGTGACTAGTTACTTCATAACTATTGAACCACCATTCAAATGGGGTATGACCTGACCCCAAACGGTCTTGAGGTCGTTTGGATGACCTCCAAACGGTCTTGAGACCGTTTGCCCATCATATCACTCAAAACCAAGCAATCCAATTAGGGTTTGGTTCATTGAAGTGCTCACCAAATCAGCAATTTATTGCAGATCAACTTGATATCTTTAGACCTTCAACCACTGAACTATACCCAACCCTAGACCTCCAAATGGTCTTGGGTGACCACCAAAAGGTCTTTAGACCGTTTGGATGAGCTCCAAACGGTCTTGAGACCGTTTGGCCCATCCAACCTTTGGACTTTAGTGAAAAATCATCATGGATTGGTCTATCAAGTTGATCAACAAATCAGCACTATCTTGCAATATGATTAGTACCTTTGGACCTTCAATTGGTCAAATATACTTGAACCCAGACCTCCAAACGGTCTTGGGGTGATCCCCAAACTGTCTTGAGACCGTTTGGGTGATCCCCAAACGGTCTTGAGACCGTTTGGGCTAATCAACCCAAAATCTCAACTTAACTCATTGGAATTTCAGCACTGTTTTCAATTAGGGTTTGCCTAATTGATTGGCCTTCAACTCATGACTCGTTTGGAATTAATCCATCAAATTTGGTGAGTCATTAGATCACATCATATGGAACAGTAATCCCAAACGGTCAACGCTTGGTCAACGCACTCAAACGGTCTTGAGACCGTTTGCCCAAAATGTTCAATTAAATCAGATTGAAAATCAGCACTTAATCCAATTAGGTTTCCCTAATTGATTAGGCTTCAACTCACGATTCCTTTGGAGTTAATCCCTAAAATTGGGAGGGTTATTAATAAACATAATTATGAACAGGAATCCCAAACGGTCAACGCTTGGTCAACCATCTCAAACGGTCTTGAGACCGTTTTCTCAACCAGGTCAAGTTAATCAGGTTGAAAATCAGCACTTAATTCAGTTCGATTTTCCTAATTGATTGGCCTTCAACCTATGATTCCTTTGGAGTTAACCACTCAAATTTGGAGGGTCATTAGCCTACATAATTAGGTACGAGATTACCAAACGGTCAACGCTTGGTCAACCATATCAAATGGTCGTGAGACCGTTTTCCACCAAACGGTCTGCAAACCGTTTGGTCACCAAACGGTTTTGGTGAAACCGTTTGGTCCCAACCAATGAGATCATTTTCTCCCAAGATATTTGGTGAGGTGCTTGATTATGATGATGTCATCATCATCTTCCTTCGTGCACCCAAGAACAGCAACCGTTCTTGATGGAATTTGCAGCAAAGAAGCAAAAGTTTATCAAATTGAAGAAATCAATCAACAAAGCATAGAAGATTGATGCAATAGCAATGTTTGAGGGTTTAAGTTATAAAACCAGCCTCAAATTTGATCTCCAAGCTCCAAGATCCGTGGCTTTAATGGTGGATGGAGCTCAAGCAACTATCCAAGGTTCGTTCTTGAGCTTTTGGATGAAATGGATGGCTAGAAATGGAAATCGAGTGAAGAAAACCTAGAATCAATCATTGATTTAGGGTTTTCACCATGAATCCAAGGTAGAAGATGATCAAACCTTACCTACAGGTGGTGTTATTCCTTCTCCTGCTCTTGAGATCTCCTTAGGTCGGCCAAAGCAAAAGGAATAAGGAAAAGGCTAAGGGAAACGTTCCTTATGTGTTATTGAAATAAGGTATATATAAAGAATATGTATATGGGTCTTTGATGAAAGAGAAAATGAAATCATTTTCCTTAAATAAATTCCATACTAATTTCCCCCTAATCCTCCTCCATTACTTGATCACGAAACCACCTTCAAACTTTCGTAAAAGCTCTTCATTATCCAAGAATTAATGGAAAAGAAATTAAGCACCTTAATCCTTATTATATTAATATCCATATGTGAGTGGGTTTTCTTTTCCTTATAATAATGGTGAGTGGAATTTCACCTACTTAGGATATTTTCGTTCCTTATCTTGGCAAAGGAACGTCCATCCTTATTCAAAATCAACCCAAAACATTTTGGTTGAAAGCCCTTCAATTATTTTTATTCATTTTTTCCCTAAATCGAATTAGGGTTTCAATTAGGCATTATTCTTGATTATTTTAATGTCAAGATTCTCTCTCCTCCAAGATAATTCAAATGAGGTGCCCATCTCATTTTCTTTGCTCTACTTGATGCCAAAGATTATTAGGGACCTTATTGAAGTGGTAATTTGCATATTGAACCCTAGGTTTTGGGTAAATTGCACTTTACACCAAAACTAGGTTTTAATGTACAAACTTTGCTTTATCAGCACTTTCTTGGTATTCAGGCTATCACAAGCCATACCTCTGCATCATCTTCATTCTTATGATGCATCAACACATGAGGAACTTATTATCATACACAATTTTCAATTTAACCCCTCAACTTGGGTAATTTGCACTTTAGTCCAAAATTAACAAAACAATGTTTCAACATTATTCAAAAAGGACTGAAATTGAAATATGAGTTCCTCAAGAGCCTTAATTACATTTCAAAAGTTAACCACAAGAATCAAATCACATATTTAAGCAAAACACCTAGGGTTAGTTCATAACCCAGGTCAGGGATGTTACATAGAAGCTTGATGACAAATATGTTCATTGTATTTTTGTTGGCTATGGTGATGAGCAGTTTGGCTATAAGCTTTGGGACCCAGAAAAGAAGAAGATAATCAGATCCATAGATGTGATTTTCTTTGTGGACTATATTTTTTTCTGATACAGTGATGACAGAGTCTAAGTAGGTAAAAAATGATACTGTGATTGATGTGTCAGTTCTCTCTCCAGTCCAGCAGAATGCTGATACAAACCATGTTGAGGATGATGAGATCCCGCATGATGATATGGAAGAGGATGATCTTGGTACAAATAACGTCCATGATGAGGAGGATCTTGAGCAGGGGGAGCAACCTCAACCAGTAGATCCAGTAGGTCCATAGCTGAGGAGGTCTACTAGAGAGAAAAAGGTGTCTATAAAATATTCTGATTCAGGATGGTCATTGATCATAGAAGAGGGGGAGCCAGAAAGGTATGAGGAGGCAAAGTCTCATCAAGAAAAAGATAAGTGGCTGCATGCAATGCAAGATGAGATGAACTCATTGAAGAAAAATGATACCTATGAGTTATGCAAGCTTCCTGAAGGTAGAAAAGCCTTAAAGAATGAGTGGATCTTCAATCTAAAGAAAGATGAGAGTGATAACACTGTGTGATACAAAGCTAGACTTGTGGTGAAAGGCTTTGGGCAAAAGCAGGGCATTGACTTTGATGAGATATTCTCTCTAGTGGTAAAGATGACTTCCATTTGCACAGTTTTAGGCATGGAAGCTAGATTAGATCTTGATATTGAGCAGTTTGATGTGAAGACAACCTTCCTTCGTGGTGATCTAGAGGAAGAGATTTATATGCAGCAACCTAAAGGATTTGTAGTGAAGGCAAAGAATACATGGTTTGCAAATTGAAGAATACTCTCCATGGGATGAAACAAGCACCAAGGCAGTGGTACAAAAAGTTTGATACTTTCATGCTGAAGTAAGGTTACCACAGGACAGAGGTAGATCATTGTGTTTACTTCAGGAGATTTTCAAGTAATAGTTTCATTATTCTCTTGCTTTATGTTGATGATATGCTGATTATTGGCAAGGATGCTCAGATAATTGCCTAGTTGAAAAAGTAATTGTTTAAGTATTTTGACATGAAAGACTTGGGACTAGCCAGACAAATTCTTGGCATGGACATAAGGCATGATAGGAAAGCAAAGAAACTTTGGTTGTCATAGGAAAAATACGTTGAGTGTGTACTTGACAGGTTCAACATGAAGGGGGCAAAGCCAGTTGAGACTCCCTTAGCCAGTTACTTCAGACTAAGTAGAAAACAATATCATTCTACTGAGTAGGAAAATCAAGAGATGGTTCACATACCCTACTCTTCTGTAGTAGGAAGTCTTATGTATGCTATGGTGTGCACTAGGCTTGATATTGTGCATGAAGTTGGTGTGACTAGAAGATTTTTATCTGACCCTGGTAAGGAGCATAGGAATGCTGTTAAATGGATACTCAGATATTTGAGAGGTACTTCTAGTTCTTATTTATGCTTTGAAGGACATCACCTATTCTTACAAGTTTTACAAATGCAGGTTTTGCAGGTGATCTTGATCACAAGAAGTCTACCTCAGGTTTTTTGTTCAATTTTACAGGGGGGCTATTAGTTGGAAGTATAAATTGTAAAAGTGTGTTGCTTTATCTACTACTAAGGAAGAATATATCACAACTTGTGAAGCAGGAAAAGAAATTATTTGGCTCAAATGATTCTTACAAGAACTGGGTTTGATACATGATGAGTATGTTATCTACTGTGACAGTCAGCGTGCCATGGACTTGAGAAAGAATTCTTCTTTTCACTCTAGGACAAAGCATATTGATCTGAGATACCACTGGTTGTGTGAAGCTGTTAGTGATGACCAGTTGAAGCTGAAGAAAGTTCACACCAATGATAATATTTCTGACATGTTGATGAAGGAAGTTCCTACAAAGAAACTTGCTACTTGTAAGGAGATCGCCAGATTGAACTCCACTTGAGGAGTCATGAGGACAGTCTCTCCTTTGGGCTGGAGGGGGAGATTGTTGGGCCAATGGTCTATTTTTCTAGCCCAATTGTGGGCGGACCATTAGGGCTATACAAGTGTCGTGGTGATAGGGTTATATATAACCCATCACAATAGCAAATTAGATGAACACAACCACCACTTCTCCTTGTTACTATTGTTATCTGTTCGTGACAAAACATCAAGAGCCAAGGATGAAAGAAGAAAGACGAGAAAGGAAAGAGGGTAGCACCTCTCTAGTTCTCTTTCCCAGTCTACATTGAGTTCGCCATCACAACTTCTATTCTTGTTCCACCCATGTATTCTCTGCAAGGAGTTGTTTTTCTAGGAGAAATTTTGAGAAGGACAAGCTAAATGGGAACAACTTCTACGTCTAGTTTAGGACATTGAGAGTTGTTCTCACTCAAGAGTGAAAGCTCTATGTGTAAGAACCCATTACACTAAATGAGATTACTCAAAATAGAAAACACAATGAATCATTAATTAATCACATACCCAAAAATATGGGTAAATTAAAACTAATTTCAACGTCAACACATGCTCAAAATCATTTACATAAGATCCCAACATCTTTCTTATATCCATACTATGCCAATAATTTGATACAAATTATTCTATTGTCTTAGACACCACATATATGGACAGGAGAACAATATTCATATATGCTACACAAACAAATATTAATATGCTAACAAAAGTCTGATTCGTTTGAAACACCATATACAAACTTTTTCTCGCCCGGACCTAAAAGTACAAGGACGACTCTAGGACACACTAGACATCTAATAAACTTTATCAAAGATTCATTACTATAGCTCCTCTTTGCTGCCACATGTTTTTTTTGTCACTTCTGATTACCTAAAAAAATGTGGCGAACCAAAAGGGTGAGACCCATGTCCCAGCAAGAGATATAACCTCCAACAACGTTTATTGATTAAAACATTTTTAAGCAATTAAAAAGTTAAGAAATGTAATCAGAGATACCAAATAAGATCAGCAATATTGATGATTAACAAAATACATAAAGGAGTAGATAATAACTATCATCATTAGCTAGACTATCATCCTTTATCTTGTTGACAATATAAGCAATTCAGTAGCATATGCAGTTCTAGCATCATGAGCAAGTCTAGTAACATACCAAAGCTAACAACATGAGCATGTCAAATTGGTTGAACATATAAACATCATAAGAAGAGCTAACAACATAAGCACAACTACCTGGATAAGCATAACTAGCACTATATGCATATCTAGTTACAAAGGCATGGCAAGCATGCTAAACATAACTAACAACATGAGATAGCTAACATCATGATTATAATCAACAGTAGTAGTATAGTTATCAACATAAGCATGGCTACTATATGTATGCATCTACAATCGTAAGCATATCCACAACATAAGTATATCTACTATCTCTTAATTGCACTAAGCATCATCTTTATGTAAAGATAACAAACAAGGGTTATCATCTAATGTGAAATATTGTGTATAACCCTAAACAAATATGCTACACAACTATCTTACATCTTTTATTATGCCTTGAGGAAATTGAGGATACCACTCAAAACCCAAATGACCAATGCTAAGTCGAAATTAGTGCCATATAAGATGTAGGAAGAGCCAGACTCCTAAGATCTTCTCCTCCCCCGGTCAGTACGGGTCCTCCACAGTAACACATAAGATCAAGCTACTAACAACCTAGTCTATCCTTGGTATAGGTCACCGCACTAGTTAAAGGAGGTGGGTACGCATACCCTACCATATGAGGTACAACCGTAGTTGTCCTCCAATATCATCACATATATAATCACCGAGACACAACCGCATCCATTCTCAAACTGAGGGCTAGGTATGACCGCAATCATCCTCCCTAAATAGTTGAATTCATGATGACAAGCATCCCGCATACTCATCAATATGTGCTCTGAGTTTCCCTTAGGAATACTCATTTAACCATCTGGCAAGTTCTAACACTCAGATGGATCTATGGCACAAGGCACTACATGATTAGAGTTTTACTTGATTAGTTAGGCCAATTGGGTGAATTAAGGCTGCATCAGACAAGTGGACATACAAACCCTAATTCACTTCTAACAAGCATATAAATATCACAACTTCAAAAGATATAAAATGCGTGAAATATAATTTCTCATCTCATCATCACATGGTACTATTCACTTGCCATTCATGAGACCACACTAGTCATCATACTACCACAAGATATAAATTCTTTCAACTATGTCATAAGGTATCAACCCTTATCAACATAAGAGGATTACACCTCATTTAGGGCTCAACCATGACCAAAGGTCATTGAGACCATCATACTATTCCCTACAAGATCATCATTATCTTTCCATGCCTTATAACAAGGCTCAACAACATCACTTACATATAATACACTAGATCAACACAATATTACATTAATGAGCTAGGACATATTCATAAACAATCATAGCAGAGTTATATTAACATTAATAACATTCCTTTATTAAATCAACATGCAAGGAATCTTGATATGATTAACTCTCATCATATTCATTATGCACATGTTTAGCATAAGAAAGTATCAACCATGTGGCTATGATAACCACTGATTAACATATCAAGGTTATGATCATAGTAAGGAGGTTATTCCACCATCATCCCATCATATAAGAATGTTAAACATGAATACTCATCTTTATCTATTTGCATTAGAGTTAGGTTCACAAGATAAATTATATTAATGTTACTAATCAACACTTATACCCAAACCCTAACTCACGTCATCCCCATTGGATCATGGATGCATAAGGTGAAGCATCACCATCACATTCCATACTATTCTCAAGTATGAGCCCACACATAAATCAAGGTGTAACCATCAGGTTATATCATACTAGGGCTTCAACAATAATAAGAGAGTACGCCATGATTGTATTAATTATTCAAGGACTATTCTTACCCAATTACCATCATTTAGTTATATGAAAGCTAGGTATAGCAATCTATACCTCATTAGGGTTACATATCAACATAACATGATTATCATCCCTTCTATTCATATGAGTGAATGGTTAAGACTATCTTATTAAGGGTAACCCTCCATTTGTTTCATCGTCATTCAACCCATATCACCATACCACAATGTCACCCAGAACCATTAGCTGTTTAAAAGGTAAGACCGTTGATTGTTTACATAAGTAAAAACCTTGGATAAACCACCTATGAAGTCCTTGATTTTTTCTCTAGAAAGAGTCACCATATAACCCTAGACATCCCTTGATTAACAACACAAAAAGTTTCATTGAGAGTAGGGTAAAACCCACAATTGATTGTTCATTTAAAACAAGCCATCCATTGTCAACAATTAAGCTCCTTAAGTTGATCATATAAAGGAAACCATCTAAATCACATTATTAGGACCAACATATTACATTATCCATTATTACAATTTATTGAGGAATAAATAGTAGATCTTGACCATTGGGTCAAGTTCATATATTAAAACCATCAATTACAATATAGGTCTAACATTTGCATCAAATGACCCAAGAAACCATTGGTCTAAGGCGTAATTGATGATACAACTACAATGATTGACTCAACATAGGTTTTAGAGACATAATACACCATCATTAGTGACTATTAAATCACCATAGGTTGTTATATCAACACTATATTCATTAATCAACATCAAATATTAAGCTAATGTCGTCATTGATTGATAACATCAGTAGGGTACTTAATGGTTGATCATTAAACTTCTAATTGGTCCAAAACCTGACCTAAGGGGATGACCATAGGTTGTCACCATCATTTCAAACCCTTCATCATGACCATCAGTTGTTATGAAGACAACACCATAGGGTTGTTGCAATGGTACCATCATCGGGTCATGGTTTATAGAAGAAATCAGATTTAAACCCTAAAATTGACCATTGTTTGATAGGTGCTTAGCACCATAGGTTGTCAAAAAAACTTGATACAAGTCATATTATACCTTAGGAATAACATAAACATGATGACATGTTCATCTAGAACTGAAATCAGAATAGGGAACATTATAAAAATCAAAATCCAACTCAAGCATAGCTTTTTAGTGCATAAATCATCATTTTCAAGCAAGAACATGAGCTAGTAAGCTTATGGTAAGAAATAAACGTGGAGCAAGTTATAAAACTTGCCTCTAATGAGAAGATGAAACCCCAAACAGAAGAAATCTCGAGCAGGTAGGGTAGAAAATCCAAGAATAAGCTATGAATTCGTCCATCTAGCACATTTCTTCATCAAATGAGCAAACCCTAAACATAAGGAGCAAGAGAGGTAGGGTTTTAGAGATTTAGAGCAAATTCTACCATGAAACAACAAGGTTCCGACCTGTAGGAAGGTCTAAGGAAGGAGAAGATCAAGAAAAATGAAGAAGGAAGGAATAAAACAACTTGCCTTGGTCAAATTCCCTAGAAGATGACCTTGGAAATCCTAGGTAGGGCTAGATGGAGCCTTAGGAGACCTTCTTCTCCAAAAAGGGGTTGGCTTCTACCATAGAGTAGTTGGTTCTGCAGAAAAACAGATTGAATTAATCGCTACAGGTTATAGGAAAGAGAAAGCAAGCATAGTTTCATATTTGGGCAAGGAAGAGGCAAATATAGCCCATGGATAAGGACAGAAGCAAACATGAGGTGTAAAAGTAGCTTCCCCATGTGTTTATGGTCTTAAACTATTGAGAATATATAAGTACACACACAAGAAGCTCCCCCACTGTCCCTATTAACATTTTTAGATTTCCTTTGTCGAAATTCCCAGCCAATCACATAATTCATTATTTGATAGCTACTAAAAGTAGCTCATCCGTGAAGGGGTAAACCCTAAAATACCCTTGATGAAAACACCTTCAAGCCATGGCTCAACTAGGAGCCCCATGGCTTAAAAATCCTAATAATGATAATATAAAATATAAGGAACATAGTTTATGTGACAAATTGCAAAGAAAACCCCTCAATTGGGTAAATTGTAGAAAAGTCTAAAATGTACAAAAAATTGCATAACTTGCTCAAACAATGTCCAAATTGGACCAAATTTGAAACTTAAGCTTGTCTTATGATTTCAAAACATATAAAAAGATTATATTAGGGTTCTAAGTATTCAATTATGGTAATTAATCTCATTCAACTCATTAAGAAAGTTCAGGGGCCTTACAACTATAAACCCCTAATAGGGATTTCGCCCCCGAAATCCAAGGTAAACAAACATGGTTACTTCATTTGAACCTCATCCTATTACCTTCACATGGTTACTTGCATATCATGGTGATGTAATATCATTCATACATATATCCTCTTGGGTCAGCACAAAAATCCTCACCTAAGAAGACATTCTCATTATTGAATGTAGAAACTTGTTGTGTCATCTGTACAACTCTAGTAGTAATGTTCAACTTTAAATTCTAGCTATCATCCTAAAATTATATCTATTGTATCAACACATTACTCAAAAGTCATACTTTCTAGCTTTTTACCAATCATGGCATGTATCCCACACCATTCCTTGAAGCATAAAAAAAGGCATTGTATCCTTCTTTTTTTTATATACTGACACTAGAACTCTTGTTAGTTCTTTTTTCAGCATCAAAAGAAATCCTGACGCTGGCAGCTGTCATTCCATACAAGGAAACATCATTCCTAGTCAACCTTGTTTGGGGTGAAACAACAACACTATCTTCGCCTTACTAGGATTTACACAACCTACTTAGTAGACATATCATGATCCCATAAAGAAATTTAATCAACCCCATGTCACTCTTGTTCAACTTGTTCTCATAGCTATTGCTGCTTTGGAAACCCTAAGGTTTTTCAAGAAATATTGATCATATTTTTTACCATATTTGAAATACTTCAACATGTCATCATTCAAAGCTTGCTACAACTTGTAAGACATTACTTGAACACTCTGTTCCTCCTATTCATAAATTCTATTGGTACATTGGTTAGTCTAAAGGACATAACTCTAAACTCATCATGGTCATGTGAATTATGTCATCCAATCTAACTCTTATGCATTGATATTTGATCATAGGTTTATCTTAAAGGAACACAATATCACATATCTATTAACCAACAAACCATCTATCCTTGATAGTGGTCTTGCCCAACTATCACTGAACCATACACAACATTATAGAATCATTTTTGTTTTTCCTTCCAAACAACATTTAGAGGGTCATCATCATCTCTCTCTCCCTCTCTCTCTACAGAAGAGGAATGCTTCGAATGTTAATTCAATAAACATCTCCAACCTTTACATATTTCTCATATTATTAATACATCTTGGATAGTAGGATTCATTACCTTGGTATCCACCTCATGTGCTATAAGAAACTCACATCCTTATATCATCTACTTTTACCAACATAACAAATATCAAGACATATAATAGGAGTCTTCCTAATTATTGGAAAGCTCAAAAGTAAAATCATCACAAACTTTATGATCTTAGAACCATAGTCCAAACAACCTAATGCTATAATAAGCTATCCACCCTCATGTTTACAATGAATCCACACATAACAAGTGGTAATGATCCACTTGAAAGTTGTTCCCTAGAAAGGAAAGACACAAAGGGAACCATACTTTCCACATCATAGCAACATCATTCAACGGTCACTAGTAAAAAGGTAACCAATTCTATTTTCATTATGCAAGTTACAACTTCTTATGTATCATTTTACCTTTTTCATTTCGGGTTCCTTGCCATTAGCATAGGAATCATCATGATTAACATATCTCATTACTCCTTCCTTTATGACTATTTATCCCACTTGGGTATGTTCTCTTATTTTATTATGTTTTTCAACCACTTATCAACAGGTAAATCATCATATTCCACATTTTCTTCATTAAACATGGTTCATCTGTCTTAATTTCTTTCAAACTCCATGCTTATTTTACAATAACACTCTCTGACACACATAGGTTGGTCTGAGATTAACTCAGGTTCCACCTTATTCCTTTGTCATTGTTCTCATTCATCTTCTCATTATATACTTATCATTGGAGTTCTCTCCATCTTATGTGGATTTCATACCTTGAATCACTTTATAAGCATAGACTTATCTGCCTTTTACTTTATTTTCTTCTTGAATAACATCTTCAAGAAATCCTCTTTTCGTTATTTGTATTCAGATTTAGATTTCATGGTGTTGTATCTTTCTCTTATAGTTACCAAACATTCAAGTTTTGATAGATTATGATGCAATTCCCATCTTCTTTAAGATTGGATTGAGATATTCACACCATGATTTATTATCCGTTATGCTCTTTATATTGTCTCAAAATGACTACATGATCAGAGTAATTAGAAACATAACAATCTAAAGTTCCATACTTACCTTTTCTTCAATAATTGAATACCTGGCCAGGGCACCCAAATACTGAGATTAGGTAGTATGCACCATATTTTTATGTCATATTCTTAACTTAGACATCATCCTAGTCCTAAGTCCTAGTGTCCCTGTAGACTCAGTGAACCTAAAGCTCTGATACCAACTTGTAAGAACCCGTTACACTAAACGAGATTACTCAAAATATAAAACATAATCAATTACTAATTAATCACATACCCAAAAATATGGGTAAATTAAAACCGATTTTAACGTCAACACCCCCTCAGAATCATTTGCATAAGAGCCCAAGATCTTTCTTATATCCATACTATGCCAAGAATTTGATACAAATTGTTCTATCATCTTAGCCACCACAAATATACACAGGAGAATAATATTCATATATGCCACACAAACAAGTATTAATATACTAACAATAGTCTGATTCGTTTGAAACACCATATACAAACTTTTTCTCGCCCGGACCTGAGAGTACAAGGACGACTCTAGGGCACACTACACATCTAATCAACTTTATCAAAGATTCATTACTATATCACCTATTTGCTTTCACATGTTTGTTTTTGTCACTTCCGATTACCTAAACAAAATGTGGCGAACCACAAGGGTACGACCCATGTCCCAGTAAGAGATATAACCTCCAACAATGTTTATTGATTACAACATTTTAAAGCAATTAAATAGTTAAGCGGTTTAATCAGAGATAACAGATAAGATCAGTAATATTGATGATTAATAAAATACATAAAGGACTAGATATTAACTATCATCATTAGCCAGACTATCATCTTTTATCTTATTGACAATATAAGCAATTTAGTAGCATATGCAGTTCTAGAATCATGAGAAAGTCTAGTAACATAGCATAGCTAACAACATGAGCATGTCCAATTGGTTGAACATATCAACATCATAAGAAGATCTAACAAGATACACACAACTACCTGGATAAGCATAATTAGCATTATATGCATCTCTTGTTACAAAGACATGGCTAGCATGCTAAACATAACTAACAACATGAGATAGCTAACATCATGATTATATCAGCAGTAGTAGTATAGTTATCAACATAAGCATGGCTATTGTATGTATGCATCTACAATCTTAAGCATATCCACAACATAAGTATATCTATTATCTCTTAATTGCACTAAGCATCATCTTTATGTAATGATAACAAACAAGGGTTATCATCCAATGTGAAACTCTGTGTATAACCCTAAACAAATATGCTACACAGCTATTTGACATATTTTATTATGCCCTAAGGAAATTGAGGATACCACTCAAAATCCAACTGACCACTGCTAAGTCAAAATCAGTGCCATACAAGATCTAGGAAGAGTCAGACTCCTAAGATCTTCTCCTCCCCTAGTCAGTACGGGTCCACCACAGTGACACATAAGGTCAAGCTACTAACATCCTAGTCCGTCCTTAGTACAGGTCACCGTACTAGTGAAAGGAGGTGGGTACACATACCCTACCATCTGAGGTACAACCACATTTGTCCTCTAATATCATCACATATATATATAATCACTGAGACACGACCATAGCCATTCTCAAACTGAGGGCTAGGTATGACCGCAGTCATCCTCCCTAAACACTTGAATTCATGATGACAAGCACCCCACATACTCATCAGTAAGTGCTCTGAGTTTCCCTTAGGAATACTCGTTTCACCATCTGGCAATTTCTGACACTCAGATGGATCTATTGCACAGAGCACTACATGATTAGAGTTTCACTTGATTAGTTATGCAAATTGGGTGAATTAAGGCTGCATCAAACAAGTGGACATACAAACCCTAATTCACTTCTAACAAGCATATAAATATCACAACTTCAAAAGATATAAAATGTGTGAAACATAATATCTCATCTCATCATCACATGGTACTATTCACTTTCCATTCATGAGACCACACTAGTCATCATACTACCACAAGATATAAATCCTTTCCACTATGTCACAGGGTATCAACCCTTATCAACACAAGAGGATTACACCTCATTTAGGGCTCAACCATGCCCAAAGGTCATTAAGACCATCATACTATTCCCTGTAAGATCATCATTATCTTTCCATACCTTATAACAAGGCTCAATAAGATCACTTACATATAATACACCAGATCAACACAATATTGCATTAATGAGCTAGGAGATATTCATAAACAATCATAGCAGAGTTATATTAACATTAAGAACATTCCTTTATTACATCAACATGTAAGGAATCTAGATATGATTAACTCTCATCATATTCCTTATGCACATGTTTAGCATAAGAAAGTATCAACCATGTGGCTATGATAACCACCAATTAACATATCAAGGTTATGATCATATTAAGGAGGTTATTCCACCATCATTCCATCATATAAGAATGTTAAACACAAATACTCATGTTTATCTATTTGCATTAGAGTTAGGTTCACAAGATAATTTATATTAATGTTACTAATCAACACTTACACCCAAACCCTAAGTCACGGCATCCCGATTGGATCATGGATGCATAAGGTGAAGTGTCACCATCACATTCCATACTATTCTCAGGTATGAGCCCACACATAAATCAAGGTGTAACCATGAGGTTATAGAATACTAGGGCTTCAACAACAATAAGAGAGTACTCCATGATTGTATTAATCATTCAAGGACTATTCTTACCCAATTACCATCATTCAATTATATTAAAGCTAGGTATAGCAAGCTATACCTCATTAGGGTTACATATCAACACAATATGATTATCATCCCTTCTATTCATATGAGTGAATGGGTAAGACTACCATATTAAGGGTAACCCTCCATTTGTTCCATCATCATTCAACCCATATCACCATACCACAATGTCACCCATAACCATTAGATGTTTAAAAGGTAAGACCATTGATTGTTTACATAAGTAAACACCTTGGATAAACCACCTATGAAGTTCTTGATTTGTGATCTAGAAAGAGTCACCATCTAACCCTAGACATCCCTTGATTAACAACACAAAAAGTTCCATTGAGAGTAGGGTAAAACCCACAATTGACTGTTCATTTAAAAACAAGCCATCCATTGTCAATAATTAAGCTCCTTAAGTTGATCATATAAAGGAAACCATCTAAATCACATTATTAGGATCAATATATTACATTATCCATTATTCCACTTTATTGGAGATATAATTAAGTTATGTTGGAGTTGTAGAAAGGAAGTGTTGATCAAGATTTAACAAGAAGAAATATAGTTAAGTCTATAGTGTCCATGTACTCTCACTTCCTGAGTGATGTGTGGGTAGTTGATGAACTACATGATAGGTTGTTTTATGTGATGTTTTATTATGATTATGAGTTGTAAGTTGATCTAGTGTAGGCTGATATATCTCATTTTATAATTTTACTTTGAAAGTTTTAATAAAGGAATTTTGGTTTTTGCACTTATCATGTCCACTTTTGAAAAGGTTGTAATGTGATGAAATACATTTTACATAAGACGTCATGTGAAGTTTTGTGACGAATGTTTGTAATCGAATCTTTATGTGGATCACCTTCTTTAGAATTTTTCATCTCATTTTTTTATAGATAGTAGACTTAAGTTGGGTTTTGGCTAAGGATGTGTCCTAATGGTCAATTGAGGATTGATCATTTGTATGAGTCCTTACAGTGCTAAGACTTGACTTTTTTCACCTCCTTCGGTGTCAAGTCTTTTTTTATTTTTATTTTTTTAGGGATAGGGTAGTTCTTTGCACTTTCTGATTCCACATTCTATATGATTTTTGTACTATAGACCCAATCAACAATTATATGACAAAAAATCGACGTAATATTTTGTACATGAATCCTTCATGCACGTGAATTATATTTTGCTTTCTATCCATTACATCTACTATTCTACCATACTAAACGGTAGCACTCGTCTACGCCCTTTGTACATGCGTTTATTAGTAGGAGGACTCTTCAAACTGGAATAGCTACAACAAAATCTCATCATTTTCCGTATCTCGTTAGTGGATAGACTCTTCAAAGATAGGTTTTTAAATCCCAAAACGCGTTAGAACCTTTTCCCGTTATCCCGCATCACGTTATCCCCACAACTTCTTCAAGTTGCGTGCCCTTTGTTCCTTTCCGTCTTCATTATTCATCTTTTTTATTGAGAGCTTCGGCACACCTCTCTAATGGTCTCGGCTATGCCTCAAGGCGTGCAGGGATAGGGATCCAGATACATGGGTTTCAATTTACAAGTGTGGTGAGCATGACAAGCGCGACCAGACAAGGGCCTATGCGTACGGTATCATTTTACAAGAACATGTTTTCCTGAATCACGACTTCTCTTCTTGGGGTGGACACGGATTGTAACGTACATGAAGGAAGAAATCACCATTGACATTTGGTATGGAATTCATGTATGCTGCATTTTGTTAGGGTGGATAAGAAATAGAGTTAGATGAGAGAATTTTCTTCGACCATCATTGCTCTATGATAAAAGGGTTTTCTAGTTGGTCTGCCGGTAGTTTCTTTGTTGCATATGACTAATGATTGACTAATGATTGATTGATGGCATTGAAGTATGTTTCATAAGCAATAGTGCAAATTTGTAGAGGACTAGAAATTCGAGTGATATCCTCTTTTTGATGGTGGTAGAACTGCAACTTTTGTATACCTAATTACAGTGTTGGGACGATGGCAAGAAATTGTGATGCATGCAACATTTGTCAATTCTCATGGTGAATGTTGGTCTCTGTTCTCTCAAGACCCCCATAGTCCTGTAAAGCCAATGAATGTTTCCCAACACTACTACAGAAATAGCGTTCAACGTCGCTTTTAGAGGCGTCGTTTTTTTTAACATTAAACGTCGGTTAATAAGGACATCCGACATCTATATTTGAAGACCAGCTAGACACGAGTATCACTTTTCATTCAATGTCGGTTGACGCCTAAAGTAGCCCGCGAAATCCAATTTTTTCAAGAAAAAAAAAATTACGCCAAAGTATCAGATACAACGTCGATATTTTACCTAATAACCGACGCTGAATGAAGATAAAATTTGCGCCAAAAGTTTCAATATGGGCGTCGATTTTCTTAGAATAACCGACTTGATAAGGGTGCGCGCGCCGTCCCTGCCAAAAAAATTAGGGTAAATGAATGTCCAATTGACGTCGGTTGTCTTTGGATAACTGACGCTTAATAATAAAGGTTTCGGTTGTTATGGATAACCGACACCTTTTAGTAACTTAATAGCCCCCATGCACAACTGACTCTTCCTCTTTCTTCTGTTTCATCGATCGATTTTTCTCCGGTTCCCGACCCCTGCTGCGTTGCCGCTGCCTGCTGCTGCTGTTGTTGCTGCGTCACCTGCCGCCTGCCTCCGCGCCGCCGCCTGCTGGTGCTGCAGCTGCTCGCCACCGCCACCGCCTGCCTCTCCTTCTCTACTCGTTGTCGGCGCCTCTGCTGCTACTGCTCTCCTCGCCGACGCCGCTGCTGCTGCTCCCCTCGCCGGCGGTCTCCTACTCCTCCTGGTCCTCCTGCTCCTCTTGCCGTCGGTTTCCCTGCTCTCCTCGCCGATTGCCCGAAGGTACCTACTCCCGCTCTTCTTCCTCCGCCCTCAAGTAGGTACCCTGCTCCGCGTGGGATTTCACCTCTTCTTCTTCCTCCTGCTCCCTCTCAGATGGTTGTTGGATTAAAACAAGGCCACGACCGTGGCTGTGTTGGCCTACCACGGCTGTGCTGGCCAGCACGGCCGTGGTAGGCCAACATAGCCACGACTGTGGCCAGCCCACATGGTCGTGGCCTTGCTTTAATCCAACAGTCATCTGAGAGGGAGCAGGAAGAAGAAGAACTTATATTTACAATTGAATACTAATACTTGACCTAATTCTGTAAATTTTGATGCATGTTGAATTAAGATATTAAAACCCCAATACACATTTCATCATAATCTTGAATTAACTATATTGCTGAAATCTTGTGATCAATCTATGAAAGATATTCAAACCCTAATGTTAAATCTCTGATTTTGTAGTGATGTGTCACCCTAACATCTACATGAATCCCTATTGTATGATGTAGATTGATGATAATGAATGAGCTAGTTTGAAATTTTGAAATCAATTATGAATCTCTCCATCCCTAGGTCATACTAATTTATGTGTAATCTTTATCTTGATGATGAACATGCATGGACACTCAAAATGTTGAAATCAATGTTATAGAATGACAACACATGTATTTGTTGCCCTAGAAATCCGTCCAAGATTTACTCATTGGGAGTAAGTCTTGGATAGTCCCCAGTTTGGGACTGTTCTTGAACTCCTAATCTCACTTAGGATGTAAGTGTATAATGTGTATTGGGTTTTCAAGAAAATTTCGGCAGCATTTCCCCATTTCTTCTCTAAGTACATATGTACTTGGAGAACAGTAGGGAAATGCTGCCGAAATTTTCTTGAAAATCCAATACACATTATACACTTACTAGTGAGATTAGGTGTTCAAGAATGGGATAGGTGGTACACATTTATTATATATGAGAATGACAACACATGTATTTGTTGGCCTAGAAACCCATCCAAGATTTACTCATTAGGAGTAAATCTTGGATAGTCCCCGGTTTGGGACTGTTCTTGAATACCTAATCTCACTTAGGATGTAAGTGTATAATGTGTATTGGGTTTTCAAGAAAATTTTGGCAGCATTTCCTTGTTTGTTCTCTAAGTACATATGTACTTGGCGAACAATGGGGAAATGCTGCTGAAATTTTCTTGAAAACCCAATACACATTATAAACTTACTAGTGAGATTAGGTGTTCAAGAATGGGATAGGTGGTACACATTTATTATATATAAGAATGATAGCACATGTATTTGTTGGCCTAAAGTTTTAACCATGCAAAAACAGTAATCTATTAACCCTAGACCCTAATTTTGTTATAATATATACTTGTTTTCTCTTTGATCATAGAATGGATAGATCATGGATGTCCATTCGCAATCACTGTACCCCAGAGTTTATATCTGGTCTTGACCATTTTATTAGATTTGTCGAGGAACATAGGAAACAACCTGGAGATAGGTTCTACTGTCCATGTAGGCATTGTGGTAACAACTTGAAAGTCAACACTGGTGACGAAATCAAAAGTCATGTCATGTGCAACATGATTATACAAGACTATACAGAATGGCACTGGCATGGAGAGATTTCAAACCCGAAACTAATGGATGTTGATAGCAGTGCTTGTGTAGAAGAAGAAATTGCCTCCGATGACGTAGATGTGAATGAACCAGTTCCAGTAGACATCGTTGATGCGATGCTGCATAGTTGTGGGGTAGAGCACACCGATCCACTTCCCATTTTTAGAAACATTGTGCATCATGCTGAGATATCGTTATACACAGGTTGTACTAAGTTTACGAAGCTTAGCGCTGTGTTGAGATTGTATAAGCTGAAAGCTAACAATAGATGGAGCGACAAAAGCTTCATGTCATTGTTGTCATTGTTGAAAGAAATGCTTCCTGAAGGAAACGAGCTGCCAATCTCAACATACCAGGTAAAGAAATTGTTGTGCCCAATGGGAATGAATGCCAAGAAGATACACGCATGCCCAAATGATTATGTATTATTTCAAAAGGACTATTTGGATTTGAAAGATTGTCCAAAATGTGGTGCATCACAGTATAAATTGACAACTTCAGGGGAGTCCAAAACTGGTTCTCCTGCCAAGGTGATATGGTATCTACCTATAATATCACGGTTTCAACACTTGTTTTCCAATCCGATAGATGCAAAGAATTTGAGGTGGCATGAAGATGTTAAGAAAAATAATGATGAGATCCTACGACATGCGTCTGATTCCCCACAGTGGAAGAAGATTGATCTATTGTACCCTGAATTTGGTGAAGAAGTCAGGAATCTAAGACTTGGGCTTTGTATATATGGGATGAATCTGTACGGGACATTGAGCATCCAACATAGCACTTGGACTGTCATGCTTATTATATACAATCTTCCTCCCTGGCTGTGTATGAAAAATAAGTACGTAATGCTGTCGTTGTTGATATCGGGCCCTAAACAACCTGGAAATGATATCAATGTTTATATTGAACCTCTGATTGATGACTTAAAGAAACTCTGGGGTTAAGGTGTGATGACCTATGATGCTTCACCAAGAGAGACATTTTGTTTGCTTGCTATGTTGTTTTGCACTATTAATGACTTTCCAGCATATGGGAATTTGTCTGGATATAGTGTCAAAGGAGCTAAAGCGTGTCCTATATGTGAAGAGAACATTGATTCAACAAGACTAAAACATGGCGGTAAGACTGTATATCTCGGTCATCGAAGGTTTCTTACAAAATTCCATCCGTATTGTAGGAAGCGCAAAGCATTCAATGGATTGAATGAGGAATGGAGTGCACCTAAACCTATACCAGGGGATGTTGTTTATGAAAGAGTAAAAGACTTTGTCAATGAATTTGGAAAGAGATCATAATGTACTATGGCCACACGGAGTGACAAATCTTTATTCAAGAAGAAGTCAAGATTTTGGGATATTCCTTATTGGAGTTATCTGACAGTCAGGCATTGTATCGATGTCATGCACGTTGCGAAAAATGTTTGTGATAGTGTTATTGGTACTTTGTTGAATATACTAGGTAAGACTAAAGATGGGATAAAATCCAGACTGGACCTACGTGAAATGGGAATAAGGTCAGAATTAACAGATTTACATGAAATGGGAAATCGGAGAACATACTTACCTCTGACTTGTTACACATTGTCTAGAAAGGAGAAGAAAGCTTTTTGTGAATGTTTGGTAAATGTTAAGGTGCCACAGGGTTACTCATCCCACATCCATAGATTGATATCAATGAAAGATCTGAAGTTGATAGGTCTTAAATCTCATGATTGTCACACTCTAATGCAACAAATATTGCCTGTGGTAATTCGATCTATATTGTCGAAGCATGTAAGATTTGCAATCACCAGACTTTGTTTCTTTTTCAACAGTTTGTGCAACAAAGTTATTGACCCTGATACTCTTGATGATTTGCAAAGAGATGTGGTTGTTACCCAATGTCAGCTTGAGATGTATTTTCCTCCATCGTTCTTTGATATCATGGTACATCTTGTTGTCCACTTGACTAGGGAAGTGAAAATGTTGGGACCAATTTTCTTGCATTGGATGTATCCCTTTGAACGATACATGAGCATTTTTAAAAGTGATGTTCGAAACCGTTATCGTCCTGAAGGGAGTATTATTGAGGATTATGTAGTGAGAGAGGTTCTGGATTTTCGCAATGACTTTCTCAGTGGTAATGACACTCCTGGTAATGACAAGAATATTGAGGAGCAATTTGGCAAAAGAATTTTGGGATCACGGGTGAAAGTAATCAGCCGTGAGCAGTTGGAACAATGTCACTTGTATATTTTACACAACATGGATGAAGTGAGTGTTTATATCGAGGAACATACCAATTTTATCAAGAGACAATATCCTCGAGCCAATACAATGTGGCTTGCTAGAGAGCATAACAAGACATTTATTAAGTGGTTTGAAGATAAAGTGTTACATCAACTATCTCAAACACCAGATGATATTACTGAAACTATCAAATGCCTCGCCTTTAAACCAAAATTGAATGTTATGTCTTATGAAGGGTATGCCATTAATGGATTCAAATATTACACAAAGCGCCAAGATGATAAGAGTGTCGTCCAAAATAGTGGGGTCACCCTTCAAGCGTCGACTATGTTTTTTGCAAGTGCAAAGGATAAGAGTCCACATGAAGCTAAAATGTCATATTATGGTGTCATTGAAGACATATGGGAGTTTGATTACATAGATTTCAAAATTCCGCTCTTCAAATGTAATTGGGTTGATAACACCAAAGGAGTTATAGTGGATGAATTAGGTTTCACTTTAGTGAACTTTGAAAAGATTGGCGAGAAGGGTGAACCATTGATATTAGCATCACAGGCGAAAAAGGTATTTTATATCGATGATCTTGTAAATGATAAATGGTCGGTGGTTCTTCATGGTAAAAGATAGTTCATTGAAGATCCTATAGATGAAGAAGAGTATCACTCTTGGAAATGAGAAAGAAGGTCCAAGCATATCGAGAGAAATCATCGATAATAACAAGACAATACTTGGAACCACAAAACGATTGAGTTCTCATTAGTTCAAATAGATCAATATGGAGAAGTTCAATAGCTCTCTTGGCACTAAGGACTCCTTTGGATTTGAAGGAGGGCTTGATTTTCTTTCCTTGGGTACAGGGTTGGCATTCCTCATCCTTTTCAAAATCCAATTTGGGAAGTCCCTTGACCAAGTTCTTTTTGTTCAACTTCTTCAATCAATGCATATTTACATGACCAAGATGATGATGCCAAAGAGAAATATCATTTGAATAACAACTAGGCATTTACCAACAATAGGCTAAATATAGTCAAGCACAAGTACATAAAGATTACCATCTCTAGGCCCCTCATATAGGTAATGATAAGTTGAGTGATAAGGCATATGAGGCAATAAACACTCGTTTTAACGAGGGTTTAGCCTCATGTGCGTGTATGCGCATTATGCTCAAGAAGAGTTGGGGTTGCTCCCAACGAATTCTGTGGGAATCTCAAAGCAAGCACTCAAAAGAAGTAAATAGCACAAGGTAACCATTATCACATAATTGACTTACACTTATTAAATTGTGATGTAGGCCATTCACAAAAAGGACATTCTTGATACACAAGGATTCACCTACATCACCCTCACATGTTACCTTACCTTTCTTGTTGTCCCCAAAAGTAAGCAAACCTCCTTTCTTATTCGTGAAATATTTGAAATGGCTTATATCACATGTCATGTATTTAGTAAAGACACTATCAAAAATCCATCATTCTTTTTCCTGCAAGAAAGGAGAGTGTCAGTTCCCAACTCAAACTTTGGAATCTGGAGTTAGCTTGGGGACCCATTTCATCTATGGGTTGGTCCCGTTAGGCTTGTAAGGACAATAAGTAGAATAATGATCATCACTTTTGCAATGAGAGCAAATCATAGGGTTCTTGGTTCCAGAAGACCCTCAAATGAAAACGGAGGTTTCCTTACTCTTTTTCTTATCTTTGGCCTTGTTTTTTTCCCTTTGGTTCTCCCCCTACAAATCTTAAACCACTAGTACCACTTTATTTGTTAGAACGGTCAAGGATTTCATTTAGGGAGTTTTTCCTTTGAGGAATTTCTACAGAGAGGCTATATGTCCATGATTGTCATCAATGAGAGATATAACTATAGAAGACAAACTAGAAAGATCATCTCTATCAGGAACAAGTTTGTCCTCTAAATAGAGGGCTTTAGTCAAACAAGAATCTTTTTGAAGAGAAATAGAAGAAACATCATTACTAGGAAAAATAGGTCTAGAAGATAAATCATTAAATTGACCAAGCAACCTAGAATTTTCATATTAAAGAAATTTAATTTCTTTGAGATAAACATCCCTCTCATCTCTACGAGCATCAATAATAAGATTGAATTCAAAAATTTTAGTTTTAAGTATTTCAAGATCATTTAGGCACTTTTGGTTATCTTCCTTAAGATATTCAATGTTCTTAAGATGGACACCATTCTCTACCTCAACCCCACTGTATTGTAGCTCAAGATAAAGAAATTGGCCTTATAAGTTATCAATTCTCTCAAGATGAATTTTCTCATTTTTCTCAAGAATCTCAAGTTTAGCATACAAGTCATCAATGATTTTTCCTAACCTCTTCTTCTTAGATTTACATTTAGAATAAGAAGAATGAGTAGAAACAAGCATAGCAATAAGTGTTTCTTTAGCTAACTCATGCAAACTTACCTAACTTACCTCACCAATATCTTCACTTGTAGAGGCCATGAGTGCAAGGTGGCAGTCTCCATCTTCATTGGAGATTGAGCCACTAGAGGATGATGCTCCCCAAGCTACATGAGCTGCATCTTTGTGTCTCCTCTCCTTCTTGTCCTTCCTCTTATACTTGTTATCTCTCTTGTACTCTTCTTCCTTCTTGGAGATGCTCTTGTGGTGTGACTTTCTTTCCTTAAGACATTCACTCTTGTAGTGTCCTTTCTGACCACACTAGTAGCATCTTAGAGTAGAAGAATAAGACTATTTTCCTTTGAGGTGCTTTCCCTTGGAGTAGTTGGCTTCATGCAGACTAGGGCCATCATATTAACTAGAAGAGGAGGGAGAGGTCCAGTAAGCATGTTGTTGTTGAAGTATGACAACCTCTACTTGAGCTTTGAAAGCACTACCTTTGATCTTTCTTGATTCCTTCTCTTCTTGGTTGGCTTCCTCTTCTTCCTTTTCAAGCCTTGGCTCATGAGCTTGTAAATTCCCAATAAGCTCATCGGTTGCAATGTCACCAAATTCTCACTTCTTCAATGGAGGTCACCTTTGACTCCCATATCTTTGGTAGAGATCTCAAGATCTTTGAGTTGACTGCTCCTCTATCCAAAGTGTGTCCCAAAGCAGTTAGGCCGTTGATAATGATGTTGAGCCTAGAGTAAATCTTGGGAACTCCTTCTTTCTTCCTCATCTTGAAGTTCTACAGGAGGTTGTTCAACATGTCAATCTTTGCCTCCTTCACTTGCTTTATACCTTCATAAGTGATGCACAACTTATCCCATATCTCATAGGTTCTATCCCATGAGGAGATGTAGTTCAACACGGTTGGAGTGAGGGATATGTAGAGGATGTTAATTGCTTTGGCATTGAGTTGGACATTCTTTAGGGCAGCTTCATCCCATTTAACATAGCTCTGGTTGGCTCCTTATAGGGTGTGATCGTCACCTTGCACATATCAAAGTTCATCCCTTGAATGTACAACTGTGTATGCCTCTTCTAATAGAGTAAGTTGGTGTCATCGAAGACTGAGGGCACATGGAGAATCCTCCTTCTAGGTTGAGTGAACCGAGTAGGTTCTCATCCATCTTCTAATCTCGTGGGAGATGTCACTACTACAGAAAAGGCCTTTGGTGTTATTAATTTAGCGCCTTTAGAGTCTGTTTCCAAGCGACACCCAAGTTGGCGCCACTAAAAGTTGACACCTTCAGTGTCGGTTTCTAACCGACGCCATAACCCTTCCTGCCACTAAAAACGTGCCAGCAAGGGAACTATAGGCGTAGGTTATTAAAGAAAACTAAAACTATACATTAGTTAAAGACGTCGATTATTAAACAAAAACCGACACCCATTACCCTTCTCGCCACTGAAAACACACCAGCAAGGGAATTATAGGTGTCGGTTATTAAAGAAAACCGACACTATACCATGGTTAAACACGTCAGTTATTAAATAAAAATCGACGTCATAACCCTTCCCGCCACCGAAAATGTGCCAGCAAGGGATCTATAGGCGTCAGTTTATATATAATTGACACACATTATCCAGATAAAGGTGTCGATTTTTTCCTAATAAACGATGTCGTATGTCTTTGGTGTCAGTTTTGTATAAATAATTGTCTCCTATGTTCAGATTTTTTTATCAGTTTGCAGGCCTGCTATATGGCTAGTCAGCAAGATGCAGAACCTGCAGTTCAGTTCTGAATTGTAGGTTTACAACATCCATTGATATCAGCCAACAACATGCCACAAACCTATAAAGTCATTCACATTCAGACACATGTATTGATCAAATACATGTAGAAACCTGCAAAGTCATTTACATTCACATTCAGTTCCATTCATTTCATCTCTTTTCACATTCAGACATTCATGCATTGATCAGAAAGAGTCATTCACATTCACACAAAAATAATTATAAGAACAAAGTTTAGAAATATCATTCTTTATTCATCATCGTCATCATTGTCATCATATACCCAATTATATTTTAAAATTTCCACTACTTGTAGGGCTTTTGCCTATACTTCTCTTACAACATCTAATTCCTCCCTCGTATAGGGAGTATGTACATCTAATAACTTTCCACATGTACTGAAGTCAATTTTAAATACCTGCAAAGAGAATGACAGATATATATAATTAATAATATATAATAAGATTGATATATTTCATATTATCTAATGAGATTATATATAATACCTTATGTATAGTATTGATTTCCATTATGACATATTTGATGATTAGGTCCGTAAATCGCATCACATAGTAGGCACATGCCCAACCGTTGTCCTATGTAGCACACTATAAATTGAAAGATACAAAACATTCAAAAATACAAATAAGCACAATTCACATAAATAATATATACATTGGAGTCGTGAAATTACTTTCACATTCTCCCAAATTAGTGGCTGATTCTTTTTCCTGGGGACCTTTCCTCCAACTTTTTTGAACTCTTCTAAAGCTCTACATGTTAATGTAACACTTTAAATTGCACAATTAAATAGTAATGTAATAACATATGTTAACGGATATAAAAATATGAAATATTTCTCATGAGAATAATGGCCTTTTCATTGTGTGTCTATATAATGTATTCAATTTGTTCCTCGTAGAATCTAGATAATAGACAGTGAACGTCTTGGGGACAACAACTAGTAACTCCCAATGCCTACCACTACAGGTAAGAAAGTTAAAAATTAATAGCTCAAAATCCACAATAAAAATGTAATTTTCTTAAGTCCAAATTATAAGCAAAGTAAACTTACTCGACATTGAATGGAGATATTATCACCGTCTGCTTATTTTTACCAAAATATTTAAAAGCAGCACAATAGTATGAAGTAATTGAAAAAGGGTATGTATTTACAAGACTAATCAAAGATGGAACAAAAAATCCAACATGGGAAAATGCAAAATTTGTACATATCATGTGTAAGTGGCTGCAAAATATGTATTACGTATGCATTAATATATAAGAAACTAGATCACCATATTTAAAACAAGATATACAGATGTATAAACAAGATCTCACCATATCCACAGCTCTATCATAGATGTGTTCAGCCAATCATAACGAAACAACTCCAAAATATCTTGTATAAATAGTTTATTTTCGTATGATTGACCTACATTAATACCTATGTATTAATACGTATGCAAAACTTGTATAAATAGATTGTTATCATATGATTGACCTGCAACATCCTCTGTAATTGTATCATTTATAAGGCAATTTGGATCATGTTCGCCAATCCATACTGCCATACCCCTGCAATTAGGACCTAACAAGGCGTGTAGGTCCCTTGGATGCCAACTTGGTAGTTGAGGAGGTGGAGGTAGAGGTCGAGATGTAGTGGGTGTCATATTTTTGACCTGTATATATAATTTCATATCAATTAACTCATATATACACACTAACAAATTAACGTAATGTAAATTTACCATACAATATTCGTATAGACGACATCTGCTTTGGGCCACATTATCTCTTTGCCTTCTGTCTCACCAAGTGTTTCAGCATTTGGGTGGGCATATGGCAGTGGAAGATCCCTCCAATCGGGGAGTACACGTATTGGGGTCACACGAACCACACCAGCTGGTACTGGAGTCCCGTGACATATGTCCCCTACAAGGGCTAGGTAAGCATGTGCCTCTGCAACGACATATTCTTAACTTTTTAGTCAGCATGGCTTCCACCCCTACAAATTTACATAAAGAATGTTATAAGCATATATACACAAACATATCATCTTGAAAATACTAGCTACTATGTGATAAAAATACTTACAAAGGATGTTCTAGGTGGTGGGTCTACAAGATTACTCCCAACCTCTATAGTAGGAGTAATAGAAGTGTGGCACATCACATGTACCGTCTGAATGGCCGTCTGAGACGCCTACCACTTCACCATTGCTTCTTGGACTTTCCTCTCAATTAATTCATCTACCTATAAATGGATAAAAGAAATGCTAGCTATCGATTATTGAATTCCCTTTCACAATAACATTATAAAAAAAGAATAGGCTACCTCAACTTGTGAAAGTCCCGCTTTTGGGACTTGTTTGCACTGGGATGGCCCAAAGAACGCTTTGATGCCCACACCAACGCCTGCACCCCTAACACGTCTAGGATGCTCTGGGTTACCCAGAGCAACTGTCAGTTCATCACTTGTGCCCTGAGGGATGAACTTGCCTTCCTTCCTCTACTCGTACAGCTCCCGCTAATTGCCATCAACAAAAATTGGCAAGTAAACATAACAATAATCAATATAGATCGATTGCTCTAAGAGTTGATTTTTACCATTTTTGCAGCCGCCTCAGTAGTTTTGGGCTTCGTTATATCTCCCTTCTTGTTTTTCCTCCGAGTTATACACAACATGGTGAGGCAGAGGTGCGGGAGCAGTAGTAGAGGACTCTACAGTCTCTTGAGTAACAGCAGGCTAAGCAGTAGACTCAGCCTGTAGTCTTTGGTGAGCACCTGCATATCCTCTTTGACCCATTTTGTGGTCGTGCACATTCAGTGCACGCCTTTCTCATTGAGCATCACTGATAGCCTAGTTAGTAAACATATGGATTTGGTTAGTAACACTAAAGGTTAATCTTGAATAGGTGAATACATAAGAATGTATATTAATTAAATTGGGAATGGCGCTTAATACCTTGAATTCATCTATTTTTCTTTGGATAACAAACTCCTCCCAGTCTCTGGGGTCTAGGTAGTTCCATTGTTCTGTTGTTGTCTTCTTTCTAAATTTATTTTTTAAAGAGAATACAAACAAAAATTATCAGTGTAGAGTTAGTCAAATATTGATCAATGTTTAGAATTGGAAATCAATCAAAAACCTCTTCTTAGCATTGTGTATGTAATATCGGGTGAGATTGGTCCTATAGTTCCTTAGGACCCTCCCACAGTGTTGCATCATGCATTTATGATGCAACTTTTCATCTAGATAAAATATGCTCCGCAAAATAGAATTTCTATTAACTAGTATCCTTAAAATTAGTAATCTACAAAAATAGAATTGCAAATAATAATAACTCACACATAGTTCCTTCCATACTCAGTCGTTCTTCCCCTTAGGAACTTTTTACCAGGATTCTACATTAGGGCTACAATGGCTGCGAGTAAGGACCCCAAGATATGAAATAAATGAGTTGCGGTTCACTCCAACTGGATTTCCTACATTATCGAAATCCACAGCCAGTTTGAGTCCATTGCCCCTTTGCTGTAGTAACTTGTTCATCATTGTGATGCCCCTCACTTTCTTAAATTTTTTTTGCTGCTCATCAAGTGCCCCAATTTCTTTAGGGGGTACATCACCAACCTAAAATTTGACAAAAAAACACACTTACATGATATAACTATAATGAACATATAGATTGAAACCTCAGGGATATATTTTTAAAACTTACATTGTGAGGTGCTGCATTGACGTCCTCACACGGTAATCATGAGCACGGTAATCAGGAGAATGCTCATCCATCTAAAAGCTCCCATTCACATTGTAAAGTTCACATTGTAAAGTAATTCACATTGTAAAGTTCACATTCACATTGTAAAGTTTACATTCAGAAAAATAAAACATATAAAAAGATATAAACATACATGCCTCTAATATTGCGATCTTTTATCAATTAACAATCCTTGATTGTGATATCCGCACACATACAAGTCATCATTGGCTTCAATATTTGGTGGTGTTGGCAACCCAACTGAGAATGGAATGGAGTCATCATACTTATCATAGTATTGTTCTTCATCTATAGGATCTTCAATGAACTATCTTTTACCATGAAGAACAACCGACCATTTATCATTTGCAGGATCATTGATATAAAATACTTGTTCCTCCTGTGATTTCGATATGAATGGTTCACCCTTCTCGTCAATCTTTTCAAAGTTCACTAATGTGAAACCCAATTCATCGAATATAACTCCATTGATGTTATCAACCCAATTACAATTAAAGAGCAGAATTATGAAATCTACGTAGTCAAACTCCCATATGTCTTCAATGACACCGTAATATGATATTTTAGCTTCACGTGGACTCTTATCCTTTGCACTTGCAAAAAACAATGAAGACGCTTGAAGCGTGACCCCACTGTTTTGGACGACACTCTTATCATCTTGACGCTTTGTGTAATATGAGAATCCATTTATATCAAACCCTTCATAAGACATAACATTCAATTTTGGTTTAAAGGCAAGGCATTTGATAGTTTCAGTAAGATTATCTGGTGTTTGAGATAGTTGATGTAAGACTTTATCTTCAAACCACTTAATAAATGTCTTGTTATGCTCTCTAGCAAGACACATTGAATTGTCTTGAGGATATTATCTCTTGATGAAATTGGTATGTTCCTCGATATAAACACTCACTTCATCGATGTTGTGTAAATATACAAGTGACCTAGTTCCAACTGCTCATGGCTGATTACTTTCATCCATGATCCCAAAATTCCTTTGCTAAAATGCTCCTCAATATTCGTGTCATTAATAGGAGCATCATTACCACTCAGAAAGTCATTGCAAAAATCCATAACCTCTCTCGCCACATAACCCTCAATAATACTCCCTTTAGGCCGATAACAGTTTTGAACATCACCTTTAAAAATGATCATGTATCATTCAAAGGGATACATCTAATGTAAGAAAATTGGTCCCAACATTTTCACTTCCCTAGTCAAGTAGGCAACAAGATGTACCATGATATCAAAGAATGAAGGAGGAAAATACATCTCCAGCTAACATAGGGTAACAACCACTTCTCTTTGCAATTTATCGAGAGTATCAGGGTCAATAACTTTGCTGCACAGACTGTTGAAAAAGAAATAAAGTCTGGTGATTGCAAACCTTACATTCTTCGGAAATATAGATCGAATTGCCACGGGCAATATTTGTTTCATTAGAGTGTGACAATCATGAGATTTAAGACCTATCAACTTTAGATCTATCATTTATACCAATGTACGGATGTTGGATGAGTAACCTTGTGGCACCTTAACATTTATCAAGTTTTCACAAAAAGCTTTCTTCTCCTTTCTAGACAACGTGTAACAAGCGGGAGGTAAGTATGTTCTCCAATCGCTACTAACTACTTCTGTTAATTATGTCCTTATTCCCATTTCATGTAAGTCCATGCTAGATTTTATCCCATCTTTAGTCTTACCTGGTATATTCAATAGAGTACTGATGACGCTATCACATACATTTTTCTCAACGTGCATGACATCGATACAATGCCTGATTGTCAAAGAACTCTAATAAGGAAGATCCCAAAATATTGACTTTTCTGGAATAAAGATTTGTCACTCTGTGTGGCCATCGTACATTGTGATCTCTTACCAAATTCATTGGCAAAGTCTTTTACTCCTTCATAAATATCCTCCCCTGATATGGTTTTAGGTGCACTCTGTTCCTCATTCCTTCCATTGAATGCTTTGTGCAACCTACGATGTGGATGGAATTTTAGAAGAAACCTTCGATGACCAAGATATACAGTATTGTTGCCGTGTTTTAGTCGTATTGAATCAGTGTTCTCTTGGCATATAGGACACACCTTAGATCCTTTGACACTATATCCAGACAAATTCCCATATGTTGGAAAGTCATTCACAGTGCAAAACAACATAGCATGCAAACAAAATGTCTCTCTTCACGAAGCATCATAGGTCATCACACCTTCACCCTAGAGTTTCTTCAAGTCATCAATCAAATGTTCAAGATAAACGTCAATATCATTTCCATGTTGTTTAGGGCCCTATATCAACAACGAAATCATAACGTACTTATTTTTATACGCATCCAGGGAGGAAGATTGTATATAACAAGCATAATTGGCCAAGTGCTATGTTGGCTGCTCAATGTCCCGTACAGATTCATCCCATATGTACAAAGCCCAAGTCTTAGATTCCTAACTTCTTCACCAAATTTAGGGTACAATAAATCAAATTCTTCCACTGTGGGGAATCAGACGCATGTCGTAGGATCCCATCATTATTTTTCTTAACATCTGCATGCCACCTCAAATTCTTCACATCTATCAAATTGGCAAACAAGCGTTGAAACTGTAGTATTATAGGTAGATACCACATCACCTTGGCAGGAGAACCGGTTTTGGACTCCCCCGAAGTCGTCAATTTATACCTTGACGCACCACATTTTGGACAATCTTTCAAATCCACATAGTCCTTTTAAAATAATACATAATCATTTGGACATGCGTGTATCTTCTTGGCCTCCATTTCCATTGGGCACAACAATTGGTTTAACCGGTATGTTGAGATTGGCAGCTCGTTTCCTTCAGGAAGAATTTCTTTCAACAAAGATAACAATGACGTGAAGCTTTTGTCACTCCATATATTGTTAGCTTTCAACTTATACAATCTCAACACAGCGCTAAGCTTTGCAAACTTACAACCTGTGAATAAAGCTATCTCAGCATCATGCACAATGTTTCTAAACATGGGAGGTGGATCGTTGTGCTCTACCCCACAACTATCCAGCATCGCATCAACGATGTCTACTGGAACTGGTTCATTCACATCTACGTCATCAGAGGGAATTTCTTCTTCCACACAAGCATTGCTATCGACATCCACTGATTTTAGGTTTGAAATTTCTCCATGCCAGTTTCATTCTGTATAGCCTTGTACAATCCTATTGCACATGACATGACTTTTGATTTTGTCACCAATGCTGACTTTCAAATTGTTACCGCAATGCCTACATGGATAGTAGAACCTATCTCCAGGTTGTTTCCTATGTTCCTCGACAAATCTAATAAACTGATCAAGACCAGAAATAAACTCTGGGGTACAGTAATTTGGAATGGACATCCGTGATCTATCCATTATATGATCAAAAAGAAAACAAGTATATATTAGAACAAGATTAGGGTCTAGGGTTAAAAGATTAGGGTTTATGGTTAAAACTTTAGGGTTTAAGGTCTTATTTATAATAAATGTGTACCACCTATCCCATTCTTGAAAACCTAATCTCACTAGTAAGTGTATAATGTGTATTGGGGTTTCAAGAAAATTTTGGTAGCATTTCCCCACTGTTGTCCAAGTACATATGTACTTAGAGAACAAATGGGGAAATGCTGCCGAAATTTTCTTGAAAACCCAATACACATTATACACTTACATCCGAAGTGAGATTAAGTGTTCAAGAATAGTCCCAAACTGGGGACTATCCAAGATTTACTCCTAATGAATAAATCTTGGATATGTTTCTAGGCCAACATAATATAACACCGGTCCCTTGTTCACAACCCCATTCAACACACAATTTTCTTATAAAAACACTTGTGGACAGCCATAACAACATATCAATGCTTCCTAAATTAATAAATATATTATTTTATAACACAAATCATGTTGGGTATAACATAGCAAAAATCTCAACATGTCACAACAGAAACATGTCCTTAACCTAATATACAAATATTTGAAATAGAACTCATTAGGAAGAGAGACCATGAAACACCATGCATTGGTTTGAAATATAGATTCATACATTATTCTTTGAAAGAGATTACTTATAATGTAAATATAGATTCATACATTCTTCTTTGAAAGAGATTACTTACAATGTAAATTGTCTCATCGTTGAACTAAAATCTAGTGCATGAAAGGTAGAAAAGCAACAGAAAGATCTCGTGTTTCACCATTAAAAGTGTAAAGAACAGAAAACTTTCAACATTTATATGTCATGTCCCCTAATGCCCACTCCATCTGCTTGGGATCCATACCTAGTTCACTTTATCACATCATAGAACGTTATTTTCCAGGGATACAAACAGTAGGCAAGAAGATATGCTAATTATGTTCCTCCAATCATTGTGGCAGATAAGCTTGCGTTTTAGTAGGTAAGGCAGTCAGGATCACTCTCAACACAAGTTCGGACAAAACCAGACAAATCACATGTCTCTGAACTCCCAACATAAGCTTCGTGTAATACGGACACATAGAACCAAATTGACTGAATCAAAGTATCCTATTCTGTTTTTGGGTTTCCTAAACAGAACATCCAACCTCTCTCCAATGGAAATGGGATGCTTCCAATTCTAGGAATCAAGCCTATAAGTAATGTTAGCTCAAAAGACTAAAATCAAAGCCTTTGTTATCGGCATACTGAGTGGAAAGGACCATTATATGACTAAGTTGATTAATGTCTATTAGACTAAAAACGTAACATACTCAACAAAAGCATAACGGAGACCAATGTTATCTAACAACACAACTTCACTTATCACCTACAAGGCTACATTGTGGACAGTATAAGACAATAAAACAACTAATTCGTAACGTGTAACTAAATTCTCATGTGATCCATAAAATTACGTTGGTTTATTTTATATTTTGTATTCCTATATATACATGTATGCATGAAGAAATGTAGAATATGACATGAAACAAAATGCAGAATATGAAATAAATTAAGGATCTTTCAGCAAAGATTTTGCAACATCTACTTCTTCGTAATCTCATGATCTTCCCAACCTTTACATGATATCAGTTTCTATATGCGTGAGTACTTGCAGAAAAATGTATACTTTTTAGCCTCTTCATTATCTTGGTCTCTGGTCTCGTATACATTAAGATGGGGAAATAATATTCAGGTGTAACAGGTTGAATTTTGAAATTCTAGGTGAGGCCCATGCCTCATGTGGCCATAGAGTGGCTCCGCCACTACTGAATCTATCGGTTCCATGACGTTGTTTGGTAATGAGACAAATCAAAAATCAAGTAGGGGGCGGCGAGCATAAACCCAATGCCTACAACACTGCAACTGTGATTGGTTGCTTCTCAATCCACCCCACTCTACGCTATGCCCGTCCCAAGTTGTTTGGTAACGAGAGGAGGAAGAAGGGTAATGAGAGGAGGAAGAAGGGTACCTTTTGAGGAAGATGATGAGAGGCCGTGGCAGCGGTGGTGGCGAGCACAATAGTGGCGACGGCGGTGAGCACAACATTAGTGGCGACGGTGGCGAGCACATCAGCAGTGATGGCAAGCAGCGGCAAGAATCGCACAAATCGCTAGACCTAAGTGGATTCAGAAATGAAACAGAGAAAGGGGAAGAGTCGGCTTCGTGCGGGTGCTATTAAGTTAACAATAGGCATCATTTTTTAAAAACAAACAACGCTTATAACAATAGGCGTCAGTCACCACAAACAAACTGACACCTATGTTCAATGATAGTCATCAGTTTCAACTAGAAAAACCGACGTCTATCTACATATGCCGACAAAAAAAATGTTATCAAATTATGACCATAGTCATCGGTTGTCATAGAAAACCGATGCCAAAGGGGGTGAAAATTTTTGGGGGGACAACGCGCAAAAACACATCGACGACGGTTATTACAAGAAAACTGACGATAAAAATGGGCCAAATTTCAATCTCATGAAAAACCTTTAGTCGTTGGTTGATTTGTTAACAACTGATGACGTATGTTAAATTTTGGAGGTAATTTTTTTTCACTGGAAAATTTGGATTTGGTATTTGATTTTAGGTGTCGGTTTTTTATTGAGGAACCGATGCTAAATAAAAAGTGATACCCATGTCTGGTTGCTCTTCACAGATAGATGTAAGATTGTGTATTCAACCGACGTTGTAGGGTTTAGGCGTCGGTTTCTTGTATACAACCGACACCTGTAAATGTGACGTTAAAAGCCATTTCTGTAGTAGTGTATGTTAGAGAAGATCCTAGCTCTGATACCACTTGTTTTATCTAGGGCTCTAGAGGGGGTGAATAAATCTTCAAAATTCTCACAAGAATAGTTAGAACTTCAAATTATATTAATTGAAACTGAAATGTTCAATACCAATTTGAAGTCCTATCTAAGAAAGCATAGAAAGGATGAGAGAGATTAAATCATACACTTGGACAAGGTGGTTAGAATGGTTCCAATCTCCAAACTAGGATATCATCGATCCACTACCTATAGAGGTCCGCCTCTAGGACTTTGCAACCCATGTATATACTTATATTCCATCATAAGAGATACAAGTAGACCACAATACATCCAAGGATTTACCTACTCAAGACAAGAGTCTTTCACCTACATCCAAGATGTCTTTAGCCTTCACCATGGACTTACCCATACTTGCATCAAGTCTTTGGCCTTGAAGGAATTACCCACTCTTCTTGAATCTTCACCTTTCCCTTCTCCTTCACTTGGAGAAGATCTTCACCTCTTCGTCAACCTTGAAGAAGAAACAGGATAACATGGAGGCAACTCCTTACAACATGCCTAACTCAATCATATTATATACATATGAATGGAATGGTTAAGTCATTATCAAAATATGGACAATGTATAACTCTCAAGTCATCAAATGATTCCTACAAAAAGGTACAAGAACCAACAATTTGAGTGAGTATGCTCATTTTAATCATTTATAATCAAAGTGAGGCAATTAGTTTAGTTTTTAAACATCCCATCACATAACTAAAAAGCATCCTTATTTTAAATTTGATATATAATGTTTTTTGTAATAATTGTACCTGTAAAGGTTATAAAATCATATATCTTATTACTTATAGAAAAAGTAAATACTTTTATTTTATATGAAGCACCACACACAAAAACCACTATTTATTATATTATTCGTAGTAACCATATTCTTTATGAGACGTATTTACATTCTCTACTTATCCCACATATATCTCAATATCTTGATCTTGAAAATTATAATTCAGGTCTCGTTTTGGTCCTTAAACAAACTTTGCCTTTGTATATGTACTACTAATTCAATGTCACTCAGTAATGTGTATAAATCTATTCAGTTGGTTCATGCAATTTTTTTTGTCTAAACGATATGGCCTTATATGAAATATGAGAAAACATGCACGTGTTAGTTAAAACATGGATTATACCATATGTGAATTATACAACAAAAATGAAGTGGGGTCATGTGTAATGTAGTTCCTATTATAAAACTTTCTAGTTTACTTCAGGATCTATATTTGCCAATAAAAAAATAGAAAATTATGGACTATTTCTTACAACAGACGTGCAAGATGGGATCACAAACACATAGTGTAAGGGGTTACATAGAACTTATAATAATAAATAAAAATGAAAATGATATTTCAATGTTTCCTTTATGTTAACGAAATATATATAATTGCAGTTACTAAATACCATACTAATTATTTTGAAAAAATGAAGAGTGTGCATTGACTAAATGCTTTTAGTGAAGTCCTAGATATAATTGGCAAATAAGTTACTATTATGATAATAAAAAATACAATGTTTCTTATTTTTTAAATATGCACCTATAAATGATAAACAGCTGAAAGATATAGAATATTTTTTATGGTGTACTCCTCACATGGAACCTGAAATTTGTCAAACCATTGACATTTTCAACATAAATATATTTTTTGTCCTTTTTTATGGTTAGAACCTTCATTAAATTGCTTTTTTCCTACTTAATTATAAAATGGTACATAATAAACTTCATATTTTCACTTAATTATGTTATATCCTAAGGTTATTCTTGTTTTTATGTGTATTTAATTCAAATTGATGAAAAATGTATATTTATATTTTAAATTAACATGGTAATCTATTTTTACAAGGAACCATATTAGTAAATTGTAGCATATCTCTATGTATCATAATTTATATAGTTGTAGTAATCCTATTTTCATTATTTGTAAAATAACATATTTCTTTTTCAATGTATATTTGATGTTTTCAAAATAACATGAATTTTATGATATTTATTTGTTCAAAATAACTAATGTAAATATTAACTAATCATATATGTAGCATGCAAAATTTACTTGTAGATATTATATTGACCAAACAAGATATGCATAATTTATAGATGACACTTTTTTATTTTATTTTCACAACTACATTGTGTAATATTTGGATTTTAACACGAATTTTGAAAAAATAGCTGAATTTTTGGAATTACCAAAAATCTAGAAATGATTATATTGAAATTTGAAGTGGAATATTAAAAGTCGATTCACATATTATGCATTCAAAAATTACATAAAGTTTTTGAAAAATATGATTAAGAAAACCTTCATAGATATGCACGAAAAATTAGGATGTGAATCCTTTCGAATGGAAAAGTCTATATAGAACTACTTGTATATCAATAGACATAGTGATGGCATCATATAATTTCTAGTAAAAGAATGGTAATCTTGTCACCAACAAGAGACCATTTGTGCCTAAAGGGATAGGTGAAAATGATTATGATTTACCTTAATTTTTTATATGCTTATGGTTTTTAGTGCAAAGTTTTGATTGTCGAATGACCACATCGAAAAAGTAATAGTTATACTCCACAATTTAAGTATATAAACATAATCAATTTTCAATGCAAAATATTTCATTGGGGCAAATATTGTTTGAGTGGAAAAATTAAAGACTAAAACAACACACAAGAAAGACACTAATAATGATGCCATCTAATATGCTCACATGATGATGTTGCATCATATTTAGATTTAATGTAGTACATGGTTGTCATTTGTACTACTGTCTATATATGCCATGCTTCATGAGGTGTTGATATAACCAAACTTTAGAGTCTTGTGAAAAGCTTACTTAAATCTGGAGCTTGATTCCTAATGTAATTTTTATGGACTTGTGCCACTACAAAAAATACCCCAAGATGCACAAGGACTCAACCAGGATGAAAATGTAGATGTTGCTCAACCAACCTAACATCTGAAAGAGAAAACAACAACACTTAATAGGCCAAAGTAAGTTGGATCGAAGGCTCAGATCAACACAAACCGCAAGCCTCAAGCAATTCAAAACCGCTCATGAGAAACCTACTGACTGTATTGCAGCCGAAAATGATTCTTTTAATAGGTTGCACTAGTACATAACCAGCCTTTAGTGTTAGTTATTTAAGGCCTTTATTGTCGGTTTTAATATGACACCTATGTGGGTTCCGCTAAAAGGCTAATCGTTAGTTTTTGGTTCTCAAACCGACGCCACAACCCTTCGCGTGCCACCGAAAATGCGCCAACAGGGGGGTATAGGCGTCGGTTATTAGATTTGAAACTGACGCCATAAACCTTCACACCACAGAAAGGGCACCATCTGGGGCACTATCAGCGTCTGTTTATTAGTGATAACTGATGCCATCTCACTAGCTGCCACGGCCGTGCTGGCCAGCACGGCTATGTTGTCTGGTTTGCTGCCATGACTAAGGTGGCCAGCACGGCAGTGGTGTCTGGCCCACTGCCACGACTGTGCTGGCCAGCACAGCCGTGGTGTCTGGCCTCATTAGGGAAATCGACGTCGGTTACTTGTAGGGAAACCGATGCCAGAACCATCAGCGTCAATTTATTATTGATAACCGACGCCACATCACAAGCATTATGCGTCAGTTATAATTATTTATCTGACACTATAATCATTTGTCGTCGGTTTTAAACAAATAACCGATGCCTATTTGTGGCATATAGGGAGCATGTACATCTGGTAAGGCTTTTCCTATAGTGTGGTCAGTTTTAAACACCTGCAAAGAGAATGATGTATATATATAATTAATAATATATAAATAAGATCGATATATTTCATATTATCTAATGAGACTATATATAATACCTCAGGAATGGTATCGATGTCCACTGCGACATATTTGATAATCATGTGCATAAATCACATCACATAGTATGCACATGCCGATTCGTTGTCTTGTGTAGCACACTGTAAATTGAAACATATAAAATATTAAAAAAAACAACTAATTAAGCATTGTTCACATAAATAATATATACATTGCAGTCGGGAACTTACTTCCACATTCTTCCAAGTTATTGGCTGGTTCTTTTTCCTGGGGACCTTTCCTCCAGCCTTTTTGAACTCATCTAAACCCCTACATGTTAATGTAACACAGTACATTGCATAATTAAATAGTAATGTAATAACATATATTAACATATATGAAAATTAAATATTTCTCACCGGAATAATGTCATTTTCATTTTGTGTCCATATTTTAAATTCAATTTACTCCCCTTAGGATCCAGATAATAGACAGTGAACGTCTCGGGGACAATAACTAGTAACTCCCAATGCATACCACTAGAGGTAAAAAAGTTAAAAATTAATAACTCAAAATCCACAATAAAAATGTAATTTTCTTAATTCCAAATTATAAGCAAAGTAAACTTACTCCACATTGAATGGAGCTATTATCAACGTCTTCTTATTTAGAGAAAAAATTGTAAAAGCATCACAGTAGTATTTTTGAACTAACAGAGGGTCTTTAGCTACTAGACTAATCAAAGATGGAATAAAAAATCCTACATGTTCGAATGAAAAATCTACACATACCTTGTCTAAGTAGTTGTAAAACATGTATTATGTATGCATTAATAAATAAGAAATCAGATCACCATATCCTACACAAGGTATATGGATGTATAAAGAAGATCTCACCTTATCCATAGCTCTATCACAGATATATTCAACCAATTATATCGAAACAACTCCAAAATATCTTGTATAAATAGTTTGCTTTCGTATGATTGACCTGCAGTATCCGCATTTATAGAAACAGTTATAGGGCAATTTATATCATGTTCGCCTAACCATATTGCCATACCCCTACAATTAGGACCTAAAGGGACAGGTAGGTCTTGTGGAACCCAACTTGGTAATGTAGGAGGTGGATGTGGAGGCCTAGATGTTCTGGGTGTCTTCTTTTTAACATGTATATATTTATAATTTCAGATCAATTGACATCATATACACACACTAACAATTTAACATAATGTAAATTTACCATACAATTTCAGTATAGAGGACATCCGCTTTTGGCCACAATATCACTCCGCCTTCTGCCTCACCAAGCGTTTCACAATCTGGGTGGGCATATGGAAATGGAAGATCCATCCAATTGGGGAATATATGTACCGGGCTCACATGAACCCAACCAATTGGTAATGGAGACCCATGAAACATTTCCCCTGGTAGGGATGGGTAAGTCGACACCTCTGCAACAACAAATTCTTTACTTTTTAGATGGCATGGCTTCAACCCCTACAAATTTTTGTGTGAAGAATGTTATATACATATATACATATCATCTTGAAAACATATCATCTTGAAAAGACTAGTTACTATGTCATAAAAATACTTACAGTGGATGTGTTAGGTGGTGGGTCTACAGGATTACTCCCAACCTCTACAGTAGGAGTAGAGTGGGATGCCATAGGTACTATCTGCTGAGTGGCAGTCAGAGATGACTGCCACTTGCTCATTGCTTCTTCGAGTTTCCTATCAACTATCTTATCTACCTATACATGGATAAAAGAAACGTTAGCTTCTGATTATTGAATTCTCTTTTACAATAACATTATAAAGAAAGAATAGGTTACCTCTTGTGAAAGTCCCGCTTTTGGGACATGTTTGCGTTGGGATGACCCAAAGAACGCTTTGATGCCCACACCAGTGCCTGCAGCCCTAACACGTCCAGGATGCTCTGGGTTACCCAGAGCAACTGTCAATTCATCCCTTGTTCCCTTAGGGATGAACTTGCCTTGTTTCCTTAGCTCGTGCAGCTCCCTCTAATCGCCAAAATAAAATTTTGTAATTAAGTAAACACCCCAAATAATCAATATTCAAATGATTGCTCTAAGAGTTGTATTTTACCATTTTTGCAGCCGCCTCAGTAGTTGTGGGCTTCCTTATTTCTCCCTTCTTATTTTTCCGCCCAGCTATCCAGACATCATGGCGAGGTAGAGGTGTGCTACCTATAGTAGAGGACTCCTGAGTAGCAGCAGACTGAGCAGTAGACTCAGCCTGTAGTCTTTGGCAAATGTCTGCATACCCCTTTGGACCCATTGTGTGGTCATGCACATTCAGTGCACGCATTGCTTTTTGCACCTCACTGAGGGCCTAGTTAGTATGCACATTAATGATTTGGTTAGTAACACTAAATGTTAATCTTGAATAGGTGAATACAACGTATATTAATTAAATTGGGAGTGACGCCTAATACCTTGAATTCATCAGTTTGTCTTCAAGCAACAAACGCGTCCCATTCTTCTTGGTCCAAGAAGTTCCACTATTTAGTGGTTGTCTTCTTCCTCTTGTCACCTTCTTTTATGTATTCTCGGGTGAGATTTGTCCTATAGTTCCTTAGGACTCTCCCACAGCATTGAATCATGCATTTATGATGCAACTTTTCATCCAATTCAAATATACTATGCAAAATAGAATTGCTATTAACTAGTATCCAAAAAATTAGTAATCTACAAAATAGAATTGTAAATTAATAATAACTCGTGCATAAATCCTTCCATATTACGTCTTTCTTCCCCTTAGAAACTTTATGCCAATAATCTATCTTACAACCGCAATGGCTACGAGTAACATACCCAAGATATGAAACAAACGAATTACGATTCACTCCAATTGCATTTCCTGCATTATCAAAATCCACAACAAGTTTGGGTCCATTGCCCCTTTGCACTATTAACTTCTTCATCATAGTGATGTCCATTCTCTTGTCAACTTTTTGGTGCTTCTCATTTAGTGCCTCAAGTGCTTCAGAGGGTACATGTGCATCATCAACCTAAAATTTGACAAAATAAACACACTTACAAGATATAACTATAAATGAACATATAGATATAAATATATGATATATTTTTAAAACTTACATTGTGAGGCGGTGCATTGATGTCCTCACCCTCACGGTAATCATCAGCACGGTCATCAGGAGAATGCTCAGCCATCTGAAAGTTCACATTCACATTGTAAAGTTCACATTGTAAAGTAACTCACATTGTAAAGCTCACATTATAAAGTTCACATTCACATTGTAAAGTAATTCACATTGTAAAGTTCACATTGTAAAGTAACTCGCATTGTAAAATTCACATTGTAAAGTTCACATTCACATTGTAAAGTAATTCACATTGTAAAGTTCACATTCAGAAAAATAAAACATATAAAAAATATAAACATGCCTCTAATATTGCGATTTTTTATCAATTAACAATCCTTCATTATGATCTCCACGCACATACAAGTCATCATTAGCTTCAATATTTGCTGGTGTTGGCAACCCAACTGAGAATTGACTGGAGTCATCATACTTATCATGCTTGATTTTTTCTCTAGTTTTTGTAAACGAGTTGAGAACGGAGCTTCTTGCCAGACTGTTTCCATTCGTAGTGATCATGGGGGAGAATTTAAAAATGATATTTTTGAACATTTTTGTGAAGAATCTGTCTATGCAAAAAACTTCTCTTCACCTCAAAAACATCAACCAAAAGGGGTTTTTAGAGAGGAAGAATAGGACACTCTAAGAAATTTCTAGGACCATGCTTTTAGAGTATGACACTCCAAACAAGTTTTGGGATGAAGCCGTTATTACCTCATGTTTTGTGCAAAATCAGGTTTTCACACATTCTTCTTTCAAGAAAGCCCCCTACGAGCTATGGCCTGGTAGGAAGCCTTCTATCGAGTACTTTCATGTTTTCAGATATCCTTCTTTTGTTTTGCATGAAAAGATTCTCTCGACATGTTTGATTCAAATTCTTACAAGGCTTTCTTTCTTGGATACAACACTACTAGCAAGTCTTATAGAGTATTTAATGTTGATCTTGCTAAAGTAGAAGAATCTATTAATGTTTAGATTATTGAGATTAACACCTATATTCCCAAAGATATTGTTTCAAATGATGATGTTGCAAGTGAGATGATTCCTATCTTAAAAGAACTTAGCATCACCGAAAAGGGAGAAGAGGTGACCACTCAAGAAGAAGAGAAAGATGAAGAAAACAAGGATCAAACTGCCCACTTTGCAAAGAATCATCTAAAATAGATGATTTTATGTGACCCATTTGAAAGAGTAAAGACATCGACTTCCTTCAACAAAGAATAAGCAAACAACACCTTCATCTCCCAACTCGAGCCAAAGAACATCAAAGAAGCCCTTGGGGATGATGAGTGGATCCTAGCCATGCAAGAAGAATTGGACCAATTTGAGAAGAACAAAGTGTGGACCCTAGTGCCAAGACCATGTGATAGAAATATCCTTGGCATCAAGTGGGTTTACTACAATAAGCTCATTGAAAGTGACAAGTTGGTAAGGAACAAAGGAAGGTTAGTGGCTCAAGGCTACAATCAACAAGAAGGTATATATTTTGATGAAACATATGTACATGTAGCTATACTTGAGTGCATTCGTATGTTGATTGCTTGTTCTAGTTAAAAAAACTTTCTTCTTTATCAAATGGATGTTAAAAGTGCATTTTGAATGGTACAATTGAGTAGGAAGTGTATGCTGCACAACCCCAGGCTCTGAACATGATAGTTTACCCAACCATATTTATTTGTTGCAAAAAGCTCTCTATGGACTTAAACAAGCACCTTAAGCTTGGTATGAGAAATTAAAGAACTTTTTGTTAGATCATGGGTATATCATGGGCAAAGTAGATTCTACCTTGTTTCTCAAACACACTTCTAACAATCTTCTTATCATTCAAATTTATGTTGATGATATCTTTTGGGAGAAATTAATCTTAATCTTTGCAAGGAGTTTAGTGATCTTAAGAAGAGTGAGTTTGAGATGAGCATGATGGGTGAGCTTACATTCTTCCTTGGTTTTCAAATCATACAAACTAAAGATGGTAACTTCATCAACCAAGGCAAATACACAAGTGAGCTACTAAAGCACTTTGGGATGGAGAACACCAAGCTGATGGACACCCCCATGTCAAACACCGCCAAACTTGATAAAGATGAAGAAGGTGAGAAAGTGGATGAGAAGATCTATTGAAGTATGATTGGAAGTCTATTTTATTTAACTTCCTCTAGACCTGATACAATATTTAGTGTTGGCTTGTGTGCTCACTTTCAATCAAATCCCAAGAAATCACATCTTATAGCTATTAAGAGTATTTTAAGGTACTTAGCAAGAACCCCAAATTTTAGACTATGGTATCCCAAGTCAAGGGACTTTACTCACAGCTTATAATGATGTAGATTACATAGGACGTTTGAATGATAGAAAGTGCACAAGTGGCACTTGCTTCTTCCTAGGACCATGCTTGGCGGCTTAGTTTTCCAATAAACAGAGCACAATGGCTTTATCAACTACTAAGGCTGAATACATTGAACTCAGGAGTTGGTGTACCCAATTCCTATTGGTGAAGAAAATGCTCCAAGACTTCAACATTCATTTTGATGCTTGTCATATTTATTGTGGTAATACTAGTATAATCAATTTATCTTTCAATTGTATATTGCATAAGCATATAGAGGTTCATCATCATTTTCTTTGTGATCACATTGCTATAAAGGATATCTATATCATGCATGTGGACATGGAAAATCAGCTGGCAAACATTTTTACTAAACCTCTAGCTAGAGAGAAATATAATTTTATTAGAACTAAACTACTCATAAATACTTTGGATGAACCTAATATGCCTTAATGATAGTTGTTATCTATCCTATATGCTTTGCTTATGTTTTGATTACCTTTGCTTGCAAATGTGCTAAAATTTTCATGTTCTTTTGCTTTGTTTTCACTTGTTTTGGGTATTTTTCAAAAAAGCTTGATTTATCTCTAAATAGTACCCAATGATGAGTGATATGTGCTTAAGTATGTTTAAAATGCAGAATGGACTAGAAAAATAAATTTAATTATCACTCAATGGAATAGAAATTAAGATTTCTAAATTTGAAGCAGACTCTCTGTCGGTCAAGTTACAAACTCAGATGGGTGACTGAGAGCTTTTGTAAAATGCCATTCCATTGAGTTACCCAGTCAAATAACTCGACCGATGGCCGGGATGGAGAAAATATAAGTGTGGTTTGACTGAATTTTCTCCCTCTCAACTAGAGAAAAATCCAAACAATTCACTGTTCAGCTCCCTCAAACTCTCAACCCTAGCTCCAATCTTCCCTTTCCTTTCCCTAACCAAACCTTGATTGGCCTTGCTAGACATCTTAACCATCAACCCTAGGTGCTTGGTCGTGTTTTGGAGGTGTTTCCAATGTTTTTGAACTCTCAATCTTCTTATCTCACCTCCATGGTTTCCAATAGGAGAAAGAGATCCGCCCCCTCCGGAACGCCATCCTCCTCCTCCAACTCTTGGTAAATCCCCTCTAATGATACTTTTTTGTCTCCAATGATGCTCTAAACAGATACAAGAGGCTCCTTCTTAGGACCCCTTTCCTTTTCATGCCTTGTTTGAGCCACACCCATATAGACAAAAGGTTATTGATCAAGTTGTCGAGTTGTTATACGACCACCACCTGTCTACCCTGAGTGTTGAACACACATTCTATAACAATTTCATCACAAGCACTAAATCTGTTCATGAATTCTATGAAAATTTGCAATGGAATTATGACACTATTGTACCCCTACCAAATCCTCAACTCGTTCTTACTTCCATGATCACTGAAAAGAAATTCCAAGTCTCTGAGGATACCTTGAATATCTTTTTCTCTAGTACTGAGGTGACTAACACATGGAGGAAGGATTACCCTGAGTACTTTGACCTACTAGACCATGAGGCCTTCTACAAGAAATATTATATCACTCTCCCTAATATACATAAATTCTTGGATAAGCCTCAGTTTCCCTATAGGAATAAGTTTAACCTTCCCTCCTCTTCCTTAGACATGAAGAAGCACATTCTTTCCCTGGTAATCAACTGTAATATTCAACCAAAGAAGAATGAAAATGAAATTGCAAAGAATATCACAGTGATTATGTTTTTTATCCTAAAGAACATCTGAGTCAAGTGGGATAGATATGTTCTCCATCACATGACCTACTTTTCTCTGGTAAGAACACCCGAGGAACCCATCCAGCTTACTCAACCCTAATTTGTGGTCTTTTTTAGTCTTCCATTGGCAAGTCTCTTTTTCATGACCTTTAATACAAACCTATTCAAAAAGGAGTCTACAGCAGTGAGATCACAATTTGAAAGTGTGTGCATAGCCCTTATTCTACGACACTGGAGCCTCCACCTCCACCTAGGCACCTCCACCTCCTCAACCATCCCGACTTGCCCGCGCCTTGTTTAATGTATCAAATGAAACCCTCATGGGTTACATGATTCATGAGTAGGCGTACAACCTTCTAGTTCAGGAGCACATGCATCAAGATCTCTGTGCTATCTTGGCTACCATGAACCTCTCCTGTACCCATCATTACCCTACCTACCAGCCCTACCTAGGAGGTGATTATGCATCTATGCATACAATCACTTTTACCTTGCCCCTCCACATGCTGCTTCTGCTGTTACACCCTCTGCAGTTGGTTGATCTACCCCTAGAGAGATCCCTCTCCCTGTTGATCCTATAGCTACCTTGCTTGTAGGACTAGAAACTTCTTCTCCTACTATTCCTCAAGCCCAAGGTTGCATGACCTTAGTATGACTTGGGATGAGAAAAATGCCATGTGGCCCGATCATGGTTTAGGTCCTCCTACCGATGAGGAGATGCCAGACGAAGCTGATGAGGAAGTTGATGCTGATGAGAAGGCATCTGATGATGGTAGTGAGGATGGTTTAGATAGTTATGATGATGGCTTTGCTGGTTCATTTGGTGATGAAGGTGAAGCTACTATCTCTGTTGCGCCTTCAGATGGAGATGATGACTACGAGTCTAAAGCTTCTAATGATGATGCTGATGCGGATAATTTGACCCTCTGAACTTAGATAGCCTAGACGTCTAGATGTTTTAGTTTTTAGTTTTTAGATTCTGATCATATATCTTTCTAGACTATTTTGTACTAAAAATATCTGGGCACATTATCTGAGATGTACTATTTTCATCATCATGTTATTTTCATCGTTTTGGTTTGTAGTTCTTTTGAGGACATGCTTTTAGTGTTGTAATCTTAATCATATGTACACCTACTCTTTAATTGATTATATCTCATGAGTTGATGCCTTGTTTCTCATATTTTGATTATGACTTAGATTGCTTGTCTCTCTCTCGTCTCTATTTGATGTGTCCTTTGAGGTTGTAGGTTTTTATGTTATAGATGTATGTTTTGGTTGTGCTTGGAGAAGACCTATTTTTATGCCCTTCTACCCCACTTTCTTTTCAATAATGACCAAAGGGAGAGAGAATTCCAATGTTTTGAAGATAAACCATATTGCTTTTATTGCTTATGTAATCCTTTTCTTATTCAATATATTCTTTATCATGTAACTTGTTAAAGGACCATATAGTATATATATGTTATATTTCGTTATGTAGAAAGATTAACTATGTAGGTAAGAGTGAGCATAGACTGAGGGGGAGCAATTCACATTTCTATCATTATGAATCCCCTTGCAATTCACAAGGCTAAGGTATAACTTTACATATCCTTTTCAATATGATTGAGGAATGGTTTGTCATTGTCAAAAAGGGGGAGAATGTTGACTTGATAGTTATATGTTGTCCATATTTTGATAATGAGTTAACCATTCCATTCATATGTATCTAATATGTTTGTTTAAGATTGATTTCATGATTTAGGTACATGGAAAGGATCAATTTACACAAGCCCTAGATAGTCCAAATTCAAGTAAAAAGCAATGCAAGTGTGTAATTTGAGAAATCACTCCAAATCACCTTAGATTTGTTTTGTAATCACTTGTATTGATGATATGACTTGTAACTAAGATGAGAAAAAATCAGGGAAAATTAATTCCAATGTTTGGTCACTCTAAAATCATTTTGAAAAATTTGTCATGGAACTTTGTCGGTCGAGTTTGAATCTCGACCGATCAGAAATGAAAATTTGAAAATGGATAAATTGATCGAGTAACACACTCACTGAACTCAACTACCCAATTTACGAAGCAAAATAGATTTTGACTCATCAATCTAGTTTATTAGAACAAACTCGACCGATAGTTTGGAAATTAGCCTTTTCAGTTAGTGGATCAGTCAAGTTATCTTTATTAAAACTCGAACAAATGTAATGTATGGAAAACCCAAAAAAAGTGATTTAAACCATTGGAGAGTTGTTAGAAATAAAACTAGATCTGCTACAAGTTGTAAAATGGCATTTTTTCATTCGTAAGTGATACCACACTCAAAGGAACAACCCCAACTATAAATAGGACCCCTTGGAGTTCATTCCAAGGTTGCACATTCATGCTATCCTTGGTCCTTTCTATAGTTGAGTGTGTTGCAACCCTTTGATCCCCTTTCCCTCTCTCATTTACAAATCATTTCATGATCACGAGTGAGTTAGGCATGTTGTAAGAGAGCTACCTCCATGTAATCTTGTAAATATCTCATTCCTTACATTTTCCCAATCCCCATTCTCAAAGAGCAAAGCTTGCAATGAGCTTCTCTGAGTGAAGGTGAAGTTGTTGTTCTTCTTCAAGGTTGAATAAGAGGTGAAGATCTTCTCCAAGTGAAGGAGAAGGGAAAGGCAAAGATTCAAGAAGAGTGGGTAATTCCTTCAAGGCCAATGACTTGATGCAAGTGTGGGTAAGTCCTTGGTGAAGGTTGAAGACATCTTGATCAAGTGGGTAAATTCTTGTGTAGGTGAAAGAATCTTGTTTTGAGTAGGTAAGTCCTTGGATGTATGGTGGTATCCTTGTATCTCTTATGATGGAATATAAATATACATGGGTTGCAAAGTTTTAGAGGTTGACCTCTCTAGGTAGTGGATTGACAGTTTCCTAGTTTGCAGATTGGAACCACTCTAACCTCCTTGTCTACGTGTATGTTTCAATCTCTATCATCCTTGCCATGCTTGCTTAGATAGGACTTCAAATTGTTCTTAAACATTTTGGTTTCGATTGATATAATTTTAAGGTCTAACTATTCTTGTGAGAATTTTGAAGCTCTATTCACCCCCCTCTAGAACCCTAGATCCAACAAGTGGTATCAGAGCTAGGATCTTCTCCAACACATCTCCCATGAGATCACAAGATGGGTGAGAACCTACTTGGTTAACTCAACCTAGAGGAAGGCTTCTCCATGTGCCCCTGGTCTTCGATGGCACCATCTTCTTCTATTGGAAAAGACATATGCAATTCTACATTCTAGGTGTGAAATTTGATATGTGGAAAGTGTTGATCACACCCTACAAGGAGCCAATCAGAGTTGTGTCAACATTCAATGAAGCTTCCCTAAAGAATGTCTAGCTCAATGGCAAAGTAATTTCCATCCTCTATGAATCCCTAACTCCAACCGAATTCAGCCCCATCTCATCATATGATACAACCTATGAGATATGGGATAAGTTGTGCATCACTTATGAAGGCACAAAGCAAGTGAAGGAGGCAAAGATATACATGTTGAACAACCTCCCAGATAACTTCAAGATGGGGAAGAAAAGAATTATAGAGATGTACTCTAGGCTTATCATCATCATCAATGGCCTAGATTCTTTGGGACACACTTTGGATAGAGAAGCAATAAACTCAAAGATCTTGAGATCTCTACCAAATAAATGGGAGTCAAAGGTGACGTCCATTGAAGAAGTGAGAATTCTTGATAAAATTCCAACCGATAACCTTATTGAGAATCTACAAGATCATGATCCAAGACTTGACAAGCAAGAAGAGGAATCCGAGCAAGAAGAGAAGGAAGCAAGGAAGATGAAAGATAGTACTTCCAAAGATCAAGTGGAGGTTGTCATCTTCAACAACAACTTGCTAGTCAGACCTTTCCCTCCAGTAGGATATGATGCTACACATGCAGGATCTGGTGGATTAGGATGGGTCTTCATATCTGATATATGATAGCCCTAGTGAGCATGAATCCAACTACTCCAAGTAAAAGAAATTCAAAGGAAATCAATCTTCTTGTTCTACTCCAAGGTGATAAAAAAGCCAAAAAGGACACCATAAGAGTGGATGTCCTAAGGCAAGAAAGTCACACCACAAGAATAGCTCCAAGAAGGAAGAAGAGTACAAGAGAGATAGCAAGTACAAGAGGAAGGACAAGAAGGAGAGGAGACACAAAGATGCATCTCATGCAACTTGGGAAACACCATCATCTAGTGGCTCAAGATCCGATGAAGATGGAGAGTGCCACCTTTCACTCATGGCCTCTACAAGTGAAGATATTGGTGAGGTAAGTGAGGTTAGATTGCATGAGTTAGCTAAAGAAAATCTTATTGTTAGGCTTGTTTCTACTCGTTCTTTTTATTCTAAATGTAAATCTAAGAAGAAGAGGTTAGGAAAAATCATTGCTGACTTGTATGCTAAACTTGAGATTCTTGAGCAAAATATAAATATTCATCTTGAGAGCATTGATAACTTACAAGTCCAATTTCTTGATCTTGAGCTCCAATACAATGGGTTGAGGTAGAGAATGGTGTCTATCTTAAGAACATTGAATCTCTTAAGGAATATAACCAAAAGTGCCTAAATGAGCTTGAAATATTTAAAACTAAAAATGCAGAATTTAAGATTACTCACAATGCCCATAGAGATGAGAGGGATGTTTATCTCAAAGAAATTCAATTGCTTAAATCTGAAAAGGCTAGGTGCTTGGTCAAGTTAATGATTTATCTTCTATACCTATTTTGCCTAGTAATGCAATTGCTTCTATTTCTCTTGAAGAAGATTCTTATTTGACTAAAGCCCTATGTTTAGAGGCTGGCCTTGTTCATGCTATAGATGATCTTTCTAGTTTGTCTTCTACGATTATATGTCTTACTGATGACAATCATAGACTCAGAGCCTCTCTGCAGAAATTCCTATAAGGGAAAAACTCCATAAATGAAATCCTTGACCATTTTACCAAACAAAGTGGTACTAGTGGTTTGGTATTTTTAAGCGGAGTACCTAAGGGCAAAAACAAGGCCAAAGGTAAGAAAAAGAGTAACAAAAACCTCCTTTTTCATTGGAGAGTCTTCTGGCACTAAAAACTCTATGATTTTCTCTCATTGTAAAAGTGATGATCATTATTCTATTTATTTTCCTTACAAGCCTAAGGGGACCAACCCAAAGATGAAATGGGTCCCTAAGCTAACTCCAGATTCCAAAGGTTGAGTTGTGAACCAATGCTCTCCTTTTTTGTAGGAAAAAGGAAGATGGATTGTTGATAGTGGCTGCACTAAACATATGACAGGTGATAGAAGCCATTTCAACAATTTCACTAAGAAGAAAGGAGGTTTGGTTAATTTTGGGGCAACAAGAAAGGTAAGGTAAAAGGTGAGGGTGATGTAGGTGAATCCTTATGTATCAAGAATGTCATTTTTGTGGATGGAATACATCACAATTTAATAAGTGTAAGTCAATTATGTGATAATGCTTACCTAGTGCTATTTACTTCTTTTGAATATTGCTTCTAGATTCCTTCACCTATCATGTCGTAGATAATGGAACTAGAAATGGTAATCATTATGTAATAATTCTTGAATATATTAAACCTATTGTTGGTAGATGCCTAGTAGTCAATTCAAATGATATTTCTCTATGGCATCATCGTCTTGGTCATGTAAATATGCATCAATTGAAGCTTCAAGCAAAAAGGACTTGGTCAAGGGACTTCCCAAATTGGATTTTGAAAAGGATGAGGAATGCCAAACCTCATCCCAAGGAAAGAAAAACAAGTCCTCCTTTAAATCAGTAGGAGTCCTTATTACCAAGAGATATCTTGAACTTCTCCATATTGATCTATTTGGACTAATGAGAACTTATTCTCTTCGTGGTTCCAAGTATTGTCTTGTTATTGTCGATGATTTCTCTCAATATACTTGGACCTTCTTTCTCGTTTCTAAGAGTGATACACTTGATATTTTCTATAGTTTTTGTAAATGAATTGAGAATGAAGCTTCTCACTGGATTGTTTCCATCTATAGTGATCATGGGGGAGAATTTGAAAATGATGTTTTTGAACATTTTTGTGAATAATCTCGCTATGCATATAACTTCTCTTCACCTCAAACACCTCAACAAAATGGGGTTGTATAGGAAAGACTAGGACACTACAGGAAATTTCTAGGACCATGCTTTTAGAGTATGACACTCCAAAGAAGTTTTGGGCCGAAGCCGTTAATACCTCATGTTTTGTGCAAAATCGGGTTTTCACACATCCTTCTTTGAAGAAAACCCCTTATGAGGTATGGTAGGTAGGAAGCCTTCTATCGACTACTTTCATATTTTGGGATTCCTTGTTTTGTTTTAAACATAAAATATTCTCTCAAAAAGTTTGATCTAAAATCTTACAAAGCTTTTTTTCTTGGCTACATGACACGTGTTTACCGTGCATTATACGCAAGTGAACTTATCGAAGTAATATAGGCCATCTTGAGGCCCGAGTCGAACATCAGAAAACATTCTCCAGAAGGCTACTACTAACTATGGTCTAATAAGCTGGGATAGCGTAATTGAATGGGTTAAATCATATAAGCAAAAATAGAATGAAATAGATTAACACTTAGATTACTCAAATTTGGGGAATTCCTTAGGATTGTGGTTTCACCACAGATAACATTGCAATTTTTTCTCTACACCAATATCTATTACCCCTATCCCTAGATAAAGAGCCTCTACTCAGAGCTACCCACTCCCACATCGTAGTTCACTACTTGTTCTAATGCCAACCCCATTTCCATAGAAATTGGTTGATTAGTTAGGTGCTTTATGATTGAACTCTGGGTTTCTCCTCCCATTTATTCTCTACCTTTCCCAAGGGGTGCAATAAATGGGTAAATCTATGCTTTCCAACCCTTAACCTCTCTACCAAAATGATAAGAGTCTAATAATCTATCTATGTTGATCAGGCACAAATAGAAGAATGCAACATCATAGATTTATATCCAGAAAATAGGGATAAAGATGATATTAATGCATGGAAAAAAGTTACAATGCATATCCGGACAACTCCCGGGTCCTAAGGAATCAAGGGGTTTAGCCCTGCATGATTTTCATTGATGAATACATGGTGGAGAAAGAGAAAAACATGGGAAACATTAGAGAAACTAAGTAACCCCTGGTGAATAGCTGATCTGGATGATCCCCTACATTGTGTGTGCAATCCGCTGTCTACCGGCTACCGATTCACCTTCCAGAAGTGCTTGGATCATCCCAGATGAAGCCTTCGATTCCTTTCTCTTCTTCTCTCCCTCTCCAGTATTGTGCAATGGAATACAGCTGCCCCCCTTCATCTAGACAAACTCCCCTTAGGTCATAGGAGTCACTTATGGTCTGAAATAATGCCCACCGTTGGATTAGATTGCCATCTTTAGATTTGCCAAATCGGGCAGACTCAGTAGTCGGTAGTACCGAGATCCTAGGGTATATGTGAGTCTTGACAATGTCAGTACTATCGAATTGTCTCAATAGCACTGAGTCTTCAGGTCGCCCGAGTATTGTCTTACTGATGCCATCTCGGTAGTACCGAGTTTGTGAACTCAGTAGTACATACTTTTCACGATTCATCCTTGTGCTTTACTAACATGATTTCATTACTACCAACTTGTAGTGTCGGTAGTATTGAGTCTGTGTCAGTCTTTTCTGGGCAAGTACTGATGTGAAGTCAGTACCACTGACTTTTGCTGTCGATAGTATCTACTCTGCGAGGTTCAATTGTACCTGAAAATGAACAATAACATGGATAAATGCCCGGGATAAATATTAAATCATATAAAATAGTAAAAATTAGATATTTGATTCATCTAAATATCACAAGACATTAATAGCATTTCATGCATTATTAGTCAGATAAATGACAAAAAACACATAAAATCATGGAAAATATGCCTGCAAAATGACTAAAAACCCATGCATCACTACAACACTACTAGCAAGGCTAATAGAGTATTTAATGTTGATCTTACTAAAGTAGAAGAATATATTAATGTTAAGTTTATTGAGACTAACCCCTCTATTCTCAAAGATATTGTTCTAATTGATTATGTTGCAGGTGAGGTGATTCCTATCTTAAAAGAACTCAACATCACCTAAAAGGGAAAAGAGGTGGCCACTCAAGAAGAATAGAAAGATGAAGAGAAGAAGGATCCATCACCCTGCTTTGCAAAAAATCAAACAAAGGAGATGATTTTAGGTGAACCCTTTGAAAGAGTAAAGACATGGGCTGGCTTTAACAAAGAACTAGCAAACAACATCTTCATCTCATAAATCGAGCCAAAGAACGTCAAATAAGCTCTTAAAGATGATGAGTGGATCCTAGCCATGCAAGAATAATTGGAGAAATTAGAGAAGACTAAAGTGTGAACCCTAGTGCCCAAGACTATGTGATAGAAAGATCATTGGGACTAAGTGGGTCTACCGTAACAAGCTCGATGAAAGAGGAAAGGTGGTACGGAACAAAGCAAGGTTAGTGGCTCAAGTCTACAATCATCAAGAAGGTATAGATTTTCATGAAACATATGCACTTGTAGATAAACTTGAGTCCATTTGTATGTTGCTTGCTCATGCTAATTATAAGAACTTTCTTCTTTATCAAATGGATGTTAAAAGTGAATTTTTGAATGATACAATTGAGGAGGAAGTGTTTGTTACATAACCCCAGGCTTTGAAAATGATAGTTTACCTAACCATGTTTATTTGTTGCAAAAAGCTCTCTATGGACTCAAATAAGCACCTCAAGCTTGGTACGAGAAATTAAAAAACTTTTTGTTAGATCATGGGTATATCATGGGCAAAGTAGATTCTACCTTGTTTCTCGAACACACTTCTAACAATCTTCTTATCATTCAAATTTATGTCGATGATATCATTTTTGGCAGAACTAATCTTGATCTTTACAAGGAGTTTAGTGATCTTATGTAGAGTGAGTTTGAGATGAGCATGATGGGTGAGCTTACATTCTTCCTCTTCTTTCAAATGAAGCAAACAAAATATGGGAACTTCATCATCCAAGACAAGTACACAAGTGAGCTACTAAAGCTCTTTGGGATGGAGAACACCAAGTTGATGGACACACCATGTCAACCACTGCCAAACTTGATAAAGATGAAGAAGGTGAGAAAGTGGATGAGAAGCTCAGTACATATATTATTGGAAGTCTACTTTATTTAATTGCCTCTAGACCTGATATAATGCTTAGAGTTGGCTTGTGTGCTGGCTTTCAATCAAGTCCCAAGAAATGAAATCTAATAGTTGTTAAGAGGATTTTAAGGTACTTAGCCTGAACCCCAAATTTTGGACTATGGTATCCCAAGTCAAGTGACTTTACCATTACAGCTTATAGTAATGCAAATTACACATGATGTTTGATTGATAGAAAGTGTACAAGTGGCACTTGCTTCCTCCTAGGACCATGATTGGTGTCTTGGTTTTCCAAGAAATAGAGCACAATGTCTTTATCAACTATTGAGGCTGAATACATTATAGCCAGGAGTTGTTGTGCCGAAGTGCTATGGATGAAGTAAATGCTCCAAGAATTCAACATTCATTTTCATGCTTCTCCTATTTATTGTGATGATACTAGTGCAATCAATTTATCTTACAATCCTATATTGCATATTTGTGACAAGAATATAGAAGTTTATCATCATTTTATTTGTGATCACATGCTAAAAAGGATATATATATCACACATGTGGACACAAAAAATCAGTTGGTAGTCATTTTTACTAAACCTCTAGCTAGAGATAAATTTATTTTTGTTAGATCTAAACTGCTCATAACTGCTTTGGATGAATTTGATATGCCTTCTAGCTAGTTTCTATCTATTCTATATGCTTTTCTCATGTTTTAATTACCATTGCTTGCAAATGTGTTATAGTACCCAAAGATTGGTGATATGTGCCTAAGTATGTTTAAAATGCAGAATGGACTATAAAAATAAATTTAATTAGCATTCAAGAGGCTAGAAATTAAGCTTTCTATATTTGGGACAGACTCTCCGTCAGTCAGTTACAAAGTTGACGATGGTTGGCTGAGAGCTTTTTTAAAAAGCCATTCGGTCGAGTTTATTAGTCACAAAACTTGACTGATGGCCAGGCCGGAACAAACATAAGTGTGGTTCGACAGACTTTTCTCCCTCTCAACTAGAGAAAAATTGATTGGTTCACTCTCCAGCTCCCTCAAGCTCTCAACCCTAGCCCCGACATTCCCTTTCCTAGCCCTAACTAAACCTTGATTGACCTTCGTAGACCTCTTACCCATAAACCCTAGATTCTTGATTGTGTTTGGGAGGTGTTTCTACATTTTTGACCTCTCAACCTTCTTATCTCATCTCCATTGCTTTTAATAGGAGAAAGAGAGAATCTCACTCCCAAGAACCATCCTCCTCCTCTAACTCTCTACTAATCCCCTTCGATGATACCTTTTTTGTCTCCAATGATGCTCTAAACATGTATAATGAGCTCCTTCCTAGGAACCCCTTTCCGTTTTGTGCCTTTTTTGAGCCACGCCCATGTAGACAAAATGTTATTGGTTAAGTTGCCGAGTTGTTATATGACCACCACCAGTCTTCCCTGAGTGTTGAACATGCTTTCTATAATAATTCCATCACAAGAACTTAAATTTTTTCATGAATTCTATGCAAATTTACAATGGAATTACGACACTCTTATATCCCTACCAAATACTCAAGTTGTTCTTACTTCCATGATTGTCGGGAAGAAATTTGAAGTCTTTGAGGATACCTTGAATATCTTTTTCTCTGGTACTGAGGTGACTAAGACACGGGGGAAGGATTACCCTGAGTACTTTGACCTCCTAGACCCCGAGGCCTTCGACAAGAAATATGATATCACTCTCCCTGACATGCAATAATTCTTAAAGGAACCTCAATTTCCCTATAGGAATAATTCAACCCTTCTCTCCTCTGCCTTAGACCTAAAGAACTGCATTCTTGCCTTGGTAGTCAACTTCAATATTCATCCAAACAAGAATCAAATTGAAATTGCAGAGAATACTACAATGATTATGTTTTGTATCCTAAAGAATATCAAAGTCAAGTGGGATAGATATGTTCTCCATCACATGACTTGCTTTGACCTAGTAAGAATACCCGAGGAACCCATCCACCCTACCCAACCCTTATTTGTGGTCTTTTCAGTCTGCCACTGGAAAGTATCTTTTTCATGACCTTCATTACAAACCCGCTCAAAAAGGAGTATGCATTAGTGAGACCACAATTCAGAAGAGTGTGCCTACCCCTTATTCTACCACACCATGAGCCTCCACTTCTACCTAGGCACCTCCCCCTCCTCAGCCATCCCGACCTACCTGTGCCTCATTTAATGTATCAAATGAAACCCTCATTGGTTACATGATGCATTAACAGGCATACAACCTTCAGATTTAAGAGCACATGCATCAGGATCTCTGTGCTATCTTTTCTACCTTGAACCTCTCTTGTGCCCACCCTTACCCTATCTACCTGCCCTACCCAGGAGGTGATTTTGCATCGCATGCATACAATCACTTTTACCTAGCCCCTCCACCTACTTCTTCCGCTACTACACCCTCTGGTGTTGGTAGAGCTACCCCTAGAGTGATCGCTCTCCCTTTTGGTCCTATAGCTGCCTTTCTTGTAGGACTTGGCACCTCTATTCCTAGTTTTCCTCAATCCCAAGAGTTGCATGACCTTGGTATGACTTGGGTTGAGCATAACGCCATGTGGCCTGGTCATGGTTTTGGTCCTTCTACCGATGAGGAGATGCCAGACCAGACTAATGAGGAAGTTGTTGATGATGAGGAGGCATCTGAAGATGATGGAGAGGATGCTTTAGATGGTTCTAGTGATGGCATTGCTGGTGCATCTGGTGATGAAGGTAAAGTTTCTATCTCTATTGTACCTTCAGATGGATATGATGACTACGAGCCTTAAGCTTCTGATGATGATGCTGATGCAGATGATTTGACCCTCTGGACTTAGATAGCATAGACATCTATATTTTTAGTTTTTATTATTTAGATGTTGATCATATAAATCTTTCTAGACTATTTTGTACTAAAAACATCTGGGCACATTATCTAAAATTTACGATTTTCATCATCATGTTGTTTTCATCATTTTGGTTTGTAGTTGGTATGAGGACATGCTTTCAGTGTTGTAATCTTAATCATATGTACACTTAATCTTTGATTGACTATATCTATTGAGTTGGTGTCATGTTTCCCTTTTTCTTTCTTATGACTTAGATTGCTTGTCTCTCTCTCGTATTTGTTTGATATGTTCTTTAAGGTTGCATGTTTTTATGTTGTAGATCTATGTTTTGGTTGTTCTTGGAGAAGACATGTTTTTGTGCTCTTCTACCCCCTTCTTTTTTCATAATGCCTAAAGGGGGAGAGAAGTTCAATGTTTTGAAGGTCAACCCTATTTCTTTTATTACCTATGTGATCCTTTACTTGTTCAATATATGCTTTATCATGTGACTTGCTAAAGGACCATATAGTATATATATGTTATATTACTTTGTCTAGAAAGACTAACTTTGTAGGTAAGAGTGAGCATAGATTGAAGGGGATCAATTCACATTGCTAACAAAAAGAATCCCCTTGCAATTCACAAGGTTAAGGTATAACTATACATATCCTTTTCAATATGATTGAAGAATGATTTGTCATTGTCAAAAAGGGGGAGAATATTGACTTGAGAGTTATACATTGTCCATATTTTGATAATGACTTAACCATTCCATTCATATGTATCTAATATGTTTGTTTAAGTTTTATTTTAGGCTTTAGGTACACGAAAAGGATCAATTTACAAAATCCCTATCTTGTCCAAGTTCAAGTAAAAAATAATGCAATTGTGCAATTTGGGAAATCACTCCAAATCACCTTAGAATAATTTTGTAATCACTTGTGTTGATGATATGAGTTGTAACTAAGATGAGAAAAAACTAAGGACACTTAATTCTAATTTTTTTTCACTCTAAAATCATTTTGAAAAATTTGTCATAGGAACTTTGTTAGCCGAGTTTGAATCTTGACCGACCAGTGACAAATTTTTTAAAATGGATCAATCAATCGAGTTGCACACTCACATAACTTGACCGATTGATTTACTGACCAAAACTAATTTTGACTCATCGGTCGAGTTTTCCTGAACAAACTCGACTAATATTTTGAAAATTACCTTTGTCGGTTAGTGGATCGATCGAGTTATCTTGATTAAAATTCAACCGGATGTAATGTACAGAAAATGTATAAAAAATGAATGGAGAGTTGTTAGAAATAAAAACATATCTATTGTAAGTTGTAAAATGACCATTTTTCATTCTTAAGTGATCCCACACTCAAAGGAACACCCCCATGTATAAATAGGACCCCTTGGAGTTCATTCTAAGGTTGTTGATTCATGATATGCTTGGTCCTTGCTATAGTTGAGTGTGTTCTAACTCTTTAATCCCCTTTCTCTCTCTCATTTACAAAGCATTTCCTTATCACAAGTGAGTTAGGCATGTTGTAAGAGAGCTACCTCCATGTTATCTTATAAAGATCCCATTCCTTCCACTTTCCCAATCCCCTTTCTTAAAAAGAAAATGTTGAAATGAGCTTCTCCGAGTGAAAGTGAACATGATGTTCTTCTTCAAAGATGAAGAAGAGGTAAAGATCTTCTCCATGTGAATAAGAACAACAAGGTGAAGATTCAAGAAGAGTGGGTAATTTCTTCAAGGCTAAAGACTTGATGCAAGCGTGGGTAACTCCTTGGTGAAGGATGAAAACATCTTGATCAAGTGGGTAAGTCCTTGTGTAGGTAAAAGACTCTTATCTTGAGTAGGTAAGTCCTTGGATGTATGGTGGTCTCCTTGTATCTCTTATGATGGAATATAAGTATACATGGGAAAGTCCTAGAGGTTGACCTCTCTAGGTACCAGATTGACGGTCTCCTAGTTTGGAGATTGGAACCACTCTAACCACCTTGTCCAAGTGTATGTTTCAATCTTTCTCATTATTTCTATGCTTGCTTAGATAGGTCCTCAATTGTTCTTCAACATTTTTGTTTCAATTGATATAATTTGAAGGTTTAACTATTCTTGTGATAATTTGAAGCTCTATTCAACCCCCCTCTAGCACCATAGATCCAACAAGTGGTATTAGAGCTAGGATCTTCTCCAGCACATCTCCCATGATACGAGAAGATGGGTGAGAACCTACTTGGTTCACTCAAACTAGAGGGAGGCTTCTCCATGCACCCTCGGTCTTCAAAGGCACCAACTTCCTCTATTGGAAGAGGCGTATGCAGTTCTACGTTCAAGGGATAAACTTTGATATGCGGAAGGTGATGATCACACCATACAAGGAGCCAATTGGAGTTGTGTCAACATGGGATGAAGCTACCCTAAATAATTCCCATCTCAATTGCAAATCAATTAGCATCCTCTATGCAGTCCTCACTCCAACCAAGTTCAAGCAGGTCTCCTCATGGGATACAACCTATGAGATATGGAATAAGTTTTATATCACTTATGAAGGCACAAAGAAAGTGAAGGAGGAAAATATCTACATGTTGAACAACTTCCTAAAGAACTTCAAGATGGGGAAGAAATAAGGAGTTGTTGAGATGTACTCTAGACTAAACATCATCATCAATGGCCTAGCTTCTTTGGGACACACTTTGGATAGAGGAGAAATCAACTCAAAGATCTTGAGATATCTACCAAAGATATGGGAGTAAAAGGTTACCTCCATTGAAGAAGTAAGAAGTCTTGGTGACATTCCAACCGAGGAGCTTATTGGGAATCTACAAGCTCATGGGCCAAGACTTGACAAGCAAGAAGAGGAAGCCAAGCAAGAAGGGAAGGAAGATCAAAGATAGTGCTTTCAAAGCTCAAGTGGAGATTATTATCCTTCAACAACAACTTGCTTTCTGGACCTCTCCCTCCTCCTCTAGTATGACCCTAGTGAGTATGAAGCGAACTAATCCAAGGGAAATCACTTCAAAGGAAAGAAATCTTCTTCTTCTACTCCAAAGTGCTACAAGTGTGGTAAAAAAGGACACTACAAGGGTGAATGTCCTATGAAAAGAAAGTCACACCACAAAAGAAGCTCCAAGAAGGAATAAGAGTACAATAGAAACAACAATTACAAGAGGAAGGACAACAAGTATAGGAGACACACAGATGCATCTCATGCAACTTGGGAACCATCATCCTCTAGTGGCTCAATCTCTAATGAATATGGAGAGTACAACATTGCACTCGTGGCCTCTATAAGTGAATATATTGATGAGGTAAGTGAGGTATGATTGCATGAGTTATCTAAAGAAAATCTTATTGATATGATTGTTTCTACCCATTCTTCTTATTCTAAATGAAAATCTAAGAAGAAGAGGTTAGGAAAAATCATTGGTGACTTGTATGTTAAACTTGAGATTCTTGAGCAAAATGAGAAAATTCATCTTGAGAACATTGATAACTTACAAGGACAATTTGTTGATCATGAGCTCCAATACAATGGAGTTGAGGTAGAGAATTGTTTCTATCTTAAGAACAATGAATCTCTTAAGGAAAATAACCAAAAGTGTCTAAATGAGCTTGAAATACTTAAAACTAAAAATTCTGAATTCAAGCTTATTGTTGATGCTTGTAGAGATGAGAGGGATGTTTATCTCAAAGAAATTCAATTGCTAAAATATGAAAATGCTAGGTTGCTTGGTTAAGTTAATGATTTATCTTCTAGACCTATTTTGCCTAGTAATGATGTTTATTCTAATTCTCTTAAAAATTATTCTTATTTGGCTAAAGACCTCTATTCAGAGGCCGACCTTGTTCATGCTAGAGATGATCTCAATCATTTGTCTTCTACTATTATATCTCTCACTGATGACAATCATAGACTTGGAGCCTCTTTGTAGAAATTCCTCAAAGGGAAAAACTCCCTACATTAAATCCTTGACCATTCTACCAAACAAAGTGGTACTAGTGGTTTGGGTTTTGTAGGGGGAGCACCTAAGAGAAAAAAAAGGCAAGGGTAAGAAAAAGAGTAAGGAAACCTCATTTTTCATTGGAGAGTCTTGTGGCACTGAGAACCCTATGATTTGCTCTCATTATAAAAGTGATGATCATTATTCTACTTATTATCCTTTCAACCATAAGGGGACTAACAAAAATATGAAATGGGTCCCCAAGCAAACTCTGGATCTCAAAGTTTGAGTTGGGAATGGAAACTCTCCTTTCTTGTAGGAAAAAGGAAGATGGATCATTTATAGCGGCTGCACTAAACACATGACAGGTGATATAAGCCATTTCATCAATTTTACTAAGAATAAAGGAGGTTCGGTTACTTTCAGGGGCAATAAGAAAAGTAAGGTAGAAGGTGAGGGTGATGTAGGTGATCGTTGTGTATCAAGAATGTCCTTTTTGTGGATGGCCCACGTCACAATTTAATAAGTGCATGCTAATTATGTGATAATGGTTACCTTGTGCTATTTACTTCTATTAAAATGCTTGCTTCTAGTCTCCCTCACCTATCATGTCATATATAATGGAACTAGAAATGGTTATCTTTATGTAATTTTGCTTGTCTCTATTAAGCTTATTGTTGGTATATGCCTAGTAGTCAATTCGAATGATATTTCTCTTTGGCATCATCAGGTTGGTCATGTAAATATGCATCAATTGAAGAAGTTGAGCAAAAAGGACTTGTGAAGGGACTTCCCGAATTGGATTTTGAAAAGGATGAGAAATGCCAACCTTGTACGCAAGGTAAGCAAACCAAGTCCTCCTTCAAATCTAAAGGAGCCATTAGTACCAAGAGAGCTCTTGAACTTCTCCATATTGATCTAATTGGACCAATGAGAACTCAATTGCTTTGTGGTTCCAAGTATTGTCTTGTTTATTGTCGATGATTTATCTCGATATACTTGGACCTTCTTTCTCATTTCTAAGAGTGATACACTGGATGTTTTCTCTAGTTTTTGTAAATGAGTTGAGAATGAAGCTTCTTGCATGATTGATTCTTGTCTGTAGTGATCATGGGATAGAATTTGAAAATGATGTTTTTGAACATTTTTTTGAAGAATCTGGCTATGCACATAACTTCTCTTCACCTCGAACACCTCAACAAAATGGGGTTTTAGAGGGAATAATAGGACACTATAGGAAATGGCTAGGACCATGCTTTTAGAGTATGACACTCCAAAGAAGTTTTGGAGCTGAAGTTGTTAGTACCTCATGTTTTGTGAAAAATTTGGTTTTCACAAATCCTTTTTTGAAGAAAACCCCCTATGAGCTATGGCGTGGTAGGAAGCCTTCCATCTAGTACTTTCATTTTTTAGGATGTACTTGTTTTGTTTTGAACACAAAAGATTCCCTCAACAAGTTTGATCCAAAATCTTACAAGGCTTTCATTCTTGGCTACAACACTACTAGCAAGGCTTATAGAGTATTTAATGTTGATCTTGCTAAAGTAGAAGAATCTATTAATGTTAAGTTTATTGAGACTAACCCCTCAAATCCTGAAGATATTATTACAAATGATGATGTTATAGGTGAGGTGATTCCTATCTTAAAAGAACTCAACATCACCCAAAAGGGAAAAGAGGCGACACTAAGGAAGAAGAGAAAGATGAAGAGAAGAAGGATCCAACTCCCTTCTTTGTAAAGAATCATCCAGAAGAGCTAATTTTAGGTGACTCCTTTGAAAGAGTGATGATGAGGGATACCTTTAACAAAGAGGGGTTGATGCTCCTGAACCGGTCAGTTTTAGTCTGCCTAAAGTGGTCAAAGCAATCCACTTTGGGCCTACTCTATGCTCAACAAGACACTACTAATACAACTATAATCCAATCAATCCATGTGACCTATGAGGTAACTTTAAGTCCACCTCAATTTTTCATTGAACCAAATTTTTACCAAAGTCCTCATACAAAACAAATATGTGAACCATAATGTAACTTGGTTTTTAATATTTAAATTAATATGAAAGTAACCATACAAAACAAATCAGTCATGAAGTGTAAAAAAGTAAGCACAATTAAAACAAAGCATAGGACATGTCCTTACAATCGACCATATATACATCTTGGGAAATAGTGGGAAATTGAACATTGAAATGTATGCCATTTTCAAGTTCATACTATCCTTTATAAGGTTGGTTGACAATAAATTCACAAATCTATTTTCTAAATGTATATTATTCAATGAATTTGATTGAAGAAAAAATTACATCAAGATGGAAGTAAGATGGTAACAAGTGGGATAAACCTTGTCAGATCCACACAAACATGCTTCCCTCTAGACCATCTAAAAACCAAGACATCAACTGATATAAGTGTTAACCTCCCCTCATGTTGATTAGTAATGAAGTTATCATGTGCCTCTTTCTTACAAGTAACTCCTGGTGTCTAAGTATATCATATGGAATATACCTAACAAGATCATGCATGTACTTGAAAACATGTAGCTCTCTACAATGAACTGCATGCTCCCCAAAAGTGTCAAAGCATGCCTTCTGAAAAACTAAGTGTATGTCATCAACATGTAACAAAGGGATCATAATACTATGCTTGAAGTTAGTATAGTAGTACAAAAGTGACATATATATATTTGACCAATCAATTGGGATAGTAAGAAGAAAATTCAAAGTATGTCTAGCTTGTGGAAACTCAAAAACAACTTTTTCTCTATGGTTATATCAAACATAACTTCCTTGTGCTAGATAATTTTGCTAAAAGGGAACTCTTCAAAGAATGTTGGGCTCTAGGGGGAATGGTATTCTTGTTATAAAAACCACTGGGGTCAAAATCTGGTTACATTAAATTAAGACAATATAATGCATTATCAAAATATTAATCCATATTGTAAATATCACTACCTCTTAATATATAATTGTGAAACATATAAGATTGGACCCTCGAGGCCAAAAAAGTGTACAAGGAAGCCTCTATCTCTAACTATATCCCCAGGTCACTGAGATGAATGGGTAGGAAAGACACTCACTATTTATGTTTGTCAAAGAAAGGGCCTTCAAAAACTACAATGTCCTCAATAGAACTTCAAAAACCCATGTCGAACAACACTTGTTCCTCCTACATGTATACATGTTGACATCACCTTAGGCTAAACAACACATTGGATATACCCATGTAAGAACGAAGCAAAAGGATCTCACTATGTGGATCACACAAATAAAGAAGAAGATGTATCATCTAAGCATCCTTGGAAACACTCCTCATGTTTAATACCCCAATAAAACCTCTGTCCCTACTCACATATCATGCAAGTAAATTCACACCAACAAAGGTCTCAATATGTCGATGGGGAACAACCCATATTGAATATTCCCACCATCACATGCATGTAAAAAAGCTTAGTTATGTTCAATACAAGACCCAATCATGGACCAGTTCACTTAATGATGTCAAGTACTTTGTCCACCTCCTATGTGTCTCCAATAATGATCCACTCTTGAAGATACCAAACATGGTTGATAAGCTTGTTGTTGCCTCTAATCTCATGAACAAGTGCATGCATTATAAGGGGTAAAACTAGTGGCCCCAGATGATAACAATTATACACTCATGTGGGAGACTAGATATGCCCATTCCCAATGCACAACCATTTTGCTTGAGCGTACAATAACTCCACCAACAAATAAATAGGCATGAATCTTTTGCCCACCTCATAAAGTAACACAAACCTATCCATAATGTTGAAAACATTTTATAAATCCACCATAACAACAGAAAAATCTCATTTTTATGTCACTTTCTTAAGACATTGCTTGTGATGTAAAACTCTAGCTCTACACCTTCAGATACACCAATTTTGAAGTGGAAGACATTGTTATATTTTGCCTTACATTTACCCGCTCCTATTGTGACATTCCACTACAATAAGAGTGATATTACTCAAAGAAAAATCTGATTAAAACAATAACTATAATTATAAACATAAAGACACATAGAGATCAGAGGTCCAAAATATTCATCAATGTTCACAAACAATTTTATTAGAATCATGGTAACCTTTACATACCTCGGTACATCTTATTACATGTTCTAAAATAATCAGGGCCTTTCTACAAAATATGCTCACAAACACATATACCACATTTCATAAAAACAATTACTATTTCCTCATTACATAAGGGACATTACTATTAAGCATGTACACAATACTTATAACTCTTATAACAAAAACATTAGTGGTCATGTCAAAAACTCAAGATGAGAACACATATAGAAAAAATCACCTCCCCAGACTTGAGAGTACAGGGACAATGCTGAATCACTATACCTATGCACAAATTTCACTTAATCCCAAGATAAGAACATGAAAAGCTCACCTACCTCTGAGACCCCTTCACACACCGATATCACCTACCTCCTTAGCTAGGATTAGATCCCTTGTTGTTGATATTCTCTAGTACTACCAGGAAAACTTTAAAGCTATCCTAAAAGATGTGTAGAAATCATAGTGTAAGACCCCAAGTCCCATTCATATGATACAAGGACTGAGACATCCATTACTTACAAGAATTAATGAACATTAAATGAGAACTATAGATTTTATATATAATAACAGTTATTGTACTTTTATGTATACACTTACTAGTAATACTTTCTTTTTCATAAGTACTTTTAGGAAAGGTTAGGAAACATATACATATTCAATCTCGAAATAGATAATTTTTACATCATGATCACATCCAAGTTTTGTTCCAAATAACCTAAATAGATATGCTACTTGTATTGATGATATATTTAATAAATCCCTTGGAAAATTGAGGTGTACCACTCAACTGACTAGCTTGATGCTACTAAGTCATTCTAGAAATGTATACAAGATTTGTTGATACCTAGATTCCCTAGATCTCTCCTCCTTACATCGGGTCAAAGTGAGGTTACAAAAAGGTAGAGATCCCACTAGCAAAGTCAACCAGTGATGATGCTAAAACATAGATCCACCAATAACAGCTCCGTTATGGGTTCACAGGTCATGACTCCAATCTTGGGGAACAACCTATCATATTACAAATCTGTTCTACTTCTCATATTTTTTACTATTCCTTAGCGGACCACCAACCTTTTCTAGGTTCTATAGATAATTTAAAGACATTAGGATTTATCGATTCCAAGCATCCCCATATATTCACTAAAATATGTCTCAAAGAAAAGTTTCAAAATTAGGATTGCTATCAGATCAACTCATCTCAATATCCCCCCCAAAACAACCCCAACAAATAGATCTACAAACTTAGGGCTCTATAACATAAATTCATCTTGATTCGTTAGATTTGTTAATATAAAAATATATCAAGCAAGATATACAAAATTGTTTTAAGTGTAAACTAAATTATCAAGTTGCTTACAACTTTAGAAGATATACAACACATGGTTATCAGAATTGAACTTTTCAAAGAAAGTTTCATATTCATGTCTCTTTATACATCAAGGCTTACAACAAATAGCAGAGGTCACAAAACTCTTATGCGTTAGTTCCCTAGAAGAATTTCTTCATGTCAGTGGGTCAAGGAAGGAAGGACAAGGAAGGGTATTTGTAGGCCCATAGGAGAGATAAAAGGTTCTCAAAGTTGTCATGATATCAATCAACAAACTTGCCTTTGTATATCTATTGCTTCATCAGTAAACAATCTTGGATTTCAATTAGTATGCAGTATCAGAGCCTTCTTTGGTAGACCTCCCAGTAAAACCATCAGTAGATGTTTTCAATACAATCTCTCAGAAAAACCATAGATAAACATCCATAAGGATCTTTTTTGAAACACCACATTAGCAAACCATCAATATCTAGCATTATATTTTCATTGGTACTCCACCAATAAAAGCTCACTGCCCACCATCCAGCTGCTCTATTTGTAGTCCACTGGGGAAAGCGCCGAAGGTCACAAGACCAACCATTTCCATGGGTCTTTTACTGATGGAAAGACAATGCAACCTCGTTGGTCCTCAATCAAAAAGAAATAAGGCATGCTTCCATAAACCCTCTACAAATGGGAAAGTAGAAGTCTTTCATTTGTCCTCCTACCAATAAATCGAAGAAGGCTTGGTCAGACCATGTAAATGCATTCAACCAAGTCAAAGAAAGAGAGATAAAGAGATAGAAATCATGGTATGTGCAAACTACAATGAAAACCGTAGAACATTAGTAATTTGCACACAAACCCTCAAACAAGACTCTAACTGTCAAAACACTTAAAACAAGAATCTCAATAAGTTTTGAAACATATATTTAAGCTAATATACTAGGTTTAGGAGTTAATCCATGTCAGAATCTTTCACGTGTCATAAAAACTTTAGATAGTAGATGCCTCTTATTAGTGTCCACTACAATGGGACATTTCCTGTTGTAAAATTCTATTAGTGTGTAAGAGGTGTAAAAGCTACAAAGTCTACCTAACTCAAGGGGTACCTCCTCCAGCCATAAGTTAGTCACAAAGATGATGGAATGTAGAAAATCTATGGATGTAGGAGATCCCTCTTTACACAAAGCATCTATGATGTTTTGTTCCCTAAAATTGTCTCTACTGCAAAAAGTCCCTTTTTGAAACAATTTCACACACCCAAGAATAGTGTCAACATATTCTACAAGAGGGAATTAAAAAAACTATGAACTTGGCATGGAAGGAGGTACAAATATTTACCCCTAAGTGACATTACAGTATATTTTTAGTACGGAGATACTCCTGATTATCACAATACTATAACGGTTGTTGTAACATCTTCAACCTTGTGGAGAAATTGCCTAATGTAAGGATTCACCTTTTAATCATCCTCATTGTAGTTATCCTCTTGATCGCCCATAGCATCATTATCATAAGAATTGAACACATTCACTACTAACATGATATCATTTCTCTCTCCCTAGGTAGATAGGAATCTTTAAATATGATGTTGTTGTAATGACTTCCTGTTTCTACACATGTTGTCCTGCATGTTCTTGGTCTGAACACTTGTAATGTACAGCATGGAAGAAGAAAAAATCTTAATCAAGTATCTATGGATCTGGGATCATCCACCCCTTCTCGGAGATCTGTCTTCAACACTTGATAGATTTCAATGTGACATCTATGAGGGATGATGTTCATAGTTGTAATAGGTGCTTTGAAAACACGATCAAGAAGCACAACATCTTGGACTATATAATATTTAATGGACTTTTAAAAGGGGGTTTAAGATGCCAACAATGCGTCTTTTGATCACCCTTCTCCAAAGATATAAATAATTCATAGTCATTATGAAGGGATTCATACAAACATTTATGTTCATCACTAGAGATGTATTCCTTCTTGATATGAGACATCAAGAACATTAAGGTTTTGCTTCCTTCTCTACCATTCAAACAACAACAAAAATTGTGAAATGGGTTATGATCCCCCTCTCTCAAAGCTTGGATAGTAAATGATCTTGAATGATGCTCAATCATGTTCTTGCAATGCTGCCCTTTGGTTGGTCAATCAGCCAAAACTTTGTACCTCTTCTATGATGTGAAGATATCATACTCCTATACACTAACTATTTCTCCTTTGTCTTGTTTGTTCATATAGAGAATAACACAATCAAATATAATGATGTCCTTGCAAATGTATGTGTTAGAATTATTAATATTTAGTTTATTATATCATGTTGTCCTACTTTTCTTGGCCCATTAGGTTTATGTTCTCTTCCCTTGTGATTTCCTCCTTTCCTATACGCAAGAGAGGAGTTTTCTTTCTATCAACAAGAAAAATATCTCATCAATTTCCCATCTTATATTTTTAACATGTTATTAAGCCATCAATCTAAAGCCTAGGGAGTAAAAGAGAGAGACTTCACCCGTGAGTGGGCATCGTTCCTTTTTGTCTTGGCTTCTCACCAGGCATCATACCAACTTCCATGACTGTCTTCCCTCTTCTTTTTTCGCAAAGATTCAATCTTTTTTATTTCTATTTTGGTTCTCTCCATCATGACCATCATCAATATTTTTCTACCTCCATCATGTCTTATTTATGTAGTCGTTGCTTCCTGTCATCCTCCTATCCTTGGCATGCATGAAATCCACCTCTCATAGAAACCAAAACCAAGAAAGTCCTCCTTTTGGTCTAAGGTTTTATTTTCTCATTTTATTCTCCAACAATAGTGTTAGTCAATTTTTTCTTTTTTTGTTCTGATTTGCATCATGTCATCCTTATTTATCCAGTCAAAGTCTCTATTTTCTTTTACTACTTCATATCATTATTAGAAGTCATATTTCCGTTCATCAATTTTTTAACCAATCATTCATGATCGTTTCTATTTTATAAAAACATCCTACCAATAATCTTGAAGTATGTTAGGATGGCCAAACTCCTTTCCAATATGCTTCTTTTTGTTTATTTTCTCATCTTCAATTAAAAATGTGTTGACTAGGTCAAAGAGGTTGGTGAGAGAAAATAAAAGAAAATAGAATGGAAAGTTGAAATGAAGTTGATGAATTTTAATGAAATAAAATGATGAGAAAAAAGGAAACATATTGAATTGAAGGAAAAAAGGAAACAACGAGGAAAAAGATAAAACAAAAAAGAGGAAACAAAAGAACCCATACTATTTTATAAAGTACCAATAAAAAGAGGAATTGTACTTTTTCTTTTTCTTCTTCCTCTATACTAATTTAAATCCTACCACCCCTCATGTGTGCATCAATTTCCACATACAAGGGGTATTGTCTCTTATCCACACCAACTATTCAATCATTTTGTAATTGGTGTGTATGGGTGAAACATAGGAGATAGAAAATGTATCAAAAAAGGATACGGGAGAGAGACTATATGTATAATTTGAGGCTATTTCGATATCCATGAAGCTTCTTACTATTCAAGACATATGTATTTTTGATGTTTTTGTGGCACTTCATTCCCACTAAGCATCATGCTTCCGGTTGATCATTGCTACTTCATTCCCAATGGCATTGTGATTCTTCATGTTCATGAAATGATATGGACTTAGTTTGACTATATACACTTCTTCCAATTAGTTACCACTTTCATGTATTGAATGATCTCAATTGCAACATTGACACCAAGCTCTTTTGCATATGTACTGTGTTATGTACATCAGGCTAAAGTTTGTTGTGCTTAGTCTAGCCTTTATTCCTCTAGTGTTAATGATGTTTGAGTTAATTATTCACGTTGCATTTTTATGAGATGGATCGTTGCTTCTTCACATCACAATTTTCAAAATCTCATCAATTTCTAGCATGTGCATTCTATTTATATAAGGATTCATCTAGATTTATCTTCAACGAACTACTTAGAACATCTTCTATGAGTTTCCTCTATTTCCATGGCTCTTCTAGTGATCTTCGTGGGTTTGTCTTTGATTGTTCTTTTCATTTATATCAAGCCCCCAAGGTTCATGTGTCAGATTTATGAAACATGTATGGCATCCATTGGCACTTCATATTGCTTGTGTTTGTGCCACATTATGCACATATGGGGTCTCCTGTGCTAATTCTAGTGGGCTACACTTTTTTGTGTTAGATGAGACACACAGGAGACAATGGGGTCCATTAACTGCCACCAATGGAAGAATATTTACTAAAAAGATTACCACTTATGGTACATGTGGGGATTAAAGATCAATGTAAGTTGATCATTTCAGTTTATTGCGTGTTAGTAGAGGTGATGTGATGTGAAGAAAAGTCATGTAGTTCTAAACAAAAACTTCATTTGACGTGAAATGCAATTCTTATTAAAAAAAAGTATTGTTGTCACATTGTCAATGCTTGGCCTCATATTTACTCCTCTCTCTGAAGCTTTTACATATAAGTTTCATCTCCAATCATAGAAGAGTGTAGGTACCAAATGACATAGGGATCAAATATATAGACAAATCACCACCTCACCTCTCTACACACCCACCTCTCAACACCCCACCCTTTTCCTAGATGCCACCATGTACCTCTCCTCTTTCCCACCTCCTCGTTGCCATTTACTTTCTCTCCCTGAATACTAAGGTTACATTGAGAAGAAGTATCTTCCCATTTTGCAATCAACTTACAAATATTAAACTAATTTAAATGGATCAAACACATGAATAAGCACCACAATCCATTATACCACCAAGTACTATCATGGATTTAAGAAGAGGGGAAGTAGGGTCTTTTGTATAAAATTTGGGCTAAATGAAATGAACCAATGTTAATAGCTAAGATTGGGGAAAGTATTTGGAAAGAACATTTCATACATCAAATTATGCCACTTTCAGTATAATACCACCATCTTGGTGAATTACACCAAAAAAATCTCCCCTACATCATTTCACTCCTTTTTCCCTCTTTTCTTTTGAATATGATCAAGACCAAATCCAAGGAGTAAGATTGATGGTTAATACTTGACTTGGAGAAGTGTGGAGTTGAATTTTATATGGGTTTTTTGTTCTTAGATATTGTTGGTGAGAGGCTAAGTCATAATTTAGACATTTAAATATGTTTTATGCTTAAATGCATCAATCTAAATATTATTTATACACACTTTTAGCTTATTACATCCAATATTCCACAAAATCATTGGGAATTGTATATAAATGAGTTTCAAATTTTGTTTAACAAAATTACATGTTCTTAAACATGAATTGTGGGTTAATATCGGATAAGACTAGTTTATGCTAATTTTCCCTAGTTTTGTGCTACTATTGTTAAAATTATTTTGATAGACCATGTAGATTGGAGCTTATGTATCCATAATCGTATAATTAATGTTATTCATTTCCACTATTAAAATTAAATATGAAGTAGTTTGCAATAGTTACAATGAATGTATCCATTTTATAGCCAAAATTGATAAAATGAACTCACCTATAGAAACTAGATGTTGTTGGATTATATGTAGATGAATTGATTGTAGTTTGAAAATATAAACGTTTATTATAATATGTAGTCAATACTTAATACACATAGATGAGTGAAGGGACCATTAATCTACATAATGATGATGACAAGGAAAAACTAAATCAGCCATGTTTGAATAACCCTAATCCCCTTCTGGAGATAAAATGAAGAATAAAACATTAAGATTTGTAATGAAAAAGTAACTTATTACAACCCATCCCTAAAGTACACCCTAATCCTAGGGTTAGAGAAACCCTTATCTAAAGTTTTGACCTCATTGAATGGTTTTCACATATTTTTCTGAATAATGAATAAAATAAAAACAAATGGGATTCGATAGAAGATACATATTTAAAATAAGGAATGTAATTGTTAGTATTTGGATAGTAGATCTTGATGTTAGCCATTTGATTGAATGGGTCTGAACAATTAAGTTAGGGTATGAACATAAGAGAAAAGTTGATAAATGAAAACCCTAATATAATGTGATCAAAGAAATAATTGAGAAATATTCAACAAATTATAGAAAATTGAAATAACTAGAATATATGATATATTCCCTTGGTTTGGGTAGAAATGGGTCGAAGTTTTTTGTCTAGAAGTTGAACTCATAGTTCCTGTAAATGGATGACTAGTTGATTAGTCAATGGAAAATGCAATACTGAGGGAACTAAGTAGGGTTGATAGAAGATGGGAGTAGATAACAAGGTCCTATCATTACCTAGTTTAGTCCTCTAGCTAATGTAAGTCGATCTGACTTATTAAAATCAAGGAGAGTAAATGGGGTATCTGTAAGTTTTTGCCACTATCATGGTCTGGATTAAAGAAGGCTTAGTCAAAGGACTAGAAGCCAAGATTACTGACTAATGTTGGATCATCAATTGGCCACTCTCTTAGTCAACTAACTAAGAAAAGAAGACGAACAAATATGAGTAAATGATGCATAGTGATGCTCTATTAGAGATATTGGTGCTACACCACACAAACATTGACCAGTTGTGCAACTAATTGATCGATTAGAAAGATACCAAAGATACTTTTTCATCCAATCACATAAAATATAATGCTTTCAAAATCCTTCAAGTCTACTATATGAATTGGCAAGGAAGTTTGTTTTCACTCATTCTAACACCACAGAACCCTAAAATCAATCATGGGCATGGTGAGGGAGATTTAGAGAGATACAATGGGACACTAAAAGAACACTAAAAGAAAGATAAAACCTAGGTTTCTTCATTTAGAGTAAGCATTTATATTTTATTTCTTTTATTCAAATGAACAAACTTTTAAATCACTCCCAAAATCATTATTAACTTCTCCATTCTCTCCATGTCCATCATCTCTTGTTGCAGGTATCCCTATGTACGAGAAAGGCAAGGGAAAATCATGTTAATGATGTTGGGTTCTCACAAATACAAGTTTTGGATTATGGAATATAATTTAGCATGGATATATGGAACCGATTGAGTAGTTACCCTTATATATATGAATTTATCTATATAAAACCATGTTATCATAATCTATGATCAAATTACAAATTTCTTATTTTTTCCCTAATTGGTTTAGAATAGCAATACTTTTTGATAGATAATGATTTAGTCTACTCTAATTCCCAAGTTCAACCATTCATTCTTGTGAAGGTACTTTTACTTAAAATTAAAAGAGTCTATGAATACTAGTCATAGGCTTTTATTCATATTGTGATAATGATGTTGCTTTGATATAAGTAGGCACTCTGGCATATTAAATAATGTTTTATGATACCAGTTCTTCAATCTAAAAAGTAATTGAGAAATGAAAATTAATTGTAAGAAATGTAATTTAGAAGTCAAATATCAAGTTTTTAAAAGGAGTCCCAGAGCTACTGCATATATTATTGTGGTACATATTCATAAATAAATTAAGAGACATTAATAAGAGATAAAGTCAAATATTCTAATACCAATTTATGAAAGTATATTTAAAGAATAAGATAGTATATTGATATTGGTTTATCATATTGCAAGATTTGTAATGTTTTTTGTGAATTTAAGTTAATGCTTGGTAAGAATCAGGAGTAATCCCATTGTGACTATACCCAAATAAGTTAAGTCTAGAAAAAAGAATAATAAAGAGATTAGTATTCTCTTCTTGAATGATATATACATATGGATAAAAGGCCACAACAAGAATGAGTACATGAGATAAAAAATGAGATGATTAACGAGGAAGTAAAATCGGTGAATGAAATCATGTTATGTAATAATGTAATTGAGTAATGTCATTATAAATCCAATGCTTATTTTCTATTACTATTATAGTTAGTAAATAGTAAAGTTCAAAAATATTGCTTGTAGAAATAGACCTAACTAGTGCATCTAAGATTGTATAGCAGCTAGTATAACCTAAGAACCATACAATTTGTATAGAGGTCTACAACATAGGGAGGAAATTACTTACCAACCAGAAGAATCTATGTGTAGTATCGAAAGCACATCTATGGGTCGTTGGGGATTGTTCCTAGTCAGGGTATCATGTTGAGTATAATCAGACTATCCAACATAAGCCAAAGATCCTAGTAATTACTAGTTGTACCCAATGTTGGCTAAATTGAACATTAGCATACCCTTTGTTTTAATGATGGCAAATATGTGATTCTTGGGGATCTAACGTGTTACTTGAGTATTTTAGGGTTCAAGAAAATGAGGAGATCATACCAAGTGGATAATTAAAGATCAATGTGCATAAATATTAATATTTTCATGATTGTAGTCAATGTAAAAGTATATAATTTACAAGTACTTAGATATTATGTAAATCAAGTGTTAGATATTTTCTATTCACTAATAACCCTTAGTTAGGATCCCTCTAGAGATTAGAGTCATTATCCTTCAGTAGAAAAAACATTTGATTGGTGGTTCAAAAACCTAAAATAGTAATACTTTGGTCGAGAAATTAATTGACCGAGATATTAATCGACCGAGACAACCTCGGTCAAAGTTATCGTTGACTGAGAGCCACCTCGGTCAAAAATATAGAGCACTAGTCAAAATCTTACACATCTGTACTCTAATGTCATTTTTGATTGATGATATGGTCAACCGACTCAACATCAGTCCAAAGCATATGACTGTTAGACCAAGTAGTTGGGAGTTGGGAGTTAGAAATAAAAGTTGGTACACAGTTGCATTCAACCCAGGCTCGGTCGAAGAAATTATCGACCGAGACATGGTCGGTCGACTAAATTGTCGCCAGATAGGATTCTAGATCGTTCTTCCAAGCTCAAACAATTTAGCCATTGCTAGCCAACTACTTTCTATCTAATGGCTAGTTAAGAACTAAGAACACTCTATAGACTCCCTAAAACATCCCTAAACACTTAAAAACCATTCCTACAAATCATAGAGGCCTTAGGACACCTAGAGGATATACGCTAAACTTGAGCATCTATTGTAGAGAGCAACAAAGCTAAGAAGGACAAGCAATCTTGTTCCTTGAGCTCCAAGTTCGTGTCCTATAGACATAGCCTCAGACACCATTCAAAAAACGTTTGTCCTAAGTGGTTTGAGAGGTCTAACGCTTGATATAGGATCAAAGAGCAATACTCCATTGGTGTACTTCCTTTTTTCTGATGTCCATTCACAGGTTATACTATTTGTGATCCTTGGCTACTCCAAGTGGTGGAGGCTACCTAAGGGAGCTTGATTGGAGCTACTTCTTGGTGGAGAAGGCTGGTCCAAGGTTGCTTGAGGTTACTTCAAGAAGGCTGCTTCAAAGGAGGTTGGAGCTACTTCTAGGTGAAGGCTATCTGAAGCTGATGGAGATACTTCAAGGAGGTGAAGGCTGCTCTAACGGCTTGTGGTTACTTCAAGAAGGATGCTTCAAGAAGGTTGAGGCTACTTATCGGTGAAGGCTACTTCAAGAAGGTTAACACTACTTATAGGTGAAGGCTACTTCAAGGAAGGTGATTGTATTTTGTTGTAACATCCTTGAAAGGTAAAAAAAAATCACTTTCAAATCCCAATTGAAGACAATTGGGTAGTGGATTAACAACCTTTGATGTAAAGGTTGGAACCACTCCGCATTGAAGTATCTTCCCTATTTCCTCCTCCTTTGTTTTTATATTTCGATTAAATTTTAAAGTAGCTCTATTCATCCCCCCTCTAGATCTTTCAATTGGTATCAGAGCAAGTCTTCAAGGAGCCCTAATAGGTCTTGAAGAATGGGGATAACTTGCTTAGCAACCTCAACCTTGAAGGAACTCATGTGACCCGACCATTACCCTTTGATGGAAGAAGCTACACTTATTGGAAAAGAAGAATGCAATTTTACTTATAAGGGATCAACCTAGAGCTTTGGAGAATGGTGTCTTTACCTTATGCATTCCTACTAATGAGTATGCAACATGTAATCCTAAAATGGTAAAGCAAGTTCAATTGAATGCAAAAGTGGTAAGCATATTATACAGTTCCATTTGTTTTGGTTAGTTTAATTGAATATCTTTATGTGAAACAACTTATGAAATATGGAAGAAACTTTCAATTACACATGAAGGTAAAACTCAAGTTAAAAATACCAAAAGTAACATGCTTAAAAAAATTTGATCAATTCCGTATGCAACCTAAGGAGTCTATTAGTGAAATGTATGTAAGGTTTTCTTCTATTATTAACAACTTGAGTGCATTGGGTAAGTATATAAGTGAGGAAGATCAGGTGTCCAAGATTCTTAGATCCTTGCCTCCAAAATACAAGCCAAAGGTGACAATCATCGTAGAAGCCAATGACCTTACCACAATGAGGATGGAGAAACTCATTGGAATTCTAGAGACACATAAAGTCACCATTGAAGAAGAAAAAATACTGGAGGCCAAACTTAAATAGGGAAAAACAAAAGACATTGCGTTAAAAGCTACAAATAATGCTCAATCAAAAGTCGTCACTCAAGAAAGTGATGAAACAAGTGATGGAGATGATGAAGAAAATGCACTCATTATAAATTCTAGTGCTTATTCCTCTTCTTCCCTTAGGTGAATTGAATGAGGCAAGAAAGGACATGTAATGAATGATTGTCCTAAAACCAAGAAAGGAAAGAAATCGTCTTTTAAGAAGAGAGACAAGGGAGATAAAGCCTACAAAGGAGCTTAGGATAAATCAAGTGATGATAGAGGAAGTGGAGAAGAAGTGGATTGTCTCATGGCTAAGGAAGATGAAAATGAAAATTCAAGTGAGGTAAGTATTCTTGATTTATTTAAAGAAGAATTATTTAATAGTCTTGATGAACTACATGATAAGTATGTTGATTGCAAAAGGAAACCAGTGATGATTTGCATGCTAAATTGTATGATCTTACTTATGAAAATGAAAGTCTTACTTTTGAAAAGGATATTTTAAAATCATCTATTAATGATTACAACATCAAGTTGCTTTCCCTAGAAACCAAAAATAGTTTTCTTTCTAGGGCAATGAGTACATATGACATGAGTTGCTTGCTAAGATAAATAATTTTCAAACTCAACATGTTCTATGTACTCATTCGGATTGTGATGTTATTGTTAAAGAAAGAGACAGCCTATTGTCTAGCTTAAATCAAGTAAAGTTAGACATTAAAAACAAAATTGATTAAATTGTTAAGTTGCAAAAGTATGTTAATATCTTGAAGAACAATGATATTCTTGATAAAATCTTAGAAAAATCTTCTGGACAAATTGGAAGGAAAGGCCTAGGTTATGTACCCAAAGATAAATCCTATTGAAAGCCTAGATATAAAATGACACAAGTGTGTAAGACCAAGGTCATGTATGTGCCTAATGAGAATCTAGTTCGTGACCATAATACTAAGAAGAGAAATGAAATTGATTTTATTTGTTGTCATTATTTTTTATGTTATAGACATTATTCATTTTCATGGAATTACAAGAAAAACAAGGACAAGGATTTATTTTGGGTTCAAAAATTCCAACTTAGAAAAGTTGGACACTTAGTTGAGATTTGGCCTAAAACTTCATTTTGAAATACATAATGTCTTATCTCAACTAAAATAAGCTTTAAAATGTATATTCTTGTATGTTTTGTTTACTTAATTGGGTTATCTAAAAATAACTACATGACTTGTGTTACAACCCTAGTTTTGGGTTCTTTTCGTGAGAAATGTAATTTCTCATATTAAATAAATTGGAAAAATAATGGTATAATTTGTTTTGAATAAATGAGTTTCGTTTACAATAGCCTTGATGATTGTGTTGTGGGCTTTATTGGCTATTGGGCCCAACAACAAGGAAATTCAATTAGTAAATGAATAATTGAGTTTTTGAGAAAAGAATGATGTGGAAACCTCTGGATGGCAAAAGAATGTAATCCAAGGATGGATTTCATGCCTCTTGGGTTCCTTGGCTTACAAGGAGTCTAAAGTTGCATAAAGAGTGCAATAAGAAAAGAAAATGTTAATTAAGTGTTTCTTTATTAAGAAAGAAATTGAAAACAATGGTAAAATGTGGAAAATAAGTAAAAAGAGGTACAATTGAGTTATCCTTAGTGGAATTTCGTATCCCAAGGATTCCTAATGATAAAAGGAATACCAATGAGGAAAATAAAAGAGAAACAAAGAGAAATCCTCAAAAAGATCTATAAACAAGAAATAATAAAGAATAATGCATTTAGATGCATCTAGAAGGATAATGGGTATCCAATAAAAAGGATTTCGATATCATAGAGTTTCTTGGGATCTAAATAGTCCCAATAAAGAGGAAAGAAAGAGAAAATACCAAAATTGCAAAATAAAGGGATAATGGGAATACATAATTAATGAATTATGTGGTTTTGTTAAGAAGAAAGTATTTCCTACTTAAGGAAATTATAATATCGAGGCCAATGAATTAAAAAGGGAAAGTACAAAGAAAATAAAAGAGGAATTTCGAATATCCATATAATAGAGAATAACTAGGATAAAGAAGAGAGAGAATATTACTTCTCTTTGAAGGAATTGATTTCCTACTTGGAAAGGGACTCTTAGATTTGTGAATAGCTGACCTAGGGCTTCTTTACTCACCCCTATATAAAGGGAGACCCCTTGGTTCGAGTCTAGGAAGAATCCCACGATCCCTCTCTTCCTTCTTCTTCTTCTTCATGATTCTTTGCGTCCAAACCCTAGCATAGAGGGTAGCTTAAATCCTAAAGCAACGCGAAGCGGAGGATGGTCACGATGAGAGTAGGATGCCCACACAGCTAGATAAAGGCTTGGCCGACATCCTCGTGCTCTAACCCAAGCACTGCAGCTGCAACTTGGTTGCATGAGCGGGCGCAAGTCACATGCTTGGTGCACGCAAGATCGGTCCCCCTGGATGCAGCCAAGTAACGCCCCAGGTGCGTAAGAGGGTGGAAGACCTAGGGAGACAATCGGAAATGAGTTTTGTGCTTCAGAGAGGATGGAGGTGGACCCCCGAACTGCAGCACGACTATAGTGCTAGCCATCTGTTGTAGGTCGCGTAGCCTGAGCCGACCGCCCTAGCCGTGAACGGAGGGCACCCCTGTGTGTGTGAGAACAGGTCGGAGCTAGGGGAGGCTCTCCTGGTGGCCGGCAAGGCCTGGGGACAGGCGGCAGAGCTGAGCCCGCTCCTTGCTGCGGACGCAGCTAGGGGATCGGGAGGAAGAAGAAGGAGATAGACCGATTGGACAAATTTGCCCCTCTGTCGGCTAGAGCACAGATCAACTTACCAAGGGCGAAAGGGTCATTTCGATATGTTTCCCTAAACCAGCAACGTTACATGTATTGCGTGACGTGGTGCAATCTGATTGGCCAAGTAAGTGAAATCTTACAAAAACCGTAACTAATTAACGATAGCTCAGATAGATGCACATTATACATGAATTTTTCTTAGAAAAATGAGAGGAATCCAATAAAAATATTGTTAGAATCTAATTCATTTTACAATTCGAAAAGTAATGGAAATTATTAACTTTAATGTAATAATGTTTAAGAAACCCTACTTTGGTATGATTAATGTGATCGGTGGGGTTTAATTGATGATTAAAGTTGATATCAACCTGTTAATCGTAAAGAGATACATTAAGATTGAAAAAGATGAACTTTGCACGTAACTCGTTTAATTTAGAGTTTATGTGCATAAATGGGCTTTAATGGGCCTTAAAACCCTAATGATGGTAATTAGGACTACTAATGGCTTTAATTATTTGATTTCATGTATAGAACTGAGTTTTCATGATTATAAGCTATTTCAAGTATTAAAGTTCCTAATTTGTGGATAAATAACCTTAATATAGAAATTAGGGTTTTTGAATGAATCAAGGTAGAATTAATGATAAATAACGTTCATATGAGTATTAGAACATAATGAACTACGAATTGATGATAAACACACATAATGACTTTGTCATGGGTTAAAGAGGATAAAAATGTTAGCTTTAATGAAAAGAGGCTTAATGGACTTATATAATGGTTAATTATGCCTTAAAACTGAAACTGAGGATTAGATGTTGAGATAATTAGGGTTTGTGATCAATTGTGTTAAATTAGGGTTTAAAATAGTAAAAGATGAAGGGAAACCCTAATTGTAATGGAAACCCTAAAAGTGGACGAGAAAACCTAGGAAGTGAGCTAAATTTAACAGATCTTAATGACATGAGTGATAAAAGAAAATTGTATATTTGTTTCAGGATCTTATTGAATGCTTGATTGCCTATTGGTTGATTGTATTATTTCTGTCTCTCATCAACTAGACAGGTATGTGGTTACGCTTATGATTTTCCCACATTAGTTTTCTGAGGATTTTATCGATGTTTACATCATGGCTTGAATTAATTGTTGGATGAATTTAATTAATGCAAATTATAATGTGAATATGACTATCACATAAGAGATGTGCCTACTAGCTCATATCCTAGTCCCCCATGTAGCCTAATGGATTGACCTAGAACATGGCTACCAATGGGGTAGGCCCATCAGGTCATTGAATGACTTAGTACATGGCTACCAATGGGGTAGGGCCATCAAGTCATCATGAGTCAGAGATTGAACTACCTTTGGGTAGGGACATGCAACTCTATAACCCTAGGTATTGGCCATATGTGTGGTAGGGCCACGGGGGTAATGATCTACCATATGAGAGAGGTAGTATCCATGTCCACTGCATGGACAACACAACGATAGGGGATAGGCAAGGATTGAGTAGTATTGCTTAAAACGTAATCTCGGATGTTAAATGATATTTGGATGACTACATTGTTAACATAGTTGCACAATTATTGTTTCCCCCACATACCAGCTTCTTGCTGACCGCCGTTTTGTTTGTCGGCGTTTTAGGTACAAATGAAAGGAACAAACAGTAAAGTGACATATGTGGAATTAAATGAGAATTAACATGTACAGGAGGATAAGTTAGATTAGTATCTTCATGGATAGAAGTTTAGAAATCCCAATTTTTAAAAGGTAAGCAAAGTTTTATTTTATACCACTTTTCAATTTAGTTGGTAAAGTTTATTAATTGTTATTGATTATTTGTCGATCCTTTGATCCGGGTTATTGGTTAACAACTCTGACCATTCAGTCTCCCTTAATTGGAGGTTATCGGGAGGCGGGGTCATTACAATTGGTATCAGAGCGAAGGTTCCTCACTTAATCTTTAATAATTATTAAATTTTACAAATTATGTACAACCAGAGGGAGTTATTAGAGGATTGTCCGAAAGATTGAGGTGTTTAGAAAAGGATCACGTCTGGGGGCTGGAAATATTTTCCTCCACACCGCTAGTCGGAATACAAGGACTCCCGGATTGTGTGATATCCTAGATGATGTCTTAGGATATGACTTGAAATAAGATACCTTTAGGACTCTCTCATCTTGTTCATCATTTCTCAACTCAAAATTCTCTAAGGACCTTAAGGATTAGGGTTTCCTCTCTTCTCCTCACCCTCTTGAGGTATGGGTAAGGTTGATAAGGATTAAGGAATCCTCCATCAAATTAATAAAAAGCATGTAAATCAGATGTCATGGACATAAGTTTAATAGAGTATGTGTAAAGGAATAGATACATGCTGAGGTCGTATGACACGAGTTGTCATTGCCCTTAGGAGAGACCTGAGGCTAGACCTCCTTGTCAGGAGGATGAGTAGAGAGAGTTAGTCTTGGAGGTAGAGACCTCCATTAAAAGTAGAGACCTAGCATATCCTTTGAGGATGATGTTAACCCTAACCCTAAGTGAAGGTTAGAGAGAGAGATGACATGATGAGTTAGATGTCATGGTTGACCGAGTGCTTGGTTGGACATGCCTTTAGATTGCCATACGAGTCATGAGAGGTTGAATGACCTAGCACCTTTGGATACCCAACCCTGGGAAGGGTCGTGCATGTTAGAGAGAAGGATAGCACCTCCAGGAATAAAGTTAGAGAAGAACCTATAGAACCCTATGGGCTTGTGCAAGTAGGGTATAGCTTGCACCCAGAGTACGTTAATAGTGCGGTAGTAGATTGAAACCCTGACCAGTAAGTATGATGGATAGCTTATGAGATAAGCATAAAGGGCTATTCTAAACATAAGTATCACCCATGTAGGGGTATGCTTGTAAGCTTGACCCACCTTAATCGAGAGAGGAACTTGAGTAGTAAGGTTTCTTGTAGGATTAGCTCTAGAGAGAGACAACAGGACCCCAGACAAGAAGGTTGGAAGTCTAAAACCCTAAAATATGAGGAACAATGGGGAGTAGAGGGTAATGTGACCTAAGTGGTTGATAGTGGTTGCCTTATGCTTGACCCCTGGAGGCTGATGATATCTTGGTTGCCTTTAGAGGAACCAAACCCCAAAGAGAGGATGATGCTTCTGGTACCTATGGTATAAGTGATTACCTGCTGGATGAGATAAAGAGTGCTTTAGACCATGTGGAGGTTTAATTAACCAGTTGTGAGGCATTATACCTAGTTGGTTGTCCTTGAGGAGGACTCAACTCTGAGGTGTTGCCTATATAAAAAGATCATGGAAGTACATGACATACCCTGTACATGCTTGATTCATGGTTAAGAGATTGAGTATGTAGTTGGACACCCAAAGGTGGACCTAGGGTTTCAAGGCCTAAGAGGGGAAGTAGTGTACCCGATGCTCATGATGATATTTGAGTCTCTATAGCTTTGAGCATGTGTAGAGGAAAAAGAAACCCCTTAAGTTAAAGGTATGTTTGATGAACCCCTCCCAACTAAGTTGGTCTAATGTTGAGGATGAAAACAATTGTGCCCTAACATGGTTTATTAGGTACGATTGTGCCTTAGTAGCTGTTGGTTTAAGCATGCTCATATGGATGTAAACCCTAAGGATGTTTGTGACCTTGTTGTCAAGAGTTGTAGTTTCCTTCCATCCTAGAAGAGGGACCCCTTGGTAGGGTGTTTACCAGTTTTGTGGGTTTTGAGGAAACCTAAAGAGGTTTCATAGGAGATGAGAAGCTAAGTGAAAAGTACATGGTATGAGAATGAACCTATAGACCCATAGATAACCATCTCCAAGTGCATATGGATATGTTACCATGGAAGTAACCGGTATGGGGCCTGACCAAGGTAGGCAGGTTGCCATGACCCCTATGAAGGGATGAAAGTCAGTCATGGATGCTGAGAGAGATGATGAAGGCTTTGGTAAGGTTCTAAGATAGACATGTACTATAATGGAATCCTAAGTCTATCCTAGGGTCAGGGGGGATAAGACCGATGGAAGTAGGAGTTGCCTAATTCCCTAGTTGCACATGACCATAGGGTCAGGAGGTAATAGCTATCATTGTCTGAGGGTCGTGGGTTGGGAGATTGATCACCTTCATGAACTCATGGGACCCAAAGGGAAGATGAGTAGGGCACTCTCTGGATGCATAAGGGAGGAGGGATGACCCCATAAGTGTCGGTACCCTATAGACCTAGAGGAGACAACCAAGGATTGTGTTTGGACCCAGTAGGTTCGAGACCAGTTCTCCATGGAAGAAACTTTTATATCATGGTGTTTGTGATGCAGAGACATATGTGGCATGTTGCAACTTAGATTTGAAGGTGTACATGCAAGTGGGATGTACCATCTCTACTCTTGGAATAGGAAGAACTCTGTATTTGGACTGCAGCCAAATGCTTATTTCCTCTTGTTATTGGAGTGAGAGATAGGATAGTACGCATGTCATACACCAAGAATAGAGATGACGTGATTTGGAACGTTGCTACAGGGTATGAGGACAAAGATGATAACATACCCTTGTGGAATGGATGGTTTACAAATAGTAAGAGAAATAAGGATGTTTTTAGCAGAAGCTATGTGGAACTTGCAAGTTATGCAAGGTTGAGTTTGATCCCAATGAGGATGAGCTCAGAGCTTCTTGATGAAGACCAACTTAGAGTTTGAGATGAGATGATAAGTATAATACATGGAGGTATATGTTACCTAACACCTAAGGATAAGAAGTGGTAATGAATGCTCTAATTGAGATATAGTTCCTAGTTTAGCTGGAAGCTAGAAGAAGTTGAGGTTGTTAGGCTAACCTTAAGTTGAGAAAAAGAGATAAGTTTGGCTAACACTCAGGTATAACAAGATCTGTTGAACAAGATTAGTGGATAGCCAGCCTAGTCCTTGACGTGGTAGAAGGATGGTTGTAGAACCCTGGATACACTTCTTTGGATAGGAAGGTAATAAAACCCTGATGAGAGTGGTGTAGGGCTTCCGAGGAATCAATCTTGAGGAATCATGACATACAGGAAATCATGATCACCATACACCATGAAACTACAAAGATAGTAAGTGATGGTAGAGCTTTGGATGCCTGATACATGTAGCATGTGGCCATGCAAGCCAGGAGGTGAAGGACGAACACCAGTAACCCAGTGCATGGATATCAAGTATAAAGAGTTCCCGAGAGGGAATGAGAGTTCATCACTATGGATGTTGTAAGTCTCCCCTGGACCAAGGAAGGTCAAGATGCAGTATGGGTTATGGTAGATCGCCTTACCTAGATAACACGAGCAAGAAAGAATGATGTCAAGAAATAGATTCTGTTGAACCTACATAAGAGAGAGAGATGGTTCAACTACACCATGATGTGATTTCAAAAGTTCTTGAGTACGACCTAAAGGTTCACTCCCATAAGGTGGAAGTAAATACCTGAAGAATTTGATGTTAGTACAGTTTATCACCCCTTACTAATGGTTAGTATGATCCAGACTAGAGGGTCTGAGGAGAGCATGTGTGCTCATTCAGGGTGATACATGGAAACAATTCTGAAGATGTGATGTTAACCACCATAGCCTTTATCGGGATCCAAGAAATCTTATAAGGAGGTTGTGTCAGTCACCACTTCATTAAAATGATGTTGGTGAAGGAGGCCTCGCGAAGGTCAGAAAAGAACCACAGTGTGTGCAGATGAAGTTTCTTTATTCGTGCAATGGCTGAGAGAGAGAGCCCAAAGACGACATGAGTCGTGAGTTGATGCAAAGCAGACTGACATGCAGTTCACTATAGGAAAGTATGTGATGTGAACATACGACCCCTCTAAGCTACGGCTGAGAAAGCTGAGTCCCCGATATATGGGTCCATTGGATAAGGATTGGTGGAGATGGTTAGGTTTAACCTTACCCCTCAGGATAACATGATGAATGAGGTGTTCCATGAGTCAGATCTGGAGCACTATGTGAGGTACCCAAGCCATGTGCTGAGCCCTGAACCTATTCAGCTTTTGAGAGGCTAAAATGTCCTGAAGTCACCTATGAGGGTATGATATACCAAGGTAAGAAAGAACTCAGATGGAACAATATGAGATGATGAAGGTTCTTGGGAAGCACCATGGAAAGGGTGAAGCCACATGAGATCCCTGATGGATGTATGAAAGGCTTATCCTGAACTACTTGTTTACTTGATGGAATTTTGAGGACCAAATTCCTATAAGAGGGGAAGGATGTTACAACCCCAATTTTGGGTTCTTTTGGTGAGAATTGTAAAATCTCATATTAAATAAATTGGAACAAATAATGATATAATTTGTTTTGAATAAATGAGTTTCGTTTACAATAGTCTTGATGATTGTGTTGTGGGCTTTATTGGCTATTGGGCCCAATAACAAGGAAATTCAATTAGTAAATGAATAATTGAGTTTTTGAGAAAAGAATGATGTCGAAACCTCTGGAAGGAAAAAGAATGTAATCCAAGGATGGATTTCATGCCTCTTGGGTTCCAAGGAGTCCAAAGTTGCATAAAGAGTGCAATAAGAAAAGAAAAGGTTAATTAAGTATTTCTTTATTAAGAAAGAAATTGAAAACAATGGTAAAATGTGGAAAATAAGTAAAAAGAGGTACAATTGAGTTATCCTTAGTGGAATTTCGTATCCCAAGGATTCCTAATGATAAAAGGAATACCAATGAGGAAAATAAAAGAGAAACGAAGAGAAATCCTCAAAAAGAGCTATAAACAAGAAATAATAAAGAATAATGCATTTAGATGCATCTAGAAGGATAATGGGTATCCAATAAAAAGGATTTCGAAATCATATAGTTTCTTGGGATCCAAGGAGTCCCAATAAAGAGGAAAGAAAGAGAAAATACCAAAATTGCAAAATAAAGGGATAATGGGAATACATAATTAATGAATTATGTGGTTTTGTTAAGAAGAAAGTACTTCCTACTTAAGGAAATTATAATTTTGAGGCCAATGAATTAAAAAGGGCAAGTATAAAGAAAATGAAAGAGGAATTTCGAATATCAATATAATAGAGAATAACCAGGATAAAGAAGAGAGAGAATATAACTTCTCTTTGAAGGAATTGATTTCCTACTTGGAAAGGGACTCTTGGATTCATGAATAGCCGACCTAGGGCTTCTTTACTCATCCCTATATAAAGGGAGACCCTTTGGTTCGAGTCCAAGAAGAATCCCACGATCCCTCTCTTCCTTCTTCTTCTTCGTGATTCTTTGCGTCCAAACCCTAGCATAGAGGGTATCTTGAACCCTGAAGCAACGCGAAGCGGCGGATGGTCACGATGAGAGTAGGATGCCCATGCAGCTAGAGAAAGGCTTGGCCAACATCCTCATGCTCAAACCCAGGCACTGCAACTGCAACTTGGTTGCATGAGCGGCCGTAAGTCACGGGCTTGGTGCACGCAAGATCGATCCCCCTGGCTACAGCCAAGTAATGCCCCAGGTGCGCAAGAGGGTGGAGGACATAGGGAGACCATCAACAATGAGTTTCGTGCTTCAGAGAGGATGGAGGTGGACCCCTGAACTGTAGCACGGCTATAGTGCCAGCCATGCGTTGCAGGTCGTGTAGCCTGACCCGACCACCCTAGCTATGAACGGAGGGCACCACTACGTGTGTGAGAATAGGTCGGAGCTAGGGAGGCTCTCCTGTTGGCCGATGAGGCCTGGGGACGGGCTGCAGTGCCAAGCCCGCTCCTTGCTGCGGCTGTAGCTAGGGGATCGGGAGGAAGAAGAAGGAGATAGGCCGATTGGACAAATTTGCCCCTCCGCCGGCTAGAGCACAGATCAACTTACCAAGGGTGAAAGGGTCATTTCAATATGTTTCCCTAAACCAACAATGATGCATGTATTGTGTGATATGGCACAATCTAATTGGCCAAGTAAGTGAAATCTTACAAAAATCATAACTAATTAACGATAGCTCGGATAGATGCACATTATACATGATTTTTTCTTAGAAAAATGAGAGGAATCCAATAAAATATTGTTAGAATCTAATTCCTTTTACAATTCGAAAAGTAATGGAAGTTATTAATTTTAATGTAATAATGGTTAAGAAACCCTATTTTGGTATGATTAATGTGATCAATGGGGTTTAATTGATGATTAAAGTTGATATCAACCTGTTAATCATAAAGAGATACATTAATATTGAAAAAAATTAACTTTGCACATAATTCGTTTAATTTAGAGTTTATGTGCATAAATGGGCTTTAATGGGCCTTGAAACCCTAATGATGGTAATTAGGACTACTAATGGCTTTAATTATTCGATTTCATGTATAGAACTGAGTTTTCATGATTGTAAGCTATTTCGAGCATTAAAGTTCCTAATTTGTGGATAAATAACCTTAATATAGAAATTAGGGTTTTTGAATGAATCAAGGCAGAATTAATGATAAATAACGCCCATATGAGTATTATAACATAATGAACTACAAATTGATGATAAATGAGCATAATGACTTTGTCATGGGTTAAAGAGGATAAAAATGTTAGCTTTAATGAAAAGAGGCTTAATGGACTTATATAATGGTTAATTATGCCTTAAAACTGAAACTGAGGATTAGATGTTGAGATAATTAGGGTTTGTGATCAATTGCGTTAAATTAGGGTTTAAAATAGTAAAAGATGTAGGGAAACCCTAATTGCAATGGAAACCCTAAAAGTGGACTAGAAACCCTAGGAAGCGATCTAGATTTAATAGATCTTAATGACATGAGTAATAAAATGAAATTGTATATTTGTTTCAGGATCTTATTGAATGCTTGATTGCCTATTGGTTGATTGGATTATTTCGGTCTCACATCAACTTGACATGTATGTGGTTACGCTTATGATTATCCTGCATTAGTTTTCTGAGGATTTTATCGATGTTTACATTGTGGCTTGAATTAATTGTTGGATGAATTTAGTTCATGCAAATTATAATGTGAATATGACTATCACATAAGAGATGTGCCTACTAGCTCATATCCTAGTCCCCTCTGTAGCCTAATGGATTGACCTAGTACATGGCTACCAATGGGGTAGGCCCATCAGGTCATTGAACGACTTAGTACATGGCTACCAATGGGTTAGGGCCATCAAGTCATCATGAGTCAGAGATTGGACTACCTTTGGGTAGGGACATGTGACTCTATAACCCTAGGTATTGGCCACCTATGTGTTAGGGCCATGGGGGTAATGATCTACCATATGAGAGAGGTAGTATCCATGTCCACTGTAGGGACAACACAGAGATAGGGGATAGGCAAGGATTGAGTAGTATTGCTTAAAACGTAATCTCAGATGTTAAATGATATTTGGATGACTGCATTGTTAACATAGTTGCACAATTATTGTTTCCCCCACATACCAGCTTCTTGCTGACCTCCGTTTTGTTTGTCGGCATTTTAGGTACAAATGAAAAGAACAAAGAATAAAGTGGCATATGTGGAATTAAATGAGAATGAATGTGCACAGGAGGATTAGTTAGATTAGTATCTTCATGGATAGAAGTTTAGAAATCCCAGTTTTTAAAAGGTTAGCAAAGTTTTATTTTATACCAGTTTTCAGTTTAGTTGGTAAAGTTTATTAATTGTTATTGATTATTTGTCGAACCTTTGATTCGGGTTATTGGTTAACAGCTTTGACCATTCAGTCTCCCTTAATTGGGGGTTATCGGGAGGTGGGGTCGTTACAATTTGTTTACTATGATAAAGTTATTGAAAATTCACATAACTTCATCCCGATCAACAAAGAACTCGACCAAGATCTCTTCAGGTCAAAGAAATGATCGACCAAAGGTAGTTCTATCAAAAATTGTTTCTACTGTCAAATCTTCCCGGTCGACAAGTAGTTCAACCAAGAATTCTTCCAATCGAAGAAAATTTTAACCAATGATAGTTCTATCAGAACTGTTTATTGAAAATAAAATCATTTGTTTACAATTAACTTTGATGACTTAAATCTGTAATGAGCTCTTCATATTAAGTTGTTCTAAAAATTTGAAATGTTATAACATTTAAAATAGTACTCCTAACCAAAAGGACCACCACATGGGTACCAAAATCTACGTATTTTGCAGGATTGGGTTGATAGTGGTTGTTCCAAACATATGACCAGAAATAAGGAGGATTTCTATACACTTGAAGAAAGGAAGAGCAGAATAGTCACACTTGGATATAACGCCAAAAGGGAAAATTATTGGGACATGTGTGTTGGTACAAAACTTCAAATAAAAAATGTGCTACTTGTAGATGGATTGCATCACAACTTGATTAGTGTTAGTCAATTGTGTGATAGTGGCTATGATGTTATTTTAAATAAATCTTGCTGCAAGTTACTCATAGAGAACACTAATGATGTTGTTTATGAAGGAAAAAGAATAGGAAATTTTAATATACTTAGACCTAAATCTATGCAAGCTGTTATTGAAAATTATCTTCTTGCAAATGATGAATCTTTACAATTATGGCATAAAAAGCTAGGTAATGCAAGCTCACATGTTATCAAAAAGTTGCTTAAATATGATCTTGTTTGTGGTTTACCTAAACTCTCTTTTGATAAACCTTAAAATTGTGAACCATGTACTCTAGGAAAGCAAATTAAGACTTCTTTCAAATCTAAAGCCTTACTTAGTACTACTGGATCATTAGAACTTATTCACATGGATTTGTTTGGTCCCATGAGGACTCAATATATTGGTGGTTAAAGGTATTGCTTTATCATTGTTGATGATTATATTAGATATACTTGAATTAACAAAAGATGGTACTATTAGAATATTCATTCAATTTTGCTCTAAGAATGAGAACCAACTACAAAACAAAATATGCACCGTTAGGAGTGATCATGGTGAAGAATTTGAAAACCATATTTTTGAAAAATTTTGTACATCCCAAAGGTATACTCATGATTTTTCATCTCCATGCACCCACAACAAAATGGGATAGTAGAGAGGAAAAATGGGTCCTTACCAGAAATGGCTAGAACAATGTTACTTGAACATAACACACCTAAAACCTTTTGGGCTGAAGCAGTAAAAACATCATGCTATGTATTAAACCATGTTTTAATCCACTCTCATCTAAAGAAAACTCCTTATGAACTCATTTTTAACAATAAACCTAGAGTTGACTACTTTCTTACCTTTGGTACACCTTGTAATATCTTGAACACAAAGGATGATAGAGACAAGTTTGACCCTAAATCACAAAAAGGATTTTTCTTGGGTTATTCAACTACTGTAAGGCATTTAGAATTTACAACACTATTTCTAAGAAAGTTGAGGAATTAATTCATATCACATTTCATGAAATGGCAACACAAAGTGCTGAAAGTGAAATTGAAAATGAATACTTGAATGATGCTACACATGAAATTGAGGATCTAACCATATCAACACAAGATGATAAAAATTATAAAATTGAACAACATAACAATGAGTCATAACAGTCTATTCCTAGAATAATTAAAGATCATCCTCAAGACTTAATCATAGGAAATTCTTTTGATAAAGTAAAAACTCGAGCATCATTTAGAGATGTTGCAAACATGGCTTTTGTATCAATTGTTGAACATAAAAAGATAAATGAATCTCTAAAAGATTATTACTAGATAATTTCTATGCAAGAAGAGCTAAATCAATTCATTAAGAACAGTGTATGTGATTTAGTTCTTAGACCTCAAGATAAGATCATCATTGGAACTAAGTGGGTTTTTTGAAATAAACTCAATGAAGCCAGAGAAGTGGTTAGAAAAAAAGATAGGCTGGTTGCTCAAGGATATAATCAACAACAAGGGATAGACTTTGATAAAACTTATTCACTCATAGATAGACTTGACGAGATTAGAATGTTATTATCTCTAGCTGCCCATTAAGACATCAAACCTTTTCAAATGGACATAAAAAGTGCTTTCTTAAATGGAATGATAGAACAAGAAGTTTATGTTGCTCAACCACCTGGGTTTGAAAAAACTAACAAGCTTAATCATTTTTATAAACTTAAGAAAGCCCTTTATGGTCTAAAAAAGCACCCTAAAATTAGTATGAAAGACTTGAGAACTATCTCTTTGAAAATGGGTTCTCTATTGGAAATTTAGATTCCATATTATTTTTCAAAAACATATGAATCTGATTTTCTAGTTGTTCAAATATATGTTGATGACATTATATTTGGTGCTTCAAATATTCTTTATGTACTCAATTTATTGGTATCATGCAAAAGGAATTTGAAATGAGTATTATGGGTGAATTTATATTTTTCCTTAATTTTCAAATAAAAGAAACACCTTTCGGAATTTTTCTAAGCCAAGAGAAATTCACTGAGAAACTCTTAAAATAATTTAATAAAGAAAATTGCAAACATGTTACTACACCTATGCCACTTATGCTAAAATTGACAAGAATGAAGATGTTGAACCCATTAGTGATTCCTTATATAAGGTCATGATTGGTAGCTTATTTATACTTGACTGCATGTAGACCAAATATCATATTTTTCATTGGACTTTTTACTAGATTTCAATCGAATCCGATGTATTCTCATTTTCAAGCAATCAAAAGAATTTTAAGATATCTTATCGTTATTATAAATTTTGTTTTATGGTATCCCAAAGGTCAAACATTGGATTTAAAAGCTTACACCCATGTTGATTATGCTAGTTGTCACCTTGATCAAAAAACACAAGTGGTGGTTGTTTCTTGCTGGGAAGAGCCTTAGTATCTTAGTTTAGTAAGAAAAAAAATATAATTACTTTATCTACCACTGAAGCCGAATACATGGTTGTAGGTTCATGTTATGCTCAAGTACTTTATATCCAATAAGTTTTGAATGATTATGGTTTTGTATTTTCCTCAATGCCAATTTTCTATGATAATACAGTGCTATAAACTTTACTAGAGATTCTCCTCCTTATCTCCTCCTTTCCTATCCCCTCCTTTCATTTTTGGTCTACCCAAGCTGTCAATGAATTTTACGGTAACTTAACAAGAGATTCCAATGACCCCTACTCCTTCACTTCCATGGTTGATGGTTTATCTTTCCACTTTTATAAAAATGATATCCTAAAAATGTTAGACATAGATGTTGAGGAGTATGCAGATTTTCTAGATCTAACCACTGGTAATCCCATCTCTAAGTTCTCCACCAAACAATAAACCATTAGTCTTAGTGATAGTAAAAAGACTATCTTTGTTCCTAACACTCCATCACATGTACATAGGGGAACCTTTTATGCCACCCCTTTAACGCCTGAGGTAAGGATAGTAAATCTCATTATTACCCATAATATTCATCCTAGATCCAATAAAACTGAGATTCCTAAATTTAGGATGTGCATTATCTATACCATACTTGAAAGTATTCCTAAAAACTTCATTCGCATAATCCGTTCCAACATGTTTGATTTTTCTGGGAACCCACCTTATGCTGATTTTTTCTGTCAAATAATCCAATATTCCCTTGGTAAAAACTTAGAAGCGTTAGGATACAAATGTGGTAGACGTCCCCAAAAAATCACACAAAACATCATCGATAAGATGGGGATTGACTTTGGGCGTAAAAGAGCTAGGACTGAAGGAGAAACATCCACTGAAGCAAGTCCTCCACCTCCTACTCCTAGTTATTCCATAGAAAATCATGCCAATGATCTCTCCTATCTCAAAGGAGCCACATATCAAATAGGGAGGCATCTAGATTACAATCACAATACTATGACCTACCTAAACCAAAGGATGCAAGCCTTAGCTCCAAATGTTCCCAAAACTTATCCTTATGCACAATATCCTGGGAAAATTTATCCATTCAATCCTTACATTCGATATACTCAAGTTCCACCACCACCATCAAATGATCTTACCTATACCCAATATTCATCAATGCAACTACAAGACATAGCTACTCATTTCTGATTTGATCGGGAACTTACATTTTTGGAAGCTTATGCTCTCACAAAGATAGTGTTACGACCCCATCTGAGCTTAATTGGTAAACTAGGGTTTACCTAGACAATTGCAAAGATTATTTGGAATAATCATTCTTGAAATCTAATTAATGACGATAGCACAATTAGGATGTTTTAACTATGATAAGAAGTCTAAATGTTCTTTTGTCTTGAGAATTAGGGTTTGAGAAACATAAACCCTAATCGGCTCAAATTAGGGTTTTGATGATACATGAATACAGAATTTAATAAGTAGAATGTCTCACTAAATGATTTTTAGTGTTATATGCGTAACTCTGATTTACTTCAAATTTGGATATGATTTTTATATATAAAATGTGAAAAACATTGGAAAATATCAGAATTTTTGAAGAATGCTCTGACCTGTTTATCGGCCGAGTTTCAAACTCGACCGATCACATTTTCAGATTTATATAGCAGTGTGGTAATTGAATTTTATCTTTTATTGGTATATCCAATTGATCTCAAATTTTACATGTGCTTGAAAAACATAATTTTAGACACTCTATTAAATTGGCGTAATTTTTGGATGACTTTTTGATCTCTACAGTAAGGGTGTCGGTCGAGTTCTGTGCAGGACAAACTCGGCCGAATATTCTGCAGACTGCAATATAGCAGTGCACTGTTCGATTTTTAATTAAGTATTGGTAACTAGGAATGATCTCAAATGTTTACTGGAGGTCTGAAAATTCATTAGGAATAACATATAAAATTTCCAGAATTTGTGGAGCTTCTGTTAGCTATTCAGTAGGCGAATTACAGAAGCTATTGTGAAACTGAATATTCAGCTAATATAATTAAAGTTGAGTGTTGGGTCAATATGCAATTGACCCAAGCAGCTCAAATTGACTTATATGATCTACCAAACACACACATAGCTCTCATTCTTCGTAATTCATTCCAGAGAAACGAGCTCCTAGAGAGAGAGGGAGAGTTAGGGTTTGAGAGAAGAAAGTGGGGGAATTGCTGAATTAGGATTTTGCGATTCCAGGAAGGGTGAAATCAAGTAAGTTTGGATTCTTTGCATAGACTTTTATGGTGAATCTTCTCTCTCATGTCAAGATTCCGTCCATGCTCTGATTTGATCCAAGATTATGTCGAAATTCCCTCTTTTCTCACCCTTTCTTCATAATCCCTCATTTTCAAGGTTCCCGAGTAGAATGGAAGAAGAATTGGGAGATTTGCTAGGGATTTGATATGCGTTAGAGATTCCCTGAGTTGAGCTACAGTTTTGAGGTGTTTTCACACCTTAGGGTGAGTGGGTTCTTCCTTCAAACAGTGTAATGCACGAATTTGATTATAGCATCCAAATCCCTAATTGCTTAGTATGTGATTCTAAAACCTAAAATGTTCGTTTGATTTAAGATTGTTGCAAATTGATATGATATGGATTCCTTATCTATTTGAATGATTCCTAAATGGTAGATTCATATCAGAAACGTATACAATACTTCCTAGTGAGAGTGCTTTTCAGATTTATATCAAAAGATGTGATTAGGGTTTAACCTAATTGAGACATCACTAGAGTTTCAACCTTATTGAAAAGGGACTAGTAATCCTATAAATGGTTAGGATGTACCTCATGGGTTATCTTAATTGAATTCTATTCTTGATACCTGACATCTCAGTGAATGGTATGGAAAACCTAAATTTAGTTAAATTTCCATGGTTTCACATCTATATTGATTGTATATGATTTGTTGAAAACAATCTTTATTTAGTGAATGCTTATATCCTATGAAATTCTTATGAGAGCCATGTGACAAGTGATGAGGCAAATGAAACCCTAAGAGTAGGGTGATGGCATGTGATGAATGAATAAGGCAAATTAAACCCTAAGGATAGGGTGTTCAATGAATCATGTTAAGGTGATATGAAAGGTTTCGATATGAGACGTGGTGATGCTTAATTGTTGAATTGTATGTTTATAGTGCATTTAACTTTATATGCTTGTTCTCTCTGAGTTGATATCTGCATACTGCATGGTTTCTTATTTTCAATACATATCTCGTAAATTGCAGGTGATGAGATATGACATGCCCTAGAAAGGGATGTTACTGAGACATGATATATGTTGAATACATGAGTTATGATGCTTCTTATGATATGATATGGCAGGCCGTGTGAGCCTTGTGAGAAATTTTAAATGAATTATGATTTCTGTTTAAAATGTACCTATAATGTTAATGTTAGACTTAGGTGCCCTGAACACCGTAGAACCCCTTTGATAGGTCTGCTTCTTAGGGGTGAAACTCATGTCCAACATCAACGCGTGCGATGTCACGGTGGCACGAGGACAGAGAGACAGTGTTCAACATCAACGCGTGCGATGTCACGGTGGCACTGGAGTAAATAGGGGTTATTCAACAACAATGCGTGCGATGTCACGGTGGTAACCCAGACCCCCTGAGCCTATGTACTCAGGTTAGAGGAGGAGTCCAGAGCACTCGATGTTAGTGCAGTGAGGCCGATGAGCCTGAAGGCCGATGAGCCTGTGGTCCTGTAGCAGAACAGGGCTGGCGTCAAACTTAGCATTTCTCGGGTGTGTCGCTAAGTCTTGTACGATGTGGTCGTAGTGCACTGCGAGTCTCTATGCAGAGTACACTGCATAGATCAGGGCATAATCTAAAATATGATCATATAGGTTCACAGAGTCCCTTATAAATGAAAGAGTTAAGGAAGACTAGAGCATAGTCTTCTAGTAGCTATTCTTTGGATGCAATATTTACATTCTTTGTTATTTCAATTATATTGTTTTAGAACTGCTCAGTGTAGTATTTATTGTTGTTAAATTTCATATCGTTTACTCAAATTATATCTGTAATCACATTAGTGCATTAGTCTGTTTCCATGAAGTACTCATTCACTGAGCGAGTAGGCTCACCCCTCTACTCAAACATTTTTAGGGTTAACCGTGTGGACTTGAAGATGGTCAGAGCATCAGTATAGATCTGCCACAGGAGTCAAGTATGAGATTAGTTGAGTCAGTCAGTCCTTGTCACTCTAGGTCCTCAGTAAGAGTTAAGAGAGAGAGTTGTAATTACTATGTGTAATATTGTTCCTCTTTGATATGTATGCTAATTAGCAAGTTTCATGTGCATAATGTGTGAGAGACATCATGAATGTTTATACATGTATCTTTACTATTAAAGTTTGATTAGTAAAGGAAATGTTCAGATTCCCTTGTTAAGATGTTTTATGTGGTTCAATGCGAAGAAACAAGAGTTTTTAATAAAAGAAAAAGTTAAGGGTGTTCTTTGTGTTACATATAAATCCTATCTTATGCCCTAATCTCATGATTTGAGGAAATTGTGAGATCGGGGTGTAACAGATAGGTTCACTTGATTGGCAGACACTTGTCAAATATTATGGTGATACTCCACTCTATGCGAAAGATCTTGAAGTTGATGTAATTTTAAGTTTTTTCAAGTGATATTTCTCTCGTTATCTTTATGTAGTGAGTAGTAAGATCTATGTAATGACTTCATTATCAATGAAATTGAGCTTTCATGTGTTCACTTGTTCATGAAAATAAAATCACTGAGAAATTTATATTCATTTTGAATTGTAGATTCATTGGACATTTTCTTCTTACCTTAGTTTTTAAAATATGGGTATTCTATTGAGGGGGGGTATCCCTTTCAAGGGGGGTAAATTTGAAATGACAATATGCCCATCTTTTTGAAATGACAAAGGGGGAGAAATAACAAATAAAATATTTTCATGAGTTTCATAATCTCTTTTCTTGACATTAATTGGTGATACATTTCCTTAAGAGATGGATATCATATTCCATATCTATTTTGGTATATTATCACACATTTTATGAGATCAAAAGAATCTATTCATCTCAAGTACATCTCAGGTATGAAACTTATTTCAAATATTTTGATTATATTTTAGGAATGTTTGTCATCTTCAAAAAGGGGAAGATTGTTGGCTAATCTTTGTTTTGATGATGACAAACATTTCATTCTTGTGGATCTAACATGTTACTTGAGTTTTTCAAGGTTCAAGAAAATGAGGAGATCATACTAAGTGGATAATTGAAGATCAATGCGCTTAAATGTTAATATTTTCATGATTGTACTCAATGTAAAAGTATATAATGTACAAGCACTAAGATATCATGTAAATAAAGTGTTAGACCTTTTCTATCCACTCATAACCCTTAATAAGGACCCCCCTAGAGATTAGAATCATTATCCTTATTAGAACAAACATTTGATAGGTGGTTCAAAAACCTGAAACATTAATACTCCCATTCAAGAAACTAGTCAACCAAGACACCCTCAGTCAAACTTATTGCCGGCCGAGAACCACCTCAGTCAAACAAGCACTAGTCAAAATCTTACACATATGTACCCTAAAGTCATTTTTGGTCGAGCATGTGGTCGACTGACTCAACCTCAGTCCAAAGCATATGACTATTAGACCAAGTAGTTGGGAGTTGGAAATAGGTGTTGATACACGCTTGGATTCAACACAGGCTCAGTCAAAGAAATTCTCGACTGAGACATGATTGGTCGACTAAATTATCGACCAGACACGGTTCTGGACTGTTCTTCCAAGCTCAAACAATTTTGCTATTGCTAGCCAACTACTTTCTACCTAACAGCTAATTAAACACTAAGAACACTCTAGAGACTCCCTAAAACATACCTAAACACTGGCAAACGATTTCTATAAATAATAGAGGCCTTAGGACACCTAGAGCATATAAGCTACACATGAGCATCCATTGTAGAGAGCAACAAAGCTAAGAAACACTTGAAATCTTGTTCCTTGGGCTCCAAGTTTGTGTCCTATAAACCGGCCTAAATTTCCCGTCCAAAGAAAATGGATTAAAGCAGTCAGCCTTTTAAAGAGATAATGTGACACTTAGGCCCCCGCTACGATAACAGGGTCTGATGTAGCAATCGGGGTTGAACACAGGGACAAGGTTGGTCGTGTTAAGAACATGGAATCAACACTCTATATTGCGGCATAAAAGAGGATTAAAATGCATTCTTAAGGGAACGAAATCTCGAAAACAAAAATAATAAAATAAAATAAGTAAAAGAAACAAACTGTAACAAGGTATATGGGATAACTTGGGTTGAGGTTCACCAACCAAGGCATCTCTCCGACATGCATACTATCTCTCTCTCCTGCTTACTAATATCAAGATTATAAGCAACCATAAAATGTCTATTCCACTCTCTCTCGAGATGAGGATAGATCTAGGCCTGAAAGAAGCCTCTCTCTCGAGATGACAACTCAAAAACCTCACTGTAAAACCTATGGTTTAAAGCGTTCAACATTCCAAGACTCTCGTGCATTCATATTACTCCATAACATGGGATAAAAGTACTCTCTTGAGATATAAACAATCAAACATTACAAGATGGTAGCTAAGAATACAAGTGAAGCATTGAAACAGGTGCATGGAGATAATCTTGATAAGGGCAATTATATTCAAACGAAAGAGACAATATACATGTTGGAGAGCCTTAGTGGCTACTCCCAACCCAAGTTATGGTGTTTAGCCACTCATGCTTGCGAATAACATGGCGGCGCTACAGAGAGATAGATCCATGAGATACCATGAAGAATGGAGGTGAGTACAGTGAGAGGAAATGATAGATATAGAGGAGAAGAAACGTGATACTACACACTACTTCTTTAGATCTGGATCTACCACAGGGACGTCTCCTTCTCTCGAAGAAGTGGTGGGTGCGGGCGGTCATCTTCTCTCTCCTTGACTCTCACTCTAGAGATCTAAGACTGATGGACCCTCGACTATGGGGTTGGGATGCAACATCACTTTGTGGTATCAGGATCAGATCTCCTTGATCTGATGTCTTGACAAGACAGGTGGGGGCACTATTTATAGGCGCCTTCCATCGACTTAAGACCGCGATCACGATCTTTGGAGAGACCACAATCGCGATCTTTGGAGAAACCACGGTCACGATCTTTGGAGAGACCGCAGTCACGATCTTTGGAGAAGTCGCGGTCACGATCTTTGGAGAAGTCACGGTCACAATCTTTGGAGAAGTCATGGTCGCGATCATTGGAGGAGTTGCGGTCATGATCGTTGGAGGAGTCGTGGTCGCGATCGTTAGAGGAGTTGCAGTCACGATCTTTGGTGGGGTCGCTGTCACGATCCTTGGAGGAGTCGCGGTCACGATCGTTGGAGGAGTCGCGGTCGCGATCTTTGGAGGGGTCGCGGTCGCGATCCTTGCTGAATAACCGCGATCACAATTCTAAGATCGCAGTCACGGTTGGGCTTACTCCTAAAATCACCAAAACAAGGCTTTAGTCAAGAAGATAGATAAAATGTCTGCAAAGTTGACTAATGTTATTCTAAAAGTGGTGTAAAATATATATAGAAAATATGTAAATTACGGTATTATCAACTCCCCCAAATTTAGAATTAAGCATGTCCTTAGGCTAAATACAGGTTCAAGCATCCATAGAGAGACAGGATGAACATGATTAGCATAATAGCACGACTGAAATATCTCATTCTTGCATCAAGACTATTGTCGCATGTATTCAATCCCTCAGGTCTCAATCTCTCCCTTTAGACTAAGGGTTGCATAACCTCGTATTATTTGTCATATCCTTCTATTGTAAAAGGTTTCTCCTTCTCAACTCATAACCCTCCCTTAGCTAGCATCCATACTAGTGCCACATCTTTTCGAAAGGTAGCCTTCGCACCTATTCTTTATTTTCAGAGATCCCTATGCTAATGTGTATAGGTAGGCTAGAAGGTTTAAGGTGTTTCCTCTTCCTCCCGAACTCCTCACCCACAACTGTCGTAAGAACAGTTTTGCCCTTTTTGGGCTTCTAACAATAAGTCAGGTGGTATGTGAAGTTCCATTCAAGATTGGAGGTGTGTAATCTTGGCTTCCAGTTTCCGCTTACGGGCGCGATATATCTGCATTCATGAGTGCAGTAATATACGGGTAGGGCAAGAACTTTTGGCATCTTTTAGGGCACATCTCTCATATTCTTTTCTTTATTTTATTTTATTTTTGGCTTTTTATCTCTCCTTTCAAGCTTGGGTTGAGGGTTTTGGTTGGTTTTCTGGGCGGCCAAGCCTCTTTTGGATATTTTCCTTGAACATGGCAACTTTTTCATATCTACAAAGACTAGGATTTTCTGGATGCAAGCATCAGGTGGGGATGGTTGTTTAGGAGTATGACTAAGGTTCTCTTAGTTTGCATGGGTTCATGAGTTAAGGTTGTTACATTTACAACATCTTATTACAAGAATGAAATATAGCAGTGTTGCTATGACTGTTGTTTTACTCATGCTTTCCTGTATGTTGCTCATATTTTTCTCTCTTTGGGGCTGGAGCACTACTTTTTAAAAAATTTAGCGAGAGGGAGTGAGCTTCTAAGAGGTCAGTTGTAATGAAAATTTCGAGATTTCAAAATTTTTGCATAAGAACGTGAGAAAAATGAAAGAGAAATGTAAAGGGGAGTAAGGAAAAAAGTCTAAGTACCTATACGGCCCGTTTATGACTCCTCCCCCAAACTTATCCCGAGCCCCGTATCGGGGTGTCAAAATTTGAGAAGAAGTATAAATGGGCCTTATTTATTTATTTCCTTGGCAGGAAAAGCCCACTTGGACTCTAGGAGCATGCTGGCATAGATACCCCTAAGTGCATGATACTGCTCGTACTGCATGTTCTCCACCTTGAGGCCGATAGTTGCAATTGCTACCATCCATGATAGGCAGAAGAACCCATAGTCATTTGATAGGGGTATCTGCTGAGGGCTTCTATGGCAGTATTGGGTCTTCCTAAAGTCTTTGCCTTGTATCATAGTGAATCCTCTGCAATGTTGTCGTATCATTTGTACGATGGCTTCAACATATGTGTTAGCCTTTTCTTCGGTGGGAGTTTTTACTGTCATCATATTAGTCATTTGTTTAGTGAAAAGGCTGCATCAAAGCTATTATAGAGGACTGCAATCTTTTTTAACAGGTTGACGTGTAGCAAAGTCCAATGGTTGTCGTGAAGAATCAGAAAAAAGATGTGTTCAGGTGTGCCTGCTTGAAGCCGTTGCTGGAGTTGCTCTATTTCTCCAGTCTTCTTGTCCTTGAGGATGTCATCTACTAGTAGGAAATATGCCATGTGACAGTTTGGCATTGAATCTCCTAACAGTGCCTGGTAGGATGACATCGTACTCACTGAGAGGTACCTTCCTGTTCTCAACGTTTCTCGGAGGTCATCTTTGAGCACGCAGATGCCATCTCATTCAAAAATGACATCTCCCGGTGAATCGTCTTCTTTCAGAGAACTCATGATTATTGTCAGCTCTTCCATCGACAAACTGAAGTAGCTCCATCTGTCGAAGGTCTCGAAAGAATGTACTATATCTCCTACTGGGCCTTCTAGTCCGTCGTTCCCCATATCTTCTTGTACTTCTATTTCTACGGGCTTTCCTTATGCAGAAGGAGCTTTAGGAACATTGAATGTTGAAGGATGTTGGTCATGTTCAGCTTTCTCTACAACCTCTTCAATCTCAGCACCCCAGCCCGCTATCCATGATGTAGCTCTAGATGGTTCTGTTGGGTCGACCCACATGCTTTTGAGTTGTTCCCTCCAAGGTGTTTTCTTCGGGAGAGGGATGTTCATGTGTAACCTATGGAGCACGACATTAGTAGCCATCACATGATCCTTGAAGAATCGGCGATCGTAGATGACCTCCATTACGTACATGCCCCGCAATCCATGTAGGTCTTCCTCATGTTGGTCTTCCAGGGGAATGCCCTTATTGATTTCTTCCATCATACGTAGGATGATGAAGGCGCAATCCCCTGAACCAGCTCCTTCCTGGGGAACGCTCTTGTTTATGGAGAAGAGTTTCCAGGACCCTTGGAACCTTGGACTCGCCTCTTTAATAGCCCGCTGTAGGCATATAGGAATTTTCAAGGCATCCCTGGCATCCTTCCTCTTGTAGATAAGTGAAGTGATGTCCATCTCTGTCACACAACAGTTGAGCACCGTCGTCTTCCATTCCATAAGGTCGCTAACGATTAGGCCCCAGTGCTTTGCGTTATGGATGGGTAGCACCACTATCCTGGTCTCCCTTCTCCTGACTGCCGCTTGAAGTACCAACACTTCTGCTGCTCTGTAATCTACTGTGTACAATAGGATGGCTAGACGTGTGGTATCATTGAAGATTGGCTGCGGCTTATCATGATGGAGGAATTATTCCAAGAGGGTGGTGCAAAGTACCTTGAACATCCTTTTGTATACTTGCACCTTCTTCAGAAAGACCCTCCTGAAATCCTCCCTGGTTAGACGTCTACCCTTGTTGATATGCAAGGTGTCTGACCCGGGTAGATCATAATTGAGGATATCTGCCAGGACATGGACATCTCTGCAAGAGATGCATGAAACAGTCTTCATGTCCATATCCTTCATTTTGCAAGGCAGAGGGGGAGTTGCTGCATGTTGTAATGTTCGTTCTTTAGCTTGCCTCTCCCTGGCGGGCTCTTCCGTAAAGAAGGCTGCTAGCCCGCCCTCCTCATCTTCCGACGTGGCTTCCTGCACCATCGGTATTGGGCTTTCTCTGATGGTGGGCATAGCCTCGGTCGCTTTTTCAGCACTCTTTGTCAGAGCTTGTGTTGTGGCCCCTTGTCTAGTTTCTGAGGAGACTTCTGTGGCGACGTCTTTTGCATGACTTTCTTCCGACGTCTACCCCAACTTGGCCTTGGAAATTATCTTTGACATGGCGTCCATCTTCCCATCGTAGATGTTGTCGTTGTGCTCCTCATGCGATGGGAAGAGGAGGAAGTCATTGGATTCTTCCATCCCAGCTCCTAGCTCGGCAATCAGCCTATCGATCTCTGCTGCACTGACCGAGCTAAGTGTTGTGACCATCTCCTCCCAGTGAGCTATTGCTTCCTGCTCTTCTTCTGTCAGAGTGAGTGCGGGAGGGGTGAGGTGACGTCATGCCTGCTGCTCGTTCTCGTTGGCAGATTCGTCCATTGCCTCCTCTGGGTCGCAATTGAGGCCAAACCCCCTTGATTGGGTTGTATGCTTTTCATACTGGGGGCTTGATCTTCCTACTGGTTGGTTGCTTTGCTGTTCAGTGATGGGAGATTGTCTTCGTGTTGTACTCCCGTTCTTTGTTGCGCTGGCTCCTGCCTCAGGCCCTCCTTCGTTGTCATCGTGGCTGGAAGGGTTGGCCAGGAAGCATTCTGGGCTAGCAGGGTGCTTTGCCTTTTTCTTTGCCCGCTTGGTTTCGAGCTCTACACGCTCCTGCTCAAGCTTCCTGTGGTCTTCTTGCACTCTTTGTTTTTCTTATTCTAGGGCAGCCATTGCCTCTTCATATTCTTGGCGCATTTGCTCGTTGTCTGCGCATATGGCCTGCCCTTTTTTTTGCAGGATTGTCATTTCCTCCTGCATTTTCATCAGCATTCACATCATCCTCCATTGATTGTTGAAGACTTCTTGCATGAATTCTGGGAGTTCTGATGTCCTCTCATCTATCTCCTTCACCTGCACTATTAGTAAAGATAATGAAATAGAAATTTTCTCATTTATTGTATTGGTTTGATGCATGTGTTCCCACATTGCATCAAACCTATTACCTAGGGCACCCTCAAAAGAGGATGTCTGTTGTTGTTGTTGGTGCAACTACTGTCCCGTGCATGTTGTAGTCACGCTCGGCACAATTGGCTTCTTAGGTGGTGGAGGTGGGGGCATCTCCCCAGGTTGACTCTTCTTCATTTCCACCGCTGGTGTGGCTTGAGAGGTGTGTCTTTCTGCATCTGCCCCTGGTACGTTGGTGCCTCGAGGGGTTTCTTCTTCTGGTTGTCCCCCTCTTGCTCAGACTCCAGTATGGTTTGGGAGCCTTGTCTTTTTGGCTCCGCCTCTGATTGGCTAATGTGTTGCGGTGCTATGTCTGTGTCTGTAGTCTTTCCTGCTTCTCCTTCTATGGCAGTAGATTCCTCTTGCGGTCTCGGGGAAGCGGGGTCCGCAATTTGTACGTACACTTGTTGTTTTGCAGCCTTCTCAATTTCAACTGGCTTACTGGTGGCTTCTGGTTTCTTTTTCTCCACCGCCAGTTTCTTTTGTGGCTTCGGGGTTTTCTTCACTACTCGTGTTGGGACACTACTTCCTTCTGCTATGAGTGATGGTTCTGCATGCAGTGTCCCAGAGCTCATCTTCTCGATGTCGTTGAGAGTCGGCCGCAGCTTGTAGGCGTCAAAGAACACCATTTCTAGAAGGGGGAGTGGCTTCTTAAGTCCTGGTTGCTTGAAATATGCTTTCTCCCCCTTCACTTCTAGAATTCCTATTCTGGTGAGGGACTTTGTATCGATACTTTGATGTCCCTCCATTTCTTCATATTTTTGCAATTTGCCTTCTTCCAACAAGTAGTCGGCGATCATTGTTATTTGACCGCCCATATAGAAGGCGGACATCCTCTTTGCCTCACCGCCCACAACCTCAAATAGCCTTTTGATAAGGATCCTTCCTATGTTCACTAGTCGCTTATTTATCATAGACCATATAAGGAAGAGATCCCCCTTGCTGGCTATCACGGTCTCTGACCTGACATATATAGAGAAAGCAGTGATCTTCTATATGATCTTGATGAAGTAGGAGGTGATTTTGGAGGCCTTGGAAGTTTTTGGGTTTGCCTTTCTTCTCCATTCAGCTCCTCCCACATCTTGTGGCTGTCATACGCAGCAATCTCCCTCTCTCCCATTGCACCTAAACATGTTGTAGCCTCTTCTTCACTCGTGGTAAAGATCTTGTTCAGATCAGTCTCTGTTATCAGATGGCTATTGCCCTCAGCTGTACTTGGAGCTGGTAGTCCCCTCCTCCTACTGCTCGTGTCCCATCACCAGTGGTAACCTTTGTCAGAGAGGACATAAATTCTAAGGTCAACCTCCAATACGACCTTATTTCCGGCGTACAGATATGACGTAGGTTTGCGCCCTCCAGAAATTTCACTATTCTGTCGTATAGCCCCAGCTTTTAAAAGTCCTCCACGTCATAGTAACGTGTCAGAATGCAATCCTTGTTAGAGAACATCCAGTCGAAGGTGGACTGGTGCATGATGTCCCGGGGTACGAACTCTGGCTCCCCTTGGGGCGTAGAAACTTCTTCCACTGCATTTTCAATATTTGCCTTCTTACTGGGCCTGGGTTCCTTCAATGTGGCCTTCCTCTTCTTCCCATGCACTGGGCTTCCTGACTCTTCAGGTCGATACTTAGAGGTCTCAGTTTCTTCCATCTACTCGGTTGCTTCTGTGAACTGTTCTTGAGACACCCCTGCCAATATACTCTGGTATTGCTCCAGTCTCAGTTGTATCTCCAGGCATTTGGTGACTGGAAGGGTTGTGCTCTTTTTCAACTTCTCTGTCAGGTCCTTGACTATCATCTCTACCTCCTTAAGGGAGGTAGCCCTCTGGTACAGGGGGTAGCCAGAGGCTGGAGAAGACATTCTACAGGTAAAAGTGAATTAGTCCAAAAAGATATTCTATTGTCTTCCTAGACATAATTATCATCAAGTTGATGTTGATTATCAGGTTATGGGCTATCATTTTTAACTTTTTAGTTTCAAATTTTATTTAACGGACAACAAGGATCATGATCGCGTGTTTAATCATGGTCACGGTCATCTCTTGAAAAGATCGCGGTCGCAATTTTTGAAGAGACCGTAGTCGCGGTTTTAAATCGCGGTCGTGGTTACCTCTCAAAAAGATCGCGGTCGCGATTCTTTTCTTTTGGTAAAACTGTGGCCACGATTTTTAATCGTGGTCGTGATTCTTTCTCCAGAAAAGACGAAATTAGAGTTTTTAGGGTTTTTACAGTTTTTGATTCTTAGGGTTCAATACTTCGTTGTGGATTGCGACGACCAAATTGTTGGTCCTCTCCACTTCTTTCAGTTCCTTAGACAGTTGTTCATCACTTAGGGTTTTAAAGACCTTCTTCTTGGCTGAGAAAGAGGACGGGGATAAGCGCCCAGAAACAAGGCGTTGGTGAGGCAAAAATTGGCTAAACAGATAGAGCAGCTCGCCATAGTGATGAAGGGAGGTCTCGAGATCGAAAATAAAGCACGTCGGTGCGAGCGGGTTACCTGATTGAAGGGAGCGGATGTGACGACGACGAAGGCTACGAGCGGCAAGGGGAATGATCCCGGCGGGCATGCGGCGGCGAAAACTCGAGCGTCAGATGGCGAAATCGTGGCTGCAGCTGCGGTTCTCGAGTCGAACATACTATGGGAATCTAGGGATTTTTTTTCACGAAAGTGAAGGGAGCGTAAAGAGTCTGTCGTACGATGACTGGGTTTATTTATAGGCGTACGGATCACTTCTGATTTAACCGAGAAAAATACCACGGTCGTGATTTTTATCGTGGTCACGACTATATTTGCGGTCACGATGTTTTAGAAAGTAATCACGGTCGTGATCCTTCTAAGAAAACCGCGATCGTGAAATTCCAACAAGCATTGTCAAAGCCGCTGTCGTGATTACGTTCGTTGTCCCAGTTATTATTAAGACAAACCACCAACTTAAAGAAAACAAGAATGCTCAGAAAAAGAAAAAAAACTTAGACTAGAAGAAAGAAAGAAGTATAAAGAAAAATTAAAGCAAAGAGAGATCAAAGACTTGGGTTGCCTCCCAAGAAGTGCTTTCTTTAAAGTCTCTTAGCTAGACTGCATAAATTCTTCACTCCTCTAGTCCTCCAGTCGGATGAGGCAACTCTCGATCCCCCTCCTTGTCGAGTTGGGTTGGTTCATCTAGGTTGATCTCTGATCTTCTAACAAAGGTTTCATCCTCGTAGAATATTTTCAACCTGTGGTCATTGACCTTGAAGATCCCAGTCTTTTCTCCTTGAATCTCCATAATTCCTGATGGATAAATCTTTTCCATAGAGAAATGGCCTGACCATCTTGTTCTGAGCTTCCCAAGAAAAAGCCTGATGCTATAATTGAAGAGAAGAACTTTGTCTCCTTCATGAATGTCCTTGTTCCTTAGGTGAGCATCATGCCACACCTTGGTCATCTGCTTGTAGATCATTGCATTTTTGTAAGCATGTAATCTCATCTCTTCGAGCTCTTATAGATGCATATATCTCTTTTGTCCCGCCTTTTCCAAATCCATATTTAGGAACTTAATTTCCCAAAGGGCTTTGTGCTCTAACTCTAAGGGTAAATGACAAGACTTGTCATAGATTAGCCTGCAAGGCATGGTGCCTATGGGTGCCTTGTAAGAAGTTCTATAGGCCCACAGAGCATCGTCGAGCTTCATAGACCAGTCTTTTCGAGTAAGGTTGACAGTCTTTTCTAAGATTTTCTTAATCTGCCTATTGGATACCTCCACCTCTCCAGAGGTTTGAGGGTGATAGGGTGTTGCAACCTTATACTTGACCCCATACTTCTTCAAATAGCCCCTCAAATTGTTTCTCCCCAAAATGTTATTCACCATCGCTTATCATGGTACGGGGTACTCCAAAGCGCGGGAAGATGGTTTTCTCGAAAAGCTTAATCACAGATTTAGAGTAGCAAGTTTGGATAGCAACAGCCTCCACCCATTTCAACACATAGTCCACAGCCACTAATATGTACTGATAACCTTTTGATGAGGGGAAGGGACCCATGTAGTCTATTCCCCAAACGTCAAAGATCTCAACTTCTACCCAGTCTGTTATAGGCATTTTGTTCCTTTTTCCTATATTTCCGGGTGATTGACACTCTTTGCATACCCTCAGACAAGCAGCATCATCTTTGAATAATGAAGGCCAGTAAAATCCTGATTGAAGCACCTTAGTGGCAGTTCTGTCTCCACCATGATTCCCTCCATATGGTGAAGAGTGGCATTCCTTTAATATCAATGGGGCTTCTTCCTCTGGTATGCATCTTCTGTACAAATTGTCCAAACATTTCTTGAATAGTAACGGGTTGTCCCAATAGTAGTTCCTCACATCAGACAAGATTTTCTTCTTCTGGTTGTATGTGACGTCTGGCGGTAACTCCCCATAAGCAAGGTAGTTGCAAATGTCTATGAACCATGGTAAGTTTTGTTTTTCAGCTCCTATCATGAGAAAAGCCTCATCTGCGTAGTTATCATTAATGGGTGGCTCATTTTGTATTCGACAATGATCCGCGACAAATGGTCGGCCACTACATTTTCCGCCCCTTTCTTGTCAATGATCTCATGATCGAATTCTTGGAGTAATAGGGCCCACCTCAGTAACCTAGGTTTTGTGTCCTTCTTCTGCATTAGGTACCTGATAGCTCTGTGGTCAGTATAAACCTTTACCTTTGCTCCAATAAGATAGGACATGAATTTGTCAAAAGCAAAAACAATAGCTAGCAATACTTTCTCTGTGGTTGTGTATTTTACTTGTGCCTCGTTCAGGGTGCGGTTGGCGTAGCAGATAACATGATGTTTTCTGTCCTTCTTCTACCCTAGGACTGCCCCTACGGCATAGTCACTAGAATCACCCATTAGCGTGAAGGGTAACTCCCAATCCGGGGCTCGGAGAATAGGTGGGGTTACTAGGGCTTTCTTCAGGGTCTGAAATGCCTTCAGACAATCATCCGTAAAGTCAAATTCTGCGTCTTTAACCAGCAGGTTTGAAAGGGGTTTCAATATCCTTGAAAAGTCCTTGATGAATCTCCTATAATAACTGGCGTGTCCAAGAAAACATCGCACCCCTGTCACTGACTTAGGTGGAGGCAAATTAGAGATATCTTCGATCTTGCTTATATCTACATCAATACCTCTCTTCAAGACCTTGTGCCCCAGGACTATGCCTTCTTGCACCATAAAATGGCATTTCTCCCAGTTAAGGACTAAGTTCTTCTCTTCACAGTGTTGCAGGACTAGTGATAGGTTCCTCAAACAACTGTCGAAATTTCTTCCATAAATAGAAAAGTCATCCATAAAGACCTCCACAATGTCTTCCAAAATTCTGAGAACATTGAGATCATGCAACGTTGGAATGTTGCAGGAGCATTGCATAGTCTGAATGCCATTTGTCAGAAAGCATATGTACCATATAGACAGGTGAAGTTGGTTTTCTCCTGATCGTCAGGTAGGATGCGAACTTGGTAAAATCTAGAATAACCATCCAAGAAGCAAAAGTATTCATGGTGTGCCAGTCTTTCTAGTACCTGGTCGATAAAGGGAAGAGGATAGTGATCCTTCTTCGTTGCTTGATTCAGCTTTCAGTAATCGATGCACATTCTCCATCCGGTAACAGTCTGGATGGCTACTTCATCTCCTTTATCACCTTTTACCATTGTCATCCCTCCTTTCTTTGGTACAACATGAATTGGGCTCACCTAATTGATGTCGCTGATAGGGTAAATAATAACCGCATCTCTCATCTTGATGACTTCCTTCTTTACAACTTCTTTTAACATTTGATTCAGCTTCCTCTGGGGTTGAACTAGAGGTTTTTCTAATTCTTCAAGATTTATATGGTTCATACATAGAACAGGGTTAAGCCCCTTGATATCATCCACTTAATAGCCTATAGCTTGCCTATGGAGCCTTTGCTCATTAAGAAGTCTTCCCATTTTCTCTTTGGTTAGGCTAGCATTGACTATCACATGATTCCTCTCTTCAGGATCGAGAAACTCGTATTTCAAACCTTCCGATAATTACTTAAGTTTAGGTTTGGGTTTTTGTACTTCCTCTTTTTCACTTGTTAATTCTAGAGAAGCACACTTGACAGCCTCAACAACCTCCTCTTCGTCGCTTAATTCCCCTATATTTCGATTTAGGTATTCGAGGATCTCAGCAACCTCGAGGTCGTTGATTTCCAAATCTTCTTTGTTTAACGCCCTCATAAGAGGGTCTACCACTGTTGTGTCTTCTTCCACTTCTTCGCAATATTGGTTGTATCTATCCATGAAGTAAGTAGATTTGAGCAGGGATGGTCCCTTCATAGCGTCTTTCACCTTGAAATCTATGTGATCATTTCCGACTCTGAGAGTTATGATGCCTTCAACAACATCAATTAGTGCCCTGCCGGTTGCTAAGAATGGACTTCCAAAGATAATAGGGCATTTAGGGTCTTCAATAGTGTCAATGATAACAATATCACATGGGATGAAGAATTTCCCCATGCAAATTGGAACATGTTCGACTACTCCCACCGGTCTTTTGAAAGTGTGGTCTGCCAACTCGATCCTCATATTAGTCCTGACCATCTCAGTCAATCTTAATCGTTGTGTGAGGCTTAAAGGCATTAAACTGATGCTAGCCCCCAGGTCGGTGAGACCTTTCCTTTCGATATTATCCCCTACTACAAAAGGTATAGTGAAGGTTCCAGGGTCCTTCTTCTTTGTAGGTAGTTCCACCTTTATGAAAGTTGTCGACATGCTGTCTAAGTGTATAGTTTCAATCTTCCCTCCTTGTCTTTTATTTGTGACTGGATCCTTGAAGAATTTGGTGTATGTTGGCATTTCTTCCAAGGCATCCAGGAATGGTTCTTCCAGGTGTAGCTTTTTCACCAATTCCATGAACTTCTCATACCTCTTCTTGAGGTGAGCCTTTACGATCTTGTAAGGGAAAGGTAATCTTGGTGAATAGTGACTCCTCTTGGCAAACAATTATTCTTCAGGTTTTGGTTCCCTAACTGGTGGGTGTTGGTTTTCCCCTTTGGTTGGGTTATCTGTGACATTCTCTGGCACCAATTCTTCAGGTCTTATTTCCTCAGGGCGCTCTATTGTCTTCCCCGATCTAAGGATCGCCATCTTGGCAGATTCTGTATTAGAAAGGATCTTCCCCGAGGGGTTCTTTATGAGCTCGGCCAACTGAGCGAGCTGCTGGTCTATCTGGCGTTGATGTGTTTGCATATCCACCATTTGTACTTACATAGTGTTCAAGATGCCAGAGTTGGACAGTGCACTTTGCGCAAGTTGATTGTTTATCGTGTCCTATCTCTTCATAAAATCAGATAGTTGGCCTACTAAGTCAGGCTGGCCAGTGCTTCTTGATTGACTCTTCCCTTGAGGTTGTCCTTGTCCTTGACTTGCGTTAGCAGCTTGGCGGTTTTGATACTTACCTTGACCTTGATAGTTGATTTTGTTTGTCTGGAAAGTGCTTGTCTTGGTGTATTGTCCTTTCCTGCTCTTCTTCTCGAAACTAGCTGGTTGCTTGGGTGGATTATTCAACTGATGCGAATTTTCTACTGCATCCTTGTTCCCATAGTTGAATCCTGGGTGATCTGGTCTCTTAAAGTTAGCGTAAGAGACATTTTCAGCTTCCTCCTCTTCATACTCGCTTTCACTAGATTCTTGGGGTTGGGTATATATGCAATTGTCTACCCCTTGCTCACCTTCACCACAGGTGACACATTTCATCGCTTTCTCAATTAGCTTCTTTCTTTTCCCTCTTGATTCCTTCAACTGTTTAACATCTATGGCAATCTTTTGTATTTGAGACGTGATTGCTTCAAGAGCCTTTGATTCAATCGACGATCCTTCATTGGTGGATTTCCTTGCATATCCTCTATCAGCCCGGTGATAATCAGTTCCATCTTGTAACTCAGCCATGTTTTCTATGATCTTTTTAGATCTACTAGGCTTTTTCCTGAGAAAGTCGCTTCTAGCTGATGCATTTAGCGAGACTCTCTCTTCAGGGGTTATACCATTGTAGAAAGTTGTTATTAAAAACCCCTCCTTGTAGTTGTAGTGAGGGCAGTCTCTCTGGTACTCCTGATACCTTTCTCAGGCTTCATGCATATTCTCATTTGGCTTCTGCATGAAGGATGTGACCCTTTGCCTGTTCCTGACAGTTTTCTCAGTAAAGTAGAACTTGTTCACGAAAGCGTCTGCCAGTGTGTTCCATCCATTCAAAGCTTGATGCGGTAACCCGAGGTACCAGGATAGTGCCATGTCCTTTAAAGAGAAGATGAAACCCTTACAGTAAATGACTTCTTGTGGAACTCCCCACATTTTTATGGTGTCACAGATATTCTTAAAAGCATCAAGATGATGATAAGGGTTATTGTACTTTGAATTCCCCCGAAAGCTTTTGTTCTGAATCATAGATATGACAAATGGCTTCAGTTCAAAGTTTGCTGCATTGAACATTGGGATGATCACAGGACATCTTGAGTTATTATCTTTTGTAGTTGCCAATTCCCAAAGAGTCTTCTCTTCTTCTTCATCCTTTTCGCTGGCACTGTCCCTGCGAATTCTCTCTTGGTGGTTTCTTCTGTGCCTGGGCGATGACGATGCTCCTCATGGTGAGGATCATCTTCAGGTTGATCTTGTTCTTCATAGTGATGATCGCCATTATAAAGCCCATCTTCATTGGCTTCTAGTGGGGGTGGGTGTTGCCCTATCCTCATGTTCCGCTCATCTAAAGACGAAGGTGGTTCCACGTGGGGCGGCATGGTGAGCGGAGTTAGTATGGGATAAGTACTTCCTCCCTGGGTGGTACCTAGATAGAACGTATGATCAAGTAAGAAAAATCAGACTTGATGAAGACGAACTATTCTACGCAGGTCCAGATTTAGTGTGATAGTGATGTCGAGCTTATCGCTAAGCTTGAGGCACGGGAGTATAGTTGGCGGACTCGAGTTCTTTAACAGTACCATTTTGCCTTGTCCCCGGCAACAATGCCAAAACATTGACCGGCCTAAATCATGTGTCCAAAGAAATCAGATTAAAGTAGTCGTACTTTTAAAGAGATAACCCGACACTCAGGCCCCCACAACGATAACGGGGTCTGATGTAGCAATCGGGGTCGAACAAAGGAATAAGTTCGGTCGTGTTAAAAATGCGGAATCAACACTCTATACTCTGGCATAAAAGAGGATTAAAATGCGTTCTTAAGGGAATGAAATCTCGAAAACAAGAATAATAAAAAAAATAAGTAAAAGAAACAAACCGTAACAAGGTATATGGGATAACTTGGGTTGAGGTTCACCAACCAAGGCATCTCTCAAACATGCATACTATCTCTCTCTCCTTCTTACTCATATCAAGATTACAAGAAACCATAAAACATCTATTCCACTCTCTCTCGAGATGAGAATAGATCTAGGCCTGAAAGAAGCCTCTCTCTTGAGATGACAACTCAAAAACCTCGCAGTAAAACCTATGGTTTAAAGCGTTCAACATTCCAACACTCTCGTGCATTCATACTACTCCATAACATGGGATACAAGTGATATTACTCTCTCGAGATATCAAAAATCAAACATCAAAAGATGGTAGCTAAGCATACAAGTGAAGCATTAAAACATGTGCATGGAGATAATCTTGATAAGGGAAATTATATTCAAAAGAAAGAGACAATATACATGTTGGGAGAGCCTTAGTGGCTACTCCCAACCCAAGTTATAGTGTTTAGCCGCTCATGCTTGCAGATAACATGGCGGCGCTACAGAGAGATAGATCCATGAGATACCATGAAGAATGGAGGTGAGTACAATGAGAGGAAATGATAGATCTAGAGGAGAAGAAACGTGATACTACACACTACTTCTTCAGATCTGGATCTACCTCGGGGACGTCTCCTTCTCTTCAAGAAGTGGCAGGTGTGGGCGGTTGTCTTCTCTCACCTCAGCTTTCGCTCCAGAGATCCAAGACTCATGCACCCTCAGCTACGAGGTTGGGATGTGACAACACTTTGTGGTATCAGGATCGGATATCCTTGATCTGATGTCTTGATAAGATAGGTGGGGGCGCTATTTATAGGTGCCTTCCACCGACTTAAGACCGCGATCACGATCTTTGGAAAGACCGCGGTCGCGATCTTCGGAGAGACCGCGGTCTCGATCTTTGGAGAAGTCGCGGTCGTGATCTTTGGAGAAGTCGCGGTCGCGATCTATGGAGAAGTCATGGTCGCGGTCGTTGGAGGAGTCGTGGTCACGATCATTGGAGGAGTTACAGTCGTGATCATTGGAGGAGTCGTGGTCGCGATCTTTGGAGGGGTTGTGGTTGCGATCCTTGGAGGAGTCGCACTCGCGATCGTTGGAGGAGTCGCGGTCATGATCTTTAGAGGGGTCGCAGTCGCGATCCTTGCTGAATAACTGCAGTCGCAATTCTAAGATCACGGTCGTGGTTGGGCTGACTCCTGAAATCACGAAAACAAGGCTTTAGTCAAGAAGATAGATAAAATGTCTGCAAAGTTGACTAAAGTTATTCTAAAATTGATGTAAAATATATACAGAAAATACAAAAATTGAAGTGTTATCACCTATAGCCACAACCTCTTAGCCATCATCCAAGAAATGTTCATCCTAAGCGGTTTGTGAGTTCTAATGCTTGATATAGGATAAAAGTGCAATACTCCATTGGCGTACTTACTTTCTTCCAATTTCCATTCACAAGTTATGCTATGTGTGCTCCTTAGCTACTCACAGTGGTGGTGGTGGCTACGTGAGGGGTCTTGAATGGAGCTACCTCTTGGGAGAGAAGGCTACTCCAAGTTTTCTTGGGGTTACTTCAAGAAGTGCTTCAAAGGAGGTTGGAGCTACTTCTAGGTGAAGGCTATCTCAAGGTGGTGGAGCTACTTCAAGGAGGTGAAGGCTGATATAACAACTTGAGGTTACGTCAAGAAGGCTGCTTGAAGAAGGTTTAGGCTACTTCTAGGTGAAGGCTACTTCAAGGAAGGTGGTTTTATTTTTTTGTAACATCCTTCCGAGGAAAATAAAATAAATCACTTTTAAAATCCCAATTGGAGATAATTGGGTAGTGGACTGACAACCTTTGATTCAAAGGTTGAAACCTCTCTACATCAAAGTGCCTTCCTTGTTTCCTCTTCCTTCTTTGTTTTAAGATTTCAATTAAATTTTAAATTAGAAAAATCTATATTCACCCCCCTAGATATTTCACCCAACATTGAACAGAGATCCTAGTGACACCAAGTTTTAGCATGATGACAATGAGGCAAATAACACTAACAAGATATTTTGGAGGTACTCCTAAGAATTATACAGTGATCCCTTGATTTGGATGAGAGTTTTTCACTTGGATGCCAAAATCCAAATGGTTAATACAACATACAAAACCAAGAGATGAGAATTAATGGGATAAATCAGAATAACCTAGAATTTTAAAAGATAAAGAGATAATGATAGTAGAAGCAAAGGATTTGTAGACAATATTAATTTAGTTTTGTATGCTTAGAGTACGTAATGCCTATTCATTCTTATATTATTAGCATTTGTTAATACTTGTTTAAACATTAAGTCAAATAAATTTTATGGAATTAAGAGAGAAAGCTTTTTACTCAATCACATAGCTTGTAGAGGATGCCTATGAGGGTTCTAAATTGAGAAATGTTCATATATGTGGTTTGACCCAGGCTCCATTCCTTGGGGATGATCAAAATTTTCCTACCATACTATCCCTAGTTGAGTATACATCAAGTCATATTCATTCATACTTATTTATTTCTAATTTAGATATATTACCATTCGTACACTTACTTATGTAAAATGTTTTGACTAGTAAGGTACAAATATTAGATTCTATTGAGAGAGGGACTGGTCACACAGAGTGGAGATTCATACTTCATGATCTAGTAGCTCATCCATTCAATGAAAAAATCATTCAGGTCAACCTACAAATTATTGAGATAGTGATGCTTCAAGTTTTGTCTCCAAAGGTTGTTAGTAAATTTTATCAGTTGGGAGATGGTTAATCTCCATGTCCACTAAAGAATACTCAAGGGTTGGGAAAAGAGTTATATCAATTAAATGTCAAAGAAATGCAATTTATTTCTCTATTCCAGAGTTCTTAATTTGTTTCTTCATGAAATTAATACATATTGCAAGTGGTCAATGATAAAATAAAGTATGTTATCTCAATTGGAGTAAGTATTGGAAATATTTGTGATTTCATATTTTATCTTAACTTCAATTGGAAAAATAGGAAAAGGTGAAGCTGTGTTTGTGTTAGTTACCGTGATATTGTCCCCAGGTTCTAATCCCATGGTCTAAGGATAGGTTATGGGATTTGGGGTTTGACATAAGCAATAAGGTACTCTACAATACAAGAAATAATACATGTTAAGATCTTATTAAACCACATGCATAAGTCATAACCCTAATACAATTCTTGTAGCTTAAACTACTACCAAAGTGAGTAACTTCATATAAACACATGTAGCCACTCTCTAACCATTATATAATGAGTTAAATAAGAAGCATTGTTGTATAGCATGTAGAAGTAAACTAAATTTTCTATTAATAAATATTTTTAGGGTTTTTATTAACAACAAACAATAATGTAATTATTTATTAAAATTCCACTAAACATGATATACTTCACAGTATGAATGGTTAGAGATCAAATATGTGGCAACAAGATGTATTCAGATGTTTAATGACTAGAAGTAAATAACTTATTAAAATGACTCTAGATATTTATTTTTATATATCATAAAAATCAAATGTATTTAAATTACCCAGACCAAAAGGCAACCAAGTTGATGTGTAATATATCCATAATGTCAAATGAAATGGGATGCATGATCTAAGTATAAAATTAGTTAGCAAGTGATTAAGGAAACTAACTACTGAGTTATAATGTATGAAACAAGCTAACAAGATTAAGTGAACGAATGAAATTTGTTAATCCTAACCCTTATGTAGGAAATGTCAATGGATTATAGTATTAAATGATGAAATAATGAAATGTTTAATTTATATAGCTAACACACATAAGAAAATGTCATTAAGGAAAGTTTTTTGGTAATAGAAGGAGGTTTATGTATTCATCCAACTCTTCTCATGTAGCTCATATAGGGATGTTGAATGGAATTACACTTGTATTATTTGAGGTTACTACAAGGTGCTTTAGACTGTGAATTTGTTACAATACCTCCACTTTAGATAGATGGTAAGAAAAAAAGCATAGGGGTATACATTACATGCAAATGAATGTGATGCTTATTATTCTATAGTATTTATTTGCTACTTTTCATGACATTATTACTAGACGTTGCATTATATAATTTTACTATTAATTAATAAATAAGCAAGAATTCAATAATTTTAAGTAGTATATTCATTTTTATCTCCATTATATGATTTATTAATTAAGAATATTACATACATGATTAAGTTCATATAAATAGTATTTTTTTGGATAGTATCCCTCTTGTGTACATTGTTAAATACAAGATGATTGTGGTGTTTTAATTATGATTTGTATAAAATACTGTGAAATATTAGTATAAGTATGAAATCAGATTTATGATGGAAGAAATGTGAAGTATGATGATAAAATCAAATTTGTGCTAATGACTTTATGAAAGAATGAGGGAAAATGCTTGAGAATGAGATAGTTTTAAGGAAATTGACCTAGTGATAAGGATTCATATAGTTTAATGTTTGAATGTTTGTATACAACTATTACCATACTTCTATTAACCTACTGCACATCTAACGTACAACAAAACCTTAGCATGATGTGGGTACAAATCACAAAAAATCCCATAATTTTCAACTAAATATGTAATTTCCCATGTATGCATCGAAGTTTTCAGCATTCTAATCATGATTTTGTGTCTCAGAGTCGGTAATGAACATATCTTGTAGTCCCAAAGGTACGTATCTGAACTCATGTATTACTAAAAAGGACCTAAGTCATGCCACATGTAGTCATCATGAAATCACAATGTCTAGACATGGAGGAACTGACACATAACAAGATGTCATACTAGAAGTTTTAAATGTAATAAAACTAATACCAAACTTATTAAATGCAAATCAATTAGATAAATTGAGTTAAACAATAGTAAGATCTACAATATGGTTTACAATATATCTGTCACACCCCAATTTTCAGATCAGATTTAAACCTTAGAATGGGGTTTTACTAAATAATAATAATAGTTGAGGGGTTTAACTTGAAAAGACCATAAAATGCAATTTTCTTGAAGAATAATGAAGTTAGAAAATAATATGAGGTTCAATCTACCACTTCTTCATTATACATATAAATTATGCACTCAAGGAAATAGATGAAGGTTCCCTCACCCTTTTCTCTTCCCTAACCTTGAAAATGTTTAAGGAAAGTGAAAGAGAGAAATAAAAGATTGCAAATTCGAAAATATACTTTGTTGGAAGCAAGAAGTAATCCTCTTTCATTTTTACAGTTTTTAATAAGAAGAAAGAGTCACTTATCCCTTTTTCTCTCTCCTCCAAGAAAAAGGTTCTCAAAAGGGCATAGAGTATAAATGACAATCATGGAGTGAGAAATATTTATCATGAAATTTGACTCCAAGGAACCCAAAGGAAAGGTATTGTTCAATTATTTCACTAAAAATCAAGTGAAATGACATTTGTAGAAATAATGGTCAAAACATGTGAAAAATAGATATCTAATTTTATAGGAAAAATCTAGATACCTTCTTGTTTGCTTTTTCACAAACGATCAGATGGTCAGTTTCTTATTTTTTGCGATCCAACGGTCACTGGATTATCCCCTACCAGCCGACCTTCTTGCACTCTGAACATGGTTACCTTCCTCACCTCTCCCGATCATGTTCCCCCTCCACAATGACCCATTTTTAGAAATTTTTCCTCCAACGAGATCATATCATCCATGCGAGTCTAAACATCCCTACTTTATAGGGGTCTCGTGCCCTATAGACAAAATGCCCAATATAGGCCTTTCCTCCCCCTCATAGTGCAACCCACAGTCACTGCCTCAGCCCTCCCCCTACCTTTTTAAGGGTGCTAAAAGCACCAACGACCCTCACAATTCCCTCCTCTCGCCTCAACCGTAGATTTAGACCTCTATTTCTTACCCACCTACTTCGTCTTCAACCTCAGGTTCCCTACAACCGCTCTCCTTGTCCTCACCACCTCTATAAGATTTGATACTAAGGAACCACCCTTGGTCATCGAAATACTGTTACTCAAGCCTAGAAGGTGGCAAGGAGTGGAGTTACCCTGGGTCAAAAAGATTGTGATTGTGTTGTGAAGATGGAAGTCAAAGAGTGAGCATTGGGGACCTCTCAGCCTCAGAGAAGGCCCAAAACTCTCCAGTTTGCCCCAGGAAGCTTCATACTCCCTCAATTCAACCGCATAGAAGGTACTCCTTGGTTTCTAGATTTTTGAACTATTTTGTGTTTCTCGACAATTCTTTGCTCTTAGTCATCGTCGTGACCACGGTCGTAGTTGTTCAACTTTTCCATGACATCACAGAGACTCTTTCTCCTTTGGTTTGTTGAGAGGTGTTGTTTTGTGGAACTTCAGGGGCTGCCCGACAATGCAATGGATTCTAGTGCCTTTAGAAGACTGATCATGCCACTGGAGATGATGAGTCGCATCTCGTTCAAGTCGGCTAGTTCTCGAGAAGGTGTCCCTAACTTTGATTTTTTTTTTTTGCATTCTAGATTTTGAGATCGAATAGTATAGATGAAATCCTACTTCTATGCCTGTGAAGAAGAATCACATATAGAGTGTTTGAAAATTGCCCTTGGCTATTTGATTGATAGACTTTATTTGCAAGGGCTTTTGGGGGTTTTGCCTTTTTCTTTTAGCCTACCAACCGCACACATTACCTTGCCATGAAGCCTGATCTAATTGGGCCATGCAAGTAATGAGCCAGGTCCAGCTGAGCGTTGTGCGGATAATGGGTTTTTCGCACGTGACTTTTATCTAATTTGTTATTGGTCAGTTGTTTGGAAATTCACAATAAATCAAACATTTATCAAAAAAATACTAAAAAAATACGTCCTAGAAGGGATTTTTTGAGTAGAACACAATTTTAGGCTTTTCAAACCAAGATTTGCCTCCTTATTCTGATGTTTTCATTAGGAATCCAAAACCCTAATTTTTAAGTAATATGACCATTAATGTAGCAATAGTAAATAAAGTTTTCTCAAATGGACTGACATAATCAGTAACATTAACCCTAATTCAAATAATAAGACCATGTTTTCCTAAAGACCATGTTTTCGTAAAGACCAATTTACAGTTTAAGAGATTAATTAAAGAGATAATTAATGAGGATCATGTTATTTTTAGGAGACTTAGGGTTTGACTCAAGATCAGAGATACCAACCTAGGATTCGATCAATAACAAATACACTAAATTAGAATTTGCTTTGCTCCAGGTAAGTGAGTCATGCCACTATACATAAGTACCTTGATTGAATTGAATGACATATATGGTTTATGAATAATGCTTCAAATTTCAAATTCAATGCTCTAATCATGTGCATATATATAATTTCTTGATGGTTTCTATATCTTGCGCCCTATGGTTATCTTGCTCATTAAGATTAGAGATTATGATTAATGAATAAGGGTTAATGGTTCATGGAACTAATGTTCAAGTTCAAGAGGGAGAAATCCCAACATGTTAAAGATTTAATGTTCAAGGTTTCACTAATATTCATACTAAGAGTCATGTTCTAAGAATTTGATTAATTTTATATTCTTTGCCATCATGGACCTCAAGGGGCAGTTATGGGTTTTCATGCCAATTATGGGCTTTTATTGCCAATCATGGACTTAAAGGGGTCGTTATGGGATTTTTAGCCAATTCATGGGAATTTGGGCCAATTATGGGATCTTAAGTGGGAAAATAGAGAGTGTATATTTACTTATTCAATTCTTCATGTTATTATATTCAAGTAATCATGAATTCTTTAGTCAAATACATGTCAAGGTTTTTTGTCAAGTCAAGTTTATATGCTTATTTTTAAGTTCTTATAAAATGTATAGTGTTTCTTACTGATGTATGTCTTTGTTTTCACATAGTTGTTGGATGAGATGTCCCTAGATTAAGGAGAAAAGAAGAACTGCAGTTGGTCCTTTAGCATAGCTAGCATCAAAAGAAGAATTTAGATTGGTGGGGTGCCATCTACCACTTAGTAGTTTTCTAGTCTAGTTTATCATATCTTGATTTAGATTTACATAGCTTACATGTATTAGGTCTAAAATCAAGATGTGATAGTTTATGCCTCCTTTCAAGAACAATGTATGAATCTACATTTTGAGTTAATGCATGGTGTTTCATTGATCTTGTTTCTATGTATATCATGTTTTATGAAGTTCCTCCAAGCCAAGTGACCCATGTTATGGATAACATAGGATTTGCTTCCATTGATGTGTATAACCTTGGGAAGGGTGCTACAATATAGTATCAGAGCCATAAGTAGATGGACACTAAGCTAAAGATTCACATGTTCTAATCCTAGATGTACCTTGCTTTTCTAGATGGCTCCTAAGAAAGTAGACAAGGGAAACGATAAGGATGATGGTGCTAGTTCTTCTAGTGAGGGAAGTGGGCCAAGGAGGAACCCTAAGGCAACATTGGAACATTAAGTCCAAATGCTCACCAATTCCCTAGGATAAGTACAACATCAACCCAGACATCACGATCTGACCTTAGTGGACTTTCTAAATATCAGGCCCGACTCCTTTAATGGAGAAGGATAAGATGATGTCATCACCAAGGGAGAAGAATGTATTAGAAGTATGGAGAACTATATTTGTGACCTAGATTGTCCCCAACATTTTAGGGTTCACTTTGCAACCCACATGCTGAAGGGAGCATCCCGAACATGGTGGGAAAACTTCCTCAACTAAAGGGCAGTCGATGCACCTGCACTCACATGGGAAGGATTTGTGGAGGCCTTCCAAGAGCACTACATGTTTGAAGCCATGATATAAAAGAAGGAGCTAGAGTATGCCAACCTAGCTCAGGTGGGTGACATGACAGTTACCTGATATGCCATGAAGTTTAGGAACCTACAAAAATATGGTTATGACTATAATGAGCGACACAGAGCAAAGAAGTTCATCTGAGGACTCAAGCCCGACTAAAGTTTTTCCCTGTCAGGAAGATGCCATAGAACCCTTTAGGCTACTCTAGATGCAGCCCTACATCTAGAAAACCATTCCGAAAGATCCTACCGAAAGGAAGCTCCTCATAAGAACTACCAATATCAATGTCAACCTCCAAACAGTCCAAAAGGAAGGCACTTGAGGCTACTACGGAAGTTGAGAAGCCCTTATGCCAAACATGCAAAAAGATCCATGCAGTCCCATGCAGATATGATACAGGAGAATGATTCTACTATGGAGAGAATGGGAACCAAAGGTCGAATTGCCCCAAGCTCATGAAGGACCAGAACCAGAATAAGGATCAGATTCCTCCACCTCTTAAGAGACAATCTAGGGTTTTCACCATGGAAGTAGAAAAAGAAGATGATGAATGGTTTATAGTTACTTATGTCCACATGATCCTTGTTATGAAATATGTTTCCCTTCATGCAAAAAATAGTATGCTAGCTTTCATTGAATGAAGAAGTAAGAAAAACTCTAAGGTGGGTAGTACCATAGAAAATTTTGAGGACAAAATTCATTCTAAGGCGGGTAGAATTGTTACACCCCAATTTTCATATCAAAATTAAACCATGGTGTTTTACACTTTTACTAAACAATAATAGTTGAAGGGTTTAACTTAAAAAGACCATAAAATGGAATTTTCTTAAATATGATGAAGTTAGAAAACAATATGAGGCTCAATCCACCACTTCTCCATTATACATATGAATTATGCACTCAAGGAAATAGATGTTGGCTCCCCTCACCCTTTTCTCTTTCCAAACCTTGAAAATGTTTAAGGGAAGTGAAAGAGAGAAATAAAAGATTTCAAATTTGAAAATATACTTTGTATAACTTAAACAAGAAGGAATCCTCTTTCCTTTTTATAATTTTTAATAAGAAGATAGAGTCACGAATCCTTTTTCTTTCTCCTCTAAGAAAAAGGTTCTTAAAAAGGCATAGAGTATAAATGACATAATCAAGGAGTGAGAAATATTTATCTCAAATATTTGACAGCAAGGAACAAAAAGGAAAGGTATTATTCGATTATTTCCTTGAAAATCAAGTGAAATCACATTTATAGAGTGAATGGCCAAACCATGTAAAAAAATAGAAATTTAATTTTACGGAAAGAATGTAGACACCTTCTAGGACATGTGATCCAAATTTGGTAGCATTTTGACCACGTTTGACCCTTCAAATTGATTATACAAGTTTCCATATAGTTTTGTAAAGTATTTCATCAAAAATGCATTTAATTCGTTGAATTGCCTGTAGTTCGAGATTTTTTCACTGTCACGTGTTTTATTTTTCATTTTCCTTTTTCACAAACGATCATATGGTCAGTTTCTTATGTTTTCATGATCCAACGATCATTGGATTATCTCCTACCTCCCGACCTTCTCGCAGTCTGAAGACATTTACCTGTCTCTCCTTCCCCAGTCACGTTCCCACTCCACAATGGCCTATTTTCAAAAAAAAATTCCTTTAACCAGATCATAGCATCCATGTGAGTCTAAATGTCTGTACTTTTTAGGGGTTTTGTTCCCGATATATGAAACACACAATCTAGGGCTTTCCTCCCTCTTATGGCGCAACCCACAATCACCGCCTCAACCCTTCTCATGCCTTGTTAAGGGTGCTAAAAGAACCAAAAACCCTCATGATTCCATCCTCTCACCTCAATCATAAATTTATGCCTCTATTTCTTCCCCCAACTACGTCATCTCCAACCTCTAGTTCTGTACAACCACTTTCCTTATCCTCACCACCTCCATGAGATTCACTACTAAGGAACCACCCTTGGTCATCAGTGGACTGTTACTCAAGCCTAGAAGGTGGCAGGGAGTAGAGTTACACTGGGTCAACAAAATTGTGATTGTGTTGTGAAGCTAGAAGTTAGAGAGTGAGCATTGGGGACCTCTCAGCCTTGGAGAAGGCCTGAACCTCCCTGGTTTTCCCCAAGAAGATTCATACTCCCTCAATTCAACCATACACAAGGTACTCCTTGGTTTCTAGATTTTTGAACTATTTCATGTTTTCTAACAATTCTTCACTCTTGGTCATCGGTGTGGCCACCATAGTAGTTGTTCAACTTTACATGGCATCGCAGAGTCACTTTCTCCTTTGGTTTGTCAAGAGATGTCATATTGTGGAATTCCAGGGGCTGACCAGTGAAGCTGTGGCTTCCAGTGACTTTAGCAGACTGACCAAGCCACCAAAGATGACAAATTATAGATCATTCAACTTAGCTAGTCCTCGTAAAGGTGTCCCTGACTTTGATATTTGTTTGTAGTATCACTTTTGAGATTGAATAGTATGTATTGAAATCCTGCTTTTGTGCTTGCAAAGAAGAAATGCAGACAGAAGTTCCCAAATTTCCCTTGGTTGTTTGATCGGCAGACTTTATTTGCAAGGGCTTTTTGGGGTTTTGACTTTTGTTTTTAGCCTACCATCCGTCCACATTACCTTATCATGAAGCTGAATTTGATTGGGCCACACAAGCAATGGGTCAGGTCTAGCTAAGCATTGTGCGAATAATGGGTTTTGTCCATGTGGCTTTTGTCGGATTTGTGATTGGTCAGTTGTTTGGAAATCCACAATAAATCAAGTGTTTATCAGAAAAATACCCAAAAATATGTTTTGGAATGGATTTTTTGAGTAGAACACGATTTTAAGGTTCTTAGACCAAGATTTGCCTCTTTGTTCTGATGTTTTCATAAGGAACTCCAAAACCCTATTTTTTAAGTAATATGACAATTAATGCAGTAATAGTAAATCAAGTTTTTCTCAAATGGATTTACCTAACCAGTGACCTTAACCCTAATTCAGTATAATAAGACCATTTTTTCCTAAAGACTAATTTACGGTTTAAGATGTAAATTAAAGTGATAATTAATAAGGACCATGTTATTTTTAAGAGACTTAGCGCTTGACTCAAGATCATAGATACCAACCTAAGTTTTGATCAACATCAAAGAAACTAAATTAGGATTTGCTTTGCTTCAAGTAAGCGGGTCATGCCACTATGTCCTCACCTCCTCCATGATATTCACTATGAAGGAACCACCCTTGGTCATCGACATACCGTTACTCAATCCTAGAAGGTGACAGGGAGAAGAGTTATCATGGGTCAACACAACCGTGATTGTGTTGTGAAGCTGGAAGTCAGGGAATAAGCATCGGGGACCTTTCAGTCTCAGAGAAGGATGGAACCTCTTCGATTTTCCCCCGAAAGCATCATACTCCCTCAATTCAACCATACAGAACGTACTCCTTGGTTTCCAAAATTTTGAACTATTGGAAACTTTGAACTATTCTGTGTTATCCAACAATTCTTTATTCTTGGTCATCGTCGTGACCGCCACAATAGTTGTTTGACTTTGACATGACATCACTAAGTCACTTTCTCCTTAGGTTTTGTCAAGAGATGTTGTATTGTGGAACTCTAGGGGTTGGCCGATGAAGCAGTGGCTTGTGGTGACTTTAGCAGACTGACCATGGCACCGGAGATGACGAGTTGCAGCTCATTCAACTCGTCTAGTCCTTGCAAAGGTGTCCCTAACTTTGATTTTTATTTGTAGTCTCACTTTTGAGATCAAATAGTATGCATCAAAATCCTACTTCTATGCTTGTGAAGAAGAATCATAGATGGAGTATTCCCAAATTTCCCCTGGCTATTTGATTGGTAGACTTTATTCACAAGGGCTTTTCGGGATTTTGACTTATGTTTTAGCCTGCCAGTCGTGCACATTACCGTGCCACAAAACTGGATCTGATTGGGCCACACGAGCAATGAGCCGGGTCCAGCTGATCACTGTGCGGATAATGAGTTTTTCCCACATGGCTTTGTCAGATTTGTGATTGGTCGGTTGTTTAGAAATTCATAATAAATCAACCATTTATCAGAAAAATACCCAAAAATACGTTTTGGAAATGATTTTTTGAATAGAACACGATTTTAGTGTTTTCAGACTAGGATTTGCCTCTTTGTTATGATGTTTTCATAAGGGATTCCAAAACCCTAATTTTTAAGTAATATGACCATTAATGTAGTAATAGTAAATCAAGTTTTCTCAAATGGATTGACCTAATAAATAACCTTAACCCTAATTCAATATAATAAGATCATGTTTTCCTAAAGACCAATTTAGGGTTTAAGATGTTAATAAAAGTGATAATTAATAAGGATCATGTTATTTTCAAGAGACTTAGGGTTTGACTCAAGATCAGAGATACAAACCTAGGATTCGATTAACATCAAGGACACTAAATTAGGATTTGCTTTGCTCCAGGTAAGTGGGTCATGCCACTATACATAAGTACCTTGGTTGAATTGAATGATATGTATGGTTTATGAACAATGCTTCAAATTTCAAGTTCAATGCTCTAATCATGTGCATATATAAAATTTCTTGATGGTTTCTATATCTTACGTCCTATGGTTATCATGTTCATTAAGATTATAGATTATGATTAACGATTAAGGGTTAATCATCCATGGAATTAACGTTCAAGTTCAAGAGGGAGAAATCCCATCATGTCAAAGATTTATTGTTCAAGGTTTTGGTAATTTTCATATTAATAATCATGTTATAAGAATTTGATTAAGTTTTATGTTCTCTCGCTATCATCGACCTCAAGGGGTCATAATGGGATTTCATTTCAATTTTGGGATTTTATAACCATTCATGGTCCTCAAGGAGTTGTTATGGGCTTTTTAGCCAAATCGTGGTCAATCGTGCCTATTATGGGCTCTTAAGTGGGAAAATCATATAGAGTGCATATTTCACTTATCCAATTATTCATGTTATAATATTCAAGTAATCATGAATGCTTAAGTCAAATATACGTCAAGATTTTCTTTCAAGTCAAGTTTATATGCTTATTTTTCAGTTCTTATAAAATGTATAGTGTCGCTTACTGATGTATGTCTTGTTTCCGCATGGTCGTGGGATGAGATGTCCCTAGTTTAAGGAGAAAAGGAGAACTGAAGCTAGTCCTTCAGTGTATCTAACATTAAAAGAAGACTTTAGCTTGGTGGGGTGCAATCTACCACTCAGTAGATTTTCTAGTATAGTTTATCATATCATGCTTTAAATTTGTGTAGCTTACATTTATTAGGTCTGAAATCAAGATGTGATAGTTTATGCCTTCCTTTCAAGAACTATTTATGAATCTACATTTTGAGTTAATGCATGGTGTTTCATTTATCTTGTTGCTATGTATATCATGATTTGTGATGCTCCTCCAAGCCAAGTGGGAAAACATAGGGTTTGCTTCGCTGACGTGTATAAACTTGGAGGGGCATTACAATATCCTGGTCCAACACTTTATGGACAAGAAACATATAGTGGAACACTTCACATGATATCAACTACACACCCTATCATTGTAGGAATCTATGAGTACATGGACACTTTGTACTATTCTATTTTACAATATGTTACTTCTTTACCACTCGAGGTGTCTCTTGCTACCATTAAACTTATTAATATTAAACCAATAAATGTGAGGCTTATATAGAATCTCAGTGAGTGTAAAACACCTTCTCAAGATATTTAATTTGTGTAAGAAACATAGTGAAAAATATAAGCAATCTGTAATAGTATAAAATATTCTTTTCTTAATTTACTAAGAGGGAGATTCATATCACATATCATAAAAAAATGTAGTTTCCATTCTAATATTATAATCAAATCAATTTAAATATATTTTGGTCAAAAGTATGTTTCCCTTCTTTATTTATATAAAAAGAAAGTTGAGGTTTTTGTTTATATGTGTAGATATCTTAGTAAAATGATGTATAAAGAGTAAATAAAAAATTATGTTAAAGGACTAATTAAAAAAAGATGAGATCGGGAAAAATAGATGAAAACAAGTACATATATGTATCCCATGATCAACTTATATAAAGTTCTTGTTATGATTCTTTTTTGAAGGTTTGATTATTAATTGTTGGCAACATGTAGTGGAAAATAAGCTTGCTAACCGATCTCTCCCATGGTCTAATAAAACCGTACACATAAGTATTTCTATTCTAGATAGAGGGAATCATACCTTCATCTCTACCTTTATGTCATAGTTTAATTGTGAATCTAAATGAAAAGTTCATGTGGGTCTCTATGTAGTATCCACTCACACATAATACATTCAATGACACCACTCTCTCTTTATCTAATAATTATAGTAGTCATCCTTCATCTCTCTTCCATTCCTAAACATGTGTCTACTTTAGCGTATGAGAGGATCACAACCAGCCGAATTTACGTCTGAACACAAGGGTGGGTTTTCTCCCAAGTAGTAAGAATTGGTACATAGAGTATCTTTCAAAAAAGGATTTCTTTGGTCCTCGAAGGGTTGTTTGCTGACATATATAACATTCTTGAGGTTATAAATGCCATGACCATCTTTTGTGGACTATATTTTACTTTCTATAATAGTTGATAATCTATAATAGGTCCCTATATTTTTTTAAGATTATGTAAATAGGGCGGAGACAAGGGGCACAAGCATGGGCCGTGTCCCCTTAGAAAATTTTCAAAATCCAACTTATATGCATGACCTCATTTCTAATAGATAATACATAGAACGTGCAATTAAAGTAAGAAAATAGTACCTTTCTCGTTGCAAGCTCGTAAGCTTGTATTCTCCGATTACAAGTTTAATCCATCACTAACATATAGTTTTTCTTTGAAATTGGATCATGCTAATAACCATGCTAAAATTATTTAATTTTAATAATTAAATTGCACTTCCATACAAGCTAAAGATGGACTCTAATTAACTTGCACAAACTCAATGAATTTTGTAGAAAATATGAGAACACCTCTCATTGTTTGCATATTTTTGTAGAAATAGGTTAGCCTTGAACATAACCATGAGGTTCATCTATTTTGGGCCGCTATGGTGATTGTATGATTGTCGAATGCTATTTTTCAGCAATTCCACTTGTTGCACATAGCCATTATATCAACACAATGGTTGACATGGTTTCTTGCTCTTTAGGTGTTCATAGGGTGTGAGGAGTTCTCCTCCCTCTTTTTGAATGTATGAAGGAAACAATCCAACATTGTCATAGAGATTCACTACATTTGATTTCAGGACAAAGTACAAGGTTTGATTCTTGAGCCCACATCATCTTTAATACCATTTAAATGTACTTGAATCTTTAAAGGCATTATGGTCAACCTAGAGTAGTCATCATATTTTATCGCACTAGGAGGGGGCTCACAGACCAATGTGCTTTCCAAATTTCATCCTAATAATAACTTATAAATTGCTAATTTTACCACCAATCTATGGCATTTTCTCTTTGTGGCCTCTCTTTAGATCTTGACACGATTTTTCATTTTCTGTCAACACTGCTTAAGTTGCAACTCTTTATGGATTTATGTCTTCCTTTTTGTTGTTGTATTTCCTATTCTAGAATTCTCAGTTTTCTAGCCAAACATTTATCACATACCACACAACTCCTTATATGTGCTAGTGGTCCCCAAGAGTTCAGGACCTCTTAAGGGCAAGTGAATTTACGACTGGATGGCTAGGCTTGTGTATTTCTCAGGATAAAATCAAACACACACACACACGCACGTGCATGCGTTCCTTCGCTCGTTCTTCTGCCCGGCCCGTCTCGATCGGTTCAGTGTGTGGATTTATCTTTTTACGAAATATTTTATTTTATTTTATTTATCCCAAAATGATGTTTTGTTTTGCATCGTTTAGAGTTCAGTTGACAACGTTTAAGATACAACAATAAAACCTCTCTTCACTATCCATTTAAGCCGACCATTAAACGTGATGTTAAAGACGCACATTGGAGAGACCAACAGGTGTGGGTTGTTACCACTGGCGGATGAGACACACTCCATATAAGGAGGCATCTGCTCTCATTTGAGAGATACATAGAGATGCATAGAGAGATATTGAGAGACATAAATCTTGATAGCAAACCATCGGTATAAAGAATCCCTTCTTCCGTTGCAGTTCCTTTACTGATATACAACGGTTCCATTACTAGTATACAACGGTTCCTTTACTAGCTGTACCACGGTTCCCTTCATGTTGTACCGCGATTCCTTTCCTGCAGAACAACGATGTGGTTCATTTACTGTTGTATTGTTGTTCCTTTCCTGTTGTACCGTGTTTCCCTTTCTGTTGTATTATGGTTACCTTCCTGCTCCACCATAGTTCCTTTACTCCATCACGATAAGCATGTTCTTCCTGAACTCAACCCCAACTTGCTACTCTCTTGCACCGACGACTACTTCGTGATGACATTTTGCTATTTGTGACCAAGGGCTAAAGGAACGAGTTCAATACAGCACTCTCACTTGCACCGAGCGGCTGTATTAGAGTTGGGGTGGCTGAATCTTGAAGATAGACAACCGGAGACACTTGTGCTAGGAGCGGCAGAATCTGTCTTGAAGACAGTATTTCACACACCTTCATCTTAAGCTCTGGAGTTTGATATCTAAACTCATTTTCCTTTTTCTCTAAATTCGAATTACTATTAATATTACTACTGCACATTGGTGGTTAACTTCTTGCAATTATCTTATTAACATCTATCTTATAGCAACTCGATTTTCTAACATTTTCAAGATAGAAACAATCTATTTACTGTTCTATTTTAGATTGTATAAACAATTGCATAGACAGATCAATTTGTTCCTAAAACAGTTGTTAATTAGATACACATCTTACTGCATGTTTGAGTAATATGGATTCGAAAACTATGCTATCACTGGACGATGTAGCCTCCCTTCATCCAGAATGCTTTTCTGGTTTGCACTTCCATCATTGGAAATAGAAAATGCGATTTTGGCTTACATATCTTGGACTTGTGTCTGCCATCTTACCACCCGAAAACTCTGTTCATGTTGTGCCTCCACCACAACTTGATAACCTCCTTACTGGAGAAGTCAATCGTGAACCTGTTGTTCCTGAACCCGTCGTTCCCACTCCTGTTTTAAAGTAGACAGATTACCTATGCCATGGAAGGATCATATCAGCCTTATCCGATGAACTATATGATATATACCATAGGATTCCAACTTCTCTTGAACTAAGGACGGCCTTAGATTCTAAATTTGGTCTAGAAGACACTAGTTTTGAGCGTTATGCTTTGTGGAATGGCTAACATATAATATGGTTGATGATAAACCTGTCTCGGCTCAAGTTCTAGAATACCAAAACTTAGTGTCTAAATCTATGGCTAAAGGTTAAATAACCTTGATGAAAATGTTCAAGTAGCAGCCCTCATAGAGAAGCTCCCTCCCTCTTAGAAGGAATTTGCCAAGACCCTTAGGCATAGACAAGGGAACATGCCCATGGCATCCTTAGTCAGATCCCTACAAATCGAGGATAGACATAGGGAACAAGATAGGAAGTCTAACCCATCTATCAACATGGTTATAGGTGATAAGACTAATAAGAAACCCAACTAATCCCAACTCCACAAGAAATGTAAACCTTCCTTTAAGGGCCGCAAGCACCACTAAAATCAGAGTAATAATAATAGTGATCAAGGAGAAAAACATGTCTGCTTTGTGTGTGATAAACCAGGCCACTTAGTGAATGTGTGCAGATTTCACAAAGGTCAAAGGAAGCAGAATGTCCAGGCTCCTAAAAATCCTGAAGTAAATATGATCACTTTGGGGGCGGTTCCTTCCTCTTCTATAGAAAGGTTAGAAAATCCTATTGTTCTTTTTGCTGACTTATCTTCAGAGTGGTACATAGATTCTAGTGCCACCTGCCATATTTACTTTGACCAATCCCTCTTTTCTACCTATCAGGCTGAAACCGACAGAGTGATCAAATGGGGATATCATTCATCCACCATCCCAATTGCTGGCTTTGGACATGTAGACATAAAGCTTACTTCTAGGAATGTCCTTAGATTACATGATCTCCAACATGTACCTTCTTTCCGTAGAAATCTTATTAATCAAGTAGTGTTGCAACATTCTGGTTATACCTTGTTGTGTCAAGGAAATAGAGTTGTAATTTTTAAGAACGGTTCTTATATTGGTCTTGCATACACTTAGAGTGGTTTGATTAAACTATCTTCTGTTTCATGTAATGCTTCTTCTAGTAATGAAATATCTTCTACTATTTTAGGTTCTGAAACTAGTGATGTTTGGCATGCACGTCTTGGTCATGTGAATAAAAATATGATGAAACGTATGATTCACTTAGATCTGATTCCTAAGACGCATATTGATATTTCTGATAGATGCCAAGTTTGTGTGCAGGCTAAGCTTCCTAAGAAGCCATTTAAATCAGTGGTAGATCGTAATACATCCTTGCTTGAGTTAATTCACACTGATGTCTGTGATTTGAATCATGTTCTTACTTGTGATAATATGAGATACTTTGTTAACTTTATAGATGATTTTTCAAAGCATTGTTCTATTTTCTTACTGAAAACTAAGGATGAACAATTAGAAAAATTCAAAATCTATAAAACCCAAGTAGAGAAACAACTAGAGAAGAACATTAAGAGAGTGAGGTCTGATAGAGGTGGTGAGTACACTTCTAATGAACTTAACAAGTTATGTGAGGACCATGGCCTTATTCATGAAACCACTACCCCATATAATCCTCAATCTAATGGAGTTGCTGAGATGAAGAATAGAACATTGATTGACATGGTCAAATCAATGCTAGCTGAGTCTGGACTTAGTCACAAACTGTGGGGGAAGCCCTTCATACAACCAACTACCTTCTTAACCGCATCCCTTTTAAAAACCTTGACAAAACACCCTATGAACTTTGGCTTAACAAGAAACCCTATTTGAAATACCTCAAAGTGTGGGGGTGTTTGGCCAAGGTTAAGATCCCTAAGAATAAGAAGAGAAAACTAGGACCTAAAACTGTTGATACTGTATTTATAGGATATGTTGAAAATAGTAATGGCAATAGATTTATAGTAATAAAATTTGAAATCTCAGACATTAGAGTTAACTCTATACTTGAGATTAGACATGTAGATGTTGTCTATTATGAAACCATCTTTCCTCTTAAGAAAAAGGTTCATAGACAAGTTAGTGAAGATTCCTCTTATTCCTCTCCGTTTGAACCTCTTGTAGTTCCACCTTCTTATGAAGTAGAACATGAACTCCCAGTAGATGAACCTCTGAATGATCGAGGTAGGGGTAAAAGGACTAAAGTTGATAAGAACTATGGTCCCGACTTCTACACCTTCATAGTAGAAGAAGACCCACGTACATATGAGGATGCCATGAAATCCATAGACTCTAGCTTTTGGAAGGAAGTTGTTGATAATGAAATAGAATCAATTATGAGCAATCATACTTGGATTCTTACTGAAATCCCTCCAGGCTGCAAGACTATTAGATGTAAATGGGTGTTTAGAAAGAAGATGAGGGCAGATGGTTCCATTGATAAGTTTAAGGCCAAACTAGTGGCCAAAGGATTTAGTCACAAGGAAGGATTTGATTACTTTGACACATATGCACCTGTAACTAAAATCTCTTCCATTTGTGTCCTCATTGCTTTAGCCACGATCCATAAGCTTGAAATCCATCAAATTGATGTCAAGACAGCCTTCTTGAATGGAGATCTTGAAGAAGAGATTTATATCAATCAGCCTGAAGGCTTTGTAGCACCTGGACAAGAAAACAAAGTTTGTAGACTTGTCAAGTCCTTGTATGGACTAAAACAAGCTCCTAAATAGTGGAATGATAAGTTCGATAAAATTGTTTTATCTGCCAGATTTATTGTGAATGAATCTGGTCATTGTATTTATTCTAAAATTATTGATGATGCCTGCATAATAATGTGTTTATATGTAGATGATATATTGCTGTTTGGATCTAATTCTGAAATTATATCTGAAACTAAATCTTTTCTTGCTAGCAATTTTGATATGAAAGATTTAGGATTTGTTGATGTAATAATTGGTATTAAGTTGAGTAGATCTACTTCCAGTTATGTACTTAATCAAACCCACTATGTTGATAAAATCTTGCATAGATTTGATGTGTTTGATTGTACTCTTGTTAATACACCTTATGATGCTAGTTTACATCTTGTTGTACATAAGGGCACTCCTGTGGATCAACTTAAATATGCTCAAGTTATAGGAAGCTTAATGTACCTTGCTAATTGCACTAGGCCCAATATTTCTTATGCTATATGCAGGTTCAACAGGTACACCAGTTGTCCTAATGAGGACCACTGGAAAGCTTTGGTAAGAATATTTAAGTACCTTAAAGGTACAACTAGGTATAGCCTTCATTATACTAGTTTTCCACCTATATTAGAAGGACATACCGATGCTAACTGGATTGCAGATTTAGATGAAACCAAATCTACCAGTAGGTATGTATTTTGCCTTGGAGGAGGTGTAGTTTCTTGGAAATCATCCAAGTAAATTGTGCGAGCTAGATCTACTATGGAGGCTGAGTTTATTGCTTTAGATTTAGCTTGTTGTTAGGATGAATGGCTTAGAAATTTACTTATTCATCTGTCGATTGTTTCTAAACCATTTCCTCCTGTTTGCATATTATGTGATAATAAAGCAGCCATAGACAAAGCTAAGCAATTTAAAGGCAACCTGGGTAAGCGCTTTATGAGATTAATGTATGAAGATGTGAGAGATCACATCACCTGATGGGTGATATCTATAGAGTATGTGAAATCTACAAGTAACATTGTTGATCCACTTACTAAGGGTCTATCTAGAAAGCTAGTACTCAGTTCGTCGAGGGGGATGGGTCTTCTGCCCATAGAATATACATTACAGTGGTAACCCTACCTTTCCAAAACTAGAGATCCCATGAGGAATTGTTCAAAGGGACAACTAAGCTGTCGTGTTATGCGGAAGCACACTCAGGAGTTTTACTCTATGACCCTCCCTATGGCGCTAGTGCTTTGACTCTGTCTGAGTTTAGGAAGAGCTTTGCTCTGAATGGGTTCAAGGCCATTTATTGGCAGGGTATGCACCAGACAGGATACCCTTGGAGATCCCTACTATTTGAGTGTAACCCAAGAGCCGGGGTTTATGTGAGTTGGGCATGCTCACTAGAGTGCTCAAGAAGCAAGATTATGCGAAGGTTGTTTATGTGCAATACCGATACGAACTCGTTCTAGTGCCCGCACTATGATTGTTTGATTTACTAAGGTCCGAATCAGGGAGTCTGGTTCAAGACGTAGTTCACCACATCTCACCGGATTGAAGTGAGTCATTCTAGGCAATGGTTCAAAGCCACAAGCTACCAATGATGAAAAACATAGTAATGTCACAAATTTTTATTATTTATTGAATTTCCAAAAAGAATTATGGAACATGTGGGGGAATATTATATTTCTTGTTCTAGAATTCAGTTTTCCAGCAAAATATTTATCCCATATTGCTTGCAGCAGCAACCACACAACTCCTTATATGTGGGGGAATATTATATTTCTTGTTCTAGAATTCAGTTTTCCAGCCAAATATTTATCCCATATTACTAGTGGTCCCCAAGAGGTCAGGACCTCTCAAGGGGATGGGAATTTACGACTGATTGGCTAGGCTTGTGTATTTCTTAGAATAAAATAAAACACACACACGTGCGTGTGCGCACGTTCGTTCGTTCACTCGCCCGCCCGACCGGCCCGACCCAGCTCAGCTCGACTCTATTCAGTGCATGTGTGGATTTATCTTTTTACAAAATATTTTATTTTATTTTGTTTATCCCGAAACGACGTTTTGTTTTGCGTCGTTTGAAGTTCGGTTAACAGCGTTTAAGACACATCAATAAAACCTCTCTGGACTATCCATTTAAGCCGACCATAAAACGTAATGTTAAAGACACACGTTGGAGAGACCAACACGTGCGGGATGTTACTACTGGCGGCTGAGACACTCTCCATATAAGGAGGTGTCTGCTCTCATTTGAGAGATACATTGAGACGCATAGAGAGATACCAAGAGACAATAAGCTTGATAGCAAACTATCGGTACAGAGAATCCCTTCTTCCGCTGCGGTTCCTTTACTGATATACAGTGGTATACAACGGTTTTTTTACTGATATACAGTGGTTCCCTTCCTACTGCACCGCGGTTCCTTTACTGTTGTACTGCTGTTCCTTTCCTGCTGTACCGTAGTTCCCTTTCTGTTGTACTGCAGTTACCTTCCTGCTTCGCTGTAGTTCCTTTACTCCACTGCGATAAGCCTGTTCTTCCTGAACACAACCCCACCTTGCTATTGTCTTGCACCGACGACTACTTCGCAACGCCATTTTGCTGTTTGCGGCAAAGGGCTAAAGGAACGAGTTCAACACAACACTCTCGCTTGCATCGAGCGGCTGTACCAGAGTTGGGATGGCTGAATCTTGGAGATAGACCGCCGAGACGCTCGTGCTAGGAGCTGCGGAATCTGTCTTGAAGACAGTGTTTCACACGCCTTCATCTCAGGCTTTGGAGTTTGATTTCTAAACTCATTCGCCGTTTTCTCCAAATCTGAATTACTATTAATATTACTGTTGCGTATTGGTGGTTAACTGCTTGCAATTATCTTATTAACATCTGTCTGACAACAACTCGATTTTCTAACATTTGTAAGGTCCTAATTGCCTAACACCATACCATCCTCCTCATAGATTCATTCAAGATACACACTAGCATGTCCTCCCTTGAGATTGATTCCCGAAGCTTAGCTTTTCCCCAAGACTTGTAAGGAGATCCTCAAATCTTATTAGAGGGTTAAAAATGGCATATAGGGAAGCGCTTGAGTACGAGTTGTACCTCACTATTTTAATAGAGTTTTCTAAACATTTAAGAATGTCTAGGACTTTATCTAGCGATAACGTTCCAGAAATTCGCATTGGCTAAGAGTATCTAGTACTTCATGATTATGAGATGCCAACCATGGGAGTAAGGAGCCGAGACGATGCTGCGAACATGTGTGCCAACAATATTTTGACTCATTTCCGGACTTTTTTTCCACTAGCCGAAAAAAGTTTTAAATCATAGAAGAAATGTTTTTAGCTTTGAAAATTTGAAATAAGCAACAATGATGTCCAAAAAATCGTCATAAAAGTTGTATAAACTGTTACATTATTAACTATCTTGTTCAAGAAACTGGTGCTGTAGTTAAAATTAGAAATTAGATGTAAAAGTAAGTATTTTGATATATTTAATTGGTAGTCTACTAACCAATTATATTAAAACACATTAGCGAATTGCCTATTAGCGCAAAACATCTCCAATACCACATGCACCTAATCCTACCTTAAATCTAATAATAAATTAGGCTAGAAACACAATTGAATCAATTAATTTACATCTAGGTGTTTGAGATGTAATTCTATGAGGTGAAGTAGGAGCTAATGAAAAATAGAACTGGTTTATAATATTAATGTTGGGAATATGCATTTCTTGCAATAAGAGAACTGCTACATTAAATTATATCATTTTCTCACAGTTATTTTAGTCAATCTTATTATTCTAGTGGAAGTTCGTCATATTTTCTAATGGTGCGACTCATTACATTCGAACCTATCATGTTTGTGACTATTGCCATGTTCGGTTAGCTACTTGCACCGGTAAACTTCATTGTAAACAATGTCCATTTACTATTTCTCTGTATAAGCATGGCAAGTGCGTCGATGGTAATGGTTGTCGTTGTGCTTTTAGCTTCACCTCTGGATTTATAAAAGGATTAATGTTTTGGAATAATGCCTCCTAAGAAGGCAACAAATCCGAATTCCCAAACCTCAACATCTAAGTTTGACAAACACGCTACCGAGCAAATAACACGAGGAAGTACAAATACTAGAACAAAAATTCTAGTCAACTTACGCTGCCCACCCGTCACCCAACTAGATTTGGGGAGAAACGCTGCCCCAATCGCATGCATCTCTAAACATTCTCCTATTATCTCTACTGAATCTTTCTAGAAAAGAGATACACAGCCCATTAAACTGTTTTGATCATAATTTTCATTCGGTAATAAACTTGTTCTCGAAATAAAAACATTAGGTCTTTTATAGAAAATATTTTTAACAAAACTAATATTGACATACTTTAGTGACTGAATAATATGAGAGAAGTATGTAAAGAGAAAAAGGTAGTATGGAATTTTCACACTCATCACTTTCAACAGTAGAAATTTTTTAGTTCAAATACAAAAATTTAGATTACTTACAAAAAATACTTTTCTAGATGAATAATGTTGACATACTTTAGAGAAAAATAATATGAAAGAAGTATAAAAAATGAAGAGAAAAACATAAAATTATTATGCGCTTAACATTCAATATGTGACTATTTTTGTCTAAATAGAAAACATTACATTTCTTAAAAAAACTATATCTCAACAAAATAAATGTTGAAACATTTTGGAGAAAAAAATGAGAGAAAAGCAATAGGTACTATAACCAAATAGATAAATATACATCAGCAAGTAAATATTCGTAATGTACCCCCAAAATGGGAGCAATGTACTCCAAAATATAAGAAGTACAATATGTGTGTTTTGAAGTATAATACGCCTATTTTAGAAGTACAATACCAATATTTATTTATTGATTGTACTTCATTAAAAATACAAGTATTATACTTCAAACATAAATATTGTACCTAAAACAAAACTATCATACTTCTCTGATATTATTATTTTCCAAAGTATGTCAACATTGATCATGTCAGAAATTATTTTAATGTTGTTGTGTGTAGCGTTAGTGAAGATTAGAAAGGAGATGATTTCTTCACATAATAACTGTATTAAAGAATAATGCGGAAGTACGATCAGCAATATTTTTAAATATAATACTCCACGTTGATGTAAGACCGAGAGGTCTCAAGTTCAAAACCCCCCGGCCACGGGATGAATGAATGGCCAATTAAAAAAAAAAAATACTCCACGTTGAAACTAGGAACATCAGCCAAATCGTAGATTGGGGGCATTTCTAGCAACGGTAGCCGATCTCTCAAATTTGCAACCCGAGGATCAGCTGGATTGTCAAGTTTGTGTAGCACAATCACGGTGAACTTGTGCGCCTCACGCTTTTTTTTTTCCGCAATTATCTCATCACATCTGTGCGCCTCACACTTTGCTCAAGGAGTATCTTGCCCTGCGTGGCGGGGCCCTCACAGGACATGGTCGTCATACAACATTCTGCAAAGCTACTAGATATATTTCCTTTTTCACACAATTTGGAAAATGTGTTTGTCAGTTACGGAGACATTAATTACACGTTTCACATGATTTTGAAGCGGAAGAGAGGTTGAAGTCCACGTTATTTCTATTTTAACAACTGAGCTCAAGCTTAATTAATCTAAAGCCAACGAGCCGAAAACTCCTTCACTTTGACTCAATGGGTCCACAAGTACCTCGAAGCCAATATAAGAACTTTAAGAAGATTTCAAATGGCTCACTAGAACAGCTGGTAGGAAACTTTTGCAGTACTGAGTCAGGAACAAGGAACTATGGAGGGGCTCAAATTAAATGGTAATGACTATATGACTGGCTCACGGACCTTTTCCTGTATTCATAACAAGTGCATCATTAAATCAAGCATCATCACGATGATGTATGATGAAACCGTCTTGAAAGTGTTACAAAGGTTCTCCGGAAATCCATCTTGAAAGCATGGAAAAGCACTCCTTGCGTTTGTACTCGGGAGCAGTATGACCAGCGCCCTGCGTAAATATAGAATTTCATAGATGGAAACTAAATGTATACAATGCCCATAACAGTGCGCACTGGCTCCATACATCTATTTCACACTAGTGTCAGCGTAATTGATTTGGAGTCAAGCATCCCAACAGCAAATATATAACCTTATCTACTAAATTTTACATATCTGGAAGATATTTGTGGACACTGTCTCTCTTACCTTTACGGTTGCAAAAGTTAGGTTGCTGGAATACGTTCTGGTAAATCTGTAAAGAAAAGTGAGATTTCATTAGCCTTAGATTAGTCGATACCCTCACCGCAACTGTTAGAAGACATTAGTACTTCTTTTCTTCCAGAAAGAGAATCTTCCCAGTCCACCCCCATGTTATCCATCCCGTGTACTTGTAGCACCCCACAATTCGTTCCCAATCGGCTGCCCACTAGCAGCTCCACCATGCACTTCGCTGCAGTGCTTAAACTATATATGATCAACTATTGACCAATTGAATGACCTAATTGACTCATCTGTGCCAAGAAACGATGCCATGATGTCAAGGTCCCCACTGGTGGGGCAATGACTCGTCAGTGGTAATTAGTTGTATCTATGATCAAGTAATTAGCAACAATAGCAACAGTTACCTGTACACTAATGACCTATATCCCTTCTTGGCAAGAAAAGCAATAATAGACTTAATAGTAGCAGCGTTGTCAATGTCTTGACTGTAAGGTCTTGTCAGATCGCACCTGATCCACCGTCTTTTTGTTCCCTATTGAAACTCGAGTTAGATTATAATAAATATCTGGGAGTACTAGTGAGTGCTACCAAAACATTGCAAGTGCTTTTTGCTTTGTAACAAATAGTTGTTGCTTCTATCTTGTAAGTAAACATGATTCCAGAAAAGATCATGATAACGAACACATACAAAACACTGCAGAACAGTTGTTATACGCAAGCTTCTCATGATTCAGAATCAAGAGCAAAATTAGAAGGGAAATTTGGGTCAAAGGTAGGCATCTTTATGTCAACTAGGTGCTAGACCCACATGAGGGATCACAAGTAAAGATATTCGGTGAGGAAGTCGGCCAGTGGCACTTAATTTGGTAATGAGAAAATCAGTAAAAGAATTAATCCACCATTAAACTTGAGTACCAAAACCAAGAACAGCTTTTGGACAAATCATTTTGTCAGCCAATATCATCAAATCAGCCAAAGCCAACCCACTTTAAGAAGAATTTTGGCCCAATACTTCAATACATTTATAATAAAATATAGGGTAATTAAGTCAAAACGTAACATTTTCCTTGTTGATCTAGCACATCGTCTGGACAGTTATGAATTTTCATATTTTTCAGACCTAGTCTAGGCCTATTTTCTGTCTTATTTATTCGTCCCCTTTTCCTTGTTTGATTTGTTTTCCCTTTTCCCTCCATTGAGAGGCTCCTCACAAGTAACCAATTGGTGTTGTTGGCCAGCTACACCTCCTCCCACATCTTGGCTACCAAGGGGCCTAGAAAGGATGAAACAGAACCAAGAGGAAGATGATGGATTTATGTAATTAGCCCTAAAATAAGCCCACATAGACTCCATGGCATAAGCAATACAACATATTACTCTAAATACAATGCACAAGATATCAAATTCCGAAATACACCAACAAAAGGCTTTATGAAGGTTTCTCAAACTCTGGAGCAGTTGATACAGCTGATGAGAATAATTATGTAGCCCAACTCCTACTTTTTGATCTGAAATAGTTGCGTATTGATATCACATGGGTTTAACCTATCTACATACCACTGGAATACTCGCATAATATTATAGCGCTAAGTAAACAGAAAACCTTGATAACAAGAGAGCAATAAAAAGAAGACCGCAATCACACAATGGAAAGATAGCAGTCAACTTAATAAAGACATTCTGAAACACGCTGAACCTTTTGGACGTGGAGAGCCATTCTGGATATGTCAAAGTTGGCCCATTCTTGGCCTAAATAATACTCATATTCCTACAATTAAAAGAAGATTTTCAAATAAATATGTGCCAATAAAAAAGTCTATTGAGGTTCTATTATAGTACTTAAAAAAGTTTTAACAATATCACCAACAATTGGAAATTTACTCGACATTTGGGGTCAGACAAGGTGAATGATTGCTTCAGACCAAGGGAGACTTCATTCATATATCTTCTTTCTTCAAATTCGTTCTTAACATAAGTTATGTCATCACAAAGAGGTTCAAGGATTTGAGCTGTCTTCACTTTAGATTTCAGCTGTACGACTTGCAAGATTAGGATTCAAGACTATGGCATAATAAAATGTATTATATATAAAGATAACTTTCTTACATCTGCAAATTTGTTGAGCTCCTTTTTACAGCTATCCATAATCGGATTCGTGTAATCATCATTTTCACATCTTTTAGTAATTGACTGTAAACAATCAACAAAATTTGACTGTGATGTATTTCAATACAACAAGTGTGATCATATATATTGGCAAGCCATCTGAAGAAACCATTGTTCCTAATATTTTACTATTTTTCATAGTTCCATTCCATAATTATATGGAGCTAATATAACTTACTTCAATATTCCTTCAAAAAAACTAAAATTTAAGATCTTTATGTTTTTAGTTAGTAGCATTCAATTATACAAAACTCGAATCAAACATTCATTCATGGAGTTACTTTTAATTGTTATTATGGAGATAAACTGTTTAGAGGACATTGGGATTACGACGATACAAATCCCAGTATGTATGTTATAGAGTTGTATGGTTTCCAACTAAGCTTAGGTATGGAGGTTAGTAATTAAGATGTTAAAGGTAGAAAGTGAGCAGTCAAAACATTTAAAAGCAATACACAAGAAGGATAAGTTGCCTATGAAGTACTGCACTACAAACATGATGATACCGGGATAACTTTATGATCCTTTGGACATGAAAATGGTACATGCTAAGAGAGAGAAGAACAATCTTGCTAATAACCTGGAAAATGGGCAGTGAAGCTGGAACAACCCTCTATAATCCTTAATGATGTCCAAATAACTTAAGGCAAACCTACGAGAAAGATAGACATGTAGCTAGTACTCTCTCTTTATACCCCAGTAGGGATATTTTTTTCCCTACAAGGGGAAGGAGGACTATAAAGAAGTGCTTCCTAACTTTTCCAAAAATTAAAACCAGGACAGAGGTATTCTTTTCAATTCTTGATGAATTTGGCATGATCTAAATGCTTCATATCTGTTAGGATATGTGTTAAGTTGAGTACACGCTAATTTACTAGACCATGATTTTTCTTCTTAGACATCTTAAGAGTAGCTAATATATAGTTTGAGTTTGTTTGGACACTTATAGTTTATAAATATAAAGAGAACAAATATGATACACTTGGAAATAGGTAAGTACATTGATTTTGTTGTTCTTAGATGGGAAACATACACATATTCAAATAATTTCAAAATTGCATGTGACTTTGTATATGTTATCACAATGAATATCAACGGTTTGGAACTTGAAAAAAGAATTAATGTAAACATGACTTCAGTTGATTGAGTGTATTCTAGCCTGACTATATATACACATTATATATATTTATATATATATATATATATATATAGGAAGATCCACGAAACAATATACCTTTATACCTCTTTCATTCTTTATCCCCTTCTTCTTCATGTCATCCCTTCCTCCGCTCATATCTTCTCTTCATCTATTTTCCCACTGACGCCAACCAGAACAAAATCAAGAATGTGGATAGGGTGAAGAGTCATTAAATAAGATAGATGTAATGATATGTAGGTAACCATGTGGAAGGTAAAAGATAATATAAGTCAATATACAACATGACATGATCATCTGGGTAGAATAATGAATGGATCTTATTGACTGTCCAAAGGGATATTTGTTTGTCCCTTAGGACATATCAAAAATTATATTTGATTAAAGATCCATTAGTATTTATCATAATATATGGAGGGTAGAAGATGGGTCAAGGTAGGTAAGACATATGTATGTATGGCTGGAAGTGGGTGAGAAAAACGATTTACACAAATAAAATTGTTGATAAATGGAAGATTATTGTTGTTGGTTTTGATAAAGTAGGGACACACAATGTAATGAATACATTCTCTATGTGGTAGTGTAGAATATGTTGTTTCATTATAAGATATGGTATTAGTGTGGGTAAAGTCACACATCGTGTAAATAACTAGTAGGCAAAGGCACACCATATCTTGAAAGAGACACATCATTTCTAATAATGGTAGAAGCACACAACAACAAATAAAAGTCCATATGAGGATCCTACACCATGTAGATCAAAATTATATCTTGCAATAGGTAGAGGACAAGCCGAGTAGAAGAACCACCTGAAATGTTACATACAATGTCAATAGTTGAGGCAGTATGACATCACAGGATGGATATATAACATATAGAAAAGCTACACACCATGTTGGTAGTCAGGGTAGTAGCCACAACAGAAGCAGAAGAACATATTATGTATTTTGACCACACATTATGTGATTTCAATAGATATTATACAAGTTTTTCACATGTTGTCTAAGTTTTCATTTATCAAATTGTGAACGGGACAAAACACCAACCCAAAAAGATGTGTACTAATGGGTACACATCATGTGCCATGATATATCAATAGAATACTTTGAGTCGATAGAAGAACGATGAAGAAATACTTATTCACCATGTAAAGAGGGAATTAGTAATCTCTAATAAAGTAGGATTGTGTATTAGATCTCAAAGATGATGGCATGTAGATAGTTGTAGTGTAGACATTGAATAAGTAGAAAGAAGTGGTGTAGATGGTCATGACATAGAAGGCAACATAGTATCAAGCAACATTGTAGATAGTGGGAGAGCATATAGCAGTAACATAGTCATATAGGAGGGTGGAGATAACTCCTCCATGATGAAACAAAAAGGCCATCAATTTTGATCCATCACATTTCTAGCAATAATGTAGAAGTATAATTGAAAGATTTACATATGATGGAAGATGCTCAAGAGAGATGATACAAGATTAAGCATGAGATGGGAATCACTACTTGTAATGAAGCTCTGCTAAGGGGCGGTGGCGTCTCACAATGGTGATGGTCCTCTTTGGCTCCCTTTCTCAGATAAGGTTAGGGGTGCATAATCGAAAGCTCTGATACAATGTTAGAAACAAGAATTATGAGAAATTTTTGTATGTTTCTTATTGATAGATGGGAAAACCCTCACCTATATAGAGGAAAGGAAAATACAACAAAGTTGGGAAATTGTAATGGACAAGGATCCCTTAAACTAATGGGCTAAATACTTGATCCATACATAGTACACACACATATACATACACTCAAATATACTTATACATATATATATATATATATATATGAACAAACACACACACACATATATGTGCACAACTTAATCCAACATTAAATAGTAAAATATGTAGGAAACCTGGAAAAAGTATATAAAATGGGAAAAATAAAACATGAATATTCATGAATAATATGAGAGTAATGTGTACTATCTACAAATTAGACATTACTTGTCTATCACGTGCGAATAGAGAAAAATCATCTTTAAATTCTACTTTATGAATAAGTTTTCAAATATTGTGACACTATTTGTGAGATGATTTGAAGAACCCTCTAGCTCATGTTGATATTCCTCAAAAACCTATTTTAAGCCTTAAGCTATAGGAAAATTATGACTTCGTGGTGCTAAGTTTTTCTTCTATTACAAGTTTATTCAGTTAGTAATTTCAAATAACAACTGTAATGAGAAAAATGCACTATCTAAAATAGATTTGTTCTCAATTCCATAAATATTTTCATGGCATGGTGAGATATTACAACCCCATTTTTGTCATTTGGTTAGTATTTGCGATTCAGATATTTTCATAGATCATTCTCACCACTTCATGATGAAATTTATCCTATAGAATACCCAAAATAACATTTCATTGTTCCTCTACCATATTGATTTCAATTTAGGAAATTGAGATGTAAATTTGATCCAAAATCATCGTAGACATGATTCTAAAAACCAAAGTTTGACAACCTTCCTAGTTGTCTTGCATAGCTCACACACCTTGGGCATGTAATAGTCATACATTCAACCATGTGATCTTCACACCAAGGCATCTGAACATGTCACATCGTATTCACATGGTGATCCTACACCAATTAGATGTTTGTTTGCTAGTTTTCTAGATCAAATTTGTGTGGAATACACATTTGTTTGTTTCTTATTTACAAGTATGAACATGACATGTTGGTGGTGTGGCAACTTGGCGCATTACCAACCCTAAAATTCTATTCCATAGCTTTTTATTTTTCAGTTTAGGGTGTGAGTATTCCCACTTGTACCATGACTAGTAGATACAAACTAGATTGAAAAAACCCAAAATTTGATTACAACCATATTTGATCCCAATTGGAGCCCGATTTATATTCAACTCATCCTTCATAAAATAAATCCACACCATGACCATCCTTTGAAAAAATCTCCCTTGTTATTCTCTCTCCCTCTTAAAACTCACAATCTCATTTGAATGTATTGGAGAACTAACTACTTCTTGAACTCTCCCGTTTCAATTAAATTGTTATATCAATATTATCCTAACAACAAACATTTAGTATAACAAACAAGTTCCAGTTCCTTGAAACCAAATACACTCAAGACCCTATTGAATCACACCCTTATTTTTTTATCAATCTTCATGAATTCTAAGTATGTCTGCATTCAATATTATATTGCTTCCACATCTCTCTCCTTTTTTCTTAAATTTTACAAGATATCTTTTATTTCACTAGGAAATACGTAAACAATATTTTTAAGACCCTCCTTTTCCATAAATATCATTTGTGGCATTTGATTTTTAGAGCTAATTTACATTTTGATAAACAATGCCACTTTTGACTAACAATCTAGGGTGTTTATAATTTATAGATTGTACATGTGTGTATCAGCAAGAAATTGATTTAACTTGATTGACTTTTGTTTCATAGAGTTTTCCAATTGGTTTAACTACTTTATTACAAGAAATGGGGTGTACCCCCATGTATTCTTCATTTTAATTTTATGATTTTTTTATTATGAAATAAGTGACAAACTCCTTGTTATTGTTACATTTTTATAATATGTAGATGGACAAAGATTTTTGTATTTTTAGGTTAACCCATGGATGTGGATATATTCATGTATCTAGAAGAATATTGATTCTTTTGACAAAAAGTTTCATGAGCTTCACATTTGTTATGTAAACCTATGAATCCATGTTACACATAGAATGAGTCAACATGCCTTAGAACTAACAAATAAACAATAAACCTCATGTTTTCTTATTTAGTACTAGATTTAAACAATTAATTCCAGTGCAATTGTAGAAGTTTTTAGCTTGCTATAGTTGTCCTAGAACTCAACCTACAATATATATTTACATAGAGATAAACACAAGAAATAGTTTTACATATACATGTACTATTACCTTATCCATACCGATGTTATAAGGTGATATGTGAGGGTTTAATTTGTAATTAAATTGTTTTAGTACCTTGACACCATGGAATAAGGCATTCTACTTTATTGCAACCAAACTGATATAGAAACACATTGTTAAATTTCAACAAAATAGCATTGTAATCTCAATGGTTTTTCTCAAACCTAATAGTGTAGACCTCATATCAAGTTTAATTAAACATGATTGGACAATGGGAGTAATACTTAACCTATTTTCTTTTTGCATCCAATTTTCAATACAATGTAATTCTAAATATGTGACAACCTTATGTCTAGTAAGGAGGAATGGTTTTACCTTATAAAGCTCATATGAAATGATTCCAGCACCGTGAGCAAATGAGACTGCAACTTTGTCTAAAACTGAGAGGTCAATCATAGGATTTCCAATCAAATATCCCTATTTCAATTGATATCAAACATTTTTAAACTAGTTAGCATACCACCATATCATGAATTAGGAATATGAATATAGTTTTGTTTCTTAAGAACTCAATCATGTTCTTAACTGATACAAGATGACTAGTCCCCATATCTTATTCTAGGGAATCTTTTGCATTTATTATATGTTTTACACCCATCCCTTTTGCAAGTCCTATTAAGAGACTCAAATTCATTAAATCTATATTTCTTTAAAAAGACATTAACCACAAGGCATGTATAGCTCATTAATGAACATGTTGTTACTAGTACAATAGACGACTATAGAAATTTGAGAAGTTTCCCTAGAGTAGCTTTTCAAAATTAGTCTTTCCAAACCAAAGTACCTGGAGATTTAAAGGAGGATAATGCCATGCTTGTATCCCTGTGGTTGATATATAATCTTATGTCAAAATAATATTTATATAAATGATAAGCATAGATAGACCTATACAAGTTAACAAGACAAATTCTACTCATGACTATGTAAAATATAAGGTGGCATTGACAATTCAATAAAAGTTCCATTATAATGGTATAAACATTGTAATTGGGTTATTAACAAGTTATTAAAGGACTCATATATATGATTCTAGATTGCGTAAACATTAATGCAAATATCATACCTTTAAAACTCCCCCTCTAGTTGGGTATTGGTTTTTATCATGCCCATTTTGATAACTAGAATTGATGGATCACAAGCTTGATCCATGTGAGTGATAGTTTCATAAATAATCTTTCTAGCCAACTTTACGTAGTTGTACTTGCCTTATAGATTCTTAGAAAACTCAATCCATAGATCATGACCTTGATCCATGAGAGAAATATCTAGTCTACATCCAAGCATACATGTATCTGCTAGATGTTCGAAGTTATATTTCTTAGGATAGGTTACAAACCCAATTTTGTTTTGGGATACCTTTATGTCTCTATTTATAGAAAATATTTAAAATTCACTAAATATTATTTAATAAATGAAACAGGTGGTGCCTTTTTATTTCATGTATTCTTGTTTCACACTAATAGACAGAGTCATAAATAGATACAAGATCATATTGACTACCTTGATATTAGTAGTCTTGACAATGAAAAATGATAATTTAATGTACAAATAAAACCACAAATGTTACTTAAGTCCATATATAGCCTTTAAAAGTTTGTAGACTTTTCCCTGAATACCACACAGCCCCCTCCTCTCCCCCCCCCCAAAAAAAAAATTAAAAGCAACATAACCATGTGCCATGTAAAAAGTCTCCTAGAATCACCATATATAACTCCTTTTCTAATGTCTTGTTGCCAATATATCCAACACTACTTGCATCTTAGAAATAAGAATATACATGGAGGACACAATCATAATACACTTTTCCATCTAACATTTGGTGTACATATAGACTCCAAAAATGCTAGAAGTTCGTGTCTACTTCCATAAGGATGTAAGAAAATCAATGTCATACATAGAAACTAGAACTAAATAGTTAGCATGGCCTTAAGGAGGATCTCTAGAGTAAAATAATTGCATAGTAGGAAATATATAGGTGTAAAAATGTTCATCTTTCTAGAAGGTATAAATCACAAATCCCTTTCTACACAGGTGGGCATGTCATGCATCATTACAATTTAATAAGATTGAAAACCTTTCTCTCCTCCATTAATCCCCTAAAAATCTTTTGGTAATTTTATCAAGTTTATTACAGACACATTTTGGAAGAAGAGTCATTTTCATAGTATAGTACCACATTACTACTCAGAGGCTCTTTTATGCAAAAAGTGTACTTGAAGCTAAGGAGAGCCTTTTAGCCTTCCAATTGCTTAGTTCCTTTGCACCATTTCAACAGTCTGCATCTGAGTACACTTATTGACTCTTCCATGTATAAGAGGGACTTCTAGGTGCTTCCTAAGATCATCTGGAAGGGGGGTTCCTGGCCTTTCACTTCTTTTATTGGCTAGTGTCTCTTCTTTTGTCAACGACTTCAAGAATAGAACATTAGGGGACTTGTCAAAGTTCATTTTTTTGTTTTATTAAGAGAAAAATCACAGTTAATTATAACATTTTGAGAAGAGTGGATGTTCTAAATTTGATGTTGTTGGACCAAAAGAAAGATAATGACAGAGAGATGTAAATACTTGAAGAAAGAAGTGAAGGGTTATAATGTATATCTTTCAAATTTCAATGCTCCCGACTCAAGATTGAGCATGGAAATCCATCATGCTAGCTTGTATACAATTCTAGAGCTTTTTCTCCAGTAATACTCTTGAAGAATATGTCCATGGTCTGGTCTTATATTTTGAGAAAATTTGTAACTTATCCTAATAAGGAAATATCTAATGGGTGGTAGGCCACCTCAATATGCTTGATGTGTTCATCGAAGAAAACATTGTTAGTGATGAAATGGGATGCATGATTTTCATCACAATTTGGTATGATTGTCTCAATATAGTTTCCACACCCATACATGCGGACTTTAAAAATAGATGTTGGCATGTGGTGTGAGTCGTCAGTCTATATCCATTTTCCAAATAGGATATAGACAACACATTTCATTTCTTGTATTAATATATGTGCTTTATATTGTTTATTCCCTAGACTTATTACCTTCTATTATATCCCATTCTATTGTTTTTATCTTTTACCTATTCTAATATCCTATAAAAGAGAGTGCATTGTAATTATTTTAGACATGACAAACAATAATAAGTTTTTATTCACATGGTATCAGACACAAGTTACAACCCCCTTAACCCCCCCCCAAGAAATAGAGCCATGCCTCTTACCTAGCATGTCCTACTTACCCCACTATGTCCTCCTTTCCCCATCCCATCCTCATTCCTTCTCTATACACCTACCTCTTCTCCTTCTCTATGTGTGTCTTCTCCCTTAATGTCTCACTACATTCCTTTCCACCATGTTGCCTTCTTTCCCTATTTCTCTCACTCTATCCACATCTACCCTCCCTCTATCTATCTACTTACCAACCAACCCCTCCTCCTTACTGCCCTCTTTGATCGCAACCCATCCTCTCACTGTTTCCACCTCATTATCATCAACCACCTCCCTACCCTCCTCCATTGAAAAGCCCATCCACCCAACAACCCACCCACCCTCCACCACCATGTGTTCCACCCTACAGTTGTCTATCTTCACCCTTTAACAAGCCACAACCATGTCTCCCTACTCCCTCCCCTGAGCCACAAGTACCACCTTACGACTTCCATCCTTCTTCCACACCCCTAATACCCCCCTCCTCCACGTCTCTCTAACCTTGTGGATTTATTCAAGCATATCTTGCTAAGTTTTCTATTGGCTACTTATTCTATCCTCTTTGTGGTCTTGAAAATTTGGCTCACCTTCTCCCTTCCTATGTCCTATGGCTTTTTGAAGATGTCATAGAGACATAGATTGCGAAGTTTTCTCTTGTACTTCCAATGAGTGGGTACTTTCTTCTACAACTACTTAGTTTGAAGGGTCACATTATTATGTATCATGCTAGTGTGTGCTTCACCACACCTTCTCTTTACTCCATGGCGTCAACTGATCAGTCCATGTCATTATGGGTGAGTTCCATGAAACTAGATGGCTCCAACTACCGTCTATGGTCTTTTTCTTCCAGAATTTATGTAAAATCCTAAGGGTGGTATTCTCATCTCAATTCTGATGCACCAGAACCACCTACTCAAACGAATGATAATAAAGCCAAAAATATTATATTGTAAGGACCAAAGACAATTCTAGAATGATGACATGGATGGTTAACAACACAGAAAAAAAGTTTAGTTAGTATCTTCTTTGTCTCCATATTGCTAACTCCATGTGAGACTAGCTTTTGAATGTATACTCTCACCAACAAAGAAGAAGGAGTTTGAGATCTTTAATATTTTGGCAAAAAAGGAATACTCCATTGATTGTTATATGGAGGAATATTACATATAGTGTTTGGATCTCTGGGATGAGTATGAGGTTTACCATACTATCTCTTCTGATATCAAAGAATTCAATGTCAATACCATAACTCAACTATTTAATTTTCTGGATGGACTTCCTAGTACCTTTTTTAACCCCGCCTACGTTTTCGTACATTTTGTGCAAATATATTCGGTCCCAAGCTCGGGTGAAGGAGGAGGGTTGATGGTAGGTTGACATCCACCCATAAAAACTTTGTCACTCTTTTTATGACATGGATATTTAAAAAAGCAAGTTCAACAAAATAGGATTAGAGTTGGATCTTGGAATATTGGTTTTCTAACTTGGAAATATTTGGAGATAGTGGATATCATGATGAGAATATAAGTCAATATAGCTCGCTTGCAGGAAACCAAGTGGACAAGAGAACGTTGTAGAGAGATTGGAGGCATAGGATACAAAATCTGGTATGCATGTATTGATAAACATAGAAACGGTGTAGGTATTATTTTTGATAAGAAGTTGAAGGATGATGTTGTAAAGATCACAAGGATGGGAAATAGAATCATAGCTATCAAGGTTGTTCTTGGGGGAAATAATTTTAACATTATTAGTGCTTATGCCCCCCAAGTTGGCCTTAGTGAGGAGGCTAAGAAGGATTTTTGGGATGACATGGATGAATTGATGTAGGGAATACCGACAGAAGAGAATATTATTATAGGGAGTGATTTAAATGGCCATTTGGAGGTAGAAATGCATGATATGAGAGAGTTCATGGTGGTTTTAGATATGGTAGTAGAAATGGAGAAGGACAAAGGATTTTAGATTTTGCAGTTGCATATGATATGTTTTTGGCAAACACTCATTTCAAGAAAAGAGAATCTCATAAGTTTAATTTCAAGAGTGGGCACAATTATAGCCAAATTGATTTTCTCCTTATGAGGTGGGTGGATTGTGATATATGCAAGGATTGTAAAGTGATTCCTGGAAAAGAACTCACGACCCAACATAGGTTGGTGGTTTTGGATATTAACATGAAGATCAATAAAGGCAAGCATAACTTACCTCACTAGTACAAGTTTTACCAAATAGGAAGTATTATATTTGAATTACAATACATAATTTTGATCATATGTGCCACTTAGATGGCGCAAAGAGACAACCACTATTCCAGACCGGTCTAGCTAAAATCACAATCCAAAAAGGCACCCTTAACGTCTATTTGGTAGATTTTAATAGGGGGAATAACAGATTTCATCACTAGAGTCTGATGTCAACACTATGTGGTATAACATGAGCTCCTGCATGAAAAAAATTGATGGGGAGGTTCTGGGGGATTCCAAAGGTTGTGGGCCTCCACAAAAAGAGACTTGGTGGTGGAATAATGAAGTACAGAAGGCTATAAACTAAAAAGGGAGATCTATAGGATCTTTCCCAAATCTCGAGATGATGCAACATTTCAAATATACAAGCAAGCAAAGAAAGAAGCTAAATAAGTTGTTCAAGAGGCTAAGTGTAGATACTTTGATGATATTTATAAGAATTTGGAGATAAGAGAAGGGGAAAAATATATATATAAAATGGATCGTATAAGAGAAAGGAAAGGAAGAGACTTGATTCAAGTTAAATGCGTCAAGAATGAAGATGGCAGGGTGTTGGTGAAGGACGATGATATCAAGAACCAGTGGACAAATTACTTCCATAAGCTTTTCAATGGAGAACTGGACTCGTGTGACATGAATACAAAATATATCATCTACACACAATAAGTTTCACCTTTTGAGGTCAAGAATGCTTTGAAGAAGATGAAAATGAGAAAGGCATGTGGACCACACGGTATTCCCATTGATGTATGGAAGAGTATGGCGGATGAAGGAGTTATGTTGTTAACAAAGCTCTTTTTTAAGATCATGAAGACCAAGAAGATGTCGGATGAGTGGAGAAATAGTACTATAGTCCCCATATACAAGAACAAATGTGATCTCTAGAGTTGCACAAAATATAGAGGTATCAAGTTGATGAGTCACACAATGAAGCTTTAGGAGAGGATGATTGAGCAGAGGCTAATATATGACACAGATATCAAACAACCAATTTGGTTTCATGCCTGGAAGATCAACAACAACTGTTATTTTTCTAATACGGAGGCTTATGGAGAAGTATAGAGAAATCAAAAGAGATCTTCATATGGTGTTTATTTATTTAGAAAATGCTTATGATCGAGTACCCAAAGAAGTGTTTTGGATGGTTTTAAAGAAAAAGGGTTTGCCAATCCAATACATTGACTTGATCAAAGTCATGTATGATTGATCGAATGCAAGTGTGAAGACTCCTGGAGGAGAGACACTAACTTTTCCTATCACAGTTGGGGTACACCAAGGATCCACACTCAACCCATATATGTTCATTCTTGTTATGGATGAGTTGACAAAGAATGTTAAAGATGATATTCCTTGGTGTATGTTATTTTTTTATGATATTATTTTGATTGACGAAACTAAAGATGGATTAAATGATAAAGTTGAGCAGTGGAGAGAGGCATTGGAATCAAATGGATTGATAATTAGCAGGAGAAAATTTGAGTATATGAATTGCAATTTCAGCCAATCTCATACTGTGAATGATGGAGCCAAGATGGACGGAGTAGATATACCAAAATGTGACAAATTTTGTTACTTGGTTTCTATTACTCAAATAGATGGGGATGTCCAAAATGACATTTTTCACAGGATCACTACATGATAGTTGAAATGGAGAAGTGCAACTGGAGTATTATGTCATCGGAAGATCCCTCTCATATTAAAAAGTAAGTTTTATAGAACAGCTATACGGTCAACCATGCTCTACGGGAGTGAATGTTGGACAGTGAAGAAACAAGGTATCAACAAGATGAACGTGGATGAAATGTGTATGTTGAGATGTATGTGTAGGAAGATAAGAAAATATTGTTTGAGATATGATTATATCAGAAATAAAGTGGGGGTGGCGGGCATTGAGGACAAGTTGTGTGAGGGCTGACTCAGATGGTACGGAAATGTGCAACGTAGATCGAATAATGCGACTATATGAAGTAATGCTATTGAGTCAAGCACAATAAATAGAAGAAGAGGAATACCTATATGAACATGGGATGAGCTTATAAATAGAGATTTTGAATCTATACATCTCAACCAGAATATGGCCCATGATAGAGCTGAATGGAAATGAAGGATCCATGTAGCCGACCCCAACATAGTTGGGGCTGAGGCTTAGGTGGTGGTGGTGGTGACGACGATTACCTAATATCGTTCTTGTGTTAGTTGATTAGATGTTATCTATTAATCCCTTGTTTACTTTATAAGATGTTCTTACGTGAGTCCAAAACCTTTTCTCTATTTCATCTTCACCCTTTGTCTCTTTAAAAAAATTGTGCTTGCTATTTGTTTTGGAGACTCGAGACAAAATCTTGACTTGGGATGTGGTCTTGGTTGCGATCAGCATTCTAGTGGTCCTCCTTCACTTGCACTTAGAAGTGGACACCCCCAATCCAAGAAAAAGGATTTTGTAGCTTTTTTGGTCATACCAACCACACAAAGATTGTTGTTGGGATAAATATAGTGAATGCACATGGGAAAACCAAGTCACCGTGAAAAACACTAAAGCAAATTTAATTGTTGCCTCTATATCTACCTTCCAAACTATTGAGTGGATCCTCTCTAAGTTTGATAACCTTCTTCAAGTATGAATGCCTTATCAAACTATTTCTCATCAACATGGAGGTCCTTCTAATTTACTTGACTATTCTATGGTAAAACTAAATGGGTTATTGACTCTAGTGAATCTTATATTATACTTGCTAGATCTACCTTGATTTTTGACCTAGCTAAAATGGCTACAAATCCACCAATACATTGGCCAATGTAATTCAGACTCATGTGCATGACATATAGAATATTTTTATATACAATAATTTAGCTTTGAAATAAATGATATATGTTCCAAGATTTCTCCTAAATCTTTTGTTTGTGAGTAAAATTTTTAAGAGTCTTTAGTGCTCTATCACATTTTATCCTAAGGGTTGTGTGTTTTGGGATCCTTACATGAAGATGAGGATTGGTTTGGACCATGAGGGCTGAGATGGATTATACTACCAAGATGTACTACAATCTATGTCTGCTCTATTATCTTCCCTAATGACTAGACTACAACAACACTATCATCTAGGGCATCATTCTATTGCCAAGCTGAAGTGCTTATTTTCTACGCTCTTGGAGAGAGTTTTTCATTGTGAAACATGCCAGTTTGGCAAATAGAATAGGGTTTTTTACCCAAGAAAAAATGCATTCATTCTAAAAATTTGATTGGTATTATACATGCTTATATATGGGGACCATGTTCAATAACCAATATCTAATTATTCATATACTTTATGACTTCCCATGATGATTACTCTCGAGCAACTTGGCTATTTTTATTAAAACATTACAACAACATTCTGGATACTATTGCCACATTTTTTATTGAAATTAAAACCCAATTTGATAAAGCTATCAAAGTCTTTTACATGGATAATTCCTTAGAATTTATACAAAAATCACTTGGCCTATTTTGTACAAATCTGGAAAACATACATCACACTTCTTACTCCTACACACCATCATATAATTTTATTGTTGAGAGGAAAAACCACCATCTTCTAGAAGCTTCTTTTACCATCCTTCTGCAAAATCGTCCAATAAATGTTTTGCCCAAATCTATCTCAGTAGAATGTTACTTGATTTACCGGATGCCTTCACGTGTTTTGCGAAATCAAGTCCCTTACACACTTCTCTATCAAGATGCCCCACTTTTCACAATACCTCCCCTCATTTTTGATAGTACATGTTTTGTTGAAACTCTTCACCCAAGGTTAACAAATTCTCAATCCTAGGTCTACTAAATGTATTTTCTTGAGGTACTCTAGAACTCAAAAAGGGTATCACTCTACTGTCCATTTAATTGGAAATGGTTTGTAAGTTCTTATGCGATCTTCTTTGAACATATGATATACTATTCTGAGAGTGGATCTTCTCTATCCCTGATCTCCTAGAACATACTTTGTTTCCCTATGTCAAAGAAGATGTTTTCCATGAAGACACTACTATTCTCACCCCAGCTATGAAAGTATACAAACCAAAGACCCAAGGGTAAAGTTCCCTCTATGGATCCTCAAAAACCACACCCTTCTTTGTCAGTATATTAAAATGTTGCATATATTCCCTAGAAGCCAATCATTTGATGATGGTGTAGGGATATTTTGTACATCTGATTTGATTAATAAAGGTAATTCCAATTTCTTGATGAAAATTCAATTATACAAAGTTTATATATTAAATTTCCTTAGAATGTTTTGTTAGAATCCATGTGACTTTAAGTACATGGCATGAACATGAGAGCATAATCAATTCTAATAAAAATATTTTTACATGTCCCGAATCAAGTATTATTAAATATTGGACAATGATAATACATGTGAGACTAGTATGTATGGTGACTGATTACCATGTCTCATGGGTCATAGGTATTGGATACCAAATCAAACAATAGGTACTTGTTAGAGAGCAAGTGTACTTCATAGACCCCCCCTTGCAAGTGATTCATGGAGTGTTGTATGATAGTCATAATCAACTCTGAAATGTGACAGTGATGTTGTAACATCCCAAATTTTTCAAAATAATTTATGTCTTAAAATGTAGTTTTTCTTAAATATAGATAGTTGAGGGGATCGATGTAAAAGGACCATGAAATGGTATTTCTTATAGCAAAATAAAGTAAGAAAAATAAAGTGGTATTAAAAAGAGATTTTCTCTTTCATATGTGCATTATGTGTGCATTAATTCAAATTGATGAACATTATTTTTCCTTTCCTTTTGGTTTCTCCTACTCTTGAAAATGTATAAAAAAGGAAATAGAAGAGAAAGAGAAAAGAAGTGAAATTGAAAATGTGCATGTGAAATAGAAACCTTGGGCAATGAGTTTTCCTTTTCCTTTTATGGCTTTTACTATAAGAAGAAAGTATTATTTAACTCTTTTTCTCTCTCCTCCAAGAAAATTTCTAAAAAATAGAACAAATATATATATATATGGATTTTAGGGGATAATTAATTTTTATATCAAATTTTGACTCAAGGACTCACAAAAGAAAGCATTTTCCTGATTATCTAATCTATTAATAAATTAAAATCACGTTGAATGACAAAAATAGAAATTATGGGCAAAATATGTCCAAAACCTAAATCTAATTGGTTAGGAAGAATCTATACTACCTAATTATACTATGGTACAAATTTGCACTCATTTGGACTTTGTTTGGCCCTCTAATTAAAGTAAGAAAGTTTTGAACATAGTTAATTAGGAAAATTGTTTAATATACAATAAATGTGATGATTTTCCTGAAATCCCAGATATTTAGCTATCACATGCCTCTTTTCTTTATGCATGCACCAATCTAATTATATGATCAATATCTAATGACTCTCTAACCGTCTCCTACCTCCCGATTTTTTTGTCCAGTCTAAAAGCAGCTAGCATTTCCCATTTTCTGATCGTTTCTCCCTCATCTCTCCATTATGTGTCATGATTTCTTCTCCATTGATTTTGTCTATACTTTCCAAATTAGTAGATCCATGACTCATGATTTCTCTTTCTAAATAGGAGAAATGCCCAATTAGGGCTTCCGCTCCCTCTCCGTGATTATCCACTGCCACCACCACACATTTTCTCCTACTTGCTTCTGGGTTCCAAGAGAACATATGGGCCCCAACTCATCCTCCTTTGCCCCAATCAAATCTCCAACATGCCCTAACTATGTGCCCTACTTGGTTTTCTAATCAGGCAGTGATGGTCAACTACTCAAGGCTCTGATCAACTTGGCCTAATCTCAAGCACCTTAAGCATCACCGATGCCTAATGAACATTTTCAAGTTGCTATTTCGTCCTGGTTAAGCTTGAGTCGTTGTGACCTATACAGCCCAGTTGAGGTCCTCTCTGATGCTAGTTTCCATGGACCCTCTTAGCCTCTCCAGCCTTGTTTTGCATCGTCCTATTTTGTGAGACGTTAGGGAGTATTCCCCCAATCTTAGTTTCTTATTTTTCCAATCGTGGCTTCATGTCCAGTAGTCAAGTTCATCTCCCATGTTCCACCAACATATGCAACTAGCTTGAGAGCTATTTTTGTCGTCGTAGCACTACATCCACTTCTTTGGCTTCTCTAGAACCTCATAGTTGTATCTACCTCTCTTTCCCTCTTCAAGTCAGCGTGCCATGATGTTGCGTCTCTCTGTGTCTTGGATAGCCATGGATGAAGAAGCTCTGGTGCCTTAGTTCATAGTTTCACCTTACGATGGATTGTTGTCTTCGTTTGGTTGTGAGAAAGGCACTAGTGGTCTTATCTTTCCCACAACAACCATCCTCCTTGAGCTTTGGTCGAGGTTTCCCCCTCCCAGGAGTGTGCCTCATGCCATGGATCGAAGGGGAACAAGCCAGGTCATAAATTGACCTTGGCACCCGTGTGATTTTAATTGATAATTATTCGAGCATGGGCTTTTGGGTATTTTTCATGCTTGACAACTCTGGAGCTCATGTTTGTTAGGTTTGACACCGCACAACAGTGTCAGGTTGGGCCTCCTTAGAGTAGGCCCTACTCCTAGATGAGCCACTGGATTTGGATAAGGCCTACGTGACATTTTAGCGATTTTTGATTGACTTGATCTTCCAAAATTCACAGTAATTCATAGGATGCTCAAAAAAAAGAGAAAAAATGCTTCAAAAAGGGGTTTTCATGAGAATTAGAATTCAATATTTTAGAGTTTGTTTCCCTTCAAACAAACCCTAGTTTCTAGCAACTTAAAATTAGGGTTTAAGGTGATGAATGGAATACAAATAAAATATTCAATATCATGAACTGGGTATTTAGGGTTCAATGAACCCCAAGAACATGAGTAGGATTTCTCCAACCTAAGAAGAGCAAAATGGTCTTCACTAAGAGAAAGGTAAGTGGTCCATATCAAATTGAACATAAGTATTGTTTGAGTTTATATATGTATGTATGAAATGCAATGAATGTATTTAGACTATTAATTGCTTAAATTTGATGAATTTATGATGTTTTGAATGTCACTTTTATTGTCAATATTATTGTATCACCTTCACATGCATTAAAGATAAAGTCAAAAATAAGATCTAAAGAAGATTCAAGAGATTTTAAAAGAAAGAAAATGATAAAAGATAGCTTAGATAAGGTCCTCATTAAGAGGATCCTTGGAGAAAATTTTAATAGGCACTTCAGTGCATAAGAGAAGAGGCACTTTAGTGAAACCTAAAAGGAAGTTTAGTGGATAAGAGAAGAGTCACATATGTGCAACCCAAGAATCCTTATATAGGTCAAGATAAATGAAACTAATTTAAAAGAAGTTGTGTGTCTTTTTAATGTTCAATGGTTGAAGTCTATTTTTAATTACACATGTTCTGTAAATTATAATGAGTTCAATTTTTCTTAACATTGGTTTTATGCATGGTTGAGGGCATGATGCTCGCAAGTAAGGAGCAAGCTATTTGACATGCAAGGACTAACTCACAGAATCTTCAAGAAGAAAAGACCCGGGGAGGTTCCATTTACCAAGACAATCCAGAGATATAGATATCATTTACACTATGCTTAGTCATGTTATCCAAGCATTTTAGATTAGATAGATGAACATTATGTAGTATTATTTTGTCAATAATGATGTATGAATCTAATATCATTCAATGCAAAGTGTTTTCATTTACTTTAATTGCATGATCTGCATATTGTGACACACCCCTTGAGTGAGAATGCTTCCACACAGTGATATTTACATGTGAAAAATGGAGTGTTACAGATTTTGTGGTCCTTTTACTCAAAGTCACTAAAATGGTGATATAACAATCATCATGCTTTGACACTACCCAATGTGATCTTGAAGAAGGATTCAATAAAGGTAGCGATTGGGTGTGATGAGAATCATGTTACACATTGTTGATGTAGAAGGAATTTGTCTCTCCCATATAATGAAAGTGATGTCCAAGGCCTCTTGATGAGTGAGACTAGAGAAATACACGGCCAAGCTCATGTGAGTTAGTATATGATACTGAGCTCATATGTATCTTACTAGTCTACTTGGATATCAAGGAACTTAATTTGAATGTAATGAGGATGATGTATCCATGACTCTAGTTCAATCTGGATATATGTGACAATGGATTATACAACATGGTAACATTGGTCATTGTTGGTTTAGTCTTATCAAACTAATACTACTACTTGGGTAGAAATGATGTGTAACTATACATCTCTCATTTCTTATGGATCATAACATTGATTAATGAATCCATTGTCAATGTAGTATGGTGCCTATAGGGTCACACAAATAGAGATCACTTGGAGAAGGGCTGAATTGGACCATATTGTAATTGTTATAATAATCAAGGGACTTTAAAGTAAGTTTTTGTGACCTAAAAAATATGGACCTTGTCTTAATAAATTATTTACCATAAGTCTAGGTTCACATCATGGCCAAACAACAATTAGGAAACCTTGACTCTCCACTCCTCTATATATATCATATGAGAGGAGGCCTTTAGGACATACACTTAGATTATCTCATTGTTGCCTCCAAGGTTTGAGAAACCATAAGAGGAACTTGGAGAGAGACAGGAGAGAGGCAGAGACAAGAAAATTTGACCATCTTCAAGCATTCATTTGGATATCGTGGAGAATGGTACACACAACAAAATTGTTTTGATGAGGATCCTCTCTTACAACACATGAATCAAGGTGATCAGGGAATTATGTGATTCACCACATGCCTAGATGGAAAAACAACATGATTCATGTGGCATGCAAATCGAATAAGGGTATCCCTAGTGGTACGGCATGATTTTCCACCTAGGACATGCAAATTGAGGTGGTGATTCTATATAGTGGAATAGTGTGATCAGTGGCACATGGGCATAGAAAAACACTGTGGTTCGCTAGATTTCACTTTAAGATCAAATCTAGGGTCAATAGATCCTTCTCTATTACTTTGGGATTTGTGCAAATATATGAAAAGTTTCCATGATCTATCACCTATTATCATCCTTGAAACATCACAATTATACCGTGAAAATTATGTTTACTACTCGCATCCCAAGGCGACTCTCAGAGTGTCACATCCCCAAAGAGGATTTCTGATTGTTGAACTGAAAAAATCAGATGGAGGCTTAGATGGAAGGTATATATATACACCAAGCTCTACAATTTGTATCCTTGGAACCTCTTACGATAAGGTATACACTTTTGAACCCTAATATAATTTTGTTGCATTGGATGGATCCTACTCAAAGGATTGTTGAGAAAAAATTATTATGCTGCATTTTACACTCCCAAGATTTCTACAGTGGTACCAGAGCTACGTCTAATACTCTTTACAAGGATTTTTTTATTATGAATCGAGTTTTTTTATTGACTGAAAATAGCACAAATATTTCATATGAGGAAATGGGTTAATGTGAAATTTTTTATTAATGGGAATGTCTTGATTAATATCAAAATGATCATAATATGAGTCATCTCGAAGGAGTGGACAACCTGTGGGTTACGATGGATTAGATAGAACTTTTTCATTTTTACTATTCTACCTCTACCTTTGTATCTATTTTGGTTGTCCCAGGTGCAACACACTCGTTTATCACTAGAGAGGAGATAAATAGTTGAAACTTTCTAGTTTGTAGTAGAACTAATAACCTCTTGTTAGAAACCTCTTTGGTTGGTTCGATGGTGTTGTGGGAGATGTTTCCATCCTGCAATCTTTCTTTCTCAAGACACAACATTCAAGTGGATCTCATGCCACTTGATATGCATGGCTTTGATGTGATCTTAGGGATGGATGAATTGGAAAAGTACAAGGTTGTTTTGGACTGTAGTTCCAAAGTTGCAATGTTTTATGATGGGGATGCCTCTTGGACATTACAAAGAGATAGGAAGATTCTTCTTATGTGTCTAGTGTTGGTAATAGGAAAGAAGTTGATGACACAAGGATGTGAATCTTTCCTAGCACATGTAGTGGATACCAAGGTGAAGAATCCTAGTATATAGGGTGTACATGTAGTGTGTAAGTTTAAAGATGTTTTCTTTGATGAGAGTCCTATTGTCCCACCCCCTAGAGTGATTGATTTTGAGATCAATCTAGTTCCTGGTACACAACCCATAGAACAAACACCCTATAGGATGGCACCAACTGAGATGAAGGAGTTGAAAAAGTAGTTGCAAGAGTTTTTGGAGAAATGTTTAATACAACCAAACACTTCCACTTGGGGTGATCCACTGTAGTTTGTGAGGAATAAGGTTGGTTCAATGAGGCTCTACAAAGATTACCGACAGTTGAACAATGTCACGGTGAAGAAAAAGTACCTATTTTCGAGGATATATGATCTATTTGATAGTGTAGAGATGCTAAAATATTTTCCATGATAGACCTAAGATTAGGGTATCCTCACTTGAGGATCAAGGCATCTGACATACCAAATACAACTTTCAAACTAGGTATGGTCATTATGAGTCCGTGGTTATGTTGTTTGGGCTAACTAATGCAACACCAACATTTATGGACTAGATGAATAGAGTGTTCACACTGCATCTTGATCAATTGGTGGTGGTTTTCATCGATGGCATCTTGATATACTCCAAGTACAGTCAACAACATGAGAAACGTCTTCATCAAACACTGGAGTTGTTGATGCGACATTGGTTGTATGCTAAATTTAGTAAGTGCAAGTTTTGGATGACTGAGGTGTCTTTTCTTGGTCATGCCACTATCAAGGGTGTTTGTGTATACCCTAAGAAGGTCAAGTTAGTGTTGGGGTGGGAGCAGACCAAGACACTGAATGAGGTTTGAAGCTTCCTATGACTAGTTGGTTACTATAGTAAGTTCATTAAGAACTTCAGTGTTGTAGCTTTATCCTTGATCGAGCTGACTAGGAAGGGAGTTCTATTTGTTTGGGAATACAAGTATCATCATTATTTCAAGTTTTGAAGGAGAAGTTGATGAGTGCTCTAGTGTTGGTGCTTCTAGATTATTGAAAAGGCTATATCACTTTTTGTGATGATTCAAAGAATGGGTTGGGATGTGAACTAATGTGGGACAAGAATATGGTTTCTTTTGCTTCTTGACAGCTTAAGAAACACAAGGTCAATTACCCAACTCATGAAGTAGAATTAGCAGTCGTGATTCTTGATTTGATTATTTGAAGGCACTATCTATATGGAGAAAAGTGTCAAATCTTCACATACCACAAAAAAATCCAGTATATCTTCTCAGAATAGGAGTTTACTATGAGCTATAAAAGATGGATAAAGTTGATCAAGGACTATGACTATATGATAGACTAACACTTTGGAAAGGAGAATTTTGTGGTTGATGCATTAAGCAGAAAGTCATCTTTGTCATCATCTACAGATAAAGCGCAGTTGCACTCCATTGTGTCACAAGTGGGACATGTTGGAGTCACTAAGAGTGATTATTGTAAAGTTGGAGGCCTACTTGTTATAAGATTTGCTGGAACAATTAGACGTGAAGCCAACCTTGGCATTGATATGGAATATTATAAATGCACAGAAGGATGATATTGTGATACAGAACATCAAATCAGTGATTGGTAGTGGGAAGCATGATGGCTTTCATGAGTTGAGTGATGGGACCGTGTGCTTTCACAATAGGATCGTGGTTCCTAATGTTGGCAGTCTAAGGGAGATGGTACTTGAGGAGTCCCATACTTTAATGTACGTGGTGCATCGTGGTAGTACAAAGATGTATCGTGATCTAAAGGACTTGTACTGGTGTCCAGGTTTGAAGCCTGATGTGGCAAAGTTTGTGTCTAAGTGTCTAGTTTGCCAACAGGTGAAGGCAGAACATCAAACGTCTATAGGGAAGTTGTAACCTTTGCCAATTCCATAATGAAAATGGGGTCACATACCCATTGACTTTGTGGTTATCCTTTAAGGGATAGCCAAAGGTCATGATTCTACTTGGGCGATCATTGATCAGTTGACAAAGTCGGGTCACTTTTTTCCAGTCAAGACCACCTACAGTATAGATAATTGGCACATATCTATGTTGATGTGATAGTATGTATGTATGGCATACTAGATACAATAGTGTGAGAGTGAGGTCCTTAGTTTACTAGAGCTTTTGGGAGCATTTTCATACATCCTTGAGGACATAGCTGAGATCTCATATAACTTGCCACCCATAGACTGATGGCAAGGTAGAAAGGACCATTCATACATTAGAAGATCTTTAGAGAGCATGTGTACTTCAATTTCTTGGGTGTTGGGATATCCACCTAAGTTTGATTGAGTTCTCCTACAAAAAAACTACCATAGGAGTATATATATGGCATTATATGATGCTCTATATAGATGGCCTGCCTTTTAATTACCTCTTTGTTAGTACGATATAGGTAAGTATCAACTATTGGGTCTTGAGTTAGTTCAGTAGGATACAGACAAGATCAAGGTGATCCAACAATAGTTAAAGGAAAATCAAGACAGACATAAGTCATATGTCAATAACTGTCATAGACCACAAGAGTTCCAAGTTGTAGATCGTGTGTCTCAAGGTATCCCCTTCGAAGGGTGTGTTGAGGTTTGGTAAGAAGGTGAAGTTGGCTCCTAGGTCTATGGGACCTTACCCTATCACAACACAATTTGGAAAGGTGGCTTACAAGGTGGTTTTATGGCTAGAGTTGCACATGTTGCACAATATTCTCCATGTTTCTATGTAAAGAAAGTGCCACCTCGATACAATAGGCGATACAACCAGTGGAAGTCGAGTTGGATGATTATGTCTCTTATAATTAGGGTTCATTTTTTTATCTTAAATAAGCATGTGCAGAAGCTCATGAAGAATTGAATAGCCTTAGTGAAGGTGTTGTGAGATCATTGTGGTGTACAAGAAGCCATGTGGGAGTTAGAAGAGGAGATGTGTAGAACGTAGCTGCCATCCTTATTTGCATAGGATTTTAGGAATGAAATCATTGTTAGAGGTTTATGGTTGTAAGACCTCTGACTTAGTTTAATTATTAAACATACTTGTTTGATTTAATTACATTCTTAGTTTCATAATTAAAAATGTTTTTATATTTTTATACCAACTAAAAAATATATGTTTCAAATTTGGTCCAATCGGACTTTGTTTGCTCAAGTTTTGCAATTTTGTGTACTTGTATGGACCTTTGTATAATTTTTCCTTTTTAATGGATATAGCTACAATTTAACACGTGAGTATTTTTACATAATGTTCATTATAATATGAATAAGTTTCATTCTTTCGAAGATTTTAAAGCCTATTGCATAAAGGTATACCAAACATTGATGTTAGTTTTGTGTTGATATGATGGTATGTGCCTTCCAATGGTTGGAGTGGATGTGCCTTCCAATGGTTGGACTCGGTATGCCTTCCGATAGTTGGTCTGGTTTTCCTTACAATGGATGGACTACGTGTGCCTTCTAATCTTTGTTCTGGATGTACCTTCCAATGGTGGTTTTGGGTGTGCCTTCTAATGGTTTTGGTGTAGGTGTGCCTTTCAACGGTTGGACTGGATGTGATTTCTGATAGTTGGTCAAGGTGTGCCATCTAATGGATGGATTCCATGTGCATCCCAATGATGATTCTGGGTGTGCCTTCCAATGGTTGTATTAGGTGTGACTTCTAATGGAAGTTATACATGTTCATAAGCCAATGGTTATCCTGGTAATGCAAACTGATGGAGGTTTCGGTTGAACAAATCGATGGAATACCTAACTTTTGACTAAAGGAGAAGAATTTTTCAAACTTTGACATCCTTTCTTTTTCATCCTTTCTATAAATACCTCTGTATCTTTCTTCTAACAAACCTTTCTACCCCGAACATATTCTTGTTGTTGGAGACCATCTAAAGCCATCAGTTGATGAAGGAGGAGCTTCTTGAGGTCAAAGCTTTATGAGATCGTGGTTGCAAGCCTCAGATCTTTCTCTCTTAGGATTGTTTGAAGCTTCCTTTCTTAGTTCCTTGCTCCATACACGTAAGATCTTCCTTGCTAACCTTGATTCTTATTGTTTTCCTTCTTCTCTTTTATTCCATAGATGCAATCCATCATATTCCCTGCTAGAAACTCGAGCATATGGATGAAGAACCCACTTTCTTCTTTTTTTGCTCTGGATCTACCCTGTTCTTGAAGATAGGAGTTTCTTGGAGATTTTATCGGTAAAAATCTTAAGTTTTCCTTCCTATTCTTCATGATGCCTTGCTATTTGGATGTTTTCCTTCACCCTAAGTGAGTGATATAACTTTTAATACGTTTCTTGCCTACTCATAGTCCACTTTATGTAAATGTAGTCCTACAAAAACTATAATATGAGATTTGATGGCCTTTGTGTACTATTTGACATAAAAATGATGATTATACGAGTTATTAAGCCTTCCTTAGATGTTATGAACTTTTTATGATCTTTTGTTTAAACATGCAAGGTCTGAAATTTGAAATATAGGTGTAATGTCTCTTAAAAATGTCTTATAGGTGTTTTTTGTTACCCAATGTGTAGAAATCTGACTCGTATATTAACTTTGTGATATAATGGTTAACCTATGGTGGTTATAATACTTTTATCTATTGTTGTGTTGTTGATGTGAAATTTGGACAAAACATAATATTGGAAGTCGCTCATCCAGGTTAGGATTTGAACATATAAATGTTTAGATCTTGGAAATATAATAAATTCTATGTCCCGTAGAATTTTATACGAGTGGTTATACTCTAAAATTTTTTGGAGGATAATAATGTCGGTATAGGAAGTATTACTATTTTAGTATAGATAAATTTTTGCGTTGTTTTTTTCCTAGTTGGAGGTTTGGTCCTCTTTACGAATAATGATGGATCAATATACCATGATGATGTAACAAGAAACATATTTCATACATTTTATATCTTCTGAAGTTTCAATCTACAATTTTTTTTACAAGAATTACATAGGAGCTTGTATGTAACTTGATTGATGAAGTCAACATACTTAGATGATGTAAAAAAAAATCAGGTCTAATCTTAATCATGTAGTGCCCTGTGACCGTAGAACTATCTTAGTACCTGAACTTACTAGATAGTAAAATGAGTAATCCCAAAAGGAGCTCAAAATCCTATACTTTTGAGTATATGTAGGTGTTGGGTAGGTATATCCCCGACATCTAGATATCAAGGTTTAGAGAGCAGTTGAGGCCGCATCTCAGATTATGTGTTTTTTAGAGTGGTTTTGTCTGTCACTCAAATTTTAGGATTTAGACCCTAGTTTTTGGTGTCGTGACCTATGTACCCAAGGCGAACTAGGTTGTTTTAGTAGTTGGGACAATGTGCCATTATGATTGTTACTTGTACAGACCGAGGGGAAGAGATCTTTCGGTTCTGGTCATCGTAGATCTTATACGGGGCTGATATCAACTTTACAGTCAACTAGTAGTTTGAGTGGTACACCTCAAACTCCAAACGGATTTATAAAATATGTAATTCTGTCATATAGATTAACTATTAGGGTTACTTGGCAAATCACATTGATGAGGATCCCTATTTGTTTCTTTAAATTTGTAGATTATTTGTAAGGCGGTAAGAGAAATCTATACCAAGTATTGATGTAAGTTAATTAGTCTTTCAACTCTATAATACTATCTGCTTAAATGTCTTTGTGTATAACCGTATAAGAAAGTGATTTTCTTAGAGTAATATCATATCATTCAGACATGGGTCTCACCTCGTGGGTTTCCATACCTTATTAGGTGATTAGAAGTGCGGTCAGACTCATGGTGGTGAGGAGGCGCAGTTTGGATATTAGTAAAGGTAAAGAGGTTGGTTTGGTTTGGTATAGAGTCTTAGAGTCATTCATGTACTCTCAGTTCTAGGCAGAGTGTTGAGTAGTTGATGTACAATGACTTGAGCTTTTGGTACTGTAATTGACCTATGTAAATGTTCTAATAATGTGAACATCATCTTTTGTATACATGTTATGACTAAGGCCACTAAACTTGTATAAAGGTACATGGTATGATATATGTGATATTGGGACTCTGTGTAAAATGTTTCTTATGGATTGACAAAATTTTATTCGGTTTTCATTCTGCATCTTTTTAATAATATGATTAATTGGTGATCGACCATTTTAGTTTTGAGGGTAAACTCATTTAGCATGGCAGGTTTCCACATTTGGTGGTATTAGATCTTAGGGTTTGATGAGTCTAATAGACATAGGACTTAGATTTTTGTTTTCGTTCTTATGTATCCAACCTATCTAACCATAATTTTTTGTTATTAAGATATGTTTAGAGAAAATGAAGAATATGTGAAGAGTTGTTATGTGGCACCAGGTGGTGGTTCTAGATGGATGCAAGATGGGAGAGTACCCGAGACAAGGCTAGAAAAGTTCGTCCCCCTCCTTTTGACCCTTCAAAAATAGCTGACCCATCCTTTCAATCTATGTTCATACAACTAATGTAGACAATCACACATCTGGAGGATATGGCGCCTGCACCCCAACCAAGGGCACCTACCGCTAATGTTGAGTCTCAGGATCCTGGAAATACTTTTCAAAATGTGAAGCGTGTGGGATCCATAGAGTATGTGGACAAAGTGGACCCTAAAGACGCATATTTGTGGTTGATCGAGCTAGAGAAAGCATTCAGGATCCTAAATGTCTCCAAGGTGGACAATGTGAAGCCTGCGATCTACCTCCTAAAAGGTAGTGTTGGCCATTGGTGGGATATATAGGAGGAAAATAGGCCAAAATAGGATATCATGTGGAGGGGGTTTGGTGGGAGTTTGTCATCCGTTACTTCCTGGAGATGTATATGGGAGAGAAGATGGTTTGGTTTGAGTACCTATGCTAGGGCTCAGGATCTGTTCATGTCTACGAGGTGATGGCCATGGAATTGTTGAGGTTTTACCCTTGCATGGTATCCATAGAGAAGGAAATGATTATAAGGATTTAGAAGGGCTTCAATGCCGAGTTGGCAAGGACAACATCTACTTTGGAGTCGCGTGAGACGTTTTTTGTCTTTCTGGAGTATGTTAGGAGGATCGAGTGGACAACAGTGGAACAATATGAATCTAGCACAAGGAAGAGGTCAGTCCGGTTCAAGGAACAACAATCAGGAAGTTTCAAGAAACAAAGTTTTTCTATCTTCACAATACTAGTAGTCACAACATAGGTCGGTGGTTTTTGAGTCAAGGACACAAGTGTAGCCATCGTTGTCTCCTAGAAAGGGTAAAGGTATAGTTTTTTGCCAGATGTGATGAATAGTTTGAGATGGTGTCTGTGTTAGGTCCATTTAGGGTGTAGTATGATACAAGGACATTCTTTAAGTGCATCCAGGTTGGGCATGTGGGATGGTCTTGGCCCATGAAGAACTAGGAGGTTACACAACATCTGAGGCAGAGCTAATAAGGATCACAATAGGAGTTTCACAATAGTGGTTACAATAGAGGCTATGGGCAGACATCACAAGCAGGGTCCTCTTGACCAACAAGCAGTGGTTGAGGATGACAACAAGCGACATCCAGATTCTACACCATGAGTCTGTAGGAAAGTGTGGTCAACATGTGTATTACAATAGGTCAGATGGAACTTTTTCATTCTAACTTATCTGCTTCTACCTTTGTATCTGTTTTGGTTGACCCACATGTAACACACTTGTTTATCACTAGAGAGGTGATAAATAGTTTACCTTGCTTGTTTATAGTAGAATTGATAACCTCTTGTTAGAAACCCCTTTGGTTGGTTCGAAGGTGTTGCAGGAAGTGTGTCCATCCTGTGTTCTTTCTTTCACAGGACGTATCATTCAAGTGGATCTCATGGCATTTTATATGCATGGATTCAATGTAATCTTAGGACTTAGATAAGGACAAGGTTGTTTCGGACTATAGTTCCAAAGTTGTGACATTTAGTGATGGGGATGTCTCTTAGACATTGCAAGGACATAGGAAGACTCTTCCAACATGTCTAGTGTTGGTTGTTATAGAAGAAAAGTTTATTGTACAAGGGTGTGAAGCTTTCTTATCACATGTAGTGGATGCCAAGGTGATAATTCCTAGTATCTAGGTTGTACCTTTTTGCTTGGGTTTGAAGATGTTTTTCCTGATGAGTTTCCTAATGTTTCACCCCCTACATAGATTGATTTTGAGATCAATCCAGTTCCTAGTATGCAACCCATAGCATAGGCACCCAACAAGATGGCACCATATGAGATAAAGGAGTTGAAAAAGCAGTTGTAAGAGTTGATGGAGAAAGGTTTTGTATGACCGATCACTTCCCCATGGGATGCTCCAATGTTGTTTGTGAAGAAGAAGGATGGTTTGATGAAGCTTTGCATAGATTATTGGATGTTGAACAAGGTCAGAGTGAAGAACAAGTACTTGTTTCTGAGGATAGATGATTTGTTTGACCAATTAAGAGGGGCTATAATGTTTTTCAAGATATATATTAGATTAGGGTATCATCAGTTCAAGATCAAGACAAATGACATACCAAAGAATGCTTTTTGGACTAGGTATTGTCATTATGAGTTTATGGTTATTCCATTTGGGCTAACCAATTCACTAGCAACATTTATGGACCTGATGAATAGTGTTCAAACTGTATCTTGATTGGTTTGTGGCAGTGTTCATTGATGACATCTTAATATACTATAGGGAAAGTCAACAACATGGGAAACATCTTTGTCAAGCGTTGGAGTTTTTGAGGCGGCATTCGTTGTATACTAAGTTTAGTAAGTGCGAGTTTTAGTTGACTGAGGTGTGTTTTCTTGATCATGTCATCTCTACTAAGGGTATTTGCATAGACCCTAAGAAGGTGGAGTCAATGTTGGAGTGGGAGAAGTCTGAGACACTCACTTAGGTTTGAAGCTTTGTAGGTCTAGCTGGTTACCATAGTAGGTCATTAAGAGCTTCAATGTTGTAGATTTACCCTTGACTAGGCTCAGTAGGAGGGTGCTCCTTTCATTTGGGATGACAAGTGTTAAAATTTGTTTAAGTTATTGAAGGAGAGGTTGATGAGTACTCCACTGTTGGTGTTGCCAGAGCCTGGGAAAGGCTACATTATTTTCTATGATGCTTTGAAGAATGGGTTGTGATGTGTGCCCATGCATGACAAGAATATGATTTCTTTTTCTTGTTGACAACTTAAGAAACACAAGGAGAACTACCCAACTCATGACCTAGAATTAGTATCCATGGTTTTTGTTTTGAAGATTTGGAGACACTATCTATATGGATAAAAGTGTCAAATCTTCACAGACCACAAGAATCTCCACTATATTTTATCAAAGAAGGAGTTGAATACGAGGCAGAGATGATGAATGGAGTCGATCAAGGACTATGAATACATAATAGACTACCACCCTAGAAATGCAAATGTAGTGGTTGATGCATTGGACAAAAAGTCATCTTCATCATCATTGATAAAGCGCAATTTCACTCCATGACGTGTCACAAGCGGAATATGTTGGTGTCACTTAGATAGATTTTGGAGGTCTACTTGTTAGCAAGTTTTTTGGCACAATTAGAGGTAAAGTCGGCATTGATAAAGTAGATCATAGATGCATAGAAGGATGATACTATGATATGAAATATTAGATCACGATTCAACAATGGGAAGTATGATGTCTTTCATGAGTTAGATGATGGGATAGTGTGCTTTCACAACTGGATGGTGGTTCTTGACATTGGCGGTCTAAGGGAAATGGTACTTGAGTAGGATCATTCCTTAATGTAGATGATGCATATTTGAACTACAAATATTGGTGTCTAGGTTTGAAGCATTGTGTGGCAGAGTTTGTGGTCGAGTGTTCAATTTGTCAACATGTCAAGTTGGAGCATTAGAAGCTTGCATGGACATTGTTTCCTTTGCCAATTCCAAAGTGTAAAAAGGGGTCACATAAACATAAACATTGTGGTTGGCCTTCCAAGGATAGCCAAAGGTCATGAATCTATTTGGGTTATAATTGATCAATTGACATAGTCAGTTTGCTTTTTTCCAGTCAAGACTACCTACACAGCAGATAATTGGAACAATTCTATGTTGATGAGATAGTATGTATCCATGGCATACCAGCTATAATAGTTTTAGATAATGGTCCTCAGTTTACTAGCAGGTTCCACGAGCATTTACATACAACCTTGGGGACATAGATGAGATTCAGTACAACCTTCCACCCACAAACAGATGGCTAGGTAGAAAGGACTATTGATACCTTAGATGATATTTTGATGGCATGTGTTCTTTAGTTTCTTGGGAGATGGGATATCCACCTGAGTTTGATTGAGTTTTCTTACAAAAACAACTACCATAAGAGTATAGATATGGCATCGTATGAGGCTTTATATAGAAGGTGTTGTCGATCCCCACTTTGTTGGTATGAGATAGGTGAGTATCAACTATCGGGTCCTGAGTTAGTTCAATAGACTACAAAGAAGATCAAGGTGATCCAACAATAGTTAAAGGAAGCTAAATACAAATAGAAATCATATTTTGATAACTGCCATAGTCCATTAGAGTTCAAAGTTAGAGACCATGTGTATCTCAAGGTATCCCTTGGAAGGATGTGTTGAGGTTTGGCAGGAAGGGTAAGTTACCTCATAGGTTTATGGGACCTTACCCTATAATGGCACGAGTTGTAAAGGTGGCTTAAAAGTTGGAGTTACCACCAGATTTGCACAAGCTGAACAATGTCCTCCATGTTTCTATTTTGAGAAAGTGTCACCCCAATACGTAGCAGATGATACAACCAATGGAAATAGAGTTTGATGATGATGTATCTTGTATTGACAGTCCAATTTTGATCTTAGATAAGAGTGTGTAGAATCTAAGGAAGAAGGGCATAGCCTTAGTGAAGGTTTTGTAGAATCACCATGGTGTAAAGGAATCAACAGGGGGGTTTGAAGAGGTGACATGTAGAAAGCACCCATCCTTATTTGCATAGGATTTCGGGGGGAAAATCCCAGTTAGGGGTTTATGGTTGTAAGACCCCTATCCTAGTTTAGTGCTTAAACATACATGTTTGATTTAATTGGGTGCTTAGTTTAATAATAAAACTTTGTTTACATTTTGATATCAATCGACAAACCTATGTTTCATGTATTGTCCAAATCAGACTTCGTTTTCTGAAGCTTTGCAGTTTTATGTAATTGTGTGGACCTATAGGTAATTTCACCTTTTCTGGGGATGTAACTACAATTTTCACATATGCATATTTTTTAAATAGTATTTATTATAATCTGGGTAAGTGACATTCTATTTGAAAGTTTTTAAACACTCTTGCATAAATGTACCAACCCTTGATGTTAGTTTTGTGTTGATATGATGGTATGTGCCTTCCAATTGTTGGACTGGTTGTGTTTTTTGTTGGTTGGACTGGGTGTGTCTTTCGATGGTTGTTTTGAGTGTGCCTTATGATGATTGACCTAGATGTGCCTTTGAATGGATGGACTAGGTGTGCCATTTGATGATTACTCTGGGTGTGCATTCCAATGATTGTTTTGAATGTGCCTTCCAGTGATTGGTATGGGTGTGTGTTCTAGTGGTTGGAATGGGTGTGCCTTGTGATGGTTGTTCTGGGTGTGTCTTCCGATGGTTGGACTAGATGTGTCTTCCAATGTAATTTCTACATGTTCATAAACCAATGGTTTTCTTGGAATACTACAAACCGATGGAGCATCTAGTTTATCAAATTGATAGAAAACCTAGACTTTGACCGAAGAAGAAGTAGTTTTTGACCTTTGACCTCCTTTCTCTTTCATCCTTATTGTAAATAGCCCCCCCTCTCTTTATTCTAATGAACCTTTCTACCCCAGTCACATTCTTGCTATTGGAGACCATTGGAAGCCATCAGTTGATGAAGAAGGATCTTCTTGAGGTTGAAGCTTTGCGAGATCATGGTTGCATGTGGGCGCAATCCTTGGATCTTTCTCTCTTAGGAGAGTTTGAAGCTTCCTTGCTTAGTTGCTTGCTCCATACATGTAAGATCTTCCCTCCTAACCTTGTTTATTGTTGTTTTCCTTCTTCTCTCTTCTTCCATGGATGGTATCCATGGTATTCCTTGCTAGAAACTTGAGAATATGTATAAAGAACCATCTTTCTTCTCTCTTATGCTCTGGATATACCTTGTTCTTGAAGATAGGAGCTTCTTGGAGCTTTTATAGGCAAAAAGCTTGAGATTTCCATTATGTTCGTCATGACTCCTTAATGTTTGGACTTTTTTCTTCACCCTAAGGCAGTGATATAACTACTAATATGTTTCTTGCCTACTCATAATCCACTTTATGTAAACCTTGATCTAAAAACCCATAATATGATAAATGATGGCATTTTGTGTACTGTTTGACATGAAAATGACGATGATATGATTTCTTAAGCCTTTATTAGACCTCATGAACATTTTTATTCTATAAAATGAGCTTTTGTCTGAACATGCAAGGTCTAAAATTTGAAATATAGGTGTAATAACTGCTAAAAGTGTCTTATAGGTGTTGTTTTGGTACCCAATGTATAGAAATCCAACTCATACATTAAATTTTTTTGTATATGGTTAACTTGTGGTGGTTATAATGTTTTTATCTACTATTTTGTTGCTGATAAGATATTTGGAAGAAAACATAGTACTGAAAGTAGCTCATCCATGTCAGGACTTGGACATATAAATGCCTAGTTCTAAGAAAAATCATAACCATTACATATGATGGAATCTAATGGTGAAATTTTGGGTGATATCATGCTAAAACTCGTTAGATTTTTTGCAAAAGTTTAGAGCATAATGATGTTCCTATGGGAAACAATTACTATTTTAGTATAACTGACTTTTTGGGCTAATTTGTACCCTAGTAGGATGTTTAGTCCTCTTTATGGATAATTATGGATCAATATACCATCATGGAGTAAAAAGAAATGTGTTTCATATGTTGTATATCTTCTGAAGTTGCAATCTACAATTTATTTACAAGAATTATATAGGAGCTTGAATGTAACTTGATTAATGAAGTCAAAATACTTAACTGACATAATTAATCAAGTGTAGAATTATCTTAGTGCCCTATGAACATAAAACTATGTCAGTGTCAGCACTTTATGGGTAGTGAAAAGAGTAATCCCAAAAGGATCTTAGAGTTGTATAACTTTGAGTATATGCATGTGCTAGGTAGGTATTTCCCTAACATCTAGATTTCAAGGTTTAGAGAGTGGTTGAGGTTGTGTTTTGAATTATGTTTGTTTGAGAGAGGTTGTAGATGTAACTCAGATTTCAAGGTTTATACCCTAGTTTCTATTGTTGTGGCATGTGTACCCAGGGTAGACAAGGTTGTTTTAGTAGTTGGGCCGATGTGCCACTACAATTGTTACTCATACTGACCGAGGGGAAGATATCTTAGGATTCTAATCATCTTAGATCTTATGCATGGCTGATCTATACTTCATAGTGGTCAACTAGTAGTTTGAGTGGCATGCCTCAAACTAGCTGAGGCTTAATAAAATATTAATTCAGTCATGTAGCTTAACTTTTAGGGTTACTTTACAAATCACATTGGATGATGATACTTGTCTTTCACTTTTAAATTTGTGGATGATTTGTAAGACAGTAAGAGAAATCAATTGTACTTATAATTCTATCTATACCAAATCTCGATGCAAGTTATATAATCTTTAAACTCTGTAATACTATCTTCTGAAACTTCTTAAATTGCTCAACCATGTAAGCATGTGATCTTCTTGGAGTTAAATCATATTGATTGGACATAGGTCTCATCTCATGGGTTTCCACACCTTTTTTGGTGATCAGTAGCGCGGTCAGAATCGTGGTGGTGAGGAGGCCTAGTTTGGAGATCAGTGAAGCTCAAGAGGTTTGTGTGGTTTGGTATAGCCTAGATTGGTCCTTGTACTCTCAGGTCTAGGCAGAGATTTTTGTAGTTGATGTACAATGACTCGAGCTTTTGGTTGTGTAATTGCCCTGTGTAAATGTTGTCATTATGTGAACATCATCTTTTCTTTACATATTATGGTTTAGTCCATTGAACTTCTGTAGAGGTACTTGATATGATATATGTGAGGTAAGATCTTTGTGTAAAATATTTCCTATGGAATGATACAATTTATTTGGTTTTAATTGTTCACATTTTTGGTATTATGATTAACTAGTGATCGATTGATGTTTTAATTTTCATTTAGCATGGAGGGTTGCCACAGTTGACTCATGATTCAATGAAATATGTGCCTTGGCCCACTAAAAAGTTATCTGTTGTAACTCTTTGGATTAATAATGAGGGCTATTAATTTGAAGAAAATAGTGGGAGTAAACATTAAATTGAAGGTATGATTAAATACAATCATTTTTTAAACCATAATTTTAATTCATTCTTAATTCTTTTTTGTAGATCAGATGGCAAATAACAATACCTTTCATTGCAGTTGGTCCTTGAGAAGGACAATTTGAATGGGATGATCAATATGAAAATATGAGAATTGTTCTCAAGCATGAGACCATGCTCAACGTATCAGATCATGATTTTCCCAATGCTTCCACTCATAATGAACCAAAGGCTGAGAGGGATGCATTTAAGATGTATTATGATAATTCTAATGATGTGGTGTGCCTCATACTAGAATCCATGGTACCTAACTTATAAAGGCAACATGAGAACTTGGAGGTCTTTGAAATGATTGAGAATCTCAAAGGATTTTTTGAAGGCCAAGGTAGATAAGATAGGTATGACGTATCAAATGCATTATTTTTGAGAAAGTTGGGTAAGGGAGATCTAGTTGGTCCTCATGTGTTCAAGATGATTGGGTATGTGGATAATATAGATAGATAGGGTTTCCCAATGGGCCAAGATTTGGCCACATATTTGATTAGGCAACCATTTCCCTAAATCATACAACCAATTCGTAATGAAGTTCAACATGAATGAAATGGTTAAACCACTGTCAGAACTACTCAGCATGTTAGAACTATTGAACTGAACGTGAAGAAGGTCAAGACTAGATCTGTGTTAATGGTCAATGAAGTTAAGAGTAAGACTATGCAAAAGAAAAAGGTTAAGAAAGGTTCTAAAGCCTAAGTCCCAATCTTCTTCTCTAAAGGTGAAGGGAGGTGTGGACAAGAATGACAATTGTCACCACTATAATAAGTCTACACACTAGAAGAGAAATTTCCCAGTCTACCTAGAGGAACTCAACACGTCAATCAGATAGAGACCACCACATTAGGTATATACATTATTGAGATCAACTTATCTAAAACCAGGGGAATTACATACCAGATGTGGGTCTCACATGTGTTTTAATGTGAAAGATTTGAAAAGAAGTATTTCCATTAAGAACGGAGTTGTGGTACTATGAGTCACTAATGTAGTAAAGGTTGTTAATGTGGTTGTAGGAACATATAGTTTATCTCTACCCTCGGTGCTTGTAACAGAATTAGAGATTTTCTATTATGTACATGCCATAAGTAGAAATATTATATCTGTTTCTTGTTTAGACAAGAAATATTTTTCATCCCTAATAAAAAATATAGTTTTCTCTATAATCTTAGATGATATCTTTTATGGGAGTGCTCTAATATCTTAAGGTCTTTATTTGTTAGATCTTGAGACACATGTTTATAACGTAAATGTCAAACATCTTAAATGCATGACTTAAACAGGACATAGATCTTCATTGTCTCTTAGACCATATAAATGAGAAGCACATTTCAAAGTCCATAAGATTGGATACTTAGACTCATTTGGTATTGCATGTCTTGAGACACGTGAATCATGTTTGTTGGGTAAGATGGTAAAGGAACCTTTCACTAGGAATAATGATAGGGAAATTGAATGTTTAGAACTCATACATCCTGATGTATGCGATCCTTTTAGTTCAATATCTAGAATTGGGTACCAATACTTTCTTACAATTACTAATTACCATGATTTCACTAGATATGGATATGGTTATCTCCTGAAACATGAACCAAGATCCTTTAAAAAGTTTGAAGTATTAAAGAAAGAAGTAGAGAATCAACTTGGTAAGAAAATTAAGATACTTTGGTTTGATCTAGGTGAAAAATATTTGATCCAATAGTTTGAGGACCTTCTTAAGGAGTGTGGTATTGTATAAAAATTGAATCCACCTAGAATGCCATAACATAGTGGTGTTTCAGAGAGAAGTAACCAGACATTGTTGGAAACAATGCAATCCATGATGAGCCAAACCAGACTTCCTAATTCTTTTTTGGGACATGCTCTTAAAACTGACATGTTCACAATTAATGGTGTTCCTTATAAGTTGGATATAAAAATGACAATGAACTTGAAGACCAACATGTGAAGGCATAACAAGTTGTTTTGGTACAACAACCCTAAAAAAATAGGAACCTCATAGATCCAGTAGGATTTGCCATGACCCAAAGATATTTGAATTTCTTGTGACTCAATATGGTGAGGTGTTGGTCATGGATTTTGATGAGACAACTACCTATAAGGAAGCTATGGAGGTATTAGAATCTAGCCATGTATACCAATAAGGTATGGACCTTGGTGGAACCACCTAAAAGGGTAAAACCCATCAGGTGCAAGTGATTTTTCAAGAAGAATACAAACATGGATGAAAATGTCCAGGCCTACAAAGGGATATTAGTGGCTAAAGGTTTCAAACATGTTCAAGGTGTTGAATATGATAAAGAAAAACACCATTCATCATGGTCAAGTCCATTCAAATCCTGCTTGCCGTTGTAACATACCATGACTATGAGATCTAGGAGATGGATGTCCAAACTGCATTCCTTTATGGGTTTCTATTTGAGGATGTGTATATGACACAATTTGAGGGTTTTGAATCTCCAAAAGATATCAAAAAGGTATGTAAGATTGTAAGGTCACTATGGATTGAAGCAAGCATATAGAATTTGGAATCTTCATTTTGATGAATCAGTCAAAGAGTTTGGCTTCACCAAGAATGAAGATGAATCATGTGTTTACAAGAAGGTTAGTGTAACATCCCTGACCTAGGTTATGATTTAACCCTAGGTGTTTTGTTTAAGAAAGATAATTATATGCTTGATATTATCTTTTGAAAAGTAATTAAGGCTCAAGAGGAACTTATATTTCAATTTTAGTCCTTTTTGAATAATGTTGAAATGATATTTTGCTTATGTTGCACTAAAGTGCAAATTACCCAAGTTGAGGGATTAAAATTGCAAATTGTGCATGATAATATGTTCCTCACATATTGAAACATCATGGGAATGAAGATGATGCAGAGGTATGGCTAGTGAAAGCCTGAGTACCAAGAAAGAGCTGATAAAGCAATGTTTGTGCATTAAAACCTAGTTTTGGTGTAATGTGCAATTTACCCAAAACTCAGGGTTCAATATGAAAATTACCACTTCAAAATAGTCCCTAATATTCTTGGCATCATGTATAGGCAAGAAAATGATAGGGGCATCTCATTTGAGCTAATTTGGAGGAGAGAGAATCTTGATATTAAAATAATCAAGATTAAAGCATAATTGAAATAATGCAAACATAATTATATTAAATGGATTGCCCTTCAACCAAAATTGTGTTGGTTGAAATCCACATATATGGAAGTCCTTGTTCCTTGAAAAGGCAAAGGAAAGATCTACGTGAGTGGAGAAACCACTCACATTAAGAAACTAAAAAGAATTATCCACTAACTTATGGATAATAATATTATAAAGGTTAAGGTGCTTAATTTCTTTTCCCTTAATTCATGGATAATGGAAGGGAGATCGGTGGTTATAAAGATGCCTTTGCATGCAAGGAACCAAGGGGGGATAGGTGGTAACAATTTTGGAATTTAATGGATTTGAATGAGACATTTTCTCTCTCGTTGGTTTTCTTATAAAAACACCCTTTACAACTCAAACTAAGGACTTTTTCGAATCCACTTCTTCTCTTTGCTTGAAAAAATGATCAAGGAAGCTAGGAACAGCAGGAAGATGACCCCCAACCTGTTGGTAAGCTTCTTGACCTTCGTTCATCTTGATTTCATGGTGGAAATCACAAATCAATGCATGATTTCTTCTTATCTTGATCCCATCTTCAATTCTAACCATTCCTTTTCTCTCAAAAGTTTGAGGAACAAACCTTGTGGTGTGAAAAAGCTTCTTCCACCATTGTTGACGTAAAGCTCCAAGCTTTGAAGCTCAATTGGAGGCATGCTATATAACTTGAACCCCTATTCATTGTTATTGAATTCAATTTCTCAATCAATTATGTTCAATTGCTCTTCTTGCAATTCCTTTGATTAATTGATGAAATTACCATGATAATGGCAATAATTTTAGATGGACTAAGGCTTGATGATGATAACATCATCTTAGGCACAATTAGTTAATCCACTTGGACACATAGTGTAATTGAAGATTCAATTGGTCGATTCATTTGGATACCTCATATAATTGAAGGTTCAATTGATCAAACCATTTAGACACCTAATGTACTTAGGTAAGTGGTACACTTAGTGGGATTAATCTTTGATGCATAATGATGCAATAATTCAATGCATCATTTTAACCCTAAGTACATGTATTTGAATGAAGAGTAGGCTCAATCTAGTCAAGAATTGAGTAGTGGACATCCTGAATAGGATAACAGAAAAAGAAAGATTCATACATGTAAGATAATCATGTGGCAATCAAGTCTAACACCTTAAAGATAAGTATGACATACAATTTAGGGTATGATCTTTGATAAAGACATCATAAAACCCTAATTGAGTTGAATGATGAACTCAAAACCTAATTTAGGGAAATTCTGAGTGAAACCCTAATTTAGGAGGATAATGTGATATAAATTTAGGGTAATGACATGAGTAACCCTAATTCAGAGTATTTTAATGATAAACCCTAATTGGGATGAATAGTAAACCCTAAATTGTGGGTTATTGAATATAAAACCTAATCTAGGGTGATGTGATATGAATAGTAAACCCTAATTCTAAATAGGGTGAAGGTATATGAAACCCTAATTCTGGATTATACTATGTAACATGAAACCCTAGTCTTAGACAATGAAATGATGAATCATTGGCCCTAATTGATTAAAGGGGATGTGTAATCCTGATTAAAATGAAATGGGAAACCCTAACCCTGGTAAGGGAATAGTGGTGTTACCTTTGAATAGCATGGAACTGTAATATGATTGATATATCCGTTATCATGTGTACTAACCATGCATGTATCATGAGATGATGAACATATCCAGGTATGAGCTATGATTCTTTATTTATTGAAATTATTCATTAGGCCTTGTGTGCCATAATATGCCTTGTTACTTAGTAAGAGGTAACAGGAGAGTTAATGGGCATCAAGTGCCAAATGAGATACTTGTGTAGCAAGTGTCATGTGTACCTTGGTCAGATGACCTGAAGGTGATAGTTACCTAAAATAGTGGTAACAGTGTTTAGTGATGAGCTAAGGGTTTGAATACCCAGAACCATATGTTTATGGCATTGAGTTTGAAATGAGGGACTGAGATCCCTATGTCTTTTAAAGACTGAGAAATAACTGATGAAAATAGTACATGTTTCTTTATAGCAGTTGTCCTAATAAGTTATGTTTGGAAACTTGACTGATGCTAAAAGAATATGATAATGTACTTAATTAATCAAGTGAAAGTTATTCATGTAGTTCTCTGACCATAGATCCATCATCGTTAGTAGTTGGTGATAGTGAAACAAGTTTTCTTACGAGATCTCCTGGAGTTTGCATATTTTGAATATGTGGGGGTGGATGGGCGAAAATATCCTTACGTCCTAATGGGGGAATTGATGGAAGGTAAACATTAAACCTCTCAATCCTTCATTGTATATGCCGGGATGGATGTATCACAAATCTCCTAGTCTTGTTAATGCCATATCGATGGAGGTAAACATGAAATCTCTCGATTGCGAAGAGAGTGCAGCCGCAACTGTAGCTCTATAGCAAAGATGCCACTATACCATGGAAAGCTATGTAGAAAAGACACAAGATGTCCTGCATGTTATCTCACACTGACCGAGATGTGGGAAGTCTTGGAAGTTGGCTCTTCCACTGACTTTGTATGGTACCAATTTTGATTTCGCAATGGTCGGTTGGAGTATGAGTGATATACCTCATCTCCTCAGAGGTTAAATATATTTGTAAAACGTAACCAACCATGTAGCGTATTTGCATAACATTGAAATATGAGAACCATTGGTTGATGTCATATTGCTTAGCATGTCCTTCATACATAAATGTTACTTATGTTCTTCAATTCCATATTGAATAAGAGACATGTTACCTTATCAAGTTATAACCAAAATGCTTGAATAGGAATGTTGCTCTAATCTGCATAGATATTGATTTATCTGCCATTAAAGTATATTATCCCACTGTTCAGTTTATTTCTATTTAAACTACAATAATAATGTTTTTAGCAGAGAGTTATATCTCTCACTGGGAAAATTTTACAAATTGTCTCACCCCCGTGGGATCCAACAGTTTTAGGTAGACGCAGACATAGAGGTAGAACCTTTGTAGCAGGGGAAGGACAGCAGTAGCAACAACAAGGACAACAGTGATATCCCAGGTGGGGATACTGGCTTTCAAGTTTGTATATAAAATATTATGCGTCGTCTCTGTACTCTTAGGTCCTAGGAGTCTATAGATGGTGTTTTTATAATCAATCTGAGATTTTGGTTTCATATTCGAGGATTTTTTGACTTGTGTTGTTTAAGCAAAGTAAAGATGTATATATATTCCTCTTGGAGAGATGGCGCATGAAATGTACAATGTGGACCAGTATGTAAATATAATATTGTGGTTCTTGTTTAAAGAGTTTTCCTAAAGAATGGATCTTCTTATAAAATGGTTTTAATTTTTAGTGATTTTTAGTAATCTGCTGCTAACGATACGCTTCCGCATTAGTTAATCTCGTTATTTTGATTAAGACTGGTTTGTATGTCACAATTAGTGGGAGTATTTTAATGTTCCTCATATTGTATGTAGATGAGATACTACTCATGGGAAATGAGATTCCAACTCTACAAAAGGTGATGATGTGGTTGGGAAATAGTTTCTCAATGAAAGACCTAGGAGAAGCCACCTATATTCTAGGAATCAAATATGTATAGAGATAGACTCAGAAGTCTTCTTGGCTTAAGTCAAAGTACATACATTAATGAGGTGTGAAAATGGTTTAGCGTGCAAGTGTCTAATAAATGGAACTTACCCATGTCTCATGGAGTAAGTACTTCTAAGGCCAATTGTCCCAAATATTTGAAGCTATGGGATCACATGAGTAAGACTCCATATGCCTCTGCAATTGGATCTATCATGTATGCAATGTTATGTACACATCCAAACGTCTCATGTGCCTTAAGCATGATGAGAAAATTTTAGGAAAAGCTAGGTGAAGGTCACTGGATTGTTGTGGATAACATCCTTTAGTACTTAAAAAGTACTAAGGACGCTCTCCTGATATATGGAGGTTAGGAAGAGTTTGTAGTAAGGGGTTACTCTGACCTAAGATTCCAAACCTATAAAGATGATTATCCATTGTAATTTGGTTATGTGTTTTTCCTTATTGGTTGTGTTTTTAGTTGGAAGAGTTCCCATCAAGCAACAGTAGTTGACTCTACAACATAAGTTGAATATAGTGTTGCATCGAATGCTACAAAGAGTGTTGTGTGGATGAAGAAGTTCATCAACAAACTTGGAGTTGTTACCAGCATTGCTGACAAAGTAGAACTATATTTTGAGAACAATGGGGTTATCATGCAAGCCAAGGAACCCAAATCTCATCAGTGTTCCAAGCATATTCTTCATGACTTCTTTCTCATACAAGAAATCATTAAGTGAGGAGATGTGAAGATTAGTAGGGTACCAATAGAGAGCAATATTGATGATCCCTTGACAAAGGCTTTATTGCAGCAAAATTATGATGGTCATATCAGATCACATGGTATTAGATGTGTGAGTGATTGGATTTAGTGCAAGTGGGAGACTCTTGGTGTATATGCCCTAAAATCCAATCATTAGTTGATGGGTGTAGGGATATTTGTACTTTTTATTTGATTAATAAAGGCAATTCCAATTTATTGATGCAAATTCAATTACTACAATTTTAAAGTATGTAATAAATTGTGTTAGAATGATTGGTTCGAAGCCATGGGACTTCAAATAGACATCTTGAACATGAGATCCTAACAGATGCTATGAACAATATTCTTAAATGTCCCTAGTCAAGTATTATTGAGCATTACACATCAACAATACATGTGAGAGTAGTATGTGTGGTGACTGATGACCATGTCTCATCGGTCATAGGTTTTGGATACCAAGTTAGACACATAGATACTTGTTAGAGATAAAGTGTATTGATAGATCTGCCTTGAGAGTGTTTCATGGACCATTATCTGATAGTTATAATCAACTCCCAAATACGACAATGATGTTTTGGTCCTTCACCTTAAGTTACTACAATGGTGATATGATGATCATCATGCTTTGACACTACCCACTGTGATCCTTGAGATGGTTTCCATAAAAGTAGTGATTGAGTATGATGAAAACCATGTTACACATTTTGAGTGATGTAGAAGGAAATTGTCCCTTCCATATAACAAGAGAAATATCCAAGGCCTCTTGATAAGTATGACTAGATAAATTCATGTCCATGTTCATGTTAGTTAGTATATGTTACAAAGCTCATATGTATCTTTGTAGTATACTTGGAGATCATAGAACATAAATTGAATGTAATGAGTATGATGTGTCCATGCTTCTAGTACAAACTAGATATCTATGAGAAAAGGATTATATGACATGGTAACAATGGTCATTGTTGGTTTAGTCTTGTTTGACTAATCCTACTACTTCGGTATCAATGATGTGTAGTTTGACATCGCTCATTTCTTATGGATCATAGTATTGATCATTGAATCCATTGCCAATGTAGTATGGTACCAATAGGGTTGTATACATAGAGATCTCTTGAAGAAATGATGAATTTGACCATATTATAATTGTCTAATAAATCCACAGACCTGAAAGTAAGTCTCTCAGACCTAAATAAAATATGGACCCAAACTTAAGAAATTAGTTTTTGTAAGTCATTGAAGTCCACAACCTGACCAAATAGGGACCAGGAAACCTTAAATCTCCACTCCTTTATATACATGATATGAGAGGAGGCCTTCAGTGCACACACCCAGGTTATCTCATTGTTGCCTCTAAGGTTTGAGAAACCCTAAGGGAGAGAGAAAGGGGGAGAGGAGAAAACTAGTAACTTTGACCATCTTCAAGAACTACAAGGATATCATGGCTATGAGTCTCACAACACAGTCATTTCAGATGATGATCTTCACTAACAGCATGTGAATGGAGATTACCACAGAATAATGTGATCCATCACATGGTTGGATAGAAAATGATGTGATCCATGTGGAACACAAATCAAGGAAGGGTCTCTTTGGAGGAATGGCATGATATGTCACCTAGGGCATGCAAATCATGGTGGTGATTCCATGTGGTGGAGCAATGCGATCGGTGACACACATGCACGGTGAAACACTGTCATCCGTAAGAGTTGACTTCATGGTTAGATTTGGGCTCTACAAAGCTTTATATATGAATTTGGAATGAAGTACCATGATCAACCACCTACTATCATCTGAGGATCGCCACGATTTGACAATAAAAAAATATTTTATGCACCCATCTCAAGGTGAATCCTAGAGTGCCAGAAAAAATCTGGAAAGGAGTCTTAATTGCTAATCCAACAAGATCCAAATGAGGCATAGATTGGAAGGTCCAGATCCACACCAAGCACTATAATTTGAATCATTGGAACCTCTTTCATGATAAGGTAAAAATTTGTAAACTCTAATTTTGGTTTTGTTGCATTAGATGGGCCCTTCACAAAGAATTCTCAAGAAAAAAAATATTCCATTGTATCTTTTGCTCTTGAGATTCCTACAAAAAACACCTCCCATGTAACTTCTTATTTGTACCTTCTATTTAGTCTAAAAATAGGTTTTTTTTATTTACCAAACATCATATTAGTAAATTCTACTCTACTGCTAACTCTGATGCTAGCTTAGCATGCTTTACGTCTACTATCCTATCTATTTTTGTTCCTAAAAAAGCTAGTCAAGCAGTACAAAATCCTATCCCATGCCAAGATATGGAATATGAAATGGATGCTCTCATGATAGACAAACATGGGATCTTATTGATCATCCTCTGGATTGCTCTACTGTAGGTTATCTTTGGATATTTATTGTGAAGTATCATCCAAAAGGTACGATTGAATAACCTAAAGCTCATTCAGTTTCTAAGAGATATACTATAACATATAGATTCAACTATATTGAAATATTCTCTCATGTTGCTTGAATAAATATATTAGGGTCCTTATCTCTATATTCATGAATCATGATTGGCGTCTCCATTTGCTTGATATAAAAACGCCTTTTATATGAATACTTGCATGAATAAGTTATATGGAGCAACCTCCTAGGTTTTTTGCTCATGGGGATTGTTCCAAACTTTGCATACTTTTCAAATATATTTATGGTCTAAATAAAACCTTGAGAGCATGGTATAACACATTTAGTCAGATTATTCTTAAATTTAGCATGAAATGCTCTAACTCTAATCATTATTTGTTCATAAGGAAGACTACTTCAAAGCTTATTACCCTGATTGCGTATGGGGATGGCAATATTCCATTTGAAAGTGAAAAGGAGGGTATTCAATTAACTAAAGAATATCTTGAGCAACATTTCATTACCAAGGATCTAGGGAAACTCAAGTATGATTTGGGAATTGAGATTTCCCATTCCTCTACTAGAATTTGTCTCTCACAATGTGAGTATGTCCTTGATCTCTTAAAAGAAAAATGCATGCTTGGAACTAAGCCCATAAGTACATGTCTGATCACCAATACAAATTGGGATGATGCCTCATCTTCACCTTATCCTAAAAACAACCAAAATAGAAGATTGGTTGGTATGCTAATTTACTTCATTGTCACTGGAGTTGACATTACTTCTATTGTAGGACTTGTCAGTAGGTATGTAGATAAACCTTGAAATTGTCATTGCAATGGTGTATGACATATTCTTAATTACATGAAGAATTCCTTCATAAATGGATGAATATACTAGCCATATGGACACTTTATGCTTAGTAGTTACTCCAATTCAGACTATATCCTTAATAGAAGTGACAAAATTTTCATCTATGGATACTCCACTTTTGTTGTAAGAAATCTAGTCACATGGCATGGTATAAGACAGACTCTTGCTGCACTCTCTAGTGATGAAGCTGCATATGGAGCCAAGGATCATACTAAATGTGAACTAATAGATCTATCAAATTGGGTCAAAATATGTGGGCACCCATGGGTCAACCCGTTTAAGTTGGGTTTGGGTGATGAAATTTGCCACCCGCTAGAAATTACCCAAATCTATACCCAACTGTTTAATTAGTGGGTTTCATGAGTGACTCATGAAAACCCGTAGGTGCCCCGTTAACTAAAATAAATATACTAATATAAATATAATACTTACAAAACTCTTAAGATGTGCCACACCCAAACATGTATCAATCAACTAGATTATAGATGTGTAATGTATACAATATAAGGAGAAAAGTCTAAATGATGTGATTGATATCCTTTGTTAATTATTTATACAATGGAAACAAAGTAGTTATCTTCTACATTGTTATTTATGTTAATGAACATATAGTGTAATGCATGTTTCATATTCAGTCGCAATATGTTTTTTTTCACTTCATGCAATAGATAACCATTATCAAGAATTTCTAACATAAGATAATAAAATATAGGTTTGTAATGGCAATATATTATTCTATTTGTAACACCCATAACATTTATTTTTTTATTTTAAATAGAAAAAATGGTTGTGTTCTTTTTGTCTCTTACAATTTTTTTTGAAGACGAAGGAATAGATATTACATTGTGTTAGACATGACAAGTAGTGGAAGTTGATCTCATTTTCCTATGCTGAGACCAAAAATTATTAATGAATCATTCTACATTTTTAGCAATAGCTTTTCACTCTGCGCGTATTATATGGGCACCCGCGGGCAACCTACAACCTGTTGGGTCGAGTTTGGTTGTGTTTATTCTCCATCCGTTTAACATTGTGTTTTTTGACTCGTTCCTGCTGAGACCCAAACCCACAATGAACCAACCCAAACCCAACCCACCCACATGTTTGACAGGTCTATGAACTGATGTTGATCCATGAACTTATCAAAGAAATTGATATATGTGATCCAGAACATGTTCCTATGTTCAAAAACAATAAAGAGTACATTTGTATTGCTAGAAATTTGACCTTTCATGAGTGTACCAAACACATAGAGGTTTATTGTCACTTTGTCTAGGAATTTATTATGTCAAGTCACAGTCCCACTCTTTATATCTGAATAGAAGATCATATTGTTGATATCTTCACAAAGTCACTTCTAAAATCCAGATTTGCTGCTGTGGTGGGCAAGGTGGGCATGCACGAGGCTAGAATACACTCAAGTGTACATATTGTACGAATACACTCAAGTGTGTTTGCATATCAAGACTATTTTTTTACAAAATATAAACCATTGATCTTCACCGTCATACTATAACTAGGCTACATACAAATTTTGAGTCCATTTAGATGAGTGTAAGTCACTCATCCAAGGGAAACAAAATCGACGCGCGAAACTAATTTGAAATGCATAATTTTTGCGGTTTTTATAACATGACCTATAAATGTCCAAATATGCTCAAATTTTGTATATGAACTATTCACAAGATGTTTAAGAATATCAACAAATTAGATTTAAAAAAAATATTACATCATGAAAAACTACTTCAGTGTATTCTGGTTTGAATACACTCAAGTATATTCTAGTCTGATTCTCTCTCTCTCTCTCTCTCTCTCTCTCTCTATATATATATATATATATATATATATATATATATATATATATATATATATATATATATATATATATATATATATCTTATGTGATGGACTCGGTGTGCGAGGATGCGAGGTGTAAATTACTGCCATTCCTTTGCATGCCTCGTGATACGTAGACGCCTACTGACATATCCCTTTTGCAAGGTACAATTCAGATTTGACGTTTGAATTTATCACTACACTCGTCTCGTGGTAGCAACCAATTAATAATTGAGTTAATTGCAACCCCAACACTCTTCCGTTCCACCTGATTGCCTCCTTTTTGTCTTTAGTCTATTTGAACGGTCTGTTTCATTCCACCACGTTAACTCATGCCCAATCTATCTAAAACTCTTACTTGTTTGGTAATAAGATTTAATTAATAGGACTGGTTGGTGCGTACAATTACAATTTGACAAGCGTACAATATATAGATTAAAAGAATCCAAAACAATATATTTGGTTTTAGTCATCTCCCACTTCTGCATAGATATAGTGGTCAGAGAAGGTCCCCTCTCCAGCAGCATTTCCCCCTACACCTGGACTTGAGGGATGGAACCAATGCAGGGGTGCCTAATATTTGGATGTTCCAGCATAAGATATTCATTAATATTCACGGGAGTGGGGGACCCTAACAGCCACTACCTGCTTGACTAAGTCAGCTGTTGTGGAGTGAGTGCTTCTGGTCTTCTTTCTCGATCCTTTTTCAGTGTCCATATTTTGTGGGCTATCCTCCCTTCTCCCTCTTTTTTTGCCAGACATGGAGCTAATTTTGACAACGTTACTCCCAACAATGACCGAAAAAATTATGCATTTCAAATTAGTTTCATGCGTCAATTTTGTTGCCCTCAGATGAGTGACTTATACTCATCCAAATGGGCTCAAAATTTGTATGTAGCATAAGTATAGTATGACAATGAAGATCAATAATTTACATCTTGTAAAAAATAGTCTTGATATGGAAACACACTTGAGTGTATCAGTGCGATCTGTACACTCGAGTGTATTCTAGTCTGACTATATATATATATATATATATATATATATATATATATATATATATATATATATATATATATATATATCTGTGTGTGTGTGTGTTGATGTCATATATGTATTTGTGTATGTGAATGCATGCTTCATTTTTATGTTGATGTTAAGTGTAGAATTTGCTTTATACATGAATAATATATTACACAAATATTTACAGAATATTTATATGTATGAACTTTGATATACATGTGCATGCATATAGAGTATACATAGATATCGACAGAGAGACCAATCCACATAGATGTTCATATTGTTATATATATACATTTCAATACATATTGTAATATGCATATTGCAAACATGTATACATTATTATGCACATATATAGGTGTATCCTACATGTATATTTATATGGTTACGTTTAAACATAAACTATTACAAATAAAATTTATAGTTTGTTCTCTTAATTTATTTATTTTTACTATATGTAAATGACTAATTAAAAACATATAGACCTGAACATAGCTACATATGCTCTCATATCCATCATATATTCTGAAGTGATACCTCTACAAACGTACACCCAACGTCGAGTTTTTTAACCATGCGGCCAGTGGACTCCATAGAGACATGCCTACAAAGGTAATCTACAGAAAGATACATATATTTGAAACAGTACTAGAAAGTTTGACTAAAGTTACACCCAAATAAATATAGCATTAGATATTAATTGATCAAAACTAACTCCTAACAATTGAGTTGTTTGCTGGTTGTAACGACTTGTTCACTTAGAATTTAGAAATAGATGAATAAGTTTCTCTAACCAGGTCAATGATATTAGGAACTATCATTATAGCTTCAAGGAAAAAGGCAAAAGATGAACTGATTCTTTCATCAGAAATTCTAATAAGAAACTTGAGAAAGGTAAAGTACTTCTCAATGTCTGCTATAATACCAAAAGTGAAAGTATAATTTGTATAAGATGACAACTTCACCTTCGGAGATGATATTCATAATGATGAGTGCCATCTTTCCACTATAAGAATCACCGGCAATATACAATCGGTTTGAGATGAACTCCGGATGCTCATTAAACCACTGCAGATGTCAAAAAGAGACACCCTCAATGTTGTTAGGTGATACATCTCAAAAGATTGTCATAAAAAGTAGCTATTTAGCTACCTTCTTCAAAAAAATATACGTATGATGAGAAGAACTGGTGTCCCCAATCATATAATTTTTAGGATGGCTTGAGAATGAGAAGCCAGTACCAACTGGGGCATCAAGAAAAATGATGTTTGCAATCTGAAAGTTGAAACAAAATCTCACGAGCTTATTTTCATAACTGAATATATAAAGAGTAAAATGAGAAGAGGAGTGATTTCTAAAAGGAAATGCACCTTAGTCCATGAATACGGTTTGGGAATCAATCTTGGCAGGCTGCCATTATATTCAACAATTTTGAAACCAAAGGGACCTAAGAAAGTAAGGTCAAAAAATATATCAAAAGAGAATGGCTATTTATCTTATATATATTCTGTCTAGCTTACAAATAAACTACTAGTTATTCGATACATAAGCCATGAGGCTCAATGATATAACTGTGGTTGATTCATCGATAAAAACAAAGGTCATCAGCAATTTATAAATTTGATTCTTGATGATACTATCATATGATACTAGGCTAGAATCGGGTTGCATTCTTGGTTTATTGTCAAGTTGGGAGTTGTTTACATGGGCTTAAATACTTAAATTTATTATCCCGACTGTCAATTAGGCACTGGATTGGGGGGGCAAATAAGGGCCATCGTGCTCCTGATAAATAAATTCAAACCTAACACTATGGTATCTATTTATGAAAAGAGCTTTGTTATACATCCCTCTTTTGTTGTTGTCGCGTCAGTTTGGAAATCACGTACAATGACTCAACTTAAAAATCACATACAGGAGCAGTCGTGATGGGACAATATCCTTGGAAAGAGAGAGGTGGGTGGAGGACTGGAAAGAGAGAGGGAAGAGAGAGAAAGAGAGAGGAGGAGTAAGGAGTAGCCAGAGGAGAGAGAAACAATAAGAGAGAAAATTTTATTTTGTTAATAACTTTCAATTCATGATGTATTTTTTGACAAAATAAAAAGTGTTAGATTCCTTATCATTAATACTTTTCAACAAGACCAATGTCGATGTAGTTTTGAGAAATTTAATACGCACTCTAAAAAAATTTAAAAAATATTATTATATTTGGTCCAATTTTTTCAAGATTGATAATTTTTTATTTAAGTAATATTAAAAAAATATATTTTTATCTCAAGAGAATTATTTGTTATCCCTAGCAAATTTTTCTTGTTATCCCTAGTAAATGTTTTGTAATCACTTGGCAAAAATTTTCTTATCCAAGTGGTATTTTTTTTATAATTAGTTGTTATCTATAGAGAATGATTTTGTTATCCCCAGTAATGTTTCTTGTTATCCCTAGTAAATTTTTTGTTACCCCTAGCAAATATTTTTGGCATCCATGATTAATGTTTTATTATTCCTAACAAATGTTCTTATTATCTAGGGTTAATGTTTTGTTATGTGTAGACAAAATATTTTTTTCTTTTAAAAATTGTTATTATCTATAGGAATTTTTTTATTACCTCTAGTAAAAAAATTGTTATCCCTAATAAATGTTTTGTTATCCATAGAAAATATTATGTTATCCCTAGAAAATTTTCTTGTTATCTTTGGTTAATGTTTTGTTATCTCTAGACAAACCTTTAGTTATCCAGGTAGTACATTTTTTTTAAAATTAGTTGTTATCTATAGAATTTATTTTTGTTATCCCTAGAAAATGTTCGTCCTACCTTAGTAAATTTTTTGTTATATGTAGTCAATTTTTTTGTTATCCAAGTACTATTTTTCTTAAAAATTAGTTGTTATCTATAGATAATGTTTTGTGTTATCCTTAACAAATTTTCTTATTATCTCTAGTCAATTTTTTCATTATCTCTAGTCAATTTTTTCTTTGTCCAAGTAGTTTTTTTTAATTAGTTATTTTGTCTAGAGAAAAGGAGAGAAGTAGTGTAGTTAATTTTTTAAAATTAGTTGTTATCAATGGTCCATCGTTGTTATTTTTAATTTGGTTTGTTATTATCTTTAATCCAATTTATTATTATCTTTTGGTCAAACTTGTTATCATATGAGAGAAGTGATGTACTTAATTATTTAAATTTGTGTTATCCTTAGAAAATTTTCTTGTTATCTCTAGTCAATTTTTTGTCCAAGTAGTATTTTAAAAAAATAGTTATTTTGTCTAGAGAATACGAGAGAAGTAGTGCAATTAATTTTTTAACATTAGTTGTTATCCTTGACCCAATCGTTGTTATTTCCAATTTCGTTTCTTATTACCTCTAATCTTAATTTTTCTCTCTCCTTACATTTTTCAAAAATATGTCAACATTAGTCTTACTAGAATGCATTTTTCATCAAGAATCTAACATAATTTATTTCGTTAAAAAATATATAACGGTTTGAAAGTTATTACCAACACAAATATCTCTCTCTTGATTTTTCTCTCTTTTCATTTATCAAAAATATGTCAACATTAGTCTTATTAGAATGCATTTTTCATCAGGAATCTAACTAAATTTATTTCGTTAAAAAATATATAACGGTTTGAAAATTATTAGTAAAATAAATACATCTCTCTTGATATTTCTCTCTCCTTTCATTTTTCAAAAATATGTCAACATTAGTCTTATTAGAATGCATTTTTCATCAGAAATCTAACAAATTTATTTTTTTTTAAATATATAACGGTTTGAAAGTTATTAGAAAAAAAATATATCTCTCTTGATTTGTCTCTCTCCTTTCATTTTTCAAAAATATGTTGACATTAGTCTTACTAGAATGCATTTTTCATCAGTAATCTAGTGAAATTTATTTTGTTAAAAAATATATAACGGTTTGAAAGTTATTTGCGAAACAAATATATCTATCTTGATTTTTACTCTCTCCTTACATTTAAAAAAAATATGTCGACATTAGTCTTATTAGAATGCATTTTTCATCAGAAATCTTACAAAATATATTTCCTTAAAAATATATAACGGTTTGAAAGTTATTTACAAAATAAATATATCTCTCTTGATTTTTCTCTCTCCTTACATTTTTCAAAAATATGTCGACATTAGTCTTATTAGAATGTATTTTTCATCAAAAATCTAACAGAATTTATTTCATTAAAAATATATAACGGTTTGAAAGTTATTAGCACTTTTTCCGTATAGTCACTCTCTCTCTGGTCCTCTCTCTTACACTCTCTCTAGTCCTCTCTCTCTCACACTCTCTCTTCGTTAAATTTTTAAAAATATGTCGACATTAGTGTTATTAGAATACATTTTTCATCAGGAATGTAACAATTTTTATTTCGTTAAAAAAGACTTAACAGTTTGAAAATTATTAGTAAAATAAATATGTCTCTCCTACATTTTCTCTCTTTGTACAACAACTCCTCTCTCCATCCCTCTCTCTCACTCTCTCTTTTCAGTCAACCATCCGTTCTTTTATTCAACAATCAGCTGTCACGTCAACCACCAGCAGTCATGTCGTACAGTAATATGTCTATCATGTTGAGTGCAGCAACAACAGTCACGTCGCCACTAAAACCCAAATCGGGTCTCGTTTCTCGTCTTGAATCGGGGCTCTATATTATTTTCCTTATGAAAATGAAGTGTTATGTATAAAGACCATAGTGCAACTTAACATATTAGGAGCATTATTTCTGTGATGATGTATGACTCTTAGTCGTTGGAAGGCGTGGGCTCGACCTTTAAGCCATGCATTTCTTTAATATTACATATTACTACCATGTACAATTGATATTGTAGTGGTGATGTGTGACTATTACCATTCAGTAGAGTCCTTTCATGCCCAAATAGATTACAACTAAATCCCAAGCATAGTCCTCTTATTATATATACATGATTATCTGTCTACCATTGTGAAAACTTACAAATAGGCATTTGTAAAGGCATACTCAAATTTAGACTGTCAAAGTTTACCGACATAAATATAAAATCCTTACACGAGGATGACATTGTTATGATACTTACATGATTCTAAAACTAAATCCTTACAATAGAATTTAAAAATATGCAAAATTAATTAGTGTGAATGATTTTTAGTATTATGTTTTCTAAAATCAGTACTGATACCCGTTGTTATTTAATTGGAATTAATGTTATATGTATCAATCAACTCAAAACATCCAATGATAATATGGAACATGTATACTTGTAAAAAAATCGAAGAAATCATATGCTATTACTTGGAAATATGTAGAAATCACAATTATGGTTAAGCACCCCGTACTATTTCATAGTATTTGTTTCATTACACTCCCCCGAGTATAGCAAATTGTTCAATGTTTGTCTTGTCAATAAGTTATTCATTATCATTTACCTCAAAGTATTTGATAACCCTATCAATATAGATAGAAGATCATATAAGTATAAATGACAATTCAAGTGATTTTATTGAGAAACTCATTTACATATTTACATGTTATATTTATCATTATGTAGTGATCCTTTTTTCTTCTACTTGTAAATGAAAGTATGTTTTTTTTTTAATCAAATAAGAATTTTTTAATTTATCCAAATAAATTTTTAATAGTTGGATCCATATCAGATATAAGTTTTATTTTAGGGTCCTAAATTTTACATGAATATAATTTAAATATGGGCATGCCAAGAAACTCTATATGTATTAGTTTTAGTTTTTTTCTCATTCATTATTTTTTATTAATATTAAAGATAACTTGCATGCAATAATAATACTTAACATATCCATGATAAAATATGTCAAATCAAACTCCCATGTTCCTAGAAAAAACCCTCACTAGTTGTTTATTATTATCAACCTACCTCATAACATTTTCAACAAAGATTTATAGAAGGCAAATCCTAAATTGTCTAAGCTTAATAATCTATTAGAAAATATTTTTATGTAGAGAATACCCTTATGATATTTTCATTAAGATAAATTTAGAAATTACGTGGTTCCACATTTTTATCAATAATTGTTTTAATTATTAATTGAACATGGGCATGAATTTTTGTGATATTTTTCTAAAATCCATGGTCACATCTCCATTATTCACTAACTATAGTTAATATAATATATGTCTAACCCAATTGAAATAACCAGTGATTATTGTGTGATCCTTATTTATGTCAACAAATTTTAAAAAATATCTAAATCACTTATAATTTTTGTAGAAATCACAATCATGTTTGGATAGGGGTCTTCTATTTTTTCTATATTTTTTGTTTCATTCTATATATTAATGTGGCTATAATCTACTACTCAAAGTATGTCTTGTCAAGAAGCTATTTTTTATTATTGACTAAAAAAACCCATAAAACTATCACTTCAGCTATAACTCATTATAACTATAAAAGATTCAAGTCATCTGTATGATTAACTAGTTAAGGAACTCATTTATATATCTAACTGTTCCAGTTACTATTATCGTAACATTAGTTTCATACATGTAAATAAGAGTAGGTGTTTTCTTTACAAAAGATCTAACAAGAACTATTTAATTTATCATCATACTTGTCTTTGGAAGTGAATATAAGTTATATATAAGGCTTTTAATTACTAGTTAATATAATTAAAACAAGTATCCTCAAGAACAAACTATGTGATGTATTTAGTATATGATTGGATCGTTTAAATTTTCATCGAATATCTTGAAATTGATATAATCATAATTTAATGCTCCTTCATGAATGTTCATCATAAAAAGAATTATACAAAGTAGTCTAACAAGTTATCATGGAGAAAATTACATCCAACTTGTTCTAATGGCATTCTTATATAGTATATATGAGCCTGCTAATGTAATATATAATTTAAAAAATTAAAGATAAAAGTGTGGTGTACACACATAGGGACCAATATATAATTTCAAAAAATAATGTAAAAAATTGCATCTGACCCCCTCTCAAGCTTTCTTATATAATATAATATAGATGAGCCTCTTACTACAATATATAACTTAAAAAGTAAAGACAAAGGTGTGGTGTACACACATAAGGACCAGTATATAATTTCAAAAAATAATAGAAAAAATTGCAACCAACCCCCTCCAGGGTTTTCTTATATAGTATAGATGAGCCTCCTACTACAATATATAATTTAAAAATAAAGACAAAAGTGTGATATTGACACACAAAGACCAATATGTAATTCCAAAAAGTAATGGAGAAAATTGCATACAACCCTCACTGGCTTTCTTACATAGTATAGATGTGCTTCCTACTACATTATATAATTTAAAAAATTTAAGACAAAAGTGTGATGTTGACACACTAAAGTCAGTATGCAATTTCAAAAAATAATGGCAAAAATTACATCCAACCCCCATAGTGGGCTTTCTTATGTTGTATAGATGAGCCTCCTACTACAATGTATAAATTAAAATTTGAAAGACAAAAGTGTGAGTACACACACAAGGACCAACATGTAATTTTATAAAATAATGGAGAAAATTCCATCCAACTTCCTCCGTAGAGTTTGTTCTATAGTATAGATGAGTCTCTTTATATAATATATAATTAAAAAATTAAAGACAAAAGAGTGGTGCACATACAAAGACCAATATTTAATTTTAAAAAATAATGGATAAAACTGAATCCAACCCCTCCCACAAAGTTTCTTATATGATATAGATGTGTCTCTTAATAAAATATATAATTTAAAAATTAAAGACACAATGTACACACATGGACCAGTATGTAATTTAAAAAAAATTAGAGAAAAATTGCAACCAACACCCTCCATGGGCTTAGTTATATAGCATAGATGAGTCTGTTAATACAATATATAATTTAAAAAAATAAAGACAATAGTGTGGTGTACGCACATAGGGACCAACATGTAATTTTAAAAAATAATGGAAGAAATTGCATCCACTTATTAGTATATATGAGTCTCCTAATATAATATACAATTAAAAAAAAAGATAAAAGTGTGTTGTAAATACAAAGGGACCAGTATGTAATTTTAGAAAATAATGGGGAAAATTGCATCCAACCTACTCTATGGGGCTTTCTTAGGTACAAAGGACACGTTTGTAATTTATAAAAATGTTGCAAAAATTTGCACGACTAATCCAAAATTGCTTGTTTAATATAGTACGAGTTTCCTAATATAATATCTAATTTAAAAAATATAATTTAAAAAATTAAAGACAAAAGTGTGGTGTACACACATGGACCAGTATGTAATTTTAAAAAATAATAGAAAAAAGTTGCAAACAACCCCCTCCATGAGCTTTCTTATATATTATAGATGAGTCTCTTAATAAAATATATAATTTAAAAATTAAAGACAAAAATGTGGTGTACGCACATAGTGACCAACTAATAATTTCAAAAAATAATAGAGGAAAGTGTATCCACATATTAGTATATATGAGTCTCCTAATTTAATGTATAATTTAAAAATTAAAGACAAAAGTTTTTTGTGAACACAAAGGACCAATATATAATTTTAAAAAGTAGTAGTAAAAATTACATTCAACCCCCTCTATGGGTTTCCTTAGGTACAAAGAATGCAGTTGTAATTTATAAAAATATTAGAAAAAATTGCATAACTAATCCAAATCATCTTGTTTTATTTAGTATAGATGCCAACATATATAGAAACATATTATAAAGTTGTTCAGTCTCCTCCACTTCACCAGTTGGAACTGGGAAGGTGGTAGTTCAAAGGAGGATACGGTCATAGTTGACATAATAAGATCCGTCCAGTCTGCTACAGATAATAGCTATTTATGTTTCCACGAGTTTATGCCATACACTGGAGGATTTCATATAACATTTTGTTTTGAATTTCAACAAATAAGTCTTTATATCTCAATTCAGATGTTTAATGTAGACTTGTGAAATATGTTCCACGTAATTAATTTTTTGAATTACAAGTTATCCCTTGTGTGTGTATGAACATATATAGGGCATGCAAAACAAGATCCGACCAGAATGTTTCAATTCAACGTCAAAATTTTCAAATGGATTAGGGTTTAAGATTTTCAGACCATATCCGAAATTGACCCGAACTTGGGGAAATCAAAACTAATTAAGGTCAGATTCAGGTTTGGACTTTAGGCCCAAATTGACCCGATAGACCAAAAATTCATAATTATATATTCAAATAAAATTACAAATGCTACAATTTAAGACACCCCATTGTCTACTAAATTACTAATCCATCACTCATGAAGTTTAATTGGCAATTCTCCGTACTTTGTATTGATTTTTATGATTTATTATGTTAATTATTTTATGGATTTGTGTTTAGAAGTCTAAAAAAAACTAGAATAAGCTTTTTATGTGTTTTCGAATCACATTGTTAGTTAATTTATTTTGAATATTGATTGATTATACAAATCATATCATTTTAAAAAAAATATTCTTTAGATATTTGAATTTATGAATCAGATCCGATAGACGTAAATATTTGCAGATCAGGTTAGGGTCAAGAATTCCGACCCGAATACAAATTTAGAATCTGACCTAAAAGTATTTACTCGAAACAAAACTTAGCTAACATGTCACCCATATGTATATATAATAAGGACCACTTCTTTGAAGCGAACATAGCCAATAAAGTCTAATCTTCCCAACAGGACTAGCTTATTTGGTTGGATGGAAAACAAACTCAATGAAATGTAACTGCACATTTTTTCTCAACTGCACATATTTGGTTCCGGCCTAGTTTGGTTGGGCCGAAAATGAAGTAGTGCGGTTCTAACTCATCATGATTTGCAATTGATTTCGTTTGGTTGCACTGAAATTGAACACGAGGTGTGGAAACCAACTGCAGGTCCCTTGTTGCAGATGTATAAATTGGTAGTGAATGAACCGCTCCCAAAATGGGCGCGGTTTGGTTTCCAGCCCACGATTTCCGGTGGTAGCTCCTATGCTATCCTTGTTCCACGTCAATTAATGTTGTAAATAACTGCAAACTTGTGGGTGTTTTAGCATTTTGCATCAACGCAGCTCCGTTCGCGACCACCAAACTACATCTAACCAGACAGAAACAAATAAAATGTTTGCATTAAACTTACTTCAAACCAAATAAAATAGTTGTCCTTCCAACTCATTGTTTCCAATTTCCTGTTTTCATATTCCTAGTATTGGTTGGTTTACACCCAACCAAATTAGCCCTCCGTGTAGATTCAACTAACAGTGTGAAAACTAATTCCAGAAACATTCGTAGACACATACAAAATCAGAAAGATGGAAAGATGGACGACGTTGGATTAAGGCGCAGTTCCAATACGCAAATCTCTCCACTACGAAATGACATGCTACAGCTGGCTCGTATGGTCTCGTATTGCTATTTCACCGGAAGGTATATAGGGCTGTTACCTGCTACCACCGGCTGGATCACGTGTCCGGTGCGGTAAGTAGGAAAAAATATGGAAAAGTAGCACTACCAAACAAAAATCAAACGAAGTCATTGAGTTGAATTTAGATGGAAGTTGCAACTCACTGTTTGTCAATTCGTGTTTTAACTTTCACGCTGCTGCGAGTTTATCCCACGCCTAACCAAATTGGGCCTAATTATTAGTTTCACAGCGCCCCATGCCTTATCCGTACAGAAAGAAAAGGGGATCCACTTCCGCCTTCTCAAACGCGAGACGTACAGTACAGAACGGTGAAAGGACTTACCGATTTCGAAGGCCAACCCACTGAGACCGGAGCAGCCCGGCCCTCCGGTGAGCCACAGAATCAGAGGATCTTCTGCGGGGTTCCTCTCCGACTTGATGAAGTAGTAGAAGAGCTGGGAGTCGCTGGCCTCGTCCACCATCACGTACCTGCAAACAACCCGATCCAGTTCGATCTTAACGCCCTGTTTTCTTGATCAATCCAGCTTACGCATCTTGATGGGCGGGTCGCACGGCTACTTACCCCGTCTCCAGATCAAAGGGGAGAGGTCCGGGGAACCCAGGGAGCTGCTTGATAGAGGCGACAGCGGAAACTGCCTCTGGTGCAGGACCAAAGAGAAGCAGCAGCGCCGAAAGAGGCAAGAGCAAGAGCAAGCGGGAGTGGTAGATAGAAGCCATGCCGCCGTCGTGCTGCTGATCCGTCGCGGCGGTCGAGTAATGGAGGAATTGCAATTTGCTAACCTTTTCACATCTAAAAGGACGAGCTTAGACGGACGTCGCCGCCCAGTGTTGCCTTCTGGTTGAGGATAAGAAAAGAAGCTCAATACGACACGTTTTACACAGAACAATCCCAGGTGTAGCTTTCATTCATTCTTTATATAACGGGTCGATCTGCTTGCCAGCAATCCCGGTTGTACGGGAGATGGACACTGCGCCTATTGGACGAACTCTCACAGTGATGCCAAAGCAGCATGCTGCGCGTGGGGGTGATGATAGGTCCTTGATTCTTTTGATAAAAGTCCATGTATTAATAGAAGAGTTAACCTTTTGCTAACCTTTTTTGAATTACAAGTTATCCCTTGTGTGTATGTACATACATATATAGGGTACGCAAAATAAGATCCGACCATAATGTTTCAATTCAAAGTTGAAATTTTCAAATGGATTAGAGTTTAAGATTTTCCGACCATATCCGAAATTGACCCAAACTCGAAGAAATCGAAATTAATTAAGGTCAGATTCAGGTTTGGACTTTAGGCCCAAATTGACATGATTGACCCTAAATTCATAATTATATATTCAAATGAAATTACATATGCTAACATTTAAGACACCCCATTGTCTACTAAATTACTAATCCATCACTCATGAAGTTTATTTGGCAATTCTCCATACTTTGTATTGATTTGTTATGTTAATTATTTTATAGATTTGTGTTTAGAAGTCTAGAAAAACTAGAATAAGCTTTTTATGTGTTTCTGAATCACAATGTTAGTTAATTTACTTTGAATATTCATTGATTATACAAATAATATCATTTTTAAACATTTATTCTTTAGATATTTGAATTTATGGATAATATGTGATAGACGCAAATATTTGCAGATCAAGTTAGGGTCAAGATTTCCGACCCGAATACAAATTTAGAATCTGACCTAAAAGTATTTATTCAAAATAAAACTTAGCTAACATGTCACCCATATGTATATATAATAAGGACCACTTCTTTGAAGCGAACATAGCCAATAAAATCTAATCTTCGCAACAGGACTAGCTTATTTGGTTGGATGGAAAACAAACTCAATGAAATATAACTGCACATTTTTTCTCAACTGCACATTTTTGGTTCCGTGTAGATTCAACTAACAGTGTGAAAACTAATTCCAGAAACATTCGTAGACACATACAAAATCAGAAAGATGGACCGCGTTAGATTAGGGTGCAGTTCCAACATGCAAATCTCTCCACTACGAAATGACCTGCTATAGCCGGCTCGTATCGTCTCCTATTGCTATTTCACCGGAAGGTATATAGGGCTGTTACCTGCTACCACCGACTGGATCACGTATCCAGTGCGGTAAGTAGGAAAAAATATGGAAAAGTAGCAGTACTGACGCAATTTTACTGTGCGTATAAACGCAAGTGTACGCGTCGAGTAATATAGGCCTTTGTGAGGCCCGAGTCGAACACAGGGATACGTGAATTATCGGAGACTCCTACTAACTAATTGCGATCAGCTAGGCCGGAAAATGAAGTTGGGTTTGTTGTCGAAATTAAAAGAAAATAAAAATAAAACGAAGCAAACAATCGATTAAAGGTTAATTTAATCAATTCAAAAGGATATCTTTAGGATTTCGGTTTCACCGCAGGTCAACATTGCATTAGGTTTCATATAACTCCTCAATCTTCTCTCTCTTTCTAGGTAGTGGCCTGAAAACAGAATTACCCACTGTCGTGGTGTAATCCACTACTTAGGTTTAGGTTGATTCCACCGTCGTAGTAATCATTCCCCTAAACTAAGCGCATTACGAACGATCTCTCAGTTTCCACCATTAATTTTACACCTCCTTTGTCAAGGGATTTATAGATTAATGTAGGTTTCGTCTCTTTTCAACAGTTAATCCTTCTGTCGAAGTGATTAAGGGCATTAAGTTATTATTATGGTGATCAAGCATAACAATATATGGAGAAAACGAAACTATACCACTGATTTAAGAGAGAAAATATGAATTATTAATATAAAACTGTCATACAATACATTCTCAGGCTACTCCCGGTCCTAAAGATGGAGGGTTTTAGCCTCGCATGGTCATCTTGCACAAATACATGGTCGAAATAGGGAAAATCATATGAAAAATGTGAATTGAATGGGAAAACCCCTGAACGGAGAAGAACCGGTAGATCCTTGGTGTAGAATACGAGCTTCCCCGCCTATCGGTGGTGGAATTCATCTTCGGCAGCGTCCGAATCACCCGGGATGAGCCTCTGGCCTCCGTTCTCCTCTCTCTCCTTCCTCGGCACTCGTGCAATGCAAAAATGAGATGATCCCCTCCTCTGGGCGGCCGTCATTAGGTATAAGTCCCTAATTAGGTCGTCAAATAACTCCAGCCGTCCGATTGAGATCAAAACGAATCCAACGCATATCTGCCGGCGTCGATACCATCGACGCGGGTCGATGGTATCGACCCAGCGTATTAGCGGCAACTTTGTTTTTCTTTTCGTCTGAGTGCCTATGGTCTTTAGCGTCGGTTGTTGTCGTTTAGCGACGTTGTAGCCTCCATGCGTCGATGGCATCGACTTGGGTCGATGGTATCGACTTGGGTCGATGGTATCGACGGATTCCTCGCCAGCAACCTGAAGGGATCTCGATGCCATCGACTTGGGTGTCGATGGTATCGACTCTGCGCTGCTCTTCTCGGCTGGCAACTTGTGGCTTGGTCGATGGTATCGACTTCCGTCGATGGTATCGACGGAAGCAGATACTTGTTTTTCCTGAAATTCCAAAACAAGACCAAGTAAATCCACACAAATTATGATAATATGATAAATAATGCTCAAAATTGTAAAACAAAGGGGATTTGACATAAAATGATGGCAAAGACCGAAATGAGTGAATTATGCAATATTATCCATAAAAATGACTGATTAGAGCATAAAACACATATGAAAAAGGTCTATAAATGCGACTCAAAATCATCGCATCAAACTCCCCTAAGCTTAAACATTGCTCGCCCTCGAGCAACTAATCCTTAGAATAAAATTGCAGATGTCAACTAAAAATCAACACACCAACCCAACATCCCATGTGACTCCCACTGAACATTCTCAAACCGGCCTTCTCTAACCACAGAACAGTAATTACCCTAAAGGCGACAATAACCATAAATAAGAGAAATTATCCTTCAAACCGATGAACACTATCACATAAGGCAGTTAACATAATAAAATTCGCCGATTCAGCATTGGTGCATCTTGTGATCGCCTATACTACGTTGCTCGCCCTAACTACCATCTACATGGAAGCAGTTCTCCTGATAATCATTAGTGAGGAGAAATTTACGGTGGCCTACCAATCCGAGCAACGGGTGGATGGAAATGGGTGGTTCATAGAAGAACTTGGAAGTATTGCACAGTTTCAATATGCATAAAACAAAATGTCCTACGTGATGCAAATGCACATTAGAAATGCCCTAATGCCTAAAATTGGGTGAAATGATGCATGCACTAACCTTCCACCTCAAAATGAGATGGAAATCTAATTAAGCCACATCATGTACTCAATTTTCCTGTAATGCGAGTGATATCATGTTCCTTTCTCCCTCTTATTCCATTTCCTTCTAAATTCTCTTTCTTTTTTTTCTTTTCTCAATTTTTCAGATTTTCAGAAAAAAAAATTTCTCTTATTTTTTTTTCTTTCTTTTAGCCCACATATCCATAATTGCTTAGAGATACATGTATTGGGTTGTTTTCTTCATGATTGAAAATCTTTGCAATATTTCAAAGGTATGGAACAATTTAGATCACTTTTGAGGAAAAATTGAGATACATGGTGTACTTTATGCATGATAATCATGAAAGTCATGAGTGCAACTACATGGCATGCACCTAAAGGTAATGTGCATGAATCCCTATATGTTTCTCTTTTTATGCAAAAGTATGGAAAATATCAATGCAATTCCTATCTAAATGCTATGCACACAAGAAGGAATTAAAACTGTACTTTACTTCCAATTCTTAGGTGGATTATGGAAAAATGACGTGGAATGATCACAAGATTAAATGACTGAACCTTAGAAGGATATTATGTATCCCTCCTTACTGACATGTGTAGTGGTTTGGAGGGTTCTCTCTCTTACATCCAATTAAGGTCTCATTACCATTTGGTTAGGTTAGGCTCAAACAACCGTTACTATCCACTTTTCATGAGTCAATGGGAGTATAGGTGTGAAATGTTGCTTTAAAGTTGACATAATCAATCATTTTCATAGGATAAGTTCCCCAAGGACAACCAAGTCAAGCTATCCAAAAGACACAAAAATTTTAAAATTCCCTTAAATTTCCCATGAATACACAGCGAGATGACAACTTTTACGACATCCACAGTTACACTAGATAGATGTGGATCCTAAACAAAAACTAAAAATATAAGAACAAATAGCAACGCAAAAACTAAAAACAACAAAAGAAAAGATAGAGCTGTTCCAGCTAAACTCCCCTAAGCTTGAATTCGACTATGGCCTCATAGTCAAAAACAAACTTAAGAGTGGAACAGAGATACCCTGATCATTCTTGTGGAGGCGGAGGTGGGTACTGTGGGGCCGTAGGATCCCAAGAAGGATACTCCCCCTGGAAGCTCAGATCGTAATGGGTCCTCGGCGGAGGCTGTGGATAGCCTCCAAAGTAGCTCTGACTCCAGTAATGGTCGTAAAAGGGTTCCTGTTGCATCTCCATCCTTTGCAACCGATTGTGTATCTGTTGTTGGTTGTCAAGGAGGAGACGTTCATTCTCGAACATCGCCCTTTGGTTGTCAAGTAACCGGTTCGTAGTATCCTGAATACCGGTATACATCTCTAGATGCTGCTGCTGTGTTTGATGGATATCCTACAGCATCGTGTACATTCCCTGCATTGAGTAGACATCCTCACCTGGCTGCGAGGGCTGTGGTGATGGCAGCGGGGGCTGTGATGATGAAGACGCACCCGGATGCATCCTAGGACGCTTCCGTGGTGCTACTCGTGCGCGAAGAGGTGTGAAAGCCTCCTCTTCCTCCTCAGCCTCGCCTTCTTGGTCGTCATTACCGCCTTCTTCTTCATCGGACTCGACGACTATGATCGGCCATCGGAAGTGTTGTGCTCCCTCGATGTGGAAGACGGCGTCCGGCAGTGCGCACTCCTGATAAGCATGGTTGACGTGGCAGTGTGCGTGCGCCAACCCATCCCGTAGAAGGATAAGGTTTGAACGGTGCAGATGCTGCACATTCACCTTACTCCTCGTGGAAATCGGAGTCATGGACTGTAAATTCAGCCCCAAGTACATCGCCAATTTGGTGATGAGCCCACCAAAATGGATCGGAGCCTTCCTTGTACTCCTCTTCACCGCCAGGACGCGCTGCAGAAAGAACGCACCCCAGTTGCATTCTTGTCACTTCAGGAGCATGTAGAGGAAGAAAAGATCGCTCTCTTGAAACTTGCTCAATGCTAAATCGCTCCGAGCAAAGAACGTAAGGCTCAACATCCGGTGTAAGACCCGGACGAAAGGATGCTCGAAGTCCCCTACCGCAGCATTGTGGTAGCTCACTGTCTTTCCCGCCGACACTGTGACTAGCTCGGCAAAGATCTTGTCGTAGTCGGTGCGGGAATCTGGGCACCGGTGATCATGTTGGGAGTGGTTCCAGTTAAAGATGTTGTTGAACTGTTTAAGAGTGATGTTGTAGTTAATGTTGAAAAGCCGGAACGATACCCGGCCCTTGATCCACTCACGATCCGATGCAACCACGTCGTTGGGCACGACGCAAACATTAAGGGACGCCATAAACTCCGCCACCAATTCCTTGTAGGTGGGCCATTCGCCGAAGAACGGCTGCCCATCCGCATGGCGCTCCATCTCGTCTGGCCTTATGCTGGTGTGGCGTGCTTGACCCTTCAGCACATAGGCCAAGTTGGCCTCGAATCCAAGATCACGGATCATTCCCCGGTCCACATACCGGGTCGGCTCGATCTTCCACTTCATGATCTCCTCATAGACCTTCTTCACCTCCGCGGATGGGTGAGCCAGGCGCGGACGTGAGACTGAAGCAGTAGGGGGTGGAACAAACTCCACGATCTCCATAAGATTCGCGCTCGAGGACGATGATCCGGTGGCGTGCACCATTGTTTCTAGAAAGATGGGATTAGAAGAAAAGAGCTCGGGGAAGACGGAGAAGTGATTCTCCGCTCGGTGAAGATCCCTGCTCACTGTCGCTGCTCTTCAGTCTTGGAGGGCTCGGAGGAGTGCTCGGCGCAAAGGAGGACGTTTGCTCTGAAGGTGTGATGTCAAATGACGTTGCAATTCTCCTTAAATAGACTTGGCCGGCGCCACTTTTGACCCGTCGATACCATCGACGCGGGTCGATGGTATCGACACGTCTCGCTGGTATCCACCTCCCTCGCGAGTATCGACGACTGACGTTCTCTGGATCGGGAAACCCGGATTGCTGACGTGTCGATACCATCGACGGAAGTCGATGGTATCGACGCAGCACCCGGATCGCTGACGTGGACTCGCGATCGTCGTTGATGTCTTTGCGCGGATCGGTGACATGGATGTCGATACCATCGACGAGGGTCGATAGTATCGACTTGCCTTTATTGCGACACCGCCACTTCTTCAATTCAGCCCGTGATCATGTCGATACCATCGACGAGGCCGTCGATGGTATCGAGTTGACTGAGCAAAATCGTTCTGAACTTCTCCAGAGATCTCGATGGTATCGACTTGTGTGTCGATACTATCGACACTTTTATTGTGACCTGCCTGTAGGTATGTCGATACCATCGACGGGGTCGTCGATAGTATCAACTCAGAGCGATTTCTACAGCTGTAAACCTGAACCTATGTCGATACCATCGACCAGTGTGTCGATGGTATCGACCCTGCCTGTGCCTGCACATTGAACAAACGGATCAAGGTATCTTCTTTACACTAAAATTTAAACGAAATAAAAGCAATCTACGATTATAACTAAACTATCCTAATGTACCAATGGTTGGGTTGCCTCCCAACAAGCGCCCTTCTTTAACGTCTTAGGCTAGACGGTGTGACAATCATCATCTTTTCACCTTGGGAACTGCACTTAGAGGATCATTCGGTAATTTGAATTCAACACGATCTCCTCCAATGCCCAAAGACAGAGTACCTCTCCCTAAGGCAGTCACGACATCTGCCGTTGCTTGAAACAGTCTTCCTAGGAGAATTTCATAGCTTTGGAGTGGTGGCATATCCATGACAACAAAATCCACCGGAAATATGAATCTGTCCACTTTGACTAGAACATCTTCACATACTCCATAGGGTCTCACTGTAGACCCATCCGCCAATTCAATTGTTGCAGCCAACTTCTTTATCTCTTTTAACCCCAGCTTCTGAAATGTCGCCAAAGGCATGAGATTTATGCTAGCGCCAGAATCACATTGCGCTTTTGGAAAATGTGGACAACCTATTGAGCACGGAATGTAAAAACCTCCTGGGCCTTTTCTCTTGTTTGGTGACCTCCCATGAATCATAGAGCTCACCGTCTCATTCATCCGACAAATATCATCATCTTTTATTCGCCTCTTCTTATTTATGATTTCTTTAATGAACCTTCCATAGGCGGGTACTTTCTCGATCATCTCCACTAATGGAATATTGATGTGGAGTTTTCGGAATATCTCCAGAAATTTCTTAAAGTGACGATGCTCTTTCTTTGACTTCGGATTGACCGGATCTGAAACATCAACTGCATCAGCACGCCTGTGAGGTGGCACATAAGCGCTTTTCGGGGGTACCTCCCCTAAGCTTGCTTCAATCATTCCCTCGGATGTGGGCCTTGACGAGATATCCTCAATGGTAGCAGCTTGTTGTGGATTCTCTTTCACATTTTCTGTCTCTGCACATGCACAAACAACTTGCACTTCTTCATCTTGCCTACATGGAGATATAGTATTCACAACTCTTTGTGATTTCCTGAAGAAAGGGTTTCCACCCGGCAATCCATAGTAAGTGCGTGGATATGGTATTGCTGGTGTTGCATTCACATTGAAAGTCATTTTTCTTTCTTCTACAGCTTCTTGCACCTGAGATTCCTCCTCATTTCTCACCACAGACATGTACTTGACCTGATGGTGTGCTTGGGCCACATTTGCATTCTCGGCTGGTTTCTGTTGATTGGCGTGCTTGATGGCCGCCACTTCACTTGAAATATGAGCCACGGTGGTCTCTAATGCCCGCATTTGCGCTCCATGGCTTTGCAGCGTCTGCCCAAATTTGGTTAGAATGTCACCTTGAGATTGCAATTGCTTACCAAACATGGCCATCATCTCTTGGTTTTGCTGAACCATTTGACTTAGCAATTCAGTGTTTTTGTCCTCGGCTTTTTGCTGTGATTTGGCATCCGGATCCTGCAGAAAATTATTTGGATCCTTCCATGAAAACTTCTTATCCTTCCTCCATGCATAGTCATTATTTCTATAGCCATGTTATTGCATGAATTTCACTTGGGCCTCCTCATCTTCAGATGCATCTTCCTTAGTTAGCAGCTTCTTAGCTAGAAGATCTAACTTATCGTTTAGCTCCCTAACTATTCTGGATTCACCGGCAGCCTTGACCTGTTCCACTGCACCTCTGTCGCCCCATGACTGTTTCCTAGCCATGTTCTTTAATATCTCCCAACATCTGGTGTCCGTATTATTCAGAAAGAATCCTGACCCAGCTGAATCAAGGTTGCTCCTATCGTGCTCAGAGAGAGAAAAATAAAAGATCTTTACCTGTGTCTCCTTATCCAGACCATGATGTGGGCACCTCCTCAGCATGACCTGGAATCTCTCCCAGGTCTCAGAATATGTCTCACCAGCCTGTTGGGTAAAGTTGTGAATCTTCCGGATCATGTCGTTAGTCTTCTCAGGAGGGAAGAACCTCTCAAAGAAAACCTCAACCATATGGTTCCAGGACTCCACAAACTCATCATCCAAATTATATAACCATTCCCGCATGGCTCCCGCCAATGAACTCGGGAAAAGCTTGAGATACAGTGCCTCCTGTGGAAACCTATCAATTTTGACCATGTCATAGTTCTCAACAAACTGGCTGATATGCGCAACGGGATCTTCATTCTTCAGCCCATGAAAAACATTCGATTTCACCAGATTTATCAGCGCTGGATCAATCTTATATGTCGGTATGTTAATTTCCTACTTCTTTATAGGCCCCTTGGAAGCTGATGCGGAAGAAGCCTTGATCTTCTCCCATATGGTCTGTGCGTCGGCCATCTCTTCCTGTTCAAATTCAGAATCTATCTCTTCTTGGTGCTCTTGTTCGTAATACTCCTCGTCCTCAGGTCCCAGAAGTGGAATCTCGGGTGTGCGATTGTCGTAGTCCGTACTACGTGTCTGCACCATGCAACGTACCTGAAATGAGAAAATTTAGTTCAGTACAGTGCTTTGACGAGTATAAAAAGGAACGAACAATAGAAAGAAAATATTTGAAGTTGAATGAAAATTATAAAAAAAAAATGTGGCCTAGAGTGGCCGCTCGTAAGACTCGAAGTGCCAACAATTTCGCCGTATTCCCGGCAACGACGCCAAAAACTTGACGCAATTTTACTGTGCGTATAAACGCAAGTGTACGCGTCGAGTAATATAGGCCTTTGTGAGGCCCGAGTCGAACACAGGGATACGTGAATTATCGGAGACTCCTACTAACTAATTACGATCAGCTAGGACGGATAACAAAGTTGGGTTTGTTGTCGAAATTGAAAGAAAATAAAAATAAAACAAAGCAAACAATCGATTAAAGGTTAATTTAATCAATTCAAAAGGATATCTTTAGGATTTCGGTTTCACCGCGGGTCAACATTGCATTAGGTTTCATATAACTCCTCAATCTTCTCTCTCTTTCCAGGTAGTGGCTTGAAAACAGAATTACCCACTGTCGTGGTGTAATCCACTACTTAGGTTCAGGTTGATTCCACCGTCGTAGTAATCATTCCCCTAAACTAAGCGCATTACGAATGATCTCTCAGTTTCCACCATTAATTTTACACCTCCTTTGTCAAGGGATTTATAGATTAATGTAGGTTTCGTCTCTTTTCAACCGTTAATCCTTCTATCGAAGTGATTAAGGGCATTAAGTTATTATTATGGTGATCAAGCATAACAATATATGGAGAAAACGAAACTATACCACAGATTTAAGAGAGAAAATATGAATTATTAATATAAAATTGTCATACAATACATTCCCGGGCTACTCCCGGTCCTAAAGATGGAGGGTTTTAGCCTCGCATGGTCATCTTGCACAAATACATGGTCGAAATAGGGGAAATCATATGAAAAACGTGAATTGAATGGGAAAACCCCTGAACAGAGAAGAACCGGTAGATCCTTGGCGTAGAATACGAGCTTCCCCGCCTATCGGTGGTGGAATTCATCTTCGGCAGCGTCCGAATCACCCGGGATGAGCCTCTGGCCTCCGTTCTCCTCTCTCTCCTTCCTCGGCACTCGTGCAATGCAAAAATGAGATGATCCCCTCCTCTGGGAGGCCGTCATTAGGTATAAGTCCCTAATTAGGTCGTCAAATAACTCCAGCCGTCCGATTGAGATCAAAACGAATCCAACGCATATCTGCCGGCGTTGATACCATCGACGCGGGTCGATGGTATCGACCCAGCGTATTAGCGGCAGCTTTCTTTTTCTTTTCGTCTGAGCGCCTATGGTCATCTCGATACCATCGACTTGGGTCAATGGTATCGACTCTCTTTAGCGTCGGTTGTTGTCGTTTAGCGACGCTGTAGCCTCCATGCGTCGATGGCATCGACTTGGGTCGATGGTATCGACGGATTCCTCGCCAGCAACCTGAAGGGATCTCGATGCCATCGACTTGGGTGTCGATGGTATCGACTCTGCACTGCTCTTCTCGGCTGGCAACTTGTGGCTTGGTCGATGGTATCGACTTCCGTCGATGGTATCGACGGAAGCAGATACTTGTTTTTCCTGAAATTCCAAAACAAGACCAAGTAAATCCACACAAATTATGATAATATGATAAATAATGCTCAAAATAGTAAAACAAAGGGGATTTGACATAAAATGATGGCAAAGACCGAAATGAGTGAATTATGCAATATTATCCATAAAAATGACTGATTAGAGCATAAAACACATATGAAAAAGGTCTATAAATGCGACTCAAAATCATCGCATCAAGTACGAAACAAAAACCAAACTAAGTCATTGAGTTGAATTTACATAGAACGAAATAAAATTGTTGAGGTTGCAACTCACTGTTGTCCATTCGTGTTTTAACTTTCACGCTACGAGTTTATCCTACGTCTTAAATTTTACATGAATATAATTTAAATATGGGCATGCCAAGAAACTCTAGATGTATTAGTTTTAGTTTTTTTTCTCATTCATTATTTTTTATTAATATTAAAGATAACTTGCATGCAATAATAATACTTAACATATCCATGATAAAATATGTCAAATCAAACTCCCATGTTCCTAGAAAAAACACTCACTAGTTGTATATTATTATCAACCTACCTCATAACATTTTCAAAAAAGATTTATAGAAGGCAAATCCTAAATTGTCTAAGCTTATTAATCTATTAGAAAATCCTTTCATGTAGAGAATGCCCTTATGACATTTTCATTAAGATAAATTTAGAAATTACGTGGTTCCACATTTTTATCAATAATTGTTTTAATTATTAATTGAACATGGGCATGAATTTATGTGATCTTTTTCTAAAATCCATGGTCACATCTCCATTATTCACTAACTATAGCTAATATAATATATGTCTAACTCAATTGAAATAACCAGTGATTATTGTGTGATCCTTATTTATGTCAACAAATTTAAAAAAATATCTGAATCACTTATAATTTTTGCAGAAATCACAATCATGTTTGGATAGGGGTCTGCTATTTTTTTCTACATTTTTTGTTTCTTTCTATATAGTAATGTGGCTATAATCTACTACTCAAAGTATGTCTTGTCAAGAAGCTATTTTTTATTATTGACTAAAAAACCCATAACACTATCGCTTCAGCTATAACTCATTATAACTATAAAAGATTCAAGTAATGTGTATGATTAACTAGTTAAGGGAGTAGGTGTTTTCTTATATTAGTTTCATACATTTAAATAAGAGTAGGTGTTTTCTTTACAAAAGATCTAACCACAACTATTTAATTTGTCATCATACTTATCTTTGGAAGTGAATATAAGTTATGTCTAAGGCTTTTAATTACTAGTTAATATAATTAAAAAATATCCTCAAGAACAAACTATATGATGTAATTAGTATATGATTGGATCGTTTAAATTTTCATCTAATATCTTGAAATTGATATAATCATAATTTAATGCTCGTTCATGAATGCTCATCTTAAAAATATTTATTCAAAGTAATCTAACAAGTTATAATGGAGAAAATTATATCCAACTTGTTATACTGGAATTCTTAGATAGTATAGATGAGCCTACTAATGTAATATATAATTTAAAAAATTAAAGATAAAAGTGTGGTGTACACACATAGGGACCAATATGTAATTTCAAAAAAATGGAAAATTTCCTTTTGACCGCCTCTCAAGCTTTCTTATATAATATAATATAGATGAGCCTCTTACTATAATATATAACTTAAAAAGTAAAGACAAAGGTGTGGTGTACACACATAAGGACCATTATATAATTTAAAAAAATAATAGAAAAAATTGCAACCAACCCCCTCTAGGGTTTTCTTATATAGTATAGATGAGCCTCCTACTACAATATATACTTTAAAAATAAAGACAAAAGTGTGATATTGACACACAAAGACCAATATGTAATTCCAAAAAATAATGGAAAAAATTGCATTCAACCCTCACTGGCTTTCTTACATAGTATAGATGAGCTTCCTACTACATTATATAATTTAAAAAATTCAAGACAAAAGTGTGATGTTGACACACTAAGGTCAGTATGCAATTTCACAAAATAATGACGAAAATTACATCCAACCCCCATAGTGGGCTTTCTTATATAGTATAGATGAGCCTCCTACTACAATGTATAAATTAAAATTTTAAAGACAAAAGTGTGAGTACACACACAAGGACCAACATGTAATTTCATAAAATAATGGAGAAAATTCCATCCAACTCCCTCCGCAGAGTTTGTTCTGTCGTATAGATGAGTCTCTTTATATAATATATAATTAAAAAATTAATGACAAAAGTGTGGTGCACACACAGAGACGAATATTCAATTTTAAAAAATAATGGATAAAACTGAATCCAACCCCTCCCACAAAGTTTCTTATATGGTATAGATGTGTCTTTTAATAAAATATATAAATTAAAAATTAAAGACACAATGTACACACATGGACCAGTATGTAATTTAAAAAACAATACAGAAAAATTGCAACCAACCCCCTCCACAGGCTTGGTTATATAGCGTAGATGAGTCTGTTAATACAATATATAATTTAAAAAAATAAAGACAAAAGTGTGGTGTATGCACATAGGAACCAACATGTAATTTCAAAAAATAATGGAAGAAATTGCATCCACTTATTAGTATACATGAGTCTCCTAATATAATATACAATTTAAAAAAATAAAGATAAAAGTGTGTTGTAAATACAAAGGGACCAGTATGTAATTTTAGAAAATAATAGAGAAAATTGCATCCAACCTACTCTATGGGGCTTTCTTAGGTACAAATGACGCTTTGAAATTTATAAAAATGTTGCAAAAAATTGCATGACTAATCCAAAATGGCTTGTTTAATATAGTATGAGTTTCCTAATATAATATATAATTTAAAAATTATAATTTAAAAAATTAAAGACAAAAGTGTGGTGTACACACATGGACCAATATGTAATTTCAAAAAATAATAGAGAAAAATTGCAAACAACCCCCTCCATGAGATTTTTTATATAGTATAGATGAGTCTCTTAATATAATATATAATTTAAAAAATTAAAGACAAAAATGTGGTGTACGCACATATGGACCAACTTGTAATTTCAAAAAATAATAGAGGAAATTGTATCCACATATTAGTATATATGAGTCTCCTAATTTAATATATAATTTAAAAATGAAAGACAAAAGTTTATTGTGAACACAAAGGACCAATATGTAATTTTAAAAAATAGTAGGAAAATTACACTCAACCCCCTCTATGGGGTTTCCTTAGGAATAAAGGATGTGGTTGTAATTTATAAAAATATTAGAAAAAATTGCATAACTAATCTAAATTGGGTTATTTTATTTAGTATAGATGTCAACATATATAGGAACATATTATAAAGTTGTTCAGTCTCCTCCACTTCACCAGTTAGAACTGGGAAGGTGGTAGTTCAAAGGAGGATACGGTCAAAGTTGACATAATAAAATCCGTCCAGTCTGTTACAGATAATAACTATTTATGTTTCCATGAGTTTATGCCATACACAAAAATATGTTGGAGGATTTCATATAACATTTTGTTTAGAATTTCAACAAATAAGTCTTTATATCTTAATTCAGATGTTTAATGTAGACTTGTGAAATATGTTCCACGTAATTAATTTTTTGAATTACAAGTTATCCCTTGTGTGTGTATGTACATATATAGGGTACGCAAAATAAGATCCGACCAGAATGTTTCAATTCGAAGTTGAAATTTTCAAATGGATTAGGGTTAATTTTCCGACCATATCTAAAATTGACCCAGACCCAAAGAAATCTAAATTAATTAAGGTCAGATTTGAGTTTGGACTTTAGGCCCAAATTGACCCGATCGACCCAAAATTCATAATTATATATTCAAATGAAATTACAAATGCTAAAATTTAAGACACCTCATTGTCTACTAAATTACTAATCCATCACTCATGAAGTTTATTTGGCAATTCTCCATACTTTGTATTGATTTGTATGATTTATTATGTTAATTATTTTATGGATTTGTATTTAGAAGTCTAGAAAAAACTAGAATAAGCTTTTTATGTGTTTCTAAATCACATTGTTAGTTAATTTACTTTGAATATTCATTGATTATACAAATCATATCATTTTTAAAAATGTATTCTTTAGATATTTGAATTTATGGATCATATCTGATATATACAAATATTTGCAGATCAGGTTAGGGTCAAGAATTCCAACCCGAATACAAATTTAGAATCTGACCTAAAAGTATTTACTCGAAATAAAACTTAGCTAACATGCCACCCATATGTATATATAATAAGGACCACTTCTTTGAAGCAGACATAGCCAATAAAGTCTAATCTTCCCAACAAGACTAGTTTATTTGGTTGGATGGAATACAAACTCAATGAAATGCAACTGCACATTTTTTCTCAACTTCACGTATTTGGTTCTGTGTATGGTTCTGTGTAGATTCAACTGGTGAAAACTAATTCCAGAAACATTCATAGACACGTACAAAATCAGAAAGATGGACCGCGATTAGGACGCAGTTCCAACACGATGACCTGTTACAGCCGGCTCGTATCGTCTCCTATTGCTATTTCACCGGATGGATCACGTGTCTAGTGCGGTAAGTAAGAAAAAACATGGAGAAGTAGCAGTACCAAACAAAAACCAAATGAAGTCATTGAGTTGAATTTACATGGAACCAAATAAAATTGTTGAGGTTGCAAACTCACTGTTTGTCAATTCGTGTTTTAACTTTCACGCTGCGAGTTTATCCCACGCCTAACTAAATTGGGCCTAATTATTAGTTTCACAGCGCCCCATGTCTTATCCGTACAGAAAGAAAAGGGGATCCACTTCCGCCTTCTCAAACGCGAGACGTACAGTACAGAACGGTGAAAGGACTTACCGATTTCGAAGGCCAACCCACTGAGACCGGAGCAGCCCGGCCCTCCGGTGAGCCACAGAATCAGAGGATCTTCTGCGGGGTTCCTCTCCGACTTGATGAAGTAGTAGAAGAGCTGGGAGTCGCTGGCCTCGTCCACCATCACGTACCTGCAAACAACCCGATCCAGTTCGATCTTAACGCCCTCTTTTCTTGATCAATCCAGCTTACGAACCTTGATGGGCGGGTCGCACGGCTACTTACCCCGTCTCCAGATCAAAGGGGAGAGGTCCGGGGAACCCAGGGAGCTGCTTGATAGAGGCGACAGCGGAAACTGCCTCTGGTGCAGGACCAAAGAGAAGCTGCAGCGCCGAAAGAGGCAAGAGCAAGAGCAGGCGGGAGTGGTAGATAGAAGCCATGCCGCCGTCGCGCTGCTGATCCGTCGCGGCGGTCGAGTAATGGAGGAATTGCAATTTGCTAACCTTTTCACATCTAAAAGGACGAGCTTAGACGGACGTCGCCGCCCAGTGTTGCCTTCTGGTTGAGGATAGGTTTCGCAATAAAAGAAGCTCTATACGACACGTTTTACACAGAATGCACGGCATCGCGGCAAAGAACATATATTAATTCTGGGCTTGCAGTTTTGGTTTTCGGTAACAACCATGGTATCCCAAACCCCGAAATACATTTAGATACCCACACCACTTCCGTCCATTCTCCAAGCGGGTGACCAGAAAATGGGTTGGGTTGGTTTGGATTTTGGAAATCCAATGAGAACTGGATATTTTTGCCATCCCCAGATAGCTCCTTGATTCTTTTGAGTGTGAATACAGTGCTTACAAACACACGACTTTTACAAGCAAATACTATAAAGAAAGGAAATAAAAAGCTAGGAGGCCATCCAATGTGATGAGGCCACACAACAACAGAAAATGGAAAGAAAACAAACAAGGTGAAGCAAATATAAAGATCTTGTTTGTGAGAAAGGCACTCCTTAAATATGGCCTCTGATCATAAGTGCATAAAGTAGATAAAAAGTAATAGCTGAGAGGTAACTCCAAACCCACCCAGATCAGATTCATCAGAAACCCGTGTTGTCTGCAATGATGCCCTCCAGGGAGTAGCATCCGCCTCCATTTTGATCACCGAAAATATTTTCCGGATCAACTTCAGCAGGTATGACCTGAGTTAAAGTAGATGCATGTCCTGCAGTATAATTTGTAAAGCTAAGGCGTGGTTAATATTAGTAATCAAGATATGGGCGTGCTTAGAGATGTTGTTGAATTTTCTAATGTTTCTTTCTAGCCAAATGGTCCAGAGGGTATAGACAATCAAGTCTTATGGACAATATCTAGAGTGTTGTAGTAGGGATTTTAATCTAGGTATAATCATTGGTACGAGGAGGTTTTTAAAATCTGCAGAAAGTGAGAAGAAGAAGAGCAGAATGTGCATAGTGATTGTGTAGTTTGTGAAGAGATGAAGTGCAGTTTCTTCTTCTTTTTTGCAGAGATAACATCTAGTTGGTCACAAGAAACCTCTACGGTTGAGGTTATGGTCAGTAAGAATTTTGTTATTTGTGAGCAGTCACAAAAAGATTTTAACTTTTTGTGGCCATTTTATTTTCCAAAAATGCACCATATTTGTAATATTGCCTCTATAAGCGAGGTGAGTGTAAGCTACTTTGGGTGTAGAGTGGACTCCAATTCCAAGCAATCATGTCGTTGATGTTGTATTCAAGTTCATGAATTATCTCTCTCACAGTATTGACGTCAACTTGGTTTTGAAGATTTCTTTTGAGTGAATTTTGCCTAGTGCTGGTTAGGTATTTGAATGCTTTGGCGACGTTGAGATTTTTCAAAGATGAGGAGATTTGCATGTGGGAGTATAGGTTTTTTATGGTGTTGTGATGGAACTAAGGGTCCTACCAGAAATTGATATTCTGATGTGCATGTGGGGGGGGGGTACTGATGAGGTTCTTGATTGTATCCAGCTTTATGTTCATGTATTTTCATAGAGGGGAGGAGATGTTATGTGAGGTCTTATGCCATGGTAGTTTGTTTTTGTAATATTTACGAAGGATAAGATTTTTCCAAATCTTGTTTGTGTTGTTAACAAGGATGTATATGATTTTTGTTACAAGGCAAATGGCATGAATTTTGATGTTTATGATGCCTTATCCCCCATATTTGGTAGGTGTCGTGATTGTACCCCAATTGACCAAATGGAAATGTTTGTGTAAGTTATTGGATGTATAGTTGTTCCAAAGAAAGTTTCTTCTGATTTTGTCAATCATGTTGTGGGTTTTGGTGGGCAAAGGGATGCAACTAAGAAAGTTAGTGGTGATGGGTGTTATGATGTTGTTAATGAGAGTGAGTTGGCCCACCATATTTAGGAAATTGTTTGTCCATGAGTTTAGTTTGTTTTGAATTTTGTCTATGATAGGGTTCCAAATAGGATGGGTTATGGTTTGTGGGGTTATACATAACCCAAGGTAGTTGAAGGGGAAGTTTTCTATTTTGCACTTAAGAAGGTCTTTGTATCTATGCAAGATGTTCTGATGTGTGTTCACTCCAATGATAGATGATTTTGAGAGATTTATTTTAAGCCCCAAGATGTATGAGAAAAGCCCTATAATATGGATGGTGTTTATGATGGGTGGAGTCTTCAGGCCTGACAAGAATGATGGTGTCATCCCACTACTACAGAAATAGCATTTAGTGTCACTTTTCTGGGCGTCGGTTATTAAGGAAAACCGACGCCTAACATTTAAGGCGTTGGTTGTTTAAGCAACCCGACGTCTATATTCGAAGACCATCCAGACACGGGTACCGCTTTGTATTAAGCGTCGGTTGTTTATAACAAACCGACGCGTAAAGTCACCCGCGAAATCCATATTTCGATAAAAAAAAATAGTGTCATTTTCAGCGTCAGTTATATACGTAGCAACCGACGCCTATGTGCGATGAAAATTTGCGCGAAAAGTGTCACTGTCAGCGTCGGTTATCCTTGTATAACCGACGCTGAAAGTGGTTCCCGCCAAATAATTTCATGAAAATATCGTCCAATTGGACGTCGGTTTTTTCAAACAACCGACGCTAAAGATGTTTAGGCGTCGGTTGTTGTAAACAACCGACGCTATTTGAGAACTTATAACCCGCGATCGCCCGACTCTTCCCCTTTCTTCTGTTTCATTGCTACCCTATTTCCCTGTTGCGGCGATTTCTCCGGCGATTTTGTGCTGTTGCTACTAGTTTTCTCCGGCGCTTCTCTCCGGCGCTCCATCTCCGGCGTCCCTTCTCCGGCGCCCTTCTTCTCCGGCACGTTTCTTCTCCTCCGCCGCCGCCTGCTGCTCTAACCGCCTGCGCCGCCGCCCTGCTGCTCCAGCCACCTGCTGCCCGCCCTACTGCTCCATCCGCTGCGCCGCTGCCACGCTTGAGAACCGGCGCCGCCGCCACGCCTGGTGCCCTCTTGCTTGCCCACCTGCCTGCCCTAGCTCCTTCCTTTCTTCCTGCTGACGCCCGACGTCCTGTTTTTCTACTGAGGTTAGTTTTACTGATTTCCTTGCTGCTTTCAGTGATTAATGATTGATACTACTGGTTAGTATTTCTTTAGTGATTAATTTAATTCAACAATTCATAGTTCGTTATTTACAATAACTGATCTGCTTGTCGATTTTAATGATTAGAGATACTGATTAATAGTAAGTATTGATGAATACTTAGTTAATTACTGATTTGTTGATTAGATATGTATAGAAGTTCTTTATAAATATATTTTTTATATATACATACATGTAATTTTGTATAAAATTCATGATGTAGTGTGATCTTAAATCCTAGAGTGTACCCCTTTTCTTCTATGATGGTACCTATGACCCTAAATACATCCATAAGGGTCTATTGTATCCTAAAGAAGATTTATTTCTTCCTTCTGTCCTAATTTTTATATGGATCTTAATCTTATATCACTTACTCATAAATAAGGAAATATCCTCCCTTATGACCACCTTGATGTGTATGTCCCATATAATCCACATGTTGGACCCTAATGATACAATTTTTTTATGTTGAAAACGAATGTATGTTTCAAGTGTTGAACCTAATGTTGGACAATGTGTTTGTTATAGGTGGTACACATTTATTATATATAAGAATGACATCACATGTGTTTGTTGGCCTAGAATGTGAACAATCATTGTTTTTTATATTACTTGTACATCAGTATAAATTAGAATGAACAATCACTAAATTATGTACTGTTTGTATGGAGTCCGGCTTCATTGTAGATATCTATTATTGTGTTTGTTGGCCTAGAAACCCGTCCAAGATTGACTCATTAGAAGTAAATCTTGGATAGTCCCTGGTTTGGGACTGTTCTTGAACACCCAATCTCACTTAGGATGTAAGTGTATAATGTGTATTGAGTTTTCGAGAAAATTTTGGTAGCATTTCCCCGTTTGTTCTCTAAGTACATATGTACTTAGAGAACAGCGGGAAAATGCTGCCGAAATTTTCTTGAAAACCCAATACACATTATACACTTACTAGTGAGATTAGGTGTTCAAGGATGGGATAGGTGGTACATATTTATTATATATAAGAATGACATCAAATGTGTTTGTAGGCCTAGAATGTGAACAATCATTGTTTTTTATATTACTTGTACATTGGTATAAATTAGAATGAACAATCACTAAATTATATACTGTTTGTATGGAGTCCGGCTTCATTGTAGATATCCATTATTGTGTTTGTTGGCCTAGAAACCCGTCCAAGATTGACTCATTAGGAGTAAATCTTGGATATTCCCCGGTTTGGGACTGTTCTTGAACACCTAATCTCACTTAGGATGTAAGTGTATAATGTGTATTGAGTTTTTGAGAAAATTTTGGTAGCATTTCCCTGTTTGTTCTCTAAGTACATATGTACTTAGAGAACAGCGGGGAAATGCTGCCGAAATTTTCTTGAAAACCCAATACACATTATACACTTACTAGTGAGATTAGGTGTTCAAGGATGGGATAGGTGGTACACATTTATTATATATAAGAATGACATCAAATGTGTTTGTTGGCCTAGAATGTGAACAATCATTGTTTTTTATATTACTTGTACATTGGTATAAATTAGAATGAACAATCACTTGTTTTCCTAATATATACTTGTTTTCTCTGATCATAGAATGGATAGATCATGGATGTCCATTCGTAATCGTTGCACCCCAGAGTTTATATCTGGTCTTGATCAGTTTATTAGATTTGCCGAGGAACATAGGAAAAAACCTACAGATAGGTTCTACTGTCCATGTAGGCATTGCGGTAACAACTTGAAAGTCAACACTGGTGAGGAAATCAAAAGTCATGTCATGTGCAACGGGATTGTACAAGGCTATACAGAATGGCACTGGCATGGAGAGATTTCAAAATCGAAACCAGTAGATGTCAATAGCAGTGCTTGGGTGGAAGAAGAAATAGCCTCTGATGACGTAAATGTGAACGAACCAGTTCCAGCAGACATCGTTGATGCGATGCTGGATAGTTGTAGGGTAGAGCACACCGATCCACCTCCTATCTTTACAAACATTGTGCATGATGCTGAGATACCGTTATACACAGGCTGTGCTAAGTTTACGAAGCTTAGCGCTGTGTTGAGATTGTATAAGTTGAAAGCTAACAATAGATGGAGCGACAAAAGCTTCACTTCATTGTTGACTTTGTTGAAAGAAATTCTTCCTGAAGGAAACGAGCTTCCAATCTCAATATACCAGGTAAAGAAAATGTTGTGCCCAATGGGAATGGAGGCCAAGAAGATACACGCATGCCCGAATGATTGTGTATTATTTCAAAAGGACTATGTAGATTTGAAAGATTGTCCAAAATGTGGTGCGTCACGGTATAAATTGACGACTTCGGGGGAGTCCAAAACTGGTTCTCCTGCCAAGGTGTTGTGGTATCTACCTATAATATCACAGTTTCAACGCTTGTTTGCAAATCCGAAAGATGCGAAGAATTTGAGGTGGCATGCAGATGTTAAGAAAAATAATGATGGGATCCTACGACATGCGTCTGATTCCCCACAGTGGAAGAAGATTGATCTATTGTACCCTAAATTTGGTGAAGAAGATAGGAATCTAAGACTTGGGCTTTGTACAGATGGGATGAATCCGTACGGGACATTGAGCAGCCAACATAGCACTTGGCCAATCATGCTTGTTATATACAATCTTCCTCCCTGGATGTGTATGAAAAATAAGTACGCTATGTTGTCATTGTTGATATCGGGCCCTAAACAACCCGGAAATGATATCGATGTTTATCTTGAACCTTTGATTGATGACTTAAAGAAACTTTGGGCTGAAGGTGTGATGACCTATGATGCTTCAGCAAGAGAGACATTTCGTTTGCACGCTATGTTGTTTTGCACTATTAATGACTTTCCAACATATGGGAATTTGTCTGGATATAGTGTCAAAGGAGCTAAAGCGTGTCCTATATGTGAAGAAAACACTGATTCAATAAGACTAAAACATGGCGGCAAGACTGTATATCTTGGTCATCGAAGGTTTCTTTCAAAATTCCATCCGTATCGTAGGAAGCGCAAAGCATTCAATGGATGGAATGATGAACGGAGTGCACCTAAACCTATACCAGGGGATGTTGTTTATGAAAGAGTAAAAGACATTGTCAATGAATTTGGTAAGAAATCACAATGTAGTATGGCCACACGGAGTGACAATTCTTCATTCAAGAAGAAGTCAATATTTTGGGATCTTCCTTATTGGAGTTCTTTGACAGTCAGGCATTGTATCGATGTAATGCACGTTGAGAAAAATGTCTGTGATAGCATCATTGGTACTCTATTAAATATACCAGGTAAGACTAAAGATGGGATAAAATCCAGACTGGACCTACGTGAAATGGGAATAAGGTCAGAATTAACAGAATTACGTGAAATGGGTAATAAAAGAACATACTTACCTCCCGCTTGTTACACGTTGTCTAGAAAGGAGAAGAAAACTTTTTGTGAATGCTTGGTAAATGTTAAGGTGCCACATGGTTACTCATCCAACATCCGTAGATTGGTATCAATGAAAGATCTGAAGTTGATAGGTCTTAAATCTCATTATTGTCACACTCTAATGCAACAAATATTGCCCATGGCAATTCGATCTATATTGCCGAAGCATGTAAGGTTTGCAATTACCAGACTTTGTTTCTTTTTCAACAGTCTATGCAGCAAAGTTATTGACCCTGATACTCTCGATAATTTGCAAAGAGAAGTGGTTGTTACCCTATGTCAGCTTGAGATGTATTTCCCTCCTTCGTTCTTTGATATCATGGTACATCTTGTTGTCCACTTGACTAGGGAAGTGAAAATGTTGGGACCAGTTTTCTTACATTGGATGTATCCCTTTGAACGATACATGAGCATTTTTAAAGGTGATGTTCGAAACCGTTATCAGCCTAAAGGGAGTATTATTGAAGGTTATGTGGCGAGAGAGGTTATGGATTTTTGCAATGACTTTTTCAGTGGTAATGACACTCCTGATAATGACAAGAATATTGAGGAGGGCAAAGGAATTTTGGGATCACGGGTGAAAGTAATCAGCCGTGAGCAGTTGGAACAAGCTCACTTGTATATTTTACACAATATGGACGAAGTGAGTGTTTATATCGAGGAACATACCAATTTCATAAAGAGACAACATCCTCGAGCAAGTTCAATGTGGCTTGCTAGAGAGCATAATAAGACTTTTACTAAGTGGTTTGAAGATAAAGTCTTACATCAACTATCTCAAACACCAAATGATATTACAGAAACTATCAAATGCCTCGCCTTTAAACCAAAACCGAATGTTATGTCTTATGAAGGGTTTGACATTAATGGATTCACATATTACACAAAGCGCTAAGATGATAAGAGTGTCGTCCAAAATAGTGGGGTCACTCTTCAAGCGTCGACTATGTACTTTGCAAGTGCAAAGGATAAGAGTCCACGTGAAGCTAAAATGTCATATTACGGTGTCATTGAGGACATTTGGGAGTTTGACTACATAGATTTCAAAATTCCGCTCTTTAAATGTAATTGGGTTGATAACACCAAAGGAGTTATAGTGGATGAATTGGGTTTCACTTTGGTGAACTTTGAAAAGATTGGCGAGAAGGGTGAACCATTCATATTGGCATCACAGGCGAAACAAATATTCTATATCGATGATCTTGCAAATGATAAATGGTCGGTTGTTCTTCATGGTAAAAGACAGTTCATTGAAGATCCTATAGATGAAGAAGAGTACTATGATAAGTATGATGACTCCAGTCCATTCTCAGTTGGGTTGCCAACTCCACAAAATATTGAAGCTAATGATGACTTATATGTGCGCGGAGATCACAATGAAGGATTGTTAATTGATAAAAGATCACAATTTTAGAGACATGTATGTTTATACAAATGCTAAATGTTTGCCTTTTTCTAGTTAATACAAATGCTAAATGTTTGCCTTTTTCTAGTTAATACAAATGCTAAATGTTTGCCTTTTTCTAGTTAATAGAAATGCTAAATGTTTGCCTTTTTAATGACATTTTCAGATGGCTGACCATGATGGGCATGATGTCCATGATGAGCATGAAGTCCATGATGAGCATGCTGTCCATGACGAGCATGGCGAGGATACTAATGTAAGTTCTAAAAACATATCCTGTATTTCTATAAAATTCATTATCTTCTAGTTATGTCATATATCCTATATTTCTATATTGGGCTAATTTAGTGTGTTTTATTTTTGTCAAATTTTAGATTGATGCACCTGTACCCACTGAAGCACTGGAGCAACTTGATGCGCAACACCAAACACTTAACAAGAAAAGGGGCATCACTCTGTTGAAGAAGTTATTAGCGCTAAGTGGTAGTGGATCCAAATTGGTGGTGGAGTTTGATAATGGAGGAAATCCAATTGGAGTGAACCGCAATAATTTTGTGAACTATCTTGGGTGTACCACTCGGAGCCATTGTGGTGTTAAGTATGACAATTGGCATAAAGTTCCTCAAGGGAAAAAAGACTTGATATGGAAGGATTTATGCGTGAGTTATTATTATTTGCAATTCTATTTTGTAGATTACAAATTCTATTATTTGCAATTCTATTTTGGATACTAGTTAATAACATTTCTATTTTACAGAATCTGTTTGCATTGGATGAGAAGTTGCATCGTAAAAATGTGATGCAACGCGCTGGAAAGATGCTTAGGAATTATAGGACAAATCTGAACAGAGAATACATAAAAGAGGGTGATAAGAAGAAGTCAGCCCTTGAACAATGGAACTTCTTGGACAAAGAAGATTGGGACAATTTTGTTGCTTCAAAAAAATCTGAAGAATTCAAGGTATTAGGCGTCACTCCCAATTTAATTAATATACATTGTATTCACCTATTCAAGATTAGCATTTAGTGCTACTAACCAAATCATTAATGTGCATACTAACTAGGCCCTCAGTGACGCACAAAAAGCAAGACGTGCACTGAATGTGCATGACCACACTATGGGTCCAAAAGGCTATGCAAGCGTTCGCCAAAGACTATAGGCGGAGTCTGCGGCTACTCAGGAGTCTGCCACACCCATGCCTCGCCATGATATCTGGATAGCTGGAAGGCAAAACAAGAAGGGTGAAATAAAGAAGCCTGTAACTGCTGAGGCGGCTGCAAAAATGGTAAAATAACACTCTTAGAGAAATCGTTTGAATATTGATTATTTGTGGTGTTAACTTACCAATTTCTGTTTATGGTGATTAGCGGGAGCTGCACGAGCAGAGGAAACAAGGCACGTTCATCCCTCAGGGCACAAGGGATGAATTGACAGTTGCTCTGGGTAACCCAGAGCATCCTGGACGTGTTAGAGGTGCCGGCGCTGGTGTTGGCATCAAAGTATTCTTTGGGCCATCCCAACGCAAACCCAGAGCGGGACTTTCTCAAGAAGAGGTAACCTATTCTTTTTTTAGAATTTTACTGCAAAAGGAAATTCATTAATAAGAAGCTAATGTTTCTTTTATCCATGTATAGGAGAATAAGAGAGTTGAGGATTTAGTTGCTAAGAAGGTCAACGATGTAGTTGCTGAGAAGGTCAAGGAAGAATTGCTGCGGTGGCAGGCACCTCAGGCTTCCAATACGCCTATGGCGACCCACTCTTCTCCTGATGCACAGACTACGAGTAATCCTGGAGACCCATCGCCTAGCACGTCTGCTGTAAGTATTGTTTATGACATTGTAGTTAGTCTTTTCAATTTGTTATGTTTTCAAGATGATATGTATATATGTATAATATTCTTTACGTAAATTTGTAGGCATTGAAGCCATGCCGCTTAAGAATGCAAGACTACGTTGTAGCAGAGCCGCAGGCTTACCCGTCCCTTCCTGGGGCAATGTTTCACGGGACTCCAATGCCACAGGGCTACCTTCGTGTGAGCCCGATACGTGTGTTACCTGATTGGAGAGAAGCTACATTGCCATATCCCCACCCGGATATTGATAGACTTGCTGATGCAGAAGGCGGGGTGATATTGTGGCCCAAAGCAGATGTCGTCTACACGACTGAAATTGTAAGATAAATTTACATTGATTTAGACTGTTAATGTGTATATATGATGTCAACTGATCTGAAATTATATGTACAAGTTAAAAAGAAGACACCAGGAGCACCTAGGCCTCCACTTCCACTTCCCGCATTACCCGATTGGGTTCCAACTGACCTAACATACCCGTTAGGTCCTGCTTGTAGGGGAATGGCATGTTGGCTACGGGCACATAATGTACATTGCCCTATAATTATTTCTTTAGATGCAGATTATGCAGGTCAATCATACGATAGCTCTTTATTTATACAAGATATTATTGAGCTGTTTATGTATGATTGGCTGAATACATCAATGATAGAGACATGGATAAGGTGAGATCTTGTTTATACATCCATATACCTTGTGTAAGATCCGGTGATCTGGTTTCTTATATATTAATGCATACACCTATATGTTTTGCAGCTACTTAGTCGAAGATCATTGCAAACAATTTGCATTTGATCATTTGGGATTTTTGATTCCATCATTGATTAGTTTGGTAGCTAAAGACCCTGATAATGTTCAACAATACTGTATAGATGCTTTTACAATTTTTGGTCAGCAAAAGAAGACAATAATAATAGCTCCATTCAATGTCAAGTAAGTTTACTTTATTTATAATTTGGACTTAAGAAAATTCCATTTTTATTTTGCATTTTGAGTTATTAATTGTTAACTTCTTACCTCTAGCGGTAGACATTGGGATTTACTAGTTATTGCCCCCGGGACATTCACTGTTTATTATCTAGATCCTGCGGGGAGTACATTGAACCCTAAAATTGGACACGTAATGAGAATGCCATTATTCTGGTGAGAAATATTTCATTTTTATATCCGTTAACATCTTTTATTACATTACTATTTACTTATGCAATTTATTGTGTTATATTAACATGTAGGGGTTTAGATGCATTCAAAAAGGCTGGAGGAATGGTCCCAAGGAAAAAGAACCAGCCAATAAATTGGCAGAACGTACAAGAAAGTTCCCGACTCGAATATATATATTATTGATGTGAATTGTGCTTAGTTGTATTATTTTGTATGTTTCAATTTATAGTGTGCTACACAAGACAATGGCTGGGCATGCGCATACTATGTGATGCGATTTATGCAGATGATTATCAAATATGCCGCATTGGACATCGATACCATACATGAGGTATTATATATAGTCTCATTAGTTAGTATGCAATATATCAATCTTATCTTATTTTTATATTATTACTTATATTTATACATCATTCTCTTTGCAGGTGTTTAAAACTGACAACACTGCAGGTAAACGCTTAAAAAATATACATGCTCCATATACGATGGAAGCATTAAATGAAGTAAGAGAAGAATGGGCAAAAGCCATACAAGCAGTGGCAACTGTAAGATATAATTGGGATGTTGATAGCGATAATGAATGATACTTTGTAAATGAATATTTCTGAATGTTAATACATGTATTTGAATGTTTCTATATGTGTGAATGTGAGAATTGAATTGATGTCTGAATGTATGTACATGTATGTACTTGTGTGAAATTTTCTTTGTGACTTTTGCAGGTTTGCGGCCTGTTTGTAGGCTGATATCAATGGATGTCGTAAACGTGCAGTTCAGAAAACTGAACTACAGGTTCTCATCCTGCTGACCAGCCACAGCAGGCCTGCAAACTGATATGAAAAAAAATATATATAAATAGGCGTCGATTATTTAATGAAAACCGTCAGCAAAGACAAACAGCGTCAGTTATTTATAGATAACCGACGCCTGATGTGGCCAAAGCAGTCCTGGAAATGGCGTCGAATATTCGTATCGAACCGACGCCTATTTAAACAACAAAGCGTCGGTCGTTTGGTATATAACCGACGCCAAAAGGGTTCGCGCCACAGAAAACAGCATCATCTAGGACACTTTATGCATCGGTTATCAACTAAAAGACCGACGCTACATGGAATATAGGCGTCGGTTTTTTAGTAAATCACCGACGCAGAATGTGCCCTAGATGACGCCGTTTTCTGTGGCGCGAACCATTTTGGCGTCGGTTGTCTGCTAAAAGAACGACGCCTATAGGTTAAATAGGCGTCGGTTAAAAAACCGACGCTGAAATGTTCGACCTTTAGCGGCGCCCACATAGGCGTCGGTCGGAAACCGACGCCAAATGGGGTTAAAAGACCGACGCCAAATGGGGTTTCTGTAGTAGTGTCCTCAAATTGAATGATATTTTCCTGGCACTCATGTGGGGAGGCTATGAGGCCTTGAGTAGTAGCAAGTTTTATCATATTGGTGAGGATGGATGTAACGATGATGAAGAGATATGGGGAGAGGGGGTCACCTTGTCTAAGCCCATTGGTGTTGTGAAAAAAATGAAAAGGTGATCCATTGATGACAGTGGAGAAGTAGTTTATGGAGATACATGCGTGGATCCAGTTGTTCCAGGTGTCTGGGAAGCTGCATCTAGCCATGGCATTGATGAGACAGTCCCAGTTTGTGTAGTCGAAGGCTTTTTCAAAGTCTAATTTGATAGCCAGAAGAGGTGTTTTTGTTTTTATTGCAGAGGTACAGTGCTTCATTAACCATGATAAAGGCATCATGGATGCTTCTATTTTTAGGAAGGGATTTTGGTTTCTTGAGATGATGTTATACATATGGAGTTTGATGCAGGGGTTTTGAGTCGATTTTATAGGCTAGTTTTACACTCGTTTTATTCGCTTACTGGTCATATTTGTGGTTAATATCGCATGATTCAACTCCTTTAGCCTATTATCCTTTCCTGCATCAAATTCATCTTGTTCTACATTATTTTGCATAAATTATCATGTTTTCCTGACACCCCGTCGATGGTATCGACGCCGTCGGATCAGGAAAATATCCAACACGACTCCAATCAGACGGTTGTGTCCTTTTGGTAGCCGTAAGTGGTACCTATACTTAGGAAAAGATGGCCCAAAGCCGTCATTGACGTTCTATTCCATTGCATGAGTCCCAGAGAAGAGGAGAGCAAAGAACAGAGTCCATAGCTATGCCCCAGATGTTCCCAGAGCCGTAGACAGACGATTCTTTCACCGGAAGGCTGCAGAACGTGCGCCTCGCACCGAGGATCATCTGGATCTTCTCCGTTTCAGGGGTTACGTCATATTTCCATTCGTTTCTCCATGTTTCTCCCCTTTTTTTCCATGTGTAATGTTGATATAAACATGCAGGGCTAATCCCCTTTGTCTCTAGGACCAGAAGTAGCCCGGACAATCATTGTATGACTCTTTTTACATAATTCATCACTATTTATCTCTCAAATTTGTGGTATGATATCATTTTCTCCATTGTTATCATTGTGCCTGATCACCATAATGGTAATCTAATACCTTTAATTACTTTTGATGAAGAATTAACGGTTGAAAAGATGCGATAATCACATTAACTAATTTGTATGAACATATTCAAGAGAATAATCACAGCTTGATTACCCTTTTAAGGTTTATTCCTCCATTATGACATGGTGTTGGACCCTACTCCATTGTATAAACAAAGATCAAAGAACATTGTATGCAGAGTTGAAAAGAATTTCTAGCCTTTGGACTATTATAATTCAAAAAAAACCATTGGAACACCCAAAATGGCTTGAATTCGATCCTAACTGTCTCTACTGGATAGTAGGCAACCTCAACTACACATAGGACCCCTTGGGCTTCATCTCATGCTTAGCCAAGCACTATGAAGGACCCTATACTATAGTTGAGGGAGTTTCCTTTTCTTCCATAGACTTACCTTGATATTTGCTAGAATTACTTGTTCAAATGCATGTCTAGATTTGCTTTATATACATTCCTTAGACAAGCCCCTAGTTTTTGCTCTTATACTCTCCATTCTAACGTATATTATCTACTTTTAGTGACATGTTTTGTTTTATTTCTTCAAATCCCCACTTTTTAAAATGACCAGGAGGGAGAAGACATATCTTACGTAAAGGGGAAAACTCATATATGTAGAAGACATATATGATTAGAAGACATACTTTCAGGGTCTAGATTCAGAATGGAGTCTGTGTCATTGCTATGGAATGGGAAGGGTTTGAAGGAGTTCATGAGGGTGTTGTTAGTTATATCTAGTGAGGGTGAGGGTGTTCTAGGCCGTTTGTTGTTAACAGATTGGTTAGTATCTCTAGAGGATTTTGTAGTGATACTCTTTCTTTCACAAACAAGGTTACTCTCATTTGGTTTTCTGAGATTGGTGAAGGATTTTTTTGTATTATCTGGGCAGTACCATGAGGGGGGTGGACACTAATATCAGAGAAGACTGTCTTAATGGCAGAAAGGTTCTCAACAGAAAGTTTGATTATGTATATTTTTTCTCCCAGTCATATTTTTTGAGAGATGTAGGGAGAGTGATTGCATGTTTTACACAAAAAACACGAAAGGCTTTGATATAATGGGTTGGTTGTAGAGTGTCTTGGCTGAAGAATTGTAGAGTAGCTCCTATAGAGTGTTCTATAGCTTTAAAAAAATCAACCTCCCAGAGGTGTGGAGGAATCACTACCCATCCAGATCTGCCCGATCTGGCCAGGGATGAACCTTGTTCAGGCATCCATCATGAGATGTTGGCTTGAAAAAAGTAGTACCACATGGGATAGTCATCGCCTGTCCAAAGAGATGGTCAAGGTTTGTGCCTTTTGGGTCTAAATAGAGGAATTCAGACCAGGAAAGGATTTTGGGTTTCAAGACTGTATGGTCAGGGAGGCGCAAGGCAATGGCCCGAGTAACATCTATGATATTGACGGTGTTGTTGTCAATATTATTTGTAATGGAAATGAGAATGCTCTGACTGGTAAAGACTTACATAAGTCTCACAGAGTTTGCAGGAAGGTCAAAAGAGAATTCTTTTTCCAGATGTAGAGATGGAGTCATTTGGAAAGGTGAAGGGCTAAGAGTTGTTGCATCTGTTGAGGTCTTCGAAGGGAATCTAGGGTGAGAAAGTTTCTGTGGTACAACTGGTGGTGGTTGATGGCGATTTGGAGGTTTTATAGAGGGTTTTGAATGGCAATGAACGTCTGCAAGTGAAGAGGGTGAAGGGGTGATATAGAGCTTAGTGGGGAAGAGACAAGCGAATGAGTTGTATGTACTAATCGCTTTTCCTTTGGGTTTTGGCCTATGATTTGATTTATCAAATCTAGAGAGGCAATGTGATCTCTTGCGAAGTGTAGTTTTTTCATGGGGTGATACCTTCATCCTGGAAAAGTACATGTTGTAATATGGGGAAGAGGTGTTGTGATAGAAGCAGTTGTGAGCTAAATATCCAAGTTTGTAACAAAAGTAGCAAAGTCTGACCTCCGTGCATTGGGACCATGAGTGTTTGCTGCTGAAGCATCTGTTGTAGCACAACAAGAAAAAGTGACATTTTGGTAGGGCTCGTTGCCATGCAGGGGGTTTAGTGGAATTTTTGAAGGTCTAAAAGGCGAGGTATGTGGCTGAAGGTTGTCTAAGCGGTGGAAAATTGATATCATACTTACTTAGGGGTGATGATGTCGTGTGTAGATAAGAAAATTTTGATGTATTGAGACCATTTGATGATGTGGGGGGATGATCAGGTGTGGGAAGATGTTGATACCTGTCAGCAATGGCGGTTGTCTTTCACATAGATGAAGTTGTATCTTCTTCCTCAGAGCTGGACTATGAGATCTGACCCAAAGTGATCTCAATCGGGTTGATTTTGGTACCTTTGATGGGTTGACGCTTCTTTAGAACAAAGAGATGGTTGGCTGAGTCTAAATTGGTGGTGGTGATATGAACCTCCTATGAAAAAAAAAGAGCGAGTAAAGTTCAGTGGGTGTCTCATTGTTGAAGTCTATGACCCAAGCCATCAAGGTTCTGTCGGTGACTGGCCTAATAAAGATAGTCCATTGTAGTTTAAGTTTGAGGTCAGCGATCATGTCCTCCTAATCGTGGACAATGAAGATGTTTGACTTTATATCATAATCGATAGTAGCATCAAAGCTTTTGTTTCCAATTTGGATCGTGTTTATGCCTGGTGGGAGGTCATATTTGTGATACTTCCATGCTCTAGGAAGCTGGATGATGGAGTGGTTGTCTATCTAACAGTTAGCTCATGAAAGAGAAACATGAAACCATCTTAGGTTGAGGAAGAGGAGGGTTTTGCAAGGTTGAAGAAGATTAAGTCTTCCTGTTCTTATAAGCCTTGCAAAGAAGAAAAGGAGTACCGATCCTTCTCTTAATGCATTTGTTTTGACTCTGAGCTACCGAGAAGTGTCCTCTTATTCTCATGTCAGGAGGCAATCGAGGGGGCATAAAAAGGAAAGAGAGGGGTGGGGTTTCTCTCTCTTTTGGCATTGTGGGCCTCCCAATGATCAGCCAGCGTCTATTGTTTTGTTGTTCTTGGTTGGGAATCGAAACTAGTCTGTAGCTTTCAATGCAGGTGTGTGTGCCAGCTATTTTGTTGTCCCCTATGTTTTGATGGTGTGTAGTCCACCCTGTGTAAATGTTAGGATGTTGAAGACTTGGATGTTTGAGCTCAGTGTGAGTAGTTTTTCAGCGATGAGATGTTGCTAAGGGTTTGTTGGACGGTATCTGGCTGTGGAGAGTTATTGCGTCCTACTTCATCGCCATCCTGTGAAGGTTTGAAAGATATCCAGTGCTCAAGGTTGTTGCTAGACAAAGAAGATTGCGCTGGTTTCCAGAGAGAGGTTGGAGCTTTCTCTCACTAGTTGTGACCGCTGGGTTGACACAACCTAAACTAAATAGTATGATAGCACCTTGATAAAGTTAAACGCTAGCGGAGACCCCACGCTAAGCATGCAATTTTTTGATTCAGTTGAGGGCCTAATTGGTTGGATCCAAGTAATGACTTTCTAAGGAGGTAAAACCTAACAACTTTTTAAGGAGGTAACTTTGTTCACATGGTGGCATAATGCTACATCACGGGGGAAATTATAGAAAAATTCTAGCGGTAACCAGTCGGCCACCTGTGCGCCCATCTACTTCTTGAGAAAAAATGAAAATATTCCCAAAGCAGATATCATCCACAGAAAGCGAGATATGCACCAACGGTTGTAGATATTGTGCATGATATCCCATACAAAGACCATGTAAAATGACTATTCCCCACAAAATTGAAAATCACTCAATTTTAAAATTCCCTCTATTATTCCCGCCATTTTTCTTGAATCTCTGATATAAAAGACCGATTGCCTCACTCTTAATTTTCTTCCCCATTTCTGCACTTCCTTCTAGATGAGCATGTATTGTACGAACAATAATTATTTATTTTAAATTTATTTCTCTATTTTGAGTTTAATTTTGTTGTAATGCTTCTTTGTTGTCTTCGCATATGCATGAATGACATCATTTTCCAGATAGATTCACATTTGTTAGATTGATTATTTGTTCTTTATCAAATCAGATGTTTTCACTTCATTCGTTAATGATGTACATTTTTATTACAAATGGTTTCATGTTTTAGGATTTTCTTTTCCCCATATATAATTGTATCAAATATTAGAATCACCATAGCACCAGCCTCAATATCTGGTAATGTAATGCTCTTCAAGTTTATTTACTATTATTTACACATAATGAAATTAAATTATACAATTATACTAACATCTACCTCTAGCATTACGTTAGTCATTTTCTGAATCATACATCAACAAACCGCATCATGAAGATACAAAATTACATTATATATACAATACGTATATACTACAACATAAATTACCACTTTTGATTACAAATATTTCATTAAGCAGACCAATATTACTTTATACGTACAATACCCCATATTCATTGACGTCATAGTACCCCATATTCAGTGAAAAAAATCACAGTATACATAATGACATATAGTACTAAGTCTGATTACATATCTTACACCAAACACATCCAATATTATTATATATGTACAATACACATTCAGTTACGTACAGTACTAGGCCAGATTACAATAGGCCACATCAAGCAGGTCCAAATTCAAAGCATACATATAGTACCCATACATACAGTACCCCACATTGTACAGTACTAGTTCACAACACACTATCCAAATAACATTCATTTTTGGTATGAATATTAACTGACATGATTATCCTTATATACCAAATGAAGTTACTACCCCCGTTCAAGTGATTGTTTCTGATGATGTAAAGGTTGTAATAATTTTCATATGTATAGTACTAGTATACACAATAGTAGCATATTTGTTATGTGTATTTTCTAATTTTGTTACTAACTTATACAGATTGAATCAAGCCCTAATGAAGAGGATTCTCACTTTGTCCCTACTGACATAGAGGTTTCATTAAAGCCGAAAATTGGCTTGTCATTTGACTCTATACCAGAAGCTAAAAAAAAATACATCAATTATGCCAACAAATGTGGATATGGTGTTATAACAGCGCACTCCGCCAAAGACTTGGGTGATGAGTTTGTTAGAAGAGTAACATTTGCTTGTGCCAAGTCAGGTCAACCCTCGTTAGACATGAAAGATTGTTTGTACAGATATAAGCCAACTGCAAAGACAAAATATCCTTCTCGTATTAGACTTCGTCGTAATTATGTTGGCAAATATCATATTTGCAAGTTTATAGAAAAATATAACCTTGAACTTCTAGAGACTTATTTGATCAGACTTTTACCATCCGAAAGGAGATTCCTCATGACATCCAAAGACGCATAGACTTAAATGACAGTGCATGTAGAAAACATTTACCCAACTTAAACTCTTACACAATATTTCCCGTACCATATTTTGTACTTAGTACTAACATTGACAATTACTTCGTTTGTACACAGTACATTTACTTCTCGTATGTCCAGTACAATTATGTCTCGTATTGTACTTTGTGCACACTACTAACGCTAACAAAAATTTACCCCACTAAAACTCTTATATGGTATGTCTCGTACTGTACTATATATATAGTACTAACATTGACAATTTATAGGTAACTGCCCTGCTAAATTTATGTCTAGTTTTTTTGCTGAAGCTAGATCTTTTGATAATCTTCCATTTACTCAGAAGGACTTGATGAATTATGTTGCATCATCTAGAAACCTCTGCCTTGGAAAAGGTGATGCTCAAGCAATTCAGAAGTATTTTATTACAATGCAAAAACAAAATAATGATTTCTTCTATGTACATGATATAGATGACCTTGGCATTCTACATAATATTTTTTGGGCAGATTCAAGATCAAGGCATGTGTACATATACTTTAATGATGTCATCACATTTGATACAACTTACTTAACCAACAACTACGAAATGCCATTTATCCCATTTATTGGCATTAATCACCATGGTCACTCTATTTTAATGGGATGTGAATTATTATGTGACGAGACCAAAGGGAATTGTGTTTAGTTATTCAAAACATGGCTTCAATGTATGGGCATGTCAATATATACATTTTCTCATATACAATAATGTTCAAAATTAGTACAAAATATAATATGTACTATTTGTACTGTATGACTTAATGATTTAAATATGTTTGCCATTTTAGGTGGTTTGGAACCGAATGACATCACTAGTGATCAGGCCCAATATATTATGAATTTTGTTAAAATAGTTTTCCCCAATACACGTCATTGACTATGTATGTGGCATATTATGGAAAAACTTCCTAAGAAATTAGGAAAGAACTCATCTGTTTCAAAACTAGTAAAGGAGGCAGTTTATGAGAGTATATTTGTATACGAGTTTGAGAACACTTGGCACCAAGCTATCGAACTCGCGAGTAAAAAAAAGAGTTGGCTTTCTAGTATTTACGAGCTAAAATATCTTTGGGTGCCCATCTATGTGGATAGTTTTTTCTGGGCCTACATGTCTACAACATAGAGAAGTGAATCGATGAATGCATTTTCTGACGACTATGTGAATTCACGTACATCACTTAAGAAATTTGTTTCTCAATATAATTCTACCCTTCAAACAAAATATGAAAAAAAGAAGCTAGAAGACTTTGAATCTTTCCACAAAAAACCCCCACCGCAGAAGAGCTCTCAAATTGAGGCACAATATGTTAAAACATACATCGTTAATTTTTTTAGGAAAATTTTAAACGATCTTGAAGGAATGATGTTTTTTGAGTCCAAACTCATATTTGGGGATTCTTTCTGATCATCAATTGTTGTTATCAAGTATAAAAATGTGATTATTAGTTCATATGAATGTAAATCATTTCTAAAGGAGTTTCACGTACAATAAAAAATTTAGAAGGAATAGATCAATTGTTCACGTTTATGTTTCGAGTCAAAGGGCATTTTATGCAGCCATATTCTATGTGCCATTATTAAAATTCTAAAGCTTGATAAAATCCCACAAAAATATATATTGGATATATGGTGAAAAGATATACATTGGGTTTACAACACCTCTCACACCCTTCTTTCTAGTGTGCGAGATGAGCCTGAGCAACGTGCAGAACATATCTTCAGTATATATGGTGGTTTTTCAAACTTAGCAAGATCATCTGTTGAAAATTACAAATTCGTCAAAAGAAAGCTAGAAGATGCATACCAAAGGATAAACACTATTTTAAAAGATAAAGGTCAAGTCATAAATGTAAATGTTTTTGTTTGAGTACCGAACGTACAGTTCTTAAATAATAATCACATATTGTACGTATACATCTAACTTTTAATGTATTTTATGTATTACAAGAAAACACGCTAGCTATACAAGACTTTGTTCTAGCTATTCATGTTGGAAGACAATCCTCTTTACGGAAGAAATCAAAGAGAGAGTTGTCTGCACCAAAGAAAAAATGACTTCCAAAAAAATGTCTATAAAGAAAATTAGTACAAATGTCCGTACAGTATTTACAATAACTCAGCACATTTAGATCCAAGTACAATTAATGCAGAAGATACATGTAACATACTAAATCTTAGGTTTATTTATAATTTTACCCATTTCAAGCTTTTCATTTCCTTCATGTCCTTTTGGGCACTTTTCCTAAATTTTCCTATCTTTTCTGACCTATGTGGCCTCAATGTTGAAATTGAGCAATACTTAATGATGTCATTTATATTTTACCCACATTCATTTCAATGAATGGGTTTTTACACAAATATCTCAACTAGTGTGTTAATTAGAGCCTAACAATGCAAAATGACCTTTTGTGAGGGATAATTAGTAGATTATATTAATTTAGAGTTTTATGGCTTTTTGGGACAAGAAATGAGTAATAATGTGGAATTGAGTTAATTAATGAGAGAATAACCCTCTTCCCTTTCTCTCTCCTCTTAAGTGGCAATAAAACATTAAAAGGGAATATTATGGTGAGATATGACTCTTGAAATTAAAATATATAACCTATCTCGAATTTCACTCAAGGATTTCATTAAAAGAGCCTTTGAACATTGATTCTTCATTTTATACATTTATATACATATTAATGGCCAATATAGTGGTTAAGTGCCAAATCTTATGTGAAATGAAAATACAAGAGTATAGCATAATTCTAGACATAAATATTATCCTATGATTTAAATTTGAGGTCATTTGGACCATAGTTGACCCTCCAAATAAATTAAACAAGTTTTTAATATAGTTGGACCTAGGTGTGATTATTATTTCATTAATGCACTGTATTTAACCTATGGTTTGGTGTTTAATATGTGTCATGTGTTATGCAGGTTAAATGGATGATGTGCACGAATTTTGGATGATTAGATCTGCGATCCAATGATCCACATGCATCATTTACCTCATGCCAAATCGAGAGACAAACACAATGGCGGCCAAAATTTCAAATGTTGATATCTCTATCAATTCTTAATGAATCAACACGATTTCTTCTCTACCAATTCTATCTCTCTCAGCCATTTCAAAAGATCCCTAGCTCATCCACTCCCTTGGACCAGAGACAAAACGCCCATTTAGGGCTTTTCTCTTCTCATCGCCCCCTACTGACATAACAAGCTGCGAGCCATTCCATGGCTATTTAAGAGGTTGACCACGATCCTTAGAGATCACCCTACTCTCCTCCTCACTCAATTAAGCCCCTAGCACTCTCAAGGTCCCCGACTAACTCGATTCCAATTTTAGTGACCTCAGCTCTGTCACAACCTCCTCCGCCTTCTCAATTGCAATTGGAGACCGGGTAAGCATCGAGGGACCTTTCTCCTTGTTTCCTTATTGTTATTTTGGCTCACAATGAACCTAGCCACCATAACCTTTACCTCAGTTGGTGCCCTCACTGGCGGTTCACGGCTTCGACCTTTCGCTGCTTCTTCGATCATTGAAACTCATTCGTTGACCTCACCTTGCCTCCAAGAGTGATTTGGAGACTCTAGTAGGGATTTGTCTCCTTGTTTTCAGTGTTTTTGATCGTGGTTTTCTCCCCCTTATTCCTTGGGCTTCTCTGGTGTGTTTTGTGGATGTTGAGGTCCTCACCCTATGGCAATTATTCCTCCAACTTCTCCAGACCTTGAAGATCACATTCGCATCTTCCAATTGTCGATGTTTTACCTTATGATGCGATGCAAAACTGGAAGTCAAGGTTCCAGGATGTTGGTCGTTCCATAAACATGGGGAAGAACCTTGGTTGTGTAAGGATGCGAGTGCCCATGCGGTTGTAATCGACTGATCAATATCAGATGGGCATTTTGGTCCATTCACACACTGGTTTTGAGTTATCAGTGCGATACATGTTTCTTGTGCAATGGCTAAATTGCCCCATATACTTGACTAATCATAACACACGCCTAAGATTGTTTTGCCATTTCACATGTTATTTACATCCATTTACATTCTTATTTAAATGATTGTCACGCTATAGTTTCCCAATTTTTTATTGGTCGGTTTTGTATAAATCGTAATAAATTGTAGGATTATTAGAAAAATACAAATAAATACTCATTTTAAAGGATTTTTCACGAGGAATGTGATTTTATCATTTGTAGGTCATGATTTGCATCTCTATTTTGGTATTTATTTTAAGCACTATTTTAATTATATAAATTGTCCTAAAATTGATAACTAATTCATTTTAACTCCAAATTGAGAAATCAAATAGGTTTTCTTAATCAGGAGAATCCAGGTAATCGATTGGTCCTAGTTCTGAGTCCTAAATCGATGGTTTTTATAGGAAGTCCAAAATTAGGGTTTCTCGCCTAATATGATTTATAAACCCTAATTCATGTGTGTAAACTTGTATCTAGGACAAAAGTACATTGGACATACTAAATTGGTGAAAGATCTTCTCTAATAATATCAAGTGAGGTATTTATGTGCAACCCTATTTATTTATGAGTTTGAACACTATCCTTCAGTTGGCCAATTGATATCCAACCCTAATTTCCAATGAGGCATTTCTTAGCCTTTATTCTCTTTATTGCCTTCTTGTGGCACTTTTAGATCAATTATTCTAGGGTCTTGGACCCCATTTGCAAAGTTATTTAAATTCCTTATATCTACCATTGAAATACTTTAGCATGATGATAAAAATGACTAATTAACTAATGTAGTGTACATGAGTACAAACCACCCATAGTTTTGGGCATGAGCCCAGGGGAATGTGATAATTCTTCCTAGGATAATGTGGAAATTCTCCCCACTTTATATATATTCAAGCATTTGGGAGTGTGTTACTCTTCCTCACCCAGAGGTTGAGGTCTGGCAGGTGCCTCAACTCTATCTTAGTTTAATATAGTCACATTTAATCATGCATGCAACTTATTATTGTTTAACTTGGTAGAAATTCTTATTTGTTTTACTTGCCTCATATTCTTGACCTTCTTGCCATAGTGAATCTTTATTATTTCCTACTTTAGTTTATAATTTCCCTTATTCTTTATTTGACATGTACATTTTCTCTCGTCTTGCTGGGTGATCCCAACCACCCAGGTTAGGATCAGAGTGTGCAACATGAGCATGGTGAACCAGCCTATGACTAGGAAAAAGGAGTCCATCCTTCCCTCATGAAATTATTTGTTAAGTTATTTTTGTTGGAGACATATTGTTGTAGTCTAGTTTTCCTCTACTTAGATCCTTTATTTGTATAAATTATGTACACCCTTTTGGGAAAAATTTATGTACTCTTTATTAAATTGAATATAATCAAATTTTAAACTTTCACTACTATCAAATTGGATTTTACTTACCATTGTTTTTAGTAGAGAGGTGACTGATGTCACTTCTTTACAACCATCGACAACAAAGGATAACCGTACTGTACATCCAGACAATAGCACAATGGTTGAAGATGAAATATATTCACAACCAACAGTTGATGAAACTTTTTCAAATGGACTTGTTCAAGATCTTAATGAATTTCTATATATTTCACATACTAAGGAAGAAGTACACTTCCCTAATATGGAATTGGGTTTGAATCTATCAAATCCTACACTCATCCCGAGAAATTTCCATCCCAATTTCCCTGAAACAAATAGATATTTACACGGGTGGTTTAATAATTGTCCTCCCCATTTCTAAAATGCAAGTTTATGAAATGTAATCAAAATATTTTAACCATGTTTGAGGGACTGAGTATGTATTGATCTTCAATTATCCAAGTACAGTACCAAATTAGACTTATTATACAACAAATCAAGTACAATACTTTGAATTTAGTGGATAGATCCTCCCCCCCCAAACAAATATATATCTGTACAAGTTGTTTAATAATTGTTCTCGACTATGTCTGAAATGCAAGTGTATAAATCACTATCCTCGCCTAAGTCAGATATGACACTTCACAACAAATTTTTGTATAACAAAGACTCAATCACATCTTGAAACGAGCATGCACAATCAAGTATTGTATCTATACTTACAATCACGTACAGTACATTACTGAATGACTATACAATGTGTATTCGAACACTCAAGTATAGTACACTACAATTAAAACAGAGCTTGATGCGTGTAACAATCAGTTTACACACTTACAACAAACAAGTAATCGTCTATAATACGTATAACATACTTAGTGATCATTTCAATGACATTCGTTAATGACATTTACGTACAATATGTATACAACAATCAAGTACATTACATATACATACACTCAAATACAGTACAACACAATTAAAACAAATATTAGTCAATATACCAATCAAATTACAATTTCCTATATATAGACTTACAATAAAGAAGTAACGACTTTAGCACGTAGACAGACTTACAGTCATCTTTAGCACGCATATACATACTTAGTGATGGTTTTAACGACTTTTATTAATGATATTCACATAGAGTATGTATACAAAACCATCAAGTACAGTACGTATACATACACTCAGGTACGGTATGCCACAAATAAAATAAAGCTTAGTGAGTATAACAATTAAATTACATTTTTGTGTATATACACTCACAACAAAGTAATCATCTTTAGTCCATATATACATACTGGGTAATTAATTTCGCCCATCTGTCATACCGTTTGTTACAACAAATCACATATACTACTGATATAAACTAGCACTATTTTTTTTAGTCTACATTCAATTTTTTATCCTTTGATGTGAAGACGTACATTACATTTTCCCAATCATCATTGTGCAACAATTTTACGCTTGTCCCCTTGTACAATATGTACTTATTAATTATTTTATCACACACAACTCACAAAAAATGAGCCACAACATTTTGTACCTTCATTAAAACAGTTGTTATGATCACAATCCAAGACAACATCCAGTGGGTCACCATACAACATAAGTACAGTCAAACAGCAGTGCATCACCACACAACATAAGATACATACAATACTTATACAGTGCTCATGATAACACATTTCAAAATTTATTATTCAATCATCAGACACAACTATCTATATTACTAAACCGCGAACTCAGAGTTCATCAATGCTACATCATAGTATCCTCTGAGTGGATGGACATCATCATTATGCGTGGAATGTACAATGCTATTTTCTAGCAGCTCTTCAATATACCTAATAAAATACAATGCACAATCATTGGAATCTAGTGGCTATTGCGGTGCATACTTATCAAAAATCATGTTCCAATCTCTTGTAATCCCTCCATGTTTAATCAGAGTATACTTGACCACATTTCCCTATTATAAGACATTAATTATTACTAAACACCTATATATAATATTCCATACATATGGCAGTATTGTACCTAACACATGCTATGCATCCTCATCAACGTAATTGTAAACACCCTCCATCTCTAAACTATTATAGTGCATGAAAACCTTTTAATAATCGGTAACTACTCTATGTGATTGGGTAAAAGAATCTTACTTATAGTACTTCAATGGTCTAATCACCTTTGTGTTGTCATTGTCATCCTACCCCCCCTCTATTTCATCATCCAACGGAATAGTTGGATCAGGAATTCCATTTACTCATAGTTCTTCACGAAGAAAATTGATTGAATTCTTTGATCTCTCATGATCTAACTTCACAACATTTAGTTCTTTCTACAACTCATCTATTTCTTGTCCTAGCATTGCCACTTCTTTCTTTTGATTTTTTATGGATTTCTTGAGTTCCTTCTTCAATATTTTTGTGTCATCTCTTAGTGTTTCAAGCTCTTCATGCATGTCACATGCTTCACCCCTACTGAATTTTTCTCTAGCTTTCCACTTGCATGTATGTCTTTTCTTCTCAATCCAGTCACCCATAATGTAGTCCACACTAAACTCCCGCATAGAAATGTCCTTCTTTTGCAATAACGTGCTCATTTTGCTTTCATAATTCCAATTATTAATAAATGGAAAAGCATCACTATCATCAGTAGGGAGTAGAGTCTGGCACTCTCTGAACAAAGCCTAAAATGGAATTATAAATAATGTTAAAATAACATACCATTCTAAGACGTACAATACTAACAAGCAAATCTTCAAGTATTGTACTAAATTAAGTAACATTATACTTATATGTGTACAATACCAACAACATTACCATTAACACTGCGTTGCAGCCTTTTAAATATCCTTTGTTGTTGACAGTAACATCAACAATCCCATTATGCAGGTAGTTTGTGATAGCCTCTGGCCAGTTATAATTATCCAAAGATTGCAAATCATCTACTAAATCAAAGAAAACTCTACAAATTGTAAAACTACCATAAGGGAAAAAAAATCAGAGAGTAAGACCATTATCCATATTTTGAAAAAATCTTCAAAAAAAATTCATCCCTTTTCTTCCTTAACATTTGCAATATTTCCATTGCATCCTTCACTTTGGGGTCTACACCAAAGTATTCCCCCCTCACAATTGAAATCTTCCCCACAACCTTATCAGAGTCCAACAATACATTTTCCCTTGCACAGTGAAGAATGCAAATATTTAATAAGTTTAATCTTACATAACCATATGTCTAGTACAATACTTATTCACATATTACCTTCATAAAGTAAGCTGAATATATCAGACATGTGATCATACTTTAACTTCACCAATAAATTGGCAATCATAACTGCTCTTTCTTTTACATCATAACAGCGGACACGATCTTATATCAACCCTAGGTCTAAAGCAGACGGGAACTTCATGTCCAAAAACCCACCAAAAACGATCTTCTTGAATTTCTTTTTATGCTCAGTGTCGACCAATTCACATGCCTTTTTAAACTTTCTAAAACTGCAGCTAGTCTGGAATCCACATTTACTCTCCATCCTAAAAAGACAAATATATATTAGTTGAGTTCACATTATATACAAGTATAGTACTAACATCAAATTCAGTGATTTACATTTTTTAATTACAAAGAATTATCACTGAACTCTCCCAAACACACAATACTACTGATATTCACATAGAAAGATGTACAATATCATCACTCCATACAGTATTACAAGATATTTCTAATGTGTGTAGTACCTAAATTTACACAATAAGAATGCACAATACTTGTCCATATAGTACATGGCAGTACAATACTTCACCAATGTACTAATAAGGCCAACAAAGAAATCCAAGAATACATTACTTTTTGGTATGGGCACCCCTAATGTGAAATCCAAGGATGATTATTGTATGTACCCCTAATAATAATTATCTCTAAATTATGCAAATAATTCAAAGCTTAATATTGTATGTATATTTTTCCTCAAATAGATGTATTTCTAAAATTTACAAAAACAAAACATACAGTACTTTAACTACAACTAAAGTATCAAAACAAATTAAAGAATACCAGTATATAGTAATTTGCAAATAACATCAAAGTGCACCTCACCAAGTGTTGCAAAAAGTAGAAATTTAGACTACATAATGGAATCATGAACAATTCATTACTCTGTAAAATACTACAAAATATGTCTCTATATGTACCTATAATGAAACATATTTCTTAAATTAAAAAATCAAAACACACAATACTTGACCTTATAGTACTTGATAGTAATGTACTTCAATAATGTGCTACTATAGCCACCAAAGAAATACAAGAATACAAGCAGATCTATTCTTACTTTAAACATACAATACTCCATATTCACTGACATATAGTACTAGTCCACATTACAACTCTCACATCAAGCGGATCCAATATTAAACCATACGTTGTGCCCATACATTAAATTTACAATAAAAAATTATAGTGTACATACAATATGAATACAAGGATGACATATAGTACTAAGGCTATTTACATATATTACATCAAGCACATTGAATATTAATATATACACACAATATCCCACATTTAGTTATGTACAGTACTAGGCTAGATTACAATAGGACACATAAAGTAGGTCCAAATTCAAACCATACGTACAACACACATATGTATAGTACCCCCACAACATTCAATTCACTTGAATTACACATTTGTAATCAAAGCAAATACAATTGGATCAATCAATAAGTAGCCAACAATTTAAAACACATAAGTATTGTATCTCATAAACTCTCTAAGGATGTTCATCTTTCATTGGAAATTAAGACATACTGTACATATGCTTGTGATTACATAAAATATGTCCTCTATTGCAATCATTACATCATATCATGCATACATCATGATCTATAGTAGAATATTTGGGGGAAATCAGAGAGTAGAGAAGCTACCTACATATTTGGGGAAAATAGAGGTATTGTACGAATAGACAGACTTACTTGGTATCAGTGGTAAAAGATGTTTTCAACTTGATTAGCACCCCAAATCGGCGTCGCAAACCCCCAGAGAGTTCCTCGGTAGTGCGCTTCGGTAGGGATCCTCCACGGCAGGTCTAGGGTTGGATGTGGTACTGAGCGACACAATAGTGATCTAAATGGGAATGGGAAATAGAGAGTGACCTAGGGAGAGGGCACGACAGCACGCACGATGGAGATGATGTGGCAGCACATGGCCAGGGAAAGGTGAGAAAGAAGATCAGTGAACGTACTGTATGAGAGAGTGAGGTAGGGATTTCGCTTGGGGAGGGAGATGGAGGGTTATCATGGGAGATGGGTTTTGAGAGATACCAAAGAAGGTCTTTTTGAGAGAGGGAAATGCCTCTTCGGCTTCTTTGTGCACCAGATTCATATCTCCCAAAAGCTGCTATGCGTGTGTTATCAAGAAACTGGGTGGGTAATCGGGGCCAAAACTGACTACGTATAGCGTAACTCATCAAACTAAACTCTGATCAAATGTAGTTCCTTTTTCGATGGCTTTTCACATAGTCAGAGAAATATGCGTAGTTGGTTGACAATAATATATATTCATAGGAAAATCTGATGTTGCTGTCATGAAATCATATTACAAAAGATAATACTTCATATGTATTTAAGTACAAGAAGTACCATAAACAGAAAAGGCATGAAGAATACACTCATAGATTTTGACTCAAGGGGAGGGACCACATAAAAAGTCTCAAATAACTAGTAAGGATAATAAGATATCATGACAAATTTATCAAGTTAGGTGGTAGACTAGACTATTCTTCTTCAATCTAATCCCTTCATCTAAACCTTCTTTGAGTTACCAGGACCTCTTAGATGAGCATTAAGGATTTCTTTCCCTCCATTTAGGGATGAGAAAATTTCTAAGCATCGGGTGGAGGGTGGGTGGTAAGTACTCCTTTCCACTGAAACCTATCTCTTTTATTTTCTTATTTAATTTCAGTAATTTTTAGCTTTGCATACATCAATTGTTTTTAGTTTACTTGCATTACATGTAGCACATGACTGTTTTCATTTCAGTTCATATCTCTGCAATGTTAGTTTAAGCCATTATCTACTTGTGTTAGCTTACATTCATGTTTGCATTGTATATAGAATTCACCATGCAATCCCTTTGTTTGAAGTATATCTTAGATGTTAACTATATTTCTAAAATCATACCAATGGGTCACGCTTGCAGTCAATGACATGTTCCCTAGAAAGGATGCATGGTGCTAGAGGATTCAATAGGGATCAAATACGATATTCTTCCTACTAATTAGTAGATCATATATATTGAATTTTCATGCATCCCCTTATCATATGATTATTTGGATGTAGTGAATTAGAGGAATCACCCGATGTACTAGATCATAAAAAACAAGTTTTGCATTTAATCGAGCTATCTTCTACACTTGTTTTTCATCTTTTTACCTTCCATCCATTAAAAGAAAGAATAAAAATAGTCATAACGTGTGCCAAACTATAACTTGGGGTAGCACACTCCTGTCTATCTATTTTTCAATGCCCCTATCTATGTATTAGGGGTGTATCACAAGAAACTAAACAATGAAACTTTGCTAATGTGAATTAAATGATAAAGTGCATAATATGTATTTGCACCAATAAAAATCAATCTCAAATCAAATAGAGTACATATATGTATTCTTCCTTCCATAACCCTATTGACTCCACTTTCCACCTAGGGGTTCCTTACATGCTGCATTGATGTCAATATGACAAACCTTAGTGTTGCATTATGTGCATACTTGTGAATTTACAATATTCATTAATTTTTCATGAAATCCCTAGACTTGTGTGGTATTGGGGATGGTGGTGAGTAGAAGCAACGTCGGAAATGAAGTTTTGGCGAGTCATTCTTTGTGATCTCAGGAGGCCGGGTTGATTGGCCATATTGGTGGTAGAGATTCAAACATGATATAAGTATGAGACATGCACATTGGTTGAAAATGTCTATTTGAGAAGCATTTTGGATTTTATGTTACCTGAGACAATATACTTTCAAGCTAGGGGTTGTGATGTATGCCTATTTGTCATGTTTTTAGTTGCATTTTAGATTTAGTTTTGTAAAGTTTGTTTGTAATATACTCCATATTACACTTATTTTATGTTTTGAGTAGTTTATGCAAGTTATTTGATATTGAATTCATTTTTTTGTTTTATTTGTAGGATTTATTTAAAATTGAGTTAGAAGTTTGTGTCCCTTTATGAAAAGTCAACAAAATGATCAAATATTGCATATCATCACTCTCTAGCTCTAGTGAGGATCATTAAAGTATATATGATCACTCAAATGACCATAACTTTTGCATACAAAATTGGAATTGAATGATTACAAGTCATTCTTTCAAAATTCAATTATCTTCATATATATATGTATATATATATATATGTATATATATATATATATATATATATATATATATATATATATATATATATATATATATATATATATATATATGTGTGTGTGTGTGTGTGTGTGTGTGTGTGTGTGTGTGTGTGTATATATATATATATATAGAGAGATAGATAGATAGAGTTAGACATAATACACTCGAGTGTACAGATCACTTTGTACATCCCAATGTTGTTTGCCAATCTAGACCATATTTTTACAAATTCTAATCCATTGATCTTCATTGTTACAATACTCATAGGCCAGATATAAATTTAAGCCCTTTTGGATGAGTGTAAGTCACTCTTCCATGGACAACTAAATCGACGCACAAAAATAATTATAAATGTATCATTTTTGCCTCCTTTAGATGTAAGTGTCCAAATGAGCTCAAATTTATTATATAGTATGTTCTTAAGATATTTAAGAAGAGAAATAGTTTAGATTTTAAAATAATAGCTTCTTTATGGGAAACAATTGAGGTGTATAGCATCTCACATACACTCGAGGGTATTACCAGCTTCACTATATATATATATATATGATATAATCTGGTTGGTAGAGCCATCCTTGAGTTATTTTTTTTGGGTCATAAGACTGGGCTGTAGGTGGAAGAATGAGCAAAAAGTGGATCAACTGATTGGTTTTACCGTTCCCCTAATTGAAATTCATCTTCAATTGATCAATAACCAACAGGAACTTTTACACAACTCTTATAGGTCAATCAACTTTGTTGGTGATCCAAATCGCCTATAGGTGGAAATCCTTATCAGCTAATGGGTCACCCAATCTGAAAGCGGCTCACCCGACCGCAAAGTATACCCCAAAAGCAAAATGGATATAGACTCCACAATTGATATCAAAAATGAGAGATTCAAGTTCGGTTGGAAGCATAATTTGATTATCTACACAAAGGATATATTTTTAACTACTTCCAATTGGGGTGATGTTGTTAAGGCATGGAATGTTGTTGGGCATCAGTACTGTGCAGATGGCGTCAATTTCTTTGCGCTGGTTAGCCAACTGAAACCGTGCATCCAAACGGATACAAGCGAACAAGTCCCCTGGTTCAATCTGTTGTGGGGGAAAGGCCATATTCCCAAATGGAGTGTCGCCTGCTATAAGGAAATACTTGGGAAACACCTCACTAGGGACAAACTCGCTAATTGGGGCTTGCAGGTTAACCCAAAATGTCAGTTTTGTGATGAGGAGGAGTCCAACCATCATCTTTTCCATACTTGCCTGAAGGCTCGTTACGTTTGGGTGCTGGTTTGGTTAAAGAACAGATGGGGGCAACTTATCTCCGACAACTTAATGGATACACTCAAATTGGTGCAAAGGAAAGCCAAGAACAAAGACGAGGAGAGGCTCGTGGGTCTGTGTTGCACGAATATCTATTTCAATATTTGGAAAGCCCGCAATATGGTGGTGCACAGTCGTGTTTCTACCAAGGACATTTTCCATTTTGTTAAATTAGATATCAGTTACGCTGTAATGGCCAACAATACCCTGAGTAGGGGATTAAATCCCATAGCTAGGTTATACTGGGGTTTTTTGTAAGATACACACCCCGTATACACTCACCTTTTTTATGTTGTATAGCGTAGCTTAGCTACCCTTTTTTTTGGCGATATATTTACCAATTTCCTAAAAAAAACTACTTCCAATTGGATTTTTAGTCCTACATTTTCCCAAACGCCTGTAATGAAAATCTATGATAAACGGTTGAAAGTCATTATCTTAATTTAGATGGATCTAATATTTTGTGAGATAATACAAAAGTATTTGGGAAACATATAGTGTAAGGTTTCATGACCTATTATCTTCCATACACAACCCTAGTACAACCAAGGAGATATGGAGATCAAGTTGACAGTTTTACGTAGAGAATCTCTATGCCAAATGACATTATTAGAGATTACAGTCCTCATTCATGATGTCATATTCTCTATGAGCTTCTTCTTTTCTATCTCTCTGTCTCTCTCTCTCTCTCTTTTTGTATCATGAACATAATCAGAGAGTAGATCTTTTATTGCAATAGGGGGTTATCCTCGTAGTTTGTACTTTGTTTCTACATTGTTTATTGTTATTTGTATGAGAATTTCGATTGATAATTGACTATTTGATGGTTGATTTATAGCATGATCATCTACCTCACATGATTGCTATAATCCTAGACGTATAGGTCTTAAAATCTAAGTAGAATACCAAAACATATTACTGAACCCTAGATGAGAACAAAAAGGGCATTCTTTGGGGTGACATATTAAAGATCTATAGGTAATAAGACCACGAACCTATTAAGAGATCAGTTCATGTGGATTTGATATTCCAAAAGGATATGAAATCCCATGTCCTTAATTTATCTTTCATATGAATGACTGATACAATATTTAGAATAGTTAAATAGGCGATGGCAATGAATTTTGTCATCCTAGTAACTTTATCATACTGTAAAATCATTTCTTATTTAGTTTAATTTATTTTTATTGCTTAGTTCATTTGGGTAATCAGACAATCTTCAAATAATCATACTTATTAATCACTTTTTCTTAATTAGGCTAAATCTAAAAAATGTTCTTAAAAAGTTTTCCTTTCGGTTGGAACTTAAATCTATACTACAATAAGATCCATCCACTTCCAGATGGTGATTTTTGCATGTTAGTTGAAGTAAAAATCTAGGAACTTCTCCCTAGGTAAATTTGATAGTGCAATAAATTTACACATCAAACTTTACATGAAATGACATGAACATTTGTATTTTAATTTCTTATGAAGATAAAAGTGAATAGATATCTAGTGAACTAAATGCATTTTCCTTTTCAATAGTTATTATATCACCTTTCATGCATGTTAAGAGTAAATTTCATAATAAGAGTTATAGAACAATTTATAAGAGTTTCAAGAGTAAGAGAATGATAAAAGATAATTTATATAAGATCCTCAGAGCAAATTAAGAGGCACTTTGGTGCATAAGAGATAGGCACTTTGGTGCAACCTGAGGATTCATATATAGGTCAAGATAAAAGAACATATCTAGAAGTAAATGTCTCATTTATTAAATTTTTATTGTTTAAAGCTTATTTTTAGTATACATGCTTAAGATATATAATGTTCAATTCCATTTACAAATTATTTGATGCATGGGTAGGGGTAAGGATCCACATGACGTTCAAGGAGTATGTCAAAGACTTCAAAAGAAAGAACCTAGTGGGGTTCCAACTATCCCTATAATATATTTCTTTTCTTATTATGAGAAACATATCATGTCGAGTATTGATTAAGTGTGAGTGATGTTTAGGATTTAGCAAATGAGACATTGGTATGTTATCATGTGATTATTTAAATAAATTCTACTTTGGTTGAATAGTGTCCACATGAGTTCGTTGAGGTGTCTACATAGACATGGGCCTATGGTCTTCTTTTCTGTTAAAAACAATTTGTAGTTTGTTCTCAAATTTCTCCACTAAAGGTCATAGGTGGAAGCCTCTTTCATGGCACAATTTAAATATTGGGTCTCCCGTGTGACATTCCCCTAAAGTGAATGCAATTTATGCTTCCACTCTATATTGTGTACAATTTGAAAAGTGGGTGTCACATTAATGATATCAGAGCCATGTTTGAAAATGGGTAAATGGTGAATTTTGCCACTAGGTTGAAAATGGAGCGAATGGGGTGTGGAAAGAAGAATTGTTAATCTCTCCTCTATTCCACTCGAGAGTTCTTTTATTTATGCAATTACTTTGATTGCATTTTTTTTCTTTTTATGTGTGTGTTGGCATTTTAATTTTGTGATATGTCCCTATTCTATGTGAGGGGTATGGACAAAGAAATGTACAGGTAAGGGGTGTTCCACCGTGAACTTGGAGTTTGGCACATCTTTTTGGTTATTTAATTTTTTTGTGCAAATGGTGGGGTAAGAAGATGATGTAAGAAGTGTAGAAGAGGGTACCCCATATATTGGAATTGTGAGCATAGGAACAATCTTACCAATCAAATAAATTATATCATCTGACTTACAAAGTGATAATATTTCTGTAGGAACTTATGCCATTAATGAATGATGCATAACAACACAAAACAACAAGAAGATGAATCTAGATCGATAGATAATGGCCAGTTGATGAGAGTACTTCGCACAATAAATTCACTAAAGAAGAGATTCCCTTAGATTTTAACCTTAACAAACAAAAATCAAATCGCCTGCAACATAATGAGTCAAACCCAAGTGACAACATGGCTTGAACATATTACTAAGAATTATATTTTAAATCCGGTTGTTGAGAGAGATTATAACTAATATTAGAATAAAGATTGTAGAATTATAACTGATTTAACTAGAAATTTAATTCATTTAATAAAAGATTGTTGGGGTTCTAGGTTTCACAACCATACCCTACATAGTTATTATAATTGATTCAATTCCTTGAATTAAGTATACTAGATTAGGACTAAACAGATATGCATCCTTACAAAACATAAATATTTTAAGGATCGACTTCTCATAAACTCGGGATCTCAGTGGTTATGGTTTATTGTCCAATCGTCCAATAAAACTCCATAAGGGATCTCTTCCAGAATTTGATGTGTTTCATTCGATGTTCTATTCCTAGGATCTGGGATCTCATCACCAATGATTATAACAAGCAAGAAATATGATAGATCAATCGTAGAACTTCTTATGGGATCTCATCTGGAGTTCTACGTGTTCATTCAGAATTCTAGCCTTCAGATGCATGATCTCTTCACCCAAGACTATAACAACATGAATATAATTGATCAAATCATAGAACAAGTGCATAGATCAAAAGAAACACATCTAACAAACAAAATTCTTAGAGTCAATATCAATTAGAATAAGGCATGGGCTATGGGGCTAGACCCCATGTCGCAGTAATAAAATTGACTTGCTCATATTCAGAATAAACACAAAGGTATAAATAGAAAAAGAAGTAATCGTGTTACTAGAGGTGTAGAGTAAGATGATGGATCCTTCTCTCCTTTCCTTTTTCTGTGCACCCAAAGGATGATCTCTGATGATAGGTTATGATCCCTAGTTTGTATTTTTAGTAAAATATGGAAAGCATTCGGTTTGGCCGCCTAGAATTTGAAGAGCCATGATAAGTCAAGTCTTGAATTTCTAAATACCAAGAATAATTGACCGATTCCTTTTAAATATTAAATGTTTTGCTTTTGTAGATTTTCAATTGATGTCTTGATAGCTTTGTTCTTGGTCAAAGGGATAGTCTTGACCAAATTAACCACCATGTGTTTGCCTCAATAGGAAATATACAATAATTGTATTGGTTTTGATTTAATTATTATGACCATTCAACTTCCTTGACTCCTTTGCTACATATTTCTATTATAGGAGTTTTGAGCAAATTTCAGGCCAGTGATAAGTCCTAAAGCGATTCGAATATATAATATTCTTGTAGATAATGAAATTCCCTTTCTATAGTACATTTAAACATTGAATTTCGAGTAAGGATTGTGAAAGGCATGGGTATTTTGGTGTGGGATATATATATATATATATATATATATATATATATATATATATATATATATATATATATATATATATATATCTATGTGTGTGTGTGTGTAAAAAAGTAGAAGGGATATTGACATCTATTTCTTTGTAGGTCTTGATATCAAAACAAATTGATAAAGAGTTTAGAATATAGAATATGGAAAACTACATTTGTGATTTTAGGAAATCAGGGTCGTCTGGCCATGAATGGTGGAAAGGATGCAATTGTTTCTATGCAAGAGAGTATGATAGATTGTTAGTATTATTTTGTGATTGTTTATAATTCTATGTTGCTCGAGGATGAGCAATGTCCAAGTTCAAGGCAATTTGATAAATTCATATTCATCTCTTTTTATTACGTCTTTTAGATAATATCTTAGAAACATTGCATTGTTATTTCCTAGTTTTAGGATTTAATTTTTTTAGTTTTTCTTGTCTCCTAAATTATATATTTAATTAGATTTTCTCATTTATTGTAGGAAAATATCTCAATTATACCCATTCACTCCAAAGATCAAGAACTCCTAAAAGTACAATGAATATTAGAAGACCAAGAAGAGTTTAAGTGCATATCTTTGCCTCCCAAAATTTCCTATCGCTCAATTGGTTATCCAACTGGTTCACTGGCTTTCAAATTGATCGACTTGCCTATAGATCTTCCAGTGGTGTATGATAAATCTTGCACCAAAATGGCCATATTATTTGCATCCAAACTCATAATTTAATGAATAAATATAATTGGAAAAGGAAATTTCATTGTCTAAAGGAAAAATATATTCTATGTTTTCTTGTCAGTTGACCGGACCTTCCAATCGATCAATTGGGCTTTACATATTCTAGTAGTGCCTGATATATATATAACAGACACTACTAGAAGATCTACAGGCTAGTCGACCAATTGAAAATTCCAATCAAATAATTGGAAAATCAAGAATATATTTTTCCTTTTGATAATGAAATTCTCTTTTCAAGGCATATTTTAACATTAACTTTTGAGTTTGGAAGTAAAATATATGGTTGTTTTGGTGTAGGATGTATCAGTAACTACTAGAAGATCTATGGTCAGGCTCCAAATTTCGCACCATTAAATCCCCTAAGGGAATAACCCTTAGGTTTAACCGAAAGTAGTACACTAATTCTCTACTACACACGAATGTAAGCCTTATTGTAGTATATGTATGAATCTAACCCAAAGGAAAACTTTTTGAGCAGTTATATATATTCAGAAGCATTAAGAGTAATATTTAACTCTGAGAAGGTTGACTGATTGATTTAACAAAATTTCTACTAGTAGCAACAATGATTAAAGAGGTAAATAAATGATAATAAAAGGATCAGGGTATGGGGTTTCTCTTGCTAAAGCCTGGTAATTATTCTAGTAAGATTTCAACTCCTAAATAATAGTTTAAATAGAGGTTTAGCTACTGCACCCTCAAAGGATATAAATCATTGCACGGGTTTAACTCCCTTAGAACTAACCAGTCTTGATACCCAAGTTCCTAGCTCATCTGAAGTAAGATGTCAATTTGTAAGGTAAGGAAATAAGTAGAATGATACTTTATTTAGAAATAGTATTTTTGAATTTAGATACAAGCTAGAATTAAATAAGGGATGTTGGGGCTAGTTCCCATGCCCCAACACAAATGTCTACTCGCTCATGGGGAGAGATAATAGCTGAAAGATAGATGGAACAATGGAAGGGGCCATGACACCTAGTGTAGGAAGACCAGTCACTCCACTGTGGTTGCCACCTCCTTGGTCCTCGCTAGGGTTTGCACTGTGTAGATGTGGCTTTTCAAAATGATTAGAGACCCATAGAATGGATGATAAGAGTTCCCTTTTATAGATGCATTCCTTGTTGCCAAAACCCTAATGTTAAATACTTCGGTCGAAGGCAGCTAATTGCATGGCCCGTACTCAGTCCACCAGGCGAATCACGTGGGTCACTCAATCTGGACCTCATATTCGGTTCAATGGAGAATCATCATTGCTTGAATTGAGGTAGGCTAGATGCGGAGAGCATGAGTCAAAACTATGACATTTGGGAGATCTAGGTAGAAAGCGACTGGAGTCGGGCGATTAGTAGAGCCGATCGCTTGACTGAATGATTGGAAGGTGGGCACGAGATATAGTATGGGGCCTTACTTCCCTTAAGGTATAACATCTTGAGGGCATGATCGTCCTTCTAGGCAGTGAAGCATATATTTGGCTATTTTTGCATGAAAAGTATTTAAAGTGCATTAAAGTCTAGAATAGGGAAGATAATTGCATTGAAGTAAACCTAAGGCTAAAACTAGGGAATAGAAACACAACCGCCTCCATAAAGAAAATAACACTATATGCAAATATGGGTATAAATATACTCATGAAACTACCTCAAACTTAAACCTTTGCTTGTCCTAAGTAAAGAAAAATAAAAAGGAGAACAAACAATTGATAATAGTATACAAGCTTCCTATCCCAACTGAGCATACTTTGTGATCCCCTTCCACCAAACACGACTAAGCGAACCTAGTCATTTGAGGTCACATAACAACACTTGGATATCCCCCGATTGGAGCTTATTTCTCCATTTTCTAGACTCCAAAACCTATGAATAACTAATTTCATCTAAATAATACTCCTAATATGTCCACACAAGGTAGAAGGAAGCACAAGTCATGGTTGATTGGCTATTTTGGGGAGTGTTTTGATAATTCTCCTAGGCATGAAATTTGGATGAAAGGGGGATAAGAAGGCATGACATAAACCTGTTTCCCTAGTCTCTCCTCTATTCAACTCGAGACCTTTTTTGGGATTCAGTTATTTTAATTGTCTCTCCTCTATGACTCAAGATTTTTATTTTTTTGCATTTACATTGACCACATGTTTTCTTTGGGCTCATTGACCTCTTTTATTTATGCCATGTCTGTAGAAGAAAATGAAGAGAAGATATTTTTTGGAGGGGATGCCACCTCAAACATAGGACTTGGCATATAATGGAGATTTTTTTCAGATGGCGAAGAGATAAGAAATGATGAAAGAAGCTGGAAGCAAAAGATTGAATTGTGCTTCTTCATTTTTTTCTACATTGGAATCATATCACCATATTATATCACTTAATTCAGTTAATGTAAGGTAGAGAAGGGTTTACAAAAAATTTTGCAAGTCATATTGAGGGCACGTGCAGCTTGACCTTTCTGACTCTTTCTACTTATCTTCATTTTCAAGGGAAAGGATGTTCAATTGTTGTCATTGGGGTTCAGATCCGTTTAAGACAAGTTAGTTCCTTAAAATCTTTCTTTTGCACGACTATCTCAAGAAAAAGGGAGTATTTTCACTTATATATTTTAAACTTTGCCTACAAGGAAGTGGTTGGCTAGGTAAAGGCCACAACTCGAACAAAATAGAACAATTTTAAAAACAAAAAATAAGACATATGCAAATAAAGGTAGAGAAAATTGGTTTGAAGATGAGAAAGGAAAATGTGAGAGTTGAAGTGGTGGAGACGTACCACCCACCCTCCACCCCCAATTTCAAAATTGTGTACGTCTATGGGCAGAAAGAACTTAGAAATGGAAGGTACTTGATACGGAGGACATTGGGGATGGAGGAAATGGAGGGTTCTCTTTATCTAAGAGCACACAATAGAAACACTAAGAATGGATCCCTCTCCCATTGGTGAGGCCCTCTTCCAGGCTCCGTCGTGGCCACTAGTTTCCATGATCTTCATTCGATGGGGGTGGGGTGGTCGTAGACGCACTACCTATGCCCCACAACATGTGTATAGCCAGCATCTTATCTCAAGGGTGATGGCCTGTTGATCGACCAAATAGTTGATAATTGGATTCAGATTGGATGGTGATAGGCCACGTCGGTGTTTCGAGTGTGTGAAGTGGGCATCCCAGGGGACGTAGGTGTCCTAGGAGGAGTAGAGTTGTAGTTCCCGATCGGATGGCCATGGTATTTCCTCCGTTGTCAGGGAGCTAGGCCATGAATGTTGAAGTGCACCTTTGAGGTTGCTGATCGTTGATGCCATCAGTGTTGTCATAGGGGATCAGGTAGGAATTCTTAGCTTTAGGGTTGTCATAGGGAATATGTTTGTGCTTTCTGGTCTTTGTGCCTCATACCTTTTATAGATGCAAAATAGAGGCTTTAGGGCTGCCCGAGAGTTGGTGTTTTTGATCCATGCATGTGTTAAATACATATTCTAGTCCATAAAGATCGCATGTCACATCCTGGAAAGTCTCAGTCGCATCAAGAGATTGTGGTAGCAAATATTAATGATAAGAGTTGGGATAAAATATGATGTTATTCCTGAGTAATAATGCTTCTCATGAAAGATAAATATGGATATATCAGAAAGGAATTGTAATAGATAATAAAAAGGAACACATCCGTTTATGATAACACATCTCCATTGGCCCACATATTCCACTCCTTGCATGCTTATTACTCTACAAGATTGCAGATCCTTACACTATCAAATAGATGATTGGGCGGATGATTCAATGGATAGATGGAAAAGTCCATCATGAACTTGATGCACGTCACCAAATATCAATCAATTGAATTGGATTGTAAAAACCATGGCCTTTATTTAAAAGATTTTAGTGAAAAGAAAAGAATGAAAAATTAAACAAAATTTGCATAAGTTAAAAGAAAAGAAATTAAAATTTTGTGTTGCTTCCCAACAAGCATCCTGAATTAAATTCGAGGACCCCACTGATGATGTCACGGTACTCACCTTGAGTGTGAGCAGGGTTTCCAAACCTTTGACTTTTAGATCCATAAGACCTGAATCATGGTTGGATGCCATACCTTTGTTGGGGGTTGGTCCTTGTTACCTTTAGTATTGTTTTGGAGATCTGATTGTATTGGTTCCAACTTACCTTCTGCCTTGAAAACTTCAATCGAGTTATGCACCTTTTTAAATCTTCTAGAACATGATACTCAATAGTCTATTTTCATGGTTGAAGGAACAATTTGCCAACCTCAACATCTACCAAATCTCTCATGGGGGCTAAGAATGGTCTCCCCAAAATTAGTGGAAATTGATTATCCTCTTTGATTTGCATTACCATAAAATCACATGGGACATAGTTGTCTTATCTGAGCTTAATTAGGACATCTTCAATAATTCACAAGTGCTTCATTATAGATGCATCATCCAATTGAATGGTGATACTCGTGGGTAGGATATTGGTGAAACCAAGAAGTTGGCATAAAGTGTATGACATAATTGATATGCTTGTGTCTAGGTCAACAAGTCCTTTGTGGCATGTGACGTCTCCTAAGAAATAATTTTTCCCAAATGATTCGTGATCTTTTTTCTTTTGAGGCATCTAGTTCTGAACTATATCATAGGTTGTTTGTGCTAGATTCACAGTTTTGCATTCCACAGTCATATATTTTCTAGATAGAAGGGTCCTGAGATATTTACACCAAGTTGGCAATTCAGCTTGTGCATATAGGAATAGTATATCAACATGGAGTTTCTTCATAGTATCTTTGAATTTTATAATTTTTTTGTCCATCTTAGTGTGCTTGAGGTGCCCGAGATAGGGTACATGAGTTTTATACATGGGTGTTTTTGGTGTTGTTGGTGATCCAAACTTGACTACTGGTATTGCAACAATTGAGTTCTCACTAGTATCTGGATAAGCAAATGTAGCTGGAGGGTGTGGTGTCTGGGATTTTATTGGACTGACTATCAACTTGTCATTCGAGCAAATTAGGGTCCCGGCTGGGATGCCTTCATTTCCACTAGAAGGAATTGATGTAGGAGTAGAGGTATGGGATGTGGAGTACATGTTCCCCAACCTTGTCATCACGGTGTTCAACTGTCTGGATGCTTGCGATTGTTTTCTGGTTGACCTGTGATTGTTCCTACTGGGGTTTGTTAATTAGCCACTAGGTGAGCAATTTGTGATTCCAACTCCTTTTGTTTGGCTGTGGTGTTGGCCAATTGAGTCTTGTATCTCCCCATCTCTTCTGAAGTGTCTTTACTGGATTGTGTGCTAGTACTAGCTCTATCTACAACGGTGGGGGTTGGTTCAGAATTTGATATTTTTGTCATTGTTGGTAATTCCTACTTGGGAAATTAAATTTGTAGTTTCCCTAATTGTGCGGCCTAGTGTAGTACAATGGTGATCTGGCTTGAGTAGCATGTGATGGAGTATGCTGAGTGGGGATATCAACTTTGTTTGGGTTCCTATATTAGAAATCTAGGAGTGATTACTCTTGTCCTGGGATAGTATGAATGGAATTCATGTCTTTAGCTTGGGTGACTATATATTATTACTCTACTTCATGCTCATGGAATGTAGTGTAAAATTGTTGGCAATGAATAATGTTGTGATCTACTGCATGGAAAAACTCACAAGAAGGAGCAATGATTTGCACTTGGGGAGTCTGCTTCTTCCTCTTGTATGCACTGAAAGATTTTTCAAGACTATCATGTTTGAGAGAGAGAGAGAGAGCCTTTCGTGATTCAAATATACATTTGAGTTTGGAATGATCCTCCATCATAGCTACTTTAACAAAGCCTTTATTCTTGCCCAATGAGTTTGATTCTCGACAAGAAGATTGACAATTTTTAATGTGTTTTCAAAACTCTACCGCATAAAGTTTCCATTAGAAGAGGAGACAACGAACTTCTTAGTCTTGCCATAAACACATTGATCAAATAATTTTATGATTTGGTTTTCAGGAATGTCATTATGTGGGCACTTGCAAAGGAGTTTGTTGAATCATTTCCATGCGTCATACAGAGATTCTTTGGGCACTTGGTTGAATCTCATGATTTGTCCTCTAATTGAGTATGTCATTGAGGGTTGGTTGAATTTCTCTAGAAGCTAATTTTCTAGAGGTTCCCATGTTGGGATTGGGTTCCCTTAAAGGGTGTTGTACCCTGGATTTGTCAGTCAAGGAGTATTTTAAGAGTTGCAATCGCATGACATCATCAGTGGCGCATGATGGTTTCATCATCGAGCAAAGATCAATGAATTTGAGGAGATGTTCTCGGTAGTCATCTCCAATCCTTCTTGTGAAGGTGGAATTCTACAATAGACTGACCCACTAGGCCCTAATTTCATTTGGATCTTCTGGAGGTCAGACAAGATGAGTCAAGTCAGTGCTTTTGGGATAGAAAAATCCCTTAATTCATTGCCACATTCTACGGCTTGGGTGACTTCTAGGCTTGTCTTTAGTTTAGTTTTTTCTTGTGTCCTGGCTTCTATGGTGAGTAATTCTCTTTGAGATGTGATAGCCACTTCAATTTGCACTTGAGTAGATGCTTTCACAGCTACTGCGTCTGCCATGGTTTTCTCCTTGTGAAGTCTTTTGAGGGTTCTCTCTATTTCAGGGTCAAATAATAATTCAGAGTCAAGACTTTTGGATCTCGCATGTTCTAGGAATATGTGAAAAAGGGCAGAATGACCATGAGTAGAAATGTAAAGTTCTAGAGGATTTTCAATTATATCAATCATAAAATAAAAACCCTAATTACACTTAAACTTCTAAAAATATATAACTATCGTTGTCCCCAACAACAATGTTAGTTTTTGATGGGGGTCTTAATGTCTCACCATTCAAAACCCTAAGGGAATAACCCTTAGGTTTAACCAAAGGTACTGCACTAATTCCCCACTCCACACGAATGGAAGCCTTATTGCAGTATAATTAAGGATTGCACCTAAAGGACAACATTTTTAAGCAGTTATATATATACAGAAGTGTGAAGAGCAATATTTATCACCAAGAAAGTTGATTGATTGATTAAACTTAGATTGTTTCTAGTAGAAACAAGGATTAAAGAGGTAAACAAATGATAATAAAAAGGGTAAGGGCATCGGGTTTTGATTTCTAAAACCTATGTAATTATTCTAACAAGATTTGAACTCCTGAATTAGCTTATTAAATAGAGACTTAGCTACTACACCCTCATGGGATACAGAACATTGCATAGATTAAACTCCCTTAGAACCGACCAGTCTCAGTGATCATCTTACTGGACTTCCCAACTATGGCTGACCAGTCTTGACACATTACCAGATCATAACCCAATCACCTCACTATCCCTTACTGACACTTCAGGGGGATAATAAGATCATTCTGAACTTCTAATCACAATTTCAGCAACCTACACGTCCACAATTATAACATATATGTGAAGCAAGATGTCAATAGCTAGGCAAGGAAATAAGTAGAATAATATACTTTATTTAGCAATAGTATGGTAGAGTTTAGATACAAGCCAGAATCAAACACGGGCTGTTGGGGTAGTCCCCATGCCCCAGCATACATGTCTACTCGCTCATGGAAAAAGATAACAGTGGAAAGAATGATGGAACAATGGAAGGGGCCATGATGCCTAGTGTAGGAAGATCAATCTCTCCACTGTATTGTCGCCTCCTTGTTCCTCGCTTGGGTTTGTGATCCAAAAATGTTGCTTCTAAAAATGATTAGAGATTCTTAGAATACATGATAAGGGTTCCCTTTAATAGATGCATTCCTCATTGTCAAAATCATAATGTTGAATACTTGTGGATGAAGGCAGCTAATTGCATGGCCCATACTCGGTCCACCAAGTGACTCATGTGGGTTACTCAATTTGGATCTCATATCTATTTCACTGGTGAACCAACATGGGTTTAAATGGGGTAGACTGGATGCGGAGAGCGCACATCAAAACTACAGAATCTGGGAGACTCTGGGTAGAAAGTAGTTCAAGTCAGGAAACTAGGGGAGTCGATTTCTTGACTGGGTGATTGGAAGGTGGACACCAGATAGCTTCTGGGGCCTTCCTTCCCTTGAGGTATGGCATCTTGAGTGCATGATCGTCCTTCTAGGTGGTCAAGCATATATTTGGTTGTTTCTGCATGAAAAGTATGTAAAGTGCATTCAAGTCCAGTAAAGGGAAAATGATTGCATTTAAGTAAGCCTAAGGATAAAACTAGGGAATAGAAACACAACAACCCCTACAAAGTGAATAAAACTATATGCAAATATGGTTATAAATATACTCATCAAAATAACCCAAACTTAAACCTTTACTCTTCCCAAGTAAAGCAAAATAAAAAGGAGAACAAACAATTGATACTAGGATCCAGGCTTCCTCTCCAAACTGAGCATGCTTTGTTGTCCCCTTCCACCAAACATGAACAAGCGACTCTAGTCCTTTGAGGTCACGTAGCCACACTTGGATATCCCCCAATTGAGGCTTGTTTCTCCATTCGCTAAACTCCAGAACATGCAAATAACTGATTTTTTCTCAACCAAACTCCTTATCTGTTCGAGCAAGGTCGAAGGGAGCTCAAGTCAGGGCTGATTGGCTATTTTGGGGGAGAGTTTTGATAATTCCCATGGGCATGAAATTTGGATGAAAGGGGGAGAATACGGCATGGCATAAACCCATTTCCCTGATGTCTCCTCGATTCGAATCGAGACCTTATTTGGGATTCAATTATTTTATTTGTCTCTCCTTTATTCGACTCGAGGCTTTTATTTATTTGATTTTCAATTGACTGCATGTTTTATTTGGGCTCATTGGCTTCTTTTATTTATGACATGTCTGTAGAAGAAAAATTAAGAGAAGATATATCTTTTTGGAGGGGATGCCACCCCGAACTTAGGGTTTGGCATATAATATATTTTTTTGGATGGGGAAGAGATAAGAAAGATGGAAACAAAAGATTGACTTGTGCTTCTTCATTTTATTGTTGCATTAGAATTAGATCATAATTTTATATCAGTTAATTCAATTAAAGTAAGGTAGCGAATTGTTTACAAATTTTGTTGTAAGTCATATCGGGGGCACGTGCAGCTTGACCTTTCTGACTATTTCTACTTATCATCATTTCTAAAGGAAAGGATGCTCAATTGTTTTCCTTGGGCTCATATCCATTCAAGACATGTTTTTTCCTTATGAATTTCCTTTTTGCACGGGTTATCTCAAGAATACAGAAGTATTTTCACTTATATATTTCAAATTTGCATACAAGGAAGCATTGTTCAGGAAATCAGTCCGCACGACCGCATATACTCCCGCTTATGCATATTCCGTTACCCTACCGCACCGCATATTGCTAATCAGTCCACTAAACAGTCATCGACCGCATATACTCCCGCTTGGCCGAATAAGCAGCCTATTAAACTCCACTTTTTGAAAAGGCCATAACTAATTTCCATGCATTACATACATCCATGCATACACATACACACATACTTTGTTTATATTAAATTTATATATATATATATTGAATATATATATATATGCATATAAAATTATTTTCACATACATTTGTACATTTATATGAATGCCTTTTAACATATTATGTATACATGCATATAATTTACAACTACATATACAAACATATATTTTTACTTAGATGTATACATTTTGATTTATTTACATTTACACACTCGTATTACACATATTAGTACATCTATATACATATATTTTAATATATGTACATATATTACACACAAATTCCATATATAGACATATATACATGTATAAACATATCATACAAGCATATTAATATGATTATATGCATATATATGAGTGTGTAATCTATGAATTTATATAATTTTTTTTTGGAGTTTGGTAAAACTGAAACAAAATGTATGGGGTATACAAAATCCCATATATGTACACAAGGGATATGCTACAAAATCCCACCTCCTCAGAATGGAGGGCTCTACAAGTGCTATCATTTTGGGTTTTGCTTTGGCAACCCGCAAAATCATAGTTACAATGTCATTAAACAAAACATGAGAGTCTTTCTTCCCCTTCCCATGCCGTCTGTTGTTCCTTTCTGTCCAAATAGAAAAGCACATCAGATTGAATCACACACCAGCAAAAAGACCCATCCTAGTCTTTTAAAGGTTTCTATTCATCCAAAGAATATACTCAAAAATCTCATTTGGAGGTGTGCTCCCCAACCGAGTTTAAGGTTGGTACGACACCAGATGTAATAGCTAAATCTACAGCTGAAGAAAATGTGATCGTGTGATTCATCTGCTTCATTGCAAAGTAAGCATGTTGGGTTGACAGCCAATCCCCATCGCAACATTTTGTCCATGGTTGGGAGCTTCCTCATAAGTCCCCTATACACACAAAAGAGTGCCTCTTGTAAATCTAATTTAATGATTATTTAATAACTATATCATTTAATGACTATATAATTAATTTATAGAAAAAGTCCAAAACTGCATATACTCCCGCATACCGCATATACTCTATACAGTACCCTCTCTGTCCGTACACTGAATACCACTTTCCTGAACTATGCAAGGAAGTGGTTGTCTAGGTAAAGGCCATAACTCACACAAACATAATGATTTTAAAAACAAAAAAAGATAAATTTAAATAAAAGGTAGAGAAAATTAGTTTGAGGATGAGAAAGGGAAAGGTTAAAGTTGAAGTGGAAGAGAGGTACCGACCACCCTCCCCCCAACATCAAAAGTTTGCTCATCCCCAATTAGAAACAAGTTAGAAATGGAAGACATTTGATACGGAGGACATTGGGGATGGAGGAAATGGAGGGTGCTCTTTGTCTAAGAGAATACCCATTGATGAGGCCCTCCTCTGGTCTCCATCATGGCCACCAGTTTCCATGATCTTTGTTCAGTGAGGGTGAGGGTGAGGGTGGTCATAGATGCCCCCCCCACCCCAATTCTCCACAGTCTACGTCCAACCAACATCTTATCTCTAGGGTTATGGCCTGATCAAATAGCCAGTTGATGATTGGATCTGGGTTGGGCAGTAGTAGGTCATGTTAGTGTTCCAGGTGCATGATGCAGGCTTGCTAGGGGATGTAGGTGTCCTGAGAGTAGTAGAGTTTTAGTTCTTGGTCGAATGGCCATGTTATCTCCTCTTTTGTCAGGGAGTCAGTCCATAAACGCTGAAGTGCACTGTTGAGTCTATCGATCGTTAATGTCATGAGTGTTGGTAGGGGAGTGGGTAGGAATTCTTGGATTTAGGATCGCCTTAGGGAAGATGGTTGTTCTTTCTGGTCCTTGCACCTCATTTAATTTTTAGTTACAAATCTACCTGAATAGTTGGCGGTTATGATCTGTACAGGCGTTAGATATGATACCTAGTCCATAAAGATCGCACGTCGCATCCTAGAAAGTCTTGATCACATTAAGAGATTATGGCAGCAGTTACTAATAATAAGAGTTGGGATAAAAGATGTTACTATTCCTGAGTAATAACACTTCTCATGAAAGATAAGTATGGATATGTCAAAAAGGAATTGCTATAGATAATAAAAAGGAACTCATCTGGTTATGATAACACATCTTCATTGGCCCACATATCCCACTCCTTACATGCTTATTAATCTGTGACACTGCGAGATCCTTACACTGTCAATCAAACGATGGGGTGGATGATTCAATGGATAGGTGGAAAAGTCTATTTTAAACCTGTTGCACCTCACCAGATACCAATCAATTGAATTGGATTGTCAAAAACATGACCTTTATTTAAAAGATTTTTGTGAAAAGAAAAGAATGAAAAATTAGATAAAAATTTCCAAAGTTAAAAAGAAAAGAAATTAAAGAGTTGGGTTGCCTCCCAACAAGTCTCTTATTTAACATTGTGGATGTGACCGATGATGTTGTAGTACTCACGTAGAGTGCATGAGTGGGGTTTCCAAACCCTTGACTTTTGGATCCATAGTACCTGGATCATGTCTAGATGATGTACATAGCTTGCTTAGGGGTTGGTCCCTGTCACCTTTAGGAGTGTTTTGGAGATCTAATTATTTTGGTTCAAAATTACCTTCCGCCTTGAAGACTTTGATCGAGTTATGCACCTTATTTAAATCTTCTAGAACCCGATACTCAATAGTGTTCTTTCATGGTCAAAGGACCAATTTGGTGGCCTCAACGTCTATCAAATCTCTCACGGTAGCTAATAATGGTTTCCCCAAAAGTGGAAATTTATTATCCTCTTTGATTTGCATTACCACAAAATTGCATAGGACGTGGGTGTCTTGTCCATGCTTAACTGGGTTGCCTTCAATAATTCCCAAGGGCTATAACCATGGGTAGGAGATCGATGAAACCAAAACGTTAGCATAGAGTGTATGGAATAATTGATATGCTTGCTCCTAGGTCAGCAAGTCCTTTGTGGAACAATGCCGTCTCCTAAGAAACAATCTATCCCAAATGATTCGGGATATTTTGGCTTTTGAGGCATCTAGTTCTAAACTATATCAGAGGTTGTTTGTGCTAGCTGCACATTTTCACATTCCTCAGTCATATACTTTCTTAATAGAAGGGTCGTGAAATATTTGCACTAGGTTTGCATTTCATCTAATGCGTCGAGGAATGGGATATCGACATGGAGTTTCTTCATAGTATATTTGAATTTCATGAATCTATCATCCAGCTTAGTCTGCTTGAGGTTCCCTAGATGAGGTACGTGAGGTTTATGCACAGATGTTATCGGGGTTGTTGGTGATCCAAGTTAGGTTGCTGGTGTTACAACAGTTGAGTTCTTACTAATTCCTGGATGAGCTGACGTAGCTAGAGGGTCTGGTGTATAAGCTTCTGCTAGACTGACAGTCGGCTTGTCATTCGAGTGACTTAGGGTCCTAATTGGGATGCCTTCATTTCCACTAGGAGAAATTGATGCATGAGTAGGGTTCGGGGATGTGGAGTACATGTTTCCCGACCTTGTCAACACAGCGTTTAAATGCTCTAGATGCTTTGGGTTATTTTCTAGTTGACATGTGATCATTCCTCCTAGGGGATGTTGACTAGCCACTAGGAGAGCGGTATGTTCTTCCAACACCTTTTGATTGGTTGTGGTGTTAGCCAATTGATTCTAGTATGTCTCCATCATCTATTGGAGTGACTTTAGTGGATCTTGTGCTAGTACTGGCTATATATGCAGTGGTGGGGCTTGGTTTAGATTATGATATTGATGTCTCTGTTGGTAACTCCTATTTGGGAAATGAAATGTGTAGTTTCCCTATTTGTGCATCCTAGTGTAGTTCGATGGTGCTCTGACTTGAGTATCTTATGATGGGGTCTTCTGAGTGGGGATCTCGTCTCCATCTGGGTTCCCGTATTGAAAACCTAGGTTGTTGCGAGCCTAATTTGGGTTATAGCTCTCTTGTCCTAGGATAGTGGGAATTAAATTCATGCCTTCATCTTGGGTGACTATATATTGTTGCTCATTTCATGCTCATGGAATGTAGCATACAATTGTAGGCAATGAATCATGCTACGATCTACTGCGTGGAGAAACTCATAGGAAGGCGCATGATTTTCACTTGGAGTGTCTACTTCTTCCTCTCATATGCACCAAAAGATTTTCAAGGCTATCCTACGTGATAGAGAGAGCCTTTAGTGATTCAGATCTGGATTTGAGTTTTGAACAATCTTCCATCATAACTAATTTAAGAACACCTTTAGTCTGGCCTAATGAGTCTAATTCTTCGCACCAAGATTGACGATTTTTAATGCCCTATCAAAACTCTGTCACATGAAGTTTCCATTAGAGGAGGAGTCAACAAACTTCTTAGTCATCATCAACACCTCAATAGAAGAATTTGATGATCTAGTTTTTAGGAATGCCATGATGTGGGCACTTGCATAGGAGTTCGTTGAATCATTCCCATGCTTCATATAGAGATTCTTCGGACACTTGGTTGAATCTTGTGGTTTGTCCTCTGATCGAGTATGGCATCAATGGTGGGTAGAATTTCTCCAGAAACTAATTTTCCATAACTTTCCATGTTGTAATTGGGTTCCCTTGATGGGATTTGTACCACACTCTACTTTGTCGATCAAGGAATATTTAAAGAGTTGCAATTGCCTAACGTCACCAGTGCCGCCTGGTTGCTTCATCATTGAGAAAAGGTCGATAAATTTGAGAAGATGTTCTCAACAGTCATCTCCATTACTTCCTGTGAAGGTGTAATTTTGCAATAGATTGACCCACTAGGCCTTGATTTTGATTGGACCACCTGGAGGTTGGATGGGATGAGTCAAGTTAGTGCCTTTGGGAATATAAAAATCTCTTAATTCTTTGGCATGTTTTGCGGATTGGGCAGATTGTAGGTTTGTCTTTAGTTCAGCTTCCGCATGCGTTCTAGATTCTATGACGAGTAATTCTCATTATTCTACAATAGTCATTTCAATTCACGCTTGAATAGATGCTTCTGCATCTATTTCTTCTGTCGTGGTTTTCTCCTTGTGAAGTCTTTTGAGGGTTCTCTCAATTTCAGGGTCAAATCAATCCAGAATCAAAACTTTTGGATCTTCGCATGTGCTAGGAGAACCTGAAAAAGGGTAGAATGATCGTGAGTAGAGGAGTAAAGTTCTAGAGGGTTTTGAATAATATAAAGCATAAAAAGAAAAACCCTAATTACACTTAAACTTCTGAAAAAATATACTATCATTGTCCCCAATATCAGTGCCAATTTTTTATGGGGCTATGAATGTCACACCATTAAAAACCCTGAGGGAATAACCCTTAGGTTTATAAAGTAGTGCACTAATTCCCCACTCCACACAAATGAAAGCCTTATTGAAGTATACTTAAGGATCGAACCCAAAGGACAACCTTTTTAAGCAGTTATATATATTTAGAAGTGTTAAGAGTAATATTTATCACCGATAAAGTTGATTGATTGATTAAGCTAAATTGATGTTAGTAGCAACAAGGATTAAAGAGGTAAATAAATGATAATAAAGAGGAACAGAGCATGGGGTTTTGCTTTCCAAAGCCTGTATAATAATTCTAGCAAGATTTCAATTCTTGGATAATAGTTTACTAAATAGAGGTTTATTTATTGCACCCTCACAGGATACAGATCAATGCATGGATTAAACTCCCTTAGAACCGACCAGTATTGGTACCCAATTTCCTATCTCACCCGACTAGACTCCCTAACTATGGCTAGTCAATCTTGGCACGTTATCATATCATAACCCAATCACCTCACTATCCCTTACTGATACTTTAGGGGGATAATAAGATCATTCTGAAGTTCGAATTACGATTGCATCATCCTACACATCCACAATTATAGAAAATTACACTCACACCAATAAGAAGCTTAGTATGGAAAGTTCTAGGATGAGATCACCGGTCAACTTCCAACCTTCCCATCTGAAGTAAATGCATTCTTCATCCATAACCAATGGTCTACTATATACATCACATTCTCTCCTACACCATTTTCAATTGGAGTGGTATGCTAGACATCATCCCCACCATCGAACTTTAGTACTTGTGGAGCATCCTAAATGAAGAGATGTTCAACTGGGACAACACATTTATCGATCATCGACAAATCTAGTAGTAAAGGAACATTGGTTCTGGATTTTTTTAGGGTGGGGTAATCATAGATATCTCCTCAGCTACACTCACATTCCATTCAAGGAGAGTTTTTGGTGACCAATAGTCAAGGAGGATGACATCTACTACTGGATTTCTTAAGACAACACTTCCATGCTCATGGTGCCATCTTATGTTTATTTTGTATCAAAGCACCTATTCTATTACCTCGATGATCTGGACACACATCCAACATTGTTTGAGAGAGTACCCCTTGTCAAGGGTGAGATTCCTGAGCCCTTGTCTAGGCAATGTAGTGCTTCCATGAAAGTGAGCAATAAGGAGTTTGATCCTTTGCCACCACCTTCAAAATGTCATAAGAAGCAACATGTGTTAATAGTGTCGAGCCACTGGGATCTTTGGTTTATCAGAGATACAACAACAATTGGACCACAATGACACCACCCAGACTTGCATGGAGTGGGACCAGTAGCACCAAGGCCACTAGCTCAACCATATGTATTTGAAGCATCATGTTCATGAGAATGTCACGCAGGCAGGGGCGGTTACATGTAGACCCAGACCTACTATGAGGACTTTGGTACCCTCCAAACTTATTCTTCCCCTACCTCTCAATATTGGAGACACCAATACACTAAATTTGCACCTTATGAGGAGCCTTTTCTGTCATCCAGGAGCCACAATTTGTTTAATTGACCATCTTGGGATTCTTTTTTGGACCAACCCCACCTACCTTTGCATCATCCCACCAGGAGCCACCCCCGCTGGCTCAACATGGCAACTAGTGGAAATTTTAGCAATTCTCTTCCCCTCCATTCTAGACCTAGAGTTTGCTTGGGATGAACAAATTTCTAAGTTTGTGGTGGAGGGTGGGTGGTATATATCTACTTCATCCATTCTATCTTCATATTTATTGCTTTTATTTCGGGATTAGCATATCCATCTCTCTTTTGTAGTTATTTTCAAAAAAATTCTAGTTAGAATTGCATGTAATTAGTGATGAATGCATATTCATCTATTTTTATTTTATTTTATAGATCCTTTCTTAGAGACATTGTGTTGTTATTTGCAAGTTTTAGAATTTATCTGCTTTAGTTTTGCTTTTATCTTCTAAATTAGACTTCTAACTATATTCACTCGTTTAGTACAGGAAAACAACCCAATTGTATGCATTCACTCTAAAGATCAAGAACTCCCAAAAGTACTCTGGGAATTAGAAGATCAAGGAGGCTTTAAGTGCATATCTTAGCCTTTCATAATTTCCTACCGGCCAACGGATAATCGAACTGGTCGAATGTTTTCTAGTTAGTCGACTTGCCTATATATTGATGAGTATATTTATACCCATCTTTGCATACAATTTTATTCATTTTTAGGGGTTGTTGTGTTTATATTCCCTAGTTTTAGCCTTTTATTTACTTAAATGCAATTATCTTCTCTTTTCTGGACTTTAATGCACTTTCCATACTTTTCATGCAAAAATAGTCAAATATATGCTTCATTGTCAAGAAGGACAATCATACCCTCAAGATTCCATACCTCAAGGGAAGGAAGGCCCCAGAAGTTATCCAATGTCCACCTTGTAATAACCTAGTCAAGCGATCGGCTCCGCTAGTCGCCTAACTCGAGCCACTTTCTACCTGGATTCTCCCATATTCTACAGTTCTAATGCACGCTCTCCGCATCTAGCCTACCCCAATTCAACCTCGATGGTTTTTTAGAGAACCAGATACGAGGTCTAGGTTTAGTAACCCACATCAGTCGCCTAGTGCACTGAGTATGGGCCATGCAATTAGCTACCTTCAACCACAAGTATTCAACATTAGGGTTTTGGAAATGAGGAATGCATCTATAAAAGGAAACCCTTATTGTCCAATCTAAGGGTCTCCAATAATATTTAGAAGCCACATCTGCACAACGCAAAGCCTAGCGAGGAGAAAAGAGGCGACACTCGTAGTGGAGGGACTGGTCTTCCTGCACCAGGCATCATGACCCCTTCCATTGTTACATTTATCTTTCTACTATTGTCTTTTACAATGAGCAAGTAGACATTTGTGCTGGGGCATGGGGACTAGCCCCAACAACTCATATTTTATTCTACCTTTTATCTAAACTCAACAATACTATTGCTAAATAAAGTATCATTTTTCTTATTTCCTTGCCTTGCAAATTGACATCTTGGTTTGCATATCTATTTATACTCATTCATCAATAAGGACTTCTACTTTTTAGGTGGGGGGATGCATGATAGATAAGAAGGTAGGCAGGCTTGCAAAGTTTCATGTGATGTTAAAGGCTATGTGGGTGGGGCAGAAGTAGTACAGGCATGAAGAAAGATGGTCCCATTGAGTGTTGATGCTATGGATGAGCCACTCAACAATCACTTTGGCAGTGGACACAACCTCTCTATGTAGGATTTGTCACCTCTATAGCATATGGTACGTGCAAATTATCCTTCAGTAAGAGACAAATCAAAATTTAGAAAGTGAATTTCTCAGCTAGCCTTGTGTTCCATCTCGAAAGGAAGATGGCATGATTTTTTGTAGATTAGCCTAAACGGAGCCCAACTGCATTTTGAAGGATGTATGGTATGCCCAAAGAGTGTCATTAAGCTTAAATTTCCAATCTTATCTAGTGCATCTAATTATCTTTTCAAGATATCCTTAATTTGTCTATTTGAAACCTTCATTTTACCACTTGTCTAGGGATGGTATGGGGAGGCTACTCTATTATGCATGTCATATTTCTGGACCAAGTGTTCAAATTTATTCTTAAGAAATGTGATCCTCCATCAGAGATAACCGTGCATGTTACCCCAAATCTAGGGAACATGATGTTCTAACTAGCTTCATGATGGGCTTGAAGTCACTAGAGATTGTGGGGATTGCCTCTATCCACTTTGAAATGTAATATACTACAACAAGGATGTAAGAGTAGACACAAGATGATGGAAATGGACCTATGTAGTTCAACCCCCATAGTCAAAGATCTTAACCTACGCAACTATTAATGGAATTCCATCCCTCTTCGATTATTTCTCGACCTTTGGCACTAATCATGGGATAGAATGAATTTTTATGAATTTCCATATCAAACTCTTATAACAACAAAATTTGTCGAATTAGTTTGGGCTTGACATCCTTTGTCATAAAATAGAAAATGGCATTGTTTCCCATGTAGCTAATCACCTTTGAACCTACAAGATATGATGTAAATTTGTCAAAAGCATACATAATGGCAAGCATGTCCTTCTCACTGGTTTCATAGTTCCATTATGCCTTGCCAATACACTATCATAGGACTGCTCCTATTGCATAATCAATAGCATAGCACATGATCTCAAAAGGTTGAGACCAGTTTGGTGTGTCGATGATAGTTGTGGTAACAAGATTAGAATTCAAATTGGTGAAGATTTTCATACATGTAGAATCTAACAAGAAAGTAGAATCCTTCATAAGAAGATTTGTAAGCAACTCTGCAATCTTGGTGAAATATTTGATAAACCTAAAATCGAAACCTATATAACCCAAAAGGGCACAAACTTCCTTCAATGTAGATGGTAATGTGAGCTTGGCACTTCAATATTAGCCTTGTCTACCTCTATTCCAATGTTACTCAGTCTGTAGCCAAGAACAAATACCTCCTTCACCATGAAGTGGCACTTATCCCAATTTAGCACCAGATGTGCCTTTTTGCAATTAGATAATACCAGAGAAAGGTGATGCAAACAAGAGTCATAAAAATTCACCATACATAGAGAAGTCATCCATTAAAATCTCCAACAAAGTCTTAGTCAGTCCTACAAAAATAACTACCATACAATTCTAGAAAGTGGCATGGCAGTTGCATATCCCAAAAGGCATATGTCTAAAGGCATAGGTGGTAGAAGGACATATAAAAGTAGTCTTCTCCATATCATCAAGGTGAATGGGAATCCGATAGATATTGGAGTATCCATCAAAATAGCAGAAGTATTCTTGACATTCCAATCATTCTATAACTTTCTCAAGAAAAGGGAGGGGGGACTGATCCTTTTGTGTGGATTTGTTCATCTTCATGTAGTTGATGCACAAACTCCACCCTGCATGTAACAACCCCCTCCCATGTTATCCCCCTAATGAGGTGGACCGAGAGGGTAAGGGACATTATCATATTTATAGGATCAAGGTTTAGCAATTAACCAAAATTAATTATAATTTCAGTAAATGGAAAAAAGTTGATAGAATGATGAAGATAGAATCTCCACTAAGGAGTTACATGAAAAGGGAAATCTATTGTTTGCAATATGAAATAAAAACTATCTATCTAAATCCTCCATAGTAACTTTAAGCATCTTCCTTTTGGTGCCTTCTTCTCAGGATGTCCATTTGGAGGATTAATCAAAGCTTAACCTAAAACATCGTGAAACAAAAGCATGGTCAGTATATTCAGATATACTGGTATGTGGGGGAAACAAAAAATTCACATTTAACTGTATCAACATATTCAACCATAGAAGTAATTATTGTTACAAAATCAAAATTGTATTTGTATGATATAACTTCTCAACCTGCACTTATTCAATCTCTGTGTATACCAACTCTCTAGGGATATTAATTCTATCATACTCACTCTCTGGGAGTATTATAATGATTTACCCACTCACTGGGGGTAATTTTTATCCTCACCCACTCATTGGGGGTGGTTATCACATCAAACTCACTCTCTGGGAGTATTTCATTGGCCAACCGACTCTTTGGGGTAATTTCTATGCAATCATTTTTTGTTCAGAGATATACATGGGCTTAAGCAAGTTACGCTTATAATAAGTGATACTCATATTAGCATTATAGATTGCAAGAATCAAATAAACAACCAAGAATTTATTTTCAATCCCTTCAGGAAACTTAGGAAAACCACAGAATTTGTTTCAGCGAGTAGTCATAGGCGTAACCACATACCTTTCTAAAAATGACTTACATTCCAAGTAAACAAGTGCGGTTGAGATCAAGCAAGTAATCACCCTGAAATTAATGCATAACACCCAAGTATTACTATTTTTTCATAAACTCTTATTTGGAGTGACTTAGTTTCCAAGTTAGGGTTTTGGGGTCAAATTAAGGCTTCATTAGGGTTTTGGCTTCCCAAACCCTAATCATCAGATTTAATGCCTTTTTAACTTACAAAAACTAATTTTGATATTAGATACATTCTTAATCTCAAACTAGGTCCAAGATGTCATTCTTATGCAGAAACACTATACTTTATCCTTCAAAGTCATTTAAGCAAGTTATGATCATTATAACTAAGAAATTAGGGTTTCCATGCTTTTAATACATTAAAGTTAGCATCTTTAGGCACTTCTAGAATTTGGAGTAGATCTAGGTCTTCAATCAAATATTAATGAATTCTTTGCATTTTTTTTGATCAAGTTCCATATTTTATGTGTCATCAATGGATAACCCTATAATTTTCTATAATTTTTACAAAATTAACCTTTTTTAGTCAATATGAGCTCATCACTTATGGCATGTTTGGTTTGTAGTATTACTGGTAGGATATCATTTGAATAATATCAGTAGTCCCAATCCCATGTTTGTTTAGATAAAAATGACACAAGGATACCAATCCTATTGGGATAAGAAACCCATCTAAGAAGGACTTTTCACTTCTGTAGCCCCCCAGGTATTTGGCAGTATAAGTCTCTTTGCACCCCTCGACCTTGACTCCTAGAACATAACAACAATGGTGTCTCCAACCTCTAGATGGACATATGAAGACTGCTCCAGAATCCAAATGACTGATGGAAAAGTTTGTGTGCCCTGGTGTTGTCTTCCTCATCAAGAAGGGCCTGTATCCTATAATCGTGACGACCAACAAGCTTCACGTTTTTGTCTCGCCCCATCTGGTAAGCTTCTTTCGTTCTTCATTGTTACAACGACAATCATGTCTGTTTCAAAAAGCTACTACTAGAGTGTTTGTCAATTGGACAATTGATTCTGAGTCATGACTGTCTTTCTACGGTCACAAATTACTTAATGATTTCATACCACAATTGTCTTTATGTGTGACCATGACAGCATAAAAAAAGTCATCGACTACCACACCAACACTATAATGCACATTCTTGATGAATTAACAACTCTACTATTTCATTCTTTCTTCCTCCACGAACTGAGACAAACTAGGTACGTTAACAAAATATTTTTCTGTAGAAGCAATGGATGTTGTTAAATTATAGTTATAATGTTGGATATTGTCAAATACATTCATGCTCATTGCATTATTTTTTCGTGGCGCACTTACGCACCAATTGTTATTCTAGATGTACATGATAATGAAAGTCTCAATCATATATTATGGTTGACTCTAATTTTTTAAACACATAATAAAATCAACTAATTTTATGATAACATGTTAATTTTTCTATGACATTCAGTAATGTCAACATCTATGAAAACATAATACATAAATACCAGAACTACAAAAATGATCAGCATGAAGTCAAACACTAGTCCTATCCATGTTACATCCAAACATAGGATATGGCCATCTAATCTCCCTTCCTTCACATATGTCGTCTTATCCTATACTCTTGAGAATCCCATTCAAATCCTTTCCGGCAAACTAAACATGCCTTTAAGGGATTAACCCATATTCGGTTGTGCTAACTAGACTGGGTCGAGCCAATTAGCTCATGCCAACTAATTACCCTGACCTCACATGGATGGGTGCAAAAAGGACGAAATAACTCTTGTTTGGCCATTACCTTATCACAGACGCTCGGGGGAAAGGGAGTATTTTCCCTCCCTGTCGTCTCCTACCTCTTCTCGTCCGCGAGAAGTTCTTGGCGAGTCCACATGGGAGTTTGACTTTGGGATCTAGAATGTGTCCTAGAAATAGGGTTTGTCTTGGGATCTAGCTCTATTGAGAAGTCCACTTCTCTCTCCGGAGGGATGCCTAAAGAAGGGATTGCAGAGAAGAGAGAATGTCACTAAAAACAATGAAGAAGACAGTCAGTGGTCTCTGATTACCAATCTCCACTCTAGCAGCAATAGATCTGGCAATCCCCACAAATAGGATGGCGTCCCTTCTCTTTCTCTTACTCTAGCACCCAAAACAAGGTTGGAACTCAGAGTGATGTACCCCCTACCTCAATTTTAGGTTGATATTTCCTCTTATATATATCACCTTGGACTCACCAAATCTAATTTGGTCAGGTTAACATATGGATTTTCTTTACCTATTCAGATGTGTTGGTTGGTGGATTAGGTAGACGGATCGGTTGACTAGCCTTTGATTTTCATGTTATTTGGAATTATGGCTGGTAGATTCAGATGTTGAGTCATCTGACTAGTTCCTAGTGAGTCTCCTAGAGATAATTTAGGTCAGTTAACCTAGAAGTAAACAGAGTGACTAGATTTCCTTTGTGGCTGATGTGCTAGTCTCTAGTGAGTCTTGTGGTGATGATTTAGGTTGATTATCCTAGAAGTAAACTGGGTGATTAGCTTTCTTTTGTGGTTGATGTCCTATAGGTGATTTGGTTGACTGGTGAAATGAGTTGGTCGACTAGTGGGCCTCCAAAAGCTTTGATGCTACTGACTTGATAAGCACCTGAATTCCAATCATCTGACTGGTGAAGTGAGTCATAGAATTGGGATGAAACCAAAAACACAGATGGTTAATGACTTCGAAGAGCAAGTGAGACTGAATTCCAATCGACTGATTGGTGAAGTGAGTCACTCGATTGGCAAGTTGCTAAGAATCTTGCTTGCCACTGAAATTGAAGGTAATAAATTCCAATCCACCAATTACGGAACCCACTCGACCAATTCATTTGAGCTAGGGATGAACCTTGGACGGTTGGGCTCTGGCAGACTGAGGAGCCCAGTCGCCTGATTGGCTTGCTGAAATATTATGAATGGCCTCTTTTTGCCTTCCATTTCTTTTGAATATCAACGCATGGAGTTAGTAATGGATCATTTTTGTGCTTTTGTGTTGTGGGTTCTTTCCCCTACATAAGAGTGAGAAATTTTATAAAAAATCTGAACAATTTGAGAACAAAAGCAAAACAAAAAAAAGAAAATAAATTAACAAGAAGTAACTACTTCAAATGAGAAAAACTAGTATAAAATATGCAATGCAAATGTGATGAATATGCATTCATCAGCCACCTTTGACTTATTTAACCCCAACATCTTGAAAGTAGATAGAGGCATCATATTGATACTCACCACTTGGTGCATTTTTCATTTAGTACCACACACTAATGAACTAAATGATGACTAGATACGACCCTAAAGGGGTTTTCAAACACACTGGTATCTTTCAAATTTATAAATCCCTAAGAATTGGAAACACTCACATATATTAACCCACATACCCGCAAGTGCATGAGGTTGTGTTATAGTATAGGAGGGTGACAAGTTAGGGTTCAAACACAAGAGAGAAAAGGGGGCACTAGAGCTAAGTTTGTTTTGGCTAGGTTCATACTGCAGAGTCTAGGGTTGAAGGGTTGATGGTTGATTTTGTTAATTAACTAAGGTTGAACAAGTAAACAATTAAAGGAAGACAAACAAGATCAAATCCAAAGTTAATCCTAGATAATTAATTCTAATCAGCAAGGAATGACAAGACAATCAAGAAGGAATAAGTTATACTAAGGTAAGCAAGAGAAGATCTACACTACACAAATCTAGAAAACTAGGAAAAAGAGAAATTGAAGACCTAAACTAGCAAGAACAAAGCAAGAACAAGGCAATGAACTAATTAAGCAAGTAAATTGCCAACTTGGCTAACACTAGCTAAGAAAGAAGGAAATTAGGATTTTAATGCAATTAAGAGAAGTGTGGGGTTGTTTTGGGGAATGCACTTGTCAACTGATTTGGGGGTGATAACATGTAAACTTTATTCTTTGACTTACATTAACAAACCAAACAATAAGCTAGAGGCTAATGAATTTCCCTAAACTACTAACTGCCCATGGATAAGATAGGGTGTGCATAGGGGAACTAGTCCCTAACACCTCCTACCCACCCTTATGAGGCTCAATTGGGTTAGGGTTTAGGTGGAATTCAGTTAGGGTCTAGTCAAGCCTAGGTTTCTAGGATAGGAACTCTTAGGGTGATTAGGGGCCGAAGGTAGTAATGTAAGGTGGAACTGAGGTTTTAGACCTTATATCACCCACATCTAGACTTGAGAAGGCTTCAAGATAATTACACTAAATGTTTCTATGCTAGCTACTTGGATCTCAAACCTAGATGTAGGAGAATTGATTAAGATGTAGGCAGATGAATAACTAACTAGTCATCCATTAATCAGACTTAGGAGCACTTCACAAAAAGAGCCACATATAAGCAATTTTCCTAGAATCCTAGGTGATTTCAATCACAAACCACAAATCAATTCATGAGGAATGGGATGAAAATAGAACATAATCATTAGTAAAAAAATCATAATGTTTGTGTATCATTTTTCCCCAAAATGGTATCAAAGTAACATTTTGAGCCCCAAATAGCCCACCTAAGGAGCCTAGCTACTCATAGAACAAGAAAATACAAGATGGAAGGACGAAGAATTAGTAGAGGAGTGGAAAGGCATGATGAGCTCAGTGAAGACTCCTCCTTTTCCACCTCCTAGAAGCAGTAGCTCAAGAACAACCCTCGTCCAAGGTGGAATGGCATGAGTGTATGGTGGAAGATGGCCAAAAACCGTAAAATATGTATTTTTGGGGTGGAAGATGAAGGAATGGAGGTGGAATGAGGTGGGAATGTATGAGAGACAAAATTGGGGAAGCTAGAGTGGTTGTAGGGTAGCAAACCTTATGCCCCATCTTCCACCTATGTATATCTAGGCGGTGGGTGTAAGGAGTGGGACCCGAGAGGGGATCCACTCCCTACTAAATTAAATAAAAAGGAACCATCTCATATATCAAATACCACTATGATTTTTCACCAAAGGGATGATAATCCATTTTATTCAACAATATGATTCAAGTAACCAAAATGTAGAAGCAGAAAACATAATATATAACTATTACATTGCTTGATATCATCACTATACTTCACCATGCATGGTGATACATATGAAAACTAACTATACTAAAGGATCAGTAGAGGGTCATATAATCACCTCGACAATGTCTCCCAAAAGGTTGAGCTAAACTTGATGTGGTCCTGGTCCAACTTGGTTATATTGTTCTTGACCTACACCTGGGGTTGAAAGCGTACCCCAACAAGAGGAGAAAACGTAGATACGTCGGAAAAATATCTGTATGTGCATGCTAAATTGAGTTAGAGCAACATTATGAAATAAAGGACGTCAAATAAGCTAGGCTTCCCAATGGAAAAGGAAAGGACTACCCAATTGGGCATAAAAATATGAATTTCAAAAGATAATAAACAAGAGGATTACATGCCATGAAATTGTAGGATGTAGGGATCTAGAAGAGGGTAATAGAGCTTCAAAATTCTCACAAGATAAGTTATACCTTCAAATTATATCAATCAAATCCAATAGCTTAAGAGCAATTTGAAGTCCTAACTAAGAAAGCATAGCAAGGATGAGAGAAATTGAAACATGTACTTGGACAAGGTGGTATAGAGTGGTTCCACTCTCCAAACTAGGAGAGAGTCAATACAATACCTAGAGAGGTAAACCTCTAGGACTTTGCAATCTGTGTATAGTTATATTCATTCATAAGATACAAGGAGACCACCTTACATCCAAGGACTTATCCATTCAAGACAAGAGTCTTCCACCTACACAAGGACTTACCCACTTGATCAAGATGTCTTCATCCTTAAACAAGGACTTACCCACACTTACATCAAGTCTTTTGCCTTGAAGGAATTTGCCCACTCTTCTTAAATCTTGGCCTTACCATTCTTTTTCACCTGGAGAAGATCTTCACCTCTTCTTCAACCTTTAAGAAGAATAGCAAAGCTTCACCTTCACTCAGTGTAGCTTGTGAAAGGGGGTAGGGAAGATGGAATGGGATGAGAGCTTTACAAGCACATGGAGGTAGCTCTCTTACAACTGGCCTAAATCACTCATAATCATAAAATACTTTGTAAATGAGAGAGAGAAAGGGGCTCAAGGAGTTGCAACACAATCAACTATAGCTAGGACTTAGAATAGCATGAATGAGAAACTTGGAATGAACTCCAAGGGGTCCTATTTATAGTTGGGAGTGTTCCCTTGAGTATGGGATCACTTAAGGTCAAAATATAGCCATTTTCCAAGTTACAATTGATCTATTCTTGCTCAAAACAACACTCCAACAGTTATAATTATTTTTTTACATTTTCTGTACAGTACATTCAGTCGAGATTCAATAAAGGTAACTTGATTGATCCACTAAGTGACAAAGCCAATTTTCAAACTATCGGTCGAGTTTGTTCTGGGAAACTTGACCGATGAGTCAAAATCAGTTTTTCTTAGTTGATCGATCAGTCGCTTTATGTGAGTGTGCAACTCGACCAATTGGTCATCTTCAGAAAATCCATCACTGGATTGGTCAAGTTTCCAACTCAACCGATAAACAGCCTGTGACAAATTTTGTAAATTGACTTTTGAGTGATCAAATGTTGGAATTAAGTGTCCCTGATTTTTTATCATCTTAGTTACAAGTCATATCATCAATGCAAGTCATTACAAAAATTATCTAAGGTCATTTGGGGTGATTTCCCAAAACATGCACTTCCATTGCTTTTTGGCTTGAACTTGAACAAGCTAGGGATTGTGTAATTTGATCCTTTTAATGTACCTAAAGCCTGAAATTAATCTTGAACAAACATATTAGATACATAGGAATGTCATGGTTAAGTCATTATCAAAATATGGGAAACGTATAACTCTCAAGTCAGCATTCTCCCCCTTTTTGACAATTACAAACCATTCCTCAATCATATTGAAAAGGATATGTAAAGTTATACCTTTTCCTTGTGAATTGCAGGGGGGTCATGATTTGAACAATGTGAATTGCTCCCCCTCAATCCATGCTTACTCTTACCTGCATTATTAGTCTATCTACAGAAAGCAATATGACATATATACTATATGGTCCTTTAGCAAGTCACATGATAAAGCATATAATGAACAAGAAAAGGATCACATAGACAATAAAAGCAATATGGTTGAGCTTCAAAACATTGAACTTCTCTCCCCCTTTTGACAATATCAAAAAGGAAGGGGGTAGAAGAGTGCAGAAAATAGGTCTTCTCCAAGCACACCCAAACATACATCCACAACATGTAATCTCAAAGCATACACCAAATAGAGACGAGAGAAACAAGTAAGCTAAGTCATAATCAAAATGTGGTAAACATGGCATCAACTCATGAGAAATAGTAAATCAAAGAGTAAGCGTACATATGATTAAGATTACAACACAGAGAGCATGTCCTCAAAACAACTACAAGCCAAAATGATGAAAACATGATGATAAATAGCACAACTCAGAAAATGTGCCCAGGTGGTTTTAGTACGAAATAGCCTAGAAAGATATATATGATCAACATCTAGACTAAAAACTAAAAAAATCTAAACATCTAGGTCATCTATGTCCACATCATCAACAACATCATCAGCTTCAGCATCTGAGGCCTCTGGCTCATAGTCGTCATTTCCGTCTGAAGGTGCAACAACATCACCATGGTCACCAGAGTCACCAGCAAAGCCATCATCAGAACCATCATCACTATCATCATCCTCAGAAACCTCCTCACCAGCAACAATATCTTCCTCATCAGCCTGATCTGGCATCTCCTCATCGAAAGAGGAACCAAAACCATGACCAGGTCAAGAAGGTTGAGGTGATGGAGGTGCATGGGTGGAGGTAGAGGTGGAGGCTCTAAGTGTGGTAGAGGAAGATCTAGGCACAAACTTCTGAAGTGTGGTCTCACTGATACAAACTCCTTCCGGGCTGGTTTGTAGTGAAGGTCATGGAAAAGAGTTTTGCTAGTGACAACTTGAAAAAGACCACATATCAGGACTGGGTAGGCTGGGTGGGTGCCACGGGTGTTCTTGCCAGAGTCAAAACATGTCATGTGGTGAAGGACATAATGAGACCATTTGACTCTGATGTTCTTTAAGAGACAAAACATAATCACTGTATATTTTCTACAATTTCAGTCTTATTTTTCTTGGGATGAATATTGCAGTTAACACCTAGGGCGAGTGTGTGGTTCTTGAGGTCTAAGGCGGAGGAGGGAAGGGTACACTTCTTCTTATAGGGAAACTGAGGATTCTTCAAGTATTTATGAATATCAGGAAGAGTGAGATCATACTTCTTGTAGAAGTCTTCAGGGTCAACTAGGTCAAAATACTTAGGCTAATCCTTTCTCCAAGTATCAATCTTCTCAGTACCTAAGAAGAAGATGTTTAGGGTATCCTCAGAAACTTGGAATTTCTTCCCCGTGATCATGGAAGTGAGGACTACTTGAGCATTAGGTGGGGGTATGAGTGTGTCATAATTCCATTACAAGTTAGCATAGAATTCATGAATGGCTTTCGTTCTTGTGATGGAATTGTTGTAGAACATGTGTTCGACACACAAGGTAGAGAGGCGGTGATCATATAGAAACGCAACTACTTGATTGAAAACCCTTTGTCTACGTGGGGTTGGCTCAAAAAGGGCATGAAATAGAAAAGGATTCCTAAGAAGGAGCTCCTTGTATCTATTGAGAGCCTCATTGGAGACAAAGAAGGTATCGTCAAAGGGTATGAGATGCGAGTTGGAAGAGGATGATGGTGCTCAAACTGAATCTTCTCTCTTTATCCTGTTGGACACCATGGAGACAAAATTGTGAGGATGGAGAGAGCAAAAACATAGAAAGCACCACCATAAATCATCCACACACCTAGGGTTGATGAGAAAGAGGTCAAGGAAGGTCAATCTAGGTCAAACTAGAGCTAGGGAGAGGAAGGTCGGGGCTAGGGTTGAGAGCATGAGGGAGCTAGAGGTTGGATCAGTTGATTTTTCTCTAGTTGAGAGGAAGAAAAGTCGGTCGAACCTAACTTATGTTTGCTCCATCCTGGCCATCGGTCGAATTCTATGACTCAAAAAGTTAACCAATCGACTCTTTAAAAAAAGCTCTCGGCCACTAATCGGTCGAGTTGGCAACTCGACTGATGGTCCACCTAAACCAACATTAGAAATTCTAATTTCTAGCCATTAGAGTTCTAATTAAATTTATTTTTCAAGAAATTTTACATTTTAAAGATCCCTAGGCACATATAACTCATCATTTGGTACTATTTTGTGATAAAACAAGTGTTTGCAAAAAATACCCAAGAACAAGAGAAAAACAAGGCAAAAAGAACATGAAAACTGATTTTTAGCATATTAGCAAGCAATGTGGATCAAAACATAGGCAAAACATATAGGATAGATAACAACTAGTAGAAGGCATATTAGATTCATTGAAAGCAGTTATGAGCAGTTTAGATCTAATAAAATTAAATTTCTCTCTAGCTAGAGGTTTAGTGAAAATGTCTATTAATTGGTTTTCTGTGTCCATATGTGTGATATAGATATCCTTTTTGGCAATGTGATTACGAAGAAAATGATGACTAACCTCTATATTCTTAGCTCTACTATGTAAGATAGGATTATATGACAAGTTAATTGCACTAGTATTATCACAATAGATAGGAGAAGTATTAAAATGTTAAAGTATTGGAGCATATACTTCATCCATAGGACCTGGGCACAATAACTCCCGGTTGTAATGTACTTAGCCTTGGTAGTTTATAATGCCACTTTGCTCTATTTTTTGGAAAACCAAGACACCAAGAATGGTCCTAGGAGAAAGAAAGTGTCACTTGTGCACTTTCTATCAATAAAGCATTATGCGTAATCAGCACCACTATAGGTCGTAAGAGTAAAGTCCCTTAACTTGGGATACCATAGACAATAATTTGGAGTTTTGACTACCTTAAAATCCTCTTAACAACTATAAGATGGGATTTCTTGGGATTTGATTGAAAGAAAGAACACAAGCCACCACTAAACATTATATCAGGTCTAGAGGCAGTTTAAGTAAAGTAGTCTTCCAATCATACCTCTATAGAGCTTCTCATCTACCTTCTCACCTTTTTCATCTTTGTCAAGTTTGGCGGTGTTTGACTTGGGGGTGTCCATCGGGTTGGTGTTCTCCATCCCAAAGAGCTTAAGTAGCTCACTTGTGTACTTTCCTTGGTTGATGAAGTTCCCATCTTTAGTTGGCTTGATTTGAAAGATGAGAAAGAATGAGAGATTACCCATAATCCTCATCTCAAATTCACTTTGCATTAGATCACTAAATTCTCTGCAAAGATCAAGGTTAATTCCGCCAAAAATGATATCATCAACATAGATTTGAATGACAAGAAAATTGTTAGAAGTGTTTTCTATAAATAAGGTAGAATCTACTTTGCCCATGATATACCCATGATCTAACAAAACGTTCTTTAATTTCTCATACTAATCTCTAGGTTCTTGTTTGAGTCCATAGAGAGATTTTTGCAACAAATAAACATTGTTAGGTAAACTATCATGTTAAAATAATGGGGGTTGTGCAACATACACTTCCTCCTCAATTGTACCATTAAAAATGCACTTTCAACACCCATTTCATAGAGAAGAAAGTTTTTATAACTAGAAAAAGCAAGTAACATACGAATGGACTCAAGTCTAGCTATAGGTGCATATGTTTCATCAAAATCTATACCTTCCTGCTGATTGTAGCCTTGATCTACTAACCTTGCTTTGTTCCTTGCCACTTTGTCACTTTCATCTAGCTTGTTATGGTAGACCCACTTGGTGCCAGTGATCTTTCTATCAATTGGTCTTGGCACTAGGGTCCATACTTTGTTCTTTTCAAATTGCTCCAACTCTTCTTACATGGCTAGGATTCATTCATCATCCCCAAGAGCTTCTTTTACGTTCTTTGGCTCGAGTTGTGAGACGAAGGTGATGTTGGCTTGTTCTTTGTTGAATGCAGCCCATGTATTCACTCTTTCAAATGGATTGCCTAAATCAGCTGTTTTGGATGATTCTTTGCAAATCGAGGAGTTGGATCCTTCTTCTCTTCATCTTTCTCTTCTTCTTGAATGACCACCTCTTTTCCCTTTTGGGTGATGTTGAGCTCTTTTAGAATATGAATTACCTCACCTACAACATTATCATTTAGAACAATATCATTGGGAGTATAGGGGTTAGTCTCAATAAACTTAACATTTATAGATTCTTCTACTTTAACAAGATCAACACTAAATACTCTATAAACCTTGCTAGTAGTGCTATAGCCAAGAAAGAAAGCCTTGTTAGATTTTGGATCAAAATTGTCAAGAGAATCTTTCATATTAAAAACAAAACAAGGACATCTGAAAACATGGAAATACTAGATAGAAAGATTTCTACCATGTCATTGCTCATAGGGGGTTTTCTTTAAAGAAGGATGTGTAAAAACCCAGTTTTGCACAAAACATGAGGTACTAACATCTTCATCCCAAAACTTCTTCAAAGTGGCATACTCTAAAAGCATGGTCCTAGCCATCTCCTGTAGTGACCTATTCTTTCTCTCTACAACCCCACTTTTTGAGATGTTCAAGGTGAAGAGAAGTTGTGTGCATACCCAGATTCTTCACAAAAGCATTCAAGAAGATCATTTACAAATTCTCCCCCATGATCACTACTGATGGAAATGATCTAGAAAGAAGCTTCATTCTCAATTCATTTACAAAAACTAGAGAAAATATCAAGTGTATCCCTCTTGGAAACAAGAAAGAAGGTCCAAGCATATCTAGAGAAATCATCGACAATAACAAGGCAATTCTTAGAACCGTGAAGAGATTGAGTTCTCATTGGTCCAAATACATCAATGTGAATAAGTTCAAGACCTCTCTTGGTACAAAAGACTCCTTTGGATTTGAAGGAGGACTTGGTTTGCTTTCCTTGGGTACAAGGTTGGCATTCCTCATCCTTTTCAAAATCTAGTTTGGGAAGTCCCTTGACTAAGTCCTTTTTGCTCAACTTCTTTAACTGATGAATATTGACATGACCAACCTGACGATTCCAAAGAGAAATATCATTCGAATTGACTACTAGGAATCTACCAACAATAGGCTTAATAGAGTCAAGAACAGTTTCATAAAGATTACCACTTCTAGTTCCCTTATATATGACTTGATAGGTGAGTAAATCTAGAATCAAGCATTCAAAAGAAGTAAATAGTGCAAGGTAACCATTATCACAATATTGGCATACACTTATTAAATTGTGTTGTAGGTCATCCAAAAAAAGAACATTCTTGATATACAAAGATTCACCTACATCACCCTCACCTTTAACCTTACCTTTCTTGTTTCCCCAAAGGTAACCGAACCTCCTTTCTTCATAGTGAAGTTGTTAAAATGGCTTTCATCACCTGTCATGTGCTTAGTGCAGACACTATCAACAATCCATCTACCTTTTTCCTGCAAGAAAAGAGTGTGTCGATTCCCAACTCAAACTTTGGGATCTGGAGTTAGCTTGGGGACCCATTTCATCTTTGGGTTGGTCCCCTTATGCTTGTAAGGACAATAAGTAGAGTAATGATCATCACATTTGCAATGAGAACAAATAATATGGTTCTTAGTGCTAGAAGACTCTCCAATGAAAAAAGAGGGTTCCTTACTCTTTTTCTTACCTTTGGCTTTGTTCTTGCCCTTAGGTGCTCCCCCTACAAATCCCAAACCACTAGTACCACTTTGTTTGGTAGAATGGTCAAGGATTTCATTTAGGGAGTTTTTCCCTTTGAGAATTTCTGCAAAGAGGTTCTAAGTCTATGATTGCCATCATCAAGAGATATGATAGTATAAGACAAACTAGCAATATCATCTTTAGCATGAACAAGGTCGGCCTCTAAATAGAGGTCTTTAGTCAAATAAGAATCTTTCTCAAGAGAAATAGAAGCAATACCATTACTAGAAAAGATAGGTCTAGAAGATAAACCATTAATTTGACCAAGCAACCTAGCATTTTCATATTTAAGCACTTGAATTTCCTTAAGATAAACATCCCTCTCATCCCTACAAGCATGAACAATGAGATTAAATTCAGCATTTTCAGTTTTAAGAGTTTCAAGCTCATTTAGGGACTTTTGGTTATCTTCCTTAAGATTTTCAATGTTCTTAAGGTAAACATCATTCTCTACTTCAACTCCATTGTATTGGAGTTCAAGATAAAGATATTGACCTTGCAAGATATCAATTCTCTCAAGATGAGTTTTTTGATTTAGCTCAAGAATTTCAAGTTTAGCATCCAAATCATCAATACATTTTCCTATCTTTTTTCTTTTCGATTTACATTTAGCAAAAGAAGAATGGATAGAAACAAACATATCAATAATAGTTTCCTTAGATAATTCATGCAATCTTACCTCACTTACTTCACTAATTTCTTCACTAGTAGATGCCATGAGTGGAAGGTGGCATTCTCCATCTTCTTCCGAGCTAGAGCCACTTGAGGATGATTCCTCCCAAGCTGCATGAGCTGCATTCTTGTATATTTTCTCCTTCTTTTCCTACATGAGCTATATTCTTGTGTCTTTTCTCCTTCTTTTACTTCCTCTTGTACTTGCTCTCCTTCTTATACTCTTCCTCCTTCTTGGAGCTACCCTTGTGGTGTGACTTTCTTGATTTAGGATATTCGCTCTTGTAGTGTCCCTTTTGTCCACACTTGTAGAATCTAGTAGTAGAGGAGGAGGATCGCTCTCCCTTGAAGTGCTTGCCCTTGGTGTAGTTGGATTCATGCTCACTAGGGCCATCATCTTCACTAGAAGAGGAGGCATATGACCGGAAAGCAAGTTGTTTTTGAAGGATGACCGCCTCCACTTGTGCTATGAAGGCACTATCTTTGATCTTGTTGGCTTCCTTTTCTTCTTTCTTGGCTTCTTCTTCTTACTTGTCAAGCCTTGGCTCATGAGATTTGTGGTTGCCAATGAGCTCTTCAGTTGGGATGTCACCAAGGCTCCTCACATCTTTAATGGAGGTCACCTTTGACTCCTATCTCTTTGGTAGATTCCTCAAGATCTTGGAGTTTATTACACCTCTATCCAAAGTATTGCCCAAAGAAGCTAGGCCATTGATGATCACATTGAGCCTAGAGAACATCTCCACAATCCCTTCTTTCTTTCCCATCTTGAAGTTCTCTAGAAGGTTGTTCACCATGTATATATTAGCCTCCTTGACTTGCTTTGTGCCCTCATATGTAATGCACAACTTATCCCAAACTCATAGGAGGTATCCCATGATGAGATGCGGTTGAACTTTGTTGAGGTAAGGGTTGCATAGAGGATACTTATGGCTTTGACATTGAGCTGGGCTTCTTTTAGTGCAGCTTCATTCCATGTTGAAAGATCTTTGGTTGACTCCTTTATGGTGTGACCATCACCTTCCACATATAAAAGTTCAACCCTTGACTGTAGAACTGCATACACCTCTTCCAATAGAGGAAGTTGCTGTTGTCGAAGACCGGAGGATGCATGGAGAAGCCTCCCTCTAGGTTGAGAGAACCAAGTAGGTTTTTTCCCATCTTCTCATCTCGTTGGAGATTGTTGGAGAAGATCCTTGGCTTTGATACCACTTGTTGGATCTAGGGATCTAGAGGGGGGTGAATAGAGCTTCAAAATTATCACAAGATAAGTTAGACCTTCAAATTATGTCAATCAAAACCAATAGATTAAGAGAAATTTGAAGTCCTAACTAAGCAAGCATAGCAAGGATGAGAGAAATTGAAACATGCACTTGGACAAGGTGGTTTAGAGTGGTTCCACTCTCCAAAATAAGAGAGAGTCAATCCACTACCTACAGAGGTCAAACTCTAGGACTTTGCAATCTGTGTATACTTATATTTATTCATAGGAGATACAAGGAGACCACCATACATCCAAGGACTTACCTATTCATGACAAGAGTCTTCCACCTACATAAGGACTTACCCACTTGATCAAGATGTCTTCAGCCTTCAAAAAGGACTTATCCACACTTGAATCAAGTCTTTGGCCTTGAAGGAATTTGCCCACTCTTCTTGAATCTTGACCTTGACCTTCTCATTGACTTGGAGAAGATCTTCAACCTTGAAGAAGAACAACAACAGCTTCAGCTTCACTCAGAGTAGCTTGCTTCAACCTTTTCTTCTTTGAGAAAGGGGGTAGGGAAGATGGAATGGAATGAGAGCTTTACAAGCACATGGATGTAGCTCTCTTACAACTGGCCTAACTCACTCATAATCACAAAATGCTTTATAAATGAGAGAGATAAAGGGGCTCCATGAGTTGGAACACACTCAACTATAACAAGGACTTAGAATAGCATGAATGAGAAAACTTCGAATGAACTCTAAGGGGTCCTATTTATAGTTGGGGGTGTTTCCTTGAGTGTGGGATCACTGAAGGGCGAAATATAGTCGTTTTACAAGTTAAAACATATCTATTCTCGCTCAAAACATCACTCCAACAGTTATAATCACGTTTTTTACATTTTTTGTACAGTACATTCGGTCGAGTTTCAATAAAGGTAACTCGACCATCCACTAAGTCACAAAGCTAATTTTCAAACTATCAGTCGAGTTTATTCTGGGAAACTCAACCGATGATTCAAATTAATTTTGCTTAGTTGATCGATCAGTCGAGTTTTGTGAATGTGCCACTCGACCGATAGGTCATCCTCAGAAAAACCATCATTGGATCGGTCGAGTTTCCAACTCGGCCGATAAATAGTCCGTGACAAATTTTTTAAATTGACTTTTGAGTGATCAATCATTGGAATCAAGTATCCCTGATTTTTTCTCATCTTAGTTACAATCCATATCATCAATACAAGTGATTACAAAAATAATCTAAGGTCATTTGGGATAATTTCCCAAAACGCACACTTGCATTGCTTTTTGGCATGAACTTGAACAAGATAGGGCTTGTGTAATTTGATCCTTTTCATGTACCTAAAGCCTGAAATCAATCTTGAACAAATATATTAGATACATAGGAATAGAATGGTTAATTCGTTATCAAAATATGGGCAATGTGTAACTCTCAAGTCAACAGAAATAAAATATAAAAGTTGTGCCACACAAGCACATATACATATTTCTAGGTACAAAACCTGTTACAATAATAAAAACATGCATGCATGTGAGATAAGCATAGCACTAGAACAATATAAATAAAAATGGAGGACAAGTCTCATATCTTTGAAACCTGATATAGTATGACACACAATCATCTCCCCAATATATATAAAAGTGGGCACAAAACCCAGGTATGGGGCACACAACCTCCATTCCAAAAATATAACATGGGCACACAAGCCAAAAACCAACGTAATTACACTACTCTAGGGCTACTAAATCACAGGACATTCATAATGTAGAGGCAAGTATGAACTTCATCCTTTTATAGAATAAATAAGATTTCTATCTTAAAAATAGACAATTAAATCATCCATCACAAAAGTGGGTAAATTAAGGTTCCATCAAGAAGAAAAGTACAAGCTAGAGACAAAAGAAAGTCCGATGAAGTAGGATGATCATAATATTAGCATCAAGTAGAATATTTCACATGGAATAAATTTTCAAAAGAAAGAGATTGTGTAGGCTATCAAGAGAGAGATAATTTAGGATAACTACACAATATAAAACAATAATGGATGAATTCATACAACAAGAGATATAAATAAGATTAATTGTTCAATTTGAATAATGGAGAATGCAATCGTACCTCACATGAAGTCTACATATGTCCAAACTCAAAACACTAATTCCATCTCAGTCCACACGCACCCTATGATGTGATCAGGAAACACGGTATAGGAAAAGCATCAAGGGCCTCCATTGGAGCCTATTGTGATGACTTTGTGGGGTGAGAGGGTTTGAGACCCGTCTTTGTGAAGAATTTATGGCCAATGATAACGGGGTATCGATGGGTGTATCTGAGACATATTAGGTGATCAAACTAGTCCTTGGATGGATATTATATAGATTAACATGCATGGGTTTCTTTGGGGAGAGGCATCATGGTGGTAGGAGATGTTGTTGCATGGTCATGGTGGAGGGGAAGAATAGGGAAGGGAGAAGAGAAGAGAAAATCATGAGCAACCTTCTACAAAGTACTGACTTAAATAGGGTTGTGGATAGAGAAAGGAGGCGAGAGCTTTTATAGAACCAAGAATAAGAGTTAAAGGTTGTTGTCAGACTAGTTTATTTTTGCGGACATAAAATTTAATGTAATAGGAATTCTTTAGGAAAATACAAACCAACAATATTTCCCTATATACTAGTATTTTTATTCTTTGTTTGTTATTTTTTTTAAGAAAAAAACATTAACTAAACATAGTAAATTTGACATGTTGTCTAATTATGATGTGTATAATACAAAGTTAATGTATCTTCTTATTCTGAAACTATTTAATAAGTTGTTTAGTTTATTTGTGTCCTTTTACCATTATCATGATAAATTATTTATGGCAACTTAGAATTAACTAATTCATGTAAAATATTATAAATAAACTAAAAAATATATGCCAAATCCAAATTTAACATTAGTTCTTGTTTTTAGCTTGTTACTGGAATATTTCATACATAAAGATGTTTTGGTATTTTTGTAAATAAATATTATCACAATGTATATTTCATCTGCTATATTTGGTTTATATGATCCTTTTGGAATTATCTATTGATGAGGGAAATATAACCTTTTTGTATTTCTTTAAAAACATATTATCATGTTAATTATCCATTACGTATGTTTAACACAGTTTTCATTTAAGAAAATGGCATATGTAATTAATGTAAAGATAGACTATAATCTTCATTTCCAATCTCCCCAACACTATTAGGCTTGCATATCACGAATTTGATTATAACAATAAATTATCAGTAGAAACATATGAATATGTTCATGGTATCTATAATATAACATTTTCTTCCTTTAATCAAAATAATTACGCTGAGATTACCAAATTGATGATGTTCCCACTATTGAGAAATTGAGGAGGAAAGTTGTAAGTTTTTTAGAAAAGTGTACAAACAATATTATTATAATATATTGGTATTCATTTATTTATTATATGTGTTTTTTGTTGCGACATATTCTCAATAGAATGTAAACTTCATAATGGGAGCCAACTTCCATTACAGTAGGCTAGGGAGGATAATTTTACCTATATGTCATTTAAATATAAGAGATAGAGATACCAAATTAGATTTTTGTGAAATTCATATATTTTACTAAATGGGACAATGTTGTTAAATTCCATATACAATCACCATATATAGAAATGAGAATTTTATTGGAATTCTTTTATGATGAAAAATTTCATACATTTATTGCAAATGATGCACTAGTTTCCATAAAGCCATTTGTTAGTCAAACACAAGACAAATTTTTATGTTATTATTTAATTAGAAGTTTATGCATACTTTTATCATTAATTCACATATATGTATATCATAATATATATTGTTACATGCCTTGTAAGTATTATTAGTTTTGTTCACTGAATCATGACATCATTGTATAAATACATTTTATAAAGTAGAAACTAAGTGTACTTATATTGTTACATGTTACTCCAAACTGCAACGATTTTTATATTGCTTTTTATTCAAATGGCTACTTCAACTTTTACTATAATTCTTCCTAGAAATAACGACTTAAGTTTCCCAACATAAGTTAATTTTCTCATTAATAAGAAATCAACTTCTATGGCCAATAAAAAGGATGAAATTACTTTCCTCACTAGATTCCACTTTTGAAGTCATTTATTGTATCATTTAACATGTTGGAGTTCAACTTACATTTTCCTTCCTTAATAAAATTTAGGCATCTAGACTTGTACAAATAATGTAAAACTTGGAAATTAAGCTAATTGGGACCCAAAGAACATGAATTTTCCATTACATTTCACTTTTGGGATTTTCTTTTATGAGTTATGGTACCATTTGGATATTTGTCTCATTACCATTATATTTATTAGAATATTATATCTTTATTATCAACATTCATTGAATTAAAAGTTATTATCTTCACATTGTTGCCAAAAGATCTATCTTATATATTTTTACACGAAATTCCACATTTAGCATATTTAGTCTATTAATTCCATATTTATTTAAATAATAGAAATTATTAATATTTGTGGACATGGAATTACCAAATGTTACTCCAAAGCATAGTATTCATTTTTATCTAGCCATTGTGTTAGTAAAGAAAATATATGTAACATATTTCATGATTTTATTTACATGTTGGCATATAACTAAGTCCTTATGTAAATATGTTTTAATTTTTACCCTTGTTTGGTCAAATCTAAGAAACCAATCTTACTAGATTTCTAATCATGGAATAGGGTAAGATTCTAAGTTTTGGTTCATTATAATGGGGAAGCACTAGGTCAAGTGGGGGTAAAATGGGAAGTGCGGTGGAAAATTGCTACTAGGTTTGTATGTAGCACGGCCGTGGTGGGGTGTGAGTCGAACGATCATGCTGTATTGGAACGGGAGAGGTGGAATTTGGGTTAGAAATTGAGACAAATTCACAATTCTGAAAGGTCAGTACCACGGTCGTCGTGGTCACCATGGGCATGGTGGAGCTTGGTCACCACTGGGGTGGTGGATCCTAGTCACCACAGGGGTGATGGTCATCACTAGGGTGGTGGATCCTAGTCACCACAGGGGTGGTGGTCATCACAGGGGTGGTGGAGCCTGATCGCCACAGGGGTGGTGGTCACCATTGGGGTGGTGGAGCCAGTCACCACTAAGGTGGTGGCCACCATTGGGATGGTGGAGCCTGGTCACCACTGGAGTGTTAGCTAGTAGATTCAAACTTGCACTCTTACTATGACATGAAGGATTTGTGCCACGGTCAATGCCATGTACCACAGTTGTGTCGTAACTTCTTCCTTGCACTTTGACCTTCAACTTGTTCATCTTTGATGATCCTTGTTTTGGGTTGATTCTTAACCACTTAGGGTATGTTAGGGAATCTCTTGTAATCTCTTTAGGCTCCTTCAAGGGTAACAAACCCTTAGATTCTACTCCTCTCCCTTTCATCAAGTAGTGGCCAAAGTACATATAAAATATGCAAAAGCCTCCAAAAGTGCATTTGATAGAAATATGCATATTGAGGGAAATAACATGTAATTTAACAGATATAGATGTGATTAAAGTACAATACTACACAAGATGAAGCCCTAAAATAGGGCTTCATCACCACCCCAAACTTAAAACATACTTGTCCTCAAGTATGTTCAAACTCAATCTCTCTTCAATATTTCAACAAACAAGAATTGATAAATGCATTGCAACATATGTATATTGACTAAATGGGCTAAATGATGACTAAGTACATGTATTACACCTCTCTCCTCTCCTCTTTCACAAACCAATCATGATTAAAGCATTGATCATACAAATTTCGTATATATAGTATAGAATACACAATCAATCCATATGGTTGTCATGGGATTGTCATTGGACTTGCTCCAGGATTAGGCATAAACCTTGCAAACCCTCTTTCCCATTACGTAGTTTTTAACATGATCTATTAAATTAGGGGAATATGGAAATTAAATACTTTTTGTTGCATTATCTGATGCCATATTTTCCTACGATGTTATCATAGCCACATCAATTTACTATGCTTTGGGATTTAATTGATATGATCGAATTTCTATTTTATCATTTATTTATTGCATATGATGTGAATACTTAAAATGAGCAATGTGCACTTGATTAAATACCACATACGATCCTAAATTTTATATATATATATATATATATATATATATATATATATATATATATATATATAATTTACATGTGTCTCCTAAAATCGATTTTGGTGGTGGATGTTTAGCATGGTTACAGCCAATAACCCCTAGATCTGTGTGCATGGTTGTGGTTGTTTTCCTATTTCATATCTCGGTTTGCATACTAAGCCTCTATATACTCTTACATATGTAAAAGTATTAATTCTTTCCTTACTATGCTCCCCTCAAATGTAACTTGAGGTTTCCCTATTACCATGTAATATGTTAAATAGGATTAGGATAGTTTCAATTTTTTATGGAAGAGAAGACACTCAACACCAGACAAACCATCTGTTTTAGTAGCCTAATTGATTGATTGGAGGACTGAAGAGGCCAGACGACAAGAGGAGTCGAACCGGTTGGTTGGTGTCCCAACTGATAAAATGGAGGTCTCCAGAAGTAGCTTGGACTGGATACCAACTGACTGGCTAGGAGGCAATCCGATCGGTTTAACAGTTGAACAAATCGACATGGATTGATTCAAGCATATATCTTCATCAACAATAGGTTGCTACATATGATGTAGACCTTAGGTGAAGTAGTTCCTTGCGGCTCCAAGGAATTACAATATATAAGATCATAACCATCGCTTGTGTTTATAATTGCTTATTTTGTTTGTGGGATATAACATGTATATGATATGTACTATAAGTATGTGATGATTGGATATGTATCTATATATTTATATAAATAAAAACCCCTCAATATAATATTAAGTCTTAGATACTTTCCATAAGCAACACACATGAAAAGCTTGATCTACTATGTGTGGGCACACCAAGTATGGTGTGATGTCTATCTCGTGGAAGTGTGATGAAAGTCTTGTGGGCTGCCAAGCAGGGTGCATCATTGTTGTGTTGGCTTTTGGGTTAGACTTAACCAGGTGACCTTAATGAGATTAAGTACCTAGAAGCATGAAGATGACCATGGCAAAGAGTTGTGCATACCATCTATCCAAGAATTTCATAAGATGCAAATTGGAAAAAGTTTCCTATCCTAATAATTGGTTATGGATAGTGGCGTTGGTTGGGTAATAATTCAATTGTTTTGGGTCTTGGTTCACTAGAAGGTTGTATATTGCAATCTTTCAAATTTATATGTGAGGGCTATCGATTTGAAGAAATGGTGAGAGTGATAATTAATTTTAGGGCTACTAAATATCATCAAATTTTATTGTTATCAAATCAAAGCAGAAGTGTTTGACAAATTGCAAATTTTTATTGTAGAATCAAGTGCCAACCAATAACATATTTTCCTTGTGATCTGTCCTTGAGAAGGACAAGTTGAATGGGAATAACTTCCATGACTAGTTCAAGATGTTGAGAATTGTTCTCAGATAGGAGTGTAAGCTTTATGTCCTAAAGACACCAGAGCTAGATGAACCTACTCCCACTACGCCTAAGGCTGACAAAGATGCTTATAAAAGGCACGCTGAGGATGTCGTAGATGTCAAATGCCTAATGTGGTGCTCAATGAGATATGAGTTGTAGATACAACATGAGAATATGGATGTGATTGAGATGATAACACATCTTAAGAACAAGTACCAAGATCAGGCAAGACAAGAGAGATATGATGTCTCTAAGGCGTTGTTCAAGTACAACATGGAAGAAGGACATCCAGTAGGTCCCCATGTGCTCAAGCTTGTTGTCTATGTGGAGAACCTTGTTATACTAGGATTTCCCTTGGGTCAAGAGTTGGCCATTGTTGTAATTCTACAATCACTACTAGAGTCCTATAGTCAGTTTGTCATGAACTACAATATGAATGATTTTAACAAATTGATGTCAGAGTTACTTGGCATGTTGACAACAGTTGAAGTGAAAATGAAGAAAGACAAGCCCAAATATGTGATGATGATCAGTAGAAAAGGGAAGTCAAAGGTCAAAGGTAAATCTAAGAAGAGTTCTAGAGCTAGCCAGAAGCCCAAGTCTTCTGCACTCAAAGCAAAGAGAGGGGTGAACAAGGGAGGCATTTGTCACCACTATCACCAGTCTGGACATTGGAAGAGGAATTGCCCTCTCTACCTGGAAGAAATGAGGAAGAAGAGGGAGGGAATAGGGATCTCCACTTTAGGTTTATATGTTACTAAAATAAATATGTCTACTTCTTCATCTTGGGTACTAGATTGTGGATGTGGATCTCACATATGGTCGTAAATGCATCATCTAAAATAAAGTAAACATTTGTAGAAGGGTGAGGTTGAATTGTGTGTTATAAATGAAGCAAAAGTTTTTGCCACTTCAGTTGGAGCCTATAATTTATCTCTTCCCCTAGGGATTTTAATATAGTTAAATAACTTCTATTTTGTACCTACCAAAAATAGAAACATTATTTCTATATCTTTTATGAACAAGGATGGATATGAATTTCATATAAAGAATAGTCAATGTTCTATTTCAAAGGATGAGATCTTTTATGGCATTGTCTCGATGTCTTACGGTCTTTATTTGTTGGATCTAAAGATAAATGTTTATAATGTTAATACCAAAAGATTAAAACCTGATAACTCAAACAAACATATATTTGCCATTGTTGTCTAGGGCACATCAATGAGAATTACATATCTAGACTCCATAAATATGGTTATATGGACTCTTTTGATTTTGAATCAATAGAGACATGTGAGTTTTGTTTTTCAGACAAGTAGACTAAAACTTCTTTCACTAGTAATAGTGAGAGGGATGGTAATCTACTAGGACTCATACATAGTGATGGTGAACTACTAGGACTCATACATAGTGATGGTGATCTACTAGGACTCATACATAGTGATGTATGCGGCCCTTTCAGATTAAGTGCTAGAGGTGGTTATCAGTACTTCATTACCTTTACTGGTGACTTCAGTTGGTATGGTTATGTTTACTTGATGAAAAATAAGTCAGAACTCTTGAAAAGTTCAAGGATTTCATGAATGAAGTACAAAACAAACTTGGTAAAAGTATTAAGGCACTTCATTCTGATCAAGGTGGAGAATACTTAAGGTAAGAGTTTGAGGATATTCTGTGAGCCTGTGGTATTCTATCATAATAGACTCCACCTAGAACACCACATCACAATGGTGTATCAGAAAGAAGGAATCATACATTGCTAGATATGGTGTGGTCAATGATGAGTTTTGTTAATCTTCCAACTTCCTTTAGGGGATATTCTCTAGAAACTATTGTGTTTACAAAAAACCATGTACCATCTAAATTGGTTCAAAAGACACCATATGAGATATGGTATGGGAAGCATCCCAATGTGTCTTTATGAAGATTTGGGGTTATGAAGTTTATGTGAGAAAGTAGTTTCTCAAAAAATTTGGACCCAAATCTCATAAATGTTATTTTATTTGATATCCTAGGGAAACCAAAGGATACTAACATTACACTCCATATTACAACAAAGTGTTTGTTTCCTGGGATGTTGTATTTCTAGAAAAGGAATTCATTTCTAAAGGAAATAGTGGGAGGAAAGTATAACTCAAAGAGGTTCAAGACCAACAAGAGATCATTGAACCTATACAGGTATAAGAGGAACATAAAGAGTCACAAACTATTGTGGAATATCAAATTCCTCATGTGACACAGGAACCTTGTAGATCTAGTAGGACATGCCTTAAGCCAGAGAGATTTGGTTATCTAGTTACTCAAGAAGATCATGAGTCAATCATTGATGACGAGCCAACTACCTACCTAGAAGTTGTTAAAGGGACCAGAGTTAGAGAAATATCTTGAGGCCATGAGACCTAAGATGGAATCCATGTACACCAACAAGGAATGGACCTTGGTGGATCCACTTGAAGAGGTAAAACCCATAGGGTGCAAATGGGTCTTTAAGAAGAAGACTGACATGGATGGTAATTTACAAACTTACAAAGGTCGATTAGTTGCAAAGGGTTTCAGAAAAGTTCAAGGTGTTGATTATGATGAAACCTTTTCTCCAATTTCCATGGTTAAGTCCACTAGGATCATTCTTGCCATTGTGTCTTGTTATGACTATGAGATTTGGCAGAAGGATGTTGAACCCATATTCCTTAATGGGAATCTTCTTGAGGACATGTACATGACACAACATGAGGGTTTTGTAGATCCAAATGATGCAAATAAATTATGTAAGCTACAAAGGTCAATCTATGAATTGAAACAAGTATCTCGGATCTAGAATCTTCGATTTGATGAAACAGTCAAAGATTTTCCCTTTAGTCAAAATGAAGATGAACTGTGTGTTTACAAGAAGTTTAGTGGGAGCATGATTGTATTCCTCTTATTGTATGTAGATGACATACTTTTAATGGGGAGTGACATACCTACTTTACAGATGGTAAAGACCTGACTAGGAAATACATTCACTATGAAAGACTTAGGCGAAGTATCCTATATCCTAGGAATAAAGATCTATAGAGATATATCTAGAAGGCTTCATGGGCTAAGTCAGAGCACATACATTGACAAAGTGTTGAAGAGGTTTCTAATGGAGAACTCAAAGAGAGGAAACCTACCTATGTCTCATGGTGTTATTATCTCTAGAGCTCAATGTCCCAATTCTTGTGAAGAAAGGGAGTACATGAGTAAGATTCTATATGCTTCTACAATTGGATCTATCATGTATGTAATGTTATGTACTCATCTAGGTATCTCGTATGCCTTGAGCATGACAAGAAGATATCAGTCAGATCATAGTGAAGCTCATTGGACTACAATGAAGAACATCCTTAAGTACTTGAGAAGAACTACGTTCAATTTCTTGTCTACAGTGGTGAGGAAGAGTTGGTGGTAAAGGGTACATCGATGCATGCGTCCAAACTGACAAAGCTGACTACATATTGTAGTTTGGATTTGTGTTTTGCCTCAACAATGGAGTTGTGAAATAGAAGAGTTCTAAGTAAGAGATATTTGTGGATTATAAAATAGAGGTCGAGTATATTGTTGCATCCAATGCAGCAAAAGAGGTTGTTTGGATCAAGAAGTTTGTCTCAGAACTTAGGGTGGATCCAAGCATCATCGATGCAATTGAGCTATATTGTGATAACAATGGAGCTATTGCACAAGCTAAGGAATCTAAATCACATTATCTTTCCAAACATATACAAAGGTAGTTCCATCTCATAAAAGAAATCATACATCAAGGAGATGTGAAGATTTGTCGAGTACCAACTGAGAAAAATGTGGTTGACATGTTGACAAAAGACTTTTGCAGCAAAAGCATGAAGTTCATGTTAGATCACTTGGGATTAAGTTCATGGGTGATTGGCTCTAAGTGTAGTGAGAGTATGTTGGTATGTATGCCCAAAGAGTCAATCATATGATGATTGTAATGGCATATCTTGTAAACGGTTTCATTAATAATAAAGATAATTGTCCAGCCATAGTAGCTAAAGTGGTAAAACCTCAATAAGTCCCAATGAAGATCCGGGTTCAAGCCTCATCGAAGGCACTTTGCGAATGGAAATCCATGTTGGTTTTGTACGAGAGGGGGTGATTAGACCACACCCTCTCATGCCTCGAGAGTTTACCATGTCAGGCTCGCCTAGGGTGGGTTATCTTGGTCACCAAAAAAAGGCAATCTCCAATTCATTTTGTTTTATTAAGTTATGATATAATGATGTAACATGATAAATGTTTATAGTATGATATTACTCAATGATGTATGTCTTCGGGTTGAGGACTTGAACAATGAGATCATAGTATGTCAAGAGTATATAAATTCTTATTATGTCCCTAGTCGGTTATAATTGTGGAAAGCTGATAGAAAGCAATACCACTTAAGACTAGAGTGTGTGTTGGTTGATGACAAAATCTCATTAGTCATGATATATGATATCAAACCAAACACATAGATACTTGTTAGATAAAAGAGTATCAGACAGACCCACCTTGAGAGTGACACATGGAAACCATGATTGGTATACATAGTCATCTCTCATAGAGATGGTGGTGATTGTAGTTCTTAGACCTAAAATTACTACACTCATCACATGATATTCGATGTACTTTGACATCATCCTCCATGACCTTGAATAAGGGTTGCCATAAAGGTGGTGCTCGGGTGTATTGTGACACATGGGGATAACTACAAGTGATGTATATGGGATTTGTCTCTCCTACATGAATATGATACATGGCCACTTGATATGTGAGACTGAGAAATGCATGGCCATGCCTCTGTGAATCAATATGTGATATTGAGCTTACACATATCTCAGACAGTCTACTCTAGTTGAAAGAACATGGATTGAACGTTGAGAATGGTGATTCCATGCCTCGAGTCCAATATGGATATCAGAGATAAAGGAACTATGCAATCATTATAACACCAATCACATATTATAGGTTGAATTTATTCTCCAACTTTCCAATTACTTAGGTAGCGATGATGACTTTCTAGATACCACTCATTGCTTATGATGCCATAAATCAGTTATAGACATTCACATCCAACATAAGTTGTAACGTATAGGGTCATACACATAGGATACACTTACAATAGGAGTTTATTCATGAATGTAGTTTAAAATTGATTGCTAAAGTATTAGGTATTCAATTTAAATAACCATGGTTTAAAGTTGAGTGATTGGACTTTGAACCGATAGGCTCAAGTGTTGAACAAATTGATTCAAGTGTCAGTTCAATTGAACCAACATTGGCAATCAGATCCATGAAATGATCAGTTCAGTAATTGTACCTATCGGCTCAAATCTATGAACTGATCGGTTCAAGTTGTGAACCGACCGGTTGGTTAATCAATTTGATTAGATCAAGGATTGAAGCTGACGTCATGTTGTTCATTAATCAAATATTAATTGCCAATATAATTGGATTGGGAAACATATTGAAATGACCAGTTCAAGGGTTGAAACGAACGACTCACATGTGACATCAGTAAACAGACCAATTCAATGTTTGCAGGTTCTGAAAAATTCCTAAAATTCCATCTATTCAACTCCTACTCAATATGGAAGCTTTGACCCTGACCTACCTATAAATAGAGTGGTATTGGGGTCCTTCAGAGACACAACAATAAGCTTTGACAATTATTGTCTTCTCATAGTTGTGGTAACATGAGAACTTGAGCAAGTTATACTCGTCAAAGGGAGGAACAACAAGGGAGAGACAGTTGGGAGAGCAAGTCGGTGCTAGCATATTAACTAGGAGAGACAAATCCTTCTTGTCCATTCATATAGAGTGACAAGAGTTCCAAGTGGTCCATGTGGACTACCTAAGAGGCGAGTAGTTTGTTGCCACCCATGAGAAGGATGAAGTCAACTGCCATATATCATAATCAACCTAGAGGTTGTCGTTGAAGGTTATCTAGGTGAAACTTAAAGAAAGGTTCACACTACTGCAAGGGATTGTTGCTATACTTGTTCTAGGACCAGGTATAAACCTTACAAACCCTCTTTCCCATTACAAAGTTGTTGATGCGATATACTGAATTAGGGAAATATGTCAAGTAAATTTTTGTTTCCACTGCCTTATGATGCCCTATTTCCTACAGTGGTATCAGAGCCACATCAATTTACTATGCTTTGGGATTAATCGATATGATCAAATTTTTGTTTTATCATTTATTTATTGCATACAATGTGAATACTTAAAATGATTAATGTGCATTACATGATTAAATACCACATACGATCCCAACTAATATATATATATATATATATATATATATATATATATATGCAATTTACATGTGTTTCCCTAGTATCAATTTTGATGGTGGGTGTTTAGCATGGTTATGGAAAATAACTCCTAGATTTGTGTGCGTGGTTGTGATTTTTTATTCCTATTTTGTATCTCAATTTTAATACCGAGCCTCTTTTTCTCTTTTGTATGTAAAAATATTAATTTTTTCCTTCCTATGCTTCCCTAGAATGTAACTCGAGGTTTCCATATTACCATGTAATATGCTAAATAGGATTAGGAAGTTTTAGTTTTTGTTATACTAAAGAAGACTCTCAGCACCAGCCGAACCATCCATTTCAGTAGGCGAATAGATCGGTTGGAGAATTGAGGAGGCCAGATAATAGGAGGAGCTAAACTAAACGGTTGGTGGCCCAACCGATTGACTAGAGGTGTCCAGAAGTTGCTTGGACCGGAGACCAACCAAACAACCAGGAGGTGAGCCGAACAGTTCAAGAGTTGAATTGATCGTCTTGGATTGGTTCGAGCTCATGTCTTGATCAACAATAGGTTTCTACATATGATCTAGACCTTAGGTGGTAGTAATTCCTTGTGGCTCCAAGGAATTACAATAGATGTGTCAATAACCATCACTTTTGTTTATAATTGCATGTTTTTGTTTATAGGATATAGCGTGTATATGATATGTACCATAAGCATGTGGTGATTGGATATGTATGTATATATTTATATTGATATAAATTCCCTCAATAAAATATTAAGTCTTATGTGCTTTCCATAAGAAACACACATGAAAATCTTGATCGACTATGTGTGGGCACGCCAAGCATGGTGCACTGTCTATCTCATGGAAGTATAATGATAGTCATGTGGGCCTTCCAAGTAGGGTGGATTTTGGGTCAGACTTAACTAGGTGATCTTAATGAGATTAAGTATCTAGAAGCATGTAGATAACTCTGACAAAGAGTTGTGCATACCATCTATCCAAGAATTGCAAAAGATGCAATTGGCAAAAGTTTCCCGCCTTAATAATTGGTTATGGACGCTGGTGTTGGCCGGGTAATAATTCAATTATTTTGGGTCTTTGCTTACAAGAAGGTTGTACACTACAATCTTCCAAATTGATATGTGAGGGCTATCAATTTGTATAAATTAGAGGGAGAAATAATTAATCAAAGGCCTAATTATATATCGTCAAATTTTATTTTAATTAAATAAAATCAAAAGTGTTTTGAAAAATTGCAAATTTTTCTTGTAGAATCAAATGGCAGCCAATAACATGTTTTCCTTACAGTTAGTCTTTGAGAAGGACAAGTTGAATGGGAATAATTTCTATCATTGGTTCAGGACGTTGAGAATTGTTCTCACACAGGAGCATAAGCTCTATGTCCTAGAGACAACAAAGATGGATGAACCTGCTCTCACTGAGCCTAATCCTGACAAAGATGCTTATAAGAAGCATGTCGAGGACGTTGTAGATGTTAAATGCCTAATGTGTGCTCAATGAACTATGAGTTGCAGATACATCATTAGAATATCAATGTGATTGAGATGGTAACACAACTTAAGAACATGTACCGAGATCAGGAAAGACATGAGAGATATGATGTCTCCAAGGTGATGTTCAAGTGCAACATGGCAGAAGGAGATCCAGTAGGTCCCCATGTGCTCAAGCTTATTCGGTATGTGGAGAACCTTTCCAGACTAGGATTTCCCTTGGGTTAAGAGTTTGCCACTGATGTGATTCTACATTCACTACTAGAGTCCTATAGTCAGTTTCTCATGAACTACAACATGAATGATTTTGACAAACCATTGTTAGAGTTATTTGGCATGTTGAGAACAGTTGAAGGGCAAATGAAGAAAGAGAATCCCAAGTCTATGATGATGATCATAAGAAAACAGAAGTCAAAGGACAAAGGAAAAGCTAAGAAAAGTTATAAAGCTAGCCAGAAGCCTAAGTTTCTGTACTCAAGGAAAAGGGATGGGTGAATAAGGGAGGAAATTGTTACCACTGTCACCAGCATGGACATTGGAAGAGGAATTTCCCTCTCTGCCTGGAGGAATTAAGATAGAAGAAGGAGGGGATTCAGATCTCTACTTCAGGTATATATGTTATTGAAATAAATTTGTCTACTTCTTCATCTTGGGTACTAGATACTAGATTTGGATTTCACAAATGCTCTAATATGCATGATCTAAAAATAAGTAAGCCTTTATGAAAGGGTGAGGTTATATTGTATGTTGCAAATGGAGCAAGCGTTGTTGCCGCTGTAGTTGGAACCTATATTTTATCTCTGCCCATGGGGCTTGTAATAGAGTTAACGAACTGCTATTTTGTACTTATCATTAATAGAATCATTATTTATGTATCTTGTGTGGACAAGGATGAATATAAATTTCATATAAAGAATGGTCAATTTCTATTTCAAAAGATGAGATCTTTTATGCAGTGCCCCGATGTCTTATGGTCTTTATTTGTTGGATTTAAAGACAAATGTTTATAATGTTTATACCAAAATATTAAAACTTGATAACTCAAACAAGACATATCTTTGGTATTGTCGTCTAGGGCACATAAATGAGAATCACATATCTAAACTCCATAAAAATGGTCATCTACATTTTTTTATTTCGAATCAATAGAGACATGTGAGTCTTGTTTGTTGGGAAAGATGACCAAAACTCCCTTCACTGGTAATAGTGAGAGGGCTAGTAATCTATTAGGACTCATATACTTATGTATGCGGCCCTTTTAGAACAAATGGTAGAGGTGGTTATCAACATTTCATTACCTTTACTGATGACTTCAGTTGGTGTGGTTATGTTTACTTGATGAAACATAAGTCAGAAACTATTGAAAAGTTCAAGGATTTCATGAACAAAGTAGAGAACCAAATTGGTAAAAGTAGTAAGGCACTTCATTCTGATCGAGGTGGAGAATACTTAAGGCAAGAGTTTGAGGACCTTATGTGTGCCCATGGTATCGTATCATAATGGACTCCACTTGGAACACCACAACACAATGGTGCATCAGAAAGAAGGAATCATACATGGCTAGATATCGTGTGATCAATGATGAGTTTTGTTGATCTTCCAACTTCCTTCTGAGGATATGCTTTAGAAACCACCACGTTTACACTAAATCATGTACCATCTAAATCGGTTCAAAAGACACCCTATGAGATATGGTATGGGAAGTGTCCCAATGTGTCTTTTGTGAAGATTTGGGGTTGTGAAGCTTGAATGAGAAATTAGTTTCTCAAAAAGCTTAGACCAAAATCTGATAAATGTTATTTTATTGGATATTCTAGGGAAACCAATGGATACTAGTTTTATACTCCATCTGACAACAAAGTGTTTGTTGGCAGGGATGTTGTGTTCCTAGAAAAGGAATTAATTTCCAAAGGAATCAGTGGGAGGAAAGTAGAACTCGAAGAGGTTCGAGACCAACAAGATAACATTGAACCTATATAGGTACACGAGGAACATAGAGAGTCACAGAACCATTATGGAATCTCAAATTCCACATGTAACATAGGAACCTCATTTGTAACGATTGGGCCCACTGCCCATGGCTCAAGTAGAGTTTCAAAAATGACAACTGGCCCCACAAACCACCACTAGCCTTAATTGTGTGCTTTATCCACACTCACGCACAAGACGGGGTCAACTTATCGACTGGTCACCCATCCTAGTACCATCTTATTGTTGTTAAGAGGATTTTAAGGTACTTAGCCAAAACCTCAAAATTTATAAAATGGTATCCCAAGTCAAGGGGCTTTACTCTTAAGACTTATAGTGATGTGGATTATGTAGCATTTTTTATTGATAGAAAGTGTAGAAGTGGCACTTACCTCCTCCTAGGACCATGCTTGGTATCTTGGTTTTCTAAGAAATAGATCACAATGGCTGTATCAACTACTGAGGTTGAATACATTATAGATGGGAGTTGTTGTGCCCAAGTCCTATAGATGAAGCAAATGATCCAAGACTTTAACATTCATTTTGTTGTTTCTCCTATTTATTGTGATAATACCGGTGCAATCAGTTTAACTTACAATCCTATATTGCATCGTCGATCCAAGCATATAGAGGTTTGTCGTCATTTTCTTCGTGATCACATTGCCAAAAAGGATATTTATATCACGTATGTGGACATAGAAAATTAGCTGGCAGACATTTTTACTAAATCTTTAGCTAGAGATAAATTTAATTTTATTAGATATAAACTACTCATTACTGCTTTGTATGAAGTTGATATCCCTTCTTGCTAGTTTTGATCTATCCTATATGCTTTGCTCATGTTTTGATTACCTTTTCTTGCAAATGTGCTAAAATTTTCATGTTATTTTACCTTGTTTTTGTTTATTTTGGGTATTTTTTGTAAATTTTTATTTTATCGCTAAATAGTACCTAATGATGAGTGATATGTTCGTAAGTATATTTAAATGTGGAATGGACTAGAAAAATAAATTTAATTAGAAATCAAGAGGCTAGAAATTAAGATTTCTAAATTTGGGATAGACTCTCTAATGGCCGAGTTGCAAACTTGACCGATGGGTGGCCAAGATCTTTTGTAAAAATCCATTAGGTCGAGTTCCCTAGTCACAAAACTCAACCAATGGATGGGGTGGAGCAAACATATGTGTGGTTCGGCTGACCTTTCTTCCTCTCAACTAGAGAAAAATCGACCAATTCACTCTCTAGCTCCCTCAAACTATCAACCCTAACCCCAACCTTCCCTTTCCTAGCCCTAACCCATACTTGGTTGACCTTCCTAGACCTCTTCCCCATCAACCCCATGTGCTTGGTCATGTTTTATAGGTGTTTCCTACGTTTTTGACCTCTCAACCTTCTTATCTCGGCACTATGGCTTCCAATAGAAGAAAGAGAGCCACCCCCTATGCAACACCATCCTCCTCCTTCAACTCTCAGATAATCCCCTTCAATGATACCTTTTTTGTCTCCAATGATGCTCTAAATAGGTACAAGGTGCTCCTTCCTAGGAACCCCTTTCCTTTTAGTGCCTTGTTTGAGCCACACTCATGTAGACAATAGGTTATTGATCAAGTTGCTGAGTTGTTATATGACCACCACCTGTCTGCTCTGAGTGTTGAACGTGCATTCTATAACAATTCCATCATGAGCAATAAAGGCGTTCACGAATTCTATGAAAATTTGCAATGGAATTACAACACTCTTGTACCCCCGCCAAATGCTCAAGTCATTCTTACTTCCATGATCGTCAAAAAGAAATTCCAAGTCTTCGAGGATACATTGAATATCTTTTTCTCTGGTACTGAGGTGACTGACACATGGAGGAAGGATTACCCTAAACATTTTGACCTCCTAGACCCTGAGGCTTTCTATAAGTAATATGATATCACTCTTGTTGAAATACATAAATTCTTGAAGAATCCTGAGATATCAGAAGAAGTTTATCCTTCCCCTCTCTGCCTTAGACCTGAAGAACCGCATTCTTGCCCCGGTAGTCAACTGCCATATTGATCCAAAGAAGAATCAAACTAAAGTTATAGAGAATACTATGATGATTATGTTTTGTATCATGAATAACATCGGAGTCAAGTGGGATAGATATGTTCACTAGTACAGAAATGGGTTATAACGTCCCTACGTGTAGGGTCGGTTTTTCCAAATAGCCAACCTTATATGTCTAAAAAAATGTGGGCACCACTTAAGACCTCTTGGGTCGGTTTTCTTAAAAAAACAGACCTTGTAGTGTATCTCTATAGGGTCGATTTTCCAAATAACTGACCTTATATGTCTATAAAAAACGTGGGCACCACTTAAGACCTCTTGGGTCACTTTTCTTAAAATAACCGACCTTGTAGTGTATCTCTATAGGGTCGGTTTTCCAAATAACCGACCTTTTATGTCTATAAAAAACACGGGCACCACTTAAGACCTCTTGGGTTGCTTTTTCTTAAAATAACCGACCTTGTAGTGCATCTCTATAGGGTCAGTATTTATAAAATAAGCGACCTTATAGACAATTGGTTTAGAAATTCATTTACAAGTTTCCGGCGGCAAAAAATTGCTTGATTTTGGCTTCGCGCCTCGATCTATAGGGTCATTTTTTCCTTATAACCAACCCTAAAGGGCTCCTCAGTCGACAAATTCATCGACCGAATAAGAGCTGGATTTCACATATACGACCACCTTTAGGGTCAGTTTTTTCCTTATAACTGACCCTAACGTCCTCTTCGGTTCAGCACCTCTAAGGTCGGTTTTTCCTTTAAAACCGACCCCAAAGGCTCCTCGGTCGACAAATTCATCGACCGATAAAAATTCTGGATCCAGTTTACTTCACGCATGTATAAGCACCTCTAGCATCGGATTTGTACTTATAACCGACCTTAGAGCTTTTCTCGGTCGACAAATTTGACGACCGATAAGGAGTCAGATTTCAAGTGTATAAGCAACTTTTAGGGTCAGTTTTTTGCTTATAACCGACCTTAGAAGTCTATTCGATCGACAATATTGTTGACCGAATTGGACTTTATGGTTGGTTATAAGCAAAAAAATCGACCCTAAAGGTACTTATATGAACAAAATCTGGCTGTTTCTCGGTCGATGAATTTGTCGACCGAGATAGAGCCAGATTCGTTCGTATAAGCTCCTGTAGCGTCAGTTTTTCTTTATAACCGACCCTAGAGGGATTTTCGGTCGACAATATTGTCAACCGAGATAAACTTAGGATCCATTTTAGTATTTCACACATGAATAAGTACCTCTAGGGTTGGTTTTAAGGAAAAAAATTGACCCTAGAGGTACTTATACGAAGGAAATCTGGCTCTTTGTCGGTCGAGGAATTATTCGACTGAGACAACATCGGTCGACAAATTGTTCGACCGAGGCCAACCCTGTGAACCTCCATTTTCTTGAATTAAAAAGGCAGTATTCTGATTAAAATATAAATCATAACGGCTAGAAAATCGACCATCGTAACGGCTAGTTCGATCGACCGTTGGCCGACCGGGAGACGACCGTTGTGGGCGTCGGTCGACAAATTGTCGACCGAAATGACTAGAAAATCGACTGTCATAACGGCTAGAAAATCGACCATCGTAACGGCTAGTTCGATCGAACGTTGGCCGACCGAGAGACGACAGTTGCGGGCGTCGGTCGACAAATTGTCGACCGAAATGGGCTCTGTTTTGCTATAAATAGCACCCAAAACGATCCATTTCTTCACACCTTCACATTCTCACTTCTCTAGCTCCTCTCTAGTGTATTCTTGTGAAAATCTTTAGCTTCTCTACATCCAAGTCTTGCTTTCTACTTCTCCATTTCAAAGCAACGAGATGGCTTCCTCATCAACATGTGGAAAGAAGCAAGTTGCAGCCAGGAAAGGAAGGACGGTCTCTCTAGTGCTGCCGATCATCAACGACGTCCGCTTCAATGACGCAGTTGTAGGCGACCGCTACCTCAGGCTCTCCTCAAAGTCTCCTCTTCCACGACGGCCATTCGACGTCATGGACTTCCACAGCGTTGTTGATTTGGAGGAACTCTTTAAGGTGCAACATTTGACTGATTTTCTGATCCCCTCCTTCCATTCCTACTCCTCCAAAGTAGTTAATGAATTCTATGCCAATTTAACCCCACATCCTGACCATAATTCCTTCTCCTCTATGGTTGGTGGGTATGGATTCCATTTTACTGAGGAGGGTATTCTTGATATGCTTGACATAGACATAGAAGAATATAAAGATTTTGTTGATCTCACCACAGGAAATCCACTCAACAAACTCTCCCAAGATGACACTACAACTAGCCTTAGTGATGTCCAAAAAGCCATCTTTCAATCAAATACGACTTGCCATGAATATAGGGGTACCTATTATGCCATAAATTTAAAACCTGAAGCTAGGATCATAAATCTCGTTGTTGCCACCAATATCCATCCTAGAGCAAACAAATCTGAAGTACCCACCTTTCGTATGTGCCTTATCTATGCCATTCTCAAAGGTATTCCCATAAACTTTATTCATATCATCCTTAAGAATATGCTTGAGTTTTCTGGCAATCCACCTTATGCTGACTTTGTATGCCAAATCACTCAACATTTTCTTAAGAAGAATATTGAGGACGACTTAGGTTACACATGGGATAGAAAACCCCAAAAGATAAGTAAAAATACGGTGGAAAAGATGGGAATCGACTTTGGCCACAAAAGGGCTAGGACTGAAGGGGAGACATCCACCCAAGACATACCTCCACCACCTCCTCCTACCAACCTACCCCATGATCCTATTACAAACACCTTGACATACATTGCTGGATCCCAATATCACCTAAGTAGGCAATTGGATTATAATCACCATGGAATGACTTATTTAAACCAAAGGATGCAAGCTCTCTCTCCTAACCAACCTGATGAATATCCCTATTCCCTTAATCCTAGCATGATAAATCCATACAATCCTTCCTACAACTACTATCAAATTCCACCTCCACCATCTCTTGATCTCACACATACTCAGTTTTCCCCAATTCAACTTCAAGACATTGCTTCCCACTTTCACTTTGATCGTGTTCCCACCTTCTTGGAGGCTTATGCCTTAACCAAGACAGGTGCCTTGGAGTGGCAGACACTGGTCAAATATTACAGAGCTGAGCCCTTTCTTGGAAAAGACCCAGACATTGATGTAATCCTTCAGTATTTTCAGTGAGATTATGAGATATCTTTGTAATGATTGTAATGGATATCTTTTTATAAAGCAAGTATGTCATGCTTCATCTTATAAAGTGTATGGGCATTAAATTGTTATGAATAAAAGTGTTTTCCATGGCTTCATTTGGACATATACATGTTATATAAGAATATTGTTATTTCAAATGATTGAAAAATAAATTATGGCTAAATTTGACAAAGCATCACTTGGTTTTAAAATTAAATATCTCTTTAAGGGAGAGCATAGCATAAAATTAAGAGGGAGAACTAAAGAGTCATACAAAATGATTATATTGGATATCATTTAAATTTTGTACAAGTACTTAGATATCATGTAAATCAAGCGTTAGATCTTACCTAGCCATTTACAACACTTAGATAGGTCATCCCCTACAATAGTGTCACAACCGCACACTCATACACACACTTGGTACTTAATTTAAAACATTGAAACAGGGTTAATCTCGGTCGAAAATATTGTCGACCGAGACACACTCGGTCCACAATATTATCGACCGAGGAGGACTTAGGATCACCTCTAGGGTCGGTTATAAGAACCTCTAAGACACCTCATTCGAAAAATTCTTCGACGAAATAAGAGCCAAATTTAACGTGTATAAGCACCTCTAGGGTCGGTTTTTCGCTTATAACCGACCCTTAAGGGCTCCTCGGTCGACGAATTGGTTGACCGAAAAGACCTCTAGGGTTTCACATAACATCATTATTAGGGTTGTGTAATCACCTAAAACACTCCTCAGTCGACGAATTTGTCGATCGAAAAAGAGTCAGATTTCACGTGTATAAGCACCTCTAGGGTCGATTTTTCGCTTATAACCGACCCTTAAGGGCTCCTCGGTCGACGAATTGGTCGACTGAAAAGACCTCTAGGGTTTCACATAACATCATTATTAGGGTTGTGTAAGCACCTAAAACACTCCTCGGTCGACGAATTTGTCGACCGAAAAAGAGTCAGATTTCATTTGTATAAGCACCTCTAGGGTCAGTTTTTCTCTTATAACCGACCCTTAAGGGCTCCTCGATCGACGAATTGGTCGACCGAAAAGACCTCTAGGGTTTCACATAACATCATTATTAGGGTTGTGTAAGCACCTAAAACACTCCTCAGTCGACGAATTTGTCGACCGAAAAAGAGTCAGATTTCACGTGTATAAGCACCTCTAGGGTCAGTTTTTTCTTTATAACCAACCCTAAAACGCTTCTCGGTCGACAAGTATTGTCAACCGACATGAATTTTCGATCCAGTTTAGTTCACGCATTCTCGGTCGACGAAATTTTCGACCGAAAAGACCTCTAGGGTCAGTTATAAGGAAACAACCGACGCTACAAGTGCTTATACAAAGGAAATCTGGCACCTTTCGGTCGACGAATTGTCGACCGAGATAAACTTAGGGTCGATTATAAGGAAAAAACTGACCCTAGAGGTGCTTATACGAAGGAAATCTTGCTCCTTCTCGGTCGACGAATTTTTCGACTGAAAGGGGCCAGATTTCCTTCGTATAAGCACTTGTAACGTCGGTTTTTTCCTTATAACCGACCCTAGAGGACTTTTCGGTCGACAAATTCATCGACCGAAAATGCGTTTGAGTGTTTTTAAATAACACGACACGGGCACCGCTTATCTGTAGCTTTGGTTTTTTTTGTTTAACCGACGCTACATGTCTTTCTCTAAGTGAAAAAGCTGAAACCCTTTCTTCCTCCCGTGAAAACCTTTCTGTTCTATTTTTCTCTCCTACGGTTCTGCGAAACCTTTGCTTTCTTGTGTCACATGACATGCTTTGACTCTGGTAAGAACACTAGAGGATCCCATCCACCCTACCCAGCCCCAATTTGTGGTCTTTTTTAGTCTTCCACTGGAAAGTCTCTTTTTCATGGCATTCATTACAAACCTACTTGAAAAGGAGTATGCATCCGTGAGACCACAATTCAGAAGAGTGTGCCTACCCCTTCTTCTACTACACATGGAGCCTCAACCTCCACCTAGGAACCTCCACCTCCTTTTCCATCCTGATATGCCCCTTCCTAGTTTAATGTATCAAATGACACCCTCATGGGTTACATGATGCATCAATAGGCATACTATCTTACGGTTTAGAAGCACATGCATCAAGATCTCTATTCTATCTTGTCTACCATGAACCTCTCTTGTGCCCATCCTTACCCTACCTACCAGCCCTACCTAGGAGGTGATTATGCATCCTCTGCATACAATCATTTTTACCCAACCCCTCCACCTACTACTTCTACTTCTACACCCTCTACTACTGGTTGATCTACCCTTGGAGTGCGCCCTCTCCCTATAGATCCTATATCTACCTTCCTTGTAGGACTTGGCACCTCTACTCCTACTTTTCCTCAAGCCCAAGAGTTGCATGACCTTGGTATGACTTGGGCTGAGCAGAATGCCATGTGGCCCGATTGTGGTTTTAGTCCTTCTGCTGATGAGGAGATGTTAGACTAGCCTAATGAGGAAGTTGCTACTAATGAGGAGGCATCTAATGATGATGGCGAGGATGGTTTAGATGGTTCTGATGATGGCTTTACTAGTGCATCTGGTGATAATGGTGAAGCTTCTATCTCTGTTGCGCCTTCAAATGGAGATGATGACTATGAGCCTGAAGTTTCTGATGATGATGAGGATGAGGATGATTTGACCCTCTAGACTTAGATAGTCTAGACATTTAGAAGTTTTATATTTTAGTTTTTAGATGTTAATCATATATATTTCCAGAATATTTTGTACTAAAAACTTCTGGGCACATCGTTTGAGATCTACTATTTTCATCATCATGTTATTTTCATCATTTTGGTTTGTAGTTGTTTTGAGGACATACTTTCAGTGTTGTAATCTCAATCATATGTACACTTACTCTTTGACTGACTATATCTCATAATTTGGTGTCATGTTTCCCATATTTTGATTATGACTTAGATTTCTTGTCGCTCTCTCATCTCTGTTTGATGTGTGCTTTGAGGTTGCATGTTTTTATGTTGTGGATGTATGTTTTTGTTATTCTTGGAGAAGACCTATTTTTGTGCTCTTCTACCCCCTTCCTTTTTTATAATGCCCAAAGGGGGAGATAAGTTCAATGTTTTGAATTTCAACCACATTACTTTTATTGCTTATGTGATCATTTTCTTGTTCAATGAATGCTTTGTCATGTGACTTGCTAAAGGACAATATAGTATGTATATGTTATATTGCTTTGTGTAAAAAGACTAACTATGCAGGTAAGAGTGAGCATAGATTGAGGGGGAGCAATTAACATTGCTAACATTTTGAATCCCCTTGAAATTCATATGGGTAAGGTATAACTTTACATATCATGTTCAATATGATTGAGGAATGGTTTGTCATTGTAAAAAATGGGGAGTATGTTGACTTGAGAGTTATACATTGTCCATATTTTGATAATGACTTAACCATTCCATTCATATGTATCTAATATGTTTGTTTAAGATTGATTTTAGGATTTAGGTACATGAAAAGCATAAATTTACACAAGCCCTAGCTAGTCCAACTTCAAGTAAAAAGCAATGCAAATGTGCAATTTGGGAAATCACTCCAAATGACCTTAGATTAATTTTTTAATCACTTGTATTGATGATATGACTTCTAAAAAAGATGAGAAAAAATTAGGGACACTTAATTCCAACGTTTGGTCACTCTAAAATGATTTTTAAAAATTTGTCACAACAACTTTGTTGGTCGAGTTTGAATCTCAATCGATCAATGATGAATTTTTGAAAATGGATCAATCGATCAAGTTGCACACTAAAAGAACTCAACCGATCGAGTTACTGACCAAAACTAATTTTGACTCATCGGTTGAGCATCCTAGAATAAACTTGACTGATAGTTTGAAAATTAGCTTTGTCAGTTAGTGGATTGGTCGAGTTATCTTTATTGAAAGTCGACCAAATGTATTGTACAAAAAATGCAAAAAAAGTGATTTCAAACCATTAGAGAGTTGTTAGAAATGAAAATAGATCCATTGCAAGCTGTAAAATGGCAATTTTTTATTCTTAAGTGATCCCACACTCAAAGGAACACCCCCAAATATAAATAGGATCCCTTGGAATTCTTTCCAGGGTTGCTCATTCATGCTATCCTTGGTCCTTGTTATAGTTGAGTGTGTTGCAACCCTTTAAGCCCCTTTCTCTCTCTCATTTACAAAGAATTTCGTGATCATGAGTGAGTTAGGCTTGTTGTAAGAGAGTTTCCTCCATGTTTTCTTGTAAATCTCTCATTCCTTCCATTTTCCCAATCCACTTTCTCAAAGAGAAAAGGTTTAAGTGAGCTTGTCTGAGTGAAGGTGAAGCTGCTATTCATCTTGAAGGTTGAAGAAGAGGTGGAGATATTCTCCAGGTGAAGGAGAAGGGCAAGGTGAAGATTCAAGAAGAGTAGGTAATTCCTTCAAGGCTAAAGACTTGATGCAAGTGTGGGTAAGTCCTTAGTGAAGGCTGAACACATCTTGATCAAGTGGGTAAGTCCTTGTGTAGGTGAAAGACTCTTGTCTTGAGTAGGTAAGTCCTTGGATGGTCTCCTTGTATCTCTTATGATGGAATATAAGTATACATGGGTTTCCAAGTCCTATAGGTTGACCTCTCTAGGTAGTGGATTGACGGTCTCCTAGTTAAGAGATTAGAACCACTCTAACCACCTTGTCCAAATGTATGTTTCAATCTCTCTAATACTTGCTATGCTTTCTGATATAGGACTTCAAATTGTTCTTAAACATTTTGGTTTCAATTGATATAATTTGAAGGTCTAATTATTCTAATGAGAATTTTGAAAATCTGTTCACCCCACCCCCCTCTAGAACCCTAGATCCAACATCATTTCTATTGTAGATCTAATGAGTGAAGTTTTTTGTTTCCTTTTTACCATACATTATTGACATGTCCTGTAATTATAACAAATGATTACATAAGGAGTGAGTTCTTCTTGTGTCATTGGAGAATCATAACAATGATGCTTTTTATTGCACCCTTGGTTGTAGACCATTCTTGTGTCATTGGAGAACCATAACAATGATGCTTTTAATCACACACTTGGTTGTAGACCATAATATATAACAAGAGATCTATAGTTCTCATATTGTTTGATTCGTAGTAGTCTTTAGAATACTGAAGTAAGAATGATATATTGTACACCTAATGGTGATGATTCTTATAGAGATTGTATCTAATGGTCATGATGACATAACATATTCAAACATGTTGACATATAAGGAGCTTATGTGTTAAATATAATTCATAGTTTAATGGTAATGAATTTCATGTTGAATTGGCTCATGCACTTTTTCGGCAAAAGCTAATGCGTCCAAACAAATTTTGTCCAAGTCCTAGCAATGCAACTAAGTAATATCGTGCATGTTTCTTCTATTTAATTTTTCAAATGAAACAAATCAATAGAAAATAAACCTATATGAATACACATATATATATATATATATATATATATATATATATTGGGATTGAGAGAAATATCTCTCTCTAAAATAATAGTGACCACAAAAGTTGAGGTATTCCCTCTAAAAACATCCTTCCTCATAATACAACCTTGCACGATATGGTCCTTTAGCTCTAGCACAACTTGAGATAGTAGACACATTGTTAGAGCATTCTCCCTCACCGAGTTAGACATATACCCATATATTGAATTTAATTACAATACAATTCTCCAAACTAAGTTTATATGATTGAAAGTAACACAAAAAGATATTCATAACCTACCAATGTAGACAACCTCCTCACATAAAGAATGAGACATGTATTAGAAAGGTAAAACCCTCAGGTGGAGAAAAAACTCTATGATCCACTAGCCCAATAGAGGTAGAGTAAGAGAGAATGATAATTAGGAGTAAGAAATGAGGGCCAAGGACAAAGTTAAAATTTCCATTTATTTCTGCCAAAAAGTATTGAATGCATATTTGATGGCGTGCAAAATACGTGTACTAACTAGTATTGTCTAAATGCTTCAACAACCATCTATTGGTTTTAGTCCATTTGTGGACTATAAGACTCCTAGGTCACACATGTTAATAAATTGTTTCTAATGTCATATCTTCTTTAAGAATGATACTTCATAATAGACAAAAAGGTAATAGGACATATAATATAATATAGTATAGGGAGGTGTTTCTTTCTTTCAAGCTAAATACTTATTGACATTTGTTTCACAACTGCATTTCATTTCCTAATTATTTTTGTAGTTAAACCATTACATAAAAAACTATCACGTGAAATTCATTCAACTACGGGTCAATATCCACTACAATATGGATGGATTATTATAAATCATGAATATATTTTTATTTCAAATGTTTAAGTTTGTAATGAAATTGTTAGATTTAATAATGAAACACTTTTAACTTATATAAATAATGCTCTTTGATATTTTAGGTATGTTGTGGGAAATGTATATGTTTAGATATGATCCTTTAGATATATGATATAAAGTTCATATCAGAAGGTCAAGTTAGTCTTATATTGTTAGAATTGGCTTTAACTTGTTTATGATATCGTTATCAATAGTAACACATTACCAATACAATTGCTCCATTAGAAATCATTATGGGGAAACCTAGGGGACGGCGGGGTTCTGGTGATGGCGGCGGGGGCTTGTGAACCATGGCTTCCGAGGTCGATCGAGGAGGAGCGGGGACATAAAACCATGGCACGGGAGATCGGAATGTCCAGGAGGAAAGCGCGGAGACATACAATAACCGAAAGATGCTACAAAATGACTGGGGAATCACGATCCAAGATATTGGGTTGCACCTCAATTATGCGGGCATGAAGGGCAAGCAAGGCGATGAAGCTGATGCAGCAATACACGTGCAACTGATCCCCACACAACCGATCCACACAGAACTGCAAGATGGGAGGAAACCAACCCAGGAAACGGAGAAGGAACTCACACAGCCAAACCCTAATAAAGAGAATGATAAGCGACGGAGCATGGCTATGAACATACCACTGCTAAACTATAGCGGAGCCGTCTCAGGCACTCAGGGCCCGTCGAAGAATGATACCTTCATCGATAGACTCTTCGTAGAGGATATATCTTTTAAATATTTAACCTTGGAGGAGACTGAAGGGAAGCCGGCCATATCCATTATTCCTGCAGAAGAAGACACACTAATACAACCGTCGAGATACGCCGTGGTTGTCAGACTTCTTGGGTTCGAAATCAGATACATGACGCTGAGGGATCGACTAAACCTTATGTGGAAGATCACAGGATGATTTAATATGTATGAAATGGACATGGGTCACTTTGTTGTCCAACTGTCATGCAAAAGGGATTTCGATGAAGCTCTCACAGGAGGACCGTGGAAGATCTTTGGACTGAATCTGCTTGTATGGGAATTGTACCCAACTTTTAAACCAAGGGAGGAGTACCCAAAACTATTCGTGGCATGGGTGAGAATCGTTAACCTTACACTACATCTGTATGTGCCAACTATGTATGAATACATAGGGTTGGCATTAGGAAGGCTCATAAAAGTGGATGACCATACTGCCAGCAGAACAAGAAGTCGATTTGCCAGGTTAGGAATCGACCTGGATACCACGAGGGAATTGGAAACGCATATATTAATAAATGGTGAGGAGTATGAAGTGATCTACGAAGGACTTCCATAGGTATGTGCATTGTGTGGAGAAGAGGGACACACATCCAAAACTTGCAATGCACAACAGGTTGTGGATAAAATAGAAACTACACCCAACGGCAAGGGCAGTGGAACTGCTACAGCGGAATCCAAAAGGGTCGAGGAAAACTGGCACACACAAAGAAGCAGGAAGGGAAGAAGAAGAACCCCACAACAAGTCGAGGAACATGTATCACCACAACCCACCAATCAATTTGAATATCTAGTAGGGGAGGAAGGAGATGACAATACCCAAAGTAAGGAGCTGTCCCATAACACTGCAAGCCCAAAATCTACTACGCAGACCAAGGCGCAGACCAAGAAGACTGAGAAAGTATGGAGGAGGAAAAATATGACTAAATCAACATCTGATGAAGGAAGGGAAACTAATGCACTACATGATATTACAAACACACTTTCTAATTAGGACAAAGAGCAGAACCTGCACAATCCTAAGCATAAGGTCATCACCCCTGCAATTGATGAGATAATAGAAGTTAACGATGAAGAAACATAGATGACAAATGAGGTAGAAACCATGGCTGTCGAAGTGGAGACCAGCAAGGAGATGCTCAAAGAAAATGTATCGTCGGAGGAACTACAGAGTATAAACGAGGCCCTCGTATCAACGACAATTGTAGCATTAGGAAGAAAAAGCAAAGGGAGCAGACCCAAAATGAAAAGATTTGGAAAACAGCGAGCTGCCACCATAACGGAGCCACGACGGACAGCTGCCACCATAACTGAACCCGAATATCCCACTCATGACAGCTGTGGAAGTGCAAGAGCAAATGGACCTCACTGTAGTGGAAGAGACTGTCAAAGCTCCTGAGGGGGATATTGGGGTAGACACAGTAGCTATCAGTGAAGAAGCGAGCACTTTCCAAGAAGGAATTGTTGAAGGAGAGGTACCCCACATCTCTGCGCAAGTTACCCAATGCTAGACATCATGTACTAGAACATTCGCATGATATGGAAAAGGAAATGAGACTGAATCTTAAAGAGTTAATGACTATCTACAAACCAAAAATAGTAGCAATAGTTGAGCCTTGGTGGAGCGGAATTAAAGCAACACAAATGATTTCTAAAATGGGGTTCAGGAACTCATTCCGAGTGGAAGCCCAAGGCTTTTTAGAGGGTATATGGGTATGCTGGAACAAGGATGAATGTACAGTTAAGATCATCAACTATCATAAGCAGTTTGTCACATGTTGTATCAATATCATGACACTGGCTACATTTGTATATGCGAATCCACATATTGCCGTGCGTAAACTCCTATGGAAACACCTCGTGCACATGGGGAACAAATTTACTAAACAATGGATCGTATTAGGAGACTTTAATATGACCTGAAATTTGGAGGAATGAATCGGAAGCATGCACTATAATTACACTGAAGCTCGTATCTTTCAGGAAACTCTTATGGAGGTAGGACTTTCTGACTTGGGGTTCTCTGGGCCTAAATTGACTTTCAAGCATGGAAGGCTACAACAAAGATTAGATCGTGTGGTGGCTAACAATTCCTTCATTCAAACTCAGCAAGATTTCTGTGTTACTCACTTACCACGGTTACAATCGGATCATAATCCACTACTTGTCTGACAGGTTGGAAAGAGACCCACGACCAACAGGTTTGTTGCTCGTGCTGCGTGGGCAAGAGACACTGTCTTCTCTGAGATGATCGCGAACAAGTGGGATCGACAACGAGGCTTTAGCGAAGCTCTCGGCAACGTTAAAGACACTATAACCAAGTGGGACAGAAACAAGAGGCAGGAAACCAACATATACAAGAAAACTCTTCTCCGTAACATAAGTAGCCTGGAGAAGGAGCTAGCAGACAACTACAACCCCATTACTGACGAAATTTACAGCGATATGAAGGAAAGCCTCAAAACTATACACATCGAAGAGGAAGAGGAATGGAAGATGTGTAGTCACATAAACTGGATGAAAAATGGTGATCGGAACACCAGATTTTATAATGCTTATGTGAACCAATGGAGGAGACACAACACTATTCTGCAACTCAAGAATACAGAGGACAGGTGGGTCACAGAAGAGACACAGCTGAAGGAGATTGTACACAACCATTTCCAAAACATCCTAACATAACCACAAGCCCGAAAACTGGATATTGTCGATTCCATACCAGGGAGGTACTAAAAGCTCAAGCACTGGGAAAGAAACCACTTAGTAGCTGAGCTGAAGGAGGAAGAGTGTCTGCAAATCATAAAAAGGATGAATCCATACAAGGCGGTGGGCCCAGATGGTATAAATGGTTTGTTTGTAAAAAGACACTAGAATACTGTCAAGGACTCTGTCATGCTAATAGTTAAGAAGGAACTCAGTGGAGAAGCACTACTGGAGGAGCTCTGTGAATCTACTATCGTTCTGATTCCTAATTCAAACAAGCCCACTTCCTGTGACCAATTACGCCCAATATCACTTAATAATTTCTGTCTAAAATTGGATTCGAAGGTCGTGGTGGACAGAGTAAAGAAACATCTCCCAGATTGGGTATCTGAAGTCCAAAGTGCATTCATTCCAGGAAGGTGCATCACTGATAATATTTCCCTGACACAGGAGGTCATCCACATGATGAAGAAGAAGTAGGGACCTGCATACATGGATATAAAAGTAGACCTGTCTAAAGCTTATGATAAATTGTCCTGGGATTTTATACGCAATAATGTACAGAAGATTGATTTGCCCAATAACATTGCTGGTTATATCATGAACTCCATCACTACTGGTGAATGCCCAGTGCTATTGAATGGAACTAAAACTGAACCTTTTAAACCAAGTAGGGGGCTACGACAAGGAGACCCGCTATCCCCATACATCTTTGTGTTATTCATAGAGAGACTCAGCCAGATGATACACGAATTAGTCCAAAAAGGAAAATGGAAAACCATAAGGATGGGGAGAAGTGGGATTACTCTGTCTCACTTATGTTTTTCATATGATTTAATCTTATTTGGTGAGGATTCCAGTAAACAAATGTGTACAATCCAACAATGTTTCAAACGGTTTGAGCAAGCTATGGGGCAAGCCATTTCTATAGCTAAAACACAGATCTTTTTCTCAGCCAGTGTCCATCGTACCACCAGAAGCTGCATCAAACACATATGCAAGTTCCAAGAGACTAATGATTTGGGGCGATATTTAGAAGTGTCGATTATACACTCTCGGGTAAACAAGAAGACTTACACAGGCATATTGGATAGAATCGAGGCCAAGACAAATGGGTGGGTGGCTAGAACTTTATCCCTTGCTGGGAGATATTGTCTTGCAAAATCTACCATGGAAGCCATACCTACATATATCATGCAAACTGCAGCTCTTCCGTTAAGCCTATGTGATCAAATAGATGGATGCATTCGTAAGTTTATTTGGATTGGATGCCATAAGGCACACCCAATGGCACTTGTTGCATGGAATAAGGTCACATGCAGTAAATCAAACGGCGAGCTTGGCCTTAAGACAATGCGGGAGTGGAACACTGCTCTATTTGCCAAGAACACCTGGGATATAGCCTGCAATAGGCCCTCCATATGGGGAAGATACATGAAGAAACACTTCGGCAGCCACAAGGAGGGCAAGGGGACCAATCTATCTAGACTAGAAAGGTCGATTCTTCAATGCAAACAACTCCTCATGGATAATTCCATGGTGATCCCCTGCAATGGCCATCAGGTGAACTTCTGGAATGATTGTTGGGTGGGACCAAGAATCAACACTACTATATAATACGCCTTTGGCGTCAGTTGTTTAACCCCCTTTGGCGACGGTTTTCAAGAGACGCCTATGTGGGCGCCGCTAAAGGTCAAACTCTTCGGCGTCGATTTTCTAACAGACGCCTATATGATCTATAGGCGTCAGTTATATATAGTTGGCCGACGTCAATAGGGTTCGCGCCACAATAAAGGGAACCACCTAGGACACTTTCTGCGTCGGTTAACAACTGAACAACCGATGCCATATTCCCAGACGACACGGCCGTGCTTCGCTGCACGAACGTGTTTAGTACTATAGGCATCGGTTTTATACGAATAAGCGACGCCTTTCCACTACGGTCGTGGTTTCCTGCACGGTCGGGTTGTTTGTCATATTAGGCGTCGGTTTTTATCTAATAATTGACGCTGTAGGCCTTTGATGAATGTGTTTTATAAGTAACCGACGACTATACTTTATTTTTTTTTTCTTATCAGTTTGCAGACCTGCTGTGGCTGGTCAGTAGGATGAGAACCTACAATTAAGTTTTCTGAACTGCAGGTTTACGACATCCATTGATATCAGCCTACAAACAGGCCACAAACCTGCAAAATCAACAAATCTTTTTTCACACAAGTAGATACATTTAGACATCAATTCAATTCTTACATTCACACATGTAGAAACATTCAGACATGTATAAACATTCAGAAATATTCATTTACAAAATATCATTCAGCATCGCTATCAGCATCCCAATTATATCTTACAATCACCACTGCTTGTATGGCTTTTGCCCATTCTTCTCTTATTTCATTTAATGCTTCCATCGTATATAGAGCATGTACATTTTTAAGCATTTACCTATAGTGTGGTCAGTTTTAAACACCTGCAAAGAGAATGATGTATATATATAAGTAATAATATAAAAATAAGATTGATATATTTCATACTAACTAATGAGACTATATATAATACCTCATGTATGGTATTAATATCCAATGCGGCATGTCGGATAATCATCTTCATAAATCGCATCACATAGTATGTGCATGCCCAACCGTTGTCTTGTGTAGCGCACTATAAATTGAAACATACAAAATATTAAAAAATACAACTAAGCACAGTTCACATAAATAATATATACATTGGAGTCGGGAACTTACTTTTACGTTCTCCCAAATTATTGGCTGGTTCTTTCTCTTTGGGACATTTCCTCCAGCATTTTTGAATGCATCTAAACCCCTACATGTTAATGTAACACAGTAAATTGCATAATTAAATAGTAATGTAATAACAGATATTAACGAATATAAAAATGAAATATTTCTCACTAGAATAATGGCATTCTCAATATGTGTCCAATTTTAGTGTTCAATGTACTTCCCGCAGGATCTAGATAATAAACAGTGAATGTCTCGGGGACAATAACTAGTAACTCCCAATGTCTACCGCTAGAGGTAAAAAGGTTAAAAATGAATAACTCAAAATGCACAAAAAAATGGAATTTTCTTAAGCCCAAATTATAAATAAAGTAAACTTACTTGACACTGAATGGAGCTATTATTATCGTCTTCTTTTGCTGACCGAAAATTCTAAAAGCATCTATACAGTATTGTTGAACACTATCAGGGTCTTTAGCTACCATACTAATCAATGATTGAATCAAAAAACCCACATCATCAAATGCAAATTGTTTGCATTGATCTTCAACTAAGTAGCTGCAAAACATGTATTACGTATGCATTGATATATAAGAAACCAGATCACCGGATCTTACACAAGTTATATGGATGTATAAACAAGATCTCACCTTATCCATGTCTCTATCATTGATGTATTCAGCCAATCATACATAAACAGCTCAATAATATCTTGTATAAATAAAGAGCTATCGTATGATTGACCTGCAAAATCTGCTTCTAAATAAACAATTATAGGGCAATGTATATTATGTGCCCGTAGCCAACATGCCATTCCCCTACAGGCAGGACCTAACGGGTATTTTAGGTCAGCTGGAACCCAACTTGGTAATGCAGGAAGTGGAGGTGGAGGCCTAGGTGCTCCGGGTGTCTTCTTTTTAACCTGTATATATAATTTCAGATCAGTTGACCTCATATATACACATTAACAATCTAACGTAATGTAAATTTGGCTTACAATTTCAGTAGTGTAGACGACATATGGTTTGGGCCACAATATCACCCTGCCTTCTGCCTCAGCAAGTGTATCAATATTCGGGTGGGGATATGGCAATGTAGCTTCCCTCCAATCGGGTAACACACATATCGGGCTCACACAAACGTAGCCCTGTGGCATTAGAGTCCCGTGAAACATTGCCCCAGGAAGGGACGGGTAAGCATGCGCCTCTGCAACAACATAGTCTTGCATTCTTAAGCGGCATGGCTTCAATGCCTACAAATTTACATAAAGAATATTATACATATATACATATCATCTTGAAAACATATCATCTTGAAAAGACTAGCTACAATGTCATAAACAATACTTACAGCAGACGTGTTAGGCGATGGGTCTCCAGGATTACTCGCAGTCTATGCATTAGGAGAAGAGTGGGTCGCCATAGGCTGATTGGAAGCCTGAGATGCCTGCCCCGCACTATTTCTTCCTTGACCTTCTCAGCAACTATATCATTGACCTTCTTGGCAACTATATCCTCGACTCTCTTATTCTCCTATACATGGATAAAAGAAACATTAGCTTCTTATTATTGAATTCCCTTTTTACAGTAACATTCTAAAAAAATAATAGGTTACCTCTTCTTGTGAAAGTCCCGCTCTGGGTTTGCACTGGGATGGCCCAAAGAATGCTTTGATGCCCACACCAGCGCCTGCACCCCTAACACGTCCAGGATGCTCTGGGTTACCCAGAGAAACTGTCAATTCATCCCTTGTGCCCTGAGGGATGAACGTGCCTTGTTTCCTCTTCTCGTGCAGCTCCCGCTAATCACCATCAACAGAAATTGGTAAGTTAACACCACAAATAATCAATATTCAAATGATTGCTCTAAGAGTTGTATTTTACCATTTTCGCAGCCACCTCAGCAGTTACGGGCTTCTTTATTTCACCCTTCTTGTTTTGCCTCCCAACTATCCAGATATCATGGCAAGGCATGGGTGTGGAAGACTCCTGAGTATGAGCACAATCCTGAGTAGCCGCAGACTCCTCCTGTAGTCTTTGGTGAACGCTTGCATAGCCCTTTGGACCCATAGTGTGGTCATGCACATTCAGTGCACGAATTGCTTTTTGCGCGTCACTGAGGGCCTAGTTAGTATGCACATTAATGATTTGGTTAGTAGCACTAAATGTTAATCTTGAATAGGTGAATACAACGTATATTAATTAAATTGGGAGTGACACCTAATACCTTGAATTCTTCATATTTTCTTGAATTAACAAAATTGTCCCAATCTTCTTTGTCCAAGAAGTTCCACTGTTCAAGGGCTGACTTCTTCTTCTTATCATCATCTTTTATGTATTCTATGTTGAGATTTGTCCTATAGTTCCTAAGCATCTTTCCAGCGCATTGCATCACGCTTTTACGATGCAGCTTCTCATCCAATGCAAACAGATTATGTAAAATAGAATTCTTATTAACTAGTATCCAAAAATAGAATTGCAAATAATATAATTTGTAATCTACAAAATAGAATTGAAAATAATAATAACTCATGCATAAATCCTTCCATATCAAGTCTTTCTTTCCCTGAGGAACTTTATGCCAATTATCATACTTAACACCACAATGGCTTCGAGTGACACACCCAAGATACTTTACAAAATTATTGCGGTTCACTCCAATTGCGTTTCCTCCATTATCAAACTCCACAACCAATTTGGATCCACTACCACTTAGCGCTATTAACTTCTTCAACAGAGTGATGCCCCTTTTCTTGTTAAGTGTTTGGTGTTGCGCATCAAGTTGCTCCAGTGCTTCAGTGGGTACATGTGCATCATCAACCTAAAATTTGACAAAAATAAACACACTGAATTAGCGCAATATAGAAATATGGGATATATGACATAACTAGATGATAATGAATTTTATAGAAATACAGGATATGTGTTTAGAACTTACATTGGTATCCTCTCCATGCTCGTCATGGACAGCATGCTCATCATGGACTTCATGCTCATCATGGACATCATGCTCATCATGGTCAGCCATATGAAAATGTCATTAAAAAGGCAAACATTTAGCATTTGTATTAACTAGAAGATAAAGAAACATCAAATCTGAAAATGATCTAAAATCCAAAGCCCTAGAATGGGTCAAGTTCAAGTCAAAATGGCTACAAGTGTGTGTTTTGGGTTTTCTAAGTAAACGACCTTAGAACATCTATGTAATCACTTGTAATGATGAATTGACTTGTAACTTAGAAGAGAAAAATGATTGGGACAAATTTCACCAAGTGCTAATCACTTTAAATGCAAATTAGAAAATGTATTACAGGCACTTGGTCGGTCGAGTTTTTCTGGATTGAAACTCGACCGATCATCCTTGGTCGATTTTCTGAAGATTGCATCGGTCGAGTTCTGTGAGTGCACAACTCGACCGATGCAATCTTCAGAAAATCGACCAAGGATGATCGGTCGAGTTTCAGTCCAGGAAAACTCGACCGACCAAGTGCCTGCAATCCATTTTCTAATTTGCATTTAAAGTGATTAGCACTTGGTGATATTTGTCCCAAACATTTTTCTCTTCTAACTTACAAGTCAATTCATCATTACAAGTGATTACATAGATGTTCTAAGGTCGTTTACATAGAAAACCCAAAACACACACTTGTAGCCATTTTGACTTGAACTTGACCCATTCTAGGGCTTTGGATTTTAGATCCTTTTCATGTAACAGGCCATTTAACATTTGTATTAACTAGAAAAAGGCAAACATTTAGCATTTGTATTAACTAGAAGAGAATGAAAAATAAAATTTGAAAATGATATTGATATTAAAAAAAGCAAACATTTAGCTTCAATAAAAAAATATAAACATACATGCCTCTAAAATTGTGATCTTTTATCAATTAACAATCCTTCATTGTGATCTCTGCGCACATATAAGTCATCATTAGATTCAATATTTTGTGGAGTTGGCAACCCAACAAAGAATGGACTGGAGTCATCATACTTATCATAGTACTCTTCTTCATCTATAGGATCTTCAATGAACTGTCTTTTACCATGAAGAACAACCGACCATTTATCATTTGCAGGATCATCGATATAGAATATTTGTTTTGCCTGTGATGCCAATATGAATGGTTCACCCTTCTCGCCAATCTTTTCAAAGTTCACCAAAGTGAAACCCAATTCATCCACTATAACTCCTTTGGTGTTATCAACCCAATTACATTTAAAGAGCGGAATTCTGAAATCTATGTAGTCAAACTCACATATGTCATCAATGACACCGTAATATGACATTTTAGCTTCACGTGGACTCTTATCCTTTGCACTTGCAAAATACATAGTCGATGCTTGAAGAGTGACCCCACTGTTTTGGATGACACTCTTATCATCTTGGTGCTTTGTGTAATATGTGAACCCATTAATGTCAAACCCTTCATAAGACATAACATTCGGTTTTGGTTTAAAGGCGAGGCATTTGATAGTTTCTGTAATATCATTTGGTGTTTGAGATAGTTGATGTAAGACTTTATCTTCAAACCACTTAGTAAAAGCCTTATTATGCTCTCTAGCAAGCCACATTGAACTTGCTCGAGGATGTTGTCTCTTGATGAAATTGGTATGTTCCTCGATATAAACACTCACTTCGTCCATGTTGTGTAAAATATACAAGTGAGCTTGTTCCTAACATCTGCATGCCACCTCAAATTCTTCGCATCTTTCGGATTTGCAAACAAGCGTTGAAACTATGATATTATACGAGATACCACAACACCTTGGCAGGAGAACCAGTTTTGGACTCCCCCGAAGTCGTCAATTAATACCATGACGCACCACATTTTGGACAATCTTTCAAATCTACATAGTCCTTTTGAAATAATACACAATCATTCGGGCATGCGTGTATCTTTTTGGCCTCCATTCCCATTGGGCACAACATTTTCTTTACCCGATATGTTGAGATTAGCAGCTCATTTCCTTTAGGAAGCATTTCTTTCAACAAAGTCAATAATGAAGTGAAGCCTTTGTCGCTCCATCTATTGTTAGCTTTCAACTTATACAATCTCAACATAGCGCTAAGCTTTGTAAACTTAGCACAGCCTGTGTATAACGGTATCTCAGCATCATGCACAATGTTTCTAAAGATAGGAGGTGGATCGGTGTGCTCTACCCTAAAACTATCCAGCATCGCATCAACGATGTCTACTGGAATTGGTTCGTTCACATCTACGTCATCAGAGGCAATTTCTTCTTCCACCCAAGCACTGCTATCGACATCTACTGGTTTTGAGTTTGAAATCTCTCCATGCCAGTGCCATTCTGTATAGCCTTGTACAATCCCGTTGCACATAACATGACTTTTGATTTCCTCACCAGTGCTGACTTTCAAGTTGTTACCGCAATGCTTACATGGACAGTATAACCTATCTGTATGTTTTTTCCTATGTTCCTCGGCAAATCTAATAAACTGATCAAGACGAGATATAAACTCTGGGGTGCAGCGATTGTGAATGGACATCCATGATCTATCCATTCTATGATCAAAGAGAAAACAAGTATATATTAGGACAAGATTAGGGTATACACTTACATCCTATCCAAGATTTACTCCTATTACAGTCCCAAACGGGGACTATCCAAGATTTACTCCTAATGAGTAAATCTTGGACGGGTTTCTAGGCCAACAAACACATGTGATGTCATTCTTATATATAATAAATGTGTACCACCTATCCCATCCTTGAACACCTAATCTCACTAGTAAGTGTATAATGTGTATTGGGTTTTCAAGAAAATTTCGGCAGCATTTCCCCGCTGTTCTCTAAGTACATATGCACTTAGAGAACAAACGGGGAAATGCTGCCGAAATTTTCTCGAAAACCCAATACACATTATACACTTACATCCTAAGTGAGATTAGGTGTTCAAGAACTGTCCCAAACCGGGGACTATCAAATATTTACTCTTAATGAGTAAATCTTGGACGGGTTTCTAGGCCAACAAACACAATAATAGATATGTACATGTTAGGGTTTCATCACAATTGATGTTAGGGTTTCATCAATGTTAGGGTTTAATCAAATCAAATTAGGATGCTAGAATGGACAAGTTTAAATCTTATTTCAACATGCATCAAAATTTACTGAATTAGGTCAAGCATTAGGTTTAGAAGCACAAATATATGCAAGCAAAAGATTTGTTCGTATCCTAGAATTTACATAAAGCATTACATATAGATTTGTTCATATCCTTACCAACAGCAAACATGACCGTGGTTGTGTTGGCCTACCACGGCCGTGCTACCCAGCACGGCCGTGGTAGGCCATTCTTCTCAGTGAAAGAAGTAGAACACTAACTAGTCTTTTACGAAATTGATTGATTATTTAGTCGGGAAGAAAGTGAAGTAAGGACTTTTATAACTAGAAGGTATCTCACTGAATTTCTAGGTAACCGTAGCCAAGTGGCTAAGGTGCTTAGGTTTTGAATTCAGGAAGTGTTGTAGTTCAAGAGCTAGGGAGAAATAAGAACAGAGGCTACGGCTAATACCTCGAGAGCAGAGTAGCAAGCAGCGGGCGGCGGCAAGGAAGAAGACAGTGCCGCAGTAGGGCGTGAGTAGGGAGGAAGGAGTGCGCCGCAGTAGGGCATGAGCAAGGAGGAAGGCGGCGTGACGACGACGCAAGCAGGAAGGCGGCGGGCGGCGGCGATGAGCAGAGCAGCAGCAGGCACCAGGCGGCAATTTTGGGAGAGCGGCGACGAGCAGCGCACAGGAGAATCGATGAAACAGGAAGAAAGGGGGAGAGTCGGGTGATCGGGCCTCTATTAAGTTGGTCAACGGCGTCGGTTATCTACAAAACCGACACCTATTATGATTTAGCATCGGTTGATAGTAAAACACCGACGCCCAACTAGACAACCTTTACCCTAAATTATTTGGCGGGAACCATTATCAGCGTCGGTTATTGAGGGATGACCGACACTAAAAGTGGGACTTTTCATGCAAATTTTCATTTTAAATAGGCGTCGGTGAATAGATAAAAAACTGACGCTGTAGGTGACCTAAAATGTTTTCGCTCAAAAATTTGATTTCGCGGGTGATTTTAGGCGTCGGTCTGTTATAACCATCCGACGTTGAATACAAAGCGGTACACGTGTCTGGCTGGTCTACAAATATAGACGTCGGTTTGCATAAATAACCGACGTTTAATATTATATGCGCCGGTTTTCCTAAATAACCGACGCCCAGAAAAGCGACACTGAATGTTGTTTTTGTAGTAGTACAAATTGGCCGAGCACGCACGTAGAGATATTCCAGTTGATCTATCTGACTTAGCGGTTGCGAGCCTTGTACAAGAGGATGGACAGTGGGATGCAGAGTTCCTAAATCACTGGTTTCCCACAGGGATGACAGAGAGAATTCTGAAGCTCGAGCCACCAGCGGGATCTGACGCGACGGACATCAGAATGTGGATAGTGACGGAGACGGGAGCATACACTACCAAGTCGACATACAACATATTAAGAAGGGGGAAGGACGTCGTTGTCGACGGCGACTGGGACAAGCTCTGGCAGACAAAGGTTCCAGCCAAGGTGCGGATATTCGGGTGGCTGGTCATGCACAAAGCACTCATGACAAATGCTAGAAGAATGCAACGCCAACTATCCACAAGTTTAGTCTGTGAGAGATGTAAGGAGACCTGTGAGACCTCTACACACGACTTACGAGATTGCCCATATTCGAAGGAGGTGTGGAAGGCACTGTTGAACAACAACCAGGTGGACAACTTCTTTCGACTAGAGGATGCCGCATGGTTTCGCTACCAAATCAAGAAAGGTAGTCCAGCTGCGCAATACTTTCTAATTACCTGCTGCAATCTATGGAAAGCAAGAAATAAAGCAATTCTCGACGGCACTACTATCCCTGCTAACATCCTCCTACAGTGGGTGAAGAGTGAGATCCATTTAAATGAGAAGGCATGGGAGGATGACAAACCGAAGCAGATGATAACTGTAAAAGCTAATCGAACATGGTCACGACCACCGGAGGGATATATCAAATTGAATATAGATGCTACCTGGACCAAGAACAAGGCTACTTTGGTGGTGATTGTTCACGACCAAGATGGGAGATGGGTTAGTGGTTATGCAAGGGAAGTGGCTGCAACTTCCACACTTCAAGGTGAAACAATTGATGTGGACATGACGATTGAAGCTGTGAGAAGAAATAGGCATCCCAGGATTGTGGTTGAGACGGATTGCGAGGCACTGGTGAACATGTTGCAGAGCAGCCCAGATAGCAATCCCAGGCACGTGACCATTATTAGCAGGATACAAAAGCGTAGACTGGAACATCCAGAATGGGAGCTGCATTTCGAATCAAGAGAGTGCAATAAAGCAGCTGACGCCTTAGCAAAGCTGCACCAGAGAAATACCGTAGGGTATGTGGAATACAACAGACCTCCAGAGGGTATCAGATCAGAGTTAGCTAAAGACAACTGTAATGGTAGTAGTACTACCAAGTTTATTTTTCAGCAAAATCTAAATCCTTGTACTATCTACCTGTATTGGCTTGCAAGAGGAGGGCGAGATGAATAAAATAGCCTCCTGACTTCTACCAAAAAAAATACAATAGCTCCAATTGGTGACTATTTTCCAGTACAATAGAAATATTGGATTCATTAGGCGAGTTAGTTGGTAATTTTTTGAAATTAATGGATATGAAAAATGGATGAAAAATAAATGAAAAATCATGTTAGTGTTTTATATTCATTTATAGCAAACTTGGATAGAATTGAATTGCATTGCATATTATTAATATGCATATATTTAAAAAATGCACAATATGGAAACATGTACACCTATTTTTACATTAATAACATGTCAAAAATAAAAATGTTTCAAATTTCTTAAAAATAGATTTCCAATGCATACATTCTTGCTGAATCTTTTTGTGACACTTAATGGTATGCCATAGAGTTAATGTTATTCGATGTTATTATGTTATTGAACATGGTGATAATTAATTTGGTAGATCTAAATTAGAAATAGACAACATATTTCAAATTATTAGAAATGGAAGCCCTGTGAAACAAAATAACTACTAAATACATTGGCCAATGGGATACTAGTATTTTGCTAAAAATTACATCTCACAATTTTTTTTCCATCAACAAAAACTCACTATAAGATGAACATGCTAACGTTAATGATATCGTTGTGAAAAAGGTACTTTGTGTCTTGTTTCCTTGAATTTTTTTTTGTTTTAGAGAAATCATTATGAAGAAATGAAATGATATATTATTTATAACAAGTTGGAATGAAACTCACATACAAATTCATTTGTAAAAAACATGTCAAGATAAAAAAAAACAAATTTTAGGTCAATATATGATGTGGAAGCACAAACATTTCCATAGACCATGATACACCACAAGTGGTAAATGTCCATTAGCAAGGGGATGAATGTTTTTTTTAGATTATATCAACTTAGATTGCATTTACAATTTAGTGATCCACCTTGCATATATTACATTTGATATATAGTATATAAAAAAGGGTAAACATCAAGGTCTTTACACAATTGAAATGTCGTTAAAATTTACTTCAATTTTGACATGGGCTGCTAAATTGAAGCTTCATTCCCTCGAAAAAAATAATGCAAAGAAGAAGATAAAAACTAATTTTATAAATCCTCCAAGACAGACATAAAATGTACTTTGTTATTATTAGATATTCAAACTCAAGAGTTCCTTTAACTTATATGTGCTGCATGCTTTTCTGTGTAATCGTTCATGATGCATAAATTCAGACACCTTTTAAATATAACAATGATCATGTATTCACATATGCTCCAATTTATATGATTATAACTGTTGCATCCTATAGGACCACTTTAGAGGACAAAACGGGGTTATTTGTGTACAATATTATATTTTCTTAGTGTTGGTAGTGGTGGACTGTTGGAGGAGGTTCCATGTCTTAAATTTCAATGCGTCAAGCTCACTAAGATACATACAATCAACTTAACAACCATGGTATGCCTTTACAACTCCAAATTCATTGACCAAAGGTATTGAAACAAAATAAGATAAGCATGATTGAGTATTATAAATATCAACATTGTGATTTCTTTATGAATTCATTTTTTTAGTTTATATCAAATGGTTCTCCTTGCTTCATGTGAAGTGGTATAAAATAGGATTAAGACTTACCTGATATGTTTTCTCTTTATCATGTAATATTAACATGGTATAATGCTATTTATATATATTTATACTGCATAAACTATGTAGGTTGATTCATTATAGGTTGCATATGTTACTATTTTATTCATGTGTACATGTCAAAGAAACTAAAATTAAACAACAATGAAATGTAGAGTCTATTTGCATGGACATTCATCCTTGTTTCAACTACCTATTTTTGATATATTATGGTGGTGACGAAAATCATATTCTAGATTATATCCTTATTAGTATCAAATTAATCATATCTAAATCTGGATTTATACCTTTTCTTACACAAAATAAATATGCAGACTTCTTACATCTTCCCAGGTGGTGGTATTTTTATCAATTATTATAGGGGCAACTTTTTTTAGCATTACTGTAGGACCAACTAGCATCATTGAATGTTAAATTTTGTGAAAACCATATAATTGCAAGGAGTGATATGTGGTATATATTAATTTTTAGTAAGGAATGATACTTTATATATGATACTTTTTAGTCTATAGCTATATACTATTTATCTTTACTACATTTTGACCCTATGGCAACACATTCTGATTTGACTTACCAAATACATTGAAAATATTCTAAATAAAGTGTTTTAGCAGAGATATTTGATGACAAAGTTCAACATGCATAAAAGGATCCAGTGTTTCTCTTCAAGGCTGTTGAGTTTTGCACACTCAAATTACTTGTTGTGACATCTCATGGGGCACTTTCAAAAGTTTCATCTTCAAATAAGATATGTGCAAGAAAAATGCCTTTCTAAGACTTACAAATTTTTATTGAATTGGTAATTTTGAATGAATTTTCATACCATAAACAACTTTTTCTTGATCAAGTTTAGCATATTTTCAACATCTTGTACCACATTTGAGTCATTTTAATATGATGTATGTATAGTGTGGGAATATCTCGTATTTTTCAAGAAACTTAATTAGTATTTCATACTAGTGAAAAGAGATGCATGAATTTTGAGTTATGGCATGGCTGTGTAGGTCCATTAGGCTTGTAGTTTACTCTCTGCACGGTCACAATGAGAAGTAATAATATTTGAGGTCATATGCTATATCACATGTGAATATATTTCTAGCAAGATTGGTATCCCTCTGCAATAATAAAAGGTACATATTTTTCATGTTGTTGTAATATATATGCTACTACACAGTTGACACAAAATGAAATTGGTGTGGTATATGTCTAATCTTAATTTTTCATTGGTGTAGTTTAAAATGTTGCATCAAGTATCAATGAGAGGATATGACTAGACTATTTTAACATCTATTGTGGAATAAATAGACTATAATGATTTGTTAAGCAAGAAGACACATTTAAATTCAATTGTAGGCTATTGATGTCACTTACACATACTTCAAAAAATCTTTCTGATATAATTAAGAAATGACTAATCCCCTGCCTATTTGTTTTCTTTGACATATGTGTTAGAACTATGGGAACTTAGGTCCCTACTGGGATCAGTGAGTAATAGGGTTGTCTATGCCTAATTTGAGTTATTTTGGCTCCAACTAATGTTAATTTGATTATAATTTTGGTCAAAACAGGTCATTTATGGACATTTTTGTAAAAGTTAGATTAATATATATTACTTTTAAATGAAGTTAGGTTTTCTTTGGTCAATGTATTTCAAATTAGGTCTTTATTAGATCATTTTAAGGGAAATATAGGTAAGTTCATGATTTATTAATTTTAGAGAAAATTAATATCAAAACTATTAGTGAAATATGTTGACTCGAGGTATAAATTGACTAAACCATTGTTTTAATGATGACTAACCATTCTACTTGTTTGTATCTAATGCTTCTACTTGAGTCATTTTAGATTAGGTATATACACACTCCAAATGCCTAACTTGTCCATCCTATCTTGGAGAAAAAATAAGTCAAAATCAATGCAAGTGCATTTTTATGGAATATGATGTAAATCCATTAGAATCATGTTGTAAATAACTTGTAATGATTGTATGTCTTGTAATTAACCTTACAAAAAACTAGGACCACTTAAATCAAATATTGAAGTACTTTTATAGCACTTTCCAAAATCTACTATACAGAGTGTTGTCGGCCGAGTTTCATATCTAATAAACTCAACTGACATGCTTGATGGATCTTGGGAACTATCAGGTTCGACTGAGTTTTCCCCAGGACGAACTTGATCGATACCCTACATAAGAAAACCAAATTCAAGCGGTAGGCAGAGTTTCATATAGGATAAACTCAACTGAAACTCCAAATTTTATTTGTCATATAATGTTATCGGTAGATTTTTTCAAAAGTAAACTCGAACAAATGCATTGTATGGAGTATGAAGAAAAGGTGTTTCTAGCAATTGGAGTGTTACAAAAATTGTAAATAGATATGTTGCAACACCCCAACCGGCTAAAATTTGTTTCTAAGTGTTCCTACTGGCTAGTAGGCATCCCTAAATATAAACAAGACCCTTTGGGCTTCATCCCATGGTTATCCAAGCATTATGATGATCCCTATATTATAGTTAAGTGTCATCAAGTGCCTCCTACCAATCCTAAGATTAATCACTTGTTGCATCCATTAGAGTGAGTAGGAGTTTTGTAAGGGAGCTAGTCCTACATGTATATATTTTGAGGCTCTCACTTCCTCCACCCCTCCAATTTTTGTTTCTATCATGAAGATGAAGCTTCTCTCTCCTGACTAAGAGAGGTGAAAAAGAAGAAGGGAAGGAGTCACTTGGTGAAAGCTTCTCCTTGGTGAAGGTGAAGTTAGAGGTGGAAGATCCAAGAAGAGCGGGTAATTTCTTCAAGGCGAAAGACTTTTTGTAAGAGTGGGTAAGTCCTTGGTGAAGGCAGAAGACTCTAGGAAAATGTGAGTAAATCCTCGGTTAGGATAACGACTCTTGATCTTGGATATGTAAGTCCTTTAGTAGGTTATTAGCTCCCTTCTCCTTAAAGGGAAGGCAGGTTATCCTTGGCCCAGAAAAGGAGTGGCTTATATAGTATGTCTTGTAATGGAATATAAGTATACGATGGTTGCAAAATCCTAGAGCTTGACCTCTCTAGGTAGTGGACTGACTTTCTCCTAGTTTGGAGATTGGAACCACTCTACACAGCTTGTTGATGTGCTTGTTAAATCTCTCTCTCCCTTGCTATGTATGTTTTATTTGCGCTCAAAGTTATACTAGCCATATTATCTTCAAAATATCTTGAAAGTCTAATTAGTTTTCTTTAAGTGCATTTATCTCTATTCACCCCTCCTATAGAACCCATCATCTTTGATCCAACAAAATACACATATAAAATATGTAATACAAATGATCTAAAAGTTGTATAGGATTTAGAAAAATAGTAGAGAGCCTAGGAAGTGGCACCTAGACACATGCAATCAAGATCCCTAGAATTTGAGGCCACTTCCTAGGAACCTAGAGAAATATAACATATAAATGAATATACAAGACCTCTATTTGTACATCGCGGGGTTTACCCAATTTAGGTTTTTTTTATCCACTCTGTTCCTTAGGCATGAAATATATGAGACATTTATATGGTTTTCATCCACGATAGATTACATGTGGTGAAAGCTCCTTAAAATTCTCTAAGGCGGTGCCATTTTCCCTTCACCAATTGAAATATACACACTCCATTGAACAAACTCAAAATCTCAATGCTCAAGTCATATTAATGTCTACTATGATTCCTTTCATAGACCTTTCTAAAATGTCATCACCTTAGACCAGTTTAGCTATAAACATATTTTATTGACCACACCCATCTCTCGAAAGAGAACCATGTAGGTTATCAACCTGACATTGTGAAAGTAGTTATAGATACATAAATCAATCTTTGAAAACTTAAGGTCATGTGACGATCATTTATTTGTTTGATGATATCCATTCCCTAATTGGAACTTGTATTAATGTATTTGATATCTTTAATGTAATAATTATGTGTCATATTAAGGAAAATTTTAACTTTTTCAAATTCATTTAGTTTTTCATTTGTTCTACTCCAGATGATTGGTAAATCTAAGCTCACTATCCTCATATTTTTGCACAATTTGTGCTTCTATAACAACCAACACATAGCTGTATAGCTTACTTCTACCTATACAATTAGGGGTTTGGTAGATCATCATCATCTAGGAATCAATCCCAACCATGTTGGAGTTGGCTACATGGATCCTTCTTTTCCATTCACTTCTTTTATGGTACATACTCTGATCAATATGTAACATTTTAAAATCTCTCTTTATAATCTCTTTCCAAGTTAATTTAGGTTTGCATCTACTTCTTTTAATTTTGATTGACTCAATACCCTTTTCGATTAGGTGCACTTGACAATCTATATTGCACATGTCCATACCATCTTTTTCGGCCTTCACACAACTTGTCCTGGATGCTCACCATCCCCACTTGTTCCTAATATATTCATTATGCAAACAATCTTTTATTATCCTCCAACACACCTATTTCAGGATATGCATTTCCGCCACATTCATGTTACTGAGACCTAGTTTATTCATGACCCAAAATTCACTCTCAAATATCATGGTTGGTAGTGTAGTTGTTCTATAAAACTTACTTTTTAATCTGAGAGGTTTCTTTTGGTACAACTACTCCAGTTGCACTCATCCACTTCACCCATCCTATTGTGATCCTGTGACAAACATCATTTTGAAACTCACCCTCCTTTTCAATAACAAAATCCAAGTAAAAAAACATATCACATGATGGTACATCCATTCCATCCCACTTGAATTCATCATTCACAATTCTTGATTGTTTGAATTGCAATGCATATATTCAGTTTTGCTTCTACTAATCATAAATTTGTTAGATTTCAATGCATTTCTTAAAACTTCAACTTTATCCTTCAATATTTCTTTTCTTTCATCGATCAACACAATATCATCAACAAATAACATACACCGAGGGATATTACTTTGAACATGTTGCCAACTCATCCAAGATAACAACAAATAGATATTTGTCTAGATGTCGATCCTTGATGTACCCCAAAGGTGTTAGGAGAAGTTTGTATCTCCCCCTAGAGTCCTTACACTTGTAGTTGAGGAAGTATATGTGTCCTTAATCAGGTCAATGTATTGGATAGGAACATTCCTTTTATGCAAAACCCTCCATAACACTTGTAGTTTCCCAAAATTACCCATATATAAATTAAAATTATTTGTTTTAGTTTCAACATAGATTCAATAGGCACGATTCAGTATGGTTTACATATTTAAAACAATCATCAAGTAAACCAATTTTATATAATATATAAACATTCACCATTTGATTATAGATGAATTAGGTTTTAAAACCTAAAGATATGGATGGACGGTATTCTTATTATTTGTACACAAATATTTATTTATATTTTTACATTATTCTATAATTATTTATGTATTCTTTAATATAGACACACTCATAAGAGTTATAAATTAGAAATGTGTGACAGTTGACTCATATGTACTCACATTGTGCATTCAACAAGTGTGACAGGGCACACTGACCCTCCACCATAAAAGATGTGTTCTCATAGAATGACAATAGGAATTAAAAATACACAATCACATTAAATAAATAATGCTTATAGGGGGTAAATAGTCAAAATTGCATATGAGAAGACCTATGAAACATAGAGCTTCTCAATAGTGAGGGATAAAGTTCAAACCCAAATCATTCGAAACTCACAACCCATAATTTCTTAGATTATATACACTTCAATGTTGAGCTCGATGACATAAGATATAGGATGTGATGATTCACTAGAAGCAACCTCCACCAAATTTGTATGTGAGTAGAGAATAATTGTACATGATAGTATGGATAACAAATTTGTCTAAACTCACAAAGAATCTCAAGATTCCACAACAATTCTATAAGATTAGAAAACATGCACCAATATGACCTGAATGTAGGGGTAATATATGGTATTGAAGAATGATAGTCAAAAAACAAATTATGGATAAAGATGGTTACCTAAAATTTAGACACAGTGATGAGTAACACCCGAGGATAGGATTTTGGCTTCTCGACCAGACTCACAAGGAGTGGAATTTAAGTGCCAATCTCCAATTCATGGCAGTAGGTAGAAGGGGTTGGGGATACAATGTATGTGTCATCTAGGATCAAGAGGTTGACGGAAGTTACCATCTAAGTCGTGTGGTGGTATGCATATAGGTATTCATAGAACAATTTTTGATAGTTCTACTATTTTTTTTGGATACAAAAATAAGTTAGAAGAGATGCTTGAGGTTCATTTACATAAAAGCAAGTCTACGGAATGAGCAAATAGACTCCCCTAGTCTATTTTGGAAACTCCAGGAAATTCAAAAGTTAGCACCAACTTTTTATAATGAACTTGTAAAGTATGAGATGAAAGAAAGGGAAAATCACAAATACACAATATCTAACATGGTTTAGAAGCCAAACAAACTTCCTAATTCATGTTTAGTTTGTTTTTAAACCACCAGGTTTGGGAAATATGGTTTTCATCAAGTTGATAGGAGAAAGTATAGATCATATGTACTAACAACAAGAAATGACATCATAAAATACTCTTATTTTGTAGCTCTTTGTTGTAAGAGATCAAGTTTGCTTTACCATGTCAAAATGAAACCACTAACTATCTCTATTGGGGACGTGGTTAAAGGGATATCACAACTTGTGTCCTCTGTTTCCAAATAAGGAGGACCACTGGATTCTTTTATATCAGTTGTTGATCACTCCTTACACCTATGAACGACATTAAAGAAGTGAACAAGATTGGAAGAAGAACATTCTAATTGTATCTTCAAGAACTTGTTGATTGAGATTGTCCGGGGGTGGAAAATTTTAAATTAAGAGAAGCTCTCACTGCACAAAAATAATCACTAATGAAAAAATAGTTCAATCTCATTCTTGACAATTTCAATGGCTCAATTGTGCTTAAATGTGATGAAATATGGTCCTTATATATAAAATTGGGTAAGCGTTAGGTGAAGGAAGTGTCTATGGTCAATAAAATCTTTAGATTTAGTAGAAATGTAATCAAGACTCCAATTATGTGTTACAAAAATTATCTCAGTTGAACTTGTACCTCGACTAAGATTTCTTCTACTGACTTGCAACTTCCCTCTGATACTATGGAATGTATAAAACATATATATGCTTCCTATGAACTAGGTGTTTATATGCTTCCTATGAAATGACACCCAATCCAAGTGACAGTTTGAACGAGACAAATATTTAACCAAGATGTCACTCAAATAATATATTAGATAGACCATAAGTTTGGTCGACACCATCTCAGTCAAACAATGAGTTTGACCAACAATCTTGCTCACAAAATTTATATATATATTATTATTTGTATACAATCATGGAATACATGATAATCACTCCCATGGGTCCCTAAGGTCATATATAAGATCAAAAAAACTTGTGGACTAATATACAATAATCCTCTTACAATATAAAAAGGACAATTACATGGTTTGCAATGTACAAAAAAGTAAATTTCTTGCAAAACATGGTTCCATAAAATATAGAAATCTACTGTGTGTTTCTCTTACTCATGTGTTCCTATAACACTCAATACAAGATCTAGATATAACAACAACATCAAATATTTTGTTCATAAAAATAGGTGTAGATATGTCCTTGGGAACAAAGATTGTTGATATAGTTCTTACTATGTGTTTCTCTTACTCATGTTGTTGTTATATCTAGTTCTTGTATTGAGTGTTATATCTAGTTCATAAAAATATGTGTTTCTCTTACTCATGTGTTTAATCGACCCCTCCGGTGTGCAGGTAGTCAGGTGGGGGCGGAGATTACACTACTGAGGTGCGGTCACCAAAGTGGCTCCTACTCGAAGGTGGTTCCCACTTATCTAAAAAAGATACTCACTACTCCTTTTTAGGTAGATAATTGAAGATTATATAAAATATTTGAAATTGGATATATAAGCTAGTTTATTTTTCTTTAAAAAAATGGTGATTCTATTCATGTAATCACTTAGACTTGAACCTGAGACCTTTTGATAACATATTAAAATTGGATATAATTTTATAATCTTGTTTTGACATCATAATCTACATGTTTTAACATATTATAGTTTCTTAGAGTTATCAAAGTGTGTCATCTATATAGTACTATCATCTACTAAATTTGTTGGAATATGTTCGATTTAGTTTTGTCAACAAATGAAAACATACTAACTTTATTATACAGAAAATATCATTATGTGATTTACTTTAGTCTCTAACGCTCTGATTGGTTTGGTGTAAGTTATAAGTTATGTGCAACTCATTTTCTGGGAACTCCAGTTTAGTTTTTGGAACTTGAGTTCCATTCACTTCCATGTGATTGGTTTGTTGTAGTGCAAATATATAAATCTTTTAAAAAAAATGTTATTGATTTTTATTTTATAATATATAATATGTAAGAATGGTTAAGAAATAAAGAAAGAATCATATCTGTGAATAAATATAATTTTAATTTATTGTAATAATCCCTATAAGTGGTCATGATGCGGATATTGGACCTTTAAGAATATTTTAATGTGTTATAATTATAATTTTTATATAAAAAATATGATGCAAATCACATCAGAATTATAAAATTTCACTTTGTATGTACAAACTATTGTAGTGATATCTATATTTTATGTATTTATATATATCATTTTGGTTCATCATTATTTAACAAAAACTACGACAATAACTTTTAGTATATTCTTCGCATATGATTATAGTTAAATATCATTTTTCACATAATATTACTTAAACATGAAGTATAAAAATATGTTGGATAAATAACATACTTTTATCATATTGTACGGTGTGATTATTGTTTCATACTGTTTATATACTTTTTATTTTATAGACCACAATGATAATGGTAGTTGTAATGTAACATATTTTACATGGTGTCTCCTATAGTATATAGTATTTTGTCATATTATGTAATGATTTTGACAATAAATTCTATACACGCCACTAACATTCTTAGTCATAAATATTTTTCATAGGTCGTTTATAAAGAATAAAAAATATAATCGTACATGAAATATTGTTAATGGTTCCAGAACTCATTTTCCGCTCTTTTTAAGAGTGAAATCAAGAACTTCATTTTGTATGTAACTCCGTAACTCACCAGAACTCGTGAAACTCAAGTTTCAATACTTATTTTAAACCAATCATGAAAAACTACTTTAGGAACTCCAGTTCATAAGTTTTCCGCACTAATTACAATAAACCAATTGGAGCCTCGGTTCACATAACCTAACAAAATCTAGATAATGGAAACTATCATTGTCCAACCTATATGAATATGCATTACTATTTATTTCAGTTATTTTAGACATATTCAGTTACTTTACTCAAATTTATGTATTATTGACATTATTAAGCGAATGTTCACACTAAAGAAGCATGTGACAGAACTAATTACACTGTAGGGAATCCATGTTACATCCCTGATCTTGTGTTGGATCTGGCTGAACAATGCTAGCTAAAATTGTCATCCCCAAGTGAACCCAAGGCACGTTGGATTGGGTGTATTGTGGAGCCTGAAGATTACGAACACACGCAAGCGTTCTCAGCAAATTAATGGGACGACGACTCCTTGTGTGATCCATCCTCAACCTGACCTGACGACGTCCAATAAACAATCATTTTGTTTGGCATCTATTACTAACATCCATACGAGTTTTGTCGGTTTTTTCCTTCAACCGTGTGGCTTTAACACTCTTTTGGCCGCATCAGTGAGCGCTGGTAGCTACGTGTTCAGCATCGCATTGAGCACACATCATCATCTAAACGTACCGACAAAATGAAATTAATGGCGACTCTTTATACCTTCGGATTAATTACGACTCATTGTGCAGCTTGTATGATATTTTGACTGCTTCAGTGATGGCGGAGGAGATAACTGAGAGGTACGCGAGTCTGGGAATCACCGACGAGGAAGAAGACGTACTAGAGATACCAGATGATGGCAACGGGGATAGGGATGATCACATTGAACTAGCCCTCACGGCAAAACTGCTGACAGAGCGGACATATAATTTCTGGGCGTTGAAGCGGACGTTAATTCTAGCCTGGTCGCTGAAGCATAAGGTGGTTTTCAAGCAGATTGACCCGGAAGTTTTCATCATTCAGTTCATGCACTGGAAAGATAAACGCAAAGTTCTGGACGGGGGCCATGACACTTCGACAACCGGCTTCTCCTGACAAAGGAAGTGGAAGATAGAGATATCCCAGGGAGCATCGTCTTCAAAGAATGTGTTTTTTGGGCTAGGTTGTATGGGATACCGTTGGGTCAGCGGTCGGAGACGACGATCAGAGCCATAGCTGATAGGATCGGCAGAGTAGTCGAGATTGACAGGGAGGAATTGGGATGGGAAGCATTAGTCTGGGTCCAAGTGGGAATTGATATCTCAAAGTCATTGAGAAGGATACAAAAGTTCAAGGACAAAGGGGGGAAGATCGTCTGTGTTGAAATCAAATACGAAAGGCTACCAAACTATTGCTATCTGTGTGGAAAACTGGATCATGTGGATAGAGACTGCCCGCAGGACGATGAAGATGACGAAGTTTCGAGAGGATGGGGAGCCTGGCTTCGGGCGTCACCGAGGAAGCCTAGGGTTTCGGTTAAAGAAGAGTTCTTGGGGGAAGACGTAGTGAAGAAGACACTTGTTTTCCATGTCAAACCGGACAAGAAATCGAGGGGGGAGATAGATGGGGGAGAAAGAAAGAATGTGGAGGACAAACAAGATGAGACTATTACTGATAAGGTTCATCCACAGTTAACGGATGGAGATATTGGGAGATGAGTTCCAGTTAGAAACTCTTTGGAGGCTGGAAGTAGTCTGTATGAAGGATAGGGGAGGAAGCAGGTTTCTGGGAGATGCACTGAAGGACTCGACGGTGAGGAACAAAGGTTTGAAGAGTCCTAGACAGTAGTGCAGCGGACAGAGGAGTTGAGGAAGAGCACTATGGTTCATAAGGAGAGACAGGAGGATGCATCTGAGCGTACGAGAATGGAACAGCCAACTGGTGAGATATGCAAAAGTTCAAAGAGCAATAACCAAGTCGGCAAGTTCAGTGAGAACTCAGGCCCACAGGAAACAAGATCACAGAATCACAAAGTTGACACCATCTTCACATCTTTACACGAGGCACTCAATAAAGAAGTTCCTGGGTTGGAAGGAAACAAAGGTATATATGTCGAGCAACAAGAGCTAGTGTTCAGCAATGGTACAATTAATGAACGCAGACAAACTAGGGGCAAAAGTTGAAGGCAGCAGCGAGCAGCAAGGAAAAAATAAGGGACAGTACAGGGGGACAAACCAAGAACAAGAAAAAGCCTAAAATGTGTCGGCGCTTGATCAGTGAAGAAGCTCCTACAATGACCGAATTTGAAGAGGATCCAGGTGGTATAGTAGGGAAGAGGGGTCGAGAAGACAGTAATATTGATATGGAGGTTGACGGAGATCTTAGTCATATTTTTGTTCTTAAACGGCAGTTTATACCGGGGAACAAGGATGTTGATGACCAAGGTGTTGGAACACACCAAGTAGCGGACACTGGTGTGGACCAGGTCCGTGAACAACAATGAAAATCCTTAGCTGGAATTGTCGAGGATTGGGCAAACTCGACACAAAAAAGGCCCTCCGAACTTGGTGTTGGAGGGAAAGTCCCAATGTGGTGTTCGTGTCGGAAACAAAAATTGCTGATGTTAAACAGGAGGAAGCAAAATGTTTTTGTGGTTTTACAGAAGGTGTATGCATCTCCAGTCAAGGAAATTCTGGTGGACTGGGTCTATGGTGGAAGAATGTAACAGTGGAGGTGGTCAGCTACTCTCAACATCATATGGAGAGCATTGTTCAGGATGAGGAAATAGGGCAAAAGTGGAGAGCCATTGGCATTTATGGTTGGTCAGAACAGCAATATAAATTCCAGACGTGGGATCTGATGAGACGTCTCAAAAGTAGCAGTGATATGCCAGTTATTTTCTTCGATGATTTCAATCAGATTGTTTCAAACGAGGAAAAGTGGGGGGGGCAGATAGGACAGATGGATGCAGGATTTCAGGGATGCTATAGATGATTGTGCTTTAGTGGATCTCAGTTTCTCTGGATGCCCATACACATGGGAGAGGGGCAGGACTATGGAGACTCTGGTAAGAGAACGCCTGGACAGAGCAATGGCAACATTCGAGTCGCGGGCTCTGTTTTCTTTTTGTAAAGTGATCCATCTTACTGTTTATGAATCGGATCATGCACCTATAGTGATCATTACATACAGATGGACAAACAAGAAAAGGAGGAGAAGGGAGAAATATTTCGCCTTTGAACCATTTTCGGAAGAACAAGAGGGGTGCAAGGAGGTCCTAGAAGCTTATTGGGGAAGACCGGCCAGGGGAGGTCTCATTGAAAAAATCATTGACTGTGGAGAAAAATTAACTTTTTGGGCTGACAATTTTTTTGGAGATATAAAAAAGAAAATCAAAGAGGTGGAACAAAGACTGGGACAAGAACAGCAGAAACCCCTGGACAATAATACTCTCAGGCAATGTGGAGATCTGGAATAGCAACTCTAGTACTGGCACCGCAAAGAGGACGAATATTGGTGGGCAAGGGGGAGAATAAAAGAAATGCGATCCGGCAATAAAAATACAACATATTTTCATCATAAATCATCTCAAAGAAGGGAAAGGAATCAAATAGACAGTCTCAGAAATCAGCAAGGAGAGGTTGTCACAGAACAGGAGGGCATTGAGCATGTAGTTCTATCTTTTTTTGAGTCTCTCTTTAGCACAAGTTCACCATCAGATTTTGAAAGCGCGGGAAGAGGCCTCACAAGAAAAGTTTCTACAAGGATGAATGAGCTTCTGGAGAAAGACATTACAGACGAGGAAATTCTGAGTGCTCTCAAGTGCATGCCCCCTAACAAGGCACTTGGTCCAGATGGCTTTAAACCCATGTTCTTCCAAAAATATTGGAATGTGGTGGGGAGGGATGTGGCTAACTACATTAAGGGATGATGGAAAGGAGAAGAAAATATCAGTCTGCTGAATTCCACCTTGGTAGTTCTTATACCCAAGGTAGGAAAACCGGTTGAGCTTGCTGAGTATAGACCCATTAGCTTGTGCAATGTGGTTTATAAGATTGCCTCCAAAGTTATGGCAAACCGGCTCAAGCCATGGATGGATGAATTGGTGTCTGAAAATCAAAGTGCCTTTGTTCCTGGTAGAATGATTACTGATAATGCTCTGCTGGCTTTTGAGATTTTTCATAAAATGAATCATGAAGCAAAGGAAGCTAGGGGAAATGTGGCACTGAAGTTGGATATGTCTAAAGCTTATGATAGAGTAGAATGGAGCTTTCTAGATTTCCTTCAACAGAAACTGGGATTCGGTACGAAGTGGAGGTCTAAGGTCATGGAGTGTGTCTCCTCGGTTAATTTCTCCTTCGTCATCAACGGTAACCGGTCCAAAAAGATCATACCTGCCTGAGGACTTCGCCAGGGTGACCCTCTTTCCCCATATCTCTTTATTTTATGTGCGGAAGCTTTCTCTACCTCTATCTCCTTTTCTTTGAGGGACAACTCCATTCATGGTGCTAAAGCCAGTAGGAGTGGCCCCAGTATATCACACCTTTTCTTTGCAGACGACAGCATCCTTTTTGCAAGAGCTACGAGGAATGAATGCTTGAACCTAGCTAAGATCATTAGTCGGTATGAACAAGCATCGGGACAAAAGATCAATTTAGCCAAGACGGAAGTAGCTTTCAGAAAAGGAGTGTCGGCCCAGAAGAAAAGTGAATTGAAGAATCTACTACAAGTCAAAGAGGTAGACAAACATGCAAAGTACCTTGGACTACCAGTAGCCATTGGCAGATTAAAGAAGCAAATTTTCAGCTATATCAAGGATAGGATCTGGAGGAAGATGCAGGGGTGGAAGGAGAAACTCTTGTCCAAGCCAGGAAAGGAAGTTCTTATAAAGACAATAGCACAGGCGATTTCCTCTTACGTGATGAGTATTTTTCAACTTCTGGTGGGCCTTATTAATGAGATTCAAAGTTGCATTACCAAATTTTGGTGGGGGACGAGCGAGATGAGGAGAGGTATTTCATGGCTGAATTGGACCCAACTATGTAAACCAAAGAGAGCTGGGGGTTTGGGTTTTAGAGATATGCATGCTTTCAACCAGGCTCTGTTGACGAGACAATTATGGAGGCTGCTGACAAATACTACCTCTCTAGCTTACAAAGTTTTGAAAGCGAGATACTTTCCTCAGAAGTCAGTGTTAGAAGCAAGTAGGGGTTATAATCTGAGCTTCACGTGGAGAAGCTTATGGGGAGCTAAAGCTACTCTTCTAGATGGAGTACATTTGCAAGTCGGAGATGGAACAAAAATAAATATATGGAACCATAACTGGATTATGGGTGGATAGGCTGGTGTGGAGCCGATTAGGCAGTCTCAAAGACAAGAATTGACGTTGGTCAGCGAGTTGTTAGATGCCAACACAGGTAACTGGGATAGCAACCTACTTCATCAGGTATTTACGTCGGATACTTGCATAAAAATTACCAGCACTCCTATTAGTGCCCACAGGCGGGAGGATACGCCGGTTTGGTGGCCAAACCGCAAAGGTGATTTCTCTACATGATCGTCCTATTGGCTGACACTGCTGGGCACAACAGAGTACAGAACCAGCCGTGCTGCGGAGATAGGGCAGGTGTGGCCACTCGTATGGAGGAAGCAATGGCCCCCAAAGTTAGCACACTTCTTGTGGCGACTATGCACAGGAGGACTGGCAACGAGGGGACGACTGTGGGAAAGGCATTGTATTGAAGATGGAGAATGCACTATATGCGGGACAGAAAAGGAGACGATCAACCACATGTTGTTCAGCTGCTCTATAGCTAGGGAAGCCTGGGCCCAGGTGCCTATAAGAGTGGACCTCAACAGGTTGAAGGACTTGACGGGAGCGGAAGCATTGCTAGAGCTGAAGGACAGATTAGAGGAAGCTGAACTTAGAAAAGCAATGGTTGTTTTATAGGGGATATGGACACACAGAAATGACAGGACATTTGGTAACCCTGGTAAAACACTTAGACAAGCCATTATCATGCACGAAGGACTCCTAAATGATTATCAAAGACACAACACGCAGCGAGTCATGCAAGTGATGTCTGTAAAAAGGATGGTGCCATGTCTAGAGCAAGATCAGGGAGCGAAGCTTCTGTATTGTGATGCAGTAGTTGATGGAAATGGAAGGTTGGGGCTGGGAGGAGTTCTACTAGATGAGAATGGGACTTTGGTCACGGTGATAGGTGAAAAGCGGGCAGCAGACTGGCCAGCAGTGCTAGCGGAAGCGGAAGCCCTCAGGACGGTAATGCTTTTGGCTGTTAACTGGAGGATTGACAAGGTCCATTTCAAGTCGGACTCACTGGAGGTTATCAGTGCGATTAACAATGGCGGACAAAGGACAGACCATCTAGGTCTGATTATAGCTGACATTTTAGATCTATCTGCTTCTTTTACTCATGTTTCTTTTATGCATGTTAAGAGGGATCTCAACGCCTTAGCCCATAAAGCAGCTCAGCTAGCCCTGTGTGGAAAGTTGAGTACTACTTATGGTTGGGATAATATTCCCAATCTCTTTGTAAGCCAAGACTTTTTAAATTAGTAAACTAAGCATGGTGATTTCAAAAAAAAAGCTATGTATATGTGAAACTGACGTTAATGATACATCTGCATGGAGCGACAATATTGGGTAAGCAAAAGCAACCGGCGACTCGCACTTTATGCAAATTGACAAGGACGCGGATTAATGGAACAAAGGAAAGGTGCATCATTTATCTAAGAGCCTAGATGGTAGGATGTAAGTGGACGACAAAGTGCATATTTGATGCATATTTTACATGACAAACTCACATAATTACACTCAACTACACCTAATAAAGAAAACAGATAAAAAAACAAACCATAAACACATTAATCGATGGACCGCTTTCAATTCATTCCAATCGTCAGTTTTACTTGGTCTTGATATTATCTCGGAAATCAGCTAGTCACCCGCAAAAGTTGTTACGTGTGCCTCATGCACGGCGGACCGAGTGGTTTTTTGGGGTAAAAAGCTGATTTAAAAGTATGACATGCGTTAATTTGATGGAAGGTGGAGGTTGTGTAATGGATAAATAAACTTTTTTCTCTTATAACTTTGAACCGTGATGATTTTTTTACGAAATAAATCATTAGATTCTTTATAAATAATACGTTTCAATAAGACTAATTTTGATATATATTTTTAGGGGAAAAATACAAAAGTGGTATGTAGAGGTGATTGATGAGAGAAATTTATTTTGTTTATAACTTTTAATCCGTGATGAATTTTTAATAAAATAAAATCTATTAGATTTGTGATAAAAAAATATTCAAACAAGACTAATGTTGATATACTTTTGTGAAAAATGCTATGAATATTTATTTTCTCACAAACTTAAAGAAAAAGAGGAGAGAAGTAAAAAAGGAGGAAATTGGTAATGGAAGATTAGAGAAGTGGGGATAGAAGTGATGGAAGAAGAGGAGGGAAGTGAGAGAACTAAATAGGAGTGTATTAATCAAATAAATAGGAGTGTATTCAACATGAATAAACACATACTCGATATTTATAGACGTAAATTCAACATAAATGGGCACACATACACATAAAGTAGGTGTGTTTGAGAGGTGAAAGTGAGAGAATTAAATAGAGGTGAGCGAACTGGGCACATTTTCATGATCATTAGGCATGTATTCATAAGTAAAAGTGCCAAAAAAAACTAAAATGCCAAAATTGATGAATCATGCCCATAAACAAAGTACTATAAAGTGAGTAAAGTATTTGGCTAAATAGTACCAAAAATGGTGAATATATATGCCCACAAGTGAGTAAAGTGCTTGGCTAAAAGCATCCAAAATTGATGAATATGTGTTCAGAAACAAAGATCTTATAAAAGATGAATATGTATCCAAAAATAGATAAAAAGTGCCTCAAGATGGCTAAGTGGTGCCCAAAAATATGCTAAAAGTGTCCAAAATTGATGAACACGTACCCAGAAACAAAGCTTTTGAAAAAGATGAATATGACCCAAAGATGGCTAAAAAGCGCCCGAAGATTGCCAAATAGCGCCCAACAATGGATAAAAGCATCCAAAATTGATGAAATATGTGTCCAGAAACAAAGCTCTTGAAAAAGATGCATATACCCCCAAAAGGGCTGAAAAATGCCAAAAAATAGATAAATAGTGTCGCCAAATGTCTAAAAGTGCTCGAAATCACTAAAAGCGCCCAAAATTGTTACTGGTGTTGATTAGTTCATCATGTTTTGGGCGCCATTAAGTTATTTTTAAGTGTCAACTATACATTCATATTTTGGGAGCCATTAAGTTATTCTTGGGTGTCAAAAAATCTATTCGGGTGTCACAATGAACCATCTTTAGGTGTCAATTAACCATTAGGTGCCAATTCATCCATGAATTGATTAATTGTTTGGGTGTCAAAGAATAATTTATGGACGCTATTAAGTTATTGTTGACTGTGAAGTACTCTTACACTCTATTTAATGGGTACAACCATATTTGGGTGTCATTAACTTGTTCTTGATTGTCAAACAAATCTATTTGGACCCATTACATTATTTTTAGTTGTCAAATTACCTTAGTCATAACTTAATCCTTACAAGAATTTCTTGAGCTCCATTTTTATACTTTGGGGTGTCAATGAACCCTTTCCGTCAAATAATCATCTCAAGGTGTCAATTCAACTGTAAATTTTTTAATTGTTTCTATTTTTATATTTAGCAAACAACTTATTTTTTCATTCAACTTTAGTCTTGTATGAATATATTTTTATCACAAATCTAATATTTTTTATTTCATTCAAAAATTCATCAAAGTTTAAAAATTATAAACAAAATAGTTTTTTCTCTCATCACATCGCCTCTACATATCACTTTTATATTTTTTTTACTCAAAAATATTTCAACATTAGTTTTGTTGGAATATATTTTTTATAAGGAATCCAATATTTTTTTTTCAACAAATAATTCATCATACTTCAAAAGTTATAAGCAAAATAAATTTATTTGTCTATTTCATAAACTCCACGAATCACTCAATTAATGTTTGTCACGTAATCCCCTCAAACCAACATCCGCCCATCATGACCTTTTCTGTGGACCCATTTGAGTAGAGTTGTTATAGGATACACGTGTCGGTTGTTGATTGAAACGGAAAGGGGAAGTAGGAGAGATGGGGACAGCAGGAGGCGAAAGTGGTATTAGACTGCATATGACGAGTGTAAGCGAGCCTGAGCGTGCTGAAAATTAGTTCATATAAATTTGAGATTTCCGCAGGTTTAGTTATACAAATGCTTTGACCTTCCAATTTTTCAAAAAAAAAATACTTTGACCTTATCGTTGTTGTTTTACCCAGAGCGCATGGCTCCATATTGAAGAAAAAGTGTAATACAGGAATAGTTTTATATTTTTATTATAAGACAAGCAATCACATTACAACAAATCTCTTTCTTTATTAAAATCCCACCCCTAAAAAATAAGAAGAAAAAATATTGGACATTATAATGAATTTCTATTGAATCTTATAAGTTTTTATAAGGCCAGTCCTCTTCTACCTTCTAGTTGATTTGACACGCCGAGAAACAGGCTGTCATTTTGCACAATTAAACCGCGTGACGCCATCCAGTCAAATGATAATGAGAGTAAAAACCAGGCAACTAGCAAGCCCATCAGGTGATTAATTCCAGGACAAAGATCCACGATCTTGTTTGCTGATCTATAACCTCCAGCTTTCATTAATTCTTTTTTAACTTATATGATAATACAGGGACAGAAACAGGATCCGTTCCTATCTTATCTTGGGGTTGCCGACCCGTTCGTTACAAAAAAAAAAAATTTGGTATCTTAATTTTTTTTTTTTTGAGAAATTTTGGTATCTTAATTCATTGGAACTTCTATTAAAAAAACTAAGGTGGCACATTCAACTTGAGGAAGCCCGTTTTGAATGTTGTGTGAAGAATGTAATTAACTAAACCGGTATTCCATGAGCATCTCTGCAAGGGTTACTTTGTCTATTACATGTAACATGGGTACCCCTAACTATTTGCTCAGTTCTATGCTAGCGGAACCACCATCGCTGCAGGACTGATACCGGTGTATTCAAGAATGGGGCGTATCTCTGGATGTAAGGGTTGGTGGTCCTTCCAATCAGTGTCCAGACTTTCCGGTGGTGCACCTTATAGGAGCATTGTACATAAGCTTCAGTAACTGCCTATAGATGAAAGTCTGCATGACATTGTGCTGCCATGAGAGAAGGGACAAGATCAAAAGGAAACCAACAGCAATTTCTGCATTCGAACTCAGAAAGTTGAGTGTATTTGCATTAACATCTGCCCATACACAAGTTCTCTCCAAGTAACGGCAAGGAGGATCTCACCAAATTGTTGTTGTTTTCGGCAAGGTTCCAGCGATGATTGTTTTGACAGGGAGAGGGAGGAAGCACAGCTTTGCTTTGGGATCCATGTGGGATCCTCTCCGGCTCCCCCTCAGGCTTTCATTTCTCGTTGAGCATATCAGGGGCTCACATGAGAATGAGATCTAGTTGGACAACGAAGTACGTACTTGATGTACATTTTTATATTACAAATCTACTATTGTACTATACTAAACGTGAATACCGGTTTCCGTCCACCAGTTATCTTGGAGGCATCTTTTTGATTAACCAAATAATCCAAAGTCGACTATCCATCGGTGGTGGGTGGTTGTAGGAGGCTGAAACTGTTTCTTTCCGAAGACAACGCTTTTTTGTTGACTGCAGCGCCTAACCTACATTCTTCGTGGTCTCTATATCTACAAGAAAATCAATTTGGTGTCAACTTGGCTGTTGTGATTAATTAGATACCAGATGGCAGATGTGGTGATGCAGTTCGTTTACTATGGTGGAGGAGGAGCTGAACTGGTTGCTTCGGCACTACACACAGGTTCAAGGCTCACGACGGATTCGCCACAGACACAGCTTCTCCGTTGTTGACGACGAGGTAATTTTGTCCTTCCAAACTATGAGTTTGTATTCCATATGGTGAGTTTCGTGCCCAAAATGAACGTGCTCATGAAACGAATTCCATGTTGATTTGCAGATACTGCAACGGATTTGTCAGTTAAGATTCTATTAGGTAATACATTAGGGGAACTGAGAGGACATAATTGCCATGTCGTTCCTCGTTGCAAAGTCATGCTCGTATCAGTCCTGATCAGCAGCGTGGGTGGCCACAGTCGGCACATGATGCAATGCTTTTATGACTTGGCATCATATAGTTGCATGCCCTTGAAGCCCACCACAATATGGCCTGGTTAGGTGAAAAAATTGATTGCTGCTGCATCTATGTTGTTTATCTCCCTTCTTAGTTTCCTGTTTCTTTGATAATGTTTGCCCAGATTTATACACCCGGTTAGGGTGACGAAATCGTTTCTTGTTCGTTTCTTGATTATAAGAAAAAGCCTCCAGCCGAGTTTAATAGTGTATAATTGTGGCTCTGCTAACGACGGATATATCCCTAAAAATAAGAGGGCATGGCTGCAACTACAACATGTACTCACACTATATGTGCCACCGCCCACCGGCAAGCATTCCTATTCATTGTCGTGTAAATAATCACCTTCATGATGAGCATTAGCATGGTAAGTGCGATCCATCTTTCTTAGAATACATCTCACTCCATCATAGCTGTGATTTTGAGTCTGACCGCATGTTGCTTTCTCTACTACCAAGGTAAAATATATAGCAGCTTGTGAAGTAGGAAAATAAATAATTTGGTTAAAATGTTTCTTACAAGAACGGGATTTGACACATGATGAGTATGTTATCTATGACGATAGTAAGAGTGTCATGGGCTTGAGCAAAAAAAAAAATTATCCATCAAAGAGGGGATTCCAATGTGCTTCAAGATGTATTTTATGTCAAAAGAATGAGGAAACTTTGGACCATATCTTATTCTCATGCAAGTTTGGAGAGGAGTTATGGAGTAAGGGAAAGGAGGGTAACATTGCTGGAAGTAAACCCACTGGTTTTCATGATATGCCTAGTAGGATGGATAAGAAAGAGAGGACTTTCATTATGTTTTTTTCCATGAAATCAGGAGGGGAAGAAATACCAGAACTTTTGAAGGGAAGCTTAGAGTTGTGGATACAGTTTGAAACCATGTAAAGATAGGGGTTGATAGTTTTTCTTAGTGTGCTTGTTTCTATCCCTTCTTTTGTCTTTATACATAGCCTAGCTATGTTTTTGTATAAAACATTTTTCCTAGTCACTAATAAAGAATGTTCTTTTTACTCTAGTACAAAGCATATTGATATGAGATATCATTGGTTGTGTGAAGCTCTCAGTGATGACCAGTTGAAGATGAAGAAGGTCCACACCAACGGTAATCTTTCTAACATTCCGACAAAGGCAGTTCCTACGAAGAAACTTGCTACTTATAAGGAGCTCATCGATTTGGACTCCAACTAAGGAGTCATGTGGATAGTCTCTCCTTTGGGCTGGAGGGAGAGATTTTTGGGCCTACAGACCTTTTGGATTCGAGCCATTAGGGCATCAATGATGTCGTCACGCTGGTTATAAGTACCCATGACCATGTAGCCTCAATGCATTGAGTTGCAAGCCAAAAGGATTGCACAAGCTAGTGCCTTTCCAATTGTTGCGTTCATGCAATGGAAAGATAGAAGTCAAGGTAGAAGAAAGAAGAAAAGGAAAGAGGGCCTCAAACCACTGTAGTCTCTTCACTAGACTTGAAACTGACTTCTCCACCACCATCTATGTTCGTGTTCTAACCCGATATTCTCGACAAGGGGATATTTTTTCGAGAGGTATTTTGGTGTGGTGATGTACCAATCTGGCATAATTTGCATCTCTCCCTTTTTCTCTATATTTCTCATATTTTGGGTCAAAACTTGATACGAACTTTCTAATCTGTTGATTAATAGATTTCTCTGTTGGGCTTTGACGCCATGATTTTTCCCTCACAAATTGTGAGGGTTTTGTACATAAATCTTGGTGTTTTCTGTGGTTATTTGTTCGTGTTTATTTTATCTGTGCTTGCATACAGATCTTTCCTATTATGTTGTTGTGTTGTGCTACACATATTGGATATTTTTGTATACCAAGTCCACATGTGCATGTTCTTCCTTATTATTTTTAACGTGTAACATCCCCTTTAGGTTACCCTACATGAGGATCAACTAAATTCATCTTATTGTGTGGGCTAGGCCTCCCTATCTTTTTCATACTTTGTAATTCCTTTTCTCTTCTATCTTCTTCATTCCTATCCCCGTCCACAATCTAGGTGTAGCTTATGTGTTAAGTTGGGGTTGCTTGTCCCTATATGAACATCTTCATCTAGTTATCATGATTAGCAAACCTCTTATGTCACAGTCCACATAATTTGGTGTCTTTCTTTGTGTTTTCATGATATAAGAGCTTTTTTCTCTAAGTGATGTCAACTTGGTTATTAGGGGAAGATAATGTCAAGGCTATATCGATACCACCATGATCCACCAAGTTGTGTGCATGCATCACATTAATGTATTGCATATAATAGTTGATTGTTGAGTTCAATAGTAAAATCATTGTTTTTCTTTTTTCAAACCGCAAAGAAGAATAAAAAAGCACACATAATACAGATTTTTCAGAATTCACCAAAATACTCGATCAACTTGACTGAAAGGCAATGTAAGAGTTTTCATCCCATTACAGGCTTGTTTGCTTTCCTGGATGGACATACAAGGAGTGTGGTATTTGGGATTCCATCTCAAAATAGTTGGATGCCGCAATCCAAGAGACGTCAGACTCTCACCCCGACTATCTTCCCCTCTGCCCCGACTCCTATCTCATGCCCCTAATCCCTTTCGACTCTCCCCCCCACCGATCTCTCCCCATGGCATCATTTATGCAGCTCAATGGCACAACCAACTGCAGATCTACACCATGAGGTGATCATCACCGCCATCGAGGGCTCCTCCACCCTAGAACTTGCCTCCTTGATGACTTTCCTTCGCATGTCATTTCTTCTGCTCATTGACAGCATTACCAGCATGATCTACAACCAACAGTGATCATCAGCACTGCCATGCTCACTCACATCAATCCAAGAGAGAGGATTTGCATCTCGTCTCGCTCCTGATTGGCTCCTTTCTCAAATCTTGATAAGATGGAGGGCTTCTCATTTGCGCCTACTACCAAAAAGTTCAAGATTGATCTCCTTTCTACTTTTCCCTTCTTCCGTCTTCTCCTTTTCCTCCTTTGTGATCCATTCCTCAAACAACTAATAATCATGTTCCTATCCTACTTTTAGAATCCCTTAGATTCTATGAATCCGTCGATTCTAGAAACTAGCAGTAGAACCATCTCACATTTTAGGGAGAAGGACGGGTCATTTTTAGATTAATCTACTGCCAAAATGGTCAGTGTCAATATCCCCCCTCCTTTCTCCTTCTCCCACCTTCCCCTTTCCCCCCTTCCTAACTTATTCAACAAATAACTCCACGTCATGTTATTTGTTGTAGGTTTTTGCTGAGACTCTCATGGAGTGGTGAACTACGGCTAAATGTGCTCTAGTTTACTGATTCATTTGAACAATTAAGCCAATTTTTGTCCTAGATCTCATAGCTATTTGCTTATGTTTATATGTCATGTGGTATTTGTTGGGTGGTATGCTATGTGGGTAGTCGTCATGGTGTTCATGTTAATGTATCTCTCTATGGATATGGCATGCCTCTATTGGTAGTTTGGAATTAGGAGAATTGGGTGAATTGTGCAGTACAAATTATTGATTATTGTGGATGGTCTTCATGGTTATTGATTTTTGTGAATTTTGATGACGGGCAACAACTACAGAAAATGGTTTTGTGGTTGTGGCATTTGGCAGTGCTAGTATTTTTTGGTAGTGTTAGGTTGAAGGAAATTTAAGAACTCCAAGACACTACATTGTTGAATGACAGTAATTTCTAGAGAAATATTTGAGTAATAGGGATTAGATCGGGTGTATGATGAGATGGTCAATGGTGGCTTGTTGTGTGGAGTAGATTAGTCACTACTCTATCATAATTGCCAACTTAAATAGGGATATGATGAGTTTTTGGCTGGTGACTTGAGGTAAGTAGAAAAATAAGAGTGGTCATGTCATTATGGATAATGGTGTGATTTTCTAGTGGTGTTAGGTTGAATGAGGTATAAGAGTAATACTATGATCAACAATAGTGATGAACAAAAGGAGGATGAGCTGGTGGTTGATGGCTTAATATCCTCAGGTGTGTTTGATGTTAAAAGGGTACTTTATTCACTAGTATCATAGGTTTCAGCTTGCTAATTATATAGTTAGTAACTATATATGATGTGTTGGTTGGTCTGCTATATGCTGGAAGAGAATATGGGTGATGAGAAATAAGAAAATACTAATAGGTATTGTATAACATTCAGTTGTTCGAGAGGAATGAGAGGGTGAGTAATAGTTGGTGTTAATACTGATATGACTGATGTTAATACTATTATTATAGAGAGTGGTCGTTGGGTACCCCTTTGTTTTTTGGGTATTTCTTTTGTGTTTTCCTTCCTCAAGGGAGTGGCTGGTCATTTTTATGCTTGTTATTGATGCACTCTTGATAGGTGTATGTCTTTTATTCTCGATCATACATATAGCCTTAATTACTATGTGTTTGAATTAGAGTCAAAGAATTGAATGCTGGCTACATTACCTATAGAATCGATAGATTTTATGACTATTGTGATTATTGTAGTTTTCAATTTAGCCTATTAAATGTAACCTTTTTCACTTATGATGTTTGTTTTAGAGGTATTGTACAACACGGAGTTGTTCATGCAAATTGGTGCTAGCTTTTATGGATAGTCTTACATTTTATCTTATTTTAGGAACAAAGATGTTACTATTATCTTCTTTCCTTAAACTTTTCCTCTCCTAAAATGTAGATGGATCTTATTGTTCAGAGGAAACATATGATTTGTGTTATATTTGCAATGATAGTTGTAGGTGTCGTACTTTAAAGATGAGCAAGGACGAGGAGAAGTAGAGTTAGGGCTCCTTATGTCAATTGAGACCCTCATTGGGAATGATACCTATTCTCTATCATTGAATCAACTGATAAGAAATGCAAGGACAAGATGAGAATGAGTAGGCACCTTTTTTCCACCTTTGTAATATTTTGAAGTGTAGAGGCTTACTAGTTAGTACTGCATGGACCACAGTAGAGGAACAATTGGTCATGTTTTCACACACAGACGGACATAGTGTACGGAATTGTGTTGCCAAACACAACTTTATCTGATCAAGAGAAACTCTAAGTTGTTATTTCAATGTTGTATTGAAGGAAATTGGTACCTTAAAGGATGAGTACATACTTCCCCCATCAAGTGGCACACCAATAGAAATCATATTAAAGAAGCGATATTGGCCATGATTTAATGTATGATTTGTATTATGATAAAAGTGGTATCATTACTGGAGGGAGCATGGTTAGAGTTGTTAACCATACGTTCATCAAGTTGATGCCTAAAAGAAAGGATGCCAAGGAGATGTCAGACTTCAGGCCCATTGCTTGTTGCAACATCCTGTATAAATGTATAGCTAAACTCCTTTCAGGTAGACTCAAGATGGTGTTGCCGCATATTAAATCTGAAGAACAAAGTGCCTTCATCAGAGGTTGGAGGATGGTGGATAGCACTCTTCTTGCCACTGAATTCCTCACTGGGTTCAATGTGAGAAGAGGTAACTCAAAGTTGTGTGTGAAAATAGATCTTATGAAAGCTTATGACTATGTCAGGTGGGAGACTCTCTGGACTATTATGAAAGATATGGGGTTTGCTGATCAGTGGATAAAGATCATCATTCAATGTGTACAAATGTCGTCTTTCTCGATCCTTATTAATGGGGGGCATGTTGGGTTGATAAAAGCTTCTAATGGACTCCAGTAAGGGGACCCTCTTTCCCCCTCCTGTTCACTATTCTGATGGACGGGCTTACACACATGATTAAGGCAGCTGAAGAAAATGGGCGCTTCAAATCGTTCACTGTCAGGGGGACCAAGGTGAAATCGCACCTCATATTTGTCGATGATATCATGCTCTTATTTGTAGGGAATGCTAGAAGATTAAGGGAGTTTAACAAGGTTTTGAACATCTTCGGTAAACTTTCTAGGTTGTATATCAGTGTCATCAAGTCAAGAATATTCTTTTTAAAATCTTGTGATTGTAGAAGGGGCAGATTGAAAGTGGCCTTTGGTGTTGAAGGTGGTCGGTTACCTACTAGATACCTGGGGGCCCCTGTAGTAGGAGGGAGGGGGTTTTCAAAAGATTATAGTTCGTGTTTAGATAGGCTGAGGTCGAATGTTGACAGCTGGAGCAACACCTTGGCGCTTGCAGGCAGACTGGTGCTGGTTAGATCCGTTTTGCAGAGCCTTGTGAGGTTTTGGGGTGAGATGTGCGATGTTCCATGTAGGGTAGCTGAGGATATGAGGAAGATCATAGGCAGATTCATACGGGGTGGTAAGGGCCATGGGGTCTGGTGGGATGTCATGGCTTTCCCGTACGCTAAAGGGGGTTTGAACATAAAGAAGCCTATTGACATCATCGCTGAATGCCAATTTAAGAGACTCAACAGATTTCTCATTGATAGGGATAATGTGTGGTCCCGGTGGATGACTGTAAGGTATAGATCTATTCCTAGTGGCGCTGATCAACATTCCTCTGGGTGTGGAGGAACCTGTGCCACAGCTGGGCCGAGGTTGGGCACCTGTATGCTATTGGTGGTCAAGGTTTGGTGGGCTTTGTCAATACACATATCAAACCTTGGATCAACAGAGGACATATGCCAGACGTTAGTTGGGCTAAGGTGCTTTGGGGAGTGAACCACTGCCCCAAATGGAGTACTACTGCATATAGTACAATGATGGGGAAGCTTCCTACCTTGGATCGGCTCCTGTCTTGGGGCATCCAAGTGAACAACACATGCACTTTATGCAAAAGAGAGAATGAAGATCACAAGCACTTGTTCATTGCTTGTAGCTACGCCAAGCTGGTATGGTCCACTATTTTCTTGAAGAACACTTGGGGACCAAATCACAATAGCAATCTGGAGGAGGTCATCCTTTGGATGAATGCGAATCTGAACACTAAGAGAAGCCTGCAGTTCGGTGGGATGTGCTTTGCTGCTTTTTGCTACTACATATGGGAGGAGAGAAACAATAGAGCACATTCTTGTGCTTCTCGATGTGAAAGTGAGTTGATGAAAAAGATTGTTGCTGAACTCACACATCATATACATGCAAAGAAAAACCTCATTAAAGGGGTGCCCATGAGGGTAAGAGTATACTGGGGATTTTGTATATAACCCTACTATACGTTGTTGGATGGGTTTTTGTTCACCCCATCCTTTTTGATGTAGATGTCATGTCTTTGTAACCGGTAGCTTTTCTACAACCTTTGGAATATATTTACCTTACTTCCAAAAAAAAGTGGTATCATTATATCAATGGGATGCATGAAATTTGTAGCATGTCTCACTTTCTAACAGAGACACTACTTGACCAAGTGAAAAAGGGAAATAATGTTGATAAGATATTTAAGTGCAAGGCTTACACTACCATTGCTCGGGCTCTGAGTGACAAGTTTAATGAGGCATGTCAAGAGACCAATTTTGAGAACCATTTTAGGACTCTAAAGAGAAATTGGCAAGAAGTTGTGAAATTATGGGGTTTGAGTGGTTGTTGTTTTGATAATGACTCAAAGACTATTGGACTGGATAAAGACCCAACTATTGACATTATAAAGGTAATGTGTTATATCAATGCTTTCTATTCTTAGTAAAAATATATGTATTTGTCTCAAATTGGGTGATGGTTTCTATTATTGTAATGTTATCATTTAATATATTGACATATTATCTTGTTTAAAATCAATATAGGGTCATCCAAAAGATGAAACCTACATCAACAAGCCAATCTAGATGTGTGATGAGTTGAATCTAATATGTGGAAATGACTATGCAACTGGTGTTTTACTAGAGGAAGTGGTGATTCACTCCATGTTGAAGAAGGTGGCACTATCTCATGTGGCCAAAGTACCCACAACGTATCAATATTTGTTGAGGATTATGAAGAAATTGATAAACCAAAAGAGGGTGATGTCTCTTCAAGTGGGTCTAAGGAAAAAGAAAAAAGGTCTCATGGGGATCAACAAAAAGATGATCTGACTGTGTTAGCGGTTGAGCTACGGGCAGTGGTCAATGAGATGGGTCGCAATCAAGAAGAAGAACTCAATGATAAAATCTATCAAAGGGTTATGAGTCAGGAGGGATTTACTGAAGATCATTTTCTGAGTGCATATAGATTCCTTTCTTTGAATCCAGGAGATTCTAGAGTCTTCAAGAGGGGTAGTGATAACTATTGCTCAAGATGGCTCAGGAAGTTCTTTCTTGATAATTGTGACTTTTGAGGTATGGATTTCTACTAATTTTTTTATGTTTTATCATTGTGATGTATATTTCTTGGCTAGTTCATCTACTATTATATAATTTAGATTGAGGAGATTGAGGATGGTTCTACTGGTTGGGTTGTGATTTGGCTGGGTTGTGAGTTGGTTGGGTTGTGAGTAGAGGAGGGGAATGGAGGTTGGAGGGTGACAAGACCCTGAAGAATATGCATTTTTTATAAAGGTACCAACAATGAGTTTGGTTAATCATTATCAATCAACAAGTGGGTGCTTTAGAATGAGACATCCTCCACCCAACATCAGCTCTGCTATAGAGCCTCAGAGGTCATAGGGTCCTTGGATATTTTAGAAATGATGAGTTAGCAGCAGCTCAGAGAAGAGAATAGAGGCATAACTCTATTTCTGCGGTGATGTCTCACTCAATATATCATTTAGACTCTGGGCAGCAGTTTGGGAAGTGGCTGGAGTGTGGGATGGAATGGAGAGAATATGGTTGGTTGTGGGAATAGCTTCCTGGATATCTTCTACCAACATCCCAACCCAAAACTACTCATCTCGATTCACGTTGGTTAGGCAAAAAGGCCACAATAAGAGCTGGCATGAGGAGGCTTGGCTGGTTCTTCTTCTACTTTTATTTTTACTATACTCTTTTCTGACCATATACAGTGTGACATTAGACACACAAACAACTTTAGATTCTCCTCTCTCTTCTTGTTTTAAAATTTATGGTATGGTCTGTGGTTACTTCTTCTCTCCTGGTCTACTATTTTCCACCCCTTTAAATTTCTGGAATGTCTCACCTAATAGCTCATTTGGATGTTTAGTTAATAGTTATATGCATAATATATATACTTGATACATCTTAGGCGTCTTGGATCTGGTAACCAAATTGAAATAAATATATTGACTTAGAATTTCTTCCCCCTTCTGCCGAAATGTGAGGGTGGTCGGTGAAGAGGAGGGCAGCCATAATTGTGGTCCACTTCTAGTTATAATTGTAGTCCAACAATTGCTATCTACTTGTATATAGCTTCTTCCATGTAATTGTAGTCTACTTGTGTCTTATAAATGCAGTCCACTTGTAGTTGTATTTTAGGCTTTAAATTTTTATGCATGCTCACAAGTACAATAAACCAAATATGCTTATTGATTTCTTTTTTATATCTACTTTATGATTCAAGTTGTATCTTCCAAAGGTGCTTCAACTACAGCTAGTGCAGCAAGTGGGAAAGGGTATGGTGACTAGTGGAAAGACCAAGTAGTTTGTTATGTAAACATCAATGACTCATGAATGTTTGAAACATGTCTTTTGGATGATGAATGTGTTTAATGTTCTTAGTGGGGGCTGATGTCTTTAAAACATTGCTATTGAATTTTGCTTGCGTCCTTTGTGTGGGTTGATATCTTGAAACATGGTTGTTGAATTTCATTTGATGTCCTTTGTGGGGGTTGATGTCCTTGAAACATGTCTATTGAATTTTGTTAAGTAAATGTTAATACACTTCTATTTTAAAATTTTGGTGGTTGTATATATTTCCAAAAAAATTAGTTGAATGAAGTTGATCTTTAGTTGTGGAGAAGAGGAAATATAATTTTGTTGTCGTTGTTTTTATGATTGCAAAAAGTTTGGATATGAATTTGTGTCATAGATTTTTTCTTTCATAATTTTAAAGGAATATATAGTTTTTAGGTTTCGTTCAAATTTTAAATAAAAATTGAGTGTTGGGTTTTCTCGTTAATGAAATTGCAGATTTTAACAAAATCTGGATTTATTTGTTGATGAAACCAAATTTGAGTTTCAGGTGTTTCTTTAAAATTAAAGTGAAGGTTTGTATATGGAATTTCTTTTAGAAAACATTTATTAAGTGTTAGTCATCATTTGTACTTGCATTAAAAAAATTGACTTTTGGGGTTTTTCATTGATGAAATTGCAAATTTTTAACAAATCTAGATTTTCATTGATGAAACCAAATTTGATTTTTATCCTTTTTTTTAATTAAAGTTAAGTTTTGTATACGGAATTTCCTTTAAAATTCAATAATTCAAAACTAAATCCTTTAATCAAATCTAGTGAACCAAACATAAATTTTAATAATACATGTTTTAGCAAATCCAGCAAACCAAACATATGACATTGATCAACTGGATTCCTAAAATCCCAGATTGTGTTGATCTAGTACTTTAAAAATCCCAGATTATCAAAAATCCAGTTAAATGTTGAAAACCAAACGTTCCCTAAGAGGATTGGACTTAGGTCATGTTTGACTGTGTGTGGACTGATCTGGAGATTGGTGACGCAAATATACTCCGCAAATGAAACGACGACTACTATACTATACTATCGTCTGAGTTGACTTGTTAACATCCAACGTAGTGGTAGAGCAATGATTCAGTAGTGGGTGAGGCACAATTATAAAAGGCAAAAATACAATTTATTTGGTGTAATAAAAAATAATACATGAATTTCTAAAAGTAATAAATGTATAGAAAAAAAATATAAAAATCAAAATTAATATATATCATATAGAACCAAGATAATGTCCCTTGTTATGAAATTATTCAATAAAAACCCCATATTGAGATTGTAATGAATATATTTTGTGATATAGGATGCCAAGGATCATTGACATACTGATAAATTTGGAAGAAGATAGGCGATATGAAAATCCTTATCTCACTTTATCCACATGAGATATCATAATGTTCTATAAGTTCATTATGTTGTATAATGTTTACTAAGAAAGATTCTAATACAGAGTAACAATAACAGAATGAAGGATACTAGTCACATGAATCTCTTAGTCTACTCTCTCCATAGGAAATTTCCATCTCTCATGATTAATGTGTAGTGATCATGTCTTATTTTCTTCTAGGTGAATTTGTCTTGGAATAAAAAAAATTAAAGAAACAACCAATGTTATTGAAGAATAACTTCCACTTATAAAATTGATACAGAAGAGTTTGAAAATAAAAGATGCACCCATAGTCAAACAAAACCAATCGGGAGAAATAAATAATAAACACTTATAAATCCAACATGATATTTCATTCATCACAAATCAAAATGGATGATCATTACCTCAAAACTCAAAACAACACGGTAAAAATGGATGACAAGTGTCTGATATAATGAAAATAATTGCGTACATGTGTGTAACCGTCGTCTCTTCTAAACAAAGAAATGAAGGTGTAAATGTAACAAAACCAAAAGCTATTGATCATTTCATATCACAACTAGAAAAAGAAATAGGCAACCATTGATGAACTAAAATAAAGATCCTCATTCAATATTGTGAAAGCTAGCAAATGGCCGAGCCAGTGACATGCTATTTGTGGCATTTGACCAAGTCAGTATGCTCTGCATGATTCCCCTCACACGACAGTGTGACTGCCTCAGTGGAAGACCCTACCACTCCACCACAGTTTTATTTTTCAAAAAAGGGGCGAGGCCATCACCCGTGGTAATCGGGCAAAACTCCGTCTCGGATAATGGTACAACACTAATTACGCCACTGATTAAGGCATCGATAGAGACAAAACAAAAATCATACACTACTTGAATGGCCGAGTTTTAAATACTTTTGCTAATTTCAGGCGAGGCATGTGCCCCATGAGGCCCGGGCGTGGCTCCACCACTGATTCAACAAACTGTCATTTTTCTTAGCCTCTGTTTGGTTTGGGACTGGGATTATGTAGTCTGGATTGGATTAGGCGGGGTTCGTCAATAGATTTGGATTGGTGTAGTCTGGTTCCGGTCTAATTCTATTTGGAAACCCAGTATGGTTCTGGTTTGAGTCTAGTTTCAGTCTGATTCTATTTGGCTACCAGTCTAGATTCAGTCTGATTTTGTTTGGCAACCTAGTCAGGATATGATTATTCTATCATGTTCTTACATAACTATTTTAACAAGGTAAAAATATGTGAAGCTGTGATGCTAGTACAATACAAGTATAAAATTTTAAAAAAATCATAGATAATGTGGTTGATGTTGTGTTGTTTATTGAAATGAACATTAGATGAGTTTGCTCATTTAATATGTTTATATTAATGATATATAACTTTACAATTGTCTTGTATGGTATGTTAATTTTTTTTATGTATATAGTTGTGCATATTCGCTCTAGTAATTGGTAAATGATAAGATAATTGTAATTGGCATAATAAAATATTAGTCACGCAGAAGTAGCAGAAAAGTTTGTGAAAGAAAATGTCGTTATGACAGTTACACATAATTGTACATAAAGTAGACCCAACATCATTTGACTGATAGTGTTATTAAAATTGTCATAATTATTCCATAAAAGATATGACAGAGTATAGATGATAGCGTTTTCATTAGAACTTAAACAACAGCCAAAAAAAGCTGATAAGAACATATTTTGGTCTCAGGCAACTACGTGAAGAACCAACAGATAGCGGACAAAAAATGAACTACTACATGCCCTGGGCGTACAACACACCCATACACAAATGCTAAGATGGTGAGCAGTCATTGTGTTGGTTAGTCTTGGGTGTGGAGGATAATTGTTCTTGCTCCAACTTAGGACCTTCCCAGTTGGTTCAATTTAGGGCCTCATTGTACTCGTCCCATGATATGGGACAGTCATCCTGCAGCGGCTGAGGTTGTTGTTTGATGTCATTTTTTGTTCAATCAAACAACAATGGCAGGTGAGGAACAATTTTATTGACCCCATCCTTCCCTTCCTCCTGGCTCTCATATTTTACCCCCTATTGTGCATGCTCGCAACATTTGTTCTTGCAGACAATGTATTCTTCGAGATATTTTTGTAACTTTGACGGGGACATCAATATCTTTTCTAAATTAGGTCTTGACAGAGACATCTAAATTACTGAAATAAATATAAGTATGAGCAAGAGAAAATAATCAAAATGGATTCTTCAAAATAGAATAAGTAAGTAAAATTTTTACAACAAAATGGATGGTAAAATAACAAAACTTAGATAAGTACAAGTTTGCACGCGATGGAAGTCTTCTAAACAGAATAAGTAAGTACAACTTTGTTCAAATGGATGGTAAAAACTACGTAATGATGGCCATAAGTTTTACAACAAAATGTTGCCAAGCAATCATAAACAAATACAACATGGAGCAACTATGTTAAAATTTCATTCCTTTGTTTAACCACCTAAGGGTGTAGGGGTGTTGTTGTTTTTTTCATTGGTAAGATATTCAGCAACTCGTGGTGGATAAATGCGACGAGTAGTCACAAAGTTGCGTTGAACGGCGTGTTGCACGGCCAATGGTGGGGGAAGCAATGAATCTCCCAAAATGAAAAGATTATCTCTTATGAACTCTCTCTTGAGGTGCTGCCAGCGCAGTTGCACCTCGCTCAAAGAAATATTAGCCCCCCTGTTATGTTTTGAAAGTCATGCCACAACTTCCTCCAAGCCTGCGTAGTATATACTCCATTCGCACATATCCCCATGTCATATTAGGTTCTCATCAAACCTCTGAGAACCATATCAAGCTTTGTACACCATATAACATATGTCGTTGTTTGTTGTGCAGGCATAATACCAATTTCTATATGGAATAGATTGCAATAGTAAGGCTTTATTTTTGTATGTGAAGCTGCTATGATAATTGGAATACAGATCATTTAATGTGCATACAGGAAAGGGCCTCCTATGTAGTAAAGTGATAAATAAACAACATTGTGATGAAGTAAGAGCATACATGCAGTAGAAAGCAAGATAAGGGGTCCGATTACAACAATAATAAAGAGCATTAATTTAAATGTAAACATGGACATTGTTGGTGATGGTTTTCATTCGTTTCTTGCAACACCTTCTCCTGCAACAACATGGTTGATGTTTGCAGCATTCCTCATGTTTGTCAGGGCTAATTCATTCCTAGACATCCAATCATACAAAAGGAATTGATTTTCTCTGATAAAGTGTTTCATTAAGTTCTTCCAATGGGTTTTCAGCCTGTTCAAATCAATCCAAAGCAGGCTTGTTATGTTATGAAAGTCAAGCAATGCCTCCCTCTAAGCCTCTCTAGTATATGCTCCGTTGACACATCTCCCTAGGTCATACTGGTTCCTCATTGCATCAAGTAGGATTTGATCGTGCTCCCCACCCCATATTAGATGACCATCCATACAACAAATTCTGTGTGTGAGATGTTGAAATAGTATTAGGGCTCATTTCACAATGGTGGATATAATTCTAATATTATGATTTCGTGTGAAAATAACATAGGACATAAAATTTGATACATCCATAAGCATCCAACAAAATTACGAAAAAACTATGAAGCTTGTCATGTAAGTGTAACAACAACGTTATGGAGTCATCAGAGGTGATGGAATATCTAAAAGAAGAGTACAACTCTCCTCCAACTTCTGAATGGAGGTTTGTAAAACTTCATACTCGTACTGTTTGGAGGTGTACACATGTTCTGAGTTGTGATGGATTTCAACAAAGTCCTTCATGTTCAGCCCCACACTGACTTGTACTCACAAGTCAGTAACGTAATCTCTACCTTCAACGAATCAGTTGTTGGGGGGAGATCGGCTGCCCAATGAAAGTATTTGCATCGGTCTTTTCCCTAAAATGTTTTCCCAAATTCAAGTTAATAACAACAAATACGCGATGTACTTAGAAAGTGCAACTGATTATTTGTTGTTTTACTAGTGCATCTGACTAGAAGGACATATGTAATACATTTCTCCCGTCCTTTCACTCAGAATGCCAAAATCATATAACCCTGCATCCTCTGTGTTTACCAGCAATGCAACAACTAGACCACAATCACACCTCGTAAATTCAGACAGATTCATCGACAACTAAAATAGGATTAATGATTAGTAACATAAACTCAGCTTCATAACCTATATCTCTACAAAACTTAGTTTTGATAGTATTTCGATTGGAGCAGTTGAATGTTGTAACATGTAGTGAAGCCTTAGTTGGATAGATCAAAATATATTACAACTATGATGTATTATATCCCTCTTCCTCTGTTGAAGAGTCATTATCACTCAGTAGGTGTAGTCGTTCATGTAGATATAGGCACCTCTCCCGCAGCAGTTCAATTTCTGCTATTAGCCAGTGGGTGTCTGCTCTAGTGGAACAGACAAAGTTGCATTGTTCTGACCATGTCTTGTGTTCATTGTGTGCATATGCAAGTTGTGTTACCAGTGCATCCATAACTGCAGTTAGCACGGCAACTGTATGTTGTACACATTGCACGGGCAACATCATGCAGCATCTATTTGGAACAACACCCCTACCACATGTAAAATATGACCTGTGGGAGTTTTTGTCTTCAAACCAGCCATTTGCCACATCTGTGGCATCCATGTACACTCGTACAGTGCACTGGAGCCCACATGTATACAGCGGTATTCCATTATCTATTTCAAGAGAGACTACATAATGAAACATAATGTGACATTTTTTATTAGGAGTCATACCAACATTTTTATAAAAAAGCATTTAGGAACACATGTGAACTCGTAGAGGAGTTGTGAAATGCTAACATTGTATTAAACAAACATTTGAGAGAATATATGAAGTTGTAGTTGGATTGGCATACGCTACACAACTCATCACAATTACAAATAATCTGAATGAGTATCCCAAATAAAACTGGAAATTGTTTCACGTAAAACATCACCCTCCCTTGCATCGGCCGGAGTTGTTTATTGTAGCGAACTCAGGTCGACCCCATTGGGTGGGACGTCAGATGTTGAATTGTTATCAGGGATTTCCTCCATCTTCTGTCTCCATCATTCTGGTGACGTATAAAATTATGGAGGATAAAACAAGCCATTACGAGGCGACACTGCGAGTGTATAGGATATGTCACCCCTTTTTTGAGGTAGGAAAACTGCCTCTTCAGCATGTCGAATGCTCTTTCTACAACATTACGTAATTGAGTGTGGTGGTGGTTGAACATGTCCTTCTTGTTGTTGTATGATTGTCTATTTCCTTGGTACTCAGATATGTGGTAAGCTGTGTTGCGATAAGGTGCAAGAAACTGACGTGTGTTGGCATACCCTGCATCTACTAGGTAAAACTTCCCTGCCAGTACTTTGAAACCGCCTGTTATCATTGCTGCTTGTAGGACCCTTTGGTCAGTAGCAGATCTCTCCCACCTAGTCAGGACATATGTAAGCTCCATTGAAAAGTCTACAACAGCCATGACATTTAGAGAGACATTCCCTTTTCTATCTCAATAACGATTTTACTTGTCGCATTTCACCAACTCGATGTCATAGTAGTGGGAAAATGGTCGGTTAATCAACCTATCAAGATCCTTGTTTTCCTAATTATAAAAAAATATTTTAGTATGAAATTTTAATGTAAATGTAGGACACTTATATTCGGCTAAGGGTTTGATTGATGTACATACTACAAGATTGTCCCTCCACTCAGGGGTGTTAGGCAGCCTCGGCTTGTTCCTAGTCTCATCCCATCGGACGCCACTCTTGTTGGTTACAAGCTTCAATTTGGCATAGTCCTTCTTCAGGTTCTTCCACCTAGTTTTCAACTGCTCTAATGTACAGTCCATCCTAGCCATCCTATTTTTCCATTCACGTAGTGTCTCCCTCCAAGTGTCCCTAGTAAAATGGTCGTCAATACACCTGCCTATGTCATACTGCCTCTATAATGATGAAACTAGAGCGTCATCAGACTCTCTCGACCATGTAATATGCAACATGGGGTCTGCAGAAGACATACTCACGTAGGTGCTAAAACATTTACTGATAGTGAGGGGTGTTTACAATAATATTAAATGAGGAGATGAACTATTTGAGGATACCACAGGAAATACACAAAATTAACACACCAACTGATAGAAACCATATATCAAATACAACATCAAGCAAATAAACTAGATCAAAGCTGTAATAACAAACTATAATATTAGATTTCAAAACAAATTAGACCAGCCATGTATCTCATCAGCTAATAAATGCCTCCTAACATGACCACAAATATTAAAACTTATTACTGCAACTGATATGTATGTTTGCGGTTGTTTTGTAAATAGTATTATGAGTGTAGTATTAAATTTGCACACGTGTGATGTTTGTGATGGGATGGTAGTTGGTAAAATTAGTAGCATATCCCCTACTAGAAAAATGCATCAGATAACCTGAAAACTTAGTCTGGAATCATGATGGAAATATAGTTAGAAAAAATAAATAGGAGAATGTAATGTAGACTAATCAAGTGAATGTTTGAGCAAAACATGCTTCATAGGAAAACACCTCTTTATAACTGACCATCCTTTTATCTTCGAGCCCACTTCAGATATCCATACTCATCACAAATGTGATTAAGGCTTTCCAAGTTCTTTTTTTATCAATCAAATAAAATTGGTCTGACTAAATAAAGTTACCCTCTCCTAGACAACAACACGTGGAAACCATGACTTGTTGGAGGAATTTATGTACCATGTGACTGCCATGACGTAGAACACATCTTACGGTTAAATGCAGTCAGTGGTAGCTGATTGATACACATACATGGGTTGCTAGCTTTTCCCAAGCACTTTTTGTAAGGCTATCAAACAATTGTCAAAGAAGAAAGCTTTTTTATTGACAAAACAATGCCCTAACAGAAATTCATGTATTTCTATGAGTGAGACTAGCTTTACATCAATAATGAGTTACATCATTAATGAGAAAAATAAAACGAAGATGACCATCAATAATGGCCATACAATGGTCAATTTTTGTCTTCTTAACAACAAAGGATCTAGAAATAGATCATGAGGTAAATGACATTATAGAAGGATACATCTTGGCATCTACACCACTGTCATTAATAAGGAACCATATGTAAACATCTATAAAACAGTAAACTTCTATTACAGATATACAAGATACAATTAATACATCTTTTATGGAAGGCCAATGTAAATATGCATAAACCATGATCAGAGGAACTCATTTTGTGAGACCTCTTCGACAAGAGTTGGGTGACCTAAGAATGGGGGACTGGCTTTTAACAGAGTTGCCTGCCTGACCTGCTCCTCAATAGGTTGGTCCTCGGGACACCCGTGAGGAGATATGGTTCAGTTTATTACGAAATATATAAGAGATAGGGAAGTATAACTATACCAGGACACCTATCTTATGAAACATAAAATGAAGGATATGGAATGGGTCTACTGTGATTGACAAATCAATATCTATACTCAGTCTACAACTCATTCTCATATTCCTTGAACTAATTTCTTTTGTTTTAATCAAACTTGTATTGATGGGAAGTATTTTTACCAGAACTTCATTATAATTTGTTGGCATGCCCAAAGCTGGGTTCCAACAATATAATAAGTTTATGTGAAGTTTGGATAACTCCACAGAATTTTTTTAACATGTTCAGCTTAGGGAGTGTGTAGGGAGATCCATGGTTCCCTGGAGATTTTCTATGGAGGGGTGAAAGATAGAAAAGTTGGATAGAAAAATATGGGGAATCAACTTAATACGAAGGGGAAAGCTTATATATTGCCAGTTTGCAATTTTCAATTCATAGGAACACACATACATACTATGCAGCAGTGTAAATGTATAATAGAATTTAAATTTTTGCACACATGTATAGCCGAAGTAGAATTCAATGGTACATAACAAACAAAAAAATTAACTGAAAAGTTATCATGAAGTAAGCTGAACCAGAATGAACAACGACAAAAATAATATAATAACCACACAAAGAGACCAACAACGTATCTCATCAGCTAATAAATGCCTCGTAGCATGACCACAAAAATAAAAACTTATTACTACAACTATTATGTATGTTTGCGGTTGATTTGTAAATAGTATTGTGAGTGTAGCATTAAATTTGCTAGCTAGTATAATTAGCAGCATATCCCCTGCTACCAAACTGTATCAGATAATTCGGATGTAAGGCCTGGAATAATGATGGAAATATAGTTGGAAAAAGGAAAGTTGGAGTTCTAATACACATGATTCAACTTTATGTTTGTGATTATGGTTATATATTCTTATTTAAGTTGATAACAAATGGAATTGCTATAGTAGTAATATACAGTGGCTAATATTTGAGTAGTATACACTGGCTAATATTTGAGCAATCTGAGTACACATTAAACAAGTCGCATTGATGCTTCATAGAACACCAATAATACTAATTCACAACTAAAGCGGAACAACAGTAATCGGTAGTACAAATTTGGAGAAGGAAAATTTGGGAATGGGATACCTGGAGGATGGCCGGCAGTGTCGAACACCATGGAAATCCATCACGGAGCAGAAGCACATGATTAGCATAGGAAAAGCACACATGTGTCAGTATGAAATAATGGAATTGACATACTCACATGCAGCAGTATTACATTCAACCAACATGTTCTTTACAATTGGTCGACAACGACCACCAACTGCCAAATCGCCGGGAAGATCAGCTCCGTCGCAACAGCAGCGATGAACACAGCGACGACCACCGGCTTAAGAGAACAAGTGCTCAAGGACCCGTAACTGGATGGCAAGGACCTCAACACACACAACAAGAAATAGGAAGCAAGAAGGGCAGCTCTTGGCCTCGATGGTGTTTCTCCTATGCGTGGACAAGACAAGACGAGCACGACTCGACCTGACCAGGGTAAAGGTGACAATGTGCAGGGTAAAGGTGTCTTTCCAGGATGTAGCCGCCCTAGCCCGGCGGTCGCAATTCCCCTCATTGATTCACCATGCCTGCTCCACTCCCGAAGTCTGCTGCCCTCCGCGACCTGCTCGAGGTAGAAGGGTGAATCGATTGCCGCTTTTAATTTTACGGACCGAACAGTCGGAGGTGCAAGTAGAGGGGCGACAGTGTGTCGCGAAGAAGAGGGGGAGAAAGGGCGACTGTCGGGGGTCGGGGGGGGGGGGGGGGGGTTGTTCGGGCTCTAACCCGGATTGGGATTTGCAATCCTGCCTCTACCAGGACCGGGTTGGTCCGGATTAGGGGGTTCCGTTATCCCAAAACGGGGGTCTTACGGGTTGCGAACTAAACACGATTTTTCAGTAATCCGGACCGGGTTTGGCTGATGCGGCACAAAAAGACACACCCCAATTTTGATCGCATCCGGAACCAGGCTTAGTGTTCGTATTCTTGGTACTGGTTTGAGTTAAGAATGTAGGAGTTGCCAGTACGACACTGATGAACTGAACTATATACATGCTTGTTTGGGTGTGTAGCGCGGTGGGCCTGGAGATTGTGATGTGGGTATACTCTGCAAAATGAACTGATGACTCCACATCTACCCTCGAGTTGATTCGACGACGATAACCAATAAATGGTCAATTTGCTTTTAGTATTATTGCTAGTTATGATACTATTTTAGTCTACTCTTCCCTTCAATTTAACTGGTACGACTTTTAGCTACTGTTCTGACTGGTTCAATGAATTCAGGTAGCTAGATGTCAGCATCGTATTAATGGCATGCACTTCTCCATCCAGTGACTATATTTGGTAAGCAGAGTAACCAGCGACATCGTGGACAATGTAAATTTAAGAATGGACGTGGATTGGATTAACAGCGTAAAACAACAAGCGCATTGATCAATGTGGGTTTCATGATACTAGTATTCACACTACACCATTATACTAATATGAGAAGGGATTCTGGATTACAGGTGCTCACTAAAAAATAGCCATCTCGGAATTCAGTATTGACTTGAAATAGGAATTTGGATTGATAACTTAGGCTGCAGACAGTCATATCCATACAGTAAGACTATAAAACAACCATTCAAACCATCTAAAAGCGAATGAAAATTGATACCGCAAGAACTCAAAGAATAGCCAAGAATTTGCTCAAACGTAAATGATATTGACAAATTCATAACAAAAAGAGAAAATAACTTACCGGGATTAAGACTAAGGTAAAGATGATATGCATATTTGAATTTTTTTTCTCCTAACACAACAATTAATAGGTCGAGTGCAGGGTCAAGGATGCACAAAACTAAGGCCTATGAAGCACGGATACTCCACAATAGGTGTCGTACTCGTATCCGATACATATCAGTCAATACTCTATGGATACACTTGGATATGTATCAGATACTCCTTTTCGTATCCATGACGTATCCAGTTGGTAAAAACTAGAAAAAAAATCTGAGCATGACATTGCTTGGTTAGCATTTGATATCAGCTCATGTCTCAACCCTCTCTGCTAAGTAGTAGCTTGCAGTAAGGCTGTCACAGTTGCTTTCTTGAAGTAGTTCAAGGTTAGTCACCAATCCTCTTGCTAAATGCCAATCTTCCTTCTTCTCTTTATTGTTTGTACCTCCTCTGTTTTTCGGGTATTCACTTTTTAAAGAACTTCCATATGTAATGTGGATTTTTGTTTATTCTTTATTGCAAACCAATTCATTCACCTTTACATGGTACTTGTGGATGTTTTTCCCGCTAAGTTGCAAGTTTTATGCATGTTGATGTCCTCCATATTCTTTAAAAGGCTTCAATTTAGTATCGTAGGGTTAACATGTATCTTGTTTTGGTGACTAAATTCATTGTGATTTATTTTGGATTTCTATTTAGACAATATCTATTTCATCTCCTTTGAAGATAATCATTGCACCCCCATCTTTCTGTCTCCCCCTATAAAGCATTGATACTCTAAAATAGGTATCCTATCAGTATTGAATACATATATGATACTAATACTCCCTAGATACTCTCTAATACATATCAAATACTTCTTAATTCGTATTCCTTTTTTATTAGCAGGATATGACCTCAATGCAGCCAGGATACAACCAACCCATTTAGCAACCAAGAGATCACCCCACTCGTGTGATCCCACAAAATACCAAAACCATGTGACTTCCAACTCTAGACTCCCCCTATTGTATTGTGATTTGAGAATGAAATTAGTATTTTCTATTAAAATTTTAAAATAAACATTAAAAGAACTGTTGTATCTATGTTGTACCTGTATCTTATATTTTTAAAAAATTTCATATTCCCATATCATACCCGTACCCGTATCCATTTCAGTGTCTATATGTGTGCTTTATAGTAGCTAGTCATACATGAGAGAAGACAGTTTGGTGTCACAGACGATACAACTCACTTTACAATACAACATTACATGATACATGAAATGTGAAAGGTTTAGAATATGATATTATCATGTCTTTTTGTAACTTCTGTCTCACATTAATATGAATGAAAGACCCCTTTTTAAATCATTATTTGATATTACGGTATTGGTTTCCATTTTCTTTAGAATATTGTGATTTTTGAATGAAATTTATTGTCTTCATCTATTTTTGAATAAATATATTGGTTGTTTTTAAAAATATATATATAAAATTTTGTTGTATCCGTTTCGTACCCGTACCCTATATTTTCAAAAATTGGCGTATCTCAGTACCTATACCCGTACCCATACCCGTATCCGATACATATCCATATCCGAGCTTCCTAGACTAAGTCACATTCAAAAAGGATGATTGAAAAGAGAAAATCATATCAACAACTCAAATGCAACATCAACATATGCATATCTACAACCTGAACATTGTTATAATGTGTATTCTCTAGAGTATGTAACTTTGTAAAATGTGTGTAAGACTCTCTTGTAAAGACACATGCATGTACCATTATTATTCATCATAAGTTGTAGATGACGGGAAAAAAAAGACATCTTGATGGTGGTTTCCAAAGAAATCACAACATGTCTGGCCATTTTCTACAGTATACAAATACCCCTCATGCAGACAAAAACCTGCAGAAACCATCATACCCCTTTTTTTCTTGTGATCGGTACCCATTGACCAACAAACAATACTAGTTTCAAACATTTATCCCGGTGAAAACATGGTTAAGAAAGGAAAGACAAAAGACAAAATGAGAACAAAATGAACCAACAATGGAAGCCATATTACTTTATTAGTTAATTGTTTTCTTAATATCTAGTTTAGTCTTTGATGATGATGTGAATTTTTCAAAAATGATGTGCCATGTACGCCGATACCGTCAAGCAAGTTAACTAAAAATTATATCTGCATTTTTTGTGCCTTTCACCACTAGTAAAGAGTGACTAGCGTTGAAAATGCTACTATGGAACATTTTTTCCTTTCTATAGAGATTGGACCAGTTAACTGATCCTGATCATTTCTCATAGGAAAAAATAGATTGCACATGTGGCACTGCCCCCTTGACTTGGTCATGTTTCAAACACCATCCAATCAATTCCTTCCTTGCTCCCCCTCACCATCAACCAACCAAGTGAACCCTATTTATTGCAGGTCATAACACAAAAAGTGAAAATATGTTCCTAAACTAGCATCTACAGGGGGTATCATAACACCAAAAGTCAATACATGTTCTTAAACTAGCATCTATAGGGGGTACCATAACACCAAAAGTCAATACACATTCATGAACTAGCATCTACAAGGGGTATCATAACACCAAAAGTCAATACGCCTTCCTGAACTAACATCCACAGGGGGTATCATAACACCAAAAGTCAATACGACTTCCTGAACTAACATCCACAGGGGTATGAGTCCCACTTATCTTATGGATTGATTAAAGTAATCTGTAATCCCGAAGCCTATAACATCCCCAATCAGAATCAAGTGAAAAATATGCCCACCTAAATGCACTCTCCCTTGAAATGAAAAAATAAGAATTAGAAACCAAAAATCCCCTTCCTACTGCTTGTAAGATATATCCCCTGATCACAACAACCTCCAAGCCAAGACTTAGAAGCAACACATCCCCAATATGAACTTATAGATTGATTGAAACACAAGACATCCAGTCACCCAAAACTGCTAGGTCAACCCACGAGGTGTAAGGAGAAGTGAGCAGAGCTTGAACTTTCCGAGTAGTCTGAATGATTAGTGATGTGGGATAAATACTCATCCAATTACTAAGTAAATAAAACTTTTTAGGCAAGAAATACTAAAGAGCTATCAATAAACCAGCACAGAAAAGTGAATCAAAATAAATAGACACGATCCAAATTAATCATTTCATTAAAAAAGGGGAAGCATTACCTAGAGGTAGGAAGTTGCTTGAGTCTGGCGGCCGACGTGGTTTATGTCACCCCCGACTTACGATCACACGGCTTCATGACCTGCACACAGACCCATAGGTCCTTGGGTGGACACCTCTACTGCTGCATCGACACCAGTGGACGAAAAGACCACTCCCTTCTCGAGCCTCTTGTGTTGGTATAGTATGCCCAGAGAGCCAATCATATGATGATTGTGATGAGGCATTAGATACCTGATTTGATAATGACAAAGTTAATTCCATCTATTATGTTTTTCTCACTCATGAGATGATGACACATACATAATAGATATCTATGGAATGATGTGACTCGATGACATATATCTTCAGGTTGAGGACCTGAACAATGAGACCATGTGTATGATAAGAGTACATACATTCTTTATATGTCCCTAGTCGGATATTATTGTGGAAGAAACACATAAGACTAGAGTGTGTGTTGACTGATGACAGAGTCTCATTAGTCATGACATATGATATCAAGTCAAGTACACAAATATATGTTAGAGAACTGTATATGGGACAGACCCACCATGAGAGTGATATATAGATACCATGGAATGGTAGTCACAATCATTTCTCATTGTGATAGTGGTGATAGTGGTTTTTAGACCTAATATCACTGCACTCGTCACATGTCATTGGGTACACTTTGACACCATCAAACACATTCCTGAAATATGGATATTATAAAGGTGATGGCTGGGTGACTTTGACACATGGAGATAGACTGTGAGTGATAGAGATGGAATTTGTCCCTCTTACAAGGAGTATGATATCCAAGGCCCCTTGATAAGTGAGAATGAGAATTGTATGGCCATACTCATGTGATTCAATATATGATATGTGAACTCACATGCATCTCAGACAGTCTTCTCTAGGTCAAGGAACATGGATTGAATGTTGAAGAGGATGATGTTCCATGCCTCAAGTTCAATCGAGATGTCAGAGTAAAAGGAACTATATGATCACTGTAACACTAATCACAAATTGTAAGTTGATAGTGTTCTCCAACTTTTTGAGTTACTGGGGTAGCAATGATGAGTTACTAGATTCCGCACATTTCTTGTGATGTCATAAATCATTATGAACATTCACTGCCAACGTAAATTGGAACCTACAGGGTCACACACATAGGATACACATGGAAGAGGAGATTGTCCTTGAATGATGTTTATATTGAGACTAAAGGTGTTTAGGTACTCAATTAAACATACAATTGATTGACTAGACTTAGAATTATCAATTTTAAGTGTTGAACTAGCTGGTTAGAGTGTCAGGTCGATTGGAGACTAGATTGGCAATATCAGGACTACCAACTGACCGGTTCACCCTTGTGAGTCGATCGGCTGGTGTGAGCCAATTGAATGGTACACTTGGTAAACCGGGAGGCTCACAGTCCTGCCAACTGAGGAAATTGGGATTTACCTGGTTGGAGGAAACCTCTAACATTTCACTTGTTCAATTCGATTGGAATAAGGTTAATTTTTGCATAAATTGGAAACAATTAAGGGAATTCAATAGTGGGCAAGTCTAGGAAGTAAAACGACCGGTTCACATAGTGAATTGACCGATTCAGACTCCCAACCAACTGGTTCACTAGTGAATCGATTGGCTCACGAGTGAACTGATCAGCTCACCTTGCCAAACGACCAGTTCATTTATGAAACAACCGGTTCGCCTACCATAGTACAAACTATTCATTAAAATTATGAACTTTTCTACTCCCGGACAGACTGGGAACCCTAACCCTACCCTCTAATATAAATAGAGGGGTACTAGGGGCTTCTCAGAATACATAACTCAGAATATCAGTTGCTCTGCAAAGTTGTTGTCCTCTCTGGTTCTGGTAACTGAGAAAGCCTGAGCAAGTGCTACCCAACTAGGGAGGCACAATGAGGGAAAGAAAACTACAAAAAAGCAGTCTGAGTTCGAGAGAGTAGGTTGGTGCTAGTATTCCAATAGGAGGGTCGTCTCCTTCCTGTCAGTTCTTATAGAACGACATGATTTCCAAGTGGTCTGTTTGGACTATCTATAGAGGTGGGAGATGTCTGCCTCTCAGGAGGGCACATTAACTATAATCCGTGGTGGAGGCCAGAGTCCATGGAAAAGACCAGGAGCTACACAAACATCGTCCAAGACATGGCATTGAAGACCGCACATGGCTACGAAGTATTGTCACTGGGCAAGCCCCAGGACCAGGTACATCTTGCTAAAACCATCCTTCCCATTACATAGTCATTGATGCGATCTCCTGATATGGGTTAGTGGCCAGTAAATTTTTGTTTCTTCTGCCTACTCTGAGGCCATAAAACCCAACAATGGTGTCAGAGCCACATTAATGTACAATATTTTGGGATAAATCGATATGATCAGATTTTGGTTTTATCGTCATTTATTTATTGCATATGATGTGAATAGTTAAAATGACTAATGTGCATATCTGAATAAATACCACATGTGACCACAAACTAATATACATATATGATATGGTATATATGCAATTGATACACATCGCCCTAAAATAGTTTTGATGGTGGATGTGTAGCATGATTATGGCCTATAAACCCTATGTGTACTTGGTTGGTTATGGTTGTTTGCATCTCGATTTGCATACCGAGCCTCTACCTTCTTTTCCACATGTAACTCAAGATCCTTTCTCTTCTATCTTTGCTCCTCTCGAATGTAACTCGAGGTTTCCTAAAGTTTATGTAAAAGTAGGATAGTTTATTTTCTGTTACATCGAAGAAGAAGACGCTCAACACCAGATGACCGCCTGGAGGACTAAGGAGGATTGGGAAGGAGCCAGATCAACCGGATGATGGTGCAACTGCTTGTTGGAGTTGTCCAAACATCGGAGGCCAGACTGACCAACCAACCGACCAGGAGGCAAGCCAATCATATCATAAGATGAGTCGATCAACCCAGAATGGTTCAAGCACAAAGATCTTCATCAACAACATGTTGCATATGATGTAGACCTTAGATGACCATAATTCCTTGTGGCTCCAAGAAATTACAATAGGATGGCCATAATCATCACTTTTATCAATGTTGCATGTTTTCTTATTGTGGTTATAGCATGTATATGATACGTACTACAAATATGTGGGATTGGATATGCATATGTACTTATATAAAATCCCTCAAATACAATATTAAATTCTTAGATGTCTTCCACGAGCGGCACACATGAAAATCTTGATCTACCAAGTGTAGGTTACGCCAAAGCGTGGTGCACAGTCTATCTCATGGAAGTGTGATGATAGACATGTAGGTTCTGCCAAAGCAGGGTGCATGTTTATCGTGTCGGCTTTTAGGTCAGACTTAACTGGTTTATCTTAGAGAGTCTAAACTCCAGAGGCATGCATATGAACATGGAAAAGAGTTGCACATGTCATCTGTCTAAGAGTTGCATATTATGTAATTGGCAGGATGGCCTACCTAAATAGTCAAGTTGTGGGCGATCAGCCAAAGTTGACTCATAATTTGATGAAATATGGACCTTGGCCACTAGAAGATTGTACGCTGCAATCTTCAAAAATGATACACGAGGGTTATCAATTTGTTCAAAATAGTTGGAGCGATAATTAATTAAAGGCCTAATTAATATCGTCAAATTTATCAAATCAAACAAATCAAAAATTGTTTTGAAAAGTTGCAAAATTCTTTTTTAGAATCCAAATGACAAACACAAATACATTATCATTGTGATTAGTACATAAATGAGATAAAATTCAAATCTGGTTTGGGACCTTTGAGAAGTGTTCTCAATAGTGAGTGTAAACTCTAAAGTCCTTGAAAGACCAGAGCTAGTGGAACCACTCCAAATGCACCTAAGGCTAAAATTGGATGCTTACTTAAAGTATGCCAATGATGCCTAAGACATCAAGAATCTTATGTTGAGCTATATGAACTATGAGTTGCATAAATAGCTTGAAGCATGGACATTCTTGAGATAGGTTATACATTTTAAGAATCACATAAACCATTAAAGGTATAATGTCTTCAAAGTGATATTTGAGTATAATCAGACAGATGGATATCAAGTATAATCGCATATGCTCAATGTAATTGTGCATATAGATTAACTATGATTTATTATAGGTCAAGAGTTGACCAAACATATGATTCTACAAATCGTTATGTGAATCATATAGCTAGTTTATCAAATGTTGAGAAACTAGGCCAAACCACTATCTGAAATGCTTAGCATGATGATGCCAAAGCATGAATGAAAGAAAGGACAAAACCTATGATGATGATCAACAGAGTGAAGTCCATAGACTAAATCAAGGTCAAGAACTGTTCTAAAGCCAATCTTAGGTCCAAGTCTTCAACACTCAATATATGGAGAGGGGTAAGTAGGAAAGGAAATAACTTCTTTATAGAGGATCTCAGGAAGATGATAGAGATAGAGATAGAGATATCTAGGAAGTAAGCTAGAAACTATGCAGAGCAAGAGTTGTTGCCACTATAGTTATAATATGACATTTATGGGTATATAATAGAACTAGTGAATTGTTATTATACATTTGCCATCAATGAAATCATTGTTGGTATGTATGCCCTGAGATCCAATCATGGGATGATTGGTGGGATGCATTAAGATTTATTTGATAAACATCAAAGGCAAGCTTCCAATTCTTTCTGGTTCAGTCATATGAGATAGTGATAGAACATATTGAATGTCTAGAGAATGACAGTACTCAATGACGTATGCCTTCAGGTTAAGGACTTGAACGATGAGATCATACAGATGCTAAGAGTTTGTACATTCTTGTTATGTCCCTAGTCAGATGTCATTGTGGAAGGTTGATAGACAGCAATGACACACAAGACTAGATTGTGGTGTTGGTTGATGACAGAATCTCATTAGTCATGATATAGAGATATCAAACCAAACACATAGGTACTTGTTAGAGAACAGGTGTACCGGACAGACCCACCGTGAGTTTGACACATGGAACCATGACATGGTAGTCACAGTCAGTACTCACAGTGATGGTGGTGAGTGTGATTATTTGACCTAAAATCACTACACTCAACACATGTCGTTGGGCACACTTTGACATCATCAAACGCAGTCCTGAAACATGGGTTGTTATAAAGGTGACGATTGGGTGGCTTTGACACATGGGGCTTTTAAGGGGTGAGTGATAGATATGGGATTTGTCCCTCCTGAGGGAGTTTGATATCCAAGGCCACTTGATGAGTAGGATTGAGATATGTGTGCGCATGCATGTGTGAATCAGTATGTGATATTGATGTCATACATATCTCCTTCAATCTACTCTGAGATCAAGAAAGTGAATGAACGTTGACAGGATGACTGTTCCATGCCTCGAGTTCATTCGGGATATCAGTGACAAAGGAATTATACATTCGTTGTAACACCATTCACGGATTTTAGGATGAAAGTTGTTCTCCAACTTTCTACTTTCACTTGGGTAGCAATGATGTGTGACTAGGCACCGCTCTTTGCTTGTGAAGTCATAAGTGTTATGGACTTTCACTGCCAACGTGAAATGGACCTACAGGGTCACACATAGGATTTAACCTGGAAGAGGAGTTTTGTCCACAAGAAATGCTTAGATTGATTACTAAAGGAGTTTAGTAGTTCAATTAAACACTCAATTAATCGATAGCTCAATATCATATTGTTCAAGGTGTTGGACGCATTGATTGGAGTATCGGATTGATTGAAATCGCAATTGACTGATTCTGCATAACCTGCACTCCGAACCGATCGGCTCAAGTGTTGAACCGGTCTGCAGCCATCCAAAACACCTTTTTTATTGGATTTGGATACCAAAGTAGTATTCAATAAAACAATATTTATGCAATTTGTGGACAAAAACTTTTAAGAAAAATTTTCTTATTTAGGATTTCAATCCTAATATTCATAAATACATATTGGGACACTTCCCATTCCATATCTCATATGGTGTCTTTGAACTAATTAGATGGTAAATTGTTTTAGTGTTAAGCATGCGCCCAAAAGGGAGATTTGAAGTTTTAGCTAGTAATCAGACTCTGACTTATCAAGGTGTGATTCCTTCTTTTTGATACACTTCTCATGATACACTATCATTGTGTTTTAGGTGGAGTCCATTATATTACATTATCATGATATTTTAGAAGGTTCTCAAACTCTTGGTTAAAAGTATCTCCAAATTGATCATATCGAAATTTAATACTTATACCAAGTTTGTTATGTACTTCATTTATGATCTCCTTGAACACTTCAAGAGATTCATATTTGTATTTTATTAAATACAAACTACCATATCTACTGAGGTCATCAACAAATATATTGAAGTACTATTGATTACTTTTAAGTTTGAGTTATCATGTCATTCATTACAAGTGTCACACACATTTGTATCTTTAACTATCAAGTATAGTTGATGATACATAGGCATTGCCATCAAATATCATTTCTTTCAAATGAAACATCAGTCCATTACACTCCTGTCCATACAAGATGTATGATGATTGTTGGGTTTTAGGGGAGGCAGAGAAGGCAGTGGAAACAAAAATTTTCTCCCCCAAACCCAGCACGATGAAACGCGTCAACGTCTATATATTAGGAAAGGATGGTTTGTGGAATCATACCTTGTCCCGAGGCTTGCTCGGCGACAATACCTCACGCAATGCGCGGTCTTCAACTCCAGTCTTGGACGGCATCTGTGCAACTCCTGGTCGCACCGGGACTGACGACTCCTCCTCCTACCGGACTGTCGGATGACAGTTGTCCTCCTGAGCGGTAGTGTCCTCCCGCCTCTGTAGTAGTCCACACGGACCACCTAGAACTCCACAATCCTTGTCCCACAAGGAAGTGGAAGGAGTCACACCCTCCTGTTGACGTACTAGTCGCCAACACACTCTCCTGCCTCCAGTTGCAACTACAGTTGTCCTTCCCTTGTTGCACCTCCCTTTGCGGGAAGCACTTGCTCGGGCTCTCTCTCGGTTACCAAAACCAGAGCAACTGGTTGCACTGAGTTGTTCTTTGAGAAGCCCCCAATACCCCTATATATATAGGCGGGTCATGGGACAGGGTTCTCTATCCCCGGCAATATGGGACTAAAGCAGGAGTAGAAGGGTTCGAGATTTTCCACAAAAGGAAACCAACTCGCAACCTGAACCGATCGGTTCACAAGTGAACCGGTCGGTTGGGGACCTGAACTGGTTGGTTGGAACACCAACCGATCGGTTGGGACCCATGAGCCGATCGGTTCACTTCTGAACCGGTCGGTTCGTGGTCCTGGTCGGTTCCCGATTGACTTTCCTTCTTTCGTTTCTAATTGGTATCGAATACCAATCCTTGTTCCAATCAAATTGGGCAAGTGAAATGCAAGGAAAATTCTCACCGACCTGACTTTCCCAACTTGCTCGGTTGCACCAGTTGAACCGATCGGTTCAACACTTGAACCGCTCGTTTCACCCTGGGCTTGATCCGATCGGATCAACACTTGAGCCGACCAGTTCAGCAACCTCAGCCGACCGGTTCAACACTTGAGCCGATCGGTTCAGAGTGCAGGTTGTGCAGAATTAGTCAATTGCGATTTCAATCAATCTGATACTCCAATCAATGCGTCCAACACCTTGAACAATATGATATTGAGCTATCGATTAATTGAGTGTTTAATTGAACTATTAAACTCCTTTAGTAATCAATCTAAGCATTGATTGTGGAAAAAACTCCTCTTCCAGGTTAAATCCTATGTGTGTGACCCTGTAGGTCCATTTCATGTTGGCAGTGAAAGTCCATAACACTTATTACTTCACAAGCAAAGAGCGGTGCCTAGTCACACATCATTGCTACCCAAGTGAAAGTAGAAAGTTGGAGAACAACTTTCATCCTACAATCCGTGAATGGTGTTACAACAAATGTTTAATTCCTTTTTCACTAATATCCTGAATGAACTCGAGGCATGGAACAGTCATCCTGTCAACGTTCATTCACTTTCTTGATCTCATAGTAGATTGAAGGAGATATGTATGACATCAATATCACACACTGATTCACACATGCGTGCGCACGCCTATCTCAATCCTACTCATCAAGTGGCCTTGGATATCAAACTCCCTCAGGAGGGACAAATCCCATATCTATCACTCACCCCTCAAAAGCCCCATGTGTCAAATCCACCCAATCATCACCTTTATAACAACCCATGTTTCAGGACTGCGTTTGATGATGTCAAAGTGTGCCCAACGACATGTGTTGAGTGTAGTGATTTCAGGTCAAAGAATCACACTCACCACCATCACTGTGAGTACTGACTGTGACTACCATGTCATGGTTCCATGTGTCAAACTCACGGTGGGTCTATCTGGTACACTTGTTCTCTAACAAGTACCTATGTGTTTGGTTTGATATCTCTATATCATGACTAATGAGATTCTGTCATCAACCAACACCACAATCTAGTCTTGTGTGTCATTGCTGTCTATCAACCTTCCATAATGACATCTGACTAGGGACATAACAAGAATGTACAAACTCTTAGCATCCGTATGATCTCATCGTTCAGGTCCTTAACCTGCAGGCATACGTCATTGAGTACTGTCATTCTCTAGACATTCAATCCGTTCTATCACTATCTCATATGACTAAACCAGAAAGAATTGGAAGCTTGCCTTTGATGTTTATCAAATCAATCTTAATGTATCCCACCAATCATCCCATGATTGGCTCTCAGGGCATACATACCAACAGACTCCCACTTGCACTATGATCCAATCACTCTTGAATCTTTTTCATAGTGATCTTCAAACATGTCCCACATGTCACTGTGCTCTAGTGCGAACAAAGTGAGTAATGGCAACACCTTGCCAAAGTCAGTCTTAATTTCATGTCTCTCATCTCTTCGATGTACGTCATACGTATGAGATGGAGTTGTCGTAATATGCGATCTAGTATTCCTTTGCTAACCTTTAGCCACATTGCATGATCAAGGATTCCAGACTTGTCATCAATGAGAGGAATATAAGTCCATCTTATGAACTTCCAGATCCATATAGTATCCACTGCTATTCACTAACACACAGATACTCGACATTTCCCTTTTAAATGGTTTTATTGGAACAGTTCCAATTATCAACAAACTTTCACTTTTATACATCCTATGTATATTTTGCGATTAATTTTCTATCCTTTCGGAAGTTCACATCAATGTAACTCTTTACATCGAAATCTTCATTATCTCCATAGAACTAGTACTTCCCAAGTATTTATCAAGTTCTTATGGTATTCCAGTAACCCTTACTAGAAGTAGACAGACATCCACTCGTCATGTCCTACATACGAGTTATCAGGATGAGCACATCATATTGCTATGTCCTACATACAAGATGATGAATGTATCTTATTCTTGCCATGTCATACATGCAAGACAATGGGATGATTACATACATGATAGATCCATATCTATTCTTAGTGTTCCCATTCTTCATAAGAATTGGACACTTGGCCTTGCGATACTAATATCCATATAACATGGATAAGTTTTCTCCCACTGAATCTGTGTATACTGAACCCTTCAGTACATATTGCCAATGTATGCTTTCTCTTTACAGGTCAAGAGGTTTTTGAGAACTATATCTATAGATCTCTATTCCTATCATATAGGAAACATCTCTATCTTCCTTAAAGATAATTTCCACTTTTGGATTTCCATTCTAGAACAATTCCATTTCACATCAACATGTGGAATGTGAATACGCTCCCACTAAATCACAGATCCCTTCTTTATCTTTGACATATCAGTCAAACCCTTTGACTATATCATCAAAGTAAAGATCCAATTTTGAGTTGCTTGTACTCAATCAATCATATTGATTAGTCCATTGTAACTTTTAGACTTCATTTGCATTAGTGGATTCATAAACCTTATAGGTTGTGTCTCGTACACATCCTGGTTTTATTCCTCATAGGAATGCGGTTTTAGTATCCATATGACAAATGTCTCAGTCATTATGTTGCAATCAACAAGCATCATCCTTCTCAAATGTTATCCATGTGTCTTAACATTTAAGACTCATTTGCACTTATGGATTTCATCCAATGAGTGCCACCATCAAGGTCACACCTTATGGTTGACATGGATGTCATTTAGGATGTAATGGTCATAAACCATAACTCAAAATTTGGTTCATCATATTCATCTAGATAGTTGACTCATCACATGAACAACTCATCACAAAGATAATTGAGGTGTATCTGTCAAGGATATAAGAACTCACAACACTTGTGATTCTTAACTTCTTTTATTAGTGTGGGGTATTCATTTATTAAGAAGAATTTAGTTATTTGATAATCATTCTCTAACTCCTTGGAGTATGATTCCTTCTTAATTTAGACATCACCATGCCTTAATCATGAGTTCACTATGATACACTATCATAATCACTCATAAGGATCTCAAACATTTGGTCCAAGTATTTCATTCATTGATCTCATCAAGAATTAACACTTTACAAAATTTGCACTTCAACTAAGATAATCTTGAACACTTCAAGATATTCACATTGGTATTTCTCTAAACACCATTTGAAGTATTAGCATTTGTTCCAATAGGTATGTAAATACATCACATGTATTATACCTGAAAAACACTAGAGGGGGGGTGAATAGAGCTTTTAAATAATTTTAACAATTTATTGAACTCAAACAACCACAATTGAAAATTGGAAGAAGGAGACACGTGTTTAGAGTGGTTCCAACTTTAGCAACTACTAAAGTTGTCAGTCCACTACCCGGTTGCTTACCCAACCGGGATTTTGAAAGTATTTATTTTATTACCTTCCCAAGGATTTATACAAAATACAATACTTTCCTTTACACCCTTTGAACAGCCTTCACTTGAAGTAGGTGCACCAACTTTGAGGTAGCCTTCTTGAAGTAACTCCAAGCTCCCCCTTGAAGTAGCCTTCCTCTCTAGAAGTAACCTCCCGTTGCACCAGCCTTCTGAAGTAGCTCAAAGTCACCTTCTTCACCAAGAAGAACTCCACCCTCTCCAATCAGCAGCCTCCAACCTAGGAGTAGCAAGGAGAGTACAAACGGTAATAGAGAACAAGAAAGAAAAAGGAAATTACAACTTATCCTTTGTAGCCCAAGGCTTGATTTGCCTAGATCAAGCGTATAGATCTCCTAACCAAGTGTGTGGATTTGTGATTACAGTGGGTAGGAGATACTAGCCTATAGGACACGAATTTTGAGCTAAGGAAGGAAGTAGCCAATTGTCACAATGCTCAAATTGCTCACAAACAGATTGCTCAAAGTATGCTCAAGGATTTCTCAAGTGTAACAAGTGAGTTTGAGTGTCCTATGGCTTGTCCTATTTATAGGAATGGCCTAAGGATGCTTAAGGACGTTCTAGACAACTTCTAGGGGTTTCTAAGTGCTTAACTAGCCGTTAGGTACAAAGTTGTTGCTTTAACAACGGCTAATTAATTAATTCTGCAGTTGATGTCAGAGACAATCTCGGTCGAGGAATGGTCGACCGAGACACCTACTCGGTCGAACTTTTGTCGACCGACAGGCACTCTGGAACAAGTGATTTGCAACGTCTTTCTCCAACTACCAACTAACTTGTCTGTTGTGTCTAACGGCTACTTTGGATCTTTCTCGGTCGAGAAGATTGTCGACCGAGAGTGTCTCGGTCGAGGAGTTTGTCGACCGAGATTGATCCTGTTTCAATGTTGCAATTTAGGCACTAATTATATGTATGAGTGTGCAAATGTGATCCTATTTGAAGGGAATGACTTATCTAAATGTGGTGTTTAGCTAGGGAGAATCTAACGCTTGATTTACATGCAATCTAAGTACTTGTACATTATATTTTTGTACAAGTTTTTACAAAGCGATTACATTGCATGAAAACATAAACATGTAAGCATATGGATTTCCCTAGTTGCTTTGTCATCCACCTTTAATCCTGCACACTCAAGTAGCTGGTTAGATCAATAAGAATGAAATGTTTGTCATAATCAAAACAAAGGGATTTATAGATGTCCATTTAGCCAACAATCTCCCCCTTTTTGAAGATGACAAACATTTCCAAAAATATAAATAAAGAAAATATGAACCATATGAGTTTCATACCTTTAGATTGCCTTTTGTAGCTTTTCCTCTTGGTTATAAAATGTGTGCTTATTATTCCCCTTGAATTTTGGAACATGAAATCCAATTCACTAGGGAATATAGCAACTTTCAATGTAAAGCCAAGAGTTTATTGATGAAACTCATTGATTGAGTGTTTCTAAGTTTTAGTTTTATATTTATTTCTCCCCCTTTGTCATTTCAAAAAGATATCCGTTTAGAAATAAAAACTCCCCCTTAATGAGATGTCCCATCAAATCTAATGAAAAAGATGTCCATTTAAAAGCCAAAATATCATGATGCAAATAAGAGTTTTTGTTTAAGTAGCACAAATATCAAAGAAAACATCTTCCAAAGGAGTGATAAGCAGTTGCTTCCTAATTTTGTTAAATTGATCTAGTGGAAGCGGTTTTGTAAAAATATCAGCCAATTGATCTTCCGTATCAACATGATGAAGGGAAACATGATTCTTGGAGATATGATCCCTTAAAAAGTGATGACGGATTTCAATATGTTTAGCTCGGCTGTGTAAAATAGGATTGTGTGCTAAGTTTATGGCGCTCGTGTTGTCACAAAAGATAGGCGTAGATGAAAGAGTAAAACCGTAATCGTTTAATACTTGTTGCATATAAAGTACTTGAGCACAACAAGACCCAGCTGCCATATATTCAGCTTCAGTTGTAGATAGGGCAACCGTATTTTGTTTCTTGCTAAACCAAGATACTAAAGCTCTCCCTAACAAGAAACAACCACCACTAGTACTCTTGCGATCAAGGCGACAACCAGCATAACCCGCATCAGTATAAGCTTTAAAATCCAAGGATTGTCCTTTTGGATACCATAAACCAAAACAAGTAGTGCCGACTAGGTAACGAAGAATTCGTTTAACTGCTAGAAAATGAGAGTGCATAGGTTGTGATTGAAATCGAGCACAAAGACCAACGGGAAACATAATGTCCGGTCTAGAAGCAGTTAAGTAAAGCAAACTACCAATCATGGCTCTATATAAAGAATCATCAATAGGTTCCCCATTTTCATCCTTATCAATTTTAATAGAAGTAGCCATAGGAGTAGTAGCATGTTTGCACTGATCCATCCCAAAATGTTTTAAGAGTTCTTTAGTATATTTTTCTTGGCTTATGAATATTCCATTGTCTCCAAAGGTGATTGTTCCACTTTTCTTTTCTTCAAAGGTTTGAAATGCATCCTTGTTCCCGGTCATATGTTTGGAACATCCACTGTCAACCACCCATTCCTCTTGAGAGTCTTCATCATCTTCTCTTGCCATTAGACAATCCACCGTTTCTTCTCCGCTTTCACTGTCACTTGACTCGTCCCATGCAGCTTTATAGGCTTTTTCTCCCTTCTTCTTGTGTGAGCTTTTCTTTCCTTTCTTTGCTTTAGGACATTCATTTTTGAAATGCCCTTTCTTCCCACATTCAAAGCACCTAGGAGGGGTAGAAGAAGAACTGGAAATTTTGTTAGATTTAAATCTTTTGTATTTCTTACCATTGACTATCAAGGCTTCTTCTCCTTCTTCTTCGCTTGACTCCTCACTTTCTTGTGTGACGACCTTTGAAGCTTTTAGAGCCACATCCTTCTTCTTTCCTTGCTGAAGTTCACGTGCTCTTCTTTCTTCCTCTTCTAGGGTTGCTTCATGAGCTTCTAAGTTGCCAATAAGTTGCTCCATTTTCAGTCGAGTGAGGTTGTTTTCTTCTTCAATGGCTGTCACCTTTGGCTTATATTTTGGAGGAAGTGAACGAAGGATCTTTGATACCTGATCTTCTTCAAGGACAGGTTTTCCTAGGGCACTTAAACCATTAACAATAGTAGAAAATTTTGCAAACATTTCACTAATAGATTCATCAGGATCCATACGAAAGTGTTCAAACTTTTATTTAAACATGCTAATTTTGGAATTTTTGACTTGGACTGTTCCTTCATAGGTTATGGATGATCTATGCCAAATATCATAGGTTGTGTCACAATTAGATATTCTATTAAATTCTCCTACCGATATAGAACAATCTAAAATGCTTACATCTTTTGCATTCATTTGAGCTAGCTTTACCGTATTTGCATCCCATTCTGCAAATTGAATTTGAGGGAGCTCATATGGGGTTGACACCATTCTCCATAAGTCCCAATTGATGCCTTGGAAGTAGAACTGCATCCTTCTCTTCCAATATTGGTAGTTTGTTCCATCGAACGCTGGAGGCCTAGCAACAAGTATCCCTTCGAGGTTAAGGTTGTTGAGCACTCCATCACCCATTTCTTCAAGACCTTGTTAGGGTTCCTTGAAGCCTGCTCTGATACCAATTGAAAAACACTAGAGGGGGGGTGAATAGAGTTTTTAAATAATTTTAACAATTTATTGAACTCAAACAACCACAATTGAAAATTGGAAGAAGGAGACAGATGTTTAGAGTGGTTCCAACTTTAGCAACTACTAAAGTTGTCAGTTCACTACCCGGTTGCTTACCCAACTAGGATTTTGAAAGTATTTATTTTATTACCTTCCCAAGGATTTATACAAAATACAATACTTTCCTTTACACCCTTTGAACAGCCTTCACTTGAAGTAGGTGCACCAACTTTGAGGTAGCCTTCTTGAAGTAACTCCAAGCTGCCCCTTGAAGTAGCCTTCCTCTCTAGAAGTAACCTCCCGTTGCACCAGCCTTCTGAAGTAGCTCAAAGTCACCTTCTTCACCAAGAAGAACTCCACCCTCTCCAATCAGCAGCCTCCAACCTAGGAGTAGCAAGGAGAGTACAAACGGTAATAGAGAACAAGAAAGAAAAAGGAAATTACAACTTATCCTTTGTAGCCCAAGGCTTGATTTGCCTAGATCAAGCGTATAGATATCCTAACCAAGTGTGTGGATTTGTGATTGCAGTGGGTAGGAGATACTAGCCTATAGGACACGAATTTTGAGCTAAGGAAGGAAGTAGCCAATTGTGACAATGCTCAAATTGCTCACAAACAGATTGCTCAAAGTATGCTCAAGGATTTCTCAAGTGTAACAAGTGAGTTTGAGTGTCCTATGGCTTGTCCTATTTATAGGAATGGCCTAAGGATGCTTAAGGACGTTCTAGACAACTTCTAGGGGTTTCTAAGTGTTTAACTAGCCGTTAGGTACAAAGTTTTTGCTTTAACAACGGCTAATTAATTAATTCTGCAGTTGCTGTCAGAGACAATCTTGGTCTAGGAATGGTCGACCGAGACACCTACTCGATCGAACTTTTGTCGATCGACAGGCACTCTGGAACAAGTGATTTGCAACGTCTTTCTCCAACTGCCAACTAACTTGTCTGTTGTGTCTAACGGCTACTTTGGATCTTTCTCGGTCGAGAAGATTGTCGACCGAGAGTGTCTCGGTCGAGGAGTTTGTCGACCGAGATTGATCCTGTTTCAATGTTGCAATTTAGGCACTAATTATATGTATGAGTGTGCAAATGTGATCCTATTTGAAGGGAATGACTTATCTAAATGTGGTGTTTAGCTAGGGAGAATCTAACGCTTGATTTACATGCAATCTAAGTACTTGTACATTATATTTTTGTACAAGTTTTTACAAAGAGATTACATTGCATGAAAACATAAACATGTAAGCATATGGATTTCCCTAGTTGCTTTGTCATCCACCTTTAATCATGCACACTCAAGTAGCTCGTTAGATCAATAAGAATGAAATGTTTGTCATAATCAAAACAAAGGGATTTATAGATGTCCATTTAGCCAACAATACCTAATAGGATAATCACTCTCCCACTATCTTAGTGAAGATTGATTAATCATGTCCAAGATATTCATGTCTCTTACTGGTTCTCTAACCAAAAGAGTCTAGATTTATCCATCACATGGAAACTAGAAATGAATTTCTCATGATTGATGCTAATTTGATTGTTTGAGTTATCAATAACTTTTAGGTATCATTTTATCTTATGCATACCATGTATCACAAGATAAACAAGGCATTGCCACAAAGATCATATCTTTAAGATTGAAATTTCAACTTTATTAATTGCCATCATTGTCATACAATATGCAATAATAAAGTGTTTCTATCTATTTGCAATTATGAAATAGCAATTCTCAACTCTATTTCGTGCCCTTTAGGCTAAAATGAACTGAAAGATACTCCTATCTATGGCAACAACACTTGCTCCAATGATGGGTGCTTCTTTCTTGGTCCTTTCACAAAGGCCATCACTTCTTTGCGGATATTGCATATCATATATGACATATCCATATCTTGGTATCATATACCTCAGATAAAGAAGCAGTTCATTTCCTGATACCTTAGGTGGAGATCTCCATCCCCTCCTTCATCTTCCTTTGTTCTTCCAGATATAGAGGGAAGTTCCCTCATACACCCTTTCCCCATGTGCCTTGAGGCTGAAGACGGCTTGGATTGCTGGCTAGCATCAGAACACTTCTTTGCTTTGCCCTTGCCCTTGCCCTTAAGACTTACCTTTTCTTTGATCACATCAAAGATTATGGTTTGTCTTTCTTCATCTTTGCCTCTACTATCCTCAACATGTCTAACAACTCTGTCAACGCTTGTCAAAGTTGTTCATGTTGTAGCTTATCATGAATTGTATGATCCTCGCAACATTTGCAGTATCATACCAATAGCCAACTCTTGGCTCAGAGGGAATCCTTCTTAGTCAGGTTTTCCACATACCCAATCACATTGAGTGTGTGAATACCTTACTGGATCTCCTTCTGTCATGATATACTAGGACAATGTCTTGGAGACATCATATGTCTCATATTGTCTCTGCAACTCATAGTTCAGAGAACACAACATTAAGCACTCCTCATCAATGTCATCCTCGGTATGCTTCCATAAGCATACTTTCAGCCATTGATGTGGTGGGATCGAGTTCATCTGGTTCTGGTATAATTAGGATTTTGAGCTTTTGCTCTTTGAGAACACTTCTCATCATCCTAACCAGTCGTGGAATTATTCCCATTTAATTTGTTGGTCTCAAAGACCGATCACAAATAAAGTGATTTTCTGATTAACTATTTATTTTAACAAAAGGAAATATATGCAGTTTTAGTCCAAAAACTCATTTTTGAGTTGTTTGATTGATTTGAAAAATGACAATAAAATTAGGTCTTTAATTAATTATCGCTCCCACTATTTTACTTCAAATTGATATCCCTCACCATCAATTCGGAAGATTGCAGCGTACAACCTTCTAGTGGACAAGATCCTGAAATCCTCTAAGTCATGAGTCAGCTAGGGCTGATCGCCCACAACTTAGATCTCTCAGGTAGGTAACTTTTGCCAATTGCAACATATGCAACTCTTGATAAGATGTCATATACAACTCCTTGCAATGATCATCTCCATGCCTCAAGGTACTAGATCCCATCTAGATCACCTTGTTAAGTCCGACCCAAAGCAAACACGATGAATATGCACCCTGCTAGGGCAGACCCACACATTCATCCTTCACGCTTCCACGAGATAGACGGTGCACCACGCTAGGGCGTTCCCACACTTGGTCGATCAAGCTTTTCACGTGTGTCGCATTTGGAAGGCATCTAAAACTTAATATTTTAATGAGGGATTTGATTTTTAGATACATATACATATCCAATCACCACAATACATAGTACGTATCATATACATGCTATATCCCACAGAAAACATGCACAAGCGATAAAAAGCGATGATTATGGCCATCCTAATGTGATTCCTCCAGCCAAGAGGAATCACGGTCATCTAGGTCAACATCACATTCAACCTGTACAAGATGAACATTTATGACTTGCCATCCGCGTTGATCAACTCATCACATGAATGATCTGTACTCTCCAGTCGGTCGTCTGGGTGCCACCAGCCGATCGGTTGGCTCCTCCAACCGATCGGTTCGCCTGGTCATTGTGCATCTCGTCATGTCCGCCACCCGCTCGTCTCGCTCCTCGAACCGGTCATCAACCGATCGGTTCACTCCTTGAACCAACCGTCTGGAACATCAACTGATCGGTTCACGCCTTGAACCGATCTTTCCAGCTGTCGTCTTGATGTCCGTCGGTCTTCGACATAATAGGAAATAAAATCTATCCTATTATTACATTGCTTAAAAGAAGAAACCTCGAGTTACATTCGGGGGGAGCAAAGGTAGGAAAGAATCTCGAATTATTTCGAGTTACATCAGGAATAAGAGAGGGAAGATCGGTGCGTAGACCGAGATGCAAGCAACCACAAACAACCACATACAGATAGGGGTTTATAGGTCATAACCATGCTACACACATCCATCACAAAACTCATTTAAGGGTGACGCGTATCGAGTGCATTAATAATACATATCATATATGTAATTGGGATTTGTGGATTTAGGATTGGACATGCATAAAGCCAATATTATTCGCATCGTATGCAATAAATAAAGGTGACAAACCAAAATCGATCATATCGATATTCCTAAAATATAGAGAAGTTGACGTGGCTCTGATACCACTGTTGGGTTTTAGGGGAGGCAGAGAAGGCAGCGGAAACAAAAAATTTCTCCCCCAAACCCAGCATGAGGAAACACGTCAACGTCTATATATGAGGAATCATACCTTGTCCCAAGGCTTGCTTGGCGACAATACCTCGCGCAATGCGCGGTCTTCAACTCTGGTCTTGGACGGCGTCTGTGCAGCTCCTGGTCGCACCGGGACTGATGACTCCTCCTACCGGACTGTCGAATGACAGTTGTCCTCCTGAGCGGCAGTGTCCTCCCGCCTCTGTAGTAGTCCACACAGACCACCTGGAACTCCACACTCCTTGTCCCACCAGGAAGTGGAAGGAGTCGCACCCTCCTGTTGACGTACTAGTCGCCAACACACTCTCCTGCCACCAGTTGCAACTGCAGTTGTCCTTCCCTTGCTGCACCTCCCTTTGCGGGAAGCACTTGCTCAGGCTCTCTCTCGGTTACCAAAACCAGAGAGAACGACAACTTTACAGAGCAACTGGTTGCACTGAGTCGTTCTTTGAGAAGCCCCCAATACCCCTATATATAGGTGGGTCATGGGAAAGGGTTCTCTGTCCCCGGCAATATGGGACTAAAGAAGGAGTAGAAGGGTTCGAGATTTTCCACAAAAAGCAACCAACTCGCAACCTGAACCGATCGGTTCACGAGTGAACCGGTCGGTTGGGGACCTGAACCGGTCGGTTGGGACCCATGAGCCGATCGGTTCACTTCTGAACCGGTCAGTTCGTGGTCCTGGTCGGTTCCCGATTGACTTTCCTTCTTTCGTTTCTAATTGGTATCGAATATCAATCCTTGTTCCAATCAAATTGGGCAAGTGAAACGCAAGGAAAATTCTCACCGACCTGACTTTCCCAACTTGCTCGGTTGCACTAGTTGAACCGATCGGTTCAACACTTGAACCGCTCGTTTCACCCTGGGCTTGAGCCGATCGGCTCAACACTTGAGCCGACCGGTTCAGCAACTAGTTCTAAAGGAATCAGAAATGTTCAAAACAAACAAGAAAAACATTAAACTTAATGAGCTACATTGGGAATAAAGAAAATCACAAAATGTTGTGGAATCTCAAAGTTGTTTAAGTATCACACAGAACTCATGGTTCTAGTAGAACACGCCTAGAGCTTGAATGATATAAGATATCTTATGGACAAGAAGGTGGTGAGTTGATAATATGATGAGTCAATAGTCTACCTAGAAGCTAATGAGAACCAAAAACTGAGATATGGCTTGAAGCCATGAAATCCAAGATGGATTCCATGTACATCAACAAAGTATGACTTTGGTTGATCCACCTGAAGGGGTAAAACCCATAGGGTACTTTTGGGTCTTCCAGAAGAAGACTGACACGGAGGGTAATTTGGTTTCAAAGAGTTTCTAATAAGTTCAAGGTGTTGAACATGGTGAAATCTTTTCAGTAGTTACCATGGATAAATCCATCTGGATAATGCTTGCCATTGTAGCTTAATATGACTATGAGATTTTTCATATGAATGTTAAAATTGCATTCCTTAAATGAAATATTGTGCAGGATGTGTATGTAACATAGTCTAAAGGTTTTATAAATCCAATAATGTAAATAAAGTCTATAAAGATGCATAAATCAATCTTTGGATTGAAGCAAGCACCTCAGAACTGGATTTTCAATTTGACAAGATAGTTAAAGAGTTTGACTTGAGCTAGAATAAAGAATTAATGTTTGATTATAAGAATTTAGTGGGAGCACACACACACACACACACACACACACACACACACATATATATATATATATATATATATATATTATGTCAAATATATGTATATATATATATTCCACATATATATATATATATATATATATATATATATATATTCCACACATATTGATGGGGAGTATCCTTCTTATATATATATTCCACATATATATATATATATATATATATATATATATATATATATATATATTCCACATATTGATGGGGAGTATCATTCTTATACTACAAAATCTGGCAATGGAGTGCATTCTAAAAGGTTTTTTAGAGAAGAATCCTATGTGATAGGAGTGAAGATCTACAGAGGTAGATCAAGAGGGCTTCTTGACCTAATAAAGAGAACATATTTTGGCTAGATGTTGAATGAGTTTAGCATGATGAGAGAAAATATGTCCATGTTTCATGGAATTACTCTCTCAAGAACCAAGTGTCCTAATTCTTATGAAGAATAAGGAACACATGGATAGATGCCATATGAATTTGCAATTGGATCTATCATGTATGAACTCATCTCATTATCTTGTATGTATTATACATGATAAGAAAATATGAGCTAATTATCTTGTATGTATTGGACATGACAAGAATATATGAACTCATCATCTTATATGTATTGGATATGAAAAAAAAATATGAACTAATTATCTTGTATGTATTGGACATGAAAAGAATATATGAACTCATCATCTTGTATGTATTGGACATGATAAGAAGATATGAAATCATCATCTTGTATGAAAAGATGATATAAATATCAAGTTATCTCATATGTATTGGACATGATGAATGGATATCTATCGAACTCTAGTAAGAGTTACTGGAATACCATGAAGGACATCTTTGTGTACTTGTGAAGTACTAAAAGGATTAGTTCTTTAGATATGGTAATAAGGAAGAGTTGGGTGTAAAGAGTTACATTGATGCAAGCTTCCGAAATGACAAAATTGTGTTTGACCTTGGAATCAGAATTGTTAGTTGGAAATGTTCCAACACAAAACAATTGATTAAATCTACAATAAGAAGTTGAGTACCTTGGTGTTATGAACACTATAAAGGATATTGTATGCATCTCGAAGTTCATATGGATGAACTTATGAGAGGTTTCGACCATCGATGACTCAGTAGTAAGATTGTGACAACAACGGAGCTACTGATTAGGAAAATGAATTTTAGATAGCATACTATGACACTTCCATCTCATACGAGTTGTCGTACAGTGAAGGGGATGTGAAACATGCAATATACCGACTTGAAGCAAATGTTGTTGACCAGCTATAAAAACACTTGTACAGAAGAAACATGATGGGCATGTTAAGATCACTTGGAATATGATTCATGTGTGATTGTCTCTAAGTGCAAGTGGGAGTCTGTTGTTATAGTACGCCCAGAGAGCCAATCATATGATGATTGCGATGAGGCATTAGACACCTGATTTGATAATGATAAAGGTAATTTTGTCTATTATGTTTGTCTCACTCATGAGATGATGACACATACATAATAGATGGGATGTCTAAAGAATTATGTGACTCGATGACATATGTCTTCAGGTTGAGGACCTAAACAATGAGACCATATGTATGATAAGAGTACATACATTCTTGATATGTCCCTAGTCGTTTATTACTATGGAAGAAAAATAGAAAATAATAATACATAAGACTAGAGTGTGTGTTGACTGATGGCAGAGTCTCATTAGTGATGATATATGATATCAAGTCAAGCACACAGATATATGTTAGAGAACAGTATATCAGACAGACCCACTGTGAGAGTGATACATGGACATCATGGAATGGTAGTCACAATCATCTCTCATAGTGATAGTGGTGATAGTGGTTCTTAGACCTAAAATCACTACACTTGTCACATGTCGTTGGGTACACTTTGACATCATCAAATGCATTCCTGAAACATGGATGTTATAAAGGTGATAGTTGGGTAACTTTGACACATGGGGATAGATTGTGAGTGATAGAGATGGAATTTTTCCCTCCTATAAGGAGTATGATATCCAAGGCCCCTTGATAAGAGAGACTGAGAATTATATGGCCATACTCATGTGATTCAATATATCATATGTAAACTCACATGCATCTCATACAGTCTGCTCTAGGTCAAGGAATATGGATTGAATGTTGAAGAGGATTACGTTTCATGCCTCGAGTTCAATCTGTATGTCAGAGATAAAGGAACTATACGATCACTATAACACTAATCACAAATTGTAGGTTGATGTTGTTCTCCAACTTTCTGAGTTACTTGGGTAGCAATGATGATTTACGAGATTTTGCTCATTGCTTGTGATATCATCAATTGTTATGAACATTCACTACCAACGTAAATTGGAACATGCAGGGCCACACACATAGGATACCCCTTGAAGAGGAGATTGTCCATGAATGATGTTTAGATTGAGACTAAAGGTGTTTAGGTACTCAATTAAACATATAATTGACTGACTGGACTCAGAATTATCAAGTTCAAGTGTTGAACTAGCTGCTTAGACGGTCAGGTCGATTGGAGACTGCATTGGTAATATTAGGACTACCAATCGATCGATTCACCCTTGTGAGCCGATGGGCTGGTGTGAGCCAACCGACTGGTTCACTTGGTGAACTGGGCGGCTCACAATCCTGCCAACTGAGAAAATTTGGATTTTCCTGGTTGGAGGAAAAAAATTACATTTCACTTGTTCAATTCGATTGGAATAAGGATTAATCTTTGCATTAATTGGAAACGATAAAGAAAAGTCAATTGTGGGCAAGTATGGGAAGTGAAATAACCGGTTCACTTAGTAAATTGACCGGTTCACACTCCCAACCGACCGGTTCACCACCTTGCCAAATGACCGGTTTATTTATGAAATGACGAGTTCGCCTGCCGCAAGACAAACTGTTCATGGAAATTCTGGACCTTTCTACTCCCGAATAGATTGGGAACCCTTACCCTACCATCTACTATAAACAGAGGAGTATTGTAGGCTTCTCATAGTACACAACTCAGAACATTAATTGCTCTACAAAGTTGATGTCCTCTCTGGTTCTGGTAACTGAGAGAGCCCGAGCAAGTGCTACCTGACTAGGGAGGCACAACGAGGGAAAGACAACTACAAAAAAACCAGTTTGAGTTCGGGAGAGCAGGTTGGTGCTAGTATCCCAACAGGAGAGTCGTCTCCTTCCTGTCCGTTCTTCTAGAACGAAAGGAGTTTTAGGTGGTCCGTGTGGACTATCTGCAAAGGCGGGAGATGTCTGCCATTCAGGAGAACACATCAGTTGTAGTCTTTGGTGGAGGCCAGAGTCCATGGCGAAGACCAGGAACTGTACAGACACCGTCCAAGACATGACGTTGATGACCATCTATCTACTTATAAGTTATATCGATATTGTAGGTTCTTATTCTAAGTAACTTGTATATCAATCAAATTATGTAACAAGTGAAATTAGTTATGATCATGCAGGTGATTATTCTAAATAATTTGTACAGAAATAGGACTACGGACAACCACGGCGTCGGACGTCAGAGTTCACCCTCCAACCACTTAAGAACTGGATGACGAGTAGCTCTTTTGAACGTGACGGAGAAGGTCTTTTTCTCCCCAATAGAGCCGAATGTCAGGATGAGCGGCTCCATAATTGCCTCGACTCCTGTCTCGATATTGATGGTGACGGCATAAGTCGTATTTTCTGCCCCAACATTTGTGTCTGTTCTTAGAACTTTTGCACCTACCGTGACAGAGATGGACGGGTAGTTGAGCTGCCATTGCTCAACGCCCTTGACATTGTTGCATTGGTCAAGCCCAACCCGCGTAGATAAGGAACATAATCATAGGCATCTAGGTCGTAGATAAGACCCGGGTCCAAAGCAGAAGCAAAATTAACTTGGCCCGCACCTGTAGCAAAGAAGCTTGCGGTTTTGCTATTATGGTCCCTTATCTTCTGCCCGGTGTTGTCCGAAGTGATGGATGTGGTCATAATGGCCGATCTGATGGCTGCTGGGGACCATCTCGGGTGCGCGCCCTTGAGCCGAGCAGCAATGGCGCTAAGATGGGGCGTAGCCATTGAAGTTCCAGAAACCATGTTGAAAAACTCGGAGTAATTTTTGCGCGGTGGTGGGTTAGGGGCGCGTGGTGCCTTGATCCTGGCAGGCCAGGCGGCCACAATACTCACTCCGGGGCCGGTTATATCTGGCTTTAAAATGCCCCGGACTATGGGAATTGGGACCTCTCGCTGAAAATGAAGCAATGACGGGAGCGGGTTGTGTATTGAAAACAGTACCTTAAAAAATTAAAGTAGCCATGGGGTTTTTAGCTGTATATATATATTCTCTTAATGTGATACCGTCTTCGTAGCTGATGTGACATGACGGTAGCAGATGAAGCCCGGGTTTTGTCGTGCACCCATTGTTGAAGTCATTGATTATGGTGAAGCATGTGGCACCAGCTTTCTTAGCGGTGCGCGCTATGTCAATATCCTTATTAGTAGGTCCTGACTGGCTGGTCCAACATACTATTTTGCCATCAACCTCGAAATAGTTCATAGGTACGTTAATCCCATTTCCGATGAACACCAATGGCGTGGGTGAAGGAGAGCTGTCATGCTGTGGATATAAGGATTCTCCGTAGATGACGACATATATCACACCCATCGAGCTTAACTTTAACCTGTATTTTCCGATCCGTAGTAGATGCTGAGAATCCACGGCGACATATTTGAGACGGTGGACAGACCGGGCCCGTAGTTTCCCGCACAACAGCATACCAATACACCTTTACGCATTGCCCCAAAAGCACCTATGGCAATGACATTATTGTGGAATTGCGGAGTTTGCTCAGCTCAAAAGATAAGATGTCAGCTCCGTCTCCCACAGCGGCGTCAATGCCGGCTAAGATGTTATGTCCTGAACATTTTCCCAATGAGGTTACTTTATAAACCGCCAAATGTGCATTTGGCGCAATTCCAACTACGGTACCAGGAGCTTGATCTAACACGGACACATCAAATACTGGACTCCCTGCAGCAATACTCGCCGTATGTGTCCCGTGCCCATTCTCATCGAAAGTTTCTCCGGCCAATCCACAGTACCGAGCCCCGATTAACTCATAAAGTATATTATTAATGATAGATATCAGTTTTTTATTTAATCAATATAAAATTGGTATAAACTAATAGTTAGTCAATTGACATTAATGCATGTATTTTTGGTATAGTGTTAATATATTTAATAAAAAAATAACTTGGCAATTATGTAACAATGAGATATATTTATAAAAATAAAGAAATGTCATTTATTTTTATAAAAATTACCCTATTCAAATGTATTTATATTTGTAATTCTTACTTGAAATCGTATTAGTAATAATGTTATTTATAAAAGAAAGTTTACATAATTTGAAAATAGGTTAATAAGCATGTGAAATAGATAAAGTATACAAATAAATATTAACTTTGATACCATGTTAAATATACAACATATATATATATATATATATATTTATAAAAATTCAAAATTGGAGGGGGGGCACTGGTGACAGAAGACCTAAAAAATAGCACCGGCCTGGGGTTAGGGTTTGGCAATTGAGTTGGCGATGCAGTTGGCGGGCGATCGAGTTGGCGACAAGAGACCGAGAAAGTAGCACCGGTTCTCGCTTCCGGCTGACCCTGGCTCCCACCGGCCGATTATATGTTTAACAGACCTAAACCGATTCAGAAACGGAACCGGATACGCCAAGTTTCTTGTTTGTTATTATAATATAATAAAATTACAAAAAGAACACATGAAAAAATTATAAAATATTGACACAACACTAACGAACACATATTAAAAAGAAAGAAGATCCAACATGCTATTACTCCTTTGCCTTCTATATCAAGAAAATTAAATCCAGACGGACACAACTTTTTAATATCAAAACCCAATTCTTCTATCACAATCGGACACCAACAAATTTCTAAATAAGGAGACGAAATTAATTGTGACTTGTCCTTGGACCAGCGTTCCTTTGTGAATTTTGCTCAATACCTTCCCGATTCTTCGTATCCTAATATTTCCTTAACTTTTCTTTCTCGCTTCCGGCTTAGTAACCACCACGAAAAAAAGCGTTACCGTCAACATGTTACAAATTGTATAGCAAATCACAATAATGCTTTCACGATATCTAAACTCTCACTACTCAACAACAGTGATATTTATTGCATATATCATCCTACACCTCGACAACTACGATTGTATTTTCCTCATATGATGGAGCATCACCCCGGCCCTAGCTTCACCCTAGAATAGGATTCATGGAGCATCACCCCCTAAGTAAATATGTAGCTTCACCCTAGAATAGGATTCAACTATTGACCAAGCGGACCATGATAGATCACAACATAAAATTATTGAGCATAGAGGATGGCTCCAATAGTAGGGGTAAGTATTTAGGCCGAGTCACATCATGTTTTGGCAAGTGCATGTACTAACCTTGTGCATGGACGAGTCAAGGTCCTAAATAATTTTTGAAAATCTTAGCACGTACGCATCATGTTTCAAGTTAGGTTCGAGTCTATTGCTTTGAGCACCAGAACAAAGACCGTCACACTTCATAGTGCTCTCCTTCCTCCCTAAATAGCATAACTAAATCAAGTTATTTTCTAACATATACATAGAAGAATTATGGTTCGTCTGCTACATTTAACTTGTATGTACCATTTGTAAAATTACTACACTTAAGATCTTTTTAATTAAACCCAATGGATGTATAAGATATTGTCTTGATTAAACATGTTTTGAATCACAACCATATCTCATGTATCTATGAGATCTAATTAAAAACATCTAATCATTTTTTAAATGATGGAACTCACCATTATTTAGTAAATGCATAAAGAAGTCCATAGAGACTTCCTTGAGGACCTTAAACCCTATAAAAGACCAAGGTAAAAAAGAGAGCATCAGGAATAACATTGTGACAAAGTTGCACCCATGTCGCGTACAAGGGTATCATGAGACGCCACTGAGAGATAGCTAGATACATGATATGTGATATTGACAATCCAAAGAGCTTTCGATAAGGACAACATCTAGGAAGTCTTTTGCATAGTTAACTTATAGACAAGCAATAATAGCTTGTTGTTACGAGAAATAGACTCCTTATATTATATTGTTGGATGATTGTTCAGTACTAGACATCTATGAAGATAGATTAATATCTAAGGTGGAAGAAGGCATGTGTTGTGATGTGGACCAACACAAAAATGACATGATATTACATTTGAGGTATATGTAGTGATAAATGAGGTCCCAATAGACAAAGAGATGGCCTCTCCCAATAAAAATCTAGTCATATCATAATTTGGATTTTTATTATCTAGATAGGTTCCAAGTTAAAAAATAACACAATTCAAATTTTATATTGTTGTAAATATTATTGAATATATATATATATATATATATATATATATATATATATAATATTATGGAAGTTATATTCAATTTCGATTCATAAATAAAAATAATTAGGTGATTTAGGAACCAAGACATATTTAGAATCTAATGTTGGGTCAACTAGGTTTTGTATGACCCAAATGAGGAATCAATTCTTTAACACTCCCACACACAAGACCCTTCAATTATATTATATGTTATATGTAAGATCCTCAAATTTAGTAATTTAAAGACATGATTACGAATTCACCAATAATGCGTTAAGATCCACTTTAAAATAATAAGGGAATATTAGAATGATGAGATCAATAGTATTAGTTTGATCAAATTAGGATGATGAAGTTAAGCCCTAAACTTAGATAGATATTGAACAAATATGCTAAGTGAGGCCCCAATTGAGATAATATCATGAGCAATGACTTAATTTCATAATTATAAATATATTCAGACTTATGGATCCTTTGCAAGGTTAAGTTATGGACCTCGGGCTCTCGCACCCAATAAATGGCCAATAGGGTTTACATATGGGTCCTTGGGATATGAAATATATTGGGAATTTATTATCTCATGAGTATAATAAATATCCAAGATACTTTTTGGTCAGTATATAATCAATTAAGGTATAAGATAATAGGAGAAAATCCAAATGATTCCAAGATAATATGTGGCATGTGTAATAAATTAAAGAATCGATCACCTAATACTTGGAAGTTAACTTTCAGATAAGTAGGCGATAAATTAAGGATTTATCTTTTGAGAAATGATAGATGATAGTAATATAAGGATTATCCTAACTTTTGGGACTAATTAGATGTCATATGTTGCTTCCACAATTATCTTTGTGTGTTGGGTTTTTTCTCAATAGAAAGGAGAGAATGAGAGGACCCTAGTCGGATCCAGGTGGAAGCGCAGCTAGGGAGCTCATCTCCCTGGCTCAGTCTCTACACTTGGTCAAGTGATCTTATAGTATGTACACCTTAGACTCCCTCTCTGTCTTTCCTAACCAACCTGTTAGCTTCGGGAGATCACATTGATCCCAACCTATAATATTATCACCATAATAGTGGAGTACCATGATAATACCCAATATCTACATAATGTGGGAGGTTAGGGCTGAACACAATCCCCCCTCCACATCTCATGCCTATATAAGGAACCTAACAACTTCACCTAACCCATATAAGCTCACCCTGATGTCTAATTGCTCGTGAGGGACTTGGGAACTCTCTACCGAACTCCGTCCCCATTCTCTGGCAACCTCAAATTAGACCCAACACTTTGAAGCATCTCCATCCAATTTGACTAGACAAGAGATTTGTTAGGAAGCCTCAAGGAGTCTGTGGTCTCCAGTAGGGTTCTGGGTAGTGTCAGTGACCTTCTGCAACACATGACCTCAGAAGCTGGCTCAGACCACTAGAGATCATCATGAGTAACAGAAATCCTCAACTGAAACATATGATTTGTGTTATATTTGCAATGATAGTTGTGGTTATCAAACTTCGAAGATGAGAAAGGATGAGGAGAAGTAGAGTTAGGTCTCCTTATGTCAATCGAGGCCCTCATAGGAAATGATACCTACTCTCTATAATTGAATGAACTGATGAGAAATGCAAGGACATGATGAAAATTATTAGGGCACCTTTTTTCCACCTTTACAATATTTTGAAGTCTAGAGGCTTACTAGTTAATACTACATGGACCATAGTAGAAGAACAATTGGTTATGTTTTCACACACAGTCGGACATAGTGTATGAAATCGTGTTGTCAAACACAACTTTATCTGATAAAGAGAAACTCTGAGCTATTATTTCAATGTTGTATTGAAGGAAATTGGTTCCTTAAAGGTTGAGTACATACTTCCACCTTCATGTGCCATGCCAATAGAAATCATATTAAAGAAGCAATATTGTCCATGGTTTAAGGTATTATTTGTATTATGATAAAAGGGGTTTCATTCTATCGATGGGATACATGAAATTTGTAGCATGTCTCAATTTCTAATAGAGACACTAGTTGAACAAGTGAAAAAGGGAAACAAAGTTGATAAGGGATTTAAGCACAAGGCTTACACTGCCTCTACTCAGGCTCTGAGTGACAAGTTTAATGAGGCATGTTAAGAGAGAAATGTCGAGAACCATTTTAGGACTTTGAAGAAAAATTGGTAAGAAGTTGTGAAATTGCGGGGTTTGAGTGGTTGTTGTTTTGATAATGTATCAAAGACTACTAGACTGGATAAAAATAGAACTATTGACTGTATAAAGGTAATGTTTATAACTGTGCTTTCTATTCTTAGTAAAATATATGTATTTGTCTCTAATCATGTAATAATTTCTATTCTTGTAATGTTATCGTTTGATATATTGACATATTATCTTGTCTATAATCAATATAGGGTCATCCAAAAGCTAAAAACTACATCAACAAGCCAATCTGGATGTATGATGAACTGAATATGATATGTTAAAATGACTATGCTACAGGTGTTTTCCTAGAGGAAGTGGTGAGTCACTCCATGTTGAAGAAGGTGACACTATCTCAGATGGACAAAGTACCCACAATGTATCAATATGTGTTGATGATTATGAAGAAAGTGATAAACTAAAAGATGGCGATGTCTCTTCAAGTGGGTCTAAGAAAAAAGGAAAAAGGTCTCGTGGGGATCAACAAAAAGATGATCTGATTGTGCTAGCGGTTGGGCAATGGGTAATGGTCAATGATATGGGTCACAATAAAGAAGAAGAACTTAATGATAAAATCTATCAAAGGGTTATGATTTGGAACCAACTCTAAGTTAGGAGGGATTTATTGAAGATCATTTTCTGAGTGCATATAGATTCCTTTCTTTGAATCCAGGAGATTCTAGGGTCTTCATGCAAGGCAGTGATAACTATTGCTCAAGATGGCTCAGGAAGTTCTTTCTTGATAATTATGACTTTTGAGGTATGCATTTCTACTAAATTTCTTTTTGTTTGTCGCTGTGATGTATATTTCTTGGCTAGTTCAACTACTATTATATAATTCAGATTGAAGAGGTTGAGGATGGTTCTACTGGTTGGGTTGTGATTTGGCTGGGTTGTGAGTTGGTTGGTTGAGAGTTAAGGAGGGGAGTGGAGGTTGGAGGATGCCAAGATTCTGAAGAATATGTAGTTTTGTTTATAAAGGTACCAACACTGTGTTTGGTTAATTATTATCAATCAACAAGTGGGTGTTTTAAGATGAGACATCCTCCACCCGACAATAGTTCTGCTAGAGCCTCAGAGGTCGTAGGGTCCAAGGCTATTTTAGAAATGATGAGTTAGCAGTAGCTCAGAGAAGAGCATAGAGGTGTAGCTCTGTTTCTGTGGTGATATCTAACCCAATATCTCATTTAGACTCTGGGCATTAGTTTGGGAAGTGGCTGGAGCGTGGAATGCAATGGAGAGAATATGGTTAGTTGTTGGCGTAGCTTCCTGGACATCTGCTACCAACATCCCAACCTAAAACTACTCAGGTTAGTTCGTGTTGGTTAGGTAAAAAGGCCACAACAAGAGCTGGCATGTGGAGCTTCTACTTTTATTTTTGCTATACTCTTTTCTGACTATATATAGTGTGACCACAGATACACAAACAACATTAGATTCTCCTCTCTCTTCTTGTTTTTACATTTCTGGAATGCCTTGTAGTTACTTCTTCTCTCATGGTATACTATTTTTCACCCCTTTAATTTTTTGGACTGCCTCGCCTAATAGCTCATTTGGAAATTTAGCTAATAGTTATGTGCATAATATATATACTTGATACATCTTAGGCATCTTGGATCTGGTAACCAATCTAAAATAAATATATTGACTTATAATCACTTCCCCTTTCCACCGAAATGTGAGGGTGGTCAGTGGAGAGCAGGGCAGTTGTAATTGTGGTCCACTTCTAGTTATAATTGCAATCCAACAATTGCTATCTACTTGTATATAACTTTTTCCCTATAATTGTAGTCTACTTGTGTCTTATAAATGTATTCCACTTGTAGTTATGTTTTATAATTTGAATTTTATGCATGCTCATAGGTATAATAAACCAAATATGCTTATTAGTTTATTTTTTTAGAAGTTGCTTATATCACCTTTATGTTTCAAGTTGTATCTTCCAAAGGCACTTCAGCTGCAGCTAGTCCAGCACGTGGGAAAGGGCATGTCAACTAGTGGAAAAACCATGTAGTTTGTTATGTAAACATTAATGACTCATGAATTTTTGAAACATGTCTATTGGATGTTGAATGTGTTTAATGTCCTTAGTGGGGGTTGATGTATTTCAAACATTGCTATTGAATTTTGCTTGCATCCTTTGTGTCGGTTGATATCTTGAAACATGGTTGCTAAATTTCATTTGATGTCCTTTGTGTGGGTTGATGTCCTTGAAACACTACTATTAATTTTTTTAAAGTAAATGTTAATGCACTTCTATTTTAAAATTTTGGTGGTTGAATATATTTGCAAAGAATTTAGTTGGATGAAATTGATATTTAGTTGTGGAGAAGGGCAATATCATTTTGTTGTCATTGTTGTTGTGATTGCAAAAAGTTTTTCTATGAAGTTGTGTCATAAATTTGTCTTTGGTAATTTTAAGTAATATATAGTTTGTAGGTTTTGTTTAAATTTAAAAAAATTGAGTTTTGGGTTTTTTTGTTAATGAAATTGCATATTTTAACAAAATCTAGATTTATTTGTTGGTGAAAACAAATTTGAGTTTTGGGTTTTTCGTTGAAATTAAAGTTAAGGTTTGTATATGGAATTTCTTTAGAAAAAAATTCCTATGTTTTAGTCATCTTTTTTACTTGCATTTAAAAAAAGTTGACTTTTAGGTTTTTTCGTTGATGAAATTGAATTTTTTTTACAAAATTTGGATTTTCGTTGATGAAACCAAATTTGATTTTTGGGGTTTTCATTAAAATAAAAGTTAAGTCTTGTATACAAAATTTCCTTTAAATTTCAACAATTCAAAACTAAATCCTTTAATCAAATCCAGTGAACTAAACATAAATTTTAATAATACATGTTTTAGCAAATCCAGCAAACCAAACATATGATATTGATCAGCTGGATTCCTAAAATCCCAGATTGTGTTGATCTTGTACTTTAATAATCTCAGATTGTCAAAAATCTAGTTAAATGTGGCAAACCAAACTTGCCCTAAGAGGATTGGACTTACCAAATAGAATTTGAATCCTGACTAAAAATTTCAGACCACCTAATCAGAATTAGTCTCCATTGTCAAACATATTCTGACTGAATCTAGACCAATCCAATCCCGATCTGTAGACTAACTCCGACTAACCCAATCCTAACTACAAAATTTGCTTAAACTTTATAGATAATACAGGGACTTTGTTGTCCTATTATCAATTATTAATTAATTTTTCTTACATTGGGTCGGGTTGCCTACTTGTTAGTTACGATGATAGGTAAGACTAAACATATGCATGCATGCTTCAGCTAATAATAGTTGATAATGACAATGCTTCATACTAACGGTTGCTTTTTGTGAACTTTCAAGCGCTCGTGCAGTCAGACAAGAGTGATTATTATTTTGGCTACTGACGGTTTCAGGACAAATAGTGCCAACTGACAAGAAGCGATCCAAAATCTAGGAGAAGGTGGAGGAAACAAAAACTTTACTTGACCATAAACACGTTGGTTAGGCAAAAAGGCTTCATACTAAGGATCGATGTGGTGGGATCCTCTCGTCTCCCTCCAATTTTTTTTCACTTTTGGTTGAGAGTATTATGTAGCTCACATGGGAATGAGTTCTAATACTGATGGGTGGGGGGTTGTCGAGTGCATGTGTTCCTTTATGATAATTAATCATCAACACAAGATTCTAACTTATTAGCTTATATTGTGGCCACCCATACCACTTGGAACGCACACAAACAGATTGATGATGCAACCAAGCAAGGTGTTAATTCTGAAAGACAGAAGAGGGAGAACAATAGGATCGGTTAATCGATGTGATCGATTGTACCAATTGACAATGCAGCTACGTGGATGGACAACTCTGTTGGGTTTTATGTGGTCGGAGTAGGTAGGGGAAACAAAAACTTTACTTGATCATAAATCCATAACCAGCAGATCACATCAATATCTATGTAATGGGAAGGATGGTTTTAGCGAGTTATACTTGGTCCTAAGGCTTTCTCAGTGACTATACCTTGCAACTAGTGCAGTATTCAACTACCTATTTTTGATGGCGTTTGTGCAGCTCCTGGTCTTGACTCGGACTACGGTTGACTATCGTCCTCCTGAGCGGTAGAAGTCTCTCACCTCTATAGATAGTCCACTCGGACTACTGGGAACTCTAGTCATCCTAAAGGATGGATTAGAAGGAGTTATCCCCTTTTGTCAGCGTACTAGTCACAGACACATTCTCCAACTACCAGTTTTTTTTTACAGTTATCTTTCCCTCGTTGTTCCTCCCTGGACAGGTAGAATTTGCTTGAGCTCTCTTGGTTACCACAACTAGAGAGGACAACAACTTTGCAAATCAACTAATGTTCTGAGTTGTATCTGGAGAAGCCCCATGTGCCGCTCTATTTATAGTAGAGGGTAGGGTCAGGGTTCCCATTCTGTGCGGGAGTAGAAGGGTCTAGAATTTCCACAAACAATTTGTACTGCGGCATGTGAACCGGCCGCTTCACAACTGAAACGATCGTTTGGGAGTGTGAGTAGATCGGTTCACTAGTGAATCATTCGGTTGGGACTGTGAGCTGATCGGTTCATCCAGTGAACCAGTCGTTTCACTTCCTAGACCTGCCTACAATTGACTTTCCTTGTTCATTTCTAATTAATGTAAATGTTAATTCTTATCGAATTAAACAAGTAAAATGAAAAACTTTTCTCACAAATCTGGAAAACCAACAATGCTCATTTGGTTCAAGTGAACCAATCAGTTCACCAGATGAACTGGTCATCTCACTGACCATGAGCCGATCGGTTCACCCATGATTCAGTCAGTTGGTGGTCCATATTTTGCAGAACACAGTCAATTCAGTTCTCAATCAATCTGACACTCTAATCAATTTTTTCAATACTAGAACTTGATGATTCTGAGTCAACTCTATTGATTGAATGTTTGATTGAGTACCTAAACAATTTATTAATCAATCCAAACATCATTCATGGATAAAGTCCACTTCCAAATTAATCCTTTGTGTGTGACCTTATAGGTCCCATTTCACGTTGGCAGTGAATGTCCATAACCAGTTTATGACATCACAAGCAAAGAGCAGTACCTAGTCGCACATCAGTACTACCCAAGTGAAAAGGAAAGTTGGAGAACAACTTTCAGTCCTATAGTCTATGATTGGTGTTCCACTGATTGTATAATTTGTTTGTCTCTGATATCATGAATGAACTCAAGGCATGGAGTTGTCGTCCTTTCAACGTTCATTCATGTTTCTTGAACTAGAGCAGATTGTCTAAGATATGTGTGACATCAATATCATATATTGATTCACATGTACATGTGCATGCCTTTCTCAGTCTCACTTATCAAGTGGCATGGACATCATATTCCCTTAGGAGGGACAAATCCCATATCTATCAATCACAGTCTATCTCATGCGTCAAAACCTTCCAATCATCACATTTATAACAACCCATGTTTTAGGACTGTGTTTGATGATGTCAAAGTGTACCCAATCACATTCGATGAGTGAAGTGATTTCAGGTCTAAGAATCACAAACACCACCATCACTATGAGAGATGATTCTGACTACCATGCATGGTTCCATGTGTCACTCTCATGGTGGGTCTGTCTGATACACTATTCTCCAACATGTATTTGTGTGCTTGGTTTGATATCATATATCATGACTAATGAGACATTGTTATCAACCAACACACACTCTAGTCTTAAAGTGTCATTGTTGTCTATCAACCTTCCACAATGACATCCGATCAGGGACAAAACAAGAATGTACATACTCTTAGCATCTATATGATCTCATTGTTCAAGTCACGTACTTGAAGACATACGTCATTGAGTATTGTCATTCTGTAGACATTCATTCTATTTCATCATTATCTCATAATTGATTAAACTAGAATAAATTGGAAGCTTGCCTTTGATATTTATCAAATTAATCAAAAGTATGCCAATCAAATCATCATATGATTGGCTCTATGGGCATACATACCAATAAACTTCCACTTGCACTTAGAGCCAAACTCCTTTGAATCATATTCTTAGTGATCTCTAAACATGTCCCACATGTTTCTACTGCACTAGTGCTAATCTAGTGAGTTAGCATCCTATTACTTTAGTTGGTATATTGCATGTTTCACATCTCCTTGCTGTATGACATTTCATACGAGATGGAATTGTCATAATATTCTATCTGATATTCCTTGCCTAACAGTTAGCTCCATAGTTTGACTTAGTATTTCTACTTTGTCATCAATGGTTGGAATATAAGTTCATGTGTATGAACTTTTAGATCCATATAGTATCCTCTAGTGTTCATAACACAAGGATACTCGACATTCTTCTTAGAATTAAATGGCCTTTTAATTTTACTCGAAAAATTTCCATTTAACAACTCTTGCTCACTTTACAATTGAATATAACTTTATATTTTGCATTTTGCAATCATTTTTGTATCATTTTGGAAACTTAAGTCAGTGCAACTCATTTACACTCAACTCTTTCTTTTATTACCGTAGAACTAATCCTTTAATACTTCATAAGTACTTAAATAAGATCTTTATGGTATTCTAGTGACTCTCACTAAAAGTAGATAGGCATCCACTCATCATGTCCATTACATATGAGATAATTGGATGAGCATATCATATTGTCATGTCCAGTTCATACAAGATGATGACTGCATATATGTTTTCTTTTCATGAATAATACATATAATGGGATGATTACATACATGATAGATCTTATTATGAATGCATAATGAATCTATCTATGTGTTCCTATTCTTCATAAGAATTTGGGACAACTAGGCATCTGAGAGACTAACTCCATGTAATATGGACAAGTTTTCTCCCACTAAATCTCTGCATACTGAACCCTTCAATATAGACTGCCTATGTATGCTCTCTCTTTATCAGGTTAAGAGACTTTCGAGAACTATCTCTATAGATCTCTATTCCTATCACCTAAGACATTTCTCTTTATTCCTTTAAAGAGGGTATTTTTGCACCAGTTTCATTTTATTCTTCATCATCATGTGGAATACGAATATGCTCCCACTAAATCTTTTTAATCACATATCCTTTCTTTATTTCAATATATTAGTGAAACCTTTTGACTATATAATCAAAGTAAAGACTCCAGTTCTGACATGCTTGTATTAAATCAATCATATTGATTAATCTCTAGTAACTTATAGACTGCATTTGCATTATCTAAATTATAATACCCTTCAGGTTGTTTCACAGACACAACCTCATGTTATTCCTACTAAGAATGTGGTTCTAATATCCATATGCCAAATTTCATTGTCTTTAAGTTCCAATAGCAAGAATGATCCTTTATGGCCTATAACCACTACAATTGGTAAAAACAATTCATCAGGTTCAACACCTTAAACTCACTTGAATTCATCTCAACCAATCAGCTCTTCAAATGTCATCCATGTCCGTCTTAACTCTTAAGACCCATTTGTACTTATGGGTTTTATCCCTATAAGTTCTACCATTAAGGTCATACCTTATTTGGTTCACATGGAAGTCATTTTGGATTGACACGCTAATTCCGTGTGTATAAATGCAAGTGCAAGTGTCGAGTAATATAGGCCTATGTGAGGCCTGAGTCAAACTCAAGGAGATGTAGTCTCAATGACTACTACTAACTACATTGTGATCGACTAAGCCGATTAAAAATGTGGATTTAAGTTTAAACAAAAATAAAAGGAAATCAAAAGGAAATTAAAAGTGAGTGATTCTAATGAGATAGATTCCTTAGGATTACCGATTTCACCACAGGGTCTCGTTATATCTTATTTTTACCGAACTAATATAAATTTTACTCCTACCCTGGATAAAAAGCTTGTAGTCAGAATTGCCCACTTCCACGGTGCAATTCACTACCTAGACCTAAGCCAATTCCAAGTTTGTAGTATTTTATATATTAGTCTAGGTGCATTATCAAATACTCTGGATTTCTTTTCATTCACCATACATTACCTTTCCCAATGAACGTGTAGGAAAGTGTATAAATTGTTGTTTTCTAACCTTTAATCCTCCTTCCACAATTATATTCCTTTATGGCCTATAGCCACTACAATTGGTAAAAACAACTCATCAGGTTCAACACCTTAAACTCACTTGAATTCATCTCAACCAATCAGCTCTTCAAATGTCATCCATGTCCGTCTTAACTCTTAAGACCCATTTGTACTTATGGGTTTTGTCCCTATAAGTTCTACCATTAAGGTCATACCTTATTTGGTTCACATGGAAGTCATTTTGGATTGACACGCTAATTCCGTGTGTATAAATGCAAGTGCAAGTGTCGAGTAATATAGGCCTATGTGAGGCCTGAGTCAAACTCAAGGAGATGTAGTCTCAATGACTACTACTAACTACATTGTGATCGACTAAGGCGATTAAAAATGTGGATTTAAGTTTAAACAAAAATAAAAGGAAATCAAAAGGAAATTAAAAGTGAGTGATTCTAATGAGATAGATTCCTTAGGATTACCGATTTCACCACATGGTCTCGTTATATCTTATTTTTACCGAGCTAATATAAATTTTACTCCTACCCTAGATAAAAAGCTTGTAGTCAGAATTGCCCACTTCCACGGTGCAATTCACTACCTAGACCTAAGCCAATTCCAGGTCTGTAGTATTTTATATATTAGTCTAGGTGCATTATCAAATACTCTGGATTTCTTTTCACTCACCATACATTACCTTTCCCAATGAACGTGTAGGAAAGTGTATAAATTGTTGTTTTCTAACCATTAATCCTCCTTCCAGAGAAATTATCAGTCTATTATCCTACCGATGGTGATCAAGCATAAATAGGTCATTCAATTCCACAATTATATATCCAGGAATAAAGAGAAATTTACACTAAATAATGTAAAAAGTCAATACAATGATTCCCCAGGCTACTCATGGGTCCTAAGGAAAGGAGGGGTTTAGCCTCGCAGGGTTTTCAGTTGCGAATACATAGAGAGAGAGATGAAAAATGTGGGAAACATTAAGGAAGTTTGTGTAACCCCTGGAGAGCAGGCGATCTAGATGAACCTTCTCAAGAAGCACACGTTCTGCAGTCTTCCGGCTGCAAAATCATACGTCGGAGGTGCTAGGATCTCACGGTTGACATCCTTCAGATCCTTTCTTCTCTCCCTCTTCTCTCTGGCTTTTATGCGATGCAAGGTCATACCCCCTTTTGGTGTGATCGTCCTCTTTTTAAGTCCTAGGTCAACTTACAGTACCACATAAAGTGGACCGTCAGATCTGGGCGATCAAATTAGATTGCTGAAATCCAGCAAAGTCAGTGGCATTACTAGTGTGTCGATGGCACCGATGGTATCGAGCACCATCTTTCTATGTCGAATTCAGTACCACCGACTCTTCATGTCGGTGGCACCGAGATGGTGCACATACTTTGCTCTTCCTTTCTGAGTCGATCTTTGTGGCACCGACTATTCTGGTCTTTAATGGTCCGGCCACTGTTTCTATCTCAGTGGCACTGATTTGGATGGTCGGTGGCACCGACTTTGTAGTGTATATGAGGTACCTGAAAAATCCATAAAAACATATATAAGTCTGTGGAATATATAAGATAATATAAATATGTTAAAATGAGCATAGTTTGATGTAAAAAGAATATACAAGCCAATAATAATGATTTATGCAAATATGATCAACTAATTGACTAATAAATGCACAAAATGAATATAAAATAGGCCTATAAAAGTGACTCAAAACCCGTACATGAAACTCCCCAAAGCTAAAACCTTACTTGTCCACTAGCAACAACACCTTTGGATCTGATTGAGATAAGTCAGCTGAAGGACATAAGTACATAAGGTATATCTAAAAAGTCTCCACCTTTCGGTCCTCCTTCCGACCCTCACTGACCACTTAATACTAACTACCATCTAGGTGACTAGAAACCTCTGTCAAAGATGTCCGTCCCCCAATCAATGAAATACCATTAGTTAAATCAGTTAATATGATAGACTCATTTGGTTCATACTTGATGCATCGTGTGATCTCCTATCTACATTGCTCTTTTCTCTACCTACCATCTATATGGAAGCAGTTCTCCTGATAGATAATTTATGAGGAGAAAATCATATGAGTGGCCTACCAATAAGAGCAATAGGTAGTTGGAATAGGTGGTTGTGGAAGAATCATGAGCACATAAAATCATTCATGCAATTCAAAATCATGATGACCTATGATGATGTGAATTTGTAAAATGCTCCTAATGCCTAATCATTGAGGTGGAATGATGCATGCAACTACCATTTCATCTCAATATATGATGAAATATCTAAACTGCATCATGTGCTAATTCTTCCTTATAATTAGGTAGAATTATGCCCTTCCTCCCTCACTTTCTAACATTATACTCAATATGCATTAAAAAATTTCATTTTTTTTTTTTCATTTTAAGCTCCTTTTCAACATGATACAATTGTTTTTTGGCTTCCACTTACACTGCACATTTGATTTATGTCATTACTTCTCTTTTTCTTCTCTTTTTCTTCTTTTCCTTTTTAGGGCATGGGCAAAATCACTACCTTCTTATATTAGAGAAGAAACTACACATGATCTTTGCAAGATGATATGTAATATATATATGCAAACTACATGAATAAGATGTTATGCAACTACAAGACATGCACCAGAATTCTGTTCCACATGTATGTTTTTCATTTTTTTATGCACGTAAAAGCAAACTACTATTATGCAAGATCTACTATGAAATGCAATCAAGAGAAAGAATGATAACATGTACTCAATCCTCTTATAGTGGAGTGTGAAGTGAAAGTATGTGGTGGATGAGATCACACAACTAAGAGATAGAACCTTTAGAGAAAGTCATTTGTCCCTCTCTAATGATATGTGTATAGGGTAATCAAGGGGTTTCTCTCTTAAATTTTAGTTTAAGGTCACATTAGTGTTTGATCAGTTTAGGCTCAACAATCCTTGTCAATCAATTTTCTTTGATAATTTAAATGGTCATTTATGTTCTCAAGTCCTGGAGATGACTTACCCAAGCACTTCCTCAGTTACGTAACTCGACTACTCATAAGATAAGCTCAAAAAGTTTTTTGAAATTTGCTCATATTTTTTTCAATTTTTTCATGCACCCAACCCAGATATTGATAAACTCAAGAGAAACCATCGATTTACTTCTCCACAAATTATACTAGATAGATTGTGAATCCTACATAGCAGAAAACTAACAAGAAATCTAATTTTTCCAAAATAAAAACAAAATGCTAAACAAAAGAAAAACTAAGATAGAAGCTATTCCAGCACCCCCCCAAGCTTGAATATGACTATGTCCTCATAGTCAAAATTCCAACTTAAGGGGTGGAACAGAGATACTCGACAAAAATGGTGGTGGTGGTGGCTGGATGGGGTCCTAGGGAGGAAACATCCCCTGGAAGGTCGGAGCAGGAGAAGGCATATCTGGTGGCATCGGGTAGTTGCCAAAGTATCCCTGGCTCCAGTAGTGGTCAAAGAATGGCTGCTGATAGTTATCCATCACCTGTAGGTGGTGATGCATGTTCTCTTGGTTTGCCAAGAGAAGACGTTCATTTTCATAGATTTCCTGCTAGTTGGTGTACGGTCGACCCTGCACATCTTGAATCCCATCCAAAGATTTAGTTTGCTACTGCTGATGTGTCTGTATATACTACAGTATAGAATACATCCCTGCCATAGAATAAGCTTCCTTTCCTTCTTGAGAGGGTGGCAGGGCATAAGATGTAGAGGTAGCATAATGTCGTGGATGCTTCCGTAGAGCAACTTGATGTGTCATAGGAATGGTGGGATCGACCTCCTCCACGTCGTTGCTTGAATCCTCCTCCTCATTAGTATCATCTCCACCTTGTTCTTCATTGTCATCATCCATGTCCATCCATCTGTAGTGCTCGAGTTGCCTGATGTTGAAGATAGGATTATGAAGTCGACGTGCGTAGAAGGTGCCACTGACCGAACAAATATCATAGATGGCATCATTTTGAACCATGATAAGACTAGCCTGCTTGAAGTGGTGGTAGTCTATGCTAAGTTTGGAATACATAGGCTCAAGAGTAGAAATATCCAGGCCTAAGTGAAGAGCAATGGGGGTGATAATTCCCCAAAAGAGTAAAGGTGTGGCCCTCCTGATGTTGCCCTTTACCACCATCACATGTGTGAGGAAGAAAGCTCCCCAGTTGACCAAACTCCCCTCCAAAAGTTGATAGAGAAAATACAAGTCTGGCAGATGAACCTTTGCTTTCCCTTGAGTCGACTTGGCGAAAAGGGTGTTGTTAAGCATGCAATGAAGCACCCGAACAAAGGGATGCTTAAGGTCTGCCAATGAACTATGATGAAAGTTCAACTTGTGACCTTCTGGCGCTGTCATAAGGTCCTTCTATATTGGGTCGAAGTCGATGTTCTCGAGCTGGTGGAAAGGCACATGAGGCCACCCATAGATGTCCTTGAAGGCGCGAAGGGTAAGGGAGTAGTTGGTGTTGTAAAGTCAGAAGTCTATGTTTCCTTCTCTCCACTCGCCTCATGCCGGACGTGCTGGGTCAGGGGCAACAAATATCTCGAGATATGCCAAGAACTTGATGACTTGATCCCTATATGTTGGCCATCCGCCAAAGATAGGGTTCACAAACCCGTCATCAAACTCTTGGCCCTCAAGAACCACCGCCATGTTGTCATTGAAGCCCATGTCCTTTATTAGTTGTTGGTCTACGTATCTTGTCGGCACGAACGGCCTCTTGGCAAGCTCCTCATACACCTACCACACTTTTTTCGAAGAGTGGCTGATTTGGGGTCATGGTGTCAGACCGCCAGGGTTTCCTCCTCTCCTTGCCATGACATTGAAGTGATCGAGGAAGGAGGTTGAGAAAAGAAGATCTCGATACAACTTCTGGATGCTCGGAGTAGTCACTTACACTCGGGGAGATGGCATTAGTGGTTCTTGGAGTTGTGAGAAGAAAACAATCCACTACTTCCTATTTATAGACCTTGCACTTCCCTTCTACGATGGAGTCAGTGGAACTGACTCTTGGGGGTAGATCCATGTCATCAATGCATCGACGACTGTCAGCGGATGATCTTGACTTGGCAGATTGTTGACGAGTCGGTGGCACCGACCTTATGTCAGTGGCACTAACTCATTGGGCGGATCAATGCTTTCTCATGTCTATTCTGGATGCATCTGGTCTGTAGACGAAGGAGCCTACAGATCCGTGCTTTCTAATGTCGGTGGCACCGACCGATGAGTCAGTGGTACTGACTTTTAAGCGACTGATTTTTTTTTCCAGTGCTCTGACGCACCCACCGATCCTGGGACATTAGCTGAGTCGGTGCCACCGACTGGTTTGTTAGTGGTACCGATGACTTATCAGTTAGTCACACCCCTCTTTCTGCACTTTCTTCAGACGTGTCGGTGGCACTGACCAAGGTGTCAGTGGCACCAACTTGGCCAATCGACTTTCCCCTTTCTTTGATGTGATCTTAGTGCCATCAACCTGGAAGTCGGTGGCACTGAGTTTGCTACAGCCTATACATTTAACAAATGGATCAGGGTATCATTTTTACATAAAATTTATGGAAACCTAAGTACTACTAAACCAACATAATGTAAATGACTGAAATGACATCCTAATGGTTGGTTTGCCTCATAAAAAGCACCCTTGTTTAATGTCCTAGACTAGACAAATTCAATCTTGAGATTAGTTAGGGGCAATAAGTTTCACCCCATGCTCCTTCCTATTAAAATATTCTCCAATGTAGTGCTTCCGTCTTTGACCATTAACCAAGAAAGATCTCTCTCCCTCTTTGATTCTAACCACTCCATGTGGAAACACTTCTTCTATGATAAATGGTCCACTCCATCTAGACCTCAATTTCCCAGGGTGTAATTTCATCCTTGAGTTAAAAAGCAACACATTCTCGCCCAGGTAAAAGACTCACCTTACTATATGTCGGTCATGTATTTGCTTAGTCCTCTCCTTATACAATCATGAACTCTCATAGGCATTCATCCTAATTTCATCAGCTCATTCAACTCCAACTTCCTTGTCTTTCCTTCTTTGTCAAGTTCGAAATTTAGCCTCCTTAACTCCCAATGAGCTTTATGTTCTAACTCCATTGGAATATGACACACCTGTCCATAGACTAACCTAATGGGTGTAGCTCATATTGGTGTTTTATAGGCAGTCCTATAGGCCCATAGCACATCAACCAACAATTGACACCAGTTCTTTCTACTAGATGATACCGTCTTCTAAAGAATCTTTTTCATCTCATGATTGGAAACATCCACCTGCCCTTGAGTTTCTAGGTGGTAGGGTGTGCCTACATGGTGCATCACTCCATATTTGTTCAAGAGTGCCCCGAAATTTCAATTAGTGAAATGAGTTCCTCAATCACTTATAATCATCCTTGGCACTCCAAATCTATAGAAAATGTGATCCTTAACAAATTTGCATAAAACGTTTGCATCATTGGTGCAGGTAGGAATTTCTTCCACCCATTTTGACACATAATCTATAGCCAATAAGATATAGAGGTTAGAATTAGAGGACACAAAGGGTCCCATGAAATCAATACCCCATAGATCAAAAATCTCTACTTCTTGAAACACATTTAATGGAATCTCCTGCCTCGTAGATATTTTACCTGACCGCTGACATGTGTCACACCGACACACAAAGTCATATGCATCTTTGAATAAGGTTGTCCAATATAAACCTCTCTCTAACACCTTTGCAGCTATTCTAGAACTGGCATGGTGTCCACCTGTAGGTAGTGTGTGATAGTGTTTCAACACACTCTCATACTCACATTTTGGTACACATCTTCGCAAAATCCCATCCCAGCATTGTCTCAACAAATTAGGACCATCCCAAAAATAATAGCACAAAGTATGAAAGAACTACTTCTTTTCTTGGTACCCCCTATAAGTAGGTAATTCCTTGCAAGCTAGATAATTCATAATGTTAGCAAACCAAGGGTCCATTTTCTTAAGGGTGAACAACTGCTCATCAGGGAAAGTCCCTAGAATGGGTATATTAACATCCTTCTCATCTACCTTCTCCACCCTAGAGAGGTGGTCAACCACCACATTCTTTATCCCTGCTTTATCTTTGACCTCAATGTCAAACTCCTACAATAAAAGTGTAACACCCGGGCCCCCTGCCCAAGGCTCTAGTAGAATTTTAGGAATGATGATTGTCCCCACGGACCACCACTAGCCTTAACTGTGCGCTTTGTCCTCACTCACGTGCATGCCAGGATCAACTTCCCGACAGGTCACCCATCCCAGTACTACTCCAAGCTGAGCACACTTAACTATGTAGTTCTTAGTGATGGACTCTAGAAAAAGGAGGTGCACCTTGGTGATATAGGTAGTCCAATCATTCCTTTTAAGATCATGTTATCTGAGGCTTCAAATCTTGGGACGTTACAATCTCCCCCACATAGAATCTTGATGTCCTCATAAAGGTTCAACTATATAGCCTCATAATATGACCCCATTTCAGTGCAAACCCACAATGGCCCATGGACACCCAACGCCCGATCATTGAATACCAGCGTAAGGGTGGCTACGTCTACCATGGACAACCCTTTCCTACATGCCTAGACCACACGACTCAAGACTGGCATGCCACATGCCCATGTGGACCCCACCTACTAGAGGGGTTATGGCTATGATACCATTTGTAACACCCGAGCCCACTGCCCAAGGCTCTATTAGAGTTTTAGGAATGATGACTGTCCCCATAGACCACCACTAGCCTTAACTACGTTCTTTGTCCTCACTCACGTGCATGTCAGGATCAACTTCCCGACAGGTCACCCATCCCAGTACTACTCCAAGATGAGCACGCTTAACTATGGAGTTCTTAGTGATGGGCTCCCAGAAAAGGAGGTGCACCTTGGTGATATAGGTAGTCCAATCATTCCTTTTAAGATCATGTTATCTGAGGTCTCAAATCCTGGGACGTTACAAAAAGGATCCATCTTATCAATCTTGGTTTTGCATCCTTCTTCTACAACAAGTATTTAATTGTCGTATGATCAGTCCACACCACCACCTTAGCTCCCACAACATATTGTCTAAATTTCTCAAAAGCAAAGACAACAACCAATAATTCTTTTTCAGTTGTGGTGTAATTTAGTTGTGCGTAATTAAGTGTTTTTGATGCATAATATATGACCATAGGAACCTTGTCTAAGTGCTACCCCAACACTGCCCCCACAACATAATCTGACGCATCACACATCAGCTCAAACGGTTGGCTCCAATCTGGAGCCTATACAACCGACACTAATTTGAGTTTCTCTTTCAATATTTGAGAAGCTTTTAAACATTTCTCATCAAAATTAAATTCAACATTCTTTTCCAAAAGCTTAGACAATGGCTTATCAATTTTTGAAAAATCCTTAATAAATCAATGATAAAATCCAGCATGTCCTAGAAAACTTCTAACTGCCTTCACCGATGTTGGTAGAGGAAGTTTTGAAATCACCTCTATTTTAACCAGATCCATCTCCAATCCCTTGCTGGACACCTTGTATCCAAACACTATGCCCTCACTAACCATCATGTGATATTTTTCCCAATTAAGCACTAAGTGTGTGTCTTCACACCTCTATAAAACCTTATCCAAAATTTTCAAACAATCATCAAATGATGTTCCATAAACCAAAAAATCATCTATGAAGACCTCGAGACATCGTTCAACCATATCTGAGAAAATTGCCAACATGCACCGCTGAAAAGTAGCCGGTGTATTGCACAACCCGACAACATGTGGTGGTATGCAAAGGTTCCATAAGGGAAGGTGAAGGTAGAATTCTCTTGGTCTTTAGGCTCGATTGAAGTTTGATTACAGCCCAAATAACCATCAAGAAAACAAAAGTGGGAGCGACCGACGAGTCGCTCCAAAATCTGATCAATGAATGGTAATGGAAAATGGTCCTTAAGCATGGCGATGCTCAATTTGCGATAATCAATGCAAACTCATCACCCTGTCACTAATCTAGTAGTTATTTGTTCATTAGATGAGTTAGTAGGGACAGTGATTCCTCCCTTCTTTGGTACTACCTGTGTCGGGCTAACCCACATAGAATCCTAAATAGCATAGATAATACATGCCGACAGTAGTTTGAGTACCTCCTTCTTAACTACCTCTGTCATGATTGGATTTAAGCGACACTAAGGTTGAATGACCGGCTTTGCTCCTTCTAGCCGAATCTTGTGTTGGCACAATGTGGGGGAAATCCCCTTTATGTCAGCCACAATCCACCCAAATACACCTCTATTGCTCTTTAGCACAATAATCGGTTGTTGTTATTCTAATTCACTCAATGATGCAGATATTATAACTGAAAGCTTATCCTCTATAGCTAGAAAAACATACTTAAGATGAGGTGGCAGTGGCTTGAGATCCAGCTTGGGTGGGCTCAGAAGTGAAGAAATCAGTGGTGGTGGAAGCAGTCCGAAGTCCTCAAAGTGCCTTGTATAATAACATGGCAAAGCTTTTAGTTGTCTTACACATTCTTCTAATGACCAGTTCTGAACACAATCATCTATGAGGTTCATTAGACATGCTTCGAGCGGGAGTTGTGGATGTATTTGTACTAGAGAATCCTCTCCTTACACATTCACAGTAGATAAACCCAATTCCTCATCTTCGTCATCCGGATACCCTACTGCCTTGGCAAGTGAGACCACCTTAGTGTTCTCTATGATGTCCACAGCTAGTGTACCCTTGTCAACCTTTGTCATTACATGTTCCATGTCCAAAAATGGGTTTCCCAAAAGCAACAAGATGTTTCTATCCATGTGCAATCATATTGCATTGCTCTTGAGCATTGGATGACTTGGATTTATCTGGCATGGTTATCTCAAACATGTCGTCCTTAATTCCCATAGTCAAATGGCCTCTTCCCATCTCCAAGATCATATCAGATGTTGCTTGGAAGGGTCTTCCTAATAAAAACTCATTGCCATGTTTAGCTTGCATCTCCATCACCACAAACTCTGTAGGAAAAACAAACCGGTCCACCTTGACATGTACATCCTCGTAAATACCATACGGTGTCATCACTGAGTTGTATGCCAATTGAATTGTCATGCTGCTCTTCCTAGATGTTTTGAGACCAAGTTTCCTGAAAGTAGATAAGGTCAACAAATTGATACTTGCCCCTTAATCATAGAGTGCATCACCAAATTTTGTCTTCCTGATATAACATGTGATGTTGAAAAATTCAAGATTTTGTCTCTTTAGTGGTAGTGTACCTAGAATGAATGCACTCACCCGATCTCTCAGTACAACTACCTCTGAATCTGGGATCTTCCTCTTCTTATTAATGATATCCTTCAGAAATTTACCATATGATGGTATTTTCTCAATTGCCTCAATCAACGATATGTTCACAAAAAGCTTCCTAAAGCTATTTAGAAATTTATTGAATTGTTGATCCATCTTTGTTTCCTTCAAGCTATTAGGATATGGAACTGGTACCGTCTATGTTCTCTGATGTGGTGGCACATATGAAGCTCTCTTCTCTACCTAAACTTCTTGATCCTGATCTTCCCCTGTGTTGCCTGCCTCCACTTCTACCTTTGCCGGCTCTGCAACTGAGTCACAACTGTTAGTGGGTTTGGCCACCTTAGTCTCCATAGTCTTTGGAGTCAACGTCTTCTTCCCACTTCTCAATAGTATGGCCTTGAGCTGTTGGTTTCCTGTTAGAGTGTCAGTGTTTCCTGGAAAGAATTGTTGTATAGGCTTCTTTAAAGCTGCCATGTCTGTCGCCAGTTGAGACAAAGTTGTCTCAAAACTCCTCATCTGGGCCCCTTAATTCTAGAGATCACGTTGGAAGTTGTTTATCAACTGTTCATTCTACTTCACTATCCAGTTGAGAATTTCATTTGTGCTCTCCTCTACTGCAAGTCACTGCTATTGATTATTCCTGTGTTGGTTCTGTTGATCAGGATCCTATAGAAAGTTATTTCGATCTTTCCAAGAGAACTTGGGATCCTTTTACCATGAGTAGTCATTGTTCTTGTATTGTTGCTGCCACATGTATTTCACCTGTCCTTCCTCATCTGATGAATTATTATCCTTTTCTAGCAGCTTCTTTGCTATCAAGTCTAACTTCTCATTCAAAGAGGTGATAAATTTGGATTCCCCTATGCTTTTGATTTGCTCTGGATGGTCTCTCTCATTACCCCATGCCTGATTCTTAGCCATATTTTTCAAAATGTCATGACACATTGAGGGTGGGTTGTTAAGGAAGAACCCCGAGCCTGCACTATCCAAGGTGGTTCGTTCACTTTTGTAGAGCCCAAAGTAGAACAACTTTACTTGGTTCTCCAAATCTATCCCAAGGTGCAAACTTTCCTAAGCATGATCTGAAAATGCTCCTAAGCTTCGGAATAAGATTCAACTGCATGTTGCTTGAAATTGTGAATATTTCTAATCAGCTTATTTGTCTTTTATGGAGGAAAGTATCTTTCAAAGAATTCCTCTACCATTTGATCCCATGTCTCGGTCGATTCCTTTGGTAGGTTGTGAAGCCATTCTTTTGCCTTATCTTCCACTGATGATGGAAATAGTTTTAGATAAATGGTTGTCTGTGGAAACCTATCCACTTTCACCATATCACTGATCTCCACAAAGTTGTTGATATGTGCCAATGGGTCTTCATGAGTGTTCCTATAAAGTTCTTGTGACTTGATGAGAGCAATCAAACCTGGGTCAATCTTATATTGAGCTACATTCACATTTTTCTTCTTGATAGGCCCTGTCTATGCAGCTAAAGAAGATGCCTTTATCCTCTACCATATTGTCCTCTCTACTTTTAGTTTACCGTCACCCATTGCTTGTTGACTGGGTGTCAATGGTATGCTTTTTGTTGTAGTTGTATGAACTGGAATCTCGACAGTGAATGGGACCTCAGATGTAGATTCTCCATAATCCATGGTCCGAGTTGTCACCATGCACCAGTACATGAAAAATTGAAATCCGTTGGTCCATGTACTTAGTAGATAAAATTTGTTTTATATGTTATATGCACTAAATCTCCTATGATTAAAATAAAATTGCAAGAAATAAAGGTTGGCCTAGAGTGTCCTCCCGCATCACTTGTAGTACTGAGATGACAACGGTGTCAAAAACTTGACATGCTAATTTCATGTGTATAAACGCAAGTGCACACGTCAAGTAATATAGGCCTATGTGAGGCCCGAGTCGAACTCCGGGAGATGTAGTCTCAGTGACTACTACTAACTACATTGTGATCAACTAAGTCAATTAAAAAGGTTGATTTAAGTTTAAACAAAAATAAAAGGAAATAAAAAGGAAATTTAAAGTGAGTGATTCTAATGAAATGGATTCCTTAGGATTACCGATTTTACCACGGGATCTCATTATATCTTATTTTTATCAAACTAATACAAAATTTACTCCTACCCTGGATAGAAAGCCTGTAGTCAGAATTGCTCACTTCCACGGTGTAATTCACTACCTAGACCTAAGCCAATTCCACATTTGTAGTAATTTATATCTTAGTATAGGTGCAATATCAAATACTCTGGGTTTCTTTCCACTCACCGTATGTTACCTTTCCCAAGGAACGCGTAGGAAAGTGTATAAATTGTGGTTTTCTAACCTTTAATCCTCTTTACAGAGAAATTATCTGTCTATTATCCTACCGATGGTGATCAATCACAGATAGGTCATTCAATTCCACAATTATATATCCAGGAATAAAGAGAAATTTATACTAAATTTTGTAAAAAGTCAATACAACAACGATTCCCGGGGCTACTCCCGGGTCCTAAGGAAAGGAGGGGTTTAGCCCCACATGGTTTTAAGTTACAAATACATAGAGAGAGAGAAGAAAAATGTGGGAAACATGAAGTAAGTTCATGTAACCCGTGGAGAGAAGGTGATCTGAATGATCCTCCTTGAGAAATGCACATTGTATAGTCTTCCAGCAACAAAATTGTCTGTTGGGGGTGCTCATATCTCCCAGTTGACGTTCTTCGACTCCTTGCTTCTCTCCATCTTCTCAATGGCCTTCGTGTGGTGCAACGTCATACCCCCTTTTGGTTTGGCCGTCCTCTTTTTAAGTCCTAAGTCAACTTACGGTACCACATAATGTGGACCGTCAAATCTGGGCGATCAAATTAGATTATTGAAATCTGACAAAGTCAGTGGCACTGACAGTATCAGGCGCAATCTTGCTGTACCGAAGTCAAAACCACCGACTCTTCATGTCAGTGGCACCGAGCTAGTGTGCGTACTTTGCTATGTCTCTCTGAACCGATCTCGGTGGCACCAACTTGGTAGTCGGTGGCACTGCCTCTTCTGGTCTTTAATGGCCTAGCCATTACTGCTATCTTGGTGGCACCAACTTTGCAGCGTATATGAGGTACCTGAAAAATCCATAAAAAAGTATATAAGGCTAGGGAAGATAATGTAAATATGATAAAATGAGCATAGTTTGATGTAAAAAGAATATAGAAACCAATAATAATGATTTATGAAAATATGATCAACTAATTGACTAATAAATGCAAAAAATGAATATAAAATAGGCCTGTAAAAGTGACTCAAAACCCGTACGTCAAACTCCCCTAAGCTAAAACCTTGCTCTTCCTCGAGTAAAAACACCGTTGGATCTGATTGAGATAAGTCAATTGAAGGACATAAGTACATGAGGTACATCTAAAAAGTCTCCACCTTTCGGTCCTTCTTCCAGCCCTCACTGACCACTAAATACTAACTTCCATCTAGGTGACCAGAAACCTATGTCAAAGATGTCCGTCCCCCCAATCAATGAAACACTATTAGTTAAAGAAATTAATATGATAGACACGTTCAGTTCATACTTGATGCATCGTGTGATCTCCTATCTACGTTGCTCTTTTCTCTACCTACCATCTACGCGGAAGCAGTTCTCTTGATAGATAATTAATGAGGAGAAAATCATCTGAGTGGCCTGATCCACATCATTGTACACGTAACAATCACTAGGAAATGTCCTAGAGTTTAACCTTCTAACTCAGTTGTCAACTTGTTGCAAACAATAAGTCAACTTAGTATAGATAGGTATCGATCCAAGGGATGGCGGAAAAGAAAAGTCAAAATCCAAATTTGATCACAAGTACAAGAATTAAATCCCAATTTGAGAGAGTTGTTAATACTAAGAACAAAAATAAAAGTATTGAAATAAAGTTTAACTAATCAAGAAATAAAGATATGGGGTCCGGAAGATCACCACCAAAACTACGTTCCTATTCAACTAATCAAATTCTAAACTCCAAAGATCAAATTAGGACCTTGTGGTCACATGTCCTTACAAACAAACTCACAAGGATCAGACTTCCCATAAACCCATTGGTCCCGCCATTCACGGATAATTGCCTAACCATCCAGTATGCCACTATCCACGGTCATATCAAAAAGCATGTGAATTCAAACTGGCATTCAAACCCAAGGCTCAGGTGGTCGCGTCACCAAGGATTATAACAAGAATAAGATTAAATAGACAAAAAGATGATAATTGCAATTAAGGGACTTTTTTTTTGTTCTTACAGAGATCCACGGTCATATCACTCCATAAGAATATATCAGATCATTCAAATAACCACACATAAACAGAGAGAAGACATTTGTTCTATGGAGGAATATAACTGATTATATTGAATAGAACCGAGCTAAGGGGCTACTCCCATGCTCCAAAGAGATTTACTCAGACATAACAAGAATAGAAGAAATGCAAACTAAAATGAGATCCAACAATATACAAGATGTGGTCTACAACTAAAAATTGGATGAAATGGAATGAAGAACGAAATGCTTTTACAAGTCAAGAGTCCCTCCTTTTATATGAGGGGGAGGGGTAGACTGCCTCAAAAGAGGGGGGAAAAAGAGAGGGAGACCAATTTTTTAATTTTCTGGATCTGGTCAAATCGAAAGTTGGTTGTCTTTAATTATCTTGACCATGTAACTCTCTTTAATGAAGATTCTCACAACAGCGATTTTGAACATATTTACCTCCCATGAAAAGCACAAAATAGGTCCAAATAATAGGATTTTGTTTTATAAAATTAAATTCCCTTTCCAATAAATAATTGTACACTCAATTTGGAGTTTGAATGCAAGAGTTATGTCACTTTTGGTGGCGGGTATATATGAATTTCAGGACTGCTGCAAATTGTGTACTTTTCCTACAGAACCTAAAAAAATAGAATTAAAACTCCAATTAAAGAGAAAAATCTAAAATAACACAATTAATTATGAAATAAGAGAATAAATAACAAAATAATCCTAAAAAAATATCAAAAATATATAAATAAAAGGGATAAATATACATTTATCAAAATACCCCAGACTTGAATCTTTGTTTGTCCTCAAACAAATAAAATCACAAATTATTCCAGTTTGTACTAACAACATGTCTATCCTCACCCTTGGAACATCACTTTATTCCTTACCTCCAAATTTTGCCAAGAAACTCAATCAACTAAAACCACAAAACACAAAATTCTATATTCCCTATTAAAAACAAATTCATATCTTAGTTCTAAATCAAGATTTTGTAGAAAAACATGCTTCATCTTACTTCTGCTTTGACACTCTCATTTTTATTAATGTATTTTTTTATGTGAGTTGTTGCACAAGAACAAGATGAAATTAGGGGGTGTGAAAACAAAGAAGGAAGTGGTGAATTGTTTTTTGATCCCTCCTCTATTTGACTTGGGATTTAGATTTGTGGAGTTGTGGCTACATTGGTCACAATTTTTTTCATGTGCACTTTTGGCATCTTTTGATGGTACGCCCCTTTGTGGGCTATGGAATTTTTTTTATGGGAGGCATGCCACCCTGGACTTGAATTTGTCTAGTGGTTATTCTTTACTTCTCTTTTTGTAGAAAGAAAATAAGGGGGAAACAAAAGGTGTCCTTGTGCTTATAACTTCACACATTTATTTTCTCTTTTTTTTTAAAGTGTCATTACATTAGAATGAACATTCATGTCAATCACATTATACAAGATTTATATGAAGTTAATCAACAGTTTAAAAATATAGAAAATTTGTGTTTGGTTTTGATTGATTCCATATGGCTTGTCGACTTTTCCAAGGAGTGATACTATTTTGGGATCCTAGATGACATGGTGGTTTCAGACATGGCAATTTGTAACCATTTTGGCAAAAAGATTTACTAAATTCAAAGGGGTACAATGATAAACATCTATTCATATTGGCAGACTAGATAAAGGCCATTTTGCAACAAAAGAAATAAAAACATGGCCGACTAGATAATGGCCATGAACAAAGAAACTATATGCAAAACAAAAAAGGTAGAAATAATGCAAGAATAAAAATGATAAGGGTGTGGAATAGAAACATACCACCCACCTCCACCCCAGACTCAAATTTTTGCTCATCCCGAGTAAAATCAAAACCCGAGATAGAGGGGAGAGAAGAGTGAGGATTTCCAGGTGGCCCAGGTAGCTCAAAAATGGTCCAGCTGAAGGGGATGTGTATGAGGGATGGGACCTTTATCTGAGAAGCTTCATGGTGTACCCTTTGATAGGGTAATTGTAGGGTTCTCATATTTTCTTTCACCTTGCAGTCCCTCCAGTAGGATCCACAGATCTTCCATCGATAGTGAAGAAACTGTTGAAGATGGATGTAGATTGGGGGAGGTTGGTGGGTACCCGATGGGTAACACATGCAGTGCCAGATGTGCAAGGTTAGGCGGAGGATCTGGATCTGGTTTCCCTCGGTCATATTGACATGCATATAGGATAATTGGTGGTGATATGAAAGGGACAACTACATTTAAATTAGCATGATAAGTATTTTTGCTCTTCTCAAAATACATGCAATCAACCTTGGGATAGATGGGATTCATGGTTGATATAGCATGTAACTCTAGTTTCTCTATGCAAGGAGTTCCTAAGGGTTCATGAGGGATAAAAATGGGGACATATTCCTTATAGTCAGTGGAAGGGGGTATGTAGACTTCTTCCAAGGGTTGTGTCTCTTCTTCTAAATCAGTTGTGCATGGAATGGGAATTGTTTGTGACAGAATGTGTGGAATCATTTTGTCAAAGGGGGTTGGATGCTTATTATCCAAAATAGACTCAAAATAAGGTTATTGGTCTTTGATGTCAATTGGATTGTTGTAAGTGGAGGAGGGAGTAGTTGGATTTTCATATTGACTCTCCTACTTTGACTTTTAATATTCATGTAAAGGAAAGATAGGGATACCCACATCCTCACCGCATGCAAAATATGGCTCCATTGTTTGTACAATTTCTTCAGAATCCGACATATATGACACAAAAATAGGATCATCATCGTCATCATCAGGAAGAAACATCTTGGTTTGCTCAAGTTCTACAGGGGGAGTCTGTGCTTGGGCTTCTAGTAAGGTAGCTAACATGGCTTGACTGCATTCAAAATTTTCTTGTCCTTCTACTGTCATCTTTTCTAGGGCCTTAAGATTCTCTTCCAATTCAAGATTAATTTTCATTTCACCATAGGATTTATACATCCCAAAAATTTTTCCATCCTCGCTATACCCCTTATGGTAGTCTTGGTCCTTGTGCTCCTCATAGTAATCTTCAGAAGATGGTGGATTGTAATTTCGATTGCATCCATCTTGGTAGGAAGATTGAATACTATGAGGTGTCACCAAATCATGAGGAAATATATTTCAACAATCTATATTTTGGGTTCGGGCTCCTAGCAGGGCGGTTAAGAAGGCTTAGTTGGTTTTTAGTTTTGTTTCTCCTTCTACTTCTATCTTCTCTAGTGCCCTAAGTCTCTCTTCTTGTTGAGGATTACATTGGGTTTCATAAACATGTTCATAAACCCCAAGGTTTTGTTGGTTACACCCCACAAAATTTTATTGATCATATCCCCCGTTAGAATATGGATAGCAAGGTTCCCCATAATGGTTCTCAGAAAAAAGTGGATTCACATTGTACCCACCAGGATGAAAGGGCTCACAATTAAAAGGGATGTTGTCATAAGCATGGGGTAGAGTCGGGCAAGCAAGAGATGCATGGTGGTAAAGACCACAATAATAACATTGTGGGGGATATTGGCATGCCCACTCCATTTGAAAAGAAAAGTTCCTGAGAGATATGTCAATCAACGAATACGAGAAGAAAGATTATGAGATAAGAGGTTAGTCAAAAATTACAAAGAGAACTAAAAAATTATAAAACTAATAAATTATGAAATAAATTAAAATTTCTAAAAAATGTAACTAGAAAGCAGTACTGCTAGAATGAAAACTCAGTAGAAAGAGGAGATACACTTCCAGAATTGTGCTCGGAAGGCAAAAACAATCTAAAAGAAATTATAAAAAAGACTAAAGTTCTGAAAGTTAGAGAATATGAACAAGGATTAAACAAGATATATAGGAAACCAGATCTGAAAAACAACGTTGCCATCCCCAGCAACGGTGCCAAATTGATGTGCGTCGTTGATGTGGTCTATCATTGCACTAACAAACTCACCCAGAGCTGAAATCCCTGGGTTTTTAACCAAAACCTTGTGCAATAATACCACCCGCAAGCGAACGGGTCTTATCACAGTATATTTGAGGATAGAATCCCAAGGGACAACATTTTTAAGAATCTTTTACTAGTCGAATCTAGTTGAATCAAGACTAATATTTAGAACATGGTTGGTTGATTTGAGTTTAATTAAACTAAATGCCAGGAAAGTAAAGAACATGATTAAAAGTTGATTAACGATTAATAATGGGAATCACTGGGATGGTCTCGAGTTTCATCGCCACTGTACATGCAAACATATCCAAACATCAAATATCCAGGATAGATATATATATCCAAATAGAACTGATGCAAACCCTCCCTGAGGGATGTATAGGTCTACGTAAGCATCACCTTACACATCAGATGTTTTGTCACCATCCAGATCATGCACTTACAGTTCTGAAGATACAAAAATCCAACTGAAGTTATGGGCCCCCTATACAGGCGTTAGGCACATAGAAGCATCACCGTGGGCTAGATGGATTGTCCCCTCATGGATCATACACTCACGACCTCAAGGAATCCCATTCTATTTCTAGTTTGGGAGTCAACCACGTTAATCGACATTCAAATCCTACATATTGAAGTTCTCACAACATAGGAAAAGAACAAGATAAATGCAAGCATGTGATCAATCCATAAGCACACATCGACGATTAACAACGAAATGAAAAGTTATATACGTGCCATGGAATGTTTAGTAAATGAACATGTAAGCATGGGTAGAGGGGCTAGTCCCTGCACCCTAGAGAAAGGAAACTACTCGCTCATGGTGAGAGAAACAAGAAAAACAAGAGAGAGAGAACATTCCGCCATAAGCATGGTGAAGAAGATGATTACAGCTCGGTGGAGAAATGATCTTCTACACAACTTCGGGGTAGATCTGGACGAGCAGGAAAGAACACCATGGCATATCAGGTAGATCTTCTCTCTCCACCTTCTCTTTCTTCTCCTAGTCCTCGCTCGTAGTAGGAGGAGCAGCTCGTGGACATGATGGCGGTGTGGGAATGGTGTAGATACAATAGATCTAGATCTGGATGGGGTGGCTTGTAGATCTGAGGTTTCTACCTCAGATCTGGGTGAATGGGGGCACAAGACCACCACGGAGGTAGGCTCTTGGCTATGGAGATCGTCTCCTTAGGCCCACGACAGACATGTAGCCTAATGGTGTCTGGAGAGGATGTCCAAATGGTTGGGGGTCGCATTCTATTTATAGGCAGGTTGGGCATAAACTTACTTTTACGACCTCAATGATTTGCAGCAGGTCGTGGTTCTTTGGTCACGATTGTAGGTCGCAATTGTTAGGTCGCGATTGTTAGGTCACAGTTACGGACGAGCCTAGAAATGACCGCAATCTCAGTGTTGTGATCTGCGAATGCAGATAATGGAAAGCATTCGTGATGTTGTGGTTGATGACAGACTGATCACGACTGTGAGAGGAGCATACCATGGGCACAATCATTGGGAACCGCCGTTGCAGTTCTGTGTAATCGCAGTCACGGTTCTTAGAATTGTGGACTGGTGTACGCAATTTCTATCCAAAGTTGTGGTTCGTAGGGGATTCATCCGTGGGTGTGATTAGCTGCTAAAGAAGCTATAGGTTGAGGAAGATGGAGACAACATTGCTAGTAGGGGTCAGTGGCAGACCTGTTGCATTGATGGGGGAAAAAGACCTCAACCTCGAGAGCAGGTGGGTCACGATCGGAAAGGGTGGAAAGAGATAGTGGGCACTACATCTGTGATGTAGGGAGACATCACAGTGGTGAGGAAGGCGTGCGTTGATTGTGGTGTAGGTCGATCATGGAGGAAGGGTGATTGCAATGCAGACTCTGGTCGCGATTGTTGGAAGGGAAGAACTGCGGGTCGCGGTAGATCAAGTCACAATTAGTTGCTCTTGGCTTGGTTGTGGTTAGTTGTTGGTACACCGGTCGCGATCTTTACAAGTGGTCGTGGTGTTGTGAGAGGACCACGGGCAAGGCTGATGGTCGCAGTTGTTATGAAGGCACCACGATCATAGTTTGCTAAAGTGCTAGGGTAAACTGTGATCAGACCAACATGAAGAAGGAGGGCCAGCTATTAGCATATGGGCCCTAGTGCTCATGGGCCCAAGTGCCCAATTCAACCTACAAATAGATGCTCAATTCTATTAGAACCATGGATGAACCCAAAAAATTAGGAAAAATCCAATTAGGCTAAGTAAACATGTGTATGAGAGTTTTGAGCAATAAAAGTGAATAAAAGGAACAAAACTGGGCCAAGAAAGACGACTGGACCAAGATGAATATGCGTTCATCAAAACACCCCGAACTTAAACATTGCTCGTCCTCGAGTAACACAAAATCTGAAATAGTCACCAAACGAATACCTTCAACTCATGTGATCGCCTCATCTTCACATCACAATTTTTTCTTTTCTGCTCGGTATGACTAAGCATCTCAACATCCTGAGATCACATAACACATCTTTCCATATCTTCGTACCTAAGTTTGTTTCTCAAACACATTTCCTCTCCACTTTTTCCAACATGAATCATGTCTAAGAGTTTCATGAGAGTCCGGAGACACTCGTAGAACAACAAGTGTGCACCTGATCTGACACTGGTGTTTCTCAAGATATTGGCAAAGTAGGCATTCATTGTGCCCATGGGTGGAAAAGGGAGTGAAGGGGGTATGGAAGGAAGGAATAAATCTCTCCTCTATTCGACTCAAGATTTTTATATGATTGCAATTTCATTGATTGTATTATATATTTTTTTTGTGCGAATCTCTCCTCTATTTGACTCGAGATTGTATTTTTTTGTGTGCACATTGGCATCTATTCTTGGTGATATGCCCCTATTACATAGCGAGGGGTATGGAAGAAGCGAATAAAGAGAGAGAGGGTGTGCCACCCCGAACTTAGGGTTTGGCACTATATTGGCTATTTTTGTTTCTTTTTAATGGACGGAGGGGTAAGAAGATGATGGAAGAAGTGTACAAGAGAGTTCAAATCAGAGTAAGAAGATGATGGAAGAAGTGTAGAAGAGAGTTCAGATCAGAATGCAACTTGATTTACAATTCAGTGCATAAAGTTTTTCTCCTTATCTTACTCTGCTCAAATAATGACTTGATGAGGATCCGGTGGAGATTCCATGATATTGTTCCACTAGTCAGTTAGGAAGCACAATGTGTTTGATCCCTCTCAGTTCGACAGATACTTGCCATTTTTACTGATCATGATGTTAGGATTCATAATCTTCACACAGATCTAACTATTGGCTAGTTTTAGAAATTGTCCCCTTTGAGGCTTCGCTTCAGATAAGGAGGGTATAATGATTCAAAACTGCATGGAACAATAGGATAGCCAGCTAGGTAATGGCTTTGATTGAAACAAAAGCGTCAAAACTTCATCAAGTTTCTATACAAACTACTTTGAAAACTTTAAAATTTTGAATTTTTATTGAAAAATTTGCTCAAAACTGCAACAATGAAATCTTAAGTACTAAATAGATAGGAGTGGGTAGAAAGTGAAGTACGTACCACCCACCCTCCACCCCAAACTAATAAATTTTCTCATCCTGGGCAAACTCTAAATCTGAGATGGAGGGGAAAATTCATGCCGGTTGGTCCACCAGGTGTGGTTGCATTCCTTTCGGTGACGCGTCCTCCATCTGAATTCTTAAAAATGAAAATTATCACAACTTTAAGACTGCATCTTGTGATGTCTACCAGGTGCAAAATTTCCTAAAAAGTAAAAACAAAATTAAGGAAAGGTTATAATTAAAAACTAAGAGTAAAATCAAAATTATTGATCGGGTTGCCTCCCGACAAGTACCTTTCTTTTACGTCGTTGGCTCGACTTGATTCCTTCAATTTTCTGGTAGATATGTTGGTTTAGAGAGATCCAATATTGCTTCAGTGCCTATGTCTACTGAGGTGAAATATCTCTTCAAGCGTTGATCATTAGCTATAAATTCTCCTATCTATTCACTCCATAAAACGAAAGCACCATGCGGGTAGATAGTCTTGACAATGTAGGGTCCAGACCAGCAAGAATAGAGTTTCCTTGGGAATAACCTCAGTCTTGAGTTGAACAGTAGAACTTGGTCTCCCACTTGAATGTCCTTCCTTTTTAGATGACTATCGTGCAACAACTTTGTGCATTCTTTATATATTCTGGAATTCTCATAAGCTTTCATCCTCAGTTCATCCAGCTCTTGAAGTTGCAGAATCCTGGCTTGGATAGCTTTCTTCATGTAAAACTTTAGCTGTTTGATTGCCCACCATGCCTTGTGTTTGAGTTCTATAGGAAGGTGACATGATTTTCCATAGATGAGTCTGAAGGGAGTTGTTCTAAGAGGAGTTTTGAAAGCAGTTCGGTAGGCCCACAAGGTGTCATTGATTTTCACTGACCAATACTTTTGATTGCAGCCTACTTTCTTTTCCAGGATAGCTTTGAGTTGACGAATCGAAACCTCTACCTTCCCACTTGTTTGTGGGTGGTAGGGGGAGGCTACCTTGTATGTTACACCATGTTTTCTTAACAACGCTTCAAAGCTTCTTTCCCAAAAATGAGAACCTCCTTCGGATATCACCATGCGTGGGACTCCAAAATGGGGAAAGATAATATCTTTGAACAATTTAATGATAGGTTTGGAATCACTAGTTTTGGTTGGTATGGCCTCTACCCATTTAGAGACGTAATCAACTACAACCAGGATGTAGCAAAATCCATGTGAGGATGGGAATGGACCCATGTAGTCCACTCCCCAAACATCAAAAATCTTGACTTCTTACCATAGCTTAAGTGGCATCTCATCTCTTTTCATTATGTTACCCATACTATGACACTTGTCACATGACAAAAAAAGTTATAGGCATCTTTGGATATGGTTGGCCAAAAGAAACCACATTGCAAAACTTTCAAAGCAGTTTTCTTAGAACTCATATGGCCTCCAACTGGGCCTGAGTGACATTGCTCTAAGATAAGTTGGGCTTCTTCCTCAGCGATACAATGTCTATAGAGACCATTAGCATAGAGCTTGAAGAGTTATGATTCATCCTAGTGATATTGCCTCACATCATGCATGAATTTCTTCAATGCATTTCCAGTACACTCAGGGTGGATGACACCGGCTGCAAGGTAGTTCACATAGTCTGAGTACCAAGGAGTAGCTTCTAAGACTTTCATAAGCTAGTCATCTGGAAGAGAGTCATTAATTGGGATCTTCTCAGTTTCCAGAGTGTGGATACAACTTAAGTGGTCTTCTACAACTTTTTCTATGCCTCTCTTATCTCTAATCTCAAGAACAAATTCTTGCAATAGGAGAATCCATCTTATTAGCCTTGGTTTTGCATCTTTCTTTTTTAGGAGGTAACGGATAGCAGCATGATCTGTGTAGACAATGACCTTCAAACCAATGAGGTAGGATCTAAACTTTTCAAAGGCATACACGACTTCTAGGAGTTCCTTCTCAGCAGTTGCATAGTTCCTCTGAGCTTCGTCAAGGGTCTTAGATGCATAGTAGATGACATGATGTTTCTTCTCTATACATTGGCCTAGATAGGCGCCCACATCATAATAACTGGCATCACACATATTTTCAAATGGGTGATCCCAATCTGGAGCTCGAATGATGGGCGTTGTTGTAAGGGCATGCTTTAGATTGTTTAAACTTTTGATACATTCTTCGTCAAAATGGAAATCAACATCCTTTAGCAACACGTTTGTCATGGGCTTGGTTATCTTGGAGAAATCCTTTACGAATCTTCGATAAAAGCATGCATGGCCCAAAAATGCATGGACCTCTCTTACATTGGTTGGGATAGAGAGTTTAGAAATCACTTTGATCTTTGCTTTGTCTACTTTGATTCCTCGATTACTGACCCTATGGTCAAGGGCAATGCCTTCTTTTACCATAAAGTGACACTTCTCCCAATTCAACATGAGGTGTGCTTCTTCACATCATCTGAGGATGAGGGAGAGGTGCTTTGGACATGAATCATATGAATCTCCATATATGGAGAAATCATCCATAAAAACTTCCATAATAGTTTTGGTAAGACCGGAAAATATGGCTGCCATGCAGCGTTGGAAGGTTGCGGGCACATTACAGAGCCCAATTGGCATCCTTCTAAAGGCGTATGTTCCAAAGGGGCAAGTGAAAGTTGTCTTCTCTTAGTTATCTGGATGTATATGAATTTGATAGAATCCAAAGTAACCATCTAGATAGTAGAAATATTCCTGGTGAGCCAATCGTTCTAAGACTTGATCTAGAAAAGGCACCAGGAAGTGATCTTTGCATGTTGCCTTGTTTAACTTCCTGTAGTCGATACACATCCTCCACTTGGTAACTGTTCGAGTGGGGATGAGTTCATTATCTTCATTCCATATCACAGTAGTGCCACCTTTATTTGGGACAACATGTACATGACTCACCCATGGTGAGTCAGAAATAGGGTAGATGATGTCGGTAGTGAGCAATTTAATGACTTCACAACAGACTACTTCCTTCATATTTGGATATATTAAGCTTTCGTTGATGTTCAACAGTCGGCTTTTGGTCTTCCACCATAAGGATCTTGTGCATGCAAAGCACTTGACTAGCCCCAGTGAGATCACTCATATTGTAGCCAATGGCTTTCCTTCTTTCTTTTAATTCTTTAAGGAGTTTATCTTCTTATTCGGTCATTAGATCGGAATTTATAATAACTGGACAAACCTTGAGATCATCCAAAAACATGTACTTCAGTCCCTCAGTTAGGGGCTTCATTTCAGGGGCTTCTGGCTTCTCACACGACTCTTCAACTGCATTCACAACCTTGAGTTCCTCGAATTTGGCTTCCGGGTCTTCTTCGGCAGTGTTGGGGTGAAGAATATAATCTTTAACTTGTTCATCAATGGAGTTGTCAGCAGATGGGTTTGTTAGAGCCACTTCTAAAGGATCATCTTATTCATACTCCTCTTGTGTGAGGAGTGACATTTGCTCTATACAATCAATCAAATGGATTTTTTCCTGCATGCTCGGTCTTTGCATGCTTTCAAAAACTTTAAACTCGAGGATTTCTTCACCTAGTCTGAGCAGCAAGGTTCTTGCTTCCACATCAATCAAAGCTCTTACAGTGGTAATGAACAAACGACCAAAGATAAGAGGGTATCTGGCGTCTTTTTTTATTTCCATAACGACAAAGTCACATGGGACATAAGAGTCTTTGCCTACCTTGATTGGGACATCTTCAATGATTCCCAAGGGAAGAGTAATAGAATTGTCTGCAAGCTGTATGGTCATGCCAGTTGGAAGCAGTTCTGCAAACCCTAGCCTCTTGAAAAGGCTAATTGGCATGATAGAGATGCTAGCACCAAGATTGGCCAATCCCTTCTTACATGTAGAATCACCGATATGGAACAAAATCCCAAAGGATCCCGGATCTTTCTGCTTCTTGGTCATCTTTCTCTGGATGATATCAGAAGTGGTTGTTGCTAACTAAACTGTCTTGTATTCTTTAGTTATATACGTCCTTGTGAGGAGAGACTTTAAGTATTTAGTCCAGTCTGGTATCTTCACCAGCGCATCTAAAATGGGTATATCAACATGAAGCTTCTTCATAGCTTCCTTGAGTATCAAGCTTGGTTTGCTTCAAACGAGCTGGGAAAGGAGGACGAGCCTTGTAAAGTGGCACATCTATCTCAGGTGTGTCTTCTTCCTCGATAGAAATTGGTTCCTCCAATCTTACTTTGTCTGTCTTATCAGCAGCTGGTGGTTCCTTTGGTTGAGACTCAAGTATTGTAGAGTCTTGGACATTTACAAAGTCATTATCGTTTGTTGCTACTATTGGTATCTTGGTAGGGGGTCAGAGTAGTCTTTCCCGGACCTGGTGGTAACAACCTTAAATTGTTTAGGATACTTAGGATTGTTCTCTAGTTGGCCAGGGAAAGCTCCAGTAAGGGGCTTGAGGCTAGTTGAAAGTTGAGCTAGTTGATATTCAATAGCCTTCTGGTGGTCTTGCTAGTTTGCTATTATGGTTTGTTGTGACTGTAACATCTTCTCAACGGCTGACAGTTTGTCATCGGGAGAGATGGGGCTGGCTTGTTGCCCTTGTTGTTGCTGTTGATAAGGGACTTGGTTGGGGGTTCTAGAATTGAGAATTGTTTTGATACTGGTTGTAGTTTCTATTCTGATAGTTACTCCTAAATTTCTCTTGATTCTCGAAATTTTGTTGTTGGTTATACTGGAATCCGAGTGGGCCTCGTTGTTGATTATTTAAACCAAGTCATCACAAGTGTTTTGCTCCTGAAGGATTTCCATATTGAAAACTCAGATGGTTCCTGCTCTGATTCGGGTTATAATATCCTTGACTAGGGATAATGTTGATAGCATTCAGATTTTCCATTTGACCATTATCTCCTTGGGTACAAGTATTACCCAAAACGAAATCATAGAGAACGTCATAGGCTAGAGTAGAATGATTAGTTCCTTTACATGCTTCACAAAACAATGAAGTTGACTTGACTTGTTCTTGTTGTTGAGGGGGCGAGTGTCTTCTTTCATAGGAGGGAAAAGATGATTCAAGTTGGTCTTGCTTGGCAACTAGAAGCTTTAGAGACTTAGAAATAGACTTGTAATCAGGAGTAGCTTCTTCCATAGAAACCTTCAGCACTCCTTTACTTACGGGTCTACCCCAGTTGGCTTGGTTTTCAACTCCAAGGGTGACAACTTTCAATGTGCTATCATAACTTTGATGCATGAAGTTTCCTCCAGATGAGGAGTCTAAAAATTTCTTGATATCATCATCCACACCCCTATAGAAGATTTCGATGAGTTTATTCTTAGGAATGCCATGATGTGGCCACTTGTGTAGGAGCTCTTTATATCTTTCCCACGCTTCTGTAAGGGTTTCACCAGGGACCTGAGTGAATTGTGTTATTTGGCCCCTAATTTCATAGGTGAGAGAAGGAGGATATAATTTTTCTAGGAAGACATTTTGAAGTTGTTCCCAAGTGGTGATGGGTTCGCATTGTAACGAATTATACCAACTCATGGCTCTATCGACAAGAGAATATTTGAAGAGACGGAGTCTGATGGCATCATCTGTGACTCCATTCTGCTTTGTCATAGCACATAGATCTATAAATCTCAAAAGATGTTCTTGATTATCTTCTCCTTGTTTACCACAGAAAGGGCTATTCTAAAGCAGTCTAACCCAATGTTCTCTTATCTCAAAATTTGGAGCGTTGATGGGAGGAGGTTGTACTGGGTGATGAACGTCAACAGCTTTAGGGATTGAGAATTCTCGAAGGTCTTTTTGTAACTTAGCTTGTTGAGTTGCTGCTTGAGCTTCTTGGATTTTGTTACAACCCCAATTTTGGGTTCATTTACTGAGAAATATAATTTCTCATAGTAAAGATTTTTGAATGAATAAATGATATAATCTATTTTGAATAAATGGATTTCATTTACAATAGCCTTGTTGTTTGATTTGTGGGCTTTATTGGTTATTGGGCCCAAATAACAAGGAAATTTAATTACTAACTGGATAATTGAATTTCTAAGAAAAGAAATATGTAGAAACCTCTAGAAGGCAAATCTAAAGAGGATTTTGTGACTCTTGGGTTCCAAGGAGTCCAAAGTTGCAAAAAGAAAACAATGAGAAAAGGAAGGATTAATTAAGTATTTCTTTATTAAGAAATAAATTGGAAATAATGATAAAATGTGTAAAATGAGTGGAAAGAGGCATAAATGAGATTTCTTGGAGAAATTTCGTATCCATGAGATTATTAATATTAAAAGGAATGCCAATGAGGAAAATAAAACAGAAATAAAAAGAAATCCTCAAAAAGAAATATTTTATTAAGAAATAAACATGATAATGCAAAATAATGCATATAGGTGCATTAAGAAGGATAATGAGTATTCCAATAAAATAAATTTCGAAATAAAGAGTGCCTTGGGATCCAAGGAGTCCCAATAAAAAGGAAAGAAAGAGAAAATACTAAAAAGGCAAAATAATAGGATAATGTGTTGCTTTATTAATGGATTATGTAATTTTGATAAAAGGAAGTATTTTCCTAAGGAGGTATATACATATATGTATATTTTCGTGGCCAATGGATTAAAAAGCAAGAATAAAAAGAGTAAGTAGAAGGAATTTCGAATTCCTAAAACATCCAAATAATAATGGATGTTAGAAAAGAAGAAGGAAGAGAGAGAAAGAAGGGTTGTTACTTCACAACCAAGGAAATGTGTTTCCTTTCAAGTTGGGACTTGGGACCCCTTGAGGCACGCCTTAGGGCTTCATATCCACCCCTATAAGAAGGGTGGAACCCCTGCTTCGAGATCTAGAGGGATTATACACAGTGCTTCTTCTTCTTCTTTCTATACTAAAACCTAACCATGAATGCATGAATCATCCTGGCGGCTAGCGGCTGTAGGAGGATCGTAGTTGGGGCATGATGCTCCCAGGTCTCTAAAGGGGGAGCTTGGACATCGTCCCTTGGCCCCAACATCCGCACGACGCCGCAGTTCAAATTGCAGGGCAACCATGGTGGCAGACCCGCTGGGCTCGACCCTAGCTGACCTGCCGTCTGCCAAAGGCACCTCCAGGTGCACAAGGGGGCGGTGGAGGAAGGAGACCAAGCTCTAGTCGTCGTCGGGGCCCGTAGGAGAAGAGAGGGCCGCGCCCAGCCTGTAGATCGGCAACTAGGGCGGCTGCCTTTGGCCTGCTCAAGGTTGAAGAAAGGGGAAGCAACATTGGATGGTTATACCCCTGACTTAGCAAGGGCCGCTCGAGTTAAGTGGAGGGTAGCGCGGTAATTTGATTATAATTCCTAAAGGGGTGTGTTGCATGGCTATGCTGACGTGTCAGCATGCTATTGGCCAAGTAAGTGTTTTTCTTGCAAAATTCGTAACTTAAGATTCGTAGCTCAGATGACAAAAAGTTATATATGAAATTTGATCCTTAGAACGAGAGGAATCCAAATAAATTATGTTTGAAGTCTAATTCTATTTGCAATCCAAAAAGTAATGGAAGTAATCTTCTTTAATGCTTTAATTCTTAAGGAACCCTTTTTTGAAGTGTTTAATGTGATTAGGAGGGTTTAATAGATGATTAAAGTTGATATTAGCCTGTTAATGATAAAAAAGAATATTAGTAAGAAAAAGGATGAACTTTGCATATAATTAGTTAATTTAGAGTTTCATATGCATGAATATGCTTTAATGGGCCTTGAAACCCTAATGTTGACTAATTAGACTATTAATGGCTTTAATTGACTAATTTCATGAATAAAGTTAGAATATGCTGAATCTAAGTATTTTGAGCATTAAGTTCCTAATTTGTGGATAAATTCCCTAAAGGTAATAATTAGGGTTTTCTGATGAATGAAAGATAGAATTAATAACAAATCGAGTTCATGAACTTTGAAGTGATGATAAATGCGTATAATGATCTTGTCATGGATTAAAAGGATAAAAATAGTATCTTTAATATAATAGAGGATTAATGAGCTTAATTAATGGATAATTATGCCTTTAATCCGAGATTGAAGATTAAATGTTGAAATAATTAGGGTTTGTAATCGATTGCATTAAATTAGGGTTTAAAATGGTAAAAGATAGAGTGAAACCCTAATTTCCAAGGAAACCCTAAAATTGGAATAGAAATCCTAAGGAATATGAGGATGTTGGATAAATATTAATAAAAGGAAATTGGTATATTTATTTCAGGATTTTGTGCATGATTGGTTGCTTGATTAGGATTTCTATGTTCTGGTTAATTTAGTCTCAAATCTGCAATCAAAGGTATGTGGTTACGCTTATGACTACCCGAATTAGTTTTTCGGGTTTTTTTATCGATGTTTCCATCGTGGCTTGAATTAAACTGTTGAGTGTATGTAATTCATGCAAACTATAATGTGGATATGACTATCACATAAGATATGTGCCTACTAGCTTAGATCATGATCCCCTCCGTGGCTTAATAGTTGACCTAGTAAATGGCTACCAATGGGGTAGGCCCATCAGGTCCTTGGATGACTTAGTGAATGGCTACCAATGGGGTAGGTCCATCAAGTCACATTGAGTTAGAGATTGGACTACCTATGGGTAGTGCCATGCGACTCAACCCTAGATATTGGTCTACCTGTTAGGTAGGATCATGCGGGGTTTAATAAGGATCTACCTAGAGAGAGGTAGTAACTCAGTCCGCTGCAGGGACAGCACAGAGATAGGGGATAGGAAAGGATTGAGTGGTATGGTTTAAATTGTAATCTTGGCTGTTAAATGATAATTGGCTGATTACTTTGTTATTGTAGTTGCATGCTTATTGTTTCCCCCACATACCAGCTTCTCGCTGACCGACGTTTTGTTTGTCGGCGTTTTAGGTACAAATGAAAAGAACAAACAGTAAAGTGGCATATGTGGAATTAAATGAGAAGTAATGTGCACATGAGGATTAGTTAGATTAGTATCTTCATAGATAGAAGATTAGAAATCCCAGATTTCAAAAGGTAAACAAAGTTTTATTTTATACCAATTTTCAGTTAGTTGGTAAAGTTTATTAATTGTTATTGATTATTTGTTGAACCTTTGATCCTGTTTATTGAATAACGGCTCTGACCTTCGGGTCTCCCTTAATTGGGGGTTACCGGGAGACGGGGTCGTTACAATTGGTATCAGAGCATAGGTTCCTCAATTAATCTTTAATAATTATTAAATTTTACAAATTCCGTAGAACCCAAGGGAGTTATTAGAGGATTATCCGAAAGACAGAGGTGTCTAGAAAAGGATCACGACCGGGGGCTGGCAAGATTTTCCTCCGCACCGCTAGTCGGAATACGAGGACTCCCAGATCCGTGTGACTGCCTGGCCAAAGTCTTAGGGTATGAATCGAAATAAGATACCTTTAGGACTTTCTCATCGTATTCATCCCTTCTCATCACAAAATTCTGATAAGGACCTAAAGGATTAGGGTTTTCTTTCTTCTCCTCACCCTCTTGAGGTATGGGTAAGGTTAATAAGGTTTAAGGGATCCTCCATCAAATTAATGAAAGGCATGTAAATAAGATGTCATGGACATAAGCTTAATAGGTTAAGCGCAAATTAAAGAATAGATACATGCTTAGGTCGTATGGCATAAGTTGTCATGTCCTCAGAATAGACCTGAGAGTAGACTTTCTTGTCAGGAGGATAAGTCAGTTTTGGAGATAGAGATCTCCATTGCTAGTAGAGACCTGGCACATCCTCAGAGGATGATGCTAACCCTAACCCTAAGTGAAGGATAGAGAAAGGTGAGTTAGACCAGGTGTTTGAAGGGACATGCCTTTGGGATGCCATATGATCCATGGGTGACTCAACCCCTTTGGCAACCCAACCCTGGGAAGGGTCATGCATGTTAGAGTGAAGGATAGCTCCTGCATCGATGAGGTTAGAGAAGAACCTATAGTTACCCTATGGGCTTAGGCAAGTAAGGTATAGCTTGGTGAAACCATGGTTAAGAGATCATGATGGGTGGCTTATGAGATAAGCATAAGTTATAATGGATAACCATGAGTGAGTTGAGCGTAAACATAGGCTTCACCAGGTAAGGATATGCTTATGAGCTTGATCCTTCAGGAAGAAAGGACCTTTTATAGAGAGGTTGGTTGTAGGATTAGATCTAGAGAGAAAGCAGACCTCAAGCAAGAAGGTTGTAAGCTCAAAACCCTGAGACCTAAGGAACAGAGGGTAGTTAAGGATGATGTGACCTACGTGGAGGATAGTGGTCTTCTTATGCTTCATTCCTGGAAGCTGATGATATTTTGGTTACCTTTAGAGAAACCAAACCCTAGAGAGAGGACGATGCTTCTAGTACCCATGATATAAGTGGTTACCTGCTCAAAAGAGTGCCTTAGGCCCTGAGGAGGTTTAAGTAACCTGTTGTGAGGTTTTATACCTAGTTGGTTGTCCTGGAAGAAGACTCAACCCTAATGTGTTGCTCAAATAGAAGAATGATAGGGAGTACGTGACATACCTTGGACATGCTTGATTTGTGGGTAAGAGGTTGAGCATGCAGTTGGTTACCCAAAGGAGAACCTAGGGTTCCTAAGCCTAAGATGGGAAGCAGTGTATCCAATGCTCATAATGAGATTTGAGTCTCTATATAGTTTCGAGCATGGTAATCCTCAGGTGTAGAGGTAAAGGAAACCCCTTAGGATAAGGGTATGTTTGATGAACCCTTCACGACTAAGTTGATCTAATATGGAGGAAAGAGAACAAGTAGGACCTAGCATGATTTAATAGGTGGTCTTCTTGTGCCTTAGTAGCTTGCTAGGGCTAAGCATGCTCAGGTGGATGCATACCCTAAACATAAGGATGCTTGTGACCTTTGTTATCCAGATATAGTTTCCTCCCATCCTAGGAGAAGGACCCGTTGGTAGGGTGTATACCAGTTTTGTTGGTTTTGGGGTAACCTAAAGAGGTTTCAGAGGATCTTGTGAAGCTAAGTGAAAAGTACATGGCATGAGGACGAACCTGTAGACCCATAGATGACCATCTCTAAGTGCATGTGGATGCGTTACCATGGAGGTAGCCGGTATGGGGCCTGACCAAGGTAGGCAGGTTGCCATGACCCCCATGAAGGAATGAAAGTCAGTCATGAATGCAATGAGAGATGATGAAAGATTGGGTAAGGTTATAAGTTGAACATGTACTATGATATAATCCTAAGTCTATCCTAGGGTCAGGTAGGGATAAGACTGATGGAAGTAGGAGTTTCCCAATTCCCTAGTTGCACATGACCATAGGGTTGGGAGGTAACAGCTATCATTGTCTGAGGGCCATGGGTTGGGAGGTTGATCACCTTCATGAACTCATGTGACCCAAAGGGCAAATGAGTAGGGCACTCTCTGGTGCATATGGGAAGAGGGATGACCCCAAAAGTGCCGGTACCCTATAGACCTAGAGGATATGACCAAGGATTGTGTGTAAACCCAAGTAGGTTCGAGGCCAATTTTCCATGGAAGTAACTTTGATATAATGATTGTGAAATAGAGACATGAGTTGCACGTTTAAATGGAGATTTGAAGGTATACTGGCGAGGTGGGCTGTACCATCCCTACTCTTGGAATAGGAAGAACTCTGTATTTGGACGGCCGCCGAATGCTTATTTCTTCTTGTTATGAGAGTGAGAGATAGGACAGTATGCATGCCATACACCAAGGACACAGATGTTGTGAGTTGGAACGTTGCTATAAGGAATAAGGATAGAGATGTGGAAGGAATGATACATGGATGGTTCGCAAACACTAAGAGAGGTAGTGTATCCAGCTTATGAGGATGTTTTATCAAGAACTATGTGGAATTTGCAGATTAACCAAGGTCGAGTTCGATCATAGTGAGTATGAGCTTAGAGTTTCTTGATGAAGACAAACTTAGAGTTTGAGATGAGATGATAAGTAGAATACATGGAAGAGTATGTCTTCAACGTTACCTAATACCGAAGGATGTGAAGTGGTAATGGATGCTCTGGTGGAGATAGAGCTGCCTAGTTTGGCTAGAAGGGAGTTGTTAGGCTAACCCTACGTTTGGAAAGAAGATGTGTTTTGTCTAACACTCAGATGTAATGAGATAGGTTGAACAAGTTAATTATTGTTTGGTTAGCCAGTCTAGTCCTTGACGTAGTGAAAGGATGGATTAGAGCCTCAGATGCACTTCTCTGGAAGGGAATGTGATGAAACCCTGATTAGAATGGTTTAGGGTTTTTGAGGTATCTAGCTTGAGGGATCATGACACACTGGAGATCATGATTTTAAGATCACCATATACCATGGTATTACTGAGATGGTAGCACTTTGGATGCTTAAGATGAAGATGCATGTGGCTTGTGGCCATGCATGATAAAGGTAAAGGACGAATACCAGTAACCCAGTGTACCAATATAGAGGATAAAAGAGTCCCTGAAAAGGAATGAGAGTTCATCACTATGGATGATGTGGAAACTCTCCCCTTAACCAAGGAAGATCAATGAGCGTTATGGTAGATCACCTTACCTAGATGACAGGAAAAGAAGAGTACTGTCAAGTGACAGATCGGGTTGAACTACTTATAACAGAGAAAGAAATGGTTCAACAACACCATGAGGTGAGTTCAAAGAGTTCTTGAACATGATTAGAAGGTTTACTTCCATGCGGAAGAAGTAGGTACATGAAGAACTTGTTTCAGTACCGTTTATCACCCCTAACTAATAAGTAGTATGATCCAGACTAGAAGGTCTGATGAGAGCAAGTGTGCTTGTTCAGGGTGATACAAAGAGACAGTTCTTATGATGTGATGTTAACCACCATAGCCCTTATCGGGATGTAAGAAGCTATATAAGGAGGGTGTGTCGGTCACCACTTCATTATAATAATGTTGGTAAAGGAGGCCTCGTGAAGGTCATAAAAGAACCACAGTGTGTGCAGATGAAGTCGCTTGATCGTGTAATGGCTGAGACAGAGCCAAGGGTGACATGCGTCACGAGCTAATACAAAGCATACTGACATGCAGTTCACTGTGGGAGAATATGTGATGTGAAAATCCGACTCCTCTAAGCTACAGCTAATAAAGCTGAATCCCCGATAAATGGGTCCATTTGAGATGGATGGGTGGATATGATTGTGTTTAGCTTTTCCCCACAGGATAACATGATGTGTAATGTGTTCCATGAGTCCGATCTAGAGCACAATGTGAGGTACCCGACCATGTGTTGAGCAATGAACCTAGTGAGCCCCAAGGGAGGCTGAAATGGCCTGAGTCACCTGTGTAGTTTATAGACGCCAGGATGAAAGGACTCAGAGAAAATATGTGATGATAAAGGTTCTTTTGAAATGCCATGAGTACGGTAAAGCCACATAGGGGCCAATGATGGACATGAAAAAGGTCTTATCCTGTTTTGTTTGTTTGCTTGATTGAATTTTGAGGACAAAATTCCTATAAGAGGGGAAGGATGTTACAACCCCAATTTTGGGTTCATTTACTGAGAAATATAATTTCTCATAGTAAAGATTTTTGAATGAATAAATGATATAATCTATTTTGAATAAATGGATTTCATTTACGATAGCCTTGTTGTTTGATTTGTGGGTTTATTGGTTATTGGGTCCAAATAACAAGGAAATTTAATTACTAACTGGATAATTGAATTTCTAAGAAAAGAAATATGTAGAAACCTCTAGAAGGCAAATCTAAAGAGGATTTCGTGCCTCTTGGATTCATTGGGTTCCAAGGAGTCCGAAGTTGCAAAAAGAAAGCAATGAGAAAAGGAAGGATTAATTAAGTATTTCTTTATTAAGAAATAAATTGGAAATAATGATAAAATGTGGAAAATGAGTGGAAAGAGGCATAAATGAGATTTCATGGAGAAATTTCGTATCCATGAGATTATTAATATTAAAAGGAATGCCAATGAGGAAAATAAAAGAAAAATAAAAAGAAATCCTCAAAAAGAAATATTTTATTAAGAAATAAACATGATAATGCAAAATAATGCATATAGGTGCATTAAGAAGGATAATGAGTATTCCAATAAAATAAATTTCGAAATAAAGAGTGCCTTGGGATCTAAGGAGTCCCAATAAAAAGGAAAGAAAGAGAAAATACTAAAAAGGCAAAATAAGAGGATAATGTGTTGATTTATTAATGGATTATGTAATTTTGATAAAAGGACGTATTTTCCTAAGGAGGTATATACATATATGTATATTTTCGTGGCCAATGGATTAAAAAGCAAGAATAAAAAGAGTAAGTAGAAGGAATTTCGAATTCCTAAAACATCCAAATAATAATGGATGTTAGAAAAGAATAAGGAAGAGAGAGAAAGAAGGGTTGTTACTTCACAACCAAGGAAATGTGTTTCCTTTCAAGTTGGGACTTGGGACCCCTTGAGGCACGCCTTAGGGCTTCATATCCACCCCTATAAGAAGGGTGGAACCCCTGCTTCGAGATCCAGAGGGATTCTACGTAGTGCTTCTTCTTCTTCTTTCTCTACTAAAACCTAACCATGAATGCATGAATCATCCTGGCGGCTAGCGACTGTAGGAGGATCGTAGTTGAGGCATGATGCTCCCAGGTCACTAGAGGGGGAGCTTGGACATCGTCCCTTGGCCCCAACATTCGCACAGCGCCGCAGTTCAAATTGCAGGGCAGCCATGGTGGCAGACCCACTGGGCTCGACCCCAGCCGACCTGCCATCTGCCAAAGGCACCTCCAGGTGCGCAAGGGGGCGGCGGAGCAAGGAGACCAAGCTCTAGTCGTCGTCGGGGTCCGGAGGAAAAGAGAGGGCCGCGCCCAGCCTGCAGATCGGCAGCTAGGGCGGCTGCCTTCGTCCTGCTCAAGGTTGAAGAAAGGGGAAGCAACATTGGACGGTTATACCCCTGACTTAGCAAGGGCCGCTCGAGTTAAGTGGAGGGTAGCGCGGTAATTTGATTATAATTCCTAAAGGGGCGTGTTGCATGGCTATGCTGACGTGTCAGCATGCTATTGGCCAAGTAAGTGTTTTTCTTGCAAAATTCGTAACTTAAGATTCGTAGCTCAGATGACAAAAAGTTATATATGAAAGTTGATCCTCAGAACGAGAGGAATCCAAATAAATTATGTTTGAAGTCTAATTCTATTTGCAATCCAAAAAGTAATGGAAGTAATCTTCTTTAATGCTTTAATTCTTAAGGAACCCTTTTTTGAAGTGTTTAATGTGATTAGGATGGTTTAATAGATGATTAAAGTTGATATTAGCCTGTTAATGATAAAAAGGAATATTAGTAAGAAAAAGGATGAACTTTGCATATAATTAGTTAATTTAGAGTTTCATATGCATGAATATACTTTAATGGGCCTTGAAACCCTAATGTTGACTAATTAGACTATTAATGGCTTTAATTGACTAATTTCATGAATAAAGTTAGAATATGCTGAATCTAAGTATTTTGAGCATTAAGTTCCTAATTTGTGGATAAATGCCCTAAAGGTAATAATTAGGGTTTTCTGATGAATGAAAGATAGAATTAATAACAAATCGAGTTCATGAACTTTGAAGTGATGATAAATGCGTATAATGATCTTGTCATGGATTAAAAGGATAAAAATAGTAGCTTTAATATAATAGAGGATTAATGAGCTTAATTAATGGATAATTATGCCTTTAATCCGAGATTGAAGATTAAATGTTGAAATAATTAGGGTTTGTAATCGATTGCGTTAAATTAGGGTTTAAATGGTAAAAGATAGAGTGAAACCCTAATTTCCAAGGAAACCCTAAAATTGGAATAGAAATCCTAAGGAATATGAGGATGTTGGATAAATATTAATAAAAGGAAATTGGTATATTTATTTTAGGATTCTGTGCATGATTGGTTGCTTGATTAGGATTTCTATGTTCTGGTTAATTCAGTCTCAAATCTGCAATCAAAGGTATGTGGTTACGCTTATGACTACCCGAATTAGTTTTCCGGGTTTTTTATCGATGTTTCCATCGTGGGTTGAATTAAACTGTTGAGTGTATTTAATTCATGCAAACTATAATGTGGATATGACTATCACATAAGATATGTGCCTACTAGCTTAGATCCTGATCCCCTCTGTGGCTTAATAGTTGACCTAGTAAATGGCTACCAATGGGGTAGGCCCATCAGGTCTTTGGATGACTTAGTGAATGGCTACCAATGGGGTAGGTCCATCAAGTCACATTGAGTTAGAGATTGGACTACCTATGGGTAGTGCCATGCGACTCAACCCTAGATATTGGTCTACCTATTAGGTAGGATCATGCGGGGTTTAATAAGGATCTACCTAGAGAGAGGTAGTAACTCAGTCCGCTGCAGGGACATCACAGAGATAGGGGATAGGAAAGGATTGAGTAGTATGGTTTAAATTGTAATCTTGGCTGTTAAATGATAATTGGCTGATTACTTTGTTATTGTAGTTGCATGCTTATTGTTTCCCCCACATACCAGCTTCTCACTGACTGACGTTTTGTTTGTCGGCGTTTTAGGTACAAATGAAAAGAACAAACAGTAAAGTGGCATATGTGGAATTAAATGAGAAGTAATGTGCACAGGAGGATTAGTTAGATTAGTATCTTCATGGATAGAAGATTAGAAATCCCAGATTTCAAAAGGTAAACAAAGTTTTATTTTATACCAATTTTCAGTTAGTTGGTAAAGTTTATTAATTGTTATTGATTATTTGTCGAACATTTGATCCTATTTATTGAATAACGGCTCTGACCTTCGGGTCTCCCTTAATTGGGGGTTACCGGGAAATGGGGTCATTACAAATTTCCTCTTGAACTATAGACCGGGCTTCTTACATAATCCTGTCTCTTTGTGTATTAAGGGCTTGAGCTACCCTTCGGGAAATTTCCTCCTCTTGTGCCATCCTTACTTGGTTTTCTCTACTCTGACGATGAAAGGTTCTTTCTATCTCAGGGTCAAAGCTAGCGGCAAGGCCGGAACTATTCAAGTAGTGCATGCACTATTCTTTGAGGGTACCTAGGATGGAAAGATCTTTTGGGAGTAAGATGGATGGAGTAGAGTCAAATTCAAGTAGATACTCGATAGTATCAAAAGTAAAAGAAAAACCTAGATTAGTCTCAAAAGAACTAGATTGGACTAGATGATTTTTTTGTTCCTGACAACGACGCCAGAATTTGACGTGGTCTATTATCGCACTAACAAACTCACCCAGGGCTGAAATCCTTGGGTTTTTAACCAAAATCTTATACAATTATACCACCCACAAGCGGACGGGTCTTATCGCAGTATAGTTGAGGATCGAATCCCAAGGGACAACATTTTTAAGAATCTTTTACTAGTCAAATCTAGTTGAATCAAGACTAATATTTAGAACAAGGTTGGTTGATTTGAGTTTAATTAAACTAAATGTAATGAAAGTAAAGAGCAAGATTAAAAGTTGATTAAACATTAATGATGGAATCGCTGGGATGGTCCCGGGTTTCATTGCCACTACACATACAAACATATGAAATCATCAAACATCCAAGCTAGATATAACTATCCAAATAGAACTACTGTGAACCCTCCCTGAGGGATGTTTAGGTCCGTGTAAGCATCATCTTAGGCATAAGATGTCTCATCACCATCTGAATCATGCACTTACAGTTCCGAAGATATAGAAATCCAACTGAAGTTGTGGGCCCCCTATACAGGCGTTAGGCACACAGAAGCTTCACCGTGGGCTAGTTGGCTCATCCCCTCACAGATCATACACTCATGACCTCAAGGAATCTAATTCTATTTCTAGTTTGGGAGTCAACCGTGTTAATCGACATTCAAATCCTACATATTAAAGTTCTCACAACATAGTAAAAGAACAAGATAAATGCAAGTAAGTGATCAATCCACAAGCACACATCGACGATTAATAACGAAATGAAAAGTTATATACATGCCATGGAATGTTTAGTAAATGAACATGTAAGCATGGGCAGAGAGGCTAGTCCCCACACCCCAGTGAAAGGAAACTACTCACTTTTGGTGAGAGAAACAAGAAAAACAAGAGAGAGAGAGAGAGAAGATTCCGCCATGAGCATGGTGAAGAAGATGATTGCAGCTCGGTGGAGAAATGATCTTCTACACAATGTCGAGGTAGATCTGGACGAGAAGGGAAGAACACCACGGTAGACGGGGCAGATCTTCTCTCTCCACCTTCTCTTTCTTATCGTAGTCCTCACTCACAGTAAGAGGAGCAGCTTGTGGATGTCATGGCGGTGTGGGAACGATGTAGATGAAACAGATCTAGATCTGGATGGGGTGGCTTGCAGATCTGAGGTTTCTACCTCAGATCTGGGTTAATGGGGGCGTAAGACCACCACAGAGGCAGGCTCTTGGCTGTGGAGATCGTCTCCTTCGGCTCAGGACAGACCTGCAGCCTAACGACATCTATAGAGGATGTCCAAATAGTTGGGGGTCATGTTCTATTTATAGGTAGGTTGGGCACCAACTTACTTTCATGACCTCAGTGATTTTCAGCAGGTCGCGGCTCTTTGGTCGCAATTGTAGGTCGCGATTATTAGGTCGCGATTGTCAGGTCACGGTCACAGACGAGCCTAGAAATGACTGCAGTCATGGTGTTGCGAACCGTGGTCACAGATAATGGAAAGCAGTCGTGAGGTCACGGTTGATGATGGGCTGATCACGATTGTGAGAGGAGCATATTGTGGGCACAATCATTGAGAACCGCGGTCGCGGTTCTGTGTAATCACGGTCACAGTTCTTGGAATTGCGGATAGGTGTCTGTAGTTTCTTTCTAAGGTCACAGTTCGTAGGGGATTCATCGGCAGGTGTGATTAGGTACTAAGGAAGCTACGGGTTGAGGAAGATGGAGACCACAGTGCTAGCAGGGGTCGGTGGCGGACCTGCTGCGTTGATGGTGGAAGAAGACCGCAACCTCGAGAGCAGGTTGTTCACGATCGGAGAGGGTGGAAGGTGATAGTGGGTATTGCATCTGTGAAGCAGGGAGACATCACGATGATGAGGAAGGCATGCATTGATCGTGGTGCAGGTCGATCATGGAGGAAGGGTGATTGCGATGCAGACTCTGGTCACGATTGTTGGAAGGGAAGAACCACGGGTCGCGGTAGATCAGGTCGTGGTTAGTTTCTCTTGGCTTGGTTGCGGTTAGGTGCTGGAACACCAGTCACGATCTTTGCAAGTGGTCGTGGTGTTGTGAGAGACCGCAAGCAAGGCTGCTGGTCGCGGTTGTTATGAAGGCACCACGATCGTTATTTGCTAAAGTGATAGGGTAAATTGCGATCATACAATCATCAAGAAGGATGGCCAGATATTAGTGGATGGGCCCTAGTGCTCATGGGCCCAAGTGCACAATTCAACCTACAAATAGATGCTCAATTCGAATAGAACCATGGATGAACCAAAAAAAAAGGAAAAATCCAATTAGGATAAGTAAACATGTGTATGAGAGTTTTGAGAAATAAAAGTGAATAAAAGTAGCAAAACTGGGCAAAGCAAGGCAACTGGACCAAGATGAATTTGCATTCATCAGTTGTTGTACACGCAACAATCACTAGGAAAAGTCCTAGAGTTTAACCTTCTAACCCGGTCGTCAACTTGTTGCGAACAACAAGTCAACTTAGTGTAGATAGGTATCGATCCAAGGGATGGAAGAAAAGAAAAGTTGAAATCTAAATCCGATCACAAGTACAAGAATTAAATCCCGATTTGGGAGAGTTGTTAATACTAAGAACAAAAATAAAAGTGCTGAAATAAAGTTTAACTAATGAAGAAATAAAGATCTGGGATCCGGAAGATCACCACCAAAACCACGTTCCTATTCAACTAATAAAATTCTAAACTCCAAGGATCAAATCAGGACCTTGTGGTTACATGTCCTTACAGATAAACTCACAAGGGTCAGACTTCCTGTGAACCCATTGGTCCCAGTTTTCACAGATCATTGTCCAACCATCCAACATGCCACTATCCACAGTCATATCAAAAAGTATGTGAATTCAAACTGGCATTCAAACCCAAGGCTCAAGTGGTCGCATCACCAAGGATTATAACAAGAATAAGATTAAACAGATGAAAAGATGATAATCACAATTAAGGGACTATTGTTTCATTCTTACAGAGATCCACAGTCATATCACTTTATAAGAATATATCAGATCATCCAAATAACCACACATAAATAGAGAGAAGACATTTGTTCGATGGAGGAATATAACTGATTATATTGAATAAAACTAGGCTAAGGGTCTACTCCCATGCCCCAAAGAGATTTACTCAAACATAACAAGAATAGAAGAAATGCAAACTAAAATGAGATCCAGCATTATACAAGATGTGGTCTACAACTAAAAATTGGATGAAATGGAATGAGGAATGGAATGCTTTTACAAGTGAAGAGTCCCTCCTTTTATAGGAGGAGGGGTAGGCTTCCTCAAAAGAGGGTGGAAAAAGAGAGGGAGACCAATTTTTAATTTTCTGGATCTGGTGAAAGCAAAAGTTGGTTGTCTTTAATTATCTTGACCATGTAACTCTCTTTAATGCAGATTCTCACAGTAGAGATTTCAAACATATTTATCTCCTGTGAAAAGCACAAAATTTGTTCAAATAATAGAATTTTATTTTAGAAAATTAAATTCACTTTCCAATGAATACTTGTACACTCAATTTAGAGTTTGAATGCAAGAGTTATGTCACTTTTGGTGGTGGGTATATATGAATTTCAGGACTGCTGCAAATTGTGTAATTTTCCTACAAAATCCAAGAAAATAGAATTAAAACTCCAATTAAAGAGAAAAATATAAAATAACATAATTAATTATGAAACTAAGAGAATAAATAACAAAATAATCCTAAACAAATATCAAAAATATATAAATAAAAGGGATAAATATACATTTATCATGGCCTACCAATAAGAGCAACAGGTAAATGGAATAGGTGGCTATGCAAGAATCATGAGTACATAGATCATTCATACAATCAAAAATCATTATGACCTATTATGTTGTGAATTTGTAAAATGCTCCTAATGCCTACTCATTGAGGTGTAATGATGCATGCAACTACCATTTCATCTCAATATAAGACAAAATATCTAAACTGCATCATTTGCTAATTCTTCCTTATAATTAGGTAGAATTATGCCCTTCCTCCCTCACTTTCTGACATTATACTCAATATGTATAATTGTTATTTTTTCATTTTAAGCCCCCTTTCAACATGATAAAATTGTTTTTGGGCATCCACTTGCACTGCACATTTGATTTATGTCATTGCTTCTCTTCTTCTTCTCTTTTGTTTTCTTTTCTTTTTCAGGGCATGGGAAAAATTACTACCTTATTGTATTAGAAAAGAAACTACACATGATATTTGCAAGATGATATGTAATGCATATGCAAACTACATGAATAAGATGTTATGCAACTACAAGACATGCACCAGAATTCTATTGCACATGTATGTTTTTCATATTTTTTTATACACGCGAAAGAAAACAACTATTATGCAAGATCTACTATGAAATACAATCAAGAGAAAGAATGATAACATGTACTCAATACTCTAATAGTGGAGTGTGAAATGAAAGTATGTGGTGGATAAGATCACAGAACTAAGAGACAGAACCTTCAGAGAAAATCATATGTCCCTCTCTAATGACCTGTGTACAGGGTAATCAAGGGGTTTCTCCCTTAAATTTTAGTTTAAGGTGACATTAGTGTTTGATCAGTTTAGGCTCAACAATCTTTGTCAATCACTTTTCTTAGACAATTTAAATGATCATTTATGTTCTCATGTCCTGGAGCTGACTTACCCAAGAACTTCCTCAGTTATGTAACTCGACTACTCACAAGATGAGCACACAAAACATAGAGTATTAACCTGGCTCTAATACCACTTTTGTGTTTTATGTGGTCGGAGTAGGAAGTGGAATTTTTTTTACTTGACCATAAACCCATAACCAGCAGATTGCATCAACATCAACGTAATGGGAAGGATGGTTTTAGCAAGTTATACCTGGTTTTGAGGCTTGTTTAATGACTATATCTTGCAACTAGTGTGATGTTCAACCACTTTGATGGTGTTTGTGCAACTCCTGGTCTTGACCCAGACTGTAGTTGACTATCATCCTCCTGAGCGGCAGAAGTCTCCCACCTCTATAGATAGTCTACACGGACTACCATGAACTCTAGTCATCCTGAAGGAAGGACTAGAAGGAGTTGTCCCCTTCTGTTGGTGTACTAGTCACCAAAACATTCTCCCTTACCAGTTGTTTTTCTACAGTTGTCTTTCCCTCGTTGTTCCTCCCTAGACGAGTAGAACTTGCTCGGGCTCTCTCAGTTACCACAATCAGAGAGGACAAGAACTTTACATAGCAACTAATGTTCTGAGTTGTGTCTATGGAGAAGCCCCATGTATGTCTCTATTTATAGTAGAGGACAGGGTCAAGGTTCCCAATTTGTGCGGGAGTAGAATGGTCCAGAATTTCCATAAACAATTTACACTGCTGCAAGCAAACCAGTCATTTCATAACTGAAACGGTCATTTGGGAGTGTGAGTCGATTGTTTCACCCAGTGAACCGGTCATTTCACTTCCAAGAACTGCATGTAATTGACTTTTGTTATTCATTTCTAATTAAAACATATATTAATTCTTCCCAGAGTGAGTTGGTCGTCCCACTAACCAGGAGCCGATCGGTTCAACTAGTGAACTGGTCGGTTGGTGGTCCAGATTGTGCAAAACATAGTCAATTCAGTTCTCAATCAATCTGATACTTTAATCAGTTGGTTCAATACTCTTGATGGTACTGAGTCAAGTCTATTGATTGAATGTTTGATTGAGTACCTAAATATTTTAGTAATCAATCTAAACATCTTTTATGGATAAACTTCTCTTCCAGGTTAATCCTTTATGTGTCACCCTATATGTTCCATTTCACGTTCTTAGTGAATGTCCATAACTAGCTTATGACATCACAAACAAAGAGCGGTACCTAGTCACACATCAGTACTACCCAAGTGAAAAGGAAAGTTGAAGAACAACTTTCAATTCTATAGTCTATGATTGGTGTTCTAGTGAATGTATAATTCATTTTTCTCTGTTATCCTAAATGAACTCACGGCATGGAGTTTTTATCCTTTCAACATTCATTCATGTTTCTTAAACTAGAGCAGACTATTTGAGATATGTGTGACATCAATAACATATATTGATTCACATGTGCATGTACATGTCTTTCTCAGACTTACTTATCAAGTGGCCTGGACATCATACTCCCTTAAGAGGGACAAACCCCATATCTATCACTCACAATCTATCTCATGCGTCAAAACCACCCAATCATCACCATTATAACAACTCATGTTTCAGATGTGTTTGATGATGTCAACGTGTACCCAAGCACATTCGTCGAGTGTAGTGATTTCAGGACTAAGAATCACAAATACCACAATCATGGTTATGGTTCCATGTGTCACTCTCCTGGTGGGTCTGTCCGATACATTGTTCTCCAACATGTATATGTTGCTTGGTTTGATATAATATATCATGACAAATGAGACACTGTCATCAACCAACACACACTCTAGTCTTGATGTGTCTTTTTTGTCTATCAACCTTCCACAATGACATCTGATTAGGGACATAACAAGAATGTACATACTCTTAGCATATGTATGATCTCATTGTTCAAGTCACGTACTTGAAGACATACGTCATTGAGTATTGTCATTCTTTAGACATTCATTCTATTTCATCATTATCTCATAATTGATTAAACTAGAATAAATTGGAAGCTTGACTTTGATATTTATCAAATCAATCTGAACATATGCCAATCCAATCATCATATGATTGGCTCGTTGGACATACATACCAACACATACACCATCGGATCAACACATATCTAATTAGATCCCATTCCAGGGGGACCCATCAACAGCTGGATTCGTCAATGAGGAGCAAGGGATAAAATGGAGAGGATGCGTCAATCATCAAGCATATCGTCATGAAGCGGAATTAAGCCACCCACGCATGCATCCATTCTAGACTCTCCCCCGAGTCAAAACCCCGATTTGCAAAAACATGCGGCTTGTACTAGAGAAGATGGTTCCTGTTGAGCAGTCATTGTTGAGGCCAGGGGGGTTGACGTAGATCTATAACAGACGGACTTTAAGCGCGGCAGCCCCACGGGAGCATGTAAGAGCTCCCATTTCGTCCTGCTTTCTTCCCAACCTACGCTGTATACCCCATTCCCACATGCGAACGAGTGGGTGGTGGGGGCAAGGATATCGAATAAGAAGAGATGCATGTAAACTAATTAATAGTGCTATATTTTCTGTTGATGATATACGGAAAGGTGGGGAGAAGTAACGAGACAAGTTGGTGCATCTTAACATTGTGAACACTGTTGTTAATATTTATTAACGTCCTTTATGCAACATCGACAGGTGCAAAGTAATTAACAATTTCAGACAGATCCAAAATAAGAATCGAAGATTAAATAAAGTAGGAGAACATGAGTTAGATTCGCAAACCAGATCGTTTGTTGAGAAACGAATGTGATACTTAAAGAAATCAGTGCCCGGTAATCCTCACAGATAGGCACCGTTCTACCAGACTCGATGTGGCTCGAACCTAGAACCGACTTGTCTCACTCACGTTTGACGTAGTCACGTTGCACTGCTACCGGTGCAGTACAACAACCGCAGGAACCACCGCCTGACAATTGCGTCTCGGTAACGGGAAGAAGAACGTCGCACTTCGCACAGGAAAACAACTCAATGAAGCGGCTTGGAACGAAGGCACTCACTCTCTGGATTAGGGCTCTCAAAACACACGTGAAACGACGACATAAATTTATTTATTGTGTTTAACCCTAATGACCGGAGGTGTATATATAGCCATGTACGTCCCTAATTTTATTCTCAGTAAGACGCAAATACTCGATTGCTCTTGTACACAATACGAAATAATCCGCAAAAGAGAAACACTTTCCAATTCGGACTAAGAAAACCAAATAGGAAAGAAACAATTAATTACACAAGTAATTAATTACTTAGTTGTATCCTAGTACAAAAAGAAACCAGAAGACATTCTCTACAATCCACAAGCCCAAGCCCAAGCCCGGCCCGGCCCGACGAAGCGTGGAGCGCGCGCGTGCGTGCGTGTGTGTTGTGATGTGGTAACCCCACCCACCAAGGAGGTGAGCATACCTCCCTCCTAGGACCCCTTGGATACTAGTGCCCCACATGATCCTACATATGAGGACCACAAAAGTTCTAGGAGTGAGCAATATGGGATAAAACTTCTTTGCCATTTGCACTAGAGACAAAACTACTTTTCTCACATGTACTTGCTGCACTACATTGGGCTTAACCCATGCTAAATAAATGTTGCTACTGTAAACGACTACTACAGTAATCATACTGCTACAATATTCATTTATCTAACAATCCCCCACAAAGTCCAATGTGTAGTGTGCTCTACCATTCAACCCTCCATACTTTGCTTTCAGTAGATACCTTTCGGTTTGAATCTACCTGAGTTATCCAACTGTGACCCTCGTAGGAACTAGCTGAACACAAGTCTATAGGTTGGTAACAACACAATAAAGACATGGTAGAAAAGAAAACAATGCATTAAGGCCATGCATACAAAAATTTATATCATGCTTGATAACAGAGAACAACCCAATTCTCCTGTTGCGGCCTACACAACATCAATCACTTAGTTGGAGTCTCGAAGGATGTACATCTAACATCCCGTACTAAGACTTTATACCATTAAGAGACTACTGTCTTACTACCTTGTAGTCATGACACTAACTGGTTTCCCAGGGAATAGACACACAGATGCAAGAAGCATCAAACAAGAATACATAGTGTCATCTGATTTACCTGACAGCTTGTTATTACCACATTGAACCATATTTGTGGGATCTCCACTCTTTTGGGTTGGGTTGCTACTCCCTGCAAATCTATAGGGCTTTCAGTCCCATCTCCAACCTGGATTTTTCTACTAAAGCCAAGGTAAGACCTTTAGTGAAAGGATCAACTGTATTATCTTTGGTATCGACATAGTCCACAGCCACGACCTCATTAGACACTAACTCCCTTACATATTTCAATCTGACTTGGATATGTCTACACTGTTTTTTTATTGTACTTGGAACTCTTTATCTTAGCAATAGTTGTAGTGCTGTCACAGTGAACTGAAATTGCAGGAAGCGACTTCATTACCATAGGTAAACTAGACATAAGTCCATGTAGCCATTTAGTTTCCAATCCAGTTTCATCTAAAGCACACAGCTCTACCTCAAAAGTGGACTGAGATAATATGGTATGTTTCTTAGACCTCCAGGAAATAGCTCCTCCTCCCAACAACAATACATATCCTGAGATACCATTACTCCCAGAATTCACAGCTATCCAGCTTGTATCACTATATCCTTCGACTATGGAAGGATGTTTACCGTAATACAACCCATGAGAACATGTTCCCTTGATATACCTTAGAACTCTGTCAAGAGCTTTCCAATGGGTCTTGTCGGGACAACTGGTATATCTACTTAACTTGTTCACGGCAAACGCAATGTCTGGACGTGTACAGTTCATAAGATACATCAAACATCTGATAATCTGAGAGTATCGTAATTGAGACACTGGAACCCCAATCTCATTCATGAACAAGGGCTTGGATGAATCATATGGAGTCTTAACATGTTTACGTGATGTGTACTCAAACCTCTCCAGTATCTTCTCAACATAGTGAGACTGAGAGAGAGTTATACCATCAGTAGACCTTATGATTTTAAGCCCTAAAATCACATCAACGACACCCATATCCGTCATCTCAAACTTGCTACACAAGAATGACTTTGTCTCATTTACTACTTTCATATCGGAACCAAAAAGCATGATATCATCGACGTATAAGCATAACAAAATGAATCCATTATTGAAAATCTTGCAGTAGAGACACTTTTCAAATTCATTAGAAATAAAGCCAAATGATGATATCACAGAATCAAACTTCTCATGCCATTTCTTAGGGGCTTGTTTCAAGCCATATAATGACTTAACAAGTTTACACAGCCATATAATGACTTAACAAGTTTACACACTTTGGACTCATTCCCACGACCCACAAATCCCTCAGGTTATTCCATATATATATATATATATATATATATATATATATATATATATATATATATCTTCTTGAAGATCACCATGTAAGAACGTGGTCTTCACATCTATCTGATGGATATATAGATTATAAATGGAAGCCAATGCTATAAGAACTCAGATTGTGGTCATACGGGAAACAGGTGAATAGGTATCAAAATAATCTATTCCTTCCCTTTGTGTGTAACCCTTAGCAACTAACCTAGCCTTATACTTATTGATTATCCGTCTGCATTAAGTTTCTTCTTAAAAATCCATTTTCAACCAACTGCAGAACAACCAGGAGGCAAATCCACCAATTCCCAACTTCCATTCAAGAGAATTGATTGGATTTCATCATTAACAGCTTCTTTCCAAAACTTAGCTTCTAGAGATTCCATAACTTGTTTGAAAGAAACAAGATCATCCTCAACGTTGTAAGTGAGAAACTCACTTGCAAAGTCCTTGGATGTCCTAGGCCATTTACTTCTCCGTGGTTCAACTATTTCTTCAAAATCATCTGATTCATAAATAGCTTGTTCTGAGTCGCCCCCCCCACATTTGTCATCCTTTCCACGTGCTAGGGAAAGGAACATGTGGTAAATGAATCTTCTTGAGATACTTCATTGGAAACACATCCTCAAAGAATGTTGCATCACATAATTCCACAATTGTATTGACCTCAATGTCCGAGATATCTGATTTTATAATCAGGAATCTGTAAGCATAGCTTGTCTCTACATAACCCAAAAATATGGCATCATCCGTTTTCGGTCCCAATTTCTTCCTTTTGTGTTCAGGGACAAGTACCTTTGCAAGGCACCCCCACACTCGAAGATATTTAAGACTCGGTTTCATTCCTCTCCATAACTCAAATGGACTACTTCCTGAATGTTTATGGGGAACTCTATTCAGAATATGGCAAGTGGTATTCAAATCTTCCCCCTACTACTCTCCTCCCCTATCAGACCTTAATCGCTTAAGTACTTTACCGGTTTGAGTTTCAGCTTCTTTCTTATAAATTTGAAATTTATCTAGTGCCTCATCTTTACTTCTAAGTAATAAGACATAACAATATCTACTCACATCGTCAATAAAAGTTATAAAATAACACTTTTGATCCCTAGTAGCAACACCATTAAATTCACAGATATTTGTATGCACTAAATCAAAAATTTCCAAATTCTTATTCACAGAATGAAAAGGCTTCCTAGGCAATTTAGCTTGTACACATATTTCACATTTATTGTTGCTAATTTCATATTTAGGGATCAAATTTAGATTCATCGTATGCTTCATTGATGCAACATTAACATGTCCCAAACATGAATGCCATACATCGGATGAAACAAGATTCATGCAAACAGATCTATAATCATTCAAATTTAAAATGGAATTTGAAACAGGTTCAATACGAATCTTAAATAAGTTCTCCACATCACATAAGTACCCCTTGCAAAAAAAAACAAAGAATTACGAAGGCGTGTAATAATAGCCTTATTACATTTGCAGTTTACTCTATAACCTTGCCTAACTAAAATGACGCCACTAAGGATATTGCGTCGAATGGTTGGAACATGTCTGACTCTGTTAAGAGTCAAAACCTTCCCCGAAGGAAACTTCAAGTCCACCCGTCCTTCACCTTTGACTTTTGCAGAGCTGGAATTGCCCAAAGTCACGGACCGACCTCGAGAGAACAGGGATTTATCAGCACATACGTGTACATTAGCCCCAGTGTCAATTATCCAATAAAGTGGTTCAAAAATAGAAAGGATTTCAGGTTTAATAGACACGTACCCATCATTGAGGTTCAAGGATGCAGTCATCATGTTGACCACAGCCTCCTCAGTTGCAAATATGGTAGCTTTCTTTGCCTTCTTAGTAGAACAATCCTTGTTCCAGTGGCCAACCTATCCACAAGTCCAACAAGGTTTGTTCTTCGGTTTCTTTTAGATTTTTGTCTTAGGTTGTGCATTCTTAGATTTCTTATCTTTGGTGTTTTTCGCAGAAGTAAAATTAACAGTTGGATTTGCATCAGTAGGCACCTTGACCGTTTTCTCCTTTAAGTGTTCTTCTTGTATATTAATATCCATCATTAGTTCTTCCATTGTATGTGTCCCTTTGTGATGCTTCAGAGAGATACCAAATGATTTTCATGACTTTGGAAATTTTTCTATGATAGGCATAACAACAAACTTCTCAGGCAATACCATCTTGGCATCTGAGAGTTCATGAACTAGGAGTTGCAGATCATGTGTTTGATCGGAAACTGACTTACCCTCAACCATCTGAAACTTAAGAAATTTAGACATGCAATATTTTTCAACACCTTGATTTTCAGTACTAAAATTCTTAATCAACAATTCCCACAAAACTTTGGATGTAGTGATTGACAGCTTTGAGTAAGAATCATACAGTTTGTTATTTAAACCAAACAGAATCAAACTGCGGTACGTTTTGTCACCCTTCTTCTAATTAGCAATTATATTTGCATTATCAGGAATCGTTTGATCAGATTTAGGTTCAGTCTCTACTAAGTACTGATCAAAACTCGCAATATTCAGTCAAATTTCCATCCGATTCTGCCAACGGGCAAAGTTGGTACCAGTAAATTTTTTAGGCATACTGCTGATATCAATTTTATTTCCTGAACCACCTTGACCGGCCATTGTTAATTAACGACAAAAAATGATTTTTTAAGATTGTTGTTAATATTTATTAACGTCGTTCATGCAACAGCGATAGGTGCAAAGTAATTAACAATTTCAGGCAGATCCAAAATAAGAATCGAAGATCAAACAAAGAAGGAGAACGGAAATAAAAAGAGTTGTTTGTTGTGTGTTTAACCCTAGCCCGAGCCCGAGCCTGAGCCCGAGTCCGGCCAGACGAGGCGAGACGTGGCGTGGTGTGCGTGTGCGTGCGTTGTGATGTGATAACCCCACCCACCAAAGAGGTAAGCATACCTCCCTCCTATGACCCCTTGGACACTAGTGCCCCATGTGATCCTACATATGAGGACCACAAAAGCTCTAAGAGTGAGCAATATGAGATAAAACTTCTTTGCCATTTGTACTAGAGACAAAACTACTTTTCTCACATGTACTTGCTGCACTACATTAGGCTTAACACATGCTAAATAAATGTTGCTACAGTAAATGCCTACTATAGTAATCATACTGCTACAACAATATTCATTTATCTAACAAACCCAAGCAATTAGATGGCTAGCTAGGTTGGCGGTACTGCTGTACATGTGCACAGGAAGAGAACTGGATTGGTTCATTGAGGTCCCCCATAGCTTGATTTGACCGGGTGATTACTGCATGCACAGTGATTAGTTATAAATCTGCTGGAGACACATTCTTTTAATGGAGACAGAGAAAGGGAAGCGGAGTGCTGACCCCGTGCACTTTTGAGAAGCTGATCGCATTGAAAATGGTAAGATTGTAGCGGTAGATAAGTAAACTAAAAAGATGATGGGATGGAGTTGCATTGATCAACATTCGCCGAGGTCCTTGTTCCAGCAGCCTCATCCTGCATGCATGTGGACTTTTTGAGATTGATCAACGACGGCCATCATCGATCCTCTTTGGTTTATCGAATGCTCTCCTCAAAAGTACTCACAGAACAAGATCATGGTTTATCGGAATGCACTTCTTAGTTACCCTAGCTGTAGCTCGGAGGACGCTGGCTACACTCCCATCGATTAGATTTGGTCTGTGGCTAAATGCTCACGACAGAACAACAAGAACACTATCGGATCGACAAACCGTGTACACCAATGCAAATCAAATCAGGGTGTCGGAGATATAAAATAACACTAGTTTTCCCCCAATCCTCTCCCTCCAAACTTCTTTTCCTTCCCTTTCACCCAAAGTTAAAAAAATACAAAGATTATATTTTCTCTTAAGAAAAGAGGGTTTCACACAAAAAGGGGTTCAAATCTTTTGTACCCGACCTCTATCCTCCTCTATGTGTATTTTGCATTCAGTTGCAAAGAGATGTGATCGACAGACAGAGTCTATGTCATTGATTCACTAGGAAATTATCTCGGCACAGAAGATCTACACACTTATGTCGGGTTTTTCTCTGCCCTATGTGATATCTTCATATATTTTCTAAATGGCCTAGTTTTTCACAAACAAAATTGACATATTTTTCTCCTTGAAAAAATAATAATATGGAAATAATAATGAACTAATATCTTCTTGTCTTTCTCCTTGTTCCTATCCAAAATTTGAAGGGATTACTTAAAAGATGTCATAGACATGTTCCCTTATCTATGACTAAGGGACTTTACACAGTCCTTCCCCGAAATTGGGATAAGGACTTCTACTTGGATATTCTCATCCAGATTGTCACCTTTGACCACAGATTTAGAAACATGATTTATGTAATCGAGGACTCATGCTAAAATACACTTATCATCATCTAGATGATAATTAAACCATGCAACAAGAATATAACATTAAAGAACATTGTCTTTAAGATTAAATTCCTCATCTAAATCCTTTTAGAGTTCATAAGCAATTGAAATTTTGCAGTATATGTCATATAGTTCATCAGAAAGGGCATATAGAATCCTACTATGAAAAAATAGTCACTTTTTATAGACACAGTAGTGGGAACATGAGGTGTGGCATGAGGAGGAGGAGGGACATCCTTGGAACTAGGAAGGAACTTTTTGTGTTCTAATTTGACACAATGGGAATAAAACATGTTCGTAGTAAGATGGCAAAAACAAGACCTAAGAAGTCTGCCAAGGAGTACATTTTCTATGGTCAGCAGTGAAGGTGCAAACAAGAAAACCAATCAGGTGTAAGAGAAGAAACATCATCAAACAAAGGCATGATTTATTTAGATCTATTTACAACAAACAAGAAGTTTTAAAGAAAAAATAATTGTGTCTGTTGGTGATATTTTTGGTTATTTATTTTTCCTTGTATTAGGTAATTGGGCTTACTCTCCTCAGGCCCATTAGCACTAGTCTATCTTATGTTATGTTGTGTCTCTGGTAAATTACACGATGAGAAAAAGCTATACATGACTCTTTGTGACCCTAGTTCACATAATTAAAATATTTTTTCACATGGTATCAAGAGCAACCATCTAATTTCCAAAAAAAAGGAGCCTCTTTTTCTCTCCTAGCATTGTTCTTCCTTTCCTCTTCTTCTCTTCTTATCTACCCCTCCACCCCACACCTGCCTACTTGCCATCACCAGCCACCATTGGCCAATAAAACTGGCAATCGGGTCGAGTCGGGTTTGGGTTGGGTCATTTCAGGTCGGGTCATTACGGGTCAGAGATAATTTGAGTTATTTTATTCTTTTAGGTCAGGTCGGGTTTGAGTCAGGTTAGTATCGAGTTGGGTCCCTTCGGGTCATTTTGTATTTTTGGGTCAACTCAAGTTCGGGTCGAGTCAATTTTGGTATAGATTTTTTAGGTTACATCATCGAGTATGGTCGGGTTCAAATCAAATCTTTTTGAGTCGTCTTAATATCGGGTCGGGTCAATTTGCATTATTTCCTTGGGCTAATTCGACTTTGGGTCGAGTCATTTTCAAGTTCGGTGGTAATCAGATTGGGTCTTCTTGGGTTGTGTATTTTGTTTGGGTCTAGTTATTTTGGGTTGAGTCTCAGTCTATTTAGGTTGGAGAGTTGGCAATCAGGAGGGTCAGTTCGGGTTTGGCCAAGGTCATTATGGGTCAAAGATTATTGAGGTTATTTTATCCTTTCATGTCGAGTTGGATAGTATCGATTTGGTCCCTTTGGTTCATTTTGCATTTTTGGGTTAACTCGTGTTCAGGTCAGGTCAATTTTGACACAAGTTTGTTCAGATTCATTTATTGGATTGGTTTGAGTTCGTCAAATCACTTCAGGTCGTTTCAATTTACACTATTCCCTGGGGCTAACACGAGTTTGAATTGAGTCATTTTGAATTTGGTAATTATCAAGTTGGGGTTTCTTAGGTTGTATATTTGTATAATCAAGTTGTTTTGAGTTGGACCTCATTTAGGTCACATCGTGACTTGTGTTAATGAGTAATGACTAATAAATTTTGTTAATTAAAAAATAAAGAAGATATACTTTTTACTTGTTAATTTATTCTTTTAGTATCCATTATCCCATATAGTTCCCCTTCATTTTCCTTACTATCAAATTATCAAGAAAAATATTTTTTTTAATAATATACTGATAAAGCCATACCAAAATCTATTCTAAAACTAAAACTTGACTTCTTATCTTCTCGCAAGTTGCTACCTGCTAGTACTCGGTCTTGTTGACATTGGGTCGGTTCGGTGTTCGGTTGGATTGAGTTCGGGTTAGGTTGACATTGAGTTGATCGGTGTAGGGTCAGTTTGACGTCAAATCAGGTTGATATAGGGCCAGGTTGGTGTTGGATCGGGTTGACATTGGGTTGGGTTTGTGTTGGGTGGGTTGACGTCGGGTTCGGTCAATGTCAGGTCAGGTTGATATTGATTCGGGTCAAGTCGGTTGTGATTATTTCAAGTTGATTCGGGTCACGCGATATCAACGGGTCGGGTGTCAGGTCAGGTTTGGGTCTGACAATTCTGGGTCATATTGAGTTTTGGGTAAACATTGGGTCGGGTTGGGTTGGGTTCATGTTTATATTTTTTCGGGTTTAATCGGGTCGAGTTGCGGATAGGATGGGTCAGGTCATCTTTTCCCAGCTCTACCGGCCAACCACAAAAGAGTGTGCGACTGCGTGTGACTGATAGTCATGCACTTCCACATCGTCGTTGCCGCTTCTAGTTAGGAGGTTGCTCGGGACCACAACCTCTATCTTGGCATCTTGTCTGGGGGTACCTATCCTGGTTTTCCCAATCTTTGGTAGGAAAGTTGTAGGTCACCAGTCCCTTTGGAGTTTCATATGCGACCCCTTGATTGGGTCTTTCTAGCATAACAACCTCCATGGGAATCTGACTGGTACTCCTCCCCTTTATCGTCACCCATCAGATCTAATTGTGTTGGTATGTATGCCCATAGAGCCAATCATATGATTATTGTAATGACATCTCTTATAAATGATTTCATTAATAATAAAGGGAATCTCCATCTATATGTTTGATATAATGCTATATCATGATAGATGTCTAAAGAATGATGTTACTCGATGACGTATGTCTTCGAGTTGAGGACTTGAATAGTGAGATCATATGTATGATAAGAGTACTTAGATGCTTATTATGTCCCTAGTTGGATGTCATTGTAGAAGTTGATAGACAAAATAGCACATAAGACTAGAGTGTCTGTTGGTTGATGATAGAATCTAATTAGTGATGATATGTAATATCAAACCAAACACATAGGTACTTGTTAGAGAACATTGTACTAGACATACCTACCTTGAGAGTGATGCATTGAAACCACTAAATTGTAGTTAGAATCAACTCTCATAGTGATATTGGTTATTGTGCTTCTTAGAACTCAACTCACTTGACTAATCACATGTTGTTTGATGTTTTTTGACATCATCTAATGTGACCCTGAATAAGGGTTACAATAAAGGTGATGCTCAGATACATTGTGACACATGGTATATAAAAGTGAGTGATGTACATGGGAGTTGTCGCTCCTACTGGAGTTGACATCCTGGCCACTTGATAAGAGAGACTGAGAAACATATGGCCATATTCATGTGAATCAGTATATGATATGTGAGCTCACATGCATCTCAAATAGTATGCTCTAGTTCAAAGAATATGGATTGAATGTTGAGAGGAGGACGATTCTACGCCTCAAGTTCAATCTTGGTATCAGAGAAAAAGGAACTATATGATCATTATAACACCAATCATAGATTGTAGGTTGAAGTAGTTGTCCAACTTTCCAATTACTTGGGTAGAAATGATATGTTGCTAGATATAACTCATTGCTTGTGATATCATAAGTTCGTTATGAACATTCAATATCAACATAATTTGGGACCTATAGGGTCACACACATAGGATACATATGGAATAGTAGTTTACTCACGAATTTGGTTTAACTTGATTACTAAAGTTTTTATCTATACAATTTAAACAAGATTGGGTAAACATGAATTTTAATTGCTTGGTTCAAAAATGAAACAACCAGTTCAAAGATGTGGACTGACCAGTTCAGGTTCTAAACTGATCGGTTGGGAGATCAATGAAATTGGATCAAGGATTGATGTTATTGTCATGTTGTGGATTAACTATCACATTAAATCCAGTATGTTTGTGAGCAAGAAATAGTGTGAACTGATCAATTCAAGTGTTGCATCGATTGTTTCACATGTGAAATGATCGGTTCAGTAGTGAACTGATTGGTTTGTCATTTGAAACTTCTAGAAAAGTTATTAAATTCCATATCTTCAACTCCCAGATTATCTAGATACCCTAACCCTGACCCTCCTGTAAATAGAGGAAAAGTCAAGGCTCTTGAGAGATACAACAACAAGCTCTGACAATAATTGTCCTCTTATAGTTGTGTTAATGTGAGAGCCCAAGAAAGTCTTATCTGTCTAAGGGAGAGACAGTAAGGGAGAGACAACAAGGGAGAGAAAGTCAACACTAACCCATCGATGTTCCAAATGACAACTTCTTCCTGTCAGCTGCAAAAGAACGAAAATAGTTCCCAATGGTCCACTTGGACTACACAGAGGCGTGGAGATTGTTGCCACTTGCTAGGATGATTTAGTCAACCGCCATCCAATGTGGTACACCAGGATGCCTCCGTCAACAATCATTCAGTGGACCTTATAAAAGAAGCACACCTCTACAAGAGTAGTCACTGGAATTTCTCCAAGACCAGGTATATGCCTTGCAACCTTCCTTCCCAATCCATAGTTATTGGCACGATCTACTGGTCAAGGAGAATACAGCAAGAAAAATTATGTCTCTGCTGCCATCTCTATTTCCATAGTTCCCTATAGTGGTATCTGAGCTAGGTTAAATTACTATGTTGTGGGATTTAATCGATATGATCAAATTTTTATTATTTCAATAATTTGTTTGCATACGATACAAATATTTAAAATGATTAATGTGCATATCCAATTAAATACCACATACAACCCCAATATATATGTGATATGATATATATATATATATATATACATACAATTTATATACATTGCCATGAGATTGTTTTGATGGTGGATGTAAGTGTGTCTATGGCCAATACCCCTAAATATGTGTGCTTAGTTGAATGTTTTTATTTTTTTTCTCTAAATTCGGTTTGCATACCGAGCCTCTCTCTCTTTTTCTACATGTAAAGTTAATGCTTTCCTTCCTATGCTACACTTGAATGTAACTCGAGGTTTCACCATTACAATGTAATAAGTTAAATAGGAATAGGATAATTATATTTTCTATTATGGAAAAGACAAGGTGTTCACCACCAAACGAATCAATCAACTCATAAGTCAACTGATCAATTGCAGGACCAAGGAGGTTAGATGAAAGGAGGAGTCAATCAATCACCAGGAGGTCCAACTGATCGACTGGAGGAGTTCAGAGCCACTTGAACCAGAGGCCAGTCAACCGATCCAAGAAACCAATTGACCGACTTGAAGGCCAACTGATTGACTCAATAATTGACTCAACCGACCGAACTGGTTCCAGTATAGTTTTTTATAGTACATGTTTTTACATATGATGTGGACCTTAGGAGGTAGCAATTCTTTATTCCTCTAAAGAATTGCATTAGTATGGCCATAACCATGACTCATATTTTTTAATTGCAACTTTCATTTGTGGATATAGTATGTATATCGTACATATCATAAGTATGTGATGATTGGATATGTATATGTATTTATATAAATATAAATACATCAATCCAATATTAAGTGTTCGATTCTTTCCATAAGCAACACACATTAAAAGCTTAATCGACTAAGTGTGCGCATGCCAAGCATGGTGCACCGTCTATCTCGTGGAAGTGTGATGGTATTTATGTGGGTCTGTCAAGTATATTATTTTGGCATTTGGGTCAGGCTCAACTAGGTAACCTTAATGAGATTAAGTGTCTAGAAGCATGCAAATAGACTATGGCACGGAGTTGTGCATACTATCTATCCAAGAATTGCATGAGACACAATTGGAAAAACATTATCTACCTTAATAATTGGTTATACACAATGACATTGGCCGCATAATAACTTAATTATTTTGGGTCTTGGCTCACTAGAAGGTTGTATGCTACAATATTATGAATTGATATGTGTGGGCTATCAATTTGAACAAAATAGTGGGAGATATATTTAATTAAAGACATAATTAAACCTCAAATTTTTTTATTATAATCAAATCAAATTGAAAGTATTTTGATAAATTGCACTTTTTTTCGTGTAGAATCAAATGGCAACCAACAATATGTTTTCTTTGCAATCAGGCCTTGAGAAGGGAAAGTTGAATGTGAATGATTTACATGACTAGTTCAGGATGTTGAGAATCATTCTCACACAAGAGAGCAAGCTCTATGTCCTATACATACCAAAACTAAATGAACCAGCTTCCACTACATCTAAGGCTAACATGGATGCATACAAGAAGCACTATGAAGATGTCATAGATGTCAAGTTTCTGATGATGTGCTCAATGAACTATGAGTTGTAGAGATGACATGAGAACATGGATGTTATTGAGATGGTAACACATCTTAAGAACATGTACCAAGATTAGGAAAGACAAGAGAGATATAATGTCTCCAAGGCATTGTCAAGTGCAATATGGAACAAGGAGATCTAGTAGGTCCCATGTGCTCAAGTTAATTGGGTATGTGGAAAACCTTTCTAGTCTATGATTTCATTCGGGTCAAGAGATGGCTAGATATGCGATTCTGCAGTTACTGCCAAAATCATACAGCCAGTATGTCATTAACTACAACATGATTAATTTTGAGAAGCCATTGTAAGAACTAGTTGGCATATTGAGGACAAATGAAGCACATATGAGGAAGGACAAGTCCAAGTCTGCGATAATGATCAATAAAGGAAAAGGAAAGTATAATGGAAAAGACAAAGATAATAAGACTTCTAAAGTTGGCCAGAAACCTAAGTCGTCTGCACTCAAAGCAAAGGGAGGGGTGACCAAGGGATACAATTGTCACCAATATCACCAGCCTAGATGCTAGAAGAGAAATTGCCCTCTATACCTAGAGGAACTAAGGAAGAAGAAGGTGGGAATAGATATCCCCACTTTAGGTATATAAATAATTGAAATAAATATGTCTAGCTTCTTCCTCTTGGGTACTAGATACCAGATGTGGATCGCATATATGTTCAATATGCAAGATCTAAAAAGAAGTAAGGCTTAAAGAAAGGGTGAGGTCTAACTACATGTTGTAAATGGAGGAAGAGTTGTTGACACTATATTTGGAACCTATCATTTATATCTACCTATGACACTTGTAATAGAGTTAAAGAACTGCTATTTTGTACCTGGAATTGATAAAAACATTATTTTTGTATCTTGTATGGATAAGAATGGATATGAATTTCATATAAAGAATGATCAATGTTTTATTTCAAAAGATGAGATATTTTATGGTAGTTCCCTAATGTCCAATGGTCTTTATTTGCAAGATCTAGAAAGAAATGTTTGTAATGCAAATACTAAAAGATTAAAACTCGATAGCTCAAACAAGACATACCTTTGGAATTGTCGTCTAGGGCACATCAATGAGGAATGCATTTATAGACTCCATAAAGATGGTTGTCTAGAGTCTTTTGACCTCAAACCAATAAAGACTTGTGAATCTTGTTTGTTGGGTAAGATGGCAAAAGCTTCTTTAACTAGTCACAGTGAGAGAGTAAGTGATCTATTGGGACTCATACATACTGATGTATGTGGACCTTTTATCACAAATGCTAGAGGTGGATACCAATACTTCATTTACCTTTACAGATGACTTTAGTGGGTATGGCTATGTTTACTTGATGAAACATAAGTCAAAAACCCTTGAAAAGTTCAAGGATTTCATGAATGAAGTATAGAACCAACTTGGTAAAAGCATTAAAGCACTTCATTCTGATCGAGGTGAAGAGTACTTAAGCCAAGAGTTTGAGGACCTTCCTTGAGACTGTGGTATAGTATCACAATGGACTCCACTTGGAACACCACAACATAATAGTTTATCAGAAAAAAGGAACCATACAATATTGGATATGGTGTGGTCAATGACGAGTTTTGTTGATCTTCCACATCATTTACACAAAATTGTGTGCCATCTAAATCAGTTCAAAAGACACCATATGAGATACGGTATGGGAAGTGTCCCAATGTGTATTTTATAAAGATTTGGGAATGTGAAGCTTATGTGAGAAAACAATTTCCTAAAAATCTTCGACCAAAATCAGATAAATGTTATTTAGTTGGATATCCTAGGGAAACAAAAATATACTACTTTTATACTCCATTTGACAACAAATTATTTGTTTCTAGGGATGTTGTAATTCTAGAAAAGGAATTTATTTCCCAAGGAATTGGTGGGAGTGAAGTAGAACTCAAAGAGTTTCAAGACCAATAAGAAAAAATTAAACCAATAGAGGTACAAGAGGAATGTAGAGAGTTCCAAACCATTGTGAAATCTCAAATTCCTCATGTAACATAGGAACCTCACACATCTAGTAGGACACGCCATGATCATGAAAGATTTGGCTATATTAGGACTCAAGAAGGCAATGAGTTGGTCATTGATGATGAGCGAACAACCTAGTTAGAAGCTATTAAGGGACCAAAATCTGAGAAATGGCTTGAGGCCATTAGATATGGGATGGATCCATGTACACCAACAATGTATGGAGCTTGGTGGATCCGCCTGAAGAGGTAAAACCCCTATGATGCAAGTGGGTCTTCAAGAAGAAGACTGACATGGATGGTAATGTACAAACCCATAAAGGTAGATTAGTTGCAAAGGGTTTCAAACAAGTCCAAGGAGTTGACTATGATGAAACCTTTTCTCTGGTTGACATGGTTAAGTCCATCAAGATCATTCTTTTTATTGCAGTTTATGTATGACTTTGAGATTTGGTAGATGGATGTTACAACTATTTACTTAATGAGAATCTACTTAAGGATATATACATGAAACAACCTGAGGGTTTATAAATTTAAAGGATGCAAATAAAGTCTATAATCTACAAAGGTCAATCTATGATTAGGGTTTGATGAAATAGTCAAAGAGTTTGACTTTAGTCCAAATGAAGATGAAACATGTGTTTAAAGGAGGTTAGTGGGACCATGATTGTATTCCTCATATTGTATGCAGATGACATACTATTGATGGGGAATGACATCCCGACTTTACATATGGTAAAGACCTTGATAGGAAATACATTCTCAATGAATAACTTAGGCGAAGCATCCTATATCTTAGAAATCAAGATCTATAGAGATAGTTCTAGAAGGCTTCTTGGCCTAAGATAGAGAACATACATTGACAAAGTGCTGAAAAGGTTTAGTGTGGTGAACTTGAAGAGAGGAAACCTACCCATGTCTCATGGTATTACTATATCTAGAGCTCAATGTCCCAATTCTTTTGAAGAAAGGAAACACCTAAGTAAGATTTCATATGCATATGCAATTAGATCTATCATGTACACAATATAATTGTACTCATCTTGATGTCTTGTACGACTTGAGCATGATGAGAAGATATTAGTCAAATCTCAGTGAAGGACATTGGACTACCATTAAGAACATCCTTAAGTACTTGAGAAGAACTAATGATCAATTCCTTACCTATGATGGTGAGGAAGAGTTGGTGGAAAAGGGTTACTCTGATGCAAGATTCAAAACTGATAAAATGACAATAGATCACAATGTGAATTTGTGTTTTTCCTAAACAACAAAGTTGTAAGCTAGAAGAGTTCAAAGAAAGAAACAATTGTTTATTCTAAAATAGAGGCTAGTATATTGTTGGCTCCAATGCAGTATAGAAAGTTGTTTGGATCAAGAAGTTCATCTCTAAATTGGGGGTGAATCTAAGCATCAGCAATGTAGTATATTTGTTGTGACAACAATAGAGATATTGCACAAGATAAGGAACCTAGATCTGAATAGCATTCCAAGCATATACTATATCGGTTCCATCTCATACGAGAGATTATACGATGAGCAGATGTGAAGATTTGTAGAGTACCAACCAAAAGCAATGTGGTTGACCCCTTGATGAAATCACTTTCACAGTAGAAGCATGAAGGTCATGTTAAGTCTCTTAGGATTAAGTTCATGGGTTATTGGCTCTAAGTGCAAGTTGGAGTATGTTGGAATGTATGCCAAGACAGCTAATCATATGATGATTGTAGTGGAATATGTTATAAATGATTTGACAAGTAATAAAGGAAATCTTTGTCTATATGGTTTTTCAATTATGAGAAAATGGTATAACATGATAGATGTCTAAATAATGATGTTACTAAATTGTAAGGACCCTGACCTTCGTTTAGGGCTTACCCTATTTGCTTTGCTTAACCCTGGTGCTTTGATGCCTGCTAATCACCTTTAGTAGTGATTAGGGTTTGGTTGTGCTTTGTTGAGAATTGAAGGAGCTACCTGCAAATAACCCCAGTTTAGGGTTTTGTGAGCAAGTTTTCCACCTTGTGAGGTGTTCCTCTCTCTCTTTGCTTCCTCTAGGGTTGAGAGGAAGGCTTGGGCTTGTTGTTTGAGTTCTTTGGGCCATGGTTAAGCTTGTTTGGGCCTTGAGGTGCCTTGTTTGGGCTTGGTTGAGCCTTGTATCGGCCTAGAGGTGTTTGTGTCGGCCAAATTGAGAGTGTGTCGCCCATGGCAGTGGAGTGTGTCGCCCATGGAGCAACATGTTGTGTCGCCCATGATGCTTGCCCTAGCTTGACCTTGTTTAGTGGACACTTGGTGCACATCTTGGACAAGTGTATAAGGCTTGCTTGAGTAGGTGGCTTGAGCTCTAGGACAAGTGTCCTTTGGGTGGACGACACCTTGCCATGATCCACCTTGTTTTCTCCTCCCTTTCCTTCTATATAGGTGGTTCCTTCCTTAGCTTAAGGTCCCTTTGGTTCCTCTCCAGCTTCTGCACGACACACCCCCTCTTCCTTGCTAGTGGTGACCGATATCCCCTTGGAGAAGAGAGTGGTGGACGATACACCCTTTGAAGGAGCAAGCTTGGTGGTTGACACACCTTGGAGGAGCAAGTGGTGGTCGGCATCCCTTAAAGCTTGGAGTTCTTCTTCTTCCTTGGAGCTTGGAGCTTAAGGCGGGTTGCATAACTTCTAACCCTAACTACTCTACCCTCTTTCCATACATGTTTCTTTGTTCATAATCTTGCTTATATGCACGTCAATAGTTTGGTTCTTGTTTAGCTTGCATGTGGGCCAATCCTTGTGATTTAGGGTTTGTAGGTGAGCAACACTCCTTTCTCCCCTTTGGTCTTGAAGTGTGAGTTTGGATCCTAGTGCCATGAGCAATACCCCTCCTTCCTAGTCGATTGAGGTGAGCTTGTGACCTAGTGGCTCGAGCAAGACCCTCTTCTCACCATGGGCTAGAAGGTGAGCTCGGTTAGTGCTGACTCTTTTCTAGGGTTTCGGGTGTTCTTGTGAGAGGTAGTCGAAAACCCTTGTTGGATAAGTACCTTGGTCGATATGTGCTTGGGAAGGTGCTGCCCAACAACCCTCTTGACCTAGTTTCCCTTGCACGGCACATAAGTGAGCAATGTACCCTTTGGTTCCTTTGGTGAGGGGCGTCACAACTCTACACACCCGGCAGCCCTGCTCGCCCAGCAGAGCATGATACACCCATGCACGACACGCTTAGGTTGCTAGCTTTATGTTCTGTGTCGGGCGCACGAGCAAGACTTTAGGTTCCCGACACCAGCCCTGCTCGCCGGGTAGGGTGCTCGCCCGACAGACCTTGCACGACACCTTGTATCGCCTACCGTGTCGCCTGTGCTGCTCGCCCGACATGCTTTGCCCGACACAGTGAGTGGGTGAGCTATCTTCTAAGTGTTGCACGTTGCACACCCGTTAGGCTGCACGCCCGACAGGGCTGCACACCCAACATGGCTTTAAGTGAGGATGAGCCCTGCCTGGTATGGTCTTTAGGGAGGGTTTTGAGCATTTCTTATGAGGGTCTCTAGTGTTTTAGTGAGGGCTAACCATATCTTGAAAAGTGGATTGTTATAACGATGGTGATGTTTGTGCACGCTTGATAGTTTCTCATATAAACATGGCTAAGAATATGAGTGTAACCACCTTGATTATCTCTTTAATGCTAAGAACAATGACGAGCATGTACTAAGGTTTGCTTGATAATGTACCTTACATATGTAAACATAAGATGAAGCATGATTAAGGAAAGAATGCAATCACTAATGCTATTTTGTGTTGACAGTATGCTTAACCCTAAATGCTACCTTGTGTTGATAATATAAGTCCCCTGATTATTCATGATGATTATTGAATGATGCTACCCATGTAGGTAATGCATAGCTAATTGAAAGTCTATGAGGAATGGTTATATGTGAATAATGAGATGACATGTGTATTATGAATGATGTTCCATGATGATAATATAAGCCTTGAATGGCAGTGGCACTATGTGATGAGGGATTGAGATCCCATGGTATGTGATGATCCCTGAGATGGACTTGGATGATTGGCAAGAGGCCAAGTGATAACATGTGATGTGGGATCCTTGTGATGGATCAGTATGATGTGAATTGTAGTAAAAGCAAAATGTTGAGTTTATGTTGTTTATTTCCTTTTAGCTTGCATGTTATACAACTTGGTTGAATCTTGCATTCCATCTAAAAAATATTAATTAATCACAGTGAAATCTATCATGTAGTTTGCCCTGGCCATAGATCCATCATCGTCAGGACTTGGTGATGGTGAAACGGGTTCTCCTGCGGGTTAACCCGGAGCGCATATTTTTGAATATGTGAGGTTTCTCCTAGCCTCAAATAGAGAGGTGAAATGAGTGCAGCTGTGATTGCAGACTCAGATATGTGATGAGCATGGTGAACAGGCCCATGGCTCCGGATATGTGATATGATGAACATGAATGTGTTCATGGCTCAGAGCACGGTGATCAGGCCCGTGGCTCAGTTTTACTAGCGTCGTGACCTATACCAAGGCGGGCTAGGTAGAGGGTAGCCTGAGGAGCTGACCCTGTGGCTAAAGGCCACTTGAGCATGAGACTGCGGTCCTACTTTGTGTTCTCGTGTACTGACCACGAGGGGTGAGGTCGTGGATTCCGTCTCTTCCATTGACCTTGTATGGCACTGGTTATGGGCTTTGCAGCCAAAGGTTGGATTTGAACGGTACGGTTCATTTCCTCAGGGCATAATAAAATGTAATCCAGCCGTTTAGTACTTACTTCTTAAGACAAACACAAAACATTGATTGAGGCCTTGTTTGTATAGTCACTCTCTTTATATATCTTACAGTTATTTATATGTTCTTCAATGGTTGTAGAGCTTGGATATTCTGTCTTGTTAATTATGTTTCACATATAATACTTGGATACCTTTGGTAAGCTTAGATAGCTTTATCTCATAGACTGTTCTTGTTATATCTCTTATCAGTTAAACTACTTAATGTATATGTTCCTCTGAGGTTTTGTAGTTTTGGCAGGGAGTTATGCCTCCCACTGGGACAATGTTCAATTGTCTCACCCCGCTAGTTTACACCCTTTTTAGGTGGTCGAGCTAGACGTGGTGGTGGTCGTGGAGTTACGGCCGAGCAGCAAGAAGAATAGTAGAAGGCAAGCGTTGGATATGCTGCTGTTTGGATGTTTTGTGATAGAGTCTAGAGTCATCCCTGTACTCTCAGGTCCTTGGCAGTGTTTGACGTTGTTTCACGATGTACATTTGTAGATGTTTTGTATATCCTACTGCTGGCCAGGTGTGGGCCTTATGTATATATAAATAGGTGATGAACTTATGATATGGCAGGACAGCTGTTGTTCTAAGCTGTGGCCATGTATCCAGGCTTGTATGGATATGTATATAACCTGTTTTCTTGCAGGATTTGGACTCGAATGTAATTGTTTCTCAGTTTATCAGTTTTCCGCAATCGGTTTTAATCAACCTGTGTTTTTGATAATCTGTGGTTATGGTGATTTTCGCACGTTTTCGCGCAACACCTCGCTATATGTGTGATAGTGGGATGTGTTGCCACATAAATGATGTATGTCTTCAAGTTAAGGACCTAGACAGTGGGATTATATGTATGATAAGAGTAATTGCATTCTTGTTATGTCCCTAGTCAAATGTTATTGTGGAAGATGATAGACATCAATAGCACATAATACTAGAGTGTGCATTGGTTGATGACATAATCTCATTAGTCATGATACATGATATCAAATTAAACACATAGGTACTTGTTAAAGAGTAGTGTACTAGATAGACCCACCTTGAGAGTGATGCATGGAAACCATTGAATGGTAGTCAGAATCATCTCTCATAGTGATAGTGGTGGTTATGGTTCGTAGACCTAAAGTTACTACACTCATCACATGTCATTTGATGTACTTTGACATCATCCAAGGTGACATTGAATAAGGGTTACCATAAAGATGATGCTCAGATGCATTGTGACACATGGGAGAGACTATGAGTGATGTAGATGGCATTTGTCTGACCTATTGGTGATATCTAGGCCACTTGATAAGAGAGACTAAGAAACACATGGCCACACTCATGTGAATCAATATATGATATGTGAGCTCACATGTATCTCATACAGTTTGCTCTAGCTCAAGGAACATGGCTTGAACATTGAGAAGATAAATATTTCATGCCTCGAGTAAAATATGGATATCAGAGACAAAGGAACTATATGATCACTATAACACTAATTGTAGATTGTAGGTTGAAGTTTTTCTCTAACTTTCCAATTACTTCGGTAGCAATGATGTGTTTCTAGATACCACTCATTTCTTGTAATCTCATAAGTTAGTTACAAACAATCATTGTCGACATAATTTGGGACATATAGTGTCACACAGATAGGATACACCTAGAATAGGAGTTCACTCATGAATATGGTTTAACTTAATTACTAAAGTGTTTAGGTATTCAATCTAAACAATATTGGATGATCTGGAATTTTAACCTCCTAGTTTAGAAATGAATCGACTAGTTTAAGGATGTGAACTGACCAGTTCAGGTTGTGAACTGACCGGTTGGGAGATCAATGAGATTGGATCAATGATTGATGTTGACACCATGTTGTGCATTAATCATCACATTAAAGCCAACATGTTTGTGAATAGAAAATAATATGAACTGATAGATTCAAGTGTTGAACCAATTGTCTCACATGTGAATCGACTAGTTTAGTAGTGAACCGACCGGTTTGACATTTGCAGCTTCCTAAATTCTATCTCTTTGACTCCCAGATGATCTAGAATCCCTAAACCCAAGCCTCATATAAATAGAGGGGCAGTCAAGGATTTCAAGAGACAAAGAAATAAGCTCTGACAATTGTTGTCCTCTCACAGTTGTAGTAGTGTGAGAGCCCGAGCAAGTCATATCCATTAAATTTACCATGCAATTTTCTCAACTTCAAGAAGAGTGGACAGAGAAGGTCATCTTCTTGGTATGTGTCATCCACAAACTGGGGCACTAAAGGGAATGAAAGAGCGAGAATCTGATTGGAAGATGACGGTATACTTTCTTTCTGGCTCCTATTCCCTTCTTTCTCTACCTCCCTTCTTCTTTTCATTGTGAACATGTCTCATGCCAAATGTCTTAGAGGGAGAGAGAGAAAGGAAGATTCCACAAGGGAGAGCAAGTCAACACTACCACATTTATGTTCAAAGGGGCAATTCCTTCATGTCAGTTCTAAAAGAGCGAAAGGAGTTCCTGGTGGTCCACGTGGACTGCGTGGAAGCATGGAGGCTGTTTCCACCTACTAGGAGGATGTCATCAACCACTATTTGTGGTTCCACACTAGGAGTCTATTGTCGACAATCGTTTAGGTGCATCTTGCAAAAGAAGCACGCTGCTACAAGGGCAGTCACTAGACTTGCTCCAGGACAGGTATATGCCTTGCAACGTTCCTTCCCAATCCATAGTTTTTTATGAGAACCATTGGTCAAGGGGAATATGGAAAGATTTTTTTTCCATTGTCATCTTTGTCACCATATTTCCTTATATATTGGTGGTGTGTTGATCTTGACACTATAGTGATCTCGACACTATAGTGGTGTCTTCTACTTTTTATTAATTTCCTCCCAATGTATTTTCCCTACGTACATGGATGAGTACCAATAATTGTTAGGGATCTATCATCTTATTCTATCATAATGCTTCACTCATGTGATAGTACTTACAACCATGCTTCTTTCTAGATTTCATCTCTCATTGTCCATCTTACTATTGATTTCTCATATTCACCATTGTCCTATTGGTGTGCTAACGTGATATCCTTATCCATTGTTATTTTATCGGTGTTCTTATTTGTAATCTTTCTCCACCACTTATCATATTGACTTTTACATCATGTCTAAAGCCATGGATGACGACAACGAATCACCTCAGACCATTATCTGTAATGACAATTGCCCTATCTCCATAATCATGTTTAATGGAGACAGTTATCTACTCTAGTTGAATTCTATTAAAACCATCATGAAGTTCGAAGATAAGATGCAATTCATTGAAAACTCTATTGAGGATACCCCTAAATGGAAATGGGAATCAGACAAGTCAAAACCTAGCTATAGAACAACATGGATCCCTATATTGCCTCTAAGTACATGCTTTAAAAATTTACAAATTAATTGTTGGATGCTATCCATCACCACTACATGTAGAAAAATAATGCTTCAAGTCTTTGTAAAATTTGAGATAATTTTCTTAGAGAAAATTAGGGTGATAGTGTTGGTATGTATGCCCATATAGAAAATCATTTGATGATTATATGGGGTATCATGCACTTTATTTGATAATATTAATAAAGGTAATTTATTCTTCTATACTTGTCTCAGTTATCTAGATAATGACACAAATGTAATAAATGTCTAAAGAATGATGTTACTTGATGATATGTCTTCTAGTTGAGTATTTGAACAATGATATAATATGTATGATAAGAGTACATACATTCTTGTTATTCCCTAGTCATATATTATTGTTTAATAAAAATAAAAGATGATAATACCTAAATTTGGAATGTGTGTTGACATGAAGTGATACATGAAAACCATGAAATGGTAGTTATAATCAACTCTCAAAGTGATAGTTGTGATTTTGGTTCTTAGACCTAGAGTCACCACACTCATCAGATATCATTCGATGAACTTTAACACCATCCAATGTGATCCTATATAAGGGTTTCCATAAAGGAGGTCATTGTGTATGTTGTGACACATGGGAATTTATTGTGAGTAATTTAGATGGGATTTGTTCCTCCTATTGAGAGTTTGATATCACGGGCCCTTGATAAGCATGATTGAGAAATACACGACCATGCTCATGTGAGTCAATATATGATATGTGAAGTAAATATATATCAATATCCTGCTCGAGTTCAAGAAAAGTTGATTGAGTATTAAGAGGATTGCAATCCCATGTCTTGGATTCAATCTGGATATCTTAGTCAAAGGAACTATATGATCATCTTAACACTAATCATAAATTATAGGTTGAAGTTGTTCTCCATCTTTCTAATTACTTGGGTAACAATGATGTATTGCTAGATACAATTGATTTATTGTGTACTCACAATGGTTATGGAATTTACTATCATCCTAATATAAGACCTATACGATTACACACATAGGATGCACTTGAAATAGGAATTTATTCATGGATAAGATTTAACTTGGTTACTAAAAGTGTTTAGTTAATGAACATAGACAATATTGGTTTTTAGTTGAGCGACTGGAGTGTTCAGTGAACCGACTAGCATGCCAGTCAATCGACTGGAGTGTCCACTCGAGCGATGCCCATGATTTGAAGGGAACTTCTTTCATGGATGGAACCTATCAGTTAGCTAGTTGGAGTGTCCAAACAACCAACTGGATGACCAGTTTGACTGGGTTAAACAAAGATGTGAAATGAACAATTTGATTGGGTCAAATGATTAATGATATGTGTCATGACGTACATTAATCATCACATTAAAAGAGATTATTGTTGCACTAACTACAAGTTAATTGACTAATTGATGTGCCAGTCAATCGACTGGTGTGCCAGTCGACTGAATGGATGGTCCACCCGACAGAGTGGTTGTCTGTAGCAGTCGTCAAGCCATGAGATATAACCTTTCATATCCCTTGGTTTTTGGAAGCCCTAGTTTATCCACTCCTATATAAGGATGGGTGGCCAATGCTCAAGACACATAATAGACACAAAGTCTAAAGAGGAAGTCAAGATATTATCTGAAGAATCCTCATCTCATGGTTCTAGTAACGTTTCAGAGAGCCTAACAATCTTACCCCAAAGGGAGAGATAATAAGGGGAAATTAATTTGACGCTAGCATGTTGACAAACAAAAGGAAAACATCTTCTCATCGGCTTTGAAAGTATGACATGGAGTTTCTGGTGGTCCTGGTGAACTTGAGGCATAGAAGTTTTCATTGCCACACGAGGAGGATAACATCAACCACCCTCTATATGTGCTACACATGAAGGATTCCTATGGTTGTTGTCCATGTGCTACTTATGAAGGAAGCACATCTATCTACAAGAATAGTCACTGGATTTTCTCCAGGATAAGGTATGTATTGCACTCTCTTTCCTAATACATTATTGTCGACTTAATCGGCTGGTTAAGGAAATATGGGTAGAAATTTTCCATTTCTGCTTCCTACTCTATCTCCATATTTCCCAACATATAGGACCTTTGATGAATACTTTGATTTGGTTGTCATCTTGTATTAATAGTTTGATTTTTTTAGCCCATCTCTTGTGAGGATCAAGGCAAAGAGTGTGCCAATCTTGTCATAGTGAAGTGTCTCAATGGCCTTCATCTAGCCTATGCTCCAGTCCACAATTTTATCTTGATCAGTGACGCCTTTTCCACTCTGGAAGATGTCTTCTCTCATCAAATGCTGCCACTTGACCTCTACTCCACCAGATTTTCAACTCACAATCATTTTTGCTTTCTGTGATACTGCACTTTCTACAAAAAGTTAGGCTATCAAGAGGAGAACTGCTATCAAAAGAACAATCATTCCTATGGACGTAGTTGTAACATTGGGAATACCTATGTTTCCTAAAGTATCAAACAATTAGTTTGTTACTATCTCTTCTACTAAGTATGAGAAACTTATGCAGGCCTCCTAATAGGATGATCTACAATCCACATGATCTTGGGATTCTATGACCATTCAATCTGAAGCAACATCTTTGGTTCATTTGGCCTCCAACCAAGGTAATGTTGGGACCATTATGTTGACATCCATCTCTCCTTGGATTGTTAACTCAGGGGCTACCCAACATATGACCTTCTTTCCTCCATTAACTTCATATTTATGCCACATTTTCTAGTCTAGAAGAAGGGTCCATTATAATTGGTCAACAATGTGGTAGTGCTAATGTCTCACCTAGTCTCAAACTTCAATATATTCATTATATTCCTCCTTTTCCTTTTAATTTAATGTTTTTTTCTAAGTTAGTTGATACATTTACTTACAATGTCACCTTTAGTAGTCATTTTTTCATGATGAAAGACTCTCAAACTTTTTGAATGGTTGATTTGGGTTCTAGAGCCAGTGACCTTTATTACATTGGTGATGTTGTTCCATTATCAGTTCTTCTTGTGAGTACACATCTTCAGCTACACCTACATTATGGTGATCACTCTCTTGAGAAGTTGAAGAACATGGAACCCTCTTTATCTAGTTTAAGAGGCCTTTCCTATGAGTTTGGGGAGCATCATAGGAGTATGTTCCCTATAAAAACTAGTGTTTGTACTAAATCTACCTTTGATGTTTTTCATAGTGACATTTGTGGTCTCTTTCAAACCACTAACTGTAATGGATTTTTTTTTTATTTCATTATGATGATTTCTCTCACTTGATGTGGTTATATATATTGAAATCTCATGAGGAAATGATTGGTGTTTTTCATAATTTTCATAATATTAGTTCAACACAATTTAATAAATTCATTAGACACTCTCAGACTGACAATTGTTTAGAATATGTTTTGGCTCAGGTATTTTCTTTTTGCTCTATAGGTGGAACCATCCATCAACATTCCTACGCTCACACCCCAGAACAAAGTGTAGTTGCATTACGAAAGAATTGACATTTAGTTGATATCTCTTGTGCTCCTATGTGATAGGATAAATTACCTAAACCTTATCAATCTAAAACTATTCTCACAACCTTCTACCTTATCAATCGACAACCTTCAACTATTCTTCAAAACAAGACCCCTTTTTGGTTGGTTTTCCATGCAGACAACTTTCCATCTGCAGTTGCGCATTTTGGGTGTACTGTTTTGTGCATAATTTTGATCTAAGAGTAGATGAACTTGATCCCCACTCTATCGAGATGGTTTTCCTTGACTATTCTATCTTTCAGAAAGGTTATTGATGTTGTAATCCAAGAAACTGTCACGTGTATGTCCCTGATGATGCTACCTTTTTAAGAGGTTCTTTGATTTTATATTAATATCCTATCTTCCTCAACCTCATCCTCAAATTTATTTTGGTGATCTTGATCTTTCGAACCCAGTGGATCACAAATTCATGCCACACCCTCCTATCATTTCTCATATGGAACAAGAACCAACAACAATGTTCATGTTTGAGGATCTAGCCCATCATGTCAATCTCTCGAATGGTATTCACTTTTACACTCTTTGCCATACTATCTCTGATATTTGTTTCCTATCCAAGTTTTCCCATATTTCTAAATCCATTGCCCCAAATCTCAACATTATATATATTCCTAAAAACTATCATGAGGCCCTTCAACACCCTGGTTGGAAAATTGCAATGCTAGAGGAAATGATAGTGATGTGTGAGAATGAGTAATGAGATCTTGTCCCTCCTCTACCAGAGAAAAATATTGTTGATTGTCAGTGGGTCTTCTCTATAAAAATTAATTCAAATGGATTGGTGTAGCAACTTAAATCCCGTCTTGTTGCCAAAGAAATCATCCAACCATGTGGCATATATTTCTTTAAAACCTTCTCAACTTTCACTTGTATTGCTTCTATCAAGATTATAATCTCCCTTGCCTCTCAAATGGACTATGTTTGTTCTAGCTTGACATTAAAAATGCCTTCCTTTATGGTGATTTAGAGGATTAAGTGTATATGAAGCAACCCTCGGTATTTTGTACTCGGGAGGAGTCTTCGAAAAAAGTTTCTCATTGCAAACACTCTTTGTACAGTCTCAAGAAATCACCATAGGCTTGATCTAAAAAACTTAGTCTCATTTATTCTAGCATGGGTTTCTCCAACTCATCTAGTGACCATAGTCTATTATTTAAGTCCTCTCAAGCTAGAACCATCATCCTCACCATCTATTTTAATGATATAATTATCACTAATAGTGATGCTCATGGGATTTCAAAATTGAAACATGCACTCCAACAATTTATATACTAAAGATCTTGGACAACTTTGCTACTTCTTCGGCATAGGGTTACTACATTCTCATCAAGGCACTTATTTATCTTGACAAAAGTAGATACTTGACCTCTCGAAGGACTATGGTATGCTAAATTATAAACATGTCTCTTCACTCATGGACCATCACAACAATGTTTTGTTAGAGGGTGAATCTTTTTATAATCCTAGACAATATTGACACATGGTTGGAAAACTCATCTATCTTACACTTACCCTACCAGATATTTCCTTCGTTGTTAGTGTTCTTAGCCAACACATGGATAAACCTTATGTGTGCCACTAGAGTTAGGTACATTGCATTCTACATTGTTTGAAGAGTGTACCTAGTAGAGGATTCCTTTATAAGAAACCACAATATCTAGATATCTCTTTGAACTACTATCTAGATGTTGATTGGGCTAGAAATCTGAATCACATGAGATATATTTTTTATTTTTGCATTCTTTTGGGAGGTCATCCTGTCAATAGGCAGAGTAAGAAGTAGTATGTTTTGGCTTGCTCCAGTAATGAGGTAGAATATCATACCATGGCACACGCATGTTGTGAAATTCAATGAATGACGTCTATTATTTGAGAATTAGGCTTTCCTCTCTCTTATCCTACAACTCTCAAGTGTGATAATCAAGTAACTATTCATATAGCTAATAATCTAGACATACCAAACACATTGAGGTTGACTGCCATTTTGTGTGAGACATAATCCCTGATAAGAAGATTATTATTCCATATGTAAAGATTGGAGAACAAACCACTAATATCTTCACCAAAACTCTTCCACCTTCATCCTTCTCCTATATGTGTGGCAAGTTGGGAATACATAATGTGTACCCTCTATCCTAAGGTAGAGTTGTGGTAGTATTTTGGTTATTTATTTTCCCTTGTGTTAGCTAAATGGACTTACTCTCCTCACATCCATTAGAACTAGTCTAGCTTATGTTATGTTCTGTCTCAGATACATCATACCATGAAACATGACTATATATATGCCTCTCTATAATCCTGATTCTCATAATACAAATTTCCCTTCACAATGTAAGTTGTGTCAAAAATTTTGTTTATAAGGCAGTGATTCCTTGCATTTTAGGAAAGCAAGGTACCAAACATTAATGAATAAAATGGATCCTAGAAAGAAGATGATAAGATCAGAAATGCAAACTCTTGATCCTCTAAAGAAGGAATGTGAAACAATATCTTCAAGGTAGATATTTTTTCTCTTAGCATGATCTTTCAGACAGTCTATTTTTAAGTTTCAGTCAGCCCAACTCTACTACAACAACTTGGCATAAGTGAGGTAATTATGTTGAACTTGATCATTGACCCAATGGTCATAGAAGAAACAAGGACCACATGAAGTATTATTGAAAGATGAGTGAGAGTAGTGAAATTAGAAAAGAGAGAAAACAACGGAGGAGAAAATAAAGAGTGGACTAAAATTGTTCCTTTTTTATGTCTTTTTTATATGTCTTCAAAGGAGGAAGGAAATTGTATTTAAAGAGAAAAAACATCTTAGGTATATCACAAATGCAACTTTAAATATCGTGTTTGATGGATGACTTTAATATTGCATTTAATGAAAATTTTAATCACCATATTTTATTGATGGTTTTTAAAATAATTAATACATGTGATAATTATGCTTTCCATATACATCTAAAAACTGTAAAACATAAATATAAGTTCAAAAGAGTGTTCAAGACAAAAAAGAAAAAATGTAAATAAAATAATATGAAATAATGACACTTAAGATATAAACATAAAGCTAAAACAAGAGGTATAGGATTTTAAAACTATAATAAAATTGTTACCATCTTTATTTTATGGTATTGTTTGGTATGTAGCCATGTGTCAGTATCATTTAAATTATACATCTCCTTACATCTGGCACTATATTTTGTAAGTAAATTGACCCTCAAGTTAATTTGACAACAGGGAAAGAAGTTGTCATTTTGTTTAATGCTTCTAACCTTGAAGTTATTATTTTCCATTGGGTATATCCCTTTAGTTGTGCATCTTTTAAGATATACTGGCAAAGTGCACTGCTAAGCACATGTTGTTGAGTGATTAACATGTATGAGATATCATTAATAGCATCGCCACATATATACATATGTACATGCAGTAACATTGAAAATTTTACATGTAGGCATATAAATGTTTAATCTCACTACATAAGCACATCACATACAACAAAATAGAGTACTTGTACTAAGGTTAAGTCTTAATATGTAAACCTTCCACCATCTAGACCTCATAATACTCAATTCTTGTGTCCTTCTTGGACTTTCAACACTTTCACTTATATAGAATTTTTATACTTCTTTCCATCTTGAACTTGGAAGAGCAGACATTTTTTCACTAGTTGAGTGTGCCCTTTGTCGATGAGATAAAATTGTTCCTATTTGTTAAAATAATAAGAATTTATATAAAAATAAGAAAAAACTTGATGATACCTACTTGATGATACTTACCGTAGGATCGAGTGTCATTAACATATTGGGCTCATATGAGAAAACATCTTCTACTTGTTTCCCATATAAACCAATTTGTACTGATTTTGAATCATCTTGTAGTTCAAGTTTTAAGATACACCTAAAATAATTGTAGAATGTTAGAATCAATACACAAATTATTAATTTTAGAAAAATGGATTTTTCTTACCATGGGTGTGTAGTGGATTCTTTGCAACAATGTTCACAAAAGTAGTTCTCAACATATGTAACGTTAGCTTTCATGTGGCAATTTTTGCAAGCCATATACCATTGTTCTTGCTGATTGGAAATATTAACTTTTATAAATTTATCAAAAAAATCATGTTCTTAAAGAGGTGGAAGTATGTTAGTTTCAAATGAAAGTATGCAAAATAAGTTTGATTGAGAAAATAAATTTGAGAAGGAAAATTATTTACTAGATTATCATATGTTTGAACTTCTAAAATAGGAGTGGTCATAACTATCTTTTTTTGTAATTGCTTATGGCATCTTCAAGTTGACCAGGATAACTCAACTTCCTAATTGAGTAATTTTTATTTTGATTGTAATATATTATGATTTAGAAAGAAAAAAATAGAGCTTAACATTCTTGAAGATCTTTGACTTCTTTTAATTATACGTTGACCCACATCTTTGTTTCTCTACGTGTAGATATAGTTCTTTTTCCTATATGTAGTACAAAATAATAGTTAATGTAATGATAATAGGATCAAAATATGGTACACACTTTCTTTACCATAGATATCTTTTGAAATCAGTTTTCATTGCAATATCTAGTCTCATTTCTAAATTCTTTAATATGTATTCACAATCATCAGTCTGAAAACTTCGTCGTGTTGAAAAAGTTGTTATTGTCAAGTCGGGATAGTAGAAAAAAAGCTAAGAACAATTATTATAATTCGTATATTTTGTAGTGAATAAATTGTACTTAAAAAGAATCAATCAGACGCATATCTTAGAAAGTGACATCTGATTGTTCTCATTTCCTTTTTTTGTGTTATGGAAGAAAATTTATTGCTACAACAACAATGTATATTTTTTGTGTATAAATATTGCAATTTAATAGTAAAAATATGCAAATTAAAAAATTTACAAGAATAGTGATGTACCTATCTCTGACAAAGCTATTTCTTACTACATGAGATATGCTAAAAACATTACGTTCAAATTTATCACTTTTTCATAGGGTATACGATTTTCTACTTACTTTCACAATTGTGAATTTTTTTCTTATCATCTAACACTTGAGTTCATCTAGTTTTCCAGAATAATATTATGATTTTAGTAAGGTCAATGCTGCTCTTGATATGTAGTAAGTGTCATTCAAGACTGAGATTCTAGTGAACCATTTGATACTATCATTGAACAATACTTCTGCCTTATGAAGTATACGAGTAGGCACAATTGTAGATCTGGGACTCACCCTCCTTTCATCAAGCTCAGCAGTCACGCCTCCCCCTATTGGAAGAGGATTTGGCACATGTTTCCTAGGATCTATCCTTATTGCCATTGGGTAGTTGGAAGAGGCGAGGTTTCTTTTTGGGATGATAAGTGGTGCGATGAGAGGTTAGTTGATCATGCACGTCTTAACAGTGATCGTAATCACGCTTTCACAGTCCGAGATTTCTGGAATTGGGACTATGGCTGGGATTGGGATATGCTAAATGAGGTGCTTGTTGATCAAGGTGTGGATTTAATTAGAAAATCTGGAGCGGCCCTTGCGGATGAGGATGATCTTTTGATATGGTCGCTGGAGCAGAATGGCCAAATCTCTTTCAGATCGGTCAAACGAATGCTTGTAGGTGGTGATATTAATCAAGATACAACGCTGAACAGAATTTGGCGGAATAGTGACCCGAAAGCTTGCTCTTTGATATGGAAGATGCGTCATGGGGATGTGTCCACTGATGACGCTATCCAAAGGTGTAATATTTCTTTGGCCTCTAGATGTTCTTGCTGTAATGATCAACAGTTGGAGACCATGTCACATCTTTTTTTCTATGGTCATAAGGCGAAAGAACTTTGGAGAAGGTTTTCTAATTTAGTAGATGTTGCTGCTCCTATGAATCTCTCTTCTGTGATCGACATTGCCTCTGCGCCTAGCAAGGGATCGGCGAAGAGATGGCTTTCCAGCATTTTGGCCCCGATGATTTTGTGGAGCATTTGGAGGATCAGGTGCTCGGATCGATATGATGATAAGACTTCTTCATATGCGGCGGAATGGAATAGGTTGATGTATCAAGTTAGTCGTCTGATGGATAGTCATCACTTCTCCAAGATTGAAGACTTAGATTTTTATACTCGATTGAATGAGAACAACATTCCACAACCCCATCAGAGTTTGAGGATAATATCGTTGCTAAAATGGGAACCCCCAGATCTTGACAACCTGAAATTGAACATTGCAGTGGGTAAGAATCGTGACCCGAATGGTCTGATGAGATGGTGGGGGGCAGGTATAATCTGAGATAGACATGGTGATACTCGTCTTGCTTTTAGATCATGGCTTAAAGGTGACAATTATACTCAGGTATTTCTTCAGACATGTGCTATTGGTCTTAAGATGGCGGCTGATAGGAACCTTAGCATATCGACTATGGAGATAGACAATCAGTACATTTTTGACATTCTGTGGAACAGAGTGATGGCACCATGGAAGGTGTCATCAATGGTTAGGGACCTGAGGTCCTCCATACACGAATGGGATATTAGAGGTGATCTAGTCCACATAGTTGTTAATTCGACTCCCAGGGAGCTTGGTAGATGGGGTATACATCTACATGGCCCTTTCCTTTGCTATGATTCAGCGGACTTGCATATGAGATTGCGAGGTATGCTCATCATGGAGAAAAAAGGTTTTCCCTACGTTGTCTTGAATGGGGAGGTGAGGACCTAGTCTTGGTTTGCTTTTTGCATAGGTGTTTCGGGGTTTTTTCCTTCTTGTCTGATGTTTTGGGAGGTGTTAGGGTTTGGGGTCTTTCTACCTACGTTATATAAGTAGGAGTTGTATTGTTTGGTGTTTTTTGCCTACAAGAGAGGGGTGGGATGAATAGAATGCCCTCTAACTTGATTAAAAAAAAAGAACAATACTTCTTGTACCTTCATTCCCTATAATATATATTGATGTATGTTTTTGTATATTAAAATATTAGTTAGTTAATTTCATATGAACTATCAACAAGGGGTGAACAAAGCTTTTGATAATTTAAAATTTAACTAAACTTAAAATGAAAAGGTAGGAGGAAACAAGGAAGACACTTCGATTTAGAGTGGTTCCAACCTTTGAATCAAAGGTTGTCAGTCCACTACCCAATTGTTTCTAATTGGGATTTTGAAAAAGATTTATTTTATTTACCTTACAAGGATGTTACAACAAAATACAATCACCTTCCACTCAAAGTAGCCTTCACCTTGAAGTAGCCTCAACCTCCTTAAAGTTGCCTTCCTGATGTAACCTCAAGCAACCTTGGAGAAACCTTCACCACCTTAAAGTAGATCCACCACCTTGTGATATCCTTCACCTAGAAGTATCTCCAACCTCCTTCGAAGAAGCCTTCTTGAAGTAACCTCAAGCAACTTTGAAGCATCCTTCACTTCCTTGAAGTAGCTCCTCCCCCTTGAGATAGCCGTCACCTATAAGTAGCTCCAACCCCCTTTGAAGTAGCATTCTTTAAGTAAACTCAAGCACACCTTGGAGTAGCCTTCACTTTGTTGAAGTAGCACCAAGCAAACTTCTTTCAATAGCCTCCAACCCTAGGAGTAGTCAAGGAGAAAAAAGTATAATATAAAAGAAATAGATTGGAAGAAAGAAAATACTTAACCAATAAAGTACAATTCTTTGATCCTATATCAAGCGTATAGATCTCCTACCCACTTAATATGGACGTGGTTGTATGTTGTGGATAGGAGATTGTAGCTATAGGACATAGATTTAGAGCACAAAGAAGATAGCAAGTGAATCTCAACTTTGTTGCTCTCTAGAATGGATGCTCAAGTGTAGCTTGTGTGTTTTAGGTGCCCTAAGGCCACTCCTTTTTATAGAGATGGTCTTCAAGTGTTTAGGACGTTCTAGGGAGTGTCTAGAGTGTTCTTAGTGCTTAACTAGTCATTAGGTAGAAAGTAGTTGGGTTGCAATGGCTAAAATGTTCGTTAAATGTGAAGTTTCCAAAACCTTTCTCGGTCGACAATATTGTCGACCGGATGACTCTCGGTTGACAATATTGTCAACAGGATGACTGTTTGGTTTAGCTAGCTCTAACAGCTATATGTCTGTCTCTCTCTTATTTAAACCTATTACAAGGGTCTTATCTCGATCGACAATATTGTCGATCGAAACTGACTGTGAATTAAAGATTTGCAAAGTTATTTCTTGGTTGTTTGAGTCTTCGACCAAGGGACTTTTGGTCGACAATTTTATCGACCGAGAAGGTCATTTTGCAAGAATTTGCAATGTATGTGAGGTCCTATTGATGACTTATGTGAAACCTATCAACCCTAAAGTCTTCATATGAGTGTAAGATAGGGTTTTGGGTGGATAGGGAAAATCTAACGATTGATTTACATGATATCAATATACTTGTACATTATATACTTGTACAAGTTTTTGCATTGAGTACAATCATGAAAATATTAAACATTTAAGCGCATCATTCTTCTACTATCAATGTGGTATGATCTCCTCATCTTCTTAAACCCTGAAATACTCAAGTATCACGTTAGATCCACAAAACTGAAATGTTTGTCATCATCAAAACAAACGGTATGCTAATGTTCAATTTAGCCAACTTAATATTCCTTGTATTCTGACATTTATGCAACTAGTTATAGTTCAACAGGCATGTATTTGATAACAATTTAGTTGTGATATCCCACATATCTTCCTTAGACACAATAATATTTTTCTGCTATTCAACATCTTTATATAAATTTTCATTCTAGTCTTTAGCAACAAATGGCAAGTCAAAGTCACATAATCTTTTTTTGAATGAGTCTAAACAAAGACTAATGCATTTTGGAGCATTATTATAAGCATTGGTCCAATCCATATATTTTTTACAACAAAAACTTCACTCATTGTATTTTTGAATTTTTACCATAAATTAAGAGGGGTAATTGATTTGCAATAGACTATTATAGTAGAAACACTTTGAGGAGACCAGAAGGCATTTGAAATAGCACCACTTTAACAAGACATTCATTAATATTATTAACAGAATTGAACAAACTAAGATTTTCAACTACTTCTTGGAATGTATGGTATTGGGTCCCATTAACGGTCTTTAAATGGTGAAAAGATTTGGCACCTCTCCTATGATTCAATAAACAACACAAATAGTAGCGTTCACCTTCATTGGGCTTTGTAAAGACAATCCTTGCAATAGAAACGTTTTGTTTTCTTTTAGTCCAACACTTCAATTTTTTATCCCATACATAGTGCTCAGGAAATTCTTTATGCATACACTTTTGAGCTTTCATTAATGCAATTTGTTTGGAAATACTTTGTAAGCATTGTTCTTGAAAAATGATCAATATGTACTATGTTAGATAGATCTTGACTTTCATGGAACATGACAATATTCATGGCTTCAAGATGAATTTGTAAATATGTCACAAATGGATGTATTTCACTCAAAGGGAATTGATAAATTCTCCAAACAGCCTCTTTTGGGGATACCCATTATCCAGATACAAAATTTGCAATTTCATCATGTATATAATTAGCTTGATTGTGGTCCAATTGAAAGAATATGTGGTCACATCCTTTATTTATGTACTTGTTTAAGTACTTGAAAGACTAATAGAAGAACAAAATTCAACATTTACTTGACAATTATATTCAACTAATAAGTAAGGTGTGTCCCAAACAATCCATTGATTGTCAATTTCCATCAGCCTAATTATTGCCAAATTAGTAACCTCTCTTCATCGATATAGATGATAGTAATTCTTTGGCTATCTTGTAACTGAGCCTGATTCGTTTGGGTAATGTTTCTAGTATCGACCATTACTGATACATATAGTGTTTGGGTTTAAGGCTCCACATGGACCATTTACCATATGTTTGAATATCATACTATGTAGATTTTCATCTTTTTTCTGATAATTCAACACAAACATATTGGTCATATACATATGGTGTAGTAATCTTTTGATTTTTCTATAATATTATCAGAAAATGTGCATGTGATACTCCTCTTTTTTGTATTCTATGTCATATACATATGCAAGAACATGGCCAAATAGATCTCTTTTAAAGAGATCAATCTTTAGTTCTTCTAGTTTTGACTTGAACTCTAGCAAGAAAATCTGACCTATTTTGTGATCCTTGAAAGAACAATAGTTCTCTTTTTACTTTAGGCCATGATGGATTGCATGCAAAAGTTAATAGTATATCAGGTTTTCCATACCACTGAACTAATGTCATTGCATCTAGAAAACAATGTCTCATATCTCTAGGACCACCAATAAAATGAGCTAGAAGAGTGACCTTTTTTCCATTTCCACTATTTTGTCCATGATTGTAACTATCAACAATTCCTTAGTACATATCAGCTTAAATTTTTTGTTGGTCTCTTCTGATATAGTCTAAGAGACTACTATCAAGTTTAATGTACACGTCAGCTATATATTTTTTTGAAGTCTACTAGAAAGTAATAACATTGAATTTTTGTAAATTTTGATTTGTAGCTTATAGCAATGATATTCAAGCCATGAAGATGTACATAAGAAAAGATAAAATAAGTTAACTTCATGTTATTTTAGTAAGTAAACATAATAAATTGATGTCGCCTATTTTCTATTGTTGAAGAAGTGTGTTTATGTTGTCAAAGTACAATAAATCAAAAGAGTAAACATAATAAATTGATGTCACCTATTTTCTCTTGTTGAAGAAGTGTGTTTATGTCATCAAAGTACAATAAATCAAAAGATGTATTGTTGATCATCCATTGACTAGTCTTTTTAGTTCTACTTGAAATTTCTTCATGCCAACCAATTTCACCTTGTGGAAATAAAAATGCATATTGTAAAGGATCATAACAGCCATAGTAATAATGAATACAATGACTTATCCCACTATGAGTGTAAACACGAATATCATGTTGAAACTTATTTTCAATCGTTATTATACTCAACTTCAATCCATATCCCACCCACTTGTGAAGAAGTTGGTGCATTATGGACACCTTAATGTACAATTGGATTTGACTTGATAAATATTTTAACATTCTCAATATTATGAAGATCCTTTAGGCCTCGAACGAATTTAGAATATGGATTTTCATGTAATACATTGACCAAGATCCTAATATTGTCCTCCTTTAATCTTGATGCAATCAATTTTCTACTTCATGATCAATCTCGTAAAAGTAAAAATGTAAATGTGATGGGTGACCATCCTCTAGTATCATCTTATTTATAAATGACATATTTGTCCATACATCTTGAATGTGTATATGCCTCTATTTTTCTTTGGAAGTTTTTTGTCCTCATTCACACCCGTTGTTGTAAAGAAAAAGTGTTATTGTAAGTTTTGATACACTGTCTAAAATGTATAACATTTAAATGAAGTATACATGTGACATAATCTGAGTGGACTATCACTCGTTGTTAGAAAAATTTCTCCATCATAACAACAGAATGTCCTCAGTTCATACAACATCACATTGGTCATGATTTTTACAAATAGGAAGTATGTATGCCTCTCCAGGGATCACTAGATATGTTACAAAGATTTTTGTGAGGTGCTAAGACTTCTTTTAATTTTTTACTGAGGTGGAAGCTAGATGTATCTCATTAACATTTGATAAAGATCCAACTTCCCAAGTACTAAGAATCTCAGATGGTATATATTCTTCAAGATTTCTATGTGAAGAAGATGTTTGAAAAGGCAATGAATCAGTTGTGTTTGTCTACTAAAAAGATTTATCACGCTATCCAAGTCTTGTCCTTGCATAATTTTGCCTTTTTCTTTCACGCCTAACTGCATTTTTCTCTTCTGAAAGATTGGCATAGTACTCTCTTTATCTTTTTCTTACTAATGATTTCTTGTCTTCTGATAAATCTAAAAATTTCATCCTATAAATTAATGCGGATGAGCATCAATATTTTTATAAATATTGTTGAGTAATCATATAGCATGTATAATTTATATAAATTAAAAAATGATTCATTTTATTGTTCTTGTCATAGAAAAGAGTGAGTGATCAACAAACATATTATCAACCCGTTCCACAGACAACCATAATTTAAAGTTTGACACAAAATAATCATTATAATTTTCCAAGATACACAAGGATCCAACTAAAAAAAAGTTGAATGTAGATAATATAAATATTGGATGAGATCATAAACCATCACATTTAAAAGAAGTTGTAGGGGTCAATGTAGATAATCTAAATCTAAATATTGGATAAAACATATAAATTGATAGAAAAAAGTTTAAATACTTAGATTGAGATAAAATGATATGTAGAAACTATTAGATTACAAAAATGAACATAAAAAATGATAACTCGACATTAAAATATCAAAATGGGCAACAAATCTAAAATAACAAAAAGTCAAATATTTGTAAAATGTATGCTTGTAGTTTGACATAAAGTAATTCTATGTATTAGGGATGTGCACATTAGCATGGAGGACCTTGTTGTCCTCCTTCGGCCAAAATAAAGGGAGGTGGAGGAAGATGCACACTCTGAGCAATCATTGGACATATCTTCGGTGGAATGATGGCTTACCTTAAAATGATGGTGTGTCAGGTGACCAACTATGTCACTTGAAGTAAAAATCAATCCCTTTCTAATATCTCTTAAGCCCCTTGATGCTCTTTATCATTGTTGTGATGGAGAAAAAGAATGAACATTGCCATGAAATTTAGTTGCGAGATGTGACTGAGCGCAGAGAAAACAACAGGGGAAGCGGTGGGTTGATGCAATAGGGGTTTGTGATGGAACACATGGGAGGTTTGTTGGTCGAATGTAATAGTTGAAATGGCCATCTTTTCAAATAAAAATACCAAATAGTTTTCATGGTAACAGAGGTGTATCCAAACATGCATGTCAGTTTACATACAACATATAAATTTGGCAAGAACAGAATAGCAGTGGGCTCCCACAAAGACATAATCCAAAAACATAAAGCAATATGAACCTAGTACTTTTTTTATCACCGCAACAACAAATTAAGATGGAATATTATTTTCCAAACACCTCATCCACCAAAATCTACATGTATACGTTGGGAACAAGCCCATAACATAATTAACACTATGCATATTGATTTTGAAAGTGATTGTGATTGACTTGTGGTTGGAGAGAGATTCAATCATAATTATTAGTTGATGGAGAGAGTGTGGAATGGAAAAGAGAGGGAGATAGTGGATGGAGAGAGGGGTTATAACTAATATAAAAAAAGAGGTAATGGATAGAGAGAGGATGTAAAAAATAAAATAAATAGAAGTGGATGGAGAGAGAAAGAACAATATATAAAAATAATGAGAAATGGATGGAGAGAGGGTGTAATAAATAAAAAGAGAGAAGTAGCGGATGGAAAGAGAGATATATTGTACTGAATGTAAAGAGAGAAGTAAGAGATAAAGAGAGAAGGCGCATAATAATTTGTGAATGCACTGTTAACATTGTGCACGTATAAAGTTAGTATTATGATGCATATTAATGAGCATTCTTTAATTTAAAAATACACGTTGTATTTATAATACTTATTTATATTCATTATTTGATTTAGAAATGCTCAATGATGTATAAATATGCAATATATAAGTATTAGATTAAAATATGTACATAAATGTACAAATATATCTATATATATCTATATATATATATTTATTTCCAGTAGTGTTTAATATTTATATTGCTACAATTTTAATTTAAAGTCGGTGATGTTCTTCATGAGTTTTATCACTAATAACAACTACTTGCATATTTATATCACTCACGTCGAAAGCTTTCGACTTTCTTACACTATACCAAACAAAATATGTACAACATTGGAAGGTCGGTTTTCTATATTTGCGTTCATCGAGACGTGGGTGTGAAAACCTTACAGCTATCTTTCCAGGGAAGGAGAAGAAATGTAGGTTCAAAGTAATAGGTCGAAGTTTATTGTAAAAGTAAGGAGATGATGGCTGCTACCATGAGGCATGAGCTGTCCAACAGCATGAGCATATCTCAACTGTTGTGTGGCTATAAAAATGCAGTCGTAAAATATACGAATATGATATTTGGACCAGATTTAGGATAAATTTTGTCTCTTTATTTGCTATAGAACAAAATAGAGGAGGAAAGTAAGTAAGTTTCTCCCTCTATTTCGTTCTATAGCAAGCAAAGAGACAAAAAAAAGATCCCAAATCTAAAATATATGTATAGGGTATAGCTGTACAAATAGGCAGTAAAAGTGAACGGCTTAGAAACCGGGCTATCATCTATACCAAGAAAGCAAGCAGTTAGACGGATTTAGGATTAGAGGGGCTGTTTGTTGCTCATTTATGTTCTGCTTTGATGTAAATTGTCATTTTTATTGGAAAACTGACTTTTATTATAAAAAAATATAAAAATATAGATATTATGACTATGCTCCGTTGCCCGTCTAGCTACTGTTCAACGTCTCTTCGATCACACATATCCATCCAGTGACTACATCCGATAAGTAAAGCAAATTGATGAAGTGATGTGTATTAGATTAACAACATAAATGAAGCCAAGTCAAGACAACTAAGTAAAAGGAGTGCCATCCATGGCATGTGTATTAGCGGGGGGGGGTGCCGGAGCTCACATCTTTTCTTCACAGATGATAGTATCTTTTTGCTAGAGGGACTAAGAATGAATGTTTGAAAATAGCTGAAATTATCAGCCAATACGAACAAACATCGGGTCAAAAGGTCAATCTATCCAAGTCTGAAATTGTCTTTAGCAAGAAGGTGATATGGTGCAAGAGGGAAGAGATCAAGGGTCTTCTGGGTGTTAAGGAGGTGGACAGACAGGAAACCTACTTGGGCCTACCTATAGCTATTGCGAGATCAAAAAAGACTGCATTTGCTTACATCAGGGAGAGAGTGAGAAACAAACTTTTGGGATGGAAAGAAAATATACGTTCAAAACCAGGGAAGGAAGTTCTTATAAAGGAGGTAGTACAGACTATCCCAAATTATGTCATGAGTGTCTTCCAACTTCCAACGGGCTTGATTGAGGACCTTAACTCCTTGGTGGCAAGGTTCTGGTGGGGGGCTAAGGCGGGAGAGTGGAAGATCTCATGGCTGAGTTGGACGAGTTTGTGCAAATCAAAGAAAGAGGGTGGCATTGGGTTTCGTGATCTATCTACTTTTAATCAGGCGTTACTTGTAAGACAGCTTTGGAGGATTCTCACAAAGCCGGAGGCGTTGCTTTCAAAGGTCTTAAAAGCTAAATATTTTCTGAACCACAACTTGATGGATGTGTGCCTTGGTTGTGTGCCCAGCTACACATGGCGCAACCTTTGGGGCGCAAAAGCTCTCTTTGTGCATGGCCTTAGATGGAGGATTGGCGATGGCAAAGACACCAATATTTGGGAGGACAGATGGATCCTAGGCAGGGAGGATACACTCTCTAACTTGGAAGACGTGGCTGCCGGTTGGCCCACAAAAGTTAATGAGTTGATGCGGATGACTGGAAAGGAGTGGGATGTGGACAAGCTCCTCCACTTGTTAATTTCCTAGGGAGATTGTAGCAGAGGTGAAGGCAATCCCTCTATCTACACGGGATACGTCAGACATGGTATATTGGTGGCCGCAACATGACGGCATCTTCTCTGTTCGGTCGGCATATTGTTTGGGGAGGCTGGGGTACAGGGGATTTAGATAAAGAGAGAGGGGGGTACTGAATGCTCTATGGCACCTTATTTGGGGGAAACGCTGGCCTCCGAAGCTAGCACACTTTCTTTGGCGTATTGCTACGGGTTGCTTAGCCACTAGAGGACGCTTGTATGATAGGCATGTTACAGATGATGGTGTTTGTCCCATTTGTGCAATACAAGTGGTATCCATTCAGCACATGCTTTGTCATTGTTCTGGGGCAGCTATAGTCAGACGGAAAAGTTGGCTAGGAGATGCTAAGCGGCTTGGGGAATCTGAAAACTTGCACGGCGATATGGTTGAGTTGTTTGAGTCTTGCACGGAGGAGGAGATGGATGAGGTTGCTGTTGTGTGGTGGACGGCTTAGACGTGTAGGAACAACAAGATTTTTAAAGATGAGAGCCCGACACCACGACCAATCTTACAAACATACAAGGTGTTGATAGCAGACTACAGGAGGATGGCGGTATGGGTGGACATGCTATGGGTTTGGGATTAGGTGGGAGGAGGGACGAAGAGGTGTGGAGGTGGGGGCAGCAAGGGGTGGATCGGACGTGGGTGTTTATACACTCGGATGCAGCTGTGCTGGAAGGGATGAAGGTGGGGCTTGGCGCTGTCATATGGGATGGGGGAGGATCTTTTGGGGGAGCATTTCAGCAGCATGTAGCAGTCAGCCGGGACTCGTCAGTAGCAGAAGCCGTAGCGGCCAGGATGGGAATTTTGCTAGCAAAAGAAAAATGTCATCCGGACATGAAGGTGGTTCTTTTTTCAGACTCGCTCTCTCTGGTGAAGGCGCTTAAGGACCCAAGAGGAAGAAGAGACTATATGGGTCTCCTTGCTGAAGATATTCACAGTGTGGCTGCCAATTTTAGCCTTTTTCATTGTTTTCATGTTAAAAGAGCCCATAATTCTCTGGCTCATTTTATCTGTCATGATGTTATTAACTCTGGAGGCCATGCTATTAGACACGGCACTATGCCTAGTGATTGGTGTGACATCGTCGAGAGTGATGGTTTCTTTGTACCTTAATTTCCTTTTATAAATGAAGACGAGGTTTCCAAAAAAAAAGAGTAAAAGGAGAAACAAAACCAAACAGCAAGCACAATGGTGGATTTCATCATTCCACGGCAAGGATTCATGTTTCTCCCTCCAATTTGCCGGTCCAGCCTCCAGCTTTCATTGATTCCTTCAGTTTAAGATGCATGATACACAGGATCTGTGACTATCCAGTGTAAGATTAACTTACCTTATCTGTGGTTGCCACCCGTTAGTTACAATGACAATAAAATATCAAACCAAATGCATGCACACGGCTTCACACAATTTTATTGATGTTCAATTACCCAAACCGCGAGACGTCAGGCATATATATCGATGGTCGCTTTCCGCGAGCTTTCATGCGATAAGAGCGGTTATTTTGACTCTTAAGAGACTGTGGACATGCATACCCCACCAACTCGAATCGGCCACCAAGAAACAATGGATTCAGGAGACATGAAGGAATCTAGCTCAGCTCAGCTCAGCCTCAGCCTCACTCAGTCTCACCTAGAGCTGTCAACGGGAAAAGTATGGGGAAGGTAGGACTCTACTCTTATCCTTACCCTCCATAGGGTAGCAGGTACGGGTAAGAATAATTATCCTTCTTAACAATCTTCTTATCCTCTCCTTATCCTTACTCTCTCCCCACATGGTAGACGGGGAGGGTAAAGGATAAACAAATAATTTAGTTATAAAAAGTTAACGTATCTTAAGGTGGTGCGTAGGGTGATAAATATTAAGTCACATATTTCTTGACTTGTATTTTTATAGTTATACTTGCATAATATGTGTAGACATTGGTGCAAGAATAACTTATTTTAAGATAGTGTGGTCCTCTTTTTTATATTGTTTTGCGTCCCTATCAACCAATTCAATATTTAATAATAATATACTACAGGCATTTGAGTGTGAGTTGGGGTGGAAAGCAAGCCCAAATCCATAAGCTTTTCTATTGGAAAAAGTAAGGTGGAAATTGAACTAAAATTATATATCTTTATTAAATGAATGCGGGAAAAAGGGTAAAAGGGTATGGATAATGTGTATACCTTACCCTCCCTTTTTATTGTGGTGGAAAAACGGGAAAATGGTTAATGGAAAATGGATAACAAAAACCTTTACCCTTACCCTTACCCTACAGGGTATGGATAAAGGGTAAACGGGTAATACCTTCCTCATTGACAGTCGTAGTCTCAGCTCTTGGGATCGATGTGGGGGATTGCTCCTTTTCCTTTCTTTTAGACTAACATTACACACAGTCACCTATGTACCCATCCACACACTTAATTCTCGGGAGCCTACGAAAGCCTAGTCTCAATCGTTTTCTCTCATACAAATTAACTCTACACCAATTAACTCCATACAGAAACTAAAGAATCACAAAGTTCTCTCCTCACTCCTCTCTCCAGCTCCAATTTTCAAAATTTGATTTTCTCTCTTATAACTCCACACTCCAGCTCCATTCTAGCCCACCATCATTCCTGCACTAGTACAGTATGTGCGTTTAGAGTACTTGGTTGAACGTATTATACTTTTTGTACATAGTTTTATCAATCGCTACATTTTGAATGTATGCAAAATGTGATTGTTAGTATTGTATTTCTTACACAATGTGGTTGTTAATTTTGTACTTCTTGTGTACAATTTTGACAATAGCTGCATTGAAATGTATACAAAATGTAGTCTCATATTGTACGCTCTCTGTATGTCTCGTATTGTACGTCTAAATGTATGCTCAAATACTATTAGTATTGTACGTCTCATACTACATGTCTTGTACTACACATATTAAAGATATAAATATCTGATGGGGCAGTGGGTAACAAGACTTGAGGGATACATGTAATATACGTTTGTTAGTATTGTACGTCTTGTATTGCATATAATGTACTGTACAATACGTACAAATTAGTTGAAAATAATAATGATTATGCATGAGCAAATATTACAATATGTAATTTTTGTAAAATATTGTATATACGATTCAAATTTGAAAGCTATATTATTGTATATATATAACTGCATTAGACGCAACATATGAAATAAATTACAATAAAAATATCAGCAAATGTGTGTACAGTATGTGCGTTTACAGTACATGAGTTGGAAGGAATTAAAACGAACAAAAATTTAATTTTAAATACTAGAATTGAGATATCACATGTGCAATTTGTTAGAAAATGGATACAACACTTTGCATGACTATTGCATTGACAAGAACGAATGCATGTGAAATATCTCTAAAGTGCATTAAATCTCATTTTCTCCCATACTCGGATATGTCAGCGGGGGGTAGGTGACTATATAATGGCTAGAATTTTTCTGCTTTTATTTCATGTTGTGCCCAACTATTGATGCACATGATAATATGATCTACTCAGTTTTGATCAGAACAGAGGGGAGGAAGGATTTGGGCGGGGTCATGCGATCACATGTAAGGATTAAATTAGCTTGACCCCTCGAGGACACTCCTTCTAATATAGGCTTGTGGTCACCCACCTCGACAGTTAACACCCATGCACGCGGAGGCCCACCTCATGTAAAGGGAATTGATGAAGCAAGCTAACTAGTGCTGAAATTCTGGAGAAACTCTAAGGCTGTGTTTGGTTGGCAGGAAAGGACTTTTATGGGATATGCGAATGGTTAGGATAGGATGGAATTGGTAAATGATAGGTTTTTTGTTATCCTTTCTCATGTTTGGATGCACACAGTAAAGTATTGTTTTCCTCTTTGTCTTCTTGGTCATCTTCTATTTGTTCATGAATGACAATCTCTACATCTTCAGGTTCAACCAACACAATAAGCTGTATCATCTATTATTTAATCAAGAAAGCCAAAAAGCATAGATATTGACTCAGGCGGCAATACGAATGAACAAATCAGTACCAAAGTTCAAATAATTTTGATAAATTGTAACTTATCAGCTAGAAAACAGTGGGCAGGGCTTCAGGATGATCAGCCTCGCCGGCTGTGGTGGGTGAGGCAGCGGTGAGGAGTGTGACGACAACGGTGTCATGGATGAGTCGGTGGTGGTGGAGCAGCAAGAAGCAGCAGCGGCCGAAGCAGGGATTCCGCCTGCGAATCTGGCAGACCTTAGCGTTCTTGACGCCGACGTTTTGGGACGGTTGGGGTCAACCTCGATGATCTTGGGGCTATCAACGTCGGAGCTGACACAGGTGTAGTGGTCAAGATTCACAGACAGGCGGCGGCTGTTATAAGACTCCATAATGGTAGAGTGCAGGGGTACTCAGACGTTGTATGTGGCGTAGGTGTTGCACGAAGCAGCATCACCGACGAAAGTGTATCGGGGCTTGGGTTGATTGTCGAGAATGTTTTATTGGGAGCAAAGAGATATCCCAGGCAATACCTGGGTAGGGTCCGGAACTCAAAAGTCCCAGTTGATTAGGACTTCAGTACCGCTGATTACCTATCCTAATGCGAATTTTGCACGACCAAACATAGGATCAGATTTCAAGCGGGATTAGGAGTTCCATCCCTCTATGTATCCAGGGAACCAAACAGGCCGTAAGCGGAGACACCCTACTTTAGAGATGGGACGACCCTGTTGTCCGGTAGTGGCGTATGTGCCTGCTGTTGTACCAAGTTCAAAAAATGTAGATGACTGGACAAAGAGGGGGAGAGAGAGAGTGGGAGGGGGAGTAGAGAGAGGGGAGTGGAGAGAAAAAATGGTTGTAGGAGAGAGAAAAAATGAGAACACATTTTTTTTCAATAACTTTAAAATGGTATTGAATTTTTTAACGAAATAAATATTTCTACACTCCTTATAAAAATAGTTCCCAACAAGATCAAGTTCGACAAATTTTGAAAAAGTAAAAAATATATTCTAAAAGAGTAGAGATAATTTGATTGTGAAAAGTAAAAAAGGAGACAAAAACTTTCTCATAACTCTCAAACTTTAATGAATTTTTAATAAAATAAAAAAATAATGGGTTACTAAAAAAATACTTTAAAATAAGACCAATGTCAACATAATTTGACAATGATTTTTCTACAGAATAAGTATAACACATGCGATAACATGTTTAAACATATTAATCTCTACTGCAATCCTTACAAGAAATATTTTACAACAAGATCAAATTTGACAAGTTTTAAAAAATAAAAGTACAATTTAAAAGAAGAGAGGTAATATGATTGTAAAAAGTAAAAAAATGAGGAGAGAGAAATTTGTTTTTTTTACAACTCTTAAATCATTGTGTTCATTACTAAAATACTTTAAAATATAGTTTTGATGTTATCCCATGTCAAATTTTATGTTAATCATTTTATCCACGTTCCAAAAATAAATTTTACGTTACAATTGTTATTCAATGTTATTTATGTTATCCAAGTTGTATTTTTGCTAATATCTTTCAAACTATAATAATTTTTTTGAACAAATAAGATTTTTGTGTTCCTTACAAATAATATTTTAAAATAAGACCAATATTTACATACTTTTGATAAAACAAATCATAATATTTCTCTCCTATTCTAGGCGAGAGAAAAAAACAAGCTATTTCTGCTAATATCGTTCAAATTGGAATCAATTTATTGATGAAATAAAAATTATAAATTTCGTATAAAAAATATTTTGAAACAAGACCAATGTTAGAGAGAGTGGTTGTAAGAGAGAAAAACAAACAATTGATTATTGTTTAATATCTTTTATATCGAAATCAATTTTTTGACGAAATAAAAATCAATGTTAATATTGCTTAATATCTTCCATGTTATCCATGTTATCCATGTGTGTCCATGTTATTCATGTTATCCATGTGTGTCCATGTTATTTATGTTATCTATGTTATTCTATGTTATTTTATGTTATCCCATGTTATTCTATGATATCTATGTTATTCATATGTGTCCATGTTATTCATGTTATCTATGTTATTCCATGTTTTTCTGCTATTTTATATTATCCCATGTTATTCATGTTATCCATATTATATACACTACTTCATGCTATTTATATTATCGATGTTATCTATGCCGACAAGGAGGGGTTCAAGTGGTTAAGTACAATGTCCCCTAACAAAGGGACCCGAGCTCGAATCTCAGTTGCCACCTTGATTTACCACCCTCTAGAACGTTCGGCCTCCGCCACCGGCGTGGGAGAGGGGGGAGAAATCTTTCTCTCCTAATCCCATTTTATCTATGCTATCCCATGTTATCCATATTATCCATGCTATTCTATGTTATTCATGTTATCCATATGTGTCCACGTTATTCATATTATCTATATTATTCATGTTATTTTATGTTATCCGATGTTATCTATGTTAGCCATGTTATCCATGTATGTCCATGTTATTCATGTTATCTATGATATTCTATGTTATTCATGTTATGTTATCTCATATTATTGTATTCATGTTATCTATGTAATTTCATGTTATCCCATATCAAATTTTATGTTATTATGTTATCCATACTATTTCATGTTATTCGTGTTATTTTATATTATTCTATGTTATTCATATTATTCATGTTATCCATTTTATTTTATGTAATTCTATGCTATTTATGTTATACATGTTATTCATGTTATTTCATATTATCTATACTATCCATCCCATCCATGTTATTCATATTATTCCATGTTATCAATGTTATTCATGTTACTTTATGTTATTCCATGTTATACTTATTATTTATGTTTATCTATTTCATACCATGTGTCATACCATTACATATCATATTACATGATGTTATTACATGTGTTATACTTATTTCGTAAAATAATTCATTCTCAAAGTATGTCGGCATAAGTCTTATGTTAAAATATATTTTATTAGTAGCTCATTCTTTTTTATTTCTTAAAAAAAATTATTATGATTGAGAGTTATAAATGAAATAAATTTCTCTCTCCTCCTTTTTGACTTTTTACAATCAAATTATCTCTCCTCTTTCATATTGTATAATTTATCGCATTTGAACGCATATTTTGTAAAGAGTGCATCGGTATTTATTTTTTCGAAAAATCCTTAGGTCCAAATGTTATTAACAAAAATAATTTATTAATTTTATCTCTCCTACAACCAATCTCTCTATCCACTCTCCTCTTCCCCCACCCCCTTTTTCTCTCCGTCACGTTAGAAAAATCAACATCCTAATAGGAACTTGTGTCAGTGTTGAATAACGTAACGTAACGTTAGGTTGTTTTGCTGTTAGCCCCTACCAGCGGTACGAATGTCAGTGGTCATCTAGAAGGACGTCTGACAAGTCAAGTTTATAGCAAGTCTCTTAATTCTAAACTAGTTAACACACACATGCACATGCACCTGCCCTATTAAATATGTTTATCTTACATTAAATATTTTAAAAATAAAACTTTCCAAAATGATAATGACAAAAAAAATACATATAAAAATAGTTAAAAAAATTATAAGAAGAAAGAGAATCAAGAAAAACGCAGCATGAACTTGTTTTTTTAAAGACGAACCATTCATACTCAATGCCACTGCAGCTACACGGACGAATCGGACACCATTAGATGAGCATATATCTCTGAATATCTGATGAGATCCAGTTTTAGGACCGAGAAACAGCTGGAGTCGTCAATGGATCGAGAGGACGCATACCGATCATGAATATCGTCACCATGCGGAATTAATCCATGCGGCCCGGCCCTGAGTCTTGTCCAGTCGTTTCTCTCGTACCTGCAGTACTTGTCTCGATTTCCAGAATCCCAATACTTGTATGAGAAAAGTATAGCAGTCAGTGTTGGCATTGCGACAGCCTACAAAGACCACCGGGTCCAGGACGGATGGGTGAGGAAAGACCACGTGCGACAGCTTCATGGGACTGCGGACTCGCATCCCAGTCGTCAAGCAGAACCAGAGACAGAAAGAGGAGAGGCCTGGACCGATTCAGCCATACCGGAAGCGGACCAATTTAACCCAGAGAACCAGCCAGCCTAGCCAAGCCAGACTGAGTCCGCCATGCCCTTCTTTAGGCGACATGGCAGCGTTCTATTGGTTGGGGAAGGTAAATCTTCACTAAACACTAGTATCTTGTATAATTCATATTAATTAGCTCGTTTACTAAGAAAAAATATGTAGAACACAATCAAATAATAAAATCAGGCTTTTGATGCATGAATATAAGGAATCTCATGAAAATTGTGAAATTATCATATCATGTGTAATAAATATCAAAGATCACTTAAAATTATGATAATGCACCAGTAACCCCTAGATATGACATATAATCTAGTAGATGTCAGATATGATGATGTTTAAATATGAAATCATTTAATTTGCTCCATATAGTTGATTAGGGCTAAGAACTCTAAATAAATTGCAATAAATCGATATACGGTAAATAAATGATGGAATTTGCAGAATATATTAGTACAATATATGCAACCTTATATTAAATGATGAGAATCATGATGATACATATAATTCATGATTATATGATAATGGCTCATAACATATTGTGTGAACCCTAATTGGATTAATGCATGTAATTTAGGGTTAATACGATAACCTATTTGTATAAAACATAATATATCGATGCTCTATGCTGATCCACCACATAATTAGGAAATAAGACAGGTAACCTAGTTCCAAGAAGATAAGACAAGTAATGATGTGCATGTCCTAATGAAACAAGTTAAACTCTAAAATGGACATAATTAGGATTAAGATGATGAGACCTGATGGTGATATGTGATCTTGTCTTAACCACAGGTTTGAACAAGCGTGATAGTTGAAATCAGGTTTGACTCATGAATGTGTGATTAGATTATCTTGGCTGAAGGTACATTTTACCTCTTACGTGTCCTACTATTTAGTATGGTTGTATTATGTGTATACAAATACTGGACATATGATATTGGATGAAATGATTGTTCTTGTATGATATCTTGCTTGATTTTCTGCATGTATAGTTATGAAACATGAAACATAATATCTTATTCCAATATATCCAAGCACTTCAACTCTTTCGTAGTAAAATGCTGGAAAGTAAAGTACTTCAACTCATTAGTAGTAAAGTACTTGGAAGTGATCCAACTTAGTGCGCCATGCCCTTCTTTGGGTGACGTGGCAACATTCTATTGGTTGGAGAAGGTAAATCTTCTCTAAATACTAATATGTTGTATAATTCATATCAATTAAGTTGTTTATCCAAAAATTACAAACAAAGTTCCAAAATTCTCATAAAAATATGTAGGGTACAATCAGATAGTAAAATCAGGCTTTTGATGCAAATAGTATCGGGAATGTCATGAAAGTTGTGAAATTTTCAAATCATGTGTAAATAATATCAAACAATGACCTAAAATTATGATAATGCAACAATACTCTTGAATATGATATGTAATCCAACTGATATCATATATGATGATGTTTAAACATGAAATCATATAATTCGCTCAATATAGGTTATTATTGTTAATAACTATAAATAAATTGCAACAAATAGATATGTGGTCAAATGATGGAATTTGCAAAATATGTTAGTAACAATATGTGGTAGGGTTGGGCATAAACCAAACCAAACCATTAAACTCAACCAAACTGAATTGAACCAACCAGTTCGGTTTTTTTTTGAGGTGAGAAATGGTTTTGTATGGTTTCAAAAAATTTCAAACCATTATATAATGATTTGGTTTAGTTTGATGGTGCATTTAACCAAACCAAACCGAATCAATATATATATATATATATATTTATATATATATATATATATATATATATATATATATATATTGAAATCAGATAAATATATTCTGACTTCCTTCTAAAATTATAGAGGGTCAAGAGTTACATATATCCCAATGCCATACATCAAAAAGAGTAAAAACTCACCCAACTAACTAATGTGCAACTTGTGTTTGACACATTTACAAATTTTTACAGCAATTGTAGTTGGATTTGTGGTTAAACCACTATTGTCTCCATGCATTCCTTTCCTCCCATATGTGGTAGCACAGAGAAGCAAACAAGATCCTCATTTTGTCACTTTTTCCACAGCTAGAGAACATTCTTCTTGGCTCTTCCTTCAGTTGTATGTGTAGATTAAATTTTTTATATATAATCTCCCAAACCTTCCTAGTGAACGTGCAACAAACAAAGAGGTGCATGTGGGATTCGTCTGACTCTTTATAGAGTAGACAAATAGCACCAACGTCTTGATACCATCCATGTATTTTATCTAGCGTAGACAAGGTGTTGTGTAGAATTTTATAGACGCACATGCTTGACCAGGTGTTAAGATGATGAGACCTAATGGTGATCTCTAATCTTGTCTTAACCAGGTATTTGACCAAGAATGATAGTTGAAATCAGAGTTGACTCATGAATGTGTGATTCGACTATCTTGGTTGAAGGTACACTTTACCTCTTACTTGGCCTACTACTTATTATGGTTGTATTATGTGTGTACAAATACTTGGCATATGACATTGGATGAAATGATTGTTCTTATATGATAGCTTGCATGATTTTTTGTAATTATAGTTATGAAACATGAAACATAATATATTGTTCCATTATTATATTCTAGCACTTCAACTCTTTGGTAGTAAAGTGCTGGAAAATAAAGTACTTCAACTCTTTGGTAGTAAAGTACTAGAAAGTAAAGTACTTCAACTCTTTGGTAGTTAAGTACTTGGAATTGATCCAACTCTGTGGTAGTAGATCACATTGTGAAATGCTCTAACTCTTTGGTAGTAGATCATAAAGGCCTTAATGCTTTCAACTCTCGGGTAGTCAATGCATAGATGATATAATGGAAAATATGCCTAAAAGACATGTTCTCTTTTTCTAATAAACACTCTTTGTTCAAGTATGCTTTTGTTATATTTGTTTATTACTACCAAGTACTAGTTTTATCTTATATCCAAGTCATATTAATGAGAGGTATATAAAAAGACACAGGCGTACTCAATACAATATATTAGAATATTATGCTGAAGTGTACCACATGTAATCTCTTATTTAGGTGATGAGTACATATGGTCTTAAAGACTCTTGGTAGTTGGGAGTTGTGTGGTGAGCACACATATAGGTGGACCTATTGTCTAAAGATCATTTTTTACAATGTACTATGTGTACATGAAGAAGTTTACTATTCAATATGTAATATCAATTTGTAATCATGTATGATGGAAATATATGCTGAATATTGAATATGTGTTGTATGGTTTTGTTCTTGTTCATGTGCATGTGCTACTATGGTTTCCTCTGACTCGCTTTATTTTCTTCTTCTTAATCTAGTGTGCGAGTTTGAATTGGGATTATCATTGAGGTGAGGGTTTTAGTTTGGGTGTCACACATTAGATTAAGATTTAGAAAATTTGGGGACGTCACATACACCTTGTTTGCTACCTGAGGACAGATCATGGGCAACCAACCCCGACAATCAGAAGGAGTGGCTAGAGGTTCTACAAGTACAAATAAGTGGGGTGGAGCCCATGGAATATTTGTGTGAAGGTCAGGAGTAGTAAAAGTGAGAGTCAACATGTTGGTTGACCATCCATGACGTCGGTGTGGAAGAAGTAGATAAATGGAAGAAGGAGATGAGGAACAACAAAATTACATCCTTGTCCTTGGGATCACATGTAGAAAGTTGAGGACTGTCTTTGTCTTCTAGCTCACTTTCCTTTACCTGGGCATGCGGGCGTGTGATGCCAATCAAGCATGAGCCCATTAGTTGGCTGGGCCATGTCGAAAAATAAGAAGAGTAACACTAATTACTAATGTGTCACCTTTCTATTGGCCCATATTTAGTTACATTATATTAATTGTAATAAATAATTTGTAACTCATATTGGGACCTATTATATATGAAATTGGATGATGAAAATGAGAGGAACACAAATGAAACATAACTGATGCCTAATTCATATCTTGATTCCAAAAGTAGGGTAATGTATGATTAAGTAGTGACTAGTAAATGGAAACCCTAGAATTGTTGATTTAGGTGTTTAATACAGTGAATGCTTTTATTCTTGTTGTAATCAAATATTGCTCAATATTATATATTTATCAAGATGATCATCATCATAGTGATAATAATTAGGGTATTTAATGTGAAAAACCATGCACATGAAGAATTAGGGTTAAATGTCATAACTTGCTATGTCATCAAGGAACATAATTGAATCTACTGATCTCAACAAAAGGATATTATGGATATAACAATTAGGGTTTCACCCTATGTGTGATATGCGATAGAATTAGGGTTTATAGTATTACTTCTTATCGAACCCGAGACAACCCAAAACCCCAGATTAGGACCAAGTATGGTTTAATGTGATTAATATGATGGTAACACTTTAAGATTTACAAACATGTAGATTATATGTTGATTACTTGAATTCATCTTTGTTGATTAGATTGCTAAACATACTTGAGATGTATACTGCATCATCTGCATGGTTCTAAATAAGTACCTATTTACAATTTTATGACTACCCATAACATCGATTACCAAGGTTTGCCGAGTGTTTCACGAAGATTGTTTGATTAAATTGTTGGTTGTTTATTTACATTCTATTCAAATATAATTCCTCAATGAATACCACATAAATAAAAATATCATATTTTGAACCCTAGGATGACATGTATCGATGGGTGATGCACACACACCCTAGAGGGATAGTGGTCACACCCAAGATAACACATCAAATATGGGTTACAATATGCAAATAAAATACCATTTCTTATTTGCAAGTAAGTGATTGATTATACATTGTTAGCTTACTTACACACTTTTGCATGAACCCTTCAAACACTAATAAAAAATGAAGATATGTGCTTCATTTCATGCCACTTTAGATAAATGCAATATATGAATATGTCAAGATATGATGAATCAGATGGAATTACGTGAAGGTGCTAAAGCTAAGTAAAGGAGGATTTGATAGATGCTTCTTCTTATATGTACAATTCAAATGATAGGAATTAATGTAAGTCCATAGAGGAGCATATTGTAAACAAAATTTTATTAATGGAAATTATTTGCTATTATTTGTTATTTGGTAAAATCTGGATCCATGAAAATTTTAGGTAATGGCTCTCAACTTTTTGGGTCTTTCCTTAATTGGGGATGCTGAAGAGTGAGGTTGTTACAACATATCTCCAAAAAATGTCTTCACATTTTCCTCAGATCTAAAATATAAAGTCCATAATACATAGGGGAACTACCATAAAATATCTAATCTTTAGAAATAGAATATTGACCATTCTCAATATGAAATTCAAAACCATTCTTCTCCAAACATGAAATAGAAATGATGTTCCTATTTATGAAAGGTACATAATAGCAATTCTCTAACTTTACTACAATCCCACTAGTCATAGATAAATAGCAGGTTCCAATCAAAGATGGTAGCAACTCTTTCTACTTTTGCAACATGTAGTTCCACCTTCCCTTTCTTCAATGCTCTACTTATTGTTGAAAACTACATATATTTTAACATATGTGAGGTCCAAATATGGTATCTAATATGAATGTTATCGAAGTAGATAAATTAGTATATATCAATACTTGAACTTGAGATCTATATCCACTTCTTCTTGTTCTTATGTTCCTCTAGGTGGAGGGGACAATTTATCTTTCAATGTCAAGTGTGTTGTCAGTGATGACAATTTCCTTCTTTATGCACTCCTTTTTTCTTAAGTGTAGTTCGATTTTGACTTTTGTCCAACCTTAGAACCTTTCATGCCTCTTCCTTTGTCCTTGGATTTTTCTTTTCCTTCCCTAACCATCAATAGGAAATTGGGCTTGTCTTGCATCTACCCCTCATCTCTTCTCAACATGCCAAAAATCCTTGTCAGTCATTTAACAAAATTGTTCATGATGTAGTTCATTACTAATTATTTACATGAGTCTTGAAGTGATTGTAGGATCACATTAATTGACAAATCTTGACCTAATGTAAATCATAAACTAGCTATAATTTTGACATATAAATTAAAGTGGGCACTGGGTTCAACTGGATCATGTTCCACCATTTTGCACTTAAATAATAACTTAGAGGCATCATAACTTTCTTAGCTTTCTTATTCTTGGTATATGTTCCTAAGATGGGGTATAATCTCAATAATTCCCATGTTATCATGTTACATTTGTAGTTGTAACATATTCAATTTTTTGTAATAAATTTAATCTTGAGCTATCATACATAATTTTCTAAAAATGAAACATTCTTTTATGAAATTTGCACTCATATTTGCACTGCATTTGAAACATATTGAAACTCGAATAGTAAAGTGCATTTTTCCTTATTTGGTCTAGTCATCCCACTGGGGTTGAGCAATTAACCCCCAATAGAATATATTTTCTTTAGAATCACATAAAAAAATATTATATATCTTTTATAAACTCGAGTATGGATTAATGATGAGAATAAATTATTTAGTCATTTTAGACTCATAAACAAGAATAGTTATTAAGAATTAGGGTAAATGATGTTAAACCTATTTTGAAAGTATCAAGAAAAATAGATGTATATATTAGAATATGAGAGTTTTGAATAAAATCGGGGTTTATGAAAATAAAATAAATAAAGGGTCACCTTTTCTTTTGTTATCTGATCAAACAATCTTTAACCATCTCTGCATATACCCATGGGTGCCTATACCTTCATATTGTGGCAGCTATTTGTTAGTCTAGAGAAGTAGTGATGGATAACTTCTCCCTCACAACCCCTCACTCTTCCATGTTAGCTCCCTTGGATTCATTCTTCACCCAAAGAAACTATTGAACCTTCAACTAGTGGTGAGGTGAAGTATATCATTCAAGACAATTGAAGGCCAGTGACTTACAAAAGAAACATCTATTGAGACGCTGCTCCATTGTCGATGCTGCCTCAGACCAGAGGAGAACTAACATGATCTTCCCCTAAAAACCCGAATGAATACCCTTGAACTCACAACCCTATACATGTCCCTAGCAACACTGACGATAAGAACTGAACCTCCATAGACACTTCCAACATTTCCTTCTTCCTCACACCTTTAGACCTTTATCAAACCATGAATTTATCTCCACCAAGATCAGTAGTGTGCTTCCCGGTGGTCGTTTAGCCATGACTTGGCCTCAACATCACTCGTACTCCATTCATCCCATCACCCGACTCACTGCTCCATAGTTTGTAACCACTAGGATGTAGGTTGTTGCCACCACCATCTATAAGGACATCACCACCAACAACTAGAAAAATCCTAGTATCATGAGTAGGGTCATGGAACAACTAGATCTATGAAAAAAATTCCCAGTGACAAAGATAACCATCATCCAACTATCTATCTTGCTTCTTTACACCCTAGTATGTAGATCTTTCAGGGATCAAGGAGGAACATGGTAACATACTCAAATCTAGATAATTATCACCTTTTTACTTATTTTTATTTTAATATTTTATTTGGAGCCCTCTTATTAGATTGATAGGTACTAGGATGTTAGTATCCTTTGAATATGAGAGTTTAATGCAAAAATACAAAGATTTGAAGCCTTAATATAAGAAATGTGGGTTATTCATTAGTTTTGGGATTGTTTGTGCAAAATTGTCAAAATAAAGAATTTAAGTTTAAAATTAGTCTTCTAGATTTTTTCTATTGATGGGTTTGGTTAGGAGAGGGTTACACATGAAATGTGATTAATAAATAATAAAGGAATATATTTATATCAAATAAAATACACTTTTCCTTAAATCGGGAATTTCACACATTAAAGTTTTTCAAAAGACAAATTTAACTCCAAAATCAGATTCTTTGGATCCTTAATACCATATCCACCAAGTTTCACTATATTTGGAAATTATTTACTCATTCAATTCAAAAGAAAAAGAAAAAGAAATTTAAATATATCACTGTAATCGAAATTGATTAGGAAAGACATTAATGTCACGCTATAATTCCATGTTTTAAGGATGCACACCCCTTCCATACAGTTGGATTTAGATTTGATGTAGGAAGCATCATCACCTACCTCAAGTCTATTATGGAAATCCATAGATCACCTCGCAGTGAAGTAAATTTGAGATTTCTCCCTCCACTCTCCATATATCTTTGAGATATTTTCACCAATGTGTTCTTGGCAAGGATTCTCATCTAACGACCCTTCATCATAGTCTGGTTCATATTTTACATGTTTTACCCAAACTCATGCTCTATGTGTCTAGAGCCCCAACTCCAGAGGCCCCATGGACAAAGCATATAAATATCTAATCACATCAGTACTTCTGTGGAATACATAGAAATTCAACCCTAGGACGAATTGAGCCCTAATCTCATGAAGAACTATCACCTGGCTGATTTACTCTCCACTATTACATCCCTTGCCATTAGCACTCCTCATCATCCCTGGCTAAATTGCTTTGGAGTAAAGGTACTATTGTACCCCTTCTTCCTGAACGGTGTGCCATTTTGGCCCAAACATCTCCGTCTTGGTTTTCTCCAAATATTGCCACTGCCTACCTACTTTTTGAGTTGGTCATGTCACTGGGGGATGGGGTAGAAGGAAAACTTTGTGGGTTTTATGATTCAACTCCCCTCAGTTCTTTCTATCCTTTGAGTCATCACATGGGCATTTCCATCGTTTTCTTTTATTATTTCAATTATGTCACCTGATACATGGATATAAGTAAGACGAGTTTTCCCTATCACGTGGTAAAATTTAGATTTTACTTTCAAGGTAAAATTGGACCTTTGCAAATTTGAATCAATCAAGAAAATGTATGAATCTTGTAAAAATTATATCTTTTTACTGGATTGTCCAAAAATAAAAAAAATATGTTTTAAAATCCTTAGAATTTTTTTCCTGGTTTGGGCTCTTATTCTGAAGGTTGTATCTACTTGCTGCTCACTTCCTCCTCTGTTGTTCTTTTTTTTGCTATTTGATGGGTTGCTCATGGCTGAAGCTCTGCCGGCCTACAACTTTTATGGGCCTTTTTGTTGCTGCTTTTGGCGAATCTGTTATGTGATGGTTGAGGTGGCTTCAGCATAAGTGGGGTGATCTCTGCTAGCTATGCTATGTTGCTTTGATGAGTGGTGATGGTCGAGTACCATTTTTGATTGTGAGGATCCCATATCTCTCTTTTCTCTCCTCGGTTGGCTGGTGGTTGGCTGCCCATGTTGATGGTTGTTTATGTTTTTCTCTGGAAGTCCTGGCTCCTTGTGATGGTTAGATGAGGGTGGTAGGTTTTGAAGTTCTTTCTAGTTGGTGGGCTATCTTGGCTAAAGCTCTGTTGGCTGTTGATTCTTATATGGGCCTTTCTTGTTGCTACTATTGGCAAAGTTGCTGGAGTGAGGGATGTTGATCGTTGTGGTTGCTTTGTTGCTCCCCTCTCACTGTGATGATGAGTTTTATTATCTCATAGTGATGGTTGAGTTTTCTTCTAGATAGATGGGTTGAACTCTGTTGGCTGATATGTGGTTGCTTTGTTCATGGACCCTTTTGTTTTGCAAGATGAGCTTCTGGAGGTATATTCAGATCTTTTCTTTTTTGGTGAAGTTGGCATTTTTGCTGGAGCTCCCCTCTCACTAACTCCCACAGTGATGGTTGAGTTTTCCCCCTTTTCTTTGTTTTTGTTGATCTGGCTTGATGTGTTTGTCTTTGGATCTGTTATTTAGAGAGAGCAGATGTAAATCCTTTCTACCCTCTTGTGCTTTGCCTATTAATTTTTTGGTCAGTTGCAGGATGGTGCCTTTGCATTTTCTTTGTATATAGTTTTTCCTTTTTATTTAGTTGTCCTCATATTGAGGGTAGCAAGCATTTTACAGACACTAAAGGAAAAGAAATACAAAAAAAGCAATATGAGTTTTTACCGACCAAAAAAAAAATCCTTAGAATTTTCTCTACCTTTTGGTATAGTTTTCATCCTCTGATTGACAAGTTTTTAAGAATTGATTTTTAGCATTTTACATTAATAACTAAAAAGAGGTTTTAAAAGGATAAAGTTGAGATCTTGGAGTCAAATCCATTATCCATAATCTTGTACCCTCTTTTTGAGATAAAATCATGTGAAAATTTATGTTTTGATGATGATTTGGATTTTAGTGTTTTGGCATTCACTTATGATCTAAAAAATAACTAAAAATAACATCATAATTAATAAAGTTGTGATTTTGGGTCAAGTATCATTAAAAAACTCTACATGCAATATTAGGTTTTTCACATGAGCCGACCTAGGGTTTTACCAATGGATTTAGATTTCTAGGTTTTTTTCAAAACATATATGTTAACTCTAACTAATGAATCCAAATCTATATGTAGGCTGAGTTGGCCATAGATTTAGAGGATTAAAATTCCATATCCAATTTTATAACTCAAGTTCAGGTATGTACATCTGCTTTGTTTAAATTGGCCATAATATTATGAATAAACAACCTTTTCCCATATGAGGCATTCCTTAAATTGAGAATAATCATATCTATATTATGATGGTCCTATTTCCTTATGAATATCTCCTTGATTTGTTAACATTTATATGTGAAAGTCACATTGATGGTCTTCTGACCTAATCTTACTAATTATTTGAGTCCTCTGACCCCCCTTGATGGCAACTATTTTCCTTAAATCTTGTGGATGAAAATAATTTTACCATGTTCTTTCCTTCACTATTAGCATGTGTGATTGAATAGTCATAACTAGAAGTAGTGACACCATGTTTTAGTCATTGAGGTATTAGTCCTCCTACAAATGCTTTGAGGTTCTAGTCCTCCTGCAATTTATTTATTTGGGCATTGAGGTTTTAGTCCTCATACCAATGCACTAAGGTTTTAGTCCTCCTGCACTAACATATGTTGTCTGGCACTAAGGTTTTAGTCCTCCTGCCCTTTGTAAGATATACATTGATTTCTATACTACTCTTTAATATATGCTAGATAATATTTTTATCACCATGCAACTGTCTATTTTGTGTAGTCCAAGTATATGGCAAGTGTGACAACCTTGATTATTTTCCTCTCCCATCTATTTTACCCCTTTCTCTCCCATCAAGTACCCAATCTAATCACATCAATGACCAATTTCAGTATATGTGACTTTAAGTTGAGAATTTAATTAAGCATCATGCTTTAACACAACACCTTGTTGGATCCAATGTTGAACCTCATTAATATTATCACCTAGTTCTCTTGTATGTTTTTGATGATGGGATTTCAATTTCAAATATAGAAGTACAAAAATCACCTCAATTGGATAGTCCAAGCCCAAGATATGGGCATTTGAAAGTTGACTAAATTTGTACATGTCTTTTTTTGTTTGGTCTAATTAGGCACACAACCCATGCGCTACTCTCATGCTTTGCCCCTCCCCTTTTCCGTTTAGGAAATCAATGAAGGGCAGGAACTGCTCTTCTCCTTCCTCCAAATCAGGTAATGGATCTCAAAACCCTAGCATCTTTCTCTATTTATGAGCCCCCTTATTTTCCCACAGTTTCTTCTTTCCCATCTCCTTGTTCTTCCTTTCTCTTTCTCTCACTATTTTGACATCATGGAACCCTCACAATAGTTTCGGCCACCAATGAAGATAGGCCGACACCTGGGCTTGGGGCCGCCTCCCACCAAAATGGCACACCACCAGAGATGGGGATTAGATCTTCAGCTCCATCGAGCTCCTCCCTCCTTTATCTCACCTTCCTTGACTGGAAGAGAGCAACAACGGGGGTACGAGACAACTTCCCCTATTCGGCCACTACTTTGAGCATGTGCGGAGGGAAGGTGGGCAGTCAAGGGGGACTAGCTACCACATGTTCATGGTGGGTGGCACGTCCCGACGATCTCAAGAATTACACAATTGTGAGATGGTTGTGATGAGCAAATGAAGGAGATTAAAGACAACCTTGCGGTGAGTCAAGCATGTGAGTGGACTGGGAACACTGGATGATGCTCATGGCATGGGTGCTAGATTAAAGACCACGGGCTGTGATTGGTTTGATGATTAATAAGTTACATCTAACATGGCTTCATGTAGTTCTCTTCAAGTCCTTTTGAAATGCATAACTCACTCATCCTAAGGCTAAAATGAGAAAAATTATATATCAAATTGATACATTCAAAAATATTTACATCTTCAGATTGGTTTCATAATCTGAATATGGCCCTACTTTTCACATTTTTCTAAAATAATTTTTTTGACCTTCTTTGACCATGTTTAATCCATCATTATGCTGCAACTTGAATTATTAGTGTGATGTTACTCTCCTTATTTGCTTTTCAGTAACTTCTGTGTACCTTTGAACTAAATGAGGTTCCTAACTATGCCTATTGCACATATATGACTTGTTTGGGGCTTCGATGATGGACTTTGGTCTATATTGTTGATCTTGTTTCTAAATGACATCTCGACTCCTCTAACCTTGAAAGTCACTAACCTTATGATTCTATATGAGCCTAAACTCTTTGTAACTATATGGCCTTGAATGCACATATGTACCCCTATGTAATGATATGATAATGCATGCGACTCGTTTGCATCCTTAAATGCTAAATGTGAGCTATATGGCTTGAATGGTGTTCTTATGCTCTATAATTGTTATATGAATACTTTTCTGATGATCTCCCATCCCAAGTCTGAGTTTGTTCTTCCAATCTTGACCCCTTGGATGTGGATATCCTACTTAAGTCATTTGTTTCACCTCGGTGACATAAGAGAGTTATGTTGATGTTTGTTTGTATGTGGACATGTTGATACCAATGTTCGACCTTGATGCTTTGACCCTAGGGGACTTCCACCTATATTGGAATGTGTTTCCCATGTCACTAATTTTCCGATCTAAATCCTCTTTTATGTTTGGTCCTCATGCCTTGATGGAACTTGACCTTGTTTGTCCTATTATGATTCCTTTTGACCCTAGAATGCATGTAAAAGGTTTAAACTTCGAAATGATCATATATAATGCATGGAACATAAAAATGACATGAAACCTGAACCACACCCTTATGATGGGCCCTAAATCAATAAGAGATCATCAAAGGCACTAGTAAGCAACTTGGAACCTAACTTGGCCAAAACCCTATAATGAAGCTAGTTAGGGTTAATGATGAGAATCTAATACATGTATGTAACTTGCTCTTAATTAGGTGTTGATTGTGGATAGATGGTCATGGATAAGGTTAAGTTATCAATCTTTGAATTAGGTATGGACTTTAAATAGTTATATAACTATGTCTTTCTTGCATGAAATGTGATACATATGTATGTTTGTTTACTTGCTCAAATATTGCCATGTAGTATTCTAGTATGTACTTGACATTTGTCTCGTATCGTGGTTTTTTGACTTGCAAACATAACATATAAACTCCATTATACAATGTTAAAATAGGGTTAGCTCTTGACAATGGCCTCGAGGTCCCTCACATATAGATGGCTAATTAATCTCAAACACCCTTACAGATCCTTTTGATGGGAAGTTGATCAAAGGCCTTATGAATACATGATACGATATATAATTGGAGTGTAATGACATAAAACATGGGCTCTCATTTGGCTAAGAACTTAACATGTAATTTTTTTTCTTTCTCGTTTACTTCTGCAAATCTTTTCAAATTATACAAAGCTTATGTATATGTATCTTTCATCCCTCTACTCTACACCTTGTGTGCTTCACCTCCCTTGTTTCATGTATTTTATAGGTTCAGAGATGACTAGCAGTTGATGGTATTGGTGAGCCATGCCAGGTGTAATTGTTTTCAGATCCCTAGTATACATGAGAAGGTTGGTAAAATTGTAATGATGAACATGAAATTGAAAGCTTGTAATAATTAATGTTTCTTATTATATCTTGTGAATGTTGAGACTATGGTTGGTGCTTTTAGCTTGTTATATATTCATTTATGCTAAGATTTACACTTCCACATTTGCACTTTGTAAATACCATGCTAGGGACGGACACCTAGGTCCTATCGCCATTGACTTGGTAGTTATTTGGAGTTAGGATTTGGGTAACAAATGATTCTATGGTAGCAAGACTCCTTTAAATTATCATATCTTGGTTATTGAATGCCTCACCTTTTGATCATATTAAATCTTTCTGACAAACTCTTATCTATTGGATATCTCATTATTTCAAATCTCGACTCACTTTAATTAATGCCCAATTATTTTTACTTTCTGCATACTCAACATGTGCTGACGTCCTTTTCTTTTATTTTCCTTTTATCTTGGGTGTTGTTCCCTTTTTGACAAACTCTTCTCCTCTACTAGGTTTCCAAATCTGAAGATCAACATCATCTTTGGTTCCTTCAACATTGTGAAGAAGCTAGAAGATGAAAGGACTTCTCCACATTTAAGACTTCTTGCTAAAGCATTGAGGAGCTTCACTAGAACTTTATAGAACTGAAAACCCTATTGTATTAAGATGTTGAGGTCCAGATCAATACCTACAAATTCACCTATCTTCTTCGAGTAAACCCAAGGTCATTAGACAAGGTACCCACCATATAAAAACCTAGAAGTGGGATGGATCAATTTTAAAGATCCCATCTTTAATATACCTTCTTCATCTCCCTCTGACCCCCCTTTTAGCTCTGACATCCACTTCATCCATCGACCTATATAAAGTGTTAGATAACTAGTGGAGATAGGGAGATGTTCCTTTATCACTAATGGGTAGAGAGACACCCCATGTTGAGTCCAATATAACTTTGTGGATAGCATTCAACATAACCCCTTCTCTTGAACGTGGGGTCATGTGCTCATCTTGGTTTTCTAATATCTTCACTTCTTTCTCTAACTGTAAGGTAGGAGAAGATCAAAATCCATATAATCTCTCATCTAAATCTGAGATGAAGCATGCACAACCTTAGATTCGTATCACTTAGCTTCCTAACATCTTAGACGTAAATCCATTGATTTAATGGCTAGAAAAAGGACATGCATCCCATTCAAACAACTAGTTGTGTGACATTTTATTGTCACAATATATGCTCCACAAGGATATGCTATTAGTTTGTAATATATCACACAATCAAGATTTATTCACAACATCTAAACTCCAATTATTTCTTCTAGTAACATCAAAACATCATGAAATTACAACTACGTATCTATATTAACTCTAGCTACATTATATTGAAATTTCTTGCAAAAACCAAACCTTTTGACTTGTAAGTTAAATAACTTGAAAGGCATAAATTTAGGTATATGAACCACAATATCAACATCAATTAACATCCAAAGATTTCCAAAACATTTAGAACTCTTAAGACTCATAAATTCACCTATATAATTGTGTATCCACTAACTCCAAAAGTCTAGTATATCACACTGGACATGGTCCAACATATCAGTGCACAATTGCATGTTCAAGGGGTTAAAAGACATGGTCGCTCGATCCACATATGGTTTGGGCTGAAACTTGGAAATTAAAGGGGTATTTTTAGGTTAAAATTTCTGAAAATAATAACAATTAATTAGCAACTTAGTACTTGTTGGATTTTTTTGAAACAACTATTCTATGGACATATGAAAACATAGAGATAATTTTAAGGGATATTGAGAAAGCTAGATTTAGAAAATAATCAACATAAATCAAGAGTCAAATAAAGCTAGGGTGTACTAAAATTAGGTGCATATATCTGATCTAAACAATGATTTTTATTCAAGAGAGTCTTGTAAGATCCTTGAACATTGTAACTGTCAAGAATAAGCAAACAAGACATCTAATTGGAAAATATTAATTAGTTCAAATATGTGCACAAATTTACTCAATGACACCTACCTTAATGGCAGGGGAATGTGCCATGGAAGGAGTAACAATGAAGAAGGATCTCCAACAAAGTTACTCCTTTTCCTCCTCATGTTTCCTTGGTGTTTGATTTTTTTTTCACATGGATAGAATAGTTTGTTCACATGTTTTAGTTCATCTAGACACTTAATTTTCCCAGATAGGCTATAAACATTTGTTTCCCTATCACACCCACTTGATTTGATTTTTATGAGAGGCTATTTTGATCAGTTGGCTAGATTTTATTTTAATAAATCAGTAATTACTATAAACTTGTAATATCATAACTAATATTGGAACATAAAAATATATAAACAAGCATATTTTTAAATTTATATAAAATGTGATCTTTAAAAAAAGAATGGTTTCATGGTTTAATTCAAAGGTTCTTATGAGTTGTATTTTAGGATTTCTTTATTAATAAATTAATGAACCCTCACTTGTGAAATTAATGTGTATATGTGTGTGGGAATCCTAGTTGAGGTACATTAATAGTTTTTCCTTGATCTAGAAACAACCTTAAGGTATTTCATCCACATGATTTCTCAATTTCATTTGAGCATTATGATGATTGAAAGCATTATCTTTTGCTAAACTCTTAAAGACTTAAAAATCTTTTAATTTTGAGTCTTTCTCTATGATTGGTTACCAAAGTTTTTGAAATCAGTATTGTTCATTGTCTGACCTAAATCTAATATACATGGATATTCTCATCCCTTTTTACCCAAATTAAATTGAAATTTACTAACCATTCATCTAGTCTCTCTATTGTGCATGCACTGTAAACCAATATTATTTGTAGTAGTGATACCTTTGTACCACAATATAATAAAATATGTGTATTCCATGCAAAGTGTTCTTGTCCACTTATTTATGTATAGGGTGTGCATGTTTCATTCAAGGATGTGAATTTTCCACCCATCATTGTTCGCTTGATATATTATGGATCTCATCCCTAGTTAAATAGTATATGTTTTTTGCATGCACTTCTATTGATTGAGATATTATCGATGTGAATTTGTAAATGGAAGAACTGTTATTTTTTAATCAACTCATTTGCAATGAAATGCCTCTTCTGGTTCTTTTAAATAATCTTTTGAACATACTTCCTTTTGAGATATGTATTTGACGGGATGTAACACCCCACTTGTACAACATAGTAAAGAAGCATATAATTCACAAACATGATATTCATAGATCAAAATAAATTTTATATAAACCATCATAGGGAAATAACTAGAAGTCTCATTCTCAAATCTTAACAAGGTTTACATATACATATTTCTCAAGAAAATAAAAGACAAGAAATACCAATCTAGGTATAGTTGGCACCCACCACTACTTTTCTCCTTGTAGATCCTCAAGCTAGGGTTTTCACTTCATATGGCTTTTCCCCTCTTAAGCTTGATCCTAACCAGTGGGCATCACACCCCCAGTCATGCATAAAAATAATGGTATGTGGAATTTAACATATTAAAGAATAAAGAAAACTTGTAAACTAAAAATAAACATTTAGCATTAGATATTGAAAAGAAGATGACATTGTTAAGACAACATTGCTTTTAAATTACTTTATTTTATCTTGACCTATATAAGAATCCTTGGGTTGCACATATGTGCCTCTTAATTTTGCTCTGAGGAGCCTCTTAATGAGAATCTTATATACATTTATATCTTATCATTATCATTCTCTTCAAACTCTTAATTTTATTTTTATCTCATATTTGTTAGCTTAAATTTAATGTGCATGAGGGTGATAAAATAATATGAACAATAAAACATGACATTTAGTTTATCATAAATTCCTTGACTTTAAGCGATTGAAATAATAATTGATACATTCATGTAATTCATACACACATACATAAAAAGGAAAACAATACTTACGTCCAATTGACATGGACCACTTACCTTACACTTAAAGAAGACCTATTTGCCCTTCTTAGGCTACATAAACCCTAATCATGATCCTGGGGTTTGAAAACCCTAATCCTCTTATCCAACATATATATCATATTAAAATGTATAATATCTAAAGTATTAATCCCTAATTTCACTCCTATGAAAAATAGGATATGGAGACTTGGAAATAGACTATGAAACCTCAATATTTGGATTCCTTGTGAAAAATTCTTTCCAAAACATATTTTTGATCATTTTTCTGAGCATCCAGTCATTTACTATGAATTTTGAAAAATCAGCTAATCAGAAATATAGAAAATGTCACGTAGGAGGCTATTTATCCACTAAGGCATGCAGGCACCGTTTGATGTGGACCAACCAGAGCTGGCCATGCAGCATGGCCAGCTCCAAAACAAAACATTCTATCTAAATGAATCACACACGTGAAAAGATGTAAATGTCCTTGCGATTAAGATAAGCTGATTCAATCAACATGGGGCAACATATGGATTTTGATCATTGGTTTCTTTCTCCCGATGTGAGCCATGGCTCAAACACATTCACATGGGCTTGATGGCTCCAATTTAGAGCCGAGGATGCTACCCTTTAGGGAAAAGAAGCCTTACCATCAATTTCTTGAGGAGGATACACACTCATAGAGCCTAGAATCGGGTATTGCAACACCAAGGCTCGAGATCCTACTCCGTCCATGGTCGAAGAGCATCATAAGGATAGAAATCTGAATAGAAATTATCAAGGAAGAAAGAAAGCTAGGTGAGTGGATTAGTGCGACAAAAATTGAATCTGAGGAAGCCATCACTTGAGGAAAAGGACTATCGAGTCCTGGATTGGGCGGAAAACAAAGAAAAATAGGGGAAGAAATGCATTTCTCAATGTGATGATCTAGGGAGAAAAAACATCAATGAGGGACGGGGAAAGCTCCATCGGGGTTAGGTGAAGCTGAGACACCAACTTCCATGGTCAAAGGGACACTAAGGCACCAAGGTGACTAGCACTGACAAGGAACTCAACTGGGCTCTATAGGACTCAACAACTGAGGCTTAACCAGGAGAAGATAGCAAGTCAAAAACAATCATTACACATCAGTGATGCTTACCGTGCTTGTGATTTGATCGAGGTGAACATAGCCTTGAGAACCAGGCTATCCTCATTGGAGATGAACGCGTGTTGGTCCAGGCATCTGGGGACATGAGGGGATCAAAGGTGAAGGAGAGTTGAGTGAATCCTAGTGGTTGATTTGGTACCCTTATATAGGTCGATGGGTGGTTGCGGTGGACTTTGCAACTTGAAGTCACAAGAGGGGAGGAGGGCCGATTGGGTGTTTCATCCATAACCCACATAGAAAGGTGATTAAAGGGTCATTTGAATGGGGATAAAACCTCAAATTGATTGGGGAGAGAAACATGATGAAAAGATGAGAGACAAGTGAAAGAGAGATCAGTGAAGCAAGCGTATGTAATGGTCCCTAACTCACAAAGAAGTCAGGAGGTAGAAGACGATGATCACACTTTCAATTTGACCCAGTGAAATTCCAGTCATCCAACCATGCAACAAGATCACACCCTAATCGTCGAATATGTGTAAGACAAAAGGAAAATAAAAGTGTAGTGCATGACAATAGTGAATTATGGAGTATAGGTTTAATATTCACATTAATCAAATTTGTAATATATTCTTAGTCAAACTATATTGAAAAATTATTCGATTAATTTTAGGAGTCAAACATGGTCCAAATGACTTCAAATTTGAACCATAGGTTAATTTGATAGTCTAGAACATTCCTAACCAATCAGATTTAGGAATGGTACACGTTTGATCCATAATTTCTATAATGGCCATTAATCTTAATTATATTGCATTAAAACATAAAATAATTTGAAAATGCTTCCCTTTGTGAATCCTGTGGTCAAAATTCTAGATAAACATTAATCACTCATTCAAGAGTCATATAACACCTTTTTATTCCATTTTTGAGAAATTTTCTTGAAGGAGAGAGAAAATAAAAAGATATTGATGATTTTCTTATCCTATAAGAAATCAAAAGAAAGCAATACCTCTAATGCAAGTCAATTTTGAATTCTTTTCCTCTTGAATTTCTCTATCATTTCTTTTTTGAATTTTTTTGATAGAAAATAAAAGGAAAAACTAGTTACTATTATTTTATAAATATTTGCAATAAATCATAAAAGGAAAATATTTTTTTCAGTCCCTTTTTTTCTCCTTGCCACATTAATTAAAAGTATAGATATGTCCATCCTTTTTGCATTAAGACCCACAAAGAATTCCATTTAGGAAAACCCACACAAAAATTTCAAATTATCCATGAAAATTTTGGGTTGTTACATTTCTACCCACCTTTATTAAATTCCATGCTCAAAATTTTATCATAACTACCCACCTTATAAATTTCCATATTTAGTAAAAACTTCATGTGAATCAATAATTCCAAACATTTCCATGCAACAAAAGTTTTGAAAAGATAAAGGTACTACACTAAAATCTACTCGGTCTTGTCATCATCACTCTCATCTACCATGGAAAAGATCACAGTCTGCCTATTCCCTGTAGGCACTTGATTAACATTGGGCTCCTTCTTCTGAAACTTGGGGTAGTTAGGTCTAATGTGGCGTATTACACCACATGCATAACAAACTCCCATCCCAAACCTACATTCTCCCAGATGATAATTGGAGAACTTTGCACATTGGGTCTTTGCAGGTTGACTTGCAACAACCTCAGCTAGATCCTTCCTCTTTTTGTCATTATGATTGCAATTGTTGTGGTTGTAGGTGTGGTTATATTTCTTCCATTCTCTTCTTGGATGGTATTCTAGACCTTGTAGGGTACGGTGTCCACATATTGATAAAGAAAAACTAAGGCCTAGCTTGAGACCCCTAATGAACTTCTTTGTCTTGCATTTTTCATCATAGTCATACTTGTACTTCTGGAAAATGCTAAACTTCATGGCATACAGAGTGATTGTCATGTCACCAAGTTGATGTACGTTGCTTAATTTGTCTTACTTTTTCTTGATCATGGCCTATGATATGTTGTGGTCTCAGAAGGCTTTTAAAAATTCCTCCCATGTGAGTGGAGGAGCATTAGCTGCACAGGAACCTAGTAGGTTCTCCCACCAAGTCCTTTCTGCACCCTTGGGCATGTGTGTCCTAAAGCTAACCTTGGATGGGTTAGGACAATCCAGATCATGGAAATAATGTCCTATGTTCTACAACTAGCTCTAGGCCTTACCTACCACGTCCATCTCTTCCTCTGTAGCAAAAGAATAGGGCCATATCTTCAAAATTCGACTAGGGAAAAATCAGGGTTGACCCAAGGGTTTCCCACTTTATTGTCACCTCTTCCTATGGAAGTAGCCAGAGCCCTAACCAAAATGTCAAAGGGAACCATGAGAGGTTCTCTACATGGAAATGCTCTATGTTCTCCTACACTGGAAGATTCATCTTCATCCCCACCCATGGCTACCTTTTCATTGTCACCATTACTCTTAGGTTCCATCTATGAACAAGGGAATAAACTATATGAGATTATGAGAAAAGCCTAGTGGCCAACTATATTTTGGGCTCTGATACCATTATTATAACACCCCATTTGTACAATATAGAGTGGAAGCATTTAATTTAACTTACTTCAAGGGGGTTGTCACAAACATGATATTCATAGCTCAAAATTAAGTTTAATATAAACCTTAACATGGAAATAACAAAAATTCTCATTCTCAAATCTTAACAAGGTTTACATCTACACATTCCTCAAGAAAAGAAAAGACAAGAAATACTAATGGTATAGTTTGCACCCCACCACTGCTTTTCTCCTTGTAGATCCTCAAGATAGGTTTTTGACTTTAGATGGATTTTCCCCTCCTGAGCTTGCTCCTAACCTACAAGCATCACACCCCAAGCCATTCATAAAACCAACTATAAGTGGAGTTTGATATATTTAGATTAAATAAAACTTCTAAACTAAAAATAAACATTTAGCATTAGACATTGAATAGAAGAAAACATTGCCTTTAAATCACTTTATTTTATCTTGACCTATATAAGAATATTCAGTTTACACATATGTGCCTCTTCTCTTATGCACCAAAGTCCCTCTTCTCTTATACATTGAAGTGCCTCTTCTCTTTTGAACCAAAGTGGATCTTAGTTTTGCTCCGAGGAGCCTCTTAATGATGATCATATATAAGTTTATCTTTTATCATTATCCTTCTCTTAAAGCTCTTAACTTTATCTTTATGTATTATTTGTAACCTTAACTTTAATGTGCATGAGAGTGATACAATAATCTGAACAACAAAACATGACATTTAGTTTATCATAAATTCATTGACTTTAAGCAATTGAAATAATAATTGATTCTTTCATGTAATTCGTACATACATACATAAAAGGCAAACATTTCTTATTTCCCACTGACATGGACCACTTACCTTGATGTTAAAGTAAACCTATTTCCCTTCTTAGGTTGAGGAAACTGTAATAATGATCTTGGAGTTTGAAAACCCTAATCCTCCTAACAACATATATATCATGTTAAAATGTATATTATCTAAAATATAAAACCCTAATTCCACTCCTATAAAAATAGGATATGGATATTTGAAAATAGACTACAAAAACATTTATATTTTGATTCCTCACGAAAAATTCTTTTCAAAACATATTTTCTCTCATTTTCCTAAGCATCCCATGTTTTACTATGAAATTTGAAAAACTAATCAATCAAAAATTAAGAAAATGTCATGTGTGAGACTACTTATCCATTGAGGCATCCTGGCTCTGTTGGACGTGGATCAATTACAGCAGGCGATGCAACAAAACCCACTCCAAAATGAAACATATAGTCTAAAAGAATTGTGTGTGTGAAAAGTGTAAATATCGTTACGATTAAGATAAGCTGATTTTATTAGTATGGGAAACACACAGTTTTTTGATCCCTGGTTTGTTTCTACCAGTGTGAGCTATGGCTGGAACACCTTCACATGGGCTTCATGGCTCCAATTCAAAGTTAAGGATGCTACCATTTAGGGAGAGAACACCTTACCATCAAGTTTCTGAGGAGGAACCACACTCATAGATCCCAGGTTGGGGTGTTGCAGAACCAAGGCTCGAGAACCTACTCCATCCATAGCTGAGGAGCATCATACAGACAGAAACCCAGACAGAAATAATGAAGAACAAGAAAGCTACATAAGTGAATTTATGAGACAAAATCAAATCTGAGGAAGCTATCACATGAGGTAAAGGAATAGCGAGTCAGAGATTGGGTGGAAAACAAAGAAGAATAGGGGAAGAAAGTGCATTGCTCAACGTGATGATTTAGGGTGCAAAAATATCAATCAAGGATGGGGTCCATCAGGGTAAGGCAAAGCCGAGACACCCACTTCTCTGGTCAGAGGGTCACTAAGGTACCAAGGAAACTATTAGACATCAGTGATGCTTACCATGCTTGTGATTTGACCGAGGTGAATAGATCCTTGAGAATTGGGTTTTCCTCATCGGAGATGAACACGTGCAGGTACATGCATTTTTGGGCATGGGGGGAATCAAAGGTGGAGGAGAGATAGGTGAAGCCTCGTGGTGGATTTGATACCCTTATATAGGTGTACGGGTGGTTGCGGTGGAATCTACAACTAAAGATCATGAGAGGGGAGGAAGGTTGATTGGGTATTTCATCCATAATCCACAAAGAAAGGTGATTAAAGGGTCGTTTAAACTGGGATAAGGCCTCAAATTTATTGGCAAAGGAAACATGCTTAAAAGATGAGAGATGAGTGAAAAAGAGATCAACAAAGGCGAGCATATGAAACAGTCCCTGACTCACAAAGGAGTTGGGAGGTAGAGGATGATGATCACAACATGAATCTGACCCAATCAGATCCCAGTCATTCGATCGTGCAACCAGATCACAACCTGATCGTCAGATGTGTTTGTGAGAAAAGAAAAACAAAAGTGTAACACATTAAAATAGTGAATTTAGGACTATATTTTTAATATTTGCATTAATCAAATTTGTAATCAATTCTTAGTCAAACTATATGGAAAACTTTATTGATTAATTTTAAGGGTCAATCATGGTCCAAATGACTTCAAATTTGAATGGTAGAATAATTTGATAGTCTAGATAAATATCTAACCAATTAAATTTAGGATTGGTACATGTTTTCTTCATAATTTCAATAATGGACATTAATCTTAATTATAATACATGAAAGGATATGATAATTTGAAAAATGCTTCCCTTTGTGAATCCTTGAGTCAAAATTTGAGATAACAATTAATAACTCATTCTTGAGTCATATAACACCTCTCTATTCCATTTTTGAGAAATTTTCTTGAAGGAGAGAGAAAATAGAAAATATTAATGACTTTCTTATACTGTAAGCTATCAAAAGAAAATGATACTTCTAATTAAATTCATTTAATTCAAAATTTTGAATTCCTTGTCCCTTGGATTTGTTATTAATTTTTTATAATTCTTTGATAGAAAATAAAGGGAAAAACCCTTACTATTATTGTTCAAATATTTGCAATACATCATAAAAGGAAAATATATTTTTGAATTCCTTTTTTATTTCTCCTAGCCTCATTAATTAAAAGTAATGGTATTTTTATCCATTTTGCATTAAGACCCTCAAAGAATTCTATTTAGGAAAAACTACATTAAAAAGTTTAAATTATCCATGCAAATTTTAGGATTTTACACTAGAACTCTCCTTTAATATATTCTTCTGAATTTATCACCTTCATTCTACTTCACGCTCAAATGTTTTTAGATTGTACACACTGAATTTCTATTGGTTCTAGTTTTCCTTTGTTTTCCTTCTTCTAGGTGTTGCTTTCAGTCCACCTAGAAGATGAGCAACCTATGGAGTAGAATTTTGAAGAAGATACTAAGGTCTAATAGTTGAGAATGTTTACATGGATAGGTTGTGCATTGCAAATGATCTAAATACTTTATATTTCTCTTTCCTTGTAGTCATCCTTTAAGGGCTGGATGTTGAAAAAAATACTGAATTTTTATTAGTCTAGTTTTTTTGTTGCTACAATACACTTGTTCTTTAAGTTACTTATTCATTAATTTACATGCACACCCTTACTTTTGCTAAACTTATGTTGTGGTTTTGTGGATGTATTTTTTATTCATTTTCCTATGATAATTAAGGAGTGAATCCTGATTGTGTTGCACTCCTTACAATCCCATTTCTTATACTTCACATAAGTCCTTCTCGAGAAGGTATTTCCCAACAAAGTCTTAACCAATTGTAGAGTTTGTTGTCATTCCCCATTAATAGTATTCATCTACATACAATATGACAAATAAAAGACCTCGCACTAACCTTTTTGTAAACATAAGTTTTTTAGTTATTTTAATATTGCTAAACGCTTTAATCATCTCATCAAGATGAAAACTCTATCTTGTTGATGCTTGCTTTAATTCATAGATTGACCTTTGCAGCTTAAAGACTTTATTAGATTCATTTGGAGTGATAAAACATTTGGTATGTTTCATGTAAACATCCTCTAGAAGATCCATGTTAACGAAAGATGTTTTGGCATCCATTTTCCAAATCTCATAGTCATGATAAGTTGCTATGGCAAGCTTGCTCCTGATGAATTTAACCATAGGAAACATTGAAAAGTTTCATTAGGGCCAACTCCTTGAACTTTTCCAAAGCCTTTCATATCCAATGATACTTTATAGGTCTATGATTACCATGCAAGTGAGTCATATTTTTGAAGAGCCATTTAACCCAATGGGTTTTACCCCTTCAGGTGCATCTACCAAACTCTATTATTTTTTAATGTATTTTGAGTCCATATCAGATATCCTCTGATCAATTTTTTTTCTAGAATAATGTCCCTCAATAGATTTATTATAGGTTTTTGGCTTATCCTCAGTTATGACCAAAAAATTGACTCATTGAGTCGTGAGAAATACAAAATATCTATGGGTCCATATATGTCCTACTAGAACTTTGAGGTTCTTGTACTATAAGGGGAATTTATGATTCTACAACTTCTTGTGATTCTCTTTCTTTCTCATCTACATCCATAATTTTACTGTTGTTATTACCCGTGAACTTCTTTAAGTTCTATTTTCCCTGCACTGGTTCCTTTGAAAATGAATTCCTTTCTAAGGATTGCAATAGTCCTACCAACACACAGTTTGATATCAGATGGAATATGAACGTAATAACCCTTAGTTTCTTTAGGGTATTGAAAAAGAATCTTTCATCCTATTTGTGTTTCAATGAAATGTTTCTAAACATATACTACACATCCCCAAATCTTCACACAAAATATATTGGAATGTTTCCCATTCCATATTTGATATGGTGTCTTTTGAACTGATTTAAAAGCTATGTGGTTAAGTGTCAACATTGTAGTTTCACACGAATTCCTCATTAGGAATTTGGGAGATTATCTAAACTAATCATTGTTCCTACCATGTTCAACATGGTCTGATTCCTTCATTCAGACACCATATTATGTTAAGGTATTCCAAGTGAAGGTCAATTGTGATACAATATCATGATCTCTCAAAAGGGAATCAAACTATTGACTTGTATATTCTCTAGCTCAATCATATCATAGTTCTTTAATATTCTTACCAATTTTTTGATGTACTTCATTCATAAATTACCTGAAATTTAGAATGGGATTCTTATTTCAATAGTGCATTTTTGATCGTTGGTTTCAGTTTTCCTAACATCAATTTTCTCAAAAAACTGACACTACAGACCTCTTTCTCTAGTTAATAAAGCATAAAATCACTATTGGCCAACTCTTGTCGATTAGGAAAAAATGGGTACCACTTTAATTTTGATGCTAGTTTCTTGGGGTAGAACCCACATAAAAGGAAGCCCGAAAAAATTCAAGTTTCATGTATAAAAGTGATATTAACATGTGATATTGGTTGACAAGAAAGCAATGAAACATCCTTTCCCGGGAAATAAATTTTACCTAAAAATCCTTTGTCATCAGTTAGTTTTTACTAATGTTGTAGGTCACGTCCTTTGTGAAAAATGTTACCTCCAAAAAGCCTATGGTGCTCGTCCAATCTTTCAAAACTGACAATATTGGGTTCCCACCACGTGTCTCATGAAGATATTTCCCCCCAAGATGGTTATATCATCAGTTTTGGTCTTGAAACAAAGGACTTAGATATTACTGAGGTTGAAATTTTTTTTGGAGAAGAGGGGCAACTATTTTAGAAGGTCAGAAGATTCATTTTAAAAAAAGGAAATATTTGATTTTTATCCAATTAATTCAGTTGCTCCTATTCAGTACCCTCATGGAAATAAGGAATCACTACCCCTTCTTCTATCGATAGGAACATATTCTTTCTCAACCTTACTCAGTGGATTTGGGTAAGGGAGGGACTGTTGGCTAAATGGACATCATCAAAATCCCTTTGTTTTGAAAATGAAAAACAATTCATTCTTGTGGATCTAACACGCTACTTGAGTATTGCATGAACTAGGTGGATGACACAACTTTGGAAGATCTAAATGCTCACAATGTGTTAATTTCATGATTGTAATCAAATGTAAAAACTTGTACAAGTATATAATGTACACATACTTAGATATCATGTAAATCAAGCATTTAGATCTTCCCTAGCCACACACAACACTTAGATAGGTCATCCCCTACAATAGTGTCACAACTGTACACTGATACATACACTTAGTACATAATTCAAAACATTAATACAGAGTCATTCTCGGTAGACAAACTCCTCGACCGAGAATTGACCCAAATAGCCATTAGACACAACATACAAGGTAGTTGGGAGTTAGAATCAAACATTATATACACTTGATCCAAACTGTCCCTCGGTCGACAAAGATTTCCACCGACAGGACTCTCGATCGATAATTTCTCGACTGAGATTATCTCTGTTTGCACTTTTTAGAATTAATTAACTAGCCAATACTAATGCAATTAGTGGACAACTAATGGCTAATTAAGCACTAAGAACCCCTTAGAAAGTGTCTAGAACGTCCTTAAGCACTCATAGGCCATTCCTATAAATAGGACATGCCTTAGGACACCCAACAGACACTTGTGCAATACTTGAGCATACATACTTGTAATTGGCAATCCATTCTTGTGAGAAAATTGAGCAACTCTAACATTTGCTACTCATTTCCTTTACTCCAATTTCGTGTCCTATAGGATAGCATCTCCTACCCACTGCACTTCGACTTCCATACACATTGGTTAGGAGATCAAAACGCTTGATATAGGAAATCAAGCCTTGTGTTACAAAGGTAATTGTAATTTCTGTTTTCCCTTCTTATTCTTTCTTATTGCTTTTACTCTCCTTTTTACTCCTAGGGTTGGAGGCTGCAGATTGGAGAGGGTTTGAACTTTTCAGTGGAGAAGGAGGACTTTGGACTACTTCAAGAAGGCTGTCTCAATGGGAATCTACTTCAAGAGGAAGGCTACTTCAAGGAGGAGCTTGAAGTTACTTCAAGGAAGGCAGCTTCGAGGTTGGTGGGACTACTTCTAGGTGAAGGCTGTCCAAAGGGTGGTGAAAGTATTTGTAATTTTATGTAACATACTTGCGAGGTAATAAAATTTAAATACTTTCAAAATCCCAATTGAAAACAATTGGGTAGTGGACTGACTCCTTTAGTTTTTGCTAAAGGTGGAACCACTCTATACACCTTGCCTCCTTCAAGTTTCAATTATGGTTGCTTAAGTTGAATTATTGTTAAAGTATTTATAAAGCCCTATTCACTCCCCCTCTAGTGGTTTTGCAATTGGTATCAGAGCAAGGCCTCAAGTAACTCTAATAAAGTCTTAAAGAATGGGTGATAGGGTACTCAACAACCTCAATTTAGAAGGGACACTTCTGGCTAGACCTCCACCTTTTGATGGAACTAACTACACCTACTAGAAGAGGAAGATGCAATTATACTTCTAGGGAATTATCTAGGATCTCTGGAGGATGGTGTTAAATCCATATGACTTTCCTCAAACAGAGTATGCAACTTGGTATGATAATATGGTAAGATTAGCCCAAATGAATGCAAAAGTTGTAAGTATACTCTATTGTTCAATTTCCGTTGGTGAATTCAATAGAATATCAAATTGTGAAACAACATATGAGATATGGCATAAACTCTCTATAACCTATGATGGAACCATTCAAGTTTAGAATTCTAAAATTGGAATGCTTAAACAAAAGTTTGAACAGTTTTGTATGAATCAAAATGAGTCTATTAGTGAAATGTATGCAAAGTTTTCTTCTATTGTTAATGGTTTGAATGCTTTAGGTAAAGCAATTAGTGAAGTGGACCAAGTTTCAAAAATCCTTAGGTGTTTGCCTCCAAAGTACAAACCAAAAGTGACTGCAATCGAAGAAACCAATGACCTCACTCGACTAAGGATGGAGAAACTCATTGGAAACCTAGGAGCACATGAGGCAACCTTGGAGGAAGAAGAAAGATTGGTAACTGAACACAAGTAGGAGAAAATAAAGGACATTGCATTCAAAGCATCAACCAAGAATAGTCATGACACAAGTGAAGAAGATAATGAAGACGAAACACTCATTATAAATGGTAAGCAGTATAGAAGTCTTAAAACTAACAAAATTCCTAGTGTTTCTTCCTCCAGGTGCTTTGAATGTGGAAAAAAGGGACACCTGAAAGGTGATTGTCCAAAACTCAAGAAGGGCCAGAAATCATCTAACAAGAAGAAAAAAATAGCATCTAAAGTTGCATGGGATGATTCAAGTGATGATAGTGAAGATGGAAAAGAAGAAGTAGAATGTCTTATTGCTACAACCAATGAAGAAGAAGAAGAAGAGGTAAGGCTTTTTGATCTACTAAAAGAAGATCTAATTGCTAGTCTTCAAGATACACATGAGAAATATATTGATTACAAAAAGAAACTAAAGAAAGCTACTAAAAACTAATGAAGATTTGTATGCTAGATTAAATAGTCTTTCTTTTGAAAAGGACAATATTGTTTCTAAAAATCTTACCTTTAAATCATCTTTAAATGATTGAAATATTAAGTTCCTTACTTTAGAAACAAATCATGATCTTCTTTCTTAAGAAAAGGTTGATTTTCTTGCAAAACTGCATAATTTTCAAACTCAACCTATCCTATGTAATCATCGAGATTATGATGCTATTGTTAAGGAAAAAGATGCTTTATCATCTAATCTAGATCAAGCAAAGCTAGATATCAAAAAGAAAATGGATGAGATTACCAGGTTACAAAGAGAGATTAATATCTTGAGAAACAATGATGTTTTTGATAAAATTCAGAACAATTATTCTAGTTATAATGGAAGGAGAGGTTTAGGATATGTTTCAAAAGGGAAATCCTATCAACCTAAACCTAGAAGAACACAAGAACTCAAGGCCAAGATTATGTATGTACTAAAAAACAACTCAACTCCTAGAAAGATAAATGAGATTGATTTTATTAGTTGTCACTATTGCTTGCGTTTTGGACACTACTCTTTTTCATGACCATACAAGAAAAAGAATGATGATCTAGTTTGGGTTCCTAAAACTTAGATATTTGAATGTGATTAGTTGAGATTTGACCTAAAATGTTTCTTTGATATTCAAATGTCTTATCTCAACAAAACTAAGCTTCAATATTTATATTCTTTCAAAATTGTATTACCTTTTGCTTGCAAATAATTACTGAAAAACAATACAAAAACATTCTCAGTTGAGAAAATGTTCGACCGAGACAATGTTAGTCGAGAATTAGTCGACCGAATAGGTTACTGTTTTTAAGCTTGCAAAAATCTGATAAAACTTGTACAAACAACAGAATAGTCGGTCGAGAAAATCTTCGACCGAGATAAATTCGATCGAAGAAAAGTTCGACCGAATCAAGTTTTGATGAACCTATTTAATTGATCTAGTTTGCTATCAATTTGCTATTAATGATTGATTTAATATGAAAATCAAGAATGAATCTTGGAGAAAATTCTTTAAACATATTGATAAACTTGCATCATGACTTACTAAATATACTTTTATTTTTTGGACATGCCTTCTTACAAAAATGAATCAATACAGATATAACATAGATTGCAAGTTCATTTTTAATTGCTATAATCTCCTACATGGTTTGGCCTAAAATTGAAAATTATGAACCATGTTGATTTAATTACTATTTTATAATAATCCACATGGTTTATCCTAAGTATTCCTTGGTCTATCTATATAAAAAACCATGTGTCTTGAAATTTGCTTCTATTGTTCCATCATAATCATTATAATTATGGATATGCCTTTACTATTTCATGATGATCATTGTGTTTCATTTGTTACTTGGTTTGCCTAAAATGATCTTTGATCTATATATAATACATGAATGGATATTGTTTTCAAAATGATCATAGTGATTCAGTTCATCACACATAAAGATGATATTATCATTAAAAATGCAAAATTTGCATTACGATAAATCTCAATGGCACAAATGCATCTTGACATATTAGTTAAATGATTATCTTGTTCTTAGCTTATGGAAAATGATATTCTTGCTATACATGAATAATACTCTACAAGCTATGTTTTCAAATACTCAAACAAGTAGATCATTGAAAATGCTTAAATTGGAAATATGCAGAAATTGCCTCTTAGTTGAAATCAAGTTTGACCAAAGGGCGCCCAGGTCGAAGTCAAGGTCGACCTAAAATAAGCTTGACCAAATGCTTATTTGTAAATCATTTTCTTGCAATCAATCTTAGTATATTGAAAATAAGACTTTAAGTGCATAGATCTCATAAAAGATTAACTCTAATGCTTATTATGACCTTAGAAATCCTTAAATTATCTTGATTATAAGATTAAGGGGGAGTTCACAAAAACTTTGTAAACATCTGAAAGAAAATTTGAAACAAGTTATGACCTTGGTATTTTTAAGGTAATACTGGCTATGCAAATAAAGGAGACTGCAATATGCATGCATGTGATATATATCCTATTCTTAATGGAGTTCTCTAAACAAATTTGGGCTTAACATCCCATGTATTTGGTTAGAGATACATTCATGTACTCTACTATGAACTTAAAGAATTCTCATATCATTTTCAGGGCTTAACATCCCTTGTAAAATGGATGAGAATTCAAAACATATATGCCATAAATATAAAAGGATCTCATGTCATTTCAAGGCTTAACATCCTTTGTAAATGATTGAGAAATAAATTGTGGCTAAATATGACAATAAGTGGTTTGCATCCCTTGTTTTTAAAACTGAATATTTTATTAAGAGGGGAGCATCTAATTATCAAATTAAGGGGGGGAATTAATAGACACTTAATGATTATATTGTTTATCTTTTTGAAATGACAAAGGGGGAGAAATAATATCAAATCAAAATATAAAATACAATGAGTTATAAAATAAGTTTGATAATATCTCAGCCAGCACACACTTGCAAATAAGAGAATGTCTACAAAAGGTAAACTTCAAGTATGAAACTCATATGATTTATATTTCCTTATTTTATATTTTGGAAATGTTTGCCATCTTCAAAAGGGGGAGATTGTTGGCTAAATGGACATCATCAAAATCCCTTTGTTTTGAAAATGAAAAATATTTCATTCTTGTGGATCTAATGTGCTACTTGAGTGTTGTAGGAACTAGGTGGATGACACAACTTTGGAAGATCTAAATGCTCACAATGTGTTAATTTCATGATTGTAATCAAATGTAAAAACTTGTTCAAGTATATAATGTACAAGTACTTAGATATCATGTAAATCAAGCATTTTGATCTTTCCCAGCCACAAAAACCACTTAGATAGGTCATACCCTATAATAGTGGCACAAATGCACACTGATACATACACTTAGTACATAATTCAAAACATTAAAACAGAGTCATTCTCGGTCAAAAAACTTCTCGACCGAGACACTCTCGGTAGACAAACTCCTCGACCGAGAATTGACGCAAATAGTCGTTAGACACACCAGACAAGGTAGTTGGGAGTTGGAATTGAACGTTATATACACTTGCTCCAGACTGTCCCTTGGTCGACAAAGACTTCGACCAACAGGACTCTCGGTCGACAATTTCTCGATCGAGATTGTCTCTGTCTGTACTTTTCAAAATTAATTAACTAGCTATAGCTAAAGCAATTAGTGGACAACTAACAACTAGTTAAGCACTAAGAACCCCCTAGAAAGTGTGTAGAACATCCTTAAACACTCATAGGCCATTCCTATAAATAGGACATGCCTTAGGACACCCAACACACACTTGTGCAATACTTGAGCATACATACTTGTAACTGGCAATCCATTCTTGTGAGCAAATTGAGCAACTCTAACATTTGCTACTCATTTCCTTTGCTCCAATTTCGTGTCCTATAAGCAAGCATCTCCTACCCACTGCACTTCCACTTCCATACACATTGGTTAGGAGATCAAAACGCTTGATATAAGAAATCAAGCCTTGTGCTACAATGGTAATTGTAATTTCCATTTTCCCTTCTTGTTCTTTCTTATTGCATGTACTCTCCTTGCTACTCCTAGGGCTGGAGGCTACGGATTGGAGAGGGTTTGATCTTCTTGGTGGAGAAGGAGGACTTTGTACTACTTCAAGAAGGTTGTCTCAACGGGAAGCTACTTCAAGAGGAAGGCTACATCAAGGGGGAGCTTGAAGTTACTTCAAGGAAGGCTGCTTTGAGGTTGGTGGGACTACTTCTAGGTGAAGGCTGTCCAAAGGGTGGTGAAAGTATTTGTAATTTTATGTAACATCCTTGCGAGGTAATAAAATTTAAATACTTTCAAAATCCCAATTGGAAACAATTGGGTAGTGGACTGACTCCTTTAGTTTTTGCTAAAGGTGGAACCACTCTAAACACCTTGCCGCCTTCTTCAAGTTGCAATTGTGGTTGCTTAAGTTGAATTATTGTTAAAATATTTATAAAACCCTATTCACCCCCTCTCTAGTTTTTTTTCAGGGACATTTTCAAAAGGAATAGATCAAAGGACATAAATTGTCAGTTTCATAATTCAAATTGATGACATAGTTGAACTTGTGTCATTGACTTTGCTGACCAAAATGGAAACTATGTTATTAGTAGGATTGACATTTTTTGCTAGGGATAAGGACATATATCGTAGATTTCCGAGTGTCAAACTAATGATAGTGTTAAACCTTAAATTCCAGTTTTGCTGACCAAACCGATGATCAAATTTTTGGTGAGGTTGGAATTTTTTATTGAGGATAAGGATATATGTCGTCGACTTCTAATTGTCCAACCAACTATAGAGTTTAACTTTTGTTATTGGTTTTGCTAAACAAACCAATGACATAGTTCTTAGTGTCATTTTGTAATCAACAAACAACTAATTCCTACTTAACAACACCCGCAAAACTTTTTCCCATTCTCTATTTCAACATGCGTGATCTTTAGCTCTCTCTGGTGACAATGACGATGAACTAGCTTCATCCAGCCATCATTACTCCCCTATTGCATCCATCGCTGCTTTCACTCCCACTTCCTACTCTTTTATGTGGTACCACCACCAGTAGCTACTTATCTCCACCAACCACCCTCCTCTCTAATCCTACTTGGAACCACCAACATAGCCAACTGCACTCGCTAGCGCAACCTCCAACCGCAACTTCCTATCCACCACCACCAGTGCATTCGCCAACCACCAGCCACCATAAAATTCTCCAGCACCACCAACCACTAGACACCTTTCAACTACCTCTAGCCTCTAGGTACCTATGCTTGTGCTCCTCTTCCCCTTCTTCTTGCTTTTCCACATCTATAAGACCTCTACCCCTAACATGGAAGGTTCATGGTTTCCTTCTTATCCTTCCTATCTAATTATAATTATTTTTTGAGTGTATTATTTTATAACTATTTGTCGAAGGCATTATTGTATAATTATTTAATTAACTTTAATTAACTTGGTATGATTTACAAATTGATATGAATTAACAGAAATTTATATGAACTCTACTATTTAATTAGAAAATAGGAGATATCATACTTGTATAATTGGAATTCATGTATAACAACTTGTATAATAGGGTGATTTGTTCAATTTGTATGTTTCATGCATATAATCTCACCTAAGAATTAGTTGCACTTCACTGATATGATTTACCTAAATTAGCTATAAAAGAATATGGAATTCTAAATCGTAAGTGCTAATTTAGACATATATCTTGTTGGCCTATAAACTCATCCAAGACTGACTCATTAGGAGTAAATCTCAAACAATCCTCAATTTGATACTATTATTGAAGACATAATCTAACTTGGTATGTAAATGTATAATGTGTATTGGGTTTTCAAGATGTTTCGTCACCACTTCCCCATTTGTTCTCCAAGTAGATATGTAGGTGGGTATTTGCCCATATTCATTGGTGTATTTGGAGAACTTTGGGGAAATGGTGTAGAAATATTCTTGAAAATTGAATACATGTTATACACTTACTAGTGTGATTAAGTGTTCAACATTGGGATAGGTTGCACACATTCATCATAAGTAAACCCTAAACTTGAACCCTAAATGATAAACCCTAATATATATACCCTAATCACTAAGCTCAAATCTCTAAAACCTAATCTATAAGTCCTAATCTCGAAAATGTATTATGTAAAACTTCATCTCAAATTTGTAATCTCTAAACCCTGACTCTTTGAAATTTGATGTAGCTAACAACTAATTCAATACTTGTTTTCCCTGTGATCGTAGAATGGATTGATCGTCGATGTCCATTCTATGTGGCTACATTCTAGAATTTATTATTAATCTTGATCAGCATAAAAAATTTATGAAGGAACATAGGAAGTGACTCAAAGATATGTTCTATTTTCCATGTAGAAATTATAGTAATTGTTGGTATGTATGCCCATAAAGAGAATCATGTGATGATTGTATTGGGTCGTCATGTAATTTATTTGATAAATAAAAAAGGTATTCCTTCTATTATGTTTATCTCAATCATGAGATGATGACACAATCATTGTTATAACCTCAATTTTGCTTGTATGAATTGAAATGCAATTTTACAAATTGTATGATTTGTTTTTAAAGAATGGATTCTTTTGTAGAATTTCCCTTGAATGCATAATTTCATGGTTTATACTATTTTAATAAACCCAATGATGGATAAAGGGGTGAAGGTGAAACCTAGGGGATGAGGGGACCATAGCGGCGGCGGCGGTGGTCGTAGTTCTACTAAATCTGAGGCGGATCGAGGGGGAACTAAGGGCCATTACACAGTAGAAGAGGTTCCAACAACGGAAGGGAGGAACGAACAAGGCAATACAGATCACATGACTAAACAAGGGGGCGTGAGTTTTACGGTCCCAATAGTAGGATTGCAGTTCAACTATTCAGGCCTGAAAGGAATGCAAAACGAAAGCACTGGTAGCAGAGATAGGACACTGGATAGTAGTCACACAAACTAGGTGGAAGGTTCCCAGAACAAAAGGAGAGCTATACTCGACAATCACGAAAGAACGATCCCGATCGCAATAGTGGATGGTGCTGCGGCAAACAAAGAACGACAGGATAAAACCGAACAAACGTCGATGTTTTCCTTCAATGCGGTGGTAACGGGAAATCAGACACAGGGGGACAATGACGCATTCATCGAAAGACTCTTTGAAGATTCACTGGCAGCTGAGGATGTTGATCTAGGAGAGGAGGAAGGCAAACCCTCACTATCTATTAATCGTGTGGCTGAAGATAAACAGATCAAGCCATGGCATTATGTCATGGTAGTCAGGTTACTGGGATCAGAAATTGGGTATATGACATTAAGGGATCGCCTCAAGATTATGTGGAAAATATTTGGCCGTTTCAACATGTATGAAATGGAGATGGGACATTTTGTTGTTCAACTATCTTGCAAGAAAGATTTCAACAAGGCCCTAACAAGAGGACCTTGGAAAATCTTCGGACTGAATCTTCTTGTGTGGGAATGGTACCTTACCTTTAAACCAAAGGAAGAATATCCGGAGAGTTTTGTGGCTTGGATACGAATCATGAATCTTCCGCTTCATCTCTATGTACCAACTATGATTGAATACATTGGCCTGGCACTGGGACAGCTGATCAAAATTGACGACCATACAATCAGTAGGACAAGAAGCCGTTTTTCAAGGCTTGCTGTCAAACTGGATACCTCAAGGGACCTTACAGATGCAATCTTCATAAACGGGGAGGAGTACAATGTTGTCTATGAGGGATTACCATGGACATGTGCCACATGTGGAAAGGAGGGACACACATCAAAGAATTGTATTTCATAGAAATACCCACCAGAGGGCGAGTATTGCCCAGCCAATAGTCGATCTAGTGATGGTAACACGGGAACAAAGGAAGAAGAAGATCAGTGGCACACACAAAAATCAAAGAAGGGAATACGGAGAAATAACCAGCAGGAGGACCATCCCATCCCTCGCAACATGCAATACAATAATCCTTTTGCAAGTCCATGGGAAGAAGAAGTAGTTGGGGACGAGGCAACTAGGGAGACGGGGACGATCTCAGTCGAGCCGGAAGTGCATGATAAAACCAGAAAAACTAAGAAGATCTGGAGGAAAAAGAAGGGGACAAAACAAGCTACGATGGATGCACAAGTAAATAACATTCTGTAGGATATCACGAACACAAGCAAGGAAGACTAAAGAGCAAGTAGCGCGAAGCCGCCAGAAAATCCTCATGTAGCAATCAGCCAGACTGTTGATGAGGTAACCAAAATCATTATGATCGAGAGTGAAGAAGGAGTAATAGATACACCAATGTCTACTGCCAGTCTCGACGCCCCAAAGGAAAGCATGTCTAATGAAGAACTGAACAATATAAATGAGGTCTTTGCTACGAACAAAATCGCCAGCACAAGCAGGAAACATTCGACTAATGGGACCAAAATGAAACGTGCTAGCAAGAAAAAAGCTATTAACCCTACTGAACCAAAAAGACGAAGCCCAAGAAGACTAGAACCAGAACCTCATATGCGAGACTCTCTAATAACCCCAGTTCCCTACTTAAAAGAATAACTCAAGAGAATATGGAGGGAGAAGGATGCATAAATATAGAAAAAGAAAAGACAAACAATCATGTGTCTATTGGGGCCTTTGAAGGAGACAGAGTAGGAACTGGGGTTAATGGTTTTGTCAAGGAACAACAATCAACTAGCATCCAGTAAACACAATGCTAGACATCCTATGCTGGAATATTAGAGGGATTGGGAAGAAGGAAACACAGAGAAATCTGAAGGAACTTATGACAACTTATAAACCAAGGATTGTGGCAATTATTGAACCATGGTTGAGCGGTACAAAAGCTACACAAACCATAACCAGACTAGGTTTTGGGAAATCATTCCGAGTGGAAGCTCAAGGATTTTTGCGAGGCATATGGGTATGATGGAATGAAGCTGATTGTGAGGTAGCCATCATAAACTATCACATGCAATTCATTACATGTTGCGTTAACAATAACACACTGATTACCTTTGTATATGTGAATCCTCACATTACTGTCCAGAGGTTGTTGTGGAAGCACCTCGTGAAGATGGGACAAACATTTACCAAACCATGGATAGAATTGGACGATTTTAACACAACATGCAACCCTAATGAACGTAGTGGCATCAGGCATTACAATTACTCGAAGGCACAAACATTCCAAGAAACTCTACTGGAAGCCAGATTATCTGATATTGGATTCTCAGGACCTAAATTCACCTTCAAGAGGGGAGCTCTGCAACAACGATTAGATAGAGCAGTAGCAAACACAACATTCATTCAAGCTCACTAGTGTTTTCATGTTCAACACCTACCGAGATTGCAGTCTGACCACAACCCACTCCTCATCAAATGTGTTAAACCCGATAGAGGGAAAAGGAGGTTTGTTGCAAAAGATTCATGGACACGCGATGAAGGACTCAAGAATCTTATTGCGAGTTAGTGGGACCAAAAAGCGGACTTCAACACGGCTCTAAAGAATGCCAAAAATTCGATGATCCAGTGGGATAAAGAAAATGATGCAGCCAACAGATGGAGGAAAACCATTCTCCTGAGAAACTTGGGAAGACTGGAGAAAGAGCTCTCTGACTGTTATAATCCCATTACTGAAGGAATCTATACTGATATGAAAGCTACACTCGATAACATTCTGAAAGAGGAAGAAGAAGAATGGAAACTTAAAAGCATTATAAGCTGGATGAGAAACGGGGACTCAAACACAAAGTTCTATAACACATATGTCAAACAACAGAAACGTCATAATTCCATCATGATGCTTAAGAACAACAAAGGGGAGTGGATTACTAAAGAATCAAAACTAAAAGACATGGTTAGTAACCATTTCCAGACCCTGCTGACGGAGCTGAAGAGGCACAGCCAAGAGATCCTTGATACCATACCCGCAAACTTCAAAAGGTTGACGGCGGCACAACTTAAAGCCATTTTAGATGAATCAACGGAGGATGAATGCACATGTATATTGTAAAACCTTAACCCGTATAAGGCGGCCGGGCCAGATGGTATTAATGCCTTGTTTATCCAAAATCATTGGAAGACTGTAAGGAACTCCATCCTGACTACTGCAAAGAGGGCACGAAGAGGAGAAAATCTTCCTAATGAGTTATGTGACTCAACCATAGTTTTGATCCCAAATACCAAAAGCCCAGTTACCTACGATCAACTGTGCCTGATATCTCTAAATAACCTTTGCTTGAAATTGATCTCAAAGATTGTAGTAGAGAGAATCAATGAGTACCTACCAGACTGGATTTCTGAAGCCCAGAGTGCCTTTGTACCAGGTAGATGCATCACTGATAACATAGCTATTACCCAAGAAGTTATTCATTTGATGAAGGGAAGAAAGGGCCCAAAATACATGGCCATTAAGATTGATCTGTGTAAGGCGTATGATAAGCTTTCATGGGCATTCATAAATGACACGTTGAACAAAATTGAGCTGCCTCTCAACATAAGGAAGTACATTATGAACTATTTAAGTACAGGTGAAAGCTTGATTTTATGGAATGGCACCTGCACCCACCCCTTCAAACCTAGTCGAGGACTTATGGAGATCCACTATCTCCATATAGTTTCGTACTATGATTGAAAGGCTCTGTCAAATGATCCATAAACTGGTCCAAAGGGTAGATTGGAAACCCATTAAAATGGGGAGGAGTGGATTACAAATCTCTCACCTGTGTTTCACTGACGACCTGATTCTGTTTGGAGAGGCAACCTGCAAATAGATGAGGGTTATAAAAAAGTGTTTTAGCAGATTTGAGGAAGCATCAGGACAGGCAATATCGATTACCAAAACACAAATCTTCTACGCCGCCAGTGTACCGACATCGATACGGGCTAGAATCAATCATATATGCAAGTTCCATGAAACTGAAGATCTCAGACGTTATCTGGGAGTACCAATCATTCACTCGACAGTGACCAAGAAGAAATATGCAAATGTGCTGGATAGAATTGAGTCGAAGACTAATGGCTGGGACGCAAGAACGCTCTCACTCGCAGGATGGTGTTGTTTAGCTAAGGCGACACTTGAAGCGTTACCTACCTATGTGATGCAAACAACATTACTACCATTAGTCCTCTACAACAAGATCGATGGATGCATTAGAAGATTCATATGGGGTGGCTGCCATAACGCGAATCCCATGTCCTTGGTGGAATGGGACAAAGTAGCCGTTAACAAGGGCCACGGTGGACTCAGGCTGCGGAAGATGAGGCAATGGAATACAACTCTCATAGCAAAGAATTCTTGGGACATTGCAAGCGGATGAAATACACTATGGTTCAAGTACATGAATAGGAGATACATGGAATATACAGATGGTAAGGGGACACATTTTTCCTACCTAGAAAAGGCTACACTTAAATGTAAACAACTAATTTATGAGAATTCTTATATGTTACCTCATAATGGAAGGTCAATCCATTTTTGGGACGATGCGTGGGTCGGACCGGGAGTCATCCTCACTACTCCGGCACGACAAACAATACCAGAGACATTACAAGACCTGCTTGTAGCTAGCACAGTTCTAGATAACGACCAATGGGACTGTGATTTCTTAAATTACTGGTTGCCACTGAAGCTGGTTAACAATATCTTAAAGATTGAGCCTCCGAGCAACACTAATACTCCAAATATGAGGGTATGGGCAGGAACTACAGACGGGACCTTTACCACAAGTTCAGCCTACCAGTTATTGCGAGGAACACATGTGAACATGGCAGATAAATGCTGGAACATCATGTGGGGTACAAAATCCCCTGCCAAGGTAAAATATTTTGCACGGCTAGCTATACACGAAGCTCTGTTGACTAATAGTCGTCGGGTCCGGCGAAAGCTAACCAATGACAGTAGATGTGAATGCTGCCAAGTACCAGAGGAAAAATGCACCCATGTCGTTCGGGACTTCCCTTACTCAAAAGCTGTGTGGACCACTATTCTGAAGATCAATACTACAAATGATTTCTTTCATAACAATGACGAAGGATGGTTCAATGAACAAGTAATTTCTACGGGACCAAATCGGCCCATGTTCCTTATTACATGCTGGAGCTTATGGAATGCTCATAACAAACAAGTATTCAACAAAGACATCATGCCAATGCAGACCCTGGATCAACGCATTTAAGAGGAGATCCAATTAAACAACATAGCATGGAAGACAGAGGTTTCAGAGCACAACTTAGGAATACCAAAAGAACCTGGATGGTCCACTCCACCCGCTGTGTATATCAAAATCAATACTGATGCATCTTGGACTAAAAGGAAGGCTACAATAGCTGTGGTGGCAAGGGATCAAGAGGGATGTTGGATCCATGGGCATGCTAGAACAACGACAACCGAATATGCACTCATAGCAGAAGCTATGGCGGTCGATCTGGCTATAGAGATTGTAGGACGAAATAATATCCAAAGTGTCATATTTAAAACTGATTGCAAGGTCTGAGTAGATCTATTGAAATGCCAGCCTGAAAGTAAACCTAAGCTGGCACGGTTCATTCATAGAATGCAAAGAAGGTTAAAGGACAAGTCTAAATGGAGTGTAGGATTCAGTCCAAGGAACTGTAATAAAGCTGCAGATCTACTAGAAAAGCAACACTAAGAGAGATTCAATGGGTATTTTGAATATACTCAACCGCCAGATTGTATTGATAAAGTTTTATTAGAAGATAGATGTAATGGTAGTAGTACTACCACATTTCCATTTTCATTTCCGCTTCATGAAAATTTGATGCCCTGTAATGTCTGTACATATTGGCTTGCACGAGGAGGGTGAGATGAATAAATAGCCTCTTGGCATCCACAAAAAAAATGATGGATAAAGGGAAAAAGGATAAAAGAAAACCCTATAATAAGTAAAGGGAAAAAGATATATAAGTTAATTGTGTGCATGTGTGAGAATTATGTAGAATTCTCTAGAAAGTGGTATGGCTGACCACAATTCATTAGTTTTTGGTTCCTTTTGGTTTATAATGAGTAAGAAATGAAAATAAAGAAATAGAAGAGAAAGAAAGTGAAAATATGAATTTTAATTTCATAATATATGCCTTTTGAATGGATGACTTGCATAGTAAAAAAAGTCTCTTTTTTGTGTTTTTGTTACACACTTTGTCACACCAGTAATTTAAGTCATTAAAGTGTTTCCCTTAAAACTTGGGACCAAAAGGATATGTGGTTTAGGAGATATGGATTTTTGAAAATACCTAAAGTGAAAGGATGATGGGAAATATATATTAAATGTCACAAAATCCGATTCCTACTGGAACTTTACTTGGTTGTTTTAATTTGTCATGTGGCTCAACATTCATTAGATCTTGATCCAATGATGGACCCATTGTCTTCTAGCTCGTGAGCATTTAGGATAGAAAGAATAGGAGAACGGAGTTGAAAAATCGATTATCTTGCAACCCAGTACACGAGCTAATTGGGAAACCATCCCAGTGAGTTAGGGAGAGAAAAACAACATTGACCTACCCTGGATTGCCCCAGGGTTGAGGTCTTTATAAGAATCCCCTAATCCACTAAAAACCATGGCTAACCCTAACTATAAATAAGGTTCCTTAGATCATCTACAAGAGAATCTATGGAACTCAAATCTTCGGATGAGTCTTACAAAAAATTTCCTGCTTTCAATTTCCATCAAAACCCTATTCTTCACCCCTGCCCTGGTCACCATCTTGTTGGAGGTAACACGACCTCATCCCGCCCATTCTAACCAACTCTCAAGCAATTGAAAAGCTTGCTAAGTTCAAGGAGGCAAAACAAAGGTGAAGACAACCTCCTTCTGCTTGCTGGTGCACTAGACCGTGGAGTCAACTAGGTAGTTGACTCGACCAAGGGAGTAGATGGCCACTGTGAGGTAGAAGAATAGAGATGGGAAAGTTCATCTCTGCCCTGCTCGAGTGTTGGAGTGGTAAGGGTAAATTGGGCATTTCCTTCTTTCTTTTTCATTTTAGTTAGTGGGTGTGACACAAAGTGGGCCGCCACCTTGGTGCAAACTGTTTGACTTGGCAAATCGGGCCCAGTTAGCTAGTGCCAAGGTGGCGGCCCATGGTTGGTCTAAAAATGATTTTCATGTTAAATTATAACTAATTCTAGGATTATCTGATGGGGACATGTAATATATGTATTTTGATGTAAAAAATATGTAAAATCCATGAAAAATGACTTCAAGGCCTAAATATTCTTGTAACTCAAAAAGTATGTAAAGGTTCCACCTTTAATGGTTTTAATTAATTTAAAACCCTAAGTTGTGAAGACTGAAGAATCTAAAGATGTTCCCTAACTTTTATGAGAAAACTTTAGCCTTTTGACATAAAAAGGATGGATAGATCTAATTGGATGATCTTTGTTCATAATCTGCTTAATTAGGGTTCCATGATTATAAAAGTGCATTAATGAACATAGAAACCTTAATTTTGTTGTTATGTGGGTTAATGGATTTAAGCATGAAAATTGATTGAGAAGGCATGAAAATGATGTTCTGGATCTAATTTTTGGAAAAAAAACCCTTAATTTAAATAATTTGAGTAATTAGGTGTTTTATGAGTGAACAAGTTCTTTTAGGGTTTGTTGACCTAAAAAGGGTAAAATTGGAATGTTTGAAAACTAAGAAACCATAATAAGGCATATAAACCCTAGAATGGAATCCCAAGTCAATAAACGATGTTTGGATGTGATTATAACATTAGGTGTTATAAACACTTTTTAGGATCAAGTTTCTTGATCTATTGCTTGGATTGCTAGATTGAACTTCTTGATTGGATTAGCTATATTGCTTGGTTTTGAGACTGCCAAATTAGGTATGTGGTTATGCTTTTGGCTAATCGCTCTAGTTTCACGGTGATTTTAGAAGTTTTTTCGATTCCTTGAAATTAAATGCTTGGATGAACTTTAATTCTTACAAACTATAAAGTGACTATGATTATCACCTTATAAATCTTATAACTTGCTCGAACCCACATACCAACTTTGGGATTTATGAATGAAAAAATGAGCAAATTCATGGTGATGACTAAAGGACCAAGCGCCAAGTTTGGAATGTCAGACCAAGCCCTAGGTTGGGAGGGTCATATGTGGTCCAGCCCCAGGTGGGCCAGACCTAATGATACCTAGCTCCAGATTGAGAGGTGGTCGATGAGGTACCTAGCTTCAGATTGAGAGGTAGCCTAATTTCCACTGTAGGGATAAAACCCTAAGAGAGTGTATACTATAGGTTGGGTAAAAATGGTTGAGAAGTTACAAAGAAAATGTAAATTTGTTTTGTAATAAATAATTTTTGTGGTTATGATGTTACATTTATCTACAAACTTTTGGATTCCCCCTCATACCAATATAATTCTTTATACTAACCGATGTTTTGTTTATCGGAATTTTAGGGAAATATGTAGTTTCGTCCATGGAAAGTGAAGGTTCGATAAAAGGTGGCATTGAGAAAGAACAATGCTAATTAACATTCTAAGGATTATAGTTAGTTAGTCTTTCCTTGGGTAAAGTTCTGAAATCCTATTTTTGAAAGGCATGTGAAAAGAATTTTTTTTATCCTACTTTACACTTAGTTGTGGTAGAAGTTATTTATTATTTTTTATTATTGCAAGACCATATGTACATGTTTGAGATAATGACTATCTTCTTGGCCTTCCTTAATTGGGGTTTTTTGGGAAGTGGGGTCGTTACATTTGGTATCAGAGCATGGTTTTCCATATAATCTCTAATAATTTTTAAATTTTACAAATTATTTAGAGCCAAATGGAGTTACTAGAAAATTGTCCAAAGATGGAGGTTTCTAGAAAAGCATCACGATCTGGGGGCTGGAAGATTTTCCTCTGTCCCGCTAGTCAGTTTATGAGGAATCTCAAAATGTGTCTGACTACCTGGATAAAATCTAAGGATTTGATTTGAAATAAGATACCTCTAGGTGTATCTCTAGGATTTCTCATCTACTTTCATCCTTTTTTTACCCCTTTCACTGGAAAAAATTTAAGTGGTTAAGGTTTTCTCTCTCTCCATCTCCTCTTGAGTTTTGGGGTTAAGAATGTTAAGGATTAAGGAATCCTCCACCAAAAAATAAAAATCATGTAAGCAAGATGTCATGGACATAAGTTTTAGTGATGTAAAACTTAGAATGAGTTTAATTACATGCTTATGTGTAGTAGCATGGCTCGTGTCAAGACCGAATGCATCCCCACTAACACCCCTTAGGAAAATGCCAAGGTTAGGCTCTCTCATAGGAAGAGAAGGTATCGAGAGAAAGGAAGGAGAGATATTTAGGAAGAGCCTCTAGGAAGAGGAAGAGACCATATGAATCCTCAGAGGATGATGTGAACCCAAAATCCATTCCCTTCGACAACATGAACGAAGAGAATGACCAAAAGAGGGAGTCAATGGTGGAGGACGAGCCCAAGGTTGACCCTGCAGCTACTTCTAGACTAACTATAGTAGTCCACTCCCAAAGCCCTTTGGATGATACAACATAAGAAGCTGATTGAGGCATTAGTGCCTTATCCCTCAAGGACATAGCCTGAGGTGAAGATGGTGAGACACTACCAATCCGTCCAAGACTTGGAGCCAACATTTTAGACTTTGTGAAGTTGAACATAGAGAAGTTGTGGGAAGACGACAAGACCGAGGTGGTCGACAAAGCTGATGTCTGGCTGCTAGTAGTCCAGAATGGTTTCTGTATGCTGGAAGTGAATCTGAATAAGAAGGTCCCATTTGCTGCTCACCTCTTAGAAGGAGCAACTAAGATCTGGTGGGAGAACCACATCATGGGCTGAGACGTAAATGAAGAATCAATGGATTGGATTGACATTAGGACCATCTTCTCTTCCAGATTTGTGCCTACCTCTTCCAAGAAAGAGAAAGAGAGGGAGTTCACTTTCCTAGTTCAAGGAAACCTCTCTATGGCAGACTACACCTGTAAGTTCCTCCTTCTGGAGTAGTTTGGTTACATGTTGACTGAGGAAAGATGGGTGCACCATTTTTTGGAGTATCTTTATCTTACCATCAAGCCTCATGTGATGGAGAGCAAACTGACAAACTTCACTAAAGTCTACAACACTACCCTGGACATGGATAATATGGTGATGTCTGCATCGAACCCACCAAAGGGGGACCTGGGTTACACTAAAGGCACTTCTGGCCCGAGGAACGACCATAAGAAAGGTCCAGGATGCAATCATTCCAAGGGAATATGTGGAGCCTAAGTGAAGCCCACAATGAGAACCATCACCCAAGGTGCCACAACTGTGGAAGGTCACACCCGGGAAAGTGCCACTTAGAAGTTGTGTTTCCATTTCCAGCAAGAGGGACACTTCCACGACAATTGTCCTTTACCTAACCCAAGAGGTTTGGGACCAATAGAAGCCTAGCCATTGGGTACAACCCCACCTGCTGGAGAGTGAAGACAAGCTCAACTATTCCCCATCGACAATCAAGAGGCTCAAGTTAATGCTAATCCATTGATAGAGAGTAATAACCCTTACAATTTTCATTCCTATTTCAAGCTAAGCATGCAGTAGTCTGACATGTTATGAAAACCAATGTAGATAGGCTTGAAATCATGGGATATAATGTATAAACTCTTTTTGAGTCTGGTTCTACTAATACTTTCATATCGAGAAATCTTACAACTATAATTTGTTTGGACATTAAGGATTTAGGATATGTTTTGGATATTACAACCTTGAGTGGTCAAATCTTTACATCTCTTTTGAAAACCCCAGTTATACATGTTAAGTATCTAGATAATGAGCTCTCTACAAATTTTATCCTCCTTGATATGAATGATTTTGATGTGATCCTTGGTACGGATTTGCTCTATGCTTATAGGGTAAAGATTTATTGTAGAGGAAATAAAATAAGAATAGAGAGACCATGTCATCCAACTTTCACCATTAGATCTAGGATGGATGCTACCACCAACCTATATGTGTCAGCCTTGAAGGCAAAATGAATGATAGCCAAGGGTTGTCAATCTTTCCTAGCAGTAGTTATTGAGCTAGAGCGTAAGGTGCAACCCCTAGAGGAAATAGAGGCATTTAGGGACTACACATATGTGTTCCCGGATGATTTTCTTGTGATTCCTCCTGACAGAGAGATAGACTTTTTGATAGAGATAGGTAACGGGAGAAACCCTATTTCCAGGGCACCTTACCGGATGGCCCAAGATGAGTTGCTTGAGCTAAAAAAGCAACTACATGAATTGATAGACAAAGGTTATATCCAACCTAGCACATCAACATCGGGAGCACCAGTCCTCTTTGTGAAGAAGAAGGATGGATCGCTCTAAATGTACATAGATTACCTAATGATCAACTAGGCTCACATTAAGAACAAGTATCCTTTACCCTGTATAGGTGACATTTTTTACCATATCAAGTCTGCTTGAATTTTTTCAAAGATCGACCGAGGTTTGGGTACCACCAATTGTGAGTCAAGAGAGAGGACATCCTAAAAACTACTTTTCAAACTTGTTATTGTTCACTATGAGTTTGTGGTTATTCCTTTTGGGTTCTCCAATACCTAGTGTGTATTTATGAATCTCATGAACAATTTTTTCCAACCTTTCCTTGACTCATTTGTCATAGTGTTCATAGATGACATCCTAGTTTACTCTGATGCTTTAGAACAACACCATGACCACCTGGGTAGAGTCCTTGATATTCTGAGAAAGCAAAAGTTCAATGCAAAATTATCAAAGTGGGAGTTTTAGATAGACCATGTCATGTTCCTTAGACACATCATATTCAGAGGGGCCATCTCAATGGATCCTAATAAAGTGTCAATCGTGTGAGGTTGGCCAACACCAAAAAACCCTTCAAAGATTCACAGCTTCCTGGGTTTGGCCGGATATTATCGGTGCTTCATAAAAGATTTCTCAAAGACTGCTTTGCCACTCACCAAGCTTACTTAGAAGGATGAGAGTTTTGTGTGGTCAGACTTGTGTGAAACTTGATTCTAGGAGTTAAAGGGAAAAGTTGACCACAATTCTAGTGTTGACTCTACCATCAAGCAATGAAGGTTTATGATATTCACTGATGCGTCAAAGATGGTACTTAGATGCGTGCTAGAGCAAAACATGCATGTTGTTGCTTGTGCCTCTAGACAGCTTAAGCCCAATGAAGTGAACTGTTGGGTTTTGTGGAGAAAACATGTGCGGCGAAAGCAATAAAATCCACGCAACCCGAAATAGGATCTCATCGACAACAACGTATTTGGAAGGAGTGTTTGCGGGATATACCTTGTCGCAGAGCAAGTCCGGCGATGTCCTATTGCACGATGGTGCAACACTGCTGACCTATACGGATGTAACTTCTCTCCCGTTCAATGTTTCAGGTTGATCTGGCGGCGCTCCTTTGCAGCAGTGATGTACGCCACTCGTAGCACGTACAGGTGGTCGTCGACGTCCTCCGAACACATGCGTCAATGCGTCTGCGTCTCTACTTCATCCACACAGATGGACATAACTCCATGTCGTGCTTCCCAAGCTGGCGGGAAGGAGTCGTGTCTCTGTGGCAGCGTGCTAGCGGCGCGTTTCTCTCCTTTCTCTCCTAAGGACGATGACGGCTAGGGTTTACGTGCGTGAGCGTAAACTGAAAATCCTCTATCTATCTTATATAGATATCGACCGTCAATCCTACTTTAAACATGATACAAATGGAAATAGGGTTTCCTAAACCAATCGATGAACAGAAACATTGCGTTAATTAAAACACTCATGGATTAATTAGAATATTCTGGAATTCATTAATTAACCAAATAATCACATTAATTGATTAATTAATATCCGACTCCATGCAATCACTTGGGATGGTTTTATGTGCATATACGCCAACAAACTCCCACTTGCACTTAGAGCCAGTCACTCCAATATTATTCTAATCGATTACATAAATATTTTAGTAATCAATGTGCTTTGAAGAAATTCCAATCAAATCCACAATTATACTCCTATTCCAACACATCCTATGTGTGTGACCCGGTAGGCTCCAAATTACATTGGCAGTGATATCCATAATCATATTATGATTTCACAAGCAATGATTGGTATCTATCAAGACTTCATTGCTACCCAAGTAATTGGAGAAGTTGGAGAACAACTTAACCTATCATTCATGACTGGTTTTACAGTGATTGTACAGTTCCTTTGTCGCTGATATCTGGATTGAACTCGAGGCATGGAATTGTTATCCTTTTCAATGTTCAATCCATGTTACTTGAACTAGAGCAGACTGTCTGAGATATATGTAAGCTCAATATCACATATTGACTCACATCAGCATGGCCATGCATTTCTCAGTCTCGCTTATCAAGTGGCCGGAATATCAAACTCTCGTAGGAAGGACAAATTCCATCTACATCACTCACAGTCATCCCCATGTGTCACAGTGCACCCAAGCACCATCTTTATGGAAATCCTTATTCAGGACCACAGTGGATGATGTCAAAGTACACCGAACGATATGTGATAAGTGTAGTGACTTCAGGTCTAAGAACCACAATCACCACCATCATTATGAGATGTGACTCTAACTACCAATCATGGTATCCATGTGTCACTCTCAAGGTGGGTCTATCCGATACAGTGTTCTCTAACAAGTATCTATGCATTTGGTTTGATATCTCCATATCATAGATAATGAGATTCTTCCATCAACCAACATACACTCTAATCTTATGTGTTATTGATGTCTATGGATATTTCCACAATAACAACCGATTAGGGACAAAACAAGAATACATACTCTTAGCATACATATGATCTCACTATTCAGGTCATCAACCTGAAGACATATGTCATTAAGTATATCATTCTATAGACATCTATAAGTTTTATGGTCATCTCACATTATAAAACACACACATATAGATTGGAAACTTGCCTTTATTGATATGATCAATGTAGTATTACAAATCGTTTACATAGTATCCCATTACAATCATCGAATGATAGTCTCTATAGGCGTACATACCAACAAATTCCCACTTGCACTTATACCCAATCACTCATGAATCTCAATCCAAGTGATCGAACATGTCCGTCATGTTTCTGCTGTGAAAGTTCTTTTGTGAGCGGGTCAACCACATTGCTTTCTGTAGGTACTCGACAAATCTTCACATCTCCTCGTTGTACGATCTCCTGTATGAGATGGAACCGCCGTAGAATATGTTTGGAACGTTGGTGCGATCTTGGTTCTTTAGCATGTGTAATTGCTCCATTGTTGTCGCAAAACAACTCAATTGCATCACCAACGCTTGGAACCACTCCAAGTTCAGAAATGAACTTCTTTATCCACACAACTTCCTTTGCAGCATTAGATGCGGTAATATATTTGGCCTCTGTTGTAGAATCCACAACCGTCTCTTACTTGGAACTCTTCCAGCTCACAGCTCCGTTGTTCAGGCAAAACACAAATCCAGATTGCGATCTGTAGTCATCTTTGTCAGTTTGGAAGCTAGCATCGGTGTAACATTTTACCACGAGCTCTTCCTCACCATCGTATACCAAGAATTGATCCTGAGTCCTTCTCAAGTACTTTAGGATGTTCTTTACGACTATCCAATGACATTCACCTGGATCTGACTGATACCGGCTCATCATGCTCAAAGCATACGACACATCAGGACGAGTAGATAACATCACGTACATGATAGATCCAATTGCTGATGCATATGGAATCTTACTCATGTGTGCCCATTCATCACATGAACTAAGACATTGGGATTTAGAGATTGTAACCCCATGGGACATGGGCATGTTACCTCTCTTAGAACCCTCCATGCTAAACCTCTTTAGCACCTTGTCAATGTATGTGCTCTGGCTTAGGCCTAGAAGCCTTCCAGATCTATCTCTATAGATCTTGATCCCTAGTATATAGGATGCTTCACCTAAATCCTTCATAGAGAAGGTCTTCCCTAGACAATCTTTTACTATATGAAGAGTAGGGATGTCATTTCCTATCAATAGTACGTCATCCACATATAATATGAGAAATAGTATTGTGCTCCCACTAACCCTTTTGTAAACACAGGGTTCATCTTCATTTTGACTAAAGCCAAACTTTTTGACTACTTCATCAAAACATAGATTCCAGCTCCGAGATGCTTGCTTCAATCCATAGATTGACCTTTGTAGCTTACAAACTTTATTGGCTTCCTTTGGATCGATAAAACCCTCAGGTTGTGTGATGTACACATCCTCGAGTAAATTCCCATTAAGGAATGTTGTTTTAACATCCATCTGCCAAATCTCATAGTCATGATAAGCTGCAACGGCAAGCATGATCCTGATGGATTTAACCATGACAACTGGTGGGAAGGTCTCGTCATAATCAACACCTTGAATTTGATGGAATCCTTTCGCAACCAATCTACCTTTATAGGTTTGAACATTTCCATCCATGTCAGTCTTCTTCTTGAAGACCCACTTGCACCCTATGGGTCTTACTCCTTCGGGTGGATCCACCAAGGTCCATACCTTGTTAGTGTACATGGATTCGATCTCATATCTCATGGCTTCAAGCCATTTCTCAGATTCTGGTCCCTTAGTAGCTTCTAGATAGGAAGTTGGCTCATCTGCTATGCCCAATTCATCACTGTCTTGAGTCACGAGAAATCCAAATCTCCCAGGATTAAGCCATGTCCTACTAGACCTATGAGGTTCCTGTGTTACATTTGGAACTTGAAATTCCACAACAACTTGTGAGTCTTCATGTTCCTTATGTACCTCTTCAGGTTCTCTGCTTTCTTGTTGGTCTTGAACATCTTCGAGCTCTACATTCCTCCCACTAATTCCTTTGGAAATAAATTCCTTTTCAAGAAATACAACAGTCCTAGCAACAAACACTTTGTTGTCAGTTGGTGTGTAGAAGTAGTATCCCCGAGTTTCCTTGGGGTATCCAACAAAATAGCATTTTTCCGATTTGGGTCCAAGATTTTTAGGAAATTGTTTCCTAACATAAGCTTCACATCCCCAAATCTTTAACATAGACAGATTGGGACGATTCCCATTCCATATCTCATATGGTGTCTTTTGAACCAATTTGGAAGGTACACGGTTAAGTGTAAATGTTGCAGTTTCAGGAGCATATCCCTAGAACGATATTGGAAGTTCGGCTGAACTTATCATTGATCGTACCATGTCTAATAATGTACGATTCCTTCTTTCTAACACACCATTATGTTGTGGTGTACCAGGTGGAGTCCATTGCGATACAATACCACGGTCTCTCAGAAGGTCCTCAAATTCTTGGCTTAAGTATTCACCACCTCGATCTGAACGGAGTGCTCTAATACTCTTACCAAGTTGCTTATCTAATTCATTCATGAAAGTCTTGAACATTTTAAGAGTTTCTGACTTGTGTTTCATAAGATATACATAGCCATACCTACTGAGGTCATCAGTGAAGGTAATGAAGTATTGATAGCCTCCTCTAGCATTTGATCTAAAAGGTCCACATACATCAGTATGGATGAGCCCTAGTAGATCACTGGCTCTCTCACTGTGTCCAGTTAAAGGAGTTTTGGTCATCTTCCCTAATAAACATGCCTCACATGTCTCTAATGATTCAAAATCAAAAGAGTCTAGATAACCATCCTTATGGAGTCTAGATATGCACTTCTCATTTATGTGCCCAAGATGACAATGCCATAAGAATGTTTTGGTTGAGTTGTCAAGTTTTAACCTTTTAGTATTTACGTTGTATATGCTAGTCTCAAGTTCTAACAAGTAGATACCATAAGACATAGGGGCATTGCCATAAAAGATCTCATCTTTAGATATAGAAATAATTCCATTCTTAATGTGAAATTCAAATCCACTCTTGTCCATACAAGATATAGAAATAATATTTCTATTAATGGGAAGTACATAATAACAATTCTCTAATTCTATTACAAAGTCTGTAGGCAAAGATAAACTAATAACTCCAACTGCGGTGGTAGAAACTCTTGCTCCATTAGCAACCCGCAGCTCGACTTGGCCCTTTCGTAAAGGCTTACTTCTTATCAGATCCTGCATATTAGAACATATGTGAGATCCACATCCGGTATCCAATACCCATGATGAAGAAGTATTTAAGTTTATCTCAATAACGTATATAACTGAAGTGGAGATCTCTATCCCCTGCTTCTTCTTCCTCAGTTCCTCCAGGTAGAGAGGAAAATTTCTTTTCCAATGTCCAGGCTGGTGACAATGGTGACAACTTCCTTCTTTGGAGATCCCACCTTTAGTTTTGAGCGCAGATGACTTTGGCTTCTGCCCGACTTTAGAACTTTTCTTAGCCTTGCCTTTTCCTTTTGACTTTCCCTTTGCCTTGCTCATCACCATCATAGACTTGGGCTTGTCTTTCTTCATCTGTGCTTCAGCTGTCCTCAACATGCCTAACAATTCTGACAACGACTTGTCAAAATTATTCATGTTGTAGTTCATGAAAAAATGATTATATGATTCAGGAAACAATTGTTGAATCACATCAGTGGCCAACTCTTGACCTAGGGGAAATCCCAGCTTGGATAGGCTTTCCACGTACCCAATCAAGGTGAGTATATGGGTGCCAACTGAGTCTCCCTCTTTCATCTTGCTTTTAAACAAAGCCTTTGAGACATCATATCTCTCATGTCTTGCTTGATGTTGATACATGTTCTTGAGATGTGTTACCATCTCCATGACATTCATGTTCTCATGTTGCTCTTGCAACTCATGGTTCATTGAGCAAAACATCAGACACTTGACATCTACGACATCATCAAGGTGCTTCTTGTAAGCATCCTTTTTAGCCTTGGGCACATTTACGACGGGCTACTCTGGCTCTGGTGTTTCAAAGACATAGAGCTTACGCTCATGTGTGAGAACAATTCTCAGTGTCCTAAACCAGTTTTGAAAGTTGGTTCCAGTAAGTTTGTCCTTCTCAAGGACCGATTGCAACGAGAAAGTGTGAGTGTTGGTTGCCATTTGATTGCTACAAAAGAAAAATTTGCATTTAGTCCAAAACATTTTGACTTGTAAAGATTTGATAAACGAGATTAATTAGGCCTTTAATTAATTACACTCCCACTATTTTATTCAAATTGATAGCCCTCACTATTAACTCAGAAGATTGCAACGCACAACCTTCTAGTGAGCCAAGACCCAAAATAATTGGATCAATGCCCATCCAACGCCGGCGTCAAAGACCAAATACTAAGGTAGGCAACTTTTGCCAATTGCATCATATGCAACTCTTGGATAGATGATCATGTACAACTCCTTTCCATGATGCATCTATGTTCCTCTAGGTACTTGATCCTATCAAGGTTCCCTAGTTAAGTCCAACCCATAAGCCAACACGATGAGTGTGCACCCTGCGGAGGCAGACCCACACACCCACCATCACACTTCCATGAGATAGACAGTGTACCACGCGGAGGCGTGCCCACACATAGTCAATCAAGCTTTTCATGTGTGTTGCTTTATGGAAGGCAACTAAAACTTAATATTATTAATTGAGGGGTTTTATTAATACATATACATATCCAAACACCACATACTTATAGTATGTATCATATACTACTATATCCACAACCACAAACGATAGACATGCTATCATAAACACAAATACATCCGTTATGGCTATACTATTGTAATCCTTTGGAGAAACAAAGGATTACGGTCCACCTATGGTCTTATGCATCTCATGCAACACCTGTGAATCAACCTATAAGCATGTAATGATCAACATTACAATGAACAACTTCATGGATGCTTCGTGAGGTTGGAACTTCAAGTTGCTTCTTGGAATGGGATCTTCTTGTTTCTTCTCCATGGACACTCCTTGGAGTTGGATCTTCAAGTTGCTTCTTAGAATTAGATCTTCATGGTGCTTCTCCATGGACACTCCTTGGAGTTGGATTTTCAAGGGGCCTCCTTACATCAAGTTTACAAAAACTAAAACTAATGCTATCTCTATTACATCATGTGAGTACAAATATAAAAGGAAAGAATTAATTACACTTTGAAATAAGAGATGAGGCTCGGCATGCAAGCCGAATACTTTATACAAAGGATCCATATGTAACCATTATACATCCATAGAATTCACAAACAAACATATCCACAAGATTGACATCCACATTCATTCACAACATTCACAAAACGGGGATACTAGGCCATAACTATGCATGCACTCACCACATAAAATAGATTTTAAAGGCGACATGTATGCTATCATAGGTATATCTACATATACAAATATAAATATTAAAATTGTAGTACTTTTAATGCGGGACATTCCCCATTAAATAAATTTTTGACTCCCACGCAGAGAATGCGGGGTACACAGGGGCAGCGCCCCTGTGCGGGGATCCCTCGCGGGGTCGCAGGGAAGATCCCCTGAAAGGTCTATGGAATTTTATTTCCGTGCACTTAGGAAAATCAATATTTTCCATAGTCGACCCCGTCCAAAATGTCAAAAACAATAGCCTGCGGCGTATGTGGAATTAGGTTTAGATTTGCACATTAGCAGGTTTAATTCGCATCGTATGTAACATAGAAAACAATATACAGCGATTCGATCATATCGAAACGAATCCAAATATGTCGTAGATCGACGTTGCTCTTGTTTTCTATGTTGAAAAGCCTCTATCTATCTTATATAGATATCAGCCGTCAATCCTCTTTTAAACAGGATACAAAGGGAAATAGGGTTTACTAAATCCATCGGTAAACGGAAACGCTGCGTTAATTAAAACACTCGTGGATTAATTGGAATATTCCGGAATTCATTTATTAACCAAATAATCACATTAATTGATTAATTAATATCTGACTCCATGCAATCGCTTGGGATGGATTTATGTGCATATACGCCAACATGAACTACCTAACACATGATTTAGAACTGGCTACAATTATACATGCCCTAAAGATTCAGTGACACTATCAATATAGGTCCACTTTTGAGATCCTCACCTACCACAAGAGCTTGAAGTACCTCATGACCTAGAAGGACCTATACTTGAGACAAAAACGATGGATGGAGTATATGAAGGACTATGATTTGAATATCACCTATCACATTGGGAAAGCTAATTTTGTAGAAGATGCTCTTAGTCAGAAGCAACTCAGGTGTGAACCTGCATTGTCTAATCTATGGAGAGTAGCGTAAGAGTTCACTAGGATGACTTCGCTACCGTTAGAAGATCGGATCTGTGTGGCTAACATCTAGAAAAAACCAAACCTATCGACCAAGTTGTTTGCTTCCTAGTTAGCCACCCTAGAGCTTGACAATATTTAGATTAACCTCAGACCCATATCTGAATGGGAGTAGATGGTGGAGTCCACTACAAGATTCATATTTGGGTTCCTACAGATTCTTCCTTTAAGAATCATATATTGCAAGAAGTTCGTGGTTCTAAGTACATGGTACACCATGACACTACCAAGATGTTTAAGGACTTGCAGCGGTACTTCTGTTGGCCTGGGATGAATAGAGACATAGCAACATATGTGGCCAGTTGTCTTACATACTAGATAGTGACAGATTAACACCAAGGACCCAGTGGATTGCTACAGTTGCTTGAAATTCCTGAGTGGAAATGGGAATAGATCACCATGGACTTTGTGGTGGGTTTTCCAAGACCAAGAAAGGTCATGATGCAATATGGGTTGTGGTAGATCACCTTATCAAGTCGATGCATTTTCTTGCCTTAAAGACCATTTCCAAAGTGATAGATCTAGGTAAACTTTATATCTAAGAAATAGTACGACTGCATGGAACTTTGAGTTTGATTATTTCTAATTGTGATCTTACATTTACTTATAAGTTGTAGAGGCACGTGCAAGAAGAACTTGGTACTAGACTAAAGTTTAGCACAACTTATCACCCCCAGACTGATGGAATTGAAGAAAGGACAATCTAGACTTTAGATGATTTGTTGAGAGCATGTGTGCTCGATTGAGGTAGATCATGGGAGAAGTACCTGCCCTTAGATGAGTTTTCTTACAATAACTTCTACCAAGCCAGTATCTAGATGCCTCTGTATGAACCTATCTATGGGAGGCTGTGTGAGTCACTACTTCACTAGGATGATATCAGTGAGAGGACCTTCTTCAGGTCAGAGGAACTATAATTGTATGCTGATAAGGTCAATTTGGTTAAGAAAAGGCTGAACAGAGACCCGGATCGATAAAAGTCATATGCTGATGTGAAGGAGACTGACTTGTACTTCATTATGGGTGAACATGTGTTTTTGAAAATCCGACCCCACTGAGCTATAGCTAAGAATAGATGAAAGATGAGTCCCCGATACGTTGGTCTGTTTGAGATTTTGGAATGGAGTGGTGAAGCTTCTTATTATTTAGCCTTACCCCCTCAATATAGTATGATGCATGACATGTTCCATGTATCCAATCTAAAGTGCTATGTGAAGAACTCGGGCCATGTGCTGAGCATTGAACCTATTGAACTCTAAGGGAGGCTGATATACCCTGAGTCACCTATGAGGGTATTGGATATCCAGGTGAAAGAGATTAGGAATAAAAACATAGAAATGGTAAAGGTTCTTTGGAAGCACCATGGAGAGGATGAAGCCACATGGGAGCTGAAGTCAGACATGGAAAAGGATTACCCTAAATTATTTGTTTGATTGGTTGAATTGTGGGGGAAAATTTCCTATAATGGGGGGAAGGATGTTATAACCTAAAATTTCTTGTAAGAATTGAAATGTAAATTTTCAAATAAAAGGGTTTTGAATGCAAAATTGTATGATTCATTTTTAAAGAATGGATTCTTTTGCAGAATTTAACTTGAATGCATAGTTTTGTGGTTTATACTATTTTAATAAATCCAATGATGGATAAAAGGGAAAAAGGATAAAAGAAAACCCTATAATAAATAAAGGGAAAAAATAAAGTTATTTGTGTGCATATGTGAGAAGTATGTAGAATTCTCTAGAAAGTGGTATGGATGGCCACTATTCATTACCTTTGAAATCCTTTTGGTTTCTAATGAGTTAAGAAATAAAAAAAATTAATAGAAGAGAAAGAAAGAGAAAATATGAATTTTAAGTGCAGAACATATTCCTTTTAAGTGGATGACTTATATATGAAGAAAAGTCTCTTTGATTTTTTAGTTTTAATTCCAAACTTTACACACAAGTAACTTAAGTTATTAAAGAGTTTCCCTTAAAATTTGGGATTAAAAGAATGTGTGGTTTAAATATATGGATTTTTGAAAATTCCTAAGTGAACAGATAAAGGGAAACATAAATTAAATGTCACAAAATCCGATTTATACTGGAACTTTACCCAGTTCTTTTAGTTTGTCACACAACTCAACAACCATTGGATCTTGATCCAATGATGGAATGATTGTCTTCTAGCTCAAGTGCATTTAGGAAAGAAAGAATAGGAGAACAAAGTTGCCAAATCGATTCTCTCGCAACCCAACACACAAGCGGATTGGGAAACCGTCCCTGTGAGTTCGGGAGAGAAAACCACATCGACCTACCCTAGATTTGCCCTAGGGTTGAGGTCTTTATAAGAATCCCCTAATCCACCGACAACCATGGCTCACCCCAAATATAAATAGGGTGCCTCATATCATTTGCAAGAGAACCGATTGAACTAAAATCTTTGGCCAAGTCCTGCAAACAATTTCTCACTCTCTATTTCCCTCAAAACTCCATTCTTCACCCTTGACCAGGTCACTATCTCGCCAGAGGTATCACGACCTCATCCTACCTATTTTGACCAACACCCGAGAAATTGAAAAGCTCACTACGTTCAGGGAGCCGAGACAAAGACGAAGACAACGTCCTTCTGCTCCCTAGTGTGCTAGATCATGGAGTTCAATTGAGCAGTTGACTCACTAAGGGAGTAGCTATCCGTCGTGAGGTAGAAGAAGAGAGATGGGGAAGTTCATCTCTTCCCTGCTCGAGTGTTGGAAAGGTAAGGGTAAATATGACATTTCCTTCTTTCTTTTTCATTTTAGTTGGTGGGTGAAACTCAGAGTGGGCCTCCAACTTGGCACAATCTGATTGTCATAGCTCTTCTATGTGGGAAAATTGGGCCCGGTTCCCTAGTTCCCAGGTGATGGCCCATGGTTTGTCTAAAAATTATTTTCTGGTTAAAATCATAACTAATTTTAGGATTATATGCTGAGGGCATGTAATATATGTATTTTGATGAGAAAAATATGTACAATACAATAAAAATAAATTCAAGGCCTAAATCTACTTATACCTATTAAAGTATGTAAAGGTGCTACCATTAATGGTTTTAATTTATTTAAAACCCTATGTTGTGAAGATTAAAGGATCTAAAGATGCTCCCTGACTTTTATAAACAAATTTTAGCTTTTGACATAAAAAGGATGGATTAGATCTTATTGGATGATATTTGTTAATAATTTTCTTAATTAAGATTCCATGAATATAAAAGTTCATTAATGAACTTAGAAACCCTAATTTCGATAGTTGTGAGGTTTAATGGATTTAAGCATGGAAATTCATTGAGAAGGCATGAAAATGATGTTCTTGACCTAATTTGTGGATAAAAACCATTAATTTTGTTAATATGAGTAATGATGGTTTTTATGAGTGAAAAAGTGCTTTTAGGGTTTGTTGACCTAAGAAGAGTAAAATTGGAAAGTTTGAAAACCAAGTAACCCTAAAGAAACCCTGGAGTGGAATCCCCAATTCAACACAAGATGTTTGGACGTGATTATAACCATTAGGTGTTATAAACACTTTTCAAGATGAAATTCCTTGATCTATTGCTTAGATTGATTGATTGGACTTCTTGATTGGATTATCAATCTTGCTTGGTTTTCAGATTAGCAAATCAGGTATGTGATTATGCTTATGGCTAATCACTCTAGTTTCATGGTGATTTCTGACATTTTATCGATTGCTTGAAATTAAATGCTTGATGAACTTTAATTCTTGCAATCTATTAAGTGACTATGACTACCAACTTATAAAGGTTATAACTTTCTCAAACCTGCATACCGCCTCTGGGATTTATGAATGAAAAGATGAGTAAAGTAATGGTGATGAGTAAAGGACCAAGCCCCAGGTTGGGAAGGTCATAAGTGGTCAGAGGCCAGGTTGGGAAGACCTAATGGAACCTAGATCTAGATTGTGGTTGCCGATGATGTACCTAGCTCCAGATTGAGAGGTAGCCTAATGTCCACTGTAGGGACAAAACCCTAAGAGAGGGTATATCAAATGTTGGTTAAAAACGGTTGAGAAGTTATGAAGAAAATGTAAATTTGTTTTTTAACAAATAATTGTTGTGGTTATGTTGTTCCAAATATCTACAAACTTTTGGTTTCCCCCACATACCAGTATAATTCGTAATACTATCCAACGTTTTATTTGTCAATGTTTTAGGGAAATGTGCAGTTACATCCATTTAAAGTGAAGGTTCAATAAAAGGTGACATTGAGAAAGTATAAGGCTAAGTAATGTTTTGAGAGTTATTGGTAGTTAGTCTTTCCTTGGGTAAAGTTCTGAAATCCTATTTCTGAAAGGTATGTGAAAATAATTTTTTTATCCTGCTTTATGCTTAGTTGGGGTAGAATTTTTAATTATTTTTTATTATTTGCAAAATCATATGATCTTGTTTGGGATAATGTCTCTAGCTTCTTGGCCTTTCTTAATTGGGGGTTGCAGGGAGGTGGGGTATTATAAACATGATAGATTTATAAAGAATGATATTACTTGATGACATATGGCTTCAATTTTAGGACCTTGAAAATGAGATCATATGTATTATAAAAGCACATACATTCTTTTTATGATCCTAGTGGGATGTCACTATGGAAGCAAGATAGACGACATTAACACATAAGACTAGAATGTGTGCTGACGAATGGAAGAATCTCATTAGTCATGATATTGGATATCAAGTCAAACACATAGGCACATGTTACATAATAGTGCACCGAACATACCCACCTTAAGAGTGATACATGGAAACCATGGAATGTTAGTCAAAATTAGGTCTAAATGGTGATAGTGGTGATTGCGGTTATTAGACCTAAAGTGACTACACTCATCACATGTTGTTCAATGAACTTTGACATCATGAAACAAGACTTTGAATAAGGGTTGCCACAAACATGGTGCATAGTTACTTTGTGACGCAAGTAATGACTGTGAGTGATACATATTGGAGTTGACCCTCCTTCCAGTGTTGATTTTTTGGCAACTTGATTAACAAGACTAAGAAACATATGGCCATACTCATGTGACTCAATATGTGACATGTGAGCTCACATGCATCACATAAAGTCTTCTGTCATTCAAGGAACATAGAGTGAATATTAAGAGGATGATAGCTCAATGCCTCATGTTCATTCTAGATAACAGAGACATAGTAACTATAGAATCACTATAACACATATCACAAACGTAGGTCAAAGTCATTTTCCAACTTTCCAATTACTTGGGTAGCAATGATGTTTTGCTTGATATCACTCATTGCTTGTGATGTCATAATCTGGTTATGCACATTCACTGCCAATGTAATTTAGGACATATAGGCTAACACACATAGGATTCACCTAGAATAGGATTTTTCTCATGAATATGATTTAATTTGGTTATGAAAGTGTTTAAGTAATTAAATTAAACAATACTAGTAAGTGAGTCGATCAACTAGAATGTCTTTCTGACCAACTGGATTGAGAGTACAATATACCAACTGGGTTGTACCAACATGGCCGATTAAAGCAGTCAGTTGACCCATTGGATTTTCCAATTAGGAAACAACAGATAGTTTCCATCAGATTGTCAAAAAGAGACAATCAACTAATTGGAATGTCTGATCGATCGACTAGTCAAGCAATGACGCTAATGTGATGATGTGCATTAATCACCATTTTAAAAGACAATAATGTTACTAACAGGAAATCATTCTAATCAACTGATTGCATTGTCTAGTTGACCGACTATAGTCCACTCAACCAACCGTTGATTCACAACATTAATTAAATCATGAAATTTGTCCCCTTACATACTCAGATTTGTGAAAACCCTCACCCATCCACTCCTATATAAAGGTGGAGTGGCCAAGGATCTCAGTAGCACATCTATTGTTTGACAAGAGACTCCTAATTTCCACATTATGGTAACATGAGAGCCAATGCATCTTACAATAAAAGGGGGAGATAGAGAAGAGGATAAAAAGCTGATGCTAGCACATTGACTAAATTAAGGGAGAACTCCTTCCTATTGGCTTTGGTAGAGAAATTGGAGTTCCTAGTTGTCTATGTGGATTGTAAAGAGGCATGAAGGTATTAGCCAACACATTATGAGTATGATGTTAACTACCATCCATTCAATGTCATAGCACAACATTCTCCATGTGCAACTCCAAAAGGGTGCACATTGCCATGGAAGAATAGTCACTAGACTTGCTCTAGGACTAGGTATACATTGCAACCTAACTTCCTAGATACATTGTTACTGACATAGTAGGCTAGTTAGAAATATGGACAAAAAGATTTTATATTTGTTTCCTTCTATACTATCCCAATTTCCCAATTGTGGCATCAGAGCCACACCAATATATTGTGTATCAACATTTGAATTGATGTGATCAGATTTACATTTATCATTTATTTTAATGCATAAGATGAAAAATGTTAAACAATTAATGTGCATATCCAATTAAATACCACATATGATTCCAATATGTATAAATACATGATATCATATATATACAATTTATAAACGTCACCCAAAACATGTTTTAATGGTGCATGAATGTGTGTCTATGGCCAAAACCCCTTTGGATGTATGTGCTTGGCTAATTGATTTCATTCCTACCCTTTCTTAGGTTTGCACACCGAGCCTCTCCATATATTCTCTAAATATAATTAACACTTTCCTCCTCATACTCCCCTCAAATATAACTCAAGGTGTTACCTTTTACAACATGATAAGTTAATAGGATAGATTTATTTTTAGTTTGGAAAATAAGAAGATGTTCTACACAAGATGATTCGACTGGATAGAAAGTTGAGTCAATCTGCTGGAGTATTGAAAAGGTAACCAACTAAGTATCCAATTGATAAAATGGAGGGCCAACTGACCAACCAGAAGAGTCCATTTAACTATCTGAGCTAGGAGCCAATCGATTGACCAATGGGAACTGGTTGACCGACGGGCAAACAAAATCGATCAACTGAAAGAGTTCAATCGACCGATCATCATGTTTCATCAAAACACTTGTCCTTAGGTTGAACATATGATGGTTGAACTTAGGTTGATAGAAATTTTTTGTGGCTCCAAAGAATTTCATTACTATGCCCATAACCATTGCTTGTATGTTTAATGATTTCACATTTCATTTGTAGATATAACATGTATATGATACATAATATAAGAACATCATGATTGAATATGTGTATGTATTTATATATAAACCCATCAATGAATATTAAGTCTAAGATGCTTTCCATGAGCAACACACATGAAAATCTTAATCAACGATGTGTGGGCACACCCCTGTATGGTGCTCCATCTATCTCATGGAAGTGTGATGGTAGATATGTGGGTCCTCATCCGTAGTTATATGTTATATCATGTTGACTTTGGGACATTCTTAATTAGGTAAGCATAATAGGATTAAGCACCTAGAAGCATAAATATAAAATATGATCAGGAGTTGTGCAAACCATCTATCTAAGAAATGCATAGGATGCAATTTTCAAACATTGCCTACTTACAAATCACATTGTGCACGATTCATCAATTTTGACTCATGATTTCATGAAACATGGATCTTGTCTCACTAGATGATATGATGAAATATTTAGAATTAATAATGAGGGATATTAATTTGAACAGAATAGTGGGAGATAGAATTAATTAAAGGTGTAATTAATATTGTCAAACTTTTTAAAATTAAATCAGATCAACAATGTTTTGATAAAAATGCAATTTTTTTTGTAGAAAAAATGGCAAACAACAACACATTTTCATTGAGATTGGCCCTTGAGAAGGACAAGTTGAATGGGAAAAACTTACATTAGTGGTTCAAGATTTTGAGAATTGTTCTCACTTAAGAGTGCAAGGTCTATTCCTAGAGACACTAGAGCCAGAGGAACCCAATCCCGCTGCACCTAAGGCGGAAGGAGATGCTTACAAGAAGCACTCTGATGATTTCCTGGATGTCAAGTGCCTAATCTTATTCTCAAAGAAATATGAGGTGTAGAGACAACATGAAAACATGGAAGTCATTGAGATGGTAACAAGTCTCATGAATATGTTTCAGAATTAGGGAAGATAAGAGATAAATTATGTCTTAAAGGCATTGCTTAAGTGCAATATTGTTGAGGGTAATCAATAGGGACCCATGTGCTCAAGTTGATTGGGTACATGGAAAACCTAGAGAGACTAGAATTTCCTTTAGGCAAAGATCTAGCCACAAATGTGATTCTACAATCATTGCCTGAATCATGTATCCAAGTTTTCATGAACTCCAACATGAACAACTTTCTTAAACCATTGTCTGAATTGCTTGGTACATTAAGAATTATCGAGACACAAGTGAAGAAGGACATACCCAAATCTGTGATGATGATCAATAGAGTCAAAGGGAAGTCCAAGGATAAAGGCAAGTACACAAAAGGTTTTAAAGATGGCTAGAAACCCAAGTCTTCTGCACTTAAAACTAACGATGGAGTGACCAAAGAAGGGAATTTCCACCATTGTCTCCAAGTTGGATATGAGAAAAGAAATTGCCCTCTTTACATAGTGGAACTTAGGAAGAAGAAGCAAGGGATAGATATCTCTATATTAGGTATTCAGGCTAATGTTAGCACTTCATCGTCTTAGGTATTGGATACCAGATGTGGATCTAACACATATTATGATGTGCATGATCTACAAAGAAGTAAGGTACACATTGAAACTAGATCAACAGTTGCTACCACCATAATAAACACCTATGATTTATCTTTGCCCAAATGGGCTCTTTATAGAGTTAGGGAACTACTACTATGTAACTTCACGTAATATGAAATCAGTTATGTATCTTGTTTGGATAAGAATGGATTCAAATTTAATAAAATGAATGATGGATGTTTCATTTTAAAGATAAGATCTTTATGATAGTGCATGATACACATCTTTTAGAACACCAATTTAAAGATAAGATCTTTTATGGAAGTGCATGGATGTTTCATTTATTGGTAATCAACGCACAGTTAATGCCGACAATGACATCAACATCAATCCTTGATTCAATTGAGTTGGCCACTTAACCGAGCAACCCAGATGGTGAACTTGTCACTACACATTGTGAAACAGTCATTTCACATCATGAATTGGCCATTTCACAAGTGAAATCATCATTTCCCATTTCCAATTGAGGTAAAGTTCAACTCATATTGATTCCAATTGAACTATCACTCAAATTGATCGACTCAATGCCCAACTGGTCAGTTGGTAGGGTAAATCAGTTGGTTCAGAGTCCATTTAGTCAATTTTAAACCTCAATTATTTTATTGAATACCTAAGCATCTTTAGTAATCAATATAAACATCATTCATGAATAAATGATATTCCAAGTGCATCCTATGTGTGTGACCCTATAGGTCCGAATTACGTTGGCGTTGAATGTCCATAACCAACTTATGACATACCAAGCAATGAGTGGTATCTAGCAACACATAACTTCTACCCAAGTAGAATAACTTCAACCTACAATCTATGATTAGTTTTACCATGATCGTATAGTTCCTTTGTCTCTAATATCCGTATTGAACTTGAGGCATGGAATTGTCATCCTCTTCAATGTTCAATCCATTTTTCTTGAACTAGAGCAAACTATCTGGATGCACATTTTCTCACATATCACGTACTGAGTCACATGAGTATGGCCATACATTTCTCAATCTCACTTATCAAGAGGCCTGGACATCAAACTCCTATAGGAGGGACAAATCCCATATGTATAATTCACACTTAATTCCCATGTGTCACAATCCACCTAATCATCACCTTTATGTCAACCCTTATTCAAGGCCACGTTGGATGATGTCTAAGTACATCGAACAACATGTGATTAGTTTAGTGACTTCAAGTTTAAGAACCACAATCACCACTATCACTATGAGATCTAATTTTGACTACCATTCCATGGTATCCATGTATCACTCTCATTGTGAGTCTATTCGATACACTATTCTCTAAAATGTATATGTGTGATTCACATGAAATCACATATCGTAGCTAATCAGACTATGTCACACACTCTAGTTATGCATCATTATTTTCTATTTTCCTTCCACAGTAATATCCGACTAGGGACATAACAAGAATATATGTACTCTTATCATACATATGATCTCATTGTTCAGGTCATCAACCTGAAGGTAGATCTCATTGAATAACATCAGCTTTAGACATCTACTATGTATGTGTCATCATCTAATGAGTTAGACAAACACAATGGATGAAATTACCTTTACTATTATCAAATTAGGTATCTAATGCCACATTCCAATAGTCATATGATTGGTTGTTTGGGCATACATACCAACAATAATAATTTGGAACTATTCTAAAAACTTAGAATGTCAAATTAAAAATATAAAATTCAAACCAGTGTCAAAATGTAGATTTCTTACTATGTAACTTAGAAAAGTAAAATAACCTTTATTACTCAATGAAAACCCTTAATAAAAATTGAAAATGTTCATAAGTTAGGCTTATATATTTATACTGAGCGATGAAGTGACTTATAAAATATTAATGATGAAATACCTAGTCATTATGGCATGTTATCTAACTATTTTTATGTAAATAATTGTTTGTTTATAGTTTTTTAACAACATATAATGTTAAAAATCACAGAACATGTGTGGCATTTGCATGAATTGAATCATAATTAATTAATATGTGTGCATTTATCCATTTATTTACACTTCTACTTGCAACCGATATGGTCAAAGTCTCTCCTTGTACTTACACTTGCAATAAAATTTGATGAAGACCCTATCAAGTTATTTATAATATTATTTTTTTTAGACAAACTATCTATAAGGAGGTGGGATCACCCCCTTACTAAAGAAAAAATGAAGAATAAAACATCCATTCCAAACACACTCAAAGGTATGATAGAATACGTGCAAAATTTTCAAATTTCAATAAATGGTATTCAAAACAAAAAAAGTATATAAGTAGAATAAAAATGTTGACTATGTTCAATTTATCACAAGGTTACAAAAGTACATCATAATATCCCATAAGTGTTTACATGTATGATACAACATAAGGATATAAGTAGAGGGAAATCTCACTACAACAAAAATGCCCATCAGTTGCCTTTTAGAAATGCCACTAAAAAAAATAAACGCCACTAAACATGTTTAGTGGCATTTGTTGAAATTTAAAAAAATGCCTATAGTACCAATGCCACTAGAAAGATAGTGGCATAAGTTGTAAATGCCACTAAACATTTGGCTTTAGTGGCTTCCAAAAAATGCCAAATAAAGGCCACTAAAACATCATTTGGCATTTATAAAAAAGCCACTATCAATCAATTGGTTTTATAAAAATGTCACTAATTCGTATTATGTTGTTGTATGAAATGATTATTTTTTAGTGTAATGGTGTATAAAAAAGCCACTAATGACATACTAGTTCTGGATTACTACATTTTCATGGTTTTTAGTCATTAAAGTTTTAGTTCAATATCAGGTTTTCTAATTGAATGCCATTGTAGCCGAACTCAATTTTCCGAAAGTATGAATTCTTTATTTATAATCAAATGACAATTAAATGGGGAGGACATTTTACCTTGCCCCTTAGATGGAATACAACACCAATGATATACTTTCATACAACATATTTCTATTTAATACAATAACTTCTACATCATTGGATCCATCTCTTCCCTTATATGACTATCTACTTTTTGGCATGCCGACTTCAGAGCTCCTTTAGGAAATAGCTTTATGTGTAGGTAGAATCCTTGATCCACCTCCCAATACCTTTGGCTAATAAGTGATGCATTGTTGTAGCCAGAGTATTCTATATTCTGAAGTAATCAGTAACCATGATAGAATTGAAATTGAAGTTTCTTAATAGACATTCAATTAATGGCATCTTATGAAAATTCTTATAGATGAAAACCTATAAAGAAGATATATTTATCAAAAGAAGCAATAGAAATATACATAAATAGTTTTAGCACGTGAGGCTGAAATTACCATATACACTTAATTCAGAAGAATTCAATCTGGAATGAGAAGACCACATAATCTGACTTCCAATAGGTAGCCATCGATGACTTCTAGTTCCTCCTAAGCAGGTGTGAAGAGGAAGATCATATGGGGACTCAACATCTTGGCTCTTACCACTTGATGTTAAAACTTGATGGGGCATCACCTTGTTGTTCGAATTCCACCTCCCATTATGTGGGAAAAAATCTTCATCGTTGCCAACTTTTAGCTAGGGGATACAAAAGATAGAACACATATGAATTACATATACTCAGTGTCCTTTAGGCGAAGCAAGAAGGGAAAAAAGAACATAGCATACCTTTGGGGGCGGCAGAACACATCCATTGACTTTAATGAACTGACTCTGGATCGCAATTTCACAGGATCTTAGCAGAGGATCATTACCATAGTTATTGGCTTTTAGGACCTGCATCACTGTTGGGTTTTAGGGGAGGCAGAGAAGGCAGAGGAAACAAATTTTTTTTCCTCCCAATCCCAGAACAAGGAAACGCGACAACGTCTATACAATAGGAAAGGATGGTTTGTGGAATCATACCTTGTCCCGAGGCTTGCTCGGCGACAATACCTCGCGGCTTGTGCGGTCTTCACCTCCGGTCTTGGACGGTGTCTGTGCAGCTCCTGGTCGCACCGGGACTGACGACTCCTGGTCTCACCGGGACTGTCGGGATTGACAGTTGTCCTCCAAGCGGCAGAAACCTCGCGCCTCTGAAGTAGTCCACACGGACCACTTGGAACTCCAATCTCCTTGTCCCATAAGGAATTGGAAGGAGTCGCACCCTGCTGTCAGCATACTAGTCGCCAACACACTCTCCTGCTACTAGTCACAACTGCAGTTGTCTTTCCCTTGCTATGCGTCCCTTATCGGGTAGCACTTGCTTGGGCTCTCTCGGTTACCAAAACTAGAGAGAATGACAACTTTACAGAGAAACTGGTTTGCACTGAGTTGTACTTTGAGAAGCCCCCAATACCCCTATATATAGGAGGGTCATGGGACAGGGTTCTCCATCCCGGGAAATGCGGGACTAAAAGCAGGAGTAGAAGGGTTTCAGATTTTCCACAAAACAACCAACTCACAACTTGAACCAATCGTTGCATTTCTGAAACGGTCAGTTGAGGATCTGAGTCGGTCGGTTGACACTGAACTGATCGGTTGGGACCCATGAAATAGTCGGTTCACTTTCTGAACTGATCGGTTCATGGTCATGATCAGTTCCCGATCAACTTTCCCTCTTTTGTTTCTAATTGGTATCAAATACCAATCCTTTTTCCCAATCAAATTGGCAAGTGAAACGAAAGGAAAATTCCCACCAATCCTACTTTCCCAACTTGCTCGGTTGCACCAGTTGAATCGATCGTTTCAACTCTTGAAGCAATCATTTCACCCTGACTATGAGCCAATCGACTCAACACATGAGCCGACCGGTTCACCAAACACACCCGATCGGTTCATCACATGAGCCTATTGGTTGGGAGTGCAGATTGTGAAGAATCAGTCAATTGCGATTTCAATCAATCTGATACTCGAATCAATGTGTCCAACACCATGAACATTATGACATTGAGCTATCAATTGATTGAGTGTTTAATTGAACTATTAAACTCGTTTAGTAATCAATCTAAACATTGTTTGTGGACAAAACTCCTCTTCCAGGTTAAATCCTATGTATGTGACCCTGCAGGTCCATTTCACGTTGGCAGTGAAAGTCCATAACACTTATGACTTCACAAGAAAAGAGCGGTGCCTAGTCACACATCAATGCTACCCAAGTGAAAGTAGAAAGTTGGAGAACAACTTTCAATCCTACAATCTGTGAATGGTGTTACAGTGAATGTATAATTCCTTTGTCACTGATATCCCGAATGAACTCGAGGCATGGAACAGTCATCCTGTCAACGTTCATTCACTTTCTTGATCTCAGAGTAGATTGGAAGAGATATGTATGACATCAATATCACATACTGATTCACACATGTGTGCGCACACCTATTTCAATCCTACTCATCAAGTGGCCTTGGATATCAAACTCCCTCAGGAGGGACAAATCCCATATCTATCACTCACCCCTCAAACTCCCCATGTGTCAAAGCCACCCAATCATCACCTTTATAACAACCCATGTTTCTGGACTGCGTTTGATGATGTCAAAGTGTGCCCAACGACATGTGTTGAGTGTAGTGATTTCAGGTCAAAGAATCACACTCACCACCATCACTGTGAGTACTGACTGCGACTACCATGTCATGGTTCCATGTGTCAAACTCACGATGGGTCTGTCTGGTACACTTGTTCTCTAACAAGTACCTATGTGTTTGGTTTGATATCTCTATATCATGGCCAATGAGATTCTGTCATCAACCAACACCACAATCTAGTCTTGTGTGTCATTGATGTCTATCTACCTTCCACAATGACATCCGACTAGGGATATAACAAGAATGTACAAACTCTTAGCATCCGTATGATCTCATCGTTCAGGTCCTCAACCTGAAAGCATATGTCATTGAGTACTGTCATTCTCTAGACATTCAATCTGTTCTATCAATATCTCATATGACTGAACCAGAAAGAATTGGAAGCTTGCCTTTGATGTTTATCAAATCAATCTTAATGTATCCCACCAATCATCCCATGATTGGCTCTCAGGGCATACATACCAACAGACTCCCACTTGCACTACGAGCCAATCACCCTTGAATCATATTCATAGTGATCTTCAAACATGTCCCACATGTTATTGTGCTCTTGTGCCAACATAGTGAGTTATGGCAACACCTTGCCAAAGTCAGTATAAATTGCATGTTTCTCATTTATTCGTTCTACGTCATACGTATGAGATGGAGTTGCCGTAATATGCGATATGGTATTCTTTTGCTAACCTCTAGCCACATTGCATGATCAAGGATTCCATACTTGTCATCAATGAGCGGAATATCTATAAGTTCATCTCATGAACTTCCAGATCCATATAGTATCCACTGCTGTTCTCTAACGCATAGATACTTGACATTTCCTTTTAAATGATTTTATTGGAACACTTCCAATTATCAACAAACTTTCACTTTTATATATCTTATATATATATTGCGATTAATTTTCTATCCTTTCGAAAGTTTGCATCAATGTAACTCTTTACATTGAACTCTTCCTTATCTCCATAGAACTAGTACTTCTCAAGTACTTATCAAGTTCTCATGGTATTCCAGTAACCCTTACTATAAGTAGACAGACATCCACTCGTCATGTCCCACATACGAGTTATCAGGATGAGCACATCATATTGTCATGTCCTACATATAAGATGATGAATGCATTTTATTCTTGCCATGTCCATACATGCAAGATAATGGGATGATTACGTACATGATAGATCCATATCTATTCTTAGTGTTTCCATTCTTCATAAGAATTGGACACTTGGCCTTGGGACACCAACTCCATGTCACATGGACAAGTTTTCTCCCACTGAATCTGTACATACTGAACCCTTCAGTATAGATTGCCAATGTATGCTTTCTCTTTTCAGGTCAAGAGGTTTTTGAGAACTATCTCTATAGATCTCTATTCCTATCACATAGGAAACATCTCTATCTTCATTAAAGATAATTTCCACTTTTGGATTTCCATTCTAGAACATTTCCATTTCACATCAACATGTGGAATGTGAACACGCTCCCACTAAATCACAGATCCCTTCTTTATCATTGACATATCAGTCAAACCCTTTGACTATATCATCAAAGTAAAAATCCAATTCTGAGTTGCTTGTACTCAATCAATCACATTGATTAGTCCATTGTAACTTATAGACTTCATTTTCATTAGTGGATTCATAAACCTTATAGGTTGTGTCACATACACATCCTTGTTTTATTCCTCATAGGAATGCAGTTTTAGTATCCATATGTCAAATGTATTTAGTCATTAAGTTGCAATCAACAAGGATCATCCTACTCAAAATGTTATCCACGTGTCTTAACGCTTAAGACTTATTTGCACTTATGGATTTCCATCCAATGGGTGCTACCATCAAGGTCATACCTTATGGTTCACATGGATGTCATTTAGGATGTAATGGTCATAAACCATAACTCAAAATTCGGTTCCTCATATTCATCTAGATAGTTGACTCATCACATGAACAACTCATCACATAGATAATTGAGGTGTATCTGTCAAGGATATAAGAACTTACAACTTCTTGTGATTCTTAATGTCCTTTATTAGTGTGGGGTATTCCTTTATTAATAAGAATTCAGTTATTTGATAATCATTCTCTAACTCCTTAGAGTATGATTCCTTCTTGATTTAGACATCACCATGCCTTAATCATGAGTTCTCTATGATACACTATCATAATCACTCATAAGGATCTAAAACATTTGGTCCAAGTATTTCATTCATTGATCTCATCAAAAATTAACACTTTACCAAATTTCCACTTCATCTATGATAATCTTAAACACTTCAAGATATTCATATTGGTATTTCTCTATACACCATTTGAAGTATTAGAATTTGTTCTAATAGGTATGTAAATACATCACATGTATCATACCTAATAGGATAATCATTCTCCCACTAACTTTAGTGAAGATTGATTAATCATGTCCAAGATATTCATGTCTCTTACTGGTTCTCTAACCAAAAGAGTCTAGATTTATCCATCACATGGAAACTAGAAATGAATTTCTTATGATTGATGCTAATTTGATTGTTTGAGTTATCAATAACTTTAGGTATCATTTTATCTTATGCATATCAAATACCAAAAGATAAATAAGGCATTGCCACAAAGAGCATATCTTTATAAATTGAAACATCTCTTTATTGATTGCCATCATTGTCATTCAATATGCAAAAATAAAGTGTTTCTATCTATTGGAAAATATGAAATAGCAGTTCATAACTGTATTACATGCCTTTTAGGCTGAAAATAAACTAAAATACTCCTATCTATGGCGGCAACACTTGCCCCATTTATTGAGTGCTTTAGACTTTACATCTCGGTATCATATACCTCAAAAGTGTTACAAGTTTACTTTCATGACACCTTTAAGTAGAGACGTCTTTCACCTCCTTCTTCTTTTGTTCTTCCAGATAGAGAGGACAATTCCTTTTCCAATGTCCTGGCTTTTGACAATGGTGGCAATTTCCTTTCTTGGTCACGCCTCCCTTGGCCTTGAGAGCTGAAGATGACTTGGGCTCCTGGCTAGCATCAAAACCTTTCTCAGCTTTGCCCTTGCCCTTGCGCTTGGATTTGCCTTTCTTTCTCGTGATCACCATCACAAACTTAGGCTTGTCCTTCTTCATCTATATCTCGGCTGTCCTCAACATGCCCAACAACTCTGACAGTGGCCTATCAAAGTTGTTCATGTTGTAGTTCATCACAAACTGACTGTAGGATTTTGGCAACGATTGCAGTATCACGTCAGTAGCCAACTCTTGGCTCAGTGGAAATCCCAGTCTTGTCAGGTTATCCACATACCCAATCATCTTGAGTGTGTGAGGACCAACTGGATCTCCTTCTATCATGACGCACTTGAACAGTGCCCTTGAGACATTGTATCTCTCTTGTCGTGCTTGATCTTCATACATGTTCCTGAGATGCTGAATCATCTCAATGACACCCATGTTCTCATGTTGTCTCTACAACTCGTGGTTCATAGAGCACAACATCAAGCACTTTGCATCAATGGCATCATCAGAATGCTTCTTGTAAGCATCCCTTTCTGTCTTTGGTGTATTAGGAGCCAGTTCCTCTGGAATTGGAGTATCTAGGACATAGAGCTTTCGCTCTTGAGTGAGAACAATTCTCAATGTCCTATATCAGTCATGGAAGTTTGTCCCATTTAGCTTGTCCTTTTCAAGGACCGATCGCATAGAAAAGTGATTGTTGTTTGTTCCCATTTGTACTATAAAAGGAAAATATGCAATTTTAGTCCAAAACTCTTTTGACTTGTTTGATTGATTTGAAAAGTTGACGATAAAATTAGGCCTTTAATTAATTATCACTCCCACTATTTTACTTCAAATTGATAGCCCTCACCATCAATTCGGAAGATCGCAGCATACAACCTTCTAGTGGGCAAGATCCTGAAATCCTCTAAGTCATGGACCAGCTAGGGCTGTCACCCACAACTTAGATCTTCCAGGTAGGCAACCTTTGCGAATTGCATCATATGCAACTCTTTATAATATGTCATATGCAACTCCTTGCCATGAGCATCTCCATGCCTCAAGGTGCTAGATCCTATCTAGGTCACCTTGTTAAGTCCAACCCAAAGCCAACACGATGAATATGCACCCTGCTTGGGCAGACCCACACATTCATCCTTCACGCTTCCACGAGATAGACGGTGCACCATGCTTGTGCGTGCCTACACTTGGTCGATCAAGCTTTTCACATGTGTCACATTTGGAAGGCATCTAAAACTTAATATTTAATGAGGGATTTTGTTTTTATATACATATACATATCCAATCACCACAATACATAGTACGTAACATATACATGCTATATCCCACAGAAAACATGCAAAACGATAAAAGCGATGATCATGGCCATCCTAATGTGATTCCTCAAGCCAAGAGGAATCACAGTCATCTAGGTCTACATCACATGCAACCTGTACAAGATGAACTCTGTGCTTTGCCTTTCTGGGTTTGATCAACTCATCACATGACTGATCGGCTCTCCATCAGGCCAGTCGGCTGGGTGCCACCAGCCGATCGGTTGGCTCCTCCAACCGATCGGTTCGCCTGGTCGTCGTGCATCTCATCATGGATGCCACCCACTCATCTTGTTCCTTGAACCAGTCATCAACCGACCGGCTCACTCCTTGAACCGATCATCTGGAACATCAACCGATTGGTTCACGCCTTGAACCGATCGTCTCAGCAGTCGTCAGGATGTCCTCCGTTCTTCGACATAACATGAAATAAAATTCTATCCTATTTTACATTATAAAAAGGATACCTCGAGTTACATTCGAGGGGAGCAAAGGTAGGAAAGAAGTCTCGAATTATTTGGAGTTAAATTAGGAATAGGAGAAGGAAGATCAGTGCGCAGACCGAGATGCAAGCAACCACATACAACCATACACAGATAGGGTTTATTGTCCATAACCACGCTATACATCCACCACAAAACTCGTTTAAGAGCGACGCGTATCGAGTGCATTAATAATACATATCATATATGTAAATTGAGATTTGTGGATTTAGGATTGGACATGCATAAAACCAATTTTATTCGCATCATATGTAATAAATAAAGGCGACAAACAAAAATCAATCATATTGATATTCCCAAAGTATAGAGCAGTTGACGTGGCTCTGATACCATTGTTGGGTTTTAGGGGAGGCAGAGAAGGCAGTGGAAACAAAATTTTTTTCCTCCCAAACACAGAACAAATAAACGCGTCAACGTCTATACAATAGGAAAGGATGGTTTGTGGAATCATACCTTGTCCCGAGGCTTGCTCGGCGACAATACCTCGCGGCTTGCGCGGTCTTCACCTCTGGTCTTGGACGGTGTCTGTGTAGCTCCTGGTTGCACCGGGATTGACGACTCTTGGTCTCAGCGGGACTATCGGGATTGATAGTTGTCCTTCGAGCGGCATAATCATCTCGCCTCTGAAGTAGTCCACACGGACCACCTGGAACTCCAATCTCCTTGTCCCACAAGGAATTGGAAGGAGTCGCACCCTCCTGTCAGCGTACTAGTCACCAACACACTCTCCTGCTACCAGTCGTAACTGCATTTGTCTTTCCCTTGCTATGCCTCCCTTATCGGGTAGCACTTGCTCGGGCTCTCTCGGTTACCAAAACCAGAGAGAACGACAACTTTGCAGAGAAACCGGTTTGCACTGAGTTGTACTTTGAGAAGCCCCCAATACCCCTATATATAGGAGGGTCATGGGACAGGGTTCTCCATCCCGGGCAATGCGGGACTAAAAGTAGGAGTAGAGGGGTTCGAGATTTTCCACAAAACAACCAACTCGCAACTTGAACCGATCGTTTCATTTCTGAAACGGTCGGTTGGGGATCTGAGCCGGTCGGTTGGGACCCATGAAATGGTCGGTTCACTTTCTGAACTGATCGGTTTGTGGTCCTGATCTGTTCCCAATCAACTTTCCCTCTTTTGTTTCTAATAGGTATCAAATACCAATCCTTTTTCCCAATCAAATTTGCCAAGTGAAATGAAAGGAAAATTCCCACCAATCTACTTTCCCAACTTGCTCGGTTGCACCTGATGAATCGATCGTTTCAACTCTTGAAGCAATCATTTCACCCGGACTATGAGCCGATCGACTCAACACTTGAGCCGACCAGTTCACCAAGCTCAGTTGATCGGTTCATCACATGAGACGATCGGTTGGGAGTGCCGATTGTGCATAATCAGTCAATTGCGATTTCAATCAATCTGATACTCGAATCAATGTGTCCAACACCTTGAACATTATGATATCGATCTATCAATTGATTGAGTGTTTAATTGAACTACTAAACTCCTTTAGTAATCAATCTAAACATTGTTTGTGGAAAAAACTCCTCTTCTAGGTTAAATCCTATGTGTGTGACCCTGCAGGTCCATTTCACGTTGGTAGTGAAAGTCCATAACACTTATGACTTCACATGCAAAGAGCGGTTCCTAGTCACACATCAGTGCTAACCAAGTGAAAGTAGAAAGTTGGAGAACAACTTTCAATCCTACAATCTGTGAATGGTGTTACAGTGAATGTATAATTCCTTTGTCACTGATATCCCGGATGAACTTGAGGCATGGAACAGTCATCCTGTCAACGTTCATTCACTTTCTTGATCTCAGAGTAGATTGGAAGAGATATGTATGACATCAATATCACATAATGATTCACACATGCGTGCGCACGCCTATTTCAATCCTACTCATCAAGTGGCCTTGGATATCAAACTCCCTCAGGAGGGATAAATCCCATATCTATCACTCACCCCTCAAAAGCCCCATGTGTCACAGCCACCCAATCATCACCTTTATAACAACCCATGTTTCAGGACTGCGTTTGATGATGTCAAAGTGTGCCCAACGACATGTGTTGAGTGTAGTGATTTTAGGTCAAAGAATCACACTCACCACCATCACTGTGAGTACTGACTGCGACTACCATGTCATGGTTCCATGTGTCAAACTCACGGTGGGTCTGTCTGGTACACTTGTTCTCTAACAAGTACCTATGTGTTTGGTTTGATATCTCTATATCATGACTAATGAGATTCTGTCATCAACCAACACCACAATCTATTCTTGTGTGTCATTGCTGTCTATCTACCTTCCACAATGACATCCAACTAGGACATAACAAGAATGTACAAACTCTTAGCATCCGTATGATCTCATCGTTCATGTCCTCAACCTAAAAGCATACGTCATTGAGTACTGTCATTCTCTAGACATTCAATCTGTTCTATCACTATCTCATATGACTGAAACAGAAAGAATTGGAAGCTTGCCTTTGATGTTTATAAAATCAATCTTAATGTATCCCACCAATCATCCCATGATTGGGCCTCAGGGCATACATACCAACAATCACAACCACATGTTATTGAAAGGGTATTTTTTAGATGGAGGGGGTAAAGGAAAAAAGACAAATATACAAATGTTGTTTTAACAATTAAGGGAATAGGGAGGAACCCACATCACTAAGAACATCCATTCTTTCTTGAGGCTTCTGTCTGGACTTCTCAACCAGAGAAGACCTCTGAAATGTTGACAATGACTTAGTGTACCTCTACATAAAAATTAGGACGCACAACTATAGAAGGAAAAACACCAAGGAAAAGGAAGATAATTCTAATTATTACATCAGTGATTGAAAAACTTGCAACTTGAAAGAAGGTAAAAGCAATTTCTTTTACGCCTTTAGAACCAAAATTAGAATTTCCTAGCATCTTATAACTAAAGGTGAGGATGTGAAAAAGAATGAAAATTGAGTATGCAGTCTATATTATAATTAATGGAGACTGTCATTAGGATCAACATCAATTCTGGTCCTCCCCAATTACAAGTATAGAATAACCATGTAGAGAAAAAGTGTAGAAAGAAAAGCAGTAAGCTTTCCTAGGAAAACCATCTTTCCACAACTAATGAGAAATCTTCTGCTGAATTCTCCCCTTTCACAACACATACCAGGTATCTCTTTATCCTGACACACAGTTACCGGGTATCTCCTTTTTGCGATACAGACGAGTATGATCAACTGATATATAGAAGAAAATAGTTCTGTTCTAGACGTCCTCCAGGAAAGTCACCTCAGACTCAGAGTATGGTATTTCTATAGGAGTAAGTCTACTCATTAAGTGAAAAATAGACATTCTTGCCTAGGTGTAGCATAGAATTACAATACAAATGTATGGTCCACACTACCTATGAGATTGTGGGTCGAGTAATAAATTAGCCCTACACCCATGTTTCCAGAGAAGAAAGGTGAATTTTTTGTTGCCCTTTTTGGGCTTAACAAGGTCCTAGGGTTTGCTACAATAACCTAAGCAATTTTGTTTTACTATGGGCTTGGCAAGTCTCACCATGATAACTTATTGTTATGCTGATAACATTATTTTGTCTAGCAATGACATATATGGCATTCATGCCTTATAATCATATCTAGAGAAGAAGTTGCGGCTATATTTTTTTCCATTATTCTTTTCCAACACTTGAAATGGATACTAGTGTGTCTCCAACCTCCTTGCCCTTGTTTTTATGAGCAATAATCGAAAGGCAGGCCAAAACAACCCTACAAGAGAAGTTGCAGACCACATGTTATGCAAAGTCGTAGAAGATACATAATGTCTCAAGCTAAACCACAATAGAAATGATCAACTAATGTCTAACATGTAGTGACTCTTCATTGACAGAATAATGTAGGATCAAGCCAAACTAGCATTATGATATGTAAGCTTAATATTTTGGGAAGAAAAAAATTATATTTGTCCTAGGCTTTCAACTATTGTATTCCAAGGCCTTCCCATCTTAATAATATAAAGTTGAGCGCCACTTGAGTGTACTATTAAACTAAGAACAGTTTTAGCATCATACCATATCACATCCTTCTCGTGAATATGATCCTAACATGTGCCAAACCTTTCTTCCCCACAGATAGACAATTTTCCATCATCCATAAAGTTCCCAACAAATCTCCAACTTGTTGGATCCTAATAAACCAAGGATAGAAACAATAAGACCTTAGGAACACATTTGTGATGTTTATCCTTTACTCAAGTGGAATATAAAGGAACAAGATGGACAAAAACCTCAAAGAAGAGAAGGTTCCACTTTTCTGCCACACTATCAAGTGTTGCACTTAAAGGAATGTACCTGGAAAATCCCTATTAGTACACGAGCATAAGGGTAAAAAGAGAAAGTTGCACAGAGAATAGATAGAATCTAGAGAACAAAAAATAGCAAAAAGAAATCCATAACCCATCCATCTATGAGATAACTTCAAGCACTGGACAATAGCAAAACCCCAACATATTACATTATCCATCCAAACATGAAATCTAGGGGACTGAGCTATTTTTATGTTTTCTCTTGTTATTAGTTTTAGGATGAGGGCACATCTTCATACCAAGAATGATACAATTTAACCATATACAATCCTACCAACAATGAGACTGACACCTGATGTTTAGAATCAGAGCTAAATCATGATATTATAGGACTATCTCACTGCATGGCATGTGAAAATGAGAATCACCAGTAGGATGCTTCACTGGTCACAATCTAGTGTCTTGCATATTACATGTTTCTTCCATTTCATGCCATGAATGACATTCATATTCATGATATAACTAATTATTAACTTAAAACATAATTAGAATAGTTACAGTCTTGCTACTATGAGAAATAATACATCAAGATATTCATGTGATATATGTAAATGTGAAGGTAAATTCAGTAACACTTACATAGCTTAGAAGGTTAGTTGCACTCTCAGAACTATGATTGGGAACTTCCTGCAATCAAAAGTATTAAACTTCCAATAAATATAGGCACATAATGAACCCAAGTACCTAACTACATCATTTGGAATAGAGATCAAGGGGTAACTAGTGGATTACCATGGTATGAAGATATTCATGCCCATTCTAGTATGGAAGCATCCACTCCAATGCCATGATAACCCAAGCCAATCTGTTGGGCAGTGATGATGTGGGGTACACCCACTAAACCAAGAGAAGACGGTTAGGATAGAGATAAGATAGACAGGAAATTAGCCATGAATATAAGAATGAATTGCACATGTGAGGTATATGCTACTTAGAATCAGACACAACTTATCATTCTCTATTTACCATTAATAGGCAGTATGGGGGTAATTCATCTGTTCTTTATTTACTGATCAATGCACCTACTGACACCTTAATGTCCTTTATTAGTTGAATTTAAACAAAGGGAGCGAGGAAATGTCTAAAGGCCATACAACTTGTTGTGTGGTATTGCAGGAGCAATAGTTTTTAATGCTGAAGCAATGTCCCTGTGGTTCAGTGCATGCAATATTGTGTTGGGAGTATATAAAAAAGTTTATGTATATATTGATGTCAGCTTGTTTATTATTCATGTGCATGTTCCTCTCTTAAAGCATCAACCCCTGACTATTAGACCCTCAAAAAATGTATTCAACAGTCTAGTTGTTGCCATTACTGGTGCTTTCTACCACTGTCATTGCATGTACCGACAACCACTTTAAAACATGAGTCAACTGATACCTACATTGGTGGAGATGGTGTCCTACTAGTTGAGGCAGTAACTAGAGTGTTGGAACACATTCATGCAAAATAGATGGTTCATTTTGGGAATTATCAAAGTTGGGGACAAACTCAACCTGAAAGAAATTGTCAATACTGGCATAACAAAAGAGTTTTCGTCTTGGTAGTTAGAAAATGGAATATAGGGATTTTGATGCACCAGTTTGAGGATATCCAACTACCATACACTCTCCCAACCTTGCTCTTATTCAATCAACAAACCTTCACACTAGCACCGTTACCACCAAATGATTTGAACTAGATAAACCTCACCTCAAACTTGTCACTATCATAAATGACTTCCACCTTATCTACAAATCTCCATTTGATGATCTACAATGCACTTAGTTGTCATGTTAGAGGTTAGTCATCATCTGTACATACATCTGATTTAAAGAGTTCATTAAAAATATAAAATCAGAACCCATGGTTATGAAATGTAGCTTGATATTCAATAAGTTCATAGATTTACCTATACCTATGTGTATCATGATGTCATACACATAAACTATAACAGTAATACTACATGTAAGAAAAATGAAACTTCAATGAGAATATAACAGAAAATGTATATTCCCTTAACATTTTGATTTCGATATTCTTTGGGATAGTAGATATGAATAAATGGTTAAAGAAGGGCATATCCAACCAAGAGCAGTAATGTCCAAGAATTCCTGATGTTAAGTACATTGCAATCATAGAATAAAATGTAGCTATCAAAGATGGTTCAACAACAAACAAGTTAACCATATATAAAATGTTAAGATATATCAGATGACTATCTCTTGCTTATCTAAATGCAAAAAATCAATTATAGTGTGGGACTAAAACCCCCACAAGATAGAGTGTAAGATTGAACACGAATTCCCCATAGCTCATGAACTAGACCATCTAGCTTATGAAGACTATTGTTAGCATAGAATGCACTCCAAGTATCACACTAAAGCATCTAATAGAGAAATAACACAATTTCACTTTAGATACATGTTTTGAGAACCTAACCAGGAAGCTCAAACATTGCTCATATAACATGTCATTAGGATAGTAGAGCCCATCATACCTTCACCCTTGTACTACCTTCAGCCCAAGTGAGACCTCACATGTTTTCCCGCACTACTTCTACCTTGTGAAGTTACAACCCAACAACTAATAGAGACTAGACCAAGAAGATGGATGGGGAGAGGTATGCACTCCCCCCCAAACCAAAAAAACCAACAAATCACCTCCAACTTGATGATGCAAGCTTGAAAACATTTCTAACATGGTTTAAAATACCCAAGGGAAAACAGACCCAAAGTAGAGGGATCTCTATATTCAGATCTTCAAAGTACAAATTAAGGGAAACATTCATCAATGAACCCTCTAGCACGATTACCTGAACTTTGATGAATTTTTGACCATCAACAAGTAAGATACCATTACCTTTACTATATAAGACATGCAATATTACCTTGATAACTGGAGGATGATTAGTCTAGTTGGGGTTCTCTCTCCAAAGGTGCATTTATTTCTCTAAATTTGCATCTAATGTTTCTGGTGATTTTTCCTCATGTGCAACCAAATCAAGATCCCCAGCGTTGATGGTGCTTCCTTTTTTCTCTGGCTAAATGCAAGTGAATATTATCAAGGATTTAGAGCATTAAAGTAAAATATACATGAAAAGATAATATAAGGAATAAGAAACTTTGACTTCTTTGTTTCCAAAAAATTTGAATAGCCCATCTGGTATCATGGGGCTTGACAACTTCACCAGCTTTTCTGACTTGTTTAATCCCACAATCAAGTTTGATCACCTGTAACCAAGAGAGCAGAGCATTTAACAGGTGATATATTTCAAGAAGATTCAAATTGGTTATAATATCTATTATAAGGGTAACAAAAGATGCTCAGTTATATCAACAACATCCCTACCATCGCCCCCATCCCACACATATACAATGTAGTAAAATTTGTGACCCTACCATCGCCCCCATCCCACACATACACACATGCACATGCCAAAAAGGGTTTTAAAAATACAATGTGACACCGAATAGTGAAGCACATGAAAATTGTAACATTTGATGTACCTGATCATTGATATATTGCCTTGGAATCACTACGACAACAATATGGAGGTCACTCAAAAATTTACTTTCATCCTTTGACTCAGGACAACAGGGAATCTATCTTCCACATTACTCTAAAGAAAGTTTTTCCAGAGCGTGGGTGTTTGCAGGAGCAAACATGACGAGGGGAAGATGCCAACATGCTACATACAAGTTATGCACCATACATAAAGCTAAAATCCCAAAGACCTGAAGTTTGAAGACACCATCAGGTTTACCTAAAACTTGAGTGACAAGTTGTTGAAGATGGATGGGTATTGTATCAAGGATGGTTCCATTTTCCTTGTATCCAAGAACATGCTTGAAGGAACCTTTATGATCTCCTACATCGGGAAGAATGTTCTTGTGCATTTCACTGAGATACACAGAATCACATTCCTCTTGGAATTGCATGACAATAACTAAAGAATGTTGGAACAATGACTGATTTTGAATGAGTAGGGAAGACAACTCTATTTTACTTAGTTAGACATGATTTACCAATGTGGAGTGCCTACTTATCATTAAGAAAATAGACCAATGGACTATTATATGTAAATTACAATTTTCACAGTTAAAAGACATGTAACTACGTCAAAAAATGGACATGGTTAGGTAATCCTGAAAACAACCCATCTATATGTACTTTGTCAAAGACCACTGAAAAAAACAACACTAGACTTGAATTCCCACCTTTCAAGTGCAACGACCACTCAGTTATAGTAACTCTTATGGGACCATCTTTTAATTTATGAAAGTAGTATTAGAGGAGAAGGTCTTTGTATATTACTAAACCAATGCAATGAAAAAATGGATTATTCTAGATATGTTTCTAGTCATATCATAAAAAACAAACCTTCTAGTTATATCAAGTTCTGTTCAACAATCCGTTAACTTTAATCATCTATCCTAATCTAAAATCAAGTCCCATCAATAGGGTTTGGGTTAAACTATCTAGGTTGGGATTACCGGCTCATGCTTTAGATCATAGAAATGGAAGGAAATATATTTCCTTCTTCACCTTGGTATCTTATTGATAGAAAACATAAGGCAAGCAGTACTATACTCATTTATATATAAGAACAAGTACAATGAGAAAGAAATGAATGTGGAACTAATTTCAAGGAATTAGTGAACTAACCTCGAGCATACATTGCAATTTCATTAGAAACAAGTAGATAGTGAGGACTTCAAACCTTTTCTAAATGAAAACCATTGTCAACCATTTCATGTTCAGCTTGAGCATCATAGTGATCAAGACTTAGAGTTTCCAAGTGATGAAATCACCTGGATTGATGTCCTTAGAAACACAACACCACCGCTAACATGTATCTACAAGGGATCCTACAACCAGAAGAGTAGCCAAGACCACTTCATGGAATCAGGGTTGGCAAAAAACAATATAACTAGATGTGTGTAGATACTTTTGTACAAAAATTTTGTTGCTTATTTTCAACTGAAATTTACTAGGAAGATGCTCCAGGAAGCATAGTTGATTATCTGTTTCGATTAAAGAAGAAAACGTAAAGAATAGAACCCCGTGAAAAAAGTAAACAATAGAAAAATTCATAACATTATTATGACCATATTTTTGTCATGAAAAGCAGCTCACAGGAACAAAAAATCATGGTATACGATGTGTAGCTATCATACAAAAGGGACACTTACCCTATTACTGTAGTAGTTTTTACATTCAAAAAGAATTATTCAGTCCACATCACCCATCCACATTAGTTGTAAATTTTTAATATCCAAACCATAATAATCAATTTACTAGTTGAGTAATTACAAAATGGAAAGAAATGGATCAAATAATCATAACTCATTTGTAACTAAATTTATCATCCATACCCAAATTATAGGATGAAGCGTATAGATTCCCACTAAATTGAGTTTCATTTATAAAATTTACCCATATTTTGTGACAATGATATATTTGTTTCCTACTAGAAAAAAAGTGGACAATAATATTCCCCAAGTGTCCATTTATCATTTATGTTTTGCTCCATTGGGTTTCTGAGCCTCTATAGTTACTGAAAAAAAATTGATTACTAAGCTATCCTACAACATATAATCAATATTTGAATATAAAACAAGTTATGCCATAAGAAGGATCTCATGATCTGAAAGGAAGTAATCTGGCTTTGAAACCCACATATGGGAGCATGTGCAAAATGAATTCTTGTTAATGGATGAATATAAACAAAACAAGAAGATTTAGTAGCTCAATTACGAAAGCCTCAGAAGATTTTAGTTGAACAGATGGAAGATTGGACACAACAAATTAGTTTCATAACACACATAATAAACTGATTCACTAGCATACAAGCAACTTGATCTATAAGATCTACAAATTAATTACTTTAGTCATTAGATTTGATTTTCTAATGAATAAACAGACCATATCTTTGGTAAGAAAAGGTGATTATATGGATTTGATTTTAGTTTGAGAGGGAAACATTTCAAAGGAAATGCATCTTTGGGCACAACCCCCTTCTCCCTAACTCTTTGCAATCAATTTGTATTTTACCCATAACTTGCTCTTGATTCATTACTTTTTACCTCATACATTTAAAATTCTCTGTCAATCAGAAGTCTACTCTCACCTTCCAGTTCAAGAATAAAAAATAGCAGAGAATCAATTGCAAATGCAAAAACCGGGCCTTAATGAAGTAGTTGCCCAAATTGGGCCTTAATGAAGTTGCAAATGCAAAAGTCAATGTCATACAATTGCAAACTTTGAGTCTCGCCACTAATGAAGAATAGGGAAAAATAAGTGGAAGCACTGGGAGGAAAAGAAATAAGAAAATAGATCGCTAATGAATAAACTCACTCATGGTCAAACTATTGGCCTTACATCGACTAGAGTTAGGGCCGTGTCGGTGCACGATCAACATATTTGTTCTCTTTTCACCCTTGTTTGGGAGAGAAGATGATCAACCTGCCACGATGGCATCCTTCTTGGCCTCTACTCATCCCTTAAGGCTGCCCAATTGAAATTGAGTCGGAATGCTGAAATCAACTCTCAATTGTGATCCAATTTAATCATGGGATGGATCAACGAGCCGAAAGTAGGGTTCCATTTCATTTGAGGAGAGTGTCGCCGATGTCGATGATGGAAAGTAGAAACTTGGTGAGGATGGAAGAGAGGAGTTTGAGACATAAAACTCGCCAGCTTGCATCCTCTCCTCCTCATCCACATGCAAGATCGTGCCGCCGAGATCACACCACTGATATCGCGCCTGGGGGGGGTCGCAGGGGAGAAGTCGGTGGAGAGGGATCATGGGGGAGAATCATGAGCGGGGGAGTGGGGAAATAGCACAAAGCCTAATTGCAGGCAAGCAGGCTGCCCACTATCAAATTGGCCAATTGAAATATCAAATTGGCATTTTCTAATTTCCACAAACCACATATATAAATGCCTTTAATATTTACTATTTTTGAGAAAGTAAATAGTAGGGGGATTTGAGGAATTTTATATAAAAATGCCTATAAATTAAATAAATAGTGACATTTTTTATAAAAGCCACTAGAATAAATGCCACTAATGGGCATTTTTCCTGTAGTGTCCAAACCATAACAACTTTGTCTCCAAGCTTTGACTCCTTAAGATAGTTCAAAACTTCATGCCTTATCATCCAAGTCCTTCACCTAGGGTTGGAAGCATATCCCAGTAAGAAGAGAAAATAGATGACATCAATAAAGGCTGGTATGTGCATACTAAATAGGAAATTGAGCAATATATTGAATAAAGGACATCAAATATAAAAGGGTTCCCATAGAAAGGATAAGGACAAACCAAATGGGTATCAAGAGAAAATGAATTGAAATCATATGATAAGAAAAGAATATTTTCCATTAATAAAACATAAAGATTGTGCCACACAAGTACATGTGTAGAATTAGGGCACACACCCCATATCATCAACCTGCATGCATGTGAAATAAACATAGCCCTAGAATATTATAAACATAAAGGTGACCAAGTCTCATAAACATGAAACCTGATAGAGAAAGGAAAATTGCCAATTTCCCAAATATATAAAACATGGACCAAGAATCACACATATTGCCCTGGGTATGAGGTTCCTTTCCATCCCAAGAGAGAAGGAAATATCACATCTGCTTGGTAGGAAATAACACATCTTCCATAAAAACCAATGCAATTACATTACTCTAGTGCTACTGAATCACATAGCATGTTAATTGTAGAGGAAAGTAGAAAGTATTGTTAAAATATATAAACTAGTCACCACATAAGTGGGCAAGACATCACATGTCATCTTTTAGAGTTCCATCATGAACAAAGCATAAGATAAGAGTTAAAAAAAATCCATGATCACATGATCAATATGAAATAAGATAGTTCGCATGAACCATGATTTTCAAAAGAAAAGACATTGTGTATAGGTTAATGTCCATAGGACAAAGAGAATGAATAAGCATAGGTGAATTGCTCAACATAAAAGAATATGGGATACATCATACCTCAACTTCAGAGTCTAAACAGTCCAAGTCAGTCCTAGATCCAAGCCTAGGCCTCCAAAGAATCTCCAGGGAAGGTGGAAAGTTCTAATAAGTAAGGTTACCAAGCTTAGAGAGGTTGGTTTCTCCAACAAAGCTCCTATCTCGAGCAAGAAGCACCTTCTCCAATTTAGAGGTGAAAAACCCTAACAAAAGAACATGGAGATGAGGTGTTTATGGGTTCTAGGTGGGGTTTCCCCATCAAAGGCCATGATTCTGACCTAGAGGAAGGTGGAAGGAATACTATCAACATGAAAATAGGGAACGAAAGGAGGATACTTACTAGTTTTGGTCAAAATCACCAAGGAGGAGCTTAAGAAATCCTAAATAGAGATATTTGGAACCCTAGGAGCCATCTTCACCAAAGTAGGCACCTGCTTTTACCTTGGAACATCACCTTTGTGGAAAAATAGATTAGGAATGATGCTCTAATCTATAGGGAATGAACGAGAGCAAGAGTTTTTGAATTGGGAGTTGGGAAGGGGTAGATATGGCTATATAAAGAAAGAGGTCAATTAAGTAAGAGGTGTCTATGAGACTTTCCATGTGTCATGTATAAGGGTGTCCATGGACATGCAAGCCTTTATGGACATGGATGAAATCAAGAACGAGGTATCAAGTTACATTTCATGTGTCCAATACTAAGGGTGCCAATGGACATGCAAACCTTTATAAAAAAGGAAGAAGTCAAGTATGAGGTGTCTGTGGAGCTTTCCATGTGTTCTTAGCCTAGGGATTTCATGGCCATGAAAGAGGAAAGATCATAGAGGCTTCTTGAATGCCAAATTTTAGTTTATGGAAACTTATAGGCAATCCCAACCGATCTCCAATAAAAGAAATAACCCCATTGGTTGATAGCTTCTAAAGATAAGCTCATTTATAAAGAGAGTAATCCCTAAAATACCATTGGAAAGAAACACCTTAAAACCAAGGTGCAACTAGGCGCCCTATGGTTCAAAAACTCGAGAATGGTAGGGGAATATATGAGTATTATAATTCATGTGACAATTTGCAATGAAAGCCTCCCAATTGGGTAAATTGCAAAAAGGTCCAAAATGTACCTAAAATTGCATAACTTGCACAAACAACATCCAAATTGGACCAAACTTCATCCAGAAGTTATCTATTATGTTTTGAATATGAATTTTCCATTATTTACCTATTGTGAAGTTATATAATCACATTATTCATTACTTATGCCTTTTACTCATTTTCTCTCTCCTAAACTTATCCTCATATTTCAAGGTAGTCCAAATTAAATGAAATTTGACATGTAGGCTAATTTTGATATGTAGATTTAGAATTTGAAAATTTTTTCCACTTTTGAGACTTATTTTTATGAGATATGTCATATGTCCCATTAATGACCCATTATCTAAATTATTCATCAAATTAAGTTTCTTATCTTCATATTTCCACCAAAATGAGTTCTGTGGCATATTTTATGTATCCATTATAAACATAAGATTAATGGTAGAACATTAGGTTATATTAAGGTGATGTATACATGCATTATCTCATTAGGGTTATACTAAACATCTATTTAGGTCTAACCTTCAACCTTGTTTGGCTATGTCCAAAATGTCAACTTCTAAGGTAGGGTCCAAGATCTAGTATGTTATAGTATCTACATGAAGTAGTTCTTATATAGTTTCATAAAAACAACCATAAAAGATATTTATGTCAATTAGATAAAAGTTATACACATTTTAAGTTATGAATGTTCTCATACATTTAAAGGGTTTTTCAATAACTACACTAATTTGAATATAGTACTAAGAAACTATTAGACCCAATGAGGGGAAAATCATTGTATTCTATTAAAAATCATTATGATGTGTATGTATTAAATACTAAGTGTCAATGTTGAACCAACTTCCTCATTAATTGTAAAGAGAAGTAAAAATACTTGAAGTTGTTAGAATCTAATATAGAAGGGATAATAAGTGGTGTACTATTTTATAAATTTGGCATATCAAATAAAAGATACGAGTCATCCAAAATTAGTGTCAAAATGTAGATTTCTTACAATGTAGGTTAGAAACATAAAATAAACCTTTATTACTTAGGGAAAACTATTAGTAACAATTGAAGATGTTCCTAAAGTAAATTTGTTTACTTATACTGAGCAATGAAGTGACATATAAAATATAAATAATAAAATTTCTAGTCACTTGGGGGGTTGTCAAACTTTTTTGTAAGTGACTAATTGTTGATAAATTTTTAAAACATATAATTTTAACATTCATTCAATCTGTACGATATTTGTATGAATTGACTCATAATTAATTAACATACATACATTTATCCATTTATTTACACTCCTGCTTAAAGCCAATATGGTCGTAGCCCATATTAGTTACTTGTGATAATATATATGACTTAAAATAATTACTTATGATGATATATTTTTATTTCTTTGTATAGATTCTTGACAATAGAAATTTATCCAATCTTAAATCATTAGATAAGAAGTACGTAACTAAACAAATACTTGTTGTTTACATATTTCAAGCACATAAATGGCAATATTATTTTGTTATATTATCTAGAAAACATTTTAGGTTCATATAATCTTGTTCAGTCTTTCTTAGTAAGGTTTGCAACTTTGATTAAGAAATATGTATGCTTGAAATATAATTTATTACACCAAGATGGAAGATAGATAGACAACAAGATACTCTGTCAATCCTTTCTAGAAGGAAAAACAACTAAGTTTTATATCTTAGCTTTGACTTACTTCATTAATTCAATTTGTTAGACCAATTAAAAAACCAACATGAATAGGTATCTAATGAAATAAAAATACTTCTCTATGTAATCATTATAGCATAATTTCATAACAAGAATTAGTATTTTGATCATGCATCGTAGATGGACTTTTATGATTAAATACAAGTAAAATAGGATTTTTACATTGAAATATATTGTGATGACATACTAACACATTTCTTGAGGTACATATGAATTGCACATCAAAAAGATCTATTAACAAAGTCAGTGAGAATTTATAAGATAAACATAGTATAGCAACATGCTTAATGAATAAGCCAACAATGTACACATGTAATATCATTAAACAAATTCTTAGCCAACCATAACCTATTTTCCTCTCATTCCACATGGTCTATAGTCAATCCTATTCATATCATTATGCTCCTTGTCATGATTTGTTGGTGTTGGAGTTTCCTAGATCGTCCTACATGATGAACAATATTCGTATAAGTTTTGCCATCATATGCGTGAGAAATATCTACTTGATGTCTAGTTTCCCTATCCACAAATGACAAAATATAAATTGCACCAATATACTTGTATGCATGTGGTGATGTGTTTATTCACAACCTACAATCAACATTATGAATGCTAAGTGAGAAAGCACTTTGCAAAGTCACAAAAATCTTATTTTTCAAGTAGGCCAACAGTGAGTTATTATCTTTGTGAGAAAATGTCATTTTTATAAGCTTAATGATAATAATTTCTCATGTAAGGAGGCACACTCCAGCAAAGAAATTTATGCAAATAAATTAAAGATTACCTTGAGTGATTCATTTTTAACTCTAAACAAAATGTTTAAAACCCCTCTAAGTTAGAATGGACCGCATTACAAGAATAATGGAGAGTGATATATATTTTTGTTGTTAATCATGTATTTATGGGTAAAGTGGGAAATCAAAATGCCCCCATTATAACATCTATATCACCCCAAAATAACCAAATGTTCCATAAAAAAATATGAAGTCTAAGAAAATGTTATGAAGAAATTATAAAACAAAACATATTGATGAGTTAAATCTATATGTGTCGAGACGTTTCTTAGAGTAAACATGGTTTTCTTTAGTGATGGTTCTCCACCACTGATGTTATGAATTCCTACTTTGTCACCATATTCACTTGTTCAAAGAGATAAAAATGAAGGACATGCACAATATTTTCATCAATTGACTCATGTTTAATTTTAGTTATTTGTCATCAAAACCCTAAAATATGACATAGATTGGAGAAACTGTAATCCAGAAAGGTTATATAGAGACAACAGGATAACACATTTGTAGTGAAGAAGTCACGTAGAAATCATGGAATCCTCTAATTTGCTATAAATATGAAAATGAGCATTTGAGTTATCATAGTTTAATAAACATGCTGGAAAAAAGATGAGTTGAAATAGAATCTAACTTGTTTTGTCCTCTAAAAGATTGCTTACTTGTTGTTTGCTGCAATAGGGACCCATGTGTTTAGTAGGCCAGAAAAAACGTGCAACTTAGTTAAGAATAAGACACGAGTGGAAGATGAACAACCTACAGAAAAAATGATATGATGTACATAAATATTTGACAAAGATAATGTAACTTCCAATTTGCTTAATCTAAAAGGCCACATGATCTTTTCTACCAAGTTTCATAATTTTTAGTGAGAGGAAATGATATCCTTTGAGTCATCTCAACTACAAGATACAAAAAAATAAATGTAAAGACGTTACTTCATTAAATCTTTTATACTTGTTCATGCTCTTCCTAATGTATCAATTAATCTTATTGTTTCACTGCTTTAGGAACATGTTAACAAGCAAATCCCGTTAATTTAATATTAGTATCACAAAGCACACAATCTTCAAACACCAGGTTTGAGGCCATAGAAAAGAATATGGTTTTTGAGAGTAGTGAAATGGTTGACATTGAAGTTCATTGACTTTCTCAAGAAGATGGAATATTGAGGTTGCCATAATAGTTTTGTAAATAGGAGATAAAAATGTGTTTCCAGATTTGTTTGAAACTAATTTATCAAGTTGGTGAGTACATAAATCTCATGGAAATTTGTAATTAACCTTTCACTCTATCACTATCCCCATCATAAATAATATCTTTACATGATGTATTTTAAAAAATGACTTAATCTATAAGGTAAGTGTTTTGCTAAGTGTTTTAACATAAGTTGTATTGTTTATTGTGTTTAGTTTATATGCACACACAAATATATAAATTTTGGGTTATATATATACAAATGGAAACACTTATGCACACAAAAAAATACTCATAGAAATAGATATACATATAACTATGTATGTGGTACATATTTGAATTGGGTATAATAGAATCATTCAATGTGAATTCTTTTCAATAATTCATATATCATACATATTGTTAATGTTCAAATCACTTTAATTAATGGCAAGGATAATATTTGTAGGTATGTACAAATGCTAATATCTACACTTCGGGTTCATGGTTTATGCTTAATGTATGATTTTGGATTGTGGTATTGTAGCAAACACTTTTCAATTTTTTGGTGTTGTAGAAAATATATTTTCTTACTTTAAAATTATGTATCAAGGAAATCAATACCAAGGACAACACATAACATGAATAACTCAAAACTCAAATTTTCTCTATTAGGGTTTGTGTAACCACCCTGCCTCTCGGTAACACCCAATTAAGGGAGACCAAAAGGTCAGAGCCGTTATCCCAATTCTCACGATCAATGGTCTAACAAATAATCAATAATAATTACTAAATTCTACCAAACTATACTGAAAAGTTGGAATAAAATAAAACTTTGCATACCTTTTAAAACTTTGGATATCTAACTTCTATGTTCTATCCACAACTTGACTCTACAATATCTAATCCTCCTTGCACTTAAATTCTTATTTACGCAATATGCCACTTTATTATTTGTCCTTTTGAATATTGTACCTAAAATGTCGACAAACAAAATGTCGGTCAACATAAATGAATATGCTGGTATGTGGGGATAACCAAAATTTCACATATATGGCTAACAATATAAATATCACAATCAAGTCAATTAACAAGCCAATTTACGCTTTCAATGTGACATTCTTCACTACTTTTTCCCTAACCCTAGAATACCCTCCTTAGGGTTTCTCTTTTGCCATTGACTTAAGGCCACCTTCTCCATCCTAATCTTGGTTCCTGGGGTCTCCTCTAAAGGTGACCAATAGTCATGCAATATCATAAGTCCACCTTCTCTATTCAGAGGTTGGTGTCTGGGTCACCTCTCATAGTGCCCATGGGTCTTCCCTCTTGGGCTTGACCTCATTGCATCATACATCACAGTGGCATGTAGGTGCGAGAATACACACTTATATATGAATTGTGATAATCATATTGACTTAATGATTGGCTTATATGAACATGAAAACAGATAGGTTGCATTCAATTTGATTAAACATCCGAGAAATCTCCATGAAACTAAAGCAGTTAACCATAAATAACCACATACTTGATTCAGAGCAACTTGATGTCCAAGCAAGAATAATCAAGAACATTCAATCAAGCAATCAACAATATTCTGAAATTAATGCATAACATCCATGTGTATTATTTTATTTAAAACAACCTCAAGATTGACTTGGATTCCACCTTAGGATTTCTAGGCCAACTTTGGGGTTTTATTAGGGTTTTAGCCTCCATAATGCTTCTATCACGTTTAATGCTCTATTAGCCTACAAACCCTAATTTCAACATAATAGGCATACTTGAATGTCAATTAAGTCTAATTATCATGTTCAAGTTTTTTTTGAATTAACAACTCATATTTCATTAATGATTATAGTCCAATCCACATATGAACCCTATTTATTACTAATTCCACTTTATACACTAGGAAACCCTAATTACCAAATTAAGGGTATTTATCCACAATTAGGTTCTTTTATACTCAAATTGGCTTAGAATCATCATACTTTAGTTTTATTCATGGATTTTCAAAATTAAAAGCATCAAAATTCATATCCACATAAATTAGGGTTTCTAAGCCCATTAATGCATATTCAAGTACATTGAACCCTAAAATTAATCCAACTACACATAAAGATCATTTGTTTGGATCTAATTTGTTCTTTTTATCAATAACATGTTAACATCAACTTTAAAAATCCATATAACCCCTATAAAAATCCATATAACCCTTCCTAATTCATTAATCATCAAAGATTAAGGTTTTTCATTAATTAAACCATTAAAGCTAGCATCTTTACATACTTTTTGAATTACAAGTATAATTAGGTTTCAAATATAATTTAGTTGTGTTTCTCTCATTTAGAGGATCAATTTAATATATTAAATTTATTCATCGGAGCTTCCTATCAAAAGTTATGATTTTTGCAAGAAAATACATTAACTTGAATTATCTGTTATTTTTAGAAAAAAAATGTCGGCTGCTGGATTGATGATCCGCTGGACCACACTAGATCCAACGATCTATGATTGCGCACCCCACTCGGGTTTGGAAAGAAATGAAAGGAAGAAATGCCCTTACCTGGACAACAATGGCAGATGGGCATTTTGGTAATTCTCCTAGGGTTGTCTTCAACCTCTCGCTGCACTACACGCGAGCAGGTGGTCAACTCCATCGGTTGACTTGGCAATCCTGGGCTACTGCGAGCAAACTAAAGTTACCCGTAGCTTCGTCTTCCTCCCACAAACTCCACCGTTGATCCAATTTCTTCTTCTCACCATTCCTTCACCACTAACAAGGCAAGGCTTCCCCCTGTGCTACCTACTCCTCGATGAGGTCGTAGGTCAAGTTAGTTCTTTGAATTGAGGGCACCACGACGATCATCATTGCGCTGCGGGTTTGAGATGGTAGATTTTAGATTTTTCTTGTATTGTTGTGCGCACTACCCTATATATAGGGTAGTTATCGAGCCCTCAGTGAATTGGGGACTTCCCCATTTCACAACGAAACCCCACCAGCCTTAGGGTAGTTGGGTTCGAATCAAGCTCCTAAAAGAGATGGACTCCTTCACATCTCCACAGATGGCTTCCCACTCATGAAAACTCTGATCAAAAATTGTAGCCTGGACTCTATCATCCCAGATCCTTGTGAGACTGGGATTATTCCCAGGCCATGGATCATAGATCCAACGATCGTGGATGAGCGCCCAAAAATGAAAAATCAGGATTTAATCCCAGATAAATCGTGACACATGATTACTATGCAATTAATGTCCACACTTTAGGATAATTTGTAAATTGCATAACTTGGAAATTGTGCATTGTTTTTCAACAAAATTATAGGTAAATCTTTAGATTTGTATTATCTTCCTTTATTCCAATTTCGAGTCTTAAACTCAAAAGGAAAGATGTGTTTTCTTCATATGCAAGAAATTGTTCAATAAAACTAATTTTATTCATACTTTCTCTTTATTTCTCTTTTTATTTTCCTTATTTGAATTTATTCTACCATTAGAAATCTTATGGATACGAAAATCCAGCCATGATGACTCAATCATACATCTTTCCACTTATTTCCCATATTTTATCATTATCTCCAATTTCCTTCTTAATAAAGAAATATTTAATTGATCTTTTCTCTTTCTTGTTGCATTATCTTTGCAACTTGGACTCCTTGGAACCCAAGGAACCTAAGAGGCACGAAATCCACCCTTGTAGGATATTACTTTGCCTTCTAGAGGTCTCTACATCTTTTTTTCTCCATTTCATAATTACTCATTTACTAATTGAATTTCCTTTTTTTTCTTTTCCTTGTTATTGGGCCCAATAGACAATAAAGCCCACAAAGCAACCAACACGGCTATTACAAAAAAAAATCATTCATTCCAAATCAAATCACACCATTATTTAATCATATATCTTTATTAAGAGAAATTGCATTTGTCATCAAAAGAATCCAAAATTGGGGTTGTAACATCCTTCCCCTCTTATAGGAAGTTTGCCCTCAAAATTCCACTAAACATACAAACAAGCAGGATAAGACTTTCTCATGTCCATCATGGCTCCCATGTGGTTCTACCCTCTCCATGGTGCTTCCCAAGAACCTTCATCATCTTATATTCTTACATATGAGTTCTCTCTCACCTTGGTATCTTGTACCCTTATAGGTGACTCAGGACATTTCAACCTTCTTAGAAGCCTAAAAGGTTTCTTTCGGGACCAAATTTGAGAATGGTGATTGAGAGCAACCAAATAGTGAGTTCCATGAGAGTGAGAAGGGGCATTTACGGAGTCTATAGCTGACAAGGCTCCATGCATGTAAGGGGAGGAAAAGGGTGCTAGGATGATAATGTGGTGGGTATGAATCTGGTAGAAGAATAAGCCAATTTGCACAATATGGAAGAAACTATATGTGAAACTTTGTGTGAAAAAGATGAAATCATGGTCATCGAAGATGCTTCACCAATCACTGATGATGACCTTCATCTTGAACAACACATGGCCTTACAACACTTGCAAGCCAGTGGTGTGTAGTTTGTCTATGGTGCATGAGGGAAACCACCTTCTCAAATCTAGTAACAAAGAGTTTTTCTTAGTCTGATGATGTTATGAATGATGATTACCACCCAGATGAGTATTACAAACAAATACGCCATCAATCCGATTATTTAGTAGAACATATGCCGCCTATGACTATCTTTTTAAAAAGTTCTCCTGATGTACTGGAAAATAATCTTCATCACCTATTGGTTTCTTATACGACAACATCTATGACTCCATAAGCCTAGATGATATCTATTTTGTTGCCAGTGATGGACCTACTAAGTTTGGATTAACTCCGAATGATTGGGTTATCCTCAATAGACAATGGGCATTCATTGTGGGTGTATGACTATATATGGGACTCTCTGTACACATCTTCAACTTCTCTGGGAACTAGTATGCCATGGGTGAGTTTATGAACTCAACATGAACACATGCAATTCAGTTCCCTTGCAAACATGACTATGACAAGGCCTTGGTGGAAGGACCTTGGTCCTTCTATGGTTGTTTCATCATGGTTTGGTGTTGGAGTATAGACTTCATGCCTTTTCTAGGTCTCCCATCCTAGATTATAGTATGGGATTGTATCACTAATCTCCCTCTTCATCTATAAAATCACACCTTGTTCGATAAAATTGGAAAAATTCAGGATAATTTTTTTTGTCTGGGTGATCACACGCTTAACTTCACCTGTAGTTGTTTTGGAAGGGTTGTAATAGGTATAGACATTGAGAAGTCAGTGCAAGCAACTGTTATTATTGATGGCTCTGTGTATAAGGTGGAGTATGAATCATTCCCCATTATTTGTGATACTTGTGGTTAGCTTGGTCACCATCATGGAGACTGTTCTCAATAGGTCAAATAGACAGATAATACACAATCGACATCCTAATTTGGTGATGTTGGTATCCATTAGGATAAAGATGAAGAACGTTGGGAGGTTTATTATGTAAAGAACATCCATGCTTGTCGTACCCAACATTCTGGGTATCGAGTAAGAGTACACAATCCTTTTCCTTCATCTACTAACCAATTTGATGTTGAAGTTTTGTTCAATTGTTGCACAAAGATGACACAAATATTCCATGAAAATATAAACCTACCAATTGAATTTAAAAAGAAAATCGATCTCAAATACTTTAACTCTTGATATCCAAAAATACTCTATAGAAGCCGATTTTGAAGATGGAAGTAGTCAACAAGTTCCCCCTCTTTCTACTAAGGAACCATCATATTAGGATATTGGAAGCTTACATACAACGGTTAATACTGGACTTGACAAAGTCATTATACATGGAAACCCTATTGATCCACCACAAAACTCAAGTAGATACTCAGTTAGCTTCTTCTATATAGGTAAATGAGGATCATGTTGATCTAGAATCAGATACACTCCCATCCCCAATGATTACCGACAAATGGAAATTTGCAATGGAAACTAGGGACATGAGTGAAAAAATGAATGCATCCCCATATATCACTCAAAATCAGACAAAACTGATGGTGGCGGTAGCACAAGATTCCGATGAGCAACATACTTGATCGAGAAGAGAATCATATGGGAAGAACAATTAAGAAGAATTATATATAGTACCCAACACCCAATTCATATTTTGCCATTTGTACATTTTTGGGATTCAACAATGAAATCCCTAACATATATATTATAACTGGACATTGTTATGTTGTTTGTTTTTTGTACAATTATAATGCTACTTATGTTTTCCTAGTGCAATTTCATTAAGTAAACTAATATTTCCCAAAAAAAACTCTGATGTGATGATATGACCCTAATATAATGTTTGAGCATGATTCACTAAATCAATCAATGTTTTAAATCTATTTTAGTTAGTTTTTAAATCAATTACATTACATGTATCCTTATGTTTGAGAATAACACATTCATCATGGTTTAAGGTGGATCTATCTAACAACTTCTCATTATATGGTGTAACAAAATCTATATGAGTTTGACATGATAATAAATAAGTTTCCTCACAATATCAACCTAAACTTGTTTTTAGATAATGTTGGGAAATTAAGTTGATGTATAACTTAAAAAGGAAAATAAAGATGGTTGTGGTCATCAACCTACTTTAACTAATTTTTTTAGATCTCTCATAGCCAAGTTAGCGACTACACCAATTGTCACTTGTTTTGAATAAATATAGATGCTTCAGTTTAATTGGATAAGATATAAAATCATTAATATATTATCCTAGTTATTATAGAACCAAGGTCCCAATATCTTTTTTCCTCTACTAATCATTTGATCCTCCACATTGATTCAAACTCTTGGGTCCATGATTATTGGCCATACTGAAGTCATCTCTCCTTCCTAACTCCCCTATGTCCTTTGGACTCTAATGTGGGGTGACCTCCCTCGTGGCCCTGATACCTTCCTTTGTGCGAATCCCTATCACAATGAAACCCATGAGCATCATCTTTACAGAAATACAAACCTAGGGACCCTAGGAATTGGGAGATTCTATGCCCTATCCACCCTGAATGACACAAGTCCCTCTTTCATAGGGACTTCAAACTCGGACGATCTCCATGGTCTCCCTTTATAAATCCAGACATTTGTGAGGGAACAAGGGATATCTAGAAAATGAAATTCATCACTACTTCTTACAAACCTTTTGTTGTCCTATACAATGGAAAGAATGACTTTTCTCCTTGTTTCACTAGTCCATCATAGTTCTGGTGACCCTCGAGTTCATCTCAAAAGATGAAGAAAAATATTAGAATGAATCATAAAGATTTCATTTTAGCGGATTTCACATTATAATTTTGAGTTCTTACTTTTCCCTTTTTACCTCGATGGGTAATGTTCTCTACAATGCCCATTCTACCTATGTTGTTGGACCCTCATTTGGAATATTCTTCCTTTTATTGATTTTGTGAAACACAAATGAATTAGTTCACATGTTTAGCACACATATTTTTGGCTTTTCTTGCTTTTTCTTCCTAAAGCATTATTGATTTCCATATCTTTTTTGTCTTAGAGATAGAAGGATCATTCTTTAATTTATCTAAGAAGCAATAAAAAAATTAAAACATGAGTGATATGATAATAATGAGAAATTGATGTTTGTTCCCAAAGTAGGAATAGTTCCATCTATTCTTCAATAGCTTCCTTCTAAATATGCCTCTTGGTGTTTTTGTAGAAGGTCTAATTTCTTGGAACTGAGGCTTTTTATTTTCAGAGTTGGAGTAAGTACATAATTGGACAAGAAAATTCCTTACCTATCCAATTTCTAACAAATCAAGATATCCATTCTTTCTAGTATAAACAGTCAATCTTTGTTCATCAATCGTAAGACATATTGGTATTGTTTTAGCAACTCACTTAATTGTTGACCTCTTGTGAATTGAATCTGGGTAGGTTGATAATGGTGCTTCTTCCATATTAGATGGTCCTGTCTTGGAGTTTGTATGTAGCTCAATATCTCTACTATAGGTCACCAAGTTTGGGAAAGTATGGGTACCTCAACGTCGAGGTGCCCTAGCCATGGAAACCACTGGTGTATGATCTACTATTTCAAATATGAGCCTATATGTTCTTCAAATCATCTTCTTCCTAGAGAATGAAGGTACCTTATGTTGTATTCTGATTTTTCCCTGGATCAATATTTTGTTTGTAACAATGTGTTATAAGCTAGATCAGAATTTCACAATTATTTTTTTAAGCTATCTAGCTAATCTAGAACTATGTTCTCCAATTCATGTGACTGCATGTGATTGGTACAGTTGGGATTTGTGGTAGTTTTTAATTTGAATATATTGCCTATATGGATTTATCTTGCTCTATGATTGGCAAAAATATTTCAATATTCATACCTTTCTTATATGATGTCAGAAAAATCCATGCAAATACTCGTTGGAAACCTAAAAATACAAGGAATAAGCCTAGGATAGTTTTGAAGTCTATTTTTAACTCAAATTTCCCTTAAATTCTTAAAGAACCATGAAACCTTAGAATTTAGGTCTTATAATATGTATTAATGAATGCTAATTGTTCTAACATGGCGATTAGGATTCAACCAACACAAGAACATGAGTAGGGTTTCATCAACCTAATAAGAGCAACTAGGATTTTTATTCAAGAGAGGTAAGTGGTCCATGTTCTTTGGACACAACTATTGATTTTGTGTATATATGTCATGTCTCCTTTCCAGTAGTTATTGTATCATATTTCATGCATATTAAGAGTAAAATTTAGAATACGATCGAAGGATAAATTAAGATTTTTTTAAAGAGAAGGAGAATGATAAAAAATTAACTTATATAAGATCCTAACCAAGATGATTATCAGAGGAAAATAAGAGGAACTTTGTTGCATCAGATAAGAGGTACTTCGGTGCAAGCAAAGAGGTTCTTTGGTGCATACCAAAAGAGGCACTTCAATGCAAACCTGAGGGTTCGTATAAAGATCAAGATAAAAGAAATTATATAATGCGTAAAGTTTTTTTAGTCACTCTCATATGTTACTTAAGGATGTCATTGCCACTCCTCCCCCTTGCTCTTATAGTCACATCATTCTAGCCTATATCGGGATGTTCTTGGGGTCCCGGTCTATCTCCTTTTCTCTCCACCCATTTATTGCCACTATTGTCATCTTCCTAGGCTCATGGCTTTTGCAACTGGTGTTTTAAGAATATCTAGGTTTGGGAACTTCTTCCTTGTCATCATGTTGGTCGTCGTCCTTACCCTCTAGTGTCGTCAGCCAACAGAAGGTAACACTTATTTCTTCTTCTTCTAGTGACCAACCCCTACGACTCTTGGAGCCTTTCCATTTCTTCTTGATCCATGTCATCTCTTCTGAGCAACGACCCTTGTCTTTGCATATGACCAATAGTTTAACTCCCCTTGATTTGTTGAATACACTCACAATTTCTCATTTGCATTGCTTCATATGTATCCTTCTTTTTTGAGCCGGACATCCATCATTCACATTCTCGGAGTCTTTCTTCCTTCTATTTTACATTTTGCATCTTCTAATCTTTCTCTTTTTGTGCTTAGATGTAAGATCGCAATGATCTTTTGATACAAGTTAACAATATTTCTATATTTCAAGATCCCTCTAAGATTTTATATCCTTTTTGAAGCCTTCATTGTTTTCATATAAATTCTTTGGGATTGAGAAGTTTACCTCACCACATTTGTGCCATTAGTTTGTCCTCATTACAGGTGTCACTAATATTTGCAAGGCATTGGATTGTTCTGATGTATGGGAGGACTTTTCTATCACTTCAGGTGATTCTAAACATCGGACTTGTAGTCGTTATCTTCACACTCAACCATGGTCCAAGGATTGTTCTCACAAGGAAGTGGATGGCATGACACAATGGTCACAATCCTATGTCATTCTTTCTTGAAATTGTTAGATGTGATTATTGGTCTTTAGACTCCTACCAAAGTTGTATCTCCATCTTTTGTTCAGTGCACCTTGACAACCCATCAGCAAATTGAACCTCCACTACCACCAATAGTTTGATTTTATTTTTGTGTTGAACTTCTTGATAAAGTATTTCAAGTGGGTTCTCCCACAGTCAAGAATATCCCCCTCCTTTGATTCCTTTTATAGATGTTGTATGAGCAACCCTTAATTAGATTTCATCTTGTCCATCCTCTCTTGAATTTTAGATACACATTTTTTTCTTACTATATGTGTTCTCTATAATTTTACTCCTCTTTCTTCCATAGAATTCTCTTCTCATAAACACGTTTCTATTCAATAACTTATGATTCTTAAAGATCTAGAGATTTGGAACTCTGTCCCTAATGGTGTTCAACAACTTCTTATTCAGATTTTTCCTAATCAACAACCTACATATCATGTTTGATCGTAAGACAAATGTCTCTCACACAAAGTCTAAGGTCAAAGATCATGAATTTGTAGATGTTATTTGAATCCTCTCTTCTAGTGGTGTTGCAGCTAATAATATTGTTTCTCGATTGAATCTTGAGTCCAAGCATCCTAAAGGTTATCTTTGTACCATGTTGCAAACCTCAAAATTGTCATAATCACCACTTTTTTCCACTTGGAATATGATTCAAGATCCTATTTTATCCTTTCATAAAGGTACATCTTGTGCACATTATGGCATTAATGCCCAATACTGTATTGATGCCATGTAGGGTGCAACTACTGCAGTGAAGGACTTGTTTTTGGATGTTCTTTCTACTATCGTGAATCTATGGTTGGCTGGGAAAATCCCCATCTCATTGGCACCTTATCTTTCTTGCGCTTCCTTGACAACTCTACTCAAATCGAATGATGGTATTCTTCCTATCTCAGTTGGCACCATTTCTCATTGACTCATTTCTATGATTGCGTCAAAGGGCATAATACCAGATATTATCTCTTATCTTCAAGATCACCAATTTGGATTTGGTGTTTCTAGTGGTGTCAAATCTCTTATGCATATTATTACATGCCTCATCCATGGAAAGAAACATGTTCATACCCAAATGTTGGCTCCCATAGACTTATACCATTCCTTAAACATGGTTGATAGATTCACCATATTTTGTGAAGTACATCCCCATTTCCCTACAATTGCATGTTGGGTTGAATTCTTCTATTGTTTTCCTACACATATTTACTTAGATCAGGGTTAACCTATCTTGTCTTCAGCTGAGGTCCAACAGGGTGATCCGCTTGATTCTCTTCTCTTCACTTGTTGTTGGCTCTCCATCCCCTAACTTTGCACTTAAAGGATGTTTATAATATTGATTTATTATCTTTCTACCTCGATGATGGAACTCTCATAGGTGACATTGTTGAGGTGGGTAAGGCCTTATCTCTCTTACAATATTTGGGACCGAGTTTTGGATTTCATCTCAACACAACCAAAATGGAATTTTTTTTGTCCTTATGATGATCCTAGAAAAGACCCAAGTTGTGATCTTTTTCCTGCTAACATATCCCAACCCAAGCGGGGTGTGAAGCTTCTTGGTGGTTCAATTTCTATCAATCCAAACTTCTCTCTACAAATTTTGAGGAAGTGTGTGGTAAAATCCCTATATATGATGGATCTCCTTGCTTTATAATGAACCATAGAGTGAACTTCTTCTCCTCAGGTCATGTGTTGGTTTGCCAAAGTTGTTTTTTCTCTTCAAATAATGCCACTTGATTTTTTTTCTTCATCCTTGGAAGAGATTGATCATGGATTATGTATTTGTTTGTCAAAAATTATTGTTATTGAAGGCCAAGGATCAGGTGACCTATAGTAGCATCTTGTGATACTAGCTATGCATCTTGGGGGATTGGATATTTCAGCTGCTTAGGATGTTACTCTCTATGCCTATGTTTCCTCTAGAGTTCAAACCATAAAGCTTCAGGACCATATTCTTTGTGTGGTTGGTCCCATTCCTATAGGCACCCTATTTGACACTACTTATGCTTCAATCTATGATATTTTACTGTTCTTTTGTCAGTCCAAGTTGTCATGCACATCATCTACCACTCAAAATACAATCTATTTCCGCAAACACCTACTACAACATGGTCTTCGACGAGCTTCAAGGAAACTGAGTTATCACAACATCAAAAGAAGGTTCTTGCTTCTCTACAAGTAGATCACACACAAGGTCTTCTACTTGTTGTTCCTGTTGATGATCTTGATTATCTATGTCACCAGTTGAGTACCAATCCATTCTACATTATCGATTCATGATCCATGTATATTGTGGCAATGAGCATTGCCTCTTTATTATTATGTAGAGCTTGATTCTTTTAGTGACCATGTTTTACACTTCCACATATGTTTAGGATTCAAGTACCCCATCATAATGTCTTATGTGATGTACTTTTTGATATTATTACTCATGATGGGATAAAAGCCTTCAAAGAAGCTCCAATCTCCTTTTTAGGGACATGTCATGATGGTTTCCACACCCAAAGACATACCGACATCTAATTATTTGATTAGAATGAATGACAGCACACTTATGTTGACCTTACCGGGGTCTCTTCAGGGACTGGGAATTTTCATCACTTCAAGGTAGGATAAGAAGCTTCTAATATGGTTACACAACGTTCATAAGTATGGTGTTGCTTACAAAAAAAAATATCATCAATTTTTCCTTTTGCATTTGATATCTTTGGTGTTTTAGTAAATGGCTTGACTTCACTCTTAAGGTGCATCCAACATTTCAAGAATAGGAAAATGATGATGCCATCATCTACATCTTCAAATTTTGTCATCATATCTTTGGGTTTTCCATTCAAAAATGGTTGGCTACCCAATTTGTTGCTCGTGCCTCTACGAAGGCATTTCCTTAGGGATTTGTATGCAAATATTATGAAAGGAATGAAATTTCTCCAATTTACATGTGATTTATAAGATATAATATGTTCAATTCCACTTGCAAACTATTTTAGGCATGGCTACATATGTGATGCATGTAGGTAAGGAGGAAGCTCAAAGGAGTAGGTCCATATGACATGCAAGGACTAGCTTGAGTATATTTAAGATGAATGGGCGTAGTCGAGGTCTAACTATTCCTAGTCTAGATTCCTTTGCCTATTTACAAAATGCATAACAAGTTTAGTTGAAGTGTTTTGTAGAGGATTTGAGAATGAGAAATGTTATCATTATCATGGGATGGTTATATATAAACTCTATTTTCATGCAATGAATATCATGATTATGATGTTCCCATGAAGCAAATTTAAATGTATGCTTCTGCTTCATGCTTTGAATGGTTTACAAGAGGGGTGTTACAATAATGGTATCTGAGAAAATAAATAGTTCTGCACTAGTAATTTCTCATGATTTACGAGGTAGCTCTTACATCCCTCCTTTGAGGATATAAAATATATGTATAAATGATAGGAAGTCAAGGAGTTAGAATGTATATCCCTTTCACTTGAGAGGTAGGAACCTTAAATAAGAAAACAAGTTTAGAGAGATATCCGTAGATATATGTGTTATGATAGTAGTTTATCTGATTTGGATTCACTATTTAAACTCTATCATAGCTAGTGGCATGTCCTCTCTTCTTCTCAATGGTGATGGCCAATTAACTGAGAATTTTAGAAGAAATGTCAAGAGAAAAAAGACTTATTATGTGTATGTTATAATTCCTCCTAGCATATGTGGTATTGGACGTGTATTCTATTAAGATATTGAATATTATCATAATTAGTGCAACCTTTAGACTTATGTTGGAAAAAAATAGATACAGAGGTGCAACCAAAAAAGTTGATATAGAAGACGTAAACTGGGTAACCACCTAAACTTGATGCACTTTTATAATAGAGATTTATGTCAAAATTGAAGTCCCATATTTTGAGGATTAAGTTGATGATGAAGATAATTAATGTATAGCCTAGTCGAAACTCCATCCTGAGTTATATGGAAGTGTTAATGCCATGCATGTGGATCACAAACTGGGAGTAAGTAAAAATTAATGTGAGTAGCGCCATTCCGATTTCAAGGATAGAGTATAATAATAACATCCCAAAATGTTAGCAAAAAAGTTTACGACCTTAATAGATTTTCCCCACAAATAAAAATCCAAATATTGGCCTTCAGTACAAATATACCAGAATTAAAAACTCAAAATTTCAAATTCATGTGTGCATGCTTCCACTAGATTCCAATGTGAAGATGTATCCCTAATATAATGCTTCAGCATGTTTTACTAAATCAATCAATGTTTTAAATCTATTTTAGTTTGTAAATCAATTACCTCAAACTTATTGTTGAATTGGTGAACAAGTCATTCATTAGGCTTTAAAGTGAGATGACCTAACTATTGTTCATAATATGATCTAATAAAATGAATACGAGTTTAACATGATAATAAATGACTTTCCTCACAATATCAACCTAAATGTTTTTTTTATATAATCTTGGGTAATTAAATAGAGGTTTAATGTGACACACCAGTCACACCAAAACAAGATAACTCAAGACAAAGTGTTGAACTAATACTAAACATCTAGATTACCATATAACAAGGTAAATTAAAACTGATCTTATATAACCACAAAATATGAAACATATTATATCTGGGTGCACAAAACATTGCCACATGTATCATATATCATGCCAAAAGATATTACATATCATTGTTCAGTGGCTAACTTGCCACAAACCTGTTACATGTGATAACATGTTCACATATACAATCTATATTTGTACAACCATGGCATACTGCCAAAAACTCATATCATGTACAACATCTACAAAATACCCAAGGACCTGAGAGTACAAAGATGACACGTAGGACTCTACTACAAAACACTAGTAGCATATCCAACCTTGACACATCTACTACTCCTCTTGCTGCTCAACCTCAACCGCACGATCTCTACCTCATCCTGCATGACCACCTAAAAGATGTGGAAACCAATGGGATCAGACTAACATCCCAGCAAGGGATATAACTCTTCTCCAACAACTATCATTAATACAGATAAACTAAAGTAGAAAGAAAACATTATTATCAAGATGAGAAAATTCAGCTAAATGATATAAATAAAGCTAATAACACAGATTAGGTAGTTTAAGAAGATACAATAGATAAATAGAAAGGTGTTTACTTTTAGAAGGAATATGAAGAACATGTATACAAGATAACAACTAAGAAGTATAAGAAACATGGCAAGGGGTCATCCAATGTGATTTTTGTTTGACCCTAAGGAAATATACTACACAACTGCATTACATCTTTTATCATGCCCTGAGGACTTAAGTCATACCACCTAAATCCAACTAACCACTATGAAGTTGAAATTGGTGCCATTCAAGATCTATGGAAGAGTCAGAATCCATGATCTCACCCACACCTCTTGGTTAGTACGAGAGACACCATAGAGACATAATAGTCATCTGCCACCAGTAACATATAGTCAAGATGAAAAAGACCTAGTTCAGTCTTGGTACATATCACAACACTAGAGAACATGTCAAGTGTGCATGTTCTATATTTGACATCATGTAGTTATATTGCTTCCTTTCACATATCACAAATAGTAAGGCATTACCGCAGTCACCCTCCATAACCTATAATTGTGGATGCAAGGATATATTCTCGCCTTGCGCCCCCCATATTAAACAATATGTGCTCCAAGTTTCTCATAGGAATTACTCATTTCACCATTCAACCAGTTCTGACACTAGAATGGATCGATGTCATAGGCCAACTACATGATTAGGGTTTCACTTGGTTAATTATTGCCAATTGGGTGTCTTTTAGCATCAATCAAGTCACCACATACAAACCCAACACAAATTCTACAAAGATAAGGGTAGATTACAATGTTAGAAGATATAAAATGTCTTAAGCATGAAGTTAACCACACCACCATATGACACTATCTCATTGCCTTATAGTAGGCCATCACCATTATCACATCATCCTGGGATAACCATCCCCCGTCACATCACTAGAGAATATCACCTCAACTAGGCACAAAGCGTGTTCCAGTTCATAGGACCCAATCACACAGTTCATGCACATCATCATTATCTCATCATGCCTCATAAAGGCTCATAATCATTACCTTCTATCATATAAGACATACCATAGAAAACACTAGCTATGATGTACATTCAACCTGCAACATTAGGGTTACACAAGTAGGAGAGAGATAACATCATAACATGCTAATCACTTCAAGTAAGATAAGAAATTTCATCATATGCCCAAACTAGGGTTAGGGTCCCCGTAGATAGCCAGCTAGGGTTTCCATCACATCACTCAATCACCAAACCCTAGGTACATCATTTCCCACATTCATGGAACATGATAGGGTTAAGCATCATTATTGTTATGATTAATCAATCATTCGAAGAAGCACTATGTATCAACCATACAAGACTAAATGGATATGTAGCAATCAACCCTCATGAGACATGTAGCGACCATCCAATCCAGACCATGTGTAGCAACCACATGTCTCACGTGTGTAGAGACCACAAGGATCACATGTGCAGTGACAAACCACATCACACTCAAGGTGTAGCAACCAACTGATCCATATGTGTATCAACAAAACCATATAATCAAACATAGCAACCACATGAATCACACATGCATAATGGTCACAACATCAACCATAGGGGTAGCGACCAGAAGAAAGTATATACATATGTAACAACCTCAAACTAAAATTGAGTGTAGCGAACAACACCAAGAACAACATGTAACGACTAACATCACAACTTTTTTAGAGACCAAAGTGGCTTAGGGTTAGGATTGTAGTGACCAAAATAAAACCCTAGAACACCATCAACATGGTCAAGACAACCCCAAGAAACCAAGGAAAGCATTTCGATTATAATATAAGCTTAACCTCAAGAACTCAAATACCATCAAGATGAAACCTCAAGACAAGATGAGCATCAAAACCCTAGAAACGATCATTATCAAGATCAAGAAGGAAACCATGCTAAGATAAAGAAATAAAACGTCCAAAACATGCATATAAGAACCAAAACCTCCTTTTAACACATTATGGCTGAACCATAAACATGATGATAAAACCAACGATCAAAGTGCATGTAAGATACATCAACATCTACCATCACAAAAGGTTCAGATTCATGAATTAGGTTAAGAGAAAGAGCAATCTATGCAACAATACTACATAATCTTAAACCCTAAAATAGGATAGCATCACCTAGCCAATTATAATCACGTCAGGTATAGAACAGTAGCATGCGAACAAGATAAGTGGTGCAATAATAGAAGAGGGGAAAGGTATATAACCCCCCTTAAGATGAAGATCAATCTCCACAACCATGATCTTTAAGAGAGAGAAGGACGCTCCAACTAGGATCAACTCCACAAACCACAAGGCCACCTCAAGAGAAGAATACACCAAGGTCAAAGGAGATTAAAAGAGAAAGTGGTAGAACCCTAGGACTAAAAAGAAAAGGGAAAGAGAGAAGCTTCATTTCACTTAGTTACTACCATGATCAAACCATATTCTCGACCTCTATGGAGAGAAGTTCCTCAAGATAGTCACCATGGTGATCCATAGTCTCATAGCCAAGAGAAGGAAGAAAGAGATAGGGTTCAAAGGAAGATCAAAGAAGGTAGAACCACTTACCAAGAAGGAAGATCACCAAGAACCACAACAAGGAAAATGATCAAGCCCTAGATCACCAAATGCAAGGGTGATCGACCACCAAAGCTCCAAAATTAACACCTTCTAATGCTCCACCAAGATCAATGTCAAACACAAAGAAGAAGAGAGAAAGAAGAGAGCTAAAGTGGATACTTCCATGTGAAAGAGAGGGTTTATTTACTCAAGGGTAGGAGGGAGGTAAAGATCATGAGGTGTCATGATATGAGAGAACCTAAATGACACATGTCCCACAAAGACATGGTCATGCAAGCACTCTATACATGCATGCATCAAGTGATAAAGCCTAGGTAGTGTAGCAACAACTTATGTCCACTACCTACCTTTGGTCGAAGCAAGAGCAAAGCATGACATGGTAGTGACCACTACTCATGTCCACCCAAGACAAAGGTCGAAACAACAAAGCACCAAGACAACCCTAGTGACCAAAACCAAGGGCAAGCATATAGATCAAAACAAACCAACCAAGAAAAGGTGATTTTGTTGAAGCACTCCAATAAGACACAACACCAAGGTCGCGACACTCAAGACACTCAACATGGTCAACACCACCACCCATGCTACCCATGCAAAACCATGCAAGCCCTAAATCGATACAGATGATGCCACCTCATCATATGAGGTCCAACAAGGTGCCCCAAATCATCATTGTCTCTCTCTCATGATGCAAACGAACAAGAGGTACAACCTACATGTGACAAATTTCAAGATAAACCCTCAACATGGGTTAATTCCAACTTGGTCCAAAACTAGCATACATATAGCATAGCTAGCTCAAACATCAACCAAACTGGACCAAACTGAAAACATAAACATGTCACATGTTATTAAAGTTTATCACATGATTAGATTAAGGTTTAAGTATCTTATTTAGAAAAGCAAGCAAGATCAAGCACTTAGCCAAGTCAGGGGGTCTTACATTTAACTTCAAAAGGAAAATAAATATGGTTGTGGCTGTCAATCCTAGAAATTAATTGAATTTGCATATCGATAATTGTCAAATTAGTTAACACACCAAATTTCACTTGTTTTGAATAAATATATATGCTTCAGTTTAATTGGCAAGAGATCATCTAAAATCATTAATATACAATCCTAGTTACTACAATAGTAAGTTTCCAATATCTTTTTTTTCTCTTATGATCATGCCAGCATCCCCTCTAAGGCATAATCTTGGGTCCATGATTATTCATGAGGTAGGAGTCATCTCTTACACCCAACTTCCATGACTCCAGTAGGGTGTGATTTCCCTCCTACCCCTAATCCATTCCTTTGTGCAAATCTTTATCACAATGAACCCACGAGCATCTTCTTTGTAGAAATACAAATGCATGGACCCTAAGATCCATGTGACTTGATGCCCTATCCACTCTGAACGACACAACTCCCTATTGTAGAGGGACTTGATACCCTTGTAAAGCAATACATTTGTGAGGCATCAAGGGACATCTAAAAACCAAAATTCGTCACTACTTCTCGCACCCTTTTTCTCAATCCCTACAACTAAGAACTCAAAATTTCTCCTTGTTGTGATGGTCCATCATAGTTATAGTGACCCTTGAGTTTGTCTCAAAAGATAAAGACCACTATTAGAATGCATCATAAATCTTTCACTTTGACGATTTCACATTATAATTGTGAGTTCTTGCTTTTCCCTTTTCACCTTCATGGTATTATTCCATCCTATACCCATCCAACCTCTGTTGCTGACCCTCATTTTTTACTATTCTTCCTTCTCATGAGTTTGTGATATGCATACCAATTTGTTGACATGTTTAGCACACATAGTTTTGGCTGTTCTCACCTTTCTTTCCTCAACAATGTTGGTTCCATGGTGGAAGCTTATGTCTCAAATCTTCTAAGCACCACGAGATCTCTGCTACAAGTCACTAAGTTTGGGAAAGTGTGGGTACCTCAATGAAAAGGTCCCTTATCCATGAATCTATTAGTTTGTGATTCAGTTTCTTGAACTTGACCCTTTATGCTCTGTTCTTCATGTTCTTTCTAGAGTACAACGGTTCCATAAGTTGTTTTTTCTGGCATCAATATTTTGTTTGTCATGATGTGATATGGGATAGGTCAGAATGTCACCCATGTTTTTGGTTAGCTATCTAGATAAACCATGAGTATGGTCTTCCATCCACACGATCGCATGTGATTGATCCAGATGGGATTTGCGTTGGTGTTTTCTTTGATATACTACCTACATGGATTTATCTTGCTATGTGATTGGTAAAAGTCTCCTGAATTTGATATCTTAGTCATATAATGTCTAAACAAATTATGTAAATACTCTTTAAAAATCTAAAAATACATGCAACAAGCATAGGATGACTTTCAAGCCTTAATTAAACTCAAATTTCCCTACAATTCTTAAAGAACCATGAAATCATGGTCATATAATATGTATTAATGAATGTTAGTTGTTCTAACTGGATGATTAGGGTTCAACAATCACAAGAATGTGAGTAGGGTATCACCAACCTAAGAATAAAAACTATGATTTTTCTTCAAGAGAGGTAAGTGGTCCATGCACTTTGAACATAAGTATTGATTGTTTGAATATATTGTTGGATCAAAGGGCTCTAGAGGGAAGGTGAATAGAGCTAGAAAGACTCACACAAGACTTGTTAAACCTTCAAGTTACTTAACAAGAACTATTGCAAATAGGGAATTTGAATTGAAATCTAAACATACATAGCAAGGATGTGAGAGATTGAGCAAGCACAAGAACAAGAAATGTAGAGTGGTTCCAATCTCCAAATAAGGAGAAAGTCAATCCACTGCCTATAGAGGTCAAGCTCTAGGATTTTGCAACCAATGTATACTAATATTCCATTATAAAACATACATGATGACCTTCCTTTTCCAGGCCAAGGATACCCAACCTCCTTTTTAAGGACCAAAAGGAGCCACTAAACCAACCAAGGACTTACCTATCCTTTGAGCTAGAGTCTTCTACCTCTACAAGGTCTTACCCACTCTTGCAAGCAGCAGAACACCTTCACCAAGGAGATCCCCTTCTTGAACCAAGTCTTTTTCTTTGAAGGATTTACCACTCTACTCCCAGATCTTTAGACTTGACCTTCTCCTTCACCTTGGAGGAGCTTTTGCACCTTTGACGTCACTTAGAGAAGCTCTCACACCTTCTCCTTCACTTAGAGAATATTTAACCAACATGATCTTGAAGAAAGGGGTTGGGAAAAGGAAACTTTGAGAGCTTTTCAATACTACAATGTATTAGATCTCTTGCAAACAACCTATCTCGCCCAATTGGATGTTTGCCTTTATAAGCAAGAGAGAGAAAGGGGCTCTAGTGGAATGGATGCACTCAGCTATAGCTAGGAACTTGAACAACATGAAAGAGAAACCTTGGAATGAACTCCAAGAGGTCCTATTTATAGTTGGGGATGTCCACTAGTGTCTAGGACCACATAGGAATGATTTCTAGTCATTTGGGATGTTACAATGGATCTATTTTTGATGTTTGCAACACTCCAATGGCTAGAATTACTTTTTCTGCACTTTTCATATAGTGCAGTCGGTCGAGTTTCAACAAAGGTAACTCGATTTATTGCATTATATGACAAAAAAAATTGAAGCCTTAGTTGAGTTTTCTGGGATGAAACTCAGCCAATCACTTAAATCGGTTTTTCTAGTACAGGGTGTTAGTCGAGTTATGTGAATTGAAAACCCAACTGAACCTGGACATTCTCAAAATGTGTCAAGGGTGTCGACCAAGTTTGTCATAGGAGAAACTTGACTAAAAAACAATCTATAATGAATTTTGGAAAATGTCATTAGAGTGATAAATCATTCAAATTAAGTGCTCGTAATTTTTTATCATCTTAGTTACAAGTCATAACATCAATACAAATGATTATAAAAATCATCCTAAGGGTTTTAGGGTGTTTTCCAAAAAAGTGCATTTGCATTGATTTTAAATTGAACTTGATCAAGGTAGGACTTGATTGAATTGATCCTTATCATGTACCTAATAACTGAAATAAATCTGAAGTAGACATATTAGATACATATGAATGGAATGGTTAAGTCATTATCAAAATATTGATAATGTATAACTCTCAGGTCAATATTCTCCCCCTTTTGACAATGACAAACCATTCCTCAACATATTGAAAAGGGTATGAAAATTAAACCTTTACCTTGTGAATTACAAGGGGATACATTCATGAACATAGTTAATTTCTCCCCCTTAATTCATGCTTACCTATGCTTGCATGGTTAGTTTTTCCAAAAACAAACATAGCACATATATATGCTATATGGTCCTATGGAAAGTCACATGATACTTTAGATAATTCACTAGAGAAGGATAATATAAGAAATACAATCAATATGGATGAGCTCATTTCTCAAACTTTGTCATATCAAAAAGGCAGGGGGCAGAAGAGCTATAAAACAAAAGTCTTTTCCATAGGTACAAACTAACAAGAAACCACCATAGCATGCACCAAAATAGAGATAAAAACATACAAAACAAGCAAATGAAAATATGGAAGCACATACCAATAACTTATAAGATGTAACCAAACAACGAGATAAGGTACATAAGATTAAAATTACAACACTAGATATGTTCTCTTGAAAAGAAAAGTACATGCCAACAAAAAATGATGAGATAATAAAAATAGTATGCCTTAGATACAATGCACAAATGTTTAGTACATGATAGTATACAAAAAGAGATACATATGAGAACCCTATAGACTACAAAACTAAATATCTAGGCTATCTACATCAACTATGTCATCATCCTTGTCCTCTGGTTGATAATCGTCATCTCCATCAGATGGTGCATCAGTGGCATTAGGAGCAGTCTCACCATTATCACCACCAGAAGAGCCATCATCACCACCGCCATCAACACCCTCAACATCCTCTTACTCAACATCCTAGTCCACCATCTCCTCATCAACAATAGGTCCATAAGTATGAGTACCATGCCCCTTGGCATTCTGCGCAACCCAAGACAAGCCACATGTATGTAATGCATTTTATTGGTCAAAATTGGGAGTAGCAACTCAATCATAGACAGAAGTAGAGTGGCATCAGGACTAAGAGAAAAAGCCAGAAGTAGAGGAGAACAATGGGTAGGTCCACCATCAGAAGAAATAAGGGATACAACAGAAGAAGTAGGAGGTGGGTCAGGGTAGAACTGACTATATGCATAAGAAGCATAGTCAGCACCAAGGTATGCTTGGTAGGATGGGTAGGGATGCTACATGATAGGTTCAAGTCTGACATGATTTAAATGAGGTCTGGTGGATGTGGTCCTGAGACCTGAGGTTATACGCCTATTGATGTATCATATATCCCATGAGGGCTTCATTTTATATAGAGAACGAGGCATTGTTAGGTTTGGATTGTGGTGGTGGAGGGGCCTAGGTGGAGGTAGAGGCACTTGGTGTGGAGGAGGAGGTAGGTAGAGGAGCACAATGGGTAGGTCCACCGTCAGAAGCAATAGGGGATACAACAGAAGCAGTAGTAGGTGGGTCAGGGTAGAACTGACTATATGCATAAGAAGCATAGTCTGCACCAAGGTAGGCTTGGTAGGATGGGTAGGGATACTACATGATAGGTTTAAGTCTGACATGATTTAAACGAGGTCTAGTGGATGTGGTCCTGAGACCTGAGGTTATATGCCTGTTGATGTATCATATATCCCATGAGGGCTTCATTTGATATAGAGAACAAGGCACGATTAGGTTTGGATTGTGGTGGTGGAGGGGCCTAGGTGGAGGTAGAGGCACTTGGTGTGGAGGAGGTAGGAATAAAGGTGTTCTTTATGGTTGTCTCGCTGATGCCAACCCCTTTATGACTTGATTTGTATCCAAGGTCATAAAAAAGGGATTTTCAACATGGTGAGTAAAAACACTATAGATCATGTTAGCATAAGGAAGATGGGTTCCGAAGGTGTTCTTACCCGAGTCGATGAAGGTCATATGATGAAGAATATAATGAGCCCACATGACTCCAATATCGTTCATTAGACATTACAAGATTCAATCTCTGTTTGATTCTGCTTGAGATGGATATTGCAATTAACTACTAAAGTGATCACATGTGACTTGATATCAAGGGAAGAGGAGGGTAGGGTGAACTTTTTTTGGTATGGGACATCAGGTTTCTTATAAAAATTATGGATATTGGGAAGGGTAAGCACAAGGTCAAAGATTTTGTAAAAACCTTCAGGGTCGAGTATGTCATGGTATTAGGGAAGGAAGCCAACCAAGAAGTGATGATGTTAGTACCATAGAAATAGGGATTCAATGAATCCTCAAATATTGTTCTTGCTTTGGCTATCATCAAAGTCAATATGACATGGGTGTTAGGTGGTGGGACTATGGTGTTGTAGTTCCACATAAGATTAGTGTAAAACTCATGGACTGTCTCTGTGCTAGACATGGAATTTGAGAAGCATGAATATTGTACACAAAAAGCACTTAAATGGTGTGATTTGAACACCCTAGCAACCTCTTAGATCACCTTAGTCATTTCAAAATGAGGTTCCAACAAAGCATGGAAAGGAAAGTGAGTCTTAGGAAGGAGATCCTTTTACCTATTCACAACTTGAGTTGAGATAAAAGAGGTGCTATCAAAAGAGACATGCCTTGGAGCAGTGGAGGAGGATTGAACTCCAGCTGGTTTGATTATCTTCCTATGGTTAGAGTCCATTTAGGTTGGATACAGAGGAGATGACCACCAAACAAGAGGGAAAATGCACGAATCAAGTTTCCTAACCTCCTAGGTTACGGTTGGGAGAGGCCAGGAAGGTTGGCCAGAGGCTAGGAAGGGTGTAGGAGAGGTTGGGTTAGCCTAGGGTTTGATGACAGATGTTGGAGAGGGGCTATTCAGTCGAGTTTCTCTAGTTGAGAGGGAGAAAACTTAGTCAATGCCCTTTTTAATTTCTATATAAAAGCTCGATCAGTCGAGTTTTGTGTTTAGGAAACTCGATCAATATTACATTTTAGTTCAATCCTTGTCCAGGGATCGATCGATTTTGTACCAGGTTAAACTTGACTGAATGTTCGACCTATCCAAAAGATGGAAAATTTAATTTTAAGCCTCAAGAGTGCTATAAAAATTTATTTTTCTAGCCTATCATGTGTTGTAAACATATTGAGGCACATTCACTCATCATCGACTACTATTTTGTGGTAAAACACTCATTTGTGAAAAATAGCAAAAAAAAACAAAACAAGTCATAAAACATGGGAAATATATTACTTTCAAGTAAAACATGACCAATTCATGAGAAATAACATATATGTGTATGAACAACTAGCTAGATTGCATATCTACACAATCAAGAGTAGTTCTAAGAAGTTTTGATCTAGTAAATGTAAATTGCTCTCAATATAGAGGTTTTATAAAAATTCCTACAAGTTGATTCTTCGTGTCCACATGCATGATATAAATATCCTTCTTGGGAATGTGGTCATGAAGGAAATTATGAAGAACCTGTATATGCTTATCTATACTATGAAATATAGGATTGAAAGATAGATTAATTTCACTAGTATTATCACAATAGATACTTAAATAGGAGAAGCATCATAAGGAACATTAAATTCTTAAAGCATTTTCTTCATCTAAAGGAATTGGGCACAACAACTCCCAGTTGTAATGCATTCAGCCTTGGTAGTTGAAAGAGCCATTGTGCCTTGTTTCTTAGAAAAAAAAAGAAACCAACCATGGTCCTAGGAGGAAGTAAGTGCCACTTCTGCACTTTTTATCAATCAAACACCCTGCATAATCAACATCACTTTAAGAAGTAAGAGTAAAGTCCCTGGAGTTGGAATACCATAGTCCAAAATTTTGTGTTTTGGCAAGATACCCCAAAGTCCTCTTAACCTCTATAAGATCAGATTTCCTAGGGGTTGACTGAAATCTAGCACATAATTTAACACTAAACATGATATGAGGTCTAGATGCAGTAAGATATAATAAGCTACTAATCATACCTCTATAGAGCTTCTCATCTACCGTTTCTCCTTTGTCATCTTTATCAATCTTGGCAGTGTTTAAGATGGGGGTGTCTATTGGCTTGGTGTTCCCCATCCCAAAGCACTTCAAGAATTTACTTGTGTACTTTCCTTGGTTGATGGAGTTACCTTCCTTGGTTTGCTTGGTTTGTACACCAAGGAAGACATTAATCTCCCCCATCATGTTCATTTCGAACTCACACTGCATAAGAGAATAAACTCCTTGCAAAGATCAAGATCAATTTTTCCAAAAATGATATCATCAACATCAATCGAAATGCGCAAAATGTTGTTATAAGTGTGTTAAGAAATATAGTAGAATCTACTTTTCCCATAAAATATAAATTATCTACAAAAAAGTTCTTTAGTTTCTCATACCATGCTCTAGGGGCTTGTTTGAGTCCATAGAGAGCTTTTCGCAACAAATAAACATGGTAAGGAAGCATTTCATGTTCAGAGCCGTGAGGTTGAGAAACATATAGTTCCTCCTCTATTCTACACTTCAGAAACACACTTTGTAACACCCATTTGATAAAGAAAGAAATTTTGATGACTAGCAAAGGCAAGTAACATTCTAATTGATTCAACTCTTGCAAAAAGAGCATAAGTATTATCAAAATTAATACCTTCTTGTTGATTGTAACCTTGAACTACTAACCTTGCTTTGTTTCTTACCACTTTTCTGCATTTGTCAAGCTTGTTGCAGTAGACCCATTTGGTTTTAATTGTTTTTCTATCTTTTGGTCATGTCACTAAGGTCCACAATTTTTTCTTTTTGAACTGCTCTAACTCTTCTTGCATCGCTAGGATCCACTCATCATCCTTGAGAGCTTCTTTAACATTCTTTGTCTCAAGTTGTGAGATGAAGGCATTATCGTCTTATTCTTTGTTGTATGCAGCCCACATCTTCACCCTTTCAAAAGGATTACCAATGATGAGCTCCTTAGGATGATGTTTTGCAAAGTGAGGAGTTGGATCCTTCTTTTCTTCTTCTTTCTCTTCTTCATCAACGATCACCTTTTTTCCTTTGTCAACAATGTTGAGTTCTTTCAAGTAAGGTATCACCTCATCTACAACATCATCATTCACAATACTCTTGGAAATAGAGGTGTTAGTTTCAACATATTATACATTGATAGATTCTTCTACTTTAGACAATTCAATGTTAAATACTTTATAGGGCTTCCTAGTGGTTCTATAGCTAAGAAAGAAAGCCTTGTACGATTTTGCATCAAACTTGTCAAGGAAATTGTGAGAACCCATTACACTAATCGAGATTACTCAAATCATAAAACACAATCAATCACTAATTAATCACATACCCAAAAATATGGGTAAATTCATACTGATTTCAACGTCAACACCTGCTCATAAACATTTGCATAAGATCCCAAAATCTTTCTTATAACCATACTATGCCAAGAATTTGATACAAATTGATCTATTGCCTTAGCCACAACATATATACATTGGAGAACAATATTCATATATGTCACACAAACCAGCATTAACATGCTAACAAAATCCTGATTCATTTGAAATACCATATACAAACTTTTCCTACCTGGACCTAAGAGTACAGGGACGACTCTAGGACACACTAGATGTCTAATCATATTTCTCAAAGATTCATTCATATAGCTCCTTTTTTCTGCCACATGTTTGTTTTTGTCACTTCTGGTTACCTAAAAAATGTGGCGAACCACAAGGGTGAGACCCATGTCCCAGCAAGAGATATAACCACCAAAAATGTTTATTGATTATAATATTTTTAAGTAATTTAATAGTTAAGCAATTTAATCAGATATAACAAATAAGCTCAACAGTACTGATGATTAACAAAACACATAACAGAGCATATAATAACTATCATCATTAGCCAGACTATCATCCTTTATCTTGTTGACAACATAAGCAATTCTGTTCCATATGCATATCTAGCATCATGAGCAAGTCTAGTAACATAGCATAGAGAACAACATGAGCATGTCTAATTGGTTGAACATATCAACATCATAAGAAGAGCTAACAACATAAGCATAACTATCTGCATAAGCATGATTAGCAGTATATGCATCTCTAGTTACAAAGGCATGGCTAGCATGCTAAACATAACTAACAACATGAGATAGCTAGCATCATGATTATAATCAGCAGTGGCAGTATAGTTATCAACATAATCATGGCTATTGTATGTATGCATCTACAATCTTAAGCATATCCACAACATAAGTATATATGCTATCTCTTAATTGCACTAAGCATCATCTTTATGTAAAGATAACAAACAAGGGTTATCATCCAATGTGAAATGTTGTGTATAACCGTAAACCAATATGCTACACGGTTGTATTACATCTTTTATTAAGACCTGAGGAATTTGAGGATACCACTCAAAATCCAATTGACCACTGCTAATTCAAAATCAGTGACATACAAGATCTAGGAAGAGTCGAACTCCTAAGATCTTCTCCACCCCCGGTCAGTACGGGTTCGCCACAGTGACACATAAGGTCAAGCTACTGACAACCTAGTCTGTCCATGGTACATCTCACGTCACTAGTGAAAGGAGGTGTGTACACATACCCTACCATCCAAGGTACAACGACATTTGTCCTCCAATCTTGTCACATATATAATCACCGAGACACGACCACAACCATTCTCAATCACATCAGATGTATGAGGCATGACCATAGACAATCTCCACAATCTGCATTGTGGATGACAAGGATATATCCTCAACTTTCCACCCCCACATACTCAACAATATGCGCTTTGAGTTTCCCTTAGGAATACTCGTTTCACCATGTGGCAAATTCTAACACTCAGATGGATCTATGGCATAGGGCACTACATGATTAGAGTTTCACTTGATTAGTTATGCCAATTGGGTGATTTAAGGCTTCATCAAACAAGTGGATATACAAACCCTAATTCACTTCTAGCAATCATATAAATATCCCAACTTTGAAAAGATATAAAACGTCTGAAACATAATTTCTCATCTCATCATCACATGGTACTATTCACTTTTCATTCATGAGACCACACTAGTCATCATGCTATCACATGATAATAATATTTTTCACAATATCACAGGGTATCAATCCTTATCAACATAAGAGGATTACACCTCATTCAGGGCTCAACCATGCCCAAAGTTCATTAAGACCATCATAATATCACATGATATAAATCCTTTTCACAATATTACATGGTATTAACCCTTATCAACACAAGAGGATTACACAACATACTGGGCTCAACCATGCCCAAAGGTCATAAAGACCATCATATTATTCCCTGTAAGATCATCATTATCTTTGCATGCCTTATAACAAGGCTCAACAACATCACTTATATATAATACACCAGATCAACACAATATTGCATTAATGAACTAGGTTATATTCATAAATATTCATAGCATATTAACATTAAGAACATTCCTTTATTACATCAACATGCACTGAATTTAGATATGATTAACTATCATCATTCATTATGCACATGTTTACCATAAGAAAGTATCATCTACGTGGCTATGATAACCACCAATTAACATACCAAGGTTATGATCATGTTAAGGCGGTTATTCCACTATCATTCCATCATATAAGAATGTTAAACATGAATACTCATCTTTATCTATTTGCATTAGAGTTAGGTTCAACATGATAAATTATATCAATGTTACTAAATAACACTCATACCTAAACCCTAACTCACAACATCCCCATTGGATCATGGATGCATAAGGTGAAGCATCACCATCGCATTCCATACCATTCTCAAGTATGAACCCACACATAAATCAAGGTATAACAATTGGGTTATAGCATACTAGGGTTTCAACAATAGTAATAGAGTACTTCATGATTGCATTAGTCATTCAAGGACTATTCATACCTAGTTATCATGATTTAGTTATATTAAAGCTATATATAACAAGTTATACCTCATTAGGGTTACATATTGTTAGGACCCCACCTTCCGGTAAACCGCAATTAAGGGAGACCGAGAGGTCGAAGCCGCACCCATAATTTCTGGATCAAAGGTTCGACAATTAACCAAGAACAATTATTAAATTTCAACAATCTATACTAAAAAGCTGTAATAAAATTTTGCATACCTTTGAAAAGTTTGGATAAATCTAAACTTTTAACCACAACTGAACTACTCTAACTAGTTCCTCCTTGTTATTTAATTCTTGAATTCACAAAGTGTCATTTTACTGTTTGTGCTTTGGAGATTTGTACCTAAATCTCCGACAAACAAAACGACGGTCAGCCGAAGCTGGTATGTGGGGGAAACAAATAACGTGCAACTGTGTTAACAACGTAATCATGCAATTAATCATTTAACAACCAAGATTACATTTTAAGCCAAACTACTCCATCCATACCTATCCACATATCTGTGTTGTCCCTACAATGGACTTATATGATACCTCTATAAAGGTAGATCTTTACCCCCATGGTCCTACCTTTCAGGTAGCCAATACATAGGGTAATAGAGTCGCATGTCACTACCCAAAGGTAGCCCAATATCTAACTCAATATGACTTTATGGTCCTACCCTCTAGGTAGCCATATATTAAGTCATTCAATGACCTGATAAACCTACCCTCTAGGTAGCCATATACTAGGTCAACTATTAAGCCATAGAGGGGACCAGGATCTGAGCTAGTAGGCACATATATAATGTGATAGTCATATCGACATTATAGTTTACATGAACTAAATTCATCCAACAGTTTATTTCAAGTTATTGATGAAAACTTCGAAAAACCTCGAAAACATAACTCGAGATATTCATAAGCGTAACCACATACCTGATCTGATGATTTGAACAGAAATATCCATGCAAATAAGAATCCAAGCAATCAAGCATTTTCAATAAGATCCTAAAATAATCATGTAATTCCCTTTTTATTACTCATATCTTCAAGATCTATTAAACCTAGCTTGCTTCCTAGGGTTTCTAATTCACTGTTAGGGTTTCCATTGCAATTAGGGTTTCCCTTCATCTTTTACTATTTTGAATCCTAATTTTATACCATTACTCATAAACCCTTATTATCATATCTATTCTTCGACATTAAGGTTATCTCAACAACATATAACCCTATTCTCGGATTAAAAGGCACCATTAAGAATCAATTAATTTCATTAAGATTCTTTTACATTAAAGCTACCATTTTTTATCATTTTAATCCATGACAAGATTTCTATTCTCATTTATCATCAATTCAAAACTCATTATGGTCTAATCACATATGAACTCGAATTGCCATTAATACTAACTTTTATTCATGAGAAAACCGTAATTACTATTTTTAGGGTTTTTATCCATGATTAGGAACTTTAAAGCTCGAAATAGATTAGAACCATCATATAACAACATATTTTCACATTTTTCAAATTAAATATGATCTTATCCTCTTTGACTCTAAATTAGGGGTTTTAAATACTTAATCATTCTTATATGGGGTAAAAACCCTAAATTATGCAATTTTTCATCTAGATCAAGTTCAAATCTATAATTATCATTCAATAGGTTATTAATACTTCAATTAACCCATTAAGCATACTAGATTCAACCTTTAATCACAAATAGGGCTTTTAACATAACTTTAATTTACTTTTCATCAACTTATAGTACTTTTGCAATTAGGAACGGAATCCATCTTTAATATCATTTTTATTGGATTCCTCTCGTTCTCCTGATCAATTTTCATATTTTATTCATACTAATCCGAGCTACCAATCTTTAGTTATGAAATTTGCAAAGTCACTTACTTTTAGGCCAATCAGAGCACACCACTTGTCGTACTCCATGCAACGTTGCATTGTAAGTTGAAATTATAACCGAATTATGAAACTACCGTTGACTTAAGGTTCCGTTCTTTGGCATGCTGAGGAGTATCATGGTCAAACACCGCCCGTGCCTTCTTCTTCCTCAGATCCACAGCAGCAGTGCCGCCCAAACTGCGATGGAGCAGCTTTTGCGCGGCTCTGGCTTCCCGTTCAGGACCCAACCTTCATCGGAAGTGCATCCCATACCTCTGTCACCCCTTGACACACCTAGGGCACCATCTAGTTTGTGGCCCAGATGGCCAACTTGAGTGCTCCAAGCATGCGACACGTAGCAGGCCTACTGTCCTCCTGCCGGCATTGTGCAAGTGCTAGGGCTCAGGGACGATGGACGAGCTCTTCTCTGGTGATGTGTGTGCATGGCGGTTTCACCACAAAACCTTCCATGGTCCCTTGTTGCTCCAAGGGTTACATTACCACTCCACCCACCTTGACTAGGGTTTGCACGTAGAGAAAAAGAGGAAGAACGTGGGATCTCTTTTAACTTCGAACCAGGGGTTCCACCCCTTTTATAGGGGAGTATGTCCTCGCCCTAAGATGCCCACCTAAGAGGAAATGAGTCATCTCCTATTAGGAATCCTATTCCTATAATGAGAAACAAGTCTCTTTCTCTCTCTTAAAAGATCCTCTTGATATTCATTATCCTTGAGATATTAGAATTTCGAAAATCTCTTCTATTATCTTCTTACTACTTTCCCTTTTTATTCAATGGTCACGAAATTCTATTTTCATTTAATAGAAAATTACTTCCTTTTTAACAATATCACAACATTCATTAATAATGCATTACATTATCCTTTTATTTGACTTTATTGGTATTTCCTCTTTCTTTCCTCTTTATTAGGACTCCTTAGATCCCAAGAAACTCTATTATTTCGAAATCCTTTTTATTGGACACTCATTATCCTTCTAGATGCATCTAAATGCATTATTTTCACATGATCTTGTTTATTTCTTATTAAAATATTTCCTTTTGACGATTTCTCTTTATTTCTCTTTTATTTTCCTTATTGGTATTCCTTTTATCATTAGGAATCATTGGGATACGAAAATCCACAAAGGATCACTCAAATATACCTTTTTCCAATTATTTCCAACATTTTAACATTATTTTCAATTTCTTTCTTACCAAAGAAATACTTAATTAATCATTTCTTTTCTTATTGCTTTCTTTTTGTGCAACTTTGGACTCCTTGGAATCCAAGGAAACCAAGAGGGACGAAATCCATCCTTGGATTACATCTCTTTTCCTTCTAGAGGTTGCTACCTCTCAAATATTCAATTATTCATTTACTAATTGAATTTTCTTATTATTTGGGCCCAATAGCTAATAAAGCCCACAACACAATCATCAAGGCTATTGTAAACGAAAGCAAATTATATCATTATTTGTTCAAATATCTTTAATATGATAAATTACATTTCTCACCAAATGAACCCAAAATTTGGGGTTGTAACATCAATGTTATGACCCCCACCTTCCAGTAACCCCCAATTAAGGGAGACCGAGAGGTCGAAGCCGCACCCATAATTTCCGGATCAAAGGTTTGGCAATTAACCAAGAACAATTATTAAATTTCGACAATCTATACTAAAAAGCTGTAATAAAATTTTTCATACCTTTGAAAAGTTTGGATAAATCTAAACTTATAACCACAACTGAACTACTCTAACTAGTTCCTCCTTGTTCTTTAATTCTTGAATTCACGAAGTGTCCCTTTACTGTTTGTGCTTTGGAGATTTGTACCTAAATCGCCGACAAACAAAACGGCGGTCATCCGAAGCTGGTATGTGGGGGAAACAAATAATGTGCAACTATGTTAACAACATAATCATGCAATTAATCATTTAACAACCAAGATTATGTTTTAAGCCAAACTACTCAATCCATACCTATCCACAACTCTGTGTTGTCCCTTTCAGTGGACTTATATGATACCTCTATAAAGGTAGATCTTTACCCCCATGGTCCTACCTTTCAGGTAGCCAATACATAGGGTAATAGAGTCCCATGGCACTACCCAAAGGTAGCCCAATATCTAACTCAATATGACTTGATGGTCCTACCCTCTAGGTAGCCATATACTAAGTCATTCAATGACCTGATGGACCTACCCTCTAGGTATCCATATACTAGGTCAGCTATTAAGCCACAGAGGGGACCAAGATCTGAGCTAGTAGGCACATATATTATGTGATAGTCATATCAACATTATAGTTTACATGAACTAAATTCATCCAATAGTTTATTTCAAGTTATTGATGAAAACTTTGGAAAACCTCGAAAAACTATCTCGAGATATTCATAAGCGTAACCACATACCTGATCTGATGATTTGAACAGAAATATCCATGTAAATAAGAATCCATGCAATCAAGCATTTTCAATAAGATCCTGAAATAATCATGTAATTCCCTTTTTAATACTCATGTCATCAAGATCTATTAAAACTAGCTCGCTTCCTAGGGTTTCTAATTCACTTTTAGGGTTTCCATTGCAATTAGGGTTTCCCTTCATCTTTTACTATTTCAAACCCAAATTTTATACCATTACTCATAAACCCTTCTTATCTTATCTATTCTTCAACATTAAGGTTATCTTAACAACATATAACCCGATTCTCAGATTAAAAGGCACCATTAACCATCAATTAATTTCATTAAGCTTCTTTTATATTAAAGATACCATTTTTTATCCTTTTAATCCACGATAAGAATTTGATGTGGCTTTTCAATGCACTAACAAATTCACTCGGGGTTTATATCCCCGAGCTTTTACCAAAACCAAGTGCAACAATACCACCCGCAAGCGGACGGATCTTATCGCAGTATAGTTTAGGATCGAACCCAAAGGACAACGTTTTTAAGAATCCTTGTCAGTTAGATCTAGCTCAAGTAAAACTAATATTTAGAACAATAGGTTGATTTTGGTTTGATTAAACTAATTGCAAGAAAGTAAACGTGGAATAAAAGATGGGTTTAAATTAATGATACGAAATCGCTGGGATGGTACCGGGTTTGACCACCGCTACACACACAATCATACTCTCTCGCGAACAATCCAGGCACGAAATAACACTCCAAGTAGAGCTGCTGCAGAACCCCCCTTACGGGCGTCAGGTCCGCGTAAGCGTCACCATAGGCAGCCGATTTCTCATCGCCATCCGGATCATACGTCTTACGGCTCTGAAGATACAGAAATCCACGGAAGCTGTGAACCCCCCTTACGGGCGTTAGGCGCACAGAAGTGTCACCGAAGGTTAGGCGGACCGTCCCCTCGCGGATCATACACTTACGACCTCGATGAAATCCCATCCTATTTCTAATCAGGGAGTCAACCGCGCAAACCGCAAAGCAAACAAGCGACTATTGTACGTGTAAACATCGACGAAAAGCACGAAGATACAAAATCCAACTAAGGCTGTGAACCCCCCTTACGGGCGTCAGGCACACACAAGTGTCACCGAAGGTTAGGCGGACCGTCCCCTCGCGGATCCTACACCTACTACCTCAAGGAATCCTATCGGAAGTTCTCGTCAAGGAGTCTAACATGCTAAACGACATTCATACCTATGCATTGAAGTTCTCGCAACATAGGGAGCACAAAGATGGAAACACGCACATAACCAACTCACAAGCTTAACGATAAACGACAAAATGAAGAGTTATATACATTGCCATGGAAAGTTTAACAAGAGAACATGGTTTGCATGGGCGGCGGGGCTAGTCCCCGCACCCCAGCGAAAGAGGACTACTCGCTCATGATGCGAGGTACAAGAAAGATAGAAGAAGAAGATAGATCCGCCATGAGCTCGGTGCAGAAGGTGGACGCAGCCCGGTGAAGAAGATGCGCTCTTTGCTCCGTCTTCTTCTCCTTCTTAGCCTCCTTGGACGCAACACCAGCTGTAGGTGGAGTGGAACTTGATCGGGATGGTTCTCTGGCAGCCTTTCGGCGTCCGGAACCGATGCCTCAAATGGGGACCCTGGGGGTCTATTTATAGTTTTAGATCTGACGCCAAACGGTCTGGGGACCGTTTGGGCGCCAAACGGTCTGGGGACCGTTTGGGCGCCAAACGGTCTTGAGACCGTTTGGGCATCAAACGGTTTGGAGGTCGTTTGAGCGCCAAACGGTCTTGCTTTGATCAGTCTGGCTTTGGTGTGGTCGCGCGGCTTTAGTTCTTCAAACGATCCTTGTGCTTGCATCGAACGGTCTTGGGACCGCGCGAGACCAAACGGTCTTGGGACCGCATGGGACCAAACGGTCTTGGGACCGCATGGGACCAAACGGTCTTGGGACCGCATGGGACCAAACGGTCTTGAGACCGCATGGGACCAAACGGTCTTGAGACCGCATGGGACCAAACGGTCTTGGGACCGCATGGGACCAAACGGTCTTGGGACCGCATGGGACCAAACGGTCTTGGGACCGCATGGGACCAAACGGTCTTGGGACCGCATGGGACCAAACGGTCTTGGGACCGCATGGGACCAAACGGTCTTGGGACCGCATGGGACCAAACGGTCTTGAGACCGCATGGGACCAAACGGTCTTGAGACCGCATGGGACCAAACGGTCTTGGGACCGCATGGGACCAAACGGTCTTGGGACCGCATGGGACCAAACGGTCTTGGGACCGCATGGGACCAAACGGTCTTGGGACCGCATGGGACCAAACGGTCTTGGGACCGCATGGGACCAAACGGTCTTGAGACCGCATGGGACCAAACGGTCTTGGGACCGCATGGGACCAAACGGTCTTGGGACCGCGTGGGACCAAACGGTCTTGGGACCGCATGGGACCAAACGGTCTTGAGACCGCATGAGACCAAACGGTCTTGAGACCGCATGGACTTCTTGGGCAACTGGTTTCGTCTTGTTTCTTTGTGTATTCCAGCAAACGATCTTGAGACCGCATGGATCCAAACGATCTTGAGACCGTTTGCATGGAGTTGCCTGCTGTACCTGCATAAAATGAAAGATATTTAGTTAAAACCTTGATTATTGAATTACTTAGTAGTTTTGTGCATTATGATTCATATTAGGGTGAAAAGATGTGGAAAAGATATTAAATTGTTCCAAAAAGGTAATTGAAAATTATGATGAGTATGCACTCATCAAAACACCCCGAACTTAAATCGTTGCTCGTCCTCGAGTAACATAAAATTTGAAACTGTTGCCTAATGAAATACTTTCGATCCATGTGATTTCTTCATCTTCACATCACAAGTGTTTTCTTTCTGCTCAGTATGAATGAGTACCTCAACTTCCTGGGACCACTAAACACGTCTTTCCATAGCTTCGTTCCTGAGTTCGTTTCCCAACAACGCTTCCTCCCCGCCTTTTCTAACACCAAGCATGTCAAAGAGTGTCGTAGGAGTTCTGAGATACCCGCAGAATCAACAAGTATGCATTTGATCTGACACTGGTATTGTTAAGGATGGTAGGGCATGTATTGTGCCCTTAGGTAGAAAAATGAGTGAAAGGTGGTATGAAAGGAAGAAGAAAATCTCTCCTCTATTCGACTCGAGATTTTTATTTGTTTTGCAATTTCATTTATTGCATATATATTTTTTTTTGTGTGCGCTATGGCATCTTTTGTTGCAGATCTCTCCTCTATTCGACTCGAGATTGCATTTATTTTGTGTGCACTTTGGCATCTTTTTATTGCAGATCTCTCCTCTATTCGACTCGAGATTGCATTTTTGGTGGTACGCCCCTACTTATTGGAAGGGGTATGGAAGAAGCGGATATGGGGAAAGTGGCGTGCCACCCCGAACTTAGGGATTTGGCACAAGTTTGGCTATTTTGGTGGTATTTATGGATGGAGGGATACGAAGATGATAGAAGAAGTGTAGAAGAGAGTTCAGATCAGGATGCAACTTGATTTACAATTCAAAACCGGGTTATTCTCTTTGTCATACTCTGCTCAAATAATGACTTGGTGCGGATCCGGTGGGGTTTCTGAGCCATTGTTCCATTAGTCAGTTAGGAAGCGCAACGTGTTTGATCCCTATCAGTTTAACATATACTTGTCATTATGTAAAAAGGATTATGATGTTAGGAATCATAAGTTTCACAGGATGATTTCAGGCAAGTTTCAAAAGTCAGTCCTCTTGGGGATTTGTTTCGAATAAGGAGGATGTTATGATAGAAGATGCATAGCAAACAGTTAGTTACATTTTTATCAATAAAAGACAAAATTCCATCAAGTATCTGTTCACAATTTTGAAAAATTTTATGATAGAGACATATTGAGTATAAAAGAGGGTGTGTATGTGGAAGTGGAATACGTACCACCCACCCTCCACCCCGAACTTAGAGATTTGCTCGTCCTCGAGCAAACCCTAAATTCAAGATGGAGGGGAAAGGAAACACCAGGTATGACTGCCGAGAATGAATTCGTTGTGATCAGCACCAATCCGATCTCGTATCCTGAAAGAAAACTATCCATAAGGCAAATTTTATTTAAGGAAAATTAACTATAAAACAAAATTGGGAAAAGAAAGGTAAAACAGATTTATTGGTCGGGTTGCCTCCCGACAAGCGCCTTTGTTTTATGTCGATGGCTCGACAGAGTCCTTCGTCGTCATGTGGGATCCTTAGGATCGGTGAGTTCCAGCGTTGATTTGGTGCCTATGTCTGTTGTGGTGAAATATCTCTTCAGGCGGTGGCCATTGGTTATGAATTCACCCGACTCTGCACTCCATAAAGAGAAAGTGCCCTGAGGAGAGATGCTTTTGACAATGTATGGTCCAGACCAGCGTGAGCGAAGTTTTCCTGGGAATATCCTTAATCTTGAGTTAAAAACCAGAACTTGGTCTCCCACTTGAATGTCTTTTCTTTTCAGATGTCCATCGTGCCAAAGTTTTGTATGTTCCTTGTAGATTCGAGCATTTTCATAGGCCGTCATTCTAAGTTCATCCAGCTCGTTGAGTTGCAGAATCCTGGCTTGCCCTGCTTCCTTTATATCGAAATTTAATTGTTTAATTGCCCACCATGCCTTATGTTCTAATTCGACCGGAAGGTGACAAGCTTTTCCATATATCAAACGAAAAGGAGTAGTACCAAGGGGAGTTTTATAAGCAGTGCGATAAGCCCATAGGGCATCGTTGATTTTTGTCGCCCAATCTTTTCGATTACGCCCGACGGTTTTCTCAAGGATAGCCTTTAGTTGTCGATTAGAGACTTCTACCTGTCCACTGGTCTGTGGATGGTAAGGAGAAGCTACCTTGTGTGAGACGCCATATTTTTTTAATAGGGCTTCGAAGCTTCTTTCGATGAAATGGGAGCCTCCATCAGAAATCACGGTTCTCGGCACTCCGAACCGTGGGAAGATAATATCTTTGAATAGTTTGATGACTGGTTTCGAATCACAAGTGACGGTTGGTATAGCTTCAACCCATTTGGAGACGTAGTCCACCGCCACAAGGATGTAAGAGAATCCATTAGAAGATGGGAATGGCCCCATATAGTCTACTCCCCAGACGTCAAATATCTCTACTTCTTGCCATAGATTCAGTGGCATTTCATCTCTCTTGGTTATATTGCCAGCTCTTTGACACTTATCACATGATATGACAAAATCATAACAGTCCTTGGATAAAGTTGGCCAGAAAAATCCACATTGCAAAACTTTTAAGGCAGTCTTTTTAGAGCTCATATGCCCACCCACGGGTCCTGAGTGGCATTGTTCCAAAATGGAATGGGCTTCTTCTTTGGTGACGCAACGTCTATACAATCCATCCGCGCAGAGTTTGAAGAGATATGGTTCATCCCAATAGTAATGCTTCACATCATGTATAAATTTCTTCAGACCGTTCCCTGTGTATTGAGGATGGATGACTCCGGCGGCAAGGTAGTTTACTAAGTCTGAATACCATGGTTCAGATTCTGAGACTCTCATAAGTTGATCGTCTGGTAGAGAGTCATTTATCGGAATTCCTTCAGCATCCAGAGTGTGGATGCGACTCAGGTGATCTGCTACGACATTCTCCGTTCCTTTCTTATCTCGTATTTCTAGGTCAAATTCTTGTAGAAGGAGTATCCATCTGATCAGCCTTGGCTTAGCATCCTTCTTTGCCATAAGGTAACGGATGGCAGCATGGTCTGTGTAAACGATTACCTTTGAACCAGTAAGGTAGGATCTGAATTTATCGAAGGCATAGATGAGTGCCAAAAGTTCCTTTTCAGTAGTGGCATAGTTCCTTTGAGCTTCGTCGAGGGTTTTCGATGCATAATAGATAACATAATGTTTCTTCTCAATGCATTGTCCTAAGACTGCACCCACTGCGTAGTCATTGGCATCACACATAATTTCAAAGGGGTGCTCCCAATTTGGAGCTCTAATAATGGGGGTAGTCGTAAGGGCTTTCTTCAGCGTATCGAAACTTTTGATGCATTCCTTATTGAAATTGAAATTAGCATCTTTGAGAAGTAAATTGGTCATCGGCTTTGTTATCTTAGAAAAATCATGTATAAACCTTCTATAGAATCCAGCGTGACCGAGAAAAGCACGAACTTCTTTCACATTTGTGGGTATTGCCAATTTAGATATGACTTCTATCTTGGCTTTATCAACTTCAATTCCTTTGTTGCTAACCTTGTGGCCCAAAACTATGCCTTCCTTTACCATAAAGTGGCATTTCTCCCAATTTAGCACCAGATGTGCTTCTTCACAGCGTTTGAGTACCATGGAGAGGTGCTTAAGACAAGAATCAAAGGAGTCACCATATACAGAAAAGTCGTCCATGAAAACCTCCATAACTGTTTCAGTAAGCCCTGCAAAAATGGCAGTCATGCAACGTTGAAAAGTTGCAGGGGCATTACACAAGCCAAATGGCATCCTTTTAAAAGCATATGTCCCGAAGGGACAGGTGAAAGTTGTTTTCTCTTGATCATCTGGATGTATGGGGATCTGATAGAATCCAGAGTAACCGTCCAGGTAACAGAAGTATTCTTGGTGAGCCAATCTTTCCAAAACCTGATCGAGGAAGGGCATAGGAAAATGATCCTTCCGAGTGGTCTTGTTTAATTTTCTATAATCAATACACATCCTCCACCCAGTCACTGTTCGGGTGGGGATGAGCTCATTGTTTTCATTTCTTGTGACAGTGGTACCTCCTTTCTTGGGTACAACATGAACTGGGCTCACCCATGGTGAGTCCGATATCGGGTATATTATTCCAGCTGTAAGGAGTTTGATGATCTCACGACGGACCACTTCCTTCATATTCGGGTTTAACTTTCATTGATGCTCGATTGTTGGCTTATGGTCTTCCATCATGGGAATTCTGTGCATGCACAAGGCTTGAATGACCCCTGTGAGGTCACTCATTCTGTAGCCTATGGCTTTCTTGCTATCCTTTAATATTTCCAGAAGTTGCTCTTCTTGTTTGGTTGTTAAACCAGAGTTTATAATGACAGGACAAACTTTGAGATTGTCTAAAAACATATACTTCAGCCCTTCAGGTAGGGGCTTCATTTCAGGAGGTTCTGGTTTTTTACTGATTCCTTCTGGGGTTTCGGTAACCTTTAATTCCTCATAGGTAGCTTCATGATTCTCCTCAGCAGAGTCGGGAGGTTTGGCGCAATCCTTATCTTGTTGGTCAGTAGGTTCATCATTAAAAAGGTCATATAGAGAAGTTTCCAAAGGATCGCATGACTCGTGATATTCTTGAGTAAGTTGTGACATCTGCTCAACACAATCTATCAGATAGACTTCCTCCTGTATACTTGGTCTTCTCATGCTTTCAAAGACCTTGAATTCCAGAGTTTCTTTTCCTAACCTGAGCAGTAAGGTTCCGGCTTCAACATCGATAAGAGCTCTAGCAGTAGCAAGAAATGGACGACCGAAGATAATAGGGTATTTGGTGTCTTCTTTTATGTCCATGATAACAAAATCACATGGGACATATGCGTCCTTGCCTACCTTGACCGGGATGTCTTCGAGAATTCCTAGCGGTCTTTTTACTGAATTGTCCGCAAGTTGGATTGTCATAGCAGTTGGAAGCAATTCTTCGAATCCTAATCTCTTGCATAGACTCAGCGGCATAATAGAAATACTTGCGCCAAGATCTGCCAATCCTTTCTTACATGATGAATCACCAACGTGACATGAGATTCTGAAAGATCCTGGATCTTTTTGTTTCTTTGGCATCTTGCTTAGTATGATATCAGATGTAGTTGCAGCCAATTTCACAGTTTCACATTCTTCAGTGATGTACTTCTTGGTGAGAAGCGACTTTAGATATTTGGTCCAGGCTGGTATCTCATTAAGAGCATCTAAGAATGGTATATCAACATGGAGCTTCTTCATAGCTTCTTTGAATTTGATGAATCTAGTATCAAGCTTGGTTTCCCTTAGACGGGATGGGAAAGGAACACGAGGCTTATATACAGGAATATCCGACTCTGGTATCTCTACTTCTTCATCGGTAGATTTCTCAAAATTCCCCTTATCATTATTTCTCTCCTTCAGTTGCGGTTCTGATGTTGTTGAGTTTTGGTTAGTCAAGGGTTCATTCTCCTCAGGGATATCTATAGTTGTCTTTGCTGGTGGATCCGAATAGCTTTTCCCTGATCTTATGGCGATAACCTTCAGCTGCTCCGGATGTTTCGGATTGTTCTTAGGTTGTCCAGCGAAGATCCCAGCTTGTGGCTTAATACTAGCAACAAGTTGAGCTAGTTGAGTTTCAATAGCCTTCTGCTGGGCTTGTTGATTGGCTATCATCGTTTGTTGTGCTTGCAATAACTTTTCAATGGTAGATAGCTTGTCATCAGAAGGGATGGGTCCTGTTTGACCCTGTTGTTGGTTCAAGCTTTGATACTGAGAGTTGTTCTGATAATTGTTATAGTTTCTATTCTGAAAGTTTCCCTTGAAGTTTCCTTGATTCCCAAAGTTCTGTTGCTGGTTAAACTGATACCCAGATGGGCCTCTTGGTTGATTATTTGGAACAAATTGATGTGAGTTCATAGCTCCTGAAGGATTTCCGTACTGGAAGCCTGGGTGATTCCTATTTTGATTCGGATTGTAAAAGTTCTGCCCAGGGTTGGTGTTAATAGCATTAAGATTTTCAATCTGGCAATCTTGTCCACAGGCATTGCTTAAAACAACATCATAGAGAACATTGCATGATAGTGTTGAATGGTCGGTGCCTTTGCACGCTTCACAAAACAAAGAAGTGGACTTGACTTGTTCTGGTTGCCTAGTTGGAGAATGTCCTCTTCCAATTGCAGCAAGGGATGATTCTATGTGATCTTGCTTTGCAACCAAGACTTTCAAAGTTTCAGCTATAGATTTGTATTCTGGGATAGCATCAGCCATAGCTACCTTTAGGACTCCTTTACCAACAGATCTACCCCAGTTGGCTTGGTTTTCTGCTCCCAGGGTGACAACTCTCCATGCGCTGTCGTAACTTTGCCGCATGAAGTTCCCTCCGGACGAGGAATCAAGGAACATCTTAACATCATCTTCCACACCCCTATAGAATATCTCGATCAGCTGGTTCTTAGGAATTCCATGGTGTGGGCATTTTCGTAGGAGCTCCTTGTACCTATCCCAAGCTTCGGAAAGAGTTTCACCTGGGACTTGAGTGAAATTTGTGATTCGTCCCCTGATTTCGTATGTAAGAGATGGGGGGTAGAATTTTTCCAGAAAGGCGTTTTGAAGCTGCTCCCAGGTGGTGATGGGTACATCACTCTGCAGTGAGTTGTACCAACTAATGGCTTTGTCAGCCAGAGAGTACTTGAAGAGACGGAGTCGAATAGCATCATCAGAGACTCCATTTTGCTTCGTCATGGCACACAGGTCAATGAATCTGAGAAGATGACCTTGGCTGTCTTCAGCTTGTTTACCGTAGAATGGGTTGTTCTGAAGCAAGGTTATCCAATGTGCTCTAATCTCAAAGTTGGCAGCTTCGATGGGAGGAGGCTGCACCGGATGATATACATTTGCGGCCTTTGGGATAGAGAACTCTCTAAGATCCTTCTGAAGTTCCGCTGCCTGCGCCGCTGCTTGTGCTGCTAAGATCTCCTGTTGAACCGCAGCTCTAGCTTCTTGCATGAACCTCTCTCTCTGCGCATTGATGGCTTGAGCCACCCTACGGGCTACTTCTTCTTCTTGCGCCATTCTGGCTTGATTCGCTCGGATCTGACGATGGAAGGTTCTATCGATCTCGGGATCAAAGCTCGCAGTCAGTCCGAGACTATCCGAACGGTGCATACACTAATCGTCAAGAGCACCTGAAACTTAAAAAGGTTTGAAAGTGAGATCCTTGGAGTAGAATAAAGATCAAGTAGATGAGCTATAGTTTCAAAAAGAAAAACAAAATCCTAGATTAGTCTTAAAAGAACTTGATTTGACTGACTGATTCCGTTGTCCCCGGCAACGGCGCCAGAATTTGATGTGGCTTTTGAATGCACTAACAAATTCACTCGGGGTTTATATCCCCGAGCTTTTACCAAAACCAAGTGCAACAATACCACCCGCAAGCGGACGGATCTTATCGCAGTATAGTTTAGGATCGAACCCAAAGGACAACGTTTTTAAGAATCCTTGTCAGTTAGATCTAGCTCAAGTAAAACTAATATTTAGAACAATAGGTTGATTTTGGTTTGATTAAACTAATTGCAAGAAAGTAAACGTGGAATAAAAGATGGGTTTAAATTAATGATACGAAATCGCTGGGATGGTACCGGGTTTGACCACCGCTACACACACAATCATACTCTCTCGCGAACAATCCAGGCACGAAATAACACTCCAAGTAGAGCTGCTGCAGAACCCCCCTTACGGGCGTCAGGTCCGCGTAAGCGTCACCATAGGCAGCCGATTTCTCATCGCCATCCGGATCATACGTCTTACGGCTCTGAAGATACAGAAATCCACGGAAGCTGTGAACCCCCCTTACGGGCGTTAGGCGCACAGAAGTGTCACCGAAGGTTAGGCGGACCGTCCCCTCGCGGATCATACACTTACGACCTCGATGAAATCCCATCCTATTTCTAATCAGGGAGTCAACCGCGCAAACCGCAAAGCAAACAAGCGACTATTGTATGTGTAAACATCGACGAAAAGCACGAAGATACAAAATCCAACTAAGGCTGTGAACCCCCCTTACGGGCGTCAGGCGCACACAAGTGTCACCGAAGGTTAGGCGGACCGTCCCCTCGCGGATCCTACACCTACTACCTCAAGGAATCCTATCGGAAGTTCTCGTCAAGGAGTCTAACATGCTAAACGACATTCATACCTATGCATTGAAGTTCTCGCAACATAGGGAGCACAAAGATGGAAACACGCACATAACCAACTCACAAGCTTAACGATAAACGACAAAATGAAGAGTTATATACATTGCCATGGAAAGTTTAACAAGAGAACATGGTTTGCATGGGCGGCGGGGCTAGTCCCCGCACCCCAGCGAAAGAGGACTACTCGTTCATGATGCGAGGTACACGAAAGATAGAAGAAGAAGATAGATCCGCCATGAGCTCGGTGCAGAAGGTGGACGCAGCCCGGTGAAGAAGATGCGCTCTTTGCTCCGTCTTCTTCTCCTTCTTAGCCTCCTTGGACGCAACACCAGCTGTAGGTGGAGTGGAACTTGATCGGGATGGTGCTCTGGCAGCCTTTCGGCGTCCGGAACCGATGCCTCAAATGGGGACCCTGGGGGTCTATTTATAGTTTTAGATCTGACGCCAAACGGTCTGGGGACCGTTTGGGTGCCAAACGGTCTTGAGACCGTTTGGGCATCAAACGGTTTGGAGGTCGTTTGAGCGCCAAACGGTCTTGCTTTGATCAGTCTGGCTTTGGTGTGGTCGCGCGGCTTTAGTTCTTCAAACGATCCTTGTGCTTGCATCGAACGGTCTTGGGACCGCGCGAGACCAAACGGTCTTGGGACCGCATGGGACCAAACGGTCTTGAGACCGCATGGGACCAAACGGTCTTGGGACCGCATGGGACCAAACGGTCTTGGGACCGCATGGGACCAAACGGTCTTGGGACCGCATGGGACCAAACGGTCTTGAGACCGCATGGGACCAAACGGTCTTGAGACCGCATGGGACCAAACGGTCTTGGGACCGCATGGGACCAAACGGTCTTGGGACCGCATGGGACCAAACGGTCTTGAGACCGCATGGGACCAAACGGACTTGAGACCGCATGGGACCAAACGGTCTTGGGACCGCATGGGACCAAACGGTCTTGGGACCGCATGGGACCAAACGGTCTTGGGACCGCATGGGACCAAACGGTCTTGGGACCGCATGGGACCAAACGGTCTTGGGACCGCATGGGACCAAACGGTCTTGGGACCGCATGGGACCAAACGGTCTTGGGACCGCGTGGGACCAAACGGTCTTGGGACCGCATGGGACCAAACGGTCTTGAGACCGCATGGACTTCTTGGGCAACTGGTTTCGTCTTGTTTCTTTGTGTATTCCAGCAAACGATCTTGAGACCGCATGGATCCAAACGATCTTGAGACCGTTTGCATGGAGTTGCCTGCTGTACCTGCATAAAATGAAAGATATTTAGTTAAAACCTTGATTATTGAATTACTTAGTAGTTTTGTGCATTATGATTCATATTAGGGTGAAAAGATGTGGAAAAGATATTAAATTGTTCCAAAAAGGTAATTGAAAATTATGATGAGTATGCACTCATCAGATTTCTATGCTCATTTATCATCAATTCAAAGCTCATTATGGTCTAATCACATATGAACTCGAATTGCCATTAATACTACCTTTTATTCATGAGAAAACCCTAATTACTATTTTTAGGGTTTTTATCCATGATTAGGAACTTTAAAGCTTGAAATAGATTAGAACCATCATATAACAACATATTTTCACATTTTTCAAATTAAATATGATCTTATCCTCTTTGACCCTAAATTAGGGGTTTTAAATACTTAATCATTCTTATATGGGGTAAAAAACCCTAAATCATGCAATTTTACATCTAGATCAGGTTCGAGTCTAACATTATCATTCAACAGGTTATTAATAATTCAATTAACCCATTAAGCATACTAGATTCAACCTTTAATCACAAATAGGTTTTTTAACTTAACTTTAATGTACTTTTCATCAACTTATAGTAATTTTGCAATTATGAACGGAATCCATCTTTAATATCATTTTTATTGGACTCCTCGCGTTCTCCTGATCAATTTTCATATTTTATTCGTACTAATCCGAGCTACCAATCTTTAGTTATGAAATATGCAAAGTCACTTACTTTTGGGCCAATCAGAGCGCACCACTTGTCCTCCTCCATGCAACGTTGCCTTGTAAGTTGAAATTATAACCGAATTATGAAACTACCCTTGACTTAAGGTTCCATTCTTTGGCACGCTGAGGGGTAGCACGGTCAAACGCCGTTCGTGCCTTCTTCTTCCTCGGATCCGCAGCAGCAACGTCGCCCTAGCTGTGATGGAGCAGCTTTTGCGCTGCTCTGGCTTCCCGTTCAGGATCCAACCTTCATCGGAAGTGCATCCCATACCTCCGCTGCCCCTCGACGAACCTAGGGAACCATCCAGTTCGTGGCCCAGACGGCCGGCTTGAGCGCTTCAAGCCTGAGACACGTAGCATGCCTATTGTCCTCCAGCCGACATTGTGCAAGTGCTAGGGATCATGGACGATGGACGAGCTCTTCTCTGGTGATGTGGGTGCATGGTGCTTCCACCCCAAAATCTTCCATGGTCCCTTTTTGCTCCAAGGGTTACATTACCACTCCACCCACCTTGACTAGGGTTTGCATGAAGAGAAAAAGAGGAAGAGTGTGGGATCTCTTTTAACTTCGAACTAGGGGTTCCACCCCTTTTATACAGGAGTATGTCCTCGCCCTAAGATGCCCACCTAAGAGGAAACGAGTCCTCTCCTATTAGGAATCCTATTCCTATATTGAGAAACAAGTCTCTTTCTCTCTCTTAAAAGATCCTCTTGATATTCATTATCCTTGAGATATTAGAGTTTCAAAAATCTCTTTTATTATCTTTTTACTACTTGCCCTTTTTATTCAATGGTAACGAAATTCTATTTTCATTTAATAGAAAATTACTTCCTTTTTATCAATATCACAACATTCATTAATAATGCATTAAATTATCCTTTTATTTGACTTTATTGGCATTTCCTCTTTCTTTCCTCTGTATTGGGACTCCTTGGATCCCAAGAAACTCTATTATTTCGAAATCCTTTTTATTGGACACTCATTATCCTTCTAGATGCATCTAAATGCATTATTTTTAGATTATTTGGTTTATTTCTTATTAAAATATTTCCTTTTGATGATTTCTCTTTATTTCTCTTTTATTTTCCTTATTGGTATTCCTTTTGTCATTAGGAATCATTGGGATACGAAAATCTACAAAGGATCACTCAATTATACATTTTTCCACTTATTTCCAACATTTTAACATTATTTTCAATTTCTTTCTTACTAAAGAAATACTTAATTAATCTTTCCTTTTCTTATTGCTTTCTTTTTTTGCAACTTTGGATTCCTTGGAACCCAAGGAACCCATGAGGCACAAAATCCATCCTTGGATTACATCTCTTTGCCGTGTAGAGGTTTCTACCTCTCAAATATTCAATTATTCATTTACTAATTGAATTTTCTTGTTATTTGGGCCCAATATCCAATAAAGCCCACAACACAATCATCAAGGCTATTGTAAACGAAAGCAAATTATATCATTTTTTGTTCAAATATATTGAATATGAGAAATTACATTTCTCATCAAATGAACCCAAAATTTGGGGTTGTAACATCCTTCCCCTCTTATAGGAATTTTGTCCTCAAAATTCTATCAAGCAAACAAAAAATTCAGGACTAGACTTTTCCATGTCCACCATTGGCCCCTATGTGGCTTTACCGTACTCATGGAACTTCCAAAGAACCTTTATCATCACATATTCTTTTTTCTAAGTTACTTCATCCTGGCGTCTATAAACTACACAGGTGACTCAGGCCATTTCAGCCTCCCTTGGGGCTCACTAGGTTCATTGCTCAGCACATGGTCGGGGTACCTCACATAGTACTCTAAATTGGACACATGGAACTCATCACACATCACTTTATCCTAAGGGGTAAGGTCAAACTTAACCTTCTCCACCAAACCATGTCAAAAGAACCCATGCATCAGGGACTCAACTCTCTTAGCTATAACTTAGTGGGGTCGGATTTTCATGTCACATAGTCTCCCACAGTGAACTGCATGTCAGTCTACTTTGCATCTGCTCATGACTCTCATCGTCTCTAGGCTCCTTTCAGCACTTGCACAATCAAAGCGACTTCATCTACATGCACTGTGGTCCTTTTCTATCCATAATGTGGTCCTTTCACCAACATCACCTTACTGAAGTGGTGACCGACACAACCTCTCTTACAGAGCTTCTTTAAATCCCGATACTGGATATGGTGGTTATCTTCACATCCTTCATGGGACAAGAACTATCCCTAGCTATCACCCTGAATGAGCACATATGCTCTCATCAGACCCTTTAGTCTGGATCATACTAACCATTAGTTAGGGGTGATAACTTGTACTAACATCGAATTCTTCATGTACCTACTTCCACCTTTTGGAAGGGAACCTTTAGGTCAAACTCAAGAACCTTTGAAATCGCTTCATGGTGTAGTTGAACCATCTCTCTCATGGGTAGTTCAACCAGATCTGCCCTTGATAAAACTCTTTCTGTCTCATGTCATCTAGGTAATGCGATCTACCAAAAACCACATTGCATCTTGACCTTCCATGGTCTAGGGGAGACTTATCACCACATCCATAGTGATGAACTCCCATTCCCGCTCAGGAACTCTTTATCCTCTATATCAATGCACTGGGTAACTGATGCTCATCCTTCACTTTATGTCATGCATGGCAACATATCACATGCAACCTCATCTCCAGCATCCATAGTACTACTACCACAAATTATCACAGTAATACCATGGTGTAAGGTGATCCAAACATCATTATTTCTTGTATGTCATGATTTCCCCAGATTGATTCCTCAGAACCCCAAACCATTCTCATCAGGGTTTTATTACCTTCCAACCCAAAGAAGTGCATCTGAGGTTCTACCACCATCCTTCATGAAGGTGATCAATCTCCTAACCCATGGCCCTCAGACAATGATAGTTGTTACCTCCTGACCCTATGGTCATGTGCAACTAGGGAATTAGGCAACTCCTACTTCCATCGGTCTTATACCCACCTGGCCCTAGGATAGAATTAGGATGATCTTATAGTACATGTCCAACTTAGAGCCTTACCCAAGCCTTCATCATCTCTCTTTCTGCATTCATGAGCTGACTTTTATCCGTTCATCGGGATCATGGCAACCTGCCTACCCTGGTCAAGCCCCATACCGGTTAACTCCATGGTAACACATCCACATGCACTTAGAGATGGTTATCTATGGGTTTATAGGTTCATCCTCATACCATGTACTTTCCACTTAGCCTCTCAAGATCCTATGAGACCTTTTTAGGTTAACTCAAAAATTGGTGTACTCCCTTAAAAAGGGTCCCTCTCCCAGGATGGAAGGAAACTATCTCTAGACAACACGGTCACAACCGCCCTTAGGTCTAGGGTTTACATCCATATGCTTAACCCTAGTAAGCTATTAAGGAACAAGCTGAACACCTACTACACCATGTTGGGTCATACTTGTCCTCAACACTAGATCACAATCATACCTTCCCATGTCATCCACTTAGCTGTGAGGGGTTCATCAAACATACCCTTAACTTAAGGGGTTTCCTTTACCTCTACACATGAGGAGTATCATGCTCGATACTACAGAGACTCAAATCTCATCATGGGCATCGGATACACTACTTCCCCCCTTAGGCCTAGGAACCCTAGGTTCTCCTTTGGGTATCCAACTACATGCTCAATCTCTTAACCAAGAATCAAGCATGTCCAAGGTATGTCATGTACTCCCATGATCCTTTTATATGAGAAACTCCTCAGAGTTGAGTCCTCCTTAAGAACAACCAATTAGGTATAAAGCCTCACAACTCGCTACTTAAACCTCGTCAGGGACTAAGCCACTCTTTGTCTCCACTTAGCAGGTAAACACCTATACCATAGGCACAAAAGTACCAGAAGCATTACTCTCTCTAGGGTTTGGTTCCTATAAAGGCAGCCAAGATATCATCAGCCTCCAGGAAACCACTATCATCCACTTAGGTCGCATCATCCTCGACTCCCCACTGTTCCTCTTATCTCGGGGTCTAGGTTTACAACCTTCTTGCTTGGTTTCCTTCTCTCTCTCTAACCATACAACCCACCACACCATTAGAGGTCCTATCTTCATGAAGGATCAACCTCAAAAGCATGCCCCTACCTGGATGGAACCTATGTGCAACTTATGTTCGCTCATGGTTACCCATAGCTCTTTATGCTTATCTCATAAGCTATTCATCATGCTTACTGGTCAGGGTTTCAGCCTCCTGCTCGTACTACTGATGTACTATGGGTGTCTACTATGCCATTCTACTATAAGCTCATGGGCCATAGGTTCTTCTCTAACCTTGTCAATGAAGGAGCTATCCTTCACTCTAACATGCACGACCCTTTCCAGGGTTGGGTTGCCAAAGGTACCCTCTCATGGCTCATACGGCATGCAAGGCATATCCATCCAAACACCTGGTCAAACTCATCATGCCATCTCTCTCTCTAACCTTCACTTAGGGTTAGGGTTAACATCATCCTCAGAGGATGTGCCAGGTCTCTACTTGCAATGGAGATTTCTATCTCTAATACTAACTCTCTTTATCTATCCTCTTGATAAGAAGGTATAGCCTTAGGTCTCTTCTGAGGGCATGACAACTTCTGTCATACGACCTAAGCATGTCTCTATTCTTCAGGTTGCGCTTAATCCATTAAGCTTATGTCCATGACATCTTATTTACATACTTTTCATTAATTTGGTGGAGGATTCCTTACACCTTATTAACCTTACCCATACCTCAAGAGGGTGAGGAGAAGAGAAAACCCTAATCCTTAAGGTCCTTAACAGAATTTTGTGATGAGAAGGGATGAATATGATGAGAAAGTCCTAAAGGTATCTTATTTCGATTCATACCCTAAGACTTTGTCCAGGCAGTCACACCGATCCGGGGGTCCTCGTATTCTAACTAGCGGTGCGGAGGAAAATATTGCCAGCCCCCGGGTTGTGATCCTTTTCTAGACACCTCTGTGATAACCTCCCATTTTGTGACGTTATCTTATTAGTTCTCCTTAATTTTCCATACTCTTTCTTAGATAAATTAGATAGAATCATTAACTTTTTACTTTATTGTTGATATACCAATAAACTAACTTCTCTTCTTTATCATTATAGGAAAACACAAAAAAATTACAAAGACTCCAAACGGTCCTGAGATCGCATGAAGGCCATGCGGTCCCAAGACCGAATGAAGGCCATACGGTCCCAAGAGCGTATGAAGGCCATACGGTCCCAAGACCGCATGAAGGCCATCCGGTCCCAAGACCGCATGAAGGCCATACGGTCCCAAAACCACATGAAGGTCATACGGTCCCAAGACCGCATGAAGGTCATACGGTCCCAAGACCGCATGAAGGCCATACGGTCCCAAGACCGCATGAAGGCCATACGGTCCCAAGACCGCATGAAGGTCATACGGTCCCAAGACCGCATGAAGGCCATACGTTCCCAAGACCGCATGAAGGTCATACGGTCCCAAGACTGCATGAAGACCATACGGTCCCAAGACCACATAAGACTAAACGATCTCAGAGACCGAATAAAGGCAAACGGTTTGAGAACCCCAAACGGTCTCAAGACCGTTTGGGCTCAACTTAAGCCTATAAATAAGACCCCAAGGGTCACCTCAAAAGGGGGGAATTCTCAGACATCGAAAGGCTGCCCCAATCGTTCCAGAGCTCCTGCCACTTCCATCCTCCGCCCAGAGGCTGCCGATCTGAGATCCATACTCCATCATGAAGCTGCTTTCTCCTTCTTCGCTAAGAAGGTGGGAAGAGGAGACCTCCTCATCGTGCAACCTACGAAGACTGGTGGATCATTTCTCTCTCTCCCCAAGGAGTTGAATTTCCCCCTTCCTTTGTGGGGATGATGCTCTCTCTCTCTTCTCGCCTCCTTCTTGGTCCTAGTCATGAGGGAGTAGTCTTCTTCACTAGGGTGCGGGGAGTAGCCCCGCTACCCATACTTTCATATCATGTAAAATGTAATCCTTAGGTTGTAATAGAGAGTTCTTATCTTTGTTAGTTTGACATCAAACGATTAATGAATGCATGTTGCTTGATCTCCAACTTGTGTTATCCTTTATCTTTTAGTATGAATTGTCTACGTTTGTACTATTAGATTCGAAACTCGTTTGCATGTTGGGTCTTGGTGCATGTATCCACCATGCATCTGTTTCGGTATCCAGAAGTGTATCTCAAGAAGTGGAGTAAATTCACTATCATCCGTTGCACTTTCATACTATGAAATGGAATCAGTTGACGTATGGAAGTGCAACCTTGGTATGTCAAGGAACACACTTTGCGAGGGGAATGATGCAAAGTAATGTGACCATTTGTTCGGGAATGGCTGGCGTTGCATCATTCCCGCACTTCTCGTAGCTAGATTATCCGAAAGGAGGCTAGGTCTATAAGGATACTAACTAACCGAACTCTTTTTGCAGGTTAAGTTTTGCTTTGCATGTGTTGATCGATGTGTAGTGGCGGTGAAAAACCGATTACACCGTAGTGATATTTCATCATTGTTAACAACCTAGATTTGTTTGCTTTCTTTACTTTACTTGCACTTAGCTTAAAAAACAACCAAATCAACCTTTTGATCTAAATACCAACTATTGAGTGATTAAGTGAAATTCAAACATTTTCCATCTTGTTGGCAACAACAAGACCGTTGTCTCGAGGATTCGACCCTTAACTATACTGCGATAAGACTTCCACGTATCCTAGCATACGTGGGTGGAGTTTAACTTTGTATAAGCAAGGCTAAACTTAGAAATCTTGTATCTCTAGGATTTTTAGTGGTGCACGCAACTCCACATAAGTGGAGGCTCCATCACTCTGTCTTTCGGATAATCCTCTAATAACTCCTTTTGGTTCTACAGAGTATGTAAAATTTAATAATTATTAATGGTTAACTGAGGAACCTAGGCTCTGATACCAAATGTTACGACCCCACCTTCCAGTAACCCCCAATTAAGGGAGACCGAGAGGTCAATGCTGCACCCATAATTTCCAGATCAAAGGTTCGACAATTAACCAATAACAATGATTAAATTTCAACAATCTATACTAAAAAGCTATAATAAAATTTTGCATACCTTTGAAAAGTTTGGATAAATAAAAACTTCTAACCACAACTGAACTACTCTAACTAGTTCCTCCTTGTTCTTTAATTCTAGAATTCACAAAGTATCGCTTTACTATTTGAGCTTTGGAGATTTGTACCTAAATTGCCAATAAACGAAACGACGGTCAACCGAAGCTGGTATGTGGGGGAAACAAATAATGTGAAACTATGTTAACAACATAATCATGCAATTAATCATTTAACAACCAAGATTATGTTTTAAGCCAAACTACTCAATACATACCTATCCACAACTCTGTGATGTCACTACAGTGGACTTATATGATACCTCTATAAAGGTAGATCTTTACCCCCATGGTTCTACCTTTTAGGTAGCCAATACATAGGGTAATAGAGTCGCATGGCACTACCCAAAGGTAGCCCAATATCTAACTCAATATGACTTGATGGTCCTACCCTCTAGGTAGACATATACTAAGTCATTCAATGACCTAATGGACCTACCCTCTGGGTAGCCATATACTAGGTCAACTATTAAGCCACAAAGGGGACTAGGATCTGAGCTAGTATGTACATATATTATGTGATAGTCATATCCACATTATAGTTTACATGAACTAAATTCATCCAACAGTTTATTACAAGTTATTGATGAAAACTTCGGAAAACCTCAAAAAACTAACTCGATATATTCATAATCGTAACCACATACCTGATCTAATGATTTGAACAGAAATATCCATGCAAATAAGAATCCAAGCAATCAAGCATTTTCAACAAGATCCTGAAATAATCATGTAATTCCCTTTTTATTACTCATGTCATCAAGATCTATTAAACCTAGCTCACTTCCTAGGGTTTCTAATTCACTTTTAGGGTTTCCATTGCAATTAGGATTTCCCTTCATCTTTTACTATTTGTAATCCTAATTTTTACCATTACTCATAAACCCTTATTATCTTATCTATTCTTCAACATTTTGGTTATCTTAACAACATATAACCCTATTCTCGGATTAAAAGGCACCATTAACCATCAATTAATTTCATTAAGCATAATTTACATTAAAGCTACAATTTCTTATCCTTTTAGTCCACGACAAGATTTCTATGCTCATTTATCATCAATTCAAAGCTCATTATGGTCTTATCACATATGAACTCGAATTGCCATTAATACTACCTTTTATCCATGAGAAAACCCTAATTAATATTTTTAGGGTTTTTACCCATGATTAGGAACTTTAAAGCTCGAAATAGATTATAACCATCATATAACAACATATTTTCACATTTTTCAAATTAAATATGATCTTATCCTATTTGACCCTAAATTAGGGGTTTTAAATACTTAATCATTATTATATGGGGTAAAAACCCTATATCATGCAATTTTACATCTAGATTAGGTTCGAATCTAACATTTTCATTCAATAGGTTATTAATACTTCAATTAACCCATTAAGCATACTAGATTCAACCTTTAATCACAAATAGGGTTTTTAAGTTAACTTTAATGTACTTTTCATCAACTTATAGTACTTTTGCAATTAGGAACGAAATCCATCTTTAATATCATTTTATTGGATTCCTCTTGTTCTCTCGATCAATTTTCATATTTTATTTGTACTAATCTGAGCTACCAATCTTTAGTTATGAAATTTGCAAAGTCACTTACTTCTGGGCAAATCAGAGTGTGCTACTTGTCCTGCTCCATGCAACACTGCCTTGTAAGTTGAAATTATAAACAAATTACGAAACTACCCTTGACTTAAGGTTCCATTCTTTGGCACGCTGAGGGGTAGCACAGTCAAACGCCGCCTGTGCCTTCTTCTTCCTCGGATCCGCAGTAGCAGCGCCGCCCTAGCTGCGATGGAGCAACTTTTGCGTGGCTCTGGATTCCCGTTCAGGATCCAACCTTCACCGAAAGTGCATCCCATACCTCTGCCGCCCCTCGACGCACCTAGGGCACCATTTAGTTCGTGGCCTAGGCTTCCAGCTTGAGCGCTCCAAGCCTGCGACACGTAGCAGGCCTGCTGTCCTCCTGCCGACATTGTGCAAGTGGTAGGGATCGGGGTCGATGGATGAGATCTTCTCTGGTGACGTGGGTGCATGGCGCTTCCACCGCAAAACCGTCCATGGTCCCTTGTTGCTCCAAGGGTTACATTACCACTCCACCCACCTTGACTAGGGTTTGCACGTAGAGAAAAAGAGGAAGAGCGCGGGATCTCTTTTAACTTCGAACCAGGGGTTCCACCCCTTTTATAGGGGAGTATGTCCTCTCCCTAAGATGCCCACCTAAGAGGAAATGAGTCCTCTCCTATTAGGAATCCTATTCCTATAATGGCAAACAAGTTTCTTTCTCTCTCTTAAAAGATCCTCTTGATATTCATTATCCTTAAGATATTAGAATTTCGAAAATCTCTTCTATTATCTTCTTACTACTTGCCCTTTTTATTCAATGGTCACGAAATTATATTTTCATTTAATAGAAAATTACTTCCTTTTTATAAATATCGCAACATTAGTTAATAATGCATTACATTATCCTTTTATTTGACTTTATTGGTATTTCCTCTTTCTTTCCTCTTTATTGGGACTCCTTGGATCCCAAAAAACTCTATTATTTCGAAATCCTTTTTATTGGACACTCATTATCCTTCTAGATGCATCTAAATGCATTATTTTCACATTATCTTGTTTATTTCTTATTAAAATATTTCCTTTTGAGGATTTGTCTTTATTTCTCTTTTATTTTCCTTATTGGTATTCCTCTTATCATAAGGAATCATTGGGATATGGAAATCCACAAAGGATCACTCAAATATACCTTTTTCCACTTATTTCCAAAATTTTAACATTATTTTCAATTGCTTTCTTACTAAAGAAATACTTAATTAATCTTTTCTTTTCTTATTGCTTTCTGTTTTTGCAACTTTGGACTCCTTGGAACCCAAGAGGCACAAAATCCATCCTTGGATTACATCTCTTTGCCTTCTAGAGGTTTCTACCTCTCAAATATTCAATTATTCATTTACTAATTGAATTTTCTTGTTATTTTGGCCCAATAGCCAATAAAGCCCACAACACAATCATCAAGGCTATTGTAAACGAAAGCAAATTATATCATTATTTGTTCAAATATCTTTAATATGAGAAATTACATTTCTAACCAAATGAACCCAAAATTTTGGGTTGTAACACATATCAACACAATATGGTTATAATCCCTTCTATTCATAGGAGTGAATAGGTAAGACTACCTTATTAAGGGTAACCCTCCATTTGTTCCATCATCATTCAACCCGTATCACCATACCACAATGTCACGCAGAACCATTGGATGTTTAAAAGGTAAGACCTTTGGTTGTTTACATAAGTAAACACCTTAGATAAAACACCTATGAAGTCCTTGATTTGTGCTCTAGAAATAGTCACCATATAACCCTAGACATCCCTTGATTGACAACACAAAAAGTTCCATTGAGAGTAGGGTAAAACCCACAATCGACTGTTCAGTTAAAACAAGCCAACCATTGTCAGCAAGTAAGCTCCTAAACCATCTAATTCCCATTCTTAGGACCAACATATTACATTATCCATCATTCCACATTATTGGAGTATCAAACATTCGATCTCAACCATTGGGTCAAGTTCATATATTAAAACCATCAATTACAATATATGTTCGACCATTGCATCAAGTGACCAAAGAAACCATTGGTATAAGGCGTAATTGATGCTAAAACTATATGATTCACTCACCATAGATTGTAGAGACCTGATAAACCATCATTAGTGATCATTAAATCACTATAGGTAGTTAGATCAACACTATATTCATTAATCAACATCAAATATTAAGTTGATGTCATCATTGATTGATAACATGAATAGGGTACTTAATGGTTGATCATTATACTTCTAATTGATCCAAAACCTGACCTAAGGGGGTGACCATAGGTTTTCATCGTCATTTGAAACCAATGATCACTACCATGAGTTCATATTTAGACAACATCATAGGGTTGTTGCAATGGTACCATCATTGAGTCATGGTTTATAGAAGAAATCAGCTTTAAACCCTAAAATTGACAATTGTTTGATAGGTGATTAGCACCATAGGTTGTCAAAACAACCTGATCCAAGTCATATAATACCTTAGGAGTAATGTACACATGATCAAAAGTTCATATATAACTGAAATCAGAATAGGAAACATTATAAAAATCGAAATCCTAGTCAAGCATAGCTTTTTAGTACATGGATCATCATTTTCAAGCAAGAACATGATCTAGAAAGCTTATGGTAAGCAATAAACATGGAGAAACTTATAAAACTTGCCTCTAATGAGAAGATAAAACCCCACAAAAAAGCAATCTTGAGCAGGTACGGTAGAAAATCCAAGTGTAAGCTATGAATTCGTGCATCTAGCACCTTTGTTCATCAAATGAGCAAACCCTAAACATAAGGAGCAAGAAAGGTAGGGTTTTAGAGTTTTAGAGCATTTTTTACCATGTAACAGCAAGGTTCAGACCTGGATAACGCTAGGAGGAACGATATAAAAGAAATAGAAGGAGGAAAGAAGGGAATTCTTACACTTTTAGGTCAAGATCACTAGAAGGAAGCTTTTTCAACCCTAAAATGAAGTCAATTTCAACCTTAGAGCCTTTCTCCAAGAAGATCCCCACTTTCTTCTTACATGCACAGAACAATTAGCATTTGAACAGAGGGAGAATGAGGTTGGGAGAAGGAGGGAGGTGGTGGAGAGAAAATGGCTCGTTTTGGTGCTTGGGGATAAGTATATGACACTTTAAGATAAAGAAAAGGAAAACGTTGAAGTTCTAGTATCTATCCAAGTGTCCATGGCCTTAATTTATTAAGAATATACAAGCACACACACAAGAATCTCCCCCACCATGTTTGTAGACCTTCTTAGCTTTCTTTTGTCAAATTTCCCAGCCAATCAAATAATTCATTAGTTGATAACTACTAAAGGTAGCTCATCCGTGAAGAGGAAAATCCTAAATTACCCTTGGAGTAAACACCTTCAATCCAAGGTTTAAATAGGCAACCCATGGCTCAAGAAGCTAAATAATGATGATAGAATATCCAAGGAACATAATGCAAGTGATAAATTGCAAAGAAAACCTCTCAATTGGGTAAATTGTAGAAAAGCCCAAAATGTGCATAAAATTGCATAACTTGCTCGAACAATGTCCAAATTGGACCAAATTTGAAACTTAAGCTTGTATTATGATTTCAAATCATATAAAAAATTTATATTAGGGTTATAAGAATTCAATTATGATAATTGAGATCATTCAACTCATTAAGTTTCGGGGCCTTATAGAAATCCATGGTGTTCTAAACAAAACAAGGACAATGCTTTAGACAGGCACCCTATCATCACTACTTGGACCCCCTTAGAAGAAAAGTTTTGTGAGAAATTCTTTCCACCTTCACTAACCTATGAGATCAGGGGAAAGATTAACCACTTTGCCCAACTACCCGGAGAAACACTTGTGGAAGCTTGGGAAAGATTCAAAGAACTCCTGAGAAAGTGCCCTCATCATGGCATATCTCAAAATCAACTAATAGAAACATTATATAGAGGAGTAAGTGATGATATCAAGCAATTTTTAGACTCCTCATCTGGAGGAAACTTTATGAGAAAGAACTATGAAGATGCCTAGAATATAGTTACGTTAGGGGCCGAGAACCAATCCAATTGGGGAAGGTCATCTAACCAATCTAAGGGAGTCCTTAAAGTCTACAAGGCTGAAGAATCCATGGAACTCAAGGCCATTGCAGAAGCCCTAAAGACTATTTCTAATAAGCAACAAGCTCTCGAAACTTCTTTTGGAGAATACGACAAGAAGAAAAGCTCCCAGTTTCAACAAGTAAAAGCAGCTACTGGAACTTACGAAGCTTGTCATGCATCTGATCATCCCACATTATCATGTGGTCTGTTATACAATGTTACGATGGATCTTCAACCACCAGTGCCGCAATATGAACCCATTATTGAACATCCCGAGGACCAAATGCCAGAGCAAGTCAACTCCATTCACTCAATACCTGGCCAGGTGTATTACAATCCAGAAAAACCAAGAAACCACCCTGGTTTTCAATACGGGAATCGTGCAGGGACTGCCAATCCACAACAACAGACACAAGGTGGATCTTTCAATAGACAACCACCATGATTTCAGAATAACTTCAACCAAAATCAAGGGAATTATAGAAATGGGTTCCAACGATCCAATTATCCTAGGAATCCCTCTTACCAATATACCCCTCAAGGACTGCACCCACAGCTGCAACAACCTCAGTTGCAGCAGCCACAACAACCGCAGTTAACAACACCCCCACAACAACCACAAGGGCAGCAAGTCACTCAATATCAACAGAGGAGTGCCCCTCCCCAACCAGCTGATGAAATTTCTTTGATTAGACAGATGCTACAGTCTCAGTAAACCATGCTTGCAAACCAACAGGATCAACAAAAGGTTGTAGAGGCCCAATTAGCACAGATTGCTGCTCAGTTAAAACCACCAGCAGGTACCTTAGCTGGGCAACCAGAGGCAAACCCAAGGCATGACCAAAATAGACCTGAGCAACTGAATGCTGTCACCACAAGGTTTGGTCGATTCCTTCCTAATACCACTAGAATCATCTATGATGATGATGATGTAGTTACTCTTTCCGCAACAGAAAGCTCAACCAATGAAGAGGAAAAACCTACTACAACTACTGATAGAGAAAAAGAAAAGGAACCAATGCCAGAAGTTCCACCCAGAATTCCTTATCCGGACAGGCTGAAAGGAACCAAAATGGACACTAGGTTCCAGAAATTCAAAGAAGCTATGAAGAAACTATACATTGATATACCATTCCTCGATGCTCTTTCCGAAGTGCCCGCTTGGGCTAAATACCTGAAAACCCTTCTACCAAGAAAATACATGACAGAAGAGCATGAAACTGTGAAACTAGCTCAGACCACTTCAGACATTCTGCTTAACAAAATGCCAAAGAAAAAGAAGGACCCAGGTTCCTTCGGTATCCAGTGTTCTATTGGAAATGGCTCCAGCAAGAAGGGATTAGCAGATCTACGAGCAAGTATATCCATTATCCCTTATTCTATGTGAAAAAGATTAGGCTTCACTGATTTTTTACCTACGACAATGACAATTCAGTTAGCCGACTCTACCATAACTGCTCCCCTTGGAATCATTGAAGATATACCTATCAGGATTGGAACAAATTCTTATGTTCCGTGCGATTTCGTTATTATGGACATACAAGAAGACCTAAGATACCCGATAATCTTCGGCAGACCTTTTCTAGCTACTGCCAGAGCGCTTATCGATGTAGAAGCAGGAACTATTATCTTGAGACTTGGGAAGGAAGCTTTCCAGTTCAGAGTCCTTAATAGCATGAAAGGTCCAAGCATCCAAGAGGAAGTTTTTCTCCTGGATGCTATATATCAAATGTCCCAATTAGAAATGTCTGAACCCTCTGATGAATTGGAAAAAACCTTGACTAATCCGGAAGTAGAATTCTCGGCAAATGAACTTGTGCAAGAATGCCTTCAATACTTAGAAAAATCTGAAGAAGCCCCAACGGCCACCTTTGAAGAACTTAAGGCTGTCACCATTATAGAAGCAACCGAGCCACCTAAGGCTCCTGAAATGAAAGCCCTACCCGAGGGACTCAAACATGTCTTTCTCGACAATGAGAAACTTTGTCCAGTGATTATCATCTCCACTCTGGAAGTAGACCAAGAAGACAGACTTCTTGATGAACTAAAGAGACACAAGAAAGTTATCGGATATAAGATGACTGACTTGACGGGTATAAATCCAGCCTTTTGCATGCACAGATTCCCCATGATGGAAGATTTCAAACCATCAAGGGAACATCAAAGAAAGTTGAACCCTAATCTCAAGGAGGTAGTTCGTCTCGAGGTTCTCAAACTTCTGAAAGAAGGCATCATCTACGCAATGGGTAAGTCCCGTGCAGGTGGTCCCTGAAAAAGGGGGGACCACTGTTGTTCTTAATGACAAAAATGAACTGGTACCTACTAGAACAGTAACTGGGTGGAGAATGTGCATCGACTATAGAAAACTTAACAAAGCAACAAGGAAAGATCATTTCCCCTTGCCCTTCTTGGATGAAGTTCTCGAACGACTCGCTCACTAAAAAATTTTCTGTTACCTTGACGGATATTCAGGATTTTACCAAATCCCAATCCATCCTGAAGATCAAGAAAAAACCACTTTCACCTGCCCTTTTCGAACATATGCCTTCAGAAGGATGCCTTTCGGGTTATGTAATGCACCCGCATCCTTCCAAAGATGTATGAACGCTATCTTTGCTGGATTAATAGAATCTATCATGGAAGTCTTCATGGATGATTTTTCCATATACAGAAATTCTTTCGACGACTGTTTACTCAATCTGGGAAAAGTCCTACAAAGATGTGAAGACACCAACTTGATCTTAAATTGGGAAAAATGTCACTTTATGGTGACTGAAGGTGTGGTCCTAGGACATCGAGTAAGTGAAAAAGGGATTGAAGTGGATAAAGCAAAGGTCGATGTCATCTCAAAGCTAACTCCACCTAAAGACATCAGAGGAGTCAGGGCATTCCTGGGTCATGCAGGATTCTACAGGAGATTTATAAAAGATTTTTCAAAGATAGCAAAGCCAATGACTCACCTACTGACCAAAGAAGTAGATTTTATATTTGACCAAGAATGCATTAATAGCTTCACAACTCTGAAGAATGCCCTTATCTCTGCCCCTATTCTAAGAGCTCCTGACTGGTCACAACCGTTTGAAATTATGTGTGACGCTAGAGATTACGCTATAGGGGCAATCCTTGGACAAAGGATTGACAAAAAGCCTTACGTCATATATTACGCCTCCAAGATGCTTGATGAGGCACAAAAGAACTATACTACCACCGAAAAAGAGTTCCTGGCAGTTATCTATGCTTTTGAAAAATTTCGGTCTTACCTAATCGGGTCAAAAGTCATAGTATATACTGACCATTCTGCAATACGATACTTGATCCAAAAACAAGATGCTAAACCCCGACTCATCTGATGGTTTTAATGCTTCAGGAGTTTGACTTAGAGATTAAAGACAAAAGTGGGGTTGAAAATGTCATCGCGGATCACCTCAGTCGTATTGAAGCTAAAGATTCTGATAAATTACCCATTCGAGACTCTTTACCAGATGATCAACTAATGAATATTACTACTGGATTTCCCTGGTATGCTGATATTGTTAATTATTTGGCAATAGGAATCATCCATCCATCTGCATCTTACCATGAAAAAAAGAAATTCATTCATGATGCTAAGCAGTATTTCTGGGACGAGCCCTACCTATTCCGCTTATGCGCAGATGGACTTTTTCGTCGATGCATTCCGGAGACGGAAATCACCTCGGTTCTAGAGCACTGTCACTTAGGCCCTACTGGGGGCCACATGAGTTCTAAGAAGACAACCCTCAAAGTCCTGCAATCTGGTTTTTACTGGACAAACATTACAAAGGATGCACATGAATACGTGCGATCATGCGACAAATGCCAACTATCCAGGGGGATAACCAAAAGAAATGAAATGCCATTGAATATATGGCAAGAAATCGAACTCTTCGATGTATGGGGAATAGATTACATGGGTCCTTTCCCCCATCTTGCGGATTCATGTACATCTTGGTTGTTGTGGATTACGTTTCGAAATGGGTAGAAGCTCTACCAACCATTTCTTGTGATTCAAAACCGGTAATCAAGATGTTTAAAGAGATAATATTCCCCAGATTTGGCGTTCCAAGAACGATAATATCCGACGGTGGATCACATTTCTTGGAACGGAGCTTTGAAGCCTTATTAAGAAAATATGGAGTCAACCATAAAGTTTCCACACTGTATCATCCACAGACATGTCGACAGGTTGAAGTCTCCAATAGGCAAATTAAAGCTATCCTGGAAAAAACTGTCAATAGGCACCGCACCGATTGGTCCACCAAACTATCTGACGCTCTATGGGCCTATCGCACAGCTTTCAAAACACCAATTGGAACAACACCATTTCGATTAGTGTATGGGAAGTCTTTCCATTTGCCAGTTGAATTAGAGCATAAGGCTTGGTGGGCCATTAAGCAACTAAACTTCGATCTTAAAGGCGTTGGTGAATTCAGACAACTTCAACTCCAAGAACTAGAAGAATTACGAATGACAGCCTACCACAATGCAAGAATTTACAAAGAACAAACCAAGATGTGGCACGATGGACACATAAAAAGAAAGGGTATAATCGTCGGAGATAAAGTCCTCTTATTCAATTCCAGACTAAAAATGTTTCCTAGAAAACTGCGTACTAAATGGTCGGGGCCTTTCACAATCAAACATATCTACCCGACAGGAGCTGTCATTATTCTCGATGATAATGGAGGAGAAAGGACCGTTAATGGTCATAGATTAAAGAAATACCACACTCCAGCAGACAAATTATCAAGACAAACTATAGAGATCCAAGATCCTATAACATCAGCATAGCTGGAACAAAATTTTGTCGAGCCAGCGACGTTAAACCAAAGCACTTCTTGGGAGGCAACCCAAGACCTGAGTATCACCTTTTCTAATTTCCTAGTCTTTTATTTTCTTTTTAAACTTTATTTGCTTTCTTTAAGTTCTGTCATCATTAATCTAAAAATACATAAAAATTCACATAATCTAAAACAAACATAAAAACACAGGGTCTTAAAAGCAAAAACCTTAGCGGTTAGGGGCGCCCCCCCAAATCCTATAAATAACCCCCCCCCGCCCCCCGTTCTTTCTTCTAGAATCCCGAATTCTCAACTTCCCTGTTTCATTCCAGAGCTTCGTTTTCACGCTCGTTTCCCTCTTTGACGCTGTCGTCGTCTTCACCGCCTCGCCGACGACTCAGCTTTTTCACTGTTGTCTCCGGCTCCTTCGTCGTCCCCGCGCTCCTGCTCTGCTGCTCGCCGAGCCCAGCTTTCTCGCCACCCTCACCTACAGGTAGACCACCCAGCAGTTCAGTGGTTTACACCACCGCCAGACGGTCGCGGATTTTCGAGCTCTATCGTCGCCACCATCGCCGTCGGTAACGACGACATGCTTCCCGTCATCGCCGTCGTTGTTCCCTACTGACGAACGGCCAGGCGGTTCGTCTCCCACACGGTTCATCTTCCTTTCGGTCTCCAAACCGTTTGGGACCATTCAGTCTCCAAACCGTTTGGGACCATCCGACCTCCAAAAAAAAAAATGAATACCCAGACCGTTTGAGACCAAACGGTCTCAAGACCGTTTGAGACCAAACGGTCTCAAGACCGTTTGCGATCAAACGGTCTCCAGACCGTTTGAGACCAAACGGTCTCAAAACCGTTTGAACTCAACCAATCTAATAAACCTCAAACTCCAATAACATTACTTTGTTATAATTTCAAATTTAAGAATTCTAACTATTGTTTTCTTGTCAATAATTTTAGAATGACATCACCTTCCAAGCAACCTCGAGGAACAACTGATGCCCCTTTTTGGACAAGGGAACAATTAGAAGCTGATCGTGACAAACTACAACAAGTCGTAGATAGCTATGAAACGACTGGAAGTGTCCCGACAAAGGTGAACCTGCTCAAAGTCATGCATGAGATCAAACGCATCAACAAATGCTTAGCTGAGGTACCCTCTGAAGAAGAGGTTGAGGAAATTTCATCCGACGAGGCCTCGGAATATCAGCCTTCCCTCGAGGCAGAATCACCCACTACAAAGTCTAAGGGGAAGAGAAAGGCCCAAGCAACCACATCAGAACCAGCACCCAAGAAAAGGGCCAGGAAGCAAGTTCACCCTGCCACTGCAAGGGAACAAACCCTGGCAGGGTACATCCCACCATCCACCACCACCACTACCACCCCTGCCACAATTACCATTCCTATTTCCCCCCCCCCCCCCATCACCACCACAGCACCACCACCTGAAAATCTTTATCTCCATAACATCCCTTCCATCAGCCAAACTCTTAAACCAACAAAGTATGTCTGCCCAAGCATACTTATGAAGATGGGGATCTATAATAGAATCCTCACACTACTTGACAATTCCAATCTTTCTCGGCTATGCTTTGTCCCCGAAACTCCCTATATTGAGCCAACAATAGAATTCTTCACCTATTTCCACAAAGAATCGGTGGACATCATGGATTGAGCAAGGGACGGTGGTGACCGTAGAATAACCACAAGAATCTTTAACAACGAAGTGGTCATCACTGAAAATATGCTGAATGAAATCTTTATAGATAACCAAGACCAGCTGAAGAAAGCTAAGGCCGCTGGTACAGAACACCCCAAGTTCAACAAACATACCTTCTGGAAATCACTAACGGGGATACCAAATTTTGATGCAAAGACAAGCAAGGCCTTTAACATTCATTCTGGCCTAGTGCGCACACTTCAGAAAATCATCGCTGGCACACTCTTCCCCGGATCAGAAGGAGGAACTGTACTCATATCTGATCTCTATGTTCTCTGGTCCGTCCTAAATGGAATGCCAGTTAACATTGGACGTCTTATGCTCCTCAAGCTATCAGCTTTCGCCCTAGGAAAAGAAATTTTCACGGGTGGTCATATCACATCCATCCTCAAATATCTTAAGATGGATAGACTTCTACCCAAATGCAACCCAATAAAGGGAGACATCCTTACCAACGAACATACATTAAAGAACTCCTTTATCATAAAGAAAAGGATGCAAAGCTACACTACATTTTCTGCCCCACAACAAAATCCTCCAGAACCCTGCTCCCACTTCTAAAACTTGCTGACTATGACAAGGAAAAGCTCCTATTCTCAGACGACGAGATCGTCAAACGCATAGCCTCAGTCAAAGCCACAGAGCAGAAAGCAACAGCAGGGCAGGCAGAGTTCAGCATAAATGCCCCGACAGCTAAAATAACAAAAGTTCCAATCAAACGACCTTCCAGAAGGCTTGTGAAGACACATGAGCTGTCGGGGACACCAACATCAAAACCCCACCCCGAATCTGAACCCTCCCTTCCAGACGAGCATATTACAACCTCATCACTAGACTCTTTTATAATGAGTCTAAATGTTGAGCTCACTACCACCTCTCCACCTTCCACCACCCCAACATCCACTACCACCTCTCCACCTTCCACCACCCCAACACTCACTACCCCACCACCTTCAACCACCCCAACATCTTCCATTTATCCACAATCAACCACTCTTCAATCATCCTCCACACCACTTTTCACTACACCACCCTTCTCCACAACCATACCACCACCCCCACCCTTCTTCACTTCGGGCACCCCATTCTCCACTACAACGCCCGAATTCACCTCCACCGCCTTTCCATCAACATTCCCGGACCCATTCCTCTCTCTGGGTATGTCACCACCTTTTCCATCCACCACCACCCCGACATCGCTGGTGACCCCATCCATAGTCACCACGCTGTTCGCGGGTCCATCTACAGTGTCTTTTCCGCACGACACTAGCATTCCACCCCGACCCCAGCCACCTCACTCTTCATTTACTGGGGTCCCTTTTACTAACGTCGGTGAGGAATTCAGACGTCAATTCGACACCATCTGAAACCTCCTCACCGACCCCTCTAACATTTTAAATTCTATTTTTTCTTGTGTGCAGGGTCTAACACAACAGGTCGCCAAGATTGACGAGCAGAACTGCGCCATGCCAAGCATCCTCCAAGGAATCCAACAACGCCAAGATTCAGTGGCCAAACAAGTCGACCACATCGACGACCACTGTAAAACCTTGCCCGAGTTGATCCATGGAGTACAACGCCAGCATGAAGCGTTGGCAAAGCAGGTCGATAGGATCTCTACGCAGACTCAACCTCTGCCAGAGACCCTCCGCGAGCTCAAGCAATAACAAAAAGCTTTCAGCACGTTCCTGGACGACATCAACAACACTCTCACACAACTACATAATCTCCAGGAGGCGTCGTCAAACAATGAGCTTATTCAACTACGAGCTCAAGTAACTGACCTCACAGCACGACTCCTCTTAGTCGAAGAGCGTTATTCTAATTTAAAAGAAACCCACGACGCACTGCTCGAAACACACGAGCACGTGCAAGTGGCATACGACGAGCTACAATCTCTCCATCGTCAGTGCAAGAAGAAAGCACATAAGAAAACAACTGATAAATCAGCAGCAGATGAAGATGATGAAGATGACGATGAAGATTTAGATTCCTCCGCTGACTCAAACAACAGTTCCTCCTCAGCTGATGACTCCGATAAGCCAGATGATGCTGGGGCGGGCCCCAACCAAGGAACTGAACCAAAACACCAAAAAGATCACCAAGCTGGTGATAAAGATCCCAAATCCCCTGCTCACACGGAGAACGTCAACATATATTATGGGGATCAATTCCTAAACTACTCCACAGGATCTTTGGAGGAGGCTGCGGATGAAGTGGCTTTTGTTGAGTTCGAAAAATGTATTCTGGGAACCAGCAGCAGTATACCAGCCACAGCAGCTCAACAACTCTCTACACCTGAACCTTCGGTGCCTTTCCCCCCTGAGCAGGAAGAATAAGAAAGAGTACGCCTTGACACTGATGAAGAACTAGATACTCCTTCTGATTCTAAGAGAGATGAAGATCTGCAGCATTACATGGATGACTTAGAGCAGACTTCTTCCCCCACACCGCAAGAACTACCCCCGCCGCCACCTCTACCTCATAAAATGCACGACCTCGATATGGCGGCCATCTCTACCTTAGACGCACAGGATATCTTCATCCTGAACACTATAGTAGATGATGCCAAGGAAGGGGGGAATGTTATCTATCAAAACACAAAGACCAAGCGCAAGTTGACACGTGAGGATTTCCGCTCCATCCTCCGACCCCGGTCTGAGGTGAATATGGCAACCTTCCACACCCTTCTTGCCAATTCTATCGAAATTTATAGAAGTCCCAAGCGGCAGCAACCAGTTCTGAACGCCTCACCAGCTCTGGGTTTGTGCTTGCTATACGAAGAACTACAACACAAATCCATTGAGCGGTTGCATAAGGGAATGGACAAAAGACCATGCTTTATATCTGTTCCATTTCAAGTCTATGGTCACTGGCTACTTATGATCGTGGACACCTTAGCTAGAGACGCAAAGGTGTACAACTTCTGTGCTAGTGAACTAAAGGACAGAATAATCAACTTTGTCGGCACTGAAGATGGGGAGGCAAGATGCATCCCTTTCCGGCTTCTAAAACTCATATGGGCCGCATGCCCTTCTCTCCGCCAGGATTGGAGTCAACCCTGGTTTAGAATAATCAACTCACACGTCCAAACCACTGAAGGATCGGGGTACTGCACTTTCTACATTATATGACACATTTTAGCGCTAAACCAGCAAGTCCCATTCACCGATCTCATTAATGAAGATTTCCACTCCTTGCGAGGGCGTTACGCCATGGAGCTTATCTGCCATAGAAGGTTCTTCAACGACCCTACTATGGCGCCAGATGACATCCCTCGTCATCTTTTTTCATCCATCCAACGTCCGCAGAGGAGACCATTCAGACAAACCCTAGCGGAGTTGGCAAAAGAAAAGCAGCCAACCAAAGTCACCGAGCAAAGTCAATGGAACCCTTACATCTTCGACCTGGCTCCAGATAAAGGTGATGTTGATCTGATATCCGGGGTAACCATAAAGAGATCCTCACCACATATGGTGCCCCCATCTGCCATTGAACCATCATTTCCAAATTTCGATCGGGAAGCTTGCAAAAGTCTTTCAGACAATGAGCTCTGACTCATAATGTCACGGCCATATGCCGAAAAGGACGAGCTTGTATATATTGACGGGGATATCTTGGTTATGGCAGATGTCCTCCGTGAAACCGTACAGATCAAAGGTTCCATGTCTGTAAGTGTAATGACTGCTTATCAATACTTACTCGCACGGAATCACCACACGGTCTATATGGTGTCCGCTTACATGAAGGATGATCTTTTAGGGCTGAAGAACTTCGGAACAAAGGAGACACTCATCTCTTATCTCCAGCATACAACTCCTAAGTTCATCATTCTACCTTTCCTTCATCAAGAGCACTGGATGTTACTGGCAACTAATCTTCATGAAGGAACAACAATAATCTACAACAGTTCCGACAGCCAGTATGATCCAGAACCGAAAGAATATACTACAACTCCAAAGACACCAATGGAGGAGGTGGCGAAGGAGTGTGCTGACAAATTACACGATCTTTTGGGTCAGCACACGCGGGCATATGACAAAGATCACTTCAAAGCACCAACCTTCTGCCGCAGGTGCCCCCAGCAAATTAGAGAATCGAACGACTGCGGCTTCCACATCCTCTTCTGGATGTATACAATTGTGGCCCTTCACAAGCCTATAGAGGACATGACAGAAGTGGACTACCACGCACTACGTGGAAAGCTCGCAGCCACCTTACTCAGAACTCATGGGGCAAATAAAGGATTAACAGAAGCCTAATGCCCTTGTCCATGCATTTCTCAACCTATCACCTTGACACTGTGTGGACAGAGTGAGTGATAAGTTAGGGGGGGAGTGCACTGGACAAGGGCGAGGTATCATTTTTCTTCAACACTTCTATCTCTCCTCCTTCCCTTAACTCATACTTTTCCGCACATCATTTTCAAACTTTCTGTTCATATTTAGACTTTTTCCAATAATTTCTTCAATAAAATAACTCTTAAGTATAACTTTCATCCTGGAAAGAATCACCCCTAGCTAAGTTAGAGATAAAGTAGTCCTCAAGAATAAATAACAAGATTAGCATATAGGCATGTATGGTGAATTTATAAATTACATTCAAAATTTGTTTTTATGCTTTTACTTCAATTCTATCTCAGACTCTTCACAGGTCAACTTCAGGGCCAAAGCAAACCGAAAACTCTCAAGGTCAAGAGGGAAATCAGGGGGAAATCCAAAATCAAGAAATCTCGCAAGCGGACCACCAATTAAAAATAAGTGCATGTCAGGAACCCTAAGAATAGTTTTCTTCTTTCAATAAAAGAGGCTTGGCCTCCCAATCAAAAACCCTAACAAAAACCCACTTCCTAAGCCTGTGAGTTTCGAATAAAAGCCAGAGTGTTGAATAAAAACATGAGATTTGTGCCATGCATAAGGACCTATATGAAGAGCCAATAAAGATCTCACCCGGATGGTACATACAACTTCCCTCATGAAGGCAGATGTGTCGTGCCCGGTAGTGAGATCCTAAGGTCTCCTAATATATGAAAAGGCGGATAAAGGACTCGCCCAGCCGGTACATTCAGCTGCCCTCATGAAGGCAGATGTGTCGTGCCCGGTAGCGAGACCCTAAAAGCATAGGACAAAACCTCCCCCACTTGAAGGGGGAATTACACAATAAGCCTTTTAAGCCAACCCTCATACCCACTCTAGCTGCCGGTAGGTTTCTCAAAAGAAGTATAAAACTGATTAGAGTCGATGACATGCACGTAATAAGAAAGGTGGTCCCAATGCGAGACTCGCGATATGAAAGGAACCTGAGATCCATGCAACTCTTGATACCCGAAAGAGTTAGTGTAAGTAGAAGCCCTAATAAGACCTCGGTAGATCTCTGATCTAGAATTGAAGCAAGAGTATAGAAACCCTAACTAAATAAAATCACCTCGCCACTGCATGCCTTAGCTCTATCTAACTTGAGGACAAGCTAGACTCTAAGTTAGGGGGGGTGATAACCTCCCATTTTGTGACGTTATCTTATTAGTTCTCCTTAATTTTCCATACTCTTTCTTAGATAAATTAGATAGAATCATTAACTTTTTACTTTATTGCTGATATACCAATAAACTAACTTCTCTTCTTTATCATTACAGGAAAACACAAAAAAATTACAAAGACTCCAAACGGTCCTGAGATCGCATGAAGGCCATGCGGTCCCAAGACCGTATGAAGGCCATACGGTCCCAAGAGCGTATGAAGGTCATACGGTCCCAAGACCGCATGAAGGCCATACGGTCCCAAGACCGCATGAAGGCCATACGGTCCCAAAACCACATGAAGGTCATACAGTCCCAAGACCGCATGAAGGTCATACGGTCCCAAGACCGCATGAAGGCCATACGGTCCCAAGACCGCATGAAGGCCATACGGTCCCAAGACCGCATGAAGGTCATACGGTCCCAAGACCGCATGAAGGCCATACGGTCCCAAGACCGCATAAGACTAAACGATCTCAGAGACCGAATAAAGGCAAACAGTTTGAGAACCCCAAACGGTCTCAAGACCGTTTGGGCTCAACTTAAGCCTATAAATAAGACCCCAAGGGTCACCTCAAAAGGGGGGAATTCTCAGACATCGAAAGGCTGCCCCAATCGTTCCAGAGCTCCTGCCACTTCCATCCTCTGCCCTGAGGCTGCCGATCTGAGATCCATACTCCATCCTGAAGCTGCTTTCTCCTTCTTCGCTAAGAAGGTGGGAAGAGGAGACCTCCTCATCGTGCAACCTACGAAGACTGGTGGATCGTTTCTCTCTCTCCCCAAGGAGTTGACTTTCCCCCTTCCTTTGTGGGGATGATGCTCTCTCTCTCTCTTCTCACCTCCTTCTTGGTCCTAGTCATGAGGGAGTAGTCTTCTTCACTAGGGTGCGGGGAGTAGCCCCGCTACCCATACTTTCATATCATGTAAAATGTAATCCTTAGGTTGTAATAGAGAGTTCTTATCTTTGTTAGTTCGACATCAAACGATTAATGAATGCATGTTGCTTGATCTCCAACTTGTGTTATCCTTTATCTTTTAGTTGAATTGTCTACATTTGTACTATTAGATTCGAAACTCATTTGCATGTTGGTTCATGGTGCATGTATCCACCATGCATCTGTTTCGGTATCCATAAGTGTACCTCAAGAAGTGGAGTAAACTCACTATCATCCGTTGCACTTTCATACTATGAAATGGAATCAGTTGACGTATGGAAGTGCAACCTTGGTATGTCAAGGAACACACTTTGCGAGGGGAATGATGCAAAGTAATGTGACCATTTGTTCGGGAATGGCTGGCGTTGCATCATTCCCGCACTTCTTGTAGCTAGATTATCCGAAAAGAGGCTAGGTCTACAAGGATACTAACTAACCAAACTCTTTTTGCAGGTTAAGTTTTGCTTTGCATGTGTTGATCGATGTGTAGTGGCGGTGAAAAACCGATTACACCCTAGTGATCTTTCATCATTGTTAACAACCTAGATTTACTTGCTTTCTTTACTTTACTTGCACTTAGCTTAAAAAACAACCAAGTCAACCTTTTGAGCTAAATACCAACTATTGAGTGATTAAGTGAAATTCAAACATTTTCCATCTTGTTGGCAACAACAAGACCGTTGTCTCGAGGATTCGACCCTTAACTATACTGCGATAAGACTTCCACGTATCCTAGCATACGTGGGTGGAGTTTTCACTTAGTATAAGCAAGGCTAAACTTAGAGATCTTCTATCTCTAGGATTTTTAGTGGTGCACGCAACTCCACGTAAGTGGAGGCTCCATCACTCTGTCTTTTGGATAATCCTCTAATAACTCCCTTTGGTTCTATGGAGTATGTAAAATTTAATAATTATTAATGGTTAACTGAGGAACCTAGGCTCTGATACCAAATGTTACGACCCCACTTTCCGGTAACCCCCAATTAAGGGAGACCGAGAGGTCAATGCCGCACCCATAATTTCCAGATCAAAGGTTCGACAATTAACTAATAACAATTATTAAATTTCAACAATCTATACTAAAAAGCTATAATAAAATTTTGCATACCTTTGAAAAGTTTGGATAAATATAAACTTCTAACCACAACTGAACTACTCTAACTAGTTCCTCCTTGTTATTTAATTCTAGAATTCACAAAGTATCACTTTACTATTTGAGCTTTGGAGATTTGTACCTAAATCGCCAACAAACAAAACAACGGTCAACCGAAGCTGGTATGTGGGGGAAACAAATAATGTGCAACTATGTTAACATAATAATCATGCAATTAATCATTTAACAACCAAGATTATGTTTTAAGCCAAACTACTCAATACATACCTATCCACAACTCTGTGATGTCACTACAGTGGACTTATATGATACCTCTATAAAGGTAGATCTTTACCCCCATGGTTCTACCTTTTAGGTAGCCAATACATAGGGTAATAGAGTCGCATGGCACTACCCAAAGGTATCCCAATATCTAACTCAATATGACTTGATGGTCCTACCCTTTAGGTAGCCATGTACTAAGTCATTCAATGACCTGATGGACCTACCCTCTAGGTAGCCATATACTAGGTCAACTAGTAAGCCACAAAGGGGACTAGGATCTGAGCTAGTATGTACATATATTATGTGATAGTCATATCCACATTATAGTTTACATGAACTAAATTCATCCAACAGTTTATTACAAGTTATTGATGAAAACTTCAGAAAACCTCGAAAAACTAACTCGATATATTCATAATCGTAACCACATACCTAATCTAATGATTTGAACAGAAATATCCATGCAAATAAGAATCCAAGCAATCAAGCATTTTCAACAAGATCCTGAAATAATCATGTAATTCCCTTTTTATTACTCATGTCATCAAGATCTATTAAACCTAGCTCGCTTCCTAGGGTTTCTAATTCACTTTTAGGGTTTCCATTGCAATTAGGATTTCCCTTCATCTTTTACTATTTGTAATCCTAATTTTTACCATTACTCATAAACCCTTATTATCTTATCTATTCTTCAACATTAAGGTTATCTTAACAACATATAACCCTATTCTCGGATTAAAAGGCACCATTAACCATCAATTAATTTCATTAAGCTTAATTTACATTAAAGCTACCATTGTTTATCCTTTTAGTCCACGACAAGATTTCTATGCTCATTTATCATCAATTCAAAGCTCATTATGGTCTTATCACATATGAACTCAAATTGCCATTAATACTACCTTTTATTCATGAGAAAACCCTAATTACTATTTTTAGGGTTTTTATCCATGATTAGGAACTTTAAAGCTCGAAATAGATTATAACCATCATATAACAACATATTTTCACATTTTTCAAATTAAATATGATCTTATCCTCTTTGACTCTAAATTAGAGGTTTTAAATACTTAATCATTCTTATATGGGGTAAAAACCCTATATCATGCAATTTTACATCTAGATTAGGTTCGAATCTAACATTATCATTCAACAGGTTATTAATACTTCAATTAACCCATTAAGCATACTAGATTCAACCTTTAATCAAAATAGGGTTTTTAACTTAACTTTAATGTACTTTTCATCAACTTATAGTACTTTTGCAATTAGGAACGGAATCCATCTTTAATATCATTTTTATTGGATTCCTCTTGTTCTCTTGATCAATTTTCATATTTTATTTGTACTAATCCGAGCTACCAATCTTTAGTTATGAAATTTGCAAAGTCACTTACTTCTGGGCAAATCATAGCGCGCCACTTGTCCTGCTCCATGCAACATTGCCTTGTAAGTTGAAATTATAAACAAATTACGAAACTACCCTTGACATAAGGTTCCATTCTTTGGCACGCTGAGGGGTAGCACGGTCAAACGCCGCCTGTGCCTTCTTCTTCCTCGGATCCGCAGTAGCAGCGCCGCCCTAGCTGCGATGGAGCAACTTTTATGCGGCTCTGGCTTCCCGTTCAGGATCCAACCTTCACCGGAAGTGCATCCCATACCTCTGCCGCCCCTCGACGCACCTAGGGCACCATCTAGTTTGTGGCCTAGGCTGCCGGCTTGAGCGCTCCAAGCCTGCGACACGTAGCAGGCCTGTTGTCCTCCTGCCGACATTGTGCAAGTGCTAGGGATCGGGGTCGATGGACGAGCTCTTCTCTGGTGACGTGGGTGCATGGCGCTTCCACCGCAAAACCTTCCATGGTCCCTTGTTGCTCCAAGGGTTACATTACCACTCCACCCACCTTGACTAGGGTTTGCACGTAGAGAAAAAGAGGAAGAGCATGGGATCTCTTTTAACTTCGAACCAGGGTTCCACCCCTTTTATAGGGGAGTATGTCCTCTCCCTAAGATGCCCACCTAAGAGGAAATGAGTCCTCTCCTATTAGGAATCCTATTCCTATAATGGCAAACAAGTTTCTTTCTCTCTCTTAAAAGATCCTCTTAATATTCATTATCCTTAAGATATTAGAATTTCAAAAATCTCTTCTATTATCTTCTTACTACTTTTCCTTTTTATTCAATGGTCACGAAATTCTATTTTCATTTAATAGAAAATTACTTCCTTTTTATAAATATCGCAACATTCATTATTAATGCCTTACATTATCCTTTTATTTGACTTTATTGGTATTTCCTCTTTCTTTCCTCTTTATTGGGACTCCTTGGATCCCAAGAAACTCTATTATTTCGAAATCCTTTTTATTGGACACTCATTATCCTTCTAGATGCATCTAAATGCATTATTTTCACATTATCTTGTTTATTTCTTATTAAAATATTTCCTTTTGAGGATTTGTCTTTATTTCTCTTTTATTTTCCTTATTGGTATTCCTTTTATCATAAGGAATCGTTGGGATATGGAAATCCACAAAGGATCACTTAAATATACCTTTTTCCACTTATTTTCAACATTTTAACATTATTTTCAATTTCTTCTTACTAAAGAAATACTTAATTAATCTTTTCTTTTCTTATTGCTTTCCTTTTTTGCAACTTTGGACTCCTTGGAACCCAAGGAACCCAAGAGGCACAAAATCCATCCTTGGATTACATCTCTTTGCCTTCTAGAGGTTTCTACCTCTCAAATATTCAATTATTCATTTACTAATTGAATTTTCTTGTTATTTGGGCCCAATAGCCAATAAAGCCCACAACACAATCATCAAGGCTATTGTAAACGAAAGCAAATTATATCATTATTTGTTCAAATATCTTTAATATGATAAATTACATTTCTCACCAAATGAACCCAAAATTTGGGGTTGTAACACATATCAACACAATATGGTTATGATCCCTTCTATTCATAGGAGTGAATAGGTAAGACTACCTTATTAAGGGTAACCCTCCATTTGTTCCATCATCATTCAACCCGTATCACCATACCACAATGTCACGCAGAACCATTGGATGTTTAAAAGGTAAGACCTTTGGTTGTTTACATAAGTAAACACCTTAGATAAAACACCTATGAAGTCCTTGATTTGTGCTCTAGAAATAGTCCCCATCTAACCCTATACATCCCTTGATTGACAACACAAAAAGTTCCATTGAGAGTAGGGTAAAACCCACAATCGACTGTTCAGTTAAAACAAGCCAACCATTGTCAGCAAGTAAGCTCCTAAACCATCTAATTCCCATTCTTAGGACCAACATATTACATTATCCATCATTCCACATTATTGGAGTAACAAACATTCGATCTTGACCATTGGGTCAAGTTCATATATTAAAACCATCAATTACAATATATGTTCGACCATTGCATCAAGTGACCAAAGAAACCATTGGTATAAGGCTTAATTGATGCTAAAACTATATGATTCACTCACCATAGATTGTAGAGACCTGATAAACCATCATTAGCGATCATTAAAGCACTATAGGTAGTTAGATCAACACTATATTCATTAATCAACATCAAATATTAAGTTGATGTCATCATTGATTGATAACATCAATAGGGTACTTAATGGTTGATCATTATACTTCTAATTGATCCAAAACCTGACCTAAGGGGGTGACAATAGGTTTTCATCGTCATTTGACACCAATGATCACTACCATGAGTTCATATTTAGACAACACCATAGGGTTGTTGCAATGGTACCATCATCAGGTCATGGTTTATAGAAGAAATCAGCTTTAAACCCTAAAATTGACAATTGTTTGATAGGTGCTTAGCACCATAGGTTGTCAAAACTACCTGATCCAAGTCATATAATACCTTAGGAATAATGTACACATGATCACAAGTTCATATATAACTGAAATCAGCATAGGAAACATTATAAAAATTGAAATCCTAGTCAAGCATAGCGTTTTAGTACATGGATCATCATTTTCAAGCAAGAACATGATCTAGAAAGCTTATGGTAAGCAATAAACGTGGAGAAAGTTATAAAACTTGCCTCTAATGAGAAGATCAAACCCCACACAAAAATACCATCAGAATGCTAGGGTTTAGCGGCCGGGGAGGCCGTGGAGGCGATTCATGGAGTGGAGGCCGTCGAGGCCGTGGCGGCCGGAGTGGACGGGGTCTAGGCCTGTCCGATCGGCCGCCAGAGTCACAACAAGCGAACATCCATTACTGGGAAGTGGATCCGGCATCGGAATCTGCCAAGGAACAAACTGTAATATCATCGCAGGGAGACGTCGTTATGAGCGGAGACGCCAGCGGCTCTACTGAACTGAAGAGAAGTTACAAACAGGCTACGGTGGATAATAGCCATGGTCTTCTATCCAACATTAATCTGATCTCGCCAGACACTCTCATGGAGGCGGACGTGCAAGTAGATCTCAGCGGGGTCTTACCTTCCTTCTTGGTCAAGCATGAGACGATTAAGCCGTTACTGGAGCCTTGGCAACATGCAGTTATCGTGAAGGCCCTAGGAATCAATATCAGATTCCAAGCACTAGTTAACAAGATAAGCATCCTCTGGTAGCCGACGGCACAGATCAGGGTCATTGATTTGGACAATGGATACTATATTATCCAACTGGGCAACAAAACTGATTACGAGAAAGCCATGACTGGCGGCCCATGGACAGTGTTTGGCAACTACCTGTCCGTCCAATCATGGACTCCAAATTTCCGACCTTCAGAGGTGTTTCCAAGAAAGTTGGTGGTGTGGAGCCACGTCGTCGACTTACCAGTGTTTCTGTACCAAAACCAATTACTAAACCATATCGGAAATGTTATTGGAAAAACCATCAAGATTGATGCGAACACACTCCTTGGTAACAGGGGAAAATTTGCACAGATAGCTGTAGAGGTCGATATAGGAAAACCCTTGCTGCCGGCTATCTTCATCAACGGCGAACACTTTCGCCTAGAGTATGAGAACCTACCACAGATCTGCCTAGCATGTGGACATTTAGGACACATCGCATCTGAATGTAAGCATATAGCGCCACCTTCCAAGGAACTAGCATCCACCTCTGCTCCGATTCCCATGCCGGCAGTCACATATACAGAAGCTATACATGCAAAGAAACCAGAGAGGAGGCGCAACCAAATAAAGGCGGCCGCCTCTGGGAAGGCTGAACGAAAGGGCGCATCGTCAAAGAACGCTGCAGATAAGAACTCACCTGTGGTGGAAATCATAGATGAGGAAAACCCGGCAGCCGAGGAGGGTGACTGGGAGACTGTCGTAAGCAGAAGAACCAAACAAATGCAGAGGAAGCAGCAGGCTAAGGACGCCACGGGGGCGCCTAGCAGCAGTAGGTCATCGCAAGGGGGAAAGGCCACTGCTGCGGCGCACGAGACCAACATGGCGACACCTCACAGTAGTAGATCTGTGCAAGTAGGAAAGACCACTGCTACGGCCAACACGGCGGTGACTCTTACAGGGAACAACATCATGGTGGGCGTTAGCACAAACACTATCGACGGCAATTATCAGTTCCAGGCCAGCAGAGAGTTGGCTATTCCCAACCAAGGCAGAAATGTTGCGGGCCGCCTAGTCAAGGGTGATGGCAGCTATGTTATGCTACGTAATCGGAAAATCGTAGTTCAAACCGTCCGGAGCCCGGATAGAGTTCGGAAGAAGGGCAGGAAGGAGAGTCATGGGGAAGACCATGACGGTAACAAAGAGCTTAGTGCAGCTACGAAGAAGACACTTGATTTCACTGACCCCCCCTAGGAGCCAAGCGTTGGGGGCGACAGCATGAACACTGACTCTGAAGACCAGTCTGTGGGGCTGTGTGCGGCACTGCAATAAGTGCCATTTTCTTCTCTTTCTTTTTAAAATGAACATTTGCTGCTGGAACATCCAGGGTGCATTCCCTGCGAAGAAGCTAAATCTGATTAAGGAATTGAAGGCTCTTTATAAACTAAATATTATGGCCATAGTAGAACCTCGTTGCAGCGGTGTCACTACGGCTAGCATTATTATTAAAATGGGTTTTACCTCATCTCATCGGGTTGAAGCTATAGGCTTCTCAGGCGGCATTTGGGTGATCTGGGATAACCGCTATTGTAATGTGGAAATTGTCCTCAGTCATCGGCAATTCATTCACTGCAGAATTAACAACGACTGGTATCTCACTATTGTCTACGCCAGTCCGAACCCTACTAAACGCAGTTTACTCTGGGAATGGCTTGAAAGAATCTTGCTGGATATCAAGGAGGCTTGGGTGGTCATGGGAGACTTCAATACTATGCTAAACGTTAACGAGAAGAAGGGGAGTAAGTATTTCGATAAGCAAGCCTGTAACAGGTTCAATGAAACTTTATTAAATACTGGTCTAGCGGATATGAAGATGTACGGGCTACCTTTCACTTTCAAGCGGCAGAATACGCTAGAAAAACTTGACCGAGCTATTGCCAATGCAGACTGGATTCAAAAATTCGACACTGCATCCCTGACCGCCCTACCGAGAATTTATTCTGATCACAACCCTATTCTTCTATCATGCGGCAGGCGTGTTCGACGTAAAGCCAGATTCAGAACCAAGGCAAGTTGGTATACCACGCCTGAGTTCCACACTGAGCTCCTTCCCCAGTGGCCCGAAAACGTGAGCTTTCATGATGCATCTGCAATCTTTTCGAAAGTGGCGGTGAAGTGGGAGGCAAAACGTCTAGTTAATCTTCACAAGGAGAAAAACAAACTTCTACAACAGATTGGCAGATGCCAGGTAAAATCCCAATCTCATAATTCATATTTTTTACTTATCCTTCCATCCCGCTTCAGGAGAAGCTTCACCAAATCCTACTGAAGGAAGAAGCGGACTGGCAGCAACGTTGCCACATAGACTGGTTAAGACTTGGCGATTCTAACACCAAGTTTTACCAATCTTATGTGAAAGCACGACACCACTTCAATAAAATCACCACTCTAAAGAATGAGGTAGGGGCATGGATCACCAGAAAGGAGGATATACAACAGCTCATCCACGATTACTTCTGTAAACTCATGTCGCAAAGCGGGGCTACAAACCACGACTGCATTCGTGATTACATTGGCTCTTTTCCAGGAATTAGCACATACACTCAACGTGATATGTCAGCCATTCCGTCCGCAGATGAGATTTGTTGCATTGCTTTCAAGATGGCTCCTCTGAAGGCTCCGGGGACTGACGGCATCTACACAGACTTCATCCAGAAGAATTGGAATAAGGTGGTACCCTCCCTAATAGAAATGATCCAGAAAATCTTCAGAACTGGTGTAATCCCTTCTACTATTGATGATTCTAATATGGTGCTTATACCCAAGGTGGACACCCCTCAATCCTGCGGGGACTTCTGACCCATTTCTCTGAATAATGGCTGCTTCAAATTGATCTCTAAAATCATTGTTGAACGGATCAAGCCTTACCTTGATAGCTGGATTTCTCCTACCCAATCAAGCTTCATTCCAGCCGTCGAATAAGCGACAATATCTTACTTGTTCAAGAAGTCATCCACACAATGAAATGCAAAGCATCGAGGAAGCAAACTATGTGCATTAAATTGGACCTTGCAAAGGCTTTTGATAGGATGAACAGGGACTTCATCCATGACACCATCAAGCGGACTGGTATGCGAGATAGTATCTGCACTCTTATTATGCAAATCATCAGCCAAGGCTCAACGGCCATTCTTTGGGAGGGTAGTCTGCTCCCGCCCTTCCAATCTACCCAAGGAGTGCGGCAAGGCGATCCGATCAACCCTTACATCTTTGTCATGTGTATGGAGAGGCTTAGCCAAGCTATTAATGCATCAGTTGAAGCAGGTGACTGGAAACCTCTTACTGTGTCTAGGGGGGGGGACCAAGATGTCTCATGTATTCTTTGCAGACGACATACTGCTTATGGGTGAAGCATATGTTAAACAAGCAAGAGTCATTTCCACAATTCTGGATAATTTCTCCAAAGTTTCTGGCCAACTAGTCTCTAAGGAGAAGTCAAAGTGTTTTTTCTCGGCCAGTACCCCTCGATCGGATATCCGTGCCATTAGTAGGAAACTTGGTTTCCAATGGACAGGGGATTTAGGTAAATACCTGGGAGTCCCAATCCTGCACCATAGAGTGAACAAAACCACCCATGGCCACCTTATTGCATCGATCCAAAAGCGACTCAATAGTTGGAATATGAAACATCTATCCTTAGCGGGTCGCATAACCCTTGCTAAGTCCACGATTCAAGCTATACCCACATATACAATGCAGACAGTCAAGTTATCACTCCAGTTATGTGATGATATTAACAGACACATACAAAACTTTATATGGTCAGGTTGCGGAGACAAGAGGAGTATGTCGCTTGTGGCCTGGAGGAAGGTGTCAACACACAAGGACCTTGGAGGCCTTGGGATAAAAGATGCTCGGGATCAAAATCACGCACTCATGTTGAAGAACGTTTGGTCATTCATGAATGAACCTACAAAACCTTGGGTTAAGGTGATGATGGACAAGTACGTCCGTGGAAACTCCTTTGCTAATCGCCCTTCGTCGTCTGTATGGAGCTTCATACGGAAGCACATTGGGGACATCATGCAGGTCAATACCAAAGTTATTAATGATGGTCAAGGCACCAATGTTTGGAGTGATCGATGGTGTGGAAACAAATCCATTAGGGAATCATTTCCTGATTGGAACATTCACCCTGACCTTCAAGATCTCACTGTTAGCTCCATGGCAATTGGAAATGGAGCTTGGGACTGGGACTTCATTCACAATTACATACCGGAGGACTACTGGATGGGTATCGCTGCCATCCCAGCCCCAGTCGAATCCACAGGAGATGATTCCTGGGCATGGCCCTGGGAAACCACATGTCATTTCTCTACTAGATCGGCGTACAGATGGATCAGACAGAACAAAGAGGAGGCGATGTTGGGGAACTGGAAAGCAATTTGGGCCTCCAATTTACCGGAGCGAATACGCATTTTCCTTTGGCTGCTTCAACACAGAGCCCTTTTAACTAATACTGAGAAAAGACGGCGCCACATTGACATAGATGATAGCTGCAGCCTCTGCAACAATGCCAGCGACTCCCTCCTACATGCACTCTGCGACTGCCCACCCAGCAGAGCGGTATGGAACCTTATTTCTATTGACAAGCACCATCTTACTTTGAATGAAGATGCATGGATTGAAAACTGTATCCGACCCAGTGATAATCTTCCGACCACAAGCACCTTGTTCGCGGTCTCTTGCTGGCATATTTGGAACTCCAGATGCGAGTTCATTCATAAGCGCAAGCCCATGCATGCAACCAACCTGTGTTCTTTCATAAAGAACCGCACTAATACTATTCTCAGCCTCCCAGCAGCTCCCGCAGCCAGGAGGGTGCCCTTTCGTCCTTCAATTCGAATCTTATCAACACAGGAATATTATATCTTCGTAGACGCTGCTTTTAACCACCTTACTACTAACGCAGCGGTGGGAATTCACACATTCGGAGTAGATGGCAAGTCTCTGTTCGGCAAAGCCAACGAACCATGGCCTCCTCCACTGTAGAAGCAGAGGTGCAGGCTTGTCTTCTCGGTTTGAAAACCTGTAAGGAGTTGAATTGGTCCTCGGTGTACATCCTCTCCGACTCAAAGCAAGCTTTATCGTTTCTCACCAACAGTCAGAAGGCCCCGAATAAATTCAAACCATATGTTCATTTGGCGAGCACCATTCTGGAAGAAGTCAATTCGATTGCGCTGAACCATGTGCCACGCATATGGAATCCCTCTGCAGACCTGATTGCGAAGAGGAGCTTAGCTTCTGGGGCTCCCTGTAACTTTAATGCTTTTATACCTGACTGGCTCACATCCTTCAGGAAGATTAATGTAAACGCTATGTTATCTGCACTAGAGGGTGGAATGAATAAAAATTGACCTCTAGTTACCCCCCCAAAAAAAATTAAAACCCCACACAAAAGAAATCTTGAGAAGGTAGGGTAGAAAATCCAAGAGTAAGCTATGAATTCGTGCATCTAGCACCTTTGTTCATCAAATGAGCAAACCCTAAACATAAGGAGCATGAAAGGTAGGGTTTTAGAGTTTTAGAGCATTTTTTGCCATGTAACAGCAAGGTTCAGACCTAGATAACGCTAGGAGGAATGATATAAAAGAAATAGAAGGAGGAAAGAATGGAATTCTTACACTTTTAGGTCAAGATCACTAGAAGGAAGCTTTTTCAACCGTAAAACGAACTCAATTTCAACCTTAGAGCCTTTCTCCAAGAAGATCCCCACTTTCTTCTTACTTGGGCAGAACAATTAGCATCTGAACAGAGGGAGAACGAGGTTGGGAGAAGGAGGGAGGTGGTGGAGAGAAAATGGCTCGTTTTGGTGCTTGGGGATAAGTATATGACACTTTAAGATAAAGAAAAGGAAAAAGTTGAAGTTCTAGTATCTATCCAAGTGTCCATGGCCTTAATTTATTAAGAATATACAAGCACACACACAAGAATCTCCCCCACCATGTTTGTAGACCTTCTTAGCTTTCCTTTGTCAAATTTTCCAGCCAATCAAATAATTCATTAGTTGATAACTACTAAAGGTAGCTCATCTGTGAAGAGGAAAATCCTAAATTACCCTTGGAGTAAACACCTTCAATCCAAGGTTGAAATAGGCAAACCATGGCTCAAGAAGCTCAATAATGATGATAGAATATCCAAGGAACATAATGAAAGTGATAAATTGCAAAGAAAACCTCTCAATTGGGTAAATTGAAGAAAAGTCCAAAATGTGCATAAAATTGCATAACTTGCTCGAACAATGTCCAAATTGGACCAAATTTGAAACTTAAGCTCGTATTATGATTTCAAGTCATATCAAAAATTTATATTAGGGTTATACGAATTCAATTATGATAATTAAGATCATTCAACTCATTAAGTTTCGGGGCCTTATAGAAATCCATGGTGTTCTAAACAAAACAAGGACAACTGAAAGAGTGAAAGAAATCAATAAATGGCTTTCTACCATGCCATAAATCATAGGGGGTTTTCTTTATAGATGGATGAGTGAAAACCCATTTTTTGCACAAAATAGGAGGTGCTAACGACTTCAGCCCAAAACTTCTTTGGAATGTCATATTCTAGAGGCATGCTCCTAGACATTTCCTATAGAAACCTATTATTTCTCTCTACAACCCCATTTTGTTGAGTTATTCAAGGTGAACAAAAGTTATGTGCATACCCAGATTCCTCAAAAAACTGTTCAAACAAGTCATTTTCAAATTCTCCCCCGTGGTCACTATGGACAAAGATGATTTGGTAAGAATCTTCCTATTCAACCCATTTGCAAAAAGTCGAGAAAACATCAAGAGTGTCACTTTTTGAAACAAGAAAGAAGGTCCAAGTATAGTGAGAAAAGTCATCGACAATCATAAGGAAACACTTGATACTATGAAGCGATGAGTTCTCATTGGTTCAAATAGATCAATGTGAAGAAATTCAAGATCTCTCTTGGTAATAAGGACTCCTTTAAATTTGAAGGATGAATTGGTTTGATTTCCTTATGTGCAATGTTGAAATTCCTCATCCTTTTTAAAATCAAATTTAGGAAGTCCTTTGACCAATTCCTTTTTGCTCAAATTCTTCAATTGATGCATATTTACATGACCAAGCCTACGGTGCCATAAAGATATGTCATTGAAAATGACAACAAGGGATCTACCAACAGTAGGCTTAATAGAGTCAAGAACAATAACATAGAGATTACCATTTCTAGTTCCCTTATATATAACATTGTAGGAGAGGGAATCTAGAAGTATGAATTCTAGTGAGGTAAAAATAACAAGATAGCCATTATCACTTAATTGACTAACACTAATTAAAATGTGATGTAGGCCATCCACAAGAATAAAATTCTTGATGCATATTGAATCAATGACATCCACCTCAGTTATAACTTTACCTTTGTTGTTGTCCCTGAAAGTCACCGATCTCCTTCCTTATTAGTGAAAATTTTGAACAGGCTGATTTAACATGTCATATGCTTTGAGAAACTACTATCGACAATCCTTTTTCCTTTTACCTACAAGAAAGGAAGATGTCGGTGCCCAATTTAAACCTTGGGATCTGATGTTAGCTTGGGGACCCATTTCATCTTTGCATTTGTCCCCTTCTCTCTATAAGGACAATAGGTAGAGTCATGGTTATCACTCTTGAGATGCACACAAACCATAAGGTTCACAGAGTCAGATTATTCTCCAAGGAGGAAAGGAGGCTCCTTGCTCTTTTTCTTACCCTTTACCTTGATCTTGCTGTTTGGAGCTCCCCCTAAAAATACCAAATCGCTAGTACCAACTTGTTTGGTGTGATCTAGAATTCATTTAGGGACTTTTTTCTATGGTGTTATAAACAAAACAAGGACAACTGAAAGAGTGAAAGAAATTAATAAATGGCTTTCTACCATGCCATAACTCATAGGGGGTTTTCTTTAAAGATGGATGAGTGAAAACCCATTTTTTGCACAAAACAAGAGGTGCTAATGGCTTCGGCCCAAAACTTATTTGGAATGTCATATTCTAGAAGCATGCTCCTAGACATTTCCTATTGAAACCTATTATTTCACTCTACAACTCCATTTTGTTGAGTTATTCAAGGTGAACAAAAGTTATGTGCATACCCAAATTCCTCACAAAACTGTTCAAACAAGTCATTTTCAAATTCTCCCCCGTTGTCACTATGGACATAGATGATTTGGCATGAATCTTCCTATTCAACCCATTTTCAAAAAGTCAAGAAAACATCAAGAGTGTCACTTTTTGAAACAAGAAAGAAGGTCCAAGTATAGTGAGAAAATTCAACGACAATCACAAGGAAACACTTGATACTATGTAGCGATGAGTTCTCATTGGTTCAAATAGATCAATGGGAAGAAATTCAAGATCTCTCTTGGTAATAAGGACTCCTTTAAATTTGAAGGATGAATTGGTTTGATTTCCTTATGTGCAAGGTTGAAATTCCTCATCCTTTTTAAAATCAAATTTACGAAGTCCTTTGACAAATTCCTTTTTTCTCAACTTCTTCAATTGATGTATATTTACATTACCAAGCCTACGGTGCCACAAACATATATCATTCAAAATGACAACAAGGTATCAACCAAAAGTAGGCTTATTAGAGTCAAGAACAATAACATAGAGATTACCATTTCTAGTTCCCTTATATATAACATTGTAGGAGAGGGAATCTAGAAGTATGAATTCTAGTGAGCTAAAAAGAACAAGATAGCCATTATCACTTAATTGACTAACACTAATTAAAATGTGATGTAGGCCATCCACAAGAATAAAATTCTTGATGCATATTGAATCAATGACATCGACCTCAGTTATAACTTTACCTTTGTTGTTGTCCCTGAAAGTCACCGATCTCCTTCCTTATTAGTGAAAATTTTGAACAGGCTGATTTAACATGTCATATGCTTTGAGAAACTACTATCGACAATCCTTTTTCCTTTTACCTACAAGAAAGGAAGATGTCGGTGCCCAATTTAAACCTTGGGATCCGATGTTAGCTTGGGGACCCATTTCATCTTTGCATTTGTCCCCTTCTCTCTATAAGGACAATAGGTAGAGTCATGGTTATCACTCTTGAGATGCACACAAACCATAAGGTTCACAGAGTCAGATTATTCTCCAAGGAGGAAAGGAGGCTCCTTGCTCTTTTTCTTACCCTTTACCTTGATCTTGCTGTTTGGAGCTCCCCCTAAAAATACCAAATCGCTAGTACCAACTTGTTTGGTGTGATCTAGAATTCATTGAGGGACTTTTTTCTATGGTGTTATAAACAAAACAAGGACAACTGAAAGAGTGAAAGAAATTAATAAATGGCTTTCTACCATGCCATAACTCATAGGGGGTTTTCTTTAAAGATGGATGAGTGAAAACCCATTTTTTGCACAAAACAAGAGGTGCTAATGGCTTCGGCCCAAAACTTATTTGGAATGTCATATTCTAGAAGCATGCTCCTAGACATTTCCTATTGAAACCTATTATTTCACTCTACAACTCCATTTTGTTGAGTTATTCAAGGTGAACAAAAGTTATGTGCATACCCAAATTCCTCACAAAACTGTTCAAACAAGTCATTTTCAAATTCTCCCCCGTTGTCACTATGGACATAGATGATTTGGCATGAATCTTCCTATTCAACCCATTTTCAAAAAGTCAAGAAAACATCAAGAGTGTCACTTTTTGAAACAAGAAAGAAGGTCCAAGTATAGTGAGAAAATTCAATGACAATCACAAGGAAACACTTGATACTATGTAGCGATGAGTTCTCATTGGTTCAAATAGATCAATGGGAAGAAATTCAAGATCTCTCTTGGTAATAAGGACTCCTTTAAATTTGAAGGATGAATTGGTTTGATTTCCTTATGTGCAAGGTTGAAATTCCTCATCCTTTTTAAAATCAAATTTACGAAGTCCTTTGACAAATTCCTTTTTTCTCAACTTCTTCAATTGATGTATATTTACATTACCAAGCCTACGGTGCCACAAACATATATCATTCAAAATGACAACAAGGTATCAACCAAAAGTAGGCTTATTAGAGTCAAGAACAATAACATAGAGATTACCATTTCTAGTTCCCTTATATATAACATTGTAGGAGAGGGAATCTAGAAGTATGAATTCTAGTGAGCTAAAAAGAACAAGATAGCCATTATCACTTAATTGACTAACACTAATTAAAATGTGATGTAGGCCATCCACAAGAATAAAATTCTTGATGCATATTGAATCAATGACATCGACCTCAGTTATAACTTTACCTTTGTTGTTGTCCCTGAAAGTCACCGATCTCCTTCCTTATTAGTGAAAATTTTGAACAGGCTGATTTAACATGTCATATGCTTTGAGAAACTACTATCGACAATCCTTTTTCCTTTTACCTACAAGAAAGGAAGATGTCGGTGCCCAATTTAAACCTTGGGATCCGATGTTAGCTTGGGGACCCATTTCATCTTTGCATTTGTCCCCTTCTCTCTATAAGGACAATAGGTAGAGTCATGGTTATCACTCTTGAGATGCACACAAACCATAAGGTTCACAGAGTCAGATTATTCTCCAAGGAGGAAAGGAGGCTCCTTGCTCTTTTTCTTACCCTTTACCTTGATCTTGCTGTTTGGAGCTCCCCCTAAAAATACCAAATCGCTAGTACCAACTTGTTTGGTGTGATCTAGAATTCATTGAGGGACTTTTTTCTATGGTGTTATAAACAAAACAAGGACAACTGAAAGAGTGAAAGAAATTAATAAATGGCTTTCTACCATGCCATAACTCATAGGGGGTTTTCTTTAAAGATGGATGAGTGAAAACCCATTTTTTGCACAAAACAAGAGGTGCTAATGGCTTCGGCCCAAAACTTATTTGGAATGTCATATTCTAGAAGCATGCTCCTAGACATTTCCTATTGAAACCTATTATTTCACTCTACAACTCCATTTTGTTGAGTTATTCAAGGTGAACAAAAGTTATGTGCATACCCAAATTCCTCACAAAACTGTTCAAACAAGTCATTTTCAAATTCTCCCCCATTGTCACTATGGACATAGATGATTTGGCATGAATCTTCCTATTCAACCCATTTTCAAAAAGTCAAGAAAACATCAAGAGTGTCACTTTTTGAAACAAGAAAGAAGGTCCAAGTATAGTGAGAAAATTCAACGACAATCACAAGGAAACACTTGATACTATGTAGCGATGAGTTCTCATTGGTTCAAATAGATCAATGGGAAGAAATTCAAGATCTCTCTTGGTAATAAGGACTCCTTTAAATTTGAAGGATGAATTGGTTTGATTTCCTTATGTGCAAGGTTGAAATTCCTCATCCTTTTTAAAATCAAATTTACGAAGTCCTTTGACAAATTCCTTTTTTCTCAACTTCTTCAATTGATGTATATTTACATTACCAAGCCTACGGTGCCACAAACATATATCATTCAAAATGACAACAAGGTATCAACCAAAAGTAGGCTTATTAGAGTCAAGAACAATAACATAGAGATTACCATTTCTAGTTCCCTTATATATAACATTGTAGGAGAGGGAATCTAGAAGTATGAATTCTAGTGAGCTAAAAAGAACAAGATAGCCATTATCACTTAATTGACTAACACTAATTAAAATGTGATGTAGGCCATCCACAAGAATAAAATTCTTGATGCATATCGAATCACCTACATCGGCCTCACTTATAAATTTACCTTTGTTTTTGTCCCTGAAAGTCACCGATCCTCCTTCCTTCTTAGTGAAATTTTGAACTGGCTGATTTAACCTATCATATGCTTTGAGAAACCACTATCGACAATCCATTTTCCTTTTACCTACAATAAAGGAAGATTTCGGTGCCCAATTTAAACCTTGGAATCCGATGTTAGCTTGGGGACCCATTTCATCTTTGCATAGGTCCCCTTCTCTCTATAAGGACAATAGGTAGAGTCATGGTTATCACTCTTGAGATGCACACAAACCATATGGTTCATAGAGTTGGATTATTCTCCAAGGAGGAAAGGAGGTTCCTTTCTCTTTTTCTTACCCTTTACCTTGATCTTGCTCTTTGGAGCTCCCCCTAAAAATTCCAAACTGCTAGTACCAACTTGTTTGGTGTGATCTAGAACTTCATTGAGGGAATTTTTCCCTTTAGGCCTAGTTTGGCTAGAAGATTCTTAAATGCGGCATTTCTCCATTGTGGTTATTGCATCTGATTAATACACATGGACTTTTTAAGTACCCGTAACCGTCTGGTTCAATAATAAAAAATGTGATTCAAAATCACACCAATATTGTTAGAATTTGAAAATGTTGCACGACTTCGGCTCGTTGTTTCCCACACCATTCATTTGGCACCTACCTGTTACAACGAGTACGCATTGACAGATGAGCTAAACTACCTCATCTATGTTATTCACGTGTTCAATCCCTGAACTTAAAAAATTAGTACCTGAGCATAGTGATAAGGAATTTCTACAAGGAAGCTCTAAGTTTGTGATTATCTTCACTAAGAGTAATGACGGTAGAAGATAAACTAGCAAGATCATCTTGTGCATGGATTAAGTCTACCTCCAAACAGAGGGCTTTAGTATGAAGGGAATCTATCGCAAGAGTAATGCTAGCTATCTTACTACTTGGCAATAAAGGTCTAGAAGATAAATCATTCACTGGAGCAAGCAATCTATAATTTTCCTTTTTGAGCAAAATAAGCTCATAAAGATAATTCTTTTTCTCATCTCTAACAGTAATACAAGTAAGTCTAAATTCATAAAGTTTCGCAATAGGATTTTCATTTTTAGATTTAATCAAGACAGGCTCATCAAGGTGGTTTTGGCTCTCTTCCTTAAGACTGTTGATGTTCTTAAGGTAGATACCATTATCTACTTCAACTGTATTATATTGGAGCTCAAGATCAAGAAATTGTCCTTGCAAAGAATCAATACTATCAAGTTGCAATTTTTCACTTTGCTCAAGAGAATCAATCTTAGCATACAAATCATCTCTGATCCTCCCTAACCTCTTCTTCTTATATTTGCATTGAGAATAAGAAGAGTGGAAAGCATTAAGCTTATCAATGAGAGTTTTGTAAATAACTCATTCAAGCTTACTTCACTTACCCCACTTACCTCACCAATATCTTCACTAGTAGAGGTCATTAGTGTAAGGTGGCATTCTCCCTCATTGGAGCTGCAAACACTAGAAGATGACTCCTCCCATGCAGCATGGGTTGCATCTTTTCTCTTCTTGTCCTTCTTATCCTTCCTCTTGTCCTTGCCTTCCTACTTATAGTCCTCATTCTTCTTATAACTACCCTTGTAGTTGGACTTCTTTGCCTTGGGGAAATCATTCTTGCAATTTCCCTTTTGACCACATTCATTACATCTAGGAGTAGACGAGGAGGAAGGTTTTTCTTTGAAGTGATTGTCATTGGAGTAGTGTGCTTCATGATCACTAAGGGATTCATCTTTACTTTAAGAGGGAGGATAGGACCAGAAAGCAAGTTGTTGTTGAAGAATCATTGCCTCCACTTGAGGTTTGAAGGCATTGTCTTTGATCTTCTGTGTTTCCTTCTCTTCTTTCTTGTTATCTTCTTCTTTCTTGTCAAGTCTTGGATGATGAGCTTGAAGATTTCTAATGAGCTCTTCGATGGCTATGACACTAAGGATTCTAACTTCTTCAATTGAAGTCCACTTGGATTCCCATATTTTGGGGAGAGACCTTAGATTCTTGTAGTTGATTGTCCCTCTATCCATGGGGTGGCCCAAGGAAGCAAGCCCATTGATGACGGTGTTGAGCCTTTTATACATCTCAGTCACTCGTTCCTTCTTGCCCATCTTTAACCTTTCAAGGAGTCTCTTGAGCATGTATATATTTGACTCCATTCTTTCTTTGTGCCTTCATAGATGATGCACAACTTGTTCCAAATCTCATGGGATGTATCCCAAGAGAATATCCGATTGAACTCGAAGGGGGTGAGGGAAACATAGATGATGCTTATTGCCTTTTCATTGAACTGTTCCTTCTTAAGAGTCTCTTCATTTCAAGTGGCTACATTACCCTCCAACTCCTTCTAGGTGAGGATGATTACTTTCCACATGTCATAACTCATCTGATGAAGGTAGAACTTCTTTCATCTCTTCCAATATAAGAAGTCTGTCCTATCGAAGATTGGAGGTCTCATGGAGAAACCACATTCCAAGTTGAGAGACCCAAGTAGAGCATAGCCCATCTTCTCTTCTCGTAGGATATGTGTCAGAGAAGAACCTGGCTCTAATACCACTTGTTGGATCAAATGGCTCTAGAGAGGGGGTGAATAGAGCTAAAACACTCACACAAAACTTGTTAAACCTTCAAGTTACTTCAACAAGCACTACTACAAATAGGTAATTTGAATTCCAATCTAAACATACATCAAGGATGAGAGAGATTTAGCAAGCACAAGAATAAGCTATGTAGAGTGCTTCCAATCTCCAAATTAGGAGAAAGTTAGTCCACTACCGAGAGAGGCCAAGCTCTAGGAATTTTCTACCAATGTATACTTATATTCCATTATAAGACATACAATATGATCTTCCTTTTCCGGGCCAAGGATACCCAACCTCCTTTTTAAGGACCAAAAAGATCTAATAAACCAGCCAAGGACTTACCTATCCTTTGAACTAGAGTCTTCTACCTTACAAGGTCATACCTACTCTTACAAGAAGCCAGACACCTTCACCAAGGAGTTTCCCTTCTTGCATCGAGTCTTTTACTTTGAAGGATTTACCCACTCTACTCCCCGAACTTCAGCCTTGACCTTCTGTTTCACCTTGGAGAAGATTTTGCACATTTTCCTTCACTTGGAGAAGATCTCACACCTTCTCCTTCACTTAGAGAGATTTAACCAACTTGATCTTGAAGAAAGGGGTTGGGAAAAGGAATCTTTGAGAGCTTTACAATACCACAATAGAGTATATCTCTCACAAATAACCTATCTCACTCATATGGATGTTTGCCTTTGTAAGCAAGAGAAAGAAAGGGGCTCTAGTTGACTGGCACTCAACCATAGCTAGGAGCTTGAATGGCATGAAAGAGAAACCTTAGAATGAGCTATAAGAGGTCCTATTTATAGTTAAAGGATGTCCACTAGTGTTTAGGAACACTTAGAAACAATTTCCAGTCATTTGGGGTGTCAGAACATATTTATTTTTGATGTTTACAACACTCCAATGGCTCAAATCACTTTTTTTGCACTATCCATATACTGCAGTAAGTCGAGTTTCAATAAAGGTAACTCAACTGATTGCACTATATGAAAATGCAAATTTGAAGCATCAGTCAAGTTTATCCTGGATTAAGCTCGACCGATTTCTTAAATCAATTTTGCCACTATAGGGTGTCGGTTGAGTTATGTGTATTGGAAACTCAAACGGACCTAGACATTCTCGAATTGCGTCATGGGTGTCGATAGAGTTTGTCACCTGAGAAACATGACTGAAAAACACTCTGGAATGAATTCTTAAAATGTCATTAGAGTGATTAACTGATCAAATTACGTTCTCTTGATTTTTTCTCATCTTAGTTACAAGTCATAACATTAATAGAAATGATTAAAAAAATCATCCGAACAATTTTAGGGTGTTTTCTACAAAAGTGCAATCACATTCTTTTGACTTGAACTTGATCAAGCAAGGGATTGATTGAATTGATCCTTTTCAAATACCTAATACCTAAAATCAATCTCAGATAGACATATTAGATACATATGAATGGAATGGTTAAGACATTATCGAAATATGGATAAAGTATAACTCTTAGGTCAACATATATGTATGTACAATGTACATGAAATTCTATGAATATAATATCTATTGTTTCAAATTCTTATAAAGATAAACTTCAATTACACTATAAGAGAAGATGCACTTCTTTGAAAACCTAAGGATTCAAGCACAAGACAAAAGAATTGATCTAAAACTAAATGCTTCTTTTCCTTCAAAATTTAATATATAAATTTATTTCCAGTATACGTATTCTCTTTAATATATCATGTTAAACTCCACTTAAAAATTATTTGATGCATGGATGGAGGCATTATGCTTGTAGGTAAGGAGCAAACATAGAGGAATAGATCCATGTGACATGCAAGGGCTAGCTCGAGGGTCACAAAGAAGAAAGAATCTGGTAGGGTGCAAACTATACGTAGTCTAGATTTATCTTGTGGTAGTTATATATAAACTCTACTTTTATGCAATGTGTATTATTATTGTGACATCCCCCTTGAAGTAAATTCACATGTATACTTCCACTCTATGTTATGAATGTTTTACAAGAGGGGTGTTACAGAATAGCCCCTGAAACAAAGTTCCACTTGGACTAAAAAACATGGACTAGAAAGTGTAAACAAGCATCTAATGAATCAACTAGGAATAAGAATTTGATATTAATAGGTGCTATTTCACGACAGAGTGATTATCCTGATGGAGGAACCAATTCAATTGAAGTTTCTGCTAGCCTATTCGAGGACCATTTGGTACTTGACCCAAGTGGGTATGAGGTCATCATTCATACCATTGATATAGATGAACATCTGGTAGATTGTTAAGATTCAAGCGATGTAGAAAATCAATCCAACCCTTCTTCATCCATAAGCATCTCGACTCTTACTCTTACTACCAGGAAGATGGGTGGGGAAGTGGGGGGTACAAGTGGTAAAATAGAATTGTCTCCTTATCACACCCATTATCAAGCCAAGAATCAACTAAGCAAGATTTATTTGAGAATTTGTTGCCTTCAGATTGACAAAATGTCTACATGTTTCAAGCCCTTTCAGAGTCAAATAGAAAGTGATGTTGATTTCTTGATTAAATTATGATTTTTTATTCTAATCATGATAAGTAATGGGTACTACCTTGTATATCTCTCTTTATGACTCATTAGGTCTACTATGTAAATGTGATCAATAATCTTGGATTAGTTTAATAAAATCTTTAGTTTTTCCAAAAAAAAGTTGGAAGCATATTTCCTAAGAAACTGAGGAACTAGTTGTTGGTAAAAGGGTGATTGGTTAAAGACAATGAAATTGATAGATTAGAAAATTCTTTTAATTTATGAAAAATAGATAGAGATATGGAAAATGTAAAGATACTCTAACCATATGATTCTCTAAGCTCACAAAAATAATAAGGGCAATGAGAATACAAAATGGAAATGGAATATTAATGTAGATGGCTAGGAAAATACCTATAATATTGTTTACCATTATTCTGATAATATGTGCTCTTATTTCTTCAATTGAACCTATGCAAATGGTAATATGCATACATACATTTGCGCATAAAGAGTAAAAGGAAAATAAAATGCTATAACCTCTTGAATACTAAACACATCACACACTCAAATAATAAGGTGAAATTGTATAATTTTTAAGAATAATTCCAAACTAGGGATTTTGAAACATTTACTCATATTTGAGTGATCTTGGATGATTATTTCTGTTAAATTTTTTTTGACATTTACCGAATTCGTGTCATTCCTATATTGATATTTCTTACACCATCTCAACCATGGTATCTGAAAATCCTTCTAATGCATTAATTTTCAATCACTTTTTATAGGATATCCTTTCATTCATTTGTTGCATTATTGTTCATTTTCAGATATGCTATGCATTGTTTCTCATTATTAGCATGTGAATCATAATTGCCAAAAATATTAAGTATTTCTACAAAATCTTGCTAAGTTGTCATTTTTATTAGGACTTATGCTATTTTCCCCTTGTTTTAGGTAAACAGAGCATTTATATGACCGCTCAGTGCTAGCAACACATATGTCAGTGGTACTAACATGACACGAAATTCAAATAGGGAAATCCAAAAAATTTGGTGTTTTCGAGATAGAGCTTGGTGCTACTAAGGAGATGATGACAGCAAAATGACAAATCAATACTATCGAGTCACCATCCAGATAGCATTAGTAACCATATTTAATTGCTTCAATTCCACTGACATGCTAGTTGGTGGTACCAACTTTAGCACCCAGGTTAGGTCATAACTTGCTGACAGAAAATTAGTATTATAAGTTGTATGAATTGGAAACCCTATAGTACCGACACATTTTAAGGGTTTCAAGTAAGATGACAACTCGATGCCACTGACACCCTCTTGGTGGTGCCAACTTTTATGTGATCAGTGCATATTGAAAATCATGACAAATCCAATATTTGTGACTTAATGATGACTAAATCCCCACTTATAACCTAAGGGGAGTTTTCTCAAAAAGAGACATCACTTTTATTTTCTTTGCAATGGAGCACTAATCTGGAAAAGGAGAAGAAAAAGGAGATAGCCACATATAGGATAATGTCGACACTTCTCAAGGTAAAATTTACAACCGCAATGTTGTAGATCAAGGTGTCTACCTGAGGGGATCTCTGCGACGAATTCTCTAGGGTTTTTACATTGGTTTTCTAATGTTTAGCCTGGTTTCTCCTTCTTCCTCTCTTATATAAATATTGCAACAATGTGGGGCTAAAATCTATATTCCTTAGGACCCAGAGTAGCCTGATATTGCTTTGCATTTGAATAGCTAAATTATTTCTTTCATTCTGGATGTGAGTCAATGTTTCTTATCGTATTGTTTGTGCTTGATCACCACAATCAATATAAAAGAGTGCTAATTGTTTCGGGGAGAAGGATTAGGTGTTGGAAAAGTTATAGATTTACACATCTCCTATCACGTGTCAAGACATGGATTAAGGTTGTGAATGAAAACCTAGAGATATCGATAATGCACCTACCTAATTCCTAAACTGCTAGAAAAGTGGGGTTTGTTTTAGGTATTGTATTATGTTGTGAGAGTAGATAATACTTGGTAAATAATTATCAATGAAATAGATTTTGAATACAATGCATACTATGGTGAAACTGTAATGGTAAGGAATCCATCCATTCCTGATCACATTCATTGAATTTAGATTCATTCCTTACTCCTAATTATTAAACAACCAATCAACAACCTTTCCTAGGCCTATCTGATTAGATTATTGTTAATACTAGTCTATGGAAAATGTTTCCTGAGTTTAATACTCATGCCTCATACACCTATACCCACTTGCATTTTACATGCATAGTTTTAGTGTGTATGGTTTTTGGCACTTTTGTCGAGGAAACAATAATACCAGAACTACGAGTGCTAAGACCAGCCAATCGAGGCCATTTTTATTTCTTTTATTTATTTTTAATATTTTCTTAAATTAGAGCATGATTGAATTTTTTGTCTTGTATCAATTCACTAGTCTTCATTATCTCACATTTTCTTCTCCATTTGAAGATATCTAGAGCATGGTTCATACTTGAACCACTGATTATGGATAATCTACTCCAACCATTATAGATTTAGAGGGGATCTTTCATAAGGTGAGCGAGTGTGGAGCTTGAGCTGAGAAGCTCATCCAAACTCAAGCACCACATCCAAATGTGGCAGTCATGTCATAGGATGGAAATGATAGTCAGGAGGACATGCTGAAGGAGCAGACTGAGTGGGATAAGATAGAGGCATCTTCGGCCACAACACAACTAGGGCCAATCAAACAACAAATAGTCAATGTTGGTAGCCCTAGTGGAAAATATCAAATCATAGTTGTTCTATCTCGACAACATGGAGGATCTGATGGCACACATCAACAACTTTTTGGAATGTTTTGACATGCTAAAGTTGGACAGGGTTCCAGCCATAATTATTTATTTGAAGTTGTTCTCATACTCTTTCTCAAATAAAGCCAAAGTGTGGTTCCTCAGCCTACCATCAAAATCTTTAGAGACCAAGGATGAAATGATAGATGCATTCTTTAAAAGGTATTTCTTGACACAGAAAGCAAATGAGCTGGTGGGGAAGATTCAAAACTTCAAGCATCAAGTTGAGGAGTCATATTTTGAATCTTGGGAGACATTTTAGATCATGCTCAGGAGGGTCCCTCATCTTGGGATTAATCTGTATGGCTAGGATAAGATATTCTACTTGCCCTACATAAAGAGGAGAGGAGTATGCTTGAGAATGTAGAGGCGTGTTTATTCTTGAACTACAAGGCTACAATATTTCAAGAACCGATCCCAAAGAGGAGAGAGAAGCACCAAAAACAATTAAGAGTTCTATGGAATAAAGAGACATCACTAAAATGAATGCACTGATGGATAGACTCACAAAGAAACTTGATTAGAAATCTAGAACCTTAGCTAGAGGTGAAGAAGAATAGTGCATGTTCATGCAGAAGTAGAATAACAAGGGCATCAATGAATAATCGTGGAGGGAGGAATCCTAAATTCTCATGGAAGGACCATATAATTTTTAGCATGACCCTTCATAGGCACATCAGTCCAAACAACAATAGGGCAACACTTCCTAGAAATATCAGTAGGATAGGGGCCCAAGAAATATAGATAGAATTGAAGAAATGCCAGGTAGGCTTGTGAGTCAAAACGAGGCCCTATGGGACCAGACAAAAAGGGAACATCAAAACCAAGTGGCTTAGATCTATAGTATTGTGAATCTAATCTCTCAATTGGCAGCATAGGTGGCTTCCATTAAGAAGTTCAGCCAACAAGGATTTTCATGCAACATGGACATCCCATCCGGTAATTAGCAGGTAAAGGAAGTACTTCTCTGTAGTGGAAAAGATCTAACCAAAGACCAAAAAGCAAATCCAGAGTAGAGTACCACACTAGTTGACACAAGGGCAGCGTCAGATACAATTCATCTAGAGAAGCGCAAGACACCACAAAAAAAGAGAAGGCCACTAAAGATGAATCATTTGGACAATTAGGAGCCAAGAAGGAGTCCTACATTCCACCGCATCTGTGTAAAAATGTGATTCTGATATCACTTCCTAATAGTTTGAGGACAATAAGGTTGATTACAAGTTCAAGAAATTCATTGACATGTTTAGGAATCTTCATAGCAACCTACTGATTGTGGGATACTATTGAGCATATTCCGTCTTATAGAAATCTTAAAGGATATCATCAGTAAGAAGAGGAGGATATCTAATTCTTATGTAATGGTCTTAAGGGAAGAAGTTAGTGCTTTAATACAGAGGAATCTACTACAGAAGCGACATGATCTAGGGTATTTCAACATACCATGCTACATTGACAAGGACAAGTTTGGAGACACTCTATGTGATTATGGGGCAAGCATAAATCTAATTTTTCTAACTACATTCAAAACAATATGACTTAGAGAGTCAAGGAAAAGAAATATGATGATTCATCTAGTAAACAATTTAGGGTTGAGTCTGATAAGTATTTCTGAATATGTTATGGTAAAGTTGGATAAATTCATATTTCTAGAAGATTTTGTAGTCATGGAAATGCAGGATGATTATGGTAATGAACTACTCCTAGACATGACATTCCAATCTACAACATATGTAATTTTGGAGATGAGGTGAGGAATATTGGCATTGGGTATCCAGGATGATCAGTTTGAGATAAAGCTGCCTGACTATCCACCACCACAATATAAGAAAGCACAATGTCACTTGATGTAATACTTGGGCAATAAGGTGTCCCTATTCTTGGGAAACAATTTCTAGAAATGGTCCATGTCATGACAAAGGTGGACAAGGGTGTTCTTTCTATTTATATTATAGAACATACAAAACAAATATAATTGCCAAAGGTTGCCAAGTACCATGATGATCTAGAGGAGGAGGTTTACCCTATGATTGTTACTGATGTGATCTCTTCTTCCATCACACAAGCATACCCTCAACTACCTCTAGAAGCATGTCTAATGAATTTAGTGGATAATTGCACATGCTACCATTTACTGGAGGATCGTGCCTTGTTTCTAAGGACATTGTCATGCTTCCATTCAAGACACTATGAAGATATAAGACAACCACCGCCACCATTAGTCCCATCCTTGGAATGTCCTCCTAAGATGGAATTGAAGCCACTACTGTCGCACTTGAAGTACACATTCTTGGGAATCAACAACAAACTCCTAGTGATAATTTTTGCATCATTAAGCTTAAGGTGGAGGAGTAGTTACTTATTGTTATGAAGAACCTCCAAGCTACATTTAGGTAGTCCATTGCTGGCATCAAGGGGGTCTCCCCTAGTTTGTGTCAATACAAGATAATGATAGAAGAAGGACAAAAACATGTAGCACATCCTCATCAACGTCTAAATCCTATCATGGTGTACGTGGTGAAGAAAGAGGTAGTAAAGCTTCTATCTACATGTATAATATGTGCTATTTTAGATTCTAGGTGGGTTAGCCCAACCCAAGTAGTTCCCAAGAAGGAAAAAATCAGTGTCACTTAGAATTATGTAAGTGAGATAGTTTTGAATAGGCTAGTGACTTGGTGGAGAGCTTGTATTGACTATCTCCATTTGAATGCCTTTACTTTAAAAGATCATTTTCCGCTCCCATTCATTGATCAAATTCTTGAGAGGCTCTCCAACCACTCACATTGTTGTTTTTGAGAGGGTTATTCCGGATACAATCATATTTCTATTGAACCAAAGGATAAATAGAAGTCTACTTTAACTTGTCCCTATGGTAGTTTTTATTACCACTGGATGGAATTCTATCTTTATAATACTCCAATGATGTTTCAAAGATGTGTGCTTGCTAGTTTTTTAGATACAGTAGAACGATGTCTTGAAATTTTTATGGACAATTTTTCAATCTATACAGTCATTTTAGGAATGTCTTTCTAGTCTTGACAAAGTCTTACAAAGACGTGACGACACTCATATAGTTTTGAAAAAGGAGAAATGCCATTTAATGGTGAGTGAAGGGATTGTGTTGAGATACAAGGTGTCCAACAAAGGAATGGAAGTTTATGTGGTCAAAATAGAAGTGATCTCTGATCTACCTCCACCATCCTCGGTGAAAGGAGTTAGGACTTTTTTAGGACATACTGGATTTTGTCGACTCTTCATACATGATTTTTCAAAGATTTTAAAGCCACTTTCCAAGTTGCTAGAAAAGTATGTTGAGTTTAATTTTGATTATCATGGTTTGAAAGCATTTGAGATTTTGAAGAAGAATCTGATGTTAGAATCCATGATGGTGGCTCTAGATTGGAGCCAAACTTTAGAATTAATGTCTGATGCACTGATTATGCAATTGGATCTGTTCTGAGACAATGCAAAGGTCATTGTAACGACCATGCCTCCCGGTAACCCCCAATTAAGAGATACTGAAAGGTCAGAGCCGTTACCAATAACCCGGATCAAAGGTTCGACAAATAATCAATAACAATTAATAAATTTTACCAACTAAGCTAAAAACTGGTATAAAATAAAACTTTGCTTACCTTTTAAAAACTGGGATTTCTAAACTTTTATCCATGAAGATACCAATCTAACTAATCCTCCTGTGCACGTTAATTCTCATTTAATTCCGCATATGCCACTTTACAATTTGTTCTTTTCATTTGTACCTAAAATGCCGACAAACAAAACGTCGGTCAGCAAGAAGCTGGCATGTGGGGGAAACAATAATCATGCAAAAATGTTAACAGTGTAATCATTCAATTAATCATTTAACAACCAAGATTACATTTTAGATATAACTCCGCGATCCAAGAGTACCCTATCATCTATGTTGTCCCCATTAAACCCCTCATGATCCACCTATCAAATGAACCAGTTTCTAGGGTTGAGTCACATGGAACTACTCATAAGTAGACCACTCCTTAACTCAGGGTATGCTAAAGAGTCTCATGGCACTACACGTAGGTAGACCAGTTTCTAACTCACGAAAACCTAGACCTTGCTCTAGGATTACCCCTTTTGTTTAGCCTTTTCAAAGCAACATAGGTGGACCCGGATCTAGCCAGTTATATATGCACATTTATAGTGATAATCATAGTCACTTTATAGTTGCATGAAATAAATAGACATCCAACAGTTATTTTCAAGCAACTGATAAAACGTCGAGAATCGCCGTGAAACTAGAGCGATTATTTATAAGCGTAACCACATACCTGTATTATAGATTCAGATACAAAATTAATTTGTAGAGAGAGAAAATCCAATCAATCAAGCAAATTGCACAGAAATCCTGAAATAAAAGTACAAGTTTACTTTTATTAATATTTATCCAATTCCATCATATCCCTTAGGGTTTCTATTCCAATTTTAGGGTTTCCTTGGAAATTAGGGTTTTGCCTCCATTATTAATATTATGATCTCTAATTTATCAAAACTACATAAAACCCTCAATTCCTTTCATTTTAATATTCCCAACAGTATTAAAATCATTATTTGGCAATTTACTTTCTTAATCCGAAATATCAAGGTTTTCTCTTCCTTTATCCCCAAATTAGGGTTTCAATAAATATTATCCTTTATTTATGGATTACAACTCTAAATTAGGCAACCTTGCATTCCAAATGGATAAACAAACCACCTTTATCATTAACAGGGTTAATCTTATCAATTTGACCTATTAATTCACCAAAATACACCCTTTATCTTCAATTAGGGTTTCTCATCAACTTTTAATACATTTTACTAGCAAAATAAAGTACTTTTGTAAAACGGAGTAGAAATAAGTTCCCAAAGTATTTTTATTAGATTCCTTGTATTTTTCTACACAACTTTCATGTATAAGGTTTTCCCATTAGACAATCCTATCAATTTCTACGAATTTTGCAAATAAAACCCTTTTTCTTGATTATTCGATTAGAGATGACTTATTACCAAAAAGAACGGGCCGCTCGATTAGTGGTCTGGTGATCCACCTCTTGGATCTAACGATCCTGGCCCCGTGCACCTAAGCAAAGTCGCTCCCGCCCTGGAGCGTTAGATTCATCCTGAGACCACCGTGGACCTCGATCCAACGGTTACTGGTTGTCGTCTTCCTCCAACTCAGTAGCTCCGCGCTGGTCAACCTGGAGGTTGACTCAGAGCTCTCGTCACCCTTTGCTCACACCGATCGACGAAGGAGCTTCATCTCCTCTCGACAAAGTTGGTGGATGGCTCAATTCCTTGCTCGTGCTTCTCCACTGTCGCCTCCTACTCGCCGGACTCCGGAGAGGGTCATCGAGGCGCTGCTGATGAAGGTTAGGGTATAAAGCTCAATTGAGTGCAAAGAAACGCCCCTCGCACCCTTCCGCAGAGGTTGGGCTAATAAGAAATGATGTTGGTTCTCTCCACAGACCTCCCATATATATAGGATTGGGCCACGCTTGTGAGGTTTGGGCGTTTCCCAAAACCTCCTCCAATCCTATTTGAACCAGGGGGTCTTCCGTTCGTTTTCATCTCCTGAGTTCAAAGGACAACTCAGCAAGCCTTCCCACTCATTGGATCATGAGGAAACTAAGAGGGAAAATCCCTCTAACATAGCTAGAGTCCTAGTCCGCTTGGGACCTACACGATGAGTGGCGCCTGTTGGATTAAGATCCAACGGCCCACCTTCTTCGCGTTCAACCAACTAAAGGAAAAAATTTCCTAAATTCCCAATTAAAACCATATTTTGAGAAGATCTTGAAAAAGTAATAACTCTCAAATCTGATTTCCTTTTTAAATCAATATTGAGGAAACATTATTCGTACTTTTATCTTCAATCCTACAAAAATTGGGATTATAATCTCAAGGAAACAATCCCTTTTCTTTGATTGCAAGTTACCATCTCATTATTCATATTTTCCATATCTTTTCTATTTCTTTTACCATTAATTTATTATCCTGAGTTCCTTGAACCCCAAGGAACCTTTATAACTTGAAATTCTATTTTTGGGAAAATATCTTTTAGCCTTTTAGTCATCCTTTATTCATTTTTTTATATATCCCATTGAATTCCTTTTTCATTTCTTTTTTCTTTTTCTTTCAATTGGGCTTAATGGCCAATAAGGCCCATTAAGAAAGCATGCAAGGCTATTATAAATGAAATTCAATCAAATCAAACCATCCAAATCAACCATGGATTTCATTTATCTTTTTTTTTTAAAGAGATTTACAAATCTCATTACATGCTTTAGAAAAATGAGGTTATAACATCCTTCCCTACTTATAGGAGTTTTGCCCTCAAAATTCAATCAAGCAAACAAACAATTTAGGATAAGACTTTTCCATGTCCATCATTGGCCCCTATGTGGCTTTACCGTACTCATGGCGCTTCCAAAGAACCTTTATCATCACATATTCTTTTCTCAGAGTTCTTTCGTCTTGGCGTCTATAAACTGCACAGGTGACTCAGGTCATTTCATCCTCCCTTGGCTCACTAGGTTCATTGCTCAGCACATGGTCGGGGTACCTCAAATAGTGCTCTAAATTGGATACATGGAACTCATCACACATTTCTTTATCTTGAGGGGTAAGATCAAACTTACCCTTCTCCACCAAACCATGTCAAAAAAAAACTCATGCATCGGGGACTCAGCTCTCTTAGCTATAACTTAGAGGAGTCGGATTTTTCATGTCGCATATTCTCCCACAGTGAACTGCATGTCAGTCTACTTTGCATCTGCACACGACTCTTTTTGTCTCTCAGCTCCTTTTAGCCATTGCAGGATTCAAGCGACTTCATCTACACACACTGTGGTCCTTTCACCCACATCACCTTACTGAAGTGGTGACCGACACAACCTCCCTAACAGAGCTTCTTTAAATCCCGATACTGGCTACGATGGTCATCATCACATATTTCCTAGGACAAGAATTGTCCCTAGCCATCATCCTGAACGAGCACATATGCTCTCATCAGACCTTTTAGTCTGGATCATACTAACCATTAGTTAGGGGTGATAAACTGTACTAACTTCAAGTTCTTCATGTACCTACTTCCACCCTTTTGGAAGGGAACCTATAGGTCAAACACAAGAACCTTTGAACTCGCATCATGGTATAACTGAAACATCTCTCTCATGGGTAGTTCAACCAAATCTGTCCCTTGACAGAGCTGTTTCTTTCTTATATCATCTAAGTAAAGCGATCTACCATAACCCACATTGCTTCTTGACCTTCCTTGGTCTAGGGGAGACTTATCACCACATTCATAGTGATGAACTCCCATTCCTGCTCGGGAACTCTTTATTCTCTATATTAATGCACTGGGTTACCGATGTTCATCCTTCACCTCACATGCAACCTCCTCTCCAACATCCATAGTACTGCTACCACCCATTATCTAAGTAGTACTATGGTGTATTGTGATCTTAAAATCACGATTTCCTATAAGTCATGATTCCTCAAGATCGATTCCTCAAAACCCTAAACCACTCTCATCAGGGTTTCATTACCTTCCTATCCAATGAAAAGCATTTGAGATTTTACAACCATCCTTTCATTGCATCAAGGACTAGACTGACTAACTAACAACCATTAACTTATTCAACATATCTCATTACATCTGAGCGTTAGCCAAAACACATCTTCTTTCCAAACTAGGCGGCTATATCTCTACCAGAGCATCCATTACCACTTCACATCCTTCGGTATTAGGTAATGTTGAAGACATACTACCTCCATGTATTCCGCTTAAGTCCCATCTCGAACTCTAAGATCATCCTCTTGGTTATCAAACTCAACCTTGTATCACATGCATATCCCACATAGCTCATGATAAAATATTCTCACAAGGTGATTATCTTAATACTCTTATCATTTTTTACCTGTCCATGTGTCATTCACTCCACCAAGGTATGTTATCATCTTTGTCCTCATACCTCACAACAACGTACTAACCCACCTCATCTTTTATCCTTGGTGTATGGCATGCGTACTGTCCCATCTCTCACTCCCATAACAAGAAGAAATAAGCATTTGGCGGCCGTCCAAACACAAAGTTCTTCCTGTTCCAAGAGTAGAGATGACACACCCCACCTTGCCAGTACACCTTCAAATCTAGGTTGAAACGTGCCATCATCTCGATATCAAAGTACTTCCATGGAAAACTGGTCTCAAACCTATCTGATCCAAACACAATCCTTAGTCATCACCTCTAGGTCTATAGGGTGCTGACACTTTTGGGGTCATCCCTCTTCCCTCATGCAGCACAGAGTGCCCTACTCATCTACCCTTTGGGTCCCATGAGCTCATGAAGGTGATCAATCTCCTAACCCATGGCCCTCAGACAATGATAGTTGTTACCTCCCGACCCTATGGTAATGTGCAACTAGGGAATTAGGCAACTCCTACTTCCATCGGTCTTATCCCTACATGACCCTAGGATAGACTTAGGATTCCCTTATAATACATGTTCAACTTAGAACCTTACCCAAGCCTTCATCATCTCTCTCTCTACATTCATGGGATGTCTTTCATCCTTTCATAGTGGTCATGGCAACCTGCCTACCTTGGTCAAGCCCCAAACTGGTTACCTCCATGGTAACACATCCATATGCACTTAGAGATGGTTATCTATGGGTCTACATGTTCATTCTCATACCATGTACTTTTCACTTAGCTTCTCAAGATCCTATGAGACCTTTTAGGTCACCTTAAACCAACAAAACTGATATACACCCTACCAAAGGGTCCCTCTCCCAAGATGGGAGGAAAACTATCTCTGGACAACAAGGTCACAAACACCCTTAGGTCTAGGGTTTACATCCATATTCTTAACCCTAGTAAGACATTAAGGCACAAGGAGACCACTAAAATAAGCTAGGTCATATGTGTTTTCATTCCTCATCATTAGATCAAGATCATACCTTCCTTTATCATCAGCTTAGCTGTGAGGGGTTCATCATACCTCCGACTTAAGGAGTTTCCCCTTTTTCCTCTATACATGAGGAGTATCATGCTCGAAACTATAGCAACTTAATTCTCATCATGAGCATTAGGTACACCACTTCCTCTCTTAGGCCTAGGAACCATAGGTGCATGTTCTTGATGTCCAGCTGTCTGTGCAACCTCTTAACCACAAACCAAACATGTAACGGGTATGACATACACTTCCTCTCATCCCTTTTCCTTGATCAACACTTTAATGTTGAGTCCTCCTCAAGGACAAACAACAAGGTACAAGGCCTCATAACCTGTTACTAAACCTCTCCAGGGTATACAAAACTTATTCCTTTCTCAGGAGGTAAACACTTATACCATAGGCACATAGGTGCCAGAAGCCTCATCCTCTCTGTAGGGTTTGGTTTCTCCCATGGCGACATCATCAACCTCTAGGGATCAAGCATGTGGCAACCCCTATCATCCACTTAGGTCGCATCATCCTCAACTCCCCATTGTTCCTAAAATCTTGGAGTTTAGGCTTCCAACCTTCTTGCATGGGTCCTGCTCTTTCTCTCTAGAGAAAACCCTACAACCAACCTTACTACGAGAGGCCCTCTCTCCAAGAGGGATCAAGCTCACAAGCATACCCCTACATGATGAAGCCTATGATCAACTTGTGTTCGCTCAAGGTTATCCATAGCCCCTTATTCTAGTCACATAAGCTACCCATCAAACTCTCCTGGCCAGGGTTTCAACCTATTGCTCACACTAGTGGTACATTCTGGGTGCCTATTATGCCCATATAAACTTGTGGGGTTTCCATAGGTTCTTCTCTAACCTCATCAATGAATTAGCTATCCTTCACTCAAACATGCACGACCCTTCCCAAGGTTGGGTTGCCAAAGGTGCTAGGTCATCCACCTCTCATGGCTCGTATGGCAATCCAAAGGTATGTCCTTCCAAACACCTGGTTTACCATGACATCTAACTCATCATATTGTCTCTATCTCTAACCTTCACTTAGGGTTAGGGTTAACATCATCCTCAGAGGATGTGCCAGGTCTCTACCTGCAATGGAGATTTCTATCTCCAAGACTAATCTCTCCTTATTTATCCTCTTGACAAGAAGGCCTAGCCTCATGTCTCTCCTGAGGGCACGAAAACTTATGCCATACGACCTAAGCATGTATATATCCTTTAGTTTGCGCTTAATCTATTAAGCTTATATCCATGATATCTTATTTACAAGCTTTCCTTTAATTTGATGGAGGATTCCTTAGACCTTATTAACCTTACCCATACCTCAAGAGGGTGAGGAGAAGAGAGAAAACCCTAATCCTTAAGGTCCTTATCAGAATTGTGATGAGAAGGGATGAATAAGATGAGAAAGTCCTAAAGGTATCTTACTTAGATTCATACCCTAAGACTTTGGCTAGGCAGTCACACGGATCCGGGAGTCCTTGTATTCTGACTAGCGGTACGGAGGAAAATATTACCAGCCCCTGGTCGTGATCCTTTTCTAGACACCTCCGTCTTTCGGATAATCCTCTAATAACTCCCTTGGGTTCTACAACATTTCTAAAATTTAATAATTATTAAAGATTAAGTGAGGAACCTATGCTCTGATACCAATTGTAACGACCCCGCCTCCCAGTAACCCCCAATAAAGAGAGACCGAAAGGTCAGAGCCATTACCAATAACCCGGATCAAAGGTTCGACAAATAATCAATAACAATTAATAAACTCTACCAACTAAGCTAAAAATTGGTATAAAAAAAAACTTTGCTTACCTTTAAAAAACTGGGATTTCTAAATTTTTATCCATGAAGATACCAATCTAACTAATCCTCCTGTGCACGTTAATTCTCATTTAATTCCGCATATGCCACTTTACAATTTGTTCTTTTCATTTGTACCTAAAACGCCGACAAACAAAACGTCGGTCAGCAAGAAGCTGGCATGTGGGGGAAACAATAATCATGCAAAAATGTTAACAATGTAATCATTCAATTAATCATTTAACAACCAAGATTACATTTTAGATATAACTCCGTGATCCAAGAGTACCCTATCCTCTGTGTTGTCCCCATTAAACCCCTCATGATCCACCTATCAAGTGAACCAGTTTCTAGGTTTGAGTCACAAGGAACTACTCATAGGTAGACCACTCCTTAACCCAGGGTATGCTAAAGAGTCTCATGGTACTACACGTAGGTAGCCCAGTTTCTAACTCACGGTAACCTAGACCTTGGTCTAGGATTACCCCTTTTTTTTTAGCCTTTTCAAAGCAACAGAGGTGGACCCGGATCTAGCCAGTTATATATGCACATTTATAGTGATAATCATAGTCACTTTATAGTTGCATGAAATAAATAGACATCCAACAATTATTTTCAAGCAACTGATAAAACTTTGAGAATCGCCGTGAAACTAGAGAGATTATTCATAAGCGTAACCACATACCTGTATTGTAGATTCAGATACATAATTAATTTATATAGAGAGAAAATCCAATCAATCAAGAAAATTGCACAGAAACCCTGAAATAAAAGTACAAGTTTACTTTTATTAATATTTATCCAATTCCATCATATCACTTAGGGTTTCTATTCCAATTTTAGGGTTTCCTTCGAAATTAGGGTTTTTCCTCCATTATTAATATTATGATCTCTAATTTATCAAAACTACATAAAACCCTCAATTCCTTTCATGTTAATATTCCCAACAGTATTAGAATCATTATTTGGCAATTTACTTTCTTAATCCTAAATATCAAGGTTTTCTCTTCCTTTATCCCCAAATTAGGGTTTCAATAAAGATTATCCTTTATTTATGGATTACAACTCTAAATTAGGCAAACTTGCATTCAAAACGGATAAACAAACCACATTTATCATTAATAGGGTTAATCTTATCAATTTGACCTATTAATTCACCAAAATACACCCTTTATCTTCAATTAGGGTTTCTCATCAACTTTTAATACATTTTACTAGCAAAATAAAGTACTTTTGTAAAACAGAGCAGAAATAAGTTCCGAATGTATTTTTATTAGATTCCTTGTATTTGTCTACACAACTTTCATGTATAAGGTTTTCCCATTATACAATCCTATCAATTTCTACGAATTTTGCAAATAAAACCTTTTTTCTTGATTATTCGATTAGAGATGACTTATTACCAAAAAGAACGGGCTGCTCAATCAGTGGTCTGGTGATCCGCCTCTTGGATCTAATGATCCTGGTCGCGTGCGCCTAAATAAAGTCGCTCCCGCCCTGGAGCGTTAGATTCGTCCTGAGACCACCATGGACCTCGATCCAACGGTGACTGGTCGTCGTCTTCCTCCAACTCAGTAGCTTTGCGCTGGTCAACCTGGAGGTTGACTCGGAGCTCTCGTCGCCCTTTGCTCACACCGATCAACTAGGGAGCTTCGTCTCCCCTCGACAAATTTGGTGTATGGCTCAATTCCTTGCTCGTGCTTCTCCACTGTCACCCCCTACTCACTGGATGCCGGCGAGGGTCATCGAGGCGCTGCTGATGAAGGTCAGGGTAGAAAGCTCAATTGAGTGCAAAGAAACGCCCCCTACACCCTTCTGCAGAGGTTGGGCTAATAAGAAACGATGTTGGTTCTCTCCACAGACCTCCCATATATATAGGATCGGGCCATGCTTGTGAGGTTTGGGCATTTCCCAGAACCTCCTCCAATCCTAGTCAAACCAGGGGGTCTTCCGTTCGTTTTCATCTCCTGGGTTCAAAGGACAACTCAGCAAGCCTTCCCACTCATTGGATCGTGAGGAAACTAAGAGGGAAAATCCCTCTGACATAGCCAGAGTCCTAGTCTGCTTGGGACCTAGACGATGAGTGGCACCTGTTGGATTAAGATCCAATGACCCACCTTCTTCGCATTCAAACAACTAAAGGAAACAATTTCCTAAATTCCCAATTAAAATCATATTTTGAGAAGATCTTGAAAAAGCAATAGTTGTCAAATCCGATTTCCTTTTTAAATCAAATTTTGAGGAAACATTATTTGTACTTTTGTCTTCCATCCTACAAAAATTGGGATTATAATCTCAAGGAAACAATCCCTTTTCTTTGATTGCAAGTTACCATCTCATTAGTCATATTTTCCATATCTTTTCTATTTCTTTTACCATTAATTTATTATCCCGAGTTCCTTGAACCCCAAGGAACCTTTATATCTCGAAATTCTATTGTTGAGAAAATATCTTTCAGCCTTTTAATCATCCTTTATTCATTTTTTTATATATCCCATTATCCCATTGAATTCCTTTTTCATTTCTTTTTTCTTTTTCTTTCAATTGGGCTTAATGGCCAATAAGGCCTATTAAGAAAGCATGCAAGGCTATTATACACGAAATTCAATCAAATCAAACCATACAAATCAACCATGGATTTAATTTATCTTTTAAAAAAAAAAGAGATTTACAAATCTCATTACATGCTTTAAAAAATGAGGTTATAACAGTCATGATATTTTTGCAATTTACTATGCATCTAGAACTCTTAATGATGCCCAACTTAATTATACCACCACAGAAAAGGAACCTTTAGCCATTGTTTTCCTATGACATATTTAGACAATATTTAATAGGAGTAGAAGTGATACTATGGACTGACCACACATCTATTAAGTATCTTTGGCAGAATAAGGATGCTAAATCAAGGTTATTTTTTATGGATTTTTCTATTATAGGAGTTTGATATAGAAATTAAGGATAAGGGTGGAGAAGAGAATGTAGTAGCAGATCATTTGTATCAGTTAGAGAGACTAAACAAGTCGGGGATGAATGTATCAATTGTCAAGGATTTCCCAAATGAGAAGCTTTTTTCTATGAATGACAAAGATCCAAAGTTTTTCACATAGAGTTATTTGGCATATGGTAGAATACCTGAAAATTGGGGATATCAAGAGAAGAAGAAAATTTTCCATTCAATGAGGTTCTATGAGTGGGATGATCCTATTTTTCTTAAGTCATGTAGGGTTGGCATATTGAAGAAGTGTGTTCCTCAGTGTGAGTTTGAGAACATACTTTCTCATTGCCAATCCTTACCCACTAGGGGGAACCATGCCAGCTCAAGGAAAATAACTAAGGTCATAGAGAGTGGATTCTATTGACCGTCATTGTATGAAGATGTTTATGATTTTGTGTAGAGGTGCGATGCATGTCAACAGTCAGGAAACATATCTAGAAGACACGAAACACCTTTCAGTACATTTTAGGAACTAGATGTTTTTTATCTTTGGGGCATTGATTTTATGGGGACCTTCATGTCTTTTGTATATTATTATTTCATTTGTTGGCAGTTTATTATGTGTCAAAATGGGCATAAGAAATTCCAACCTACACCAATGATGCACACATTGTATGTCGATTTGTGAAGGACTACATTTTCTACAGGTTTGAGATGCCCAGAGTGATCATAAGTAATAGGGGCTCTCACTTCACTAATAGGACATTTGGATCACTAATGAGAAAATATGAAGTGAAGCATAGAGTAGGAACTACATACCATCCCAAAATCAAGGATAAGATGAGGTGTCAAATAAGGTAATCAAGATGATTCTATAAAAGAACATTTCAACCAACATGACAAACTGGAGCACACATCTCAGTGATGATCTATGGGCTATAGAACATCTATTAAGACAACCATAGGCATGATCCCTTATAAGCTAGTTCATTGGTGGGCATGTCACTTTCTCGTAGAACTAGAACATAGAGCTAGGTGGGCCTTGAGGGAACTTAACTTTGATCTATCTAGTGTAGGGAAAAAGCATAGACTAGAATTAAATGAGATTATGCTAGATGCCTATGAAAATTATAGAATCTACAAAGATAGAAACTTAGAGATCCAAAACTGTCACATTCTTAATAGGATGTTTCTACCAAGTTAATAGGTTTTATCATTTAAATAGAGGATGATTGAATCCTAGGAAGTTGAGGTCAACAGTGGAGTGGACCCTATGTGGTGTTTAAGACATTCCCTCATGTCATAGTGGAAATTAGTGATAGTTACAAGACCTTCTTGACAAATGGAAAATGTCTCAAACACTACAATGGAGGAGAGATTTTCCATGAGGAGGAGCAGTTTAAGCTTATTGAGCTTCATTAAGCAGTTGAGAGAGATTGATTATCGATCCTAAGACATTAAATAAGCATGCTTATGGGAGGAAACCCATGCTTTTTCATTTCAATCATGATCTTTTGTTAGGACTTTTCATTAGTTAAATTTTGTATTTGTCTTATTAATTTTTTAATAAAGTATGAAAAAGGTGCCTTGATGCTTTTGTATGGTGATGAGGTAGAGTAAAATTCGGTACACTGATAAAAATATTGGTGGCACAAAATATCTAGCAATTTTCAATAGGGATTTAAAAAAAAATTGATACTACTGACATGATGGTTGGTGGCACTGAACCCTTAGTAGGTTTTCCATAAATAAATTTCAGAAAGTCAGTACCACCAGCAACAGAGTCGGTAGCACTAAAAAACTTTGAGAAAAGATAGCAAAGTTCTAGAAAAATACTTATCGATACATCGAGAGGCTGCTTGGTGGTTTCGATTCACTTAGCTCTACAATGACAAGGATCGACACATATTGGTACCATCAACACAACATATTCAATGACACCAACATTTTCAAATGTGGCCCTTTAAGGTACAACACATTTGGCATCGCTACTGTCCAGATTGAATTAGATGGCACTGACTAATACATTAGTAGTGTGCCCATTACTTCTTGATACCACCGATATTCCATTGGAGGCACTGGAATAGAAGCCCAAAATTTGTGGCACCTATAGTGATGTCCAGGATCTCCATCTTGCAACAGTTGGTGGCACCGATCCATGCATGAGTTTTATTGAATCAATACCACCAACAATAGTCAGTACCATCAACAAAGAGTGATATGAGAGTTGGTACATCGACGACCAAAGACCGTCAGTATCAAAGGATGACACTAAGACCCACAGATAATGAGAAGATGGTACCACTAACACAAACAGTTGGTGGCACTGGTGTGATACGACCATGTACAATTTCAGATGTATAAGGGGAGGCAATGGATGTTCTCAAATCACATCTGAAAAACCCCCTCTCATTCTAAAGGTGCCTAGATACCACTGGAGACTTTATAGGCATACTGACATCACCAAGTCTAATCCAAAATCCTTTTTCTTTACCTCTCTTCTATTCCCTACAACAAGTGGCATAAAGGAGACAACCTTCCTCTACAGGTGCATCTAATCAGATGGTGCCCAAACCATATTGGATTGCCTTCCCAAATGAAGACTAGAAGAAGCAATACATAAAAACAATGAATATGAAGATTATCCCAACGTAGTATAGTGGTCATGAATTCCTTAATGATAATGGCATCTCCAACAGCCTCCATTGAGTCTGCAATGAGTAAAATATGGTGGATGATCACCTGTTATTTTGTGATTGGCCCACACACCAAGAGATAGTTTGTGAGTTCCTTGTAACAATGGAGTTCTGCTACATTCACGAACATGAGTAAGGCCGGGAGGAAGGTTGTGTCATGTTTTGGATCCACAACACAAATCAGTTGCTCACCCTGGGGGAGTTACAACTCAATATATGGCTGGTCAATGGGTGAGGTGCGCTTCACTTTAGGAGATTTTAACTACAACATTGTCTGGAGACATCTGACAACCCTTCCTAAATTTTAATCTTCAAGTAACACCATTCCTCTATCATGGATATCAAACATCCTTTTGCCCATATTGTACATCAATGCCTACTAAACACCATCTTCACCAAGTCCTATTAGGTGTAAGGGAAGGTCTAGAAGGTATACCTTTTTGTTTTTTGGTCATTTAAGACCTTCAGGGAGGAGACAATCAATCTCGGGTCATTCTTCCTTCAATACATGTTGGCAGTGAAGAGGTAAGTCTATAGAAAACCTAAAATTCACTTTTGGGGACAACTTACACAACTTGCCTTACACCTCCATCTTGACCTCTCCAAGACTAACACACTCAAGACATCTTTTACACTTGATTTCAAGAACTTCAAGCAGACACGCCTTCTCACCAAGTATAAGGGTAGGGTGTATGTTTGTTGCACCATTGATAGAAAAATGAAAGAAAGGGTCCTTCCTGACCCAATCTTTAAACATCGAGGAGTGTGCTACCTTCACTGGCATGCAAACAATGCAAAGGCCATACCATCGGGTGAGGATTTCAAGGAGGATGAGGAACATGAATTGTCATTAGAAGAAGAAGAGGAGGCTACTATGCCTTATACACTGAGGCAACATCTACACCGCATCTCATGTCGCTATGTAGCATCCAACTCTAGAGATCCATCACATTCACTTCCTGGAGACTCTTTCTCCATGGAGGTCATGTATGGGATGTTGCAATCGATTCAACATGGTCAACAATGGTAGTAAACCACCTTGACTAAGATTCAAGGCATCCAAGATCAGCTTTTTCAATAGCAGCAAGCAATCTATGCCAATGAGCACCTTCTCTTGGTCATACAGGGGAACATACACACACACATGCAACACATTGAGTATCATCAACGCCCACTCTATGACCACTATTGGTGTTACAACCTCAATTTCACTTGAACTTTGATAATGGAAATGCAATTATTCTAGTAAAAAAGAGACTTAATTGGAAATTTGTGTGCTTTGTTTTTAAATAATGGTCTTCTTTACAAATTTCCCTATGACTTGGTTTTGATACGATAATGAATAAAAGGAAAAGGGAGAAAAGAAAATCCCATAATAAGCAATGAGAAAAAGAAAATAGATAATAATTATATGTGTTTAAGAGAATTGTTTAGAATTCTCTAGAAAGTGGCATATATGGCCACCATAAATTAGTTTTTGGTTGCACATGATTTCTAATAGAAATAATAGACAAAATAAAGAAAATCAAAAAGAAAGAAAGATAAAAGAATTCATTTGATGCCTTCACTAAAGAATATAAAGAGGAGACTTGGAGACAAAAAAATGTGTTTTTAAATTACATATTTTGGCCTTCAATCTTGCCCACACCTAAATAGAAGTATTTAAGGTTTTCTTTTAAAATTTGTAAATAAAAGGATAAAAGATAGAAAGAGAGAGAAAGAACTATCTAGAAGTCCTAGTCACAAAGGGTTTTCCTAGTAGACTAATGGTCGAGTTTCCCAATATGTGACTCATGGTCCATATACCTTCCTTGATGGATTTTTTTATTTTCCATAAGCTTTACCTTTTGTGAAAGAGGCTTAGTTTATCTATGTTTCTAAGTTACAAAAAGAATAATTATCCTTGGAAACTACGTAATCACAAGGAGATTTCATAGTTGAATCATTTAGTCAATTAAATCATTTGCTCCCGAGGAGGAAACAATGAACTATTGCCCATATACCTTCCTCCCTCTTCATCGTCTTTCTCCCATATCTAGAACCCTACCTAGGGTCTATATATAAATAAATAAATAAATAAATAAATATATATATATATATACACATTTATATATACATACATATACACATCTATATATACCTACATATACATATATATATATATATATATATATATATATATATATATATATATATATATATATATATATATATATATATATATATATATATATATATATATATATATAGGAGCCAACTGGTGGAGGGGAACATGATTCATGATGTCCAGAGCTTGCCATCCCATCCTTTTGAATCTACCAATATTGATCAATGGTATAAGATAAATTGTGATGGCCTAACATCATGAAGGTACCATGTCTCAGAGTTGGGTTTCAGTTATGGGAAAGCTTTGAGTCTCTCTTGAATGAGAAGAGGTTGCCAGAAAGCAATCTGTGTCAAGTTAACTCACTCTTCATCACCTAGTACTTGTCTGACCATGGTGAGAAGTGTGCAGCTCAGCCCTTGTTCATGAACCCGCAGGCAGGGAGGCACCTTGCCACATAGTCCATCCAAGCATGAAAGTCAACCCCAGTCCTAAACTACTCGATGGAGAACAAGGTGGTGGCAGTCGTCGGGTCCAAGAAGCTTGCGAAAAACCTGGGTGATAGAGGCCAAGGGATCCAGACTACTAGGTCTGGATGACGAGTGAGTTCGGTGTCATGGAGGCCAAGCGGCCGCACCATCCTCATGGCAGTACTGGAAGAAGGTGGAACTGAGGAATATGCTGTAACCATCATCCCCAGTGGTATAGTGCGACTCGTCCACGTGGAGAGACACTATCGCACGAGGAAGGGGGAGACCAAGAAAATATACAACCTTACCCCCAGTATACAAGAACTTAGGTAAGGGTATCTCCATCCTTTAATATACTTTACTAGCAGGCCACATGTCTTTTGTAAAAATATGATTTGGCACCTACGTGGTGATCAACCATTGGCACAAATACCATTAATTGGTTTTAAATGTATTAATTGGACCATAGATCAGAACATGGCAAATATATATACCAAATTGATCAGAAAGATGAGAGAAATACAAAGAAAATATAATTGAGACATAGATCTACTTAAAATTCTAAAAGTACCCAAATATGCAACCTTTAATATATTTAATGCATAAGAACACTAATGTCTAGGTATTGATGATCTTAATATGATCAATGGATCTTAATAACTAAACTTTATCTTTTTGGATAGAAAAAACAACATAGACCTAGATTGAGCTTAACAACCCATAATTTGATGAATTAGGGTTTCCTGGAAGATTAAAAGTGCAAATAAAGTTAAGATTAGGGTTTGTTAATCCAAAGGTCATGAAAAGAGATAATTAGGGTTTAGGAAGCCAGAACCCTAATGAAACCCTAACTTAAGACCCAAGTCAATTTTAGTGATAAATTTGGATACGTTAATGATACATGGGTGTTATGATTTAACTTTTAGGATAACTACTCATTTGATTGTGTTATTGTTCTTTCCTGGACAATCAAGTTACTTATCAAATATGTATGTTGTTATGCATATGAATAACCTCTTACTTTACGACATTTTTTGAGGTTTTATCAAATTTATTGAAATTTAAAGCTTGGATGAATTTTATTTCCTATAATCTATAAAATGACTATGTTTTTTTAGAGAAAATGGATCGATTCATTACTTGTTGGCCATATGACATCTACAATTGGGGAGAAAGATACAAACATCAAATCTAGTAAGCCAAAAGCACTACAACTCATATTGGAACTAAAGTGGAACATTTCTTCCTTGATTCTTCTTTCCTGAGGCTGACTTAAGAAGCTTTCCATGAAGAACTCCTTCAACTTGAGCATGAAATAGTGGTAGAGGAGCTGGACTAAGACGGTATTCTGAATGTATATCAACTCAAACAATGCCATAAAACCAAGTAATAAGATCAAACCAGAGAAAAATGGAGTCCTATCCATGGCTAGAGAACTCACCGCTCACCCAAAGAGAGGTTGTAGCACAAGCACGGATAGATAAAAGCCGACAAGCGGTGACAAACAAAGGCAGATACCTACCACCACCAACTAAAACCTACGAACATAGAATAGAAAAAATAGAGACTGATAAAGAACATAAAGGAAGAAGGGGGTGTGGGGAGCTTGGGTTGTGAGAAACCGGAAGGTAGATAGACGATGAACGAACGGTCAATAGCAAAAACAAGGGGGGAAGTCAAGGTGTACCTCAACAACCCCTGTGACGCAACCACCTACCCTTCCATGAAACACCATCGTAAATTAGGCTTTCGGGACCAGATTCTGGCGCCACTAGAACGAAAAGAGAAGGGAGTCGAGCCGACAACAGCTTACCACCTGACCATGGATCCGTGCGACCTAGGCGAAGAGAAATCTTGAGGGGAGCGGCCGACACACAACAAAAGCCAGAACCCCTCCCCCAAGCTAGCTGCCTCGCTCAGGAGCTACAAGCCCTAGTTGCCCCTTTCATCGCCAGACCTAGCAAACCAAGAGGTGTATGCCTCATTGATAAATTATAAAATGACTCTCTTTATCACAATAGTAAGCTTATAACTTGCTTGTACCTGCATATTAACTCTGGAAATTTAGAATGGAAAGATGTATAATGTCATAGTAAAGAGTAATGACCATGCCCCATATGGGGAAGGTCGAGAGAGGTCATGCCCCAGATTGGGTAGACCCATATGGCACTGAGCTCCAGATTGAGAGGTAGCCAACAAGGACCAAGCTCTAGATTGAGAGGTGACCTAGAGTCCACTTCATGGAGAAAATCCTAGGAGAGAGTATACCAGAGGTTGAGTATAAACAGTTGAGAAGTTATAAAGAATACATAAATTTTGATTTTGTAATAATTGTTGTGGTTATGTTGTTACAAGTATATACAGACATTTTGTTCCACCAAATACCAATATACCTTCTTATACTAACCGACTATTTTTTTTGTATGTGTTTTAGTATAATATGTTGTTATTGCTAAAGTTTAATGGAAAGTGGAAATTCAAGAAGTAGGCACTAAACAAACAAAGAGTAATGTAAACCTTAGAGGATAGAGTTAGTTTTCTTTTCTTATTTCCAGTTTAGAAAACATATTATGTAATTCCTTTGTGGAAATTCAATATTGTATAAACCCAGTCCTATTTAGTGAAGTTTATTAATTATTTCTGGTTATTTGGTAAACATTTAGTCTTGTATGATTGATAACGGCCCTTTCCTTCTCAGTCCACTTGAATATGGGATAACAGGGGAGGGGTCGTTACAATTGGAGTCTAGGAAGCTTCAATAGCTACCCACATCCATTAGATATACCAACAAACCCATCAACATCCACCAAAACTTTCTACCCTCCAGATCAACAGATGTCATCGGGAACATTTCAACTATCACCACCACCTTACTGAGCACCATGTACCCCCATTCCATCTCTTCGATTGAGTTTTGACTATGAGGGCATAGTCAAATTAAATCCAAATGACCCCCACTTTGGAATGTCCCCCAATTAAGAGAGACCTTAAAGTCTTATCTTTAAGAACTAATTTGTACATACATGAGAGAAAATACTAAACTATATAATCCCCTTTCCCTTATATCTAATACCTTTAAGAGGTTTCAATCTTTATTTTCATGTCCCTTATCATGTGTATCAACTACCTAACATGCTGGCAAAAAAAATGGGGTTAGCATATTTCTATAATGGTACATGGGTACATTCAAAACATCACATATGCATATTCAACATATACCTAATGTCACATATGAACTTGTATTTTCTGTTATATTCTAACCCATTCTTAGTATGCCTTCTCACGTGTAGTCATTGTTCATCATTGTACTTATGTGCACTACCCCTTTATGGGTGCCACACATAGTTTAGAATAATTCTATATTTATGTCATACTCATAGGTGCTTTATAGTTTGCATGAAATAAGTAAACATCCAACAATTATCTATCATTCAATCTTTAAGAAACCTTGGCAAATTTCAGAAGTCAATACATGTAATCATAAGTGTAATCACATAACTTATGTAGAACAATGCAATATACTTTTGGTGTACTTTATGCAATCCAAATTATCCCTAAGACACAACATTATCCCATATTATCTCAAACTTTGGGATATATTCCCATTATTTGTTTGCTCTCATAAAGAAAAAAATAATTTACTAAATGATCCACTCTTTGTCTGAAATTTGGCTTACAAGTATTACCTAGATAATTCTTCAATTAATTATCTAGATCATATAATGGCATAAAATATTCTTGAATTTCTCATATTATCTCATATCTTGATTATCTTTAATTACAAATATCATAGATATTGAATACGGTCACGAGGTAGAAGACATAAAATTTCATATCCTTGGGATCCATTTGTAAATCCTGATTGGAAAATTAGGCTAAAATGAGTTCCTATGGCCCATGAATCACATCACGAGCCATACCATGATCCATAAGTTTAATTACAGTCCTAATTACGAATTCAAGGCTTTAATAATCATAGTATCATTTATATTAACACACAAGACTGTTATTACTTGAATTAAAGACCTAATATAAGTATTTGGTTCAAACACATCTACCAAAGTCCTATTATTCTCTTCATTATTTCTCTTGCATCTTCACCTTAAAACTTGAATTGAATTTTAGTTCTCAAATTTCAAGGATGTAATATTCACCCTTCCTTAAAAGGGACCCCCCCCAAATTCAAACTTAATCAGGTTAAGGTGAAAGATAGCTCATATTATCTTCATGAATCAGGCTAGCAACCTTCCTTGAATAGGTTTTAGCTAGGTTATCTAGAATGACTTTAATTTTTATGAACATTATCGATGCTACAGAGGTTGAAATCCAAATTCACTTAAAAAATAGTTTCATATCCTCATTCATTTCATGTTATTATCATTTTGTGATTTCAATTACACTTGGTGATTACATTATCACCAATATTTCAAAACTTTTACTCATATATTTTCATATAAGGTTGAGGTATCATCCAAAATCCTTAGATTATGCTATGAAATTTCAATTTAAGGTATATCACTTCATATGTTAATTTAATACATCGTATATGGGTAAATCTCTCACATACAAAATAAGATGAAATAAACATTTGGGCACATTCCAAATACAAAGTTCACCCCATTCTATGTGAAGAGATGGTGTATCCACACGTTATCTCAAATTTCAAATTTTAGTAAAATCAAAGTTAATAATGACTACACAACAGGTATACCTTTTACCCAATTTCTTAAATGACTTGAACTTAGGGATAGTGCCTTTCTCACCCTTGAGTTTATCCACAACTCCCTTTTAAATTTTATTTCAACCATTAGTACATATGTTCTTGTATTCCTTATGTTCACATCTCATTAGCCTTAGTCATTCCCTTAAGATCTCTAGGGGTATAGGTACCTTTTGAGTGATATTCCTATGACCCCAAGGACCTCACGTACATGCTTGACCTCCAGGAATTATGCATTTTTGGAGTTTCATCTCCACTTGATACCTTAGACCTTAGAAGGACATGGAGTGGCCCACTCTTGACCCCTCGGGCCTTGAGTGCATGTAGATGGAAATATCTCCTGACCCCACAAGCCTTATGTACTTAGGATATGATCAACTCCTGACCTCTTAGGTCTTTTGTACCTTAACTCATCCCTTCTCAACCCTAGAGTTGACTTAAGGCTCTACCCTGCCTAGGGAACATCGAGATGTCATCATTATATTTTGTCTCTTCATTACTTACACCTTGTTCTAGGTCAAGGGTCTCTATTATCATTATGTCTCAGTGTCCCACGACTCATCCTTCCCCACAAGAGTCTATGACTTAGATTTCCTTCATAGAATTTTATCACAATATCTTATCTTTTCATATTAAAATTTTACTTGATATTTCTCAAATCAAAGTTTCCATTCTTATGTATGCATTCATGGAACTAATCCTAACACCCACCTTTCTTTTGTAGACTTTGTGGTTGTAAGGCATATATACCTTAGGTGCATGATTACCTTCAATGTATATTACTTGCCATTACATGTTTACCTGGGGATTTCTCTAACCAAGGTTTTAAAATTTACATACATTGGAATTATGTTTCCCATTTCAGAACTTGTTTTGATTGGGTAGGGGTAGAAGTTTCCATGCCTTTTTCCCATACCATCCAATCAAATTCCATCCCTTTAGGGTTAGGTCCTTAGAGGAAGTCCAAAGTTTCCTTAATTCTTAACATGAGATTGGTCAACTAACCTTCTAGAGAATGTCAAAACCTATGATGTCTTGACCTCTAGGAGGAGGATAGGATTGCGAGACACAACCTGACCCCAAAGGATTAGGGTTATGCCTCCCCCATATACCTCTTCCCGATCTTGGGTTGACCCACCCAAGGTCGGGATACCAACCCTAAAAGTGAATTGAAGGTCTTATATTTTCATTATGTCGTTACTGATTTCATATGTCTCATTTATATTCAAAATGCTTTATGTGCATCATGCATGTGCTACTCCACGTACTTGCATGCATGGGGAACTAGGGTAAATGTCATGGAGTATTCAACTATATTACCCATGCCCATTTGGATTTCCTCTTTCCTTTACCCCTACTTAGGTTTTGGTTGGTTAGGGTTATTATTTAACCCATACTAATCTGATTACCTAGTTTTAGGGTTAGGGATTGCACCTCATATTTTAGGGTTTTATGTTTCCTTTGACCTAATGGGGTATTCATACCGTATTGGGTTATCCCACACAATTCCTTTATGGATGAAAGGGTTTTCCCATACTTACATCTTTTTAGGATTTACCCTCATAGAGGGACCTACACTACATGTCACATCTTTTGCACTTATTTTCTAATTAATGTTAGTTTTTAATCGACATAGGATGCCTTAATCCTATTATTCTTAAAACCCTAGCTTGAGATGAGGGGGAAGTGCATTTTAGGTTTCATTAAGCAAGGAGACAAGAAGTGGATGAAATTTAGGGATGAGAAACATAGATGATACATTATGCCCTAATAATATTCCTTTATATATCTAAGTATTATTTGAAATTATAAACTATTAAATATTACTTGCTAAACTTGTGCTCTGATACCAAATGTAATGACCCCCACATTTGAGTGTCCCCTATTAAGAGATACCATAAAGTCGAGGATCATTAGTCTCAATTTCCAGATTAGAATTAACAAATAATAAAGAGTAGTAAATAATTTCCATTATTTTGAACTTTGTTGAATACATACATTGAATAATACTCCTCCAAGGTGTTACATGAATACTTCAAGAACTAATTTTTACATAAATAAGAATAAATAATAAACTATATAATCCTCCTGGCATTATATTTAATATTTTCAAGTGGTTTCAATCTTTATCTTCAATGTTACCATGTGTATCAACTACCTAAAATGCCAACAAAAAAAATGTTGTCAACATATTTCTATACTAGTACAAGGTTCATCCAAAACATCACATATACATATATTCAACAAATATTTAATGGCACATATGAGGATGTATTTTCTTTTGTATTCTAACCAATGCTTAGTATGCCCCCATGAGGTAGTCAATGTTCATCATTGGACTTGTGTGCAATACCCCTTTATGGGTGAAACCCAGGTTCAGAATAATTCTATATTTATGTGATATTCATAGGGGCTTTATAGTTTGCATGAAATAAGTAAACATCTAAGAATTACCATTCATTCAATATTCAAGAAACGTCGGGAAACTTCGGAAGTGGATACATGTAATCATAAGTGTAATCACATACCTTATGTAGGCAATTGCAGTATACTTCTGGAGTACTTTATGCAATATAATAATCAAGTGTATTAAGAAAGAAAACGTACATCCAAGAAATTAATCAAGAAATCAACATTATCAACGCGTATATATACTACATATGTGTCACCAAGTATTCACATTATTCAAATTAAACCCTACTCGAGTTCTAATCTAGGGTTTAGGGTTATCTTGAGTTTGGAACAGGAAGAAGAGTCACAAACCCTAATCATATCATGCCTTCTAAGATTTAGATATCCAAATTAGGCATTGGATTCTAATTATCAGTTTGAACATATGATTTCGTTAAGTACAACTATATCAGGTTATGCGTATTATGACAATATATAGTCATTAGTATTAAACCCTAATTCTTTTGTTTATGGATTAGAAAGTAAAAAATATCACCAATATCATCCTAATAATATTTATGAAATCACTATCTTACTGATATCAGAATACATCTCAAAGGAATGTATTTAACATGATTAATACCCTATTGATAAAACTAGAGCTTAGATGTATGAAACACCAATATTCATATATTAGCTATATTTTAGGAATAGGAAGCATAACTAGTCTCTAGAATAATTTTATTCATATTCTACTTATTTTTTCTAATAAGAAAAGATATATAGTTTTGGTATATTCTGACCTATAACTTAATTTCTACAATTATTTCAAGGTAAATGGTATCCGGCCAATCACTTATTGACATGTCAATAATTTATGCATTATCCTTATCTAACGTGGGCCCGGGGTCTTGTCCAATGGGCTTTCTCCTCTTCAATAGCCTACTCATGCTGGATGGGCATTTGGGGAGAGGCCAATAGACTTATTTTCCCTTTCATAGTGAAAGGGCATAGTAACATGGATCGAGGTAGAGAAGTATATTCTAGGAAGATTTCTCTTACTCGTGAGCCATGACTTGCGATCAACACAACACGTGATGGAGTCAGCCTACGTGTTGAGTCTCATCTCTAGGCCTTATCCAAACTAGTTTTGACTTGCTTCACCTTTTCCATGTCCTACCACTCTCAACAAGGGTTCATGCGGTGTAAGGGGTGGTCAGTGTTGGAGGTTCCTAGCTTAAATCCTACACATATCAACACGGGGATTTAGAAATCAAGAATTACCTCCAATATCAATGGGTTGGGATTGAATCATGTTTCTGAGGACTTCCAGACTCTTGTCACCATTTGAAGGGTCCCACAGTGGTTTAGAGGTCATTCTCTAACATTCTTCCTCTCAACCAATAAGGTAGGTTCGTTGGTATGACAACCAGAGGTTCCTCGCTGCCATCTAGGGGTTGATGCTTCTTCGCAATCACCTAGAGATGCTCCAGGCCCATTGAATTAGAATGATGCATCCCGACATAGGTGGGGCGATTTCACAATGTTGGCAATAGAGAAAGATTTCAAGGGTAGCTATAGAAGGTATCAATAAAAATTGGTAGTTTCGTAGAGTTCTACTTAGCACAAAGCATTTATCTGACCTATTTATATAGGTAGAGATCCATGGGATAAAACAAGGCCAACTAGACCTTAAATGTATGGCTTGATTTGGGGATACCTTCTATTTCTCATGATAATGCCAACTAAAGGATTGGTTGGGTGTGGATTATCCTTGTGAATCAAAAGATGTTGTTATTTAGAAGACAGAGAGGTTAGAGAGGGGTAAAAGAGTCTGGTCGTGCTAGGGACTTTGGCTCTCAAAGGGAGGATTAGATTATGAGTGAGGGATATGCACTCTTTCCTCCCCATTCTACCTGAGTGCGGGAATTCTAGCCCGATGGACCCCTCTCATGGGTTTCTTTCCATTTTTCCTATATTCTTTTAAGTAGAAGTCCTTTTTAGAGAAGTATATCCCTAGGATGCATCATTATCCCAAATTATCTCAATGTTTGGGATATAGTCCCATCATTTGTTTTCTCTCATGAAGAATAATATAATTTACTAAATCACCTATTCATTGTCTGAAACTTGGCTTACAAGCATTAACTAGACAATTCTTCAATTTATTATCTTGATAATATTATAGCTTAGAATCTTCTGAAATTTCTCACATTATTTCATACCTCAATTATCTTTTGATTAAAAATATCTTAGATATTTATTATGTTTACGAGGTAGAAGTTATCTAATTTCATATTCCTGAGACCCATTTGTACACCTTGATTTGCGAATTGGGCTGAAATGAGTTCCTAAGGCCTATGAATCACATCTTGGGCTATCCCAAGGGTCCATAAGCTTAATTACTCTCCTAATTATGAATTCAAGGCTTTAATAATCATATTATCATTCATATTAACACATAAGACCAATGAAGACTTAATATAAGTTTTTGGTTCAAACACATCTACTAAAGTCCTATCATTCTCTTCATCATTTCTCTTGCATCTTCTCTTTATAACTTGAATTATATTTGAAATTCTCAAATTCCAAGGATGTCATATTCTCCCATCCATAAAAAGGAATTTTATCAATGGGGTTAAGGTGATAGCTCATATTAACTTCATCAATCAGGCTAGCAACCTTCCTTGAATAGGTTTTAGCGAGGTTATCTACAATAACTTTAATTTTTATGAACATTATCGATGTTACTAAGGTTGAAATCCAAATTGACTTGATGAATAGTTCCATATCCTCATTCATGTATGTTATTATGATTTTGTGATTTCAATTCCATTTGGTGATTACATTATCACCAAGATTTCAAAACTATTACTAAAAAATTTTCATATAAGGTTAATGTATCATCCAAAAACTTTTGATTATGCTATTAAATTTCAATTTAGGGTATAAAACTTCATATGTCAATTTTATGCATCACATGTGGGTATCCCATCTCTCTCACTCAGAATAAGATGAAATAAACATTTGTCTATAGTCAAATTCAAAGTTCACCACATTCTATTCGAATAGATGGTGTATCCACACATTATCTCAGAGTTTTAAATTTTGGCCAAATCGTAGTTAATAATGACTCCACAATAGGTATACCTTTTAATTCCACAATTTTTTTAATTAACTTGAAGTTAGGTTTAGTTCCTTCTCACCTTTGAGTTTATTCACAACTCCCTTGTAAATTCTATTTCAACCATCATTACATATGTTTTGTATTCCTTATGTTCACCTCTCATTAGCCTTAGTCATTCCCTTAAGGTCTCTAGGGGTATAGGTACCTTTCTAATGATATTCCTCTGAAACAAGGGTCTCATGTACATGCTTGACCCCTCAAGCCTTATGCATTTATGGAGTTCCATCTCGAATTGGTCCCTTGGACATTAGATGTATGTGGAGTGGGCAGCTCCTGACCCGTTGATCCTTGTGTGCATGTGCATGGCAATCTCTCTTGACCCCACAAGCCTTATGTGCTTAGGATATGATCCATTCTTGACCTCTATGTCCTTTGTACCTTAACTCATCCCTACTTGACCCTAGACTTGACATAGGGCTCTACCCTCCCTAGGGTACATCGAGATGTCATCATTATATTTCATCTCTTTATTACTTACAGGTTTTTCTAGGTCAAGGGTCTCTATTATCATTATGTCTCTATGTCACATGATTCATCCTTCCCTAGGAGAGTCAATGACTTATATCTCCTTCATTGGACTTTATTACAATGTCTTATCTTTTCTTAATAAGAATTTTACTTGATATTTCTCAAACCAAAGTTGTCATTCTTATTTATGCATTCAGGGCATTAATCCAAACGCACACCCTTCCTTTCTGTAATTTTTGGTTGTAGGGCTTATATACCTTAGGTGCATTTATCCTTCAATGTATATAGCTTGTGGTTACAAGTTTACCTTGGGATTTCACTAACCAAGGTTTTCATATTTACATACATTGAATTATGGTTCCCATTTGGCAACTTGTTTTGATTAAGTAGGGAAAGAGGTTTCCATGCCTTTTTCCCATACCATCCCATCACATTCCATCCCTTTAGTGTTAGGTCCTTAGAGGATGTCCAAAGTTTCCTTAACTCTTAACATGAGATTGGTAAACTCACCTTCTAGAGAATGTCATAACCTAGGGTGTCTTAACCTCTAGGAGGAGGATAGGCTTGCTACCACAATCTGACCCCATGGGTTTAGGGTTATGCCTCCCCATAGACCTTTTCCTAATCTTAGGATTGACCCATTTGAGGTTGGATCACCAACCCTAGAAGTGAATTGAAGGTCTTTTTTTCATTATGTCGTTACTGATTTCATATGTCTCATTTATATTCAAAACCCTTTATGTGAATCATGCATGCATTACTCGACGTACTTGCATGCATGGGAAACTAGGGTAAATATTGTGGAGTATTCAAATAGCTTATCCATGCCCATTTGGATTTCCTCTTTCAACTAGGTTATTGTTCCACCCATACTAATCCAATTACCTAGGCTTAGGGTTACGTGTTGCACCTTGTATGTTGAGGTTTTATGTTTCCCTTTACCTAATAGGGTATTCATACCCTACTGGGTTACCCTACTGAAGTCCTTTAAGGATGAAAGGTTTTTCCCATACTTACATCTTCCTAGGGTTTACCCTTAGTAGAGGAACGTACACTACATGTCACATCTTTTACGTTTGTTTCTTTGATTAACATTACTTTTTAATTGGAGAAGGATGCCTTAATTTTATTTCTTCTTAAAACCCTAACTTGATATGAGGAGGAAAATGCATTTTAGCATTTATTAAGCAAGGAGATGAGAAGTGAACGAAATTTAGAAATGAGAAACATAGAGTATACATTATGCCCTAATAATTTTCCTTTAAGGATCTAAGAATTATTTGAAATGATAAGCTATTAATATTACTTGCTAAATTTCGGCTCTAATACTGAATGTAACAAACCTCGCTTTTGAGTGTCCCCCAATTAAGAGAGACCATACAGTCGAGGATGATTACTCCAAATTTCCAGCATCAGAACAAATCATAAAGAATAGGAAATAATTTCAATTATTTTGAACTTTATTGAATACATACATTGAGTTATACACCTCGAAGGTGCTACATGAATACTTCAAGAACTAATTTGTACATAAATGAGAAGAAATACTCAACTATCTAATCCTCCTTGCCTTATTTTTAATGTCTTCAAGAGGTTTCAATCTTTATCTTCATGTCCTTTGTTATGTGTATCAACTACCTAAAATTATGACAAACAAAACACAATAAACATATATCTATAATGGAATATAGGTTCATCCAAAATAGCGCGTATACATATATTCAACAAATATTTAATGGAAAAAATGAACTGGTACTTTCTTTCATATTCTAACCCATGGTTGGTATGCCCTCTAGAGTGTATTCAATGTCCATCATTAGACTTATGTGCATTATCCCTTTATGGGTGAAACCTAGGGTTCATAATAATTATATATTTATGTCATACTAATAGGGCTTTATAGTTGTCATGAAATAAGTAAATATCCAACAATTTTCATTCATTCAATCTTCAAGAAACTTTGGAAGTCAATACATGTACTCATAAGCATAATCACATACCATATGTACAACCATGAAGTATACTTCAATTATACTTTATGCAATGAAATTATAACATGTATTATGCAAGAAACCGTACATACATGAAACTAATCATGAATTCAACATTATCTACATGTATATATATTACATATGTGTCACCATGTATTCACATTATTCAAATTAAACCCTACTCGAGTCCTAATCTAGGTTTTAGGGTTATCTCGGGTTTGGAACAGGAATAAGGGTCGCAAAACCTAATCACATCATGCATTCTAATATTTAAAATTTCCTAATTACACATTGCATTCTAATTACTGGTTTGAACATATGATTTCATTAAGTATAATTGTATCATTTATGCATATTATGACAATATGCAATCATTAATCTTAAACCCTAATTCCTGTATTTATCGATTAGAAAGTCTAATAAATCACCAATACAATCCTAATCAGATTTAAGACATTGGGGTCTTAATTATATCAGAATACATCTCAAATGAACACATTTAACATGATTAACACCGTATTGATTAAACCTTGGGCTTAGATGTATGAAACATCCAATATTCATATATTATCAATATTTTTTGAACAAGAAGCATAATTAGTCTCTGGAATTATTTTATTCATATTCTTCTTATTTTTTTGATAAAAACGATATATAATTTTATTATATACCTATAACTTAATTTCTACAATTATTGCAAGATAAATGGATTAAGGCCAATTACATATTGACAAGTCATCAATTTATGCCCTTTCCTAATATAACGTGAGCCTAGGTCCTGGACAATTGGCTCCTGTCTCTTTAGTAGCCGGCCCATGCTGGGTAGGTGTTTGGGGAGAGGACAATTGACCCTTTTACATTGAAAGGACGTAGTCACACAAATCGGGGTGGAGATGTAAATTTTCCAAGAGGATTCTTCTTCCTTGTGAACCATGGCTTGCGCTCAACACAAGATGCCATGGAGCCAACCTACATGTTGAATCTCATCTCTAGTCCTTATCCACACAAGTTGTGACTTGCTTTACCTTTTCCATGTCCTACCACACTCAACAAGGGATCAAACTTTTTAAGGGGTGGTCGGTGTTGGAGTTTCCTATGTTGAATCCTACACATATAAAAGTGGGGAATGGAAAATTAGGAATTACCTATGATATCGATGATATGGGATCATATCATGTTTCTGGGGACTTTAGGACTCTTCTCACTATATGAGAGGTCCCACAATGGTTTGGAGGTCATTCTCTGATGAGCTTCCTCTCAACCAGTAAGGTAGGTTCATGGGTACCACAATCGGAGGTCCCTCACTTCCATCTGGGGGTTGATTATACTTCATGATCACCTAGAGATGCATCATGTCCATTGAATAGACCTGAGGCATCCTGTCATAGGTGGGGCAGTTTCATGATGTCAGAACTAGAGAAAGGTGTCTTGGATAGGTTACATATGGTATCAATCACAATTCATTGTTTGGAAGAGTTTTACTTGGCACAGAGTGAAACGACCTCACTTTCCACATCCCCCAATTAAGGGAAGACCTTCAAGTTGAGAGCCATTACCTATATTTCCAAGGATCTAGATTAATCAAATAACACATAATAGAAAACAATTTTAATTAAATTCCAATATCGTTTACAAATTGTAAGATATTATACCTCATGGAACTAATACCTATTGAGAATAAGTATTATCTATGTAGTCCTCCTTAGTATAGCTTTAATACCTTTGATATCTTTCATCATATTATTCATGTCTTTTATAATGTGAAACATATACCGAAAATGATGACAAAAAAATGCGGTCAACATATTACTATACTGTGTATGTGGGTGCAACCACAATATGTGCAACTAACATGATCACATAATGAACATCTAAAAATAAGAACGGGCATATTCTTTACATATCCTAACCCTTGTTGGATATATTATCTCAAGCATGATCACTGTCCCATCCAGGGCTCATGTGCATCACCCCTTGATATACGTCAGCCTAGGGTTTAGAATATTATCATTTACTTAAGTGATACTCATATTGGCATTGTAGTGGAACATGAATTAAATAAACAACCAACAATTTATTTATCGAATCACTCCTTAGAAATCATTTGGAAAGCATCGATAAACTATATTCCGGTATTCATAATTGACCATGTACCTCAATGGTGAGGCATGTAGATCATGAAAATACACTCCATGTATATTCAAACAAGACAATAAATAGATCCAAGAAAATCAATATTAATCCTAAAGTGTCACCATCAACAATTAATCACAGTAAACCCAACTTGGCCCTATTCTAGGGTCCACATTTCCTTAGTCTTGAGTTATTAGTAGGGTCAGGTTTGACACCTAAATTCCCATGTTCATTAATCTCTTGACTTAAGGAATCCTAATTTAATTAGGTGTAGCCATGATAATCAAATCTACCACAATATTGCATCATGAACACTTAGATCATATTATGTACACTACCCTAGGAAGTCATGATTTAGTGTTAATCTCTAAATCATCATATGCATGATGATTCACATTTAAAACTCTATTTATCATCATGATCATATTAGATCCCCATTATGTTCAATAATAATAGAAAATAAGGCAAAGTAAACATTTTTAGCATATTCATCATCATAGTCTACAAATATATGTTTTATATGCATTATTCACCACTTTAACCCATATTTCCCCTATTTTTTAATTAGAAGAATAATTGGACTCTCAAACTATTTTATTTAGATTCTACATGTTCTCTTGATCAATTTTTATATATAGTTTTCCTTCATCCGATTTGCTACTAATTAGTTATGGTTTGTTTAAGGTTATCAAATCTTGGCCAATCAGAAAGTGTCACATCAACATGTTACCTTTATATTTTCTTTATTTCTCACTGGCTCTTAAGATAGAGGTAAAAGACTTTCGTTCCCTATGCTTGAACATGTGTCAGGGGGTCATTCTGGTTATTTGCCCCTATCCTTTTCTTCCTCACACAGAGTGGTGCTTCTGCACATGCTGCACAAATGTGGCCATTCTCACGACCCTACCGGCACCTGCGATCCTGTTCTTGCCACTCGATGGTGAGGCGTGGTGCCTCTACCTAGGTAACACCAATGAGACCTCCTCCTAGTCTTCTCCTCACTCATCCATTCTTCTATCACCCTTCTTCTTTCTTCTGCTCACATTAGGGCATCTTCAAGCCCGATGACCTATTCCTGACGCATGACAGTGCAACCCCTGAGGGCGCCTATTGCATCGGTTGCAAGGTACCAATTCCCTGGGCACAGTAGGTCGGCACCTCCCATGGTTCCCTTATAGTTCTTGCTTTCTCCCTTGCCTCTTCCATCCACCCTGCAAGTTCTGCTGCAGGGCAAGATTGTCCCAACATGGACACACCAGTCAACTGCAATTCTTCCCATTACTCAAGGGAGATATGATTGCAGAAGGCATACCCAATAATAGAACCAAGGATGTGTGGATAGTCAACGCTCCATGGGATGGTATTGGCACTACTGTAAGTGACTAGGGATGTCTTTTGCCCTCTCTCGTGGAACCAGGAGGGTTTATACCTCCATGACCCTCATCCGAGTCTAGGCTAGAGTCTGCTGGGAACATGGACTCTGACAGTCTCTTTTATAGAAGCCAAATGGTGCTTAGGTTTGTGAGAATAATGGTGGAAAGGGAGAAAGATATAGAAGGAGTAGGATAAACTTTCCCCTTTGGGCAATGATGAGGGAGCGATCTCCTAAAAAACCACAACTTTCCTTTCTAGTATAGCCATGAGTGAGAAAGAGTGGTGGTATTGAGTCATTCATATAGAAGGGTGTATACATATAAAACTTTGACAAAGAATCCCTTCCCTTCTAGTTCTTTTTTGTTCTTTCTTTGTTATACAAGGAAGTTGTCAAAAGGCATGGTATTTCATAAACACACATTAACACCTTTTTATAAGCATCCAATTAAAAGACATCTATTTTATTTAATGCTTGGTCTCCAATCAAAGAATATGAAGGCAAGGCATCTTCTTTAAAAAGCAATGAAACATATTTTACTTGTTTTGCACTTATATAAAACTCTTGGTCTTTATTTTCATAAATCCAAAAGTCACGACGAGAAAATTTAATTTCTTATTTTGGCAAAATAAAATTCTTTCAGGAAAAGCATATAGATGATGGCGCTTTATTGGATATTGGTTTATGCATTCTATCTCTCTTTCTTTGTTATATTTCTTAAACCATTTATCCTCATTTGATAACAAGTCATCAAAACCTTCCCCAAGTCATATTTATCAATTTAGATTTGTTGGGACGTCTTCCCCATGCCATACATTCTCTTTTTTTTTACCATTTTATTGAAATAATTGCCATCATATTATGGAACATCTTTCTTCTCCTAATTTGTAGAATTCTCTTTATTTTCCTTATTATTTTCAAGTTTACAAGTGTTAAGTCGAGATAATGTTATTTGGTGCATCAACATTGTGTTTCCACTCTGAGCTAGATAATTTCTCCTTTAATTATCTAAATATTATGTATTTTATTTTCCTTTGGAAACTAGACATTTATATCATATTTCACTTCTTTATTTATTCATAAAACTGTAGCTATTTATTGATGTGATAAAGCTCTTATTCCTTTTATTTATTTATCTTGTGCCACAAGTACCCATGCCACAAAGCTGATTAACATTATTATTCCACCAGTAATATTATTGGGGAATATTACTTATTAATCCATGGCTTATATTTATCGAATTCAATTTTTACCAAAATTAAGGATATAACATTCACCCCTCCTTAAAAGGAATTTTTCCCCAAAATTTAAATATAGTAATATTAAGGTGAATGATAATATATCTTAGTCTCAAAACATAGGGTTAACAACCCTTCTTAGGTGTATTTAACATCTTCTCTTGGGAATTACTATTTATTTTGGTGATTCCACTTTTGCTTCGTGATTATCTTTTCACCTAGGTTTCCAACCTATTCATTTATTTCCACATAAGGGTGAGGTAGCAACTCCAGCCCTACCTCATCTCATCAAATTTTCAACTTAGGATATTTATTCTTCTACGTCATCTTTAAGCATAACAAGTGCCAACCCAATCCGTCTCCCTCATAATGAGATGAAATAAGTACTTGACTGCAACCCAAATACAAAGTTCATCCTATTCTAAGAGTAGAGATGGTATATCCAGACATTGCCTCAAAATTTCATATTATAGGTTCAATCATTATCCATATGAATCTAAACCATACTTTTTAATTCAAAAATATTCTTATATTTCATGAAGTCAAATATCTTTCATTCTTGAGTTCATACACAACTCCTCTTATGATTACATTATTACATGACTTCTTCATAACTTCTATATTCACACCTCTGGTGATATGATCCTTATCCACTTCCTTGAGGTTTCTAGGGGTAGAGGTACTTTTAGAGTGATCTCATCCATATGCATCTAGGGAGTGTCCCTCGTATTCATCCATTTTTTTGGTCCTCAAAACTCCTTTCTCTTTTTTGTATTACTTTTTGAAGAAGTTTTACAAAAGTGTGAAAAGAAAGGAGAAATAGGCATGTAGGCCTCATAGTGAAAGCAGGTTGTGAAATATACAAGTATAGAGCAACCACATCCAGAATAGGGATTTGGTAAATAGATTAAGCAACTGAGAAACAAAAATCCCTATAACCCTCAACCATAGGGGACAGAGCCAAGACATCCCCCAAGAAAATACTGAAGGAAAACACAAAGGGCACATATCAGAAATAACACGATATCAAACATCAATAAAGATACTCCATTGTGACCTGAGTTGAAGCTGCCTGTAGGCCTCACAGAAAAACCCCACTGTAAAAAGGTTCAGCATAGAAACATCCACAACCGAAATAGGGATTCAGAAGACAGTTGAGAAACATAAAATCTGTCAAGCCCTCAACTAGAGGAGAAAAAAAGCCAAGAAAATGTGGAGCTATATACAATACATTCCAAAGAGATAAAGGAGCACTCAAGACTACTCAATATGGAGCCATCGCAGAAACTAGAAGTTGTTGTTGGGTGATAGAGATCAAATCCCCTAACCAGAAGAATGCTTCATAGAAACCTAAATGGGAACTAAAAAATCTGTCTTCTAGGCATCACATACAACCAGGTAGGCACCAGGGGAACTGAGAGAAACACCAGGCACTTGTACCAGGTCATATCAAAGATATAAGCAAAACCAAAACCTGTAGAACTCAAAATACCAAAAAAGACCCAAGATACTAGGGCCAGAAGCTGAGATAGTCATGAATAATCTTCAGACTAACATCATCACACTTACGAGATTTATTTTCATGAATTCTACTATTACTATTTCTCTCCTACCAAACATGGTTAAGAAATCTCAGGTACATAAAACTCTATTTCTTGTTGGTCATCTTCAGAATACCATTCAAGTCATTCATATTAGCAAAAACATCTGCTTCTTTCTCCACCTTAAGATAGACATTTTTGGCATAAGAACACTTGAACATAATATGATTTTAACTTTCACAATCAGAATTATAGAGGAAGCACTTATATGGACTAGAAAAACCTACTCTTTTCATATACTCAAAAGTAGGGATTCTTTCATGGAAGAACTTCCAGCCATTAATTTGATATCTTATTGGCAAGGAATCCTTCCATAGACATGTAAACAACATGGACTCCTTGATAGATGCTCTAATAGTATTCCAGACATGTTTGAGACAAATGGATCTCTTAAATAATAGGATATCAGAACCTCCATTAGGGATGGGACCAACTTTTATGATATTAATAAGTTTCCTATTATTCCTATTTTTAGGAATAGTCCAGGAACCATCTTTCAGGATGGAAGAAATCTTGAACTCAATAGGGAATCCAAGCTTCAGATAAGCATCCTTACCAAAGAGATCCCAAAGGAATTTGTTATTTAAACACCAAGGATCCAACCATAGGAAGAAATCATTACCATTGCCAATCTTAAAGGAAATGAATTTCAAAATCTCCAATCTACAGTCAAGAATCTTGGTGAACATCCAGGACATGGAGGATGTCGCCTTGATGGACCAGAAAGAAGAGTTTAAAATTTACCTCTCACTGATCCACTTGACCCATAAAGAGTCTTTTTTATTCACAACGTCTCACACATTTAGAAAAAGACAAACTTTAGACACTTCATCAATGATCCTAATGCCATGGCCACCCTCCTTTTTCGGAAGGGTAACATTCTTCCAGCTGATAAGATGTAAAGATGATTTATCTTCAATTTTACCCCATAGGAAATCCTCGTATTCATCCATTGTCTACATGAACATCATGAAGGTGGCCAGTCTACCGAGTCATGGGTGATAACACCCATTTTTGTGGCTATCAAAGCTCATATTCCATCGTTGAATTAGCCTCCAAACTTAATTTCCTCTTCTTTATGTTCTATTTATCATGAAAAACCATGTCCACTGTGTTTCTAACAATACTTCCCATCTTTTTAAGGGCTTTCCTATTTTTCTACAAGAAAGGGGCTCAGCTATTTGCAAAGCATGGGACAAGTCTCAACCCGCTATGACTCTTACCTAACTTGGTGTCAATCGGGCACGGTTGCAACCCGATACAGTCAGCAACCCACATGATCACCTAGTAGTACCATAGCCCGATATGACTCCAACCTGTGACAACCAAGCATGGACATTACCGCTATGTGATACAACTTCAGTCCGTCATGCACCATAGGCCGATAGACCCTGATAACCGACATTACAACAACCCGATAAGGTAGCCATCCTATTGATTACCAACAAAGACAACCTGTGACAACCTTGATTTTCTCTCTCCTTTACTATACTTTTTATTTCTCTATTAGTGGCTCACATCACTCAATATGAGTTCAATCCCAATAATAGAGTGTGATGAAGACCGAATTTGATCACCTTGATGACGAATTTGATGATATGTTGCTCTATTTTGAGAAATTCAACTAAGTAGCATGCTATATCATGTCACCTTCTTACATCTAATATTGAACCTCAATACTTTGTTGTTTAGGATTCCTATTATATATCATGATGTAGATTTTTCAATAACGAATCCAGTGGCACAAAAATCGCATCAATCAGACATTTATAGCCCAAGTTATGGCTTTTGGAAGATGACATGATCTTATGCCTTTTGTGTTCTTCTTCTTGTTGATTTTACTCTTGGGCCGGCCCACCTATGGGCCCAGCCTCCCAGCCATAGCACAACCAGCCGGATGTCTTGGCTCTCCCCTCTCCTGATCAAGAAAGTAGCAAAGGGAAGTTACTTCCTTCCTTCTTCCCTTCAAAACTGAGTAACGGAGGCGGCCGATAGCCCTCTACGCCCCTCATCTAAACCCTAAACCTAGAATCCTCTTATACCCCTTTGAGTTCTAAACATAGCTGCCCCTGGTTTGCACACTCCTTCTCTTCCCCACCTCCCTCAGATACATGTGGCAGCACCCAGCAGGCTACTCACTCGACCCTGCCCCTCCTTGCCCCCTGAGAGGTGCGACGACAATGGCGTTTTGCATCAGATGCACAGACGCCCTTACTAGGCCCCTAGCATCGTCGACCATTCTCATCTCGGTCACCTAGAGCCTGCTCGATCGTCAAGGAGATGGGGAGCAACTTCCCCTGTTTGCACTCTGTACCCACAGATGGGAAACAGAGGCCGCATGAAATGCGGTAGTGGGATTCCGGCCAGCGGTAGGTAGGGTCTCGGGAGCCTTGACTGCGGTGGGTGGCGCCTCCTGGCGGTCCGTGACTGGGAGGGACTATCTAAGGGAGTGACCCGAAGTGGTGGACAGCGATGAAGGTCAACCAAACCAACCAAGACGTGGTGACGAGCGACCTGGACCATGGCCGTCGATCCCCGATCCAAGGATCTGTGTCCCAAGGGATATAATCAAGGGCATGCTTCTTGGTTTCTCTATAGTTTGATTTATTATCTTCAAAAATTGATATCTCACAAATCCCTTGGTCAAATCAGACAAATAAATATACCAAATTGATCATCTCGACGAGACCTACCAATTGGGTATGGTTCCAGGTCCTAATTCTAATTTTTACTCCCCTGATTTCTTGAAAATGATAACTTTATCCATGTTGAGTTCATTCAATGCACCTAAGTGATAAAACATGAACCTTTAATGATCATCTATTTTCCTAATCATGAAATCAAAACCATTAGTACATCTTTGATCTGTAGGAGGGTCCTTATCACCCTTATTGCTTAAGAATTACTCCCATTTGCACTATGTGACTTGTCCTTGGACTTTAATGTATGATCTTGATCAAAGTTGCTATATTTCTCAAATACGATTCAAGTATATATATATATATCTTACTGATCTAACCTTGAATCTTGTATAAATCTCATGTCTTGATGATCATGATCTAGGGTGATCTATTGTGAGTCTTTTGACCCTAGAATACATGTAAATATCTTAAACCTTGTTATGTTTATAGAAAGAGCATGGAACGTCATAATGGCATGAAACTTGAACCACACCATCATGATGACCTCTAGATCAGTACAATGTCATATAATGAACCAATAAGCAACTTGGAACCCACCTTGTCCAAAACCCTAAAATGCATCTAATTAGGGTTAATGATGAGAATCTAATGTATATATGCAATCTTGTTCTTAATCAATTTTGGCATGTGACTAGATGGTGAAGGATATGTTAGGTCATGAATCTATAAATTAGGTATGAGCCTTATCTAGTTATATGACTACCACTTTCTTGCTTGAAAAGACATATATTGTATGTTTGTTTCTCTATTTGCTCAAATATTGCCATTTACTATTGCTATGTCTTACTCGATGTTTGCCTCGTCAGATTTATAACTTGAACAGATATATAGATAAAACTCCATTATAATATTATTGATAAAGGGTTAACTCTTGGTTACGTCCATGAGTTCCCTCTCGTATAAAAGGTTTAGCTAAGCTTGAGCACCCTTACGGACCCTTTCGACGGGAAGATGGCCAAAGGCCTTAAACATGCTTCATATTGTTGGTATAATGGAGTGAAACGACATAAAATATGGTTTCACATTTGTTAAACAATTGACATGATTATTCTTGTTCATTTAGTCCTGAAATCTTTTCAAAATTATGTAAAGCTTATGCATATATGTATCTTTCAGCCCCATACTCAACACCTTGTGTGTTGACCCATTTCTCGTATGTTGTTTTTAGGTTCAGAGATGGCTAGAAAGATGAAGGGCTTGGTGAGCTATGCTAGGTGTACTTATTGTAAGATCCAGATTTAGTGCACATGAATGACTTGTACCTTGACTTTGGAAATATGTAACTGAATTCATGAATATAATACATTTTGTATCATTTATACTTGTTGAATGTTGAAAGTATGTTGGTGCCTTTATCTTGTTATTTGTTCATGTGTGCTAAGATTTACGCTTCCGCATGTCGCCTTTGGTATACATTTGTTTCATGGGACTGGGATTCCAGTTCTGTGACACAACCCGACATGACATATTGGGCTGACAACCCGTGGTGACCTCATTCAAAGCCCCAACTAAAGTTATTACTACCCAAACACGTGCACTAATAAAGCTTCAACCTCGAACTAGCTGCTTCCCTATAAATAGCAGCTATAGGCCTACGATGGGACAAACCACCAGACCGAAGGGGGATCTTGTGCATTGAGTTCCCATGAGCTAAGTTAGGTGAGTATACTCCCTTACCGAGAGGGTTGGGAGGAGTTTACTTAGAGATAGTTTGAGTAGCAGCAGACAACACATGATGATCCTTGTAGCTCCTCCGAGTATGTCATGCTTCTATCTGAGCTCAACCCGAGAAGGCCCAGCTAGATAGAAAAACCCGATATGAATAACCCGAGAGCTAGGATAGTACCAACCTGATCCATACATAAACCCAATACAGTCCCTTTGCCCATCACAGTTGCAACTTGATGTGGTTGCATCCCGACAAGACTATATCACGAAAGTTGTATCCCGATAAGATTACCACCCATCGCGGTTGGAACTCGATATGGTAGACAACACGATGTGATCGTATCCCATTATGACCACAACCTGATATCAGGTTAGCACTATCCTTGGCGGTCAGGTGTTGTACATACCAGTTTCCTAAATGAAGGAGACCGATACCTATCTTCCTTTCCACATCATTTACTTTCATTCAATATAGCATTGTAATCAAACCATTATGTGATTATTGGATTCTGTGGAGCATTTCTTGTATCATTCTGTGTATGGCTTTATTCTGTTGAATGAACTCTTTCTAGCATCTAAACTCTAGTTCCTTACTTTTATTACACGTTTTTTAATAGCTACCAAATCGTTTTTCTTGTGTTGACATCTTTGAGAGAGGGGAGTCCTAAACTTCTAGAGCTCCATGTGGTTCAGGTGTATGAGAGTACCCTAGACCAGAGTTGCACCCAGACTATTTCCCACATGAGTCCACATCTGCCCCCTCAAGAGAGGTTTCTGATACACGGTTCGTTGGTGCTTTCTTTGAGAGAAGAAAGCATTGGGAGTAGATTGTTGCTGCTTGTTTTTATAAAAGTTTACTTTCTTATTTTTGACCAGATGATTGTTCTCTCTCTTTAGTTTTCTTGGATGTAAAAGTATCCTAAAAACTGCTAAACCCCAAAATATCTAACCTCTTTATTTTTCCTAGTAACTTCTCTTGGAAATAGATTTTTGTTTAAATTCATTCATATTCTTTCCAATTATGCTTTCTTACTACAAACATTACCCCTTGTCTTTTCGGCGACTTAGACAAGTAGAACTTAGGTTTTGAAGCGCTATTCTCCCTAGTCCCCGTGTTTGACCCGAAACTGCTACGTCGACCCCATGTTAGTTACGGGCATCTTAAACATTCATGTATTATAAATTATAAAAGTCTGATAACCTAGACCTACTTCAAATTGCTTTTTGGACCCACATTTAAGGATGATCAACCTTTTGGCTCCGTTTCCGGGGACTAGGCAATGAATACCATTCTACGAACCTGAGTTTTTCTTACACTTTGTCAAAAACTTTGTATAGGTGTATATAAAACTACAAATACATACTGCACATATCTACCTCGCCACCCTTATCCTTTGTATTTCTTCCTTTCAGGTACTTACACCCCTTTCCTCTCAAGCATGTCTGATCAGGCTCCTGAGGCTAGATCCCTTCAATCTTTTGTTCAAGTGAGGGAAAATGGGGAAAGAACCTATTGATGGAGCAACCACTCAATGTAGCAAACTTTGAGCTAAAGCTAGGTTTTCTCCAGTTGTTGCAACACAATTGCTTTAGATGAAACAACAGCGAAGAGAACCCTTACAATCATCTCACGACATTCAAGAGGACATGTAAGACTTTCAAGATTAAGAAGGTCCCACTAACTTATATCTACACCCAATGCTTCCCTTTTCTCTAAAGGACAAGGCACTGGAGTGGTACTCAAGCCTCCAGGATGGGAGCGTCCCAAATTGGGAAAATCTCGCTAATGCCTTCATAGACAAATTCTTCCCTATTGAGAGGACTATAAAGTGTCAGAACAAGATTAGCCAATACTCACAGAAGGTTTCAGAGAATCTGCATGATACATGGGAGCGATTCCAAGGCTATCAGCGCGAATGTACACACCACGGATTTTCTGAGCCAAACCTGATTACCACCTTCTGTAATGGCATGTGTATCGGAAAAAGGAAATCTTTGAACGCTGTAGAAGGTCGTGATTTTTTGGGGCTCAATGCTCAGAGAGTCAGGGAGATCATCGACAACATGGCTACAAATCAATAAGATAATGAGTACGACAGAGAATCAACTAGTCACTCTACCCCTAAAGAATCAAAGGTGATGGAAGCACTATCAGCCAAGCTAGACAAGATAGTGACTGATGTCCAAACCTTGAAGGAATAGAGCTACAAAGGAAAGACCTGACATGAAACAGTCACGATATGTGTTACATGCGGGGAGCCTGATCATCTTTCTGACTTCTTCCGGCACACAGCTTTACAGGGAGACCCTGATGAAGAAAGTATAGAAAATGTGAGCTATGTTTAGTATCGACGCCCCGACCACCAAGGGTTCTCCTCTGGTAACACTAGTGCTATGGAAAATTCACACCAGCTAATCGGAGGAACCTCTTCATGTGGTCCACAAAATCAGCAACGCCAAGCTAACTTCCAGCAACAAAGGAGTTACCAGAATATGCAACAAAATCAACACTAGTGGCCATCAATGATGATCGAGTGAATGTCTTTCACTAAGAAATAGAACGAGCTAAATGAGAAGATGCAAAAGACCTCGGTGGATAGCACAACATTTCTCAATCTCATGCAACAGTGGATGGGAGGCTTCTTGGCCCAAATCGGGGAGCTCCAACAGCATAACAAGATGATTGACTAGCAGCTGACAAGTTTGGCTCAAAGCATCAATTATCAGGTGGGATGATTTCTTACAACACGAGGCAAATCCTAGAGGAAATGAAACTGCAAAGATGGTCATCCTGAGATCAGGAATGGTGTTACATTCTGCTGATGTGCAAAGAGCAAAAGCCGACCGTACCATTCTATCGATAAAAGATGTAACACTTGAGGAGCCTACAGAAGTACCTACCAAGCAAAAGAAAGTAGTAGATAAGGGGAGTAGTGAAGAGGCCTCTGAAGAGAGACCTAATAGATATGCACCTCGCATACCTTTCCCGCACACACTAGTGAAGGCCCAACTAAAGAAGAGATGAGAATTTTATAGATGCGATAAAGAAACTGCACCTCAACATACCTTTGTTGGATGCCATAGAAGAGATGCCCACCTACGCCAAGTTTATCAAGGATTTGATTTCAAAGAAAAGGAGAGGTGAGGACATCGAAATAGTGAAGTTAGCTCAGATATCCAGTTCTTTCATGAAGGCAAGCATGCCTACTAAGAAAAAGGACTCTAGTGCCTTTGTAATCCATTTCCAACTTGGGGATAATGTCACACGGAAAGGACTAGCTGATATGGGGACGAGCATCAGTCTCATGTCGCTCTCTCTTACAAAAGGATTGGGGCTTGCTGATATAGTAAGCACCAACATGAGGATCTAGCTGGCAGACCATACCTTTGCAAAACTCGTGAGAATGGTAGAAGATGTACTAATCAGGGTTGGGCGTTTCTTTATACCATGCAATATCATCTTCATCGACACCGTGGAGGATCCCAACTACCTGATAATCTTCGAGAGACCTTTCCTTGTGATTGGAAGAGCACTCGTTGATGTGGAGGCAGGGATGACAACCATCAGAGTTGGGGAAGAACACATCGATTTCAACATCTGTGACTACATGAAAACCCCCTCTTTCCTTGAATCGTCTTACTTTGTTGAGAGATACAAACAATTATGAGATGAGGTGAGAATGGAGAAGGCTATGATGGACCCATTAATGCACGCTTTAGTTAGCAACACAAAAGTTATTGAGGACCCAGAAGTGCAAGAGCTCCTGGATCTTCTGGATGAAATGGAGTCGACTGAATCTGACGGTCCCGTCGAAACCACAATGTATGTCACACTACAGAGTATCTCCACAGAGGAGCCAGAGAAGAAGACTCCACCCGAATTAAAAGATCTATCGAACGGCCTGGAATATCAATTCTTAGATGAGGAGGGAAAGAACCTAGTCATTATAAATTCCGATTTAAAGGATGCACAAAAAGAGTAGCTGTTAGTCGAGTTGGGGTCACGGAAGAAAGCTCTGGGTTATTTCATTGAAGACTAGAGGGGTGTAAATCCCTCTGTGTGCATGCACAAAATACACCTTGAGGAGGACGTCAAACGATGCACACAACCACAACAGAAGCTCAATGAGAAGTTGCGGGAGGTAGTTAGCAAAGAAGTTATTAAGCTTCGTGATGTTGGCCTTATATACTCTATCAGCGATAGTGCCTAGGTAAGCCCTATTCAGGTGGTGCCCAAGAAAGAAGGAATCACAGTGGTCAAGGGGGACAATGGCATTGAATTCACAACAAAAATCATCATAGGATGGTGAATGTGTATTGACTATAGAAAGTTAATCGCTGCCACCCGTAAAGACCATTTTCCCCTCCCTTTCATCGATTAGATGCTTGAGCATTTAGCACACCACTCATATTTCTATTGGTTAGATGGGTACTCATGATTTTATCAAATTCCAATCCACCCAGACGACTAAGAGAAAATGATGTTCATTTGCATCTCTAAAACCTACACTTTTTGGAGAATGTCCTTAGGGCTCTGCAACACACCTGCAACCTTTCAAAGATGTATGAACACCATCTTCGCCGACTTCTTGGAGGATAAGATGGAAGTTTTCATGGATGACTTCATTGTCTATGGAAGTTCCTTCGAGGACTGCTTACAAAATATGTCCCTCATAATGGAGAGATGTGAAGAGCAAAGTATGACCCTCAACTGGGAAAAATGTGACTTCATGGTACAAGAAGGCATCATGCTGGGACATAATATATCAAACAAAAGAATTTAAGTTGACCAATGAAAGGTTGAAGCTATTGCAAAGCTCCCCCCCCCCCCCCGCCCACATATGTGACAGGAGTTTGAAGTTTCTTAGGACATGCTGGGTATTACCGCAGATTTATTAAAGATTTTTCAAAGATAGAGAAACCTTTATCCAACCTCCTTATGAAAGAAGTAAAGTTTGAGTTCACTAAAGAATGCCTTGCGACATTCTCTATCTTGAAGGACACATTGGTCTCTACTCCCATCATCCAATCACCTGACTCGAATCTCCCATTCAAGTTGATATGTGATGCCAATGATTATGCGATAGGTGCAGTCCTCAGACAGAAGAAGGATAAGAAGCATCACACAATCTATTACGCCAGCAAGACGTTAGATGAAGCCCAGATCAACTACACCATAATAGAAAAAGTTATGCTAGCCATCATATATGCATTCGATAAGTTTCATTCATATCTTGTGGGTTCCAAGGTAACTACCTACACAAACCACGAGGCCATCAAATATCTGATGCAAAAGAAAGACGCCAAGCCTAGGATGCTACATTGGACATTGTTGCTCTAAGAGTTTGATCATGAAATTGTGGATAAGAATGGTACTGAAAATGTGGTTGTTGACCATCTCTCTAGAATTAGGATAGAGGATAAACACCCGCTACCAGTGAATAAGAGCTACACTAATGAGGCCATCTACTCTGCCAGAGCAGACAACTTGGAAGGACCATTGATGGAGCTTCCACTTGCGTGGAATTGCGTGCACCAACTAAAAATCCTAAATATGGTAAGTCTTTAGGTTTAGCCTTGCTTATACTAATTAGAGAACTCCACCCACGTATGCTAAGATACGTGGTAGTCTTATCGTAGTATAGTTAAGGGTCAAATCCTCAGGACAACGATCTTGTTGCAAGAAACAAGATGGAAAACGTTAGAATTTCACTTAGTCGCTCAAAAGTGGGCACTTAAATCGAAAGGTTGGTTTTTGTTGTTTTAAACTAAGAACATGTAAAGTAAAGAAAGAAAGTAATTCTAAGGATGTAAAACTATGATAAAAGTCACTAGGGTGTGATCGATTTTCACCACCACTACACATGGATCAAAACATGCAAAGTAAAACATAACCTGCAAAAAGAGTTTAGTCAGTTAGTATCTTTGTAGACTTAGTTTCCTTTCGGAGAACTAGCTATGAGAAGTGCGGGAATGTTGCAAAGTCAGCCATCCCCAACGAATGGTCAACTAATTTGCATCATTCCCTTCGCAAAGTGTGTTCCTCGACTCATCAAGGTTGTACTTTCACACGTCAACTGATTCCATTTCATAGCATGAAAGTACAACGATGGAAGTGAATATACTCCACTCCTTGAAAGACACTCCTAGACACCGAAACAGATGCATGGTGGATACATGCACCAGGAACCAACACACAAATGAGCTTTAGATCTAATAGTACAAACGTAGACAATTCATACAAAAAGATAAGAGATAACATAAGTTGATGATCAGGCAACATGCATTCATTAAACGTTTGATGTTGAACTGAAAAGATAAAAACTCTATATTACAAACTATGGATTACATTTACATGATATAAAAACATGGGTAGCGGGGCTACTCCCCGCACCCTAGTTAAAGAGACTACTCGGTCATGACTAGGACAAAGAAGGAGGCAAGAAGAGAGAGAGAGCATCATCCCGACAAAGGAGAGAGGAAAGTCAACCCCTTGGAGAGAGATAGAAACGATCCACCAGCTTCACAGGTTGCATGATGATGAGATCTCACTCTTCCCACCATCTTTGGCAGAGAGAGAGAAAGCGGCTTTGAGATGGAGTGTGGGTCTCAGACCGGTAGCCCCCGGGCAGAGGATGGAAGTCGGATGTGCTCTGGAGTGATTGAGGCAGCCTTTGGACGTCTGAAAACTTCATCCCCGGTGGAGGACCCTTGGGGTCTTATTTATAGGCCTTAAGTGAAGTCCAAACGGTTTGGAGACCGTTTGGACCTCAAGACCATTTGGACCTGAGACCGTTTGGATCTCAAGACCATTTAGACCTCAAGACGGTTTGGACCTTGAGACCATTTGGACCTCAAGACCGTTTAGACCTCAAGACCGTTTGGACCTTGAGACCGTTTGGACCTCAAGACCGTTTGGACCTTGAGATCGTTTGGACCTCAAGACCATTTGGACCTCAAGACCGTTTGGACCTTGAGACCATTTGGCTTCATGCGGTCTCGGGACCGTGTGACTTCATGCGGTCTCGGGGCCGTGTGACTCCATGTGGTCTCGGAGCCATGTGGCTTCATGCGGTCTTGAGAACGTGTGACTCCATGCGGTCTCAGGACCGGTTGTCTTCATGCGGTCTTGAGACCGTGTGACTCCATGCAGTCTCGGGACCGGTTGTCTTCATGCGGTCTGGGGACAATTTGAGTCCATGCGGTCTTGAGGCTGATTTAGTCTTTTATGATGTTTTTTGTGTCTTTTTCTGCATATATAAAGGGGAAAAGTCAGTCTAATAATATATTTACAATAAGAGGGAATATTTAGGGATTATGGCTAATTCTAATTGAGAAAGAGTGTGTAAAACTTAAAGAAAAGATTAAGATAATCATTCAAAATTGGAGGTTATCACCCCCCCTAACTTAGAGTCTAGCTTGTCCTCAAGTTAGATAGAGCTGAGACATGTAATGGCGAGGTGATTTTATTTAGTTAGGATTTCCATACTCTTGCTTCAATTCTCAACCTGAGTTCTCCTAAGGTCATATCAGGTCTTATTTCTTGCCTTGACTCCTTCAGGTTTCAAGAGTTGCTTGGGTCTCGGGTTCCTTCCGTATCTCATAGCTCGCATCGGGACCACCTTTATTTTGTGCATGTTGTTGACTCTAATCAGGTTTATACCTCTCTGAAGGACCTACTGGAAGCTAGAGAGGGTATGAGGGTTGGCTAATGGCTTGAAGTGTAACTCCCCTTTCAAGTGGGGGAGGGGTTGTCGATGCCTTTAGGATCTCACTACCGGGCACGACACATCTGCCTTTGTGAGGGCAGCTGAATGTACCGGCCGGGTGAGTCCTTTATAAGCCTTTCATATATTTAGATACCTTAGGGTTTCACTACCGGGCACGACACATCTTCCTTCATGAGGGAAGCTGAATGTGTCGGCCGGGTGAGACCTTCATCAGTTCTTTATATATATCCTTATTTATGGCACAACTCTCATAACTTTATTCAACTCTCTGGCTTTTATTCAAAGACTCGCATGTTTGGGTTTTGGTGTTTTGTTCGGGAAATTATTTTGGGCGACCAAGCCACTTTTATTTGAAGGGAGGAAAGTTGTTCTTAGAGTTTTTTAACATGCACTTATTTTTTGTGGTCCACTTGCAGAACTTCTTGATTTGGAAGTTGCCTGATGCCCCTCTCATCCTTGAGAGTCTGGCTTATTTCTGCCTTGATATTTATCTGTGGAGAGTCAGATGAAGAAGTGAAGCAAAGGCATGAAAATCAATAGTGGAGGGACATTATTAAATCGCCATTCTGTGTCTAAGTGATATTTACTTTTGAGGACTAACATGATTCTAAAGTTAACTGAGGGTGACTATTTTCAAAAAGGATTTTTATTTAAAAGAAAGTTAAAAAGGAAAAAAGAAAAGAAAATATGTACAAACAGAGAAGGGAGAAAATGGAAAAAGAGGGATTTAGAAATGATACCTCTCCCTTGTCTAATGTACCCCCCTAACTTATCACTCACTCTGTCCTTAGAGTGTCAAAGTGATAGGTTGAGAAGTACGATGACAAGGGCTGCAGGCTAAATTAATTCTGAATTTGACCCTGGTGATTGAAGTAGGTTAGCTGCGAACTGTCCGCGTAGAGCGTGGTAATCCACGTCAGTCATATCTTCTACTGGTCTTTGAAGGACGATGATGGTGTACATCTAGTAGAGGACGTGGAAGCCACAATCATTTGATTCTCAGATTTGTTGGGGACATTTGTGGCTGAAGGAAGGGTGATGAAAATGTTCTTTGTCTTAAGCCCTTGTATGCTGACTTAGAAAGGCGATTAATTTGTCAGCGCATTCCTTCTCTACTACCTCTGTTGGTGTCTTTGGTGTCACGACATAGTTCTTCTTCCGTGGATTGTACTGGCTGTCGGAACTGTTATAGATTGTAGTTGTTCCTTCTGGTAGGTTTGTTGCCAGGAGCATCCAGTGCTCATGATAGAGGAAGGGTAGCATGATGAACTTTGGTGTTGTGTGTTGGAGAAAGGATATTAGCGCTTCAGTTGTTCCAAAGTTATTTAGCTTTAAAAGATCATCCTTCATGTATGGGGACGCCATATATGTTGTGGGGTTATTTTGGCTAATGAGAAATTGATAAGCAGACATTAAGCTTACAGAGAGGGATCCTTTAAACTGTAGAGTCTCTCGAAGCATGTCTGCCATTACTAGAATGTCACTAGACATGAAAATGAGTTCATCCTTCTCGGCTGAAAGACGCGACATAATGAGACGTAGTTCGATGTCAGAGAGACCTTTGCAAGTACTGAGGTCGAAGTCAAGAAACGTTGGTTCTATGGCAGACAAAGGATCTATGTCTCTTTTACTTTGCTCGGTAGCTAAGGCCGGCTCCTTGGATTTCTCCAACTCCTTCAAAGTTTGTCAGAAAGGTTGCCTCTGCGGGCGTTGGACAGCTGAAAAAAGGTAACGAGGGACGTCATCTGGTGCCATTGTCAGGTCCTTGAAGAACCTTCTATCACAAATGAGCTCCATGGCGTAATGCCTTCGCAAGGAGTGAAAATCTACAGCAACTAGGTCAGAAAATGGGATTTCTTGGTTCAGTGCTTGGATGTGACGTATGGTGCAGAAAGCACAGTTCCTAGATCCTTCGACAACTTGAACTTGAGGGTTAATTATTTGGAACCAGGGTTGGCTCCACATCCTGGCGGAGGGGTGGGCGTGTAGCCCAGATTAACTTAAGCAGCCAGAAGGGTATACATCTCGCTTCACCTGTTGCTTCACCAACAAAGTTTATTGTACCGGCGGGTAGCTCAGCACTGCAAAAATTATAAACCTTGGCGTCCCGAGCCTCGGTGTCTACAATCATAAATAGCCAGTGATCCGAAACTTGAAAGGGAAGGTTAGATAACGTGCCCGACATGCTAAACCAACACGCAACCACTCGATTGACTTTCCTCGTATGTCTTTGTATAAAAGGCCGATAGACAGAGCAGGAGAGACATTGAAAACTGGATGCTGCCTCTTAGAACTTCTGTACACTTCTATATAGTTGGCAAGAAGGACACGGAAGATTGCCATTGGCATCGTGGACCGTGGTCGCAGGATGTTGCGAAAGTCTTCTCGTGTTAGCTTGTGGTTAGTTTTGGTGTTATGGTAGATGATGTCTTCCCCCGCTTTTGCATCGTCGACAATAGTGTTCAGTATAAAAATTTCCTGAGCATTTAATGTGGAGATGGCCGCCATATCCAAATCGTGCATTTTGTGTGGTAGTGGTGGCGGCGGGGGAAGGTTCTGTGGAGGGGGAGAAGAAGGTTGTACCAAGGCTTCTACATAGCCTTGTAGATCATCTTCTGAGTTAGAGGTAGAATTGAGGTCTTCATCTGTGTCTAAGCTTACTCGTTCTGCCTCGTCCTAGTCATGGGGGGAAGGCACTGACATGTCGCGTGCAGAGAAAGGTGGAGCAGTTGTTGTGGGTGGGCTTGCACTGGTTCCTAATATACATTGGTGGAACTCAGCGAAAGCCGCATCTTTAGCAGACTCCCCAATGGATCCCAGAGCAGAATAATCAAGGAATTGGTCCCCATATGACATGTTTATGTTTTCGTTGTGGGGGGACTTGTGGTGATGTCCATCTTCTTGTTGACCTTTGTCAGAACCTTTTTGAGAAGGTTCTGCTGCTTGGCCTGGGTCCTCTCCATCATCAGATTTATCACCTGAGGAGGTGGTATCATTGTTCGAATCAGCAGAGGAGTCGGAGTCTTCCTCGTCATCACTATCGCCATCTTTGTCAGCCGCTGCCTTGTCTGCTGGCTTCTTGTTTGTGTTTTTTTGCACCGCCGGTGGGTGGCTTGTAACTCATCGAACGCCACTTGCACATGCTCATGTGTTTCAAGCAGTGCGTCATGTGTTTCTTTGAGATCATTATATCGGCCCTCGGTAGAGAGGAGTCGTGCTGTAAGATCTGTTACTTGAGCACGTAGCTGCTGGATTTCATTATTTGTTGACTCCTCTTGGCGATTGTTTAGGTGTGTGAGGGTGTTGCTCATGGTGTCCAAGCGTGTGCTGAGAGATGCTTGTTGCTACTTGAGCTCGCGGATAATCTCGGGCAGAGGTTGAGTCTGCGTAGAGATCTCATCGACTTGCTTATCCAGTGCTTCTTGCTGGCGCGTCACTCTAAGGACCAGCTCAGGCAAGTTGTTGAAATGGTTGTTGATGTGATCAACTTGATTAGCCACCTCGTCTTGTCGTTGCTACAAACCGTGGAGGATGTTGGGCAAGGTGTGGTTTTGTTTGTCGATCGTGGCCACCTGTTTGGATAATCCATGCACACAAGAAAAAATAGAATGTAAAATGTTAGAAGGATCAGTGAGGAGGTTTTGGACGACGTCGAATTGACGTACAAATTCCTCACCGATATTGGAAAAGGGGACCCCAAAGGCGGAAGGGTGGGGTGGCTGGGGTCTGCGTGGGACGGTGGTAGTGTCTTGTGGAAGATACACTGATGGTGTCACAAACTGCGTGGTGACTATGGATGGGGTCACCAGTGGTGTCGGGGTGGTGGTGGATGGGAGAGCTGATGAGTGTGGTGGGAGTGAAAATGTTGGGTGAATATTGGTGGGAATGGAGGTGAAGCTGGTGAAGTCGGGCGTTGAAGCTGAGAAGGGGATGTTAGAAGTGAAAAGGTATGAGTCATGAAAAGGGGAAGTGGATATTATTGTAGAGAAAGATGGGAGAGCGGTGGATTGTGGAAGGGTGGATGATGGTGGGGTAAAGGGGGAAGTTGTGGTGGTGGTTGGGTGTAGTGTGGAAGGGGTGGTGGAGGATAGCTCAACATTCAGACTCCTAATGAAAGAGTCGATTGATGAGGTGGTTATGTTTTCTTCTGGGAGGGGGTCGGCCTCTAGATGTGGCCTTGATGTCGGTGTCCCTAACAGCTGTTGTGTCTGCAACTGCCTTTTGGAAGGTCATTTTACAGGTATTTTTGATGGTCGAGCTGCCGGGGCTGTGATACTTAGCTCCATTTGTCCCGCCTTTGTTTTCTTTTCGGTTGCTTTAACCGAAGCTAAGAGGTGTGTAAGCTCCTCATTAGAGAAGAGGAGCTTTTCGGTGTCATAATTTGTGAACTCCGGAAGCGGGAGGACGGTTCTGGATGACTTGACTATAGGGCAAAAGACGTAATATAGTTTCTCATCCTTTTCCTTAATAATGAAGGTGTTCTTCAAGGTTTGTTCATTAGTAAGTGACGTGTATTTTACTACGCGCTTAAACGTAAGTATACGCGTCGAGTAATATAGGCCTTGTGACGCCCGAGTCGAACTCAGGGATACGTGAATTATTGGAGACTTCTACTAACTAATCGCAATCAGCTAGACCGATTAACAAAGTAGGGTTTTGTTGTTCAAATTAAAAGAAAATAAAAATAAAACAAAGAAAACAATCGATTAAAGGTTAATTTAATCAATTAAAAGGGATATCTTTAGGATGGCGGTTTCACCGCGGGTCAACATTGTATTAAGTTTCATATCATTCTTCACACTTCTCTCTCTATCCGGGTAGTGGCCTGAAAATAGAATTACCCACTGTCGTGGTGTAATTCACTACTTAGGTTTAGGTTGATTCCACCGTCGTAGTAATCATTCCCCTAAACTAAGTGCATTATAAACGGTCTCTCATTTCCCACCATTAATTTTACAACTCCTTTGTCAAGGGTTTTATTGATTAATGTAGAATTCGTCTCTTTTCAACCGTTAATCCTTTTGTCAAAGTGATTAAGGGTGTTAAATTATTATTATGGTGATCAAGCATAACAATAGAAATGGAGAAAACGAATATATACCACAGATTTGAGAGAAAAATATGAATTATTGATATAAAAATGTCATACAATGCATTCCCGGGCTACTCCCGGTCCTAAAGATTGAGGGTTTTAGCCTCTCATGTTCATCTCACACGAATACATGGTAGAAATTGGGGAATTCATAAGAAAAACGGGAAATAAATGGGAAAACCCCTGAACGGAGAAGAACTGGTGGATCCTTGGCGTAAAACACGAGCTCCCCCGCCTGTCGGTGGTGGAAATCATCTTTGGCAGCGTCCGAATCACCTGGGATGAGCTTCTCGGCCTCCGTTCTCCTCTCTCTCCTCCTCGGCACTCGTGCAATCCAAAATGAGATGATTTTTTCGTCTGGGCGGCCATCATTAGGTATAAGTCCCTAATTAGGTCGTCAAATAACAACAGCCGTCCGATCGAAATCAAAACAAATCCAACGCATATCTGCCGACGTCGATACCATCGACGCGGTTCGATGGTATCGACCCAGCGGATTAGCGACAGCTTTCCTTTCTTTTATTCTGAGCGCCTGTGGTGATCTCGATACCATCGACTTGTGTGTCGATGGTATCGACTCCTTTAGCGTCGGTTGTTGTCGTTTAGCGACGCTGTAGCTCTCCTTGTGTCGATGGCATCGACTTGGGTCGATGGTATCGACAGTTTCCACGCCAGCAACTTGAAGGGATCTCGATACCATCGACGTAGGTGTCGATGGTATCGACACTGTATTGCTCTTCTCGGCTGACAACCTGTGGCTTGGTCGATGGTATCGACTTCCGTCGATGGTATCGACGGAAGCAGATACTTGTTCTTCCTGAAATTTCACAACAGGCCCAAGTAAATCCACACAATTTATAATAAGATGATAAATAATGCTCAAAATAGTAAAACAAAGGGGATTTGATATAAAATGATGGCAAAGACCGAATAAAGTGAATTATGCAATAATATCCATGAAAATGAGTAATTAAGGCACAAAACACATATGAAATAGGTCTCTAAATGCGACTCAAAATCATCGCATCAAACTCCCCTAAGCTTAAACATTGCTCACCCTCGAGCAACTAATCCTTAGAATAGAATTGCAGATGTCAACTAAAAATCAACACATCACCCCACATTCCACATGACTCCCACTGAACGTTCTCAAACCGGCCTTTCCTAATCACATAACAGTAATTACCCTACAGGCGACAATAATCATCAATAAGAAAAATTATCCTTCAAACTGATGAACACTATCACATAAGGCAGTTAACATAATAAGGTTCGCCGATTCAGCATTGGTGCATCTTGTGATCGCCTACACTACGTTGCTCGCCCTAACTACCATCTACATGGAAGCAGTTCTCCTGATAAACATGAGTGAGGAGAAAATCACAGTGGCCTACCAATCCGAGCAACGGGTGGATGGAATGGGTGGTTCATGGAAGAATTTGGAAGTATTACACAGTTTCAAAATGCATACAACAAAATGCCCTAAATGATGCAAATGCACATTGAAAATGCCCTAATGCTTAAAATTGGGTGGAATGATGCATGCACTAACCTTCCACCTCAAAAAGAGATAGAAATCTAATTAAGCCACATCATGTACTCAGTTTCCTTGTTATGCAAGTGATATTATGTTCCTTTCTCCCTCTTATTCCATTTCCTTCTAAATTCTCTTCTTTTTTTTTTCTTTTTTTTTTTTTCCTTTCCTCTTAGCCCATATATCCATAATTTCTTAGAGATACATGTGTTAGGCTATTTTTCTTCATGATTGGAAATCTTTGTACTATTTCGAGGGTATGGGACAATTTAGATCACTTTTCAAGACAAACTGAGGTACATGGTGTACTTATGCATGAAAATCATGAAAGTTATGAGTGCAACTACATGACATGCACCTAAAGGTAATGTGCATGAATCACTATACATTTTTTTTTCATTTTATGCAAAAATATGAAAATAACAATGCAAATCCTATCTACATGCTATGCACACAAAAGAAGTTAAAACTGTACTTTACTTCCAATTCTTGGGTGGATTATGGAAAAATATGAAGTGGAATGATCACAAGATTAAGTCACTGAACCTTAGAAAAATATCATGTGTCCCTCCTTACTGACATGTGTAGTAGTTCAAAGGGTTCTTTCTCATATATCCAATTAAGGTCTCATTACCATTTGATTAGGTTAGGCTCAAACAACCGTTACTATCCACTTTTCATGAGTCAATGGGGGTGTGGGTGTGCCATATTGCTTCAAAGTTGACATAATCAATCATTTTCATAGGACAAGTTCCCCAAGGACGACCAAGTTAAGCTATCCAAAAGACACATAAATTTTTTAAATTCCCTTAAATTTCCCATGAAAACAGCGAGATGACAATTTTTAAGACATCCACAATTACACTAGATAGATGTGGATCCTAAACAAAAACTAAAAATGCAAGAAACAAATAGCAAATAACCACTAAAAATAACAAAAGAAAAAGATAGAGCTGTTCCAGCAACCCCTTAAGCTTGAATTCGACTATGGCCTCATAGTCAAAAACAATCTTAAGAGTGGAACAGAGATACCAGATCAGTCGGATGGTGGTGGAGGCGGGTATTGCGGGGCCGTAGGGTCCGGATTTGCTCTGGATGACACTTGGCGCAAGTGGAGGAAGAAATCGTTGAAGATGTGACTTCAGTTGACCAATAACCCCGTCTTGAATAACTGACCCCAACACTGCTGTGTGCCCGTCGTTACCATCGACGGAAGTCGATGGTATCGACTCGCTGATTAGGGCAACTGCCTCGCGAGTCCGGCCGCCGCCTTTTTCATTTTTAAATGTCGATACCATCGACCTGTGTGTCGATGGTATCGACTTGACTGAGTCGATTTCTTCTGAAAATCTCCAGAGGTCTCGATGGTATCGACTGGCATGTCGATACCATCGACCTTTATTGCGCAGCCTGCCTGTAGGTATGTCGATACCATCGACGGGACCGTCGATAGTATCGACTCAGTGCGATTTTTGCAGCTGTCAACCTGAACCCATGTCGATACCATCGACCAGTGTGTCGATGGTATCGACCCTGCCTGTTCCTGCACATTGAACAAAAAGGATCAAGGTATCTTCTTTACACTAAAATTTAAACGAAATAAAGGCAATCTACAACTATATCTAAACTATCCTAATGCACCAATGGTTGGGTTGCCTCCCAACAAGCGCCCTTCTTTAGCGTCTTAGGCTAGACGGTGTGACAATCATCATCTTTTCACCTTGGGAACTGGGCTTAGAGGATCATTCGGTAATTTGAATTCAACACGATCTCCTCCAATGCCCAAAGACAGAGTACCTCTCCCTAAGGCAGTCACGACATATGCCGTTGCTTGAAACGGTCTTCCTAGAAGAATTTCACAGCTTTGGAGTGGTGGCATATCCATGACGACAAAATCCACTGGAAATATGAATCTATCCACTTTGACTAGAACATCTTCACATACTCCATAGGGTCTCACTGTAGACCCATCCGCCAATTCAATTGTTGCAGCCAACTTCTTTATCTCTTTTAACCCCAGCTTTTGAAATGTCGCCAAAGGCATGAGATTTATGCTAGCGCCAGAATCACATTGCGCTTTAGGGAAATGTTGACCACCTATTGAGCACGGTATGTAAAAACCTCCTGGGTCCTTTCTCTTCTTTGGTGAACTCCCTTGGATCATAGAGCTCACCGTCTCATTCATCCAATAAATTTCATCGTCTTTTATCCGCCTCTTCTTATTGATGATTTCCTTGATAAACCTCCCATAGGCGGGTACTTTCTCGATCATCTCCACTAATGGAATATTGATGTGGAGTTTTCGGAATATCTCTAGAAATTTCTTAAAGTGACGATGCTCTTTCTTTGACTTCAGATTTACCGGATCTAAAACATCAGCTGCATCAACACGCCTGTGAGGTGGCACATAAGAGCTTTTCGGGGGTACCTCCCCTAAGCTTGCTTCAATCATTCCCTCGGACGTGGGCTTTGGCGAGACATCATCAATAGTAGCAGCTTGTTGTGGTTCCTCTCTCGCCTCAGATGTCTCCACATGTGCACAAACAACCTGCACCTGCTCCTCTTGCTTAGATGGAGATACCATACTCACAACTCTCTCTGATTTTCTGAAGAAATGGTTTCCGCCCGGCAATCTATAGTAAGTGCGTGGATACGGTATCGCCGGTGTTGCATTCACATTGAAAGTCATTTTTCTTTCTTCTACAGCTTCTCGCACCTGAGATTCCTCATTTCTTACCACCGACATGTATTTAACCTGATGATGTGCTTGGGCCACGTTCGCATTCTCAGCTGGTTTCTGTTGATTGGCGTGCTTGATGGCCGCCACTTCACTTGAAATCTGAGCCACGGTGGTCTCTAATGCCCGCATTTGCGCTCCATGGCTTTGCAGCGTCTGCCCAAACTTGGTTAGAATATCACCTTGAGATTGCAATTGTTTTCCAAACATGGCCATCATCTCTTGGTTTTGCTGGACCATTTGAGTTAGTAATTCAGTGTTCTTATCCTCGGTTCTTTGCTGTGGTTTGGCATCTGGATCCTGCAAAAAATTATTCGGATCCTTCCATGAAAACTTTTTATCCTTTCTCCATGCATAGTCATTGTTTCTATAGCCCTATTGTTGCATGAACTTCACTTGGGCTTCCTCATCCTCAGATGCATCTTCCTTAGTTAGCAGCTTCTTGGCTAGAAGATCTAACTTGTCGTTCAGCTCCCTAACTATTCTGGATTCGCCAGCAGCCTTGACATGTTCCACTGCACCTCTGTCGCCCCATGACTGTTTCCTAGCCATGTTCTTTAATATCTCCCAGCATCTTGTATCAGTGTTGTTCAAGAAAAATCCTGAACCGGCCGAGTCCAAATTGCTTCTATCATGCTCGGAGAGAGCAAAGTAGAAGATCTTCACTTGGGTTTCCTTGTCCAGTCCATGGTGTGGACATCTCCTCAACATGACTTGGAATCGCTCCCAAGTCTCAGAATAAGTTTCACCCGCCTGTTGGGTGAAATTGTGGATCTTCCGGATCATATCATTGGTCTTCTCAGGAGGGAAGAACCTCTCGAAGAAAACCTCCACCATGTGATCCCATGATTCAACAAACTCGTCGTCGAGGTTATGAAGCCACTCTCTTGCCACTCTAGCCAAGGAACTCAGGAATAACTTGAGATAGAGCACATCCTGCGGAAATCGATCTATCTTCACCATATCGCAGTTCTCCACAAACTGACTAATGTGTGCCACTGGATCTTCATTTTTCAGTCCGTGAAATGCATTGGATTTGACCAAGTTAATCAGTGCTGGGTCGATCTTGTATGTAGGTATGTTTAGCCCCTGTTTCTTTATAGGCCCCTTTGATGCCGAGGAAGAAGACGCCTTGATCTTCTCCCATATTGTCTGTGCTTCAGCCATTACTTCTTCATGTTCTTGCTCAGATTCGGAATGTATATCACTGTGGTGTTCCTCCTCGTAGTAGTCCTCGTCCTCTGGTCCCGCAGATGGAACCTCAGGTGTGCGATTCACGTAGTCTCGACTACGTGTGTGCACCATACAAAGTACCTGAAATTTGGAAGTAGTGGTTCAGTACAATGCCTTGAACGAGTCAACACTATTATAGAGAAATAAAGGAATTTTTGAAACTGTTCTAAAAATAAATAAAAAAAATGTGGCCTAGAATGGCCGCTCTTAGCACTCAAAGTGCCAATAATTCGCCGTATCCCCGGCAACGGCGCCAAAAACTTGACATGTATTTTACTACGCGCTTAAACGCAAGTATACGCGTCGAGTAATATAGGCCTTGTGAGGCCCGAGTCAAACTCAGGGATACGTGAATTATTGGAGACTTCTACTAACTAATCACAATCAGCTAGACCAATTAACAAAGTAGGGTTTTGTTGTTCAAATTAAAAGAAAATAAAAATCAAACAAAGAAAACAATCGATTAAAGGTTAATTTAATCAATTAAAAGGGATATCTTTAGGATGGCGGTTTCACCGCGGGTCAACATTGTATTAAGTTTCATATCATTCTTCACACTTCTCTCTCTATCCGGGTAGTGGCCTGAAAACAGAATTACCCACTATCGTGGTGTAATTCACTACTTAGGTTTAGGTTGATTCCACCGTCGTAGTAATCATTCCCCTAAACTAAGTGCATTATAAACGGTCTCTCAGTTCCCACCATTAATTTTACAACTCCTTTGTCAAGGGTTTTATTGATTAATGTAGAATTCGTCTCTTTTCAACCGTTAATCCTTCTGTCGAAGTGATTAAGGGTGTTAAATTATTATTATGGTGATCAAGCATAACAATAGAAATGGAGAAAACGAATCTATACCACAGATTTGAGAGAAAAATATGAATTATTGATATAAAAATGTCATACAATGCATTCCCGGGCTACTCCCGGTCCTAAAGATTGAGGGTTTTAGCCTCTCATGTTCATCTCACATGAATACATGGTAGAAATTGGGGAATTCATAAGAAAAAAGGGAAATAAATGGGAAAACCCCTGAACGGAGAAGAACCGGTGGATCCTTGGCGTAAAACACGAGCTTCCCCGCCTGTCGGTGGTGGAAATCGTCTTTGGTAGCGTCCGAATCACCCGGGATGAGCTTCTCGGCCTCCGTTCTCCTCTCTCTCCTCCTCGGCACTCGTGCAATCCAAAATGAGATGATTTTTTCGTCTGGGCGGCCGTCATTAGGTATAAGTCCCTAATTAGGTCGTGAAATAACAACAGCCGTCCGATCGAAATCAAAACAAATCCAACGCATATCTGCCGGCGTCGATACCATCGACGCGGGTCGATGGTATCGACCCAGCGGATTAGCGGCAGCTTTCCTTTCTTTTATTTTGAGCGCCTGTGGTGATCTCGATACCATCGACTTGTGTGTCGATGGTATCGACTCCTTTAGCGTCGGTTGTTGTCGTTTAGCGACGCTGTAGCTCTCCTTGTGTCGATGGCATTGACTTGGGTCGATGGTATCGACAGTTTCCTCGCCAGCAACTTGAAGGGATCTCGATACCATCGACGTAGGTGTCGATGGTATCGACACTGTATTGCTCTTCTCGGCTGACAACCTGTGGCTTGGTCGATGGTATCGACTTCCGTCGATGGTATCGACGGAAGTAGATACTTGTTCTTCCTGAAATTTCACAACAGGGCCAAGTAAATCCACACAATTTATATTAAGATGATAAATAATGCTCAAAATAGTAAAACAAAGGGGATTTGATATAAAATGATGGCAAAGACCAAATAAAGTGAATTATGCAATAATATCCATGAAAATGAGTAATTAAGGCACAAAACACATATGAAATAGGTCTCTAAATGCGACTCAAAATCATCGCATCAGTAAGGATGTCGCCCTTTATTTGCATGCAGTGTGGTAGGGGTCTGTCCATCTTGAGGTATTTTATGATGGATGTGACATGACCCCCGATGCAAATTTCCTTTCCTATGGCATAGTTGGAGAACTTTTGTATCAAATGCCATCCGATGTTGACCGGCTTTCCATGCAGGATTGACCATAGGATTAAGTGGTCGACAGCAATAACGTTTCCTCCCTCTGATCTGGGGAACAACACACTGGTAATGATTTTGTGAAGTGTGTGCACGAACCCTGAGTGAATATTGGAGGCTTTACATGTCTTCGCCTCGTATATTTGGATCCCTGTTAGTGACTTCCAGAAGGTGTGTTTATTGAACGGGTAAATCTCCGTTCCTGCAGCTCCAACTTTTTTGAGCTGCTCAGGATTGTCGATGAAGATTTCGTTTAGAAGATTTTCTATTACCACAATGTCATTCGCACAGAGCTTGGTGACTAGTCGGCGATCACCACCATCCCTTGCTTTGTGTGTAATTGCCACTGTTTGTTTAGTAAGATGGGTAAAGAATTCTGTGGTGGGCTCGACATATGAGATTTCGGGGATGAGACAGAGTCTGGATAATTTGGCGTTGTCGAGCATTGTGAGGACTCTGTCATAGATCCCCATCTTCAGTAGTACGCTTGAGCAGATGTACTTTGTTGGTTTCAGGACTTTGTCGATGGATGGGATGGTGTGGATGTAAAGGTTTTCTGGTGGGGGCGCGGTGGTTGTGAGAATTGAGAAGGTGGGGGTGGTAACAGGGATGGTGGTGGTAGGTGCTGCAAGGGTTTGCTCCCTAGCAGAGGCAGGGCGAACTTGTTTTCTTGCCCGTTTCTTGGAGGGTTGTCCGGTTACGGTGTCCTGGACCTTTCATTTCCCCTTAGAATTTTTAGGTGGGGACTCATCCTCGGGGTTTGGCTCGTACTCTGAGCCTTCATCATCATCGGAAGAAATTTCAATTTCTTCTTCAGGTGCCTCATCTAGGCACTTGTTGAGACGATCAAGGTCGCACAAGACCTCCATGATTTTGACATTTGGAGGGGCCTTTCCAGTCCTGTTGTTGTCATCTACGATCTTCTGGAGTTTGGCCTGATCTGCTCTCAGTTGCTCATTGGTCCATATTGGAGCGTCTTCAGATCCGGTGGCCTCCTTTGCTGGTGATGCCATATCTGCAAAATGGGAAATCATGAGTTAGAATAACATGTTTAGAAAATTTTGAATTTTATTTGTATTTATGTGGTTTTATATTTATTATTATTTTAGAGATTATGGAAAGCCAAACGGTTTGAAGACCGTTTGGTCCCAAATGGTTGCAAGACTGTTTGGTCCCAAACAGTTGCAAGACCGTTTGGTTCCAAACGGTTTGAAGACCGTTTGGTCCCAAATGGTTTGAAGACCGTTTGGTTCCAAATGGTTTGAAGACCGTTTGGTCCCAAACAGTTTCAAGACCGTTTGGTTCCCAACGGTCTGAAGACCGTTTGGTTCTGAACGGTTTGGAGACCATTTGGTCCCTAACGGTTTGGAGACCGTTTGGAAAGCGAAACGTCAGGTAACAGCCGGCGAAGGGAAGGTGGAGGCGCCGGCGATGGAAGGAGCTGACGGCGATAAATATGAAGATAAAAAGGATCGCGGCGGAGCCAGCGGCGATGAAAAAGAGGGTGGAGGGTGCAACGCCGACGCTGTAGATGATGACAGAGGTGAAGTCAATTGCGGAATCGAAAAGGTCGGACATTGCCACGGTGGCAAATGCAGGCGTTGCAATGGTGGATGGATAGCTGTTGGTGGAGACGACGACGGAGAAGCGGAGAGCGGTGGTACAGAGGTGAGGTCACCGTGAAGAAGCACGGAAACCAGGTCGATGGAGGCGAGCCGTGCGGGAGCAGGGGAAACAGATGCAATGGAACAGCTCTTGCGCAAAGTTTTGAGAAAACTCGAGAGTCGAAGGGAGGAGAAGGAGGGGGTAGGGCTTATATTTATAGGAAACAGTGGTTGACCTGACAAAAACCCTGGGTCAAATGGTTTAGCGACCGTTTGGACTCCAAACGGTTTGAAGACCGTTTGGTTCCAAACAGTTTGAAGACCATTTGGTTCCAAACGGTTTGAAGACAATTTGGTCCCAAATGGTTTCAGGACCGTTTGGCTCCAAACAGTTTTGAGACCGTTTGGTTCCAAACGGTTTGAAGACCGTTTGGTCCCAGATGGTTTCAGGACTGTTTGGTAGGGTTAGGGTCGAACGGATTTTTATATTTTTATGTTTGTTTTGGTTTTTATATATATATATATTTTATATTATTTGATTTTGCTTATGTTTTTGTTTTTTTTGGTTATATGAATTTTTTATATTTTCAGAAGATAAACCTAAGGTAAATAAAAGAATGAAAAAATAAAATAAAAGAAGAAGCTGAAATCTTGGGTTGCCTCCCAAGTAGCGCCTGGGTTTTACGTCGCTGGCTCGACGAAGCTGTGACATTGTTATGCTGATGGCTTGGCGTCTTTGATTTCAATGGTCTGTCTTGGCATTTTATCTGCTGGGGTATAGTATTTCTTTAAACGATGGTCGTTGACTGTCCTTTCTCCTCTGTTGTTGTCAACAATTATGACAGCTCCAGTTGGGTATATATGCTTTATGGTAAAGGGCCTGGACCATTTTGTTAGAAGTTTTCCGAGGAACAACTTGAGCTTGGAGTTAAAAAGGAGTACTTTGTCGCCGAAGGTGATGTCTTTCCTCTTAAGATGACCATCGTGCCACATTTTGGTCTGCTCCTTATAGATTATGGCACTCTGATAGGCGGTCATTCGAAGCTCCTCGAGCTCCTACAGCTGGAGTTGTCTATTTTCTCTGGTGCTTTTAAGATCAAAATTTAACTGTTTGACGGCCCACCAAGCTTTGTGTTCTAGTTCTACTAGAAGATGACATGATTTTCTGTATACCAAATGGAACGGGGTTGTCCCGATCGGTGTTTTATAGGATGTTCGGTATGCCCAAAGGGAATCAGGAAGCTTGGTTGACCAGTCAGAGTGGTTTATGTTGACTGTTTTTTCTAGGATCACCTTTAGTTGTCTATTCGATACCTCAACCTGACCACTGGTCTGTGGATGGTAAGGCATTACTACTTTGTGGTTGACTACGTACTTTTTCAACAGGGCTTCAAAACTTCATTCCAGGAAATGGGTCCCGCCATTTGATATGACAATTCTGGGGACTCCAAATCTGGGGAAAATGATATCATTGAACAATTTAATAACTAGTTTGGAATCACTGGATACAGTGGGTACAACTTCAACCCATTTCGAGACATAGTCTACCGCAACCAGGATGTAAGAGAAACCATAGGAAGAAGGAAAAGGGCCCATATAGTCTATCCCCCACACATCAAATAGCTCAATTTCTTGCCACATTGTGAGGGGCATTTCGTTCCTTTTGGATATGTTACCAGAAAATTGACATTTGTTGCAAGATTTCACAAAATCATAGGAGTCCTTTGCTATGGTTGGCCAGAAGAAACCAGATTGTAGAACTTTTATAGTGGTTTTCTTTGCACTCATGTGCCCCCCTGTGGGTCCTGAATGGCAATGCTCTAGGATGGGGGTAATTTCTTCTTTAGGCAAGCAACGACGGAAAACTCCGTCGGCACATAGGTGAAACAGGTAGGGTTCATCCCAATAATATTTCTTTATATCATGAAGGAATTTCCTTTTGTCATGGTAGGAAGCAGAGGGGTGAATAATCCCTGTGGCTAGATAATTGACAATATCCACATACCAAGGGAATTCATGAGTATCCTTCATAAGTTGGTCGTCTGGAAAAGAATCTCAGATAGGGATTTTATCTTCATCTTCAACTTTGATACGGCTGAGATGGTCAGCTACAACGTTCTCCACTCCACTTTTATCTTTAATTTCCAAGTTGAATTCCTGAAGCATCATCACCCAGCGGATAAGCCTGGGTTTGGCATCTTACTTCTGAATCAGGTATCGAATGGCGGAGTGGTCGATGTAAACGATGACTTTGGATCCAATCAAATAGGAGCGAAATTTTTCAAACGCGTAGATGACATCCAGAAACTCCATTTCTGTGGTAGTGTAGTTTTTTTGTGCTTCATCTAGCTTTTTGGATGCGTAGTAGATTATGTAAGGTTTCTTGTCAATCCGTTGTCCTAAAACAACCCCTATGGCGTAATTGCTTACATCACACATGATTTCAAACGGTAGCGATCAATCTGGGGCTCTCAGTATAGGTTCGGAAATTAAAGCAACTTTGAGCGTTGAAAAACTCTGTAAACATTCTTGGTTGAAAATGAACTCAGCATCCTTGGTCAGGAGTTGGGTCATGGGTTTTGCTATTTTTGAGAAATCCTTGACAAATCTTCTATAGAATACCGCATGACCCAAGAAATCCCAAACTCCTCGTATATCCTTTGGTGGTGACAACTTCGAGATGACATCGATTTTTGCTTTATCGAGCTTGATCCCTCTGTCACTCACCCTGTGCCCGAGGATGACACCTTCAGTTACCATGAAATGACATTTCTCCCAATTCAGGATAAGGTTCGTTTCCTCGCAACGTTGTAGAACTTGTCCAAGGTTGATTAAACAGTTATCAAAGGAATCTCCGTAAACTGAGAAATCGTCCATAAACTCTTCCATGATGGATTCAGTTAATCTGGCGAAGATGGCGTACATACATCGTTGGAACGTAGCGGGTGCGTTACACAACCCGAACGACATTCTTCTAAAGGCATATGTCCCAAAAGGACAGGTGAAGGTAGTTTTTTCCTGGTCTTCTGAGTGTATGGGTATTTGGTAGAACCCGGAATAACCATCAAGATAACAAAAATATTTCTGATGAGCTAGGCATTCTAGGACTTCACCGAGAAAAGGCAGGAGGTAGTGATCTTTCCGCGTAGCTTTGTTCAATTTATGATAGTCAATACACATCCTCCACCCCGTCACCGTCCTAGTGGGCAGTAACTCATTTTTGTCATTGAGCACGACAGTAGTGCCTCCCTTTTTAGGAACAACCTGGACATGGTTGACCCATTGGGAGTCATAGATAGGGTAGATTATGTCGGCTTTAAGTAATTTGAGGACCTCCAGGCGAACCACCTCTTTGAGATTAGGATTCCGTTCCCTCTGATGTTCGCGAGATGGCTTGAATTCTTCAACCATTGGAAGTCTGTGCATACATAGGGCTGGATTTATGCCTGTCAGGTTAGTTATCTTATATCTGATGACCTTTTTGTGCTTCTTCATCTCATCCAGAAGCCTTTCTTCCTGATCTTCTGTAAGGGTAGAGCTGATGATGACCGGGAAATTTTTTTCCTCATCCAAGAAAACATGTTTAAGCCCTGTGGGTAAAGTCTTCATTTCAGGGGCCTTAGGTGGCTCCGTTGCTTCTATAATGTTGACAGCTTTGAGTTCTTCAAAAGTGGCTGTTGGTGCTTCTTCGGCTTTTTCTAAATGTTGCAGACACTGTTGAACTAGTTCATTCACAGAGAATTTGACATCCGGATTGATTAGAACATTCTCTAGTTCGTCAGCTGGCTCGGATATTTCTAATTGAGACATTTGTTGTATTGCATCTAGAAGAAAAACCTCCTCTTGAATACTAGGGCCTTTCACGCTATTCAGGACTCAAATTGAATTACTTCTTTTCCGAGCCTAAGAATGATGGTGCCAGCTTCAACGTCGATAAGTGCCCTTGCAGTAGCAAGGAAAGGTCTGCCGAAAATTATCGGGTATCTCAGGTCTTCTTTGATATCCATGATGACGAAGTCGCACGAGACATAAGCATCCTTACCTATTCTTACTGTAATATCTTCATTGATCCCCAGAGGTGCGGTGATGGTGGAGTCAGCTAATTGAATTGTCATTGTTGTAGGCAGCAATTCAGTGAAACCCAATCGTTTGCACATAGAATAGGGCATGATGGATATGCTGGCCCCTAGGTCAGCTAGTCCCTTTTTGGTTGACGCGTTTCCAATGCAGCATTGGATTCCGAAGGAACCTGGGTCCTTCTTCTTCTTGGGCATTTTATTGAGGATGATGTCGGAGGTTGTTTGGTCAAGCTTGATAGTTTCTTGCTCCTTAGTGATGTACTTTCTTGATAATAGAGTTTGAGGTATTTTGCCCAAGCTGGTACCTCAGAGAGGGCATCAAGGAGCGGTATATCGATGTAAAGTTTTTTCAACGCCTCCTTGAACTTCTGGAACCTGGTATCCATTTTTGTTTCTCGCAATCTTCCTGGATATGGGATTCTTGGTTTATACTGCAAGACATCTGTCTCTATGGACACTTGTTCTTTATCTTTCCCCTTTGCACCTTCTGTGGGCTTCTATGTTCCTTGCTTCGGGCTCTCATTCATCATAAAGGCAGGTGTATCGTTGTTATCAAGGGTGATCCTTGTTGTTTCATGAAGAGTGTGTCCAGATCTCGTGGTGACGACATTTAACTGTTCAAGCCTATTCTGTCCATGTCTGGGGTTTGATTTGGGTTGCCCTACAAATGTGCCTGCTGGAGGCTTCAGTTGTGCAACAATTTGGGCAAGTTAAGCTTCTACTGCCTTTTGTTGAGCGTGTTGATTAGCAAGCATAGTTTGCTGAGATTGCAACATCTGCCTTATCAAAGATATTTCCTCTTCTGGCTGAGAAGGAGTGTTTTTCTGAGGAATTTGTTGTTGTCCTTGCTGAGGTTGTTGCGTAGGCAACGCTAGCTGAGGTTACTGCAACTGAGTATGCAGTTGTGGGTTGAGTGGAGGGTGAGTATACTGATAATAAGAAGATGGGTTCCTGGGGTAGTTAGCTCTCGGTAAGTTATTCCCGGGGTTCCCTTGATTTTGATTGAAATTGTTTGGGAATCCAGGTGGTAACCTGCTAGAGGATCCTCCCTACGTCTGGTGCTGCGGATTTGCGGTCCCAGCAGGGTTCCCATACTAAAATACTGGATGGTTCCTTGGCTGATTAGGATTATAATAGACTTGTCCAGGGATAGAATGGATAGAGTTGATTTGTTCTAGTAGTTTTTCTTCAGACTGGTCAGTGATAGGTTCATCCTATTGTGGTGGTGGATGCAGATCCATCATCACATTATAAAGCATGCCGCATGAAAGGGTAGGATGATCAGAAGCATGACAGGATTCACATGTTCCTGTGGCGGCCTTGAGTTGTTAAACTAGAGGATTTTTCTTCTTGTCAAACTCTCCAAGAGAAGTCTCGAGAGCTTGTTGCTTATGAGCTATGGTTTTCAAGGCTTCATCAATTGCCTTCATCTCTATTGATTCTTCAGCTTTATAGACCTTGAGAACTCCTTTGCCAGCTGATCATCCCCAGTTGGACTGATTCTCAGCTCCGAGTGTGACTATTTTCCAAGCATCCTCATAATTCTTTCTCATAAAGTTTCCTCCAGATGAGGAATCCAAAAACTGTTTGATATCATCACTCACTCCCCGATAGAAGGTTTCTATCAATTGGTTCTGGGAGATTCCATGATGAGGGCACTTTCGCAAAAGCTCTTTGTACCTTTCCCATGCTTCAGCAAGGGATTCTCTAGGAAGTTGAGAGAAGTGATTAATCTACCCCTGATCTCGTAAGTCAGTGAAGGGGGGAAGAACTTCTCCAAGAACTTTTCTTCCAGGGGAGCCCAGGTGGTGATTATTGGTTCCCTGTCAAGTGAGTTATACCAGCTCATAGCTCTCCCAGACAGAGTGAAGTGAAACAGATGAAGCATTATTGCATCAAAGGAAACTCCGGCTTGCGGGACCAGGCGGCACAGTGCCTTAAACCTCTTCAGATGATCCATGCAGTCATCTCCAGAATCTCCAGAGAATGAGATGCTCTGCGTGATCTGGATCCATTGGGTTCGAATCTCAAAGTTGGGAATGTTGATGATTGGAGCTCGGACTGGATGGTTGTCTTCGTAGTTCTTTGGGACAACATAATCCCTCAGTTTCTTGTTCCTTAGTTCCAACTGAGCAGCTTGGGTTGCTACCTCATTTTCAGCTCTGATGCGGGCATGTTCTTCCACATGAATCTCCGCTTGAATCTGGGCACGAGTATCAACGATGAGTTGTGCCCTTTGAGCGGCGATGTCGGTGTTGACCCTCTCCATCACCAATGCAGCCTGGAATTGATCTTCAGCCATTTTCCTGACTCTTGGGGGATTGAGTCTAATGCGGCGATGGAAGCTTCTCTCTACCTCAAAGTCAAACTCCGGATCACGGGAGAATCTGCAGTTATGTGATGATCGCATACACATTTTCTACCTGAGTAGAGAAAAGAAAACACCTTTTAGATAATGGTAGATATATAATAGTTTCAAGAAGATATAGACTAATGATTAAAAGAAAGTATAAAACCCTAACCAACTGGCAAGATACTAAATGAAATTAAAACGTTATGTTGTCCCCGACAACGGCGCCAATTTTTGATGGAGCTTCCACTTGCGTGGAATTGCATGCACCAACTAAAAATCCTAAAGATGGTAAGTCTTTAGGTTTATCCTTGCTTATACTAGATAGAGAACTCCACCCACGTATGCTAAGATACGTGGAAGTCTTATCGTAGTATAGTTAAGGGTCGAATCCTCAGGACAACGGTCTTGTTGCAAGCAATAAGATGGAAAACATTAGAATTTCACTTAGTCGCTCAAAAGTGGGCACTTAAATTGAAAGGTTGTTTTTGTTGTTTTAAACTTAGAACATGTAAAGTAAAGAAAGCAAGTAATTCTAAGGATGTAAAACTATGATAAAAGTCACTAGGGTGTGATCGGTTTTCACCACCACTACACATGGATCAAAACATGCAAAGTAAAACATAACCTACAAAAAGAGTTTAGTCAGTTAGTATCTTTGTAGACTTAGTTTCCTTTTGGAGAACTAGCTACGAGAAGTGCGGGAATGTTGCAAAGTCAGCCATCCCCAACGAATGGTCAACTACTTTGCATCATTCCCTTCGCAAAGTGTGTTCCTCGACTCATCAAGGTTGTACTTTCACACGTCAACTGATTCCATTTCATAGCATGAAAGTACAACGATGGAAGTGAGTATACTCCACTCCTTGAAAGACACTCCTAGACACCGAAATAGATGCATGGTGGATACATGCACCAGGAACCAACATACAAACGAGCTTCAGATCTAACAGTACAAAAGTAGACAATTCATACTAAAAGATAAGAGATAACACAAGTTGATGATCATGCAACATGCATTCATTAAACGTTTGATGTTGAACTGAAAAGATAAAAACTCTATATTACAAACTATGGATTACATTTACATGATATGAAAACATGGGTAGTAGGGATACTCCCCGCACCTTAGTGAAAGAGACTACTCGGTCATGACTAGGACAAAGAAGGAGGCAAGAAGAGAGAGAGAGAGCATCATCCCCACAAAGGAGAGAGGAAAGTCAACCCCTTAGAGAGAGAGAGAGAAACGATCCACCAGCTTCACAGGTTGCGCGATGATGAGATCTCACTCTTCCCACCTTCTTTGGCTGAGAGAGAGAAAGCAGCTTCGAGATGGAGTGTGGGTCTCAGACCGGTATCCCCTGGGCAGAGGATGGAAGTCGGATGTGCTCTAGAGTGATTGAGGCAGCCTTTGGATGTCTGAAAACTTCATCCCTGGTGGAGGACCCTTGGGGTCTTATTTATAGGCCTTAAGTGAAGTCCAAACGGTTTGGAGACCGTTTGGACCTCAAGACCGTTTGGACCTAAGACCGTTTGGATCTCAACATTGTTTAGACCTCAAGACCGTTTGGAGCTTGAGACCGTTTGGACCTCAAGACCGTTTATACCTCAAGACCATTTGGACCTTGAGACCGTTTGGACCTCAAGACCGTTTGGACCTTGAGACCGTTTGGACCTCAAGACCGTTTGGGCCTCAAGACCGTTTGGACCTTGAGACTGTTTGGCTTCATGCGGTCTCGGGACCGTGTGACTTCATGCGATCTCGAGGCCATGTGACTCCATGCGGTCTCGGGGCCGTGTGGCTTCATGCGATCTTGAGACAGTGTGACTCCATGCGGTCTCGGGACCGGTTGGCTTCATGCGGTCTTGAGACCGTGTGACTCCATGCGGTCTCAGGACCGGTTGGCTTCTTGCGGTTTGGGGACCGTTTGAGTCCATGCGGTCTTGAGGCTGATTCAGTCTTTTATGATTTTTTGTGTCTTTTTCTGCATATATAAAGGGGAAAAGTCAGTCTAATAATATATTTACAATAAGAGGGAATATTTAGGGATTATGGCTCATTCTAATTGAGAAAGAGTGTGGAAAACTTAAAGAAAAGACTAAGATAATCATTTAAAATTGGAGGTTATCAACCATGGTATGTAGATATTTACAACTATCTAGCATTTAAATAGCTTCCCCCAGAAATTACTTATAATTAAAAGAAGAAATTCTTCTATGATCTAAAGTACTATTACTGGAATGACCCTTTGCTATTCAGGCATTGTGTCTATAACCTATATAGGAGCTGTATACCTGCAGATGAAGCCACAAAGATCATGTATGAATGTGACTCCTCTCCTTATGGAGGTTATCTAGGAGTAGAAAGAACAATGACCAAGGTCCTAGAATTGGGTTTTTACTGGCCCTCTTTGTTTAAGGATTCTAACACCTATGTTAAGGCATGCAGCAAATCCTAGCGGATTGTGAATATCTCTCGCAAGAATGAGATGCCTTTGTCTGACTGATAGAAGTTGAAATTTTTGACGTATGGGGGAATCGACTACATGGGATATTTCCCTTCGTCATATGGTTTTTAGTATATCCTAGTTGTAGTGGACTATGTCTCAAAGAGGGTGGAAGATGTGGCCACTACCACTTGTGACGCTAAATCTATAATAAAGCTCTTTACAAAAGTTATCTTCCTAAGATATGGGGTCCCTAGAACTGTGATCAGTGACGAAGGATCACATTTCACCGAAAAGCAATTTGAACTATTGCTGAAGAAATATGGGGTTAGATATAAAGTTACCACCCCTTATCATCCCCAGACTTCTGGACAGGTACATGTCTCAAATAGAGAGATTAAGCAGATCCTGGAGAAGACTATTGGGAAATCCCACAAGGACTAGTCTACAAAGTTAGACGATGCCCTCTGGGCCTACCAGACGGCTTTTAAGACACCAATTGGCACCACACCTTGTCATTTGATTTATGGGAAGGCATGCCATCTCTCCTTCGAGCTAAAGCATAAAGCTTTTTGAGCCATTAAATGTCTAAACATGGACCCAACCCTGTCTAAAAAGAAAAGATTCTTGCAAATATAAGAGCTCTAGGATCTTAGGCTTCATGCCTATGCGAACGTGAGGATCTATAAGAAAAGGACTAAAGTCTGGCATGATTCTCACCTGAAGAAGAAGGATGTAAAAGAAGGTGACAAAGTTTTACTTTTCAAATCTTCCATTTGACTTTTTCCAAGTAAATTGCAAACTCACTAGTCAAGACTGTTCATGGTAGAAAAGATTTACCCATCCGGAATGATGGATATATTCAACAAGAATGATCTCACAAAAGTATTCCCAGTCAATAGACATCGTGTGAAAAGAGTCTATGAAGATGAAGCTTTAACAAGACACTCTGAATTGGCTCTAACTAATAATGAAGCCACACCCGAAGAAAAAACCTTAGCAGGAATGAAGATGTTGAGCTAATGAAAAAAACCATATCACTCCTTGGGAGGCAACCCAAGTTTACTTTCCTAGAATAGGATCATTATTTCCTTTACTTATGAAGAACATTCTGAACATTATTGTTGTAATAAGGCTCGAGTATGTGCACACACCACGAGCATAGACTCTCGTGCTTTTTGGGCCACCGACTTTGCTTTCTTCGCCTTGATTTGTAATATTTGCTGAGCCTGGAGATCTACTACTTAGGACAGTGATGTCTTACAAACCAAGAGCTTTCTACTTCCTTACTAAGGTAATCACCTTGGTCCTAGACGATCAAAGCAAGGTGATGCCTAAAAGAGGCTCCATAATGGTTTTCTCCCATACCGGACAGTGTATCGTGTTTCCCATTAGCATGTCGTGCACAAAGGCATACCAGGGACTCCCCTCGTGTCATCCTATCACCCAATTCTTGCACGATATTGGGTGCTTAAGATGCTTGACCTGATACAAATGTTGGGCAATATCGGCAACCGTGTTGGGCGGCATGACATACCACCCCTCTTAAGATATCGCTTATACACATGTCGGGTCACTAACTTTCTTGTGCCCACATCACGTAAACGTGTGTCACCAGCTAGTATCGAATTCTACGTGTCATGTAACATGTCACTCTTTTGACCTAGTGACACGACATGTTCAATCTAGTCTTGCCTTGCTTAGGAAGGAGATTTGCACATTTATGCGACACCTGCCCTCGTCTCGCTGCTTACACCACTTTCTGTGGGCGGCTATATAAGCCTCGTAAGGTTAGCTGTGACGGGTTATCAACTTTCACTCTCGTATGATGTAAAGCCCTTGTGTTTCCTAGTGCAAATGCCTCTCCTATATTGGGTTCTAGACTTTTTCCCAGGGGTGATGTGTTAAAACTCCTCTTCCCCGATAAGATATAAATTGATATCGCACAGTATTGGTTGTATCATGTTCCTCCATACCGCGTTACATATCATGCAACACTCCACGTACCTGACCTTGAACTATTGGTTTACACTTGCATCACGACCAGGCATGACGGTCCACACGATATCAGGTTTTGGCTACTCTGAATCACCGGTATCGGGCAAGCCAAGCATTTTGCATTTTGATAGTATTACGTAAAACGTATTGGGTAGGACCTAGCCAGCTTTCCTCTGTGTCATGTTACCATATCATGCATGAGTAATTTTCTAACCTAGCAACACACTTTATTTCACAAACTGATATCGGTTTACTCGTATTGCCCATGCCGCATTGGGCTATCTGTTTTCATATTGGGTTTCACCTATGTGGCCTTAGCGTGTCGGGTTGGCCTACTTTTAAACACCTAACCTGATACACAATGTCACTTGAATATTGATTTCTTTTTTTTAGACAATGGAACGCACCAAGGAGACGGTTGTCCAGGTCGACCAGCATGATAACATGATCCCTTATGAGGACACCATAGGGGCCTCTATAGGGCAAAAGTGCCCTAACCTAGAACCAACTCAACCTCCCACTATTAAAAAGAGGCCCCGCACATAAGTAGAAATGATAGTTCAGGCCGCACCGGCAGAATCAAAAGTCTTGACCCACTCCCCAGGGCACTTCACTCTAAGGGACATTGGGCACCAGTGCTGGTACACTGAATTGTCAGTGAAAATCTACTGCCCAACGATGTTCTTCCATGAAGCTTCTTTGCGGAATATTGGGATCTTTGAGAGGATTAAGAATGTCCTCGAGGCTTCAGGGCTTTACAACATCTGCTTCAATTTCTCCAACTCCTACACAGAGTTGACCAAAGAATTTATCTCCACCCTTCAATGGGTTCTGAACAACCCCAAAGAGAGCAAGAGATTCGGTGATGAAGACTGGATGTATGCTTAGTTATACAACGCAGAATACGAGATCACCAAGAAACAACTCAACGAGATCTTCTCCAAGAATGAAGACAAGCAAGAAGCTGCTGAATGAGGGTGCCAGGATAAGCAATAATGACAGATTCAACCCAGTGAAGCTGTGGAAAGAGCTAAGATGCAAGTCTGCCTTCAAACGTGACAGCAAAGTGGTTGCAGTCCACTCTTACTTATGGAGGATCATCCACAAGATAGTAGACAACCTCCTCTTCAACATGTTTGAAACCAGAAACCTCTACACTAAAGAGCTTCATTTAATTTGGTACATAATGGTGGGAAAGCCGATAAATTTGGGGCACTTCCTCATGAATAGTCTCCACCCTATCAAGGATGCCATGAAAAAATACAACATGGGAAGAATTGTCAACCTGATCTGATAGAGCTTAGATATCCAAAAGAACCAGATAGCATATCGTGAACTCAGGGTGGAGATTATCGATATCAAGTTCCTCATGAGAGCCAGAATTCTAAAGAAACAAAGCTTTGAACTATTCTATAGGTTTGCAAAAACTGATACTCTACTCCTACTGCCAAGTTGCGTCAACTACGTTGCATAGAAGCTGGTATTCATGCTAGTAGAGATCGAGGCACTGTAGGTCGACATAGCCTACACGACTCATCCCTCCACCCACAAGAAGGTAGCCACAATGAAGGGGACCTCTAAGGCTACTAACCGACAGAGATCCCCAGTGGCTAGCGAGATTGAAGTAGTTGAAGTAGCTGCACCACATGAGCCAACTGTGTCGGATAGCATAGCCGTCTGAGCAGAAATAGTCAGGGCCATAGTGATAGCCATACCCATGACAACGACAGTGACTGAACCTTCCACAACTGCCCAGATACCTCTCGCAATAGCAGGGAGGCCCTTGTAGAGCTCCTGAATAATGTGCTACGGTCCACCCAACAAACCCCCACCAACCCAATGACAATGGAGATCGCTTCGTCAGTGGACGAGGCTGAGAGCCATGCGGCTGATAACCATCCCAAAATGCCGCTACTTCAAGCTCGTCCCCATGTTGAAGGAGAAGCTACCACTACAAGGGTACCTATACCGTGCCCCGAGGCCATCCATGCATGTACAATCGTGCTAGAATCCCCTCTGTCGGAAGGCGTACATTCCACAAGCCATGCTACCAGAACAGCGAGCCGCTCTAGAAGCAATCATCATTCACCTACTCCTTCCTCTTTGGGGCACAACTTCAACTATGAATTTGATAGCATGAGGGAGGTAACATGTAATCATAGAGCTACTTTATGATCCCTCACATGCAAATTTCAAGTTTTCCAATAGAATCTGGGAGTGCAGGAGCATCAGCTGCTAACTCTGGGCGGTCTACCCTATCATCTATATGCAATGAGCTAGACAATGGAGGTTGTACTCGAGAGCCTGGATGCAATCAAGCATATGCTTAAGAAGAAGAGTAGACTCTGCCGTTCCAGGTGCACCTGAAGATCACCATCGCCACCGCTGTCTTCAATGTCACCATTATCTTCTTCTTCATCTTTGCCATCCTCCAACTCTAGCGGTCCCTCCAAGGTTTTACAAATGCCCGAGTAGGAGGTGACCAAGAAGGTCACCGACGGGTCCCCCAAAGACAATAGAAATAGTCACGACATAGACAACATAGCTTGTAGCGACACCACGATAGGGGTAATGGGTGAAGCTCATGAAGCCATGGAAACAAGCAACCCAGAGTGGGGCCTACATTGGATCCTAGAGATCCCAGAGGGTCTTGACCTCCATGCCGATATCTGTCTAGATATACATGTGTGGATACACCTAATAGGGAGAGAGCCAGTGACGGCTGATATGGAGGCTACACTATACTCACTCGAGCCAAATGAGGCCACACCTGACCTCTCCAGTAGTCTAATAGACGACCCCTCGGAGGGAGAAGAAGGAGATGTGTACAGCTCACTGGCAGCACATCCCCTTTGAGGGAAGAATTCAGTAGCTGAGCACTTTTTTGAGCCATCTGAAATACACTATTTGAGATGCCGGATTTCGAAACACGTGCAATAGGCTATCTAAGTACTTGCGACCACTGCCTCCTAAACATGGTGCTTAGACCACATCTGGACGAGAAGACCATCATTTGGAACAACAACTACTTCTCCCTACAATGCAAAGTGCTTAATGGAATATTTCGCTCACAGGTGTAGTAGGAAAGATCCTTTTTTACATCATGGAAGGCACATTGATTGAAAATATTGCACTTAGCACAGGCCGACAACTGATCTACAATGCCACTCCCACCCTAGCCAGGCATCTTCTAGCAGGAGCATACAAATCACAACCGGTGGTTGACATGTTGAAGCATATTGAAGAACACAACCCCAGACTAGTGCTAGCCCCCATAAGTACATGCAACATTGGTTCCTCTACATCGCAGACCTCTACTCCCATGACATCACACTTTTCAACTGATATGCAGGGGACATTCCCCACTTGGACCAGGACTTCATTTGTCCTGAAGATAAGCTCCTAAAGCTCCTACCACTTCATCTTCACTAGGTCATCAAACAAAGCATCGAACGTCGCTGTGGCATTTGGAATTTTTATGTAATAAGAGACTTCCCTATCCAACAAGACTTGAGAAGAAGTAACAACACCTTCATCATCCATCATTCCACAGAACTTCTAAATATCTTTAGATACATGTTGCAGCTCCAACACATGAATTTCTACTGGCCGAGGACCATCTACATGCTACTGGTAATTAAAGATAGGTGCTACTTCCTAGATCCCGAGCTCCCCAAAGACTTCCTAGACACAGAATCGGATGCACATTCCTCACAACCAGGGAGCCAACCAAGGGAAGAGACCATTCTCTCTCATGACCAATATTGTGGCAGGCCAGGAAAACAACTACAGGACCTTCACGTTCTGCACGAAAGAGACTGCGCACCTGTTTCACCCTCAGCCATTGACAATTTTGACTATTCAGCCTGCAACTCCATATCTCAGGAACATGACAATAATATCCTGATACATCTTGTTGATTCAAATGTTGCTGACGTCATCTATGAAAAAGACTTTGTCGTGATCCCCACTTATGATATCAGAGATTTAGTTAAAATAGGTGGGTTCTTAGCTATGATAGTGCATACATTCCTATTCTACAAGAAAAAATCAGTCAGTTCTACATCGCCCATCCCATGTTGTTCAACGATCTCTATCTAGCTGACAAAATAGGTGCATGCCAGCTATTTCAACAACAAAACAAAGACCAACTACCACACATCATCTTTCTGCCAATGATACACGACAATCTCTAGATACTCATGATTCACTACACCCACACTCGTGTCGGAATCTTTTACAATAGTTTTGATGCCCATATTGATTGGCCTTCTAAGTTTGATGTTATTCCACAAACACCTCTTGAACGACTAGCAAGAAAATTCTACCATGAGGTGATTACCATGGTATAACCATATACTGAAGATCCTGGGGCAACTTGGCACAATTTTCATTTTTGCCACCGCAGTCCACAATAACAACCCCTATCAAATGACTATGGAATATACATGCTCCACTGGATATATACTTTGTCAATGCTAAAACAAGGACCTAAAATGCTCCATGGACTACACTATCATAGTTAGTGAGGACAATACGTCATAGAGCTCCTATTTGCTGAAGGCGCACACATCTGTTGAACCATCACTGATATGTAACTACTCTTTCCTATTCATCTCACTACTCTAGGACAGAGTGTGGGATGAGTTTGGGGGGTGGATGAATTTATAGCATCAATGAGGGATGTACTCTAAAAATGTCTCCTCTTTTACTTTCCTTCAGCATACTCCATGTATACATTGTATATAAATATTTGATAGTAAGCAATATATAACACACACCGCCAGTTTTTTAAACTTGTAAAAATTACTTTATCTTAAATACTTGGTACAACTTCCAATTTGTCCTCTTTGTGCCCAAGGATGTGTACATTTCTTCTATGTTCTCTTGAAAATCTAGTCTTAAATGACAAAGAATATAACATTTATGTGCCAGCCTTCAAAAATAATTCCCTTCCAATGCAGAAATGTTATAGCCTTTGTCGTTTAAGACTTTTGGGTTTTTCTCACTTCTCATGAGAAGGAAAGAGCTACCCAAATAGCAAACCCCCTTTTTCCCCACCCATCAAAATCCCAATAGAGAGAAAAGCCTTATGAGAGTGAATACAAGCATGAGAGTTGTACCCCAAAAAAAACACTCATCTTCCCAAATGTACCCATCTGTAGGCATGGTAGATCTGGGGCAGTGGTACGTAGGATGTGAAATCACTACTCTAAAGCCAACTGGCTTGGATTTTAGGGACAACTTGCCCATTAACGCACCCATACCTGGATGGCCCGATGAGACGTGAGAAAAACCCAAAAGCCTTAATCCTTCCTGAAAGCCCCACTTCCTACCTCCATGATCCAAAATTTTGATGTGAAAGCTAACTTTAAATAACATCCATCAAAAATCTCACAACAACTGGAAGAGATTTTCATTCAAATAAGGCAAGGGAAAAGTCATTTTTCTCATGGTCAGAAGCAATTTTCCTTGAGACATTTCAAAAATCTACTTAACCTTTGTCTGAAGACCACCCCTGGCAGTTAAAAGTACTGCAAATGAAAGTTTTAAAATAAGTTTATTTGATTGAGGACAATCAAATTGCTAAGTTTGGGGGAGGTTGATAACACCCATTTTTGTGGCTATCAGAACTCATATTCCATCGTTGAATTAGCCTCCAAACTTAATTTTCTCTTCTTTAATTTCTATTTATCATGAAAAACCATGTCTACTGCATTTCTGACAATATTTACCATCTTTTGAAGGGTTTTTCTATTTTTCTACAAGAAAGGGGCTCAGCTATTCGCAAAGCACAGGACAAGTCACAACCCACTACGACTCTTACACGTCATGGTGTCAACCTGGAATGGTTCCAACCTGATATGGTCAGCAACACGACATGATCACGCGGCGGTACCGCAGCCCGATATGACTCCAGCCCACCACAACCAAGCATGGACATCACTGTTGCGCGATAGAACTTCAGCCCGTCACACACCATAGCCCGGAACGCCCTGATAGAGGGCACCATAACAACCCAACAAGGTCATTATCCTATTGATTACTAGAAAAATAACCCGACACAGCATATCAGGCCAACAACCCGTGACGGCCTCATTCAAAGCCCCAACTAAAGTTATTGCTACCTAGACACATGGACCAATAAAGCTTCAACCTCCACCTACCCGCTACCCTATAAATAGGAGCTACAGGCCTATGATGGGATGGATCGTCGGACTAAAGGGGGAGCTAGTGTGTTGAGTTCCCATGATCTAAGTTAGGTGAGCATACTCCTATCCAAGAGGGATGGGAGGAGTTCACTTAGAGATCATTCAGGTAGCAGCAGGCAACACGTGATAATCCTTGAAGCTCCTCTGAGTATGTCAGGCTTTTGTCTGAGCTCAACTCGAGACCGCCCGCCTAGATGGAACAACCCAATATGAAGAACCCCAGAGTCGTGATAGTACCAACCCGATACTAACATAAACTCGATACAGTCCCTTCGCCTGTCACGGTTGCAACCCAAGGCGGTTGCTTCCCGCTACGACTGTATCATGGAAGTCATATCCCAACATGATCACCACCCGTCACGGTTGGAACCTGATATAGTCGACAACCTGACATGATCGTATCTCGATATGACCATAGCTCGGCATCGGGTTAGCATTGTCCTGGGCTATCAGTTGGCATACATATCTATTTTCTAAATCAAGGAGACTAATACCTATCTTCCTATTTATAGCATTTACTTTCATTCAATATAGCATTGTAATCAGACCGTTATATGATTACTGGAATCTGTGGAGCATTGATCGTATCATTTTGTGTATGGATTTATTATGTTGAATGAACTCTTACTAACATTTGAACTTTGGTTCCTTCTTTTACACATTTTTGAATAGCTACCGAATTGTGTTTCTTGTGTTGACCTCTTCGAGAGAGGGGAGTCAAGAACTTCTAGAGGTCAGTCTAGTTTGGGTGTACAAGAGTACCCGGGACCAGAGCTGCACCCGTCTGTTTCCTGCACGAGTCCTCATCTGGTCCCCTTGAGAGAGGTTTCTAGTACATAGTTTGTTGGCGATTTCTTTGAGAGAAGAAAGCGTTGGGAGTAGACTGTTGCTGCTTGTTTTTATAAAAGTTTTCTTTCTTCATTCTTGACCAGATGATTTTTCTCTCTCTTTAGTTTTTATGTATGCAAAACTACCCTAAAAACTGCTAAACCCCAAAATATCTAACCTCTTTATTTTTCTTAGTAAATCCTCTTGGAGATAGATTTTAGTTTAAATTCATTCATATTCTTTCGGATTACGCTTTCTTACTACAATCTTTACCCCTTGGCTATTTAGTGACTTAGACAAGTAGAACTTAGGTTCTGAAGTGCTATTCTCCCTAGTCCCCATGTTCGACCCTGAACTGCTACTTTGATTTCGTCCTAGTTGCGGGCGTCTTAAACATTCGAGTATTATAAATTATAAAGGTTTGATGACCTAGACCTACTTTTAGTTCCTTTTTGGACCCCCCTTTAGGGCTGATCAATGGGCCCTGAACAAATGTAGTTGTTACCTCTTGACCAGATGGTCTTGTGCATTCAGGGAACAAACAACTCCTAATCATATCAATCCATGTACCTTTATTACTCCCTACTTGACCTTAGGAGTGTCTTCCAACTCTATCCTTCCTAAGGGTTCAGCATTAAAATATTATTTTCGTATGCAATTCTTTAAAATGGATTCCTCCATCTCTTATAATGCCCAATGTTCATTTTATGTTACATCATTGGACTCATGGCAACATTTCTTTTCTAGACTCAATCTCATACGGTCAGCCACTTCCATAGTGACTTTTCTACATATTCCTTAGAGATGGCATACTTGGGTTCAAAGAATCATACTCAATATATGTTGTTTCATCTTTTATATTAGGTGACATTCATGCTTACCTCAATCTTTAAATTGATTTAGTCAACTTACCTTTCTAGGGAAGGTCCTAACCTAGGGTTCTTTCATGGCTTATATGAGTAAGTTAGGCTCTCTAGCCACAAAATGACCCCACGATCTAAGGTTTTGCTTCCCCCATAGGTCATCTTACCCCTCTTGGTTTAACCCACCCTGGGTTGGCAAACTAGCCGTAAAGGTTTCATTTTTCATCTTTATGCATTGATTTTATTATTATAACTTCCCAAACCCTTGTTTTCTCAATCTCTAGGATACCCTCCCATGGGGTTTGTCCATGTAGTGGACTTGGACCACCTCCTCCTCCAGGGGTTTGGTGCCTTTGTCAGCCTTCCCCTCCAGGATCTTGACCTTTATTGACCTTCCCCACCAGGGGCTTGACCTTTATTGACCTTCCCCTCTAGGGGCTTGGTACTATGTCTACCTTCCCCTCCAGGGGCTTGACCTTTTCTGACCTTCCCCTCTAGGGGCTTTATCATAGTCATCTCAATGACTTTATTTAAATAACCAAACTTCTAGAGATAGCATTAGGGGTTCAAGCAAGTTATATTTGGATTTTCATTTTTATATAAAACCATTGGTTACTTATGCTTTTCAAACTTTTCTCATTAATGCCTTGTTTCACATGCACATATGCAAGGAAGACTGAGTCACCTAACTCTTTTTTTTTTGTAACCATAATATGTTGAACACACATTTTATGTTATAACTTCTCAACATTTATTTTCCCAATCTCTACGATATACCCACTCGCTGGGCATTCATACTCACTCATTGGGAGTATTATCGATGGTCTATCCACTCTCTGGGGACAACATTCCCACTCAATGGGTTAGTCTTTAGACATCCATTCCTTCAGAGATTGCATTAGGGCGATGAGCCAGTTATGTTCTTATTTACATTTTCATGTATAACCCTTGGTATCTTATTTTTCTTAAAACCTTTTACATGAATGTCATGGTCTACATGCATGCATGCATGGGATACTGGGCAATCAACCTTATTTATATTCATATTCTTTCACATGCATTCTTCATTCATGGGTTACCAAAAACATTTGTAATTTCTCTTTCCTCTTACAGATCAAGTTCATATGTTTAGCAAAACCACATTATTACCATCTCTCATGATTAGGGTTATAAGTTAGGGTTAGAAACTACACCCTACCTCTTAGGGTTTCCATGTCCCTTGACCCCGTAGGGTTCTTCTAAACCAACCATAGTCTCATATAGGGTTAGCCTCCAAGGGAAAAACCCATATAATGTTTACTTTATCATTATCTCCAAATAGTACATTAATATTTCCCCATTACATGTACATTATCATTTATATATTATATGAACATTAATTGGTGGAGGATGCCTTAATTTCTACTTCTTCCCAAAAACTCTAACTTTAGATGAGGAGAGAACTATTTTGTTAGGGTTTATTACGCAAGAGGATGAGAAATGGATGAATCAAGATGAGAAGTAAACTTAAAGGTATTTTATTGTGGGCAAAATCATTCAACTTTGGCCAGGCAGGATGCATGGGACCATGAGTCATTGTAAGTCGATGAGCGGTGCAGAGGAAAATTCTATCAGCCCCCGGTCATGGGCCCTTCTAGACACCTCAATTTTTAGAAAATTCCCTAATAATTCCCTCATAATTATACGAATTACTTGAAATTATAAACTATTAAATATTATTTGACAAAATCTGAGGCTCTGAGACCAAATGTAACAACCTCACTTTCCACATTCCCCAATTAAGGAAAGACCTTTAAGTTGAAAGCCATTACCTATATTCCCAAGGATCCAAATTAGTCAAATAACAAATAATAGAAAAAAATTTCAACTTTCAATATCGTTTACAAATTTTAAGATGTTATACCTCATGGAACTAATACCGATTGAGAAGAAGTATCATCTATCCAGTCCTCCTTGGTATAGCTTTAATATATTTTATATATTTAATCATATTCTCCACGTCTTTTATCATGTGAAACATATACCTAAAATCCCGACAAACAAAGCGTGGTTAGCATATTACTATATTGTGTACGTGGGTGCAACCATAATGTGTGCAACTAGCATGATCACATAATAAACATCAAATAATACAAATATGAACTGGGATATTCTTTACATATCCTAACCCTTTCTGGATATATTATCCTAGGTGTGATCACTATCCCATCCAGGGCTTTTGTGCATCACCCCTTGATCAGCCTAGGGTTTAGAATATTATCATTTACTTAAGTGATACTCATATTGGCATTATAGTTGAACATGGATTAAATAACAACCAACAGTTTATTTATCAAATCACTCCTTATAAATCATTTGGAAAGCATCGACAAACTATATTTGGGTATTCATGATCGTAACCACGTACCTCAATGGTGAGCCATGCAAATCATGCAAATATACTCCATGTATATTCTCTAAAATACAAAGATGGTTTGCATTGGATTGGTGAAACAAGTGTAGGAGACTCTCTTATATAGTAGAGAGAAAGAAAGATATGTAAAAATGAATACTCTAGAATAAGGAAAATGACTAATGGGCTAATAGACAAAGTCCCATAACACAATAACCAAATATAAATAAAGCCAAGAAAATATATCTACTAATAATTCCCTCAAGCTGGAGCGTAGATGTCAATCATGCCCAGATTGGCTATCAACATAGTGAATCTAGTCTTCAGAAGAATTTTGGTGAAAATATCTACAACTTGATCCGCAGTTGGTGTATAAGGTGTAGAAATATGACCAGACAAGACAACCTCCTGAACAAAATTGCAATCAACTTTGTGTGTTTGGTGTGTTCGTGGAAGGTGGGGTTGCTGGCAATGAAGATAGAAACCTTGTTGTCATAGTGCATATGTATGGATGGAGCAACAGAAATACCAAAATATTGTATAAGACTGTGTACCCAGAAAAGTGCACAGGTGGTGTGAGTCATGGCTCGATATTCTGCTTTAGTATTTGAGTGAACAACTACAATTTCCTTCTTACTTCACCACGTTACCAAGTTACCATCTACAAAAGTACAATATCCATAGGTAGATCTCTGATCTATCTTGCTTCCAATATATTCAGAATCAGAGTATCTGATAAGATTACAATGGCCATGTTTTTTGTACAGCAGACCTTTGCCAGGAGAAATTTTCAAATACTTTAGAATATGGCAGACTACATTACAATGGCATTGACATGGCTTATCCAATATATATACTTACAAGACCAACAATGGAAGTGATATCGGCCCTAGTGACAGTAATGTAGATGCGTTTTCCAACAATTCTACGATAATGATGATGATTAGGATATGGAGGGAAGTGTCATCATCCCAGTTAGTGTTGGGATCCAAAGGTGTATTAGAAGGCTTAGCCGCAAGCATTCGTATCTCTGATAAGAGATCCAAAACATATTTGGATTGTGACAAACAAAAACCATAGGAAGAATGAGAGACTTCAATTCCTAGAAAATACCTTCATTTGCCTAAATCTTTGGTAGTAAAGTGCTTTTCCAAGTATGTTGTAGACTCATAGTATCCTGGATGCCTGCATATTCACTTCCAGATAAAATAATGCCATCAACATAGACAATGAGAACTACAAGACCAGAGGTAGTTTTCTTAACAAATACTGAATGACCAAGTTGAGAGTGACGAAAGTCAAATTTCTAAAGAATAGAGCTAATCTTGTCAAACCAAGCTTGGGTGCTTTGCTTAAGGCCATAAATAGCTTTGCAAAGATGACAAACTTTGGGAGACTCCCCCTTAATTTCAAAATCGGGAGGTTGCGCCATGTAAACCTCATCATGCAGATCTCCATATAGAAATGTAATTTTCACATCCAGTTGAAATAAGGGCCAATCATAATTAACAGCCACAGAGATAAGGATACGAAAAGAATTCAGTCAAGCCAAGGGATAGAAAGTCTCAAAGTTGTCAACTTCATATGTCTGGGTGTAGCCCTTGTCTCCCAGGCAAGCTTTGAGTAGTTTTATGGTACCATCTGGTTGATATTTGACTGTGAAAATCCACCTGCAACCAATTGGTAAACGGCTAGGTGGTGCATCAACCAAATCCCAAGTATGTCTATCAGTGAGGGCCTGCATTTCAGTTTCCATGGCTTGACTCCATGCAGGGTGTTGAAGAGCCTGAGCATAATTCTTTGGAATAGTGATAACACATAAAGTAGAAGTGAAATTTTAAAGAGTATTTCCCAGATTAGCGCTAGTGTAGAAATTCCCAATGGGATGTTGCGTGCAAGAGCGAGTGCCTTTGTGTAAATTGATAGGAATGTCTATGTTAGAAATTACTTGAGATGTTGGCTGACCAGCGGATGAGGTTAGAAGACTTGAATAATAACCCCTTCATCTGGTAAACCCGGTTGGTATTGAATTTCTGACTTGTGGCTACTAAATGGAATGGATTTATTAGTTTTCATATTATCACTTATTTTTAACATATGCATTTCTTACAATATGGCATGTCTTGCGATGTACATGCATGCTTAGTATATACTAAATTTATCTTGAAAAAATACTTATTATTTATGGTCATGTATTTTTAATAGATGTTTTAGCCAACCCCGACATAGTTGGGATTAAGGCTTAGATGATGATGATGATGATTTTTGATAGATGTTTATTCTACACTGGACATGATAATGATGATTTGACACAATTATTATTGGATTTTTATGGTAATATGATTAAGTACCTTATATCTGCCATTGTCTTGATTATAAAGAGGGAGCTTTATTCGGAAAGCCCTCTTTCAACCTTATGCAAATATTGTTGGTCCTAAGAAGGAAATGAGGATATGAAGTGGTAGTTAGACATATATTTTCTTTTTACTTTTCCTTATAGAAGCTTACTTGGAGCATCCCCACCTATTGAGGTGTTGTATCGGCACCTTGGAGTAGTAATTAGTATACAAGGAGCTTTAAAACAATGAATTTGAGTTGAAGGACATACAATGATTGATAGACTTCCATGGGAGTAGGTAAAGAAGCTCTTCCTATTGTATTAATTCTTGAATGTACAAAAAGATATATCATAACAACAATTTTGACAAAGCAAATAAAAAATTAGGATGAAAAAAAGAGCTTAGAGTGAGACTCTAAAATATTGGTTCTTTGATTGAAAGTCTTTGCACACAGGGGATGTCATACCTAGAAGAAAATTAAATATGATTTGTTTGCAGAAAAGCAACTAGACATGAAAATGATGTAGATAGATTTGGACAATATGAGTAGAATTTGTTATGCATATACCAACAAACATAAAAATGGCTTGGAAATCATTATTCATAGGTTGTTGAAGAATGATATTTTCATATTACAAGGATGGGTGATAGAATCATATATCCTAAGTTTTTCTTCTAGTGAGAGACTTATATTATTATTAGTTCTTCTTTTCCTCAAGTTGACATTCTTGAGGAGACTAGGGAGGTGACATGATTAAACTATGCATGTAAAACACAAGAGTACATGTCATATAATATAGCCCTATGAGCCATGAGTATCAAACTCAAGAAAAATATTTTCTAGAGACTACTACTAATTGTAACCTAATCAGCTAGGATTAGAAACATTTGTTAACTAGTTGTTTAATGACTAAGAGTAAGGAATAAAATCTATATTGAACAAGTGTGATCAAGAATACATAATTTTCTTAGGATTACAAGTTCATCACATTATGTATCGTATTCAATTCCATTTCATTGATAATTATTAGTCGTTAACCCTGGACTAAAGACATGTAGCTAGTAATTCCCAATCCTCCAACGTAATACACTACCTAAACTAAAATAAACCCCATTTTCTTAGAATTTAGGAATTAGCTAGGTGTATTATCGACATCTCTAGGTTGTTCTTTCACAACCTTAAGTCCTCTCTCGAAGTGCAATATGATCTATATAAATCTATAAGTTTTCTAACCCCTAATCACTCTTCGGAAGCAATTAGTAGTGTATTCTATTGGTTGTGGTGATCAAACATAAACAATTTAATAAGAAATTATAGATTCACATCCAAAATGAAGGAAATAAATTATCTACTCACAAAATTATAATACCAAGTAATGTTGGGATACTCTCGGGTCCTAGAGAATATAGGTTTTATCCCCGCATGATTGTAGTCTTCTTATAAAGAGATCAAGAGGGATAACCTAGGCTAAACATAAGAAAAAAAATTCTAAAAAATCTAGAGAAGTCACCTCAGCGGTCCCCTCTAGTCGACACATTGATCAGCAACGTTCTGACTGCAAATCTTCCCTCCAAAAGTACCGAGCATCTAGTTTGTTGTTATCTGCTTTGTCTCCTCCTCTCCCAGCATTCTAATCCTTTGTAATGCGACTAAACATGATGTTTCTTTTTGTCCGAACACCAATTAGGTCATAAGTGGGGCATTGACTATCAGTAGATCACAGTTGTTAGATATATTATGATTTTCAATTTGTAGTGATCACGTAAACTTGATACCACCAATAGGGTGTCAGTGGCACCATATCGGCAACTGACTAGAAATTCTTAAAATGTGTTGTTACTATCAATAAGTGTATCGATAGAATAGAGTTGTTGTCTGCGAGTCTAGACATGATTTGGGTGCTAAAGTTAATACCACCTACTGGTGTAGAGATGGCATTGAAGCAATTAAATCTAGTTTTCGATGCTCTCTAAGTGGAAAGGTGGTAGTACTGAATTGCGGTTTTAGTATCATTGACTCCTTACTCGGTAGCATTGAGTGCAATCTCAATAGCACTGAAACCTCTAGATTTCCCTATTTGAATTTTGTGTCATGTCAGTACCACCTACATACGTTTCGATAACACTGAACTATCTTATAAATGCTCAATTTACCTAAAACACGAGAAAAATAACATATGCTTAAATAAAAAATGTTAAATTAGTAAGATTCAATAGGAATATTCAATATCTGATGCAATAGTGATTCACATGCTAATAGTGAAAATTAATGCAAAACATATCTCAAAATGAACAAATATGCAAAACATTGTACGAAAAATAACATGTGAAAAGTGATTGAAAATTGATGCATCAGTATCCCCTAAGCTTGAATGTTATTTGCTATCGAGCAACACTACCTTTAGATTTGTTTGAAATAGTTAGCAAGAGGAAATATCGTATGAACTACATTTCTCAATTACCCCCACCTAACAGTCCTGAACCGACCCTTACCAAATACGGAACAAATAACTACTCTGAAGTGACCAAAAATATCCATTAAAGATGTCACACTTAGATCAACGAAAAATAATCAATAAAGAGTAGTAACATCATAGTCAATAGGGCATACACTTGATGAACCATATGATTCCCTATCTATATTTCTCTAGTCCATCTAAAAGAGTATATTGGAAGCAGTTCCTCATACAGAAAAGAATGAAGGATCAATCATACATATGTCCTACCATATAAAGAAATGGGTGGAAATAAAGATGGGTTGTTGTGATAAAAAAATTACAAGTAACATCCAAATTATTTATGCAAATAGAAAAATATGATAAACCTACATAATGAAGGGAATGAAAATGCATGACTCTTACTATTTGATGTCATTGTGGAATGATGAATGCAGTATATGTATCATTCAAATGATGATTGTGAGTGGAAAAATGCATATATTTAAACTATTTTTGCCTTCTACTTTACAAAAATTAATATTGAGCTCAAGGCATTCTTTTATCCTTTTTTATTTGATTTCTCTTTTTTTTCATCTGCCCTTCATAATTCAACCTTATTTATTATTAGTGCTCGGGCTTTCTTCAACATAAATAATTGGCATTTTGTTTTATATTTTTTTTCATTGGGAGGTATTATGGATGTAAATCCTTTCACTATTAATTTGTGGAGTAAGCTACATAAATGCATGTTTCCAATTTTGCAAATAATGATGCAAATGAGAACTACAATCTATATCAAATTTATTATACAACTATTTGATATGCACATCTCTATATTTTTTTTCCTTTTAATGTCCTGTAAACAAACTAGCTATCATGCTCCTTACTATGCTATGGAATGTTGTCAAAAAGGAAAAAAATGGGTTACATGATCGTCTTGAGGTGGTGAATGAAATGTCATGAAAGGTGGATGGAATATATTCCTAGGAGACAACACCTTTCTTAACTATGTTATATCCCTCTCCTATCAACATGTGTATAGGATGACCTTAAAATTTCTCTCTAAAAGTCCCATTTAAATCTTGTTATTTATTTGTTTCATTTGGGCTCAAACCCCATCATCGTACACAATCTTGGTTAAATTATGATTTTAATTCATGTAAAGTGTCCTCAAGTTGACTAACCCAAACACGTCCTCTAGTTGGCATTACCTTAGACTTTGCACATAAGCTTATGATCATTTATAATTAATTGCAAGATAACGAAACACAATATTTTTAATGATAGATTCAACTATGATAAAAAAAATCTCCACAATTACACTAGATAGAATGTGGATCCTAACATGATAACAAGAAAAACTAAATAAGATAGAAAGTAAAGCAAGATAAAGTCATTTCATCCCCCAATAAGCTTGAATTTGACCATGCCCTAATTTGACCATACCACTTTTCTAATCAGATTTGGCAACTAAAATTCGTTAAGGAAAGTCTAATAATCTTGGATTCCTTGAAATCTAAATTATTCCCTAATTTCTTCGAATGTCCTCCCTCTCTTTCTTTCTTTGTTTCTATTTTCATTATTTTGATTTCTTCTCTTAATATAAAACATGTGAAATCAAAAATCAATTTATAGTAGCCACCCATGCCACTTTTTAGAAACTTCTACACAGTTCTAATATATGCACATAATTATCTCTAATTTCCTTTTTCTTATCTCATTTCAGAATTTCTTTCCTTTTATTATATTGGACCTACTACCTTAGTAGGGTCCACAAAATCATATAATTAAAGGAAATATATCAAAGGAAATCCATTCAATACACATAAATCATACAATTTCTCTAATCATACATTTATTGGGGAAATTGTATTTCCAACCATACAAACCCAAACAAATTGGGGTTGTAACATTTCCCTTTAAGAGCAATGTATGTATCTATATTTTGAGTTAATTCATGGTGTTTCATTTATCTTATTGTTATGATTATCATATTTAGTAATGTTCCTCAAAGCCAAGTGACCCATGTTATGGACATCATAGAGTTTGCTTCTGCTGGCATATATGTTCTTGGAGGGACTTTACAAAATCCTAACACTAAATCGGGGATTTATGTGTCCTCCATGATTTTGCTTATATATTTTGTGATGTAGTTTGAGAATAAATGTAGGTAGTGGTGGTGAAACCTACTCATCTTAGTGTATCCATCCATATCATAATCGTAGATTATATTTTAGTCTTTTATTTCTGGACAATTGTTGTAATAAAAAAATCCAATTTTTGTTAAATATTATTCGTCATTTAATTACATTGATCAATGCACTCTTAAAAATGTTGTCCTTTCGGATTCAATACTCAACTATGTTGTGATAAGACCCGTCTTCTTGTAGGGGGTAATTATTGCACGTTTGTTTTGGTAAACTCTAGGAATTTCATTTCTATTGAATTTGTAGTGTGATAATATTCACATCACTTACTTAATTTCCTTTAATTTATTAAAGATAACATTTTCTTATGATATCTCAACTACTAGTTTTGTTATTTTTGTGGTGAGAGAAATAAATGTTAATATTATAGTTGAGGTACTCAAGCATCACTGAGCCATATAAGTATATTCTTGTTATAGATGAGCTAAAAAAGCATGTACAAGATGATAGGTAAATGTATTTTCCTATGATATTTTTTCTCGATAAAATATATATTGGATTGAATTACAAAGTTATGTTGCATTATTTTTTGATATTTGATGGATAAAATGAATACATGACATGCAAATCATATAATTCAATGTCAATCGATCGTGATTTGAGGATAGTGGTTCCAAATTGTTTAAAGTGCGTACATAAACATATGATAAGCTTTATAACTTGAGTTCCATTATATATTTGGACATAAATCTTGTAGATGATGTATGTTAGAAGATGAAAACATCATGAAATAATTGGATAAATATAATGCAATCTATACGTCTTCATGTTTCTACTCCATGAAACACTATTATTTTAAGATGCCTATATGAAAATTTTGTATGAGATTTAATGTTGTCCAATAAAAAACAATGTGTCGACAAGATGGTGTAATAGAAATGTGAATGTTAAGAGGAACTTGTGGGAATGAAAGAAAATATAATTTGAGGGTACAAGAAACATAGATAGGTTGGAAATGATACATGAAACCTATGTATATCTTGCCTCTGATGGTATGAACATGTACCATGTTTACAATGTTGGATCTAAGGGATCTAGAGGGGTGCTGAATATAGCTTCACATCTCTCACAAGATAAGTTAGACCTTCAAATTATATCAATTAAAACTAATATCTTACGACCAATTTAAAGTCCTAACTAATCAAGCATAGCATGGATGAGAGAAATGAAAGCATGCACTTGGACAAGGTGGTTTAGAGGGGTTCCACTCTCCAAACTAGGAGAGAGTCAATCCACTACCTAGAGAGGTCAACCTATAGGACTTTGCAATCCATGTATGCTTATATTAATTCATAAGAGATACATGGAGACCACCATACATCATAGGACTTTCCTATTCAAGACAAGAGTCTTCCACCTACACAAATACTTACCCACTTGATCAAGATGTCTTTATCCTTCAACAAGGAATTACCCACACTTCCATTAAGTTTTTTCCTTAAAGGATTTTTTCCCACTCTTTTTGAATCTTGGCCGTGCCCTTCTCCTTCAATTGGAGAAGATATTCATCTCTTCTTCAATCTTAAAGAAGAACAACAAGAGCTTCACCTTCACTCAGAGTAGTTTTCTGAAACCTTTTCTTCTTTAAGAAAGGGGGTAGGGAAGTGGAATGGAATGAGATCTTTACAAACACATGAAGGTAGCTCTCTTACAACTATCCTAACACACTCATAATCACGAAATGCTTTGTAAATGAAATAGAGAAATGGGATCAAGGAGTAGCAACACACTCAACTATAGTAAGGACTTATAATAGCATGAATGAGTAAACTTGGAATGAACTCCAAGGGGTCCTTTGTATAGTTGGGGGTGTTCTCTTGAGTGTGGGATAACTTAAGGACAAAATATATACATTTTACAACTCATAATAGATCTATTTTTTCTCATAACAACTCCCCAACAGTTATAATCACTTTTTCTTTATTTTACATACAAAATATTCGATCGAGTTTCAATAAATGTAACTTGTCTTGTCCACTAAGTGACAAGGCCAATTTTCAAACTATCAATCGAGTTTGTTCTGGGAAACTCAACCGATGAGTCAAAATTTGTTTTTCTTAATTGATCGATTGGTCGAGTTCTATGAGTGTGCAACTCAACTGATTGGTCATCTTTAAAAAATCCATCACTAGATCGGTCGGGTTTCCAACTCGACCGATAAACAACCTGTGACAAATTTACTAAATTGACTTTTGAGTGATCAAACGTTGGAATTAAGCATCCATGGTTTTTTCTTATCTTAGTTACAAGTCATATCATCAATACAAGTGATTACAAAAATCATCTAAGGTCATTTGGAGTGATTTCCCAAAAATGTGCACTGGCATTGCTTTTGACTTGAACTTGAACAAGCTAGGTCTTGTGTAATTTGATCCTTTTCATGTACCTAAAGCTTGAAATCAATCTTGAATAAATGTATTAGATACATAGGAATGGAATGGTTATGCCATTATCAAAATATGGGGAATGTATAACTCTCTAGTCAACATTCTACCCCTTTTTGATAATGACAAACCATTCCGCAATCATATTCAAAAGGATATGTAAAGTTATACCTTTTCCTTGTGAATTGTAGGGGGTTCATGATTTGAACAATGTGAATTTCTCCCCCTCAATCATTGCTTACTCTTGCCTGCATAGTTAGTCTATCTACACAAAGCAATATGACTCATATACTATATGGTCCTTTAGCAAGTCACATGATAAAGAATATAATGAACAAGAAATCACATAGATAATAAAAACAATACGGTTGAGCTTCAAAATATTGAACTTCTCTCCCCCTTTTGACATTATCAAAAAGGAAGGGGGTAGAAGAGCATAGAAACATGTCTTCTCCAAGAACAACCAAACATACATCCACAACATGCAATAGTAAATCATACACCAAATAAATACAAGAGAAACAAATAATCAAATTCATAATCAAAATATGGTTTACATGGAACCAACTCACGAGATATAGTAAATCAAAGAGTAAGTGTACAAAGTATTAAGATTACAATGCAAAGAGCATCTCCTTAGAAACAACTCAAAGCCAAAAAATGATGAAAAATGATGATATATAGTACAGCTCAGAAAATGTGCCCAGATGTTTTTAGTAAAAAATAGCCTAGAAAGATATATATGACCAACATCTACACTAAAAACTAAAAAATCTAAACATCTAGGTCATCTATATCCACATCATCAATAACATCATCAACATCAGCATTTGAGGCCTCTAGCTCACAGTCGTCATCTCTGTCTGAATGTACAACAACATTACCATTTTCACTAGAGTCACCAACCAAGCCATCATTAGCAGCATCATCACCATCATCATCCTCAAAAGCCTCCTCATTAGCAGCTTACTCCTTATTGTCCTGATCTGGCATCTCCTCATCGGTAAAGGAACCAAAACCACGACCAGGACAACAGGCATTTTACTCAGCCCAAGACATGACAAGACCAAGGAGCTTGGCCTGAGGAAAAGAGGGAGAAGAACTACCAAGGCCAGCAAGTAGGGTGGCTAAAGGTCCAGTAGGAAGAGGCATCACTCCAGAGTCAGGTCCACCAGCAACAAAGGGTGTAGCAACGGATGCAAAAGGTGGCGGGGTTGGGTAAAAGTCACCTCTTGGGTAGGGCTAGTAGGTAGGATAAGGGTATGCACAATATAGGCTCATATTGAACATGATGGAACAAAGGTCTTGATGCATGTTCTCATGAACCTAAAGGTTATACACCTATTGATGCATCATGTAGCCCATAAGGGTTTCATTTGATACATGAAACAAGGTGTGAGTATGTCAGGAAGGATGAGGTGGTGGAGGTGCATGGGTGGAGGTGGAGGTAGAGGATCTAGGTGTGGAAGAGGTAGGGATAGACACAAACTTTTGAAGTGTGGTCCCACTTATGCAAACTCTTTTCCAGGCTAGTTTGTAGTGAAGGTCATGGAAGAGAGAATTTCTAGTAAAAACTTGAAATAGACCACATATCAAGGCTGGGTAGCGAGGGTGGGTGCCATGGGTGTTCTTGCTAGAGTCAAAATAGGTCATCTAGTGAAGGACATAACGAGACCATTTGATGTTGATGTTCTTCAAGAGACAGAACGTAATAACCTCACTGTTTTCTGTAATTTCAATCTAATTTATCTTGGGATGAATATTGCAATTAATAAGTAGAGTGAGTATGTGGTTCTTGAGATCTAGGGCGGAGGAGGAAGGTTACACTTCTTCCTATAGGGAAACTGAGGCTTCTTCAAGTATTTATGAATATCAAGAAGAGTAAGATCATATTGCTTATAGAAGGCCTCAGGGTCAACTAGGTCGAAATACTCATGGCAGTCCTTCTGCCAGGTATCAGTCACCTCAATACCCGAGAAGAAGATGTTTAGGGTATCCTTGGAGAATTGGAATTTCTTCCTGACGATCATGGAAGTGAGGACTACTTGAGCATTTGGTGGGTGTATGAGTGTGTCATAATTCCATTGCAAGTTAGCATAGAATTCATGAATGGATTTCGTGCTTATGATGGAATTATCATAGCCCGCATGTTCAACACACAAGGCAGAGAGCTGATGATCATATAGAAACTCGGCTACTAGATCGATGACCCTTTCTCTATGATGGTTTGGCTCAAATAGGGCACGAAAGGGAAAATGATTCCTAAGAAGGAGCTCCTTGTACCTATTAAGAGCCTCATAGGAGACAAAGAAGATATCATCAAAGGGTATAGGACGTGAGTTGGAAGACAAAGATGGTGCTCTAGCTGGGCCACTCTCTTTCTCCTATTAGACACCATGGAGACAAAAAGAGAGTATAGAGAGAGAAAACACCACCAAAAACTGTCGACACACCTAGGGTTGATGGGAGAGAGGTCAAGGAAGGTCGATCTAGGTCGAACTAGGATTAGGGAGAAGAAGGTCAGGGGTAGGGTTGAGAGGTTGAGGGTGTTGGAGGTTGGATCAGTCAATTCTCTACTTGAGAGGAAGAAAAGTCGGCCGAACCTAACTTATGTTTGCGCCAGCCCAGGCATCGGTCGAGTTTTGTTACTCAAAAACACGACCGGTCGGCTTTTGAAAAAATCTCTCGGCCACTGATCGGTTGAGTTGGCAACTTGACTGATGGTCCAACTAAACCAACATTAGAAATCTTAATTTCTAGTCATCAAATACTAATTAATTTTTTTTTCAAGATCATTTTGCATGTTAAACATACTTAGGCACATATCACTCATCATTGGTTACTATTTTGCAATAAATAAAGTGTTTGGGAAAAATACCCAAAAACAAGAGAAAAACAAGCCAAAAAGAATATGAAAACTGATTTTTAGGATATTAGCAAGCGATGATTATCAAAAGCATAGGCAAAGCATATAGTATATATGACAAGTAGATAGAAGCCATATCAGATTCATTCAAAGCATTTATGAGTAGTTTAGATATAATAAAGTTAAATTTCTCTCTATCTAGGGGTTTAGTGAAAATCTCCTCCAACTGATTTTTTGTGTCCACATGCATGATATAAATATCCTTTTTTGGAATGTGATCATGAAGAAAATGATGGCAAACCGCTATATGCTTATCTCTACAATGCCAGATAGGATTATATGGTAGGTTAGTTTCACTAGTATTATTACAATAGATAGGAAAATCATCAAAATGAATGTTAAAGTCTTGGAGCATTTGCTTCATCCATAGGGCCTGGGCACAACAACTCCTGACTGCATTGTATTCAGCCTCAATGTTTGATAATGCCACTATGCTCTATTTTTTGGAGAACCAAGACACCAAGCATGGACCTAGGAGAAATAAAGTGCCACTTGTTCACTTTCTACCAATCAAGCATCCTACATAATCCAAATTACTATAAGATATAAGAGTAAAGTACCTTGACTTAGGATAGCATAGTCCAAACTTTTTGGGTTTTTTCTAAGTACCTTGAAATCCTCTTAACATCTATAAGATGTGATTTCTTGGGATTTGATTGAAAGCGAGCACACAAGCCAATACTAAAAATTATATCAGGTCTAGAGGAAGTTAAGTAAAGTAAACTTTAAATCATACCTCTATAGAGATTCTCATCTACCTTCTCAACTTTTTCATCTTTATCAAGTTTGGCGATGTTTGACATGGGTGTCTCCATCGGCTTTGTGTTCTCTATCCCAAAGTGCTTGAGTATCTCACTTGTGTACTTGCTTTGGTTGATGAAGTTCCCATCTTAAAGTTCAAGGAAGAATATAAGATCACCCATCATACTAATCTTGAATTCACTTTACATAAGATCACTAAATTCGTCTTCTTGATTGTAGCCCTGAGCTACTAACCTTAATTTTCTCCTTACCACTTTGTCACTTTCACCTACCTTGTTGCGGTAGACCCACTTGGTGTCAATGATCTTTCTATCACTTGGTCTTAGCACTAGTATCCAAACTTTGTTCTTTTTTAATTGCTCCAACTCTTCTGGCATGGCTAGAATCCATTCATCATCCTCAAGAGCTTCTTTGATGTTCTTAGGCACAATTTGTGAGATGAATGTGTTGGTGTCTTATTCTTTGTTGAAGGCAACCCGCGTCTTCACTTTGTTAAATGTATCACCTAATATCAACTATTTTGGACGGTTCTTTGCAAAATGGGGAGTTGTATCCTTCTTCTCTTCATCTTTCTTTTCCTCTTGAGTGGCCACCTCTTTTACCTTTCGGGTGATGATGAGTTCTTTTAGAATTGGAATTACTTAACCTCCTACATCATCATTTGGAACAATATCTTTGGGAATAGAAGGGTTTGTTTCAATAAATTAAACATTTACATATTCTTCTACTTTAGAAAGATTAACATTAAAAGATATGTAAGATTTTTTATCAAACTTGTTGAGAGAATCTTTTATATTCAAAACAAAACAAGGACATTTGAACACATGGAAATACTGGATAGAAGGATTCCTACCACGCCATAGCTCATAGGGAGTTTTCTTCAAATAAGGATGTGTAAAAAACTAGTTTTTCACAAAACATGAGATACTGACAGTTTCAACCCAAAACTTCTTTAGAGTGTCATACTCTAAAAGCACGGTCCTAGCCAACTCTTGTAATGACCTATTCTTCCTCTCTACAACCATAATTTGTTGAGGTGTTTGAGGTGAAGAGAAGTTTTGTGCATAGCCAGATTCTTCACAAATATGTTCAAGAAGATCATTTTCAAATTCTCCACCATGATCACTACGGATGGAAATGATCTGCCAAGAGGCTTCTTTCTCAACTCATTTGCAAAAATTGGAGAAAACATGAAGCGTGTCACTCTTGAAAATGAGAAAAAAGGTCCAAGTATATCAAGAGAATTCATCGACAATAACAAGGCAATACTTGGAACCACAATGCGATTGAGTTCTCATTGGTCCAAATAGATCAATGTGAAGAAGTTCAAGAGCTATCTTGGTACTAAGGACTCCTTTGTATTTTAAGGAGGACTTAGTTTGCTTCCTTGGGTACAAGGTTGGCATTACTCATCCTTTTCAAAATCCAATTTCGGAAGTCCTTTGACCAAGTCCTTTTTGCTCAACTTCTTCAATTGATGCATATTTACATGACCAAGCCGACGATGCCAAAAAGAAATATCATTCGAGTTGACTACTAGGCATCTAACAACAATAGGCTTAATAGAGTTAAGCACAATTACATAAAGAGTACCACTTCTAGTTCCCTTATATATGACTTGATAGGTGAAGAAATCTAGAATCAAACATTCAAACAAAGTAAATAACACAAGGTAACCATTATCACATAATTGACTTACACTTATGAAATTGTGATGCAGGCCATCCACAAAAAGAACATTCTTGATACAAAAGGATTCACCTACATTGCCCTCACCTTTAACCTTACCTTTCTTGTTGTCCCTAAAGGTAACCGAACCTCCTTTCTTCTTAGTGAAGTTCTTGAAATGGCTTATATCACCTATCATGTGCTTAGTGTAGCCACTATCAACAATCCATCTAACTTTTTCCTTAAAGAAAGGAGACAGTCGGTTCCCAACTCAAGCTTTAGGATCCAGATTTAGCTTGGGGACTCATTTCATCTTTGGGTTGATCCCCTTAGGCTTGTAAGGACATGGAGTACAGTAATGATCATCACACTTCCAATGAGAACAAATCATAGGGTTCTTAGTGCTAGAAGACTCTCCAATGAAAAAGGATGTTTCTTTAATCTTTTTCTTACATTTCACTTTGTTCTTTCCCTTAGGTTCTCCCCCTATAAATCCCAAACCACTGGTACCCTTTGTTTGGTAGAATGGTCATGGGTTTCATTAAGGGAGTTTTTCCTTTTAAGGACTTTCTGTAGAGAGGCTCTAATTCTATGATTTTCATCATTATAGGATATGATAGTAGAAGAAAAACTAGCAAGATCATCTATAACATGAACAAGGTCAGCCTCTAAACAGAGGGCTTTAGTCAAATAAGAATCCTTCTCAAGAGAAATAGAAGCAAATATCAATACTAGGCAAAATAGGTCTAGAAGATAAATCATTAACTTGACCAAGCAACCTAGAATTTTCAGATTTTAGCATTTGAATTTTAGTAAGATAAACATCCCTCTCATCCCTTTAAGCATCAACAATCAGATTAAATTCATCATTTTTAGTTTTAAGAGTTTCAATCTCGTTTATGCACTTTTGGTTGTCTTCCTTAAGAGTTTCAATGTTCTGAAGGTAGACACCATTCTCTACTTCAACTCCATTGTATTGGAGCTCAAGATCAATATATTGGTCTAGCAATTTATTAATGCTTTCAATATGAGTTTTCTCATTTAGCTCAAGAATTTCAAGTTTAGCATACCAGTCATCAATAATTCTTCCTAGCCTTTTTCTTTTAGATTTACATTTAGCAAAAGAAGAATTGGTAGAAACAAGGATATCAATAAGAGATCCCTTAGATAACTCATGCAAGCTTACCTTAATTACCTCACTTACCTAACCAATTTCTTCACTAGTTGAGGCCATGAGTGAAAGGTGGTACTCTCCATCTTCTTCAGAGCTTGAACTATGTGAGGATAAAGTTTCCCAAGCTGCATTCTTGTGTCTTTTCTCCATATTTTCCTTCCTCTTGTACTTGCTCTCCTTCTTGTACTCTTACTCCTTCTTGGAGCCTCCCCTGTGGCGTGACTTTCTTGATTTAGGATATTCACTCTTGTAGTGTCCCTTTTCCACAATTGTAGCATCTAGGAGTAGAGGAGGAGGATTGATTTCCCCTGAAGTGCTTGCCCTTGGTGTAGTTGGCTTCATGCTGACTAGGGCCATCATCTTCACTAGAGGATGAAGGAGAAGTATGTCAAGCAATTTGTTGTTGAAGGATGACCACCTCCACTTGAGATTTGAAGGCACTATCTTTGATCTTCTTGGCTTCCTTTCTCTTTTTGCTTGGCTTCTTCTTCTTACTTGCCAAGCCTTAGATCATGAGCATGGAGGTTGACAATGAGCTCTTTGGTTTGGATGTCAGTAAGGCTCCTTACTTCTTCAATGGAGGTCACCTTTGACTCCCATATCTTTGGTATAGTCCTAAATATCTTGGATTTTATTACACATCTATCCAAAGTGTTTCCCAAAGCAGCTAGGCCATTGATGATCACATTGAGCCTAAAGTACATCTCCAGAATCCCTTCTTTCTTGCCCATATTGAAATTACCTAGAAGGTTGTTCAACATGTATATCTTATCCTCCTTGACTTGCTTTATGCCCTCATAGGTAATGCACTTATCCCAAATCTCATAGGCAGTGTCCCAAGATGAGATGTGGTTGAACTCCATTAGGGTAAGGGATGCATAAATGATGCTTATGGCTTTGACATTGACATGAGCTTCTTTTAGTGCAACTTCATTCCATGTTGAAATAGCTCTGGTTGGGTCCTTGTATGGTGTGACCATCACCTTCCACATATCAAAGTTCATCCCTTGAATATAGAACTGCATATGCCTCTTCCAATATAGGAAGTTGGTGTTGTAGAAGACTGGAGGACGCATGGAGAAGCCTCCCTCTAGGTTGAGTGAAACAAGTAGGTTGTTGCCCATCTTCTAGTCTCATGGGAGATTGTTGGAGAAGATCCTTGGATCTGATTCCACTTATTGGATCTAAGTTATACCTTTAAATTATATCAATCAAAACCAATAACTTAAGAGTAATTTGAAGTCCTAACTAACATAGAAAGGGTGATGGAAATTGAAACATGCACTTGGACAGGGTGGTTTAGAGTGGTTACACTCTCCAAACTAGGAGAGAGTCAATTCACTACCTATAGAGGTCAACCTCTAGGACTTTGCAATCCTTGTAAGCTTATATTCATTCGTTAGAGATACATGGAGACCACCATACATCTAAGGACTTACCTATTCAAGATAAGAGTCTTTCACCTACACAAGGACTTACCCACTTGATCAAGATGTCTTCAACCTTCAAAAAGGACTTACCCACACTTGCATCATGTCTTTTTCCTTAAAGGAATTTTGCCCACTCTTCTTGAATCTTAGCCTTTCCCTTCTTCTTCACCTAGAGAACATCTTCACCTCTTCTTAAACCTTAAAGAAGAACAAAAATAGCTTCACCTACAATCCTAGTAGCTTGCTTCAACCTTTTCTTCTTTGAGAAAGAGGGTAGGGAAGATGGAATGGAATGAGATATTTACAAACACATGGAGGTAGATCTCTTAAAACTGACCTAACTCACTCATAATAATGAAATATTGTGTAAATGAGAGAGAGAAAGGGGATCAACCAGTTGCAACACACTCAACTATAGCAAGGACTTAGAATAGCATGAATGAGAAAACTTGAAATGAACTCTAAGGGGTCCTACTTATAGATGGTGGTATTCCCTTAAGTGTGGGATAACTTAAGGAAAAAATATAGTCGTTTTACAACTTGCAACAGATTTGTTTTTTACTCATAACAATTCTCCAATGGTTATAATCACTTTTTCTAGTTTTTCCATGTAGTACATTTGGTCGGGTTTCATTATAGGTAACTCAACCAATCCACTAAGTGATAAAGCCAATTTTCGAACTATCAATCGAGTTTGTTATGGGAAACTTGACCGATGAGTTAAAATTAGATTTTCCTAGTTGATCAACCAGTCGAGTTATGTGATTGTGCAACTCAATTGATTGGTCATCTTTAGAAAATGCATCACTGGATCGGTCGAGTTTCCAACTCAACAGATAAAAAACCTATCACAAGTTTTCTAAATTGATTTTTTAGTGATCAAACGTTGGAATTAAGTGTCGTTGGTTTTTTATTATCTTATTACAAGTCATATCATCAGTACAAGTGATTACAAAAATCATCTAAGGTCATTTGGAGTGATTTCCCAAAACACGCACTTGCTTTGCGTTTGACTTGAACTTGAACAAGCTAAGTTTTGTGTAATTTGATCCTTTTCATGTACCTAAAGCCCGAAATCAATCTAGAATAAACATATTAGATGCATAGGAATGGAATGGTTAACTCATTATAAAAATATGGGCAATTTATTACTCTCAAGTCAACATACAAAAGATAAACAAGTTCATGAAAATGTAACTAAGTCAAACATAAGTATAAAAAGAAAATATGTGACCACATTGTAATGATGAGGGTGTACAAATAGTGATTTAAAATATTTATATTGTTATAGATGATGCATAATGTCAAATGGATATAAGAATCCATGTATCCAACCCTAACATCATTGAGATTGAGGCTTTGATGATAATGGTTATAGAATCCAACATACTTTTAATTTAGTATGGTTGACCTCAACTTGTAGTTGAAGACCAATATGTCACCTAATGTAGTGCTATGCCATTGATCATTTGATATGGAAGTATCTCTCAAGTAAATACATGACCAATATCTTTCTATTGCAAAGTATTTTGTGACCCCAAAAAAATCCTCAATTCTTTTGTGTTAAACATTTAGGGAAAAATTGGAATGAGTAAAAAACATTCAATGAATCTAAATTTTTCATTTTCTTGTTTTTTTTAATAGAAGCCAACTCACTCGCTCCCAAATTTTTAACTCTAGCTTCAATAAAACATTAAAATACATTCATAAAAAAAAACTACAACAAACCTAAATTAATAAAAAAAGGTTTTGTATTAAATAGTAGTGAAGTTATGTATGAAGCAAGTTCATCATAGGTGAATAAAACCGGTTTTTTTCCATTCTTTTTTTGTGAAATCTCATGTACCTTTTTGGTACACATATTGCACATTGAATGAACCCACAACATATGTTTGGGATCGGGCAATGTTTGTAGATTGAATATAATATTATGGCCCAATCATTCGAATTATAGATACCTTCCCTTCACATATTGTGTTCTTTACCTATTTGCAACCTCTCTACACAAACACCAATATGTGAGGAATAAAAAATAAAAATAAAAACAATCATTTTAGTTGAACACAAGGCATCATAATACAATTTCCCACTTTTGTTATCAGTGAGGAGTAAATTCATCCAAATATAATTATTTGCATACCATCTTACCATATCAACCTATAGCATGATCATATAGCTGATACAACCAATTCTACTGGGATAAAATAAACAATAAGTGCATGTTCTATGCTTACTACCTATGTCATTTATACTTTATCGATAAGAGAAAGAAATAGAAAACTAAACTATTAGCCTATTAAGTGGGTTACTATAGTTTTAGACACTACTCTACATCATCAAAAACTACCTAAATCTGTGAACTTTTTTAGCTCCTAAATGTGCCAATGGCTTGGAAATGTAAATTGACCCTTTTATAAGAGGTAAAATATACATATTAATTTTGACTTTTTATATGTTTGCATTGAAATAATAACTCATATGACCTCATGTAAACAACCCCAATGTATCATACTCAAAAATGCATCAAAAGGTTCATAGATTTTAGAGAAATTCTAAAAAAAAATATAACATAAAATAATATTGTACTATATCGCATAAGAAACATACCTTTATCTCCTTACACAAGTTAAAAATTATCAGTGTAGAAAAATTCCAAGTGACACGTTATCCCCCAAAAAAAATATCATATAAGTCTTCATTATCTATCACGATTTACATATTATTTGGTTTGTATTGCCCTTTATATAGAATAAATAGTATTTCTCATGAGGTATAGTATTAAGAAAAGACATGTAAAATTTAGAACATCATGAAATTTGTCCAAGATTTTAGATAGAAATTACACTAATGTTAGTCTATGAGCTAATAAAAAAATGTAGAAGTAAATAAATAGAACAATTATGGCTCTCTATATTGGACTATTAGCATAATCTTTAACCACATACAAATTCCATAACATAAAACTTAAGTATACACTGAAGAAGATACTATGGATACTTTTCTACATCAAGTATTTAAGATTTATTTTGGGATATTTAAAGAAATATGGTAAGTGATAAACTAAATGATTTTGACTTAGGAATTGAAACCTAACCATTCATCCAAGGGAGGTCATGTTAAGATACATGAAAGAAGATCTATAGATACAATAACATCAATTGAGAGAAAGTAGGGAGTTCTCATTTGACATGACCACTCGTCAAGTGGTGTATGCCATAATTCTCAAGGTCCTCTACCCATGGACATAAACCACATGGCTTTCAATACCCCAAACATTAGTACCTATTTAGTTTGAATCCACTAATAGGTAGGTGTTCTACAAGAATGGGATGAACAATGTTCAAGATTTATAATCCTCGTAATAGTACATTAGCACACAAAAAATTATATTAAGAAGAATCACCTTTGTAATAAAAATGGGCCATCTAGGGTCTATAAGTCTTGGTAGAGTCCATAAGTAAAAAGGGTCATGTTATCCATAATATGATTATAACTTGCTCTCAATAAACCTTTGATATTAAGGATTGAAAGAATAATCTAACATTTAATTGTCAATTCTTACAATGAAATGCCAACACTGCCCCTTATGTAAGCCTTTTCAAATCACTATTTCACTCATGCACGCCTCCTATCATGCATTTTCTTTCCCCCAGTATGCATATAACCTCAAGGGAGGTGCATGAGACATCATATTTCGATTATCATGACTTTATTTGTTGATATTACATTCTACGGACATACATATACCACCTTTAAAAGAATCAATTGTTTCAGTAGAGTAAACAACATGTGTTTAGTATGAGTTCAGGGGCTTCAAATCTATTGTCTCCATCTTGGTGTCCCAATGTGTACCATTAGCTCTTTGTCATACACATACTTCGTTAATTTTTTGGGGATGAGTTATTCTATGAATGTATGACATGGATTTACTTGGGCACAACTGAAACATCATGTTGTGTACAATATGTTTGGGGGTGACTTTAGGAGGCCCACATCTTATATTCACATACAAGGAATTTAAAGGGATAGAGGTTGAGAGCCAACACCTCTGTGTTTGGTATTGATTAGTGGATAAAAATATCAATAATGTATATACAAATAGAGAAATATAAAAACTAGATATTAATCATGAACCTCAAAGAAGTTATAAGTATAGGAGAAGATCAAAAGAAGATAGTTTTCAAAGAAAAATATTTTTCCTTGGTATTTTTTTGGAATCATATAGATTTAGTTCTCATTCATCTCACTCTCTAATGTAGACCAATGTTTGGAAAAGCATACATTTGTTTCCACATGAAGACATGAAGGTTTATTAGATGAGAAAGAAAGATAAGTGTTTCCATTAATAGAAAATTTAGCAATGTTGTCTACAGTAGAATTGTGAGATATCAGGATGAAGGAGATGTGTGGTTTCCCCACCTTGCCATATAGTTTATGAAGCTCTCTGATAAAGGAGCAAATTTGGTTTTTGACGGATGACCCTTGGCAATCGTTTACATCACCATGATAGAATCCAAAAGAATGGCAGGAGATCACCATCCTGTATTTTTCTAGATTTCCAAGGATCTTAAGATACTTAGGATTTCCACTTCCAACTTTGAGGTGGTATGACTGGGTTAGTCGTAACCCAATAGGAAGTTGGTGTGCTCATCCATGACCTCGACACCTATCACTGCATTGACATATTAAGGTTTATATGAGGCGTCTACAAACAAAATGATCTGGTGGACGTCCATAGGTCTTGATGAGTATGGAGTCACCAAGGGTTGTACCATAGTCTACTTTGGAAGGTTCAAGATTGTATCTCTTGCCTTAATTAAGGCCAAGCAGTCTACTTATGAGAGTCTTCTTCCAGTGTGGACCAGTTCATTCCCATGTAACTAGATGGCCGAGTTGGCCATGATGCATAGTAGGCCAGCCATGGCATCAGCTTTGGAGGTGATGACTTCTATAATCCAATCCTCTTCAGAGAGGAGGAAGAAAGGGGATTGAGCAGCTAGTGCCATCCAAATAGGCTAACTAAAGGGACAATCCCAAAGTTAGTGCAATAGGGTATCTCTGGCATTAGTGCAAATTGGGACAAGTGTCTTCAGTAGGAATGTGTTGTAGACCTTCTCAACATTAGCCAAGATAGTGTGGTGTTGGATTAGAAAAAGAAACACCTTTATTCTTTCCGGGAGGTGCAATTTCCAAATATTTTCTAGGGCCCATCCATAGGCATTGCTATGTTTTTCCATAGCCACCCATATGCATTCTTGGTTGAAAATTCACCATTAAGAGACAGGCCATTACCAGGAGTTTGTTCCAGATGTAGGGACTGGGGGGAGTATGTATTGAATCCTCAACTAGAAGGTTGAGGTATGTAGTTATGAATGAACGATCAGTCCCAACTCCCATCCTCCATGACCATTGAAGCCATGCGTAGGTCACTAATGTTAGGGGGAGGACAAAACTTGGATCTAGGTCCTTGATGGATGAGGCTTCCGGGCACTTGCTAGTCCATACATTGGAGAAGTTACCTAAGTGGATAGTGATCAGTGACATATCATTAGTAGCCTTGACGTTCATCTTAATGAAGGATCAGACAAAGGATCCAAATTCTCCACGCATGACACAAACCCAAAGAGAGTCCAATTGGTTTAGAAAATGCTATACATTACGCAACATCAATGCATTGTTATGGGTTCTTGCATGCTTGATACCTAGACCTCCGACCTCTTTGGATGGGTGACTTTTTCACGTGAGACTAAGGACAAGATTTTTTTATCTTTGCCACCAGACTAGATGAAATTATTTATGGGCTTATTGATGTCATTCCTAAGTGTAGTTGAAAGTGGCACTGATTGCATTATGTAGCAAAACATTACTTGGAGGGTTGATTTTTCTAGCGTTATCCTACCAACATGTGATAGCATACAGATAGACCAGCTGTTGATATGCACCTTAATAGTTCAGATAATAGAGGCATGAGTAGATTTGTTCACCCAGTGATGCAGGATAGGGACCCTCAAGTAGCAACCCATATCAGCTGTGCATTGGATCTCAAGTTTCGTATAGTAGGAGGATTCCTTAGATTGAGAGGTGTTTGGAAAGAAGTAGCAGCAAGATATTTCTTTGTATATTGTTTACCCTGAGGTGAGGGCAAAGGCCTTCAATATTTTTTTTATTATTGTAGCTTGCTTGCTAAACACCTCTACTATGAGGAGGATATCATTAGCAAACAACACATGAAACAGAGGGGTGCCATTATGCGATAACTGAATGGTTTTCTAATATCCAATTGTGATAGAATGCATAGTGGCATGACTTAGTCTTTCCATGCAGAAGATGAGAATGTAGGGGCTGATTGGATCCCACTGATGGATGCCTTGATTGGATTTGAATGACACCATGGGTCGGACATCCTAAAGGATGGACGTCAAATCTCTAGTGATGATTTGCATGGTGAGGTTGATGATCTTGTGAGGTAGTCCAATTTTAATTAGAGTGTCCTAAATTAAAGACCAGCGCATACGATCAAAGGCCATGGTAAGGTCTAACTTGATCCAGACCATTTTCTTTCCCAAATTCTTCCACTTCTTGGACTATCAGGATATTATATGTGATTCATCTTCTAGGGATGAAGTTGTATTGGCTCTCAGACACCCATCCATTGAGAAACGGTTTAAAGAGTTCAATAATAATCTTTGATATGAGTTTGAAGTAGGAGTTATTCTAAGAAATAGGATGAAGGTTGTTGTAGCATTGTGGTTTCTTGTTCTTGAGAATTAGAACCATGTATGAGTTAGTCATATGGTCATCAATAACTCCTATGAAAAAGGCCTGCCTCACAGAGCTGTTAATTGACAAACTGATAGTACTCCAATTCGTTTGGATGAAAGAAATGTAATCGGGTATGGGCAACTTCTCAGGCACCATCATGAACATTGTGCATCTAATTTCCTTTGTGCTCAGAAGCTGATTGATGTAGTTATAGGTTATCTCATACATGTGCATGAAGACACCAAAAAATGCCGCCTCAACAGTTCAATTGGCAGTTATAACAGTTGGGGTAGTCATGAGGTCCTAGAAAAATGTACAAATTATCTCCTTGATTGGCTTTGGCGAATCGACCCATTCACTAGATGCGTCTTTACGACGGGTGACCTTATTAAAATCACATCGAGCTTTAACGTGGGTATTGTAGAATTTCATATTATCATCATCCAAGTTGAGCATGTTAATGTTGGCCTACTCCCTCCAATCTTCCTGTTCACATAGGAGGATGTTTCTATATTGTTCTTAAAGATGAATGGAGGTTATTTCATTAGTTAAGCTACTCATAGGGTTAGATTGTACTTGACATTTATTAATTAGAGGTATGTTGTTCCTTTTTAAATGGTTATGCTTTCTTATATGCTTTGTATCCCATTTGGTTGTATCAGTGTGAATGAAAGGAAAGGCGTCAAGAAATGACTTGCTTGAATCCCAGACTTGGAGAAGGTCATCCTTGAAATATGGTGTTAGTTCCCAACTTGTTTTAGTTCTAAAAGGGTGGTGATGGGCATTCTTCTCATTGTGCCTGTTAATTGAAATTGGACTTTGATCATTGTGGAGGTGGGGGAGGACTAAAATAGATGTTCCAGTAGCACTCACCAACCATTGTTCATTAGCAATAACTCTGTATAGTTTCCCGATGAGTTTAAAGTGCTTGAAGGTGAATAATGGGCCATCATCCTTCATATCTGTGAGCCCAGTGTGAAGTAGGAGTGAGTTAAACTTTTTGCTTGATCGGCGAGCAAAGTGACAACCATCTTGCTTCTCTGATATGTCTAACATATTATTGTAATATCCAACTACTACCCAGGGACCATAGATAGTGTAAGAGATCTCTATGAGTCATTTCCAAATAAGGTCTGGGACTTCCGTACATGACCATGAGATCCTAGGCGTCATTCACCATGCAATGCATGTATTGGGAATTATTCTAGACAATATCAATATTGAGGTGGACCTCATCCTAAAGAAACCAGATACCCCTACAGAAACCCAGGGCCTCAACATGACGAGTGGAGGAGAAACCAATTTGCTTGATGATGTCGGCTGCCTTAAAACCACTCATGCGAGATTCAATGATGGCTAACATATGAAGTGTACATCGAGGCTTATAATCATTATGAAGATGAATTTTCTTTTTAAGGTAAGCCCCATGAATATTCCAACAAATGAACTTGATCACTAAAATAATGGGAGGAGTGGGTTCAATCATCATGCGATGGTTCTGCAAAGGTTGATGGGTGCATCCTCATTGGCCATCTCACCATAAAAAATAAACATAATATCTTCCTAGAAATCTAGTGCATGTTTTTCCTATGACCCTTAGTTCAAATTTCCAAACATCTAGTTAAGGTTACCTTTTCTTCTCTCCCTTCTAGGGCTAACAATCTAGTATACGCTTCTCCTATTACAGACGGTGAAACAATCTCCTCCTCCTCGGTTACCCAAATTAAAGGGTTGTTGATTTTGACTCACAAACATAAGGTCCTCCGTTGCTACAAATTGGAAAGGTGGGTCGGGGATCATTTCATTCTGCATATCAGTACTGATCTCGTCATCTACCAGGGTCACAATGGTGTTTCTGTGGCTATTGTGCTTGGCATGTGGTGGTTTAGGGATTGAACCATTATTCTTCTTAACAACTTGATCTTGTTGGGGTTGTTGTCCCTTATTCTTTTGCCTTCTAATGACAACAACCTCCTAGTTCTCGACATCCTTCTTTGAAGTGTCTTGTGGAGGAACCTCGGATGCCTTAGATTCATTATCCTAGTTTATTGGTGATTGTTCATGGGTCTTTTCCACCTTGCCCTAGGGCTTCTTTTCTTGGGGAGGACGACATGCATGCTTCTTAGCATGAATCTGCATGGTGTATGTTGTTGGGTTTGATACAATTGGACTTTCATAAAGTGATGTATTAGTGTGAGTAAGGAGAGTGAAAAAGGTGCAATTCTTATCAACATGCATGACCCTTCCACATCCCATACAAACAACCAGTAAGTTCTCATATTCCAACCTATAGTGTTCATCATTAAGGTTTAATGTTGGCAACAAAGGTTTGGTGGTTTCGGCTTTAATGTGAAAACATTAATCTATGTCCAGATAGAATCATAGTGTCCACCTTTATCATCTTTCCCATAAGATCACCAATGCTTGTTAGCAATTGATTTTGATAGAGAAAATCTAGAAGATTTGGGATTCTCAACTAGACCACCAGCTTCTTAGGGATGAGATCTATGGGATGGAAGGCCGAAGACCATGATCATATGGACAAGTAGATACCAAAGATGGTCCATGACCCCTCTATCAAGAAAGTATGAATAAAATTAGTTTTATTAAACAATTTCTTGCATATGAAGAAAACACATATTTCCTTATGAGTTTAAGGCTCAAAATTGGAATAAAGTAAGATAATGCAAATCTAAAGATTTCCCTAAAATTTGGTTGAAAAATAATGCACGGTTTCCAATCTATGCAATTTACAAATTATCCTAAAGTGTGGACATTAATTGCATAGTAATCATGTGTCACGATTTATCTGGGATTAAGTCCCGATCGTTGGATCTGTGATCCATGGCCTGGGAATAATCCCAGTCTCACAAGGATATGGGATGATAGAGTCCAAGCTACAATATTTGATCGAAGTTTTTGGGAGTTGGAAGCCATCTGTGGAGATGTGAAGGAGTCCATCTCCTTCAGGAGCTTGATCCGAACCCACCACCCTAAGGTTGGAGGGGTTTTGTTGTGAAACAGGGAAGTCCCCAATTCACCGAGGGCTCGATAACTACCCTATATATAGGGTACTGCGCACAACAATATGAGAAAACCTAAAATCTACCCTCTCGTAACCACGACGCAATGACGATTGTCGTGGTGACCTCTATTCAAAGAACTAACATGACCTATGACCTCGTCGACTAGTAGGTAGAACAGGGGGAAGCCTTGCCGTGTTAGCGGTGAAGGAATAGTGAGAAGAAGAAATTGGATCAACGGTTGAGTTCGTGGGAGGAAGACGAAGCTACAGGTAACTTTAGTCCACTCGCAGCAGCCCAAGATTGCCAAGTCAACCAATGGAATTGACCACCTGCTTAAGTGTAGAGCAGCGAGATTTTGAAGACAACCCCGAGAAAATTACCAAAATGCCCATCCGCCACCATTGTTCAGATAAGGGCATTTCTACCTTTCGACCCTTTCCAAACCCGATTGGGGTGTGTGATTAGAGATCGTTGGATCCAGTGTGGTCCAGTGGATCATCAATCCAACGACCGACATTTTTTTCTAAAAAGAACAGATAATTCAAGTTAATGTCTTTTCTTGCAAAAATCATAACTTTTGATAGGAAGCTCCCATGAATAAAGTTAATATATGAAAATTGATCCTCTGAATGATAGGAACACAATGATATTTGAAACCTAATTCTCTTTGCAATTCAAAAAGTATGTAAAGATGCTAGCTTTAATGGTTTAATTAATGAAAAACCTTAATCTTTGATGATTAATGAATTGGGAAGGGTTATATGGATTTTTAAAGGGGTTATATGGGTTTTTAAAGTATATGTTAACCTTTTATTGATAAAAAGGACAAATGAAATCCCAAAGAATCATCTTTATGAGTAGTTGGATTAATTTTAGGGTTCCATGTACTTGAATACGCATTAATGGGCTTAGAAACCCTATTTTATGTGGATATGAATTTTGATGCTTTTAATTGTGCAAATCCATGAATAAAACTGAAGTATGACGATTCTAAGCCAATTTGAGTATAAAAGAACCTAATTGTGGATAAATAGCCTTAATTTGGTAATTAAGGTTTCCTAGTGTATAAAGTGGAATTAGTAATAAATATGGTTCATATGTGGATTGGACTATAATCATTAATGAAATATGAGTTGTTAATTAAAAAATAACTCGAACATGATAATTAGACTTAATTGACATTCAAGTATGTCTATGATGTTGAAATTAGGGTTTGTAGATTAAAAGAGCATTAAACATGATAAAAGCATTATGGAGGCTAAAACCCTAATAAAACCCTAAAGTTGGCCTAGAAATCCTAAGGTGGAATCCAAGTCAATCTTGAGGATGTTTTGAATAAAACTATGACACATGGATGTTATGCATTAATTTCAGGATATTGGTGATTGCTTGATTGAATGTTCTTGATTATTCTTTCTTGGACATCAAGTTGCTCTGAATCAGGTATGTGGTTGTTTATGGTCAACCACTTTAGTTTCACGGAGATTTCTTGGATGTTTTATCAAATTGAATGCAACCTATCTATTTTGATGTTCATATGTGCCAATCATAAAGTCAATATGATTATCACAATTAAGATATAAGTGGGTATTCTTACACCTACATGCCACCCTGATGTAAGATGCAATGAGGTCAAGCCCAAGAGGGAAGACCCATGGACACCATGAGAGGTGACCCCAGGCACCAAGATCAGGATAAAGAAGGTGGCCTTATGATATTGCATGACTATTGGGCACCATGGACCAATCGCATGTGGCAATGTGGACCTCAGACCATACTCATTACTTAGCTAGATAGCTAACCAAATACAAGGGTAAATTCCAACTTTTCCCATAATACATTGTGACAAATGAAATACTAATGTGGGGCTAAAACAAAAAAAACATATGGGGACTTCATTCTCTACGAACTATACGATGCAAAGAGCATGAAGGCTCAAATTTGAGAAACTATATTACGAAGAAATTGTTTCCATGGGTAGATGAACTCCGCATTGAGATACTCACCATCTCTTGAACATAGTGACCTGTATAAAAAATATCGAGATGATTAAAAGCTCGAAGACAAAACCTTTCACCATGGAAGCAACATCATTGAGCAAGAAAAAGCTAGCAAAGACAAAACTATCTTTGTTGAACATGTGAACAAATTTGTGTGTATCTCATGAACTCAAGATAAGGAAGAATACTCTAATGGAAGGTCCAAAAATGGTGGTAGAGTGGCCATCATATGGAATAATATCCAAGGTAGTATTAAAGGAAAATTAAGAACTCACAATTTGAATGGGAAAATGCTAAAGGGAAAGCTTTATGAGGAATTTTCATACCAGTCTTCATCTTCTAAGATGAACCTAGGGGTCACCAAAATTGTGGAGGACCATGAAGACAAGGGAAAAGTTGAGTTTGCCATTGTAGGGGATGAGAAAAAAGCATGCGAGAAGCAGTGACAAGTTTTGGTATCCTAGATTTCCCTTGTTGCCTCACAAATGTGTGGATTAATAAGGAGTGGCAAGGGAGATCTTCAACGTATCAAGTCCCTCTTGAATAGAGGGCTTTTGTTGTTTAGGGTGCTTGGGCTTGGAGTCCCACGGGTTTGTAATTCTATGAAGAAGATGCTCATGGTTTCAAATGTGATATGGATTTGGACGAAGGAAGGGATCGAGGGCTGGAGGGAGATTGCACCCTTTTAGAATCTAAAGAACACAAGGGAGTCATGCGAGAGACATGACTCTCATCTCATGACTAATCATGAAACTGAGAGTTCAACTAAGAGGGGATGGTCACATGAATGAGATAAAAAAAGATATTGGGAACATAGTTCTAGAATAAATATAATTAGATACTAATTATTTTACTTATTCTCTTACCCAAATAAATTGGAGCATCTAGATTTATTCAAACAAGTGGAAATTGGTGTGTTAGCTGATTTGACTATGATAAATCCAAAAATGTATTTAGTTTGTAGGTTTGACAACCAAAACCATATTCATTTTTATTTTTAAGTTATACCTCTATTTAATTATCCAAGAATATCTAAAATCAGGCAGAGGTCAATATTGTGAGTAAAGTCAAATACTATTTATTACACTCATACAATTTTTATTAGACCATACAATGAATATTAGCTACCTCAATACACATTAAACTTTTATTAGTGATTTGTTCACCAATTTAGGGTTACGATTGGTGTAATTGATTACAAACTAATGAAAGATTTAAAACATTCATTGAGATAGTAGAACATGCTCAAAAATTATACACAGGTCACATCATCACATTAGAGTTTAATTGAGACATCCAATCATGAATTTGAAGATTTGGGTTTCAATTAGGGTTTATTTGCATTGAAATACAAGATTATGATTTTTATTTTTGAGAAAATTTATTAAGATTCTAAACTTATTTTACTCAAATTTTGTAATGTTACATGCTCACTAATATAACTTCTGCATCTTCAACCTCCATATAGTTTGGTTTGCCATCTAAGGTAATACATCAAACATATTTCTAGTAATACCCTACAAACCACCTTGATGAGGCTGAAATCAAGGGACCTTCCTACACTATTTTTGTATGTGAAACTGATGTTTGAAAAAAAATATTTATTACTCCTTGTCATCTACCCAATTAATGTTTTCTTTGTCTGGATCTTGTGTGGGATTTGTAGTGTTGTAGACTGATTGACTTCAAAAAAATTATTGACTCCATGCCTAATCTTCTTCAACCGATGCAAACTTACAAGAATGATCATGTCCAATGCAGAAGTCCATTTGATTTATGATGATCTATAGGTAAACTGAAACATAAGTCTCTATCTCCTGTTCCACTCTGGACAATTACTTATGTATGCATTTTCAAGTGTGATAGTCGACCTTGACTAACGTTCCAAGGGCTTTGACAATTTTCTCAAATATCACCTACTTATATAGATATAGGGGGTTCGATAACCCTATCCCATGTAACTATCCATGTAGGAAGATGAGGATAAGGAATAAAATCACTTTCCCCAGTACTAGACCATCAAACATGACCAAAACAAATTCCTATGTCAACCTATGAAAGAGTTTAGGTAATATAATTCACATATAAATTGAATCACAAAATGATTGAGACTCAACTTGCACACTCTCCATCTAGAGGTTCGGTTTCACATTGATTTGACGTAATCAGACATATTAAAAAAATGAGTTCTCTTCCCAACCAACTTGACTACTATTGTGTATTTCCATGGGAGATGAAGAGGAAAAAAGGCTTTGAGAGTAATCAACAATTCAAGTTATCCTCGCTTAGTGATGATCAAAATATTATCCCAATTAGTCATATGTTTATTCAAACATAGGTGGGAAGCTTTAGGGACTATTCTTATTCATGCTATAGTATCTTGAAACAATATCATAATCACCAATGATGTGGCTATTACATTGATGTTGGAATCTATGGATCCTAAAAATATCATCATTGATCCTTATAGTAATGAGCCAGTTTTGGATTAGCCATTAAATTAGGGCTTACTTGGATGATGGCATGCTTAACAAAATTGATCATTGTTTAGAGCTTGATTAATGAAGGTAGTCTAATTTGTGATTCTTTATACCTCATGAAAAACTCTAAATATGCTTTTATTTCAAATAATCAAGGTTTGAGAATTCTAAATCCTACAAATTAGGGTTTTTGTAGCATATTAATATAGAATTTGATAAATATAGTGGTCTATTAAATAATATTTCGTATTTTATTTACAAATTTGATTTAGTTGAAACTTAGATATAGTTTCATTAACTTAATTATTAGTGTCCTTGTAAAATATCAGAATGTTTGAAGATTTTTTTGACCTATTTATAGGGGGAGTTTCCCGAAGACAAACTCAGGCGACCATGTATTCAGACTGAAATATAGCAATATGGTATGTGAATTTTATCTTTTATTGGTACATCCAATTTATCCAAAATTTTAATTGTAGTTTGAACAATCCATCTTGGACATGATGATAAATTTGTATAATTTTTGGATGATGTTTGAGCTCTAGAGATTGTGGGGTCAAACAAGTTTCCTCAAAATAAAAACTCAGTAGGCCATACATTTTGGCTTAAATATAGTATTTTAGTTTTTAATTTTAGATTTTGTATTGGTAATACTAAATGATTTTAAATTTCAATTGAAGATATGAACTCTTTTAGACAAAACGCTAAATTTTCATAATTTTTGGAGGAGATTTGACCTATTTAGCAAACAATTTTCAGTAACAATTGTATGACAAAACATTATGCTAAAATTAAAGAAAGTTTAAAGTTGGATTAATTTGATCCAAGCACCTTAATTGATCTATATGAGTAACCTAGGACCCAAGGATCTCTTATATTTTGTAATTCATTCTAGATAAATGAAATTCAAGAGAGAGAGAGAGGGAAAGTTAGGATTTGAGTGAGGAAGAAGGTGGAGATGTTGACTTGGGGCTTTATCATTCGAGAAATGATGAAATCAAGTAAGTTTAACTTCTTTGCATAGTCTTTCATGGTGAATCTTCTCTCACATGTCAAGATTTCGTCCCTCATGTGATGTGATTCAAAATGATATCAAATATCTCTCTTTTCTTACTCTTTCTCTCCTATTCTAAGTATCTAGGGTTTCTAAGTTAAGAGGAGGAAGAAATGGATTCAATATTTAGAACCTTAGTGGATTTCTAGAAATCTAGAGTTTGACATGCATTTTTAAGGTTCTTGTCATGATAGGTGAGAGTTTCTCTCCCTATTAAGATTTGTGATCATGTTGAAAGCTGAATTACATTTGGATAAAATAATCAAGATCGTTGCTAATACTTTTATGCAATTGTATAATCAATTGGGATGATTTGGGGAAATAAAAGCTACAGATTTAGATTCTTTCTCATTAATTTTTATTTGCCTTGTTTATGATCTATTGATTCAATATATATATATATATATATATATATATATATATATATATATATGTCTTATGGATACAGAACTATATAAATTTATACAATTTTTCTTAAACTCCAGTCAATAGGCGATATGTTTGCAAATTCCATGGACATGGATGTAGTCATAATTGAACCCAATAATCACAAGTTGCTCAACTAAAATTTTGAATCCTTACTTGAATTGAATATGTTATTTATATGAATATACATTAATAAGTGTTTGATATGGAGGAAATCCATGTCTAGGGTTAATGTTGAGTTATGGACTCAAATGAGTCAACAAATCATTATATGCTTGTAAATAATTGGTTGATTGTATGGTATTGAATCTTGGGTTTTCGTGTGTCTTGAATAGACTTAATGAACCTCTACAAACCTTGATGAGAAAAATGAATAATATGATTCTTAAGATGTGTTGAAATGATATGAATTTTTCAAAACCCTAGAAGTTTAGTATTAAAACTAGTATGAGTGATAGATCTAGAACATGTTAGTAATATTGTAAATGTTATGATATGCTAAAGTGTATGTATTAGTCCTTAAAATGAAGATGATGAGTCTACTAATATGATATAAGCCTAATGAATCTACTTTAAAATTATTTAAAATAACTAGAAAACCCTCACATGAATGTGGGTCCTTTTATACCAGCTACATAACAATGAATTTGGAAGGATGTTTAAAAAATATGATGTAAGAAGATGTTATTGACTTGAGAGTTCTCCATTGTTCATATTTTGATAATAACTTAACCATTCCATTCATATGTATCTAATATGTTTGTTCAAGATTGATTTTAGAATTTAGGTACATGAAAAGGATCAATTTAGACAAGCCCTAGCGTGTTCAAGTTCAAGTCAAAAGCAATGCAAGTGTGTATTTTGGGAAATCACTTAAAATGACCTTAGATGGTTTTTGTAATCACTTGTATTGAGGATATGACTTGTGACTAAGATAAAAAAAAATCAGGGATACTTAATTCCAACATTTGGTCACTAAAATGTCAATTTAGAAAATTTGTCACATGTTGTTTATCGGTTGAGTTGGAAACTCGACCGATCCAGTGATGGATTTTCAGGAGAGACCAAGCGGTCGAGTTGCACATTCACATAACCCGACTGACTGACTCACTGACCAAAACTAATTTTAGCTCATCGGTCAAGTTTCCCATAACAAACTCGACCAATAGTTTGAAAATTGGCTATGTCACTTAGTGGATCGGTCGAGTTACCTTTATTAAAACTCGACCCAATGTACTATACGAAAAGCGTAGAAAAGGTGATTATAACTTTTGGAGAGTTATTTTTAGTGAGAATAGATCCGTTGCACTTGGAAAATGGCTATATTTCACGCTTAAGTGATCCCACACTCAAGGGAACACCCCCATCTACAAATAGGACCCCTTGGAGTTCATTCCAAGTTTGTTCATTCATTCTATTCTAAGTCCTTGCTATAGTTGCGTGTGTTGCAACTCCTTGAGCCCCTTTCTCTCTCTCATTTACAAAGCATTTCATGATTATGAGTGAGTTAGGCCATTTATAAGAGAGATACTTCCCTGTTCTTGTAAAGCTCTCATTCCATTCCATCTTCCCTACCCCTTTTCTCAAAGAAGAAAAGGTGAAGCAAGCTACTCCGAGTGAAGGTGAAGTTGTTGTTGTTCTTCTTCAAGGTTGAAGAAGAGGTGAAGATCTTTTGCAGGTGAAGGAGAAGGGCAAGGCCAAGATTCAAGAAGAATGGGCAAATTCCTTTAAGGCCAAAGGCTTGATGCAAGTGTGGGCAAGTCCTTATTGAAGGCTGAAGACATCTTGATCAAGTGGATAAGTCGCTGTGTAGGTGGAAGACTCTTGTCTTGAATAGGTAAGTCCTTGGATGTTGATGGTCTTCATGTATCTCTTATGAATGGAATATAATTATACATATATTGAAAAGTCCTAGAAATTGACCTCTCTAGGTAGTGGATTGACTCTCTCCTAGTTTGGAGAGTGGAACCACTCTAAACCACCTTGTCCAAGTGCTTGTTTCAATTTCTCTCATACTTGCTATGGTTGTTTAGTTAGGACTTCAAATTGCCTTTGAGCTATTGGTTTTTTTTAAATATAATTTGATGGTCTAACTTATCTTGTGAGAATTTTGAAGCTCTATTCACCCCCCTCTAGAGACCTAGATCCAACAAGTGGTATCAGAGCAAAGGATCTTCTCCAACTATCTCCCACAAGATGAGAAGATGGGTGGCAACCTACTTGGTTCACTCAACCTTAAGGGAGGCTTCTCCATGCGTCCTCTAATCTTTGACGACACCAAATTCCTCTATTGGAAGAGACGTATGCAGTTCTCAATTCAAGGAATGAACTTTGATATGTGGAAGGTGATGGTCATACCATACATGAGCGAACAGGGGTTGTTGCAACATGGAGTGAAGATTCACCAAAAGAAGCCAAGCTCAATGCCAAAGCCAAAAGCATCCTTTATGCAGCCCTTACCCCTAATAGAGTGCAACCACATCTCATCTTGGGACACTACCTATGAGATTTGGGACAAATTGTGCCTTACCTATGAAGGCACAAAGCAAGTTAAGGAGCCTAAGATCTACATGTTGGACAACCTTATAGAAAACTTCAAGATGGGTAGGAAATAAGGGATTGCAGAGATGTACTCTATGCTAAATGTCATCATCAATGGCCTAGCTATGTTGGGAAACACTTTGGATAGAGGTGTAATCAACTCCAAGATCTTGAGGACTCTACCAAAGAGATGTGAGTCAAAGGTGACCTCCATTGAAGAAGTGAGGAGCACTGGTGAAAACCCAACTAAAGAGCTCATTGGCAACCTCCAAGCTCATGAGCCAAGGTTTGACAAGAAAGAAGAAGAAACTAAGAAAGAAGAGAAGGAAGTTAAGAAGATCAACGTTAGTGCTTTCAAAGAACAAGTGGAGGTGGTCATCCTTCAACAAAAACTTGCTTGTCAGACTTCACCTTTCTCCTCTAGTGAAGATGATGGCCCAAGTGATCATGTAGCCAACTACATTAAGGGCAAGCACTTCAAGGGAAATCAACCCTCCTCCTCTACTCCTAGATGCTACAAATGTGGACAAAAGGGACACTACAAGAGTGAATGTCCCAAGTCAAGAAATTCACACCACAAGGGTAACTCCAAGAAGGAAGAGTAGTACAAGAAGGAAAGCAAGTACAAGAGGAAGGAAAAGAAGGAGAAAAGACACAAGAATGTATCTTGGGATGCCTCATCCTCAAGTAGCCCAAGCTCTGAAGAAGATGGAGAGTGCCACCTTGCACTCATGGCCTCTACTAGTGAATAAATTTGTGAGGTAAGTGAGGTAAGCTTGCATGAGTTATCTAAGGAAGGTATTATTGATATGATTGTTTCTACCCGTTCATCTTTTGCTAAATGTAAATCTAAAAGAAAAAGGTTACGTAAAATTATTGATGATTTGAATGCTAAATGTGAAATTCTTGAGCTTAATGAGAAAACACATCTTGAGAGCATTGATAACTTGCAAGGAAGATAACCAAATACAATGGATTTGAGGTAGAGAATGGTGTTTATCTTAAGAACATTGAAACTCTCAAGGAAGATAACCAAAAGTTCATAAAGGAGCTTGAAACCCTTAAAACAGAAAATGCTAAATTTATGCTTCTTTTTGATGATCATAGGGATAAGAGAGATGTATATCTTAAGGAAATTCAAGTGCTTAAATATTAAAATGCTAGGTTTCTTGGTCAAGTTAATGATTTATATTTTAGACCTATCTTTCCTAGTAATGATATTTCTTCTATTTCTCTTGAGAAAGATTCTTAATTGACTAACACCCTTTTTCTAGAGGCCGACCTTATTCATGCTTGAGATGATATTGCTAGTTTGCAGTCTACTATCATATCTCTAAATGATGACAATCATAGACTTAGGGCCTCTCTGTAGAAATTCCTCAAAGGGAAAAACTCCCTCAATGAAATCCTTGACCATTCTACCAAACAAAGTGGTACTAGTGGTTAAGGGTAAGAACAAAGCCAAAGGTAAGAAAAAGAGAAAGGAAACCTCCTTTTTGTTGAGAGTCCTACAACACTAAGAACCTTATGAATTGCTCTCAATGCATGTGTGATGATCATTACTCTACTTATTGTCCTTACAAGCATAAGGGGACCAACCCAAAGATGAAATGGGTCCTCAAGCTAAATCAAGATTCTAAAGTTTGAGTTGGGAACTGACATTCTCCTTTCTTGTAGGCAAAAGGTATATGGATTGTTGATAGTAGCTGTACTAAGCATATGATAGGTAACATAAGCCATTTCAACAACTTTACCAAAAAGAAAAGAGGTTTGGTTACCTTTGGGGACAACAAGAAAGGTAAGGTCAAAGGTGAGGGTGATGTAGGTAAATCCTTATATATCAAGAACGTTCTCTTTGTGGATGGCCTACATCACAATTTAATTAGTGTTAGTAAATTATGTGATAATGGTTACCTTGTGCTATTTACTTCTTTTGAATGCTTGATTCTAGATTCCCTCACCTATCAAGTTATATATAAGGGAAGTAGAAGTGATGATCTTTATGTAATTGTGCTTGACTCTATTAAGCATGTTGTTGGTAGATGCCTAGTAGTCAACTTGAATGACATTTCTCTTTGGAATCATCGACTTGGTCATGTAAATATGCATCAAATGAAGAAGTTGAGCAAAATGGATTTGATCACAGGACTTCTCAAATTGGATTTTGAAAAGAATGAGAAATGCCAACCTTGTACCCAGGGATAGCAAACCAAGTCCTCCTTCAAATCCAAAGGAGTCCTTAGTACCAAGAGAGCTCTTAAAATTCTTCACATTAATCTATTTAGATGAATGAGAACGCAATCGTGTAGTGGTTCCAAGTATTTCCTTATGATTGTTGATGAATTCTCTAGATATACTTGGACCTTATTTCTCATTTCCAAGAGTAATACGCTTGATGTTTTCTCGAGATTTTGTAAATGATTTGAGAATGAAGCTTCTTGCAGCATCATTTCCATCTATTGTGATCATGGGGGAGAACTTGCAAATAATATTTTTGAGAATTTTTGTAATCAATCTAGCTATGCACATAACTTCTCTTCACCTCGAACACCTCAACAAAATGGGGTTGTAGAGAGGAAGAATAGGTCATTACAGGAGATGGCTAGGACCATGATTTTAGAGTATGAAACTCCAAAGAAGTTTTGCGCTAAAGTAATCAGTACCTCATGTTTTGTGCAAAATCGAGTTTTTACACATCCTTCCTTAAAGAAAACCCCCTATGAGCTATGACATGGTAGAAAGTCATCTATTGAGTATTTCCATGTTTTTGGATGTCCTTATTTTGTTTTGAATACAAAATATTCTCTCGACAAGTGTGATTTGAAATCTTATATGGCTTTCTTTCTTGGCTATAGCACTACTAGCAAGTCTTATAGAGTGTTTAAAACTGATCTTGCTAAAGTAGAAGAATCTATAAATGTTAAGTTTATTTAGACTAACCCCTCTATTCCCAAAGATATTGTTCCAAATGATGATGTTGTAGGTGAGGTAATTCCTATTCTAAAAACACTCAACATTACCTACAAGGTGAAAGAGGTAGTCACTCAAGAAGAAGAGAAAGATGAAGAGAAGAAGGATCCAATTCCCTGATTTGCAAAGAATCAACCAAAAGAGTTGATTTTAGGTGATCCATTAGAAAGAATGAAGACGCGGGATGAATCCAACAAAGAACAAGCCAACATCACTTTCATCTTGCAACTCAAGTCAAAGAACGCTAAAGAAGCTCTTGTTGATGATCAATAAATCCTATCCATGCAAGAAGAGTTGGAGCAAGTTGAAAAGAACAAAGTATGGATGCTAGTGCCAAGACCAAGTGATATAAAGATCATTAGCACCAAGTGGTTCTAATGCAACAAGATTGATGAAAGTGGCAAAGTGGTAAGGAGCAAAGCAATGTTAGTGGCTCAAGGTTACAATTAGTAGGACGGTATAAACTTTGATGAAACATATGATCATGCAGCTAGAATTGAGTCCATTCATATGTTGCTTGCTGTTGCTAGTTATAAAAAGTTACTTCTATATGAAATGGATGTTAAAAGTTTGTTTTTGAATGGTATAATTGAGGAGGAAGTGTATGTTGCTCAACCCCCTGGATTTGAACGTGATAATTTACCTAACCATGATTATTTGTTGCAAAAAGATCTCTATGGACTCAAACAAGCACCTCAAGCTTGGTATGAGAAATTAAAGATTTTTTTGTTAGATCATGGGTATATCATGGGGAAAGTAGATTCTACCTTATTTCTAAAGCACACTTCTAACAATTTTTTTATCATTCAAATATATGTTGATGATATCATTTTTGGCAGAACTAACCTTGATATTTGCAAGGAATTTAGTGATCTAATGTAGAGTGAATTTGAGATGAGTATGATGGGTGAGCTCACATTCTTCCTTGGATTTCAAATCAAGCAAACCAAAGTTGGGCACTTCATCAAGCAAGGCAAGTAAACAACTGAGTTACTCAAGTTCTTTGGGATGGAGAACACCAAGCCGATGGACACAGCCATGTCAAACACCACCAAACTTGAGAAGGATGAAGAAGGTGAGAAGGTAGATGAGAAGCTCAATAGAGGTATGATTGGAAGTTTACTTTCCTTAACTGCCTCTAGACTTGATATAATGTTTAGTGTTGGCTTGTGTGATGGATTTCAATCAAATCCTAAGAAATCACATCTTATAGTTGTTAAGAGAATTTTAAGGTACTTAGAAAAAACTTCAAATTTTGGTCTATGGTATCCCAAGTCAAGGGAATTTACTCTTACTGCTTATAGTGATGTGGATTATGCAGGGTGCTTGATTGATAGAAAGTGCACAAGTGGCACTTGCTTTCTTCTAGGACCATGCTTCGTGTCTTGGTTCTCTAAGAAATAGAGCACAGTGGCATTATCAACCACTGAGGTTGAATACATTGCAGCCAGGAATTGTTGTGCCCAAGTCCTATAGATGAAGCAAATGCTCTAAGACTTTAACATTCATTTTGATGCTTCTCCTATCTATTGTGATAATACTAGTGCAATTAACTTGTTATATAATCCTATCCTACATAGTAGAGCTAAGGATATATAGGTTATCCATCATTTTCTTCATGATCACATTGCCAAAAAAGATATTTATATCACACATGTGGACACAAAAAATCAGTTGGTAGGCATTTTCACTAAACCTCTAGCTAGAGAGAAATTTGACTTTATTAGATCTAAACTGCTCATAACTTCTTTGAATATATCTGATATGCCTTCTAGTTAGTTGTCATCTATACTATATGGTTTGCCTATATTTTGATCACCATTGCTCGCTAATATGCTAAAAATCAGTTTTCACAATCCTTTTACCTTGATTTTCTCTTATTTTTGGGTATTTTTCAAAAACACTTGTTTTATTGCAAAATAGTGCCCAATGATGAGTGATATGTGTGTAATTATATTTAAAATGCATAATGGACTTGAAAATTAATTTAATTAACACTCTAATTGCTAGAAATTAGAATTTCTAATTTTAGATCAAGTTGACCATTGGTCGTGTTGCCAACTCGATCGATCTGTGGTTGAGAGATTTTTTAAAGAGTCGATCAGTCGTGTTTCCGAGTCACAGAACTCCACTAATGGTCGGGCTGGAGCAAACTTAAAATAGGTTCGACCAACTTTTCTCCCTCTCAACTAGAGAAAAATTGATCCAACCTCTAGCTCCCTCAAGCTCTCAACTCTAGCCCTGACCTTCCTCTCCCTAGCCCTAGTTCGACCTAGATCGACCTTCCTTGACCTCCTTTCAATCAACCCTAGGTGTGTGGATGGGTTTTGGTGGTGTTTCTCTAGATTTTTCTTTGTCCATCCTCTTACTTTTCATCTCCATGGCATCTGATAGGAGAAACAGGGTCACCCCAACTAGTGCACCTTCATCTTCATCTAACTCTCACTTGATTCCGTTTGATGACACCTTCTTTGTCTCAAATGAATCTATAAATAAGTACACAGAGCTCCTTCCTAGGAACCCCTTCCCATTTCGTTCCTTGTTTGAGCCACGCCCATGAAGACAAGAGGCCATTGATCAAGTAGTTGAGTTGTTGTAAGGCCACCATCATTCAGCCTTGGATGTTGAGTGTGTGTTCTATAACAATTCCATCATAAGCACCATAGCCGTTCACGAATTCTATGCTAATTTGCATTGGAATTATGACACCCTAGTACCCCCGCCTGATACTCAAGTAGTCCTCAACTCTATGATCATCGAAAAGAAATTCCAAGTCTTTGAGGATACCCTAAACATCTTCTTTTTGGGTACTGAAGTAAGTGATACCTGGCGTAAGGATTGTCCTGAGTATTTTGACCTAGTCGAGCATGAGGCCTTCTACAAGAAACATGATCTTACTCTCCCTGATATTCATAAATTCTTGAAGAAGCCTCAATTACAATATACGAATAAGTATACCCTTCCCTCATCCACCTTAGATCTCAAGAATCGCATATTTGCCCTAGTTGTTAACTAGTATATTTATTCCAATAAGAATCCGGATGAAATTTCATAAAACACTATGGTAATTATAAATTGTCTCTTGAAGAACATAGGACTCAAGTGGGCAAGATACATTCTCCACCATATGACCCGCTTTGACTTAGGAAGAACACCCATGGCACCCGCCCAGCGTACACAGCCATGATTTGGGGTCTTTTGCATCTTGCCATTGGAAAATCTCTTTTCCATGACCTATACTACAAACTTGCCTAAAAGGGGTTTGCATTAGTGAGACCACACTTCATAGATCCATGCATATCCCATCCTCTACCACACCTAGTGCCTCTACCTGTACCTCTACTTGAGAACCTCCACCACCTCATCCTACCCGACCTGCATGTGCCTCCTTCCATGTATCCAATGAAACCCTTATGGGCTACATGATGCATCAGCAGGCATACAACCTTCAGGTTCAGGAGAACCTGCATCAAGACCTTTGTTCCATGTTGTCAAACATGAACCAGTTATGTGCACACCTTACCCTTCCTACCAACCCTACCATGGTGGTGACTATGCATCCTATGCATATGATCACTTTTACTCTACCCCTCCACCTGCTTCTTCCGCTTCTACACCCTCTGTTGTTGGTGGATTTGCTCATGGTGTGCTGCCTCTGATAGCTAGCCCCTTGGCCACCATGCTTGCTAGTCTTGGTTCTTATTCTCCCACCTTTCCACAGGCTAATGAGTTCCATGCTCTTGGCATGTCTTGGGATGAGAAAACTCCCCATTGGCTAAGACAAGGTTTGAGTTATCATACTGACGAGGAGATGCCAGACCGGGCTAATGAGGAGGATGTTGCTGATGAGGAGGAGGGTGATGAGGATGATGGTGATGATTCTGATGATGGCTCCATTGGTGACTTTGGTAATGAGGACATTGTTGTCTCTGATGCGCCTTCAAATGGAGATGATGGCTATGAGCTTGAAGCTTCTGATTCTGATAATGTTGTTGATGATGTGGACATTGATAAACTTGATGTTTAGTTTTTCTAGTTTTTAGTCTAGATGCTGCTCATATATATCTTTCTAGGCTATTTTGTATTCAAAACATCTAGGCACATTTTCTGAGTTGTACTATTTTATCATCATGTTTTCATCATTTTGTCTTGTAGTTGTTTTTGAGAACATGCTTTCTAGGTTCTAATCTTAATATGTTGTACACTTACTCTTTGATTTACTATATGTCATGAGTTGGTGCCATGTTTACCGTATTTTGTTTATGACTTAGATTGTTTGTTTCTCTCGTCTCTATTTGGTGTATGCTTTGAGATTGCATGTTGTAGATATATGTTTGGTTGTGCTTGGGAAGACCCGTTTCTGTGCTCTTCAACCCCCCTACCTTTATGATAATGTCAAAAAGGGGGAGATAAGTTCAAGGTTTTGAAGCTCAACCATATTGTTTTTGTTGCCTATGTGATCCTTTTCATGTTCATTATAGGCTTTATCATGTGACTTGCTAAAGGACCATATAGTATATATATATATATATATATATATATATATATATATATATATATATATACCATGTTTCTTTTGTGTAGATAGACAAACTATGCAGATAAGAGTGAGCATAGATTGAGGGGGATAAATTCACATTGTTCAAATCTTAAATCCCCTTGCAATTCACAAGGCAAAGGTATAACTTCACATATCCTTTTTAATATGATTGAGGAATGGTTTGTCATTGTTAAAAAGGGGGAGAATGTTGACTTGAGAGTTATACATTGTCCATATTTTGATAATGACTGAACCATTCCATTCTTATGTATCTAATATGTCATTATTTCAAGATTTAGGTACATGAAAATGATCAATTTATAGAAGCCTTAGCTTGTTCAAGTTCAAGTCAAAAGCAATGCAAGTGTGTATTTTGGGAAATCACACCAAATGACCTTAGATGATTTTCATAATTACTAGAATTGATTATATGGCTTGTAACTAAGAAGATAAAAAGTCAGAGACACTTATTTCCAACGTTTGATCACTAAAATGTCAATTTAGAAAATTTGTCTCATGCTATTTATCGGTCGAGTTGGAAACTCGACCGATCTAGTGATGGATTTTTTGGAGAGACCAATTGGTTGAGTTGCACACTCACAGAACTCTATCGATTGACTCAATAAGAAAAACTAATTTTAACTCATCGGTCGAGTGTCCCAGAACAAACTTGACCGAGTTTGAAAATTGGCTTTGTCACTTACTGGATTGGTCGAGTCACCTTTATTAGAACTTGACCAAATGTACTATATGGAAAATGTAGAAAAAGTGATTAAAAATGTTGGAGAATTGTTTTGAGTGAGACATTGCAACTTGGAAAATGGCTATATTTCTCCCTTAAGTGATCCAACACTCAAGGGAACACCCCCATCTATAAATAGGACCCCTTGGAGCTCATTCTAAGTTCACTCATGCATGCTATTCTAAGTCCTTGCTATAGTTGAGTGTGTTCCTTGATCCCCTTTCTCTCTCTCATTTACAAAGCATTCTGTGATTATGAGTGAGTTAGGCCAGTTGTAAGAGAGCTATTTCCTTGTGCTTGTAAAGCTCTCATTCCATTCCATCTTCCCTACCCCTTTTCTCAAAGAAGCAAAGGTGAAGAAAGCTACTTTGAGTGAAGGTGAAGCTATTGTTATTCTTCTTCAAGGTTGAAGAAGAGGTGAAGATCTTCTCTAGGTGAAGGAGAAGGGCAAGGCCAAGATTCAAGAAGAGCAGGTGAATTCCTTTAAGGCCAAAGACTTGATGCAAGTGTGGGTAAGTCCTAGTTGAAGGCTGAAGACATCTTGGTCAAGTGGGTAGGTCCTAGTTTAGGTGGAACAATCTTGTCTTGACTAGGTAAATCCTTTGATGTTGGTGGTCTCCATGTATCTCTTATGAATGGAATATATGTATACACATATTCCAAAGTCCTAGAGGTTGACCTCTCTAGGTAGTGGATTGACTCTCTCCTAGTTTGGAGAGTGGAACCACTCTAAACCACCTTGTCCAAGTGCTTGCTTTAATTTCTCTCATCCTTGACATGCTTGTTTAGTTAGGACTTCAAATTGCCTTTGAGCTGTTGGTTTTTCATTAATATAATTTTAAGGTCTAACGTATCTTGTGAGAATTTTGAAGCTCTATTCACCCCCCTCTAGAGCCCTAGATCCAATAGATGTAACCTAATCCATTCTTTTAAGCTAATGTTTAGAAGTATTATAAGAGAGATAGTAATATTTGTAAATCAAAAGAATGCCATTGGAAGTCAATGACATGGTACACTCATCTATTACAAGGAAGGAAATAGAAAGAATTAACTGATTGGTGATGAGAAGGTAAGAATGAAATTAGTGAAATGTGTATGATGAAGTATATAGTTTATTTGTCAAAAATTACATATGGGTTGACCTAAATTGAGTGGCATATATTAAAACTAGATTGTGAAGGATTTCAATGAGTGAGACTTCATATATTAATTAATTTTTACAATGAATTATTACTAAAGTAGTAGTGAACATGAAATGAAAAAAGTTAAAACTAATGAATATGAAGTGAAGTGAAAATGATTAAAATTAGTAGATGGGTCTATGAACCAAACCTAACCCTAAAATAATGAGTTATGTGATGTTAATGAATAATGATCTCAAATGAGGGATTAACGAATGAATATGAGTATAGTGTAATTAAATTACAAGATGAGGTTCAAGGATATGAATTGGTTTATAAGAATGTGCTCTTGGATTGTAATTGTGTGTTAGGATACTTATATTCAAAGAATGGCCATATCTGATGGATTTCTAATGGATCTCTTATGTGTCAAATAGTAGCTTTAATTGAAGAGTGGTAAATAGTAAGTGAGGACTATTAACTTTTGTTATGCACATTTATGTTTTAAGATTTATTCATATGTATAGAAATCAAATGGAATAAGTATATGTTGTAGGATGAAATTGTTCTAAGTATGATGAATGACACAAGATGTCTATATGCCTATACTATTGCTAGTTTTAATGCCTCTACAAATACTTGTTGAGAATTGTGTTATAAAATGAACAGATAAGAAAGATGTTGAGATTGAACTTAAAATGTAGTAATAACATTTTAGAAACCCTGATGATGGTAAATAATGGACAATGTGATTATGTCTCCAAATGAAAGCTGATGATGACCGGTATAAGATGACATAGAAAATGGACATCATCATAGGTGTTGCAAACTATAGATTTTTTGTAATTCTTGTTTTAGTCATTGTCTTTCTTGAAAAGCCTAATTTGCTTTATGTAATTCAAGTTACACAAAAGCCTACACATATGATAAATGATATTTGAATCTTCTTTAAGACGAGTAAAAAGGATTAATAACAAGTGGAATGTTGACACATGTAATTAGGTGCCCTGAACACTGTGAGTTTCCCCCTAGTGCCACATTGGGAAAATGAAATCCTTGTATTAATTAGAGTATTATGAGAAGGATTTCCAAAACGTTGATCGAGACCTTAAAGGTTATGTAACACCCCTGATCTGGGTTACGACTTAGCCCTAGAAGTTTTGCTTGAACAAGATAATTATAAATTTGTTCTAATCCTTTGAAAAGTAATTAAGACTCTTTGTGAAGTTTATTTTCAAGTGTGAGCTTATATGCAAATTATTTGTGCAGTATTTGATAGTCTGAGGGTAAAGTGCAATTTGCCAAAGACGAGGGATTACATTGCAATATGTCACATGTTGAATGTGTCCTAAGTGTTTTAAAAATAATAAGAAAGAGAATGATGCTAAGTGGTGGCTTGTGGAAAGCCTAAATTCCAAGTTTAAATTTGTTTGAACAATGTTAGTGCCTTGTGTATCAATTTTTGGTACAAATTGTAATCTACCCAAAATATAGGGTTGATATGCAAATTACCACCTCTAGTGTGCCCCTACTCCCTTTAGGTATCATTTAGAGGAGATAGAAAGAAGGGGGCGCCATAATTGAACCACCTTTGAGGAATGATACTCTTAATGATGAAAAGACCAAGAAAGAATTAAAGCTGAAGCCCTTACTTGAGCTATATCAAGTTGTAGACTTAGAGTGGAAGTCCCTATTGGCCATAGATCCATGAAGAGGGTCTCCTATCAGTTTTGTTGAGTCTTAGTTTGTCCCATGATGGGAAAGGCACTTCAATGAAGAAATATGACTCAGTTTGCAACTTATCTTGGAAAAGATTGTGCTGAATATTATAATATAGTGAGTGGAAGAGGACTTGCCTTAGAAGCTAACTCAAGATCCGACCCTTATCCTCTACATTATACTTGGACGTTTATTTTTGCATGGAAATATAATAATGAAATGCATGCAAATGAATGTGTCGACCATGCATGGCTTGGTGGCATGAAGTAGCTTAAAGCTAATGACACCTCTTACTCTCTTTTCCATAAACCTATAGTATAAATGCCTTCTCCTTCACTTGTTAGTAAGATTTCCAAATCTTGTTAGTAACCTTTACTCTTGTATCATGCATACCCACTTGTGTCGTGCATAGTGAGGAGAGTTGAGAGATAGAGCTTGATATCGGCCAAGGATAAGAGATATCAGCAAAATATGTCACAGAAGGTGATATCGCCCATTGGGATTTGAGATATTGTGTAAAAGATGGGAGCTTGAGTTTTGGATCTTGGAGAGGTTCATCTTCAACCTTGGCATGTGAGGAGTTGAAGCTTTGAATTTGTTCATAAGGCAGGTTATATAACTTGAACCAAACTATGTTATTATTTACCTTCAATATTGTTGAACTTGATGATCTAATTTCAATTTCAAATTCCTTTGATTAATTGACGTTCCTTTAAGTTTCAAAAGTATTTTAGACTATTGTCCATGAATTAGAACAGTAAGAATAAGAATCTAAAGGTTGATAGTGATGACATCATCATGGTACAACCCGATATGGGTTGAAGTACCTTAAAACCCAATATGATGGACTGAACACACCATTAACTCGATATGATAATGATTGAATACCTTTTCTCCGATATGATGATGAAGTGCAAACCCCATGCACGATATGTTGTTAAGAAAACACTATATGCACTATATGAGATAAAGTTAAGCACCCTATGCATGATAGGGAACCAAGCATGTATTATAACCTGATATAAGTAAACCAAGATGAAAAGTAACCTGATATAGTGGTGAGTCATACTTTATACTTGATGAAAAACATGTGTTGTAAATGATATGGGAGTTACCTACTAGAACCTTAGACATGATACAAGGTTAAAGAAATACCTTTATACAATATGGGATAACGATATGATACCCAATATGGGATCACGATATGGCAACCCAATGTGGGGACATGATATGGTAAACCCAAGATGGAAACCAATATGGTAAACCCAATATGGAAACTGATATGGTAAACCCCATGATGGAAATCGATATGTTAAACCCAAGATGGAAACTGATATGGTAGTTCAAGGTGGAAAATTGATATGACAATTCAAGGTAAGAAATTAATACAATATTATGTATATGGTCACCAGTTCAACCTATACCCGATATGAGGATGACTTGAGATAATAAAAGCTAAAGTAATAACCAACTCGACATGGCTACACGATATGGAGTTAGTGGATAAACCCTAAACCCGACATAATGTTGTGATTTCATCAAAGGATTTATATGGAACTATAATATGATGTTATGTGCATCTTCAAGCACAAATAGGATAACATTATGGACCATGATACCCGATATAGTAGGCATGCTCCAATCCATTAAACTTGTCTAAGTGATGTATGTTGGTGGATTAATGTTGAGACATAATGAGTTTAATTTAATTTAATAATGTTAAGATAATCTCCCTTAAGAGGTGAATTAAGTAAGATACAATCAATATCCTAATAAGGATGAGAGAGAGAGACTTTAACATGGGTGATAAACATGTGGATAAGTATATATTGATACACTTATAATAAGGGGAGTATGAATTAGGGTTTGATTCCAGACATTATGATTTTAAATCCTTGATTGTTAATAAAGGGAAAATCTAACCCTAAGGTAGGGTGATGATATGCTTTTACAATTGTAATCGGTTACATTGAGATAATCCTAACCCTAATAATGGGAATGATGTATTTTCTTACATCATATAGTGATGATGTAGATAATCCTAACCCCAATCATGGGAAGGATGCATTTCTCTTAAATTGAATAATGATGTTATATGTTAATAAGAATCTTTCATCATAAAGTGCACACTATACCTGAATCATTAAATGATGGGCATAGCAAGATATGAGCTTTGATGTGCTACATCAATAGACTTAAATAAGTATTGTAAGTTGTGTGGAATATTTGTATAATGATTATACAGTCTGATATCTTAAAGGATAAGTTGTTGCCTAGTAAGAGGTGACAAGATGTTTAATGAACTAGGTGAGCTATGTGAATTACTTATACCATAAGTAAAATGAATACCTGGGTCAGAGAACCAGGAGGTAGTAGGTACCTATTACAGAGGTAACAATGATATGTGGGGGTCTAGGGGTTTAAATACCTAGATCTAGTGATCATGATGATGATGATATGAAGGGATGAGAATTCCCAGTGATGTGATAAGGGACTGAGATCCCGAGTGATATACTTTCAAAAATGTTCCAAATATCTTAAAATTACTATCCTTTCTTTAATAACATCTGTTGTAATTGATGTTTGATACTTTGTTGATTCTAAAAGAATACTGTAAGGTAGCTAATTAATCAAGTTAAATCTCATCTTGTAGTGGCCTAACCATAGATCCATTCAGTGTCAGAAATTGTTGATGGTGAAATGAGTTTAACTTGGAAGCACATATTTTTTAATATGTAGGGGTGAAGGATGAAGTATATCCAAATGTCCCAATGAAGAATCAGTGTCACACCTTCCTTATTTATCATGTGATGATGTAAATCTCCTGACCAAATAAGAAATTGATGTGTAAATCCTTTTTCATTCCCAAGTGATGTCGGGATTGAAATATAAAATCTCCTGAACGAGAAAGGAATTGATTTTGATCTTCCTTATCCTTATATTATAATCTAGGAAACCTATGTGAACTCTCCCAAAGAGAGTACATTCTACGGTAGTAACTCTATAGAGAAGATGTCGTTATACCCTAGGAAGCTAATTGCAGCTGACACAAGATGTTTTTCCAGTAGCTGACACAAGATGTCCTACTGAACCTAAGTGGTCTCGTACTGACCGAGACAGGTGAGGTCTTGACAACTGACTATGCCATTGACCTTGTATGGTACTGATTTTGACTTACTAGTGGTCAGTTGGAGTATGAAAGGTATATTTCTTCTCATCAGGGTATAAGTGTGATTGTAATATGTAATCAGCCATGTAGTGTATTTGCTTAAGGATCAAATACAGAAAGACATTAGTTGATGTACACTCCTTTTATACATCTTAGTTGAATAGATATTATTCATATTTATTCATATTCCCTTGAATAGTGAATAGATGATTTATTTCTCTACCATAGATATATGCATTATTTTAAGAAGAATGACTACTCTGTTCTTCTTATAATAGTGATTAATCTTGCTTATTTATACAAAAGAACCTCTGCCCGATTTTTATATTCCTTAATCTTGATAATAATATAGTCGGTGGATAGGTATATCTCTCATTGGGACAATTCTCTCACCCTGTGGGATTCAAAAATTTTAGATGGACGTGTACAAGGAGGTAGAGACCTTTCTGCAAAAGGAGAACAACAGCCGGGATAGAGTGATAGCTCAGGTTGATGTATTGTCTTTCATGTCTTATAGATAAAAGTCCTTGTGTCGTCTTTGTACTCTCAGGTCCTTGGTAGATAGTTCTTAGTGGTTTTTACAAATGATTTGAGATTTTGGTTGTTTACCTTGAGATTTTTACATTGCTATTGTACATGTTAAAGTAAAGCAACTGGCACTTATTGTCCTCGAGATGAGATGGTACAATGCGTGTACGATATGAACCACACATATATACATTTTTGGCTCTTTTTGTATGAATTTCTTGAAAGAGGATCTATGTGCAAAATGTTTTTAATTCTTAGTTATTTTTTGTTAATTCTATTAATAAAGGATATTCCACGATTATTACTAGGGATGGCTTGATTTGTAATTGGGTCGCCATAAAGTTTTGGCATCAGAGCCTAAGGTTTGCTGAGTCTATAGAGACATAGGACTAAGTTGTTGAGTTTGTTCTAGTGACTTCTGCTTATGTAGAAGATAGAGTAAATCTTAAAGATGTCTAGAGAATACAAGGAACACATTGCTAAAAGCAATGATGTTTGCACCAGGAGAAGGTGCGAGGGATTAGGTGAAAGAAGAACAACTGCTTAAGAATCCTCAAGATGATCCAACTATGATAGAGAACCCTGCCTCTAATACCTTCATTGGACTGGCTATGACAGTATTAAGGTGTATCGAGGATTAGATACAAGCAATACAACCTATATTACCGGTCCCTAATGACACAATTTTGGGCTCTAGGAGGATTTCTGATCCACATAGTTGTAATAGAATAGTGAAAGATGTCAAACGAATTAGGTTATGACATGGAAACAAAGTTTGCTACAGGTGTAGGCAACCATGACATTTTATAAAGGATTGTCTAGACAAGGATAATAAGGAAGGAATTAAGAGAAGATCTACCCAAATTCAAGAACAGATGCATAGTAGTTCTAAATAGGGGAAATTTTAGGTTCCACCAATGCAACAAACATCCAATGCACTAGGGTAGTGGCTATCGAGAAGGGGAAAAGTACCTAATGTTCCACCATTTAGGACTTCTGAGGTAACCCCTACATTGGTAACAAGGCTAACAAGACCAGGGGATGCATATAGACATGTTTTCGTTGTGGATAGATTGGGCATGTCAGACACTCTTGTCTAATATGAAGGAAGTGAATGACCCAACCACTGAGGTAGAGTCAACAAGACTCTCAAAGGAAATGGCTTAGCGGTGGCATGTGAGGACATGGGTAGGCTTCCTGAGCAAATCTATCTGCATTAAATGATAGAGCACGATGTTGGAATTAGGCAACGATGAGATTCAATGCAATGAATTAGCCTGAGACAATAATCAATCCACAAACTGAAATAGATCAGATAAAATTGTTTCATTCTGGTATGTCATTTTAAGATTTTATTTGTTAAGAGTGAGAAGGTAGCTATTGTTGAACTTCCTTTAATTGTTCCCATGAACATAAGGAAGATGAGAACTTACATTCTGCTCCAAATTCTTTATAAATTCTTTCTATCTCTGTCAAAGAGGATGAGGTATGAAAATGATATCTGGAGAAAATCTATGGATTCTATGTCCTATATTTTTATGATATGGAAATTAAGGTATATGATATTGAAACAAGGTGCATACTACCTAATCTCAGTACCTGTATACCCTGGCCAGGTATTCAATTATTGAAGACAAGGTAAGTATGGAACTCTTAGATTGTTATCTTTCTGATTACTCTGATCAAGTAGTCATTTTGAGACAATCTAGTGAGCATAACAAAACTAGGAATATGGAATGGATATTTTTATCACATCCTAAGTGTAATGAAATAGAATCTAAAATGATCTCAGATCAATCTATGTGTATGAGGAAGTAAAAAGTATAATCCTCATGGTAAGAGAAAAGGAATAAGGGAGATGATCCATGTTTAATAAAGACTATGTGAATAGTAAAGATCTTTTCTATAAATATGAAAATGAGAAATGTGATAAAATCATAAAATGTTCATGAACATGTTAAGCAATAATAAGGGAAGGAGTAACGATATGTAATCATCCTTAAAATTCCTATATTGATGGCAAGGAACCTAGGATGAAATAATGGTAAATGACTCTTGAATAGATGAAAGCTTATGTTATAATTAGAGGGGAGGATAATTTCTTCTCTGTGAAAAATAACCCTGGGTGATGATGAGGTAATAAGATAAATATGTTTCTATATGTTCTTATAGAAATATGATAATTAAGTAAGTCTTATGACACATGATGTGCATAAGTTAGAAGTGTTCTTCTGATGAATACTTAGAAAAGTATTAGTTAGTCCTGGATTTTTGGTTCCAAGATAAAGATGTGTAATGAGTAATGTCCTAAGATGACAGAAAGGTATTATTATATGTTTGGATTTGGTAATAATAATAGGGAGATGTATATGATATGGATATGATATGTTTTTGGCACATGTAATGAATACTAAGGTAAGGAATCCCAGTATCCCAAAACTTTCAATGGTATGAGAAAATAAGAACATGACTCCTTATAAGATGAATCATATTTGGTGACTTAGAAGGGCCATATTTGAGATAATTATAGTATGGATATCATATGTTAGGGGTTTATGCTCTGCATAAACATGACATCATTCAGGATGTATCATTTGAAGGAACAATTGTAGAAAATTTTTGGTAAAAAGCTTATCAGGCCAAAAAACAATCCTTAAAATACCCTACCTAGATCTGTTGAGGCAATTTATATATGACATCTAGAGATACCTCTGAGATAAGTTCTTCTTTGATAAGTAGCCTCTCCTTATGACAAGGAAATAGACAGCTAATGGATTCTTGGTATAAGTCATAAGGATGTTTAGTATTGTATCAATAGATTAAAATGGCACAAGAGAAATTTGATAAGACTTGTAGTCCTAAATGAGTAATAGAATGAAACTCTAGTTCTTCCTTGGAGAAGAAATGCTAAACTTAGTAAGGAATATGGAAGACTCCTAAGGATTTAAGAATCTTATTGCATAATAAGATGTAAGTAGAGAAAGTGATAAATCAATTAGGATTGATACATGAATCATTCGAAGTATGAATAGTACTACTCTAACTTAGAAAGTGTTAACATAGAATGGATACTATAATCCATAATGGAAAGGCCAGTTGAGTATGTATCATATATGGCGGATTCTATGATAACTCTGAGAGGAAGAACTTTGTACTGGTCCAAGTACTATGACAATGAGATGTTATGAGAAACTTGGTGATATAATGTATGAATAATGATTGTCTTCCTACATCTGGGATTTCGGGGACGAAATCCTTGTTAGGGGTTTATAATTGTAACACCCCTGACCTGGGTTATGGCTTAACGCTAGAAATTTTGCTTAAATAAGATAATTATAAATTTGTTCTAATCCCTTGTAAAGTAATTAAGACTCTTTGTGAAGTTTATTTTCAAGTGTGAGCTTATATGCAAACTATTTGTGCATTATTTGATAATCTGAGTGTAAAGTGCAATTTGCCCAAGATGAGGGGCTACATTGCAATATGTCACATGTTGAATGTGTCCTAAGTGTTTTAAAAATCATAAGAAAGAGAATGATTCTAAGTGGTGGCTTGTGGAAAGCCTAAATTCCAAGTTTGAGTTTGTTTGAACAATGCTAGTGCCTTGTGTACCAAATTTTGGTACAAATTGTAATTTACCCAAAATATAGGGTTTATATGCAAATTACCACCTCTAGTGTGTCCCTAATCCCTTTAGGTATCATTTAGAGGAGAGAGAAAGAAGGGGGTGCCATAATTGAACCACCTTTGAGTAATGGTACTCTTAGTGATGAAAAGACCAAGAAAGAATTAAAGGTGAAGCCCTTACTTGAGCTATATCAAGTTGTAAACTTAGAGTGGAAGTCCCTATCGGCCATAGAGACATGAAGATGGTCTCCTATTGGTTGTTTTGAGTCTTAGTTTGTCCCATGATGGGCAAGGCACTTCAAATAAGAAATATGACTTAGTTTGCAACTTATCTTGGAAAAGATTGAGTTGAATATTATAATATTTTGAGTGGAAGAAGACTTGTCTTAGAAGATAACTCAAGAGCCAACCCTTATACACTACATTATCCTTGGACTTTTATTTTTTCATGGTAAGATAATAATGGGATGCATGCAAATGTATCTGTCAACCATGCATGGCTATGTGGCATGAAGTAGCTTAAAGCTAATGACACCTCTTACACTCTTTTCCATAAACCTTTAGTATAAATACCTTTCCCTTCACTTGTTAGTAAAATTTTTGAATCTTGTTAGTAACCTTCCCTCTTGTATCATGCATACCCACTTGTGTTGTTCGAACTGAGGATAGTTGATTGATAGAGCTTGATATCGGCCAAGGATAAGAGATATCAGCCAAATAAGTCATAGAAGGTGATATCAACCATTGGGATTGGAGATATCATGCAAAAGCTGGGAGCTCGAGTTGGGCATCTTAGAGAGGTTCATCTTCAACCTTGGAACATCAGGAGTTGAATCATGAAGCTTGGAAGTTGTTCATAAGGCTGGTTATATAACTTGAACCCAACTATGTTATTATTTACCTTCAATATTGTTGAACTTGATGATCTAATTTCAATTTTGAATTCATTGGATTAATTAATGTTCCTTTAAGTTTCAAAAGTATTTTAGACTGTTCTCCATGACTTAGAATAGTAAGAATAAGAATCTAGAGGTTGATGATGATAAAATCATCATGGAACAAACCGATACGGGTTGAAGTACCTCAAAACCCAATATGATGGATTGAACACACGATTAACTTGATATGATTATGAGTGAATACCTTTTTTCTGATATGATGATGAAGTGCATACGCCATGCATGATATGTTGTTCAGAAAACACTATGAGCATGATATGAGATCAACTTATGCACCCTATGCACGATAGGGAACCAAGCATGCATTCTAACCCGATATAAATAAACCAAGATACAAAGTAGCCCGATATAGTGGTGAGTCATACTTTTTACTTGATGAAAGACATGTACTGTGAATGTTATGGGAGTTACCTACTAGCACCTTATATACGATAAAAGGTTAACAAAATATCTTTCTACAATATGGGATCACGATATGATACCCAATAGGCAATCACGATATGGCAACCCAATGTGGGGACATGATATGGTAAACCCAAGATGGAAACTGATATGGTAAACCCAAGATAGAAACCGATATGGTAAACACAAGATGGAAACCAATATGGTAAACCCCAAGATGGAAATCGAGATGGTAAACCCAAGATGGAAACTGATATGGTAGTTCAAGGTGGAAAATTGATATGACAAGTCAAGGTAAGAAATTAATATAAATATTATTAATATGTTACTTAAACGTTACATGGTAATGCCATAATGCTATGACCAATATGGTGCACTCTTGTTCACGATATGAGATTCCAATATGTCTCTATGCCGATATGAGGTCAAGAGTTCAACCTATACCCGATATGAGGATGACTTGAGATGATAAAACCTAAAGTAATAACCAACCCGACATGGCTACATGAATTAGAGTTAGGGGATAAACCCTAAACCCGACTTAATGTTGTGATTTTGTCAAAGGATTTATATGGAACTATAATATGATGTTATGTGCATCTTCAAGCACAAATTGGATAACATTATGGACCATGCTACCTGATATATAAGGCATGCTCCAATCCATTAAACATGTCTAAGTGATGTATGTTTTGTGATTAATATTGAAACATGATGAGTTTAATTTAATTTAATAATGTTAAGCTAATAGACCTTAAGAGGTGAATTAAGATACAATCAATATCCTAATAAGGATAACAGAGAGAGACTTTAACATGGGTGATAAACATGTTGATAAGTATATATTGATACTCCTATAATAAGTGGAGTATGAATTAGGGTTTGATTCTAGACATTATGATCTTAAATCCTTAATTGTTAATAAAGGGAAAATATAACCCTAAGGTAGGGTGATGATATGCTTTTACAATTGTAATCTATTAGATTGAGATAATCCTAACACTAATAATGGGAATGATGTATTTTCTTATATCATAGAGTGATGATGTAGATAATCCTAACCCCAATCATGGGAAGGATGCATTTCTCTTAAATTGAATAATGATATTATATGTTAATAAGAATCTATCATAATAAAGTGCACGGTATACCTGAATTAAGAAATGACGGGCATAGAGAGATATGAGCTATGATGTGCTATATCAATAGACTTAAATAAGTCTTGTAAGTTGTGTGGAATATTTGTATTATGATTATAAAGTCTGATATCTTAAAGAATAAGTTGTTTCCTAGTCAGAGGTCACTACTACAGAAATGGCTTATAACGTCACTTTTAAAGGCGTTGGTTGTGTAAATACACCGACACGTAAACCCTAAAGCCTCAGTTTAATAAAAAAACCGACATCTATATGTGAAGGGAGACCAGACATGGGTATCACTTTTATTCAATGTTGGTTCCCTAATAATAAACTGATGCCTAAATTTAACCACCAAATCGAGAATTTCCAGTGAAAAAAATTACCTCCAAAATTTAACATATGGCGTCGGTTATTAACTACCAAACCGATGACGAAAGGTTATTCACGAAATAGAAATTGGGCACATTTTGGTCGTCGGTTTTGCTACAATAACTAACATTTATGGGTTTTCCCGCGTTGTTCTCGGGAAAATTTTCACACCCTTTAAGTGTCAGTTTTTGAAAGAAACCGACGACTATGGTCATTAATTGAGAACAATTTTTTAATCGGCATATGTAGATAGACGTCAGTTTTTTTCTAGTAAAATCCGACGACTATCATTGAGAATATGTGTCGGTGTGTTTGTAGAACCGACACCTTTAGTTTTATGTGTCGGTTTTATTTAGGAACCGACACCTATTGTTATCTTAACAACACCCACGCGAGCTTGACTCTTCCCCTTTCTCTATTTCATTTGTTCTCGTGCTACTCCAGGGTTTGGTTGGGCGATCTATTTCTCCTTTGCCGCTACTCGCTGCCACTGCCCCCACGCCTGCCGCCATCACCACTCAGGCTTCCGCCTCCACTGCCACCACGCCGCTGCCTCTGCTAGACGTCGTCACCGCGCGATACCCGTCGTCACTTCTCTCCGCCGCTCAACACCTACAGCTCGCAGCCGCCGCCACTCGACAGAGGAGGTACCCTCTTTGCTTTCTCCCTCTCTTTTGCTTGCTCAACACCTGCTCATTCTGCTGTCCAATCCTGTGCCTGGAAGAAACACGAGGAGGTCACGACTGTGTGGGCCTCCACCTCTTCTTCTTCCTCCACCTCTTCTTCTTCATGCACCCTCTCCTTACCAAATGGATTAAAATAAGGCCATGACCGTGTGGGCTGACCACGACCGTGGCTGTGTTGGCTGACCACAGCCGTGTTGGTCAGCCAACACAGCGACAGATGTGGCCAGCCCACACGGTCGAGGCCTTGCTTTTATCCATTTAGTAAGGAGAGAGCAGGAAGAAGAAGATACATTTGCAATTGAATACTAATGCTTGACCTAATTTTGTAAATTTTGATGCATGTTGAATTAAGATATTAAAACCCTAATACACATTTCACCATAATCTTGAATTTAGTATATTTTTGAAATCTTGTGATCAATCTATGTAAGATATTAATACCCTATTGTTAAATCTTTGATTTTTTTGTGATGCGTCACCCTAACATCTACATGAATCCCTATTGTATGATGTAGATTGATGATAATGCATGAGCTAGTTTGAAATTTTGAAATCAATTATGAATCTTGCCATTCCTAGCTAGGTTATACTAATTTATGTGTAATCTTTATCTTGATGATGAACATGCATGGACACTCGAAATGTTGAAATCAATGTTATAGAATGACAACACATGTATTTGTTGGCCTAGAAAGCCGTCCAAGATTTACTCATTAGGAGTAAATCTTGGATAGTCCCCAGTTTGGGACTGTTCTTGAACACCTAATCTCACTTAGGATTTAAGTGTATAATGTGTATTTGGTTTTCAAGAAAATTCCGATAGCATTTCCCCATTTGTTCTCTACGTACATCTGTACTTGGAGAACAGTGGGAAAATGCTGCCGAAATTTTCTTGAAAACCCAATACACATTATACACTTACTAGTGAGATTAGGTGTTCAAGAATTGGATAGGTGGTACACATTTATTATATATAAGAATGACAACACATGTATTTGTTGGCCTAATGTTTCAACCATGCAAAAACTCTAATTTGTTAACCCTAGACCCTAATCTTGTTGTAATATATACTTGTTTTCTCTTTGATCATAGAATGGATAGATCATGGATGTCCATTCGCAATCGCTGCACCCCAGAGTTTATATCTGGTCTTGACCAATTTATTAAATTTGTCGAGGAACATAGGAAACAACCTGGAGATAGGTTCTGCTGTCCATGTAGGCGTTGCGATAACAACTTGAAAGTCAGCACTGGTGACGAAATCAAAAGTCATGTCATGTGCAACGGGATTATACAAGGATACACAGAATGACACTGGCATGGAGAGATTTCAAACTCAAAACCGGTGGATGTCGATAGCAGTGATTGTGTGGAAGAAGAAATTGTCTCCGATGACGTAGATGTGAATGAACTAGTTCCAGTAGACATCGTTGATGTGATGTTGGATAGTTGTGGGGTAGAGCACACCAATCCACCTCCAATTTTTAGAAACATTGTGCATGATGTTGAGATATCATTATACACAGGTTGTACTAAGTTTACGAAGCTTAGCACCGTGTTGAGATTATATAAGCTGAAAGTTAACAATAGATGGAGCGACAAAAGCTTCACGTCATTGTTGGCTTTGTTGAAAGAAATGCTTCCTGAAGGAAACGAGCTACCAATCTCAACATACCAGGTAAAGAAATTGTTGTGCCCAATGGGAATGGATGCCAAGAAGATGCACGCATGCCCGAATGATTGTGTATTATTTCAAAAGGACTATGTCGATTTGAGATATTGTCCAAAATGTGGTGCGTCACGGTATAAATTGATGACTTTGGGGGAGTCCAAAACTGGTTCTCTAGCCAAGGTGATGTGGTATCTACCTATAATATCACAGTTTCAATGCTTGTTTGCCAATCTGATAGATGTGAAGAATTTGAGGTGGCATGCAGATGTTAAGAAAAATAATGATGGAATCCTACGACATGCGTTTGATTCCCCACAGTGGAAGAAGATTGATCTATTATACCCTGAATTTGGTGAAGAAGTCAGGAATATAAGACTTGGGCTTTGTACAAATGGGATGAATCCATAAGGGACATTGATAAGCCAACATAGCACTTGGCCAGTCATGCTTGTTATGTACAATCTTCCTCCTTGGCTATGTATGAAAAATAAGTATGTAATGTTGTCATTGTTGATATCGGGCCCTAAACAACCTGGAAATGATATCGATGTTTATCTTGAACCTCTAATTGATGACTTAAAGAAACTCTGGGGTGAAGGTGTGATGACCTATGATGCTTCACGAAGAGAGACATTTCGTTTGCATGCTATGTTGTTTTGCACTATTAATGACTTTCCAGCATATGGGAATTTGTCTGGATATAGTGTCAAAGGAGCTAAAGAGTGTCCTATATGTGAAGAGAACACTGATTCAACAAGACTAAAACATGGCGGTAAGACTGTATATCTCGGTCATCGAAGGTTTCTTACAAAATTCCATCTGTATCGTAGGAAGCGCAAAGCATTCAATGGATTGAATGACGAACGGAGTGCACCTAAACCTATACCAGGGGAGGTTGTTTATGAAAGAATAAAAGACTTTGTCAATGAATTTGGTAAGAGATCACAATGTACTATGGCCACACGGAGTGACCAATCTTTATTCAAGAAGAAGTCAATATTTTGGGATCTTCCTTATTGGAGTTCTTTGACAGTCAGGCATTGTATCGATGTCATGCACGTTGAGAAAAATGTCTATGATAGTGTCATTGGTACTTTGTTGAATATACCAGGTAAGACTAAAGATGGGCTAAAATCTAGACTAGACCAACGTGAAATGGGAATAAGGTCAGAATTAACAGAATTACGTGAAATGGGAAATCAGAGAACATACTTACCTCCCGCTTGTTACACATTGTCTAGAAAGGAGAAGAAAGATTTTTGTGAATTTTTGGTAAATGTTAAGGTGCCACAGGGTTACTCATCCAACATCCGTAGATTGGTATCAATGAAAGATATGAAGTTGATAGGTCTTAAATCTCATGATTGTCACACTCTAATGCAACAAATATTGCCTGTGGCAATTTGATCTATATTAATGAAGCATGTAAGGTTTGCAATCACCAGAATTTGTTTCTTTTTCAACAGTCTGTGCAACAAAGTTATTGACCCTGATACTCTCGATAATTTGCAAAGTGAAGTGGTTGTTACCCTATGTCAGCATGAGATGTATTTTCCTCCGTCATTCTTTGATATCATGGTACATCTTGTTGTCCACTTGACTAGGGAAGTGGAAATGTTGGGACCAGTTTTCTTGCATTGGATGTATCCCTTTGAACAATACATGAGTGTTTTTAAAAGTGATGTTCGAAACTGTTATCGTTCTGAAGGGAGTATTATTGAGGGTTATGTGGCGACAGAGGTTATGGATTTTTGCAATGATTTTCTCAGTGATAATGACACTCCTGGTAATGGAAAATGAATTTTGGGATCACCGGTGAAAGTAATCACCCATGAGCAGTTGGAACAAGGTCACTTGTATATTTTACACAACATGGACGAAGTGAGTGTTTATATCGAGGAACATACCAATTGCATCAAGAGATAATATCCTCGAGCCAATACAATGTGGCTTGCTAGAGAGCATAATAAGACATTTATTAAGTGGTTCGAAGAGAAAGTCTTACATCAACTATCTCAAACACCAGATGATATTACTGAAACTATCAAATGCCTCACCTTTAAACCAAAATTGATTGTTATGTCTTATGAAGGGTATGACATTAATGGATTCACATATTACACAAAGTGCCAAGATGATAAGAGTGTCGTCCAAAATAGTGGTGTCACCCTTCAAGTGTCGACTTTGTTTTTTGCAAGTGCAAAGGATAAGAGTCCATGTGAAGCTAAAATGTCATATTACGGTGTCATTGAAGACATATGGGCGTTTGACTACATAGATTTCAGAATGCCGCTCTTCAAATGTAATTGGGTTGATAACACCAATGGAGTTATAGTAGATGAATTGGGTTTCACTTTAGTGAACTTTGAAAAGATTGGCGAGAAGGGTGAACCATTCATATTGGCATCACAGACGAAACAAGTATTTTATATCAATGATCCTACAAATGATAAATGGTCGGTTGTTCTTCATGGTAAAATATAGTTCTATAAAGATCCTATAGAAGAAGAAGAGTACTATGATAAGTATGATGACTCCAGTCCATTCTCAGTTGGGTTTCCAACACCAACAAATATTGAATCTAATGATGACTTGTATGTGCACGGAGATCACAATGAAGGATTGTTAATTGATAAAAAAATCGCAATATTAGAGGCATGCTTATATTTTTTTATATGTTTTATTTTTCTGAATGTGAACTTTACAATGTTAATTACTTTACAATGTGAACTTCACAATGTGAATTACTTTACAATGTGAATGTGAACTTTACAATGTGAGCTTTACAATATGAATTACTTTACAATGTGAACTTTACAATGCGAATGTGAACTTTCAGATGGCTGAGCATTCTCCTGATGACCATGCTGATGATTACCGTGAGGGTGAGGACATCAATGCGCCGCATCACAATGTAAGTTTTAAAGATATATATCATATATTTGTATCTACATGTCCATTTCTAGTTATATCCTGTAAGTGTGTTTATTTTGTCAAATTTTAGGTTGATGATGCAAATGTACCCTCTGAAGCACTTGAGGCACTTGATGAGCAGCACCAAAAAGTTGACAAGAGAAGGGGCATCACTATGGTGAAGAAGTTAATAGCGCAAAGGGGCAATGGACCCAAACATGTTGTGGATTTTGATAATGCAGGAAATGCACTTGGAGTGAATCGCAATTCGTTTGTTTCATATCATGGGTATGTTACTCGTAGCCATTGCGGTTGTAAGATAGATTCTTGGCATAAAGTACCTAAGGAGAAGAAAGACGTAATATGGAAAGATTTATGTATGAGTTATTATTTATTTGCAATTCTATTTGTTAGATTACTAATTTTTTGGATACTAGTTAATAGAAATTCTATTTTGCAGAGTATATTTGAATTGGATGAAAAGTTGCATCGTAAATGTGTGATGCAACGCTGTGGGAGAGTCCTAAGGAACTATAGGACAAATCTCACATGGGAATACATAAAAGAAGGTGACAAGAGGAAGAAGACAGCCACATAATAGTGGAACTTCCTGGACCAAGAAGAACGGGATGCATTTGTTTCTTCAAGACAAACTAATGAATTCAAGGTATTAGGCGTCACCCCCAATTTAATTAATATACATTGTATTCACCTATTCAAGATTAACATTTAGTGTTACTAACCAAATCATTAATGTGCATACTAACTAGGACCTCAGTGAGGTGCAAAAAGCAAGGCGTGCACTGAATGTGCATGACCACACAATGGGCCTAAAGGGGTATGCATGCATTCGCCAAAGAATACAGTCTGAGGTTAATTCTTAGTCTACTACTACTCAGGAGTCCTATACTATAGGTAGCACACCTCTGCCTTGCCGTGGTGTCTGGATAGCTGGGAGGAAAAATAAGAAGGGAGAAATAAGGAAGCCCGCAACTGCTGAGGCGGCTGCAAAAATGGTAAAATACAACTCTTACAACAATCGTTCGAATATTGATTATTTGTGGTGTTTACTTAATTAAAAAAAATTTTTTGGCGATTAGCGGGAGCTGCACGAGCTGAGGAAACAAGGAAAGTTCATCCCTGAGGGCACAAGGGATGCATTGACAGTTGCTCTGGGTAACCCAGAGCATCCTGGATGTGTTAGGGCTGCAGGTGCTGGTGTGGGCATCAAAGCATTCTTTGGGCCATCCCAGTGCAAACATATCCCAAAAGCAGGACTTTCACAAGAAGAGGTAACCTATTCTTTCTTTATAATGTTACTATAAAAGAGAATTCAATAATTAGAATCTAACGTTTCTTTTATCCATGTATAGGTAGATAAGCTAGTTTATAGAAAACTTGAAGAAGCATTGAGCAAGTGGCAGGCATCTCAGACTGCCACTCAGCAAACAGTACCTATGGCATCCCACTCTACTCCTACTATAGAGGTTGAGAGTAATCATGTAGACCCAGCACCTAGCACATCCAATGTAAGTATTTTTATGACATAATAAGTAGTCTTTTCAAGATGATATGTATATACGTATATAACATTCTTTAGACAAAAATTTGTAGGGGTTGAAGCCATGCCATCTAAAAAGTAAAGAATTTGTCATTGCAGAGGCATCGGCTCACCCATCCCTACCAGGGGAAATGTTTCATGGGTCATCATTACCATCTGGTTGGGTTCATGTGAGCTCGCTACGTATATTCCCCAACTGGATGGATCTTCCATTGCCATATACCCACCCAGATTGTGAAACGCTTGGTGAGGCAGAAGGCGAAGTGATATTATGGCCAAAAGCGGTTGTCCTCTATACTGAAACTTTATGGTAAATTTACATTACGTTAAATTGTTAGTGTGTGTATATGATGTCAGTTGATCTGAAATTATATATATATACAGGTTAAAAAGAAGACACCCACAAGATCTAGGCCTCCACGTCCACCTCCTACATTACCAAGTTGGGTTCCACAGGACCTACCTGTCCTGTTAGGTCCTAATTGTAGGGGTATGGCAATATGGTTTGGCGAACATGATATAAATTGCCCTATAACTATTTCTATATATGTGGATGCTGTAGGTCAATCATACGAAAGCAACCTATTTATACTAGATATTTTGGAGTTGTTTTGATATGATTGACTAAATACATCTGTGATAGAGCTATGGATAAGGTGAGATCTTCTTTATACATCTAAATACCTTGTGTAGGATCTGGTGATCTGGTTTTTTATTTATTAATGCATACGTAATACATGTATTCCAGCTACTTAGACCAGATATGTGTAGATTTTTCATTCGAACATGTAGGATTTTTTATTCCATCTTTGATTAGTCTAGTAGCTAAAGACCCTCCGTCAGTTCAACAATACTGTTGTGATGCTTTTAGAAGTTTTTCTCAAAATAAGAAGACGTTGATAATAGCTCCATTCAATGTGGAGTAACTTTACTTTGCTTATAATTTGGACTTAAGAAAATTAAATTTTTTATTGTGGATTTTGAGTTATTATTTTTTACTTTTTGACCTCTAGTGGTATGCATTGGGAGCTACTAGTTATTGTCCCCAAGACGTTCATTGTCTATTATCTAGATCCTAAGGGGACTAAATTGAATTCAAGATATGGACACAAAATGAAAATGGCATTATTCCTGTGAGAAATATTTCATTTTCATATCCGTTAACATATGTTGTTACATTACTATTTAATTATGCAATGTACTGTGTTACATTAACATGTAGGGGTTTAGATGAGTTCAAAACGGCTGGAGGAAAGGTTCACAGGAAAAAGAACCAACAAATAATTTGGACAAACATGGAAGTAAGTTCCCGACTTTAATGTATATATTATTTATGTGAACAATCCTTAATTAGATGTATTTTTTAATATTTTGTATGTTTCAATTTATAGTGTGCTACACAAGACAATGGATGGGCATGTGCATACTATGTGATGTGATTTATGCACATGATTATCAAATATGCCGCAGTGGACATCGATACCATTCCTGAGGTATTATATATAGTCTCATTAGATAATATGAAATATATCACTCTTATTTATAGCTCATTAATTATATATATACATCATTCTCTTTGCATGTGTTTAAAACTGACCACACTACAGGAAAGGCCTTACCATATGTACATACTCCCTATACGATGGGAGAATTAAATGAAGTAAGAGAAGAATGGGCAACAACCATACAAGTAGTGGGGGTTTTAACATATAATTGGGATGTTGATAGCGAATAATGACTAAAGAATGATATTTTGTAAATGAATTTCTGAATTATAATATGTGTGAATGTTTCTGCATGTATGAATGTTTCAACATGTGTCTGAGTGAAAATGAATGAAACTGATGGTTGATAAATGAATGTTTCTACATGTGTGAATGTGAAAATGAATGGAAGTACAGATTGCTACATGAATGTTTCTACATGTGTGAAAATCGAATGGAATTGCAGGTTGCTAAATGTGTGACCATTTATGTTGTTAATTTTGTAGGTTTGTGGCCTATTGTTGGCTGATATCAATGGATGTCGTAAAACCTATAGTTCATAACTGAACTGCAGGTTTCTCATCCTGCGACCAGCCACAGCAGGTCTGCAGACTGACAGAAAAAAAACATAAAATAGGCATCGGTTATTTGTATAAAACCAATGACAAATGGTTACAGTGTCGGTTTCCCAACTAGTAACCGACGTCGATTTCCCTAATGAGGCCAGACACCATGGTCGTGCTGGCAAGCACAGTCGTGGCAGTGGGCCAGACGCCACGATCGTGCTGGCCAGCACGGTCATGGCAGCGGGTGAGATGGCGTCGGTTATCACTAATAAATCGACGCCGATAGTGCCCCAGATGGTGCCCATTCTGTGGCGAGAAGGTATATGGCGTCAGTTTCAACGCTAATAACTGACGCCTATACCCTCTACTGGCGCATTTTTGGTGGCACACGAAGGGTTGTGGCATCGGTTTGAGAACCGACACGTAACGGTTGGGCTTTTAGCGGCGCCCACATAGGTGTTGCTTAAAAACTGACACTAAAGACCTTAAATAATTGACACTAAAGGCCGGTTATGTACTAGTGGGTGACAAGATGTTTAATGAACTAGGTGAGCTATGTGAAATACTTATACCACAAGTAAAATGAATACCTGGGTTAGAGAACCTGGAGGTAGTAGTTACTTGTTATAGAGGTAACAATGCTATGTGGCGGTCTAAGGGATTGAATACCAGATCTAATGATCATGAGGATGATGATATGAAGGGATGAGAATTCCTAGTGATGTGATAAGTGACTGAGATACTGAGTGATATACTTTAAAAAATGTTCCAAGGATCTTAAAATTACTATCCTTTCTTTAATAGCATATGTTGTAATTTATGTTTGAAACTTGGTTGATGATGAAAGAATATTGTAAGGTAGCTAATTAATCAAGTTAAATCTCATCATGTAGTGCCTTGACCATAGATCCATTCAGTGTCAGAAATTACTGATGGTGAAATGAGTTTATCTCAGAAGCGCATATTTTTGAATATGCGGGAGTGAAGGACAAAGTATATCCAAACATCCCAATGAAGAATCGGTATCACAGCTTCCTTATTTATCCCGAGATGATGTAAATCTCTCGAACAAATAAGAAATTTATGTGTAAATCCTTCTTCATTCCTAAGTGATGTTGAGATTGAAATATAAAATCTCCCAACCAGGAAAGGAATTGATGTTGATCTTCCTTATCCTTATATTATAATCTGGGAAAGCCATGTGAAATCTCCCAAAGAGAGTACATTCTACGGAAGTAACTCTATAGAGAAGATGTTGCTATACCCCGGCATGATATTTGCAGCTGACACAAGATGTCCTGGCAGCAGCTGACACAAGATGTCTTGCTGAACCTAAGTGGTCTTTTACTGATCGAGACAGGTGAGGTATTGATAGCTGGCTCTGTCATTGAACTTGTATGGTACCTATTTCGATTACTAGTGGTTGGTTGGAGTATGAAAGGTATATTTCATCTCCTAAGGACATAAGTGTGACTATAATATGTAACCATCTGTGTCGTGTATTTGCTTAAGGATCAAATATGGAAAGACATTTGTTGATGTACACTCCTTTTATACATCTTAGTTGAATAGATGTTATTCATATTCCCTTGAATAGTGAATAGATGATTTATTTCTCCACCATAGATAGATACATTATTTTAAGAAGAATGACTACTCTATTATGCTTATAATAGTGATTAATCCTGCTCATTTATACAAAAGAACCTCTGCTCAATTTTATACTACTGAATCTTAATAATAATATAGTCGGCGGAGAGTTAGATCTCTCGCTGGGACAATTGTCTCACCCTGTGGGATCCACAATTTTTAGGTGGACGTGTATGATGAGGTAGAGACCTTTTTGCAAAAGGAGAACAACAACCGATACAGAGTGATAGCTCAAGTTGATGTATTGTTTATCATGTCTTATAGATAGAAGTCCTATGTGTCGTCTGTATACTCTCAGGTCCTTGGGAGATAGTTTTTAGTGGTTTTTACAAATGACTTGAGATTTTGGTTGTTTACCTTGATATTTTTATGTAGTTGTTGTACATGTTCAAGTAAAGCAACTGACACTTATTGTCCTTGAGATGAGATGGTACAATGCATGTATGATATGAACCACATGTATATACAGTTTTGGCTCTTTTTATAAGAATTTCCTGAATGAGGATCTATGTGCAAAATGGTTTTAATTCTTAGTGATTTTTTGTTAATTCTATTTATAATGGCTATTCTGTGATTATTACTGGTGATGGCTTGATTTATTATCGGGTCGTCACAAAGTTTTGGTATCAGAGCCTAAGGTTCACTGAGTCTACAGAGACATAGTATTAAGTTGTTGAGTTTGTTCTAGTGTCCTTTAGTATGTCGTATAGTGACTTCTTCTTATGCAGAAGATAGATTAAAGCTTAAAGATGTCTAGAGAACATAAGGAACACATTGTTGAAAGCAATGTTGTTTGCAACAGGAGAAGGTGTGAGGGATCAGGAGAAAGAAGAATGATTGCTTAAGAATTAATCCTCGGGTTGATCCAACTATGATAGAGAACCCTACCTCTAATACCTTCACTAGATTGGTTATGACAGCATTAAGGGATATCGAGGATCAAATACAAGCTATACAACCTAGATTACCAGTCCCTAATGATGAAATGTTGCGCTCTAGCATGATTTCTGATCCACATAGTTGTAATAGAATAGTGAAAGATGTCAACGGAATTAGGTTATGACACGGAAAAAAAGTTTGCTATAGGTGTAGGTAACCAGGACATTTTATAAAGGATTGTCCAGATAAGGACAATAAGGAAGAAATTAAGAGAAGATCTACCCAAATTCAGGAATAGATGCATAGTAATTTTAAATAGGGGAAATTTTAGGTGCCACCAATGCAACAAACGTCCAATGCACTAGGGCAGTGGCTATCAAGAAGGGGAAAAGTACTTAATGTTCCACCAGTTAGGACTTTTGAGGTAACCCCTACATCGGTAACAAGGCTGACAAGACTAGGGGATGCGTATAGGACATGTTTTGGTTGTGGACAGATTGGGCATGTTAGACACTCTTGTCTAAGAAGAAGGAAGGGAATGACCCAACCAGTGAGGCAAAGTCAACAAGACTCTCAAAGGCAATGGCTTAATGATGGTATGTGAGGACGTGGACAGGTGTCCTGAGCATATCTATCTGCATTAAATGATAGAGAATGACATTGGAATCAGGCAACGACGAGATTCAATGCAATGAATCAGCCTGAGATAGTAATCAATCCACAAACCGAAATACGTCAGATAAAATTATGTCATTCTGATATGTCATTTATGATTTTATTTGTTAAGTATGAGAAGGTAGCTATTGTTGAACTTCCTTTAATTAATCCTATGAACATAAGGAAGATGAGAACTTATATTCTACTCAAAATGCTTTATAAATTCTTTCTATCTGTGTGAAAGAGGATGAGGTGTGAAAATGATATATGGAGCAAATCTAGGAATGCTAAGTCCTATATTTTGATGATATGAAAAGTAAGGTATATGATATTGAAACAAGGTGCATACTACCTAATCTCAGTACTTGTATACCCTAGCTAGGTATTCAATTATTGAAGACAAGGTAAGTATGGAACTCTTAAATTGTTATCTTTCTAATTACTCTGATCAAGTACTCCTTTTGAGACAATCTAGTGAGCATAACAAAATTGGGAATATGGCATGGATATTTGTATCACATCCTAAGTGTAATGAAATTGAATCTAAAATGATCTCAGATTAATCTGTGTGTATGAGGAAGTACAAAGTATAATCCTCATGGTAAGAGAAAAGGAACAAGGGAGATGATCCTTGTGCAATAACGATTGTGTGAATAATAAAGATCTTTTCCATAAATATGAAAATGAGAAATGTGATAAAATCAGAAAATGTTCATGAACATGTTAGGAAATAATACGGGAAGGAGTCATGATATGTAATCATCCTTAAAATTCCTATGTTGATGGCAAGGAACCTAGGATGAAACAAGAGTAAATGGATCTTGAACAGGTGAAAGCTTATGTTATAATTAGAGGGGATGATAATTTCTTGTCTGTGAAAAATAACCCTGGGTGATGATGAGGTGATAAGAAAAATATGTTTCTATATGTTCTTTCCTTATAGAAACATGATAATTACGTAATTCTTATAGACACTTGATGTGCATAAGTTAGAAGTCATCTTCCGATGAATACCTAGAAAAGTATTAGTTGGTCCTGGATTTTTGGTTCTAAGATAAAGATGTGTAATGAGTAATGTCCTATGATGAAATAAAGGTCTTATTATATGTTTGTCTTTGGTAATAATAATAGGGATATGGATATGATTAGGATATGATATGTTTTTGGCACATGTAATGGATACTAAGGTAAGGAATCCTAGTATCCCAGAACTTTCAATGGTATGAGAAAATAAGAACATGACTCCTGATAAGATGAATTATATTCGGTTACTTAGAAGGGCCATCTTTGAGATAATTATAGTATGGATATCATATGTTAGGGGTTTATGCTCTGCATAAACATGACATCATTAAGGATGTATCAATTGAAGGAACAATTTTAGAATCATTTTGGGAAAAAGCTTATGGAGCAAAAATAAATCCTTAGAATACCCTACCTAGATCTATTGAGGCAATTTATATATGAAATCTAGAGATACCTCTGAGATAAGTTCTTCTTTGATAAGTAGCCTCTGCTTATGACAAGGAAATAGACAACTAATTGATACTTGGTATAAGTCATAAGGAAGTTTAGTATTGTGTCAACTGATTAAAATGGCACGAACAGAAATATGATAAGACTTGTAGTCTTAAATGAGTGATGGAATGAAACTCTAGTTCTTCCTTAGAGAAGAAATGCTAAACTAAGTAAGGAATATGGAAGACTCCTAAGGATTTAAGAATCGTATTACATAAGAAGATGTAAGTAGAGAAAGTGATAAATCAATGAGGATTGATACTTGAATCATTCGAAGTATGAATAGTATTGCTCTAACTTAGAAAGTGTTACTTAACACATATAGGATACTATAATCCTTAATGGAAAGGACAGTTGAGTATGTATCCTATATGGAAGATTCTATGATAACTCTGAGAGGAAGAATTTTGTACTGGTCCAAGTACTATGACAATGAGATGTTATGGGAAACTCGATGATTTAATGTATGAATAACAATTGTCTGCCTTCATCCGGGATTTCGGGGATGAAATCCTTATTAGGGGTTTATGATTGTAACGCCCCTGACCTGGGTTATGGCTTAAACCTAGAAGTTTTTAGTAACAAGATAATTATAAATTTTTTGTAATCCTTTGAAAAGTAGTTAAGACTCTTTGTGAAGTTTATTTTCAAGTGTGAGCTTATATGCAAGCTATTTGTGCATTATTTGATAGTTTGAGTGTAAAGTGCAATTTTCCCAAGATGAGGGGTTACATTGCAATATGTCAGATGTTGAATGTGTCCTAAGTGTTTTAAAAATCATAAGAAAAAGAATTATTCTAAGTGGTGGATTGTGGAAAGCTTAAATTCCTTGTTTGAGTTTGTTTGAACAATGTTAGTGTCTTGTGTACCAATTTTTGGTACAAATTGTAATTTACCCAAAACATAGGGTTGATATGGAAATTACCACCCCTAGTGTGTACCTACTCCCTTTAGGTATTATTTATAGGAGCGAGAAAGAAGGGGGCTCCACAATTGAACCACCTTCGAGGAATGGTACTCTTAGTGATGAAAAGACCAAGAAAGAATTAAAGGTGAAGCCATTACTTGAGCTATATCGAGTTGTAGACTTAGAGTAGAAGTCCCTATCAGCCATAGATCCATGAAGAGGGTCTCCTATTGTTTTTTTAGTCTTTGTTTGTCCCATGACGGGAAAGGCACTTCACAGAAGAAATATGACTCAGTTTGCAACTTATCTCGGAAAAGATTGAGTTGAATATTATAATATAGTTAGTGGAAGAAAACATGCCTTAGAATCTAACTCAAGAGCCGACCCTTATCATGTACATTATCCTTGGAATTTTATTTTTTCATGTAAAGATAATAATGGTATGCATGAAAATGTATGTGTCGACCATGCATGGCTAGGTGGCATGAAGTAGCTTAAAGCTAATGACACCTCTTACACTCTTTTCCATAAACCTCTAGTTTAAATACCTTGCCCTTCACTTGTTAGTAAGATTTTCAAATCTTGTTAGTAACATTCCCTCTTGTATCATGCATACCCACTTGTGTCATGCATAGTGATGAGAGTTGAGTGATAGATCTTGATATTGGTCAAGTATAAGAGATATCATCCAAATAAGTCATAGAAGGTGATATCGCCCATTGGGATTGGAGATATCATGCAAAAGCTGGGAGCACGAGTTGTGGATCTTGGAGAGATTCATCTTCAAGCTTATAATATGAGGATTTGAAGCTTGAAGCTTGGAAGTTGTTCATAAGGTGGGTTATATAACTTGAACCCAACTATGTTATTATTTACCTTCAATATTGTTGAACTTGATGATGTAATTTCAATTTCGAATTCCTTGGATTAATTGATGTTCCTTTAAGTTTCAAAAGTATTTTAGACAATTATACATGACTTAGAATAGTAAGAATAAGAATCTAGAGGTTGATGATGATGTCATAATCATGGTACAACCCGATATGGGTTGAAGTACCTCAAAACCCGATATGATGGATTAAACACACCATTAACTCGATATGATAATGAGTGAATACCTTTTTTCTGATATGATGATGAACTACATACCTCATGCATGATATGTTGTTAAGAAAACACTATATGCATGATATGAGATCAAGTTATGTAATTTATGCACGATAGGGAACAAAGCATGCATTCTAACCCGATATAAGTAAACTAAGATGAAACGTAACCCGATATAGTGGTGAGTCATACTTTATACTTGATGAAAGACATGTCTTGTGAATGATATGGGAGTTACCTACTAGCACCTTATACATTATACAAGGTTAAAACAATACCTTTATACAATATGGGATCACGATATGATACCCAATATGGGATAACGATATGATACCCAACATGGGATCACGATATGAAAATCCATGTGGGGACATGATATGGAAAACCCAAGATGGAAACCGATATGGTAAACCCAAGATGGAAACCGATATGGTAAACCCCAAGATGGAAATCGATATGCTAAACCCAAGATGGAAACCGATATGGTAGTTCAAGGTGGAAAATTGATATGACAATTCAAGGAAAGAAATTAATACAATATTATTTATATGTTAAACAATACATGGTAAAGCCATAATGTTATGACCAATATGGTGTACTCTTGTACACGATATGAGATTCCAATATGTATCTATGGTGATATAAGGTCAAGAGATCAACCTATACGCGATATGAGGATGACTTGAGATGATAAAAGCTAAAGTAATAACCAACCTGACATGGCTACACGATATGGAGTTAGGGGATAAACCTAAACCGGACATAATGTTGTGATTTCATCAAAGGATTTATATGGAACTATAATATGATGTTATGTGCATCTTCAAGCACAAATAGGATAACATTATGGACCATGATACCTGATATAGTAGGCATGCTCCAATCCATTAAAATTGTCTAAGTGATGTATGTTGTGTGATTAATATTGAGACATAATGAGTTTAATTTAATTTATTAATGTTAAGCTAATAGACCTTAAGAGGTGAATTAAGTAAGATACAATCAATATCCCAATAATGATAAGAGAGAGACTTTAACATGGGTGATAAACATGTTGATAAGTATATATTGATACGCCTATAATAATTGGAGTATGAATTAGGGTTTGATTCTAGACATTATGATCTTAAATCCTTAATTGTTAATAAAGGGAAAATATAACCCTAAGGTATGGTGATGATATGCTTTTACAATTGTAATCTGTTAGATTGAGATAATCCTAACCCTAATAATGGGAATGATGTATTTTCTTATATCACATAGTGATGATGTAAATAATCCTAACCCCAATCATGGGAAGGATGTATTTCTCTTAAATTGAATAATGATGTTATATGTTAATAAGAATCTTTCATCACAAAGTGCACACTATACCTGAATCATGAAATGATGGGCATAGCAAGATATGAGCTATGATGTACTATATCAATAGACTTAAATAAGTCTTGTAAGTTGTGTGGAATATTTGTATAATGATTATACAGTTTGATATCTTAAAGGATAAGTTGTTACCTAGTAAGAGGTGACAAGATGTTTAATGAACTAGGTGAGCTATGTGAAATACTTATACCACAAGTAAAATGAATACCTGGCTCAGAGAACCTGGAGGTAGTAGTTACATGTTACAGAGGTAACAATTCTATGTGGGGATCTAAGGGTTTCAATACCTAGATCTAGTGATCATGATGATGATGATATGAAGGGATGAGAATTCCTAGTGATGTGATAAGGGACTGAGATCCCAAGTGATATACTTTCAAAAATGTTCCAAAGATCTTAAAATCACTATCCTGTCTTTAATAACATTTGTTGTAATTCATGTTTGAAACTTGGTTGATACTAAAAGATTATTGTAAGGTACCTAATTAATCAAGTTAAATCTCATCATGCCCTGACCATAGATCCATTAAGTCTCATAAATTTATGATGGTGAAACAAATTTTACTTGGAAGCACATATTTTTGAATATGCAGGAGTGAAGTACACAGTATATCCAAATGTCCCAATGAAGAATTGGTGTCACACCTTCCTTATTTATCTCGAGATGATGTAAATCTCCTAACCAAATAAGAAATTGATGTGTAAATCTTTCTTCATTCATATGTGATGTCGAGATTGAAATATAAAATCTCCTAACTAGTAAAGGAATTGATATTGATCTTCCTTATCCTTATATTATAATCTGAGAAAGCTATGTGAACTCTCCTGAAGAGAGTACATGCTAGGACAGTAACTCTATAGAGAATATGTCACTATACCATGGCATGCTAATTGCAGCTGACATAAGATGTCCTATCAGCATCTGACACAAGATGTCTATTGAACCTAAGTGGTCACGTACCGACCGAGACAGGTGAGGTCTTGACAGCCAGCTCTACCATTGACCTTGTATGGTACCGATTTCAACTTACTAGTGGTCGGTTGGAGTATGAAAGGTATATTTCATCTCCTCAGGGCATAAGTGTGACTATAATATGTAATCAGCCGTGTAGTGTATTTGCTTAAGGATCAAATACAGAAACACATTGGTTGATGTGCACTCCTTTTATACATCTTAGTTGAATAGATGTTATTCATATTTCTTCATATTCCCTTGAATAGTGAATAGATGATTTATTTCTCTACCATAGATAGATGCATTATTTTAAGAATAATGACTACTATTTTCTACTTATAATAGTGATTAATCCTGCTCATTTATACAAAAGAACCTCTACTCAATTTTTATACTACTTTATCTTGATAATAATATAGTCGGCGGAGATTTATATCTCTCACTGGGACAATTGTCTCACCCTCTGGGATTCACAATTTTTAGGTGGATGTGTACGATGAGGTAGAGACCTTTCGGCAAAAGGAGAACAACCGCCAAGACAGAGTGATAGCTAAGGTTGATGTATTGTCTGTAATGTATTATAGATAGAAGTCATGTGTGTCGTGTCTATACTCTCAGGTCCTTGGGAGATAGTTCTTAGTGGTTTTTACAAATGACTTGAGATTTTGGTTGTTTACCTTGAGATTTTTATGTTGCTATTGTACATGTTAAAGTAAAGCAACTGACACTTATTGTCCTCGAGATGATATGGTACATGAATGCATGTACAATATGAACCACATGTATATATAGTTTTGGCTCTTTTTTTAAGAATTTCTTGAAAGAGGAACTACGTGCAAAATGGTTTTAATTCTTAGTGATTTTTTGTTAATTCTATTAACAATGGCTATTTTGTGATTATTATCGGTGATGGCAAGTAGTTTCAGAGAATTCTACTTGGTGAGGTACAAACCAAGTAGTTTCAGAGAAAATAAATAAAAGATGACAAGTCGTGTAGAATACAATTTGAATATTTGTGATATTCCTTGTACTACTAGTTGAGGATTTACCATTGTTGATTATGTTTCTTGTTTTGGAAAATAATCATTCTATTATAGATATTATTTATTTCATATTCTGATCTTCTTGATTAACAAGTAGTAAATGTTGGTATTTATACCAAATTTGAATATGATTTGAGTTGCTTGCCATTTGATTTTTAGATCCACTCTAAATATGATTTGGATTGTGTATCATTTGATAGTATCATTTGGTAAACATGTCTTATGTGTACCTCAGCTCCAGGACTACATGATGTGTTCTTGGTCCAGCTAGTGGGGTGTCACAAAGATGATGTTACTATTCTGTATTGATTCAAAATGTTTAGCTCTTGATTTTTTTACTCATACTAAAGGATTGTTAATCTGAACTATGAAGTATCTACAAATTTTTTCATAGACATGATCTAAAAGATGTTTTAAAGTTAGATTTGGTCTAAGTCATCATTGCCTTATCTGTTTGATAAGATTACCATTATAAAATGGATTTGACTAGATGCTAAAACTATATGTTAAACTTTTCAATATATGTATAGTTCTTTTAAGTTCATTATAATTAATCTGATGTTGATGCATGTTCTTATCTTGAGTGGGAGGTGTCCAATCACTGGGTCTCTATATAAATCTCATGAGTTGGTTTCAAATATTTTCAAGTATAATGTTATCTAGCAAAAAGGTCATGACAAAGAAGATGTAAATAAAATAATCAAGATAGATTAGAAAGCCCATGTACTCTTTCTTTCCCGGAATGGGTTGTAGATCGAGTTTGTTCTTTCATATTCATTTAATTGATGTAGATTGAATCACATCTAAGTGACAATTCTTGAATATAATCTTAATGGAGTTGAATATGATTTGTAGTGATTACATATGTTATCATTAATGACTGTCAAAAAAATATTATCATTGAGGTGACAATATTATGAGGTTTTATGAGAAACAAAAAGTAAAAAATTATTTATGCTTTTCATATATGCGTTAATTGTGTTTGCTGAAAATTAGTTGCTTTGCTTCATAATCTAGGTTTAGGGTTTGGGCTTGCTGAAAATTAGTTACTTTGCTACATAATATAGGTTTAGGGTGTGGGCTTCCCTCTAATGGTTGGCTTTAATTCTAATCAAAATAGAGGTCCCGCCACTTTTTGCTTAATCTAATAAGTATGAACCCTCATTGTTCCTTGTAATTTATGAGGCTAATCCTCATAATTTATGAGGCTAATTAAATGATTCTTCTTAATCCACTTTAAGTTAATTGAATACCAACTTCCTTAATTCTCAAACCACGATCATCTTCATCGACTTGCCGGCCAGCTTTCATATCGCTAACACAAAAAGTTTCTCCACTCTCACGCTCGCCTGTGGTATGTGACCGTCGTCACCACACCCTTCCATCCATTGCACCCTTGGTCACTCAAAATAGACCGGTCAAGACAATGGACATATTCAATAAGTAGACCTTAGCCTCACCCAATCATATGTTGTGTTGATGTCAATGCCTACTCTCCCTTTTCATCCCTTCCATTTTGCCATCCTAACAAGTCGTAGGAACCATTTCCTCCTTGGAATCGATAGATATTGTCTTCCCCTAGAGTGTTCAAGAACTCTTTTATCATTCTGGTCCGCTATAACAAATGTATAAATAAACATGCACGAACAATGTTTACAACTTATATTGTCTAACTATTTCACGTCATGTACATCCTTCTTTGACTATTAAACGATTTTGTCTATCAGGGTGCATTTAGGGTGTGCATTGGTATTTTGTTTTTAGTTATAGTTGTACGTTCTCAGTCCCACTTTTTTCCATTTTTTGGTTTCTTGATAAGAAATAAACCTCACATTTTCTCCTTTTCCATTTTTTTATATATGTCTCGAATTTTGCACACCACAATTCATTTTCCTCGTGTATTGCAACCCACCACACTTGAGTCTTGACTCATGAATTTGTAACGGTGTCCTCCAAGGTGTACATCTTACATGAGTATTCTATTATCATGTTGTGTTCTCATTGTCCTTATTTCTAATTTTGTATAAATAGATACACATTATTCGACTGTTGCATATACTATATATGTTTCTCTATTTCATAAATTTTATAATCTTGAAATGTTTGTGGTCTCAACTCTTCGATCCATATGGCCTAATTCCTTTAGATTATTCCGCACATACAAATGAACTATGCTTACCACTTTCTTGCCCGACGATTCCCTCTTCTTGAACCATCCTTTTCCCTTAGTTTTCAAGGGACCAGAGTGTATAATTTGATATGTGTACATTCTCACTCCCATTAGTTCCTTTTTAGCCATGAGCGAGTTAATATACCTCACATTTTCTCATCTTCCATCATTTTCACTCTCCAATTTTCCACACATTCTATTGCAACCCATCCACCACTCTTGAGTTACGACTCATGTGTGTATAATATTTGTCTCGTAGGTGTAAATTTGGATCCATGTATAGAAACAAGTCAGGTGTGAAATAGAGGGTGGCTATAGGCAAGACCGGGAATCAGTCTTGGTATAAAGAGAGGTGCCAACCTTTTGGAATTGCTACTACAAGATAAGAAAATGCAACTAGTCGAGTTCCCAGTGGTAGGGAATGAATTTGGAAGAGGACAAATTCTTGGGAATCAGGATGAGCACCAGAAATTCATAGAATTATTCTTCATTTAAAACAAGGCATGAACCCAATTGCACATGCTTGAGCTCCTATTCAATTCTAGTTTATTATTAATATGAGTCTAAAAGAGAAAAATTGTTTTCAAGATGAAAGTTGAAACTTGAAAGTCCAACTGAAAAGGATTATGAGATGAATATGTTAGTTGTTCAAAAAAAACAAAAATTACTTGTACTACCTTACTCATCCCGGGAAACAAACTTGCATATCTCAGCTTTTCTAGGACTGAATATCACATTAGAGAGAGAGAGGACAGAAGGGTGGGGGAGAGCAAACAGGTTTTAATTGCAATTATCTTTTATTTATGAAAGAGAAGGAATAATTGGCCGGTGATAAGTAGGAAGGTTTGAAATAATTCTTGGGAATCAGGATGAGCGCCAGAAATTCATAGAACTGTGCTTCATATAAAATTAGGCACGAACCCACATGGACATGTTTGAGATCCTATCGAATGTCTGTTTACTAAAACGAGTTGAAAAGAGAAAATTCTTTTTCAATATGATAGTTGAAAGCCCAACTCAAAGGGAGTATGAAGTGAACATACCAGATGTTCATAAAAGGAAAACTAATAATATTACCCTACTCATCCTGGGAAACAAACTCACACATCTCATCTTTTCAAGGACTAAAAATCAGTCTAGAGAGAGAAAAAAAGGACAAAAGGGTGAGGGATAGCAAAAAGGTTGTCATTACAATTATCTTTTATTTATGAAAAAGAAGGAATAATTGACTGGTGATAATTACGAAGGTTTGATGTGTTTGTGAGATGTTACTATTTTTACATGTGTTGTATTGTTTTTTCTATTTACAACTTCTATTTTCACTTTTATTACTTTATATTTTTTTATGTGTATTGGTTTATCTATCTATTTGTACTGTCATATTTTTTTAATATTTTATAATTTCTTTTTTAAGAGTATGTTTATTTTATTATTATTCTTATTTAGTTATGAGCACTATTTTATTTTTAGATTTTTTTTTATTTTTATGTGCATTGTAACTATTTTATATTTTTATGCATACGACTTTATTTTTTTGAGTGTTTTTATCAAAATCAATTAGTTTTGTCATAAGAATTCTTCAACCTTTATCTCTTACTATCTCATCATCAAATAAGATTCGAATTAATTACTATTTATTTATTTAGATGTTTTAGTTTCCAAAGACTTCTTTCTTTCTCTTGGCAAACATTATGTAGTAGCTTGCATTTTTCTCTCCCATGGAGAGGGTGATGTGTATCAGTATTTTTAGATCATAAATGTTTCAATCAAACTAATTGGATAACTAACATATGTATCAAATGAGTTGTTAAGTCCCACAAATACATTTTCACACCATGTTCCTCTAAGAAAATATAGAGCGATAGAGAAAAAAAGTAGCCATACATACATTTAATAATAAACATCAATATGCAAACATATATATTCTTTTGCAAGATTATACACATCAAAGGAACATAGTCTAGCATATTTTATAGTAATGACACTTTGGAAATTCACTTAAACTATTTCAAAATAGAGCAACAAAGACCTCTTAAATCCTACCAAAAGTAAAGGCCAATGTAAGACATTACTTTGCACAACTACTTAAACTTTTGTGAAAATTGAGCAATCAAACTCATGATACATCTTCCTTGCACGCATCATTATTCCATGTATAAATTTTTGCAAGAAATAAACAAAATTTTGTTTGGTAAAAGGTTAATAAAAATCAATATTATATATGATGAGAAAAGTAATGCATAACGTCATACTTAGGATGACTTTTAATTATAGAAGATGACAACCTGCATGTGTAAATGACATTGTAAGACCTAGCCTGACATGTCGACTTCATTCCATTTCAGATATAAAGATCCTCTCTATGTTAGACTCTTAATATTATATTACATTTAATTGCATACTAACTATAACATTATTGTTATCTTCCTCAATGAAGAATAACCAAATCAAAAGAGATGTATTTCAAGGAATAAGCATATTATTTTAAAAAATATAGTATTTATTCAAAATGAGAGGTTCAATCATTTCCAATATGAAGACATTCTCAATTTTTAATATAGATTGCCTCTATATAGATATTCGATCCATGGAGATCAATTAGTTTCCATAGAAAATAATATCTCCATCTCTTTGTGTTCTTTTCATGTTATTTTTGAATGTATCTTGCAATGTACTAGTATTCAAACACAAGCTTATAGTGTTCATTGCTCCAACTATTTCTAGGTGATGTGCAAAATGGTGCCCCAATTGCTTAAATTTTTGCTAAACTATACACTATTGTTGCAAAGTAATTAATTATAATATAACATGCTACATTTACTTATTGGCTACTTGTAAATTGATTGTTTTTGGTAGAAACAATTCTTAATATGTCTTAGTTATAGATTCTTTGCAAGTTCCATATCAAAGGTCATGCTTTTCATTCATTAGTTCATCTTGAAATACAACCTTCTGTATGTCCCATGATTGAAAATTATTCAACATAGTTCATCTTGAAATACAAGCTTCTGTGTATCCCATGATTGAAAATTAGTCATCACTTTCAACTCCCTCCTAGATACTTTTAACAAACTGGCAACTGATTCTATAGCTTGTACCTTTGCAAGTTCCATATCAAAGCTCATGCTTTTCATTCATTAGTTCATATTGAAATACATCCATCTATCTATCCCATGATTCAAAAACCATGTCTTTGCATAAAATTATTAAACACTTTCAACTCTCTCGTAGATACTTTTTGAAAACTAGAAGTTGGTTATGCATCATGTGCCTTTAGAAGTTCCACATCAAATCTCATGGTTTACATTCATTAGTTCATCTTGAAGTACAACCTTCAATCTATCCCATGATTGAAAATAATTCTACACTTTTAGCTCCCTCCTAGATATTTCATAAAAATTAGCAACTGATTCTACAACCTTAATTATAGATTCTAGTAAGTCTTGATGTAGAAATGGTTTATTACAATAGTATTGAGCTTGGAAAGTAACATGAAACATATGCCTCAGTAGATTTATATTGATTTGCAACTTCTTCTAAAGATTGAGGTTTTCAAGGTTCCACCAAGGTGCATACTAACTACTCAAATTCGTATCATTTTGTATTTGTTACATCATTTACATTATAACAACTATCAGATCCTTGGGGGACATCATTTACGAATTCCTCCTTGACTATATTCCTCTATTGGTATAGTAGAAAAATGAAAAGGACGGAACGTGTCCACATATTCTCTTAGAAAATGGATTCACCCAAAGGGGTTTAGAGTTATATCATATGCATATCACATGCTACGGATGTTGTTGGAAACAAGTAATGAATTGAAAAGAGATTTTTTCTCTTTATACTAGCCAACTCAGCTTCCTTGCTACATGGATAACATAATTTGTCTTCGCAATTGATGCACTTCGATTAACATAACACTTCACTAGGGGGTTGATTACTAGAGTTTACCCTTTCTTAACAACAAAATGACAATTAAATTTAATTTATTAGTATAGAAAGGGTCAACTTCACATGAAAACATGATTAAGATTGAGTTTGAACTGCTTCCCTTGAATAGTTACTTGAACAGAAAATTAAAGTCCTTTGGTTGAAGGTTTGATTATGATAGAATAAGTACAAAAATATAAGAACAAGACAATGAAAAGTTACATTAAGAATAAGATAAGAGAGAGTTACACTAAGGAGAAGTAAATAAAGATTATCAGAGCATAATTAAATTGCAAGAAAGAAAAGGAAGATTGGAAAGTGGATGAATGGAAAATTGAGATTTGATTCTTTGATAAAGGATATCAGGGTTATGGGTCTCACAACCATAGCTTGTGTAATACTAGATTGATGAAATTTATGAAAAGAAAACTAGTTAGCTTGATCCCCTCTCTAGTGTTGGGCTATATGTTGGTGCTCTCATTCTCAAGAAGCTTTTTCCTAAATTGTTAGTAAGCATTCTTCTTCCTAAGACATTTGTGATGTCCTCCTCTGTGTTGAAGGTAGAATGGTTGGTTGTTGGGATTGCGAGACCAATGGGGAATCTTCTCCTTATGTATAAAGGAGTTGAAAAGGGAAGAAAGATGTTGTAAACAAACATCCCCTGCATTAAGTAAGGGGATTCAATATATGGAATTTATGTATATTGTGTCCCCAAAATTCCTTGTAGGGTTTACTAGAAATTTCCAATTATGTGGAAGAGGGTCCCAGAAATCATGATAGAAAACAATATCTTGCCCCTTGTATGGAGAAGGGGACAAGGATCATGATGAAATATGAGAGTTCACCCATTGCGTGGAAAGGAATTGTTCATATATTAGCATAGATTATTGGATCCAATGATATGAAGAGAGAGGTGTGCCCCTATATTGAGTGATATGGAAGGATTTTTCTAGTCTTGTCATTAAATGTATCTAGTAGCACCATGATAAAGCAATTGGATTGTGGTTGTTTCTTGTAGATGGGAAATTAGGATGATATATAAGGAAGGGAGACTCACTAAAGGCTAAAGACTATTTCTAGGGACCGATGTGTGAGGTTTCTCTCTCTTTTGGGGAAATTCTATGAGATAAACACTCACAAGGAAATGGGTATCTAGGGATAAGGTGACCCTTTTTGGAGCCAGAGACTTGGTTGGATATGGGTGTGTGAGATTCCTCTCTCCTCATCGGAAATTTTATGAGAGAAGAACTTATAAGGAAAAAGATACTTAGGGACCAGTTGATCCTTTTGTGGCTAGAGACTACAACTGGATATGGATGTAGGATATTCCTCTCTCCTCAAGGGATATTTTATGAGATACATATTCCCAAGGTAAAGGATATCCAAGGTTATGGTGACCCTTTTGAGGCTAGAGACTATGGCTAGATATTATAGTGTGAGATTCCTACCTCCTTAGGAGAAAGTTCATGAGAGAATTAATCTTAAGGTAAAATGGTATCCAGGTACAAAGTGACTCTCCTAGGGCCAAACACTATGACTGGATATGGGTGTGTGAGATTCATCTCTCCTCTAGGGAGATTTTATGAGAGAAATACTCATAAGGTATAGGGGGTATCTCGGTACAAGGTGACCCAAATAGGGTAAGAGTGCGACACCCTGCCACACTGAACAAGAATACTCAGACAAAATACATGATCAACTACTAATTAACCACATATTCAATAAAAGAGGAAAAAAATTAAAATCGATTCAAATATTGTAAACATGTTTAGAAATGTTTACATATAAGTCAACAACCTACATACAAGTATATTCCATATTGCATATTTACATATCTTTCCATTGTCTGAGGCCACAACTTGTATCTAAATATGTGATCCACATATACATGTCATATACAACACATCAGTATATTTCCAGAACTCAAGTCGACGTACATATCATCTACAAAGCATTCCCCTCCAAAACCTGAGAGTAAAGGGACAACTCTAGGATTCTACAAAACTTCTATCCAAACTTATACTTCTACAACTATCCAAGTTGGTCCTCCTCAACACCATGATCTTGACCACACCACTAACGACCACCTAAAAGGATGTGGTGACCCACGAGGTGAGACCCATGTCCCAACGAGAGATATAAATCTCAACCAATAATTATTGATTACAACAAGGTAACCTTATAAAATAGGATGAGCAAATCCATCTAACTAAGTAGGTTGAGTAGATTAAATAGGTAAAGCATGGCTAACATAGTGTATAAGGAAATAGGTAAGGCTACCACTTCCTATACAATTGATTTCTCTTACTGCATTACATAAAAACTAAACATTATAAGAAATAAGGCAACAACGTAACACCTAGTGTGAAGCGTGTTTAACCCTAAACTGATATGCTACATGGTTGTATTATATCTTTAATTAATCCCTGAGGATTTGAGCTATGCCACTCAAATCCAACTGACCATTCCTAAGCCAAAATCCATGCCATACAAGATCTAAGAGAGCCGAAATCCTAAGATCTCATCTTCCATTGGTCTCTACAAGTCCACCATAGCGACACATAAGGTCAAGCTACAAAATAACCTATCCCACCTTTGGTATATAGGTTACAACACTAGTGAAAAACCTAGTCCATCCTTAAAAGGTCATGGTACTAGTGACACGAGATTATACAAAAACCCATCATCTGAGGTATAATCACAATTATCTTCAATAACATCATATTTATTGAATCATAATCCTCTGAGACACAACCTAGACCGTTCTCCTAATAAGGTATGACTGCATCCATCCTTATGAACATGCATATACTTAATAATATATTAATCTGAGCTTCCATTAAAGGAGAACTTATTTCACCATATAGCATGTTCTGACACTAGAATGGATATATAGCACAAGGCACTGCATGATTAGGGTTTCACTTGATTGGATAATGTCAATTGGGTGATTTAAGGTTGCATCAATCAAGTTACATGCAAACCCTAAAAGGATTCCACAAAACATGTTGTTTATTGCAACTTCAGAAGATATAAAACGTAAGTGATATAAGGTTGACCAAAAAACCACATAGTAATACTTCATTTCCATACAAGTCCGTACTCATCACCATACCATCACGAGTTACACATCCTTGCCACATCATAAAGAATATAACCCATCAATTAGAGAACAAAACTATGTCCAAGTTCATAGGACCATTCACATTGTTCCTTGCAAGAACATCATTATATTTCCATGCCTCATCAAGGCTCACCATTTTATCACCATACATGTGATAAATAAGTTGAAACAAAATTATATTTAAGAGCATTAATGATTATGTGATTGCAAATTAGGATTACCACAACATAGAGAGAGACAGTACTCAATCATCATATGAATAACAAAAGGGGATATATATCATCATCACTGACTTACATTAGGGTTAGGTTCAACAAGGTAAGTAAATTAGGGTTTCAAAACAACTATTAGTAGTAAACACTAAATCTTATCATATCCTTCAATCATGAAAGAAATTAGGTCAAGCATCACCATAGACTGAGGAAATTATAGTGATTGTGAAATCATTATTTCTCATCGGCCACCAAGGGTTAGAGACGTCATCGACCGCTGAAGCTAGGGTCACCATTTTTGGCAATGCATGAGACTAGTCACCTTCAGTGATGAGTAGGCTAAAAAACAATGGTGATCGAAGAGAACCATGAAACATTGGCAAACAAAGAGAAAACATGTCATTGGTGACCAAAAAGGATGAAAATCCCAACGACCATATCGATTATATTAAAAATCTCTTTGACCATAGAAGTTCAAGAACTTAGTGACCGCTCAAGAAGATGAAATCTTAGTGACCCTCATGACATTAACACCTCATTGATCGCATAAGGTGTCAACCCTCTAAGAAACCAAAACATGATGTCAAACTTGGCGACCAAATGATATAAAAATCACCACAAAATCAATGCCATGAGTTGGTACAAGGAAGTCAAGTCAACTTCTCCAAAACCAAACCATCGGGTACCATATCAAGGAAGACGGCCAACTTAAAATCCTAGAAATCCAAGAGCAAAACCAATTATTTTCACATGCATGTAAGCACCAAAACTTCCATCATCAAGGAAAACTCAACAATAAGAGTTAGGGTTCATCCAAGAAGAGATATCTTCCCATGATTACCATGTAAACACAAACCCTAGTTAAAGGATATTATCTTTCTACTTGTAATCATGTTTTAAACCAAGATTATGTGCATGCAAGGTAGAGGTAAGCAATAACATTGGAGAAATTTATATAAATCACCTTAGAGTTCATGTAAAAACTCCAATAAGCAAGGTAGCTTGAAGAACAAAGGTAGGAACCCTATCTTGAGCACTCCTCTCGGCAAAGCTAGCTCCACCTCCAAGAAAGTAGCAAACCTTAGGTCAAGGAAGAAAGAAAAAGAGAAAACCCTAGGTAAAAAGGCAAATAAGAGATGTTATTCAAGATCTAACTCAAGCACTTCCATGGGAAACCATGGGTTTGGCCAAGAAGAGAAAGAAGAAGGGAAGAACAACAAAGAAAAATGTAGGTATAGAGAAAGATCTCACTTACCAAGACCAATAAGAAGATCAAGGATGCACGAAACTATCACAAGAAGAGTAGAACCAAATCCTAGATCAACATGCAAGGAAGATTGGCTCACCTTCTTCAGCATTGAGCTCCTCCATTACCACCAAGCAAAGGGGGATGAGCTCCAAGAACAACCAAGGAAGAAGAGATAGGAAACTAGGTGTGTAAAGAGGTTGTTTGCATGCATAGAGAGAAGGTTATATAACTGAGGTTTGGAGGGAGGGATAGAGGGTTAGGTGTCAAGCTAAGCATGACATGTATTCAAGGGATGTCATCCATGCAAGCATCACACTCATACATGCTAGTAAGGGAGACAAAACCAAGAAAACCATTTAGCACACTAACAACAAAAAGAAAACAACCGATGAGAATGCATAGCGAAAAAAGGTGATTAAAACACATCAACCACTAGAAACTAATTGAACCTCAACTCATGAAAAAGTTGGCAACAAATAGAGACACAAAATCTCATCGACTGCCAACCCTAGGTAGCTCACAAGAAACTTCATCGACCGCCAAAACCAAGGACCACATAAAACTTGGTGATCGCCAAAACTAGGGCTCAACACCTAAGGTCAAGCATCCACTTAGGACATCCATGCAAACCTTAATCTCACACATGAGGTGTCACCACTCAAACTAAGGTGTGATAAGGTTCCCAAAGATCAACCAAAGCCAACATGATGTCAAAACATGTGAGGTACAAAAATCATTACAATTAAGTCCAAAACAAGCACATATATGCATTCCTAGCTCAACCAGTGTCCAAACTGGACCAAACTTGAAACATAAGCATGCCAAATGATATCAAAGAAAATCACAAGATTTTATTAAGTTTTTAAGCATGTAATTATGATAGGAAATCATGTTCAACCAAAAATTAAGGTCAGTGGTCTTACAACCATAAACCCCTAATAAGGATTTTTCCCCTGAAATCCAATGCAAATAAGGACATGTACTTCCTAAGAACCTCACCCTCTAACTCCCATGTGGCCTCCTCCACACCACGGTGTTGCCAGAAAACCTTAATTAAAAATATATACTTCTTATTCAACTTCTTCACCCTCCTATCTAGGATCAACACATGACACTCAAAATATGATACATCCTCCTCCAACTCAACCTCCATGAGCTACCACATCTACTTTGTATAAGGGTGACACTTCCTCAACACAGAGACATGAAAGACATCATGCAACCTGTGAAACTCTAGAGGTAGCTCCAACTTGTATGCCACCTTCCCAACATGTGCCAAGATAGGGTATGGTCCCATATACCTAGGAGCCAACTGACCCTTCTTACCAAAACTCATCACACCTCTCTAGGGAGAGACCTTTAGATACACTCTCTATCCAACTTGGAATTCTAACGGCCTGTGATGGTTATCAACATACATCTTCTATATGTCTTGGGTTTCCTTCAACTATTATTATATCACTTTGATCTTCTGTGTAGTTTTATGTACTACCTTAGCACCCAAAAGTTGATACTCACTGGTCTCATACCAACAAAGTTGTGACCGACAATGCCTTCTTGACACGATTAAACCGTGCATAAAACGCAAGTGCACGCATCAATGTAATATAGGCCTTTATGAGGCCCAAGTCAAACTCAGGAAACGTGATTTCGGTAGACTACTACTAACTACTTGCAAACAACTAGACCGATTATAAAAGTTTGAGAGTTGTTTGAAAAAGAAAATAAAAGCAAAACAACACAAAACAATCAATTAAATGGTTGGTTTAATCAATTAAAATGGGATCTTTAGGATTGCGGTTTCACCACAGACTCTCATTGTACTAATTCCTATATAATTATCACAACTTGTCTCCTATCCCATGTAGTGGCATGTGAATAGAATTGTTCTCTTTCGTGATACAATTCACTACCTTAATCTAGGTCAGTTTCACATCAATAACAACCTATACCCTAAATTAGGTGCATGAAAAACATATATTTAGGTTTCCACCATTAACCGTACCTCACCTTTTCCAAGGGATTTATAAGTTAATGTGATTATTTCATCTTTTCAATCGTTAATTCTTCATCAAAAGAAATTAAAGGTATTAAATTACCATTATGGTGATTAAGCACAATGATAGAATTGAGAAAACAATATCATACCACGGATTTGAAAGACAAGTTATGATTAACTATGCAAAAAATGTCATACAACGATTATCTAGGCTACTCCCAGTCCTAAACACAAAGGGGATTAGCCCTGCATGCTCATCTAAATGAGAAACATGATCAAAAGAGAAGAAAACATTAGGGAAATGTGGATGGAGATAGTGTAACCCCTGAACGAAGGAGAACCGGGTGATCCTCGACGTGGGATGGGCGTTTTGCAGCCTTCCGGCGGTGGAAAACTCTATCTGCAGCTCTGCAAAAGGTATGGGGCATAGATATGGTCTCCATTCTTCTTCCTCTCCTCTTCAGAGACTTTTGTAGTGGCTAATTGATGTGATAGTATGGTTTGGGCCGTCTTTTCTAGGTATAGGGATCACATACAACCGCAAAAACATCACGGTCGTACGAATAAGATCGTTCTGGGAATTTTCCTAATCTAACGGTGTCGATACCATCGATGGGGTGTCGATGGTATCGACCCCTTAGGGTAGCGACGCTTCTTCGATTTTTGGGGTTCTTTCTGAAGGCATCTCGATACTATCGACCAAAATGTCGATAGTATCAACTTTTTGATCTTTGGCACGTTGATGTAATCTCAATAGCATCGACCATGACGTTGATGGTATCAACTAGTTCTACTTCTTCTTCGACTCTATAATGTGACCATATCGATGGCATCGATGAATGTTGATGGTATCAACCACTGTAGATATGCAACTTCCCTGAAATAAAGAGAATAACACCAATCAAATATGAGAAATATGATCCTTTATACCAAATAAGATAAAACATGGTAAATTTGATGCATAATGAAATTATAGGCTGAAGGAAATGAATCATGCGATATTAACCATGAAAATAATCAATAAACGCATAAAATGCATATAAAACTAGCCTATAAAAATGACTCAAAATCCTCGCATCAAACTCCACTAAGGTTGAACTTTGCTCATCCTCAAGTAATAAAACTGCATAATATAATTGTGAGGGTCAACTAAAGAACATATTAGCATAAAAGACATCATTGTATGATTCCCACCTAGCATGCACATACCGGCCCTCACTAACAACGAAACGATAACTACCCTAAAGGTGACAATTATTTTCCATGAGAGATGCCTAGCCCAAGACCAACAAACACTATCACATAAGGCAATTGATATAATAAATTCCTCTGGTTCAGGCTTGGTGCATCTTGTGATCTCCTATCTACGTTGCATATATCCTAACTAACATCTACATGGAAGCATATCTCCTTTTATGCAAGAATGAGGAGGTAATCATGGGTGGCCTACCATTTTGAGCAATAGGTGGATGGAATGGGTGGCTATTGGAGAAGAGGAAGCACAATATAGTTTAACATGCAAAAAAAATAAAAATGACCTAAATGATGCATATGCGTATGGAAATGACCTAATGCCTACCTTTTTTGGTGGAATGATGCATGCTCTACTATTCCATCTCAACGTGAGATGGAATGTCTACCAAACTACATCATTTGCTTATTCTTCCTATTATACAGGTGAAACAAGTTCTTTTCTCCCTCTGATTTCACTTTAATATTTTTTTTCTTCCTTTTTTCAAGTCCTGCTTGTGTTTTTTTATTTTCAATTTGATTTAGATTTGATTTATAATACTTTACTTTTTTTCAGACTTATTTTCACATAGCTACTACCATTGATGCATTACAATTCACTTCTCATAGAGTATAGAACAAGTTACCCATTTTTCTTATTTTTCAGAAGAAGTAAGGCACATAATGTCCTATATGCTCAAGACTATGCAAAATCCAACTATATGAAAGTAATTATGCAACTACAATGGCATGCACTTTAGAATGTGCATGCATTACTAATCTACAATTTTTTTTTCATATTTCATTTTTCATGCAAAATCTAGCTATAATGCAATCCTATCTAAATGGCATGCAACCAAAAGATGAAAATTGTAATGTGCTCTCAATTCTTGTGGTGGAGTGTGAATGACGTGGGGTGGATAGATCACAAGACTAATTTACAGAACCATTGGAAAAGATTATATGTCCCTCCTTATTGACATGTGTACCAATAAATCAATGGGTTTCTCTCTCTCACTTTTGATTAAAGTTCTGTTACCGTTTGGTTAGTTTAGGCTCAACATCCAATTACATCCACATTTCTTGAACCATAAGGATGTACAATACTGATCATATGTTTTAAAGTTGACCTACCCAATGATTTCCATAAGTTATGTTCTCAATTTCAAACAAGTCCAACTTATAATTCCTTGGAACATTTTTGAATTATGGTTAAATTTCATATTTCCCCCATATGATAAACATAGAGATGACATGCACTTATATTAGACATCCACGAATTACACTAGATAGACTGTGGATCCTAGAAAGTTGTAAACAAAAAGCAATACTAAAAAAACTGCAAAAACTAAGAAAGATACTAAAAGAAAAGAAAATAAAAATAAAAACTAAGATGGAAATTGTTCCATCCCCCCCCCAAGCTTGAATCTGACTATGTCCTCATAGTCAAAACAACCTTAGAAGGTGGAACAATGATACCCTGCTACTGTGGTGGTGGAAGAAATGGCGGGTACTGCTGGGTATGGGGTTTCCAATCTGGATATTTCCCCTAAAAGTTTGGATCATAAGGTGGCATGGGCGGTGGCTGTGGATATCCCCCAAAGTAGCCTTGGCTCTAGTAATGATCGTAGAAAGGATGTTGTTGTTTCTCTATCCTCCCCAACTAGTCTTAGACATGCTCCTGGTTGGCGAATAGCAGGCGTTCATTCTCAAAGATTGCCTGCTGATTTTCATAGAACCTATTCTACGTATCATGGATCCCTGCAAAAGCTGTCTGGTAGGACTGCTGCATGGTTTGTTGGGACTCCTGGATAAACTAGAGTATGGTATACATCCCTTGCATAGAATAGGGGTCATCTCCATCGTGGGAGGGTTGTGGTGGCGGCGACTGGGAAGATGATGAAGCTCCTAGGTAGAAGCGTGGATGCTTCCTCGGAGCTACTCATGATCAAATAGGTGTGAAGGCCTCCTCTTTCTCTGCATCATCGTTGTCTACATCATCATCATCTCTCGCGTCCTCTTCTTCCTCGGAATCCTTAATATCAATGATAGGCCACCGGAAGTGTTGGCCTGGCTGGAGGTTGAAGATGGGGTCTGGTAGTACGTGCTCTTGATACTCTTTGTTAATGTGGCAATGAGCATATACCACACCATCGCAGAGTGTAAGAAGATTGGAGCGGTGGAAATGTGCCAGATTGACGGGGTTCCGGCTGACCAGTGGAGGGAGTGTGGACAGGTCTAACCCAAGGTAGAGGGCTAGTGGTGTGATAAGTCCCCCGAAGTGATTAGGGGCTCGTCTGGTGCTCCTTTTCACTGCCATCATATGTGTCAACAAAAATGTGCCCCTGTTGAGCTTTTCCCTCTTTAGTAGCTTGTAGAGGAAAAAAAGTTTGTCTCCTAGAACTTACTCAGTGACAATTCGCCATGAGCAAAGAAAGTAATACACAACATACGGTGAAGAATCCACACGAACGGGTGCTCGAAGCCGGCGACGACTGCAATGTGGTAGCTAAGCATCTTGCCTACCGGCACGGTCACCAACTGTGAGAACATCTCGTCATTGTCGTCCAGATTGTAGCCGTTTGTACTGCTCGAGTGAATGCCACTAGTTGTATACAGTGTTGAACTGTTTGAGCGTGATGTTGTAGTTGCGGTTGAACAGCCGAAAGGAGACTCGATCGTTAATCTATTCACAGTCGGTGGCGATGAGGTCGTTAGGCATGACACAAATGTCGAGCGATGCCATGAACTCCACCACGAGTTCCTTGTATGTCGGCTACTCACCAAAAAAAGGATGGCCCTCAATGTGATAAGGGACTCATTTCCCCGCATATGTAAAACTCCCAACCTGGCCATGAAGGACATAGTTGAGGTTGTCCTCAAAGCCAAGGTCCCATATCAGGCTCGATCAACGTAACATGTGGGCTCGATTGACCGCTCCATTAACTCGTCGAAGATCTTCTTCACATCTACCGAGGGATGTGCAATTCTTAGACGAGGAATGGAGCCTGATGATGGTAGTACGAATGTCTTGATCTCCATTTGAGCAGCGCACGAGGAAGATGATGCTCCATGTCTCACCATGATGAATAGAGAAAAGATAGAGAAAAGGAGCTCAGTGAAGGTCATAGAAGATGATCTCCACAGTCGATGACGAACTCGGGGAAAATGTGTAGCACGCTGGATGCTCGGTGAAGGTCTCCATCTGTTCGTCAATGCTCAATGTCGAGGGTGAGGAAGAATACTCTGAAGGTGCAAAGAGAAATAAAAACAACCCTTCCTTTTATAGCTGTGGTCGGCGCCCCTGTTACCCCGTCGATACCATCGATGGGGTGTTGATGCTATCGACACATGTAACACAATCCGTCCTTTTCTACCATTGATGGTCGTCGATTGCTAGATGTGGGGGACCGGATCGATGATGCAATAATACTATCGACAAGGGTCGATGGTATCGACCCTTCCCACGGATCGACCTCCAGATTTGGCGTGCTTTGTTGATGGCGTCTCACGGATCACTGACGTGTCACGTCGATACCATCAACGGGGTATTGATGACATCAACTTTTGTTGCCAACCCTTATCCTCATGAGACCTGGAACCAAACTTTCGTTGAAACCAGGTCGATACCATCGACATGGTCATTAATGGTATCGATATCTCTACTACCAATTTTTCTAAAAATCTTCAAGGATCTCATGAGCATCGACATTGAGGTCGATGGTATCGACTTGCTCCAGAATCTGAGTCGATCAACCTATTATGTGGTCGATACTATCGACGAGGCCGTTGATAGTATCGATGGAGGAAATTTTCTGTAGCTGTCGCTCTGCACCCTCATCTCTAGGTCGATGGTATTGACACCCAAGCAGTCATGCACACTTAACACACACATCAGGGTATCACTTTTACACTAAAAATGAAATTAACCAAAACTACTGTAGTAAATGGAAATGAAATCTACCAATGGATGGGTTTCCTCCCAACAAGAGCCCTACTTTAACTTCTTAGGCTATACACAATAATGCTCATCAAATTGGGGCATCAGGGAGTGTCCCTAAGGAATCACTCAGCAATTTGAACTCAACCCTTTTTTTGTCATTCCCTAATGTCAAGGTACCTCTCCCGCTAGTAGTGATAACATCAGTTGTAGCTGGAAACGGTCTCCCGAGTAGCATCTCACAACCATTAAGTTGTGGCATGTCCATGACTATGAAATCTATGGGGAAGGTAAATCTATCAACTTTGACAAGTACATCCTCACACACTCCATGTGGCTTCACTATAGATCCATCTGCTAACTCAATAGACATGGCAGATTTCTTTGGTGACTTTAATCCCAACTTTTGAAACGTGGTTAACGGCATAAGGTTTATGCTAGCGCCCGAATCACACTATGCGTGCGGAAAGTGACGGCTGCCAATTGATCATGGTATGTAGAAGCTCTCGGGATCTTTCTTCTTCTTTGGTAGACTCTCGTGGATTATTGAGCTCACCATCTCATTCATAAAGCAAACATCAGTGTCTTTTATCTGCCTTTTCTTGGTGATAATGTCCTTGATAAATCTTCTGTATGTAGGAATTTGTTCTATCGCCTCCACTAGAGGAATGTTAATGTGAAGCTTCCTAAATATCTCCAAGAACTTCTTGTAGTGCCTATGTTCTTTCTTCGGCCTCAGACTATTTGGAAAAAGAACATTTGGCTCCTTCACTCGCTTGTATGGTGGCACATATAGACTATTTGGGGTCTCCAACCCTATGCTTGCTTCAATGTCACCCTTTTGCGTAGGCTTTGACACATCATTCTTGGTCTGTGAGGCTTGTGGCTTCCCTTCCTTCTCGATGATAGTGGCTCCACTGTGAAATATGGCTTTCACGTTCTCCTCTTTCCTAGATGTGGGCACGGTTGTGATGGTGGCTTGGTTGGATTTGTTGAATGAGCGACATCCTCCTTGTAGTCTATACAAGTTGCGGGGGTATGGCACACTAGGTCTAGCATCTGTGTCAAAATGTATTTTTTCCTTTTCCTGGACCTCCACCGCTAGGGGCTCTGTCTCCTTAATCACAGATATATACTTAACTTGATGATGTGATTGAGTAATCTCTGCATTACCAGCCGGTCTTTGTTGATTTTGAAGTTTCATGGCTGCCACTTCATTGGAAATTTGGGCCACAGTCGTCTCTAGTGCCCTCGTCTGTGCTCCATGACTTTGCAACGTATGCCCAAATTTATTCAAAATCTTGCCCTGGGACTGTAACTTCTTGCCGAAAATATTCATCAACTCTTGATTTTGTTTCTTCACTTGGCTGAGCAATTCAGTGCTTTTGTCCTCCGCAGTGGGCTGTGGCTTTGCATCTGGGTCTTGTAGGAAGTTTTTTGGATCCTTCCATGAGAATTTTATGTCCTTTCTCCAAAAGTAATCATTGTTCTTGTAGCCCTATTGTTGCATGTATTTAATTTGGGCCTCCTCATCAGACTCTTCCTCTTTCTCTACAAACTTCTTGGCTATGAGATCCATTTTGTCATTCAGTTCTTTGATAGCTTTTGCATCCCCTATAGCTCTAAATTGTTCCGGTACATCTCTATCACCCCAGGACTATTTCTTAGCCATGTTCTTCAAGATCTCCCAACACCTTGTGTCTGTGTTGTTCAAGAAGAAACCTGAGCCTGCTGAATCTAAGTTGCTTCTGTCATGCTCATTGAGAGAAAAGTAGAATTTTTTTACTTGTTTTTCCTTATCCAACCCATGATGTGGGCACCTCCTCAACATGATCTGGAAGCATTCCCACATTTCAGAATAGGTTTCTTCCGCCTTTTGTCTGAGATTGTGAATTTTCCTGACTAGGTCATTGGTATTTTTAGGTGGGAAAAATCGCTCAAAAAAGACCTCAATCATTTGATCCCAAGTCTCCACGATTTCATCATCAAGGTTGTGCAGCCATTCTCATGCATTTCCTGCAAGAGAGCTGGGAAATAACTTCAAGTATAGTGCCACCTATGGAAACCTGTCAATCTTTATCATGTCACAATTTTCCATAAATGTGCTAATGTGAGCAACAAGATCTTCATTCTTCAACCCATGAAATGCTTGAGACTTGACCAGTTTTATCAATGCCAGATCAATCTTGTATGTGGGAATATTGATTGCTTGCCTTTTTATCGGCCCCTGTGATGCTGATGAAGAAGAAGCCTTGATCTTCTCCCATATTGTCTTTTCTTCAGCTATTTCTTCAGGTTCTTGTTCAAATTCTTCAGGTGGTGGATTTTTCAACTCAACTCCTTCACCTACTGGCAGAATTACTGGTAATGTTGCGTAATCTGTGCTACGCGTCTTTACCATCAACTAGTACCTAAAAAGATGGAAATTATTTTAGTACAGTGCTAAAGGGAATCAGTAATTTAAAATATGTGAAATTAAATTTAAAATTTTAAGAATTATATTAAAAAGTGGCCTAGTGTGGTCACTCGCAGCACTCGTAGTGCCGAAAATTACCATTCCCCGACAACGGCGCAGAAAACTTGACACGATTAAACCATGCATAAAACACAAGTGCGTGCGTCAATGTAATATAGGCCTTTATGATGCCCGAGTCAAACTCAGGGAATGTGATTTCGGTATACTACTACTAACTACTTGCAATCAGCTAGACCGATTATAAAAGTTTGAGAGTTTTTTGAAAAAGAAAATAAAAGCAAAAGAATGCAAAGCAATTGTTTAAATGGTTGGTTTAATAAATTAAAATGGGATCTTTAGGATTTTGGTTTCACCACAGACACTCGTTGTACTATTTCCTACATAATTATCACAACTTGTTTCCTATCCCGGGTAGTGGCCTGTGAATAGAATTGTTCGATTCCATGATACAATTCACTACCTTAATCTAGGTTGGTTTCACGTCAGTAACAACCTATACCCTAAATTAGGTGCATGAAAAACATATCTTTAGGTTTCCACCATTAACCATACATCGCCTTTTCCAAGGGATTTATAAGTTAATGTGATTATTGCATCTTTTCAACCGTTAAATCTTCGTCAAAAGCAATTCAAGGTATTAAATTACCACTATGGTGATCAAGCAAAATGATAGAATTGAGGAAACAATATCATACCACGCAGTTGAGAGATAACTTATGATTAACTACGCAAAATGCGTCATACAATGATTATCCGGTCTACTCCCGATCCTAAAGACAAAGGGGATTATCCCCACATTCTCATCTCAATGAGAAACATGATTAAAAGAGAAGAAAACATAAGGGAAATGTGGATGGAGATAGTGTAACCCCTGAATAAAGAAGAACTGGGCAATCCTCGACGCGGGATGGGCATTCTACAACCTTCTGGTGGTGGAAAACTCCATCTACAGCTCTAGAAACGTCTGGGGCGTAGCTCTGGTCTCTGGTCTTTTTCCTCTCCTCTTTCGAGACCTGGGTAGTGGCTAATTTACGTGATAGTACGACTTGGGCCATCTTTTCTAGGTATAGCGATCACTTACGGCCGCCAAAACATCACGGCCGTATGATTAAGATCATTTTGGGAAATTTCCTGATCTGAAAGTGTCGATACCATCGATGGGGTGTTGATGGTATCGACCCCTTAGGGTAGCGACGCTTCTTTGATTTTTGGGGTTCTTTCTGAAGGCATCTCGATACTATCAACCAAATGTCGATAGTATCAACTTGTTGATCTTTGGCACACTGATGTAATCTCAATAGAATCGACCATGACATCGAATGTATCGACCAATTCTGCTTCTTCTCTGGCTCTATACTATGACCATCTCGATGGCATCGACGAATGTCGAGGGTATCGACCATTGCAGATGTGCAACTTCCCTAAAATAAAGGGAGATCAAATCCGAGAAATATGATCCTCTATACCAAATAGGATAAAACAAGGCAAATTTGATGTATAACGAGATTATAGGCTGAAGGAAATGAATCATGCGATATTAACCATGAAAATGACCAATAAACGCATAAAATGCATATAAAACTAGCCTGTAAAAATGACTCAAAATCCTCACATCACTTCTATACAAGGCTTCACATGGTGCCATGCCTATACCCCTCTTGTAATTTTTGTTGAATGTGAAATCTATTAAACTCAAGTGTGCATCCCAACTACCAAGAAACTACAAGGCACATAACCTCAAAAGATCTTTCAACATCTGAGTGGTCCTCTTAGACTGACCATATGTATGTGGGTGAAAAGCTATGCTAGACCTCAGTTGCATACTGATAACAACAAATTTTGTGATGTTTTTGCCCCTTATTTTATTGTCAATTCTGCCCTTTTTAACTGATTTCCTTTCGCTTTTGTCATGTTTTTGAATAAACTGGCCACGCTATGCTCTTAACTCAATTTTATCATCTTTTGTAGAGTTTTCCTCGTTTTTCTACTCATTTATCAGCAAAAAGGCCCGTCCCGACCCACAAACATGATCCACCCGCATCGCCCTTCTTACCAGCCGGCCGACATGCTCACTGCCCGACACAGGGCACACGATACACTACCGTGCGACTCGGCGATGTCGTGCAAGAAGGAGCAGACGAGCGATACACCATTTACCGGACAGGGAGCCGAACTCGCCACGACTACTGGAGCGTGTCACGCGATACAAGCCACCCACCGACAGGCGCCCACTCGTCACGACACCCGGCAACGCTTACAGCCCGACACCCTTGTGTCGGGCGACACGCATATTGGGCATCCCTGAATCCAAAATGATGGAGCTGAAAGAGGACACATGGCGCTCAGAGAACCACAACCTCTCCCAACCACTGCCTATAAATAGTAGCTACAGGACTCCGATGGAACGGGTCAGAATTTTGTGAAAGCCAACTTGGGAAAACACCTGGAGCTAGTGTGTCGTGTCTCAGAGGTGTACCGGGCGATACTAGGTGAGCACTTCTCCGACCTGAGAGGGCGGGAATGGTTCACTTAGAATCTGCCTCGGTCACCGTAGCAGCCCGATATCGGCCGTCAAGGGCACCCGATACGAGCAGCTCGACACCTTAAGCAGTCTCTAGCCCGACACGATACAATGCCCGATATGAGTCACCCGTCATGGTGTGTCGCCCGAGAGGGTGTGCCGCCCGACACGATCGTATCGGGCATGAGAGCCCCACGCGATACGCCAACCCGTCATAGCCTATTGCCCGAGAGGGTGTGCCTCCCGACACAGGCGTATCGGGCAAGGTTCCCACCCGGTATCGTGCTAGAGAAATCATAGGGATCTGTCGTTGCCTGTCGCTCTTCTAAATCAAGGAGGTGATGCTTATCTTTATCTTTTTCAGTCATTTACTTTCTTTACTTATGCAATGTAACCAAACCCTTTTATATAAATGATTATGCTAGTGGAATCAGAGGAGCTTTAGCTATCTGTTGCTTCATGTTTGGTCCCCTTTTGTTGGACGATTGCTTTGTTTACCATCTGAACTCTAGCTTGTATGCTTGGATCATGTTTTGACTAGCTATCAAATCGTGTTTCCTATTGCAGCAAACTCAAGAGAGGTTTTGTGGCTCTGGTATTTGGTCTGATACGGGAGTACGAGAGTGCCACAGATCGGAGTTGCTTTAGTGACCTTTCCACTCTAACCAAAGATCAACAACCTTGAGAGAGGTGTTGATACATAGTTAGAGGTACCCTCTTTGAGAGAAGGGGTGCTGGAAATTCCTGCTGCTGCTTGATTTTCCGAAGCTTCCTCCTTTGTTCCTTACTACTGTAATAGTGTTATCCTCTCTATTTCCGTTGTGCAAAAACCCTAAAAATAGATAAACATCTAAAACTCTATATTTTTCCTTATAGCTCCAGTTGGAGATAGTTCCCTTTTATTTTATTGATCTTCGCCTGTTGTTCCCTTTTGGGAACTTTATCGTCTCCTTACCCATACTGGAGTATAATGTGTCGATTGCACGTTCTCAACACTAACATCCTTGTCCCTTTGTTCGACCCCGTATATCTACTTCGACCCCATAATAAAGTTGCGGGGGCCTAGAAGGTTTCGGGTTATAAATATAAAAGTCCGACTACTTCAAATATGCACCCTTTTTGGATGCACGATTTAGGCCGGTCAACTTTTTGGCGCCGTTGTCGGGGACAAGGCAATAGGGTACTATTGACGAAATTGAATCCACTAACTACACTCTAGTGCCTCAAGTTTAGAAATGAGCTTGACAGCACTCTCTTTTTCCTTTTTTAATATTTTAACCTGAAATGAGTAGTTCGTATTATTAATACAGGTTTTTCTAACTTGATTTTTTGTGCTATTCAGGTACTCAGGAAGGAAGCAATCTACTCATATGAGCACTGACATCGCTAGACATGCCACCTCGCACTGAACCACCTCTTTCATATGGTGAGCGACACGCGAGAGTTAGACCTCACTCGCCTGAGCCTGAAGACAATGATCGTTATGACGACAACCATCAACATGAAGATCCTGAAATAGAACAATTCGAGGATGACCATCATCGGGAGAGACGTCGTCAACACCGGAGGCGCAGATGGAATCAAAATAATCAAGATCAGAACCAGGGAGACAGTAACAGTGATGATTCCAATGAAGAAGAAAAGACTCTCAGGGAGTTAGCTGCCACCAAGGCTAATAATTCAAGATGTTCAGTTGTCATCCCGAGGTTCAACGCAACCAACTTTGAGCTAAAACCATCTGTCATCTCTATGATCCAGAATAAGAGCTTCAGAGGGAATTCGAAGAATGATAATCCTTATCACCATTTAGATGCTTTTAAAAACATCTGTGACACCATTAAAATGTGGGGAGTCCCGCAGGAGGTGATTTATTGCAAGGCTTTTATCTTCTCTATAGAAGATAAGGCTCTATCCTGGTAGCTTGGGTTACCACACCAAGCTCTTAACGGATGGAGTGCGCTGGCAGAGGCCTTTGTAAACAAGTTTTACCCCACAGAGAAAACTGTCCAGAATAGACAGAGGATCACGTCTTTCATGCAAAAGCAGAACGAGAATCTACACAATGCCTGGGAACGGTATCAAGAATATCAGAGGGACTGCCCTCATCACAACTATAAGAAGGGTTTCTTGATAACTACCTTCTACAATGGTCTACCCCTGAGGAAAGGGTTTCGCTGAATGCAGCAGTAGGCAGTGACTTTCTGGGGAAGAAGCCTAGCAGATCCAAAAAGATCATCGAGAACATGGCCGAGTTGCAAGTCGGGACCGACTAGGAAAAATCAGATAGAGGACATGCTAAGGAGGATAATGAAGGACCTTCAGTCGAATCCATGGCTCTGGAAGCTATCACTTCTTAGATCTAGAAGATAGCCACTGATGTCAAACAACTGAAAGAATCAGGTGGAAATGGGGAGAAACAAGTTGAGAAAGTCATGAAATGTGTCACCTGCGGGGAAGGTGGACACGATATTGATAACTTTATCTACACCCGACCTGACGAGTCAACTGAAAGCGAATCTGAGGATGAGGAAGCTGAGAATGTCTCTTTTGTTAATTTCAAGAGGCTAGATCATCCCGGTTTTAGTTACGGCAACAAGGATGCGGCCAGAAATTTGCATCAACTACATAACCCCACCAAGCAACCCCAAGGTTTTGAGAAACGAGGGGGGCAAAGTCATTTCACCAGACCTACTTCCTTCTAGTCGAACAAGGCAAATTTCCAAGGACAAGGAAAGTACCAAGGTCGCCATGCGGCAAACACTAGTGAAGGTCAAAGTCAAGCCAAGGAGCAAGGTCAAGACAAGATTTCGAACCAACCAGACTTGGTTGGCCAGTTGTTTGATTTTGTAAAAAGACAAGATACCATCAATAACCAGCTAGCGCAAAGCGCGCTGTCAAATTTGGGAGTTTTGAATACAATGCAGGTCCAGATGGCGGACATGCTGACACACCAACGCCAAATCGATCAGCACTTGGCCCAGATAGCCATGTTGATAAAGAATCCTTCGGGTAAGTTACCCTCCAACACCGAATCTGCCAAAATGGCAGTGTTGAGATCAAGTAAGATAGTGGAATGCCCTGAAGAAGCCTGACCCGAGGAACCTGAACCAAGGACGGCGGCTAATAATCCCGCAGAAGAAGAAAATCAACAAGTTCATGTCAGAGATCCTCAACCTAGATCCTTTGAGGAACTATCTAGTAAGAGAACCCCTTACTCTCCCAAGTTGCCTTTTCCTTACAAGCTGATAAAGACACACCTTAAGAAGCGTCAGCAGAAGTTCATGGAATCAGTAAAGAAACTTCATCTCGAAGTACCTTTTTTGGACGCTTCATAAGAAATGCCGACTTATGCTAAGTTTTTGAAAGATTTGATTACCCAGAAAAGAAGAGGAGGAAGAATCGAGACAATGCATCTAGCAAGTATGTCCTCTGCTTTTTTCAAAGCAGATTTACCCAAAAAGAAGAAAGACCCAGGGGCTTTCACCATTCCATTCACCATTGGAGGTAATGTCGAACAAAAATGTCTCGTGGATTTAGGGGCTAGGATCAGCCTTATGCCCCTAAGCCTCACAATGCAATTAGGTTTGACTGATATGGTCAAGACCAATATGAGGATTGAATTAGCAGATCATACCTTTAAAAGAGTTGTTGGCGTTGTTGAAGATGTACCTATTCGGGTTGGAAGTTTCTTCATTCCTTGTGATATCGTTGTCATTGATACTGTGGAGGACCCTGGTTGTCCTATCATCTTTGGATGTCCCTTCTTGGCTACAGGAAGGGTGTTGATTGATGTTGCTAAGGGAATAATCACTCTAAGGGTTGGAAACGACCACTTAGACTTCAAAGTAAAGGATGTGATTAAAGGACCATCCTTATTAGAGTCTGCTTGCTTTGCGGAAAGCTACAACTAGTTCTGCGAAGAGGTAAAGAGGATATCCTAATGGTAGACCCTCTTGTAAGAGCGATAAGCAATCAAGATTCTGATTCTAAAAATCAAGAAGTTGTCGAGTTTCTCAACTATCTTAACCAGTCTGATGAAGACCTGAGCGAAGAGGAAGAGGTAGTAGAAACAGTTAAGTTTGCCTCTCTTGAGGAGGCACCAAAAGAAAAGTCACCCAAGGCTAAACCTGAGTTGAAGCAGTTACCTGAAGGGTTGAAGTATGAATTCCTAGATTGAGAGGAGAGGAATCATGTCATCCTCAATGCCCATCTTATGAGAGACCAATTGGACAAGCTTCGCGAGGAGTTAAGACTCCACAAGCAGGCTATAGGATACTCGGTAGACGATATCAAAGGCCTTAGCCCTGCATTGTGTATGCATCACATCAATTTGGAAGAGTCTGCCAAGCCTCTGGCTCAACTGTAGAGAAAATTGAATCAAATGCTAAAAGAAGTGGTAAAGAAAGAAGTAATCAAATTGAGGGATGTTGGGATCATTTACCTGATCAGTGACAGTAACTGGATGAGCCTGATCCACGTAGTACCCAAGAAAGGTGGTGTAACAGTAGTTAAAAGAGATAAAGGCAATGAAGTGGCGGTTCAGACCATAATGAGATGGAGGATGTTCATTGACTACCAAAAATTGAACCAAGCCACGAAAAAGGATCATTATCCTCTTCCTTTCATTGATCAAGTTCTTGAAAGATTAGCACATCATGACTATTTCTGCTTTCTAGATGGTTTTTTAGGGTTCTATCAAGTCCCCATCCTGCCAGATGATCAAGAGAAAACAACTTTTACCTGTCTCTATAGCACTTACACCTTCAGGAGGATGCCTTTCGGCCTATGTAATGCTCTCGCAACGTTTCAACGCTGCATGATATCAATGTTCTCGGATTTTTGGAGGATATTGTGGAAGTTTTCATGGATGATTTTTTTGTCTATGGAAAGGAATTCGATGCCTGCTTGAAAAACCTATCTCTGGTCTTGCAACGCTGTGAGGAAAAGAGTTTGGTTTTAAACTGGGAGAAGTGTCATTTTATGGTACGAGAAGGCATCATACTAGGACATAAAGTCTCGAGGCATGGTATCGAGGTAGACATTAGCAAGGTTGAAGACATATCCAAGCTTCCTCCACCAAAGTTTGTGACGGGAGTGAGGAGTTTCCTCGGGCACGCCGGCTACTACCGAAGATTTATAAAAGACTTCTCAAAAATCTCAAAACCGCTGTCCAACCTTTTGGTAAAAGATGTTGAATTCAATTTCTCTGACGATTGTCTAATCACTTTTCAGGCCTTAAAGGATGCTCTTGTCTCACCGCCCAGCGTTCATGCTCCAGACTGGGAGCAACCTTTCGAGCTTATGTGTAACGCCAACGACTATGTTGTAGGAGCAGTCCTAGGGTAGAAAAAGGACAAAAAGCACCATGTGATCTGCTATGCTAGTCGTACTCTGGATGAAGCTCAAGTAAATTATACAACTATAGAAAAGGAGATGCTTGTGATAGTCTTCGCTTTCGACAAGTTCAGATCTTACCTCATTGGGGCAAAAGTTAAGGTCTACACAGACCATGGGGCTAGAAGATGTCTCATGCAGAAGAAAGATACAAAGCCCAGGATGTTTAGGTGGGCTCTGTTACTACAAGAGTTTGACCACGAGATAGTCGATAAAAAGGGTGCAGAGAATGTGGTCGCCGACCACTTATCAAGGATTGTGGTGGAAAAGCAGAAGGAACCGCCTTTTGATGACAGTTATGTTGATGAGGCTTTGATGATGATTGAAACCAAGGAAGAGAGTTTACCTTGGTTTGCAGATATCTGTAATTATCTTGCCTGCAGAGAACTACCCCCTGACATAACCTATAATCAAAAGAAGAAGCTCTTTGCGGATGTAAAGAATTACTACTGGGATGATCCTCTCCTCTTCAGAAGATGCGCAGACAACCTGTACAGAAGATGTATCCCCAAAGTAGAGGTCCCAAACATTCTAAAAGAATTTCATGCCTCCCCTTATGGATGGCATCTAGGGAATGAAAGGACCGCAACCAAAGTTCTACAATCGGGTTTTTATTGGCCCTCCTTGTTTAAAGATGCTACAAATTATATAAAGGTTTGTAAAGAATGTGAATCAACAGGAAACATTGGGTGAAGAAATGAGATGCCTATGGCAAATTGGGTTGAAGTGGAGATATTTGATGTATGGGGAATTGACTACATGAGTCTGTTTCTCCCATCAAAAGGATACCAGTACATTCTAGTGGCAGTGGATTATGTATCCAAATGGGTAGAAGTTGTTGCAACTAAAATGTGCGACTCTAAGTCAATGATCAAGTTGTTCGAAAAGACTATTTTCCCTCGTTTCCGAGTACCTCGTACAGTAATAAGCGACGGTGGATCGCATTTCGGAGAAAGACAGTTTGAAGCGCTCCTGCAAAAGTATGGAGTTATAACACAAAGTCACTACACCCTACCACCCACAAACTTCTGGGCAGGTAGAGGTTTTGAATAGACAGATCAAGCAGATTCTAGAGAAGACTGTCAACCGCATGAGGAAAGATTGGTCGATGAAGCTTTACGACACACTTTCGGCCTACAGAATTGCCTATAAAGCACCCATTGGAACCACTCCTTACAAGTTGATCTATGGGAAATCTTGTCATCTACCCCTAGAGCTTGAACAGAAGGCCCTTTGGGTGATTAAGTTCTTGAATATGGATATGGAGAAGCAGGAGAGAAGATATATTTGCAGCTACAAGAACTCAAAGAATTAAGAATGCATGCTTACGAGAACACAAAGATCTATACACAAAGGACAAAGGTGTGGCATGATGCCCACATGAGGAGGAAGGATGTAAGTGAAGGTGACAAAGTTTTATTATTTAAATCTTCCATTCATCTTTTTCCAGGTAAACTACAAACAAGGTGGTTCAGACCTTTCACTGTAGCAAAGATATACACATCCGGAATGATGGAGCTATATGATAAAGATGATCCATCCAAAGTTTTTCAAGTGAACGGGCGCAGGGTAAAAAGGTTTTATGAAGACGAAGCATTTGCAAGAAGGATGGAGATCAATTTGCAAGATTTGGAAGCAACTTAAGGTGAAAAGTGAAGAACCTGGAGCTGTCGAGCTGACGACACAAACTACAACGCTCCTCAGGAGGTAGCCCAAGCTTTTACTTTTCCTTGAATAGGATGTTATTTACTTTCTTGCAAGAAAAACATTATGAACATTTGGACTGTAATAAGGCCCGAGTCAGTGCATGTGTCACGTGCACTGACTCTTCTATTTTATGGGCCACCGCTCTATTAAATGAGCATTTATGAGTAATACTATCTGAGGTCGGGAACTTCTCTATAGGCCAATGATGTTTTACCCATCAATTGCTTTTTCCTCTGCTTTGTTTTTGGTTTTTCTTCATGAATTTTTTTCTAAAGATCTTGTATCGGGCAAGTATACCCCTTTTTCCTGATCATATCGGGCAAAAACTCAGCCGGGGTGCAGAATGCGCTCGTATCGGGCGACAGCATATCGCTCGCATCTAGCCATGAGCCGTATCGAAAGACACGCCTGGGTGGCGAGCACCCGTGTCGGGCAACATGCATAATTACCCTTGATTATAGGGATGGGACTGCTCGTCTCGGGAATGACTTGTCTCAACAATCGACATGCACCCCGGATTTACCCATTTTACCCCCGGTTTGGATCGCTATATATAGTACGGATGTTTTACTGTGTCGGGCTACTTCTTTTACACTTTCAACTACCCGTATTGTGCAGTAGTTTCCCCCTTTTGCTCGTGTGCTGCGCAACTTAGCTTTTGCTCTTGTGTCACGCAAGATAACTTCAGACATCAAAGGTACAACCCTACAACCGTATCGATTGGCTTGACCGAAACGACCCCCGTATCGCGCACATCATATCAGGTTGTCAAATTTAGTTGATTTTCACGTATCACGTGACACACGTGTCGCGCAACATGTCTTTAACGCGCGCTTGCATGATACCCTATATCGGGCAATAACTGTGTCACCCATCCTTGTATTGCCTCGCTTATTCTTGTTGTCGGGCGACACGTTTGATTATCGGGAAGACCCTATCGGGCACTTCACTTCACGCGACCGTATCACCCGACACAGCGTATCGGGCAACGGGTATGATGTGCAACTTTTCCCCGTATTGTCTAGTTTTGTATCGCCTAGATGTTATTCTGATTGACGACACCCGAACCTCGTATCAGGCATGAGCCTATGGTGATTTTTTGAAAGCTTCGTATCGCCCGACACAGGCGTATCAGGCAAGCATCATATCGCCCAGTGTTGAGGCCTGATACGATGTTGTCGAGTAGCTTTGTATCGAGCCAAACTGTTCTTACTAGACACCGATATCAACTTTAAAACATTTAGATACTTAATAAACTTATCTAATTATAACAGAAATGGCCCGCACCAAGCAAACTGTGGTTCGATTTGACGAATACGGTCGGAGGATCGACACCAAGGCCACAGCTAAAGCAACAACAGTCGGGTAGAAATGCGTGAATCTTGAGGTAGTTGGGCCATCAACAACTGAGAAGATAGCAAGGACGGAAGAAGTAACGGCTCCAACAACAGCTTCAACCATAGCGGCAGAACCCCTGGATCACACACCAGGAAGGTTCGTGCCAAGAGACAATGAGCATGGACGTCGGTACTCAGAACTGGTAACAAAAATCTACAGGCTGAGCAGATTAGTCGTCCTTCCTTCAAATAGGTATCTTCAAAAGATTGGAGAATGTCCTAGCCATAGCAGGACTGAGGAAGATCTGCCTCAGCCACTCCGCCTCCTACACCGAACTCACTAGGGAGTTCATGTCGTCTCTCCGCCGAGTGAAGAATACAACTGAGGACGTTGAAAAATATGGCGGAGTAGACAGACTGCAAGGGCGACTGTACAACTTGGAGCATATCATCTCCGAAAAGCTGCTCAACGAGATCTTCTCTTCCAGCAAGGAAGAGAAGAGACTGCTGAATAACGGTGCGAGGATCACCGAAGGAGACAGGTTTGACCCCGTGGAGCTCTGGAGGAGGCTGACCGGTGAGTCATCATACAAGCCAGGAAGCAAGGTGGCAGCGGTGCACTCCTGCTTCTGGAGGATAGTGCACAAGCTGGTAGCATGCCTGCTCTTTAGCAAAAATGAGTCCAGCAACGTCTACACCGAAGAACTCCATCTCATGTGGCACATGATGGAGGGCAAGGTGATCAACCAGGGGTGCTTCTTGCTGAATGGGCTGCACCCAATAAAGGATGCCACCAAGGAATACTACATGGGTGGCATCATCAATCTGATCGCGGTTGGGTTAGGATATACAAAGGAACTACACAGTCTTTCGAGGACAAGGGGCGACGAGTTGATCGACCTCAAGTTCCTCATGAGGGCCATCATCATAAAGAAGGAGGGCGAAGCTACTTATACAAGTTCACAAGGACAAACACCCTCCTTCCACTCCCTCATCATGCTGCCTATGATGCAGAAAAGTTGGTCTTCACCATAATAGAAATCAAAGTTGTGGTAGTAGAAGCAGCTTACGCCACCACCACAAGTATTCAAGAGAGGGCGGCTGCAAGAGGAGAATCAATCCCTCACGACCCAAGGCAGGACAAAACTTCAATGAACCTTGCAGAGACAACTGTCACTCTAGAGCCACTGACGACATCAGTTGATAGAGTTGTCGTCACTCCTACTATACCAGCCACAATCACGACGACACCTGCCATGGCTGAAGAAGTATCGGCGATCGTTGAGGTCGCTGAGACAACCAGGGGAAAGACAACAATGTCAGCCCCGACGGGAGCTGCCGCAGAAGAGACAACCGCAGCCCCCAGAACTTCTGTGGTGCCCGTGGTGGTAGAAGAAGACGTGCAACCAGACACCAGTAACAGGATGTTCACCGACATCTTGGAGATGGAGCTCGGAGATGCAAAACTTATGCCAGCACCGCCGTCGGTGTCTCCTGCGATAGCTGCATAAGAGGTCACCGAGATCAGAGAGGTGGAGTAGTGTCCACCCACATTTCGTCCTTCTCCACCACCACAAGAAGGCGAGGCATAGACAGCCATAAAAGCGTTGATGCCTCACCCAACAACATCCACCTCACAAATGATCGAGACAAGTTCTACCTCATCGGGTAGACCCTCGCACGAGAGGAGTATCACAAGGATGAGAGGGAGGTCTGTAGAAGCCCCTCTGTCGCATGGGAAAATGCTGGGGCACGAAATCGACCACTTGCGGGAGGTAACAGAAAGCCACTCGCCTACATTTACTTCTCTAACCCGCAAGTTTTTATTTTTCTAGTAGTGGTTGAATAGCTAGGAACGGGAACTACTGACTCTAGTTGGCCTTCCCAGCCAACTAGAGGCACTCAACGCCACACTTCAACAGACCCTCTAGTGTCTTGACGTGATCGAGGAGAGGCTGAACTGGGGAGATGACCATCCGTGCCCAAGGCATCCGAGAAGGTCTTTGTCGCCTCCTGACTCAGGCTCTCAATCTTCCTCGTCAGCAGCCTCGTCAAGATGATCATCCTCTTCCTCCTCCAGCGAGCCATCCCCAACGCCCAAGGAAGGGACCCCACAAAGATCGGCCAAAGGAGTTCCAGCAGGACAGGCGAGCTCCCACGGTCTGGAAGAAACATCGCCCTCAATCCCCCTGGACGAAGTTGAAGATGATAACAAATACATCGGCGTCGGGGAGGACTGTTCTGATAAATCAGAGGGAGAGGGTGGGGGGACATATGTGCAGCCAATGAAAGACACCCCCCAGAGGAAGATGCTCGATGGCAGATGAGTTCTCTATGCCGTCACAACTTCCTTCCTTCGAGATGGCCGACTTCGACAGAAGGGTCATCGGCTACCTATCAATCAGGGACCAGAAGCTGTTGAATAAGGTGCTGAGGTAGCAGGAAGATGAAGAAGACATCGTATGGAGAGACGGCTACTTCTCCATATGACGGGGAGCACTTAGAAGCATATTCAGCTCACCAGCCATCGTCAGAAAGAAATTATTCAGGGGCCTAGAAGGTGCAATAATAGAGAATATCAGCACCGGGATTGGTCAGAGAACAATATACAATGCCACCCCGACCTTGGTAAGAAGACTGATGATGGAAGTACCAGACTCCATCGCGGTGGCCAACATACTGTGACACATCAACGAGAACAACACGAACATCGTGTTGGCCCTGTAAAAGCACCACAACATGTGGTTCCTATGTGTGGCGGACCTCTGAAACCATGACGTCCAGCTCCTCAGCTGCTGCAACAAGGAGGTGCCACACTCAGGCCTTATCTTCAATCGCCCATAGGACAAGCATCTAAGGCTTCTACCACTATGTCTTCTCCCAGCCATCAAGCAAGGAGTCCAACGTCATAACGACGTTTGGAACTTCTTCTCTATCGGCGACTTTCTCGCCCAAGTAGAAGAGGGAAGTGGAAACAGCGCCTTTATCATCTTGCAAGCCATGGAGTTGCTCAACATATTCAGATACATAAGGCATCTCCAGGACCAAAACTTCTACCAGCTCAGAAGCACATATGCACTGTTGTTGATCAAAGACGGACACTATTTCCAAGATGCAGGGGTACCAGAGAGGTTGCTGGATAGTGATCAAGCAGACAAATCTTCACAACCCTGCAGCACTTCAGAGAAAGAAGCTGAGATAGAAACAAACATCTACGGGGTAGGCAAGCAGTTAGAGATCCCGCGGGAAGTGCACGATATCGAAGACCCTGCTTCGCCTGAAACACCAGAAGAAATGATCAACAATTTCAACCGCTTCTCGTGCTCTACACTCACGTACGAGCAGGTCAATGAAGTTCTTCTGAAATTAGCTGACTCTACCCCAACAAATGTAATCTACGAGGCAGGCAATGTCATAGTCCCGGTTGATGACTTGAGGGACATGGTAAAAGAAGGAGGATGTTTGGCGATATTTGTGGCGGCCGCCTACATCTAGACTCTACAAAAGAAGTTTGAACAGGCCTACATAGCTCATCTAATGATGTTCAACTACATATGCCTTGTCGATGAATCAGGAGCGAAGCAATCTTTTCTGACAGAGTTGCAGTGTAGAGTTCCACGCACCATCTTCCTTCCCATCTTGCATTACAACCACTAGATGCTACTGACGATGTACACTCGACAATGAGTAGGAATCTTCTACAATAGCTCGGACGGAAACAAAGATCATCCGGTGCAGTGTACATCGATAGAATTGACACCCCTCCAGCGCTTAGCATGAAAATACTACGAGGACGTGGCGACGTTGGTACAACCATTCCTAGACACAGCAGCTAGCAAATGGCACGAGCTTCAGTTCTGCCACCGCAATCCACAACAGATTCCCCTATCCAACTACTGTGGCATCTTCGTGCTAGAATGGATATCAAATAAAGAGACGCCTGGCCAGCTCCACCACATCGACTACCACAGCAAACGAGGAGAATATGTGTTGGAGCTTCTATCTGGCAAAGGCGCGCTCACCAGCTAAAACCCTCACTGAGTTAACATTACCCTACCTTATCTACTTCACAACTCTGGGACAGAGTGTGGAGTAAGTTTGGGGGGATACTATGTATCAGTGAGGGAGGTACACAAATTTTCTTCAAACGTCACCCTTTTTGTTCTTTTTGTTCTTTTTCTACAACATGTGTACATATACATATACATGCTCATACAAAAAGTTTGCTAAATATTTGCTTATTTTGTCTCCACATATATGTACAAAGACACTATATAGTAAAAACCTGATATGACTTCTTGCTAGTTGCTTTTCTATGTGTCCAAGGAGATGTAGAGTTTGTTATATATTTATGATAATGCAACCTCAAACAACAAAAGACTACGACTTTCCATGCCAAATATTTTCAAAAATAATCTCACAACAGCTAAGAGACGTGTATGCAGAAGGAAAAAGCTACCCAAACAGCAAAAAAATTCTTCTTGTTTTACCTTACCCAACAAAATCCCAAAAAGAGAGAATAGCCTTATGCAAGTGAATAAGAGCATGAGAGTTGTGCCAAATAAAAAGAAAGAAAAATATTTATATACACTTGTTTTCCAAAAGTACCCATCTTTAGGCATGGTAGATCCGGGGCAGTGGTATGTAGGATGTGAAATCACTCCTCTAAAGCCAACTGGCTTGCACTGCAGGGACCACTTGCCCGCTAACGGATCCATACCTGGATGGACTGATGGGAAACAAGAAAAACCCAAAAATCCTTAAGCCTACCCAAACACACAACTTGTTGTTCCCCCAAAAGCTATTTGGTGTGAAAGCAAACTTCAAAAACATGCACCCAAGTCTCGCTGAAGTTGTGGAGAAAATTTTTGCTTAAATAAGGCAAGGAAAGGAAAGTTTTTTGTTTGTGGTCGGGTCGTATTCTCTGTAAGACATCTCAATGCTCGCTCAAACCCTTTGTCTGAAAACCATACCGGTCAAGAAGAAGTGTCACAAACAAAGTTTAAAGATTGATTGAGGACAATCAAAATGCTAAGTTTGGGAGAGTTGATAACACCAAATTTTGTGATGTTTTTGGCCCTTATTTCGTTGTCAATTCTGCCCTTTTTAACTGATTTCCTCTCCTTTTTGTCATGTTTTTGAATAAACAGGCCACACTACGCTCTTAACTCAATTTTATCATCTTTTGCAAAGTTTTCCTCATTTTTCTACTCATTTATCAGCAAAAAGGCTCATCCCGGCTCATGAACATGTTCCACCCGCATCAGCCTTCTTACCAGCCGGCCGATACACTCGCTGCCCGACCCAGGGCAGCACGATACACTATCGCGCGACACAGGGATGTCGCGCAAGAAGGAGTGTACGAGCGATACGCCATTTACCCGACTAGGAGCCGAACTCACCACGACTACTGGAGCGTGTCGCATGATACAAGCCACCCACCAGCAGGCACCCACTCGTCACGACACCCGGTAACGCTTACAGCCTGACACCCTTGTGCCGGGCGACACGCATATCGGGCATCCCTGAAGCCGTAATGATGGAGATGAAGGAGGACACATGCCGCCTGGAGAACCACAACCTCTCCCAACCGCTGCCTATAAATAGCAGCTACAAGACTCTGATGGGACATGTCGAAATTTTGTGAAAGCCAACTTGGGAAAGCACCTGGAGCTAGCGTGTCGTGTCTCAAAGGTGTACCGAGCGATACTAGGTGAGCACTTCTCCGACCCGAGAGGGTGGGAATGGTTCACTTAGAATCTACATCGGTCACTTCAGTAGCCCGATATCAGTCGTCAAGGGCACCCGATACGAGCAACCTGACACCTTAAGCAGTCTCTAGCCCGACACGATACCAAGCCTGATACGAGTCACCCGTCATGGTGTGTCACCCGAGAGGGTGTGACGCCGACCCGATCGTATCAGGCATGAGAGCCCTGCATGATATGCCAACCCGTCATGGCCTATCGCCCGAGAGGGTGTGCCGCCCAACACAAGCATATCGGGCAAGGTTCCCGCCCGGTATCGGGCTAGAGAAATCTTAGGGATCTGTTGCTGCATGTCGCTCTTCTAAATCAAGGAGGCGGTGCTTATCTTTATCTTTTTCAGTCATTTACTTTCTTTACTTATGCAATGTAACCAAACCCTTTTATATAAATGATTATGCTAGTGGAATCAGAGGAGCTTTAGCTATCTGTTGCTTCATGTTTGGTCCCCTTTTGTTGGACGATTTCTTTGTTTAGCATCTAAACTCCAGCTTGTATGCTTGGATCATATTTTGACTAGCTATCGAATCATGTATCCCGTTGCAGCAACCTCGAGAGAGGTGTTGTGGCTCTAGTGTTTGGTCCAATACGGGAGTACGAGAGTGCCCCAGATCAGAGTTTCTTTAGTGACCTTTCCACTCTAACCAAAGATCAGCAACCTTGAGAGAGGTGTTGATACTTAGTTAGAGGTACCCTCTTTGAGAGAAGGGGTGTTGGAAGTTCCTGCTGCCTCTTGTTTTACCGAAGCTTCCTCCTTCATTCCTTACTACTACAATAGTGTTATCCTCTCTATTTTCATTGCACAAAAACCCTAAAATCTGATAAACATGTAATACTCTATATTTTTCCTTGTAGCTATAGGTGGAGATAGTTCCTTTTTATTTTATCGATCTTCACATGTTGTTCCCTTTTGGGAACTTATCGACTCCTTACCCATATTGGAGTATAACGTGTCGAGTGCGTGTTCTCAACACTACCACCCTTGTCCATGTGTTCGACCATGTATATCTACTTCGACCCCGTAATAAAGTTGTGGGGGGCTAGAAGGTTTCGAGTTATAAATATAAAAGTATGACTACTTCAAATATGCACCCTTTTTGGATGTGCGATTTAGGACGGTCACATCCCAATATCCATATGTTGAGGTTCGCAAAAATGACTCATAAACTATTGACCTCTGTAAGAAAATATGGTCACTAGAATTCCATGCAAACAAACTATCTTTTCAATGTATATCGCTACCAACCTCTCTGCTTTATACATCATCTTAGTTGGCAAGAAGTGAGCTGACTTGGTCAACCTGTCAACTATCACTCAGATGGAATCATGACTTTTGGCTATCCTAGGAAGACCAACCACAACATCTATGGTAATACAATTCCATTTCCATTGTGGTATTGGCAAAGGGCGGAGTGTTCCTACAAGCTTTTGATGTTATGTCTTGACTTGCTGATAAACTGGACATCTAGCAACAAACTTAGCCACATCATGCTTCAAAATAGGCCACCAATACAGATCCTTCATATTATGGTACATCTTGGTTTTGCCAAGGTGCATCACATACATTGAGGAATAAGCTTCATCAAGAACCTTTCTCCTCAAACCATCATCATCTAGAACCACCATCCTATTATGAAAGCAAATCATCCCATCTTCTACCTCATGAAAGCCAGCATACTTCTTGTTACCAAACTCTACCCAGATGTTCTGTATCACGGTATCATTATGTTGAACATCTCTAATTTATTGCATCTACGTAGGCTTCACCTGAAACTATGCCAACAACCCTGCTAGTAGGGATATCTCCAACTGAACATCCATCTGCCGCAATGACACCAACATGTCTCGCTTATGGCACACAAAAGCATGTAATTGTGCTTCATCTATAGATGACAATGAAAATGACTTCCTGCTCATCACACATGCCACCACATTTTCCTTCCCTAGATGGTAATATATAGTGCGGTCATAGTCCTTGATCAGCTCCATCCATCTTCTCTATTACATCTTCAAGTACTACTTTGAAAAGATATACTAAAGGTTCTTGTGGTCGGTGAAGATCTAACACTTCTCTCGATATAGGTAGTGTCTCCATATATTCAAGGCATAGACCATCTTTTAGCTCCATGTCATGTGTCAAGTAGTTCTCCTTATTTTTCTTAAGCTGTCACAAAGTGAAAGAAATCACATTCTTGTCCTGTATCAACACATATCCCAAACCGATCTTCAACACATCATGGAAAATGATGTAGCCTTTCCCTTCATCTAGAAGAACTCACACTGGTGCACTAGTCGACTTCTCCTTCAACAGTTGGAAGGAATGTTGGCACTTGTCATCCCAGACAAAAGGAGCACCTTTCCTAGTCAACTTAGTTAGGGGCAATACTACAACGCTGAAATTATTTATGAATCTCATGTAGTAAACCGCCAAACATAAGAAACTTCAAACCTCACTTGATATCTTGGTCTATTCCCACTCCAAAACCTTCTTTGGGTCTACATAAAATCCCTTAGCAAAAATGATGTGACCCAGAAAAGATACCTCTGTCAACCAAAATTCACACTTGCTGAACTTGGCGTACAACTTGTGATGCCTCAACAACGTTAATGCTTGGTGAAGATATTGCTCATGCTACTGGCTATCTCTGGAGTATATCAAGATATCATTTATGAACACTACCAAAAACTAATCCAGATAAATTCTAAACACTTTGTTCATCAAGTCCATGAAAGCTATTGGCATGTTGGCCAACCCAAATACATAACCACAAACTCATGGTGACCATGCCTAGTCTTGAAAATTAACTTGGGTATGTCATCTACCTTGATGCTCAGATGGTGGTATCCTGACTTCAGATCTATCTTCGAGAACACTATGGCACCTCTCACTGGTCAAACAGATCATATATCCTCAACAATAAATACTTGTTCTTCACTCTAACCTTGTTCAACTGTCAGTAATCTATATGTAGCCTCATAGATCCGTCCTTCTTCTTCACAAACAACATGGGAGCACCCCAAGGGGAAGTTCTTGGTATGATAAAATCCTTCTCTAGCAACACTTGTAACTACTTCAACTCATTCATCTGTGCTAGTGCCATCTTGCATGGTGACTATGCGATGGGTTGCATTCCAAGAACAAGATTGATCTCAAAATCAATTTTTTTAGGAGGGGGAATACCAGGAAACTCTTTTGTAGAGACATACTAAAATCCATGCACTACAAGAACCTCCTAGATACTAGGACTCCTCACCTTGGTATCCACAACATGTTCCAATAAATCCTCACACCCATGTCTCAATAATCTCTCTGTTATCACAGCTGACACCAAACACATAGGAAAAATCTTCCCACCTCCTTGGAAGATCCACAAAGCATATCCATCACAAAATGTCTCCACCTTGGAACTATAGTCCAAAACAACCTTGTACTTCTCTAAGGTATCCATCCCTAAGATCACATCAAATCCATGCATGTCAATTGGCATAAGATCCACTCGAATGTTGCATCTTGAGAAAGAAAGAACACAAGATGGACATACCTCCTGCAACTCAATTGAACTGACAAGATGGGTTTCTAACATAAGGCTATTAGACCTACTATAAATAGGCAAATTACAACTAGTTATCACCTCTCTGGTGATAAAAGAAAGCATCACACTGGGTTCGACCAACATAGTTACAAAAGAAGAAGTAGACAAATCAAAATGAATAAGTTCCATCTAACTTGTCATGACCCGTGGATTGACCACTCCCCCCAACCGACTCATAGAGTAGAATCTAGTTGTCACATATTGTCATCCTTGTCCTCTACCAGTTGGTCTAGACAACCCTACCTAGGATGCTTGACTGCATCCTTTACCACCACCACTACAAAACTACTGCTACTAAGAACCTCGCTAGCTCTACAGCGGTTGTTGTATGCCTTCTTCATCCTTCATAGGGAAAGCCCACTTGATATGCCCTACTTGACTACACTTGTGACAAGTCCTCAAATCATATTGTGTTCTAGATGACCATGTCCCTGACATAGACAATGTGTTGTGTTCTCCTGTAGACAAAAAAACTATAACCTTTTCCCTTATCAGGTACCATTGTGATGGCACTCATGATCTTGAATCAAAATTGTGGATCTCTATTGCGACTGAGGTGAAGCAAACCTTGACTTTTTAAAGCCTCTAGATGACTGCCCCTAAAACTGAACGGGCCTCTTTTGGCATTGGGTTTACACTCCTCGAGAGGAGACTGCTCAACCTACCTCACAGACTCCATAAAGGTAGAGAACCTCTCCATGTTCATCAAAGAACTAGATGTCATAGACAACTCTGAGATCAAGCCATTCTCAAACCTACAGATCCTCTCCTTCTCTATCACCAACTTATGAGGACAAAACCTTAAAAGTTACATAAAATTCACCTAATACTCATTGATCAATATCGAACCCTGACATATCTTATCAAATTGAGCTATCTTCTCATCTAGGTATGTCTTTGGAAAGTAACGACTCACAAAATCTTGCCAAAACTTTTCCCATAGGGATCCACTTCCTACTAAAAATAAAGAGGGCAACATCCACCAATAAAAATTTTCTTAAGAGGGGATGAAACCAAATTTATTTATACATGATTGTATCATAACACAAAGTAGCTGCATAATTAAAAGATATATCTAACCATTACAAGGCAACTTATCATACTAAACTTTCACCACGTAGGGTGATATAAAGGAAAACTAAATACATATGTAGAACTAGCTGAGGATCACCGAACAACTTCAAGTGAGGTCTCCCACGAAGTCAGCTATCCTTATTGTGGTCCAGGTCTTTCTAGATCTCCTCCTCCTTGTCCAACACCTGGGGTTGGAAGCGTACCCCACAAAAGGAAAAGAAAAGAGGATATCAGCAAAATGCTGGTATGAGCATGCTAAAAAGGAATTGAGCATTATATATATTTTAAGGAAAAGGTACATCAAGTAGAGAAGGCTTCCCATTCAAAAAGATAAGGACTACCCAATCGGGCATAAAAGGAAAGATTATCAAACATATGATAAAAAGGAATACTTTCCATTAAAAAAACAATAATAAAAGTGGTGCCACAAAAGCACTCATAAAGATTTTAGGACAAAAAACCCATAACAACATGCATGTAGGTGAGATAAACATAGCACTAGAACACCATAAATAACAATTCACGACCAACCCTCATAAAGTTGAAACCTGATAGAGAATGGCACATAACCAAACTCCCAATATATTTAAAAATTGGGCCAACCCCCATAAAGATGAAACCCGTGTATGGGGCACATAACCACCATCCCAAAATAAACAATAACGGCACATAACCCAAAACCAATGCAAATTATATTACTCTAGGGCTATTGAGTCGCACAACATGATTAATAGGGAGGTAAGTAAAGTATAGTCATATTTACAAATTAATCACCACATAAATGATCACCATTATCAACCACCTCAAAATGGGCATATAACAACAAATTGAGTTGAACAAGCTATAATAAAGATTTCAAAAGAAAGTCAATAATATATTATGATCACAATATTAGCAACAACTAGGGTACTTCACATGAAGCATCATTTTTAAAAGGAAAAGATATGTTTTTTAGGTTATTGTCCATAGGACCAAGAAGAAGACAATTTAGGTTATTGCTCAATAAAGAAAATTAGGAGAAGTTCACATACATTAAGAGAGGGAAATTGCTCAATATAGAAATAATATGGGATGCAATAATACCAATAACACTGTCTAAAACACTTTCCAAAATCCTAAGCAAGATTAGAGTCCACTTGTCCTATTATAATAACCATATACATGTATCAGCATTATATGCGTTCATTAAGAACTCAAAACCCTAAAGTTGTCAAATTTTTATATAAACCAACGATTTAGGTGTTTAAAACATCACCATCATCTTAGTTAGGTTTTTCTGATCAAAATAACCTATAATATTAAGTATTTTGAAGATATTGACTTTTAGGGTTATTTTTGGTGATTTTCAGTTAATTAAATCATCCTTAAAAATACTTTTTTGAAAAACTCAAAACCAGGCAGCCAATTTATTTTTATTTGATAGACCATACTTTTCTGAGTTTAGAACATATCTTACTTTTAATTTTTGTCCCAAGGGTTTACTAGTTATGAATTATTTACATTATTAACTTTATTAATTAGATTCATTAAAATAACCTCTTCAAAACATATAATCAGGAGACAAAACCCACACCAAAAGAAAGCTTACATTTTTCTCGTTTTATGGACTATTTATGCATATTTGTTTGATTAGGGATTAATTTGTTATGGATTTTTAAAGATTGACCAATCAGAAACTCAAGAATTGCCAAATAAGCGAGAAAGAGAGAGGAAAATAGTGTGGGTCGATCCGCTGACTTGGCCCAATCAGACCCGGCCAAGTCAGGGGTCAAAGACATTGCTTGACTCACCCAAACAAAAGACAACTTGGTGAAAAGATAGTTTTGCCCTCACACGAAAAACCAAAGAAGAAGGTGAGAAGAGGGTAGTTTCGGGAATCCAGAAAGGAGTTGTCTTCCTCGTGGGCTTGCTGCACCATGGCAGCAACCACTCGGCGGTCGATTTGGGTGAATACGTGAGAAAGATCCAAACTCAAATATAAAGCTACAAAAATGAAGAGCAAGGCGTGAACAACTCACCGAAAATGCCAATTCCGTCAGAGATGCTCGGAGGAGGGAGGAGGCACTGCAAAGCTTGCTCGAAAACTGGGTTGTCTACGGCCAAGTCCACTATGTGCAAAGAAATTGATGGGTAAGGGGAGTTTGACGGTGAGAGATGAAGACATAGGGACCCCTATATATGTAAGCTTAGGTTTAAAGCCAAAATTGATTTGGTCGTGGGAAACAAAAAGAAGGAAAGTTGGGCGTTTACAAAATATTTGACAATATGTTACTAATTGTGAACCTAAAGATGCCGAATCTTAAATGCAACGTGTGGGTGAAAAATCATTCGATTTCATTGAAAAATGACTAAAGAATCACGGATTGAAAATCTAACTTTCGTGATGCTACAATACACGTCGACTCAAGGAGGAAGATGATATTTATTTGGTTGCCAAACCAATTTGGACTATAGTTCTTATTCAATTATTTAATTTTTTCTCTTTCCTTATTTGATGGTTCAACTGAACTCCAAATAAATCCAAATTTGGTGGTAGGTTTACTAATTTTTGGGTGAAAAATCTGAATATAAAATTAGATTTACCTTTTGAAAAAGTTAGATTAGTTAATCAAGCCAATTACTATTTTCTCTTTCCTCTCTCATTAATGACTACTAGATTCTCCAAATATAATATAACTTCACCCACAAGTCTTATTAAGTATCTTGGATAAGAATTAGGTATTATTTCCATTTGTTAATATTGTTTATTATTTTAAATAATGTTTTTAATATTTTACACACTTTCCCTCTCCCAAATTCACCTTCGTATCAAATATTTTCCAAATTGAATCAAAATTCATCCAAAGGTCTATTTTAACATGTATAACACGAATTTGGTATTATTTATTTTTTTTTGAAGACTTGTATTATTTTATTTAATTCATTTAAATTTTATCGCTTATTTATCCTTTTAATTTATTAGAGGCATCTAGAAAATTTATAAAAATGTAAAACTTGGCCTATAAGAATTAAAAAACGTGTGGAACACTATTTTGGGATTAAATAAATTTTTTCGATATATATTTAATATTTTTGGTATTTAAGTCATTTTCTCTCACCTAAAAATAAATAAAATATTTAACATTGATCAAATTAGATGAAAATTCACACATAGACTCATTTTGACAATTAGATTATGAATCCAAGATTATTTTCCTCTTTTGCAATCATTTATTATATTATTTAATATTTTTAAAGGAAAACACCCTTTTCTTTTCTAAATAAAATAGATATAGTTATTATTATCCTAAATTGGTGAAACTTGGCCTGCAAGCCAAGGCATATCCCAAGAAAATGAATATGAGGTTATTATTATCCAAGAAATTTTCCTTTTAACACATTATCTATTACTTCGATTATTTCACCCATTAATAATCCAATATCTCATTATTCATGTTTTAAGCATTATCTTTGATTTTCTTTTTCTCTTCCTTGCCCCTACGTCATAGGAATAATCTAAAATGAATCTACACCATCATTATCCCACATAGGATTATTTATTTCATATTTTGTGGAATTATAACTCATTATCCTCAATTATGAACATTTTTCCTTTTATGCTCATATCCTATATTCCTTTTTTTTTCTTTTATGATTCATTTGAAGGTATTGGGTAATATTAATTTAAATTCTACGTTTTAACGTGCCTTATGCATACATTATTATATTCAAGGTCAACAAAGAGCATATTTTAATCCTTGTTTGGCTAAATCTCTAAGAACTAAGGGTTCTAAGATATTAACCCTGGAACAAGATAAAGTCTAGGTTTCAGTATGTTACAACATACCACCCCTTAAAGAGATTTCATCCTCAAAATCTAAACAACTATCTACCACCCCTTAAAAGGTGCATTTTAATAAGGCAAACAAAACTTTAGGTACAAAGGTAACTTCTTCCATATGTATCATGCAAAAGGAAACATAACTTGAAAATCTACTATAGGACTATGTGTTACCTTCAACTTGATCATCATCACAGACTTTTACACCATCCAAAGATCTCCTTTCAATAGGTCTCTTACCATTGTTTTTACCATTATTATGATGAGGCACTTGAGGTTGTTGTTGTTGAGTCGGTACATGTTCATTATGAAGCTGAGGGCACCTAGGGTGAATATGTTTAGGTTCATTGCAATGATGGCACACAACCCGATAGTCAGGTTGATACTTTGCTTGGTTCTTATCCTGAGATCACTTGCCTAGAGGATGGTAACCATTGCACTTAGCACACTTGTCTTTTCTCAGCTCATCTCTTGAAGGTTTCCTCTTCTTATCAAACTCCCTAGGTTGAAACCATGGGTATGACTCCACGGCCAATGCCTTATCGACCATCTTTTGAAAGGTCAAGGGTAGTGGTGGGATAAGAGCATGTCCGACATTGTAGTTGATCCCTTGGAGGAAAAGGTCAGCCCTTCGTTCCTCACCCAAACCAACTGCAAAACGCTCCAACTGTAGAAATGTTTGTACATAAGCAGAAATGGATAAGGACCCTTGCTTCAAGCTATAGAAGTCTGCTTCTTTCTTATTTAGAGCAGTAGTGCAGATGTACTTCCCATGGAAGAGTGCCAAAAACTCCACTGAAGACATGGTTGAGATGCCTCTACTCCTTGCAATCCCATTCCACCAAACTCTTGCAGGTCCATCTAAAACATATGAAGCAAACCTAACTTTTTGATGTGGAGGACATGCCATACCATCAAAAGTCCTCTCTATGGATAACACTCAATCATCATCTTTGTCAACCATCTCTATCTCACCTTCACACTTAAAGGAAGGTGGTTGCATCTTCATGAACTCCATGATTGAGAACTCCTTAAGCTTCTCAGGTACAGACAAGTCTTTCATCTTCCCCGCCATGGAAGAAGCAAAGAGTTGTCGAAACAAGGCCAACTCTTGCTCTGGAGTCATAGCTACACCCAAACTAGCAGAAGTTGAGGTCCCCTGACCAATCCTAAGGGTTTGGGGTGTCTCGTAAGCGTACTAGTTGTCAATAGTCGAGTTATCTCTCGCCATTAGGGTTTTGCCTGCATAAGGCAAGGTACTAGGTATAAGCAACCTAAGATAAGGGTAAACAACCTAAGGGGGACATGTTTGAAACAATCAGATAACCGATAGCTATAGGCTCTAATACCATGTCGTAAGGAGTGGGATCCCATAGGGATCCACTCCCTACTAAAAATAAAGAGGGCAACATCCACCAATAATTTGTTTTTCAAGAGGGGATGAAACCAAATTTATTTATACATGATTGTATCATAACACAAATTAGCAGTGGAATTGAAAGATATATCTAACCATTACAAGGCAACTTATCATACTAAACTTTCACTACACATGGTGAGATAAAGGAAAACTAACTACATATGTAGAACTAGCTGAGGATCACCTAACAACTTCAAGCGAGGTCTCCTACAAAGTCAACTATCCTTATTGTTGTCCAGGTCTTTCTAGATCTCCTCCTCCTTGTCCAACACATGGGGTTGGAAGCGTACCCCACAAAAGGAAAACAAAAGAGGATATCAGCAAAATGTTGGTATTAGCATGCTAAAAAGGAATAAAGCATTATATATATTTTAAGGAAAAGGTACATCAAGTAGAGAAGGCTTCCCATGCAAAAAGATAAGGACTACCCAATCGGGCATAAAAGGAAAGATTATCAAACATATGATAAATAGCAATACTTGCCATTAAAAAAACAATAATGAAAGTGGTGCCACAAAAGCACTCATAAAGATTTTAGGGCAAAAAATCCCTAACAACCTGCATTTAGGTGAGATAAACATAGCACTAGAAAAATATAAATAACAATTGGTGGCCAACCCTCATAAAGTTGAAACCTGATAAAGAATGGCACATAACCAAACTCCCAATATATTTAAAAATTGGGCCAACCCCCATAAAGTTGAAACCTGGGTATGGGGCACATAACCACCATCCCAAAATAAACAATAAGGGCACATAACCCAAAACCAATGCAAATTATATTACTCTAGGGCTACTGAGTCACACAACATGATTAATAGGGAGGCAAGTAAAATTATAGTTGAATTTACAAATTAATCACCACATAATTATCACCATTATCAACCACCTCAAAGTGGGCATATAACAACAGATTGAGTTGCACAAGGTATAATAATGATTTCAAAAGAAAGTCAATAAGATATTAAGATCACAATATTAGCAACAACTAGGGTACTTCACATGAAGCATCATTTTCAAAAGGAAAAGATATGGTTTTTAGGTTTTTCTCCATAGGACCAAGAGGAAGACAATTTAGGTTATTGCTCAGAAAAGAAAAATAGGAGATACTAACATACATTAAGATAGGGAAATTGCTCAATATAGAAATAATATGGGATGCAATCATACCTCTAATAGAGTCTAAAACACTTTCCCAAATCCTAAATAAGATTAGAGTTCACTTGTCCTATTATAATAACCATATACATGTATTAGCATTATATGCGTTCATTAAGAACTCAAAACCCTAAAGTTGTCAACTTTTTCTATAAACCATCGATTTAGGTCTTCAAAACATCACCATCATCTTAGTTAGGATTTTCTGATCATAATAACCTATAATAATAAGTATTTTGAAGATATTGACTTTTAGAGTTATTTGTGGTGATTTTCAGTAATTAAATCATCCTTAATAATACTTTTTCAAAGAACTTAAAACTAGGTAGCCAATTTATTTTTATTTGATAGATCATACTTTTCTGAGTTTAGAACATATTTTACTTTTAATTTTTGGCCCAAGGGTTTACTAGTTATGAATTATATAAATTAGTAACTTTATTAATTAGATTCATTAAAATCACCTCTTCAAAACTTATGATCATGAGACAAAACCCATACCATGAGAAAGCTTACATTTTTCTCGTTTTATTGACTATTTATGCATATTTTTATGATTAGGGATTAATTTGTTATGGATTTTTAAAGATTGACCAATCAGAAACTCAAGAATTGCCAAATAAGTGTGAAAGAGAGAGGAAAATAGTGTGGGCCAATCCGCTGACTTGGCCCAATCAGACCCAACCATGTCAGGGGTAAATGAATTGCTTGACTGGCCCAAACCAACGATAATCGGTGAAAAGACAATTTTGCCCTCACGCGAAAAACCAAAGAAGAAGGCGAGAAGAGGGTAGTTTCGGGAATCCAGAAAGGAGTCGTCTTCCTCGTGGGCAGTAGCAACTCGGCGGTCTATTTGGGCAAATCTGTGAGCAAGATCCAAACTCAAATATAAAGCTACAGAAATGAAGAGCAAGGTGCTAACAACTCACCAAAAGCGTCAATTTCGTCGGAGATGCGCGGAGGAGGGTGAAGGAGGCGCCGCAAAGCTTGCTCGAAAACTGGGTTCTCTACGGCCAAGTCCACTTTGTGCAAAGAAATTGATGGGTAGGGGGAGTTTTACGGTGAGAGAAGAAGACATAGGGACCCCTATATATAGGTAAGCTTAGGTTTAAAGCCAAACCCGATGTGGCCGTGGGAAACACAAAGAAGGAAAGTTGGGCGTTTACAAAATACTTGACCATAGGTTACTATTTGTGAACCAAAAGATGCAGAATCTTAAATGCAACGTGTGGGCAAAGAAATCATTCGATTTCATTGAGAAATGAATGAGAAATCATGAATTCAAAATCTACCTTTTGCTGCGCTACAGTACAAACCGACTCAAGTAGGAAGATGATATTTATTTGGTTGCCAAACCAATTTGGAGTATAGTTCTTATTCAATAATTTGACTTTTTCTCTTTTCCTTATTTGAGGGTTCAATTGAACTCCAAATAAATCCAAATTTGGTAGGTTTATTGATTTTTGGGGTGATGAATCTGAATATAAAATTAGATTTGCCTTTTGAAAAAGTTAGATTAATAAATCAAGCCAATTACTATTTTCTCTTTCCTCTCTCATTAATGCAACTAGATTCTAAAAAAATAATATAACTTCACCCATAGGTCTTATTAAGTATGTTGGATATGAATTTGGTATTATTTCCATTTTTTGATATTGTTTATTATTTTAAATAATGATTTTAATATTTTATACACTTTCTCTCTCTTAAATTCAGCTTCTTATCAAATATTTTCCAAATTGAGTCAAAATTCATCCAAAGGTCTATATTAACATGTGTAATACGAATTTTGTATTATTGTATTTTTTTGAAGACTTTTATCATTTTATTTAATTCATTTAAATTTTATCACTTATTTATCCTTTTAATTTATTAGAGGCATCTAGAAACTTTACAAAAATGTAAAAGTTGGCATATAAGCAATAACAAATGTGTGAAACACTATTTTGGCATTAATTATTTTTTTCAATATATATTTAGTATTTTTGGTCTTTAAGTCATTTTCTCTCACCTGAAAAAAATATTTAACATTGATCAAATTAGATGAAAATTCACACATAGTCTCATTTTGACAATTAGATTATGAATCCAAGATTATTTTCCTCTTTTGGAGTCATTTATTATATTATTTAATATTTTTAAAGGAAAACACCCTTTTCTTTTCTAAATAAAATAGATATAGTTATTATTATCCTAAATTGGTGAAACTAGGCCTCCAAGCCAAGGCATATCTCAAGAAAATGAATATGAGGTTATTATTATCCAAGAAATTTTTCTTTTAACACATTATCTATTATTTCTATTATTTCAACCATTAATAATCCAATATATCATTATTCATGTTTTAAGCATTATCTTTGATTTCCTTTTTCTCTTCCTTGCACCCTAAGGCATAGGAATAATCTAGAATGAATCTACACCATCATTATCCTACGTAGGATTATTTATTTCATATTTTGTGGAATGATAACTCATTATCCTAAATTATGAACATTTTGTCTTTTATGCACATATCCTATATTCCTTTTATTGCTTTTATGATTCATTTGAAGGTTTTGGGTAATATTAATTTAAATTCTACATTTTAATGTGACTTATGCATGCATTATTATATTCAATGTCAACAAAGAGCATATTTTAATCCTTGTTTGGCTAAACCTCCAAGAACTAAGGGTTCTAAGCTATTAACCCTGGAATAAGATAAAGTCTAGGTTTCAGTATGTTACAACATACCACCCCTTAATGGGATTTCTTCCTCAAAATCTAAACAACTATCTACAACCCCTTAAAAGGTGCATCTTAATAAGCCAAAAAAAACTATAGGTACAAAGGTAACTTCTTTCAAAGGTATCATGCAAAAGGAAACATAACTTGAAAGTGTATTATAGGACTAAGTGTTACCTTCAACTTGATCATCATCATGGACTTCTTCACCATCCAAAGCAAAAATTGTTCTAGCTCACCTTTCCACAAGTCTCTTACCATTATTGTTACCATTATTCCGATGAGGCAGTTGAGGTTGTAGTTGTTGAGCCAGTTCATGTTCATTACGAAGCTGAGGGAACCTAGGGAGAATATGTCCAGGTTCATTACAATGATGGCACACAACTCGATAGTCAGGTTGATACTTTTCTTGGTTCTTATCTTGAGAGAACTTCCCTGGAGGATGGTAACCATTGCACTTAGCACACTTGTCTTTTCTCTTCTTATCAAACCCCCTAGGTTGAAACCCTGGGAATGATGCCACAGCCAATGCCTTATCGACCATCTGTTGAAAGGTCAAGCGAAGTTGTGGGATAAGAGCACATCCCACATTGTAGTTGAGCCCTAGGAGGAAAAGGTCAGCCCTTTGTTCTTCACCCAAACCAACTGCATAATGCTCCAACAGCACAAACTTTTGCACATAAGTAGAAATGGATAAGGACCCTTGCTTCAAGTTATAGATGTCTGCTTCTTTCTTCTTTAGAGCAGCAGTGCAGATGTACTTCCCGCAAAATAGAGCCAAAAACTCCACCCAAGACATGGTTGAGACGTCTCTAGTACTTGCAATCCCATTCCACTAAACTCATCTAGGTCCATCTAAAACATATGAAGCAAACATAACCTTCTGATGTAGAGGACAGGCCATACCATCAAAATTCCTCTGTATGTCTAACACCCAATCATCAGCTTTGTCAACCATCTCTATCTCACCTTCACCCTTGAAGGAAAGTTGTTGCATATTTATGAACTCCATGATTGAGAACTCCTTAGGCTTCTCAGGTACAGATGGGTCTTTCATCTTCCCCGCCATGGAAGAAGTAAAGAGTTGTCGAAACATGGCCAACTCTTGCTCTGGAGTCATAGCTACTCCTGAACTTGTAGAAGCTGAGATCCCCTGACCAAACCTATGGGTTTGGGGTGTCTTGTAACCATACTGGTTGTCAATAGGCCATTAGGGTTTTTCCTGCACAAGACAAGGTACTAGGTATAAGAAACCTAAGATAAGGGTAAACATCCTGAGGGAGACATGTTTGAAAAAATAAGATAACCGATAGCTACAGGCTCTGATACCATGTTGTAAGGAGTGGGATCCCATAGGGATCCACTCCCTACTAAAAATAAATAGGGAAACATCCACCAATAAAACTTTATCAAGAGGGAATGAAACAAAATTTATTTATACATGATTGTATGATAACACAAAGTAGCAGCAGAATTGAAAGATATATCTAACCATTACAAGGCAACTTATCATACTAAACTTTCACCACGCAGGGTGACATAAAGTAAAACTAACTACATATGTAGAACTAGCTGAGGATCACCTAACAACTTCAAGTGAGGTCTCCAACAAAGTCAGCTATCCTTGTTGTGGTCCGGGTCTTTCTAGATCTACTCCTCCTTGTCCAACACCTGGGGTTGGAAGCATACCCCACAAAAGGAAAAGAAAAGAGGATATCAGCAAAACGCTGGTATGAGCATGCTAAAAAGGAATTGAGCATTATATATATTTTAAGGAAAATGTACATCAAGTAGAGAAGGCTTCCCATGAAAAAAGATAAGGACTACCCAATCAGGCATAAAAGGAAAGATTATCAAATATATGATAAAAAGGAATACTTGCCATTAAAAAACAATAATAAAAGTGGTGCCACAAAAGAACTCATAAAGATTTTAGGGCACAAAACCCATAACAACCTACATGTAGGTGAGATAAGCATAGCACTAGAACAACATAAATAACAATTGGCAGCCAACCCTCATAAAGTTGAAACCTGATAGAGAATGGCACATAACCAAACTCCCAATATATTTAAAAATTGGGCCAACCCCAATAAAGCTAAAACCCAGGTATGGGGCACATGACCACCATCCCAAAATAAACAATAAGGGCACATAACCCAAAACCAATGCAAATTATATTACTCTAGGGCTACTGAGTCACACAACATGATTAATAGGGAGGCAAGTAAAAGTATAGTCAGATTTTCAAATTAATCACCACATAAGTGATCACCATTATCAACCACCTCAAAGTGGGCATATAACAACAAATTGAGTTGCACAAGGTATAATAAAGATTTCAAAAGAAAGTCAATAAGATATTATGATCACAATATTAGCAACAACTAGGGTACTTCACATGAAGCATCATTTTCAAAAGGAAAAGATATGGTTTTTAGGTTATTGTCCATAGGACCAGGAGGAAGACAATTTAGGTTATTGCTCAATAAAGAAAAATAGGAGATGCTAACATACATTAAGAGAGTGAAATTGCTCAATATAGAAATAACATGGGATGCAATCATACCTCTAATATAGTCGAAAACACTTTCCAAAATCCTAAGCAAGATTAGAGTCCATTTTTCCTATTATAATAACCATATACATGTATTAGCATTATATGTGTTCATTAAGAACTCAAAACCCTAAAGTTGTCGACTTTTTTGATAAACCACCAATTTCGGTCTTGAAAACATCACCATCATCTTAGTTAGGATTTTCTGATCAAAATAACCTGTAATATTAAGTATTTTGAAGATATTGACTTTTAGGGTCATTTTTGGTGATTTTCAGTTAATTAAATCATCCTTAAAAATACTTTTTTGAAAAACTCAAAACCAGACAGAAATTTTTTTTTTGATAGATCATACTTTTCTAAGTTTAGAACATATTTTGCTTTTAATTTTTGGCCCAAGGGTTTACTAGTTATGAATTATATAAATTATTATCTTTATTAATTAGATTCATTAAAATCATCTCTTCAAAACATCTAATCAGGAGACAAAACCGATACCATAAGATAGCCTACATTTTATGCATATTTTTTGGATTAGGGATTAATTTGTTATGGATTTTTGAAGATTGACTAATCAGAAACTCAAGAATTGCCAAATAAGCGAGAAAGAAATAGGAAAATAGTGTGGGCCGACCCGCTGACTTGGCCCAATCAGACTCGGCCAAGTCAGGGGTCAAAGACATTGCTTGACTCGCCCAAACAAAAGACAACTCTGTGAAATGATAGTTTTTCTCTGATGTGTGTCGTTGTGCACGCAACAATCACTAGGAAAAGTCCTATAGTTTAACCTTCTAACCCGGTTGTCAACTTGTTGCGAACAACAAGTCAACTTAGTATAGATAAGTATCGATCCAAGGGACGACGAAAAAGAAAAGTCGAAATACAAATCCGATTGTATGTACAATAATTAAATCCCGCTTTGAGACTATTTTTAATACTAAGAACAAATATAAAAGTGTTGAAATAAAATTTAACTAATCAAGAAATAAAGATCTGGGGTTCAGAAGATCACCACCAAAACCACGTTCCTATTGAATTAATCAAATTCTAAACTCCAAGGATAAAATCAGGACCTTGTGTTTACATGTCCTTACAGACAAACTCACAAGGGTCAGACTTCCCATGATCCCGTTGGTCCCGGCGTTTACGGATCATTGCCCAACCGTCCAACATGCCATTATCCACGGTCATATCAAAAAACATCTGAATTCAAATCGGCGTTCAAACCCAAGGCTCAGGTGGTCGCATCACCAAGGATTATAACAAGAATAAGATTAAATAGACGAAAAGATGATAATCACAATTAAGGGACTATTGTTTCATTCTTACAGAGATCTACGGTCATATCACTCCTTAATAATATATCAGATCATCCAAATACCCACAAAGAAACAGAGAGAAGACATTTGTTCGATGGAGGAAAATAATTGATTATATTGAATAGAACCAGGCTAAGGGGCTACTTGCATTCCCCAGAGAGATTAACTCAGACATAACAAGACTAGAAGAATTGCAAACTAAAATGAGATCCAACATTATACAAGATGTGGTCTACAACTAAAAATTGGATGAAATAGAATGAAGAATGAAATGCTTTTACAAGTGATGAGTCCCTCCTTTTATAGGAGGGGGAGGGGGTAGTATGCCCTCAAAAGAGGGGAAAAAAAGAGAGGGATACCAAATTTTGAATTTTCTGGATCTGGTCAAATCGAAAGTTGATTGTTTTTAATTATCTTGACGATGTAACTCCCTTTAACGCAGATTCTCACAGCAGTGATTTCGAACGTATTTGTCTCCTGTTAAAAGCACAAACGCCGTCCAAATAATAGGAATATATTTTAGGAAATTAAATTCTCTTTTCAATGAATACTTGTGCACTCAATTTGGAGTTCGAATGCAAGAGTTATGTCACTTTTGGTGGAGGGTATATATGAATTTCAGGACTGCTGCAAATTGTATAATTTTTCTACAAAACCCAAGAAAGTAGAATTAAAATTCCAATTAAAGATAAAAATCTAAAATAAAACAATTCATTATGAAACTAAGAGAATAAATAACAAAATAAACCTAAACAAATATCAAAAATATATAAATAATAGGGATAAATATACATTTATCAAAATACCCCGGACTTGAATCTTTGTTTGTCCTCAAACAATTAAAATTACAAATTATTCCAATTTATACTAACAACATGTCTATCCTCACCCTTGTAACATCACTTTATTCCTTACCTCCAAATTTGGCCAGGAAACCCAATCTCCTAAAATCACAAAACACAAAATTCTATATTCCCTATTAAAAACAAATATCATATCTTGGTTCTAAATCAAGATTTTGTAGAAAAACATACTTCATCTTACTTTTGCTTTGACACTCTCATTTTTATAAATGTATTTTTTTTGTGAGTTGTTGCACAAGAACAAGATGAAATTAGGTGGTGTGAAAACAAAGAAGGAAGTGATGAATTTTTTTTATCCCTCCTCTCTTCGACTTGGGATTTAAATTTGTGGAGTTGTGGCTACATTGGTCACAATTTTTTTAATGTGCACTTTTGGCATCTTTTGATGGTACGCCCCTTTGTGGGGTATGGAATTTTTTATATGGGAAGCATGCCACCCCAGACTTGATTTTTGTCTGGTGATGATTCTTTGATTCTCTTTTTTTAGAAAGAAAATAAGGGGTATACAAAAGGTGTCCTTGTGCTTATAACTTCATACATTTTTTTTTGAAAGTGTCATTACATCAGAAAGAACATTCATGTCAATCACATTATACAAGATTTATATCAAGTTAATCAACAGTTTAAAAATAGAGAAAATATGTGTTTGGTTTTTATTGATTCCATACGGCTTGCCAACTTTTCCAAGGAGTGATGCTATTTTGGGATCCTAGGTGACATGATGGTTTCAAACATGGCAATTTGTAACAATTTGTGCAAAAGATTTACTAAATTCAAAGGGGTACAATGATAAACATTTATTCATATTGGCCGACTAGATAAAGGCCATTTTGCAAAAAAGAAATAAAAACATGGCCGACTAGATAATGGCCATGAGCAAAGTAACTATATGCAAAACAAAACAAAGTAGAAAAATGCAAGAATAAAAAAGATAAGGGGGTGGAATAGAAACATACCACCCACCTCCACCCCGGACTTAGATTGTTGCTTGTCCCAAGAAAAATCAAAACCCGAGATGGAGGGAAGAGAAGAGCGAGGATTTCTAGGTGGCCCAGGTAGCTCAAAAAATGTCCAGCTGAAGGGGATGTGTATGATGGATGGGACCTTTATCTGAGGAGCTTCATAATGTACCCTATGATAGGGTAATTGTAGAATTTTAGTGGGGTGCTCATATTTTCTTTCACCTCGCATTCCCTCCAATAATATCCATAGATCTTCCTTCGATAGCAAGGGAAGTGTTGAAGATGGATGTGGATAAGGGGAGGTTGACGGGTACCCGACTAGTAATGCCAGTAGAGCATGATGAACTGAGTTGGGTGGAGGATCTGGTTCAGGTTTTCCACCATCATGATGACCTGCATATGGGAGAATTGATGCTAATACAAAAAATTTAAAATCATTTACAAAAGTGTTTTGTTTCTCCTTAAAATTAATGCCATCAACATTGGGTTTGGTAAGTTTCATTGTTGATGTAACATATGTCTCTAATTTTTTTATACAAGGGTTCCCCAAGTATTTAGGAGGGATTATGATGTCTTCCTTGCAAACAATAGAAGGGTGTGTGTGGGCTTCTTCCAATGGTGGTATCTCCCCTTCTAGATCAGCCATGTGTGGGATGGAAATTGTTTGTGACGGCTCGGGAAGAATCATAAAGGGGGTTAGATTCTCATTATCCAAAATAGACTGAAAAGAAGGGTATTGGTCTATGGTATCATTCATATTTATGTTGAGGATGGGAGGAGTTGTTGGATCTTCAGAATAACTCTCCTGCTTTGACATTTCATATTCAAGTAATAGAGTCTCTAAAGGAAAGATAGGGATACCAACGTCCTCATCACACACAAAATATGTCTCCATGGTTTGTTCTATTTCTTCAGGATCTGACATATATGACACAAAATAAGGATCATCATCGTCATCGTCAGGAAGAACCATCTTGGGTTTCTCAAGCTCTATAGGGGTAGTTTGTGATTGATCCTCTAGAAAGGTAGCTAACATGGCTTGACTGGATTCAAGTTTTGCTTGTGCTTCTGCTACCATCTTTTCTAGGACCTTAAGTGTCTCTTCCACTTCAAGATCAGTTTGCATTTCACTATAGGATTTATACACCCCAAAATTTTGGTCATCCTCGCCACACTCCCCATAGTGTCCTTGGCTATAGTACTCCTCATATTGTTTTGGCTAGCATTGCTCCTCATAATAATCTCCAGAAGATGGTGGATTGTAATTTCCATTGCGTCCATCTTGGTAGGAAGATTCAATATTATAATGTGTCACCAATTCATGAGGAAACATATTTGAACAATCTATATTTTGGGTTTGGTCTTCTAGTAAGGTGGCCAATAAGGTTTGGCTAGTTAGGAGTTTTGCTGCCATATTCTCTAGGGACTTAAGTTTCTCTTCTTGTTGAGGATTACATTGGGTTTCATAAACATGTTCATAACCCCCAAGGTTTTGTTGGTTACACCCCACAAAATTTTGTTGATAATATCCCCCATTAGAATATGGATTGCAAGGTTCCCCATAATGGTTCTCAGAAAAATGTGGATTCACATTGTATCCACCAGGATGAAAGGGCTCGCAATTAAAAGGGGTGCTATTGTAAGCATGGGGTAGAGTCAGACAAGCAAGAGATGCATGGTGGTAAAAACCACAATAATAACATTGTGGGGTATATTGAGATGCCCACTCCATTTGAAAAGAAAAGTTCCTGAAAGATATGTCAATCAACAAACGAGAGAAGAAAGATTGTGAGATAAAAGGTTAGTCAAAATTACAAACAAAATAAAAAATTATAAATCTAAGAAATTATGAAATAACTAAAATTATAAAAAAAAGAAACTAGAAAGCAGTACTGTTGGAATGGAAACTTAGCAGAAAGAGGAGATACACTTCCGGAATTGTGCTCGGAAGGCAAAAAGAAATTATAAAAATCTAAAAGAAATTATAAAAAAGATTGTAGTTATGAAAGTTAGAGAATATGAACAAGGATTATACAAGATATACAGGCAACCAGATCTGAAAAACAACTGTGTCGTCCCCGGCAACGGCGCAAAATTGATGCATGTCGTTGTGCACACAACAATCACTAGGTAAAGTCCTAGAGTTTAACCTTCTAACCCGGTTGTCAACTTCTTGTGAACAACAAGTCAACTTAGTATAGATAGGTATCGATCCAAGGGACGACGGAAAAGAAAAGCTGAAATCCAAATCCGATTGCAAGTACAAGAATTAAATCCCGCTTTGAGAGTGTTTTTAATACTAAGAACAAAAATAAAAGTGCTGAAATAAAATTTAACTAATCAAGAAATAAAGATCTGGGGTCCGGAAGATCACCACCAAAACCATGGTCCTATTCAATTAATCAAATTCTAAACTCCAAGGATCAAATCAGGACCTTGTGTTTACATGTCCTTATGGACAAACTCATAAGGGTCAGACTTCCCGTGAACCCGTTGGTCCCGACGTTCACGGATCATTGCCCAACCGTCCAACATGCCATTATCCACAGTCATATCAAAAAGCATGTGAATTCAAACCGGCGTTCAAACCCAAGGCTCAGGTGGTCGCGTCACCAAGGATTATAACAAGAATAAGATTAAATAGACGAAAAGATGATAATCACAATTAAGGGACTATTGTTTCATTCTTACAGAGATCCACGGTCATATCACTCCATAAGAATATATCAGATCATCCAAATACCCACAAAGAAACAGAGAGAAGACATTTGTTCGATGAAGAAAAATAATTGATTATATTGAATAGAACCGGGCTAAGGGGCTACTTCCATTCCCCAGAGAGATTTACTCAGACATAACAAGACCAGAAGAATTGCAAACTAAAATGAGATCCAACATTATACAAGATGTGGTCTACAACTAAAAATTGGATGAAATAGAATGAAGAATGGAATGATTTTACAAGTGATGAGTCCCTCCTTTTATAGGAGGGGGAGGGGGTAGGATGCCCTCAAAAGAGGGGGAAAAAAGAGAGGGAGACCGGTTTTTGAATTTTCTGGATCTGGTCAAATTGAAAATTGATTGTCTTTAATTATCTTGACCATGTAACTCCCTTTAATGTAGATTCTCACAGAAGTGATTTCGAACGTATTTCTCTCCCATTAAAAGCACAACCGCCGTCCAAATAATAGGATTTTATTTTAGGAAATTAAATTTCCTTTTCAATGAATACTTGTGCACTCAATTTGGAGTTCGAATGCAAGAGTTATGTCACTTTTGGTGGAGGGTATTTATGAATTTTAGGACTGCTGCAAATTGTATAATTTTCCTACAAAACCCAAGAAAATAGAATTAACACTCCAATTAAAGATAAAAATCTAAAATAAAACAATTAATTATGAAACTAAGAGAATAAATAACAAAATAAAATTAAACAAATATCAAAAATATATAAATAAAAGGGATAAATATACATTTATCATGCTCTCACATGAAAAACCAAAGAAGAAGGTGAGCAGAGGGTAGTTTCGGGAATCTAGAAAGGAGTAGTCTTCCTCGTGGGCTTGCTGCGGCATGGCAGTAGCAACTTGGCAGTTGATTTGGGTGAATATATGAGCAAGATCCAAACTCAAATATAAAGCTACAGAAATGAAGAGCAAGGTGTGAACAACTCATCAAAAGTGCCAATTTCGTCGGTGATCCGCGGAGGAGAGAGAAGGAGGCGCCACAAAGCTTCCTCAAAAATTGGGTTGTCTACATCCAAGTCCACTTTATGCAAAGAAATTGATGGATAGGGGGAGTTTGACGGTTAGAGATGAAGATATAGGGACCCCTATATATAGGTAAGCTTAGGTTTAAAGCTAAAACTGATGTGGTCGTGGGAAACACAAAGAAGGAAAGTTGGGCGTTTACAAAATACTTGAACATAGGTTAGGATTTGTGAACCAAAAGATGCGGAATCTTAAATGCAATGTGTGGGTGAAGAAATCATTTGATTTCATTGAGAAATGACTGAGAAATCACAAATTCAAAATCTAACTTTCGCGGCGCTACAGTACATGCCAACTCAAGGCGGAAGATGTTATTTATTTGGTTGCCAAACCAATTTGGAGTATAGTTGTTATTCAATTATTTAACTTTTTCTCATTCCTTATTTGAGGGTTCAACTGAACTCCAAATAAATCCAAATTTGGTAGATTTACTTATTTTAGGGTGAAGAATCAGAATATAAAATTAGATTTGCCTTTTGAAAAAGTTAGATTAGTTAATAAAGCCAATTACTATTTTCTCTTTCCTCTCTCATTAATGACTACTAGATTCTCCAAAAATAATATACCTTCTCCCATAAGTCTTATTAAGTATGTTGGATACGAATTTGGTATTTTTTTCCTTTGTTGATATTGTTTACTATTTTAATTAATGATTTTAATATTTTACACACTTTCTCTCTCCTAAATTTAGCTTCTTATCAAATATTTACCAAATAGAGTCAAATTCATCCAAAAGGTCTATTTTAACATGTATAACACGAGGTTTGTATTATGCTATTTTTTGAAGACTTTTATTTTTTATTTAATTCATTTAAATTTTATTACTTATTTATCCTTTTAATTTATTAGAGGCATCTAAAAACTTTATAAAAATGTAAAACTTGTCCTATAGGCAATACCAAACGCGTGGAACACTATTTTGGCATTAATTATTTTTTTTCAATATATATTTAATATTTTTGGTCTTTAAGTCATTTTCTCTCACCTGAAAAAAAAATATTTAACATGGATCAAATTAGATGAAAATTCACACATAGACTCATTTTGAAAATTAGATTATGAATTCAACATTATTTTGCTCTTTTGGAGTCATTTATTGTTTTATTTAATATTTTTACAGGAAAACATCCTTTTCTTTTCTAAATAAAATAGATATAGTTATTATTATCCGAAATTGGTGTAACTTGGCCTCCAAGCCAAGGCATATCTCAAGAAAATGAATATGAGGTTATTATTATCCAAGAAATTTTCCTTTTAACACATTATCTATTATTTCACCCATTAATAATCCAATATCCCATTATTCATGTTTTAAGCATTAACTTTGGTTTCCTTTTTCTCTTCCTTGCACCCTACGACATAGGAATCTTCACCATAATTATCCCACATAGGATTATTTATTTCGTATTTTGTGGAATTATAACTCATTATCCTCAATTATGAACATTTTTCCTTTTATGCACATATTCTATATTTATTTTATTGCTTTTATCATTAATTTGAAGGTATTGGGTAATATTAATTTAAATTCTACGTTTTAATGTGACTTATGCATGCATTATTATATTAAGGTCAACAAAGAGCATATTTTAATCCTTGTTTGGCTAAACCTCCGAGAACTAAGGGTTCTAAGCTATTAACCTTGGAATAAGATAAAGTCTAGGTTTCAGTATGTTACAGCGTACCACCCCTTAAAGAGATTTCATCCTCAAAATATAAACAACTATCTACCACCCCTTAAAAGGTGCATCTTAATAAGCCATACAAAACTATAGGTACAAAGGTAACTTCTTTCATATGTATCATGCAAAAGGAAACATAACTTGAAAGTTTACTATAGGACTAAGGGTTACCTTCAACTTTATCATCATCATGGACTTCTACACCATCCAAAGCAAGAATTGTTCTAGCTCGCCTTTGCATGGGTCTCTTACCATTGTTGTTACCATTATTCTGATGAGGCACTTGAGGTTGTTGTTGTTGAGCCAGTACGTGTTCATTGTGAAGCTGAGGGCACCTAGGGCGAATATGTCCAAGTTAATTACAATGATGGCACACAACCCAATAGTGAGGTTCATACTTTCTTTCCTTCTTATCTTCAGAGAACTTCCTTGGAGGATGGTAACTATTGCACTTAGCACACTTGTATTTTCTCTTCTCATCTCCTAAAGTTTTCCTCTTCTTATCAAACTCCGTAGGTTGAAACCCTGGGTATGACTCCACCACCAACGCCTTATCGGCCATCTGTTGAAAGGTGAAGGGCATTTTTGGGATAAAAGCATGTCCCACATTGTAGTTGAGCCCTCGGAGGAAAAGGTCAGCCCTTCGTTCCTCACCCAAACCAACTGCATAATGCTCCAATAGCAGAAATGTTTGCACATAAGTAGAAACGGCTAAGGACCCTTGCTTCAAGGTGTAGAATTCAACTTCTTTCTTCTTTAGAGAAGAAGTGTAGATGTACTTCCCATGAAAGAGAGCCAAAAACTCCACCCAAGACATGGTTGAGACATTTGTAGTCCTTGCAATCCCATTCCACCAAAATCTTGTAGGTCCATCTAAAACATATGAAGCAAACCTAACCTTCTAATGTGGAAGACAGGCCATACCATCAAAAGTCCTCTCTATGGGTAACACCCAATGATCAGCTTTGTCAACCATCTCTATCTCACCTTCACCCTTGAAGGAAGGTGGTTTCATCTTCATGATCTCCATGATTGAGGACTCCTTAGGCTTCTCGGGTATAGACGGGTCTTTCATCTTCCCCACCATGGAAGAAGCCAAGAGTTTTGAAAACATGGCCAACTCTTGCTCTGGAGTCATAGCTACTCCCGAACTAGCAGAAGATGAGGTCCCCTGACCAAACCTAAGGGTTTTGGGTGTCTCGTAAACCATATTGGTTGTCAATAGTCAAGTTATCTCCCGCCATTAGGGTTTTGTCCGCACAAGGAAAGTACAAGGTATAAGCAACCTAAGATAAGGGTAAACATCCTAAGGGTGACTTGTTTGAAACAATTAGATAACTGAAAGCTATAGGATCTGATATCATGTTGTAAAGAGTGGGATCCCATATGGATCCACTCCCTACTAAAAATAAAGAGGGCAACATCCACCAATAAAAAATTTCTCAAGAGGGGATGAAACCAAATTTATTTATACATGATTGTATCATAACACAAAGTAGCAGCGGAATTGAAAGATATATCTAACCATTACAAGGCAACTTATCATACTCAGCTTTCAGCACGTAGGGTGACATAAAGGAAAACTAACTACATTTGTATAACTAGCTGAGGATCACCTAACAACTTCAAGCGAGGTATCCCACAACGTCAGCTATCCTTGTTGTGGTCCAGGTCTTTCTAGATCTCCTCCTCCTTGTCCAACACCTAGGGTTGGAAGCGTACCCCACAAAAGTAAAACAAAAGAGGATATCAGCAAAACGATAGTATGAGCATGCTAAAAAGGAATTGAGAATTATATATATTTGAAGGAAAAGGTACATCAAGTGGAGAAGGCTTCCCATGCAAAAAGATACGTTCTACCCAATCGGGCATAAAAGGAAAGATTATCAAACATATGATAAAAATGAATACTTGCCATTTAAAAAACAATAATAAAAGTGGTGCCACAAAAGACTCATAAAGATTTTAGGGAACAAAACCCATAACAACCTTCATGTAGGTGAGATAAACATAGCACTAGAACAACATAAATAACAATTGACAGCCAACCCTCATAAAGTTGAAACCTGATAGAGAATGGCACATAACCAAACTCTCAATATATTTAAAAATTGGCCCGACCCCCATAAAGCTAACCACCATCCCAAAATAAAAAATAAGGGCATATAACCCAAAACCAATATGAATTATATTACTCTAGGGCTACTGAGTCACACAACATGCTTAATAGGGAGGAAAGTAAAAGTATAGTGAGATTTACAAATTAATCACCACATAAGTGATCACCATTATCAACTACCTCAAAGTGGGCATATAACAACAAATTGAGTTGCACAAGGTATAATAAAGATTTCAAAAGAAAGTCAATAATATATTATGATCACAATATTAGCAACAACTAGGGTACTTCACATGAAGCATCATTTTCAAAAGGAAAAGATATGATTTTTCAGTTATTGTCCATAGGACCAAGAGGAAGACAATTTAGGTTATTGCTCAATAAAGAAAAATAAGAGATGCTAACATATATTAAGAGAGGTAAATTGCTCAATATAGAAATAATATGGGATGCAATCATTCCTCTAACAGAGTCTAAAACAATTTCCAAAATTCTAAGCAAGATTAGAGTCCACTTGTCCTATTATAATAACCATATACATGTATTAGCATTATATGCATTCATTAAGAACTCAAAACCCTAAAGTTGTTGACTTTTTCTATAAACTACCAATTTAAGTCTTGAAAACCTCACCATCATCTTAGTTAGGATTTTCTGATCAAAATAACATATAATATTATGTATTTTGAAGATATTGACTTTTAGGGTTATTTTTGATGATTTTCAGTTAATTCAAATCATCCTTAAAAATACTTTTTCGAAAAACTCAAAACCAGGAAGCCAATTTATTTTTATTTGATAGATCATGCTATTAATTTTTGGCACAAGGGTTTACTAGTTATGAATTATATAAATTATTAACTTAATTAATTAGATTCATTTAAATCATCTCTTCAAAACATCTGATCAGGAGACAAAACCCATACAATAAAAAATCTTACATTTTTCTCGTTTTATTGACTATTTATGCATAATTTTTGATTACGTATTAATTTTTTATGGATTTTTAAAGATTGACCAATCAGAAACTCAAGAATTGCCAAATACGTGAGAAAGAGAGAGGAAAATAGTGTGGGTCGATCGGCTGACCTGGCCCAATCTGACCCAGCCAAGTCAGGGGTCAAACACATTGCTTGACTCACCTAAACCAAAGACAACTCGGTGAAAAGATAGTTTTTCTCTCACGCAAAAAAGCAAAGCGAGAAGAGGGTAGTTTCGGGAATCCAGAAAGGAGTCATCTTCCTAGTGGGCTTGCTGCGCCATGGCAGTAGCAACTCGGCAGTCAATTTGAGTGAATCCGCGAGCAAGATCCAAATTCAAATATAAAGCTTCGGAAACGAAGAGCAAGGTGCAAAAAACTCACCGAAAGTTCCAATTCCGTCCGAGATGCGCGGAGGAGGGAGAAGGAGGAGCCACAAAGCTTGGTCAAAAACTGGGTTGTCTACGGCCAAATCCACTTTGCGTAAAGAAATTTATTGGTAGGGGGAGTTTGACGGTGAGAGATGAAGACATAGGGACCCCTATAAATAGGTAAGCTTAGGTTTAAAGCCAAAACTGATGTGGTCATGGAAAACACAAAGAAGGAAAGCTGGGCATTTACAAAATACTTGACCGTAGGTTACTATTTGTGAACCAAAAGATGTGGAATCTTAAATGCAACGAGTTGGCGAAAAATCATTCAAATTCATTGAGAAACGACTGAGAAATCACGAATTGAAAATCTAACTTTCACGGCGCTACAGGACACACCGACTCAAGGAGGAAGATGATATTTATTTCGTTGCCAAACCAATTCGGAGTATAGTTCTTATTCAATTATTTAACTTTTCCTCTTTCCTTATTTAAGGGTTCAAATGATATACAAATAAATCCAAATTTGGTAGGTTTATTGATTTTAGGGTGAGGAATCTGAATATAAAATTAGATTTGCCTTTTGAAAAAGTTAGATTTGTTAATCAAGTCAATTACTATTTTTTATTTCCTCTCTCATTAATGACTACTAGATTCTGCAAAAATAATATAACTTCACCCATAAGTCTAATTAAGTATGTTAGATACGAATTTGGTATTATTTCCATTTGTTGATATTGTTTATTATTTTAATTAGTGATTTTAATATTTTACACACTTTCTCTCTCCTAAATTCACCTTCTTATCAAATATTTTCCAAATTGAGTCAAAGTTCATCCAAAGGTCTATTTTAAAATTATAACATGATTTGTGTATTATTTTATTTTTTTGAAGTCTTTTATTATTTTATTTATTTCATTTAAATTTTATCATTTATTTATCCTTTTAATTTATTAGATGCATCTAGAAACTTTATAAAATTGTAAAACATGGCCTATAAGCAATATCAAACGTGTGGAACACTATTTTGGCATTAAATCATTTTTTTAATATATATTTAATATTTTTGGTCTTTAAGTCATTTTTTCTCACCTAAAAAAATAAAATATTTAACATCGATCAAATTAGATGAAAATTCACACATAGACTCATTTTGACAATTAGATTATGAATCCAAGTTTATTTTCCTATTTTGGAGTCATTTATTATTTTATTTACTATTTTTAAAGCAAAACACAGTTTTCTTTTCTAAATAAAATAGATACAATTATTATTATCCTAAATTCGTGAAACTTGGCCTCCAAGCCAAGGCATATCTCAAGAAAATGAATATGGGGTTATTATTATCCAATAAATTTTTCTTTTAAAACATTATCTATTATTTCTATTATTTCACCCATTAATAATCCAATATCTCATTATTCATGTCTCAAGCATTATCTTTGATTTCCTGTTTCTCTTCCTTACACCCTAAGGCATAGGAATAATCTAGAACAAATCTACACTGTCACTATCCCACATCGGATTATTTATTTCGTATTTTGTGGAATGATAACTCATTATCCTCAATTATGAACATTTTTCCTTTTATGCACATATCCTATATTTATTTTATTTCTTTTATGATTAATTTGAAGGTATTGGTTAATATTAATTTAAATTCTACGTTTTAATGTGACTTATGCATGCATTATTATATTCAACATCAACAAAGAGCATATTTTAATCCTTGTTTGGCTAAACCTCCAAGAACTAAGGGTTCTAAGCTATTAACCCTAGAATAAGATAAAGTCTAGGTTTTAGTATGTTACAGCTCCAACACATCTCAGCCACTCAAACATCTTCTTAGAAACTTGAGATTGCACATTAGGGATAATAGACCTAGCTTGAGGAAAGGACTCTCTACCCTCTATATGTTTAATCGTCACCATAATCTGTCCAAACATGGATTGAAAAGTAGGGTTTGCCATGGTTTCATGGTAAAACTGAGGCACCGTAGGCTGCTCCAACCCCATCATAGGCACTCTATATTCACAATCCTACCTCCTAGCGCCACCTCCTGGCACAAGATAACTATGCTCAACATGTTCTTCACATTCTCTAGACATATCTGCATAATCATAATCTATAATCAGATATGTTGGAATACGTAAGAACAAACATAAACCTAAGTCCTATTTTCCTATAGCCTCAACAAACCTAAAGCTCTAATACCAACCTATCAATGTGACACCCCACCACACCAAATGGGATTACTCAAAACAAACTGTGTGATCAACTACTAATTAACCACATATCCAATAAAAGAGGAACAAAAATTAAAGCCAATTTAAATATTATAAACATGTCTAGAAACTCTTAGATATAAGTCAGAAACCTACATATAAGAATATACAATATCATGTACTTACATATATGTCCAATGGTTGAGGCCACAACTTGAATGCAAAATATGTGATCCACATATACATGTCATATATAACACATCAATATATTGCCAAAACTCGAGTAGACATACATATAACCTACAAAACGTCCCCCACTCAGACTTGAGAGTACAAGGAAGACTCTAGGATCTATAGAACTACTATCCAACCTTTTACTTCTATAGCTCCCTCAGCACCACAATCTTGACCATGCCACTGACGACCACCTAAAAATATGTGGTGACTGACGCAAATTTACAGTGCGCAAAAACGCAAGTGAACGCGTCGAAGTAGTACAAGCCTTTGTGAGGCCCGAGTCGAACTCAGGCATGTACTACTTCGACGCGTTCACTTGCGTTTTTGCGCACGGTAAATTTGCGTCAAGTTTTTGGCGCCGTTGCCGGGGATACGACGAATTGTTGGCACTTCGAGTGCTACGAGCGGCCACTCTAGGCCACATTTTTATTTTTTTTTTATCATTCAAAAAATTTATAATCCATTGTCTAAATATTTTCAATCGTAAAGCACTATACTGAAATAAAATTTCTCTATTTGTAGGTACTGTGCATGGTGCAGATGCGTAGTACAGATTACATGGAGCACACATCAGAGGTTCCGCTGCCGGGATCGGAAGACGAAGGCGAATACAATCAAGACCATCTGGAGGATATAATTTCTGAACCCGAACAAGAAGAGATGGACGAGCCACAGACAATATGGGAGAAGATCAAGGCTTCTTCCTCATCTACTTCCAAGGGGCCAATCAAGAAGCAAGCGGTGAATATTCCGACCTACAAGATTGATTCGACTTTAATCAACTTGGTGAAGTTGAATGCTTTCCATGGGCTCAAAAATGAAGACCCCGTCGTGCACATAAGTCAATTTGTGGAGAATTGTGATATGATAAAAATCGATAGATTTCCACAAGATGTGCTATACTTGAAGCTCTTCCCGAGTTCTCTAGTGGGAAATGCGCGTGAATGGCTACACAACGTGGACGATGAATACGTGGAGTCTTGGGACCACATGGTGGAGGTTTTCTTCGAGAGGTTCTTCCTGCCCGAGAAGACCAATGACATGATCAGAAAGATCTACAACTTCACCCAACAAGCAGGAGAGACCTATTCTGAGACCTGGGAAAGGTTTCAGATCATGCTCAGGCGGTGCCCACATCACGGGCTTGATAAGGAGACACAAGTCAAGATCTTCTATTTTGCTCTCTCCGAGCATGATAGAAGCAACTTTAATTCAGCCAATTCTGGATTCTTCTTGAATAACACGAATATTAGATGTTGGGAGATCTTAAAGAACATGGCCAAGAAGCAATCATGGGGCGAAACAGGCGCCGTGGAGCAGGTTCGAGTAGTAGGTGAATCTAAGGCAATAAAGGAGCTGAATGAGAAGATGGATCTTCTCACAAAGAAATTGCTCGCAAAGGAGGATACTGAGTCTGAGGACGAGGCTCAAGTGAAGTTCATGAGGCAGTAGCAAGGCTACAGGAACAACGACTATTCATGGAGGAAAGACAAGAAGTTCTCCTGGAAGGATCCAAATAACTTCTTGCAGGATCTGGATGCTAAACCCCAGCCAGTAGCGGAGGATAAGAGCACATAGCTGCTCAATCAAGTCATAAAGCAAAATCAAGAACTCATGGCTACTTTCGGCCATCAAATAAAGCAACAAGTGGAGTTCATGAACCAATTCAGGTAGACACTGCAGAGCCATGGGGCTCAAATGAGGATAATAGAGACATCTATGGCAGAGATGGCTGTGGAGATAGCCAGTTTGAAGAAGCCGGCACATCCAGGTTTCCCAGGAAATACTAATGTGCCAGGAGGAAACCAACAAGCGAAGGCCATCTTGCTAAGAAGTGGCAAGAAATTGTTAAATCCCAGGGCTGATGAAGCAAGCAAACCCCAAGCTGAATTGAAGTTGAGGCCACTGAGGAGCTGCCTGTACCGGTCATAGAACCAGTTGATGACACAACAGTGGATGCTACTAAAGATCATATTGCAGAGGAGGAAGGGCCTAAGAAACAGACACCCTATGTGCCACCGCATCAAAGGGGATAGGTTGTCCCGGTCCCTTATCCGAATAGTGCTAAGGCAAGGAAGGTAGATGACCAATTGAAAAAGTTCTTAGACAGTTTTAGGAAGCTTTCAGTCAACATCCCTCTATTGGAAGCTATTGAGAAAATTCCGTCTTACGGGAAATTCCTGAAGGACATCATCACCAAGAAGAGAAAAATACCGGACACTGAAGTAGTTGTGCTTAAGGAGCAGGTGAGTGCCTTCATCATGGGTACATTGCCACCAAAGAGGCAAGATTTGGGTTGTTTTAACATTTCATGCTATATCGGGAAACTCAAATTTGGTGAAGCATTATGTGACTCAGGAGCAAGCATCAATTTAATGCCCCTTTCTACATTCAAGAAGTTGGGATTAAAGGAGTTCAGGCCAAGCAACATGACAATTCAATTGGCGTATAACTCTGTGGTGAAACCGTATGGGATTTGTGAAGGTGTGCTTGTGAAAGTGGATAGATTTGTATTTCCTGCAGATTTTGTCGTCATGGATATGCAAGATGAACAAGGTAATGAGCTACTACTCGGAAGACCATTCCAAGCTACAGCCGACATGATACTCGAGATGGGGAGAGGTCGGTTGATCTTGGGTATAGCCGATGACCGATTTGAGATGGTCATGCCTTCCAGCGCTACTTCACCTAAATCCAAGGAGCAATGCCACATGGTAAAACATTTTGATAATACCATCTCACTTTGTCTAGGGAAGCCATTTCTGGATATGGCTCATGTAATGACCAAGGTGGACAAAGGGACTTTGGCTGTAGACATCATGGAGCAGACCAAAGTAGTATCCCTTTGCAAGGCTGTCGGGTTCCCGAATGATGAGAATGAGGACATTCCTCCCTCTACGGAGGATGATGCTATAGAAAATTAAGTTTTTGATGCATATTCGGAATTACCATTGGAGGCTTGTTTAGTCAACATCACTCATGATTGGATGAGAAGCAAATCACTCAAGGAGTGCGCCAAGATGCTTCAGATGCTACCATGCTTCTATGCGAGGTATTATGAAGATTTAGGTGAACCCCCCCCCCCCCCCCCACCGCTTCAATCATCTTTAATCAGCCCGCCGGAGTTGGAGTTAAAGTCGCTGCCACCACACCTCAAGTACACCTTTCTAGCTGACAAAGAAAAATTACCTGTGATCATTTCTGCATATCTGAGTGTGGAAGAAGAAGACAAATTGTTGATAGTGGTGAAGAACCACCGGGGAGCATTTGGGTGGTCTGTTGCAGATATCAAGGGGATTTCCCCTACTTTGTGTCAGCATAAGATTCGGCTCGAGGAGGGAGCTAAGCCGTAATCCAACCACAACGTTGACTGAATCCGAGCATGATGGAGGTTGTGAAGAAAGAGGTGATTAAGATTCTCTCCGCATGTATCATATATGCGATTTCAGACTCGACATGGGTAAGTCCCACGCAGGTAGTCCCTAAAAAGGGGAGTATTACTGTCAATCAAAATATTTTAAATGAACTTGTCACCACCCGTTTGGTAACTGGGTGGTGAGTTTGTATTGATTACCGACATCTTAATGCTGCTACGCTGAAGAATCATTTTCCTCTCCCATTTATTGATCAAATTCTAGAGCGCTTAGCCGGCCGATCTCATTTCTATTTTCTGGACGGGTATTCGGGATATAATCAGATTTCAATTGACCCTAAGGAACAAGAGAAATCTACCTTTACTTGTCCTTATGGAACTTTTGCGTATCGCCACATTCCCTTTGGATTATGCAATGCACCAGCGACTTTTCAGCGTTGTATGCTCACCATTTTTTCTGATATGGTAGAACATTGTCTTGAAGTCTTTATGGATGATTTTACGGTTTACGGTGCTTCGTTTGATGAATGCCTTTATAATTTTGATAAGGTGTTACAGTGATGTGAGGACACACATTTGGTCCTCAACTGGGAGAAATGTCATATGATGGTAAGTGAAGGGATAGTGCTAGGACATAAAGTGTCTAGCAAAGGTTTGGAGGTAGATCCAGTTAAAATTGAAGTAATTTCTAAATTGCCCCCACCAAATTCGGTAAAAGGGGTAAGGAGTTTCTTAGGACACGCCGGATTTTATCGTCGGTTCATAAAAGATTTTTCTAAAATCGCCAAACCTCTATCCGAGATGCTCAAGAAAGATGTCGTTTTTTATTTCGATGACAAATGTTTACACACGTTCAACGTGCTGAAGGAGAAATTGATTTCCACACCGGTTGTTCAAACACCAGATTGGATTAAGTCGTTTGAACACTTGTGTGACGCATCAGATTTTGCTGTAGGAGTTGTGTTGGGACAGCGGGTGGACAATAAACCCACCGTAATCTTTTATGCTTCTAAGGCTTTGAATGATTCCCAATTAAATTACACAACTACTGAAAAGCAATTCCTTGCTATTGTTTTCGCTTTTGAAAAGTTTAGGTAATATTTAGTTGGATCGAAGGTAGTTGTTTGGACTGATCACGCCGCTATTAAATATTTGATGGAGAAAAAAGATGCCAAACCTAGATTCATTAGGTGGATCTTGCTCCTAAAAGAATTTGATATAGAAATTAAAGACAAGGCGGGGATTGAGAATATTGTAGCGGATCATTTGTCTAGGTAGATGAAAACGATTTACACATACCCATAACCGAGACATTTCCGGATGAACAATTATTGAAAGTGAATTCTAAAGATCCTTGGTTTTCCTATATTGTGAATTATCTTGCTTGCATGATCATCCCGGATGATTGGACATATCAAGAGAAGAAAAAGTTTTTCCATTCTCTATGATATTATTTTTGGGATGACCCCATTTTTTAGAAGCAATGCAGGGATGGTGTTCTACGTAGGTGTGTACCTGAGGAGGAATACGAGAGTGTTCTTCGTCACTGCCACACTCTACCTACGGGCGGACACCACGCGAGCTCTTGTACGGTGGCCAAAGTGTTGGAAAGTGGCCTATATTGTTCTACCTTGTTCCGAGATGCCTATGAGTTCGTGAGACAATGTGATTCCTGCCAAAGGGCGGGTAACATTTCAAGGAGACAAGAGATGCCCCTAAATGTCTTCCAAGAGGTTGAGGTATTTAGCCTATGGGGTATAGATTTGATGGGACCCTTTGTATCCTCTAATTCGAATTTATATATCCTCTTAGTTGTTGATTATGTGTCGAAGTGGGTAGAAGCAATACCCACAAGGACTAATGAATTTACTGTAGTGTGCAAATTCATTAAGGGACATATATTATGTAGGTTTGGAGTGCCCCGAATGATCATCAGTGATGGGGGTACGCACTTTAAGAATCAAAAGTTCTCGACATTGTTGAAGAAATACGAGGTCAAACATAACATAGATACCCCATATCACCCGCAAACTCAAGGACAGGTGGAGGTCTCCAATCATGAAATTAAGAAAATCTTGGAGCGTACGGTGGCTTCCACGAGGAAGAACTAGAGTGCCTTGCTGCCGGATGCATTGTGGGCATATTGGACGGCATACAAGACACCTATAGGCACCACGCCTTTTAGGTTGGCGTATGGCCGGGCTTTTCACTTGCCGGTAGAGTTAGAGCATAAAGCACAATGGGCACTAAGAAAGCTCAACTTGAGTTATGATGATGCAGGGAAGAAGAGATTGCTTGAATTAAATGAATTGGATGAGCTGCGCATGACTGCATATCAGAACTCTCAGATATACAAGGAGCGCACTAAGTTGATCCACGATCGCCACATTCAGATGCGCACCTTCAAGAAGGGAGATCGGGTGTTGTTGTTCAATTCAAGGCTGAAGTTGCATCCCGGGAAGCTTAAATCCCGATGGAGTGGGCCATTCACGGTGGAAGATGTCAAACCACATGGCGCAATCTTGGTGCGCGATGGTGAGACTACAATTTTGGTGAACGGACAGAGGTTGAAGCTATATTTTGGTGAAGATTACATGAGGAAGGTAAATGAGGTCAAACTCATTTCACTTTCGGATGCATGATGTGCTTCAAGTCGTCTATCCTAAGACGTTAAATAAGGGCGCTTGTTGGGAGGCAACCCAACCAATGGTACCTTAGTTTAGTTCATTTACATTCGTAGTTTGATTTGTTTTAACTTAGGTGGTAATGTAAAAAAGATACCATGATCGTTTGCTACATGTGAAGGGCTGAGGCAGAGTCGATACCATCGACCCTTGTGTCAATGGTATCGACCATGGTATAGGTTGGCGACTGTAGGAATCACACTGCGTCAATACCATCGACGGCCTCGTCGATGGTATCGACATACCAACAGGTAGATCGCAATCAGCGGTCGATGGTATCGACATGGGTGTCGATACTATCGAGATCTCTGGAGATTTTCAGAACAAATCATCTCAGGAAAGTCGATACCATCGACGGGGGTGTCGATGGTATTGACACATTTATGTAAAGAAGGCGGTGGGCGGGCCTCGCAAGGGTTTTCCCTAATCTGAGAGTCGATACCATCGACTTGCGTCGATAGTATCGACGCTCCACGTCAACGATCCGTGAGGAAAGATCAACGGCGATCGCATAAACAAGGAAGTCGATCCGAGGAACGGGTCAATACCATCGACTTGCGTTGATAGTATCGACGCGTCAACAATCCGGGCCAAGCAGATCCAGCCATCGACAACCGTCGATACTCGCGGAGGTACGGACGGTGCTACCTGAGTCGATACCATCAACTCGCGTCGATGGTATCTATGGGCGGACAGTAGTGCCGGCCACAACTATATATGAGGAGTATTTGCATCAGATGACATCACACCTTCAGTGCAATCTTCCTCCACTTGTGCCGAGCGTGTTCCAGAGTTGTCCACGCCCGACGACGAGCAACACCGAGCTACTTCTTCATCAAGCGGAGATTCGATTCTCCGATCTTCACCGAGCTCCCTTTCTATTCCCCTTTCTCTCACAATCATGGTGCACGTAGCTAGAGCGTCATCTTCACACGTGAATCCGATGGACATCCCGGAGTTCGTGCCACCTCCGATTGCATCAGTTGCACGCCCGCGGCTGATCCATCCATCCGCGGAGGTGAAGAAGATCTACGAGGAGATCTTAAAGAGGAAGATCGAGCCGACCCGTTATGTTGAACGGGAAACCATCCGCAACCTCGGGTTCGAAGCCGACCTCGACTACGTCCTGAAGGGTCAGGCCCGACAGACGGAAGACGGCCTGACGAGTTGGAGTTTCATGCAGATGGCCAGCCATTCTTCGGCGAGTGGCCTACGTACAAGGAGCTGGTGGCTGAGTTCATGGCATCACTGGACGTATGCGTTGTGCCCGACGACGTCATAGCCACCGACCGCGAGTGGATCAAGGGCCAGGTGTCGTTCCGGCTGTACAACAATGACTATACCCTGACACTATGGCATCACTTGATTACCGGCGACCGGACAACCACGCCGACTATGATGCCATCTTCGCCGAGCTGGTGACCGTGCCGTCGGGCAAGTCAGTGAGCTACCATAATGCTGCGGTAGCTGATTTCGAGCACCCTTTCGTCCGGATACTTAACCGGATGCTCAGTTCTACATTGTTTTCTCGAGGTGATTTGGCCCTCAGCAAGTTTCAGGAGACAAACTTATTCTTCTTGTATAAGCTCCTGAAACGTCAAGAATGCAATTGGGGAGCCTTCTTTTTGCAGAGAGTTTTGGCGGTGAAGAGGAGTACACGGAAAGCACCAATTCATTTTGGCAGGTTTATCACCAAGCTGGCCATCTACCTCAGGTTGAATTTCCAGCAGCTTACCCCTCTCTCCACCAGGAGCAAGGTGAACTTGCAACATCTTCACCGCTCCAATCTCATCCTTCTTTGAGATGGTTTGGCGTATGCGCACTGCCATGTCAACCACGCCTACCAAGAATGCTCGCTTCCCGATCCAGTCTTCAATATCGAAGGGGAGCAACACTTCTAATGGCCTATCATAGCCATCGCCGACTCTGATGAAGACAGCTGCAACGACGACGGCAACGACAATGACAACGAGGCTGAAGAGGAAGAGGAGGCTTTCACACCTCTTCGGGCTCGAGTGGCACCACAGAAGCGTCCTCGGATGCATCCGGGTGCATCTTCATCATCACAGCCTCCACCACCACCACCGCCCTCACAGCCAAGCGAGGATGCCTACTCGATGCAGGGTATGTATACTATGTTGCAAGACATACAACAGACGCAACAACATCACATGGCGATGTACACCGGTATTCAAGACACTACAAACCGGTTACTGGACAATCAAAGGGCAATGTTATAGAATGAGCGTCTTCTCCTGGACAACCAACAACAAATTCATGATCGGTTGCAATGGATGGAGATGCAACAGGAGCCCTTTTACGACCACTATTGGAGCCAAAATTACTTCGGAGGCTATCCACAACCTCCACCTAGGGCCTAGTCTGATCCAAGCTTCCAAGGGGAGTATCCGTCTTGGGACCCTACGGCTCCGCAATACCCGCCTCCACCTGAAGAGTAAAAGCGGTATCTTTGTTCCAACCTTTAAGATTGTTTTTTACTATGAGGCCATAGTCGAATTCAAGTTTAGGGGGGGTATTGGAATAGTTCTATCTTTCATTTTCTATATTTTTAGTTTTATTGCTTTTGTTTCCTGTCATTTGTTTTCTGCAATCTTAGTTTGTTTTAGCATCCGCAATCTATCTATGTAATCATGGATGTCGTTAATGTTGAGTCATCTCAGTTGCATGTGCATGGGAATTAAGGGAAACTAAAAAAAAAGGGAATAGAAAGGGAGCTCGGTGAAGATCGGAGAATCGAATCTCCGCTCGATGAAGAACTAGCTCGGTGTTGCTCTTCGTCGGGCTTGGACAGCTCTGGAACACGCTTGGCACAAGTGGAGGAAGATTGCACTGAAGGTGTGATGTCATCTGACGCAAATACTCCTCATATATAGCTGTGGTCGGCGCTACTGTCTGTCCGTCGATACCATCGATGCGAGTCGATGGTATCGACTCGGGTAGCACGATCCGTACCTCTGCGAGTATTGACAGTTGTCGATGGCTGGATCTGTATCTCCGATCTTCACCGAGCTCCCTTTCTATTCCCCGGCAACGGCGCCAAAAACTTGACGCAAATTTACTATTCGCAAAAATGCAAGTGAACACGTCGAAGTAGTACAGGCCTTTGTGAGGCCCGAGTCGAACTCAGGGATACGTGAAATCGTCGGAGACTCCTACTAACTACTTACGATCAGCTAAGTCGATTAAAAAGTTGAGGATTGTTATTAAAATTAAAAGAAAATAAAAATAAAACAAAACAAGCAATCGATTAAATGTTGGTTTAATCAATTCAAAAGAAGATATTTAGGATTGCGGTTTCACTGCGGGTTTTCATTGTATAAAGTCCTATATAACTACTCAATTTTTATTTCTCTATCCGGGTAGTGGCCTGAAATCAGAATTTCCCACTGTTGTGGTACAATTCACTACCTTTGTCTAGGTCGGTTCCACCGTCGTAGTAACCTATACCCTAAACTAGGTGGATTAAAAATGACCTCTCGGTATCCACCATTAATCTTACACCGCCTTGTTCAAGGGATTTGTCAATTAATGTAAATTTCGTCTCTTTTCAACCATTAATCCATCTTTCAAAGCAATTAAGGGCATTAGATTATTACTATGATGATCAAGCATAACAATATATTGGAGAAAACGAAATTATAGCACAGATTTAAGAGATAAGATATGAATTGCTATTATAAAATCATCATACAATGAATCCCTGGGCTACTCCCGGTCCTAAAGACAAAGGGGATTAGCCCTGCATGTTCATCTCAGAGTACAATGTGGAGAAGAAAAAGGGAAACATGAAGGAAAACATGATTGAGTGATTAAACCCCTGAACGGAGAAGGTCCAATCGATCCTTAGCGTGGAATCCGCGTTCTCCCGCCTTTCGGTGGTGGAAATCATCTTCTTCAGCGTCCGGATCGGCTAGGGTGTGCTCTTGTGCTCCGTTCTTCTCTCCTTGCTCTCCGGGATGCGTGCTGCAACAAATGACGTCCTCTATGTGTCAAGGGCGCCGTCATTAGGTATATTTCCCGAATTAGGTCGCCAATTAACCACAACCATCTGATTGGGATTAATATGAAACCAACTCATATCTGACGGTGTCGATACCATCGATGCGGGTCGATGGTATCGACCTAGAGTGATAGTGGCAATCCTTCTTTTCTTTCATCTGTGCGCCTGATGTCATCTCGATACCATCGACGCGGGTCGATGGTATCGACACCTGTAGCGACGGTTTTGTCTTTTTGTGTCGCTGTAGCTCCATCAGTCGATAGTATCGACATTTTGGTCAATAGTATCGATGCAAGCTTGAGTGTTCGCAAGCTTGAGTGTTGTTTAACCTTGATCACTTAACTTAGAAAATGATTGGGTTTGTCAACTTTAAAACAAAAAATCACGACTGTTCATTCCTAATGATTCATGAAAGTGGACGGAATTGGTTGTTGAGCCTAAATTGACCAAATGATAATGAGACTTTAATGTGAAGTAAGAGAGAAAAACCTCTTAGCTACTACACAAGTCAGTAAGGAGGGACACATAATATTCTTTCAAAGGTTCAGTCAATTAGTCTTGTGATCTGTCCACCTCATTGCCTTTCACAATCCACCAAGATTTGGAAGTAAAGTACGGTTTTAACCTTGTTGGTTGCATGGCATGTAGATAGGAATTGCATTGCAGCCACCTTCATATGTTTGCATGAAAAATAAGAAAAAAAATTTAGAATAGGTTTACATGCACACTACCCTTAGGTGCATGTCATGTAGTTGCATTCATAAATTTTATGCATAAAGTATATCATGTATCTCATTTATTCTTTAATGGTGAGTTAATTTGTTCCATACCTTCCAAATAGTGCAAATATTCGAGCTATGCAGAAAATATAAGCCGAATAAGTATTCATTGTCAATCATGGATATAAGGGTTTCTAATGAAAAAAAAAGAAAAAAAATATGAAATTGAAAAAAAAAGTTATTCAGAAGCAACAAAAATAAGAAGGAGAAAGGAACATAATTTCACCTATATTTCAAAATGAGTGAGTACATGATGTAGCTTAATTAGATATTCATCTCATTTGGAGACGGATGGTTAGTGCATGCATTGTTCCACCTAATCTTAGGCATTAGGGCATTTTTCATGTGCATTTGCATCATTTAGGGCATTTTTGTTGTATGCATGTTGAAATCGTATAATACTTCCACTTGTTCCATGAGCCACCCATTTCATCCACCCGTTGCTCGGATTGGTAGGCCACCGTAAATTTCTCCGCACTACTGAATATCAGGAGAACTGCTTCCATGTAGATGGTAGTTAGGGCGAGCAACGTAGTTAGAAGATCACAAGATGCACTAATTTGGACTGGCGAATTTTATTATGTTAACTGCCTTATGTGATAGTGTTCATTAGTTTTGAGGTTAATATCTTTTATGGATGATTACTGTCACCTTTAGGGTAATTATCATTTTGTGGTTAGTGAGGGTCGGTATGTGAATGTCCGGTGGGAGACATGTGGGATGTCTGTTGTGATGCTTTGTTCTTTAGTTGACTCTGTCAATTCTATTCTAAGGTGTAGTTGCTCGAGGGCGAGCAATGTTCAAGATTTGGGGAGTTTGATGCGATGATTTTGCGTCGCATTTATAGACTTGTTTCATAGGTGTTTTATGCACTTAGTAATCATTTTCATGGTTAATGTTGCATAATTCATTCATTTAGGTATATGCTATTCCTTTACGTCAAATTTCCTTTATTTAAGCATTTTGAGTATTAATTATCGAAAGAATATATTTTGTGTGGATTTATGTGGTTCTGTGTGTTAATTTCAGGAAAAAGAAGTATCTGCTGCCGTCGATACCATTGATGGTGGTCGATACCATCGACCAGACCACAGGTTGCCATCCGCAAGGACCAGAAGAAATTTGATACCATCGACAGGGATGTCGATGGTATCGAGATACCATCAGGTTGCTGGTGAGAAGTGCGTCGATACTATCAACCAAAATGTCGATACTATCGACTGATGGAGCTACAACGACAAAAAAAGACAAAACCGTCGCTATAGGTGTCGATACCATTGACCCGCGTCGATTGTATCGAGATGACATCAGGCGCACAGACGAAAGAAAAGAAGGATTGCCACTATCACGCTAGGTCGATACCATCGACCCGCGTCGATGGTATCGAAACCGTCAGATATGAGTTGCTTTTAGATTAATCCCAATCGGATGACTGTGGTTAATTGGCGACCTAATTCATATCTGACGGTGTCGATACCATCGGCGCGGGTCGATGGTATCGACCTACCGTGATAGTGGCAATCCTTCTTTTCTTTCGTCTGTGCGCCTGATGTCATCTCGATACCATCGATGCAGGTCGATGGTATCGACACCTATAGCGACGGTTTTGTCTTTTTGTGTCACTTTAGCTCCATCAGTCGATAGTATCAACATTTTGGTCGATAGTATCGACGTACTTCTCGCCAGCAACCTGATGGTATCGAATTTCTTCTAGTCCTTCCGGCTGGCAACCTGTGGTATGGTCGATGGTATCGACGGCAGCAGATACTTGTTTTTCCTGAATTTAACACACAGAACCACATAAATCCACACAAAATATATTCTTTCGATAATTAATACTCAAAATGCTTAAATAAAGGAAATTTGACATAAAGGAGTAGCATATACCTAAATGAATGAATTATGCAACATTAACCATGAAAATGACTAATAAGTACATAAAACACCTATCAAACAAGTCTATAAATGCGACGCAAAATCATCGCATTAGTGACCCACGTCACAACGAGAGATATAACTCTCTACCAGCGGTTATTGATTACATCAAGGTAACCTTATTAAATAAGATGAGAAGATTCATCTAATTAAGCAGGTTAAGAAGATTAATCACAATATATAGGTAAAACATGGCTAGAACAATATATAAGGAAATAGGTAAGGATACCACTTTCTATAGAGTTGATTTCTCTTATCACATTACATAAAAGCTAAACATTATAACAAATAAGGAAATTGGTTAACATCCAATGTGAAGCGTGTTTAACCCTAAACAAATATGTTACACAGTTGTTTACATCTTTTATTAAGCCTTGAGGAGTTGAGGTATGCCACTCAACTCCAACTAACCACTACTAAGTCAAAATTAATGGCATACAAGATCTAGGAGAGCTCACTAGTACATAACCGGCCTTTAGTGTCGGTTATTTAAGGCCTTTAGTGTCAGTTTTAATGTGACACCTATCTGGGCGCCGCTAAAAGGCCAACTGTTAGGCATCAGTTCTCAAACTGACGCCACAACCCTTCACGCGCCACCGAAAACATGCTAGCAGGGGGTTATAGGCGTCAATTATTAGCTTTGAAACTGACGCCATAAACCTTCGCGCCACAGAAAGGGCGCCATCAGGGGCACTATCAGTGTCGGTTTATTAGTGATAACCGACGCCATCTCACCCACTGCCATGGCTATGCTGGCCAGCATGGCCGTGGTGTTTGGTCCGTTGCCACGACTGTGTTGGCCAACACGGCTGTGGTGTCTGGCCTCATTAGGGAAATCGACGTCGGTTATTGATAACTGACGCCACATCACATGCATTAGGCGTCAGTTATAATTATTTATCTGACACCATAATCATGTGTCGTCGGTTTTAAACAAGTAACCGACGCCTATTGCATGTTTTTTCTATCAGTCTGCAAACCTACTGTGGCTGGTCACAGGATGAGAAACCTATAGTTCAGTTATGAACTACAGGTTTTACGACATCCATTGATATCAGCCAACAACATGCCACAAACCTGCAAAATTAAAAACATTAATTTTCACACATTTGCCAACTTATAGTTCCATTTTATTTTCACACATTTAGAAACATTCATGTAGCAATCTACAGTTCCATTCATTTTCACATTCACACATGTAGAAACATTCATATAAAAACCAACAGTTTCATTCATTTTCACATTCACACATGTAGAAACATTCAAACACATGTAAAAACATTCAGACATGTAGAAACATTCACACATATTATAATTCATAAATTCATTTACAAAATATCATTATTTACTCATTATTCACTATCAACATCCCAATTATATGTTAAAACCCCACTACTTGTATGGTTGTTGCCCATTCTTCTCTTACATCATTTAATTCTCCCATCGTATAGGGAGCATGTACAACTAGTAAGGCCTTTCCTATAGTGTGGTCAGTTTTAAACACCTGCAAAGAGAGTTATGTATATATATAATTAATAATATATAAATAAGATTGATATATTTCATATTATCTAATGAGACTATATATAATACCTCAGGAATGGTATTGATGTCCACTGGTGCATATTTGATAATCATGTGCATAAATCACATCACATAGTATACACATGCCCATCCGTTGTCCTGTATAGCACACTATAAATTTAAACATACAAAATATTAAAAAACACAACTAATTAAGCACTATTCACATATATAATACATACATTGCAGTCGGGAACTTACTTCCACGTTCTTCCAAATTATTGGTTGGTTCTTTTTCCTGGGGACCTTTCCTCCAACCTTTTTGAACTCATCTAAACCCCTACATGTTAATGTAACATAGTACATTGCATAATTAAATAGTAATGTAATAACATATGTTAACATATATGAAAATGAAATATTTCTCACCGGAATAATGCCATTTTCATTTTGTGTCCATATTTTGAATTCAATTTAGTCTCCTTAGGATCTGGATAATAGACAGTGAACGTCTCAGGGACAATAACTAGTAACTCCCAATGCATACCACTACAGGTAAAAAAGTTAAAAATTAATAACTCAAAATCCACAATAAAAATGTAATTTTCTTAAGTCCAAATTAAAAGCAAAGTAGTAGTTACTCCACATTGAATGGAGCTATTATCAACGACTTCTTATTTTGAGCAAAATTTGTAAAAGAATCACAACATTATTGTTGAATTGACATAGGGTTTTTAGCTACTACACTAATCAAAGATGGAATCTAAAATCCTACATGTTTGAATGAAAATCTGCACATATTTTGTCTCAGTAGCTGCAAAACATGTATTGCGTATGCATTAAATAAGAATCCAGATCGTTAGATCCTACACAAGTTATATTGATGTATAAATAAGATCTCACCTTATCCATAGCTCTATCACAGATATATTCAGCCAATCATATCAAAACAACTCCAAAATATCTTGTATAAATAGTTTGCTTTCGTATGATTGACCTACAACATCCGCATCTATAGAAATAGTTATAGGGAAATTTATATCATGTTCGCCTAAACATATTGCCATACCCCTACAATTAGGACCGAACGGGATAGGTAGGTCTTGTGGAACCCAACTTCGTAATGTAGGAGGTGGAGGTGGAGGCTTAGATGCTCTGGGTGTCTTCTTTTTAACCTATATATATATATATACATATATATATATATATATATATATATATATATATATATATATATATATATATATATATATATATATATATATATATATATATAATTTCAAATCAATTGACATCATATAAACACACTAACAATTTAAGGTAATGTAAATTTACCATACAGTTTTAGTATAGATGGCATCCACGTTTGGCCACAATATTACTCCGCCTTCTGCCTCAACAAGCATTTCACAATCAAGGTGGGCATATGGCAATGGAAGATCCATCCAATTGGGGAATATATGTACCAGGATCACACGAATCCAACCATCTGGTAATGGAGACCCATGAAATATTTCCCCTGGTAGGGATGGGTAAGACGACGTCTCTGCAACGACAAATTCTTTACTTTTTAGACGGCATGGCTTCAATCCCTACAAATTTTTGTGTAAAGAATGTTATATACATATATACATATCATCTTGAAAACATATCATCTTGAATAGACCAGTTACTATGTCATAAAAATACTTACAACAGATGTGCTAGGTGGTGGGTCCACAAGATTACTCCCAACCTCTGCAGTAGGAGTAGAGCGGGATGCCATAGGTACTGTCTGCTGAGTGGCAGTCAGAGATGCCTGCCACTTGCTCATTGATTCTTCGAGTTTCCTATCAACTAACTTATATACCTATACATGGATAAAAGAAATGTTGGCTTCTGATTATTGAATTCTCTTTTACAGTAACATTATAAATAAAGAATAGGTTACCTCTTCGTGTGAAAGTCCTGCTTTTGGGACATGTTTGCGCTGGGATGGCCCAAAGAACTCTTTGATGCCCACACCAGCGCCTGCAGCCCTAACACGTCCAGGATGCTCTGGGTTACCCAGAGCAACTGTCAATTCATCCCTTGTGCCCTCAGGGATGAACGTGCCTTGTTTCCTCACCTCGTGCAGCTCCCGCTAATCGTCAAAACAAAAATTTGTAATTAAGTAAACACCACAAATAATAAATATTCGAACGATTGCTCTAAGGGTTGTATTTTACCATTTTTGCAGTCGCCTCAGCAGTTGCAAGCTTCCTTATTTCTCCCTTCTTATTTTGCCTCCCAGCTATCCAAACATCATGGTGAGGCAGAGGTGTGCTACCTATTGTAGAGGACTCTTGAGTAGCAACAGACTGAGAAATAGCCTCAGCCTATAGTCTTTGGAGAATGCCTGCAACCCCTTTGGACCCATTGTGTGTCATGCACATTCAGTGCACGCCTTGCTCTTTGTGCTCACTGAGGGCCTAGTTAGTATGCACATTAATGATTTGGTTAGTAACACTAAATGTTAATCTTGAATAGGTGAATACAATGTATATTAATTAAATTGGGAGTGACACCTAATACCTTGAATTCATCAGTTTTTATTGAAGTAACAAACACGTCCCATTTTTCTTTGTCCAGGAAGTTGCACTATTCAGTTGTTGTCTTCTTCCTCTTGTCACCTTCTTTTATGTATTCTTGGGTGATATTTGTCCTATAGTTCCTTTGGACTCTCCCACAGCGTTGCATCATGCATTTACGATGCAACTTTTCATCCAATTCAAATATACTCTGCAAAATAGAATTGCTATTAATTAGTATCCAAAAAATTAGTAATCTACAAAATAGAATTGCAAATTAATAATAACTCACGCATAAATCCTTCCATATTACGTCTTTCTTCCCCTTAGGAACTTTATGCCAAGAATCTATCTTACAACCACAATGGCTACGAGTAACATACCCAAGATATGAAACAAATGAATTGCGATTCACTCCCATTACATTTCTTGCATTATCAAAATCCACAACAAGTTTGGGTCCATTGCCCCTTTGCGCTATTAACTTCTTCATCATAGTGATGCCCCTTCTCTTGTCAACTTTTTGGTGCTACTCATCAAGTGCCTCAAATGCTTCAGAGGGTACATGTGCATCATCAACCTAAAATTTGACAAAATAAACACACTTACAGGATATAACTATAAATGGACATGTAGATATAAATATATGATATATTTTTAAAACTTACATTGTGAGGCAGCGCATTGATGTCCTCACCCTCACGGTAATCATCAGCACAGTCATCAGGAGAATGCTTATCCATCTGAAAGTCCACATTCACATTGTAAAGTTCACATTGTAAAGTAATTCACATTGTAATGTAATTCACATTGTAAAGTTCACATTGTAAAGTAATTCACATTATAAAAGTCACATTGTAAAGTTCACATTCACATTGTAAAGTAATTCACATTGTAAAGTTCACATTCAGAAAAATAAAACATATAAAAAATATAAACATGCCTCTAATATTGTGAGTTTTTATCAATTAACAATCCTTCATTGTGATGACCCAAATTTTAGGGTTTTGATAAAAAAATATAGTATTTTAAGACCATGCATGTATTTTGGATGATGGATACAAAATAGAGAATTTGTCTTTCAACTATTGACTCTTTCCAAAAAAAATGAACCAAATACCCAATTGATGATTAGAACATTAGTTGTGCTCAAATATGATGAATGGGTTTGGTTAAATGATTTGTGTAATTATGAGGCCAAGAGGTCCATTGAGTAGTTGCAATAAGCTTAAGGGTCAATTGATGAACCCTGGGGTTATGAGGATCATACAAAGTCTTTTCAGATTTATTTGATCAAGATTTGAGGATTTATTGAATTTTGTTCAAGGTTATTTGAGGAATTTAGTTAGATGACTAAATGTTGGAACATGAATTCAAACTTGGCTATATGGGGTGTTGTGATATGAGGAACCCATGGTTTGAATTTTACATGAATCTACATGGTTGACTTATGAAGATTGTGATGCGTAACGATCAATATAATGGAAGAGAATATGTTCATTAAGGTTTGATGATTAATGTGGATTTTTGGGATATGGTGTGACTTCAATTTCTGGTCTCAATAACATGCCATGCATCAACCTCCTTGAGGTTGTGTGGTCCATTCTAGCTACTGTTATGAATATTGAAGTTTTGGCCCTAGGGTCATCATCACGTGGTTTGTGGATCATCTCTCACCTCCAAAATGAATGGAGTTGTTAGAGCCAGGTAAATGGTGCTTGGTAGTCTTAATCCTTGGGAGCTAACGTTGTTTGACAGAGTCAATTGATCGGCATTGGAAGGATCTTCTCAACTACCCGTAAATCATTTCCAGCAGATGTGTAGGGAATATGTTTGACCCCATCAATCCCTCACCCTCCATAGTTGTTCTGTTACGACCCCATCTGAGCTTAATTGGTAAACTAGGGTTTACCTAGACAATTGCAAAGATTAATTGGAATAATCATTCTTGAAATATAATTAATGATGATAACACAATTAGGATGTTTTAACTATGATAATAAGTCTAAATGTTCTGTTGTCTTGAGAATTAGGGTTTGAGAAGCATAGACCCTAATCGGCCCAAAATAGGGTTTTAATGATACATGGATACAAAATTTGATAAGTATAGTGTATCAGTAAATGATTTTTAGTATTTTATGTGTAACTCTGATTTACTTCCAATTTGGATATGATTTGGATATATAAAATATGAACAACATTGGAAAATATCAGAATTTTTGAAGAATGGTCTGACCTGTTTATTGGTCGAGTTTCAAACTCGACCGATCATATTTCCAGATTTATATAGCAGTGTCATAATTGACTTTTATCTTTTTATTGGTATATCCAATTGATCTAAAATATTAACTGTGCTTGAAAAACACAATTTTAGACACTCTGTTAAATTGGCGTAATTTTTGGATGACTTTTGATATCTACAGTGAGGGTGTCGGTCGAGTTCTGTGCAGGACAAACTCGACCGAATCTGCTGCAGACTGCAATATAGAAGTGCACTGTTTGATTTTTAATTATTTATTGGTAACTATAAATGATCTCAAATTTTTACTGGTGGTCTAAAACTTCATTAGGTATAACATATAAAATGTACAGAATTTTTGGAGCTTCTGTTAGGTATTTAGTAGGCGAATTATAGAAACTATTGTGAAACTGAATATTCAGCCAATATAATTAAAGTTGAGTGTTGGGTCAATCTGCAATTGACCCAAGCAGCTCAAATTGACTTATATGATCGACCACACACACACAAAAGATCTCATTCTTCATCATCCACCCCAGAGAAATGAAAATCTAGAGAGAGAGGGAGAGTTAGGGCTTGAGTGGAGAAAGAGGAGGAATTGCTGACCTAGGGTTTTGCGGTCCGAGGAATGGTGAAATCAAGTAAGTTTGGATTCTTTGCATAGACTTTTATGGCGAATCTTCTCTCTCATGTCAAGATTTCTTCCATGCTCTGAATTGATCCAAGATGATGTCGAAATTCCCTCTTTTCTCACCCTTTCTTCATAATCCCTCATTTTCAAGGTTTCCGAGTTGAATGGAAGAAGAATTGGGAGATTTGCTAGGGATTTGATATGAGTTCGAAATACCCTGAGTTGAGCTGTAGTTTTGAGGTCTTTTCACACCTTAGGGTGAGTGGGTTCTTCCTTTAAACAGTATAATGCACGAAATTTGATTATAGCATCCAAATCCCTAATTGCTTGGTATGTGATTCTAAACCCTGAAATGTCCGTTTAATTTAAGTCGTTGCAAATTGATATGATAGGGATTCCTTCTCTGTTTGAATGACTCTTTGATGGTAGATTCACATCAGAAATGCATACAACACATCCTAGTAAAAATGCTTTTCAGATTTATACCATATGATGTAATTAGGGTTTAACCTAATTGAGATATCACTAGAGTTTCAACCTTATTGAAGAGGACTAGTAATCTTAGAAGTGGTTAGGATGTACCTCATGGGTTACCTTATTTGAATTTTATTCTTGGTGCATGATACCTCAGTGAATAGCATGGAAACCTAAATTTAGTTCAATTTCCATGGTTTCATACATATATTGACTGTATATAATTGTTGAAAGCAGTCTTTAATTTGTGAATGTTTATATCGTGTGAAATCCCTATGAGTGCCATGTGATAAGTGAATGAGGCAAATGAAACCCTAAGAGCAGGGTGTTGCTATGTGATAAGAGAATAAGGAAAGGAAACCCTAAGGACAGGGTGTTCAATGAATTAAGTTATGGTGATATGAAAGGTTTCCATATGAGATGTGGTGATGCTTAACTGTTGAATTATATGTTTCTAGTGCATTTAACTTTATATGCTTGTTCTCTCTGAGTTGATATCTACATACTGCAGGGCTTCTTATTTTCAATGCATATCTTGTAAATTGCAGGTGATGAGATATGACATGCCCTAGAAAGGGATGTTACTGAGTCATGTTTAAAGATGACAAATGATGTATATGTGTTTTCAAGTGATGTTCAGAATGTGAAATAAGTATGAAATGTGATATTCCTGTTTAAGTGTTTATATGTTAATCAGTTAATAGACTTAGGTTCCCCAACACCGTAGAACCCCATTGCACAGTCTGTACCTTTGGGGTAAAACGGTCAGCCCTGGGGATACGCCCAGGCATCGGAGACTCGTGTCCAACAAATACTGAATGTCTCGGTGACACGAAGTATGAGTGGTAGGATCCCGGTCAGCCCTGGGGATACGCCCAGGCATCAGAGATCCGAGAGAAATGTCCCGGTCAGCCCTGGGGATACGCCCAGGCATCGGAGACAATGTCCCGATCAGCCCTGGGGATATGCCCAGGCATCGGAGACTTAGAGACCCTCCGACTGTGCACTACAGGTTGCGGGAGGAGTCCAGAGCACTCAGAGTTAGTGCAGTGAGGCCTTGTGAGCCTGAGAGTCCTGTGCAGACCAGGACGAGAAGTCAGACTTAGCATTTCTCGGGTGTGTCGATAAGTCTTGTACGGTGGGATCGTAGTTCGCTACAGATCTTCATATGCAGAGTGCGCTGCATATGTTTGGGGCATAAGTTAAAATATGATCATATAGGTTCACAGAGTTCCTTATAAATGAAAGAGTTAAGGAAGACGAGATCATAGTCTTCTAGTAGTTATTCTTTGGATGCAATATTTACATTCTTTGTTATTTCAATTATATTGTTTTAGAACTGCTCAGTGTAGTATTTATTGTTGTTAAATTTCATATTGTTTACTCAAAGTTATATCTGTAATCACATTAGTGCCTTAGACTGTTTCTTTGAAGTACTCATTCATTGAGCGAGTAGGCTCACCCCTCTACTCAAACATTTTTAGGGTTAACCGCGTGGACTTGAAGATGGTCAGAGCATCAGTGTAGATCTTCTACAAGAGTTAAGTACAAGATTAGTTGAGTCAGTCGGTCCTTGTCACTCTAGGTCCTCAGTAAGAGATAAGAGAGAGAGTTGTAATTACGATGTGTAATATTATTCCTCTTTTGAAATTGTATGCTAATTAGTATGTCTTATGTGCATAAGGTGTGAGAGACATCATGAATGTTTATACATGTATCTTTACTATTAAAGTCTGTTTAGTAAAAGAAATGTTCAGATTCCCTTGTTAAAATGATTTATGTGGTTCAATGCAAAGAAACAAGAGTTTTAAAGAAAAAAAAAAGAAAAGGTTAAGGGTGTTCTTTGTTTTACATATAAATCCTATCTTATGCCCTAATCTCATGATTTGAGGAAATTGTGAGATCGGGGTGTAACAGCTTGGTATCAGAGCTTAGGGTGAGTTCTCAAGGACCATTAAGTTAGTAAGTTAGCGTCATAAGTGTGGCAGATAGGAGATGTTTTGATGTTAGCTTTGGGGATTTGAGTATTTGGATATCCTGGCCCGATATCTGAGTACTTGGATCAACCAGTACAAGCTACTCTATCTATTTTTTCACGTATATCCTGGCCAGGTATACAGTGGAAGAATGGGCTAGAGAGGAACCCTGGAAATGTTAGGGTTAGAAAATGAGAAAAGAAACAAGAATTAAGAGCATAAATGTAAAACGAGATAGAACTTACATTTCATAATGTTGTTTTTGTTGGAAATGTATAGAAATGCTCTTATATGTTTGAATTGAAATATTCAATACTTTGAAATATGGGTCTTTAATATCTGTTGTACACCATGCAGTTGTAGCATTTATTGATTTCATTCTTTGTAACAAGTAGACTAGAATTGACCTTTGAATGAGATTTTGTTAGTGGATAAGTTTTCTTCCACACTTCTTAGATGAATAGGAGTTGAGTAATCCTTTGTAGTTCTTGGCTTCAGGACTTCAGGTTTGGCCTGGTCCGGCTGGCAGGATGCGTTACTGGGATCTAATGACTCCTATTAATAGTATAATAAGAATAGACTCTGGATAATTAGACCCACATTAGAGTGAGAATGTACATACAGTAAGATGTTGAGACAGATGGGCAAGATCAGCACAACTAAGAATCAGTTGAAACTGGTATCTGAGGTTCAATTTTAGGGCCTCATATGAGAAACCCTTAATTGGGAATAAAGGAACATGATATAAGGTTCATAATCAGTTTATTGATTAATATTATATGAACTATACATATGAAATATAGAAAAGATATGTGAAATGTATGTATGGTTCAAGATAGCAAGAATCAATCATGAAGAATGGATCATATAATAGAGTATAATGCTTTTATGAACTCTAAAGCAAAGGCTAAGTAGAGAATAGGGTTGAGCATTCAATAGGTCCATAGAAGTAAAGAGTCTTCAAAAGAATAAAAGTAAAGAGAATCGTATGAACGTGTAATTCATAAGACTAGAACAACAAACTAGTTTCTAAGCAAAGAACATAGGTGCAGTTTAACGAATGAATAAGTCATACAAAGGTAGACTGTATTCAGGAGAGAAAAACTTGATTGAAAGAGAAACTTTGTTTGACCCATGCATGATCCACTTGATTTAAAAATGAAGAATATGTAATGTATTGAACATGAGGAAAAAACTAATAGAAGGACTATTAATTTAGAACGTTAACTTCACAATAGTATAAAGATAAAGGAGGAAATATGTGCAACATGGTATACATGACCATACATATGAATAAGCAACATGGTCATAAGAGAAAAATTTAGAATTAAAGATGACAGGTTAAAGAGTAGTATATGGTAAGAGGACTATGAAACGTAAGATAGGGATTGAAATATGATGGAGAAGTTATAAAATAAATTGGTTGTGAGATTCAAGCAAGTGCTAATTAATAAAATATCTCTGTTGATAACTAAGTAAATCTACATACGAGAATGTATTAAGGGAATGTTTGAATACAAGTATTCCAAGTCTTAAAATCATCTTCTCTTTCATATATTCCTTAATGAGAGTAAGGTGGGAATGGAATGCTAAGAGAAAATGAATCATGTACGGTGCATAAATACCTTGGTGGGTTCATCTAGTGAATGTAATAGTGACATACAATATGATGAAGTGCGATAAGAAATAAATTCTTGTGTGATAGCAAGAATGATGAATAATCTATTCCTATCTTAAATGCTTCAATGTTAATGATGTTTATTGTATATAATCATATGAAAAGGATAGGTAGCAAAAAGTAAAGAAGTAATGAATGAGCAGAGAGATATGGGAAAACACTAGCTCTGTGTAATATGTGAATTTGTTTTTACATGTATGATTTGTTGAAGGCATATTAAGGTATGAAAGTTGGTTCTACATATGATTTCAGTGTATTTGTGCAAGCTATATGTTAAATTAAAGGCGTATGATAGTTGTAGTAATTCATACCTGATATGCATCTTACTATTGTGTATTTGTGATATGGTGATACAGTTTGGATGATGTCAGAACACATGGAGGGATACCCTGAACAAGGTAGTCATACTTATTCACTCATATTAATAGTAGGGATGTTAATCAAATTGTGTTGATAAGTAACCCTAATGAGGTATATCTTGTTATACCTAGCTTTAATCTAACTAAGTGATGGTAACTGGGTATGAACAAAGCTTGAATGACTAATACAATCGTCGATTACTTTATTACTGTTGTTGAAACCCTAAAATGATATAATACGATGGTTACACTTTGAATTGTGTGTGGGCCCATAACCCACAGGTCCCACGATCGAAACAGGATAGTATGGAATGAGGTGGTAATGCTTCACCTCATGCATCCATGACCCAATGGGGATGCCAAGAGTAGTATTGTGCAATTGATTGTTGAATCTAGTCTTTTAATTCAAGACTGTTTTGCTATTTGAATAGCACTTTATTAAAGTTTAAAACAGCATGGTGAACTCGCTTTTGTCACTTAAAGGTGATACAGAACAATAGAACTTTCTGAGCCACATAAGTTGTGATAGTTGTATCAGAGTATCAGAGTTGCGCAGCAAAAGCATGGTGGTTTATCTTTGCATTCTATGTTTGACTGTGGCATAAAGAATTTGCTTGATATCATTGAGAACTATTTGAAATATGTTGTGATTTAGTAAAGAATTAAAAGATCTAATGTTGAAAACTACATTCAGGTATGAAATACAAGAATATAATGACATGGAAGCCATTAGAAGCTTAGAATAACCTTGAATGTATCTTTCTTGTAGGTTTATGTTTCGAGGACGAAACATTCCAAGGGGGGAGAGTTGTTACGACCCCATCTGAGCTTAATTGGTAAACTAGGGTTTACCTAGACAATTGCAAAGATTAATTGGAATAATCATTCTTGAAATCTAATTAATGACGATAACACAATTAGGATGTTTTAACTATGATAAGAAGTCTAAATGTTCTGTTGTCTTGAGAATTAGGGTTTGAGAAGCATAGACCCTAATCGGCCCAAAATAGGGTTTTAATGATACATGGATACAAAATTTGATAAGTATAGTGTCTCAGTAAATGATTTTTAGTATTTTATGTGTAACTCTGATTTACTTAAAAGTTGGATATGATTTGGATATATAAAATGTGAACAACATTGGAAAATATCAGAATTTTTGAAGAATGTTCTGACCTATTTATCGGTCGACTTTCAAACTCGACCGATCATATTTCCAGATTTATATAGCAGTGTGGTAATTGAATGTTATCTTTTTATTGGTATATCCAATTGATCTCAAATTTTAACTGTGCTTGAAAAACACAATTTTAGACACTTTGTTAAATTGGCGTAATTTTTGGATGACTTTTGATCTCTACAGTGAGGGTGTCGGTCGAGTTCTGTGCAGGACAAACTCGACCGAATCTGCTGCAGACAGTAATATAGCAGTGCACTTTTTGACTTTTAATTATTTATTGGTAACTAGAAATAATATCAAATTTTTACTGGAGGTCTAAAACTTCATTAGGTATAACCTATAAAATTTCCAGAATTTTTGGAGCTTCTGTTAGGTATTCAGTAGGCGAATTACAGAAACTATTGCGAAACTGAATATTCAGCCAATATAATTAAAGTTGAGTGTTGGGTCAATATGCAATTGACCCAAGCAGCTCAAATTGACTTATATGATCGACCACACACACACACAGCTCTCATTCTTTGTCATCCACCCCAGTGAAATGAAAATCTAGAGAGAGAGGGAGAGTTAGGGCTTGTGTGGAGAAAGAGGAGGAATTGCTGACCTAGGGTTTTGCGGTCCGAGGAATGGTGAAATCAAGTAAGTTTGGATTCTTTGCTTAGAATTTTATGGTGAATCTTCTCTCTCATGTCAAGATTCCATCCATGCTTTGAATTGATCCGAGATGATGTCGAAATTCCCTCATTTCTCACCCTTTCTTCATAATCCCTCATTTTCAAGGTTTCCGAGTTGAATGGAAGAAGAATTGGGAGATTTGCTAGGGATTTGGTATGAGTTCGAAATCCCCTGAGTTGAGCTGCAGTTTTGAGGTGTTTTCACACCTTAGGGTGAGTGGGTTCTTCCTTTAAATAGTATAATGCACGAAATTTGATTATAGCATCCAAATCCCTAATTGCTTGGTATGTGATTCTAAACCCTAAAATGTCCGTTTAATTTAAGTCGTTGCAAATTGATATGATAGAGATTCCTTCTCTGTTTGAATGACTCTTTGATGGTAGATTCACATCAGAAACGCATACAACACATCCTAGTAAGAATGCTTTTCAGATTTATACCATATGATGTAATTAGGGTTTAACCTAATTGAGATATCACTAGAGTTTCAACCTTATTGAAGAGGACTAGTAATCTTATAAGTGGTTAGGATATACCTCATGGGTTACCTTATTTGAATTTTATTCTTGGTGCATGATACCTCAGTGAATAGCATGGAAACCTAAATTTAGTTCAATTTCCATGGTTTCATACATATATTGACTGTATATAATTGTTGAAAGCAGTCTTTAATTTGTGAATGTTTATATCGTGTGAAATCCCTATGAGTGCCATGTGATAAGTGAATGAGGCAAATGAAACCCTAAGAGCAGTGTGTTGCTATGTGATAAGAGAATAAGGATAGGAAACCCTAAGGACTGGGTGTTCAATGAATTAAGTTATGGTGATATGAAAGGTTTCCATACGAGATGTGGTGATGCTTAACTGTTGAATTGTATGTTTCTAGTGCATTTAACTTTATATGCTTGTTCTCTCTGAGTTGATATCTACATACTGCAGGGCTTATTATTTTCAATGCATATCTCGTAAAATGCAGGTGATGAGATATGACATGCCCTAGAAAGGGATGTTACTGAGTCATGTTTAAAGATGACAAATGATGTATATGTGTTTTCAAGTGATGTTCAGAATGTGAAATAAGTATGAAATGTGATATTCCTGTTTAAGTGTTTATATGTTAATCAGTTAATAGATTTAGGTGCCCCAACACTGTAGAACCCCATTGCGCGGTCTGTACCTTTGGGGTAAAACGGTCAGCCCTGGGGATACGCCCAGACATCGGAGACTCGTGTCCAACAAATACTGAATGTCTCGGTGACACAAAGTCTGAGAGGTAGGATCCCAGTCAGCCCTGGGGATACGCCCAGGCATCGAAGATTTGAGAGAAATGTCCCGGTCAGCCCTGGGGATACGCCCACGCATCGGAGACAATGTCCCGGTCAGCCCTGGGGATACGCCCAGGCATCGGAGACTTAGAGACCCTCCGATTGTGCACTACAGGTTGCAGGAGGAGTCCAGAGCACTCAGAGTTAGTGCAGTGAGGCCTTGTGAGCCTGAGAGTCCTGTGCAGACCAGGACGAGAAGTCAGACTTAGCATTTCCCGGGTGTGTCGCTAAGTCTTGTACGGTGGGATCGTAGTTCGCTACAGATCTTCATATGCAGAGTGCGCTGCATATGTTTGGGGCATAAGTTAAAATATGATCATATAGGTTCACAGATTTCCTTATAAATGAAAGAGTTAAGGAAGACGATATCATAGTCTTGTAGTAGTTATTCTTTGGATGCAATATTTACATTCTTTGTTATTTCAATTATATTGTTTTAGAACTGCTCAGTGTAGTATTTATTGTTGTTAAATTTCATATTGTTTACTCAAAGTTATATCTGTAATCACATTAGTGCCTTAGACTGTTTATTTGAAGTACTCATTCACTGAGCGAGTAGGCTCACCCCTCTACTCAAACATTTTTAGGGTTAACCGCGTGGACTTGAAGATGGTCAGAGCATCAGTGTAGATCTTCCACAAGAGTTAAGTACAAGATTAGTTGAGTCAGTCGGTCCTTGTCACTCTAGGTCCTCAGTAAGAGATAAGAGAGAGAGTTGTAATTACGATGTGTAATATTATTTCGCTTTTGAAATTGTATGCTAATTAGTAGGTCTTATGTGCATAAGGTGTGAGAGATATCATGAATGTTTATACATGTATCTTTACTATTAAAGTCTGTTTAGTAAAAGAAATGTTCAGATTCCCTTGTTAAAATGATTTATGTGGTTCAATGCGAAGAAACAAGAGTTTTAAAGAAAAAAAAAGAAAAGGTTAAGGGTGTTCTTTGTTTTACATATAAATCCTATCTTATGCCCTAATCTCATGATTTGAGGAAATTGTGAGATCGGGGTGTAACAGCTTGGTATCAGAGCTTAGGGTGAGTTGTAAAGGACCATTAAGTTAGTAAGTTAGCGTCATAAGTGTGACAGATAGGAGATGTTTTGATGTTAGCTTTGGGGATTTGAGTATTTGGATATCTTGGCCCGAAATCTGAGTACTTGGATCAACCAGTACAAGCTACTCTGTCTATTCTTTCACGTATACCCTGGCCAGGTATACAGTGGAAGAATGGGCTAGAGAGGAACCCTGGAAATGTTAGGGTTAGAAAACGAGAAAAGAAATAAGAATTAAGAGCATAAATGTAAAAGGAGATAGAACTTACATTTCATAATGTTGTTTTTGTTGGAAATGTATAGAAATGCTCTTATATGTTTGAATTGAAATATTCAATACTTTGAAATATGGGTCTTTAATATCTGTTGTACACCATGCAGTTGTAGCATTTATTGATTTCATTCTTTGTAACAAGTAGACTAGAATTGACCTTTGAATGAGACTTTGTTAGTGGATAAGTTTTCTTCCACACTTCTGAGATGAATAGGAGTTGAGTAATCCTTTGTAGTTCTTGGCTTCAGGACTTCAGGTTTGGCCTGGTCTGGCTGGCAGGATGCGTTACTGGGATCTAATGACTCCTATTAATAGTATAATAAGAATAGACTCTGGATAATTAGACCCACATTAGAGTGAGAATGTACATACAGTAAGATGTTGAGACAGATGGGCAAGATCAGCACAACTAAGAATCAGTTGAAACTAGTATCTGAGGTTCAATTTTAGGGCCTCATATGAGAAACCCTTAATTGGGAATAAAGGAACCTGATATAAGGTTCATAATCAGTTTATTGATTAATATTATATGAACTATACATATGAAATATAGAAAAGATATGTGAAATGTATGTTTGGTTCAAGATAGCAAGAATCAATCATGAAGAATGGATCATATAATAGAGTATAATGCTTTTATGAACTCTAAAGCAAAGGCTAAGTAGAGAATAGGGTTGAGCATTCAATAGGTCCATAGAAGTAAAGAGTCTTCAAAAGTATAAAAGTAAAGAGAATCGTATGAACGTGTAATTCATAAGACTAGAACAACAAACTAGTTTCTAAGCAAAGAACATAGGTGCAGTTTAACGAATGAATAACTCATACAAAGGTAGACTGTATTCAGGAGAGAAAAACTTGATTGAAAGAGAAACTTTGTTTGACCCATGCATGATCCACTTGATTTAAAAATGAAGAATATGTAATGTATTCAACATGAGGAAAAAACTAATTGAAGGACTATTAATTTAGAACGTTAACTTCACAATAGTATAAAGATAAAGGAGGAAATATGTGCAACATGGTATACATGACCATACATATGAATAAGCAACATGGTCATAAGAGAAAAATTTAGAATTAAAGATGACGGGTTAAAGAGTAGTATATGGTAAGAAGACTATGAAACGTAAGATAGGGTTTGAAATATGATGGAGAAGTTATAAAATAAAGAGGTTGTGAGATTCAAGCAAGTGCTAATTAATCAAATATCTCTGTTGATAACTAAGTAAATCTACATACGAGAATGTATTAAGGGAATGTTTGAATACAAGTATTCCAAGTCTTAAAATCATCTTCTCTTTCATATATTCCTTAATGAGAGTAAGGTGGGAATGGAATGCTAAGAGAAAATGAATCATGTACGGTGCATAACTACCTTGGTGGGGTCATCTAGTGAATGTAATAGTGACATACAATATGATGAAGTGCGATAAGAAATAAATTCTTGTGTGATAGCAAGAATGATGAATAATCTATTCCTATCTTAAATGCTTCAATGTTAATGATGTTTATTGTATATAATCATATGAAAAGGATAGGTAGCAAAAAGTAAAGAAGTAATGAATGAGCAGAGAGATATGGGAAAACACTAGCTTTGTGTAATATGTGAATTTTTTTTTACATGTATGATTTGTTGAAGGCATATTAAGGTATGAAAGTTGGTTCTACATATGATTCCAGTGTATTTGTGCAAGCTATATGTTAAATTAAAGGCGTATGATAGTTGTAGTAATTCATACCTGATATGCATATTACTATTGTGTATTTGTGATATGGTGATATGGTTTGGATGATGTCAGAACACATGGAGGGATACCCTGAACAAGGTAGTCATACTTATTCACTCATATTAATAGTAGGGATGTTAATCAAATTGTGTTGATAAGTAACCCTAATGAGGTATATCTTGTTATACCTAGCTTTAATCTAACTAAGTGATGGTAACTGGGTATGAACAAAGCTTGAATGACTAATACAATCGTAGATTACTTTATTACTGTTGTTGAAACCCTAAAATGATATAATACAATGGTTACACTTTGAATTGTGTGTGGGCCCATAACCCACAGGTCCCACGATCGAAACAGGATAGTATGGAATGAGGTGGTAATGCTTCACCTCATGCATCCATGACCCAATGGGGATGCCAAGAGTAGTATTGTGCAATTGATTGTTGAATCTAGTCTTTTAATTCAAGACTGTTTTGCTATTTGAATAGCACTTTATTAAAGTTTAAAACATCATGGTGAACTCGCTTTTGTCACTTAAAGGTGATACAGAACAATAGAACTTTCTGAGCCGCATAATTTGAGATAGTTGTATCAGAGTATCAGAGTTGCGCAGCGAAAGTGTGGTGGTTTATCTTTGCATTCTATGTTTGACTGTGGCATAAAGAATTTGCTTGATATCATTGAGAACTATTTGAAATATGTTGTGATTTAGTAAAGAATTAAAAGATCTAATGTTGAAAACTACATTCAGGTATGAAATACAAGAATATAATGACATGGAAGCCTTTAGATGCTTAGAATAACCTTGAATGTATCTTTCTTGTAGGTTTATGTTTCGAGGACGAAACATTCTAAGGGGGGAGAGTTGTTACGACCCCATCTGAGCTTAATTGGTAAACTAGGGTTTACCTAGACAATTGCAAAGATTAATTGGAATAATCATTCTTGAAATCTAATTAATGACGATAACACAATTAGGATGTTTTAACTATGATAAGAAGTCTAAATGTTCTATTGTCTTGAGAATTAGGGTTTGAGAAGCATAGACCCTAATCGGCCGAAAATAGGGTTTTAATGATACATGGATACAAAATTTGATAAGTATAGTGTCTCAGTAAATGATTTTTAGTATTTTATGTGTAACTCTGATTTACTTCAAATTCGGATATGATTTGGATATATAAAAGGTGAACAACATTGGAAAATATCAGAATTTTGGAAGAATGTTCTGACCTGTTTATCGGTCGAGTTTCAAACTCGACCGATCATATTTCCAGATTTATATAGCAGTGTGGTAATTGAATTTTATCTTTTTATTGGTATATCCAATTGATCTCAAATTTTAACTGTGCTTGAAAAACACAATTTTAGACACCCTGTTAAATTGACGTAATTTTTGGATGACTTTTGATCTCTACAGTGAGGGTGTCGGTCGAGTTCTGTGCAGGACAAACTCGACCGAATCTGCTGCAGACTGCAATATAGAAGTGCACTGTTTGATTTTTAATTATTTATTGGTAACTAGAAATGATCTCAAACCTTTACTGGAGGTCTGACACTTCATTAGGTATAACATATAAAATTTCCAGAATTTGTGGAGCTTTTTTTAGGTAGTCAGTTGGCGAATTACAGAAACTATTGTGAAACTGAATATTCAGCCAATATAATTAAAGTTGAGTGTTGGGTCAATATGCAATTGACCCAATCAGCTCAAATTGACTTATATGATCGACCACACACACACACAGCTCTCATTCTTCGTCATCCACCCCAGAGAAACAAAAATCTAGAGAGAGAGGGAGAGTTAGGGCTTGAGTGGAGAAAGAGGAGGAATTGCTGACCTAGGGTTTTGCGGTCCGAGGAATGGTGAAATCAAGTAAGTTTGGATTCTTTGCATAGACTTTTATGGTAAATCTTCTCTCTCATGTCAAGATTCCGTCCATGCTCTGAATTGATCCAAGATGATGTTGAAATTCCCTCTTTTCTCACCCTTTCTTCATAATCCCTCATTTTCAAGGTTTCCGAGTTGAATGGAAGAAGAATTGGGAGATTTGCTAGGGATTTGATATGAGTTCGAAATCCCCTGAGTTGAGCTGCAGTTTTGAGGTGTTTTCACACCTTAGGGTGAGTGGGTTCTTCCTTTAAACAGTATAATGCCCAAAATTTGATTATAGCATCCAAATCCCTAATTGCTTGGTATGTGATTCTAAACCCTGAAATGTCCGTTTAATTTAAGTCGTTGCAAATTGATATGATAGGGATTCCTTCTCTGTTTGAATGACTCTTTGATGGTAGATTCACATCAGAAATGTATACAACAGATCCTAGTAAGAATTTTTTTCAGATTTATACCATATGATGTAATTAGGGTTTAACCTAATTGAGATATCACTAGAGTTTCAACCTTATTGAAGAGGACTAGTAATATTATAAGTGGTTAGGATGTACCTCATGGGTTACCTTATTTGAATTTTATTCTTGGTGCATGATACCTCAGTGAATAACATGGACACCTAAATTTAGTTCAATTTCCATGGTTTCATACATATATTGACTGTATATAATTGTTGAAAGCAGTCTTTAATTTGTGAATGTTTATATCGTGTGAAATCCCTATGAGAGCCATGTGATAAGTGAATGAGGCAAATGAAACCCTAAGAGCAGGGTGTTGCTATGTGATAAGAGAATAAGGAAAGGAAACCCTAAGGACAGGGTGTTCAATGAATTAAGTTATGGTGATATGAAAGGTTTCCATATGAGATGTGGTGATGCGTAACTGTTGAATTGTATGTTTCTAGTGCATTTAACTTTATATGCTTGTTCTCTCTGAGTTGATATCTACATACTGTAGGGCTTCTTATTTTCAATGCATATCTCGTAAATTGCAGGTGATGAGATATGGCATGCCCTAGAAAGGGATGTTACTGAGTCATGTTTAAAGATGACAAATGATGTATATGTGTTTTCAAGTGATGTTCAGAATGTGAAATAAGTATGAAATGTGATATTCCTGTTTAAGTGTTTATATGTTAATCAATTAATAGACTTAGGTGCCCCAACACCGTAGAACCCCATTGCACGGTCTGTACCTTTGGGGTAAAATAGTCAGCCCTGGGGATACGCCCAGGCATCAGAGACTCATGTCCAACAAATACCGAATGTCTCGGTGACACGAAGTCTGAGAGGTAGGATCCCGGTCAGCCCTGGGGATACGCCCAGGCATCAGAGATCCGAGAGAAATGTCCCGGTTAGCCCTGGGGATACGCCCAGGCATCAGAGACAATGTCCCGGTCAGCCCTGGGGATACGCCCAGGCATCGGAGACTTAGAGACCCTCCGACTGTGCACTACAGGTTGCGGGAGGAGTCCAGAGCACTCAGAGTTAGTGCAGTGAAGCCTTGTGATCCTGAGAGTCCTGTGCAGACCAGGACGAGAAGTCAGACTTAGCATTTCCCGGGTGTGTCGCTAAGTCTTGTACGGTGGGATCGTAGTTCGCTACAGATCTTCATATGCAGAGTGTGCTGCATATGTTTGGGGCATAAGTTAAAATATGATCATATAGGTTCACAGAGTTCCTTATAAATGAAAGAGTTAAGGAAGACGAGATCATAGTCTTCTAGTAGTTATTCTTTGGATGCAATATTTACATTCTTTGTTATTTCAATTATATTGTTTTAGAACTGCTCAGTGTAGTATTTATTGTTGTTAAATTTCATATTGTTTACTCAAAGTTATATCTGTAATCACATTAGTGCCTTAGACTATTTCTTTGAAGTACTCATTCACTGAGAGAGTAGGCTCACCCCTCTACTCAAACATTTTTAGGGTTAACCGTGTGGACTTGAAGATGGTCAGAGCATCATTGTAGATCTTCCACAAGAGTTATGTACAAGATTAGTTGAGTCAGTCGGTCCTTGTCACTCTAGGTCCTCAGTAAGAGATAAGAGAGAGAGTTGTAATTACGATGTGTAATATTATTCCTCTTTTGAAATTGTATGCTAATTAGTAGGTCTTATGTGCAGAAGGTGTGAGAGACATCATGAATGTTTATACATGTATCTTTACTATTAAAGTCTGTTTAGTAAAAGAAATGTTCAGATTCCCTTGTTAAAATGATTTATGTGGTTCAATGCGAAGAAACAAGAGTTTTAAAGAAAAAAAAAGGTTAAGGGTGTTATTTGTTTTACATATAAATCCTATCTTATGCCCTAATCTCATGATTTGAGGGAATTGTGAGATCGGGGTGTAACATGTTCACAGTAGGAAACTAGAGTTGTGCGACTGGTCATGTCTAGCTCTATGAGCACAATAGCTGATGAGCCTTGAGGGCAATCTGTCGCTCATCCCTGTCACCAGTGTAGACCCCTTCGGGGTTCAGAAGGAGACTGAGGATCTCCTCTGCTATTGGGAGCTCGAATTAAGAACACCACTGGCAACCCCTTTCTCCAGTCTGCGTTAGAAGGGTCTGTAGAAGCTGCTCGAGATTTCCATGGTTAATCATGGTGGTTGGTTCCAGGAGCAATCTCCAGGCTCTGACGATAAGGTCTTAGAGGTGCCGTAAGGCTTTTGGGAGAGTATGGGTGAACTTCAGAGGAGCAAGGGGAGACCTTTTACCTCTTTCCTGTCCATCACATGTGGGCATGGAGAAACCTCCATCCATGGAGCCGGGTAGATCCTATGTCTTGCTCAACAAGCCAGACCTCATAACCTTTCCTTATCAGAACTCATAGATCGGGTGACCCCATAGCTGGAGGCTCGCTCGTGGAGTTGGGAATGGAAAGACAAAGAGCATCCGGTCGAGCAACCCTTGACACGCCGGTCCTTCCGGTTCCCTCAAGACTAACTGCTCACAACGGCGCCGCAACAGATGTAACGTGAAGCAGTCGAGGATGACGTAGAAGATAGGGCTGTCGGGTCTAGTGGAGACTCTACCAGCCGTCGTGCTCCTGTCACCCACCTCGAAGGCGACGGAGCACCTGAGGGGAAACAATCATGCGATTTGTGAAGTAGGGGAGGAGCGTGGGTCAGGTCAACAAGTACAATCCACAAATAAGTCGGTTTATTGCAATTTTGAGAAAGGGAGCTGCGCCCCTATTGAGCAATGTGACGGGCATCTGAGGAGATATGCCCTGGATCCAACAGCCACCGTAAAGCCCTAAAGGTAAATCTCTGGTTACATCATTAGAAATCCATAGAAACATAGAAAAATACCATTGGACACAGAAAAATGCCAACCTTATTATAGGACCCTTAGATTAGACTTTTGAAGTAGTATTATTGTTGGGTTTCCATTTACAAGATGATGTTTCTTTTAAGATTATTTAAATAGCATAATTAGCATATAGTGGGCATTAAACCTGTGAATATTACTTGAGCCCCAATATCATAAAGAGACTACATGTAGACTGTCATCTTAATATTAGTGATGCATATTAGACTTCTACTCATTAATGCATATTTAAGTGCTTTAACATCTTTTTAATTCTAGAAAATAGACCAATCATCAAGAAATTTTGAAATTTGGACCAGACCTATAAAATGACCTCTTTATTAGTAGAAAAATATCAAAGACATGTTCTAGGCTATTTGAACCTAGGTTTGGCCTAAACCCTAACTTAGACCTAAAATATCAATGACATTATGAGCCATGTATTAATGATGATTAATTGTTATTAATCAGGTCATGGACGAAGTTGTAGATGATCCAGAATATAAATAGGAATCTCTAAACTCAGGTATGTTGGTTTTTATTAAGTATAAGACCAGTTTTCTGGTTGCCTATGATATGTAATATCTTGAATGCTCGTATTTGGATATGATTGCTTGGTTGAACTAGTATGAGTTATACTTCGCCAAATCTAATAGATCATAAATGAGTATGATGGGTTGTAGCTACTAGAGCACATAGCTTGGTGTGGATGTATGTTACTTAACATGGATGTATGATTCCTTGGCCCATGTTAGATGTATGATGATACTATATTGCCCACACTAGATGTAAGTCAAGTGCAAGTATGTGTAGTACAACCGCATCAAAGTGAATGCAATAAAAGGAATGTTTACCTGATTATCACTTTAAACAATGTTTTCTTTTAATCTTTCTTTCTCAAGTTATTTCAATTATGCAAACATATTAGTAAGTATCTTTCTACCCATGTTCACAACACCTTGTGTGTTGATTCGTTGTTACACGTATGTTTTAGGTTCAGAGATAGCATGGGAGGAAAAAGATGGGAGTGAGCAGTTGTACCTATTGTCTAAGATCCTGTTAGCATACATGTTCATAGATTGTAGAATCTTCATTCAATATGTAATTGTAAATCATTGTGTAATAATGCATGTTGTATAAATATACATGTTGAATGTTGGGAAATGTTATGGTTGTATGTTCATGTATGCGTATTATGCTTCCGCATCGCTTTCTGATATGATTGGATGATGTTTTCGGATTCTGACATCTCATTCCCAATAGGGTTTAGAGAAATCAAAATTCGGGGATGTCACAACAACCCAACTGAGAATGGACTGGAGTCATCATACTTATCATAGTACTCTTCTTCATCTATAGGATCTTCAATGAACTGTCTTTTACCATGAAGAACAACCGACCATTTATCATCTCTATCCTCATTCCTTATAGCAATGTTCCAACTCACATCATCTTTACCCTTGATGTATGGCATGCATATTGTCCTATCTCTCACTCCCATAACAAGAAGAAATAAGCATTTGACGGCTGTCCAAACACAAAGTTCTTCCTGTTCCAAGAGTAGAGATAGTACAACCCACATTGCCAGTACACCTTCAAATCTAAGTGGAAATGTGCAACTTATGTCTCTACATCACAATCATCTTGACATCAAAGTTACTTCCATGGAAAACTAGTCTTGAACCTACTTAGGTTACTACACAATCCTCGATCATCCCCTCTAGGTCTATAGGGTGCCGACACTTTTGGGGTCATCCCTCTTTCCTCATCCATCAGAGAGTGCCCTACTCATTTGACCTTTGGGTCCCATGAGTTTATGAAGGTGATCAATCTCCTGACCCATGGCCCTCAGACAATGATAGTTGTTACCTCCCGACCCTATGGTCATGTGCAACTAGGGAATTAGGAAACTCCTTCTTCCATCGGTCTCATCCCTACCTGACCCTAGGATAGACCTATGATTCCATTATAGTACATGTTCAAGTTAGAACCTTACCCAATCCTTCATCATCTCTCCCTGCATTCATGACTGACTTTCATCCCTTCATAGGGGTCATGGCAACCTACCTACCTTGGTCAAGCCCCATATCGGTTACCTCCATGGTAACACATCCACATGCACTTAGAGATGGTTATATATGGGTCTATAGGTTCATTATCATTCCATGTACTTTTCACTTAGCTTCTCAAGATCCTATGAAACATCTTTAGGTTACCTCAAAACCAGCAAAATGGGTATACACCCTACCAAAGGGTCCCTCTCCCAGGATGGGAGGAAACTACAACTCTTGACAACAAGGTCACAACCCTCCTTAGGGTTTACATTCACATGAACATGCCTATCCCATTAGCTACTAGAAGATCACCTATGCTAGGTCATACTTGTTCTCTTTCCTCAACATTAGGTCAACTTAGTTGTGAGGGGTTCATCAAACCTACCTTTAACTTAAGGGGTTTTCTTTTCCTCTATACATGAAGAGTACCATGCTCGAAACTATAGAGACTCAATTCTCATCATGAGCATTAGGTACACCACTTCCCCTCTTTGACCAGGAACCCTAGGTTCACTTTTGGATATCCAACTACATGCTCAACCTCTTAACCAAGAATCAAGCATGTCCAAGGTATGCCATGTACTCCCATGATCCTTTTATATGAGCAACACCTCAAAGTTGAGTCCTCCTCAAGGACAACCAACTAGGTATAAAGCCCCACAACTGGTTACTTGAACCTCCTCAGGGTCTAAGGAACTCTTTGTCTCATCTCAGTAGGTAAACTCCTATACCATAGGCACATAGGTTCCAGAAGCATCATCCTCTCTTTAGGGTTTGGTTCCTCTAAAGGCAACCAAGATATCATCAGCCTCCAGGGATCAAGCATAAGGCAACCACTATCATCCACTTAGGTCACATCATTCTCGACTTCCCACTATTCCTCATATCTTAGGGTTTTAGGCTTCCAACCTCCTTGCTGGGTTCTTGCTTTCGCTCTCTAGAGCTAACTCCACATCCAACCATACTACTAGAGGTCCTCTCTCCATGAAGGCTGATGCTCACAAGCATACCCCTAAGTGGGTGAAGTCTATCCATATCTCTTTATGCTTATCTCATAAGCCATCCATTGTGGCCTTCTGGCCAGGGTTCCAACCTACTATCGTACCACTGACGTACTCTAGGTGCATGCTATCCCCTACTTGCATAAGCCATAGGGTTTCTATAGGCCCTTCACTAACCTCATCAATGAAGGAGCTATCCTTCACTCTAACATGCCCGACCATTTCCAGGGTTGGGTTGTCAAAGGTACTAGGTCATCTAACCTCACATGGCTCATATGACATCCAACGCATGTCTATACAAACATCTGGTCTACCAAGACAACTAACTCATAATCTCATCTCTCTAACCTTCACTTAGGGTTAGGGTTAACATCATCCTCAGATGATGTGCTAGGTCTCTACTTTTAATGGAGGTCTCTACCTCCCAAGACTAACTCTCTCTACTCATCAACCTGACAAGGAGGTCTAGCCTCAGGTTTCTCCTGAGAGCAATGACAACTCGTGTCATACGACCTAAGCATGTATCTATTCTTTAGTTTGTGCTTAATCTATTAAGCTTATGTCCATGACATCATATTTACATGCTTTTCATTCATTTGGTGGAGGATTCCTTAGACCTTACTATCCTTACCCATACCTCAAGACGGTGAGGAGAAGAGAGAAAACCCTAATCCTTAAGGTCCTTATCAGAATTTGAGTTGCGAACAAGATGAGAGAGTCCTAAAGGTATCTTATTTCGAGTCATGTCCTAAGACATCGGCCAGGCAGTCACACAATCCAGGAGTCCTCGTATTCCGACTAGCGGTGCGGAGGAAAATATTTCCAGCCCCCGGTCGTGATTGTTTTCTAGGCACCTCTGTCTTTTAGATAATCCTCTAATAACTCCCTTGGGTTCTACATGATTTGTAAAATTTAATAATTATTAAAGATTAAGTGAGGAACCTTCGCTCTGATACCAATTGTAATGACCCCGCCTCCCACTAACCCCCAATTACATAGCTGTTATTCAATTAATAGGATCAAAGGTTCGACAAATAATCAATAATAATTATGAAATTCTACTAAATAAACTGGAATTGGGTATAAAAAATAAAACTTTACTTACCTTTGAAAAACTTTGGAAATCTATCTATCCAGAGCTTGAATTAATCTATCTAATCCTCCTTGCACTTTATGGTTTATTTTCACAATTTGTTACTTTACTATTTGTTCATTTCAGGGTTGTACCTAAAATGCAGACAAACAAAACGTCGGTCAGTATATCAAAATATGATGGTATGTGGGAACAACCAAAATCTTGCAAATATGGCTAACAATTTAATAATCACAATCAAACTAATTAACACGCCAATTTACACTTTTAGTATGACATTCTCCACCACTTTTGCCCTAACCCTAGCATACCCACCTTAGGGTTTCCCTTGCCAATGACTTAAGGCCACCTTCTCAATCCTAAGCTTGGTGCCTGGGGCTCACCACTCATGGTCCCCACTAGTCATGCAATATCATAGGCCACCTTCTCATTCTCGAGCTTGGTGCCTAGGGTCACCAGTCAAGGTGTCCATTGGTCTACCCATCTTGGCCTGACCTTTGGCATCATCCATCAGGGGGCATGTAGGTGTGAGAATCCATACTTCTATTATTAATGTGATAATCATACTGACTTTATAGTTTGCAAGTATGAACATCCAAACTGATAATTTGCATTCAATACGATTAATCATCCAGAAAATCCTCAAGAAACTAAGGTGGTTATTCATAATTAACCAAATACCTGATCTTACGATTTGAACAAAAATATCCATGCAAATAAGAATCCAAGCAAGCAAGCATTTTCAACAAGATCCTGAAATAATCATGTAATTCCCTTTTTATTATTCATGTCATCAAGATCCATTAAACCTAGCTCGCTTCCTAGGGTTTCTAATTCACTTTTAGGGTTTCCATTGCAATTAGGGTTTCCCTTCATCTTTTACTATTTTAAACCCTAATTTAACACAATTGATCACAATCCCTAATTATTTCCACATATAATCCTCAATTCCAGATTAAAGGCATAATTAACAATTAATTATGCTCATTAAGCCTCTTTTACATTGAAGCTACTATCTTTATCCTTTTTAACCCATGACAAGGTCATTATGCTCGTTTATCATCAATTTGTAGTTCATTATGCTCTAATACTCATATGAACATTATTTATCATTAATTCTACCTTGATTCATTCAAAAATCCTAATTTCTAAATTAAAGCTATTTATCCACAAATTAGGAACTTTAATGCTCGAAATATCTTATAACCATGAAAACTCAGTTATATACATGAAATCAAATAATTAAAGCCATTAGTAGTCCTAATTACCAACATTAGGGTTTCAAGGCCCATTAAAGCACATATTTGTACATGAAACTCTAAATTAACTAATTACGTGCAAAGTTCATCTTTTTCAATCTTAATGTTCCTTTTCATCATTAACAAGTTAATATCAACTTTAAACACTCATTTAACCCTTTCTAAATCGTTAATCATCAAAGGTTAGGGTTTTTTATTGATTAAACTATTAAAAATAGCTTCTTAATATACTTTTTGAATTGCAAGCATGATCAGGCTCCAATTATATTTTTAGTGGATTCCTCATATTTTTATGACCAATTTTCATATTTTACACATTTCCATCAGAGATACCAATATTTAAATATGAATTTTGCAAGAAAACCTTACTTGGGCCAATCGGAAAGCACCACTTGTCTATTTCCATGCAACGTTGATTGCAGATTTGGAAACATGACGAATTGTCGTTCACACCCTCGATAAGTTAGTTGGGTCTTAAGCCCACAGAGGGGCAAACCCTTCCAACCGGTCTTTGCCTTCTTCCTCCTCGTGCCAGCGGCTGGATGCCGCCCTAGCAGCCGAGGGAGCGGCTCCCGCCCTTCTTCCTAACCTCTTCAACCACCAGGGTGGCCTCCCTAGCCTCCAACGTCCTCCCCCACACCTGTCCATGCCTTGGTCGGCGACCTGGATGGCCGGGTGTAGGAGAAATGGGCCTGTGACCCACGGCCATGTTGCAGGTCTTCTGCAGACATCGCGAGAGAATCGTGAGCTCGGAGGCGATGGATTAACGTTCAGGGTGGTCGTGAAGCTTCCTGCTTCCACTCATGATGACTCCACAACCCTTTGTTCGCTCCAGGGAAAGCACCAACCATGGTAGGGTTTGGACAAAGAATATGAAGAAGGGAGAGAGGGATTTACGTGTGATTTCTCTGGAACTCGATCCAGAGGCTCCACCCCTTTATATAGGGGAGAGTATCCACAGCCCAAGACGTTTATACAAAGAGAAACAAGCCCCTTTCTAAAAGGAATGTGATTCCTTCACGGAAAAGCTAGTTCCTTCCTCTCTCTCATATTTATTTTATCTTCTTTATTTATTAGACATTAGGAATTTGAAAATCCTCTTTCACTTTGTCTTTATTCTTGGCTTTTAACTTATTAGACTCGAAATTATATTTTCTTTTTGTAGAAAATACCCTTTCTTCAACAATATCATGAAATTCATTAATTAAGTATCATGTCATCTTCTTATTTGTGTTTTTGGTATTTTCTCTTTCCTCTTTCTTCATTTGGACTCCTTGGATCCCAAGAAACTCTATTATTTCGAAATCCTTTTTATTGGATACTCATTATCCTTCTAGATGCATCTAAATACATTATTCTTCATTATCTTATTTATTTGTTATTAAAATATCTCTTATTGAGGATTTCTCTTTATTTCTCTTTTATTTTCCTCATTGCTATTCCTTTTAATGTTAGGAATCCCTGGGATATGAAATTCCTCTAAGGATAACTCAATTATACCTTTTTTCACTTGTTTTCCATCTTTTACCATTGTTTTCAATTTCTTTCTTAATAAAGAAATACTTAATTAATCTTTTGTTTTCTTATTGTTTTTCTTTGCAACATTGGACTCCTTGGAACCCAAGGAACCCATGTGGCACAAAATCCACCTTTGTATTAAGTTCTTTTGCCTTCTAGAAGTTTCCACACCTTTCTTTTCTCAAAAACTCAATTATTCATTTATTAATTGGATTTCCTTGTTATTTGGCCCAATTGCCAATAAAGCCCACAACACAATCATCAAGGCTATTGTAAATTAAATCCATTTATTCAAAACAAATTATATATTTATTTGTTCAAATATCTTTTATGTGAGAAATTACATTGCTCACCCAAATGAACCCAAAATTGGGGTTGTAACACTTATCCTTTGCACTTGCAAAAAACATAGTCGACGCTTGAAGGGTGACCCCACTATTTTGGATGACACTCGTGTCATACGACCTAAGCATGTATCTATTCTTTAGTTTGCGCTTAATCTATTAAGCTTACGTCCATGACATCTTATTTACATGCTTTTCATTCATTTGGTGGAGGATTCCTTAGACCTTACTATCCTTACCCATACATCAAGACGGTGAGGAGAAGAGAGAAAACCCTAATCCTTAAGGTCCTTATCAGAATTTGAGTTGCGAAGGGATGAACAAGATGAGAGAGTCCTAAAGGTATCTTATTTCGAGTCATGTCCTAAGACATCGGCCAGGGAGTCACGCAATCTGGGAGTCCTCGTATTCTGACTAGCGGTGTGGAGGAAAATATTTCCAGCCCCCGGTCGTGATCCTTTTCTAGACACCTCTATCTTTCGGGTAATCCTCTAATAGCTCCCTTGGGTTCTATAGGATTTGTAAATTTTAATAATTATTAAAGATTAAGTGAGTAACCTTCGCTCTGATACCAATTGTAATGACCCCGTCTCCCGGTAACCCCCAATTAAGGGAGACCCAAAGGACAGAGCCGTTTTCCAATTAATAGGATTAAAGGTTCGACAAATAATCAATAATAATTATGAAATTCTATTAACTAAACTGGATTTGGGTATAAAAATTAAAACTTTATTTACCTTTGAAAAACTTTGGAAATCTATCTATCCAGAGCTTGAATTAATCTATCTAATCCTCCTTGCACTTTATGGTTTATTTTCACAATTTGTCACTTTACTATTTGTTCATTTCAGGGTTGTACCTAAAACGCTGAAAAACAAAACGTCGGTCAGTATATCAAAATATAATGGTATGTGGGAACAACCAAAATCTTGCAAATATGGCTAGCAATTTCATAATCACAATCAAATTAATTAACAAGCCAATTTACACTTTTTAGTATGAAATTCTCCATCGCTTTTGCCCTAACCCTGGCATACCCACCTTAGGGTTTCCCTTGCCAATGACTTAAGGCCACCTTATCAATCCTAAGCTTGGTGCACGGGGCTCACCACTCATGGTGGCCACTAGTCATGGAATATCATAGGCCACCTTCTGAATCCTAAGCTTGGTTCATGGGGATCACCACTCATGGTGGCCACTAGTCATGCAATATCATTGGCCACCTTCTCATTCCCGAGCTTGGTGCCTGGGGTCACCACTCAAGGTGTCCATTGGTCTACCCATCTAGGCCTGACCTTTGGCATCATCCATCAGGGTGGCATGTAGGTGCGAGAATCCATACTTCTATTATTAATGTGATAACCATAGTGACTTTATAGTTTGCAAGTATGAACATCCAAACTGATAATTTGCATTCAATGCGATTAACCATCCAGAAAATCCTCGAGAAACTAAGGTGGTTATTCATAATTAACCACATACATGATCTTACGATTTGAACAGAAATATCCATGCAAATAAGAATCCAAGCAAGCAAGCATTTTCGACAAGATCCTGAAATAATCACGTAATTCCCTTTTTATTATTCATGTCATCAAGATCCATTAAACCTAGCTCGCTTCCTAGGGTTTCTAATTCACTTTTAGGGTTTCCATTGCAATTAGGGTTTCCCTTCATCTTTTACTATTTTAAACCCTAATTTAATGCAATTGATCACAATCCCTAATTATTTCCACATATAATCCTCAATTCTGAATTAAAGGCATAATTAACAATTAATTAAGCTCATTAAGCCTCTTTTACATTAAAGCTACTATCTTTATCCTCTTTAACCCATGAGAAGGTCATTATGCTCGTTTATCATCAATTTGTAGTTCATTATTCTCTAATACTCATATGAACGTTATTAATCATTAATTCTACCTTGATTCATTCAAAAATCCTCATTTCTACATTAAGGCTATTTATCCACAAATTAGGAATTGTAATGCTCGAAATAGCTTATAACCATCAAAACTCAATTATATACATGAAATCAAATAATTAAAGCCATTAGTAGTCCTAATTACCAACATTAGGGTTTTAAGGCCCATTAAAGCACATATTTGTACATGAAACTCTAAATTAACTAATTATGTGCAAAGTTCATCTCTTTCAGTTTTAATGTTCCTTTTCATCATTAATAGGTTAATATCAAATTTAAACACTCATTTAACCCTTTCTAAATCATTAATCATTAAAGGTTAGGGTTTTTCATTGATTAAACTATTAAAGATAACATCTTAATATACTTTTTGAATTACAAGCATGATCAGGCTCCAATTATATTTTTAGTGGATTCCTCGTATTTTTATGAGCAAGTTTCATATTTTACACATTTCCATCAGAGCTACCAATATTTAAATATGAATTTTGCAAGAAAACCTTACTTGGGCCAATCGGAGAGCGCCACATGTCTATTTCCATGCAACGTTGATTGCAGATTTGGAAAAATGACGAATTGTCGTTCACACCCTCGGTAAGTTAGTTGGGTCTTAAGCCCCCGGAGGGGCAAACCCGTCCAACTGGTCTTTGCCTTCTTCCTCCTCGTGCCAGCGGCTGGCTGCCGCCCTAGCAGCCGAGGGAGTGGCTCCCCCCCTCCTTCCTGACCTCTTCGACCACCGGAGTGGCCTCCCTAGCCTCTGACGTCCTCCCCCGCACCTGTCCATGCCTTGGTTGGCGACCTGGACGGCCGGGTGTCGGAGAAATGGGCATGCGACCCGCGGCCATGTTGCAGGTCCTCTGCAGACATCGCGAGAGATTCGTGAGCTCAGAGGCGATGGATTAACGTTCAGGGTGGTCATGAAGCTTCCTGCTTCCACTCATGATGACTCCACAACCCTTTGCTCGCTCCAGGGAAAGCACCAACCATGTTAGGGTTTGGACAAAGAATATGAAGAAGGGACAGAGGGAGTTACATGTGATTTCTCTAGAACTCGATCCAGAGGCTCCACCCCTTTATATAGGGGAGAGTATCCACGCCCCAAGACATTTATACAAAGAGAAACAAGCCCCTTTCTAAAAGGAATGCGATTCCTTCACAGAAAAGCTAGTTCCTTCCTCTCTCTCATATTTCTTTAATCTTCTTTATTTATTATACATTAGGAATTCAGAAATCCTCTTTCACTTTCTCTTTATTCTTGGCTTTTAACTTATTAGACACGAAATTATATTTTCTTTTTGTAGAAAATACCCTTTCTTCTACAATATCATGAAATTCATTAATTAAGTATCATGTTATCTTCTCATTTGTGTTTTTGGTATTTTCTCTTTCCTCTTTCTTCATTTGGACTCCTTGGATCCCAAGAAACTCTATTATTTCGAAATCCTTTTTATTGGATACTCATTATCCTTCTAGATGCATCTAAATACATTATTCTTTATTATCTTATTCATTTCTTATTAACATATCTCTTATTGAGGATTTCTCTTTATTTCTCTTTTATTTTTCTCATTCCTATTCCTTTTAATGTTAGGAATCATTGGGATACGAAATTCCTCCAAGGATAACTCAATTATACCTCTTTTCACTTGTTTTCCACCTTTTACCATTATTTTTAATTTCTTTCTTAATAAAGAAATACTTAATTAATATTTTGTTTTCTTATTGTTTTTCTTTGCAACTTTGGACTCCTTGGAACCCAAGGAACCCATGTGGCACAAAATCCACCTTTGTATTAAGTTCTTTTGCCTTCTAGAAGTTTCCACACCTTTCTTTTCTCAAAAACTCAATTATTCATTTATTAATTGGATTTCCTTGTTATTTGGCCCAATTGCCAATAAAGCCCACAATACAATCAACAAGGCTATTGTAAACGAAATCCATTTATTCAAAACAAATTATATCTTTATTTGTTCAAATACTTTTATGTGAGAAATTACATTGCTCACCCAAATGAACCCAAAATTGGGGTTGTAACACTTATCCTTTGCACTTGCAAAAAACATAGTCGACGCTTGAAGGGTGACCCCACTGTTTTGGATGACACTCTTATCATCTTGTCACTTTGTGTAATATGTGAATTAATTAATGCCATACCCTTCATAAGACATAACATTCAATTTTGGTTTAAAGGCGAGGCATTTGATAGTTTCAGTAATATCATCTGGTGTTTGAGATAGTTGATGTAAGACTTTATCTTCAAACCACTTAATAAATGTCTTGTTATGCTCTCTAGCAAGCCACATTGTATTGGCTCAAGAATATTGTCTCTTGATGAAATTGGTATGTTCCTCGATATAAACACTGACTTCATCCATATTGTGTAAAATATACAAGTGACCTTGTTCCAACTGCTCACGACTGATTACTTTCACCCGTGATCCCAAAATCCCTTTGCCAAATTGCTCCTCAATATTCTTGCCATTACCAGGAGTGTCATTACCACTAAGAAAGTCATTGCAAAAATCCATAACCTCTCTCGCCACATAACCCTCAATAATACTCCCTTCATGCCGATAACGGTTTCAAACATCACTTTTAAAAATGCTCATGTATCGTTCAAAGGGATACATCCAATGCAAGAAAACTGGTCCCAACATTTTCACTTCCCTAGTCAAGTGGACAACAAGGTGTACCATGATATCAAAGAACAACGGAGGAAAATACATCTCAAGTTGACATAGGGTAACAACCACTTCTCTTTGCAAATTATCGAGAGTATCAGGGTCAATAACTTTGCTGCAGAGACTGTTGAAAAAGAAACAAAGTCTGGTGATTGCAAACCTTACTTTCTTCGGCAATATAGATTGAATTTCCACAAGCAATATTTGTTTCATTGATACCAATCAACTTTAGATCTTTCATTGATACCAATCTACGGATGTTGAATGAGTAACCCTGTGGCACCTTAACATTTACCAAACATTCACAAAAAGCTTTCTTCTCCTTTCTAAACAACGTGTAACAAGCGGGAGGTAAGTGTGTTCTCTGATTTCCCATTTCACATAATTATGTTAATTCTGACCTTATTCCCATTTCATGTAGGTCCAGCCTGGATTAGGGTTTTAATATCTTAATTCAACATGCATCAAAATTTACAGAATGAGGTCAAGCATTAGTATTCAATTGCAAATGTATCTTGCTCCCTCTTTACCAAATGGATAAAAGCAAGGCCACAACCATGTGGGCTGGCCACGGTCGTGGCTGTGTTGGCCTACCACGGCCGTGCTGGCCAGCACGGCCCTGTTGCCTAAGGGCAGCACGGTCGTGCTGGCCAGCACGGCCGTGGTCGGCCAACACAGCCACAGTCGTGACCAGCACACACGGTCGTGGCCTTGCTATAATCCATTTGGTAAGGAGAGGGAGCAGGAAGAAGAAGAGGTGGAGGAAAACGAAGGGCAGTGACCTACCTGGGAAGGAAAGCAGCGGCTTGGAGAGCAGGAGCAGGCGTCGGAGCAACGCGCGAACCACGGCGAGTAGGAGGAGTAGGAGCAGGAGCAGGCTAAGGCGTCCGACGAGGAGCTCCAGAGAGCGGCGGCGCCGACCAACAGGTGCAGAGAAGGCACGGTGAGCAGAGAGGATGGGTGAACAACTGATCGAGCTAGGGCAGAGGCCGGCCTGGAGTGCAGCGGCTGGAGGACCAGCAAACGGCGGTGGTGGAGGTGAGCGGCGACACAGGAGCAGTGAGTAGAGAAATCGTCGCCAAACCTTAAACCCTCAATCGAGATGAATGAAACAGAGAAAGGGGAAGAGTCGGGCTCATGCGAGTGCTATTAAGTTAGCATTAGATGTCGATTCTTAAATAAAACTGACACATAAAACTAAAGGTGTCGGTTCAACAAACACACCGACACCTATTCTCGATGATAGTCGTCGGTTTTTACTAGAAAAAAACCGACGTCTATCTACATATGCCGATTAAAAAAATTGTTCTCGATTAATGACCATAGTCGTCGGTTTCTTTCGAAAACTGACACTCAAAGGGTGTGAAAAATTTCCCGGGAACAACACGGGAAAACCCATAAGCATAGGTCATTATAGTAAAAGCGACGACCAAAATGTGCCCAATTTCTGTCTCGCGAATAACCTTTTGTCGTCGGTTTTATAGTTAATAACCGACGCTATATGTTAAATTTTGGAGGTAAATTTTTTCACTAGAAATTTTGGATTTGGCAGTTGATTTTAGGTGTCGGTTTATTATTAGGGAATCAGCACTGAATAAAAGTGATACCTGTGCCTGGTCGCCCTTCACAAATAGATGTCGATTTCTTAATTAAATCGATGCTTTAGGTTTTAGGTGTCGGTGTATTTATACAACCGATGCCTTTAAAAGTGACGTTAGAAGTCATTTCTGTAGTAGTGGCTGGAATCCTAAGATCTCATACACCCTTAGTTGGTACAAGTCTACCGTAGTGATACATAAGGTCAAGATGCAAAATAGCATACTCCACCATTTGTATATAGGTGATGTAGCCCTATTTTAGGGATTCATCTTGTGTCATATTGCTTTTCAATCACATATATACATGTTAGTTTACATGTTATTTCATTCAATATGCATGTTTGTGTAAAAATCACTTATGGACATTATTTGCATGTTTTTCAGGCATTTGGACCACGCTTGATGGAAGAGAGAGAGAAGGAGTGATCCTAGGTTTCTCTACCCTTAGAGAGACCCAAATTGAAGTTCGATGCTCCCTCAACCTACCCTACTGGAAAAAGATCCAGTGAGGTAAAGATGTACAAGAAAATCCAAAAAATTAAGTCAAAGTGTTGATCTAGAGACCAACACAACCATGGTACCATTAAATGACCATGCTAGCCCACTTGCAAAATCAACAAGTTCAGATATCAATTTGTGTAGAAATCAACACAGCCGTGGAGCATAGAACGACTGTGGTGCACTAACTCCAGAACAGTTGTGTTGTAAAACATGGTCGTGGTACCTACAAAGAGAATGACTGTGGATCTGAGAACTAGTAGCTCAATTCGAGCCACCATAGTCTTGCTACCCTCGCCCCACCATGGTTGTGATGACCACCACGGTCGTTCCATTTTCAGTACAAAATTGACCTATTCCCTGTGATGTTTCCCCATTTCTCACCACGATCATTCCCATCCACCATGACCATTCTCACCCCTCCCCATCATGGCTGTGGTGACCACCATGGTCGTGCTACCTACAAAAACCTGGCTACTTTTGCATTTTTTTCCAACAATCCCCCTACTTGACCTAGTGCTTCCTTTACACCTATATATACCTAGGTGGAGGCTCCATCAAGAGGTTAGCTACCTTCTACCACCTCTTAGCTCCGCATTTTTCCCCCTTAGCCATTCCACTCCATTTCCACCTCCATTTCACCATTTCCATCATCAAAAACCTAGTTTCCACCAATTTCCACCATCATTCCATGCCCCTACACCTTGGAGGAGAGAGAAGAACGCCCTGTAACAGTTGAAGTGGAGGAATTTTTCATATACACCATCACCGTGGCTTCTTCTATCTCCTTCTCTTCCCTTTTTTTATTTTGCATTGTTATGAGTAACTAGGCCCTTTGGGTGGGCTGTTTAGGGTGTAAAGTATTACTTTGACACCATGTTGGGGGAAAATGATATGTAAACTTTGTAATAAATTTGCTAAGGATCATGTTCTATTTCTATCTCATTCTCCATGAATTTCTTGTTCGTTTGTGCTTGAAATAAATTGGGAATTTAGGGAAATTGATTATATGTATGAATTTTAGGATTTGCTCCTAGGTCAAATTCTTGGATCCCTAGCTAGCTACCCATCCTCCTACATCTTTATCAATCTTCCTAACCCTAGTTGAGAGATTTAAGTAGGTAGTTTAGATGAAATTGGTGTGTTTAGCATGGAGCTTTCTCAAGGTTAGAATGTGGGTGATGGGAGACCTAAAACCTCACTTCAAACCCCATTACTAATCTCAGCCCTTAATCATCCTAAGATCATCTAACCTAGAAACATACACTTGTTTAGACCCTAATTGAATTACACCCAATCCCTAACCCAATTAAGCCTCGCAAGGGTAGTGGGGAGTGTTAGGGACTAGTTCCCCTATACACAACCTAGCTAATCCATAGCGAGTTAGTAGCTTGGGATAATTCTTTAGACTCTAACTTGTTGTTTGGTTTGATAATCTAAATTGAATTATAAGGTTCATATGTCACCCCCCAACTTAATTGATAAGTGCATCCCCTAAATAGCCCACATCTCTCTTAATTGCTTTAAAACCTTAGTTTCCATCTTGCTTAGCTAGTGTTAGCTTAATTAGCTATTTTCTTGCTTACTTAGGTTCTTTACATGTTCTTGCTTTGTTCTTGCTATCTTAGGTCTTTAATTTCTCTTTTGCCCTATTTTTTTGCCTTCGTGTATATTGTTTTCTTCTTGCCTTTCCTTTTCCTACTTACTAGAATTAATTGCCTAGGGTTAACTTAGGTTTTGTTCTTTTTTATCTTGCTTTCTTGTTCACCCTTAGTTTAATCATCAAATCAACCTTTAAACCCTTAATCCTAGTCTCCGCAGTAGGAACCTGGAAAAACAAACCTAGCTCTTGTGCCCCCTTTTCTCCCTGTGGATTGACCCTATACTTACCACCCTCCTATACTATGACATGACCCTATGCACTTGTAGGATAGCATTTTAGTAGACATAGGTGTGTTGGTCAAGGTTTATAAATTTTGAAAGTAAATTCAATGTGTGTTCCAATCTTGTGGGGTGCATCTAGTCAAATCTAATTGGTTAGTGTGCACACCTCTAGCTGACGCACCAATAGGTCATGGCAGTAGTGAACAACCTAGTCCATCCATGAAAGGTCATGATACCAGTGACACCAGGTTATACAAAACCCTATCATCTGAGGTACAATTGTAACTATCCTAAATCACAAAATGATTTATTGAATCATAATCCTCTGAGATACAATCATGAACATTCTCCTACCAATGTTTGACTTCAAAAATCCTTGTGAACATCCATATACTCAACAGTATATGATTCTGATCTTCCATTAAAGGAGAACTCGTTTCACCATCCAGTAAAACCTGACACTAGAATGGATCTATGGAACATGGCACTACGTGATTAGGATTCTACTTGATTAGTTAATGTCAATTGGGTGATTTAAGTATGCATCAATCAAGTTACATGCAAATCCTAAAAGGATTCTACAAAACATGGTGTATATTGCAACTTCAGAAGATATAAAACATAAGTAATATAAGGTTGATCAATAAACCACATGGTACTACTTCATTTCCATACATGAGTCCATACTCATCATCATACCATAATGGGTTACAAATCCTTGTCATGTCATAAAGAATATAACCCCTCAATTATAGCACAAAACTATGTCTTAGGTCATAGGACCATTCACATTATTCCCTATAAGAGAATAATTATATTTCCATTCCTCATCAAGACTCACCATTTCATCACCATACATGTGATACATAAGCTAATACACCATTATATTTAAGATCCATGATGTGCATAAGATAGCAAATCAAGATTACCACAACATAGAGAGAGAAAGTACTCCATCATCATACTAATTACACAAGGGGCTATGTTTCATCATCACTTACTTGCATTAGGGTTAGGTTCAATAGGTAAGTAAATTAGGGTTTCAAAACAATAATTAGAAGTAAACCCTAAATCTTATCATATCCTTCAATCATGAAAGAAATTAGGTCAAACATCATCATAGAACTAGGAAATCACAACGATCATGAAATCAGAATTTCACATTGATCGCTAAGGGTCAGAGATGTCATCAACTGCTAAAGCTAGGGTCACCATCTTTTGTGACCGATGAGACTAGTCACCTTCAATGATCACTAGGCTAAACAAAATTGGCGACCGTAGAGAACAATGAAACATTGGTAAATGAATAGAAAACATGTCATTGACAACCAAAGAGGATTAAAATCCCATTGATCATATAGGTTAAACATCTCTTTGACCATAGAAGATTAAGAAATTAGCCACCACTCAAGGAGATCAAATCATAGTGAGCCTCATGATATCAACACCTCATTGACCACATAAGGTGTCAACCCTCTTAGAGACCAAAACATGAGGTCAAACTTGGCGACCACATGAGATACAAATCAGCGACAAAGTCAATGCCATGAGTTGGAACAAGGAAGTCAAGTGCAATAAACCAAAACCAAACCATCATGTAACATATCAAGAAAGAAGACCAACTTAAAACCCTAGAAATCTAAGACCAAACCAATGACTTGCACATGCATGTAAGCACCAAAACTTTCATATGTTGGTAAGGTATGCCCAGAGAGCCAATAATATGATGATTGACATGGCATATTACATAAAGGATGTGATTAATAATAATACTAATAATAATAAAGGCAATCTTCCAGATTCATTTTGTTTCACTCAGTTATGAGATCATAAGGAAACATTATGAATGTCTAAAAAATGAAGATACCCAATGACGAATGTCTACAAGTATGTGACTTGAAGATGAGATCATAAAAATGATAAGAGTGTGTACATTCTTATTATGTCCCTAGTCGGTTGTTATTGTGGAAAAAAGATAGACACCAGTAACTCATAATACTAGAGTGTGGGTTTCTTGATGATAAAATCTTATTAGTCATGATATGGCATATCAAACAAAGCACACATATATATATGTTAGGGAATAGTGTGTTAGACAAACCCACCTTAAGAGTGACACATGGAAACCATATTTGGTGGTCATATTCATATCTCATAGTCAAGGTTGTGGTTATGGTTCTTATACCTAAAATCACTACACTCATCACAATTTGTTGAGTATACTTTTACATCATCAAACATAATCCTGAAATATAGGTTGCGACAAATGTGATGATTGGGTAGCTTTGACAGATGGGGACTGACTGTGAGTGATGTAGATGAGATTTTTACCTCTTATTGGAGTTTGATATCCTGGCCACTTGATAAGCGAGACTGAGAAACACATGCGCATGAACATGTGAATAAATATATGCGAGGTTACATTATCTCAGATAGTCTGCTCTTGGTTCAATGAACATGGATTGAATGTTGAGATGATGATGATTCCATGCCTCGAGTTCAGTCTGGATATTAGAGACAAAGGAATTATAAAATCACCACAACACCTTACATAGATTGTAGGTTGAAGTTGTTCTACAACTTTCCATTCACTTGGGTAGCACTGATGTGCGACTAGGCACCACTCTCTACTTGTGATGTTAAGGTAGTTATGGACATTCACTACCAACATGATAGGAACCTATTGGGTCATACACATAGAAAGTCATCTAGAAGAAGAGTTTAATCTTGAAAGATGATTGGATTGATTACTAAAGTCTTTAAGCATTCAATTAAAACAACAAATCAGATGACTAGACTACCAAATGATCGACTCACAGGGTGAGACAACCGTTTGGGGTGCTTAACGATCATCTCAAGTGTTGAGATGGCCATTTTTGTGATGCCCCACACCACACAAAGTGAGATTACTCAAAACAAAACCGTGACAAAGAGATTAACGAATAGATTACTAGAAGACACTAAAAATTAAAATCGTTTCATAAAACTGCTAAACAACAAGAACCTTTACAGATAAGTCCTTTCATGCCTCAAAGCATATACAAGGCATGCTACCAACCTATTATTGAAGAACTATTCCAGGACATCTATACATGATTCCACGACATCTATACATAACAAGTGTAGAAGCCAGCCATATAAAGAAATCATGTTCACAAACATCTACAAAACGTTCCCAAAGACCTGACTGTACAGGGATGACTCTAGGACTGTGACATCCCCAGATTTTCTAAAATTTAATCTGATGTGTGACGTCCAAATTCAAACCCTCACCTCAGTGAGAATCCCAATTTAAACACCACACCCTAGGATAAGAAGAAGAAAATCAGAGGAAGTTAGAAGGAAACAATCAGTAGCACATGCACATGAACAATAATAAAACCATACACACATGTTCACCATTCAACATACAATTACAACTTGAATTATTATAACATTTGATATTACATATTGATCAACAAACTATACATATTCATGTACTACCACTAAACAACAGGATCTTAAGACAACAGGTCCACGTGTACATTAGCTCGCCACACAACTCTCAACTATCATGGATCTTCAAGAGCATAACCACAACCTAAACAAAAGATTACATGTGGTACACGTCAACACAATATTCAAGAATATTGTACTAAGTATGCATATGTGTCTTTTATATACCTCTCATAATATCATGGCAATAAGATAAAACTAATACTTGGCAACATTAAACAAATATAAGGAAAAGCATATACTTGCACAAAGATATTCAAGAATATTGTGCTGACGTGTATCACATGTAATCTTTTGTTTAGGTTGTGGTTATGCTCTTGTGGATCCATGATAGTTGAGAGTTGTGTGGCGAGCTGATATACAGGTGGACATGTTGTCTTAAGATCTTGTTGTTTAGTGGTAGTACATGTATATGTATAGTTTGCTGATCAATATGTAATATCAAATGTTATAATAATTCATGTTGTAATTATATGTTGAATGGTGAACATGTGAATGGTTTTATTATTGTTCATGTGCATGTGCTACTGATTGTTTCCTTCTGACTTCCTCTAATTTTCTTCTTCTTAGCCTAGTGTGTGGTGTTTAAATTGGGATTCTCACTGAGGTGAGGGTTTCAATTTGGACGTCACACATCAGATGAAGTTTTAGAAAATATGGGGATGTCACAGGTGGTATCAGATCATGAACAATAGCAAAACCTGACATTTGCTCATTATGCAACTTAAAACTAAATAACCTTGAACTTAATAATCCTTAGGGTTAGATTAGTCATCTTTAAGACACTAGATCTGACCTAGCCTCTAGGTTAGTACCTAGATTTCTGAGAACTAGGCCTAGACTGGTGCTTGTGGTATAGTAGGTCCTTAGATGTCGTTCTTTCCTTATAGTGCAGTGGTATGGGATGTTGCATTATTTGGAAATGATGTGCATCAAGGGAAGAGATACCCTAGACATATGGCGCTTGTTGTCTAGAGTAGCTACACCAGTCCACACCCCATTCTCAACCTTTTCACTAGTTTTCATGGCACTGTACTCTCTACTATATGTGGGACACTTATTTTATGGTTTTGGTTTCTGATTCCAATCGGATCATACCTTGATAGTTTTCTCTGATGCTTGTTTTATCAGAGAAAAACTATATAATATTTTATTATATATATGTATTACAAAATGTGTCCCCACATGTGTACGAGTAGGAGGTGGTCATGTAACCTAAGAGAAAGTGAATGAGATCAGTCTAGAAGAGAGAGTAGTTCTAGATTAGATGTCTAGAGCCTTGTTGGAATATATGATAGATGGAATAGATGAAATAAGTTTTGATGATATTATGTAAGTCTTATATTTATGATATAAGATGGTTATGATGATTTATGTTTATCTTTGAGGACATGAGTTAGGTTTGAGGTTTTGAGATAAGTCTTGATGATGCAGGCAACTAAGCTTTTATGAGATAAGATGTCTTAAGTTAAGACTAGGTTGTGAGTCAGCACGAGCCTCAATCTCGTTTACGAAGGAGGACCTCTAGTGTTAGGACCAGTTTTGGGGTTAACTCCAGAGAGAGTGAGACTCATAGGGAGAAGGTTAGAGAACCTAAACTCCAAGATATGATAATTTTGAGATATGTGATATAATATGTCCTAAACTAGACTACTCCCGAGTGAATGAGTTATGTTGCTTAATGCATGATTCCTATAGTCTTATTGAACTCTAGATGTCCTTGCGAGGACCAAACCCTAGAGACAGAGAGGGGCTGGTTATATATGTGCATATGTGAAAATCAGTATGAGTGCCTGCCATCTGGGTGAGGGAGAGAGCCCAAGACCCTGGAGGAGGTAGCTATGTTAGTTTTTGTTAAGCCTCATGCTCGGGTTGGTGGTTTCCCACATAGGAATCTAGTGGCGTATATAAGAGAGTTTTGGGTAAGCATGTTTTGTGGGTAAGATCTGTGAAGAGAATGTCATAGCATGTTTTGGTTTGTGCTATGTGGCTAGAGCTAATGAAGTTATCACTAGTGCCAATGAGATAATCTGAGAACCATAGACCGAGAAGAAAGATAAAGTATATGCATGTGAGATACTCATAGAGTTGAGTTAGCTCAGAGAGACTGAGCATGACACTACCCTCGTGGTATGGGTTAGGAGAACCTCAATTGGACTATATAAAGTTTTGATACATGTTTCACGAGCCACTTGTATAAGTTTGTTAACACAACCATGATATAATATATGTAAAGATGTGATCTAATCTCGAGGTGTGATATATAGACATGATATGATGAAAACCTCGAGATGGTTGAATAAATATCAATGTATAAATGGTTAACTACATACATGTATAATGATGATAATGTGATATTGTTTGTTAATATTGTGATAAATTCACTAGTAAATGTTGCAATTTATTTTTAGCAATGAAATAAGATCATATGAATGAAACATGTTACACGTGGTGTTAATCTTAGTGCATAACAAAGATGGAAAATATAGTTTGACAGCTAGCACAACATAATGATTATAACACCTTGATATGATCTAGATGGATAATGCAGGTTAATTATAGTTAACTCCCTCTTAAAAGGCATATGTTAATGATGAACATGTTCTAACAATGAGCTAAATAAAATGTTTATGACACCTTGATATAATGGGTTAACTTGAGTTAACTCCTTTAGAACATGGTAATATGATATTGGAACACTAATGCATGGGTAAGGGCAAGGAAGCTGCCTTAATATATGAGATATGTAATGAGATAACCTAAGCTTCTAAACCCTTGTTTGAGCCTTCTATGAAGGGGTGATTCACCTTACATGTTTTAAAACCACCTAATGGTAGTTTGGATATGGCTATGGAGCTTTGTTTTTGGATATGTTGCACCTATGATAGTTTCCTACATATGGAAGAAGATCCTTAGTTTTTCCTTGGAGTATGAGTATGGCTCAATTTCGAGGATGGATTTTTTCTTTTAAGATGTATATGATGTGAAAGACTAAATTTTGTCTTAATTTTGAGGACAAAATTTCTGTTAAGGTGTGTAGGATGTGATGGAGTGAACTTTGATGTTCTTAAATACCCAACTTGAATCATGAGCCAGAGATTGGAATTATAAACATGTGTCAATATGTAATGCGACAGTGATGATGATGTATATATGTTTGATGTTAATAATATAATTAATGACCGTATTTATGCACCACCTTGGATTAAGTTGTTGATTGGTCAATTAATGATAACTTGGCACAAAATGGAAGAGAATTTAGCTTATGTTATTGTAAATATATAATTAAAGTTTCATAGAGTTTGAATGTTCCTAGACATTGTTACTAAGGTTTGAATATAGTGAGAGCGTTGATTTTTTAATGTACAAGAGTATAAAATTGTTAGCCTATATTTTTAGTATATACCCATGTCATGCAACCTTTGTGAAGAGGGAGCCACAGATCGGTCAACTAATGCAGAGTTCCTAGCCCCTAGATGTCATCTGACGTAGTGAAATCATCTCGTACATACCTGCAGCTGAACCAGCAACGTGGGAGGTCTTTCCCGTACCCATGTTACCATGATCCACGATCATGGTACATGACGTGAAATAGATTCACCCAACATCTACATAATGAAATAGTGATTCAATGAAACTAGTAGACTGACAACTCATAGGTGGCAACATAGACCTTTTCATTCCACCATACATAAGCAAGGGAAGAGATGGAGATTAGGAGGCGTCAAGCTTCCTAGTGGGGGTCGAAGTGGGTGAGGAGGCGGCAATCAACCAGGGCGAGGCCCTTCTCTATTGATCTAGGGTGCAGCGGCGGCCGTGAAACCGAGTCACCGCCGCAGCATCCACCGTGAGCGGCAAGCACCACTACAACAAGGAGATCATTTGCTCACCGGAGTTTCATTGGGTGCATGTTGCTGATGAATAAAGGTAGAGGAGCACGGAGGATGGGAGACTTCGAGGAGTCTTGTCTATGGACGAAGAGTAGAAATCGGCATCCGATCGAATGCTGGAGAGGAGGTCAACGTCGGATGCGCTATAAACGACAAGCAGGTAACCTGAAGCTGACAGTGTGATGCCCACTCGGAGAAAGCTACTGACCGTAGGAGGTTCTGTGAGGAGGTAGAAGAATCTTCATAGGAGTCATAGGATCCGCCACTGGACCCGAGCTCCGAGGTGGCGACTTTCGCGAACGAGGGAGCTATGGCTGCAACGGCAGTGCGATCGGGAGAAAGAAAGAATAGGAAAAGAAGTCAGGCTGGTTTAGCCAGCCGGTCTAAACCAAGAAGGTCTCCACCCAAACTCAGAGTTGCACCGGCACGTGGCGAGACATGAGTGGCTGAAAAAAGTAAAAAACTCAGAATATTGTCTGATCTTCAATAATTCATAATAAATAGCTTGTTTGTCCATAAATTCAAATAAGATACCAAATTTCTCAGAAAATTATGTAGAACAATATGAAAATATAATATCAGGCTTTTGATGCACTAATCTTAGTGATATCATGTGAGATGTAAAATGGTCTTTTCATGTCTAATAAATAATAAATGAAGAACTAAAATTATGAGAATATGTCACTAACTTTATGATCATGCTTATAATGCATCTTATATCAGAGATTGTAATATTGATGCACAAAATCATGTAATTTTCTTTATATGGCTAATTAGGGCTAATAACCCTAATTAATGTGTAATAATTACAATTATGCTCACAAAATTATGGAAATTACAAAGTAAACTCACATTAGTATCTGGAACCTCATATTTAAATATGAGATCAAGATGATACACATAATCCATGTTATATGAAGTTAACCCTTAATACATGGTTTGAAACCGTAATTATGGTTAATGAATGTGACATAATGTTAAGTACGTTCACATAATAATGTGACACATGAGTATATCTAGTTGATGAACTATAATATGGAAAATGAAAATAGTAAGATAAATCTAAGGCAAGAATACAAGTAATCATGAGAATATCCTAATGAGATAAGTAAACCCTAAAATGGACATAATTAGGGTTAAGATGAGATGCAAGATGATGAGAACCTAATGATAGTATGTGATCTTGTCTTGATCAGGTTTAACAAGTTATAGATGACATGAGGATATGATGATTAGGTTTCTTAATCAAGGTATGCCATTACCTCTTACTTGGCCTATTATACAGTATGCTTGCATTATATGTGTAGTAAACACTTGGCATATGCTACTAGATGAAATGATTGTTCTTGTATGTTACGATGCTTGAGTTTTTCATACTTATGGCTATGAGCACATGAAACATAAGATATCTGATCCATTATATGATCACACTTAATCTCTTTGGTAGAATAGTGCATTGATGGAAGTACTAAATCTCTTTGGCAGAATAGTGCATGTGAGCACTAAATCTCTTTGGCAGAATAGTGCATTTATGAAGTACTAAATCTCTTTGGCATAAACTTTTCATACCTCTTCTTTAGTTGGGCTTTCACCAACTTATGAGGGAAGGGTATGCGGGGTGCAGACCTATCTGGGCGCTCTTCAGATGAGACATCTTTAGCTTCCTTAACTTTTGTGGAACTTCTTTCTCAACGACCTCGATGCCAACTTCCTCAACAGGTGTTGTTACTGATGTTGTTGTCTTCTCAACGACTGGTGGTAGAACTATCCCCGACCTCAAAACGGCCATCTTCATAGTCTCGTGGCCTTATGGATTGGCTTTAGTACTTGAGGGAAAATGGCCTACCTGATAGTTGATGGTTTGGGCGAGACTCGCCAACTACTGATTGATCTATTTATTGTGTTGTTGGAGCTCCCCTATCTGGGCAGAGAAACTCCCCATTTGTTGTTGCATTAACTTCAAAAGAGCGGTGTTGTCCACATAACTCTTGTGCATTTTCTCATTGAGGTCGTTCTGCTTCTTAGCAAAGGACATAAGCTCTATCATCATAGATGACCTTTGTTGCTGGTTCTGTTGATAAGTTCTTTGTTATTGAAACCTCACCTGTCATTGTTAATTTGATGGTCATTCTGAAAGATTCCCACCCACCAACTGGTGGGAGTTTTCTGCAACACCAGTGTTTCCATAAGAAAAATCAGGGTGATCAGGCCTTCGATACTAAACAAAACTCACATTCTCAGTACTGTTCTCATCAAGATCCTCTTCGGGTGCAGTGTGAGGACAGAAATCCAACGTGTGGTCAGGTTCTCCACATGTTACACAACATCTTATGGCCTCTTGCCAAACTTTCCCTTTTAGCCTTGCTCTTTAACGTTCTGAACATCAGTCACAATCTTGTCAAGCTTTGCCATGAGAGCTTCCATTACTTTGGACTCTGTAGGAGTTGTATGGCTCATTGACTAACGGTCATATTCGCTGTCGTGTTGGTTTGTGGCCATGTTTTCAATGATCTCTCGGGCCCTCAGGGCACTCATCCCCAGGAAGTCGCTGCCAGCTACAACATTCAAAGACTTCCTTTCAGTAGGACACACCCCATTATAGAATGTGCTGATTAGCTTAGGTTCAGAGAAACCATGGTGTGGGCACTCACGTTGATAACTCATAAATCTCTCCCAAGTCTCGTGAAGATTTTTTGAAGGCTTCTAAGAGTACCTCGTGATCTTGTTTTGTCATTTGATAGTTCACTCAATGGGGAAGAACTTAGAGATAAAAGCATAGACAAGATGGTCCTGTCCTGTAGGCCGGTGTACCATTCTAGTGCCTTATCCCTCAAAGAGAATGGGAAGCACTGGATGTAGATGTGCGTCAACGGGACTCTGTTGATCTTAAAGGTGTTGCATGTGTGCTTGAACGTCTTTAGATGGTTGTACATGTTCTCCTCAGAGGAGTTCTTGCCAAACCTATTATGTTACAGGAGCTGGAGAAAAGAAGGCTTCAACTCGAAGTTCGCGACGTTCATAGGTTGTGTCACAATCAGGTTTCTCTCATCATTTTCCTGAACTTGGTGGAACGATCGGAGAGAGGGAGACACAGGAGGTTGATTGGCTGTCTTGCTAAGGCAAGAGTGGCCTAGAAGAGAGGGGAAAGCACCTGAAAAGAAAGAAGGATGAAATAAGTATTAACATGTTGTGTAAGGTAAGTGCAGTGTATGCTATGTATAGTAAATAGTTGAAGTGTTATATACAAATGTACAAGTCTTTGGCAAAGTGCAAAAAAAACTCAAGTTTGTAGAATAGTTTTCATTCCCTATCCCCGACAATGGCGCCAAAAAGTTGATGAGCCTTAAACATGGGTCCAAAAGATGGAGACATGCCTAGGTTATCAGACTTTTATAATTAGTAGTACCTAAATGTTTAAGACACATGCAACTAGGATAGGGTCGAAGTAGTTTAGGGTTGAACATAGGGATAGGAAGAATGGCACTTCAGAACTTGGGTTTCACTTGTCTAAGCACTTCAAAAAAAAGGGGGTGCAAGGAAAGGTTGTATGTCACATAAAAGAATCACAAAGAATCAAATAGAAAACCCTATCTCCAAAAGGATTTACAAGAAAGATTTAAGTTTTGGGTTAAGAGGTTTTTATAAAGGTTTTATAAAATAGAATCCGGGGAGATAAAACTATCGTTTAAGGTAAAGCACGGAGGAAGAAGACTTAGGCATAACAAGAGGTAGCAGAAAACTTCCTATACTCTATTCTCTCAAAAAGGGTACCTCCAACTACGTGCCAATACCCTCTCTCAAGAGTAATGGACATGAGTTGGAGTGGAATGAAAATTGGGGCGGCCCCAATCCTGGGCACTCGTACTCCCGGATCGGACTGAACTCTAGAGTTACAACATCCCTCTCTCGAAGGAGTTGAAATGGGAAACACGATTAAATAGCTAGTCAAAACATGATCCAAGCATACATGCTAGAGTTTAGACGCTATAAAGAAATCATCCAACAAAAAGGAACCATACACAGAACAACAGATATTAAACTCCACTAATTCCATACGCATAGATATGTAAAGGGTTTAGTTACAATGCGTAATAAATGAAAGTAAATTGCTGTAAAAAGGGAAGATAGGTATCGGCCCCCTTGATATAGGAGGTCGATATATAGTAGCAGACCCCTAAGGTACCTCTAACCTGATACCGGGTGGGAGCTCTACCCGATATGCATGTGTCGGGTGCCTAGCCCTATTAGGCGACATGACGTGATGGGCAGGCGTATCGATCATGGCTCCCTACCTCATACGATCGTTTCAGGGTACCACCCTCTCAGACGACACACTGTGATGGGTGTTCCATATTGGGTTGGATATCGTGCCAGGTTAGAGATGACTTAGGTTCTCGATTTCCTTGTATCGGGTATAGGGGGTGAGCCGTCTCAGGAAGGAGCCCATCTAATAACCCAACACATCGGGTGGACTTCTAGGTCATATCAGGTTGCTCCAGCTACCGGGATGGGTTCTAAGTGAACCACTCCCGCTCCTCTCGGGTTGGGAGTGTGCTCACCCAGTATCGCCCGACACGCCTTGGAGGTCGACACACAAGCTCCAGATGCTTTCCGAAGTTAGCTTTCGTGAGGTTCCGACCTGTCCCATCAGAGTCTTGTAGTTGCTATTTATAGGTCGTGGTTTGGAAGAGGTTGTGGTTCTCGTGGAGCCACGTGTCCTCAATCATCTTTGTTCACATGGCTTCGGGGATGGTCGACACCTACATATCGCTCTACATGGCTTGTCTATCACGTGCTGGGTTGTGAAGGTATCGGGCGGCTACTTCCGGTGAGTGGCTTGAAGCGTGCGACATGCCAATATCGGGATGATTAGTTATGGCAGGTAGAAGCTCTATGTCGGGTAGGTAGCGTGCCGCTTGTGAGATGCCTCCTCGTAGGACACACCCCTTGTCAGGTAGATGCCACATCGGGTAGCGACCGCGATGGGTAAGTGGGTGTGTCGTGCGTCCAGTGAAGGGGCTGATTCATTGTAAGTGGGCCAGGATGGGCCTTTTTGCTAATTTTGAGTGGAAAAGCACGGGAAACTCTATAAAAGATGGGAAAAGAGTTAGGAGCATAGTGTGGTTTATTCCTATGCAATAAAATATAAAGGAAAATAGTTTAGAAGGCAGGTTTGATAACGGAATATGAACCACAAATAGCCATAAAATGGGTGTTATCAACTTTCACATAGGAAATCTTATATTGAAGACTACACTAATGACCCCTATTTAATCTGACTCTTATTTCACCATCTTCATAGCTCTCTGCCTCATGAATGGATGCCCTAGTGCACATAACAACCTTGGCCACCTCCAAAAGTTTGGGGTGGCCATATCTATATCTACCCGCTTCAATCTATCCACCATATGCCCTATCTACACCAAGGGAAAATAAAAGAAAAGAAAAAGAAAGTAAAATGAAAATAAAAACATGCCCTTGTTTAAGAGCATTCAAATAAAGAAAATATGAGTTCTCTATGTAATAACACTCCAAAAATCTTTCTGCAACCCTTTCTTCTATTTTCACGCCCATTGAGCTAGAAAACATAAAATCTAGCTCACTTTACCCCTTTTCTATAGCCACGTGGGTCATTTGGTGTAGTTTGAGGAATAAGATTGAATGTATGAAAGTGAAACAACACTCCTAATCATCTATGATTAACGCCAACATGAAGCGGTTTACACTGAATGATATGAAGGACATATGGACAAATTGTGTATTCTATGCTTTATATTTGAAGTTTAAATGTTGAATGCTCATTTCGTGATTGGTATGTTAAAGAGGAGAGGAGAGAGGTGGAACACATGCACTTCGTCACTTCCAAGGCTATTTAGTCGATAATTTTCTATTGCTATGCATTTTTTGCTCTTGTTTGTTGAAAGAAAATTGAAACGAGAGATTAAGTTGGAGCATACTTGAGGACAAGTATGTTTTAAGTTTTGGGGTGGTGATGAAGCCCTATTTTAGGGCTCCATCTTATGTCATTTTGTACTTTATTCACATCTAAACATTGTAGAATGCAAGTTAAATCCCCTAATATGAGTATTACTATCAAATGCCCTTATGGACATTCCTTGCAATATTTCCAGGTACTTGTACCATGCTTTGGATGGATGGGAGAGAAGGAAGGAGTTCTATAGTTCCTCTACTCATAGAGGGGTCCAAAGAAGGCTCCTAAGCTCCCTCAAGCTACCCCTAATGGCCAAGATTCGACATCAAGAAAAGAAGTCCATTGATGATGAATTGAAGTTCATTTAGTCAATGAAGACCCCAACACGGTCGTGGGCATCCACCACGGTCGTGTGAATTATTGTGAAGAATCAACAGAAAAGTCAAAGTTTTTGCACTGAACTTTACCACACCTGTGGCCATTGGGTACGACCGTGGCCCATTGAGGACACCATTGTCATGACCATCAACTCGACTATGGCTAGTAGAAGACAAAATGGTCGTGGCCTCCCGCAACGACCGTTGGAATTATGCACCAAGTCCCCCAAAACCAAAAGGGAAATGGCCCGTTTTGTTCTTGTACGACCACGATCGTGGCCACTCACTATGGCCGTGGCCCCTTGAAGACCACCTATCCCATGTTTCTCCCCATGCCCATGACTTCCTCCTCCAAAACAGCTATGGTGCCACTTACCCAACATGACCGTGGCACCCCATCACAGTCATGGCCACCACATATACTTTGCCTTTTTGCTCCCTTTCACACCTTCACCATGTCCACATCCCCACGACCATTCCATGCTATTGATAAGCCTTAAACATGGGTCCAAAAATGGAAGCATGTCTAGGTCATCAAACATTAACAATTTATAATACCCAAATGTTTAAGACTCCTGCAACTAGCACATGGTCGGAGTAGTTCAAGGTCGAACACAGGGACTAGGAGAATAGCACTTTGGAACCCAAGTTTTACTTGTCTAAGAACTTTTGAGAATTGAGGGATTAAGCTTTGCTGTAGTAAAAAAGAATCACAAACAATTAAACTAAAACCTATCTCTAAGGGGAGTTACCAGAAAGATTATGGATTTGGGTATTTTTGGTTTTAGCAGCTTTTATGGTAGTTTTTGCATATAGAAAACCAAGAAGACGGAACTATCCTCAGAGAATAGCAAGAAGAAAGAAAACTTAATCATAATAAGCAGCAGTGTCCTACATCCAACATCTTCTTCTCTCAAAGAAAATTCCAACAAACCACGCACTGGGTTCCTCTTCTCAAAGGTACTAGGCGTGGGCTCGTGTGGAAAGACAAACCGGGTGCAACTCTAGCTCTAGGTACTCTCGAACACCTGAATTATACCAAGATCTAGAAGTTTACAACATCCTTCTCTCGAAGGGGTCAAAATAAGAAACATGATTTGATAGCTAGTCAAAAGTGTGAATCACAAAGAAGAAACTAGAACTCAGATTCCAGAAGGAAATCATCCAACTAAATAAAGCCATATGTAGAGTGAGACAATCTCCACATGATCCAATAATCATAAATAAGCATAAAGGTTTAGTTACAATGTTGTAATTAAATGAAAGTAATTGTTGTAAAGGGAAGATAAGTATTGGTTTCCTTGATTTAGGAAACCAAAGTACACAACAACTGACGCCTAAGATGATGCTAACCCGGTACCAAGTAGAGGCCATATCAAGATATGAATGTGTCGGGTCAGCGATCGTGCCGGGTCATGGACCATGATGGGTAAGGGTCATATCGGGATATGACCTCCACCTGATACAGTCATGTCGGGTTGCTGGTTTTTTCGGGCTGCAACCATGACAGGTAGAGACCGTATATGGTTGTGTATGGTATCGAGTTAGGATACATATCAGGTTAACATTATCTTACGGCTCTTGGGTTATTCGTGTCTGGTATAGGTGGGTAAGTCATCTCAGGTTGAAGCCCAGATAGGAAAATGACATGCTTGAAGTAACCTTGAGGATCATATTGTGTTTCTTGTTGCTACGAGAACGGTCTCAAAGTGAACTCCTCCCATCCCTCTGGGGATGGGGGTGTGCTCACCTAGCTATCGCCTAGTAGCCTCCTTGGGACTCATCGCACTAGCTACTTTGCTCTATGGACTAGCTCTTATAGGGTTTGGTCATCCCATCATAGGCTTGTAGTTGCTATTTATATGCAATGAGTTGATGAGAATCATAGCTTTTATTGATCCACACGTCTTTCATCCATGGCTTCATTCTTGAGGCTTCAGACGGGTTGATACGACTGTCACTCATCAAATGTGTCAGATGGGAGAGTGCCAGGTAGCGAGCGTATTGTGCACAACTATGGAGGGTTGGGGCCTTGTCGAGTTGTGACGCCAAGGGGTGGCCATGTCGGGTAACAACCTCGTCAGTTTGTGAACCGAGATGAGTTAGTCACCATATCGGGTAAGGGTCGTTGGGGGTTGAGACTCTTGCATGACACGCCCATGTCGGGTTACTATTGTAGTGGGTAGCCACAATGACATGTAAGAGGGGTGTGTCGGCCTTGGATGTTGGTGAGCTATTAGGCTAGAATGTGGACTTCATTGCTGATGTGCTTGATAGGCCCATTGGTTCTCCTTTTCTTGTGGAAAAATAAGAAAAGCCCTACAAAAAGATGGGAAATATTGTCAGTTGTGTAGTGCGCATGATTCTTCATAATAAATAGGATAAAATGAAGAAGAAGTTAAGTTTGGGGGCTATTTTGACAATAAAATATAAGTTCTAGTAGCCATAAAGTGGGTGTTATAAACCCCCCCCAACATAGCAATTTGATTGTCCTCAATCAATTTGTACCAATTGTAAATCCTTTGTTTGTGGTACTTTTAACAATCGGGCGTAGTATTTGGACAAAGGTTGAGTAGATTTGGGAATGTCCTGAGGAAAATTACATCTGACTATGAACAATGGACTTTTTCTTAGCCTTTATTAAAAAAAAATTTCTTCCCAGCTTTTGTGAGACTTTGGTGCATGATGTTTGAAGTTTGCTTGCACACAAAACTTTTTGAATCATGGGGGTAAAGAGTGGGGTTTTCTAGAAGACTTAAGGGTTTTGTGTTTTTATTGCTTCTCATTGGTGCATCCAGGTAGGGGTCTGTTAACAGGCATGTGGTCCTTGCAGCCCAAGCCAGTTGGCTTTAGAGTACTCATTTTAGATCCTACATACCACTGTCATAGATCTACCATGTCTAAAGATGGGTAATTTTGAGAAGACAAGTGTGTTCTTTTTTTTGGAACAACTCTCATGCTTTTATTCACTCTCATAAGGCTTTTCTCACTTTTGGGGTTTTTTTGGGTAGGGAGAGTGGAACTTTACTGCTTGGGTAGCTCTTTTCTTCTCATGTACATCTCTTTGCTGGGAAAATTTCTTTTATTTAGAGTTGGCATAATTATTTCCTTTGTTGTTTTGAGATTACATTTTTGAAAGAGCATAGAAGAAATGTACATAGCCTTACGCACAGAGAGAACAAATTGGAAGTTGTACCAAGTATTTAAGATAGAGTAATTTTTACAAGTTTGAGAAACATATAGTGTGTATATATTGCTTTCTATAAAGCATTTATATACATCGTATACATGGATTATGATGAAGGAAGGAAAGGAAAAAAAGGAAAAATTTTATTATACCTCCCTCACTAATGCTATGAAGTCTCCCAAACTTATCCCAAACTCTGTCCCAAAGTAGTGAGATGAATTGGAAAGAGTAGTCATAGATCAGTGAGGGTTCAGTAGATTCATGCACCTTTAGTAGGTAGGAACTCCATGATGTATTGTCCTCATTGGTTGTGGTAGTCGAGGTGTTTCTGGCATGATAGCAAACTCCATCGACCAGTCAATTTTGGTGTCTGAGCTGTTGTACAAGATACCAACGTAAGCGTTGGTATATATCATGATCAGTGTCCAGTGATTGTCATGACGCATAGGAAGGAACATTATGTGTGGAAGATGCTCTTGGATTTGTTGTTGAAACATCTAGAGTGCCCATGTTTCATTGTCTAGGCATAGATTGTTGAACAACATCAGATGGGTGATGTGGAGCTATCCTATCTTCTCTTGTAAGATAGGGATGTAAACTAATGCCACCATCATAACTAGATATCCACTAGCCTTGACTAAGTCCCGTAGGTCATCAGTGGGGACCACTACAATATCCTTCTTATAGATAACGTCTGTAGTGTTAGAATCAACAAGATTTATGAGTATTTAATTGAATTGTTCCTGACATAGAGAGTTGTAGGCTGAACGGTCGAAGTTGTTGATGACAAATTCTAAGATGAAAAGCGAAACAAAAGTGCCTTCATTGGTGTGCAGGGCTTGCAAGTTCTCTATATGCATGCTTATCCATAGACATCAGGAGAGTTTGTGGCCCCTTTTCTTGGAAGACTGCTGGGTAGAGAGGAGTGAGAATCAAAATTAGTCACAACAGATCTTCAGGGAGTTCTGGATCTAGGAAATAGTGCTTATCCTTTATCAGAAGCATCACATATATGCTCCTGAGGTGATAGAAGTTCATGTCCTGGAGCTGCAACATATATCTGAAAATATTCAGAAGCTCCATGGCATGTAATACGATGAAAGTTCTATTGCCACTTCTCGGGTAATGCTGGACTGGGAAATCCCTTATCACATAGAAATTCCAAATGCTGATGTGACATTGGATGCCATGTTTGATGACCCAATGAAGGTGGAGAGGCAGAAGCTTCAGGTCCCTATCTTCAGGACGAATGAGGACCTGGTCTCAGTGGGGGACCTCTGCAGCATAATAGTTGAATAATGTGACGTCATGGGAGCAAAGGTCGGTCACGCAGAGAAACCAATACTTCCTATGCTTATACAGGGCCAGTACCAGGTCAACGTTATGCTCTTCTACATGTTTCAACATGTCAACCACCAGCCGTGATTCATCCAATCCTACTAGAAGATGTCTGGCCAAGGTAGGAGTGATGTTGTAGATTGGTTGTTGGCCTATCCTGAGTGTGATATTCTTGATTATTTCTCTTTCCAGGACTCTAAAGAGGATCTTGCTTACAACAGTTTCTGAGCAGAATATCCCCTTGAGCGCTCAACATTGTATGGAGAATTATCCATTGCTCCAAAGGACATCTTCTTCATCGATCTGTGGTCTCAGGACCATATTCAGAAGTTGTTGGTCACAGATTGTCAGATAGCGGATGGTGCGTCTGTTGAAATCGGCCATCTCGAAGAAATGTATCGTAGATGGTGTAGAGAATTGATCAGCTACTGAGTTCTTTGCTCTAGGTGGTTGTGCTTCTAGCGAGCTGTATAAGTCGTACCCTTCTCCTTTACATGAGTCATATGCTAGGCTACCAGAAAGGTATTTTGTTGTTTTGTTTGGCCCTAGTCGGTGTAGAGGAGCAGCCATGTCGACACCACAAGTGCTCCCCTGCTCTATAGGAGCCTCATTGGTAGGTTTCTTGGTCACCTCCTCATCAGACATTGTGGAAGGTTTGGAGGGCCCACTAGCATTGGAGGAGGACGACAAGGATGAGGAAGAAGGTGATGATGAGGATGATGGAGATGACAACAATAGTGGTGATGGTGACCTCCGAGAGCATCGATAGTGGTGGTGAGCATCCCTCTCATCGAGCCTTTGCTTAATGGCATGCAAGCACTGGAGTGTGGCATGCATTGTTGGATTCATTGCTTCTAGTTGGTTGGGGAGATCAACTAGACTCAGCAAGTGGCACTCCTATTCTCCTAGCCATTGTTGGAAGGCTTGAAACTTGTGGGTTAGGGAGAAAAAAGTAGCACTGTGATTACGTGTTACCTCCTAGAAGCTATCAAACTCATAGCTAAAGGCATGACCAAGAGGGGGGGATCATTAATTGACTATGACTCTTGGTACGACTCCTCATCTTGGCAGCATAGCTCGTGGAGTGTGCATTGTCTATAGGAGCTGATTCCACCAAGATGGTGTGCGTGGATGTGGCCTTTATGTTCGGCGTAAGCACCTTTGTTGCTTAATCTGCCGCTTCAGCGTGGGGCCATGATGAGGGTGGCGGGGTAGGTGGGTGTTGGCCGACCACATGAGTCTCATCCTCGTCCTCCAAGATGACCACCTTTGTCATGGTTGGAGGTGTCGTGGTTGGAGGTGTAGGGATCTACTGAACAGACCTGAGCTCGACGTCCAGGAGCTGGATAAAGGCCTCCTCACTATCGCGGGAGGCGTCTGGCCACTAGAGGGTGTGTTTGTGGCTACTGTTGTTACTGGAAGTGTTGAAGCTAGCAGTGCTATGACAACTGCCTCCATTACATCGACAGTTGTGGTAGTCCTGGTTGTGCAGATGGCCTAATTCTGGGGACGACGGTTGGCACCACTTCTACAGTTTTGGCAGTTTTTGTTGTGGCATCAACTACTAGAGTAGCAACTACTGGCTCGGTGGTGGTGGTGACTAGAGAGTCATAAAAAACGACAACCAATGACTTGTCCCACCGAGCCTCCCTAGGTGTGGGCCCCCTCCTCATGGCCATCATCTCTTGCGTGGCCATCTGGTCTTCGTAGGTTGCGTCGATGGTGAGATCTTCAATCTTTGCCGTCGTGACTACTAATTTTTCTATGTCGTAGTTGACACTGTCCGGGAATGGTAGTAGGAGGTTGGTTCTTGTGAACCTATAGAAGAGTTGGTGACCCTCCTTCTTTATGATGTTGACCCTAGTGAGAAATTTGATATGATTTTGTAGTCATCCCTGGTCCGTGATAGGCTTAGTGGCTCTTTTGGATACTTGAGCCTGATCGCGATCAAGTTGATGATTCCTTCCATATTATACTCCTTGGTGGCGCCATTGATTCGGTGAAGGTGGCTGAGTAGGAACCACCATTGGTTGATCGGCTTGCTAGCCATTATATCCCAGATCAAATGTATCTCTTCCATGTAGAGATTGCTCATTTCATACTTGCTAAAGAGTAGACTGACAACGATCTTGTGAATGATCTGCCAGAAGTAAGAGTGGATTACAACCACTTTGCTCCTGGGCTTTAAAGAATATTCACCCATCAGTTCCTTCCACAGCTTGACCGGGTCAAAGCCATCACTATTGCTGATGTGGGCTTTGTTGTTGAGCAACTCATGCTTGACTACACTGGTGGAGAAGATTCCATTGAGCAATCTCTCCATGATTTCATTCTCATGGTTGTAGAGGAACCCTTGTAGCCAGTCTCCTCCGTCATACCTCTTGCTTTCTTCTGTGGTGTTTGGTACCCAATGGAGGGAAGAGATGAACTCCTTTGTGAACTTAGTGTATGAGTTGGAGAAGCTGAAGCATAACTTTCAGAGTCTAGTGGACATGATTTTCCAATCTCTCAAAGATGTCGATCTATCAAAAAGAAGATTGGGGCAGAATCTGGGCAGATGGTAGACTTTCACTGCCAGTTCAGTGTAGCTTCGTTGGTGCTCCATGTCTCTCGGCACGTAGCATCTCAGAGAATGGGCAAGAGCTTCAAGCTATGTCGTTGCAGCTGGGGTCATGCGTGCCTCAGTGTGAGGCCACTTTTTGGCCAGAGAGGGCCCAACTGTTGCTGTGTTAGGGCGTTTCTGCCCTGCAGCTGCCACTGCCGTGGCTTCAGGGTTGATCCTTCAGCCTTGCTCATCGACTTGGATGACGATTTCCTTTCTACATGCCATTTTATAAAAAAAGAAGAATAACCCATTTAAATCACAAAAAGGGTTATACTGGAAAATTTTTCTCTTCCCAATATGTGGAAGCATCAAAGATGAAACTTTATTAAGAACGGGTCGGCACGATACAGCTTGGGTTATACTAAGAAACTGGTATCGGGTTTTATAAGAAAGCACATGTGATAACCCAAATTTTAGGGTTCGAATACCACCTATAGAATCTGAAGACCTTGAATGATTTTTAGACATAATTTAGTCCAATTACAATGAATATATTTTTATTCACCGACTTGGGTACTTAGGAGACCCAGAGGTCCATTTAGTAGTCATAATGAACACAAGTGGCAAATTGATGAGACTTGATGTATGTTATGACTATAATGTGCATTTAGGACTTGTAGGGTCAAGATTCAATTCTCATTTGATTTGAGATCAAGGTTTATACACATTATTTAAGTTAGACGGTCGAATTTTGGATTTCTAGAATAAATTTGTGGATAAGAGGGTTTGTGTGATGAAGAACTTATGTTACAAATTTTCATCCTATTTGAAAGTTTATACTAGATTGCATAAGTTTTGGAAGATATGCTTAGTTTATATGTATGATGACCAGAACTTTGTCCATTTAGTACCTAGGTGTGACATTTCTGTGTCACACAGGCATGTGCCTTTTTCTTAGGCATGGCCGGTTCAGCTGGGGCAAGGGCTTGATCTCAATCCTTAGTAGAGAGGACCTGACGATGCCCGTGATTCTTCTACCTCCGTCTTTCATGGAGAAGTAGGTACCTTTGAGACCAAGTCCCCTTGGTGCCACGTATCTGAGACAATAGGATGGCGATCAGGGTATATAGTGATCCATTAGCTCCGGCAGACTGGGATCTCTTTAGAGGCCCCTCATTCGGGGCAAACCACCACCGACACAGAGAGAAGGAAATGTTTCTTCTTTTCCTCTCTCTATTGGGTTGATGTAGGCAGTGGGAAGGAGACTGACGAAGATAAGGGTGTCAATGAAAATGATCATTGAGATCTCGAGATGCTATGGAGAGGTTCAGTCGTTGCTGGGTGAAGCTATACGTGGTTGCTCCACCTACTCATCGTCAAAGGCAAGAGTTGACTAGTTGGGGGAAGTTCCAGGTTGTCTGTGATATTTGATAGATCCATGCAAGTTATCTAGGTCATAGCGGCACATTGATAAGCATTATCACCAAGCCAACCATGTACAGATCTCTGCCCCTTCCTCGCCATTCACTCTGTTGTTGTAATCGAATTAGAGGGTGGTGGTATGGGGGTGGATCCCCATCACACCACCAATAACGGCCAAGCAGATCTCTGTTTAGAGGTGAATCTAGAGAGCACCTCATCCTCGACCATGGAGCCTGTAGCTTGATGGAGGGTTCACCGGATCTAGACCTCGAGGAGGCGCTAGGGGTAGATACCACGTTCTTGTCTGGAAGCTCGGTTTGATCCTTTGAGGAGGAGAAGCCAGGAGTCCTTTTGGCACCACCTTCAGGCGGAGGCAGAGAATGAAGACCGATGGAGCCTCGCCAACTGGAGTTCTTCCACTGCGACGACACTCACACACTCAAGAGACGGAGAATGTGAGAACTGAAGGAGAAGGGCCAGTTCAGCGAGAGCAACGCAAACTTGATCGGTTTATTGGAAGTCAGGGAGAGGTGTGGGATGATACGTGAACACAAACCAGCGATGCCTCACCGCTAACCAAATAGAGGCTTGCGCCCAATCTTTTTGGACTATGTGGGTGCTCCGGATTCACTTGTCTTCCGGATCTGACGACTCCTACTGATCTAGTAAGGTAAATCTTTTTCCTAAAACCCAGAAAATGTTCAGTTCTTCAATAAATCACAGTAAATAGCTCGCTTATCAGAAAAATACAAATAAGGTACCGAAATTCTCAGAAAAATATGTAGAACAATATGAAATCATAATATCAGGCTTTTGATTCACCAATATCCGTGATATCTTGTTAGTTGTAAAATGCTTAGTCCATGAGTAATAAATATCAAATGCTGATATTAAATTATGGAAAAATGTTAGTTAGTCTATAATCATGTTTATAATGCATATGATGTCAAATATGGTCATGTTGATGTACGAAACCATATAATTTGATTAATATGGCTAATTAGGGCTAATAACACTAAAGATAATGCAATTAATGCATACATGCTCAATAAATGATGAAATTCACAGAACATTCTTATATCTGTAACTGAAAGATAATATGTAAATATGAGACCAGTTTTGTACACGAAATTCATGTTGTAAGAAGATGAACCTTGATACATTGGTTGTAACCCAAACTTGAATAATGTATATAAACTAGGGTTACTATGTGCACCAAAAAAAAGATATGGAACCTAATGTTCAGATAATGAACTATAATCTAGAACATGACATCAGTAAGATAATTATAAGGCAAGAATACAAGTAATCATGAGGATATCATAATGAGATAGGCAAACCCTAAAATGGATATAAACATGGTTAATGATGATGAGAACCTGATGATAGTATATGATCTTGTCTTGATCAGGTTATGACCAGATTGTTTAGATGATCAAGATGTCTATGAATCTCTGAACTCAGGTACGTGGGATTTATTAAGTATAAGACTAGTTTTCTGGTTTCCTATGATATGTAATATCTTGAATGCTTGTATTTGGATATGATTGCTTGGTTGAACTAGTATGAGTTATACTTCGCCAAATCTAATAGAACATAAATGAGTATGATGGGTTGTAGCTACTAGAGCACATATCCTGGTGTGGATGTATGTTGTCTAACATGGATGTATGATTCGTCGACCCATGTTAGATGTATGATGATACTATATTTCCCACACTAGATGTAAGTCAAGTGCAAGTATGTGTAGTACAACCACATCAAAGGAATGCAATAAAAGGAATGTTTACCTGATTATCACTTTAAACAATGTTTTCCTTTAATCTTTCTTTCTCAAGTTATTTCAATTATGCAAACATATTAGTATGTATCTTTCTACCCACGTACACAACACCTTGTGTGTTGATTCGTTGTTTCACGTATGTTTTAGGTTCAGAGATAGTGTCGGATAAAAGAAAGGAAGTGAGCAGTTGTCCAGGTTGTACCTTTTGTGTTAAGATCCTGTTAGCATACATGTTCATAGACTGAAAAATTTTCTATTCAATGTGTAAATGTAATCTGTAATAGTTCATGTTATAATTAATATACATGTTGAATGTTGAGATGTGTTATGGTTGTATGTTCATGTATGCGTATTATGCTTCCGCATCGCTCTCTGATATGATTGGATGATGTTTTTGGATTCTGACCTCTCATTCCCAATAGGGTTTGGAGAAATCAAAATCTAGGGACGTCAGAGCACACATCATTGGGTTATAGAAAAAGTTGATATTCCTTGTGCGATACGTGAAAGTACACAATACCAAATGAACCCGACGCGTCCAGTGCGATACCCATGAAACCTGGTATCAGGTACATAAAAAAGTGATGCACTTGTAAAATTTGACAACCTACGAACGCAGTACAACTGCGTGACGCATGCATCACGATGACTTAGCGTGAGTCGGTAGGCTCCCCAAACTTATTCAATGCGATATGGATGTGTGACACGGATGGAAACCCGACACACTTAGAGTGGTACTCAAGAAAACTGACACACATTTTGAAGCTTTGCCCGATACGGCCGAAAACGTGATACGTATGGGCGATAGACTCGTGTGATAGAGGCTACGTGATACGTGTTATTACCTTATCTGGAAGGGAGCAGGTGAATGTGACATGGGAGGATGGGAAACTAGAAATCGAGCATGAGAGTTTGGCTTCGAGCGATACGAGAGCTTGAGTGATATGAGAGCAAAAGCTTGGTATCTTTGGTAGCCTGACATAGTTAAACTTTTATTGCTTATATAGCCATCCGCAAATGGTGGTGAAATGGTAAAATGGGATCACATGTCATACATGCATGAGACTCACCTTCCAAAGTAATGTAAAACTCGTCTAATCATGTCATATCATAAGTCTTTAAAAAGAGGTGGTGTGTAATCCGTCATGCATGACCCGTCATGCTTCTACATGACACGTGTTTGTGTGGTGCATCAGCGCAACGCGACATGAGTGCAACTCAACACACGATATGTGATACGACTGCCATAGGGTTGAACCGATAGGTCCGTGCGATACATATGGGCGATAGGGATTTCTCGATATGTCTTGTCCGATAAGGTTACATGACACATCATGCATGCACGCTATGGGTGGCCAATACACATGTGCGACACGCTTGTGTTTGAGAAACTATAAAAAATTATTAATAACGAAAACTCAAGTAAAAGGAACTTGGTTTGTAAAACATCACTGGCCTAAGTATGAACCTCAGCCTCAACTAGTATTACATATCAAGGCAATAAAACTAAGTCAGTGGCCCATAAAATGTGAAAGTCAGTGTGCGTGGCTCGTACACAGACTAGGGCCTTATTACAATAAAAATGTTCAGAATGTTCTTTGCAGGAAAAGGAAATAACATCCTATTCTAAGAAAATAAAAACTTGGGCTGCCTCCCAAGGAACTCTATGGTTTTTGTCATTAGCTCGACATCTTCAGACTTGGTTAGGCTTCTTCAGTGGGTGTGACTTCGGCATCATTCATGGGCAACTCAGATCGCCTTATGAAAGCTTCATATTTGTAGAATCGTTTCACCTAGTGTCCAATTATGGGGAAGACCTTTGTAGGATTATCTTTATCATATAACTCCATCATTCCTGATGAGTACATCTTTTAAACCAGGAACGGTCCTGACCAACGAGTCTATAGTTCCCCTTGAAAAAGTTGAATAGAAGATTTAAAAAGCAAAATATTGTCACATTCTTTGACATCTTTCTTTCTCAAGTGGGAGTCGTGCCAGACTTTAGTCCTTTTCTTATAGATCCTCGCATTCTCATAGGCCTGAATCCTGAGTTCGTCAAGCTCTTGAAGCTACAGGAACCTCTTCTTTCCATCTAGGGATGGATCCATATTTAGACATTTGATGGGCCCATTGGTGCTTCTTTTCTTATAGAAAAATAGGAAAAACCCTACAAAAGATTGGAAATATTGTTAGGAGTGTAGTGGGCATGATTCTTCATAATAAATAGGATAAAATGAAGAGGAAGTTAAGTTTGGAGGTTATTTTGACCATAAAATATAAGTTCTAGTAGCCATGAAGTGGGTGTTATCAGCTACCCCCACCACGGTCGTGGCACATCAACATGGTCGTGGTGACCAACTAACCCTACCCATTTTTTACACTGCTTTTCCTATTCTACCGCTACTTACCCTAGTGCTTCCCCACTACTTATATATGCAAAGGTGGCAGCTAGGGCATGAAGGTTAGACCCCCTAGCTTCCATTACTTCCCTCTATCCACTCCTTGAGCATTCATTGCACCCTACTTGCATTTATGCTCCCCACCCACCATTTCCTCATTTCCACCTTGGAAACCTAGTTTTCAAGGTTTTCTTCCATAATCCCCCATATTCTCATGCCCATCTACACCATTGGAGGGGGAAGGTCATTCCTAAGCTGCTAGGAGGTGAAGAAGGTAGATCTACTTCAAGCTTCATGGAGTTCTATCCCCTTCTTCCCCTTTCTTTTGCTATTTCTTTGATCATGTCTAGCTAAGCCCCTAGTGGTGGGTTGTTTGGGGTTAAAATGTGACATTGATACCACATTGGGGGAAAATAACTTTTCATGAACATAATTTTGTATTTTACTACATGTGATTTGTGCTTTTAACATGGATTGCTTTCTTTGAGATGTTTGATGACACTTAGTTTCTAGGAGGAATTGGAGTGTATGTAGCAATCTTAGAAATGGCTCCTAGGTCCAATTAGTGGATCCCTAGCTAGCCCCCTTTATTCCTATATACACACCCCTCCTTCTACAAGTGAGTGTTAGATCTAAGCGGTAGTGTAAGTGTGATTAGTGCAATTGCCTAGAGCTTTCTGAAGGCTAGATGGATAGTGGCATGAGGTGAAAAACGTCATCTCTACTCCCATATCTACCCTTGGCTCTCAATTTCCCTAGTACCACTTACCCTAGAAAACTAGACTTGACAAGTCATACTAGAATTACACCTAACCCTAGTTCTCCAACTGGTAGTATAGGGTAATTGTAGTAGCACTTGCCTTGTTGTTTGGTTTGGTAATCTAGACTAAATTGTAATAATTGCATGCTTTGTTGACATCCCCCAACTAATATCAAAGCACATTCCCAAATGGCCCACCTACCTAATCTCATTGTTTAAAACCTATCTTACCTTATTAGCTTGTTCATGCTAATTTAGTTTACTTGCTTTTGTTCAATCTAGTTAATTGCATAGTCTTGCTATTTAGAGTTAACACAATGACGTGTATTTTACTACGCGCTAAAAACGCAAGTGTACGCGTCGAGTAATATAGGCCTTGTGAGGCCCGAGTCGAACTCAAGGATACGTGAATTATTGGAGACTTCTACTAACTAATCGCAATCAGCTAGACCGATTAACAAAGTAGGGTTTTGTTGTTCAAATTAAAAGAAAATAAAAATCAAACAAAGAAAACAATCGATTAAAGGTTAATTTAATCAATTAAAAGGGATATCATTAGGATGGCGGTTTCACCGCGGGTCAACATTGTATTAAGTTTCATATCATTCTTCACACTTCTCTCTCTATCCGGGTAGTGGCCTGAAAACAGAATTACCCACTGTCGTGGTGTAATTCACTACTTAGATTTAGGTTGATTCCACCGTCGTAGTAATCATTCCCCTAAACTAAGTGCATTATAAACGGTCTCTCAGTTCCCACCATTAATTTTACAACTCCTTTGTCAAGGGTTTTATTAATTAATGTAGAATTCGTCTCTTTTCAACCGTTAATCCTTCTGTTGAAGTGATTAAAGGTATTAAGTTATTATTATGGTGATCAAGCATAACAATAGAAATGGAGAAAACAACTCTATACCACAGATTTGAGAGAAAAATATGAATTATTGATATAAAAATGTCATACAATGCATTACCGGGCTACTCCCGGTCCTAAAGATTGAGGGTTTTAGCCTCTCATGTTCATCTCACACAAGTACATGGTAGAAATTGGGGAATTCATAAGAAAAATGGGAAATAAATGGGAAAACCCCTGAACGGAGAAGAACCGGTGGATCCTTGGCGTAGAACACGAGCTTTCCCCGCCTGTCGGTGGTGGAAATCGTCTTCGGTAGCGTCCGAATCACCCGGGATGAGCTTCTCAGCCTCCGTTCGCCTTTCTCTCCTCCTTGGCACTCGTGCAATCCAAAAAAATGAGATCCCCCCACGTCTGGACGGCCGTCATTAGGTATAAGTCCCTAATTAGGTCGTCAAATAACAACAGCCGTCCGATCAAAATCAAAACAAATCCAACGCATATATGCCGGCGTCGATACCATCGACGCGGGTCGATGGTATCAACCCAGCGGATTAGCGGCAGCTTTCCTTTCTTTTATTCTGAGTGCCTGTGGTGATCTCGATACCATCGACTTGAGTGTCGATGGTATCGACACCTTTAGCGTCGGTTGTTGTCGTTTAGCGACGCTGTAGCTCTTCTTGTGTCGATGGCATCGACTTGGGTCGATGGTATCGACAGTTTCCTCGACAGCAACTTGAAGGGATCTCGATACCATCAACTTAGGTGTCGATGGTATCGACACTGTATTGCTCTTCTCGGCTGACAACCTGTGGCTTGGTCGATGGTATCGAATTCCGTCGATGGTATCGACGCAAGCAGATACTTGTTCTTCCTGAAATTTCACAACAGGACCAAGTAAATCCACAATTTATAATAAGATGATAAATAATGCTCAAAATAGTAAAACAAAGGGGATTTGGTATAAAATGATGGCAAAGACCAAATAAAGTGAATTATGCAATAATATCCATGAAAATGAGTAATTAAGGCACAAAACACATATGAAATAGGTCTCTAAATGCGACTCAAAATCATCGCATCAAACTCCCCTAAGCTGAAACATTGCTCGCCCTCGAGCAACTAACCCTTAGAATAGAATTGCAGATGTCAACTAACAATCAACACATCACCCCACATCCCACATTACTCCCACTGGACATTCTAAAACCGGCGTTTCCTAATCACAGAACAGTAATTACCCTACAGGCGACAATAATCATCAATAAAAGAAATTATCCTTCAAACCGATGAACACTATCAAATAAGGCAGTTAACATAATAAAATTTGCCGATTCAGCATTAGTGCATCTTGTGATCGCCTACACTACGTTGCTCGCCCTAACTACCATCTACATGGAAGCAGTTCTCCTGATAAACATGAGTGAGGAGAAAATCACGGTGGCCTACCAATCCGAGCAATGGGTGGATGGAATGGGTGGTTCATGGAAGAATTTGGAAGTATTACACAGTTTCAAAATGCATACAACAAAATGCCCTAATTGATGCCAATGCACATTGAAAATGTCCTAATGCTTAAAATTGGGTGGAATGATGCATGCACTAACCTTCCACCTCAAAAAGAGATAGAAATCTAATTAAGCCACATCATGTACTCAGTTTCCTTGTTATGCAAGTGATATTATGTTCCTTTCTCCCTCTTATTCCATTTCCTTCTAAATTCTCTTTTTTTTTCATTCATTTTTCTTCAGATTTTCAGATTTTTTTTTTGAGAGAAATCTTTGTACTAATGCGAGGGTATGGAACAATTTAGATCACTTTTCAGGTCAACTGAGGTACATGGTGTACTTATGCATGAAAATCATGAAAGTTATGAGTGCAACTACATGACATGCACCTAAAGGTAATGTGCATGAATCACTATCCATTTTTTTTCATTTTATGCAAAAATATGAAAATAACAATGCAAATCCTATCTACATGCTATGCACGCAAAAGAAGTTAAAACTGTACTTTACTTCCAATTCTTGGGTGGATTATGGAAAAATATGAAGTGGAATGATCACAAGATTAAGTTACTGAACCTTAGAAAAATATCATGTGTCCCTCCTTACTGACATGTGTAGTAGTTCAAAGGGTTCTTTCTCGTATATCCAATTAAGGTCTCATTACTATTTGATTAGGTTAGGCTCAAACAACCGTTACTATCCACTTTTCATGAGTCAATGGGAGTGTGAGTGTGACATATTGCTTCAAAGTTGACATAAGCAATCATTTTCATAGGACAAGTTTCCCAAGGACAACCAAGTTAAGCTATCCAAAAGACCCAGAATTTTTTTTTTTACATTCCCTTAAATTTCCCATGAAAAAGCGAGATGACAAATTTTTCTTAAGACGTCCACAATTACACTAGATAGATGTGGATCCTAAACAAACACTAAAATTGCAAGAACAAATAACAAAGCAGAAACTAAAAACAACTAAAGAAAAGATAAAAGATAGAGCTGTTCCAGCCACCCCCCTAAGCTTGAATTCGACTATGGCCTCATAGTCAAAAACTAGCTTAAGGGTGGAACAGTGATACCCTGATCAATCTTGCGGAGGCGGTGGTGGGTATTTTGGTGCCATAGGATCCCAAGACGGGTACTCCCCCTGGAAGCTTGGATCATATTGGGTCCTCGGCGGAGGCTGTGGATAGCCTCCAAAGTAGTCTTGACTCCAGTAATGGTCAAAGAAGGGCTCCTGTTGCGTCTCTATCTGCTGCAACCGGGTGTGCATTTGCTCTTGGTTGGCGAGGATGAGCCGCTTGTTCTCGAACATAGCCCGTTGGTTGTCAAGTACCCGGCTCGTAGTGTCATGAATGCCGGTATACATACCCATGTGCTGCAGCTGAGTCTGCTGTATGTCCTGCAGCATGGTGTACATCCCCTGCATGGAATAGGGATCCGCAGCTGGCTGCTCGTACTGTGGTGATGGCGGCGGGGGCTGAGATGATGAAGATGCACCTGGATGCATCCTAGGACGCTTCCGTGGTGCCACACGTGCTCGAAGAGGTGTGAAAGCCTCCTCTTCCTCTGCAGCCTCGCCTTCTTGCTCGTCACCACCGTCGTCTTCCTCGGAGGACTCGATGGCTATGATTGGCCACCGGAAGTGCTGCTTGCCCTCAATGTTGAAGACGTCGTCCGGTAGGGAGCTCTCTTGATAAGCTTGGTTGACGTGGCAATGAGCATACGCCAACCCGTCCCGTAGAAGAATAAGGTTTGAACGGTGCAAATGTTGCACGTTCACCTTGCTCCTCGTAAAGATTGGAGTCATGGACTGAAGGTTCAGCCCCAAGTAAAGTGCCAACTTGGTGACAAGACCACCAAAATGGATTGGAGCCTTCCTTGTGCTCCTCTTCACCGCCAGGACGCGCTGTAGCCAGAACGCCCCCCAGTTGCACTCTTGACGTTTCAGGAGTGCGTAGAGAAAGAACATGTCACTCTCCTGAAACTTACTCAAAGCAAGATCGCTTCGAGCAAAGAAAGTCAAGCTCAACATCCTGTGCAGGACCCGGACAAACGGGTGCTCAAAATCCGCTACCGCTGCATTATGGTAGCTCACAGTCTTCCCTGCCGGCACTGTAACTAGCTCGGCGAAGATTTTGTCATAGTCGGTGCGGGCGTCGGGGCGTCGGTGATCGTTGCGGCTGTGGTTCCAGTTGAAGATGTCGTTGAACTGCTTCAACGTGATGTTGTAATTGTTGTTCAAGAGTCGGAAGGACACCCTTCCCCGGATCCACGTCTGGTCCGATGGTACCACGTCATTTGGTACGACGCAGATATCAAGAGACGCCATGAACTCGGCCACCAGTTCCTTGTATGTGGGCCATTCGCCGAAAAACGGCTGCCCATCCGAATGACAGTCGATCTCATAAAGGCGATTGGTGTGCCGCACTTGCCCGACCAACACATAGGCCAAGTTGGCCTCGAACCCCAGTTCCTGGATCATTCCCCGGTCCACATACCGGGTGGGCTCGAACTTCCGCTTCATAATATCCTCGTAGACCTTCCTCACATCCATGTTGGCATGAATGAGGCGTGGATGAGGGATGGAAGCGGGTGGGGGAGGAACAAACTCCTCGATATCCATAGGATGAGCGCTTGAGGACGACGCTCTGGCGGTGTGCACCATGGTTGCGAGAAAAGAAGGGATTAGAAGAACAGAGCTCAGTGAAGATGGAGAAGAGAATTCTCCGCTCGATGAAGATCTCCGCTTGATGACGCTTCTCTGCAATCTTGGAAGGCTCGGGGGAGTGCTCGGCGCAAAGGAAGATACTTGCTCTGAAGGTGTGACGTCAAGTGACGTTGCAAGTCCCCTTAAATAGGCTTGATCGGCGCCCTTGTTGGCCCGTCGATACCATCGACGAGGGTCGATGGTATCGACACATCTCGCGGGTATCCGCCTCCCTCGCGAGTATCGACGGCTGATGTTTTCTGGATCGAAAAACCCAGATTGCTGACGTGTCGATACCATCGACAGAAGTCGATGGTATCGACGCAGCACCCGGATCGCTGACGTGGCTGTTGCGATCATCGTCGATGTCTGTATGCGGATCGGTGACATGTCTGTCGATACCATCGACAGATGTCGATGGTATCGACTTGCCTTTATTGCGACACCGCCATTGTGTTGCATTTAACCTGTGATGATGTGGATACCATCGACGAGGCCGTCGATGGTATCGAGTTGACTGAGCAAAATCCGTCTGAATATCTCCAGAGATCTCGATGGTATCGACTGTGGTGTCGATACCATCGACACTTTTATTGCGACCTGTCTGGGACCATGTCGATACCATCGACGGGGGTGTCGATAGTATCGACGCAGTGCGATTTCTGCTGGTGTCAACCTGAACCCATGTCGATACCATCGACGGATGTGTCGATGGTATCGACCCTGCCTGTGCCTGCACATTCAACAAACGGATCAAGGTATCATTTTTAAACTAAAATTCAAACGAAATAAAAGCAATCTATGACTAAAATTAAACTATCCTAGTGTACCGATGGTTGGGTTGCCTCCCAACAAGCGCCCTTGTTTAGCGTCTTAGGCTAGACGTCTTCCCTCCATCTCATTCTTGTACAAGTGAAATGAGTTTGACCTCATTCACTTTCCTCTTGTAGTTCTCACCAAAATACAGCTTTAAGCGTTGCCCGTTCACCAAGAACGTGGCATCTCCATCACACACGAGAATCGCTCTGTGCGGTTTCACCTCCTCCACAATGAAGGGTCCACTCCACCGGGATTTCAGCTTCCCGGGATGCAGTTTGAGACGGGAGTTAAACAATAGAATGTTGTCTCCCTTCGTGAACGTGCGCATCTCAATATGACGATCGTGTATCAACTTTGTGCGCTCTTTGTAGATGCGGGCATTCTCATATGCCGTCATGCGTAGCTCATCCAATTCATTCAATTCAAACATCCTTTTTCTCCCGGCCTCATCATAGCGCAAGTTCAGCCTTCTTAGCACCCAATGGGCCTTGTGCTCTAATTCCACCGGAAGATGGCAAGCCCGGCCGTACGCCAACCTAAAAGGCGTGGTGCCTATAGGTGTTTTGTACGCCGTTCGATAAGCCCAAAGTGCGTCCGGTAGCAATACACTCCAATTCTTCCTTGTGGATGCTACGGTCTTTTCTAAAATCTTCTTGATTTCTCTATTTGATACCTCCACTTGTCCTTGCGTCTGTGGATGATATGGGGTGCCGATGTTGTGCTTGACCCTATATTTCTTTAAAAATGTCGCGAATTTCTGATTTCGAAAATGTGTGCCTCCGTCACTTATGATCATTCGGGGAATCCCGAACCTGCAGAAAATGTTCTCCTTGACAAACCTGCACACTACGTTCGAATCATTAGTTCTTGTGGGGATTGACTCCACCCACTTCGACACATAATCTACAGCAAGTAAGATATAAAGATTTGAATTTGAGGACACAAAGGGTCCCATGAAGTCAATGCCCCATAAATCAAATACCTCAACTTCCTGAAATACATTCAGGGGCATTTCCTGTCTCCTTGAGATGTTACCTGTGCGCTGGCACGGGTCACATTGCCTAACAAAATCATAGGCATCCCGGAACAAAGTGGGCCAATAAAGGCCGCTCTCCAACACCTTAGCTGTTGTCCGTGAGCTAGCATGGTGTCCTCCTGTAGGCGACGCATGACAGTGGTTGAGAACACTCTCTTACTCCACCTCCGGCACGCACCTGCGAAGAATACCATCCCTGCACTGCTTCAAGAGAATCGGGTCATCCCAAAAATAATATCTCAATGAATGAAAGAATTTCTTCTTATCTTGATAGGACCAATCCTCCGGGATGATCCCGCAAGCCAAATAATTCACAATTTCCGCAAACCATGGTTCTTTAGAATCAATTTTTAAAAGTTACTCAGCGGGAAAGGTCTTGGTAATGGGTATGTGCAAACCTTGTTCATCAACCCGCTCTAACCTAGACAAGTGGTCAGCCACCACATTTTCAATTCCCGACTTGTCCTTAATTTCAATATCGAATTCTTGTAGGAGCAAAATCCACCTAATTAGTCTAGGCTTCGCATCCTTCTTCTCCATCAAATACTTTATTGCAGCGTGATCAGTCCACACAACCACCTTAGAACCCACTAAGTACTGCCGAAATTTTTCAAAGGCGAACACGACGGCCAGTAACTCCTTTTCCGTAGTTGTGTAGTTCAATTGAGCATCATTAAGCATTTTTGAGGCGTAGAAAATCATAGCAGGCTTGTTATCTACCCTTTGCCCCAAAACAGCTCCCACAGCAAAATCGGACGCATCACACATCAGCTCGAATGGCTTTGCCCAATCCGGCGTTTGAACAACCGGAGCTGAAATCAACTTCTCCTTCAAGACCTCGAATGTGTGAAGACATTTCTCATTGAAATAAAAAACTGCATCTTTTTCCAACAATTCCGATAATGGATTTGCGATTTTCGAAAAATCCTTAATAAATCGCCGATAAAACCCGGCGTGTCCTAAAAAACTTCTCACCCCTTTTACAGAATTTGGTGGGGGTAACTTAGAAATCACCTCAATTTTTACGGGGTCTACCTCAAGACCCTTGCTAGACACCTTGTGTCCTAGCACAATTCCTTCCGTCACCATCATGTGACATTTCTCCCAATTGAGGACTAAGTGTGTGTCCTCGCACCTCTGCAACACCTTATCTAAGTTAGAAAGGCATTCATCAAAAGACGCTCCATACACCGAGAAGTCGTCCATGAAAACTTCAAGACACCGCTCTACCATGTTAGAGAATATGGCGAGCATGCAGCGTTGAAAAGTCGCCGGCGCATTGCATAAACCGAACGGCATACGGCGGTAAGCAAACGTCCCATAGGGACATGTAAACGTAGACTTCTCTTGATCCAAAGGATCAATAGAAATCTGGTTGTACCCCGAATAGCCATCTAGAAAACAAAAATGTGACCGACCAGCTAGACGTTCCAAAATCTGATCGATAAATGGCAATGGAAAATGATCTTTAAGAGTTGCGGTATTCAATCGGCGGTAGTCAATGCAAACACGCCACCTGGTTACCAATCGGGTGGTGACAGGTTCATTCAAAAGATTAGTAGTGACAGTGATTCCCCCCTTTTTAGGGACTACCTGTGTGGGACTCACCCACGTTGAATCGGATATGGCATAAATGATCCCTGCAGCACGAAGCTTTATGACTTCCTTCTTGACAACCTCCATCATGCTTGGATTTAGACGTCTTTGAGGCTGTATGACTGGCTTGGCTCCCTCCTCAAGCCGAATCTTGTGTTGGAAAAATGTAGGGGAGATCCCCTTGATGTCCGCCACAGACCACCCAAAAGCTCCACGGTGGTTCTTGAGCACTATCAGTAGTTGCTCCTCCTCATCCGCACTCAAGTATGTAGAAACAATCACTGGTAACTTGTCCTCCTCAGCTAGAAAGACGTACTTCAAATGCGGGGGCAATGGCTTCAACTCCAGATCAGGTGGGCAAATAAGAGATGATTGTAGCGGTGGGGGAAGTGTACCCAAATCCTCATAGTGCCTCGTGTAGAAACATAGAAGCATTTGAAGCATTTTGGCACACTCCTTGAGTGAAGTACTCCGCATCCAATCATAAGTGACATTTAACAAACACGCCTCCAAAGGCAATTCCGGATGTGCATCAAAGACGGAAGTAATAATCACATCATCCTCCCATGGAGGTGGAATGTCCTCATTCTCATCATTTGGAAACCCAACAGCCTTGCATAAAGAGACAACTTTAGTTTGCTCCATAAGGTCCACTGCTAGGGTCCCATTATCTATCCTACTCATAACATGAGCCATATCCAAAAATGGCTTCCCAAGACAAAGTGAGATATTTTGTTCCACATGCTTCACCATATTGCAATGTGCTTTTGCTTTATTAGATGCATTACCATTTGGCATGACCATCTCAAAGCGATCATCCGCAATACCCAAGGTCAAGCGACCTCTCCCCATCTCCAAGATCATATCAGCTGTAGCTTGGAATGGGCGACCAAGTAGTAACTCATTACCGTGCTCGTCCTGCATTTCCATAACGACAAAATCAGCCGGAAAAACAAAGCGGTCTACCTTTACCAAAACATCCTCACAGATTCCATACGGTTTCACCACAGAATTATCGGCCAATTGGATGGTCATGTTACTTGGTCTCGACTCCTTCAATCCAAGTTTCTTGAATGTAGAAAGGGGCATCAGATTGATGCTTGCCCCAGAATCACAAAGTGCTTCGCCAAATTTGAACTTCTCGATAAAGCAAGAAATATTGAAACAACCGGGATCCTGTCTCTTTGGTGGCAAAGTGCCCATAATAAAAGCACTCACTTGCTCCTTCAATACTACGACCTCAGTGTCGGGTATCTTTCTCTTCTTGGTGATTACATCTTTGAGAAACTTCCCATAAGACGGGATTTGTTCGATCGCCTCTAGCAAAGGAATATTAACTGATAACTTCCTAAAGCTGTCCAGAAATTTCTTAAACTGTGCATCCACCTTTCTTGCTTTTACACTATTGGGATAGGGAACCGGAACGGTATGTGCCCTTTGATGAGGTGGCACATAGGGAGTTAATTTCTGTGGTTCCTCCTCAGTGGCTTGTTTTTCCTTACTATCTTCAGCTATGTCCTCAGTTTGCTCTATGCCAGGTGGGGGCTGCTCTTTGACTGTTGCTTCTTCAACTGTGTCCTGCAGTGTGCTTGTGTCATCCGCCCTTGGATTTAACACTTTCTTACCACTCCTCAATAAGATGGCCTTGGCCTGTTGGTTTCCCCCGGGAACATTGGTGTTTCCCGGAAAACCCGGATGTGCCGGCTTCTTCAAGCTTGCAATCTCGGCTGCCATCTGTGCCATGGAAGTCTCTATAGTTCTCATTTGAGCCCCGTGGCTCTGCAAAGTCTGCCCGAACTGGTTCATGAATTCACCCTGCTGCTTTATTTGCTGCCCAAAAGTGTTCATCAACTCTTGATTTTGCTTTATGACTTGATTGAGCAACTCCGTGCTCTTGTCCTCCGTGACCGGTGCAGGTTTGGCGTCCGGATCCTGCAGAAAGTTATTTGGATCCTTCCATGAAAATTTCTTGTCTTTCCGCCATGAATAATCGTTATTCCTGTACCCCTGTTGTTGCCTCATGTACTTGACCTGAGCCTCATCCTCGGACTCATTGTCTTCCTTCTGCAACAACTTCTTTGCGAGAAGATCCATCTTCTCATTCAGCTCTCTCATTGCCTTTGACTCACTGGCAACTCTTGCTTGCTCAACTGGGCCTCTTTCTCTTTCTCCCCAAGATTGCTTTCGTGCCATATTCTTCAGTATTTCCCAGCATCTTGTATCTGTGTTATTTAAGAAAAATCCGGAGCCAGCCGAGTCCAAATTGCTTCTATCATGCTCGGAGAGAGCAAAGTAGAAGATCTTCACTTGGGTTTCCTTGTCCAGTCCATGGTGTGGACATCTCCTCAACATGACTTGAAATCGCTCCCAAGTCTCAGAATAGGTTTCACCCGCCTGTTGGGTGAAATTGTGGATCTTCCGGATCATATCATTGGTCTTCTCAGGAGGAAAGAACCTCTCGAAGAAAACCTCCACCATGTGATCCCATGATTCAACAAACTCATCGTCGAGGTTATGAAGCCACTCTCTTGCCACTCCAGCCAAGGAACTCGGGAATAACTTGAGATAGAGCACATCCTGCGGAAATCGATCTATCTTTACCATATCGCAGTTCTCCACAAACTGACTAATGTGTGCCACTGGATCTTCATTTTTCAGTCCGTGAAATGCATTGGATTTGACCAAATTAATCAGTGCTGGGTCGATCTTGTATGTAGGTATGTTTAGCCCCTGTTTCTTTATAGGCCCTTTGATGCCGAGGAAGAAGACGCCTTGATCTTCTCCCATATTGTCTGTGCTTCAGCCATTACTTCTTCTTGTTCTTGCTCAGATTCAGAATGTATATCACTGTGGTGTTCCTCCTCGTAGTAGTCCTCGTCCTCTGGTCCCGCAGATGGAACCTCAGGTGTGCGATTCACGTAGTCTCGACTACGTGTGTGCACCATACAAAGTACCTGAAATTTGGAAGTAGTAGTTCAGTACAATGCCTTGAACGAGTCAACACTATTATAGAGAAATAAAGGAATTTTTGAAATTGTTCTAAAATAAAAAAAATGTGGCCTAGAATGGCCGCTCTTAGCACTCAAAGTGCCAATAATTCGCCGTATCCCCGGCAACGGCGCCAAAAACTTGACGTGTATTTTACTACACGCTAAAAACGCAAGTGTACGCGTCGAGTAATATAGGCCTTGTGAGGCCCGAGTCGAACTCAAGGATACGTGAATTATTGGAGACTTCTACTAACTAATCGCAATCAGCTAGACCGATTAACAAAGTAGGGTTTTGTTGTTCAAATTAAAAGAAAATAAAAATCAAACAAAGAAAACAATCGATTAAAGGTTAATTTAATCAATTAAAAGGGATATCTTTAGGATGGCGGTTTCACCGCGGGTCAACATTGTATTAAGTTTCATATCATTCTTCACACTTCTCTCTCTATCCGGGTAGTGGCCTGAAAACAGAATTACCCACTGTCGTGGTGTAATTCACTACTTAGATTTAGGTTGATTCTACCGTCGTAGTAATCATTCCCCTAAACTAAGTGCATTATAAACGGTCTCTCAGTTCCCACCATTAATTTTACAACTCCTTTGTCAAGGGTTTTATTAATTAATGTAGAATTCGTCTCTTTTCAACCGTTAATCCTTCTGTCGAAGTGATTAAAGGTATTAAGTTATTATTATGGTGATCAAGAATAACAATAGAAATGGAGAAAACAACTCTATACCACGGATTTGAGAGAAAAATATGAATTATTGATATAAAAATGTCATACAATGCATTCTCGGGCTACTCCCGGTCCTAAAGATTGAGGGTTTTAGCCTCTCATGTTCATCTCACACAAGTACATGGTAGAAATTGGGGAATTCATAAGAAAAACGGGAAATAAATGGGAAAACCCCTGAACGGAGAAGAACCGGTGGATCCTTGGCGTAGAACACGAGCTTTCCCCGCCTGTCGGTGGTGGAAATCGTCTTCGGCAGCGTCCGAATCACCCGGGATGAGCTTCTCGGCCTCCGTTCTCCTTTCTCTCCTCCTTGGCACTCGTGCAATCCAAAAAAATGAGATCCCCCCACGTCTGGGCGGCCGTCATTAGGTATAAGTACCTAATTAGGTCGTCAAATAACAACAGCCGTCCGATCGAAATCAAAACAAATCCAACGCATATCTGCCGGCGTCGATACCATCGACGCGGGTCGATGGTATCGACCCAGCAGATTAGCGGCAGCTTTCCTTTCTTTTATTCTGAGCGCCTGTGGTGATCTCGATACCATCGACTTGAGTGTCGATGGTATCGACACCTTTAGCGTCGGTTGTTGTCGTTTAGCGACGCTGTAGCTCTCCTTGTGTCGATGGCATCGACTTGGGTCGATGGTATCGACAGTTTCCTCGACAGAAACTTGAAGGGATCTCGATACCATCGACTTAGGTGTCGATGGTATCGACACTGTATTGCTCTTCTCGGCTGACAACCTGTGGCTTGGTCGATGGTATCGACGCAAGCAGATACTTGTTCTTCCTGAAATTTCACAACAGGACCAAGTAAATCCACAATTTATAATAAGATGATAAATAATGCTCAAAATAGTAAAACAAAGGGGATTTGGTATAAAATGATGGCAAAGACCAAATAAAGTGAATTATGCAATAATATCCATGAAAATGAGTAATTAAGGCACAAAACACATATGAAATAGGTCTCTAAATGCGACTCAAAATCATCGCATCACACAACGTCAGGTTAGAGCAAAAATTGATATTCCTTATGCGATATGTGAAAGTACATGATACCAAGGGAACCTGGCACGTCCTGTACAGTACTCATGAAAACTGGTATCGGGCACATAAGAAAGCAATGAACTTGTAAAAAATGATAGTCCACGAACGCGGTACAACTACGCGATACATGCATCACGCAGACTTAGCATGAGTCAGTAGGCTCCCCCACACTTATTCAACGTGATATGGACACGCAACACGGATGGAAACCCGACACACTCAGAGTGGTACTCAGGAAAACTGACACGCATTTTGAAGCTTTCCCCGATATGGGCAGGAACACGATACTCATGGGAGATAGACCCGTGCGATAGAGGCTATGCGACATGGGTTATTTCCTTATTGGGAAGGGAGTGGGTGAATGCGACACAGAAATACATGAAACTGGAAACCCGACACGGGAGTTAGAAGTGGCTTTGAGTGATACAGGTGCTTGTGTGATACGGGAGTTAAAGCTTGGTAACTTTGGTAGCCCGATGATGCGATGATTTTGAGTCGCATTTATTTATTTTTGGTCGGTCAAAACTCCTGTTGCTTTTTTTCATTTTTGTATAAAAAGTACAAAACTTGTTAGTTCTCAAATCGATAAGCCAACTAAAAAAGAAGAAAAGGAGAAATCTATCTCTACAACTATAGCCTCTGAGGGAAGGAAGAAAATACACAAAGTGAAGAACTTCCCCAGGAAAGGAAAGAAGCCAGAAAGAAGTCCCAAACAAGGGACAAGAGAAGAAAACTAGCATGAAGAACAACATCCAAGCACAAAGTTCAGCTCATAGTGTCAAAATAGCTTGAACAAAGCATCAAAAGCCAGCCTCAACAACAGAACAAAGCCCAACAACACTCCTGCCACCACACAGGAAAAAAGAAACTCAAAACACTCAAGAAAGAGAGTTGAGTGAGCTCTGCCACTCCCAACCAGGATCAGCTCAACCACTCAAAAAGTGCCTGCAACACACCAAACAGCGACATCCCCAGGAGAAAAGAATAAGTGATCTCTGCCACTCCCATACCAGGATCGACACGACCTCTCAAAAGACCTGCAGACCACCATCACACAAACTAGGGAACCAAAGGCCCCGAACAAAAAAGGGTGAGCTCTGCCACTCCAAAAAGGATAAGCTCACAACCAACCTAGCCAAGGGACCATAAAACCAGCCATTCAAACCTCTGCAATCGATCACAGCGCCAGACTACCATCTACAGAAACTGCCATCTCAGCCCGGAGGGGATCAAGCCTACTGCAGCAAAAACAACCCACAACCAGCAATGGGTGAGCTCTGCCACTCCAAGAAGGATAAGCTCAGCCAACCCAACCAAAGACCATAAAACTAGTCGTTCATAGCATCTGTAAGCAACAAAACACCCGATAGACCAGCATAACAACACCACCTCAGCCCAGAGAAGAAAACGAGCCTACAGCAGCCAAGATAGAAGGCACAAACAGCAAAGGGCGAGCTCTGCCACTCCAAAAAAGGATAAGCTCTCAACAACCCAATCAAATGACCATGAGCTAGCCATCCAAAACTACCAAAGAAACAGAGAGAAGCCAAAGGATCCCAGGGAGACAAAGCAACCATCAGTACCAGCAGAAAGAAAAAGAACTGAACAATAAAAAGTAGCACAACCTTTGACCAGCAAAGAGCAGCAACACATATCAAATCTTCTGCACCAAACACAGCCCATAGCACCAAGCTTCAGAACAACAACAACAGACCGGAGGAAAAGCTTCAGCAGGCAAAATTTAGAAGGACAGCACATCAGCTCTACATATCACAAACCAAACAACCATAACAAAAACCAGCAGCCCAAGAAACACATCAACAAGCTGCCATAAGATAGAAGACACAAACAGCAATGGGAGAGCTCTGAAAAAAGAAGAAGCACAACCTTCAACCAGGAAAGAGTAGCAACGCATATCAAAACTTCTGCACCAACACAGCCCATAGCACCAAGCTTCAGAACAGCAATAGCAGACCGGATGAAAAGCTTCAACAGGAAAAAAAAAGAAGCACAGCACAACAGCTCCACAGATCAAAAAACCAAACAGCCATGTCAAAAATAGCAGCCCAAGAAGCACATCAACTAGCACCAAGGATAAGAAAATCTTCCAAGATAAGCTTCCACACTTCCTCTGAAGGTCTATAAACCTCTTCATGCACTCTCTTATTGCGCTCGTACCAAGAATGATAAAAGATAAGGCTACATAAAATACCAAAATTACTGCTGCCATTTGAACTAAGATCATTTCAGCAATGAGGAATCGAGAGAGAAGGCATAATGGAACAAGCAAACTCCCAAATACTATGGACAAAAGTGCATTCAAACAGCAATTGAAAGGAATCTTCGTACCCATCTTTACACAGAAAGCAAATAGAAGCAAGGGGAATTTCTCTTCTTCTCAGAAAATCAGAGGTAAGAATATGATTATGTCTAGCCTTCCACAAATGTAAAATAGCTTTTTTGTGAGTTTTGATATTCCATAGCCAAACAAAGCCATCATCCTCAGGCCTATGAAGTCTAACAGCCTCCCAAAAGTCATTGAACTTAGGACACCTCAAGTTCTTGAAAGTAAGATAATCATCCTTCGAAGGGTCAATTTTCTCAACTTTAAGATAATTCAAAATAGTTTCCTGATGTCTATTAGTACTTTTAGGCATATACCACTTAGAATTCTTAATAATCATATCCACCTTCGCATCCCAAGAAAGACCAGACATAGAGATGAGATTCCTTCCAACAAGGTCATTTAGGAAACATCCTTTAGAGAGCCATGGGTCCTGCCACAACAAAGTATTGGAACCCGACCCAATATGAATACTAATATGAGTCTTCAACACATCTCTGGCTCTAATAATATTGTTAAATAGCCAAGAAAGGTTCGAGGAAGAACTAATCAGCCAAAAGGAAATCCTTTTTAAGTATTTTTCCGAAATCCATTTGACCCATAGCAAGTCCTTCTTGCTAGCAACGTTCCAGGTATTAACAAGAAGACAAGCTAATGACATGTCTCTTGCCTTCTTGAGACCAAGACCCCCTTCCTTCTTAGGTTCAGTAACATCATCCCACTTCACCAAATGGAGATTCCTCTTAGATTCTGATCCACTCCACAAGAAGTCTCTACAAAGTTTATCAATCTGGTCCAACGTAGAAACAGGAATAGGAAAAGAGAACAACCAATAAGTATGCATGTTGCGGAGAGTAGACTTAACGAGCTCCAACCTAGCAGCCATAGAAAGAAGCTTGGCTTTCCAAGAGTCCAGCCTACTTTTGATTCTATCCACAAGATTAGAACATAGCTTTTTAGATAATTTTCCAGTAAAAAGAGGCAGCCCAAGATACTTAGAAGGGAAAGAACTTTCCTTAAATCCAAGAGTCTCAAGAATGGGAGCTTTAACAACTCCTTTACTGAAGATAATCAAACTCTTAGACTGATTAACATGGAGACCAGACATATTCCCAAACTCATGAAGAATCTCATTAATAGCACAAGCATTGTCATAATGATCTTTGGAAAAAATCATGAGATCGTCAGCAAAGATAAGATGAGAAATAGCAAGATTTTTTGAAGCTCTAATAGGACTAATCTCCCCCTCTTCTTCAGCAACATTCATTAATTCAGTGAAACCTTGCATAGCAATCACAAAAAGATAAGGAGCAAGGGGATCCCCTTGCCTCACACCATTAGAGGGCTTAAAATAATCATAAGGCTCACCATTTATAAGCACCTGGTAAGAAGTAGAAGCAAAAATCTCTTCAATCCATTTGATCCACAACATAGGGAAACCCATCTTTACCATGACAGAAAAAAGATAGTTCCAATTAATAGAATCATATGCCTTTGTGATATCATCCTGGAGGCACATCATATTGGGACTAGAATGCTTCTTGAAGTCAATAAGAATCTCATTGGTAAGCAAACTGGCATCTCTTATGCTTCTACCTTTAACAAAAGCACACTGCTTCTGATCAATAATGGACGGAAGAACCTCTTGAACTCTATTGGCCAGAATCTTAGATATAATTTTATAAAACGCATTGCAAAGAGCTATAGGACGCAAATTTTTAATGTCAGACGAATCACCACTTTTAGAAATGAGAGTAATGAAAGTCTTATTAGCTTCTCTAAGAAGCCTCCCATTAGAGAAAAATTCCATGATTGCAGCAGCCACATCATCTCCAATAACACTCCAAGCTTTTTTGTAAAAAACATCATTAAACCCATCCGGTCCTGGAGCCTTATCATTTTTCAGATTATTAACAACATCATTAATCTCAGCTCTATTAACACCACGAATAAGAGAGAACTTTTGACTAGAGTTAAGGGTTCTACCTTTCCAAGCACCCTTCCAAACATGAACACCAGGAGATTGAGTATTGAACAAGTTACTATAGAAAGAAGAAATAAACCTCTTTATCTCAAAAGGGCAGTAAGATATAGCATCATCAATACTGAGTTTTTTAATAGAATTGGAGTTCCTCCTTACTTTCATCGAAGAATAGAAAAAGGAAGTATTCGAATCCCCTTCTTTAAGCCAAGCAATCCTTGATTTTTTCTTATAAAAAGCTTCTTGGACCCTAGCACATTTACTAGCTTCCAGCCTCAAACACTTAGCCTTGGTCCGAAGAACTTCATCCGTAGGATGTAAATCAGCCTCAATCTGAGCTTGAAGGGCATTAAAACTAGAAATATTGGCTTTATCATTCACATCTCCAAAAGAATTCTTATTCCACTTAGATAGCTCAGTCCTCAATAAGGAAAGCTTTTTATAAAGCCTGAAAGTAGCAAAGCCGTGCATATCAATACTCCATACCGACCTCACAATATCAAGAAAATGGTCATGAAGAGCCCAAGAGTTAATAAATCTAAAAGGAGATTTGATCTTCCTAGGATGACCAATAGTAAGAAGAATTCTTTTGTGATCACTACTGATGTTAGAAATAACTTCTCCAGAAAACTCAGCATTAAGAGATAAGAAATCAGCATTATAGAGAACTCTATCAATCCATGAAGTAGCAAAACCAATACCATCCTGGTTATTACTCCAAGTAAAGAAAGGACCCTGAAGGTCAAGATCAAAGAGACCACAATTAAGAGTGCAGCTATTAAAATCATCCATAGAGCATCTAGATGGTTGCTGCTTGCTAATTCTTTCATTGGACTTCCTAACACAATTAAAATCTCCCATAAGAATCCACGGTTTATCCACCTTCTAGGAAAAACTATCAATAGAATCCCAGAGAAAGGTCCTATCCTTATCAGGATTATGGCCATACACCGCAGACAGGAAAAAATAAGAATCTCCAACAAAAACTCCCAAATGAACAACCTGATCATTCTCATCCAGCTTGGTAATACATCAGTTATCCTCTTTCCACAGAACAATAATCCTACGCAAAGGGTGAGAAGAATGATTAGAAACCCAGGCATAGTTAGGAAAATATTTTGACATAAAACTAGACATTTTCTTATGTCTCAACTTGGTTTCAACCATAATAAAGATGTCATTCCCCGCCCTTCTGATTTCTTCTTGGATAGGGATAATCTTATTGCTAATCCCTCTAACATTCCAAGAAGAAATAGAGAAAGAAGGGGTCATTTAATACCCAGGGCTGTTGAACTGTCAACCTCAGTATTTTCAGAAGACAAGTGAAGATCAGCTTGAATAGGAGAGTATTGAGAATTTTCAACCCTGTGATAGATACCCACATTCAGCTTAGCTTGACACCTAGGAGGGTCTTTAAGATTGACAGAATTCACAGCATTAATAGTTGGAGCCAAAGAAGCCTGTGAACTAATGTTACTGCTTGGAGACACTTTAGGAGCAACAGGAATAGAAACCGGAGTCGAAGGACCTGAGGAACTAGATGCCCTTGTATTACTGATTTCAAAACCTTCGTTAACTTCTTTAGAAAGCAATAGATCTTCAACAGCAGGAACTTCCTCACGCAACTTCTCTCTAGATCGATTTATCTCCTCCTCATCCACCACTTCCTCAATAATATACAGACCATCATCAATCTTGCTACCTTCAGGAATCTCATCAAGATGATTTAGAGCTTGCTTCTTCTTAATCTCCCATACCTTCGTAGGATTTTTATCAACTTTAGGACCTGGTCTGGTCAAACTCGGATCAGCACGACAATCATCGTGACCCATGAAGCCGCACTTCTTGCATCTGTATGGAACCCATTCATATTCCAGTTCAACGACCTCCACGTCCCCTTCGTCACTGACCAGAGAAAGCCTGCTCGGAAACAGAGCTTCTTTGTTCATCATAACCAAAATAAAGGCACGTTCAATACATCCCAGATTAAATGTGCTCTCATCCATTCTGACCGGAGTACCAAAGTAGGATCCTATCCTTTCAAATGTCCAAACATCCCACAACTCCATAGGGAGTTTGCAGATATCCACCCAAACTGGGACATCCTCCAGAATCGATTTCATCTGCTTCTCACTGATTGACCATTGCTTCAGAACAACTGAACGCCCTCTAACAAACCATTATGAGTTCAAGACCATCTCAAGGTCATCTTGATTGGAGAACCGTATCAAGAAGAAACCCTCACCCCTGTCAAAAACTTCGAAGCCCTCTTTGGTTCTCCATACTCCACAAAAGTGATTAGCGAGAGTAGGAATATGAGGAGAAAAATTAATAATGTAACTGAGGAGGCATTTGCTCCACCGATCTGCATTTTCCCTTACTTCTCTCTTAGGATAAGAGATTTTCCCATCTATGACAGTAATGTCAATCTTCTTCAGGTCTGTCAGCTTTCCCTCTTTTCGCGGTTGGATGGACTCCCATTTGATCGGAACCGAATCTGACTCCGCAACCGACACCTTCCCAGATTTGCGAACCTCCTCCGAATCGTACCCAGATCTGCTGTTGTTAACACACCATTGATGATTACAGTAAGATGGTCGAGCAAGCGCCGTCACCTTCCCGGTCACCTTGTCACCCAGAGCGGAGGGGTCAGGGAGCACATGAGCCATTTTCAACAAAACTTCTTTATAGACTTGTTTTACTTGTGTTTTATGCATTTATTGTTCATTTTGGTGGTTAATATTGCATAATTCACTTACTTTAGTCTATGACCCTTCTCAGTGTCAAATCTCCATTATTTTATTGTTTTGAGCATAAATGATTACAATTATAAGTTTTATCTCAGCTGATGTAGCATTGTTGTGCAATTTTAGGAAAAGCATATATCTGTTGTTGTTGATACCATCGACAACAGTCGATACTATCGAGAATAGTCGATACTATCGACACAACCATAGGCAGCTAGCCGCAAGGAACAACACATAGTCGATACCATCGATAGGGAAGTCGATTGTAGTGACGTACCATCAGGTTGCTGGCGAGTAGACAATCGATACTATCGACCCCAAAGTCGATACTATCGACACGTGTACCTTCAGTGACGGAAAAGGATAAAACTGATGCCTAAGGGTGTCGATACCATCGACCCGCGTCGATGGTATCGAGTCAACATCAGGCGCAACAAAGAGAAGAAAAGAAGGCTTGCTAATATCGCGCAGAGTCAATACCATCGACCCGCGTCGATGGTATCGACACTGTCAGATGAAAGTTTGCTTCAGATCGACCCAAATCTGACGGCTGTGATATTTTTGCAACCTAACTCGGTTATTATACCTAATGACGGCGGAAAAGAGCTGGGTATCACATCATTAGTCGCTGCACATGTCCCGAGAAGGTGTGGAGAGAAGAACGGAGCCCAGAAGCATGCCCCAGCCATTCCGGAAGCCGAAGAAGACGTTCTCCACCGCCGAAAGGCTGTAGATCGTGCATTCTACACTAAGGAATGCTGGGATCTTCTCCGTTCAGGGGTTTCATTACTTATTCACGTTTTTCTCCATGTTTCCCCTTTGTTCAACTATGTTTTGCTCTGAGATGAACATGCAGGGCTAATTCCCATTATCTTTAGGACCGGGAGTAGCCCGAGGAAGCATTGTATGACATTTTTATCATAGTAATTCATAATTTATCTCTTAAATACATGGTATGATTTCGTTTTCTCAATTATATTGTTATGTTTGATCACCATAATGATAATCTAATGCCTTTAATTACTTTGAAAGAAGAATTAACGGTTGAAACGAGACAAAATTCACATTAATTAACAAATCCCTTAAACAAGGTGATGTAAGGTTAATGGTGGAAACCTAGAGGTCGATTCTAATGCACCTAGTTTAGGGTATAGGTTACTACGACGGTGGAACCGACCTAGACATAGGTAGTGAATTGTACCACGAAAGTGGGAAATTCTGACTACAGGCCACTGTCCGGATTGAGAGATGAATCTGATTAACTATGTGGAAATTCATACAATGAAAACCCATGGTGAAATCGTAATCCTAAAGATCTCCATTTGAATTGATTAAACTAAACCTTTAATCGATTGCTTTGTTTTATTTTATTTTATTTTATTTTTAAAACAACTTTCTTAACCTTTTTATTGTTCTAGTTGATTGTGAGTAGTTAGTAGTAGTCTACCGATAATTTAGTGTCACTGAGTTCGACTCGGGCCTCACAAGGGCCTATACTACATTGACGCGTGCACTTGCGTTCAACGCACGGTAAAATCATGTCAAGTTTTTTGGCTTAGTTGTCGAGGACACGAAAATTGTCGGCACTACGAGTGCTACAAGCGACCATTCTAGGCCACTTTTTATTTGTTTGTTATCATCCTTGAAATTCATCAGTTATCTTTCATATTTTGTACTCGTCTAGCATGGTACTGAACTAAAATTATTATCTTGCAGGTACTGGTGCATGGTGAGGACCCGTAGCACAGACTACACGCAACAATCACCAGAGGTTCCATTGTCGGGACCAGACGACGAGGAGAACAACGTTCAACCCCAACTGGAAGATATAGATTTAGATTCTGAACAAGAAGCCATGGCAGAAGAGCAGACAATATGGGAGAAAATAAAAGTTTCTTCCTCATCCACTTCAAAGGGGCCAATAAAGAAGTAGTCAATCAATATTCCAACTTATAAAATTGATCCTGCACTAATCAACTTGGTCAAATCAAATGCATTTCACGGGCTTAAAAATGAAGATTTGGTGACTCATATAAGCCAGTTCGTGGAGAACTGTGATATGATCAAGATAGACAGGTTTCCACAGGAGACGTTGTACTTGAAGCTGTTTCCTAGCTCTCTGGCGGGAAATGCATGAGAATGGCTCCATAATCTTGATGAGGAGTATGTGGAATCATGGAACCACATGGTGGAAGTGTTCTTTGAAAGATTCTTTCCGCCCAAGAAGACAAATGATATGATCAGAAAAATTCATAATTTTAGCCAAAAAGCAGGAAAGACTTACTCAGAGACCTGGGAAAGGTTTCAGATCATGCTAAGGAGGTGCCTGCATCATGGGCTTGACAAGGAGAAGCAGGTCAAAATCTTCTATTTTGCTCTTTCTGAGCATGATGGAAGTAATTTAGATTCTGCAGGTTTAGGTTTCTTCTTAAATAACACAGGCACGAGGTGTTAGGAAATTTTGAAGAACATGGCCAAGAAGCAATCTTGGGGCAAGAGAGATGCTGTAGAGCATGTTTGGGTTGCGGGGAGTCAAAGGCCATCAAAGAACTAAATGAGAAGATGGACCTACTCGCAAAGAAACTTCTTGAAAAAGAAGACGCAGAATCAGATGATGAGGCTCAAGTAAAATTGATGCGCCAGCAATAGGGGTACCGAAACAATGATTATTCATGGAGGAAAGATAAGAAATTTTCCTAGAAAGACCCAAATAATTTCTTGCAGGACCCTGACGCAAAACCCGAACTGTCACAAGAGGATAAGAGCAATGAGTTGCTCAATCAAGTAATAAATCAGAATCAAGAACTAATGAACACTTTTGGCCAATAGATCAAGCTACAAGGAGAATTCATGAATCAATTTAGGCAAACTTTGTAGAGCCATGGGGCTCAGATGAGGACGATCGAGACATCTTTGGCACATATGGCAATTGAAATAGCAAATTAGAAGAAGCCAGCGCAGCAAGGTTTTCCTGGAAATATGAACATTCCAAGAGGAAACCAACAAGCTAAGGCAATCTTGCTACGGAGTGGCAAAAAGATTTTAAACCCCAGGGCCGATGAACCAAGCACACCCCAGTCAGAGATCATAGGTGAGGCCGTGGAGGAGGCTCCGATTCCAACCACAGCACCGATAGAGGATGTGGTAGAGGAGGTTGCAACAGAACCTATCATTGCTGAAGGAGGAGACACAGAAGAGGACACCATATGTGCTTCCACATCAACGGGCACAGACTGTTCCGGTCCCATATCCCAATAGTATGAAGGCTAAGAAAGTGGACTCTTAGTTCAAGAAGTTTCTAGATAGTTTTAGGAAGCTTTCTGTCAATATTCCACTTTTAGAAGCAATAGAGAAAATTCCCTCATACGACAAGTTTCTGAAAGACATTATTACAAACAAGAGGAAGATCCTGGATACTGAGGTTGTGGTTCTCAAGGAACAGGTGAGTGCTTTAATCATGGTCACATTACCACCTAAAAGGCAGGATCCGAGCTGCTTCAATATTTCATGCTACATTATTAAAGTGAAATTTGGCGAAGCACTGTGTGATTCAGGGGCAAGTATAAACCTGATGCCTCTCTCTACGTTCAAGAAATTGGGATTGAAAGAATCAAGGCCGAGCAATATGACAATACAGTTGGCGGACAATTCAGTGGTGAAACCGTATGGTATTTGCGAAGATGTGTTGGTGAAAGTTGATCGGTTTGTATTTCCAGCAGACTTTGTTGTAATGGAAATGCAAGATGAACATGGTAATGAGTTACTCCTTGGATGACCCTTCCAAGCCACTACTGACATGATACTTGAGATGGGGAGAGGACGTTTGACCTTGGGTATCGCTAATGATTGGTTTGAGATGGTCATGCCCTCCAGCACAACACAATTAAAAACTAAGGAGCACTGCCACATGGTGAAGCACTTTGATCAGAACATCTCTCTCTGTCTAGGGAATCCATTTTTAGATATGGATCATGTAATGACTAAGGTGGAGAAGGGGACACTGGCTATAGACATCATGGAGCAGACCAAGGTTGTGTCTCTTAGCAAGGAGATGGGTTTTCCCAATGATGAAGAGGAGGACATCCCTCCTTCTACTGAAGATGAGGCCATAGCAAGTTCTGTTTTCAATGCATATCCAGAATTACCACTTGAAGCCTGCCTGGTTAATAAAACACATGATTGGATGAGAAGCAAGTCACTACAAGAGTGTGCCAAGATGCTTCAGGTGCTGCCGTGTTTCTACACTAGGTACTATGAAGACCTTGGTGAACTCCCACCACCGCTTCAGTCATCCTTGATCAACCCGCCAGATTTCGAATTGAAGCCAGTGCCACCTCATTTGAAATATGCATTTCTAGCTGAGGGTGAGAAGTTGCCAGTGATTATTTCAGCATATCTGAGTGTCGAGGAGGAGGATCAACTGCTGATCGTGCTGAAGAACCACCGAGGTGCATTTGGGTGGTCGGTAGCGGACATCAAGGGGATCTCCCCCACATTGTGCCAGTACAAGATCCAGCTCGAGGAGGGAGCCAAACCTGTAATTCAGCCACAACGCGGACTAAATCCTAGCATGATGGAGGTCGTCAAGAAGGAGGTGATCAAGCTTCTTTCTTCAGGTATCATCTATGCTATATCCGACTTGACGTGGGTGAGTCCTACACAGGTAGTCCCTAAAAGGGGGGGAATTACTGTTACACATAATTTGTTGAATGAGCCAGTCACGACCCGTCTGGTAACCCGGTGGCGTGTATGTATAGACTACTGTAGATTGAATGTTGATACGCTTAAGGATCATTTTCCTCTCCCATTCATTGATCAGATTTTAGAGCGATTCGCAAGTCGATCTCATTTTTGTTTTCTCGATGGTTATTCGAGCTATAATCAAATTTCCATTAATCCTAAGGACCAACAGAATTCCACCTTCACTTGTCCCTACGGAACATTTGCATACCGTTGTATGCCCTTTGATTTTTGTAACACACCAGCAACCTTTCAACGTTGCATGCTTGCCATTTTCTCTGATATGGTTGAACTTTGTTTGGAAGTATTTATGGACGATTTTTCCGTCTATGGTGCATCCTTTGATGAATGTTTATACAATTTGGATAAGGTTTTGCAACAATGTGAGGACACGCATTTGGTCCTCAATTGGGAGAAATGTCATATGATGGTTAGCGAAGGGATCGTGCTTGGACATAAAGTGTCTAGAAAGAGGTTGGAGGTAGACCCGGTGAAGATTGAAGTTATTTCCAAATTACCCCCACCGAATTTGGTAAAAGTGGTACGGAGTTATCTAGGTCACGCCGGTTTTTATCGCCTCTTTATAAAAGATTTCTCAAAAATTTCCAAACCATTATCTGCGTTGCTGGAGAAAGTTGTTGTCTTTGATTTTAACGAAAAGTGTTTACATGCTTTTAATGTGCTTAAAGAAAAATTAATTTCTACTCCGGTTGTGCAAACATCGCATTGGACAAAACCGTTAGAATTGATGTGTGATGCGTCAGATTTCACAATAGGGGCTATTTTAGGATAACGTGTGGACAATAAACCCGCTGTGATTTTCTATGCATACAATACTTTAAATGAAGCACAAATGAATTACATGACAACTGAAAAAGAGCTTCTCGTCGTTGTTTTTTCTTTTATAAAATTCCGGCAATATCTTTTAGGATCTAAAGTTGTGGTATGGACGGACCACGCCGCCATAAAGTACTTGATGGAAAAGAAAGATGCCAAACCTAGACTAATTAGATGGATCTTACTATTACAAGAATTTGATATTGAAATCAAAGATAAGGCATGGATAGGAAATGCGGTTGCAGACCATTTGTCTAGGTTGGAAAGGGTAGATGAGAAGGACGTGCATATACCCATTACTGAGACGTTTCCTGATGAACAACTTTTATCTGTGAAATCTAAAGATCCTTGGTTTTCTTTTATTGTCAATTATCTTGCTTGCAAAATTATCCCAGATGATTGGACATACCAAGAGAAAAAGAAAATTTTCCATTCTTTGTGATATTATTTCTGGGATGACCCCATTCTGTTGAAGCAGTGCAGGGATGGTGTATTATGCAGGTGTGTACCGTAGGTGGAATATGAAAGTGTCCTTCATCATTGCCATACTCTACCGACTGGTGGCCACCATGCTAGTTCTAGAACCGTGGCCGAGGTACTGGAGAGTGGTCTCTACTGTCCTACTTTGTTCTGGGATGCATATGACTATGTGCGGTAATTTGATTCCTGCCAACGGGCAAGTAACATTTCAAAGTGACAGGAGATGCCCCTCAATGTATTTCAAGAGGTCGAGGTGCTCGATTTATGGGGTATTGATTTTATGGGACCCTTTGTGTCCTCCAATTCTAACTTGTACATTTTATTAGCTGTTGACTATGTATCGAAGTGGGTAGAGGCAATACCCACTAGGACTAATGATGCCACTGTAGTGTGTAGGTTTGTCAAAGAATATATTTTCTGCAGGTTTGGTGTACCAAGAATGATTATTAGTGATGGAGGTACACATTTTCGAAATCAAAAGTTCGCGACATTGTTAAGAAAGTACGGGGTAAAGCATAACATTGGTACCCGGTACCACCCGCATACATAGGGACAAGTGGAAGTCTCCAATAGAGAGATTAAGAAGATCTTGGAGCGCACTGTGGTTTCGACATGGAAGAACTGGAGTACCTTGCTACCGGACGCTTTGTGGGCGTACAGGACGTCATTTAAGACACCTATAGGCACTATGCCTTTTATGTTGGGTTATGGTCGGGCCTGCCATTTTCCGGTGGAATTGGAGCATAAGGCGCACTGGGCGCTAAGGAAGATGAATTTGAAATATGATGAAGCAGGAAAGAAATGTTTGTTAGAGATGAATGAACTTGACGAGCTGAGGATGAATGCATATGAAAGCTCGTGGATCTACAAGGAGCGAACAAAGCTGATTCACGATCGACATATTCATATGCGTGTCTTCAAGAAGGGAGATCGCATGCTCTTGTTCAACTCAAGGTTGAAGATGCATCCCGGGAAATTGAAATCTCGATGGAGTGGACCTTTCACTGTAGAGGAGGTCAGGCCACATGGAGCAATAATGGTGCGTGATGGCGAGACAACATTTCTAGTTAATGGACATTGATTGAAGTTGTACTTCGGTGAGGATTACACGAGTAAAGTGCATGAGGTCAAACTCATTGTGCTTATGGATGCATGAGGAGCTTGATTTCGTCTAGCCTAAGACGTTAAATAAGGGTGCTTGTTGGGAGGCAACCCAGCCATTGGTAGTTTCATTTAGTTTCTTTCACATTTGTACATTAGTTTGATTTGATTTTGTATTTAGTGTAAACAAGATACCTTGATCGTTCGTTCAATGTGCAGGACTGAGGTAGGGTCGATACTATCGACCCTTGTGTCAATGGTATCGACAGGGGCACAATTAGGCAGCTGCAAAAATTTCTCTGAGTCGATAATATCAACGGCCTCGTCGATGGTATCGACCTACCATCAGGTATCTCACAAAAATGGGGTCGATAGTATCGACATGAGTGTCGATACTCGCGAGATCTCTGGAGATATTTAGACGAAATTTGTCTCAGTGAAGTCTATACCATCGACGGGCATGTCGATGGTATCGATTAGGTTATACGAAGAAAGCGGCGGCCGGGCCTCGCAAGGGTGTGTGCCCTAAGAAGAGTCGATACTATGACTCGCGTTGATGGTATCAACGTGACATGTCACTGATCTGTGAGAGGAAATCAACGGAGATCGCTGCATCAAGAGAGTTGATCCGTGGGATGGGTCGATACCATCAAAACATGTCGATGGTATCGACGCGTCATCGATTCGGGCCCCCACATCAGGCTATCAACAACTGTCGATACTAGTGGAAGACCGAATTGTGCTACAGGTGTCGATGGTATCGACGGGCACACAGCAGCGATGACCACGGTTATAAAAGGGAGGTATGGTTGTCATATGACGTCACACCTTCAGAGCCTTTGCCCTCCACTAGTGTCGTGCGTATTGTTGTGCGACCAGAGCCCGACTATGAGCATCCAAGGAGCGAGATCTTCCCCAAGACTTCACCGAGCGGAGATTGTCTTCTCCAACCTTCACCAAGCTCCGTCTACTATTCTTTCTTCCTCGATAATGGTGCATACCACAGGAGCATCTTCCTCACGGGCGGTACCCATTGAGATTCCCGAGTTCATTCCTCTACGACCCACATCGATTTCTCATCCGAGGATAGTCCACCCTTCTGCGGAGGTCCGGAAGGTCTACGAGGAGCTTTTGAAAAGAAAGATCGAGCCCACACGCTACGTCGACCGGGACATGGTTTGGTACCTCAGGTTTGAGCCGAATCTCGCCTACGTTTTGATGGGACAGACAAGACACACATCCAGGAGGCCCGACGAGCTGCAGTACCACGCCAATGGCCAGCCTTTCTTCGGCGAGTGGGCGACATACAAGGTACTTGTGGCGGAGTTCATGGCATCATTGGACATGAATGTGGTGCACAATGACTTGATCGCCACCGACAGAGAGTGGAGAAAAGGGAGAGTGTCATTCAGACTCTAGAACAACAACTACACCATCACTCTCACCCAGTTCAATTCATATTATAATTGGTTTCATAATGACTACCAGCACCGGAGGCCAGACAACAGGACAGACTATGATGATATATTCGCCCACCTCATGACTGCGCCCCCGGGCAAATCCGTCAGCTACCACAATGTTGTAGTGGCTGATTTTGAGCATCCGTTTGTGTGGATTCTTCACCGCATGCTCTGCATCATGTTGTTCGCTCACGGTGACCTGTCTCTCAGCAAGTTTCAAGAGATGGATTTGTTTTTCCTGCACAAGTTGCTGAAGCGTGAGGCGTGCAATTGGGGTACGTTCTTTTTTACGCGTGTGTTGGTCGTGAGGAGGAGTACGCGGAAGGCTCCAATCCACTTTGGAGGGATCATCACACCGCTGGCCCTCTACCTTGGGTTAGATTTCTCCCAGCTTACTCCCCTTTCCAACAGAAGCAAGGTCAACTTACAACATCAACACCGCTCCAACCTCATACTGCTACGTGATGGCTTGGCATATGCACATTGTCATGTAAATCAATCATATCAAGAGTGTTCACTTCCAGACCCCGTCTTCAACATTGAGGGTGCTCAACATTTCCGATGGCCTGTCATTGCCATTGAGGACTTGGTTGAAGATGACGGCAATGACGACAATGACAATGATGATGACGAGCATGAAGAGGAAGAGGAGGCTTTCACTCCTCTTCGTGCACGAGTGGCACCCCGGAAGCGTCCCCGCATCATCATCTTCGCAGCCTCCGCCACCTCAGCCCTCTCCTCAAGGAGAGGATGCTTACTCCATGCATGGGATGTACTCAATGCTACAGGAGATTCATCAGACGCAACAACAACATACAACTTCATACACCAGTATTCAAGATACAACGAACCGGCTGTTAGATAATCAAAGGGCCATTTTCGAGAATGAGCGCCTTCTCCTCGACAACCAACAACACATCCATGACATGTTGCATAGGATGGAGCAGTAGCAGCAGCCCTTCTACGATCATTACTAGAGCCAGAATTATTTTGGGGGGTATCCACAACCTCCACCAATGCCCCAGTATGATCTGAGCTTTCAGGGGCAATACCCATCTTGGGACACCTCAGCCCCGCAGTACCTGCCTCCTCCTGAAGAATGATTAGTATCACTATTCCACCTTTTAAGGTTTTTTTTACTATGAGGCCGTAGTCAAATTCAAGCTTGGGGGGGAGTTGGAGCAACTCTAGCCTTTATTTTTCTCAATTTTTAGTTTTTATTGCTTTGTCTTTTGTCATTTTTTTTTCTTAGTTCTTAATTTGTTTGTAGGATCCACACTCTATCTAGTGTAATTGTGGATGTCTTAAGTCATGTGTCATCTCGTTTCTTGTACATGGGAATCAGGGGCAAAATTAAAAAAATTTAATTTTGAGCACATAACTTTGAGCACATAATTTAAGAAAATGATTGGGTTTGTCAACTCTAAAATAGGAAATCACAAATGTACATTCCTAGGATTCATGAAAAGTGGACAGAACTGGTTGTTTGAGTTTAAACTGACTGAATGTTAATGAGACTTTAATTTGAAATAGGAGAGAGAAACCTCTTAATCACTACACAGGTCAGTAAGGAGGGACACAATAATTTCCAAAGGTTCAATCAATTAGTCTTGTGATCTATCCACCCCATTGTTTTCATATTCCACCATAAGAACTGGAAGTACATTAAAATTTTATTCTCTTTAATTGCATTGAATCTAATTTCACATATTTTGCATGAAAAGGAAAAAAAATAGATTAGTTATACATGCACATTATCCTTAGGTGCATGTCATTTAGTTGCATAATATCATTTTGTAGTTGCATTCACATTTTTGTGCATATAGTACATCATGCATCTTATTTCTTCTGAAACATTAAGGGTGATGAATTTTTTCCATACCTTCTGAATGCTTCAAATGTATAAGCTATGCAGCAATAAGTGAGCCCAACATATAATTCGTTGTCAGTTATGAAAAGAGGGGTTAAAAAAAATAAGAAGAAGAAGAAAAAAAAAAGTTTTGAAAAGAAGAAAAAGAGTATTGAGAAGCAAGTAGTAATGAGAGGGAGAAAGGAACATAGTCTCACCTGCATCTTAAGAAGAATAAGTACATGATGTAGTTCTCTTAGATATTCCATCTCACCTTGAGACAGGATGATAGTGCATGCATCATCCCACCCAAATGTAGGCATTACGGCATTTTTACTTGCATGTGCATCATTTAGGTCATTATTGCTTTGTGCATGTTAAAATTGTATAACGCTTCCATTTCTTCCACGAGCCACCCATTCCATCCACCCGTTTCTCGATTTGGTAGGCCACCATGATTTTCTCCTCACTCGTTAATACCAAGAGAGTTGCTTCCATGTAAATGGTAGTTACGGCGAGCAACGTAGAATAGGAGATCACAAGATACACCAAGTCTGAACCGAAGAAGTTTATTATGTTAACTGCCTTATATGATAGTGTTCATCAATTTTCAGGTAGATATCCTTTATGGATGATTATTGTCGCCTTTAGGGTAGTTATCATTCTGTGGTTAGTGAGGGCCGGAATGTGAATGTCCGGAGGGGATCATATGGTGATGTTTGTTGTGATAATCTATTCTTTAGTTGACCCTCGCAATTCTATTCTAAAGTTTAGTTGCTCGAGGACGAGCAATGTTCAAGCTTAGGGGAGTTTGATGTGATGATTTTGAGTCACATTTATAGACTTGTTTTACTTGTGTTTTATGCATTTATAGGTCATTTTGGTGGTTAGTATTGCATATTTCACTTACTTTAGTATATGACCCTTCTCAGTGTCAAATCTCCATTATTTTATTGTTTTGAGCATAAATGATTACAATTATAAGTTTTATCTCGGCTGATGTAGCTTTGTTGTGCAATTTCAGGAAAACACATATCTGCTATTGTCGATACCATCAACAGCAGTCAATACTATTGACACAACCACAGGCAGTTGGCCACAAGGAACAACACAGAGTCGATACCATCGACAGGGAAGTCGATCGTAGTGACGTACCATCAGTTTGTTAGCGAGCAGACAATCGATACTATCGACCCCAAAGTCGATACTATTGACATGTGTAGCTTTAGCGATGGAAAAGGATAAAACGGATGCCTAAGGGTGTCGATACCATCGACCCACGTCGATGGTATCGAGTCAGCATCAGGCGCAACAAAGAGAAGAAAAGAAGGCTTTCCGATATCGCGCAGAGTCGATACCATCGATCCGCATCGATGGTATCGACACCATCAGATGAAAGTTTGCTTCAGATCGACCCAAATCCGACGGCTGTGATATTTTTGCAACCTAACTCGGTGATTATACCTAATGACGGCGACCATGTGAAGGGTATCACGTCATTAGTCGCTGCACACATGCCGAGAAGGTGTGGAGAGAAGAACGGAGCCCGGAAGCTCGCCCCAGCCATTCCGGAAGCTGAAGAAGATGTTCTCCACCGCCAAATGGTTGTAGATCGCACATTCTACATCGAGGAATGCTTGGATCATCTCCGTTCAGGGGTTTCCTTAATTATTCATATTTTTCTCCATGTTTCCCCTTTCTTCAACCATGGTTAGCTCTGAGATGAACATGTGGGGCTAATTCCCTTTATCTTTAGGACTAGGAGTAGCCCGGGGAAGCATTGTATGACATTTTGATCATAGTAATTCATAATTTATCTCTTAAATCCATGGCATGATTTTGTTTTCTCAATTATATTGTTATGCTTGATCACCATAATGATAATCTAATGCCTTTAATTACTTTGAAAAAAGAATTAACGGTTGAAAAGAGATGAAATTCACATTAATTAACAAATCCCTTGAACAAGGTGATGTAAGGTTAATGGTGGAAACCCAGAGGTCGATTTTAATGCACCTAGTTTAGGGTATAGGTTACTACGACGGTGGAACCGACCTAGACATAGGTAGCGAATTGTACCACGATAGTGGACAATTCTGACTATAGGCCACTATCCGGATTGAGCGATGAATCTGATTAACTATGTGGAAATTCATACAATGAAAACCCGCGGTGAAACCGCAATCCTAAAGATCTCCATTTGAATTGATTAAACTAAACATTTAATCGATTGCTTTGTTTTGTTTTATTTTCTTTTATTTTTAAAACAACTTTCTTAACCTTTTTATTGGTCTAGCTGATTGCGAGTAGTTAGTAGTAGTCTACCAATAATTTAGTGTCCCTGAGTTTGACTCGGGCCTCACAAGGGCCTACTACATTGACACGTGCACTTGTGTTCAACGCACGGTAAAATCGTGTCACCTGACACAGTTAAACTTCTATTTCTTATATAGCCATCTGCACATTGTGGTGAAATGGGTAAAACGGGGACATGTGTCACACATGCATGAGAATCACCTTCCAAACCAAGGTAAAACCTGTCTAATCACATCATATCATGAGTCTTTACAAAGAGGTGGTGCATTATCCGTCATGCGTGACCCAACATGCTTCTGCAGGATACATGTTTGTGTGGTGCATCAACGCAAAATGACACAAGTGTAACTCGACACATGATACATGATATAGCTGTCGTAGGGTTGAACCAGTAGGTTTGCACGATACATATGGGCGATAGGGATTTCCCGATATGTCCCAGTAGATAAGGTTACACGATGTGCCACACATGCACGATATCGGTGGCCAATAACGCATGTGCGACACATTTTCATTCAAGAAACTATAAAAACTTATTACTAACAAAAAATCAACTAAAAGGTGCTTGATTTGTAAAACATCACTGTCCTAAGTGTGAACCTCAACCTCAGCTATTATTACATATTAAGGCGATAAAACTAAGTCGGTGGCCTAGAAAATGTGAAAGTCAGTGTGCATGGCACGTGCACAGACTTGGGCCTTATTACAATAAATGTGTTCATAATGTTATTTGTAGGAAATGGAAAGAACATCCTATTCTAAGAAAGTAAAAACTTTGGCTGCCTCCCAAGGAATGCTATGGTTTTTTCCATTAGCTTGACATCTTCAGTATTGGTTAGGCTTCTTCAGCGGGTGCAGCTTCAGCATCATTCATGGGCAACTCGGATCACCTAGTGAAAGCTTCATCTTCATAGAATCTTTTCCCCCGGTGTCCATTGACTAGGAAAACCTTTGCATGATCATCTTTATCATAAAGCTTCATCATTCTCGATGGATATATCTTTGCTACCATGAATAGTCCTGACCAGTGAGTCTGCAGTTTCCCTAGAAAAAGTCAAATAGAAGATTTAAAAAGAAAAAAACTTGTCAACTTCTTTGACATCTTTATTTCTCAAGTGGGATTCATGCCAGACTTCAATCCTTTTCTTATAGATCCTCACATTCTCATAGGCATGAAGCCTAAGTTCATCAAGCTCTTGAACTGGCAGAACCTCTTCTTACTAGCTAGGGATGGATCCATATTTAGACATTTGATGGACTAGAATGCTTTATGCTCTAGTTCGAAAGGTAGATGACATGGTTTCCCAAAGATCAAATGGTAAGGTGTGGTGCCAATTGGTATCTTGTATGCAATTTTGTATGCCCTGAGAGCATCATCTAACTTGGTGGACCAATCCTTCTGGGATTTTCGAACTATCTTCTCTGAAATCTATTTGATTTACCTATTCGAGACTTCAACATGCCAGACGTCTGGGATGATATGGTGTAGCAACCTTATGTCGAAGCCCATAGCTTTGTAGAAGTAATTCAAACTGCCTTTCAGCAAAGTGTGATCCACCGTCACTGATCACCGTTCGGGGTACTCCAAATAATGGGAAGATTATCTTTGTGAAGAGCTTTATTACAGATTTGGTATCATAGTGGTAGGGGGTATGGCTTCTACCCATTTGCAGACATAGTCCACTACAACTAGAAGATATTGGAAACTGTATGACGAGGGAAAAGTTCCCATGTATTCAATTCCCCATACGTCAAAGATTTCAACTTCAATTCACTCGGACATAGGCATATCATTCATGTAGGAAATATTTCCAGTCCTCTGGAACTCTCTACAAGCTTTAACATAGGCATGGGCATCTTTGAATAGAGTGGGCCAATAGAAGCCAGTCTGGAGAACCTTGGTTGTAGTTTTTTCAGCTCCCATGTGTCCTCCATAGGGAGAGGAGTAACACTCATACAAAATCTTTGGGACTTCATCTTCAAGTATACATCTCCTATAGAGGTTATCGAAGACTCTTCTGAACAACAGAGGGTCATCCCAATAATAGTACTTCAAATTAGAGAAGAATTTATTCTTCTGATTATAAGATATTTCCAAGGACAGTTGTTTATAGGAAAGATAGTTGCAGATATCATCATACCAGGGCCCTTCTAGATTAGATATTTGGGCTACATAGATTACTTCATTGGCATAGCTCTCATTGACCGGAAACGGATGGTCATTCTCCACTATGATCCTAGATAGGTGGTCGGCAAACACATTCTCAGTACCCTTCTTGTCGATAATCTCATGATCAAACTCTTATGAAGTAAAGCCCAACGCATCATTCTAGGCTTGGTGTCTTTCTTCTACATCAAATATTTGATTGCCCCATGGTCCATGTGAGCAGTCACCCTGGAGCCCATAAGATAAGAACAAAACTTGTCGAATATGTAAACGATGGCTAGCGTTTCCTTTTCTGTGGTAGTATAATTTATCTAGGCCTCATCTAATGTTTTTCTAGCTTAAAAGATTACGTGATGCTTTTTGTCCTTGTTTTGCCCAAGGACTGTTCCTATAGCATAATCACTAGCACCACATATCAAATCAAATGGAAGGTTCCACTTGGGTGACTGAATAGTGGGTGTAGAGATTAGAGCATCCTTTGAGGTGGAGAATGTTGTGAGGCATTCTTCTGTGAAATTGAACTTAGTGTCCTTCATCAACAAATTCGACAATGGCTTTGCAATGTTCGAGAAGTCCTTGATAAACCTTCTATAATAGCCAACATGCCCTTCGAAACTTCTGATTCCTGTCATAGACATGGGTGGTGGGAGTTTTACAATTTCTTCCACCTTGGACTGATCACCCTCGATGCCTTTGTTGGACACTTTATGTCTAAGAATGATACCTTCTTGTACCATAAAATGGCACTTTTCCCAGTTGAGGGTCAGACTTTGTTCGTCGCATCTTTTCATCACCAAAGATAGATTGCTCAAGCAATCTTCAAAGGAGCCTCCATAGATGTTGAAGTCATCCATGAAGAATTCCATTTTATCTTCTAAGAAATTGATGAAGATAATGTTCATGCATCGCTAAAAGGTTGCAGGTGCATTGTAGACCCCAAAGGGAATTCTTCTAAATGCATAGGTTCCATAAATGTAGGTGAAGGTCATCTGTTCCTGATCGTCTAGATGAATGGGGATTTGATAAAACCCTTAGTACCCATCCAACCAACAAAAGTACAGATAATGGGCCAAGCGCTTGAGCATCTGATCGATGAATGAGAGAGGAAAGTGATCTTTACGGGTGGTGGTGTTTAATTTTTTGTATTCTGTACACATCCACCAACTAGTAACAATCTTGGTTGCAACCACAAACCCGTTGTCTCCTTTGAATAGCATGATGGCTCCCTTCTTGGGACTACTTGAATAGGACTCACCCACATACTGTCACTGATAGCATAGATGATTCCTGCATCGCGGAGCTTTATGACTTGTTTGCTAACCACCTCTCACAACTTCTCATTTAATTTCCATTATGGTTGGGTGTAGGGTTTGGAATTCTGTTCGATATGGATTCTATGCATACACATAGAAGAGTTGATGCCCCTTAGGTCTCCAATTGAGTAACCTAAGGCCTTCCTTTGTAGTTTCAGCTCAACTAACAATTGTTCCTTCTGATCATCGGTTAACTCTTAATTGATAATAATTGGATTGATTTCTTCTTCCTCAATGAATTTGTAGTCTAAACCTTTCGGCAGAACTTTCAGTTCGGGCGGGGTCTTCTTTTTTGGTTCTTCATTGGGAATTTTTTGTAGTGCAGCATACATTACTATATCAACTGGGTCATCTGCTTCAAGTAGTTCTTTGGCATCCAACAATTCCAGGAGTTATTTCACTTCTGGGTCATCGACCACTTGTGCGTTGCCAACTAAGGCACGCATCAGCGGATCCACCATAGCTTTCTCCTCCATTACCTCATCACAGAATTGCTGGTAGCTTTTGAAAAGTAAGAAGACTCAAATAATGAGGGGGGCTTTCATGTAGTTATACATGTTGAAGTCGATATGGTCTCGTCCAACTCTGATCATTATCATCCCTACCTTGATGTTGATGAGTGCTTTACAAATCTCTAGGAAGGGTCACCTAAAAATCATTGGGCAACTAGGATCCTCTAAGTGTCAATCAGAACAATGTCGCATGGTATAAATAATCACCCAACCCTAATGGGCACATCTTCTACTACTGCAACAGGTCTTGTAAAGGTGTGGTCTGCTAGCTGGATCCTCATATTCGTACTTACTATGCAAGTAAGCCCCAATCTTTTGGCAAGCGATAGCAACATTAGACTAATGCTCACTCTTAGATATGCTAGACCTTATTGGTTCACATTGTCTTCGACCTGAAAGGGAATAACAAAGGTGCCAGGATCTCTCTTCTTAGAAGGCATGCTTGCCTTCATGAAAGAGTTGGACATGTGCTAACTTCACAGTCTCAACATCTTCTCCTCTCTTCTTTATTGAAATTAGGTCCTTGAGAAACTTCACGTAGGTTGGTATTTCCTCGATGGCATCCAAGAAAGGGATGTCGAGGTGCAACTTCTTCACGGAAGTCATGAACTTCTCATATATTTTCTTTATCTTAGCTTTCACTAGCTTGTGCAAGAAAGGTATGTGGGATGTGTACCTATCCAAACGCTCTTCCGAAGTTGTGTTGTCGCCTCCTTTCCTTGTCACTTTCTTTTGCTTTGTAAGTACTTCTAATGGCTCCTCAGGGGTTGCATCTTTACTTGGTATTGCTGCTCTCTTTTCGTTAGCTGAGCGTATCACTATTCCTGACCTCAGGATGACCATTTTCACAGTTTCATTTCCTCACGGGTTTGCCTCGGTGCTAGATGGGAATCTCCCTGTGTGATGGTTGATGCTCTAAGCCAGGCTTGCTAATTGTTGATCTATTTGCTTGTTGTGCTGCTAAAGCTCCCCGGTCTGAGTCAAAAAACCTCCTATCTGTTGTTGCATGAGATTGAGTAGTGTTGTGTTATCCACTGAACTCTTATGTAGCTTCTCATTCAGATCATTTTGTTTCTTGGTGAAGGACATTAACTTGGTCATCATTGACGACCACTATTACTGACCTTGTTGAGCATTCAGGTAGCTTCTTTATTGCTCGAAACCTGTCTGGCGTTGTTGATTCTACTGTCCCCCTGAAGTAGTTCTTCCTACCAATTGGTGATAGTTTTCTGTCGCATTGGTATTTTCCTATGAGAATTTGGGATGGTCGGGACGTAGATACTGGACATAACTTACATTCTTTGTGATTTCATCATCGAGCTCGCTCTGCACAGCTGTGTGTGGGAAAAAGTTAGAAAAATGGTTTGACTCTCCGCACTTGACACAGCTTCAGACTGCTTCTTGTCGGACCATACTTTTGTAGTTCTGCTACTTTAAAGTTTGAGAATCAATCACTATTTTTTCTAACTTGGTCCCCAGTGCTTCCATCACCTTTGATTCTCCTGGGGTAGAGTGACTTGTTGACTCGCTATCATACTTGATGACCTACTGATTTGTAGCCAAATTGTCTATAATCTACCTGGCTCTTTGGGTGTTGAGATCCAAGAAATTGTTGCCTGCTACAACATTCAAGGATTTCCTTTCTCCAAAGAATAGCCCATTGTAGAAGGTGGTGATCAACTTGGGCTAAAAAAAATCATGGTGAGGGCACTCTCGTTGATAGCCTTGAAATCTTTCCCAGGTTTCATGTAAGTTCTCGAAAACCTTCTGCGAGAATCTGGTTATCTTGTTTTGACATTTTATCATTCTCTCTATAGGGAAGAATTTAGCAATAAAAGTGTTGGCTAGATGTTCCTAGGTAGGGAGGCTCCCATCTTAGAGACTTGAGTACCATTCTAGAGCTTTGTCAGTTAAAGAGAAAGGAAAGCACTGGTTGTAGATATAAGATATATGTACCCTATTAATCTTGAAAGTCATACAGGTCCTCTTGAACATCGTGAGATGATTGTAAGGATTCTCTTCACTAGTGTTTCCTCTGAAAAGGTTGTGTTGCAGCAGTTGGAGAAAAGTTGGCTTCAGCTCAAAGTTAGCCACATTGAGCAGTTGCTCCACCATAGGGTTCCTTTCCACATTTGCCCTAACTTGGACAAAAGAATGAAGAGACCGAGCTTCGGGTGCTTCCTCAGCCACTGCTTGTCAAAAAATAAGAGGTTTTGGAGAGATGAAAAAGTACCTAAAAGAAAAGGTGTAAAAGTGTGAGTGTGTTGTAGAAACTATGTGCAACAAGTATTTGTATTATTATATGCATATGTAAAAGGTTTTTGGCAAAGTGCAAGTAAAACTTGAGTTCGTAGAATGGTATTTGTTGTCAAGTCTCTAACAACGGCGACAAAAAGTTGATAATCCTTAAATGTGGGTCCAAAAATGGAAGCATGTCTAGGTTATAGCACTTTAATAATTTATAATACCTGAATGTTTAAGACTCATGTAACTTGTACATGATCAGAGTAGTTCGGGGTCGAACACAGGGACTACGAGAATAGCATTTTTGAACCCAAGTTTTACTTGTCTAAGCACATCAGAGAATCAAGGGATTAATCTTTGTTGTAGAGAAAAAGAATCATAAATAATTAAACTAAAACCTATCTCCAAGAGGAGTTGCCAGAAAGATTAAGGATTTGGGTATTTTGGGTTTTAGTAGTTTTTATGGTAGTTTTTGCATATAGGAAACTGAGAAGACAGAACTATCCTCAAATCATAGCATGAAGAAAGAAAACTTAAATGTAACAAGCAGCAATAGCCTACATCTAGCGTCTTCTTCTCTTAAAGAAAATGCCAACAAACCATGCATTGAGTTCCTCTTCTCAAAGGTACCTGGCGTGGGCTCGTGTGGAAAGATAAACCAAGTGCAGCTCTAGCTCTGGGTACTCTTGTACACCTGAATCAGACCAAGCTCTAGAAGTTTATGACATCCTTCTCTCGAAGGGGTCAAAACAAGAAACCTTATTCGATAGCTAGTCAAAAACATGAGTCATACAGAAGAAACTAAAACTTAGATGTCAGAAAGAAATCATCTAATGAAATAAAGCCATACAGAGTGCGATAATCTCCACAAGTTTCAATAATCATAAAGAAGCATAAATTTTTAGTTTCAATGATATAATTAAATGATAGTAAATGTTGTAAAGGGAAGATAAGTACCAATCTCCTTGATTTAGGAAACCAAAGTACACAACAACTGACGCCTAAGATGATGCTAACCCGATATCGGGTAGAGGCCATATCGGGATACGACCGTGTTGGGTCACTGACCGTGTTGGGTCATGGACCATGAAAGGTAAGGGTTGTATTAAGACATGACCTTCACCTGATACAGTCATGTCAGGTTGCTGGCCGTGTTAGGATTCAACCGTGATGGGTAGAGACTGTATCGGGTTGGGTACAATACCGGATTAGGATACATATCAAGTTAACATTATCTTAAGGCTCTTGGGTTCTTCGTGTCAGGTATAGGTGGGCAAGCCGTCTAGGGTTAAAGCCCAGATAGGAACCTAACATGCTTGAATTAGCCTTGAGGATCATATCATGCTACTTGCTTCTACCAGAACGGTCTCTAAGTCAACTCCTCACATCCCTTTCAGGATGGGGGTGTGCTCACCTAGCTATCGCCCGACAGCCTCCTTGGGACTCGATGCACTAGCTCCTTTTCTCTAGAGACTAGCTCTTACAAGGTCCAATCGTCCCATCATAGGCTTGTAGCTACTATTTGTAGGCAGTGAGTTGATGGGAATGATATATTTTATCATTCCACATGTCTTTCATCTGTGGCTTTGTTCTTGAGGCTACATACAGGCCGATATGACTGTCACTCATTAAACGTGTCAAGCTGGGAGAGTGTCGGGCAGTGAGCATAGCTATGGTAGGTTGGGGCATTGTCGGGCTGCGACACTGAGGGTTGGCCATGTCCGGTAATGACCTCATCGGTTTGGGAACTGAGACGAGTTAGGCACCATATCGGGTAAAGGGCCGCAGCGGGATGAGATTCCTGCATGACACACATGCATTAGGTTGTTATCGTAGTGGGTAGCGACCATGATGGGTAAGAGGGGCATGTCAACCTTGCATGTCGGCACGCTATTGGGCTGGAATGCAGACTTCATTGCTGATGGGCCTGATGCGCCCATTGGTGCTCCTTTTCTTGTGGAAAAATAGGAAACGCCCTGAAAAAGATGGGAAATATTGTCAGGAATGTAGTGGGCATGATTCTTCATAATAAATAGGGTAAAACGAAGAGAAATTTAAGTTTGGAGGATATTTTTACAATAAAATATTAGTTCTTGTATCCATAATGTGTGTGTTATCAGCTACCTCCACCACGGTCGTAGCACATCAACATGACTGTGGTGACCAACTAACCCTGCCCATTTTTACACTACTTTTCCTATTCTACCCCTACTTACCCTAGTTCTTCCCCACCACCTATATATACATAGGTGGTGGCTGGGGCATGAAGGTTATACCCCCTAGCTTCCATTACTCCCCTCTGTCTACTCCTTGAGCATTCACTGCATCCTACTTACATTTATGTTCTCCACTCACTATTTCCACCTCACTTCCACCTTAGAAACCTAGTTTTTAAGGTTTTCTTCCATAATTCCCAATATTCTCATGCCCATCTGCACCATTAGAGGATGAACGACGTTCCCAAGATCCTAGGAGGTGAAGAAGGAAGATCTACTTCCAAGCTTCATGGAGTTCTATCCTCCTATTCCCCTTTATTTTTCTATTTCTTTGATCATGTCTAGCTAACCCCTAGTGGTGGGATATTTGGGTTTAAAATGTGACTTTGATACCATGTTGGGGGAAAATAACTTTTAATGAACATAATTTCTATCTATGATGATTTCCTCTTGCTTCTATCTCATTTCCAATTTTATTGAATGTTATTTGTGCTTTTAACATGGATTGCTTGCTTTGAAATGTTTGATGACACTTAGCTTCTTGTAGGAATTGGAGTGTATGTAACAATCTTAAGAATGGATCCTAGGTCCAATTAGTGGATCCCTAGCTAGCCCCCTTTGTTCCTATATACACACCCCTCCTTCTACAAGTGAGTGTTAGATCTAAGCTGCTAGTGTAAGTGTGATTAGTGCAATTGCCTAGAGCTTTCTAAAGGCTCAATGGCTAGTGGCATAAGGTGAAAACCCTCATCTCTACTCCCATTTCTACCGTTGGCTCTCAATTTCCCTAGTACCACTTACCCTATAAACCTAGACTTGACAAGTCTTACTACAATTATAGCTAACCCTAGCTCTGCAACTAGTAGTATAGGGTACATTCTAGTAGCACTTGCCTTGTTGTTTGGTTTGGTATGCTAGAATGAATTTTGATAATTGCATGCTTTGTTGATATCCCCCAACTAATATCAAAGAACATTCCCAAATGTCCCACCTACCTAATCTCATTTTTAGAACCTATCTTACCTTCTTAGCTTGTTCATGCTAATCTAGTTTAGTTACTTTTGTTCAATCTAGTGAATTTCCTAGTCATGCTCTTTAGAGTTAACTTAGGCTCTTTCTCTCTCTAGTGGTTAACTTAGCTCTTAGTTGCTAATTTCTCTACTTGTGTAGTGTAACTAGCCCTTTCTCTTGTTTAGCTAATTGCTTAATCTCATTCTTTAGACTTGCTTGCTTAGGATAATTTAGGGTTTGTGATAACTTAGATTTCATACTATATTTACTTGTTTGTTCACTTAGCTTAACAATCAAACAAACCCTTTTAAACCCTTCAACCCTAGTCTCCACATTAGGAATGTAGCCAATGCAAACCTAGCTCTAGTGCCCCTTTTGTCCCTGAGGATCGACCCTCTACTTTTGCCAATCATCTATACTACAATAGTACCTTGTGTGCTTGTGGGTCACCTATTCAGTGTTGTGATCGAGTCTTGTTAGGGTTGTTATAAATTTTGAAAATTCCACCCACGTGTTTTCCCTTAGGGTTGCATCTAGTCACCTTTAGTTGGCTAGTGTGTAGCCTTGATAAGAATTGCACCATGAGGTGAATCCCCGAGATAGTTCATATATATATAAAGCTAAACATAGGGCCTCTGTGGTAGAGTTGCGGGGAGACTTGGTCGGGAAGAATTAGGAAAATCACAAATACATGATGAGAGAATAAGTGAAAGGGGTTGGGAGATGCGCATTTTGATGAGGAAAATGTAGGAGAAAGAATCGTCGAAAAATATTAATAATCGAACGAGATATTGCGATTTGAAATTTCTCCCTGTTTCCTTTTTGGTCGGGAGGTGGGAGATGACTCGACCTTCATCTGATCTAGTAGACATGGGTTCGCAATAGATCTTGACCATCCAAAGGCATCCAACACATTGAAATTTGATTCCCAATCGAAATTGAATAAAGTGAGACATTAAATGTATTTCCCTTTTCTCTCTCCTCATTTGAGGGTGCAAACGAGTCCCAAAATGGATGAAATTTTGCACGTAGGCTAATTTCAGTATATGAAATCTGAATATAAAATTAGATTTGCCTTTTGAGAACTTTAATGTGTTAAATAAATCAGTTACTATTTTCTCTTTCCTCCTTCATTGATGGTTATAAGATTATCCATATTTGATGAAACTTCACCCACAAGTCGTATTTAATGTGTTGGATACTAATTTGCCATCAATTTTACCCATTGGAGTCGTTTGTACAATTATTTAATATTTTGAAGGTTCTACACACTTTCTCTCTCATGATTTTAATTTTAATCAAACTTTCTCCAAATTGAGTGAAATTTCACCGAAAGGCATATTTTAATATGTAGATTACGAATCTAAGATTATTTTCACTTTTGGAGTCATTCAATATTTTATTTAATACTTTTAAGGAGAAACATAATTTTTCTAAATTAAATACATATGATTATTATTATCCAAAATTGGTGAAACTTGACGTCCAAGCCAAATCATATCCCAAGAAAAATGAAGATGAGATTATTCTTATCCAATAAATTTTCCTTTTAACCCATTATCATTTATTTCTTTTGTTTCTCTCATTAATAATCCAATATCTCATTAACATGTTTTAAGCATAGTTATTGATTCCTTTTTATCTTCCTTGCACCAAAAGGAAAAGTAATGATATTGAGCAAATCTACTCTATTATTGTCTCATATAAGTTTATTTATTTTGTATTTTGTGGAGTTATAATTCATTATTATCAATTATGGACACCTTGTATTTTTATGCACATTATTACCTCATGTGACATATCTTATGTACCTATCATTGATTTTATGATTAATTTGAAGGTATTAGGTAATATTAATTTATATTCTACATTTTAGGGTGATTTATTCATGCCATAACAAATTTATGGTCACTAAAGAGAATACTCTTATCCTTGTTTGTCTAAACCTCAAAGACTAAGGTTTCTAACTTCTTAACCCTGGAATAAGATTAAGTTCTAGGTTTCGGTATGTTACACAACCATTTTCTGCACTATTTTTCCAACAATTCTTCTACATACCCTAGTGCTTCCACAACTACCTATATATACGTTGGTGGTGGCCACAACACTAGGTTAGCTGCCATTACTCGTCTCCACCCACTCTTGAGCATTCATTGCACTTCCCTTGCATTTATGCTCTCCATCCACCATTTCCACCTCATTTCCACCATGAAAACAAAGTTTTCCAGTTTTTCTACCATAAACCTCTTCATTTCCATGCCCATCATCCACCTTAGAGGAAGGATGTCACCCTATAGAAGCTAGGCAGTGAATAAGGATGATCTACTTTGAGCTCCATGGAGTCCTATCCCATTTTCCCCTTTTCTTTTATCTTTTCTTTGATTATGTCTAGATAAGCCCCTAGTAGTGGGTTGTTTGGGTTACAATGTGACTTTGATACCATGTTGGGGAAAAAATAACTTGTATTGAACATGATTTCATTCTATGATGATTGTCTCTTGCTTATATCATATTTCGCATTTTATTGCATGTGGTTTGTGCTTTTAACATAGATTGCTTGCTTTGAGATGCTTGATGACACTTAGCTTCTAGGGTCAATTGTAATGTATGTAGAAATCTTAGGAATGGCTACAAGGTCCAATTAGTGGATCCCCAGCTAGCCCCTTTTGTTCCTACACACATCTCCCTTCTCCTATAAGTGAGTGTGAGATCTAAGTAGCTAGTGTAAGTGTGATTGGTCCAATTGCCTAGAGCATCAGAAAGGCTAGATGGCAAGTAACATGAGGTGAAACACCCTCATCTCTACTCCCATTACTAACCTTGGCTCTCAATTGTGCCAATACCACTTACCCTAGAAACCTAGACCTACCAAGACTTACTAGAATTACTTCTAACGCTTGTTCTCCAACTAGTAGTATAGGGTATATTCTAATAACACTTGCCTTGTTGTTTGGTTTGGTGATCTAGATTGAGTTGTGCTAATTGCATGCTATGTTGACCTTCCCCTAACTAATATCAAATCACACACCTAAATGCCACCTACCCAATCCATTGCTTGAAACCCATATCAACCTTCTTTCTTGTTAATGCTAGCTTGGCTTAATTGCTTTTGTTCATTCTAGCGAATTTCTTAGTCATGTTAATTAGGGTTAACCTAGAATCTTGCTTGATCTAGTGTTTATCTTAGTTCTTAGTTGCTAATTTCCTTGATAGAGTAATGTAGATCATCTTGCTCTTGTTTAGTTGATTACTTAATCTAGTTGCTTAGACCTAACTTGCCTATGATAATCTAGTTTGTGGTAATCTAGTTTTCACATTGCCTTTACTTGCCTACCTGCTTTGTGTAATCAAACCAAAACCCCTTTTAAACACTTAAACCCTAGTCTCCAATTTAGGAACATAGACAACACCAACTAAGATCTAGTGCCCCCTCTATCCTTGTGGTTCAACCCCCATTTCTTGCCTTTCATCTATGCTATAACATGACCCAGTGCACTTGTGAGAGGATATTTTAGTGTTGTGAGTGAACCTAGTTTGGGAAATCTATAAATATGGAAAGATCATACATGTGTGCAACATCACACTAAGCTTTTTGGCACTGTTGCCAAGGATAGAGGTGCTCGACCTTTCTATTTAGTGTAGCTTAGCCTTTCATATTTCCCTCATCATTTCTATTCTTTATTCTTTGTTCACTTTTTCATATTGTCATTCTAACTTGGTTTCTTGTTGCTTGTTTGTGTATTGTGTAGGTGACAATTGTGCATGCACCATACATGTTCTAATTATACTGACTTGGTGTTGTATGACCCTGAGATAGGTAGTAGGAGATGTTGAATCCACCGCAAGCAACACCAAGCAGTCGACATGATAGAAAACAAACCTCATGGAATTTCTCAACTACAGCCCAACCGCCCCTCCATGAGTATTTCACCTTAGGGAACTAAAATTCCCCCATTTCCACCCTTGTTGACCAAATGCCAGGTCAACAATTCTCCATTCCAACCACACTTATTAGACTCCTCCCTACCTACTATGGGATGGAGAATGTAAACCCCTACCATCATATCGATGCCTTCCTTTTACACACCCGCTGCAACCGATGATTCCATCCGGAGGACACTCTTACCTTTCTCTCTAAAAGAAAAAGAAAAGGAATGGTACATCTCAAAGCCAGAGTCGGTGATGTGGAATGCAGTCAAAAACTAGTTTCTTGAGAAGTTCCTTCCAATTGCCAAGCTGACCCAAATGCGCAAATGTATCACTACCATCTCTCAAAATGAAAATAAACCTTTCCACGAGGCATGTGAAAGATTCCAAAAGCTCATGGGTGACTGCCCTCATTATGTGGTACTCTTGTGACAGTTGGTCCAAGCTTTATACACTGGGCTAGAAGATTTAAGACAGAACAATGTTGAGTCATCATGTGTAGGCACTTTCATGGTAAAACCACTTGAAGAGTTATGGCCATTGTTTGAGCACCTTACTGAGAACTCTCACCATCGGGTTTCTACTAAAGGGGAACAATGTGGCCAGAACTACACCCCTCCACCTCCTCCTGTAGATCCAACCTGGACTGCTGCCAACCCCGACATGATGAAGATGATGGTAGACATGATGAATATGATGAAGAGCCAAGATAGTGGTTCTTCTAGTCAATCCACAATGGTAGTTGAAGTTGAAGAAGAGGAAGGTCATTCTTTGCACTCTTTTGGCAACCAAAACAACCAAGGTCCTATGTCTCAACTATCAATATGCTACACATCCACCTCACTCATACCAATAGTGCCCCCCAATATCACCCCCATCCACAACATCCACAACTACAACAACAACCACAACCACAGTTCATCCTTTAAAATCCCAACTCAACCCACCAAAGACCACCACCACCTCAACAGCCACAACCAAATCCACAAGCTACTTCTTCCTCTACCCATGAGCATGTGAAGGAAGTGACGGTTTTGAGAAGTGGTCGAACTTTGGAGCAACCCCGTATGTGCAACAAGTGAGGATAGAGGTGATACTATGATTAAACAACTTGATACTGAAATCCAGATTGATGATACAATGATAGGAACTATATTTGATATTGTGACATCGAGCAGTGATACCATGATTTAGTTGATGATTCTGAGCCGATCGGGAGCCCAACTTCCCCCATTTCCTGATGCTCTTAAGGATCCCTCTATGGATAGAAGAAAGAAGAAACATACTGAAGATATCATGGAAACTTTCAAACAAGTGAAGATAAACATTCCTTTTCTTGATGTGATCAAGAAAATCCCTTCTTATGTCAAGTTTCTGAAAGATTTTTGCATGTTTAAAAGGAAAACAATAGGGAAAACACCAAAGAAAGTCAAGATGACTGAGCTAGTGAGCTCAATTCTATAGTACACCACGCTGAGAAAGAGGAATAACCTTGGTGATCCCATCATTTCATGTTACATTGGAGCACACTGCATAGACCAAGTCCTTCTAGACTTGGGTTCTAGCGTGAACTTTATGCCATATGATGTGTTTGTCGAACTCCAAATGGGACAATTAGGTCCAACTCATTGCACTTTCTAGTTGGACGACCAATTTTTGAAGATGCCTAGAGGGCATGTTAATGATGTGCTAGTTAGACTTGATGATGAGACTTCTGCATTCTTCCCCACTAAATTTATTGTGCTAAATATGGAAAAAGATACAAGAAGAGTACCTATCATCTTGGGGAGGCCATTCTTAGCAACAACTAACGCAGTGATCCATGTGAAAACCGACACCATGTATGTGACATTCATGCACATGAAGATCTGATTGAACATCTTCAAGTCTTTAGCTACATCCGAGGTGATAGGTGCCATAGAAGAAGATTGCTATCTTATTGAATGCCTTGATGAGATTGTGGATAAGTGCCTACCTATGTGGATTCAGACTGCCACTCAAGGTAGAGGTTTAGATCCCATTCTTGAGTTCCCCAATGATGATGATGAAGAGGATGAAGTGAACGAGCTAGCCTTAGTGGCTGCAATAGAGGACCTCCCATCAATTTCTGAGTAATCAAAGAACTCTCTTAAAGAACCTCCTACTCTTGAGATCAAGTCACTTCCCGAAAGATTGAAGAATGCATTTCTAGGCTCCAATGACAACCTCCCGGTGATCATTTGTTCTATTCTCTCTCTGGAACAAGAAGAAGCATTGATGAAAGTTCAAAATAAGAATAGTTGGGCCATTGTATGGTCCATTGTTTATTTCAGGGGTATTGACCCCTCAATTTGTGTGTATAGGATTTATCTGGAAGATGATGCAAGGCCAAACGCCAAATGCAAAGGAAGTTGAACTAAAAATTGAAGGAAGCTGTGACCCAAGAGGTCGCGAAGTTGTTAGATGCTGAAATTATTTATCCAATTTCTAATAGCACATGGGTGAGTCCCATCCAAGTAGTACCAAAGAAGGGTGGGATCACATTGGCAGAGAATGTTGATGGTGAGATGATGTCAGTTAGAAAATAGTCCAAATGGAGAATGTGTGTAGACTACATAAAGCTCAATGAGAAGACTAAGAAGGACCACTATCCTCTTCCATTTCTTGATTATATTTTAGAGAGGTTGGCAAGGCAAAGTTTGTATTTCTTTCTTGATAGATACTCTGGGTACTTTTATATTGTTGTTCATCTTACAGACTAAGAAAAGACGACATTCACTTGCCCTAGTGGTACTTGTGCTTACCGGAGAATGTCGTTTGGGTTATGTAATGCCCCCTTCCACTTTTTCAGAGATGCATGACCTCGATATTCGCCGACATGTTTGATTCGTCACTTGAAGTCTTCATGGATGATTTCTCAGATTTTGGTAAAACCTTTGATGAGTGTTTTCTTTACTTGGTTGTCATTCTTGAGAGATGTGTTATGGTTTGCCTCATGCTATCTTGGGAAAAGAGCCACTTCATGGTTCCCGAAGGCATAGTTCTAGGTCATCAGGCTTTAAAAGATGGTATTGAGGTTGATACGGCCAGGTGGGCCTAATTTCTACACTCACCATTCCTTCTACCATAACACATGTCTTCTCTTTCTTGGGACATGCATGTTTCTATCATCGATTCATCAAGGATTTTAGCAAGATCTCGAGACCTCTCTGTTATTTCTTGGAATAAGAGCTTAAATTTCACTTGGATGCCAAGTGTGTTGAAGCCTTCAACCACTTGAAGGAAAAGCTCATTTCTTCTCCTATAATGCTACCCCCGGACTTCTCTTAGCCATTTGAGATGATTACTAATGCATCCCACATGGCATTGGGGGCTTTGCTAGGCCAAAGAGTTGTTTGGATTCCGCACACCATATATTATGCTAGCAAGACTCTAGACGAAGCACAAAGAAACTACACTACCGAAAAAGAGTTGTTTGTGGTTATCTTTTCTCTTAACAACTTTCAATCATATCTTTGGCAAAACAAGGTACTGATATACATAGACCATGTTGCATTAAAGTGTCTTATGGCTAAGAAAGACTCAAAGCCATGGTTGATCCTGTGGATTTTGTTGCTTCAAGAATTTAATATTGAGATTGTGGACAAGAAGGAGGTGGAAAATTCAGCCATCGACCATATATTTCAAATTGAAGAACCCTTTAATGATACAAGTCGAATCAAAGAAACAATGCCACATGAAAAACTCTTCCTACTCTCATCCACTCAAAGGCCATGGTATAACCATATAGCTAATTTCTTAGCTAGTGAAAGGATACCAAGAACACAGACAAGGGAGGAAAGAAAAATGTAATTTTCTATGATAAACAATTATGTTTGGGAGGATCCTCACCTATTCAGATATTTCCCCAACCAACTCATTAGGAGATATGTCCCGAAGATACAGTACTAAGAAATTTTATCCATGCGTCGTTCCAGAGTATGTGGAGGTCATTTTGGTGGGAAACACACAACTAAGGTTCTCCAAAGTGGATTCTATTATCCCTCCTTGTTTAAAGACTCTCTTGAATTTTGTAAGTCCTGCTTGAAGTGCCGAAAGGTGGGAACTATCTCAAAGACGGACATGATGCCTTTATCACCCATTCTTGTGGTGGAGGTGTTTGATGTTTGGGAGATTAACTTCATGAGTCCATTCCCTCCCTCCTTTAGATATGTCTACATTTGGTTGTCATGGATTACGTGTCAAAGTGGATTGAGGCTATTGCAACAAGAACAGATGATCATAAAGTTGTGTGTGATTTTGGTAAATCATATATCTTCGTCCAGTTTGGTGTGCCGAGAGCCATGACTATTGATGGTGGAAGTCACTTCATCCATCAAACTTTTGAAGGGCTACTCAAGAAACATGGAGTTAATTATCGTATGGCTACTCATTACTACCCCCAAACAAATGGTCAAGTTGAGTTAGACAATCGGGAGATATATCTCATTCTAGAGAAGACAGTGAGACTGGTCTGCAAGGATTGGTCATTACGTCTCAATGAGGCTTTATGGGCTTATAGGACTGCTTGCAAAGCCCTGATTGGCACCACATTGTTCAAGATTGTTTATGGGAAAAGATGCCATCTACCGGTTGAGATGCAACATAAGGAATTGGGGGCTTTGGAGGCCATGGACTTTGATGGAGAGAATGTCAGGATGAAGGGGAAGTTTTAGCTAAATGAATTATAGGAGATTCAAGATGAAGTTTACAAAATGTTGAAGTGCTACATGGAGAGAAAAAAGTTTCTACATGATAAGATGATCCAGAAGAAAGACTTTAAACCTAAAAAATGAGTATGGCTATATAACTCAAGGATGAAGTTCTTTCTCAGAAAGCTCAGGTCTAGATGGGAAGGGCCTTATCTAATAAAAAAGATGTATCCATCTGGGGTTGTGTTGATTTATGAGAAAGAAGGAGCAAAAGAATTTACTGTGAATGGTCCAAGGTTGAAAGCAGTTGTGGAAATAGGTTTGGACAAAGATAATAAAAGTTTAGATATCATGATGCTAGTGGAGGAACATTATCTTGATGAGGATATGTTCTGGAATGCACATGAAAGAGATATTTACTTCAAAGATGCATTGAAAATCCCGAGACAGTGATCAACTTCAAAAATTAGTAAGCCCGGTTGAAGGCCCAAAATTTAGCGCTAGTGGGAGGTAACCCACCTAGGCTTGGGAACTGTTTCACCCAAACTTCACTTTTTTATACTTTTACTTTTTTCACACGATTCCAAGAATACACACACACACACACTTATGCTTGATAGTTTTGTTATAGTTTTGATGATTTTTCAGGTGAGATAGGTGAAAGTGGAGAGAGGAGGCACATTTGAGTGCCAAATGATTGATATAACTTTAAGTGGGTCGATTAAAATGATTGGAGAATGAATGATAGAATGATTTGATGAATTTTGAAGATTTCTGAAGTTGGAGGACCCAACACATCCGTGCTACCATGGAATGGTCATGCTGGCTTTATGATTTTCAACATGGAATTCTTCAGTTTTGGGTATGGGCAACACGACTATGCTGGCTACCACGGCTATGCTGGCACCTCACCAGAATGATCGCACTGGCCCGAGCCCAATACTGAAGATGCTCAATTTTGCCCTACCCAACACGACCCAAAGTTCATTCTTGCGACCGAAAATGGTCTTTTCACGCGTAGTGGCGACTAGGGTGAGCTCCATTCACCCCCAAATCACCTCCTCTTGCTCCCAAAATCTGGATTTGAGTTCCCCTTAGTTCCCAATCATCTTCCCTAACCTCAAGTTTAGTTTTCCACCCTCTATCACCATCTATTTCTCCATCTCTGAGGAGAATCCACCCCTACAGTCCGGAAGCACGTTGGGTGTTGTTCTTGCTCATTTTTCACCAAAGATCTTAGCAAAGATGAAGAGCATGGGCCAGGAAATCAGGAAGGGGGTAGAGAAGATGATGGACATCCTCACCGGAGGCAAAAGCCTCACCAAGTGAACCTCCAATTTGTCACAGTAGTCCCATAATGCACCATTGCCATCAATTTTGACTTTGCAATCACTCTAACGGTCAGCATCGACCAGTGCATCACGACATTGATCCTCCTCCAGCAGCCACACAATAGATCCTAGCTATAGAAACCTCGATGAAGAAGAGGAGAAAGAAGAAGAGTTGGAGAATATTGTCAATTCAGTGCACATCGACACACCAATCTGAGAGAGGAGGGCTAATGTAACGACCCTGCCTCTCAATAACCCCCAGTTAAGGGAGACCCAAAGGTCAGGGCCGTTATTCAATTAACAGCATCATAGGTTCAACAAATAATCAATTATAATTATAAAATTCTACTAACTAAACTGAAATTTGGTAGAAAAATATAACTTTGTTTACCTTTTTAAGACTTTGGAAATGTATCTATCCACAGCTTGAATTATTCTATCTAATCCTCCTTGAACTTTATTCCTTAATTTCACGATGTGTCACTTTACTGTTTGTGCTTTCATGATTACACCTAAAACACCGACAAACAAAACGTCAGTCAGCAATTGCTGGTATGTGGAGGCAACCAAAATTTCACAATTAAGTCTAACAATTTAAATATTGCAATCAAGATATTTAGCAAGTCAATTTACATTTTCTATGTGACATTCCCCACCCACTTACCCTAACCCTAGAATTGCCCCCTTTAGGGTTTCTCTTTTGACATTGACTTAAGGCCACCTTCTCAATCCCGAGCTTGGTGCCTGGGAGTCACCTCTCATGGTTCTCCATAGTCATGCATCATAGACCACCTTCTCATTCCCGAGCTTGGTGTCTGGGGTCACCTCTCATGGTGCCCGTTGGTCTACCCTCCTGGGCCTAACCTTTATGGCATCTTCCATTAGGGTGGCATGTAGGTACGGGAGTACACAGTTATATTAAATTATGATAATCATAGTCACTTTATAATTGCAATATGAACATCCAAACTATTTAGTTGCACTCAATGTGATTAAACATCTGGGAATCCTTTGGGAAACTAAAGCGGTTGTTCATAATTAACCACATACCTGTTAAGCAGACTTGAATGCAGAAATAATTCAACCAATCAGGAAATCAAGCAAGCGCACACAAAATTTGATCCTAAAAAAGGCATCCAATTTCTCTATCATTAATCATGTCATCTTGATCCATTAATCCTAGTAGTTTTCTAGGTTATTTGCCCTTTTTAGGGTTTTGAGCATAATTAGGGTTCCACTTCATCTTTATTACTTTAAACCCTAATTTCACAAAATCTCTTACAAGCCCTAACTATTTCATTTTTTATTTTACAAAATATTCTAAATTCATCTTTTAGCAACATGAAACCCTAATTTTAGATTATGAGCACTTTTCTTTTCTTTTCCTCTAATTTAGGGTTTCTAAACATATTAATCAACATATTGAGTTAAAAACCCTAAACCTTGTAATTCTATCATCAAAATAGGTTAAAAACCACCTTAATCATTAAACAAGTTAACCATGCTCGAATTATCCTAATTGCAAGATTAAATATATCTTTTATCAACAATTAGGGTTTCTAACCACAAATTAATACCTTTTCTAATAAAATAGGCATTGTTGCAAAAATATGCAGATTTAGGTGTCCAAACCATTTTTAATGTATTCCTTGTAATTTGCTGATCATTTTTCATGTATCAACTTTCTTCATACGACTTTCCTATCTCAAGATATGATTTTTAACAAGAAAACCCTTTTTCTTATTTTACTTGCTATGTTTAGAAAAACGAGAGGCGTCAGATCCGTGGTCCGCTGGTCCACTCAGGATCCAGCGTCCCGGATCGCACGCGCCCACAATGATAAAAAAAAATTCAAAGGATGGAATCATCCTTACCAGATAACAAGGCGCAGAGGGGCAGATTTGTAAAAGACCAAGTCGGCCTTTGTCTTCTACCTCGCGCGAGGGTGGCAGCTTCGATGGTCAACCTATGAGGTGACTTCAGGCTCCAGTCTTTTGTTGCTCACACCGATCATCCAGGGAGCTCTGCCTCCCTTCTTTGAAGATGAAGACATCCTTAATTGTCCACCCGAGCCTTGCCAAGGTCACCCCCTTGCTCGCCGGATTCCGGCAGGATCTTCTTTGTCGGCGAGGATCTAGGTTAGGATCGTTGGCGCAATTGAAAGCGTGAAATCGATCCTTGCACTCCGCCGCAGAGTTTGGTCTAGCAATTAGGGATGCTGGTTCCCTCCATAACCCTCCTCTATAAATAGGGTCGGGGCAAGGTCCTACCGAGTTGGGCGTTTCCTGTATTGGCGACAAAACTCAACCAAAATAGGGATGCTTCCCTTCGTCTCTCTCTCCCGAATCTAATGGGACAAAAACCAGGCTGGCTCATCCACTGAACCATGAGAAAGTAGGTTGGGAAAGTTCCCCTAGAACTTGTAGAGTCCCAGTCTGCTTGGGACTAGAAGATGAGCATCCATCATTGGATTAAGATCCAATAGACCTCATTGCTCGCGTTCAAAGCAAAGGAAAGATTTATTCAATTAATTCAGAATTAATTCCCAAATTGAAGATAACTTGCAAAATCAATTTCTCCCAAACCATAACTCCTTTCTTTCTCAAATTTTAAGGGAAGGGTTTCCTTGAAATTATCTAGATTTGTACGAAATTTGGGAAGCAAATTACAATGGATGAGAAGACTTCCTTCCCTCCCAAGTTATTCATTAATTTATTCAAAATTAATTAGTATTCCTATTCCTTTTTTTCATTATCTTGTCCTTTGGGTCCCTTGGACCTCAATAAATCCCAAAGCCACTGATTCCCATATTGGGGAATAATGGTTTGCCTTTATCTTCTTTTGAAAGTCAATTTCTCAAATTTCCCTTTTATTAATCAAATTCTTTTCCTTTTTAATTCTCTGTTTAAGGATTTCTCTTTATATCTCTTCTATATTCCTTATTGGAATTCCTTTCAATATTAGAAATCCTTTGGATACAAAAATCCACCAAGGATAACTCAATTATACCTCTTTTCACAGATTTTCCACATTTTATCATTATTTTCAATTTCTCTCTTAACAAGGAAATACTTAATTGGTCTTTTCTTCTCTTATTGCATTCTCTATGCAACTTTAGACTCCTTGGGACCCAAGGAACCCAAGAGGCATGAAATCCAACTTTGGATTGTATTCTTTTTCCTTCTGGAGGTTTCCACACCTTTCTTTTCTCAAAAACTTAATTATTCATTTACTAATGGAATTTTCATTTTTATTGGGCCCAATAGCCAATGAAGCCAAAAAATAAATCAACAAGGCTTTTTTAAATGAAATACATGCATTCAATCAAAAGACATCATTATTTTCTCATTTATCTTTATTATGAGAAATTACATTTGTCACCAAATGAACCCAAAAAATTGTTGTTGTAACATCCTTCCCCTCTTATAAGAATTTTGTCCTCAGAATTCCATCAAGTAAACAAACAATTTAGGATAAGACTTTCTTATGTCCATCAGGGCTCCCATGTGTCTTCACCCTTCCCATGGTGCTATCCAAGAACCTTCATCATCTCATATTCTTTCATCTGAGTTCTTTCTTACCTTGGTATATCGTACCCTCATAGGTGACTCGGGACATTTCAACCTCTCAGAAGCTGAATAGGTTCAAGGCTCAGCACATGGCTTGGGTACCTCACATAGTGCTCTAGATCGGACTCATGTAATGCATTTCACATCATGTTATCCTGAGGGCAAGGCTAAACACAACCATCTCCACCAATCCATCTCAAATGGACCCATATATCGGGGACTCAGCTTTCTCAGTTGAAGCTTAGAGGGGTCAGATTTTCGCATGTCAGTCTGCTTTGCATCAGCTCATGACTCATATCACCAATGGGCTCTCTCTCAGCCATTGCATGATCAAAGTGACTTCATATGCACACATTGTGGTTCTTTTCTGACCTTCACGAGGCCTCCATCACCAACATCATGAAGTGGTGACCAACACAACCTCTTTCTCGAACTTCTTTCATCCCGATAAAGACTAGGGTGGTTAACGTCACATCTTAAGAATTATCTCCATGTATCCCCCTGAATGAGCACACATGCTCTCATCAGACCCTCTAGTCTGGATCATACTGTCCATTAGTATGGGGTGATAAACTGTACTATCATCGAGTTTTTCCTGTATCCACTTCCACCTCATGGAAGTGAACCTTGGTCATACCCAAGAACTTTTGAACTCACATCATGATGTGGTTGAACCATCTTTCTCTCTTAATTAGTTCAACCGAATCTGTCCCGTGATAGTACTCTCTCTTTCTCATGTCATCTAGATAAGGCGATCTACCATAACCCCTATTGCATCTTGACCTTCCTTGGTCTAGGGGAGACTCACAACATCCATAGTGATGAACTCCTATTCCCTCTCGGGAATTATTTATACTTTATATCCATGCACTGGGTTACTAGTGTTCGTCCTTCACTCTTGGCTTGCATGATCACATGCTACATGCAACTTCACATCAAGCAACCAAAGTGCTACTATCACTTACTATCTTTGTAGTTTCACGGTGTAGGATGAACTTAAAATCATGATTTCCTATATGTCCTGATTCGTCAAAGTTGATTCCTCAGAAATCCTAAACCACTCTCGTAAGGGTTTTATTACCTTCCTATCCAAAGAAGTGCATCTGAGGTTCTACAACCATCCTTTCATTATATCACGGACTAGACTGGCTAACCAAACAATCATTTACTTGTTTAACCTCTATTGATACATCTGGGTGTTAGCCAAACTTATCTCTTTTTCTCGACATAAGGTTAGCCTAGAAACCTTATCTTCTTCTAGCTTCTAGGTAAACTAGGAAGCTATTTCTCAACTAGAGCATTCATTATCACTTCACATCCATAGGTATTAGGTAATGTTGGAAGACATACACTTCCATGTATTCCACTTATCCCCTCATCTCAAACTCTGAGTCTATCTTCATCGGAGCACTCTGAGCTCATCCTCTTGATTATCAAACTCAACCTTGGTTAACTTGCAATTCCTCATAGATCCTGATAAAACATCCTCATAAGCTGACTACACTACTTTCTCTTAGTGTTTGTAAACCATCCATGTATCATTCACTCCACCAAGGTATGTTATCATCTCTGTCCTCATACCTTGTAGCAACGTTCCAACTCCCATCATGTTTTATCCTTGGTGTATGGCATGCATACTATCTCATATCTCCCTCTCCCAACAAGAGGAAATAAGCATTTGGTGGCCATCCAAACACAAAGTTCTTCCTGTTCCAAGAGTAGAAATGATACATCCCACATTGCCAGTACACCTTCAATTCTAAGTTGAAACATGCAACTTATGTCACAAACATCATGATATCAAAGTTACTTCCATGGAAAACTGGTCTCGAACCTACTTGGGTCACCACACAATCCTTGGTCATCTCCTCTAGGTCTATAGGGTGCCGAAACTTTTGGGGTCATCCATTTTCCCTTATGCATCCAGAGAGTGCACTACTCATCTACCCTTTGGGTCCCATGAGTTCATGAAGGTGATCAATCTCCTAACCCATGGCCCTCAGACAATGATAGTTGTTACCTCCTGACCCTATGGTCATGTGCAACTAGGGAATTAGGCAACTCCTTCTTCCATCTGACTTATCCCTACCTGACCCTAGGATAGACTTAGGATTCCATTATAGTACATGTCCAACTTAAAGACTTACTCAAGCCTTCATCATCTCCCTCTACATTCATGGGTTGTCTTTCATCCCTTCATAGGGGTCATGGTGACCTATCTTCCTTGGTTAGGCCCCATACCGGTTACCTACATGGTAACACATCCACATGCACTTAGAGATGGTTAACTATGGGTCTACAGGTTCATTCTCTTACCATGTACTCTTCACTGAGCTTCTCTAGATCATATGAAACCTCTTTAGGTTACCTTAAAACCAACAAAACTGATATACGCCCTACAAAAGGGTCCCTCTCCCAGGATGGGAGGAAACTACAACTCTTGACAACAAGGTCACAACCATCCTTAGGGTTTACATTCACATGAGTATGCTTAACCCTAGCAAGCTATTAAGGCACAAGAAGACCACTTATTAAACCATGCTAGGTCATACTTGTTCTCTTTCCTTAATATTAGATCAACTTAGTTGTGAGGGGTTCATCAAACATACCCTTAACTTAAGGGGTTTCCTCTTCCTCTACACATGAGGAGTACAATGCTTGAAAATACAGAGACTCAAATCTCATCATGAGCATCAGATACACTACTTCCCCTCTTAGGCCTAGGAACCCTAGGTTCACCTTCGGTGTCCACTGCATGCTCAATCTCTTAACCAAAAATCAAGCATGTCCAAGATATGTCATGTACTTCCATGATCCTTCCACTCGAGAAACACTTCAAAGTTGAGTCCTCTTCCAGGACAACCAACTAGGTATAAAGCCTCACAACTGGGTACTCAAACCTCCTCAAGGTCGAAAGCACTCTTTATCTCATCCAGCAGGTAATCACTTATACCATGGGTACATAGGTACTAGAAGCATCATCCTTCTTCTAGGGTTTGGTTCCTATAAAGGAAACTAAGATATCATCAGCCTCCAGGGATCATGCATGAGGCAACCACTATTGTCCACTTAGGTCACGTCATCCTCGACTCCCCACTTTTCATTATACTCGGGGTGTTAGGCTTCCAACCTTCTTGCCAGGGTCCTTCTGTCTCTCTCTCTATAGCTAACCTTACCACCATCCTCACTATTAGAGGTCCCCTCTACATGAAGTATCGATCTCACAGGCATACCTCTACGCGGGTGAAGCCTATGCTCAACTTATGTTTGCTCATGATTATCCATAGCCCCTTATGCTTATCCCATATTCCATCCATCCTGATCCCTTGTCTAGGGTTTCATCCTACTGTCAGCACTACTGACGTACTCTGGGTGCAAGCTATATCCTACTTGCAACAACCCATAAGGTTTCTATAGGTCCTTCTCTAACCTCCTCCATGAAGGAGCTATCCTTCGCTCAAACATGCACGACCCTCTCCAGGGTTGGGTTGCCAAAGATACTAGGCCATCTAACCTCTCATGGCTCATATGACATCCAAGGCATGTCTAACCAAACATCTGGTCTACCAAGACAACTAACTCATCATGTCATCTCTCCCTCTAACCTTCACTTAGGGTTAGGGTTACCATCATCCTCAAAGGATGTGCTAGTTCTCTACTTTTAATGGATATCTCTAACTCCAACACTAACTCTCTCTACTCATCCTCCTATCAAGGAGGTCTAGCGTTCGATCTTCTTCTGAGGGACAATGACAACTCATGTCATACGACCTATGTATGTATCTATTCTTTAGTTTGCGCTTAATCTATTAAGCTTATATCCATGACATCTTATTTACATGATTTTCATTAAGTTGGTGGAGGATTCCTTAGACCTTATTAAACTTACCCATACCTCAAGAGGGTGAGAAGAAGAGAGGAAACCCTAATCCTTAAGGTCCTTAATAGAATTTGAGTTGAGAAGGGATGAACAAGATGAGAGAGTCCAAAAGGTATCTTACTTCGAGTCATATCCTATGACATCGGCCAGGCAGTCACACAACCTGGGAGTCCTCATATTTCGACTAGCGGTGTGGAGAAAAATATTGCCAGCACCCGGTCGTGATCTTTTTCTAGACACCTCTATCTTTCGAATAATCCTCTAATAACTCCCTTGGGTTCTACGTAATTTGTAAAATTTAATAATTATTATACATTAAGTGAGGAACCTATGCTCTGATACCAATTGTAATGACCCCGCCTCTCGGTAACCCCCAATTAAGGGAGACCCAAAGGTCAGAACCATTATTCAATTAATAGGATCAAAGGTTCAACAAATAATCAATTATAATTATGAAATTCTGCTAACTAAACTGAAATTTGGTAGAAAAATAAAACTTTGTTTACCTTTTAAAACTTTGGAAATCTATCTATCCACAGCTTGAATTATTCTATCTAATCCTCCTTGCACTTTATTCCTTAATTTCACGATGTGTCACTTTACTGTTTGTGCTTTCAGGATTACACCTAAAACGCCGATAAACAAAACGTCGGTCAACAATTGCTAGTATGTGGAGGCAACCAAAATTTCACAATTAAGTCTAACAATTTAAATATTGCAATCAAGATATATAGCAAGTCAATTTACATTTTCCATGTGACATTCCCCACCACTTTTTCCCTAACCCTGGAATTACCCCCTTTAGGGTTTCTCTTTTGCCATTGACTTAAGGCCACCTTCTCAATCCCGAGCTTGGATCCTAGGAGTCACCTCTCATGGTGCTCCATAGTCATGCATCATAGACCACCTTCTTATTCTCGAGCATGGTGTCTGGGGTAACCTCTCATGGTGCCCATTGGTCTACCCTCCTGGGCCTGACCTTTATGGAATCTTCCAACAGGGTGGCATGTAGGTGTGAGAATACACATTTATATTAAATTGTTATAATCATAGTCACTTTATAATTTCAATATGAACATCCAAACTATTTAGTTGCACTCAATGCGATTAAACATCCGGGAATCCTTTGAGAAACTAAAGAGGTTATTCATAATTAACCGCATACCTGTTAAGCAGACTTGAATGCAGAAATAATTCAACCAATCAGGAAATCAAGCAAGCACACACACAATTTGATCCTAAAAAAGGCATCCAATTTCTCTATCATTAATCATGTCATCTTGATCCATTAATCCTAGTTGTTTCCTAGGTTATTTGCCCTTTTTAGGGTTTTGAGCATAATTAGGGTTCCACTCCATCTTTATTAATTTAAACCCTAATTTCATAAAATCACTTACAAAACCTAACTATTTCATTTTTATTTTACAAAAGATTCTAAATTCATCTTTTAGCAACGTGAAACCCTAATTTCAGATTATAAGCACTTTTCTTTTCTTTTCCTCTAATTTAGGGTTTCTAAACATACTAATCAACATATTGAGTTAAAAACCCTTAACCTTGTAATTCTATCATCAAAATAGGTTAAAAACCATCTCAATCATAAAGCAAGTTAACCATGCTCTAATTATCCTAATTGCAAGATTAAATATATCTTTTATCAACAATTAGGGTTTCTAACCACAAATTAATACATTTTCTAATCAAAATAGGAACTTTTGCAAAAATATGCAGATTTAGGTGTCCAACCCATTTTTAATGTATTCCTTGTATTTTTCTGATCATTTTTCATGTATCAACTTTCTTCATACGACTTTCCTAGCTCAAGATATGATTTTTAACATGAAAACCCTTTTTCTTATTTTAGTTGCTATTTTTAGAAAAATGAGAGGTGTTAGATCTGTGGTCCGCTGGTCCACTCAGCATCCAGCGTCCCAGATCGCGCACGCGCACAATGATAAAAAAAGAATCAAAGGACGGAATCGTCCTTACCAGATAACAAGGTGCGGAGGGGCAGATTTGTAAAAGACCAAGTCGGCCTTCGTCTTCTACCTCGCGTGAGGGTGGCAGCTTCGATGGTCAACCTATGAGTTGACTTCGGGCTCCAGTCTTCTGTTGCTCACACCGATCGTCCAGGAAGCTCCGCCTCCCTTCTTCAAAGATGAAGACATCCTTAATTGTCCACTCGAGCCTCGCTAAGGTCACCCCCTTGCTCGTCGGATTCCGACAGGATCTGCTATGTCGACGAGGATCTAGGTTAGGATCGTTGGCGCAATTGAAAGCGCAAAATCGATCCTTGCACTCCGTCGCAGAGTTTGGTCTAGCAATTAGGGATGCTGGTTCCCTCCATAACCCTCCCCTATAAATAGGGTTGGGGCAAGGTCCTACCGAGTTGGGCGTGTCTTGTATTGGTGATAGAACCCAACCAAAATTGGGATGCTTCCCTTCGTCTCTCTCTCCTGAATCTAATGGGACAAAAACCAGGCTGGCTCATCCACTGGACCATGAGAAAGTAGGTTGGGAAAGTTCCCCTAGAACTTGTAGAGTCCTAGTCCGCTTGGGACTAGACGATGAACATCCATTGTTGGATTAAGATCTAACAGACCTCATTGCTCGCGTTCAAAGCAAAGGAAAGATTTATTCAATTAATTCAGAATTAATTCCCAAATTGAAGATAACTTGCAAAATTGATTTCTCCCAAGACGTAACTCCTTTGTTTCTCAACTTTTAAAGGAAGGTTTACCTTGGCATTATCTAGCTTTGTATGAAATTTGGGAAGCAAATTGCAATGGATGAGAAGAATTCCTTCTCTCCCAAGTTATTCATTAATTTATTCAAAATTAATTAGTATTCCTATTCCTTTTAGCCATTATCTTGTCCTTTGGGTCCCTTGGACCTCAGGAAATCCCAAAGGCACTGATTCCCATATTGGGGAATAATGGTTTTCCTTTATCTTCTTTTGAAAGTCAATTTCTCATATTTCCCTTTTATTAATCAATTTCTTTTCCTTTTTAATTATCTTTTTAAGGATTTATCTTTATCTCTCTTCTATTTTCCTTATTGGAATTCCTTTCAATATTATAAATCCTTTGGTACGAAAATCCACCAAGGATAACTCAATTATACCTATTTTCACATATTTTCCACATTTTATCATTATTTTCAATTTCTCTCTTAACAAGGAAATACATAATTGCTCTTTTCTTCTCTTATTGCATTCTCTATGCATCTTTGGACTCCTTGGGACCCAAGGAACCCAAGAGGCACGAAATCCAACTTTGGATTGTATTATTTTTCCTTTTGGAGGTTTCCACACCTTTCTTTTCTCAAAAGCTTAATTATTCATTTACTAATGGAATTTTCCTTGTTGTTGGGCCCAATAGCCAATAAAGCCCACGAATAAATCAACAAGGCTATTTTAAATGAAATACATGCATTCAATCAAAAGACATCATTATTTGTTCATTTATCTTTATCATCATTAATTACATTTCCCACCAAATGAACCCAAAAAATTGAGGTTATAACAGCTAAGAAGGTCACTTACGCGTCATCTTCATGACCTCTATTCCCGACTCAGGCTAGACACTCCACATCATCAGCACAACCATATTCCACTCAATAGCCCATTAATCGTCGATTGGTGATTGAGGAAGAGGTCGAAGATGCACCGGTCCAGACCGTGCGCTTGAACTTGGACACAAGTCTGCGGTCACACACATATAAGGAGGAGGAGGTAGACGACATAGACAGCGAGGAGATGGAAGATGAGCTAGTGGACTTTTTGTCCATACTGGAGGAGGACAGGATGAAGTGTGTTAGGAAGCAACTCAAGGAGAGTGCTTATGGGAGAGACACAACAATGAAAGTGATCTCAAGACCCCTCCACCCTGAGTGCTTGATAAGGAGGGTGATGCCCACTAGATTTGCATGTATGGCTATAATGCAAGCTCTAGAGATCAACTATGTGTGTCAAGACAAAATGAAATGATGTGGGCTCTATAAGATCTTGATTGAGGTTGAAGAAACCTACTTGGAGTGGACTCATGAGTTGTTTGCAACTTTGGACAAAGTACAGTACCAAGGTGCAGATGCCATCAGGTTGAAGCTGAATAGCTCAACACATGTGCTCAAAGTTTCCCAAATCAATGCTATCTTTACCCCAAATCCAGAATTGGAAAAGAATTTCAATGAGGGGAGGCTTGACAAGAATGGGAAAGCTGATTACTCCAAGATGTGGAAGGCTATTCATGGTCAAGAAACTTTTTTAATAGGAAAATCCATGACCAGTAAGATTTACAATCCCTTTATGAGATACCGACAGAAGGTCCTAGCAAACACCTTGTTTGGCCATTATTATAATCAAGGTTGTTGTACACAAAAAGATTTGTATGTGATGGTCATAGTAGCAAGTGAGGGATTTGTAAACATTGGAGCCATGGTGATTGACCACTTGAATACAATCCCCTTGAAGCGTAAGAATCCATTTATCATGGGGGGATTATCACCACAATGTTAGAGGTAGTGGGCTTCAATCTGGATGGGCTACCAAGGTATAAGGATGCAAATATGTTGATCTAAACTATATTTCTAGGTCCCAAATGATCTCCCTCAGAGATAGCAAAATCTTTTATGTTTTACACCTCGAGTACCCTAGAATCACCTTGGAGCTCCCATACCACACCACCACCTACTCATGGATGTGGGACCATCAGAGAACTTTTCTAAGGTGATAGCACTGTATGAGGAGGAGCATCCAAGAGAAGGGTTCAAAACACCAAATGTGGACTTACCTGAAGAAGGAGGAGGGAAAAATGTTCTAGAGCATCAATGTGTTCTTGAGCAGCCATGCCACACACAATTGAGGTTTGAGGATTTTGATGCGTAGCCACCTCCAAAAAATGCATACGACATGTCATCCATTGATGCACATTTGGAGGCAATTCAGCACACACAACAAGCCATGTGGTTAGATCAGTAGTAGATGCATCACCAGATCAACCACATGTACCAGTATCAACATGTCTAGGTATAGAGGAACCTCCAATGGGGGGATGATTTATGGGGAGGACTATCTGGCTACCAGGAGACATACCAGCCTCCACAGGAAGACTAGTGGGGCCACTATTATCGGCATTCACCTCTACATTCAGGCCCACCATAGGATCCCACACTTCCAGAGTAGTGATTTCTACCCTATCATTCCTAAGCTTTAATTTCATGTTGAGGACAAGATGATTCAAAAGTTTGGGGTGGTAGGGCAGTATGCCCCCTTTCTTAGATTTATTTTGTTGATGTCTATCTCACCTGATCTATGTTTAGTTGTGGATTTCTTTTTTTAGTATAGATTTCCTTTTTCTTGCATCCATGCATACATGTAGTTAAATTTCATTCATTTTTGCATAATTTTTTAAAGTTTTTGATCTTTTGGCTCCTACATGTCATGCATTGCATTCTCATGTAGATTTTGGTAAATTTTGTGTTTTTTTAAGTAGCATTTGCTGCTTTATGTTTTAATTTCCCTAAAGTTAGGTTTAGATGTGATTGAATGTAAATCAACACCATTTTGGCCAATTTTTCCCAAACTTGAATGTTTTTTCCTAAAAGCATGTTTTTACTGAATCTCCATTGTTTGAAATGAAAATTTTAGTCTTTGACAAATGCATGTCATTTTCTTAGAGTTTATTGCTATATAGTCTTGATTGTTGACTTTTTATGTGTGCATCACTTCTCTCAAGTTTGTAATGTTTTGGTTGAGTTATCAATTGAGCAAGCTATGGACCATAGAGCCTATGGAATTGCTTGATATAAATGTGAACCTCATGTCATTCAATCATGTGGTGTGATATCATTTTATGAAGTGATGGATTAGTTTTCATGTAGGAAATCTTATGTTGAGGACTATACCAGTGACCCCCCTTTGACTTGACTTTTCTCACACCATCTTCATACCTCACCTCCTCATGAAAGGATGCCTTAGAGAACATATTCAGCCTTGGCCATCTCCAAAAGTTTCGGGTGGCCATATCTAAATCTCCTTGATTCACTCTATCCACCATATGCCCTACCTACAACAAGGGCAAAAGAAAAAAAAGAAAAAAATAAAAAGAAAAAAGAAAATAAAAAGATGCTCCTATTTAACAACATCTAAATAAAGAAAAGATGAGTGTGTAAAAGCACTCCAAAATCTTATTGCAATCCTTTCTTCCATTTTCATACATATTGATCTAGAAAACATCAAATCTATCTCACTTTGCCCTTTCTACAGCCATGTGGGTCATTTGGTGTGGTTTGAGGCATAAGATTGAATGCATGAAAGTGAAACAACACTCCTAGTCATCTTTGATTAATGCCAACATGAAATGGTTTACCTGGAATCATATGAAGGACATATGGAAATCTTGTGTATTCTATGCTTTATATTTGAAGATTGTATTCTCAGTTCTCATTGCATGATTGGTATGTGAAATAGGAGAGGATAGAGGTGGAACACATGCACTTAGTCACTTTTAAGACCATTTAGTGAATAATAATCTTTTGCTATGCATTTGTCATTCTTGTTTATTGAAACAAAACTAAAGAGAGAGATTAAGTTGGAGCATACTTGAGGACAAGTATGTTTTAAGTTTGGGGTGGTGATGAAGCCCTATTTTAGAGCTTCATCTTGTGCCATTTTGTACTTTAATCACATCTAAACATTGTCAAATGCACTTATGGACGTTCTTTGCATACTTTTTAGGTACTTAGACCATGATTTGGATGGATGAGAGGGAATGATGGAGTTCTAGGAGTCCTCCACTCATGGAGGGGTCCAAAGAAGGCCCCCAAAGCACCCTCAACCTACCCATAATGACCAAGGTTAGACATCAAGAAAAGAAGTCCATTGATCATGAAGATTGAAGTTGATTTTTCTACTGAAGATCCCAGCACAGTCGTGGTGCCAAGGAATGGCCATGCTGGCCAATGCACAAGTTACAAAGTAAATCCCAGAAATGCAAGCTACAACAACATTTCCACCACGGTCATGCTACCCACCACGGTCATGCCATGAAGCCCCCAAAACGGCCGTGCTAGCTGAAGACAAAATGAGTGTGCTGAAGGGAACGACCTCACCTCCAATTCACTCACCACGACCGTGCTATACACCATGGCCATTCTACCTAGCCTCCACTACTGCCATGCTACCCAGCACGTCCATTCTACTAGCCTCCATTTAACCACTTCAACTTATGATTTTTCCACTTTCTTAGAATGATTGTTCCACACCACCACGACCGTTCCAACCTCTGTCTACCACGGCCGTGCTGCCCAGCATGACCGTTCTACCACCTAAACCGTACCATTTTCTGCACTATTTTTCCAATAATGCCTCTACTTAGCCAAGTGCTTCCACCACCACCTATATATACATGGATGGTGGCCACAACACTAGGTTAGCTGTCATTACTCCTATCCACCCACGCTTGAGCATTCATTGCACTTCCCTTGCATTTATGCTCTTCATCCACCATTTCCACTTCATTTCCACCATAGAACCCTAGTTTTCTAGGTTTTCTACCATAACCCCCTTCAACTCCATGTCCACCATCCACCTTGGAGGAAGGAGGTCGCCCTATAGCAGCTAGGAGGTGAAGATGGAGGATCTACTTTGAGCTCCATGGAGTCCTATCCCCTTTTTCCCTTTTCTTTTATCTTTTCTTTTATTATGTCTATCTAAGCCCCTAGTGGTGGGTTGTGTTGGAGGCTACACTGCCGAGTCTAGTTGGCTGCATTTGCCATTCCAAGTAGGATTACACAAGAGGGTGGCGGGTGGAGAGAAGTAGCAGTTGGTTGTGGTACCACACAAACGAGTAGGAAGTCGGAGTGGCGGCGGCGATGGATGCAATAGAGGAGTAATGATGGTTGGATGAAGCTAGTTCATCGTCATCATCACCAGAGAGAGCTAGAGATCATGCATGTTAAAATAGAGAATGGGAAAAAGTTTTGTAGGAGTTGTTAAGTAGGACTTAGTTGTTGGTTGATTATAAAATGACATTAAGAACTATGTCGTTGGTTTGTTCTGTAAAACCAATAACAAAAGTTAAACTCTATCTTTGGTTGGACAATTAGAAGCAGACAACACCATCATTAGTGACCATTAAATCACCATAGGTTGATAGATCAACAATATATTCATTAATCAACATCAAATATTAAGCTAATGCCGTCATTGATTGATAACATCAATAGGGTACTTAATGGTTGATCATTAAACTTCTAATTGGTCCAAAACTTGACCTAAGGGGTGACCATAGGTTGTCACCATCATTTGACACCCTTGATCATGACCGTCAATTGTTATGAAGACAACACCAAAGGGTTGTTGCAATGGTACCATCATCAGGTCATTGTTTATAAAAGAAATGAGCTTTAAACCCTAAAATTGACCATTGTTTGATAGGTGCTTAGCACCATAGGATGTCAAAACAACCTGGTCCAAGTCATATTATACCTTAGGAATAACATATGCATGATTACGGGTTCATCTAGCACTGAAATTAGAATAGGGAACATTATGAAAATCTAAATCCATGTCAAGCATAGCTTTTTACTGCATAAATCATCATTTTCAAGGAAGAACATGAGCTAGTAAGCTTATGGTAAGAAATAAACATGGAGAAAGTTATAAAACTTGCCTCTGATGAGAAGGTGAAACTCCACACAGAATAAATCTCGAGAAGGTAGGGTAGAAAATCCAAGAATAAGCTATGAATTTGTCCATCTAGCACCTTTCTTCATCAAATATGCAGCCTTTGACGTTGCTATCTTCTTATGTAGTTTAAGGCAACCTCGGGCGGCTTGATGTCACACTTTGAAGGTGGTCATACTGTCAGTGATGTGGAGTCGTTTGTAAGCAGCTCTTCAACTGCGTATTAGATGCTAGCATTGTTTAGGGGTTCTTTTTCATCTCTCTCTCCTTCTACCTTTTAGGAGGTCTTGGAGTAGGACCTTTGTGTTTCTTCTGGATTGTTTTATCCTGGTTGTATGGGGTTCTCTATAGCGCCCAAAGTTTAGGACTTCATTTAATAGTAACACGCTTTTTCGACCGACCAAAAAAAAAATATGCAAACCCTAAACATAAGGAGCAAGAAAGGTAGATTTTTAGAGCTTTAGAGCAAATTCTACCATGAAACACAAAAGGTTCCGACCTAGAGGAAGTTATAAGGAAGGATAAGAACCAGAAAAACAAAGAAGGAAGGAAGAAAACAACTGGCCTCGATCGAATTCCCTAGAAGATGACTTTGGAAACCCTAGGTAGGGCTAGATGGAGCCCTAGGAGACCTTCTTCTCCAAAAAGTTGGTTCCACAGAAAAACAGAGTGAATTTCATGATACAGGTTAGAGGAAAGAGAAAGAAAGCATACTTTCGTATTTGGGAAAGGAAGAGGCAAATATAGCCCATGGACAATATACAAGAACACACAAAAGAAGATCCCCTACCATCCCTATTAACCAGATTAGATTTCCTTTGTCTAAATTCCCAGCCAATCACGTAATTCATTAGTTGATAGCTACTAAAAGTAGCTCATCCGTGAAGGGGTAAACCCTAACATACCCTTGATGAAAACACCTTCAAACCATGGCTCAACTAGGATCCCCATGGATCAAAAATCTCAATAATGATAATATAAAATATAAGGAACATAATCTATGTGACAAATTGCAAAGAAAACCCCTCAATTGGGTAAATTGCTGAAAAGTCCAAAATGTACAACAAATTGCATAACTTGCTCAAACAATGTCCATATTGGACCAAATTTGAAACTTAAGCTTGTATTATGATTTCAAAACATATCAAAAGGTTATATTAGGGTTATAAGTATTCAATTATGGTAATTTAGATCATTCCACTAATTAAGCAAGTTCAGGGGCCTTACACTATGTCCTAGATACACTAGAGCCAGATGAACCCGCTTCCACCGCACCAAAGGCTGAAAGGGATGCTTATAGGAAGCATACTGAGGATGCCATTGATGTGAAGTGCTTGATTTTGTGGTCAATGAACTATGAGTTGCAAAGACAACATGAGAACATGGACGTCATTGAGATGGTTTAACATCTCAAGAACATGTATCAAGACCAGGCACGACAAGAGAGATATGATGTCTCCAAGGCATTGTTCAAGTGCATCATGATAGAAGGAGATCCAGTAGGCCCTCAAACACTCAAGATGATTGGGTATGTGGAGAACCTAGCTCGACTGGGATTCCCTCTGAGCCAAGAGTTGGCTACTGATGTGATACTTCAATCGTTGCCAAAATTTTACAGTCAGTTTGTGACAAACTACAACATGAACAACTTTGACAGGCCACTGATAGTTTTTTTTGGGCATGTTGAGGATAGTTGAGGCATAGATGAAGAAATAAGAACCCAAATCTGTGATGATGATCAATAGAAAGAAGGGAAAGTCTAAGGGCAAGGTCAAGGGAAAGGGCAAAGCAAAGAAAGGTTTTGATGCTAGCTAGCAACCCAAGTCATCTTCAACTCTTAATGCCAAGGGAGGACTGAACAAGGGAGGAAAATGTCACCATTGTCATGAGCCAGGATATTGGAAGAGAAATTGCGCTCTTTACATAGATGAACTAAAGAATAAGAAGGAGGGGATGGAAGTCTCCACCTTAGGTACCATGAAATAAACTTAAAATGCTTCTTTATCTTAGGTATATGATACCAAGATATATATCTGACATATATGATGTGTAGGATCTAAAAGAAGTAATGTCCTTTGTGAAAGGACTAAGAAGGAACACTCATCAACATTAGAGAAAATGTTGCTTCCATAGATAGAAGTACCTTTTAGTTTATTTCAGCCCAAAGGGAATGTAATAGAGTTATGAACTGCTGTTTTATTTAGCCAATAAAGAGAAACATTTTATTTCTGCATCTTGTAATGACAAGGTTTTCTATCAATAAAATTCATGTTTCAATTTTGAATATATGATCATTTATGGAAATGCCTTATTTATCTTGTGGTACTTGATATGCATGAGATAAAACAATAATACCTAAAAGTTATTGATGACTCAAACAATAAATTAGCATTATCATATAAACAAATGAATCAAAAATTCATCTTTAGGTTCCATGTTGATGGTCAAACTACACTCTCTTGGTTAATGAACCATTAAGAGATACGAATGTCTTATTTATTGGGCATGATGACAAGTCAATCTTCACTAGATGTAGTGCGAGAATGACTATTCTATTAGGTATAATACATATTGATGTATATACGTACCTATTGGAGTAAATGCTAATACTTCAGATATGGTATTTAATGAAATACCAATATGAATATCTTGAAATGTTCAAGAATATCATAAATGAAGAACAAACTTGGTAAATGTATTAACTCTTTGATACAATCAATGAACGATATACTTAAACCAATTGTTTGAGGACCCTGTGAGTAACTATGATTGTGTATCATAGACAACTCATGATTAAGGCATAATGATGTCTAAATCAAAGAAGGAATCATACTCTAAATAGTAAGAGCATGATCATCAAACAAATAACTAATCTTCTACAATTCTTCTAAAGAACATGCTTTACTAAATAAATGTACAAAAGGAGATTAAGAATCACAAGGGTTGTGGATTCTCAAATTCCTTAAGTAACAGATACACCCTGAGCTTGATGGATAGTGATATTCTACAAACTCAAAGGTGATGAATTGGCCATATAATGATGAGCCAATAATCTATCTAGATGATGTTGAGGAACCAGATTTTGATTTATAGCTTGAAGCGATAAGATATAAAATGACTTCCATGTGAACCAAATAAGGAATGAACTTAATGGTAGCACTTATAGGGATAAAATCTAAAAAGTGCAATTGGGTCTTAAGAGTTAAGACTAACATGGATGACATTTGAAGAGCTAATTTGTTGCGATAAATTCATGCGAGTTGAAGGTGTTGAACCTGATGATTTTATTTAACCAATTGCAGTGGCTATAGGCTATACATGATCATGCTTTCTATTAGAACTTAAAGACTATGAAATTTGGCATATAGACATTAAAACTGCATACCTAGTAGGAATAACATGAGGCTGTGTACGTGATACAACTTGAAGGGTTTTATAATTCGGTTAACACAAATGCAATCTATAAGTTATAAGAGTTAAATCAATATGATTGATTAAATACAAGCTCCTCAGAACTGGAGTCATTACTTTGATTACATAGTCAAAAGGTTTCACTAATACATCAAAATAAAGAAGGGATCAATGATTACAAAGATTTAGTGGGAGCATATTCATTTTCCACATGATGATGAGGAATAAAATGAATCTGGCATGGAAATATCTTCTTTAAGTGAATAAAGAGAAATGTCCTATGTGAAAGGAATAGAGACATATAGAGATAGTTCTTGAAAGTCTCTTGACCTGATAAACAGAGAGAATACATTAGCAGTATGTGGTGAAGGGTTCAGTATGGAGATATTCAGTGGGAGAAAATTGTTGACTTGAGAGTTCTACATTGTCCATATTTTGAAAATGACTCAACCATTACATTCCCATGTATCTAATATGTTTGTTCAAGATTGATTTCAGGCTTTAGGTACATGAAAAGGATCAAATTACACAAGCCCTAGCTTGTTCAAGTTCAAATCAATAGCAATCTAAGTGCGCATTTTGGGAAATCATTCCAAATGGCCTTAGAAGAATTTTGTAATCACTTGTATTGATGATATGACTTGTAACTAATATGAGAAAAACATGAGGGACACAAAATATCAAGGTTTAATCACTCAAAAGTCAACTTCAAAAATTTGTCACAGGTTGTTCATCGGTCGAGTTGGAAACATGATCAATCCTATGATGGATTTTCTGAAGATGAACCATCGGTTGAGTTGTACACTCACAGAACTTGATCGACTGACTCACTGAGAAAATCTAATTTTATCTCATCGGTCTAGTTTACCAGAACAAACTCAACTGATAGTTTGAAAATTGGATTTGTCTTTTAGTTGATCGGTCGAGTTACCTTTATTGAAACTCGACTGAATATACTGGATGAAAAATGTCGAAAAAGTGATTATAACCATTGGTGAGTTGTTTTGGATGAAAATAGATTTGTTGCTTTGTGGAAAATGGCTATATTTCGACCCTATGTGATCCCCAACTCAAGGGAACACCACCAACTATAAATAGGATGCCTTGGAGTTCATTTCAATTTTTCTCATTCATGCTATTCTAAGTCCTAGCTATAGTTGTGTGTGTTGTAACTCCTTGAGTCCCTTTCTCTCTCTAGTTTATGCTTCATTTCATGATTGTGAGTGAGTTAGGCCTATTGTCAGAGAGCTACTCCCTTGTGCGTGTAAAGCTCTCATCTTCTCCTACTTCCATATCCCTTTCCTCCATGATAAAATGGTGAAGCAAGCTTCCCTGAGTGAAGAAGGAGCTGTAGCTGTTCCTCTTCAAGGTTGATGAAGAGGTGGTGATCTTCTCCAAGTGAAGGAGAAGGAAAAGGCTGAAGATTCAAGAACAGTTGAAAAGTTCTTGAAGGTGGAGGACTTGTGCTTGAGTGGGTAATACCTTGGAAGAAGGCTGAAGACTCTTGCAACGTGGGGTAAGTCCTTGGTAAGGTGGATTTCTCTTTGTGCTTGGATGGGTAATCCCTTTGGTGGTCTTGTATTGTAACTCTTATTGGTGATAATATAGAGAAAAGCACTTGCAAAGTCCTAGAGGTTGACCTCTCTAGGTCGTGGACAAACTCTCTCCTAGTTTGGAGAGTGGAACCACTCTACATCACCTTGTCAAGTGCTTGCTATCAATCTCTCTCATCCTTGCTATGATTGTTAGTTAGGACTTCAAATTGCACTTAAGCTATTGGTTTAAATTTGATATAATTTGAAGGTATAATCTATCTTGTTAGAAATTTTGTAGCTCTATTCACCGCCCCTCTAGAGCCCTAGATCCAACAAGTGGTATCAGAGATAAGGATCTTCTCCAACAATATCCCATGAGACGATAAGATGGGAGACAACCTACTTGGTTCTCTCAACCTAGAGGGAGTCTTCTCCATGCGTCCTATTGTCTTTTACGACACCAACTTCCTCTATTGGTAGAGGCGTATGCAGTTCTACATTCAAGGTATGAACTTGGACATGTGGAAGGTGATGGTCACACCTAACAAGGATACAAACAAAGTTATTGCAACATGGAGTGAAGTTGCTCTCAAAGAAGCCCAACCCAATGCCATAGCCATAAACATCCTCTATGCAACCCTCACCCCAACAGAGTTCAACCAGATCTCATCTTGGGATACTGCCTATGAGATTAGGGACAAATTGTGAATTTCCTAGGTGTCATAAAGCAAGTCAAGGAGGCAAAGATCTACATGTTGAACAACCTTTTAGAGAACTTTAATATGGGAAGGAAAGAAGGTATTGTGGAGATGTAATCAAGACTCAATGTCATCATCAATGGACTGCTTGCATTGGGCAACACTTTGGATAGAGGTGTAATCAACTCCAAGATCTTGAGGACTCTACCAAAGAGATGGGAGTTAAAGGTCACCTCCATTGAAGTAGTGAGGAGTCTTGGTGACATCCCAACCAAAGATCTCATTGGCAACCTCCAATTCCATGAGCCTAGGCTTGACAAGCAAGAAGAAGAAGACAAGCAAGAAGAGAAGGAAGCCAAGAAGATCAAAGATAGTTCTTTTAAAGCACAAGTGGAGGCGGTCATCCTTCAACAACAACTTGCTTGCCAAACTTCTCCCTCATCCTCTACTGAATATGATGTCCCAAGTGAGTATGAAGCCAACTACATCAAGGGCAAACACTTCAAGGGAAAGCAAGCCTCCTCCTCTTCTACTCTGAGATGCTACAAGTGTGGGCAAAAGGGGCAATACAAGTGGGAATGCCCAAAGTCAAGAAAGTCACACCACAAGGGAAACTCAAATAAGGAAGAGGAATACAAGAAGGAGGGCAAATACAAGAGGAAGGACAAGAAGGAGAAGAGATACAAGAATGCAGCTCATGCAGCTTGGGAAGCTTCATCTTCAAACATCTCAAGCTCTGAAGAAGATGGAGAGTGCCACCTTGCACTCATGACCTCTACTAATGAAGAAATTAGTGAGGTAAGTTTGCGTGAGTTATGTAAGGAAGCTGTTATTGACATGCTTATCTCTACCTATTCATCTTTTGCTAAATGTAAATCTAAAAGAAAACATTTTGGAAAAATCAGTGATGATCTATATGCTAAACTTGAACTTCTTGAATTTAATGAGAAAACCAATCTTGAGAGTATTGATAATTTGCAAGGGCAATACCTTGATCTTGAGATCCAATACAATGGAGTTGAAGTTGAGAATGATATATATATTAAGAACATTGAGCATCTTAAGGAAGAAAACTAAAATTTCCTTAAAGAGCTTGAAATATTTAAAACTGAAAATGATGAATTTAAGCTCCTTATTGATGTTCATAGAGAAGAGATAGATGTCTATCTTAAATAAATCCACATACTTAAATCTAAAAATGCTAGGTTACTTGGTCAAGTAAAAGATCTATCTTCTAGACCTTTATTGCCTAGTGTTAATGTTGCTTCTATCTCTCTTGAAAACGATTCATATTTAACTAAAGCTTTATGTCTTAAGGCTAATCTTATGCATTCTAGGGATGAAATATCTAGTTTATCTTCTACCATTATTTCCTTAAATGATGATAACCATATATTGTGAGCATCCCTACTGAAATTCCTTAAAGGGAAGAACTCCCTAAATGAAATCCTTGACCATTCTACCAAACAAATTGGTACTAGTGGTTTGGGATTTGTAGGGGGAGCATAAAAGGGCAAGAGCAAAGCCAAAGGTAAGAATAAGAGCAAGGAAACCTCTTTCTTTGTAGGAGAGTCTTCTGACACTAAGAATCCTATTATTTGTTCTTATTGCAAATGCGATGATCATTACTCTACTTATTGTCCTTACAAGCCTAAGGGGACCAACCCAAAGATGAAATGGGTCCCCAAGCTAACTCCAGATTCCATAGTTTGAGTTGGGAACCTACATTCTCCTTTCTTGTTGGAAAAAGGAAGATGGATTGTTGATAGTGGCTGCACTAAGTACACGACGGGTGATATAAGCCATTTCAATAATTTCCCTAAAAAGAAAGGAGGATCGGTCACCTTTGGGGACAACAAGAAAAGTAATGTCAAAGGTGAGGGTGATGTAGGTGAATTCTTGTGTATCAAAATGTTCTTTTTATGGATGGCCTACATCATAATTCAATTAGTGTTAGTCAACTATGTGATAATGGTTACCTTGTGTTATTTACTTCCTTTGAATGCTTGATTCTAGATTCCCTCACCCACCAAGTTATATATAAGGAAACTAGAAGTGGTAATCTTTATGTTATTGTTCTTGACTCTATTAAGGCTATTTTTGGTAAATGCCTAGTAGTCAACTCAAATGATATTTCTCTTTGACAATGTCGGCTTGGTCATGTAAATATGCATCAGTTAAAGAAGTTGAGCAAAAAGGACTTGGTCGAGGGACTTCCCAAATTGGATTTTGAAAAAGATGAGGAATGCCAAAATTGTACCCAAGGAAAGAAAACCAAGTCCTCCTTCAAATCCAAAGGAGTCCTTAGTACCAAGAGAGCTCTTGAGATTCTTCACATTGATCTATTAGGACCAATGAGAACTCAATCGCTTCGTGGTTCTAAGTATTGCCTTGTTATTGTCGATGATTTCTTTAGATATACTTGAACCTTATTTCTCATTTCTAAAAGTGACACACTTGATGCTTTCTTGAGATTTTCTAAACAAGTTAAGAATGAAGTTTCTTACCGCATTATTTCCATCTGTAGTGACCATGAGGGAGAATATGAAAATGAGCTTTTTGAGCATTTTTGTCAAAAATCTGGTTATGCACACTACTTCTCTTCACCTCAAACACCTCAATAAAATGGAGTTGTATAGAGGAAGAATAGGTCTTTACAAGAGATGGCTAGGACTATTCTTCTAGAGTCTGATACTACTAAGAAATTTTTAGTTGAAGCTGTCAGTACCTCATGCTTTGTGCAAAATCAGGTTTTTACTCATCCTTCATTGAAGAAAACATCCTATGAGCTATGGCGTGGTAGGAAGCCTTCTATCGAGTATTTCCATGTTTTCAGATGTCCTTCTTTTGTTTTGAATATGAAAGATTCTCTCAACAAGTTTGATCTAAAGTCTTACAAGGCTTTCTTTCTTGGCTATAGCACTACTAGCAAGGCTTATAGAACTTTTAATGTTGAACTTGCTAAAGTAGAAGAATCCATTAATGTAAAGTTTATTGAGACTAACCCCTCCATTTCCAAAGATATTGTTCCAAATGATGATGTTGCAGGTGAAGTAATTCCTATTCTAAAAGAGCTCAACATCACCCAAAAGAGAAAAGAGGTGGCCACTCAAGAAGAAGAGAAAGATGATGAGAAGAAGGATCCAACCCCCCGATTTGCAAAGAATCATCTAAAAGAGCTGATTTTAGGTGATCCATTTGAATGAGTGAAGACATGGGTTGCATTCAATAAAGAACAAGCCAACAACACCTTCATCTCACAACTCGAGCGTAAGAATGTTAAGGAATCTCTTGGGGATGAAGAATGGATCCTACATATGCAAGAAAAGTTGGAGAAATTTCAAATGAACAAAGTTTGGACCCTAGTACCAAGACCAAGTGATAGAATGATCATTGGCACTAAATGGGTCTACCACAACAAGCTTGATGAAAGTGACAATGTGGTAAGGAACAAAGCAATGTTAGTGGCTCAAGGCTACAATCAACAAGAAGGTATAAACTTTAATGAGACATATGCACCAATAGATAGAATTGAGTCCATTCGTATGTTGCTTGCCTTTTCTAGTTACAAAGACTTTCATGTATATCAAATAGATGTTAAAGGTGCATTTTTGAATGGTACAATCGAGGAGGAAGTGTATATTGCACAACCTCTAGGCTTTGAACATGGTAGTTTACCTAACCATGTTTATTTGTTGCAAAAAGATCTCTATGGACTCAAACAAGAACCAAGGGATTGGTATGAGAAATTAAAGAACTTTTTGTTAGATCATGGGTATGTCATGGGAAAAGTGGATTCTACCTTATTTCTAAAGCACACTTCTAATAATTTTCTAATCATACAAATATATGCTGATGATATCATTTTTGGCGGAACTAACCTTGATATTTGCAAATAGTTTAGTGGTCTTATGTAGAGTAAATTCAAAATGAGTATGATGGGTGGACTCATGTTCCTTGTCAGCTTTCAAATCAAGAAAAAAAAGATGGGAACTTCATCAACAAAGGAAAGTACACAAGCAAACTACTTAAGCACTTTGGGATGGAGAACACCAAGCCGATGGACACACGCATGTCAAACACCGCCAATCTTGATAAAGATGAAGAAGGTGAGAAGGTAGATGAGATTCTCTATAGAGGTATGATTGGAAGTTTACTTTATTTAACTGCCTCTAGACCTAATTAATGTTTAGTGTTGGCTTGTGTGCTCGCTTTCAATCAAATTCTAAGAAATCACATCTTATAGTTGTTAAAAGAATTTTAAGGTACTTAGCCAAAACCCAAAATTTTGGACTATGATATCCCAAGTCAAGGGACTTTACTCTTACTGCTTAGAGTGATGTGGATTATGTAGGATGCTTGATTGATAGAAAGTGCACAAGTGGCACTTGTTTCCTCCTAGGACCGTGCTTAGTGTCTTGGTTCTCCAAGAAATAGAGAACATTGACATTATCAACCACCGAGGATGAATACATTGCATCCAGTAGTTGTTGTGACTAGTTCCTATGGATGAAGCAAATTCTCCAAGACTGTAACATTCATTTTGATGCTTTTCCTATCTATTGTGATAATACTAGTCCAATTAACTTGTCATACAATCCTATATTGCATAGTAGAGCTAAACATATATAGGTTCTCCATCATTTTCTACATGATCACATTGCTAAGAAGGATATCTAAATCATGCATGTGGACATAGCAAATCGGTTAGCGGACATTTTCACTAAACCTCTAGCTAGAGAGCAATTTAACTTTATTAGATCAAAATTACTTATAACTTCTTTGAATGAATCTGGTATGCCTTCTAGCTAGTTGTCATGTATCCTATATGATTTGCCTCTATTTTGATCATGTTTGCTTTTTAATATGCTAAAAATCCATTTTTCATATTCATTAAGCCTTGGTTTTCTCCTGTTTTTGGGTATTTTTTGCAAATGCATATTTTATCGCAAAATAGTACCCAATGATGAGTGACATGTGCCTTAGTATATTGGTTTTAGGTCAGGTTGACCATCAGTCAAGTTTCCAACTCGACTGATCGATGTCCGAGAGCTATTTTAAAAAGCCTATCAGTCGAGTTTCTAAGTTTGGAAAATCGACCGATGGTCGGGCTGGAGCATTCTTAAGTTGGGTTCAACTGACTATTCTACATCTCAACTAGAGAAAAGTCAATTAATTCCACCTCCATATGCCCTAAGCTCTCTACCCTTTCCCATCCCTTCCTCAACCTAGCCCTAATCTGATCTAGTTAGACCTTCCCCCATGCCAAACCTAGGTCTATGGACGTTTTTGGTGATGAATATTAGCTCTTGCTCTCTCCTTCCTCTCTATTTTTTTCCATGGCATCCAATAGGAGGAGGAGAGCTGCCCCATCTAATGCACCATCTTCTTCATCATCCCCCCACTTGATTCCATTTGATGACACTCTTTTTAACTCAAATGAGGCTATAAATAGGTATGCCACCTTCCCAAAATCCTTTCCCGTTTTGCACACTCTTTGAGCCTAGCTAGAGACTCCAAGAGGTCATAGATCTAGTTGTAGAGTTGTTACACATTCACCATCTTTCTACCTTGGGTGTTGAACGTGCATGGTACAACAATTCCATAACTAGCACGAAAGTGGTTCACGAATTATACGCTAACTTGCGTTGAAATTATGACACCTTCGTTCCTCCTCCTAATACTCAAGTAGTCCTAACGTCCATGATAGCCGAGAAGAAATTCCAAGTATCGGAGGATACCCTAAACATATTCTTCTCAGGTATTGATGAGACAGACACCAGGCATAAGGATTACCCCGAGTATTTCAACCAAGTTGAGCCTGAGGCCTTCTACAAGCAATACAATCTCACTCTTCCTGAAATTCATCATTTCTTGAAGCAACCTCAATTCCCCTATAAGAATAAGTGCATCCTTCCCTCCTTTTCCTTGGATCTCAAGAGACCCATCCTTACCCTAGTTGTTAATTGCAATATGCATCCAAAGAAAAATCATATGAATATTGCAGAGAACACTATGGTGATCATGTATTGTCTTTTAGACAATGTCAGAGTCAAGTGGTCAAGATACACCCTCCACCACATGACCTACTTTGACTCTGGAAAGAACACCCGTGGCACCCAACCTCCCTACCCTGCCCTGATATGTGGTCTATTTCAACTTGCCACTGGAAAATCTATTTTCCATGACTTTCATTACAAACCTGCCCGAAAAGGAATTTGCATAAGTGAGACCACTATATAGAAGTTTGTGCCTATCCTCTCCTCTACCACACCTGGTGCCTCTTCCTCTACCTCTACCTCTACCTCTACCTGAGTACCTCCACCCCCTCAGCCTACCTGACATGCCTGTGCCTTGTACCATGTGTCAAATGAAATCCTTATGGGCTATATGATGCATTAATAGGCATACAACCTCCAGCTCCAGGAGCACGTGCATCAATACTTATGTTCAATCATGTCCAACATGAATATGTCCTATGCACATCCCTACCCAGCCTACCAACCCTACCCAGGTGGTGATTATGCATCCTATGCTTATAATCACTTTTACCCTACCCCTCCACATGAACCTTCTACTACTGCTACACCCTCTATTGTTGGTGAACCTTCCCCGATTGTGCTACCTCTGACTGTTGGCCCCTTGGCCACTCTACTTTCCAATCTCAGTAGTTCTCCTCCTTCCTTCCCACAAGACAATGAGCTCCATGCTCTTGGCATGTCTAGGGATGAGCAGAATGCTCATTTGCCCTGTCATGGTTTGGGTCCCTCTGCTGATGAAGAGATGCTAGACTAGGATGATGAGGAGGATGCTGATGTTGTCAAGGCTACTGATGATTTTGAGAATGATGGTGTTGCATTTGATGATGATCTGACGATGATGATGGATTTTATGGCTTTGATGGTGATCCAGTGATGAAGGCGATGTTGTTGTACCTTCAGACGGAGATGATGATTATTAGCCTGATGTTGAGGATGATGATGTTGTTTATATAGACAACATAGATGTCTAGGTTTTCTTAGTTTTTAGTGTAGATGATTATCATATAAATCTTTCTAGGATATTTTTTATTAGAAACATCTAGGCACATGATCTGAGTTATACTATTTTATCATCTTAGTTTTTATCACCTCTAGCTTGTAGCTATTTTATGAGAACTTGCATTCTGGTTTGTAATCTAAATTCCGTGTACACTTACTCTTTGATGTTTTATATCTTATGACTTGGTTCCATGTTCTACCATATTTTGATTATGCCTTAGCTTTTTTGTTTCTCTCATCTTTGTTAGGTGTACGTTTTCAGATTTCATGTTTTGGATATATGCTTTGTTGTGCTTGGAGAAGACCTATTTTATACTCTTCTAGCCCCTTCCTTTTTGATAATGTCAAAAGGGGGAGAGAAATTTAATGCTTTGAAGCTCAACCATATTACTTTTATTTTCTATGTGATCCTTTTCTTGATCATTATATGCTTGTTATGTGACTTGCTAAAGGACCATATAGTATCTATGTGTTATATTGCTTTGTGTAGATAGACTAACTATGTAGGTTAAAGTAAGCATAGATTGAGGGAGAGGAATTGACATTGTTCAAATCTTGAATCCCCTTACAATTCACAAGGAAAAGGTATAATTTCAATATCCTTTTCAATATGATTGGGGAATGGTTTGTCATTGTCAAAAAGGGGGAGAAAGTTGACTTGATAGTTCGACATTGTCCATATTTTGATAATGACTCATCCATTTTATATCTATGTATCTAATATGCTTGTTCAAGATTGATTTTACGCTTTAGGTACATGAAAAGGATCAAATTACACAAGCTCTAGCTTGTTCAAGTTCAAGTCAAAAGCAATGCAAGTGTGCATTTTGGGAAATCACTCCATCCGACCTTAAAAGAATTTTCTAATCACTTGTATTGATGATATGACTTGTAACTAAGATGAAAAAAATATGAGGGACACAAAATAACACAATTTAATCACGCAAAAGTCAACTTCAAAAATTTGTCATAGGTTGTTCATTGGTCGAGTTGGAAACTCGACCAATCCTACGATGGATTTTCTAAAGATGACCCATCGACTGAGTTGTACACTCACAAAACTCGATCGACCGGCTCACTAATCAAATCTAATTTTATCTCATCAGTAGTGTTTACCAAAACAATCTCGACCGATAGTTTGAAAATTGTCTTTGTCTTTTAGTTGATCGGTCGAGTTACCTTTATTGAATCTTGACTGAATGTACTGTACAGAAAACACAAAAAAAGTGATTATAACCATTGGTGAGTTGTTTTGGGTGAAAATAGATTTGTTACTGTATGAAAAATGGCTATATTTCAACCCTAAGTGATCCCCAACTCAAGGGAACACCCCCATCCATAAATAGGACCCCTTGGAGTTCATTCCAAGTTTGTTCATTCATGCTATACTAAGTCCTTGCTATAGTTGAGTGTGTTGCAACTCCTTGAACCCCTTTCTCTCTTTAGTTTACACTTCATTTTGTGATTGTGAGTGAGTTAGGCCTATTGTAAGAGAGCTACTCCCTTGTGCATGTAAAGCTCTCATCTACTCCTAATTCCCTATCCTTTTCCTCCATGAAGAAATGTTGAATCAAGCTTCCCTGAGTGAAGAAGGAGTTGTAGTTGTTCCTCTTCAAGGTTGATGAAGAGTTGGTGATCGTTTCCAGGTGAAGGAGAAGGCAAAGGTTGAAGATCCAAGAAGAGTTGAAAAGTCCTTGAAGGTGGAAGACTTGTGCTTGAGTGGGTAAGACCTTCGAAGAAAGTTGAAGACTCTTGCAAAGTGGGTGGGTAAGTCCTTGGTAAGGTGGATTTCTCTTTGTGCTTGGATGGGTAAGCCCTTTTGTGGTCTTGTGTTGTAACTCGTATTGGTTATAATATAGAGAAAGCACTTGCAAAGTCCTAGAGCTTGACCTCTCTAGGTAGTGGACTGACTCTCTCCTAGTGTGGTGAGTGGAACCACTCTACATCACCTTGTGAAGTGCTTGCTATCAATCTCTCTCATCCTTGCTATGCTTGTTAGTTAGGACTTCAGATTGCACTTAAGTTATTGGTTTCCATTTGATATAATTTGAAGGTTTAATCTATCTTGTGAGAAATTTTGTAGCTCTATTCACCCCCTTTAGAGCCCTAGATCCAACAAAAAATTGTCCATATTACATGAAGTTAGTGTCCCAAATTCTTATGAAGATTAGGAACACATAGATAGATGCCTAGTGCATTCACAATTGGATCTATAATGTATGTAATCATCCCATTATCTTGTATGTATCGGATATGACAAGAATATATATATATATATATAATATATGCATTCATCATCTTGTATGTATTGGACATGACAATATTATATGCTCATCCAGTTATCTCATATGTATTGGAAATGCTGAGTGGATGTCTATCTACATCCAGTGAGAGTCACTGGAATACCATAAAGAACTCATTGAAGTACTTATGAAGTATTATAAGATTAGTTCTATGGTAATAAAAGGAAGAATTGAGTGTAAAAAAGTTACACTGATGCAAGCTTCCAAAATGACAGAAAAATGATCACAAAATATAAGAGTTATAATCAATTGTAAAGTGAACAAGAGTTTTTAAGTGGAAATTTTCTGAGTAAAATTAAAAGCCTATTTAATTCTAAAAGGAATGACGAGTATCCTTGTGTTATGAACAACAGAGGATGCTATACAGATCTAGAAGTTCATAAAAATGAACTTATAGATATTCCAACCATTGGTGACAAAGTAGAAATACTAAGTCAAACTATGGAGTTAGGCAAGGAATAATAGATAGCATATTACTGCGACTCAGTCTCATATGAAATGTCACACAATGAGGAGATGTGAAACATGCATTATACCGACTAAAGCAATATGTTGCTAACTCACTAGATTAACACTAGTGCAGTAGAAACATGTAGGACATGTTTATAGATCACTAAGAATATGATTCAAAGGTGGTTGGCTATAAGTGCAAGTGGGAGTCTGTTGGTATGTATGCCTTGAGAGCCAATAATATGATGCTTGGATTGGCATACATCGTGATTGATTTGATACATATCAAAGGTAAGATTCCAATTTATTCTAGATCAATCAATTATGAGATAAATGATGGAGCAGAATGAATGTATAAAGAATGACAATACTCAATGACATATATCTTTAGGTTGAATACCTAAACAATGGGATCATACATATTCTAAGAATATGTGCATTTTTGTTATGTCCCTAGTCAAATGTCATTATGGAAGGTTGATAGACAACAATGACACATCAAGACTGGAGTGTGTGTTGGTTGATGACAATGTCTCATTAGTCATGATATATGATATCAAATCAAGTACACAGATACATGTTAGAGAATAGTGTATCAGACAGACCCACCATGGGAGTGACACATGGAATCATGACATGGTAGTCAGAAGCATCTCTCATAGTGATGGTGGTGATTGTGATTCTTAAACTTGAAATCACTGCACTCGTCGTATGTGATTGGGTACACTTTGACATCATCAAACACAGTCCTGTAACATGGGTTGTTATAATAGTGATGATTGGGTGGCTTTGATTCATGAGATAGAGTGTGAGTGGTAGATATGGGATTTGTACCTCCAAAGGTAGTATGATGTCCATGCCACTTGATAAGAAAGACTGAGAAAGGCATGTTCATGCACGCATGAATCAATATATGATATTGATGTCACACATATCTTAGATAGTCTGCTCTAGTTTAAGAAACATGAATGAACAGTGAAAGGATGACAACTCCATTCCTTGAGTTCATTTAGGATATCAGAGACAATGGAATTATACATTCACTTGAACACCAATCACATATTATAGGATTAAAAGTTGTTATCCAACTTTCCTTTTCACTTGGGTAGCACTGATGTGCGACTAGGTATCACTCTTTTCTTATGATGTCATAAGATAGTTATGGACATTCACTACAAATGTGAAATGGGACCTATAGGGTCACACATAAAAGATTAACCTAGAAGAGGATTTTATCCATGCATGATGTTTGGATTGATTACTAAAGTGTTTAGGTACTCAATCAAACATTCAATTAATAGACTTGACTTAGAATCATCAAGTTCAAGTGTTGAACCAAATGATTAGAGTGTCATATTTATTGAGAACTGAATTGATTGTGTTATGCACAATATGGACCACCAACCGACCAGTTCGCTGGGTGAACCGATCAGCTCATAGTGAGTGAGATGATCGGTTCACTATAGTGAACTGATCAATTCAACTGGACCAAAGGAGAAGTGTTGGTTTGTCCCAGTTTGTGAGAAAAAAAATTTGTTTCACTTAGTCAATTCGATTGGGACAAGAATTAATCTTCACGTTAATTAGAAACGAATAAGGAAAGTCAATTGCAGGAAAGTCTAGGAAGTGAAATGACAAGTTCACTGGGTAAACTGATCGGATCACACTCCCAACCTATCGATTCACTAGTGAACCGATCAGCTCACCTTGCCAAATGACTGTTTCAATTACGAAATGACCGGTTCGCCTGTCGTAGTGCAAATTATTCATAGAAATTATGGACCCTTCTACTCCTACACATATTGGGAACCCTGACCCTACTCTCTACTGTAAATAGAGGGGTACTGGGGGCTTCTCCAGAAACACACCTCAGAACATCAGTTGCTCTACAAAGTTGTTGTCCTCTCTAGTTGTGGTAACCAATCGAGCCCAAGCAAGTTCTACCAGTCTTGGGAGGAACATCGAGGGAAAGACAATTACAGAAAGACTGGTTGTCGAAGAGTGTGTTTGTGACTAGTACGCCAATAAAAGGGGACAACTCCTTCTAGTCTATTCTTCAGGATGATTAGAGTTTATGGTAGTCCATGTGGACTATCTATAGAGGTGGGAGACTTCTATCACTCAAGAGGGCGATATTCAACCACAATTCAGGTCAAGACCAGGAGCTACACAAACATTGTCAAAGACATGTGGTTGAAGACCACACTTGCTGCAAGGTATAGTCACTAGGAAAGCCTTAGGGCTAGGTATAACTTGTTAAAACCATCCTTCCCATTACATAGATGTTGATGTGATCTGCTGGTAATGGGTTTATGGTCAAGTTAAAAAAAATCCTACTGCCTACTCTGACCATGTAAAACCCAACATATAGAACAATAAAAAAGATAGAGTTGTATGTAGGATAGTAAATATAAATCATGGAAATGTGCACCTATAAAGAGACCAAGTGAATGCCAAAGCTAAAAGGTTATTGTTTGAGAAAGTCTAGTTGAGAGTGAAATTTTTATCCAAAAAACCATTTATTTATTTTGGGCACAATGTTGTTGGTCGAGTTTTTGGGTTGGACATATTGACCAACAGCAGCTATTGGCAACACCCATTGGTTATGGTTTATCGAGTTTCTAATAGACAAACTCGACTGAAATAGATGTTGTCAAAGAACATATACATTTTAGAAAAACATATATAGAGGCATGATAAAAATAAAACCATATCCAAACATGTGTAAGAAATTTGGTAATGCACTATGAAAGAATTAGAAATAGTTTTTGATCAAGAAAGTGATGAGAATCACAACATACCATGTTTGACTCAAAAACCATATGTATAGTGCATACTAACTTAACAAAAACACACTACGATTGGATATGAGCAAGAATAACATTACCTCAATACTTACCATTTCTTTTCCATTTGTTGCCATCCCCTACACATCTCACTTTTCTTATTTTATGTGGATTGAGAAGTCAGTTCACAAATCAATATCTCATGTCAATCCAATTGCACTAATTTAGAATAAGAAATATGAAATGGTCCTCAATCATATTTTTGGTCTGGATGGGGTAGCTTAGCAACCCAAGTCCAATTTCTCTTGGGGGCTTTCCTAAAGGGGAAATAAGTAGAAAGTGACCAATTTCATTATAATGATTAAGATGATCTCCTAGCCTTAAAAATAGAGGATTTTTCATTGAAAATTGAAGGTCCTTTATCTTTTTTTTTCCTTTGGATACTATCAATTCCAATACCATCTCTATCCATTTGTTTGGTAGTATGGTCTAGGATTTGATTAAAATTCTTTTTATCATCTAGGAATATTTATATAGAAGATCTCAAACTATGATTATCATGCATAAGAAAAGTAATGGTAGAATACAATTGATTGAAATTATCTCTAGCTTGCAAAAGATGGGTTCCTACGTAAAAATCATTGGTCATAAAGAATCTTTATCAATATGAAGAGCAACGACATTATTTGCTATACTAGTTGAACTAGAACAAGATTCAAGAACATTGATTTTAGCAAGTAACGAAGCATTATCTTTTTCAAGAAAAGTAACCTTAAAAATATAAACACCATTTTTAGATTCTAATCCTAGAAAAACAAAATCTTTGTCCTCATTTTCAGTTCTAAGAGCACAAATTTCAAACGTTAAAAATTCAAAATATTACTATGCTCTTCATTAGCACTATGCATAAGAGGTTGAGCTTCTAGAAATCAAATCTTATCAAGCACACTATTATTTAAAAGTTCAAAAGAGTCTACTTGACTAAAATAAGTATTGTTATAATCTAGCAACCTAATATTGACATGTTCAATATCATCTTTTTCTACATTTTAATGATCAACAATTCTAGCAAGCATTTTCTTTTTCCTTTTAGAAGACTTAATAGAGGAACGAGTAGCATGGATAATAGCAATTAAAGATTTTTTATCTAAAGAGTTTAGATTTAACTCATTTAAGGTTAGGTCAGGACACCCTGGACAACAAACAACTCATCTCAAACAACTCAATAATCATACCTATTAATGGTGAATCAATGAATGTTTGGGATGACACATGGGTCAAGCCTAACATGTGGTTGAGGAAAGAATCTAAAAGTTAGTCCCATATGATCTTGATGACTTACGAGTAAGCTCACCAGGGTTGGATTCACTTGAATTGGGATGGTGAATTTCTACATGCATGGTTTGATAAGGTGGTAGTCGACCTGATTCAGAAAGTTCAAGTCTCGTTGATGGGCAAATTCATTGATCACAAGAGTGGAACAATTCTTAGGATAGGAGGTTCATGATGAGTTTATCATATCACATAATGAGATATGACAAGAATTTGTGGTACCAAGCAAGTGGGAGAGGGTGTGGAACTTGTAGGTGGTGGCCTTCTTCAAATGCTTTGCCTAGTTAGTACTCTAGCATGCTCTTCTAATGAACAAGTGGCGTAAGCACAAACACATGACTTAGGACAGTTAGTGTGGTAGATTCTTGAATGTGGAGGAACCCTTGATGCATGCATTACATGATTGCAAAGTGGTGAAGGATATTTGATTAGTGTTCATACTACCAGAAGGATTGGTTGCATTCATTGATGTTCTTAGCTTAGAAGAGTGGTGTTTTGATGCCACTAGATCTGTAGGTATATATAAAGAAGATTTATGGATTTTTTGTCATGGCATTTGGAGGAGTAGGAACAGAGAAGTGATTTTGGGAAACACTACTAGGGTTGAGTAATTGATAGTAGAATTGCGAAGGGATATTCTTCTAAATGAGAAAGCTCGACACACTAACCTCATGGATAGTAGATCTGATAGGTCTGCAGGTTGGTCGCCACTTTCCAGGGGGCTGCTAAGATGAATGTAGATGTTGTTTTGAATAAGGTTGGTGCGGCAGTTGCCTTAGTTGTGGGAAATGATGCAGGCACTTGGCTCGTAGGATGGGTGATCTTAGTCAACACTAAGAATGCTATTGAAGTTGAACTAGAAGGAATCCTCTTTGTTGTGGAACAAATTGATTTGAAGGCCTAGTCCAAAGCTATTATTGAGCTGGATTGCCAAAAAGGCACTAAAATGCTTGAAGATGATGGGATTTCATACCCAAAGTATTGTTATTGGGTATCAAAGATATGGAAGACATTATAAGGGCACACCATAGTATAATAAAGTTGTAGGGAAATTAACATGGTGGAAGAGGGTTTAGCCAAGCTCCACTTAAAAAGTAGAATCCATTTTCATTTTTACGTTGACCTTCCCATTGATATTACAAATGTACTCACAGAGGACGAATATGGTCAATTTGGTATCTTAGATGTAGTCAATCTTGTAAATGTTGTTTCTATTTTAATAAAGAGGAGGAGGTTTTTAGAAGAAGAAAAAGGTCATTTGAGTCTTCACTTGTTGATGCCATAAAAGAAAACTAGCATTCTCCTTCTTCACTAGAGCTTGATCTAGATCCTCCACTTGATTCTTCACATGAGCTTGAGTTGGAGGAGTCACTTGACCTTTTGTGCCATTTGTCCTTCTTGTGCTTCTCTTCTATTCTCTTGTGATGATGGGTCTTTTTTACTTGTGAACAATATTCCTTGAAGTGACCCTTTTTTCCACATTTGAAGCACTGAGTGAAGGAGGATTTCTTTCCTTTGTAGAGTCTAACCATGGAGTACATGGCATATTCTTCAACTTGAGAGGATGGAGAATCTTTACCAACAATAGCCTCAATTTGTATTTTGATTTCATCCTTCTTCATTCTCTTTCGCTCTTTCTCTTCTTCTCTTTGTTCTTCATCTTACTTGTCAAGTTTCACTTCATGGGCTTATAGATTTCCTGGCTTGTAGATTTCATATGAGCTCTTCAATAGGGATATCAATAAGAGACTTTGTTTCTTCAATAGAGGTCACCTTGGATTCCCACATCTTGTGGGAATTTATAAGGATCTTTGAGTTTATCTCTCCTCTATCCATAGGATGACCTAGAACAAAAAGACCATTCATAATGTCATTGAGCCTCCTCAAGTACATCTCTAATACCTTCTCCTCCTTTACCATCTTGAAGTTTTCAAGGGCCCTTGAGCATGTGGATTTTTCTTTCCTTCACTTGCTTTGTCCCTTCATAAGTGATGCATAGCTTTATCCATATATCATAGGTTGTCTCACAAGTGGAAATCTTCCTAAAATTGGTAGGGGGCTTGGAGGCATAGAGAATGTTAATGGCTCTTGCATTCAAGGTTGCTTTCTTCAAAGTAGCTTCATCCCATTCTTCTATCTTTGTCTTTGGTATCTTGTATGGAAGGTCCACCATTCTCCATAGTTAAAGACTTGATCCTTGGATGTAGTACTATAACCTTCTATTCCAATAGAGGAAATTTCACCCATCAAAGATTAAAATGTCGATGAGGTATCGCCCTCCTTGATAATCACCCATCTTCTCCTACTTGTGGAAGTATTCTTGGAGAAGACCCACTCTGATACTACTTGTTGGATCTATGATCAACTCTAGAGGGGGTTGAATAGAGCAAAAATGCACTTAACAAAAATTCATTAGACATTCAAGATTTTTTTAAGATATATGGGAAGTAGGAACTTTGAGTGCAACTAAAACATACATGCAAGGGAGAGAGAAATTGAACAAACACAAGAACAAAACTATGTTGAGTGGTTCCATACTCCAAACTAGGTGTAAGTCAGCCCACTACCTAGAGAGATCAAACTCGATGATTTTGCAACCATTGCATACTTATATTCCATTAGAAGACATACAATAAATGATCTTCCTTTTCCAGGATAAGGTTACCCAACCTTTGCCTTTAAGGAGAAGTGAGACAAAAACCTAACAAACAACCTACCTATCCAACCAAGAGTCTTCTACCTCACCAAGGACTTCCCCACTTTGCAATGAGTCTTATTCCTTCACCAAGGACTTACGCACTCTTTCACAAGTCTTCAGCCTTTAAGGAATTACTCTCTCTTCTTGGATCTTCCTCCTTTGACTTCACATTCACGAAGGAGAATCTTTCACCAAGGGACACCTTTTGTTCTTGTTTTTCCTCTCTTAGCCAAGATAGAGAATATTCATCTTCATATTCATGGAGGATAGGAGAGGTTGGGAGGTTTAGGAAGTGAGATCCTCACAAGATATACATGTAGGACTAATTCTCTTACAAATCTCCTACTCACTCTAATGGATGTAGCATGTGATTAAGCTTACAAAGAGAGAGAGAAGGTTGTATGATGCATTCAAATATAATATGGGAACCTTCATAGTTCTTGCCTAACCATGGGATGAACCCCAAGGAGTCCTATTTACAATTCAGGATGCCTACTACCCAGTAGAAACACTTAAGGACGAATAATAGCTTTTTGGGTTGTTGCAACCTATACTTTTTTCAGTTTTGCAACAATCCAATGTCTAGAAACACTTTTTCTTTACTTTATTCACAATGCAATTAATCGAGTATCTTTTCGGAAACTCAGTCAATTGCACTATGCAAGAAAGAAAATTTTAAGCATTATTGTATTTTATCCTGGATGAAACTTGACTGATCGTTCAAATTTTGTTTTTCCCAGTGTAGGGATCGATCGAGCTCAATGAGTGTGCAACTCGACTAAACCTAGACATTTTCAAAATTAGTTAAGGGGATCGGTTGAGTATGTCACATGTAAAAGTTGACCAAAAAACACCTTGCAATGAATTTTGGAAAATGTCATTAGAGTGCTTAAATATTCATTTCAAGTGCTCCTAATTTTTTCTAAGCTTAATTACAAGTCATATAATCATTACAAGTGATTTACAACATGATTCTAATGGATTTACATCATATTTCACAAAAGTGCACTTCTATTGATTTTGACTAGTCTTTTCTCCAAGATAGGATGTGCAAGTTAGGGAATTTGGAGTGTGTCTATACCTAATCTGAAATCACTCAAGTAGATGCATTAGACACAAATGAATGGAATGGAGAATCATCATCAAAATAAGGGTTTAGTCAATTTAGACCTTGAGTCAACATTGACTATATTTCCCTTGACTGAATAGGTTTGTCATATCACCATAATAATAATGCATAAATTCAATGCATTTATTGATGATTGAATTATGCATTGGTGACCTAAAGGTTAACAACACTAGTTTAACATGGAGTAAAGGAACATATTTAGTGATTCTTGATTGATTTCTATGATCCCTTCTATGAGAGAGCAATTATCCCCTGTGCACTTTTCTAACTGGTATTAGATTCATTTTCGATCATATATCGATTACTTTAGATATCAACTACATCCCCTAGGGAACTCATATTTTCAAACAAGAAACATTTTAGAGTAGATACCAACACTATTACACTATTTTTGAATGTGGTAGGAAACATAAAAATGACAACAATCTGATTTTGAAAATTCTTCAAAACAAACTAAGGCAATGAAACACCAATCATGTAGGTATTGTAAATAATAAGATAGAAGACAGAGAATAAACAAAAACTTCTTAAAAATCAAAGAACACAAGATATCTTGAGATTTATAGGGAAAAAAATTCATCCAAAAAATCTTTTTGAATCAAGAAATTTGATGGAAACAAATATTGAAACAATTTTAGATTTAAGAGACATAACACAACCAAATTTGTCCACAAGATTTGTAATAACAATATGTGATAATCATCCATAAAATCTTTTTCGAGAAACAATATGCTTATATACGATAGGAACTAGTCATAGGCACAATTTCTTCACATTTTTATATGATATACAATAAAATTAGATCTTATTTAAAACCTAAAAAACTCGATTGGGACTTCCTTTGTGACAAAATTCAATTACAAACAACAAACTTATTTCTCCTTTTAGCATTATTGAGATAAAATATGTTATTTTTAGTCTCAAGATTGACAAGTTTTATGGACTATACTATTTTGACATTTTTTAAATAAAAATTAATGGGATATTGTAAAAAATTCTACATAGACATGTTTAACACATTCCATACAAAATAAACACAATATTTCAAGTTTGTCTCATTTATATGAGACCAACTTTGTCTTGATAAAAAGTCATTGATAATCCAACATAAATCAGATAATACTAACCTACATGTTTGATCACTAACTTATATAAAGTTCTTACAAAACTTCATAGTTATAGACCTCAAGAGACATATGAAAAACATCACAAGTATAGAGAAAACCATTTATGTTAAATACATGTGCATAGAAGATGCTTATATTATAACAAATGAAATCATCCACTGAATTCTTCCATTAGATTCAAGAAAGCTTTTGACAATCTTAAATTTCCCTTTTTGATAATATGCACGAAAGGATACAACTTTCTTAAAATATGAAATGAACGGATCTTCAATGTATAAACACAACACATCTTTGACCATCGTCAATGGATTCCGTTATAGTTATTATAAAAGTACAAATATTCTTTGACAATGACATCCTCTTTCACTGTATCTCTCTATTATTATCTCATCTATTGTTGTGTCCATGTTCTAATTGGGTTTGACCAACAAACTAATATCTAAAATAGGTAATCTACAAAAATAATACCTCTTAGTTTGAGAATGATACTGCTATGCTAATTAAAACAATTAATGATAATGTCAACAACACTTTGAGAATTTTTGGACTCTTCTAGCATATTTTAGGACTCAATATTAATTTAAATAAACCCACCGTAGATGAAGCCCATATAATTGACATCATACAAACAAAATATAGTGTTATGATAAACAATAGATTAGAACATTTTCCTTGGGAATCCCTTAACCCCATCCAAAAGTTCCACAATGGTTTGACAAATAATTTTGGATAAGTTAACTCAACACCTTGCATCTTAGAGGAAAGGAATAAAAGAAAAGACCAACATACTCTTACCAATGCGTCTCTTTTCAATCATGAAGTATAATTAACTGCATAAACTACTCAAAACCATTGAAAACAACAACAAAGTTTTCCATATTTTTTTTTATTGGGGTTTCTCTAATGATAATAAAAAAGTCACCTTTTCAATTTTTCCTGGGGTTGTAAAAAATGGTGTACGAGTGGTAATTAACCTTGGTATACTTTGTAATTTCATGTTCAACAATATATTTTTCAACAATATCTTTGTTAACAATCTTGTGAATAAAAAATATTACCTAGAGTTATAATTTCAATGTCAAATACTACAAAAACAATCCTAGAATCTAAAATGGAAAATTGAAATTTTCTCTCATTTTTCTAAATATTTTATTGAATTTGAAAACCTTATTCATAATATCATCCACATCTATTGACAACCATTGACTATAGATATTTTTTTGGTCTGACCCTTGGTCCCAACTAGACCGTATATCTTGTATTAATACAAATATTAACATTATAAATTCAATCAAATATCACTCTCTTGATAAATCATACTATCTTATTACAATTGTAGAAACAATCAACACTAATGAGCACATACAAATATTGGTAATAACGATACATTCATGACCTAAAAAGTAGCCTTTGTAAATCACACAACAAGAAATATGTTAGTTGGCATCAAGGATAAGATTATAATGTAAATAAAGCTTCTAACTTTTGTATATATTTGGGTAAAAACACTCTTTATGGAAAAAAGTTTGGAATATTAGGTGTTCATATTCTACTTTGAAAAAAAAAACATTCATGGACAAAATTGTTGTAAACGGGATTTCTTTTCTTATGTTTGTGATTTGTGGTATGATAAAGATGAAACTATTCCATACTTCATATTGTATTTTTCCAGGAAAATATGGTACATTTGTTTCATAACAATGCAAATATTTGTCGATCATATGATAACCTTTTGCACAATAATTCTCAAAAAGGAAGCTTTCCTGCCTCATATTTTGATTCCAAAAGTTGTTACTTTAGTATCTTACATTTTGTGCAATATTTCGATAGCTCAAAATCATAGTTATATTATTAGAAAAAAATATTTTGGCTCTGTTATTATCTACAATATCTATCATGATTTAAATTCCCAGGCCTTTTCCATTTAAAAGTGATGCCTTATCTGCCCGTAATCTTAAAATTTCTCCCATGTTGTTCTCTATCTATGGTGAAGATGAAACGTTCTTTGATGTGACCAAACCAACTAACTACGGTTTACACCCATTAAGCTGATATTAGATTAATTGTCTATTTTTACTCACCAACTGGAATGTCAGCCTTAATTATTTATTTCTTTACATACATAAAACTAACTAGACATATTGTAAACTTAATAGTCAACATCTAATTTAAGTGTAATGTCATAAGTTTACAATTGAATTTGACTTTGATAATGTAAGTAACTAAAAATACCTTGTTCTTGCTTTGGCATTCATCAAGTACAACTTATTACCAAACTGCTCTCAGTCGTCTTTTCATCTTCTCAGGCCAGAGAAAGGATAAGAGACAATTTAACTAAGCTAGATATTTCTCTCAAGCCCTCAATTGATCTACTCATGAAGAAAGCAAGCTTCTGACTCCTACTGCTAAATTGGACATCTACATGAAAATACTTCCATGAAGTGTGCACACCACTCGATCTATGCATGGAATGTCATCAAGAAACTATAATAATCTTGGCATATTTTTTATCCAATAATAGAAGAAATAATCATGGCAGTTGAAATCCATAAATCATCCCACTTGGCATGAATCTAAAAACAATGTAATAATTAATTTCAAATAAATCCATTTATTAATCTTTTATTCCTTTTACTCTCCCATCGATCCACATGAAATCTAACAATATGTGAAAAGTGTCACAATAACATATGATCTCACCATATAGTACTTGGAGCAGACCTCAAACTCTATGTCTAGTAAACTATCTCTTTAGCCCGCAACATTGGTTTCCACATCGGGCCTCATAGGATAAATTGTTGGCTGGATAAACTAGAATCCTCATCTAAACTCGGGTACTCAGGAGGAGAGTCAAAGCACTTGGGTTGACTACCTCCATGAGTAGTTTCATAGTGACTAACTCATTGAGCAATATCTAAACCAACTGAATTGTATTGGGTACCACTAGATTCTCCTATTAATGTTTGATACCTCAGTCTTTTAAGGATATCACCCTCTCTAAGGTTATTCTACCATATTTCTATGGTGTATGATTCAACTACCTTTTTTAGATTTTGCAAATTTATAAGCATGTTTCCTCCTTCATGGTGGAGACACCCTTAATGGATTGTATGGTGTTTATGGCATCTAATTTTTGGATCTATAATGGGTACTAGAGGGGGTTTATTTGATATAAAACCACTTAAACAAATTTCATTAGCCCTTCAAGATATTTCCAAGGTTATACTGCAAGTATGAACTTTGAGTTCAACTAAACATACATATCAAGGAAGAGAGATAATGAGCAAGCACCAAATAAAACAATTAATCTATCGTGGTTCCAACCTCCAAACTAGGATATGTACATGTACTACATAGAGGGGTCAATTTCTAGGATTTTCAGCCATGTCTCACTTCTTGTATTCCATTAAAAGAGTTACAATATACGACCACCCTTTTCAAGGTCAAGTGTATCAATCCTTCCCTTTAAGGTCAAGGGATCCAGCAACGTTAAAAAGGACTTACCTATCCATTACCAAGAGTTGTCTACCTTTCCAATGACTTACTTACTCTTGAAATGAGTTTTTGTCCTTCTCCAAAGACTTACCCACTCTTTCAACATGTCTTCCACCTTCAAAGATAGCCAACTCTTAACTTGGATCTTCTATCTTTGACTTTACCTTCATCAAGGAGAAGCTTTTAACCAAGGGACTCCTTACCTTCTTCTTCTTATTCTTCAACTTATCTTATCCAGGATAGAAAATCTTCATCTTCATGGTAGAAATAGAGATTGGGTGGTGGAGGAAGTGAGAGCCACATAAGGTATACATCTTGTATAGCTTTCTTACAAATCTACTACTCCCTCTAATGGATGTAGCAAGTGATTAAGTCCATGAGAGTGGATGGAGGATATTGGGAGGAAAATCTTTCTCAACTATTGTATAGGGACCTTCAAAATTCTTGTATAACCATAGTATGAAGCCCAAGGGATCCTATTTATAGTGTTGGATGCTTCCTACCTATTATAATTTCTTAGGATAAATTCTAGCTATTATTTGGGTGTCCACCAAATCTTTTTTCCACTTTTAACCACTCCAATGACTATATTTTCACTATATAAAGTGCTACCTCCAATGACTATATTTTCACTATATATAGTAAGTGCAATAGTACCATCAACCGAGTTACCTTTTGGGAAACTTGAGCGACAATAGTTTATGTAACAACTATTTTTTGGTTCGACGAGTTACCAAATTCGGTCGACAAAATGTTTTGTAAAGCCCCATGAACAATGTTGAGTTTTGCCTAGGGGTAATTCAACCGACTACACTTGTTGTTTTTGAGTTTTTAATACCCTCCCAAGTGCATTTTAATTCATGCTAATGGACTCTACTATATATGCGGTTAATTATAATTCATTCAATTATTACAAGTGATTTACATCAAAGATCCATGGAGAAAACTATCTATTCTTCAATATTGATCTTTATGCATGTCTGACTTCATTTATCCAATTTAGGATGTGAGAATTTAGACATTTGGAGTGTGTCTATCTAATCTAAAATCACTCAAGTAGAAGCATTAGACATAAATAACTGGAATGGTTTAGACATCACCAAAACAAGGGCTTAGTCAATTTAGACCTTGAGTGAACATTCTCTTCATTTTTTAAGAAGAAAAGCCATTCAATTAATTCATTGAAATCCTTTTTACTAAGATAAGTAAAGTCATATTTTGGAGAAACCTAGGGTTTTTAATGATTTGAGTACATTTTATCCCCCTCAGTTTATTCCAATTGAGTTCATACACCCCCATTAATTTCTGTTATTTCTCTTGCAAGGTTATCTTTCATAACATTCATAGATATTATGTCTTCTACATATATATGTCTTCTCATTATATCTTCTTCCCTTTATATAAGACTATATTCTCCTCATTTTTTTCATTTCAAACAGTTAGGGGGTTGAAGAGCTAAAACACCACTTGTTAGAAAAGGGAGTATAGAAGAGCAAAAACTAAGGACTTGTCAAAGAAATATATATAAAGAAAATCTAGACATGCATTAGAACAACCCTATATGTCATCTGAGCAAATATTACAGGTAAGGCAATGTAAGAAAATAACTCAAGATAGTAAATATACAAGTCAAGGAACAAGCTTGAGTATGTATGAAATAAGATACAAGCATAGCATATAGTTGGATACCAAGTGATGTGTTAGATACTGATTGATGAATAAGACTAGAACTACATGTAGATGGACTACTAGTAGTTACATGTATATGGACTACTAGTAGATGATATCACAAATTGAAATTCTGATTGGATGTAGATCATAGAAAAATATGCACAAGTTAAAGAACAAGGTCTGAGTAGATGTAAAGAAATATTCAATCAACATATTATTTAAAAACATGCAACATATAAAGCATATAAAGCATTAAATAATATTATCCACTAGAAAAAAATTCATCATTACCACTTAAAATCTCAAGGTTGCATCAAAACATATACAATGAGATACATGTATCAAGATAGATCACAAAGGAAGAAAGTTAATCACAACTATAGGTTTCAAAGAAATTATCATCAAAACATGCACAACAACCAAATACAATTGCAAGATATTGAGATACCAATTTATAACAATTACAAAAATAGAATTGTATGCAAGATAATATATATAAAGAATGGAAATATGCATATCATATAGATGTACCAATGTCATGCAATAGAATAAGGCTATTTGTTTGAAAAAGTCTAGTTGAGAGGGAAATTATCACTCAAAAAAGCATCTGCATATTCAATGCACATGATTGTTGGTCGAGTTTCTAGGTTGAACTTCTCAGTCAATGACAACTGTTGGCAACCCCCATTGGTGTTTGTTAGTTGAGTTCTCTCAGGTGAAAATCGGCTGACAAATACTACTAAAACTCGACTGACAACAACTGTTGTAAAAAATCACATATATTTTAGAAAAAACATATTAAGATGTATGATAAAACATAAACAATATCTAAAAATGTATAAGCAAGTTAGTAATGCATTATGAAATCATCAGGGGCATGTTTTGAGAAAACAAAGTGATGAGAGTCATAATATACCATTTTTGACTTAGAAACCATGTATAAAGTGCATAGAAACTCGGCAAAAATAAGCAATGATTAGATATCAGCACGAATACCATTGCCTTTTGTTCTTACCATTTCTTTTCCTTTCATTGTAAACCCATACACATCTAACATTTCCTCTTTGACATGGATTGAGATGCCAATTTGCAAATCAATGGTTCATTTGAATCCATTTGCAAGTGACCTAAAAGAAGAAAGTTGAAATGGTCCCAAATCATATTTTTGGGTTAGTAGGGGTTAACTTAGCAACCCAAGTCCAATTGGTTTTGGGGCTTTCCTTAAAGAAAAATATGTATAAATATTACCAATTTATTGCAATAGTTGTAAGTGCTCTTATCCTTGGATCTACAGGATTATCCATGAAAGATTAGAGATCCTTTATCTTTTTTGTTCCTTTGGATACTATGATACCATATACCATGTCTAGCAATTATTTTAGTAGTATGGTGTATAATATCATTAAGATTCTTTTTAGAACATTTAAAAATTTCTCCTAGAGGATCTCAAACTATGATTATCATGCATAAGAGAAGTAGTAGTATAAGATAGCTGGTTAGTATCATCTCTAGAATGCATTCATAAGCAAATATCTTTAGAAATATAATAATCCTTTTCAATATGAAGAGAAACAACAGTATTATCTCTACTAGTAGAACTATAACAAGTTTCAGTGACACTGATTTTAATAAGCAAGGAAGAATTTTCTTTTTCAAGCATAGTAATCTTATAAATGTAGGTACTATTTTTAGATACTATTCCTTGCAAAATAGTCTTTGTCCTCATTGTTTATCTAATAACATCAATATCAAGCATGCGAGAATTCAAAATTTTAATATTCTCTTCATTAGAAGTTGTCAAAAGAGGTTGATCTTCTAGAAATCTAATCTTATCTACACGATCGAATTTTAAGATTAAGAATGTCTAGTTGACTAAGATAAGTATTGTTTTCTATCTCAACACCATTGAATTTCAAGTTCTAGATAAATCTTTTGGAGATCATTAACATCATCTTGTAAGTAAATAATAGCATGTTCAAGATCATCTTTTTCTTCATGCAAGCTATCAACATTCTTAGCAAGCCTTCTTTTTTATGCTTAGTAGACTTAAGAGATGCACAAGTATCATGAATAATGGAAATTAAGGATTTTTTATCTAAAGAGTTTAGATTTGCCTCATTTCAATCTTCATTTTAAGTTTTCATGAGAGAAAAATGGCATTATCCACTGTCACTATAGCTTTAGCTAGATCCCCCACTTCAATTTTAACTTGAGCTAGAATTGGTGGAGTCACTAGAGCTTTTGTGCCATTTCTTCTTATTCTTGTTCTTCTCTTCTCTTCTCTTGTGATGGTGGGTCTTTTTTCCTTGTGAGAAATCTTGCTTAAAGTGACCCTTCTTTCCACATTTGAAGCATTTAGTGGAGGAATAAGACTTGCCTTTGAAGTATTTACCTATGTAATACATCGCATCTTCACTTGTGGATTGAGAAGATTTGCAAGTAGCTTGTTGTTGCACAATGACTTCAACTTGAGCTTTGGTAGAGGCCTCCTTCATATTCTTGGAGTGTTTTTCTTTTTCTTTTTTTATTTTTCTTACTTGTCGAATCTCACTTCAAAGACTTGTAGATTTCCTATGCTCTTCAATAGGAATTTCATCAATACACATTGTTTTTTCAATGGTAGTCTCCATTGTTTTCCACCATTTGGAAAGATACAGGTTATTAGCTTACTGTGGACACCCATGCCAGTTGGCACGCAGGAAGAGGGATTGATGAAGCAACCAAGCCAAAGTTCTTATTGATCCTCTTCAATACCAAAGAAGAAAGAACAACAAGATCGGTTATGAATAGGTCATACATATTGATGATCCCATCCCAATGCAGCTAGATGGATGGATGGGATGCCATCTGATGATCAAATCAACATATATCTAATGAGATTATGTTCATGACTCACAAATAGTTGGAGTTGTCGATGGAGGGTAAGGGATCGAACGGACATATAGATCATCCATTATCCCAAGCATGGATGCAACCCCTCTCTGAGTCATGTCCAGCTGGGTTTTCTCGTATGAATGATGGTACTACATTCACTCGCATCCCAATTGTAACCTAGATTTCTAGAATCCCGTGAGTGGCTTGTATGCGAGGAGATAGTTCTATTTGAGCAACTGATGTTGATTATTGCTATAGAGACTCTTCAAACTCAGGTGTCTGATGTAGAGATCTATCAGGGATAGACTTGGTGCAAGAAAGGTCCACAAGGTTATGTATGAGCTCCAATCCTGTCCTATCATATTCCAAACCTATGTTGAATACCCCACTCCCACTAATGCACAAATGGGTTAGTATATGTAGTGAGAAGATCCAAGTGGTGAAGGTATGCTATTTATTGCTAAATTTTCTATTGATGATAACAGAGCATTGTTGGGGTCCAGGGCAAAGTACTGACACAAGTTCGTGCATCTGACCATCACAAACTCATGTGGAAATAATACTATACATGTGTAAGGATAAAGGACTAGATTTGTTCATTGAGGTCCTCCCTGACTTGATTTGACCTAATAATTACTACATTGAGGGTTGTGGTTAGCTATAAATTTACACATATGTATATATAGCAAAGGAGTGTTAGCAGACTCGACAGTTTGGAGAAGGTTGTATGGAGAATGATATTATAGTAGAGGTAGATATGTAAATTATAAATGGGAAGGGATGGACCTACAATTGTAAACTCCTTTACAGTCCTTGCTACTTGGATGCATTACTTTGCATGTCAGTTGAAGACACTCATAACCCGACATTAGCCCCAACTGGGTTAGGTTTACAAGTGAAAGAAAGTCTTATGGATGTTGTTTCTATGGGAATCCTGCCATTGTCATATGTATTAGGCTTGGGAGACTCATCAAACCTATGGTTGTTGAGAGCTCTTGGTCCCTTAGCCAATACCTTTATAGTTGGAATGGGCTCTTTCTCCATTATTGGGATGCTGAGGGTAGATACCTGTAATGACCTTGCCTCCCGGTAACCCCCAATTAAGGGAGACCAAGAGGTTAGATCCATTATCCCAAATAACAGGATCAAAGGTTTGACAAATAGTCAATAATAATTATGAAATTCTACGGAACTAAACTGAAATCTGATATGGAATAAAACTTTGCATATCATTTTCAAAAATTTGGATATCAACTGCTATCTACATTTAGAGTCTATTCTAACTAATCCTCCTTTGTACTTAAATTCTTATTTAATTCCACATATGCCACTTTACTATTTGTCCTTTTCCAATAATGCATCTAAAATGCTGACAAACAAAACATCGGTCAGCATATCGAAATATGTCGGTATGTGGGGACAACCAAAATTTCACAAATATGGCTAACAATCTAATTATCACAATCCAGATAATTAACAAGCCAATTTACATTTTCAATGTTTCATTCTCCACCACTTTTGCCCTAACCCTGGCATACCCTCTCTAGGGTTTCTCTTTTGCCATTAACTTAAGGACACCTTCTCATTCTCGAGCTTGGTGCCTGGGTTCACCTCTCATGGTTCCCATTAGTAATGCAACATAGACCACCTTCTCATTCCCAAGCTTGGTGTCTGGGGTCACCACTCATGGTGCCCATTGGTCTTCCCTCCTCATCTTGACCTTTGGTATCATCCATCAGGGTGGCATGTAGGTGTGAGAATACACACTTCTATTATTATTGTGATAATCATAGTGACTTTATGATTTTGCAAGTATGAACATCCAAACTGTTAAGTTATATTCAATGCGATGAATCATCCGGGAAACTCTTTGGGAAACTAATGCGATTATACATAATTAACCAAATACCTGTGAGGCTGATTCGAGATAGAATTAACCCAACCAATGCAAGAAATCCAATAGGAAAACAAGGACATAAAGAGATCTTGAAATATTCATACAATTTCCTATCATTGATCATGCCATCAAGATATATTAAACCTAGCTCGCTTCCTAGGGTTTCTAGTCCACTTTTAGGGTTTCCATTGCAATTAGGGTTTCTCTTCATTTATACTATTTTAAACCCTAATTTTTATACGATTACTCACAAACCGTAATTATCTCATCTATTCTTCACAAATAGATATTAAGGTTACCTTTTAACAACATATAACCTTAGTTTTAGATTAAAGGCACAATTAAACATCTATTAAGTCCATTATTCTCTTTTACATTAAACTACCATTTTTATCCTTTTTAATTCATGACAAGATCATTAGACCCAATTATCACTAATTCCAACTTTATCCATTATAAAACCCTAATTACCATATTAAGGGTATTTATCCTTAATCAGCAACTTTTATACATGAAATAGCTTAGAACCATCATATCTCAACTTTAATCATGAATTTGAACATTTAAAGCTTTTAAGAGTCACAATTAGGGTTTCAAGGCCCATTAAAGCATATTTATGCACATGAAACTCTAAATTAAACCAATTACATGCTAAGTTCATCCTTTTTGTTCTTAATATACCTTTTTTACAATTTATAGGTTAATATCAACTTTAATCATCCATTAAACCCTACTAACTACATTAATCATCTCAAAATAGGGTTTCTTAATCATTAAAGCATTAAAGTTGATAACTTCCACTATTTTTCGAACTGCAATTAGAAGAAGGCTTCAATTATATTTTTAATGGATTCCCCTAGTTTTTTTAGCAGTTTTCATATTTTATGCGTATCCATCTGAGCCACCAATATTTAAATATGAATTTGGCAAGAATTACCTTTTTAGACCAATCGGAAGCTGCCACGTTGCTCTTTGCATGCAACACATCCGATTTGGGAAACATAACAAATTGATGAGTTTGCCCTCGATTAAGTTATTACTCCTTCAGACTGTGGAGGGTCATATCGGTCCAGATCCCACCCTTCTCGTAGCTCCCGCGTGCCCTAGCGCTGCCATGGCAGGCAAGGAGCAGGTGTGGCTAAGCCCCCTCCTCGGACCTCATCGGCCACCGGGGGTAGCTCCCCTACCTCCGACGCACCCCCGCACAGGCGAGGTCACTCCTGGTACATGGCCAGGATGGCCGCGATCATGCCTAGCATGTCTTAAGCCATGGTCGACCTGCAACCAACTTGTGGGCATTGCGCAGGTGTAAGGAACCACAAAGATGATCGCCAACCCCTTTCTGATGATGCAAGATGTCACAATCTTCTCATACTATCCTCATTGCTTCAGGGATCGCACCCTCCTTCGGTTAGGACAAAGAAGATGAAGAAGGGAGAGAGAGTTCATTGGGATTTCTCTTGAACTCAATCCAGAGCCTCTACCCCTTTATATAGGGGAGGGTATCCACACCTTAAGGTGTTTATCTGAGAGGAAACAAGTCCCTTTCCAAAAGGAAATCATATTCCTTAACTAAGAAGCAACCTTCTCTCTCTGCATTACCTTCTTAGATATTCTTTGTTCATTAGATATTAGTAATTTGAAAATCCTCTCACTTATTCTCTTTATTGCTTGACTTTTAACCCATTGGCACGAAATTCTATTTTCATCTAGTAGAAAATACTTTCTTTTTAGTAATGCCACCAAAATCATTAATTATGCATCACATTATCCTCTTATTTTTCAATATTGATATTTTCTCTTTCTTTTTTATCATTGGAGCTCCTTGGACCCCAAGAAACTCTAATATTTCAAAATTATTTTTAGTGGATACTCATTATCCTTCTAGATGCATCTATATCCATTATTTCTCATTACCTTGTTTACTTCTTATTGAAATATATCTTTTCAAGGATTTAACTTTATCTTTCTTTTTATTTTCCTCATTGGGATTCCTTTTAACATTAGGAATCCATTGGATATGAAAATCCACCAAGGATAACTCAATTCTACCTCTTTCCACTTATTTTCCACATTTTATCATTGTTTTCATTTTCTTTCTTAATAAAGAAACATTTAATTGATCTTTTCTTTTCTTATTGCATTATCTTTGCAACTTTGGACTCTTTGGAACCCAAGGAACCCAAGAGGCACGAAATCCAAATTTGGATTATATTCTTTTTCCTTCTAAAGGTTTCTACAACTTTCTTTTCTCCAATTCTCAATTATTCATTTACTAATTGAATTCCCTTATTATTGGGCCCAATTGCTAATCAAGCCCACAAAACAACCACCAAGGCTATTGTAAACGAAATCCATTTATTCAAAACAAATTATATCATTATTTTTTCAAATATCTTTAATAAGATAAATTATATTTCTCTCTAAAAGAACTCAAAAATTGGGGTTGTAACATCCTTCTCCTCTTATAGGAATTTTGCCCTCAAAATTCCACCAGGCACACCAACAAATAGGATAAGCCTTTCTTATGTCAATCATGGCTCCCATGTGGTGTCACCCTTTCCATGGGGCTTCTCAAGAACCTTCAACATCTCATATTCCTCCATCTGAGTTCTTTCTTACCTTGGTATATCATGCCCTCATAGGTGACTCAGGACATTTCAACCTCTCAAAAGCTGAATAGGTTCAGGGCTCAGCACATGGCTTGGGTACCTCAGATAGTACTCTAGATCAGACTCATGGAACACATTATACATCATGTTATCTTGAGGGGGAAGGCTAAACACAACCATATCCACCAATCTATCTCAAATGGACCTATATAACGAGACTCACCTTTCTTAGTTGTAGCTTAGGGGGGTCGGATTTTCACATCACATACTCTCCCACAGTGAACTACATGTCAGTCTGCTTTGCATCAGCTCATGACTCATGTCGCCCCTGGGCTCTCTCTCAGCCATTGTGTGATCAAAGCGACTTCATCTGCACACACTGTGGTTCTTTTCTAACCTTTACGAGGCCCCTTCACCAACATCATCTTAATGAAGTGGTGATCGACACAACCTCCCTTGCAGAGCTTCTTTACATCCTGACACTGGCTAAGGTGGTTATCATCACATCTTACAGAAGACAAGAACTGCCTCCACGTATCACCCTGAATGAGCATAAATGCTATCATCAGATCCTCTAGTCTAGATCATACTAACCATTAGTTAGGGGTGATAGACTATACTAATATCGAGTTCTTCATGTATCTACTTCCACCTCATGAAAGTGAATCTTTAGATTATACTCAAGAACTTTTGAATTGCATCATGATGTAGTTGAACCATCTATCTCTCATATATAGTTCAACCAGATCCTTCCCTTGAGTATTCTTTATCTCTAATGTCATCTAGGTAAGGCGATCTACCATAACCCTTATTGCATCTTGACCTTCCATGGTCTAGGGAAGACTGACCACAACATCCATAGTGATGAACTCCCATTCCCTCTCAAGAATTCTTTATCCCTTTATATCAATGCACTGTGTTACTTATGTTCGTCCTTCACCTCCTAGCTTGCATCGCCACATGCCACATGCAACTTCAGCTTAACTGTCACTTACAATCTTCATAGTATGGTGTATGGTGATCTTAAAATCATGATCTCCTGAATGTCATGATTCCTCAAGATCATTTCCTCAGAAACCCTAAACCACTCTCGTCAGGGTTTTATCACCTTCCTATTCAAAGAAGTACATCTGAGGTTCTATAACCATATTTTTATTGCATTAAGGCCTTGGTTGGCTAAACAAACAACTACTAACTTGTTCAAAAAAAACTTCATTAGAGTTAGCCAAGCATATATTCCTTTTCAAACTTAGGGCTAACCCAACAACCTCTTCTAGCCTCTAGCTAAATTAAGCAGCTGCATCTCAACCGGGGCATCCATTACCACTTCACATCCGTAGGTGATAGGAAATATTGAAGACATATGCCTCCATGTATTCCACTTATCATCTCATCTCAGATTCAACAAGAAAACTTCGATCTCATCTTCTTGGTTATCAAACTCAACCTTGTATGACTTGCAAATTCCACATAGCTCATGATAAAACATCCTCATAAGATGACTACCTTATTTCTCTTAATGTTTGTAAACCATTCATGTATCATTCACTCCACAAGGGTATGTTATCATCTCTGTCCTCATAGCAATGTTCCAACTCACATCATCTTTTATCCTTGATGTATGGCATGCACATTGTTCTATCTCTCACTCCCATAACAAGAAGAAATAAGCATTTGGTTGTAGTCCAATTACAAAGTTCTTCCCATTCCAAGAGTAGAGATGGTGCATCCCACCTTGCCAGTACCCCTTCAAATCTAAGTTGAAACATGCTACAATGTCTCTACATCATGATCATCTCGATGTCAAAGTTAATTCCATGGAAAACTGATCTCCAACCTACTTGGGTCCACACACAATCCTTGGTCATCTCCTCTAGGTCTATAGGGTACCAACACTTTTGGGGTCATCCTTCTTCCCTTATGCATCCAGAGAGTACCCTACTCATCTGCCCTTTGGGTCCCATGAGTTCATGAAGGTGATCAATCTCCTAACCCATGGCCATCAGACAATGATAGTTGTTACCTCTTGACACGATGGTCATGTACAACTAGAGAATTAGGCAACTCCTACTTCCATCGGTCTTATCCCTACTGACCCTAGGATAGACTTAGGATTCTAACATAGTACATGTCCAACTTAGAACCTTACCCAAGCCTTCATCATATCTCTCTGCATTCCTGGGTTGACTTTCATCCTTTCATAGGGTCATGGCGACCTGCTTACCTTAGAGATGGTTATCTATGGGTCTACATGTTCATTCTCTTACTATGTACTTTTCACTTAGCTTCTCAAGATCCTATTGAGACCTCTTTAGGTTACCTCAAAACCAACAAAAACTGGTATACACCCTACAAAAGGGTCCCTCTCCCAGGATGGGAGGAAACTACACCTTGATAACAAAGGTCACAACGTCCCTATGTTTAGGGTTTACATCCACATGAGCATGCTTAGGCCTAACAAGATACTAAGGCACATGAAGACCACCTACTAAACCCTGCTATGTCACACTTATTCTCAACCTCAATATTGGACCACCCATGTCCCCAACTTAGTTGTGAGGGGTTCATCAAACATACCTTCGACTTAAGGGGTTTCCCCTTCCTCTAAACATGAGGAGTGCCATGGTCGAAACTATAGAAACTCAAATCTTATCAGTTGCATCAGGTACACCATTTCCCCTCTTAGGCCTAGGAACCCTAGGTTCACTTTTTGGGTGTCCAACTGCATGCTCAACCTCTTAACCACGAACCAAACAAGTACAAGGTATGACATGCACTTCCTTTCATCCTTCTACTCGAACAACACATCAGAGTGGAGTCCTCCTCAAGGACAACCAACAAGGTATAAGGCCTCACAACATGTTAATTAAACCTCTTCAAGGTCTAAGGCACTCTTTGTCTCATCTCAGCATGTAAACACCTATACCATAGGCACATAGGTACCAAGAGCATCATCCTCTCTCTAGGGTTTGGTTCCTTTAAAGGCAACCAAGATATCATCAGCCTCCAGGGATCAAGCATGAGGCAACCACTATCATCCACTTAGGTCACGTCATCCTCAACTCCCCACTTTTCCTCATATCTCAGAGTCTAGGCTTTCGACCTTCTTGCATGGGTCCTGCTCTCTCTCTCTAGAGCTAACCGTACAAACAACCTTACTATTAGAGGTCCTCTCTCCATGAAGATGGATCAAGCTCACAAGTATACCCCTACATGGGTGAATCCTATGTTCAAGCTTATGTTCACTCAAGATTATCCATAGCCCTTTATGCTTATCTCACAAGCTATCCAACATACTCTCATGGCCAGGGTTTCAACCTACTACCCGCACTACTGACGTACTTTGGGTGCATGTTATGCCCTAATCGTATAAGCCAATAGGGTTTCTATAGGTTCTTCACTAACCTCATCATTGAAGGAGCTATCCTTCACTCTAACATGCACGACCCTTTCCTGGGTTGGGTCGTCAAAGGTTCTAGGTCATGCATCCTCACATGGCTCATATCATCATGGGCATATGAAAGCATGTCCACCCCCACACCCGATCTACCATGACATCTAACCCATCATGTCATCTCGCTCCCTAACAACCACTTAGGGTTAGGGTTAGCATCATCCTTAGAGGATTGTGCCAGGTCTCTACTTATAATGGAGGTCTCTACCTCCAAGACTAACTTTCTCCACTCATCCTCTTGACAAGGAGATCTAGCCTCAGGTCTCTCCTGATGGCAATGACAACTCATGTCATACGACCTAAGCATGTATCTATTCTTTAGTTTACGCTTAATCTATTAAGCTTATGTCCATGACATCTTAATTACATGCTTTTCATTAATTTGGTGGAGGATTCCTTAGAACTTATCAACCTTACCCATACCTCAAGAGGGTGAGGAAAAGAGAGAAAACCCTAATCGTTAAGGTCCTTAATAACATTTGAGTTGAGAAGGGATGAACAAGATGAGAGAGTCCTAAAGGTATCTTATTTCAAGTCAAATCCTGAGACTTTGGCTAGGCAGTCACACTAATCTGGGAGTCCTTGTATTCTGACTAGCGGTGCGGAGGAAAATCTTGCCATCCCCTAAACGTGATCCTTTTCTAGACACCTCTGTCTTTCGTAAAATCCTCTAATAACTCCCTTGGGTTCTACAAAGTTTGTAAAATTTTAATTATTATTAAAAATTAAATGAGGAACCTATGCTCTTATACCAAATGTAACGACCTCGCCTCCCGATAACCCCCAATTAAGGGATACCAAAAGGTCAGAGCCATTATTCCAATTAATAGGATCAAAGGTTCGACAAATAATTAATAATAATTATGAAATTCTACTGACCTAAACTGAAATATGATATAGAATAAAACTTTGCATACCTTTTTCAAAAACATGGATATCTACTGCTATTTACATTTGGAGTATATTCTAACTAATCCTCCTTTGTACTTTAATTCTTATTTAATTCCACATATGCCACTTTATTGTTTATCCTTTTCCAATCTTGCACCTAAAACGCCGACAAACAAAACGTCGATCAACATATCGAAATATACTGGTATGTGGGGACAACCAGAACATCACAAATATGGCTAACAATCCAATTATCACAATCAAGATAATTAACAAGCCAATTTACATTTTCAATGTGTCATTCTCCACCACTTTTGCCCTAACCCTGGCATACCCTCTCTAGGGTTTCTCTTTTGCCATTGACTTCAGGCCACCTTCTCATTCCCGAGCTTGGTGTCTGGGGTCACCTCTCATGGTGCCCATTAATCATGTAACATAGAACACCTTCTCATTCCCGAGCTTGGTGTCTGGGGTCACCACTCATGGTGCCCATTAGTCTTCCCTCCTCAGCTTGAGCTTTGGTATCATCCATCAGGGTGGCATGTAGGTGCGAGAATACACACTTCTATTATTATTGTGGTAATCATAGTGACTTTATGATTTTGCAAGTATGAACATCAAAACTGTTAAGTTACATTCAATGTGATGAATCATCTAGGAAACTCTTCGGGAAACTAATGCGATTAACCATAATTAACCACATACCTATCAGGCTGATTTGAGACAAAATTAACCCAACCAATACAAGAAATCCAATAGGCAAGCAAGCACACAAAGAGATCCTGAAATATGCATACAATTTCCTATCTTTGATCATGCCATCAAGATCTATTAAACCTAGCTCACTTCCTAGGGTTTCTAGTCCACTTTTAGGGTTTCCATTGTAATTAGGGTTTCTCTTCATTTATACTATTTTAAACCCTAATTTTTATATGATTACTCACAAACCCTAATTATCTCATCTATTCTTCACAAAAAGATATTAAGGTTACCTTTTAACAACATATAACCCTAATTTCATATTAAAGGCACAATTAAACATCAATTAAGTCCATTATGCTCTTTTACATTAAAACTACCATTTTTATCCTTTGTAATTCATGACAAGATCATTAGACCCAATTATCACTAATTCCACCTTTATCCATTACAAAACCCTAATTACCATATTAAGGGTATTTATCCTTAATTAGGAACTTTTATACTCAAAATATCTTAGAACCATCATATCTCAACTTTAATCATGAATTTGAACATTTAAAGCTATTAAGAGTCACAATTAGGGTTTCAAGACCCATTAAATCATATTTATGCACATGAAACTCTAAATTAAACCAATTACATGAAAAGTTCATCCTTTTTGTTCTTAATGTACCTTTTTGACAATTAACAGGTTAATATCAACTTTAATCATCCATTAAACCCTACTAAATACATTAATCATCTCAAAATAGGGTTTCTTAATCATTAAAGCATTAATGTTGATAACTTCCACTATTTTTCGAACTACAATGAGAAGAAGTCTTCAATTATATTTTTAATTGATTCCCCTAGTTTTTTGAGCAATTTTCATATTTTATGCGTATCCATCTGAGCCACCAATATTTAAATATGAATTTTGCAAGAATTACCTTTTTAGACCAATCGAAAGCTACCACGTCGCTCTATCCATGCAACACAGTCGATTTGGGAAACATAACAAATTGATGAGGTTGCCCTCGATTAAGTTATTACCCCTTCATCCCATGGAGGGGCATATCGATCCAGATCCCACCCTTCTCGTAGCTCTCACGTGCCCTTGCGCTGCCATGGTAGGTAAGGAGCAGGTGTGGCTGAGCCGCCCTCCTCGGACCTCATCGGCCACCGAGGGTGGCTCCCCTACCTCCGACGCACCCCCACGTAGGAGAGGTCACCCCTAGTACGTGGCCAGGATGGTCGGGATCATGCCCAGCAGGTCTTAAGCCATGGTCGACCTGCAACCAACCTGTGGGCGTCGCACAAGTGTAAGGAACCACAAAGATGATAACCAACCCCTTTCTGACGACGCAAGAGCGTCGCGATCTCCTCGTACTATTACTTCAGGGATCACACCCTCCTTTGGTTAGCACATAGAAGATGAATAAGGGAGAGAGAGTTGTGTGGGATTTCTTTGGAACTCGATCCAGAGGGTCTACCCCTTTATATAGGGGAGGGTATCGACGCCCTAAGGTGTTTATCCGAGAGGAAACAAGTCCCTTTCCAAAAGGAAACCTTCTCTCTCCTCATTACCTTCTTAGATACTCTTTGTTCTTTAGATATTAGGAATTCGAAAATCCACTCACTTATTTTCCTCATTGCTTGACTTTTAACCCATTGGCACGAAATTCTATTTTCATCTAGTAGAAAATACTTCCTTTTTAGCAATGCCACAAAAATCATTAATTATGCATCACATTATCCTCTTATTTTGCATTATTGATATTTTCTCTTTAGTTTTCTTTATTGGGGCTCCTTGGACCCCAAGAAACTCTAATATTTTGAAATTCTTTTTAGTGGATACTCATTATCCTTCTAGATGCATCTATATCTATTATTTCTCATTACCTTGTTTATTTCTTATTAAAATATCTCTTTTTAAGAATTTCTCTTTATCTTTCTTTTTATTGTCCTCGTTGGCATTCCTTTTAACATTCGGAATCCTTTAGATACGAAAATCCACCAAGGATAACTCAATTCTACCTCTTTCCACTTATTTTCCACATTTTGTCATTGTTTTCAATTTCTTTCTTAATAAAGAAATATTTAATTGATCTTTTCTTTTCTTTTTGCATTTTCTTTTGGACTCCTTGGAACCCAAGAGGCACAAAATCTAACTTTGGATTATATTCTTTTGCCTTCTAGAGGTTTCTACATCTTTCTTTTCTCCAATTCTCAATTATTCATTTACTAATTGAATTTCCTTGTTATTGGACCCAATAGCCAATCAAGCTCACAAAACAACCAACAAGGATATTTTAAACGAAATCCATTTATTCAAAACAAATTATATCAATATTTTTTCAAATATATTTAATAGGTGAAATTATATTTCTCACTAAAAGAACCCAAAAATTGGGGTTGTAACAATACCAGTCCTATATGGAGGATCTTAGAGATGATCCGATCATCGGCCCACCACTTTAATAATTGATATAGAGATTCACCATGATGATCCTTCCTTATATTCTCTTGGTTATAGGCTTCATCACCCTTCCCCTACTTAATAATGTGCAACCCTAAAAGTAGACCTCTTCTTCATCGCTTGCCCTGATGCTCCACAGATTACTCCCTCAAAGAGGAGGTAGAGACCTGATAGGATTAAGACTCCCATCAATCAATGCATTTCTCCAAGTCATCAAAATCAAAATAGGTAAAAAGTTTTCCTATCATGTATCTGCTCATGTGGTTTTCAATCACTTAGTTGTTAACCCTAACCTTGTCAGTTATGAAGTGGAAGATGAATTCTTCACAAACAATATATTAGTAAAATTATTTTCTAGATGAATCTTATTGCAACTAGTGTTCTATAGAAAGAAATATGATGATGAAAATGTGATATGCTAAAAATGTTGTAATCATGCAGGGCATAAACATTATCGATGCCAATACCCAAATTTTTGCTTCTGCTGCAAATGTGTAGGACATTTCTACTATCCTTTCCCCTTGAAAAACATTTAAATTCTCCCAAGATTCATACTTTGTTATTCCATAATAACACCACCCCTATTCCTATTTACCATAATAGTTTGGCAATGATTGTGGCTCTTAACTATTTCATCCTCTCAACACCCACCAAATCTCAAGATGCCATGCTTGACTATTTAACAAACTCTTGTCTTAGAGGAAGGACATTTGGATACCCATTTCTAAAACACTGGTTTAAACCCCTCCATGACTAATAGGATCTATTCCATTCACTCTTCTACTTCTATAAAGATATCTTCTGGAACTGAGCCTTATAAGGTATCTATTTGTCTCTTTGCTCCATCCCTTCATATGAATTATACCTCAAATCTCAGGATCTGAGATGGATACCTACTTTACCAACTATACTAAAGCTTGTGAGTCTAGACCTTTTGGTTAATACAATGAGACTTAGGTAAAGTCATGGGTAACTATAGCCTTATCATCACTATTCATCTTGATAGAAAAAAGACACCAAGGTCAATTATGTGAATGTTACTAGGGAACTAATTGTAATGAGTGAGACCTGACATGGAACCACTCATTACTATTGAGAAGTGCTACCCATTCCCCTCTAAACACACCAAGATGAATAAATGAGGGCATGTATTTTTGTTTCTCAATGGTATGATACATAAAGTATTTTGAGCATGTAGTAGTGGAAATCAAAGTATTAAGACATTATTCTCATTACATTATTGTTTGCTCCTCATACATGTAGGTGACATTACAAAAAAGGAGGTGCAAGTATATGACTGAGCTATAAGGACCAGTTGCATAAGGAAACCTGGATACTTCAAGCTATCCCAAGAGTTTATACATTAGTATAGCTACCAGTTGGCTAAATTGGACATTATTAAACCCTTTGTTTTTATGATGGAAAACATTTCATTCTTGTGGATCTAACATGTTATTTGAGTATTTTAGGGATAAAAAAATAAGGAAGTGAATAGTTGAAGATAAATACAAATTGGAAGATCAACATCCTTAGATTGCTTTTATTTTCATGATTGTACTCAATGTAAAAACTTGTATAAGTATATAATGTGCAAGTACGTAGATATCATGTAAATCAAGTGTTAGATCTTCCATATCCACTCACAACACTTAGATACATCCTCCCCTAAGATAGAATCACAATTACACATTGATACACACACTTAGTAGATGACTCAACATATTGAAACATGGACATTCTCGGTCGACAAACTTCTCGACCGAGACACTCAGTTGAAAAAATCTTCGACCGAGAACCACCTTAGTCTAACTCACAAACACGAAATGTCCACCTACTTATATAACCCTAGAATTGCCCTTGTCGAAAACATTATCTACTAAGATAAACCATCGAGTAGGTTTTGTAGCCATTAGACTAAGAGTAGTTGGTAGTTGGAAAGTCACAATAGACATTGAATAAATTTACTCCAAACCAACTCTCAGTCAAAGAATTTCTCGATCGAGACACATCTTGGTCGAAAAACTTCTCGACTGACATAGGTTCTGGATTGCACTTTTCAACACTAAACAACTAGTCATTTCAATGTAATTTATGGACACCTAATGGCCAGTTAAGCACTAAGAACACTCGAAAAACACTCTAGAACGTCCCTAAGCCCTTGCAACCCATTCATATAAATAGGACATGCCTTAGGACACCCAAAGCATACATTACTACTTGAGAATCAATCTTAGTGAGCAACAAGCAAAGTCATACTTGCAATCTTGTTTCCTTGAGCTCTAATTTCGTCTCCTATAGTCAAGTATCTCGTAGCCACCACATAATCACATTCATCTATAGTAGATAGGAGATCTATACGCTTGATATAGGATCAAAGCACTATAACTCATTGGTAAAGGCATTTCTTTCTTCTAATCTTGTTCCTTTATTATTGCATTTTATTCTCCATGACTACTCCTAGGTTGGAGGTTGTTGAAAGGAGGTTCTTAGAGATACTTCTTGGTGGAGAAGGCTTCTTCAAGGGGTGGAGCTACTTCAGGGAGGTGAAGGCTGCTCTGTGGACTTGGAGTTACTTCAGAAGGCTTCTTCAAGGAGGTTCAGGCTACATCAAGGGTGAAGATAGGAAGCAATTGTATTTTGTGTAACATCCTCAAGAGGTAATAAAATAAATTCATTTCAAAATCTCAGTTGGAAACAATCAGGTAGTGGACTAACTACCATAGACTTCTAAGGTAGGAACCACTCTACATCCTTCTATCTTCTTTATTTTCTCCTACATCTTATTCAATTGTTTTAAATTGTTATAAAACTCCAAAAAGCTCTATTCACCCCCCTCTAGATCCTTCAATTGGTTTCAGAGTAGGTCTTCAAGGAGCTTTAATAAGTCTTGAAGGATAGGAGGTGGTGTCTTCAACAACATCAACTTGGAGGGAACTGACGTATCTCGTCCACCACCATACGACAGAAGCAACTACTACTATTAGAAGAGAAGGATGTCGTTTTACTTCTAAGGCATCAATTGAGAGCTTTAGAGGATGGTGTGTACTCCATATGAGCTTCTAGAAACCGAATATGATACATGGGATGCCAATACAGTAAAACACACTCAACTAATAGCCAAGGTTGTAAGTATTTTATATTGCTCTATTTTGGTAAGTGAATTCAATAAAACTTTCTCATGTGAAACTACATATGATATATTGCATAGACTTTCTATTACAGATGAAGGAACCATACAAGTTAAAAATTATAAGATTAGAATGCTTAAATAAAAGTTTGAACAATTTCATACACAATCGGATGAGTCTATTAGTGACATGTATGCACAATTTTCTACTATTGTTAATGGCTTAAGTGCATTAGGAAAATTCATAAGTGAAGAATATCAAGACTCAAAGATTCTTAGGTCTTTGCCTCCAAAATACAAGTCAAAAGTTACATCTATTGAAGAAGCGAATGATCTCATCAAACTAAAGATGGAGCAGCTCATTGGAAATCTAGAAACTCATGAGGTCACCTTAAAGGAGGAAGAAAGACAGGAGCTTGAACTTCAAAATGACAGAAGGAACGACATAGCTCTAAAAGCTACAAAAGTCATCAATCAAGAAAGTGATGAAACAAGTGAAGGAGATGATGAAGAAGATGCACTTATTGTAAATGGTAAGAAATACAAAAGGTATAGATCTAACAAAAACTCTAGTGTTTCTTATTCTTCATCTCTTAGGTGTTTCGAATGCGGCAAGAAAGGACATGTCAAAATGAGTGTTCTAAGATAAAGAAAGGGAAGAAAGTCCCTTCCAAGAAGAAGGGAGAGAAAGCATACAAAGTTGCATGGGATGAGTCAAGTGATGATAGTGAATGTGGAGAAGAAAATTTAGAGTGTCGTATGGCTAAAGAAAATGAAAATGAAGACTCTAATGAGGCAAGTCTACTTGATTTATCAAAAGAAGAACTAGTTTCTAGTATTGATGAATTATATTACAAGTATGCTGATTGTAAGAAGAAATTACAAAGAGTTACAAAAACAAATGAAGATCTATATGCTAAATTAAATGATCTTGGGGATGAAAAAGAAAATGTTATGTCTAAAAAGGCCACCTTAAAATTATCCCTTAATGATTGCAATATGAAAATACTTACTCTGGAAACAAATTAAGATCTTCTTTGTGAAGAAAAGGTTGAATTGCTTGCAAAATTAAATGATCTTCAAACTCAACTTATCATGTGTACTCATTTAGATTATGATGATATTGTCAAAGAAAGAGATTTTTTATCATCTAATGTTGACCAAGAAAAGTCAAATATTAAAAAGAAAATGGATGAAATTGCTAAGTTACAAAATGAAATTAGTAGCTTGAAAAATAATGGTGTTCTTGATAAGATCCTAAAGGATTCTTTTTGTCAAATTGGAAGGAGAGGTTTAGGATATGTCCCAAAATAAGCATCTCATCAACCTAAACCTAGGATGACACAAGCACCCAAGACCAAGATCATATATGTACCCAAGAACAACTCAACTCAATATCATAAAAAGAGAAATGAAATTGATTCCAATTGTTTCCACTATTGCTTGCGTCTTGGATACTATTCTTTCACATGCCCATACAAGAAAAAGGATGTTGAATTAGTTTGGGTTCCAAGACCCCAAACTTAGCAAACTTGGTATGATTTAGTTGAGAATCGACCTAAAACTTCATTTATAAAATCATAATGTCTTATCTCAACTAAATATATTGGTTACTTATCATAATTGAAGTAATTTAAGCTCAAATTGGAACAAACAAAATTACTAAAAACAAACAGAAACAATCTCGATCGACAAAGAGTTTGACGGAGATTCTTCTCAGTTGAGAAAATAATCAACCAAGGGTGTTTCCATCTCAAACCTACACCTATTGGAAAAATAGTAACAATCCCAGTCGAGAAAATCTTCAACCAAGATATCTTTAGTTGAACAAAAAGTCGACCAAGAAAGTTACTATTTCACACATATATCAACTTGTAAAACAACAACACTATCGGTCGACAAAATCTTTGACCGAGGTAGTTTTTGATCAAGATATTTGTCAACCGAATATAGTCTTGTTCACCTTAAAATATTCAATTGATAAATCATGTAACTATATTCAGTTTGTTATTAAATGTTCCTAACCAAAAAGGACCATCACATGGGTACCAAAATCTATCTCTTTTGAATGATTGGGCGGTTGATAGTGGATTCTCTAAGCATATGACCGGCAACAAAAAGGCCTTTCAAACATCTGAAGAAAAGAAAAGCAGAACAATCACATTTGGAGATAATGCAAAAAGAAAAATTGTTGTAATAGGTAACATTGGCACAAATCTTAAAATAAAAAATGTTTTACTTGTTGATGGCCTACATCATAATTTAATTAGTTTTAGTCAACTGTGTGATAGTGGTTATGATGTCTTATTCAATAAAATGTGTTGTAAACTATTAATTGAAAACACAAATAAAATCATTTATGAAGGGAAGAGAATAGGAAATCTATACATACTTAGGCCTAATTCTATGTAAACCATTATTGAAAAATGCCTTCTTGCAAAAGATGAATCCTCACAACTATGGTATAGAAAATTAGGTCATGCAAGTTCACATGTTATCAAAAAGTTAATTAAATACGATCGTGTATGTGGGTTACGTGAAATATCATTTGATAAACCTAAAAATTGTGAACCACGTACCTTAGGAAAGCAAAACAAAACTTATTTCAAATACAAAACAATACATAGCACTACTAGATCATTAGAGATTATTCACATGGATTTGTTTGGTCCTATGAGAACTCAACATATTCGTGGAAAAAGATATGGCGTTGTCATTGTAGATGATTATAGTAGAAAACAAAGATGATACAATCCACATATTCATAATATTTTTCTCTAAGATTGAAAATATATTACAAAATAAAATATGTACAATTAGAAGTGATCATGGTCGGGAATTTGAAAATCACATCTTTGAAGAGTTTTGTACATCTCAAGGATACACTCATAAATTTCAGCTCCATGCACTCCACAACAAAATGGCATGGTAGAAAGGAAAAATAGATCCTTACAAAAAATGGCTAGAACAATGTTACTTGAACATAATAAACATCAAACTTTTTGGGTTGAAGTAGTAAATACAACATGCTATGTGTTAAATAGAGTAATAGTACATTCTTATCTAAAGAAAACTCCATATGAACTCATCTTCAAAAAACAAACAAGAGTTGATTATTTGCATACCTTTGGTACAACTTGTTATATCTTAAATACCAAAGACGACAGAGACAAGTTTGATTCTAAATCACATAAAAGCATTCTTTTTGGAATATTTAACTTATAGCAAAGCTTTTAGAATTTATAATACTACTACTAGAAAAGTTGAAGAATCCATCCATATCACTTTTCATGAAGTAACAACTCAAAATACAAAAAATGAATATGAGGATTTAAATGACATTACTCATCAAATTGAAGACTTGACTATTACCACAAAAGATGATCAAAATATTGAAAATAATCAATAAAATGAGACACAACAACATATTCCTAGATTAATCAAAGATCATCCCCAATATTTGATCATTGCAAATCCTCATGATAAATAAAAAACTCGATAATAATTTAGAGATTTTGCAAATATGGCATTTGTATCAATCATTGAACCTAAAAAGGTAAATGAAGCACTAAAAGATGAATGTTGGATAATGGTTGTGCAAGAAGAACTAATTCAATTCACAAAAAATGAGGTATGGGACTTAGTTCCTAAATCACAAGACAAAACCATTATTGGAACTAAATAGGTTTTTCAAAATAAACTTAATGAAGTTCAGGTGGTAGTAAGAAACAAACCTAGATTGGTGGCTCAAGGGTATAATCAACAAGAAGGAATAGATTTTGATGAGACTTATGCACTTGTTGCAAGACTTGAAGCTATTAGAATGCTATTATTCATAGTTGCCCACAAAGACATCAAACTATTCCAAATGAATGTAAAAAGTGCATTTTTAAAAGGAATCATACAAGAAGAAGTATACATTGCCCAACCACCTGGATTCGAAATCCCTGGCAAAAGTGATCATGTATATAAACTTAAGAAAGCACTTTATCGACTTAAACAAGCACCTCAAAACTGGTATGAAATACTTAAAAATTATCTATTGGATAATAGTTTCTCAATTGGAAATCTGGACTCTACATTATTTTTCAAAACATATGGATCAGATTTTCTTGTTGTACAAATATATGTTGATGATATCATTTTTTGTGCCTCAAACATTTCCTTATGCAAACAATTTAGTGACAAAATGCAAAAGGAATTTGAAATGAGTCTTATGGGAGAACTAACATTCTTTCTCAATTTTCAAATAAAACAAACGTCTGCTAGAATTTTCATAAGCCAAGAGAAGTACACTAATGAACTATTAAAATGCTTTGGAATGAAAAATTGCAATCATGCTACCACACCAATGGCCACCTTTGCCAAAACTGACAAGGATGAAGATGGAGAACCCATTGATGATTCCTTATATAGGGCTACGATTGGTAGCTTGTTATACTTAACTGCTTCTAGACCAGACATTGTGTTTTTGGTCAGACTTTGTGCTAGATTTCAATCTAAATCAATGCAATCTCATTTTCAAGCCATTAAACGTATCTTAAGATATCTTGTTGGTACTACCAACTATGGATTATGGTATCCTAAAGGTCAATCACTAGATTTAAAAGCTTTTACCGATGTCGTTTATGCTGGTTTTTGACTTGATCATCAAAGTACAAGTGGTGGTTGCTTTTTATTAGGATGACCTTTGGTATCATGGTTTAGTAAGAAACAAAATACAGTCACCCTTTCTATCACTGAAGTTGAATATATGGCAACTGGTTCCTATTGTGGTCAAGTTCTTTACATGCAACAAGTTTTGAATGATTATCACTTTACATTTTCATCTACGCCAATTTTCTATGATAATAAAAGTGTTATAAATTTAGCACACAATCCTATTTTACATAGTCATGGTAAACATATTGAAATCTGACACCATTTCGTAAGGGATAATATTTCTACACATCACATATTTCTTCATCATGTTGACACTGAAGAACAATTGGCTGATATTTTTACAAAACTGCTTCCACTTGATCAATTTCAATATACTAGAAAGAAGTTACTTATTACTCCCCTAGAATATGCATTCTTTTATATATGTGCTCCAAACTCTTAAAAATAATAAATTAAAACATTCTCATAATTTATTTTCATGTCTATTACTAAAAACAAGCACAAACAACCTTCACAAAAACCATTCACAATAGTTTGGTCAGTCAGCAAAAACTTTGATCGAGAACTGTCTCGGTCGACAAGTTCGTCGACCGAGAATCACTTGGTTGGTCTCTTTCTCGACCGAAACCCAATAGGCCTATTTTGCATATTCGAAACTAAATGATGGTATCGGTCGAAAAAAAGTTCAACCAAGAACCTCTTGGTGGACCCCCTATTCGACTAATCTAAGATGCAATTTTTGACAAAAAAAGGCAACGACTACTTTTTAAATCTTGACTAACCGTTGTGAGAGGAGCGTGCAATAGTGATGATAAACTCCCATTTTGTGATGTTATCTTACTAGTTTTTCTTTGTTTTCCATACTCTTTCTAAGATAAATTATATAGAATACTTAACTTTCCACTCTATTGTGAATATACCAATAGATTGACATTTCTTCTTTTCTTCTTACAGCAAAAACCCAAAAAAAAATTTGCAAAAGCTCCAAAATGGTCCCAAGACCGTATGATGGACAAACGGTCCCAAGACCCCATGAAAGACAAACAGTCCCAAGACCGTGTGAAGCCAAACGGTCCCAAGACCTTATGAAGACAAATGGTCCCAAGATGTATGAATCCAAATGGTCCCAAAACTGTATGCAGGCCAAACAGTCTCGAGACTGAATGGACTCAAATGGTCTCCAAACCAAGAGAGTACAAATAGTCTCAAGACCGAATAGACTCAAATAGTCTCCAAACCAAGAGAGTCCAAATGGTCTCCAAACCGTAAGGATCCAAATAACCCAAAACCGTTCAAGATCTCTTGGAGGCCTATAAATTGGATCGAAGGGGTCCTCATTCATTATCAAGTCTTAGACGCCCCAAGGCTGCCAGTCTAAGATTCATACCCCATCCTCAAGCTACCCTCTCTCTCATCGACGAAGAAGGTGGGAAGTGAAGGACTCATCACTAAGGAAACCACGCAGTGTGAAGATAGTTTCTCTCTACTCCAAGGGGTCAACCTTACTCCCTCCTACGTGGAGATGATGTTTTCTTTCTCTCTTCCTACCTCCATCTTTGTCCTTTCCATGAGCAAATAGTTCCATACACTAGGGTGCGGGGAGTAGCCCCGCTACCCATGTTTTCATTCCATGCATTGCAATTCATTAGTTTGCAATAGAGAAATATTATCTTTTCAGTTCAACATCAATCGTTTAATTAATGCTAGTTTCTTGATCACCAACTTGTGTTACCTATTATCTACTAGTGTGAATTGTTTACGTTTGTGATTTTAGATTCGAATACCAATTGCATGTTGGTTCTTGATGTATGTAGTCAGCATATATCTTTTTTGGTATCTAGGAATGCTTTTCAAGGAGTGGAGTAAACTCATCTCCATCATTGTACTTGCATACTATGAAATGGAATCAGTTGACGTGTGAAAGTACAATTTTGATAGGTTGAGGAACACACTTTGCAAAGGGAGTGATGCAAAGTAAGTGACCATTTGTTCGGGGATGGCTGAGATTGCAGTACTCCCATGTTTCTCGTAGTTAGTTATCCTAAAGGAAGCTAAGTCTACAAAGATAATAACTGATTAGACTCTTTTCTTTGCTAGCCATGTTATTATGATGTATGTTTTGATCCATGTGTAGTGGTGGTGAAACTCGATAACATCCTAGTGGTTTCCAAATATTGTTTACAATCTTAAGTTTACTTTCCTGCCATTTACATTTCCTTGCATTTTAGTTTAATCATCCAATCAACTCTTCGATCTAAATATCAACTCTTAAGTGGATAAGTTGAATTATAATGTTTTCTATCTTGTTAGTCCTTAACAAGACTGTTGTCTCATGGATTCGACCCTCAACTATACTATGATAAGACTTCCACATACCTTAGTGTACGTGGGTGGAGATGCTATTATAGCACACAAAAGGTTAAACTTAGATGTTTACTATCTCTAGGATTTTTAGTGGTGCACACAATTCCACGTGAGTGGAAGCTCCATCAAAAAATTGGCGTTGTTGTCGGGGACAACAGAACATTTTAATTTCATTTATCAACTTGCTAGTTGATTAGGATTTTACATTTTACCTTTACAACTGCTTCATATCTTCTTGATTTCATCATTTCTCCACATTATCTAAAAGTGTGATTTTTCTTCTACTCAGGTAGAAAATGTGTATGCAACCTTCACATAACCTCAGATTCTCCCCTAAACCAGAGTTTGACACTGAGGTAGAATGAAGCTTCCACCGACGCATTAGACTCAACTGCCAACAAGCTAGACAAATGGTCGAAGAACAACACCAAGCCGCCTTAGTAATGGAAAGAGTCAATGCAGCCTTAGAAGCTCAGAGAGCACAACTCATCACCGATACACGTGCTCAAATCCAAGTTGAAGTTCGGGCTGAAGAGCAAGCCCACATCCGAGCTGAAAATGAGGCAGCCACAGTAGTTGCTCAGCTTTTGATAAGGAACAAGCAGCTTCGAGATTACGCTATTCCTAAGAACTCTGAAGATAATCACCTAGTCCAGCCACCACTCATTAACACTCCTAACTTTGAGATTCAAACACAATGGATCCAAATCATGCAAGGTATCTCATTTTCTAGAAACACTGGAGAGGATTGCATGGATCATCTGAAGTGATTCAAGGCACTCTGTTGATTGGTACCATAGGTCGGAGCCACTAATGATGCAATCATGCTTCGACTTTTCAACTTCACTTTGTCCAGAAGTGCATTAAGCTGGTATAACTCATTAGATGGAGAGACAATCACTACCTAGGATCCCTTGGAAGAGAAGTTTCTAGAGAAGTTTTTTTAACCTTCATTGACTTATGAGATTAGGGGACAAATTAACCATTTTTCCCAACTCCCTAGAGAGTCATTGGCAGAATCCTGGGAAAGATTTAAGGAACTTCTAAGGAAATGCCCACATCACGGAATCTCAAAACATCAGCTCATAGAATAATTCTATAGAGGAGTCAGTGATGATATTAAGAAGTTTTTAGATTCCTCATCTGGGGGAATTTCATGCAAAAGAATTATGAAGATGCCTGGAAGATTGTCACACTTAGAGCTGAGAACCAATCTAATTGGGGAAGGCCATATACTGGAGTAGTTTCAAAAGTCTATAAAGTTGAAGAATCTATGGAAATGAAAGCCATCTCTGAAGCTCTAAAAACCATAGATCATAAACAGCAAGTCCTTGAAACATCATTTGGGGAGTATGAAAGGAAGAAGAACTCTCAAATTCAACAAGTCAAAGTAGCTATCGAGACTTGTGAAGCCTATCATGCATCTGATCACCCCACATTATCATGTGGCCTCCTATTCAATGTGATGATGGATTTACAAACACCCTAACCACAATTTGAACCAATTATTGAACATCCCGCGGATCAACTACTACAGTAGGTTAATTCTATACACTGCATACCAGGTCAAGCATATTATAACCTGGATAAACAGAGAAACCACACTGGGTTATGGTATGGGAATCCCAAGGGAACTGCCAACCCGCAACATCAAACACAAGGTGGGTTTTCTAATAGACCACCGCTCGGATTCCAGAACAATTATAACCAAAACCAAGGGAATTATAGAAGTGGGTTACAAAGATCTGTTTACCCCAAGCAATCCTTTTGCATACTACCAATACACTCATCCTACATTGCACCCACAACTGCAACAATCTCAGCTTCAACAACCACAAAATCAACAACCTCATTTACCAGCATCTCAGCAGCTACAACCTTAGAGACAACAACAAATTACATAGTATCAACAAAAGAGTGCTCTTCCCCCACCAGAAGATGAGTTATGTATGATAAGGCAAATGTTGCAATCCCAACATACCATGCTTTCCAACTAACAAGCTCAACAAAAAGCTGTAGAAACATAGTTGGCACAAATTGCAGCTCAGTTGAAACCTCCAGTGGGAACTTTCACTGGTCAGCCAGAAATAAACCCAAGACATGATCAACACAGACCAGAATAACTGAATGCAGTCACCACAAGGTCTAGCCGTGTTCATACTGAAGTCACCTATGTTATTCATGAAGACGAAGATATAACCGAATTCATCCCAATTGCAAGCACAAATCAAGAAACTAAAATATTTGTAGAGGCTGGGAAGGAAAAGGAAAAAGAGCTAGTTACCAAGGAACTAGAAGTTCCACCATATAAGCCTAGGATACCCTGCCCAGGTAGATTGAGAGAAACTAAACTAGACACCAGATTCCTAAAATTCAAGGAATCTATGAAGAAGCTATATGTGGATATTCCATTCCTTGATGCTCTTTCTGAAATCCCAGCTTAGTCCAAATACCTGAAGACCTTGTTATCAAATAAATATATGACCGAAGAACATGAGACCATCAAATTAGCTTAGACTACTTCTGACATCATTCTCAAAAAAATGCCAAAGCAGAAGAAGGACCCCGGGTCCTTTGGCATCCAATGTTCTATCGTAAATACTTCTTGCAAGAAAGGATTAGCTGATTTGGGGACCATGATATCCTTTATGCCCTTTTCTATGTGTAAAAGATTGGGGTTTACCGATTTGCTACCCATACAAATGACAATCCAATTGGTTGATTCTATCATCACTACACCTCTGGGGATTATTGAAGATATCCCAGTAAGAGTAGGGAGAGATTCTTACGTACCCTATGATTTTGTTATTATGGACATAAAGGAAGACTTGAGATATCAGATTTGTAGAACGTGTTAATGAATCCAGAAGCTGAATTCTCAACTAACGAACTAGTACAATAATGTATGTAATATCTAGAACAAGCTGAGGAAGCCCCAGAAGCAACCTTTGAGGAGTTGAAATCTGTCACCGCTTTGGATACTACTGAAGTACCCAAAGCACCTGAAATGAGAACCCTACAAACTGGACTCAAACACATCTTCTTTGACGAAGAAAAATTATATCCAGTCATTATCAATTCCACTTTGATAGATGATCAGGAAGAAAGACTCCTCATCGAGTTAAGAGAGCACAAGAAAGCTATTGGGTATAAAATGACCGACCTAATAGGTATAAATCCAGCTCTGTGCATGCATAGATTACCTATGGTAGAAGAGTTTAAACCATCACGGGAACACTAGAGGAAACTAAACACAAATCTTAAAGAGGTGGTTTTCCTTGAGGTCCTTAAACACCTAAAATCAGGTATCATATATCTGATTTCTAATTCTCAATGGGTTAGTTCAGTCCAAGTGGTCCCTAAAAAGGGGGGAACCACTGTCAGTTTGAATGATAAAAATGAACTGGTACCCACAAGGACTGTTATTGGATGGAGGATGTGTATCAACTATAAGAAACTGAACAAGGCGACAAGATAAGATCACTTCCCTCTACCTTTCCTTCATGAAGTCCTTAAACGTCTAGCCCACCAAAAATTCTTTTGCTATCTTGATGGCTATTCAAGATTTTACCAAATTCCGATCCACCTAGAAGATCAGGAAAAGACAACGTTTACCTACCTCTTCAGAACCTATGCCTTCAGGAGGATGCCATTTGGGCTATGTAATGCACCACTACATTCTATAGGTGTATGTCCTCCATTTTTGCAGGGCTAACTGAATCTATCATGGAAGTATTCATGGATGACATTTCCGTTTATAGAGATTCTTTCGATAACTATCTACTTAACCTCGGTAGAGTACTAAAAAGATGTGAGGAAACAAATCTGATCCTTAATTGGGAAAAATGTCACTTTATGGTGACAGAAGGTGTTGTCGTCAGGTATCGGGTAAGTGAACAAGGGATCGAAGTAGATAAGGCAAAAATAGATGTCATTTCAAAGATGTCACCACCAAAAGACATCATAGGAGTACGAGCATTCTTGGGCCATGCCAGTTTTTATCGAAGATTCATAAAAGATTTTTCAGAAATAGCAAAGCCTGTGACTCACTTGTTAACTAAAGATGTGGATTTTAATTTTGATCAAGAATGCTTACACATCTTCATGACTTTAAAGAATGCCTTAATCTCTGCACCTATACTAAGAGCTCCTAATTGGTCACAACCCTTCTAGATAATATGTGACGCCAGTGACTATGCTATCGGAGATGTACTTGGGAAAAGGTTGGATAAGAAGCCCTATGTGATATATTATGCTTCAAAGACACTTGATGAGGCTCAAAGAACTATACAACTATAGAAAAGTGTTCTTGGCAGTCATTTATGCTTTTGAGAAATACCATTCTTATCTGATTGGATCGAAGGTTACAGTTTACATTGATCACTCAATAATAAAATATATGATTCAGAAACAAGACGTGAAACCCAGACTTATCCACTGGGTGTTGATGCTTCAAGAATTCGACATGGAAATAAGAGACAAAAGTGGGGTGGAAAATGTTGTTGTTGATCACTTAAGTCGCATTGAGACTCAAGAGGAAGATAATATACATATTTGCGACTCCCTACCTAATGACCAACTCATGAAGGTCACCATTGGATTTCCATGGTATGCTGACATAGTAAACTATATAGCTACAGGGATTGTCCATCCTTCGTCTTCCTACCACAAGAGAGAAATTTTTCGTGATGTCAAGCAGTACTTCTGGGATGAACCATACCTTTTTCGCCTATGCATAGACAGATTATTCTGTCGTTGCCTCCTGAAGAAGAAATTATCCCAGTTTTAGAACATTGTCATTCTGGCCCCACTGGGGGCACATGAGTTCAAAGAAGACCGCTCTTAAAGTCCTATAGTCAAGATTCTTTTGGCCAACAATAGCAAAGGATGCCCATGAATTTGTGTAATCTTGCAATAAATGTCAGCTGTTTGGAGGGATATCGAAACAAAATGAAATGCCGCTAACTCTGTGGCAGGAGATCAAACTTTTTGATGTATGGGGAGTGGACTATATGGGTCCATTTCCCCCATCATATAGATTCTCCTATATTTTGTTTGTTGTGGATTATGTATCCAAGTGGGTAGAAGTTTTACCCACTATATCTTGTGACTCTAAGCCGGTTATTAAGTTGTTCAAGGATATCATATTTCCTAGATTTGGAGTTCCTAGAACAGTCATATCTGATGGAGGATCACATTTCTTCGAAAGAAGCTTTGAATCTCTTCTACGAAGATACAGAGTAAAACATAAGGTCACTACGCCTTATCATCCGTAGACTAGCGGCCAAGTCAAAGTATCAAACAGACAATTGAAAGTTATCTTAGAGAAAACTATCAACAGAAACTGCACGGATTGGTCCACCAAACTTCCTGATGCTCTCTTGGCATATCATACTGGTTACAAAACACCAATAGGAACAACGCCATTTCGCTTGGTGTATGGAAAGTCATGCCATCTTCCAGTCCAACTGGAGCACAAAGCTTGGTGGGCCATTAAACAATTGAATTTTGATTTCAAAAGTGTTGGCAAATAAAGGCAACTTCAATTATAAGAACTTGAGGAACTGAGAATGACTGCATACCATAGTGCTAGGATCTACAAAGAGAAAACTAAGATGTGGGTCACCTTAAAAGGAAAGATATCATATTCGGAGAGAAAGTCCTTTTTAACTCCAGACTCAAAATGTTTCTCGGGAAACTCTGCACAAAATGGTACGGGCCATTCACCATCAAGCACATCTACCCAACTAGAGTTGTAATCATATTTGATAACAATGGAGGAGAAAGGACTATTAATGGTCATAGATTGAAGAAATACTATACTCCAGCCGATAAAACTCCAAGACAAACCATTGAGATTCATGATCCCACTACATCAACCTAACCAAGCTAGAATCTCGTTGAGCGAGCGACGTAAAGCCAAAGTGCTACTTGGGAGGGAACCCAAGAACTGAGTATCACCTTTCTATATCATTTTTTATTAGTTTTGATAATTTTCTAGACCTTTAAATTTTGTATATAACGAACCAAAACAAATATAAAAATATAAAAAATTCAATAAGCAAAATAGTCTTATTCAAACGGTTTCGAAACTATTTGGTCCTCACGGTCTCGAAACCGTTTGGACTCAAACGGTCTTGAAACCATTTGGTCACCAAACGGTCTTGAAATTGTTTGGACCCAAACAGTCCCAAGACCATTTACTTAACAAGGATTTGTACTGTCACCCCAACTTTTTCTATAAATACTTCTTGACCCCCTCCCGTTTCATTCCTTTGACTCCTGAATCTTCTCTCATGTGAACCCTATTCCATTCCTTCTAACTTTCTGCTCCCGCGCGACCATTGTCTCTATCCACACCAATGTTTCCAACCCTGCTTCCGTCGCTCCACCCTCTCTTCCTCTCCATTGTTTTCTCCACAACCATCACCTCGATCATCAAGGTAGACCGATAAGATAAGACCACTGCTACCACTGCTGTCACCACTGCTCTCCACCACAAACAACGCCTTCGATTGTAGCCACTGCTTTGCCATCACTGCTTTTTCCTTTCCATCATCACCTTTTCTTCACTCATCTCCATCACTGCTTTGTCTCCCTAGCAGTTTCGGCACCCACATGTTCCAAACGGTCTCGAAACCATTTTGGCACCAAACGGTTTTGAAACCATTTGAACACAAATGGTCTCGAAACCATTTTGGCACCAAAAGTTCTTGAAACCATTTTGGCACCAAACGGTCTCGAAACCGTTTGGACACCAATGGTCTCGAAACCATTTTGGCACCAAACGGTCTTAAAACCATTTGGATACAAATGGTCTCGAAACTTTTTTGGCAACAAACGGTTTCAGAAACTGTTTGGACACAAACGGCCTTGAAACCGTTTTGGCACCAAACGGTCTCGAAACCATTTTGGCACCAAACAGTCTTGAAACCATTTGAATATTAAACGATCTTGACTACTGCATCATTTTTTTAACGATTTTGATCTTCTTAGTTTGATTATTAAAGGTTTTGATCCTAACAGTTTCAAAACTGTGAATCTTACACAATGTTGCAATCTTTTCAACATAAATTTCATTATTAACTAAAAATCTCAATCTTTCCTAACATATATGATTTCTTGTCTAATTTTTAGAATGGCTACACCTGTGAAACAAGTTGTTGACTCCCACCTCTAGACCAGGGAGCAGTTGTTGGAGCACCGGAATAAGCTCCAGTGCATCCTTGACTTGTGTAACAAAATGGGCAAAACTCCTGTTGACTTGCCCAAGGTCATCCACCACCTTGAGAAAGTCAACAAATGTTTAGCAAAAGATCCAGTTGAAGAAATTGAAGATCCTTCCTCAACCGATGAAGGTTCGGACTACACAACAAATTCTGAGGAGGAATCTCCACCTACCAAGTCAAAGGGCAAAAGGAAGGCCCAAGAGGCCACTGAAGAAAGACCCACCAAAAGATGAGCACGGAAGCAAGTCCAGCCGTCAACTGCAAGAGAACAAATCCTGGAAGAACACGCCACTCCTACTGCCACCACCACGGTAATCGCAACACTAGTTGATCACTACATTCAACAATTTCAAGCTAACAACAAAATCCTGAGACCAACCAAGTATGTCTGCTCCAACATACTGAATAAAATGGGGATCTTCAATAGAGTACTTGCCCTACTCGACAACATGAATCTTTCCAAACTTTGCTTCATCGTAGAAAATTCCTATTTTGAACCGACACTTGAGTTCTTCACCTACCTCTCCAAAGTACCCAAGGACGCAAAAGACAAATCCAAGGACGGAGGTGACCACAAGCTTGTTACCTAACTTTTCGGGAAGAAGGTCATTTTGACTGGGAACCTACTGAATAAAATCTTCATGAACAACCAAGATAAGCTAAAGAAGGCTAAGGAGGTAGGTCTACACCACCCTCAGTTCAACATGCATACCTTCTAGAAGTCTTTGATAGGAATTCCCAGTTATGAACCAACGACTTGCAAAGCCTCAAACATTCATTCCGGCCTGGTGCGAACTTAACTAAAAATAATAATAGGCGCTCTATTCCCTAGGAGAGAGAGTGGGAACGTTATCATTTCGGACCTCTTCACACTGTGGTCCATCCTAAAGGGGCATCCGGTCAACATCGAATGACATTTGATACAAAAACACACATCTTTTGCCCTCGGAAAGGATATCTGCATGGGTGGTCATGTAACATCAATTCTGAAATATCTTAAGATGGATGGACCACTTCCAAAATGTACTCTGACAAAGGGAGGCATCCTAACAAATGAGAAGATTCTAAAGAATCCATATATCATAAAGGAGAAAGATGCCAAATTTCATTATATCTTCTGCCCAACTGTCAAAGCATCCAAGACACTACTACCACTTCCAGAGCTCGTTCATTACGACAAAGACAAGCTCCTCTTCACTGAAGAAAAGATTGCTAACCTCCTAGCCTCGGTAAAAGAAAAGGAGAAACAATCAAAAGTAGGGCAGACAGAGCATAGTGTCACTACCCCAACGACAAGGCCAAAGAAAATTCTAGTTACATGAACATCTAAACTACGTGCACAGAAACAACAACAGTTGGGGACGCCCATGTCAAAGATCAACCCAGAGGAAGAACACCCCCACAGTGCAGAAAACATAGTGAATCCAACACTAAAACCCTTCATCTTGGATCTGGATGTTGGGTTCACCTCTACAACCACCCCCACCATGCTCCCACCTTCCACCATTTCGCCATCTACCACTCTTCACCCTTTTTCCACAATCATATCCACCACAATCCCTTTCTCCACAACCACAACTTCACCCAAATCTTCCGCCTCACTCATTTTCTCCTCGAGCATCCCATTCTTCACCACGACGCCCGATCTGACATTCACTTCCATCACTTCCCCTCGACATTCCACCTTTTTTACCCGGGATGTCGTCACCCTTCTCATCCACCACCACCCCGATACCACTGGTGACTCCTTCTACAGTCACCATGCAATTTGTGGTCCCATCAATAGTGTCTCTTTCGCAAAGCACTACCACCATTCCACCTAGACCCTAACCATCTCACCCATCCATATCTGGGGTCCCTTTTTCACAAATTGGTGAGGAATTCAGATAGCAATTTGACGCTATTTGAAACCTCCTCACCGACCCTTCTAACATCTAACAATCAATTTTTTCTTGTATGCATGGACTTGCTACACAGGTATCCAAGCTCGACGAGCGGACTCACGCCTTACCAGGCATCCTCACAAGCATTCAACAACAGCTGGAAACAGTGGCCCAGCAAGTTGACCACGTACAAAACTTTCTAGAGTTGATAGTTAGGATGAAAGGCCAGCAAGAAACATTGACCCATCAAGTCAACAGGGTCTCTAAGAAAACTCAGCCTCTGACGGAGACCATTCACCAGCTTCAGCAACAACAAACTACACTGAGCACGTGCTTGGATGGCATTGATAGCAGCCTCACACAACTCATCCTCCACCAAGAGGAGCACTCAAACGATGAACTCAATCATCTATGAGCACAAGTGACCGATCTATCAACACGACTCCTCTCTGTCGAAGATAGAATACATATCTTAAAGAAAGCCAGGATGCACTGCTCGAAACCCATGAGCATGTGCAAGTGGCACTCAAAGAATTACAAGACATCCATCCATAGTGGAAGAAAGAAGCACAAAAGAAGCCAAAGGACAAAGCGGCCTATGATGATGATGACAATGAAGATGATGATGAGGATTGTGACTCCTCGGCTGACTCCAATGTAGATAGATCCTCCTCAGATGACCAACCCGATGACCCAGGCAATGTTGGGGAGGGCACCAGCCGAGGAGAAGATACTACAAAGAAAGGAGATGGTGGAGACCACAAGGAGGATAAAACCAAAGATCACCACTCCCCCGATAAGAAAGACAATGTCACAATCTCATATGGGGATCGATTTTTTAATTTCTCAGCCATGGTATCCCTGGGGGACATTGCAAAAGATGCAACTTTTTCTGAGTTTCAACAATGTATTTTGGAAACCAACACTAGCCCTATCACAACATCCATCACTCTTCAATATTATGTCCTAGAACAATCTACACCCCTCCCCGTAGGGCAAGAACATTCTGAGGACAGAGTGAGTCTCGATACTGATGATAGATTGGACTCTAATTCTGATATGGATGAAGATCTGCAAAAATATAAGGATGACAACAAGCATACTTCACTTCCTCCACCACAATACCTTCCCCCGCCGCAACCTCTACCTCACAAGATGCACGACTTGGACACGGCGACCATCTCTACATTAGATGTTCATGATATCTTCATCCTGAACACTATTGTAGACAATGCCAAGGATGGGGGGGACATCATCTATAATAAGACCAAGACAAAATGCAAGTTGACACGTGAAGATTTCTGTATTCTTCTACATCCTCAGTCGGTAGTGAATATGGCAATATTCTGTGTCCTGCTTGCCAACTTGATCAAAGAATTTCGGAGCCCGAAGAGACTACAACCAATTTTCAACGCTTCACCTTCTCTGGCTCTATGCTTATTAAACAAGGACTTACAAGAAAATTCCATCGAGTGGTTGCAAATGGGACTCATGTGAAAGGCACGCTACATCACAGTGCCTTTTAAAGTTTCTGGCCACTGGCTACTTATGATTTTCAACATCGAAGCTCGTGATGCCAAGGTGTACAATTTCTACGTCAGTGAGCTTCAAATCAGGAAGATAAACTTTACTGGTGCTGAAGCCAGAGAAGCACAATGCATTCCTTTCCGGCTTCTCAATGTAATATGGGATGCCTGCCCATCTCTTCAACATGGTTGGAACCAACCTTGGTTCCAAATCATGAACCCAACACTCCAAATGCTAGAAGGTTTAGGGGACTGTGCTTTCTGTACAATAAGATTCATAGAAGCACTCAATAGACATATCCCCTTTATTGAGCTAGCCACAGAAGATATGCACTCCTTATAGGGACATTACACCAGGGAGCTCATCTGTGATAGACAGTTCTTCAAGGACAATGGTGCCAGACAATGTACCTCGCTACCTATTCTCTGGTATCTAACATCCACAAAAGAAACCATTCAGACAAACTTTAAAGGAGTTGGAGAAACAACAACAACAGACCACCAAGGTCCCAGAAAAATGCCAATGGGACCCTTATACTTTCGATATGGAGGAAGATAAGGGGGACATCGATTTGTTAACAGGGGCCACCATCAACAGATCATCCAAAGATATGGTGCCCCTATCTTCTATACAACCAACGTTCCCAAACTTTTACCTTACTGCATGCAAGAGTCACTCAGTTAATGAACTTAGACTCATCATGTCTCGGCTTTTTGAAGAGAACAATGAGCTTGTTTTCCTTGAAGGGAACATTCTCGTAATGGAAGATACACTCTGTGAAACCGTACAAATAAAAGGTTCATTATCCATGAGCGTGATGGTTGCTTACCAATTTCTCCTAGCACGGGACTTGCCTATGGTTTATATGGCATCAACATACATGAAGAATGATCTACTTGGGTCAAAGAACTTCGGAACCACAAAGGCCCTTATCTCATATCTTCAACATATGATTCCAAAGTTCATAAAGCTTCCTTTTCTTCACTCTGAGCATTGGATGTTGTTAGCAACAAACTTACATGAGGGAACTACAATAATCTATAATAGTTCTGATAGCCAGCTCGATCCAAACCAAAAAGAGTATGTTGTTACAGCAAAGACGCCCACAGAGGAAGTGGCAAAGGATTGTGTCGAATGACTACATGATCTTCTGGGCAAACACACAAAGGCGTACAACAAAGAACATTTCCACCACCCAGCCTCCTACCACATATGTCCCCAGGAGATCAGAGAATCAAATGACTGTGGTTTCCACATCCTTTACTGGATGTATACCCTCAATGTCCTTGGAAAATGTGTGGAGGACATGGAGGATGTGGATTATCATGCTTTATGTGGAAAATTTACAGCTAATCTCCTACGTTCTTATAGAGAAAACAAGGTATTAACAGAACCTTGACACCCTTGCCCATGCACTTCTCAACATATCACTTTGACACTCTGAGCATAGAGTTAGTGACAAGTTAGGGGGGAGTACAGTGGGCAAGGGCGAGGTATTATATTTGAACTACTCTTCCCTTTACTTTGTTTCACTCACACAAATTATTTGACATTTAGATCCTTTTGATAATTTTGTTGATAGAATAACTTTTGTACATAAGAAAAACATTCATTTTGGAAAAGGGTCACCCCTAGCTAAGTTAGAGACAAAGTAGTCCTCAGAACCAATTACATAAGTAGAATTTAGGCATGTAATGGAAAATTAATAAATCACTTTCATACTCGATTTTCATTCTTTTGCTTCAATTCTAGATCAGACTCCTCATAGGTCAAAATTGTGACCGAAATAAGCAAACACTCTAAAGGACGAAAGGGAACCAGGTGAAATCCAAATCAAGGAACCTCGCAAGTGGACCACCAAGTACGAAACCGAAACAAGTGCATGTCGGGAAACTCTAAGGAATAGTTTTCTTCTTTACAAAAAGAGGCTTGGCATCCCAAATAAAATCCCTAAAATACCCAATTCCTAAGCCAGTGAGCATATGAATAAAAGCCAAAGTGTTGAATAAAAACATGAGAGTTGTGACATGCATAAGGACCTATATGAAGAGCCAATAAAGGTCTTTCCCGACCGATACATTAAGCTTCCCTCACAAAGGCAGATGTGTCGTGCCTGGTAGTGAGACCCTAAGGTCTCTAAATATATGAAAGTTGATAAAGGTCTCGCATGACCGGTACATTCAACTGCCCTCACAAGGGCATATGTGTCACGCCTAGTAGTGAGATCCTAAAAGTTTAGATAATCCCTCCCCCCTTCAAAGGGGGAGTTACACAGCAAGCCTTCAACCAACCCTCGTACCCATCTTAGCTTCTAGTAGGATTTTCAAAGAAGTATAAAACTTCTTAGAGTCAAAGACATGCATGAATACGGTCAAGGAAAAGGTGGTCCCAATGCGAGTTACACGATACGGAAGAAACCTGAGCTCCACGCAACGCCCGATTCTTGAAAGAGTAGGTGCGTGCAGAAGCTCTAATAACACTCTAGGAGATCTCTGGTTTAGAAATGAAGAAAGAGTATGGAAATCCTCACTAAATAAAATCACCTCGCCACTATGTGCCTTAGATCTATCTAGCTTGAGGACAAGCTAGACTCTAACTTGGGGGGTGGGGGTGATAATCTACCATTTTGTGATGTTATCTTACTAATTTTTCTTTGTTCTTTGATAAATTATATAGAATACTTAACTTTCCACTTTATTATGAATATACCAAGAGACTGAAATTTCATCTTTTCTTCTTATAGAAAAAACCCAAAAAAAATTGCAAAAGCCCCAAAACGGTCCCAAGACCGTATGAAGGCCAAACGGTCCCAAGACTACATGAAGGCCAAACGGTCCCAAGACCGTATGAATCCAAACGGGCCCAAGACCGTATGAAGGCCAAACGGTCCCAAGACCGTATGAAGACAAATGGTCCGAAGATCGTATGAAGGCCAAACGGTCTCAAGACCGAATGGACTCAAATGGTCTCCAAACAAAGAGAGTCGAAACAGTATTAAGACCAAATGGACTCAAACGGTCTCCAAACCAAGAGAGTCCAAACGGTCTCCAAATCGTAAGGATCCAAATAATCCAAAACCGTTCAAGATCTCCTAGAGGCCTATCAATAGGACCGAACGGGTCATCATTCATTATCAAGTCTTAGACGCCCCAAGACTGCCAGTCTAAGATTCATACCCTATCCTCAAGCTACCTTCTCTCTCATCAACAAAGAAGGTGGGAAGTGAAGGACTCATCACTAAGGCAACCACACAGTGTGAAGATAGTTGGTCTCTACTCCAAGGGGTCAACCTTCCTCCATCCTATGTGGAGATGATGTTTTCTTTCTCTCTTCCTGCCTCCTTCTTTGTCCTTGCCATGAGCGAGTAGTTCCATACACTAGGGTGCAGGGAGTAGCCCCACTACCCATGTTTTCATTCCATGCATTTTAATTCATGAGTTTGCAATAGAGAAATACTATCTTTGCAGTTCAACATCAATCATTTAATGATTGCTAGTTGCTTGATCACCAACTTGTGTTACCTATTATCTAGTAGTGCGAATTGTCTACGTTTGTGCTTTTAGATTCGAATACTAATTGCATGTTGGTTCTTGATGTATGTAGCCACCATATATCAGTTTCGGTATCTAGGAATGCTTTTCAAGGAGTGGAGTAAACTCATCTCCATTGTTGTACTTCCGTACTAAGAAATGGAATCAGTTGACATGTGAAAGTACAACTTTGATAGGTCGAGGAACACACTTAGCAAAGGCAGTGATGCAAAGTAAGTGACCATTCATTCGGGGATGGCTGACATTGCAATACTCCCACATTTCTCGTAGTTAGTTATCTGAAAGGAAGCTAAGTATACAAAGATACTAACTGATTAGACTCTTTGCATTGCAAATCATGTTATTATTATGTATGTTTTGATCCATGTGTAGTGGTGGTGAAACTCGATCACATCCTAGTGGTTTCCAAACATTGTTTACAATCTTAAGTTTACTTTCATACCATTTACATTTCCTTGCATTTTAATTTAATCATCCAATCAACTCTTTGATCTAAATATCAACTCTTAAGTGGATAAGTAGAATTATAACATTTTCCATCTTATTAGTCCTTAACAAGACCATTGTCTCCTGGATTCGACCCTCAATTGTATTACGATTAGACTTCCACATACCTTAGCATATGTGGGTGGAGATCGTATTATAGCACACGCAAGGTTAAACTTAGAGATTTACTATCTCTAGGATTTTTAGTGGTGCACGCAATTCCACACGAGTGGAAGTTGCATCAAGTGAGCTGTTGGGCTCTTGGTTGAAAAATTTGTCGACTGAGATAGTCATTGTTTTGCTATGAATAGAGCCCAAAATGGCCGTTCTTCTCACCAATTCACATACTCTCTTCTATAGTCCCTCTCTAGTGCTCCTTAGTGTGAATTTTTTAGCAATTTCATCCATTATCTTCCCTAGATCCTCTTCCACCTCATACTCTCAAGGTGGCTTCCTCTTCTTCATGTGGAAAGAAGCAAGTTGTGGCAAGGAAAGGAAGGACAGTCTCTCTAGTTCTGATGATCATCAATGACATTCCCTTCAACGATGTCACCATCGGAGATCACTGCCTGAAGTTGTCCTCAAAGACTGCTCTTCCTCAACGGTCGGTGGACATCAACGAGTTCATCACTATTATTCATCTGGATGAGCTCTTTGAGGTGCAACATCTCTCTGAATTTCTTACTCCATCCTTCCGCTCCTACTCTACACAAGTTGTGAATGAGTTCTATGCAAATCTAGCCACAAATCCTAACCACTCCCTCTCCTTTTCCTCTATGGTTAGTGGGTTTGGATTTCATTTTTCAGAGGAGGATATTCTCAAAATGTTAAACATTAATGTAGAGGAGTATAGGGGGTTTATTGACTTAACCACTAGAAATCCCCAGTCTAAACTATCCCAAGATGACACCACCATCAGCTTAAGTGACATTAAGAGAACAATCTTTCTTCCCAACACCTCATGCCATGAAGAACGGGGTACCTATTATGCAATCAATCTAAAACATGAAGCTAGGATAATGAACCTTATTGTTTCAACTAATATTTATCCTAGAGCTAATAAATCAGAAGTACCAACCTTTAGAATGTATCTCATGTATGCCATTCTCAATAGCATACCCATAAACTTCATTCACCTTGTCCTTAAAAACATGGTTGAATTTACTGGCAACCCTCCTTATGTTGACTTTGTATGCTAGATCACCCAACATTGCCTTATGAAAAGCCCTGAGGACCTAGTATTTTAGAGTGATAGGAAACCACAAAAGATTACCAGAAATATAGTTGAAAAAATGGAAATTGACTTTGGACATAAAAAGGATAGGACTGAAGGGGAGCCATCCACTCAAGATATTCCTCCACCTCCTACTACTCCTAGATAACCCATTGATAACCTATCCAATAACATTACCTACCTAATTGGGGCCACCTATCACTAAGGGAGACAAATGGACTATACCCATCATGCCATGACCTACACAAACCAAAGAATGCAAGCTCTCTCTCCAAATGTTCCAGAAAACTATCCTTATTCACTCTATCCTGGACCTCTCTACCCTTATAATCCATATCTCAAGTACTCTCCAGTACCACCTCAAGCTTCTATTGATCTTTCCCACACACAATTTTCACCCATGGAACTTTAAGACATTGCTGTCTATTTTTGCTTTGATCGAGCACCCACCTTCTTGGAAGCTTATGCTCTCACCAATACAGGTGCATTGGATTGGAAGACGCTGGTCAATTATTATGGTGTCACCCCATTCCTTGGGAAGGATCCTGAAGTTGATGATATTTTGAGATCTTTTCAGTAAGGTGGCATTATATAATGAGATGATTGTAATTTCTTTTAGAGAACTATCTTATATATGTATTTGAGCTTGTTGTTATTGATGTCATGATAATAAAATCTTTATACTGTGGCTTGCATTGAACATATTTTATACATCTGCTTTTCAAATTGAGTATCATATTAAGGGGGAGCATCATATTCACGGGCAGTACTAATAATAGTAATAATTATAATGCTTGGTTATCTTTTTGAAATGAAAAAGGCGGAGAAGTAATATAAACCAAAAACAAAATAATATAACTCAAAATTAAACGAGTTTCATAATATCTTGGATTCACACAAATTGTTGCTATATTCCTTAAAGAGTGGGATACTATGTTCCATAACTCTTTGGGAATAACTAGCACACACTCCATCAATAAACAAGAGAATGTCTACATAAGGTAAATCTCAGGTATGAAACTCATGCTACTTAAATTCCTTTGATTTATATTTTTGAAATGTTTGTCATCTTCAAAAAAGGGGGATATTGTTGGCTAAATTGGACATTATTAAACCTTTTATTTTTATGATGGGGAAAATTTAATTCTTCTGCGTCTAACCTATTATTTGAGTATGTCAGGGACAAAAAAATAAGGAAGTGGATAGTTGAAGATCAATACAAATTGGTAGATCAACATGCTTAGATTGCTTTTATTTTCATGATTGTACTAAATATAAAAACGTGTATAAGTATATAATGTACAAGTACATAGATATCATGTAAATCAAGTGTTATATCTTCCCTATCCACTCACAACACTTAGATACATCCTCTCCTAAGATAGAATCACAATTACACATTCATACATACACTTAGTAGATGAATCAACATATTGAAACATGGACATTCTCTGTCGACAAACTTCTTAACTGAGACACTCTCGGTTGACAAACTCCTTGACCGAGAACCACCATAGTCTAACTCACAAACACTGATTGTCAACCTACTTATGTAACCCTAGAAAAGCCCTCGGTCGACAACATTCTCGACCGAGATAAACCTTTGAGTAGTTTCCATAGCCGTTAGATTGAGAATAGTTGGTAGTTGGAAAGTCACAATAGACATTGAATACTTTTACTCCAAACCAACTCTCGGTCGAAGAATTTCTCGACCGAGACACATCTCGATCGACAAATTTCTCGACCGTGACAGGTTCTGGATTGCACTTTTCAACACAAAACAAATAGTCGTTGTAATGTAATTTATGGACACCTAATATCTAGTTAAGCACTAATAACACTCTAGAAACACTCTAGAACGTCCCTAAGCCCTTGCAATCCATTCCTATCAATAGGACATGCCTTAGGACACCCAAAGCATACATTACTACTTGAGAATCAATCTTAGTGAGCAACAAGCAAACTCATACTTGCAATCTTGTTTCCTTGATCTCTAATTTCGTGTCCTATAGACAAGTATCTCCTAGACACCACATAATCATGTTCATCTATAGTGAATAGGAGATCTATGTGCTTGATCAAGGATCAAAGCACTGTAACTCATTGGTAAAGTTATTTCTTTCTTCTAATATTGTTCCTTTGTTATTGAATTTTGTTTCTCCTTGACTACTCCTAGTTTGGATGTTGTTGAAAGAAGGTTCTTGGAGCTACTTCTTGGTGGAGAAGGCTGCTTCAAGGGGTGGAGCTACTTCATGGAGGTGAAGGCTGCTCTGTGGACTTGGGAGTTACTTTAGAAGGCTTCTTTAAGGAGGTTGAGGATACTTCAGGTGAAGGTTGCTTCATGGGTGTAGATAGGAAGCAATTGTATTTTATGCAACATCCTCAAGAGGTAATAAAATAAATTGCTTTGAAAATCTCAGTTGGAAACAATCAGGTAGTCAACTGACTACCTTAGATTTCTAAGGTAGGAACCACTCTACATCCTTGTGTCTTCCTTGTTTTCTCCTACTTCTTGTTCAATTATTTTAAATTGTTATAAAACTCCAAAAAGCTCTATTCACCCCCCCCCTATAGATCTTTCACTACCATATGTAGTGTCTATTATTTTAGACTTTCAATGTTGGTTACCAACAACACATAAATGGGTGACACTACAACTAAGGATCTTTAGCATCATTTTCTAGGGAAAGAGATAATTGATGACACAAGCACAATGCCAGTTTCTATGGAGTGCGCAACCAACACAGCATTAATTGTATATTGTTAGTTGTAAGTAAAGAAATTGACTATGTAATCTGACATTAACAACAATTATAATAACATTATGTGATTATAACTGTCTGTTGGAAGGAAGAATCCAACATTAAAAAAAAATCTACATTGTCAGTTCTATAAAAATATTTATGATGTACTTCCTTGTCACTTAAATGATAAGGATAGATGTGTCATTAGTTTTTTTATTACAAGTGTGACACATATCTACATCATCAATTTTAGTTATAAGATGACATTGAGGAACAACCTATGTATCTGATTCCTAAATAAAATTGATAGCGTACTTTATTTTTAGTTAAAAATTTAACTAATCAGGAGTGTTGTGTTATTGATTTTTTTGAAAAATTGACGACGTAGATTTATATCGTTGACTTTCTTAAGGAAACTGATGTTGAAATTTGGTTTTTTATTGAGCTCTATAGACATGTTGTCCAACTATCCAGTCAGATGCAAAACTTACAATTTATTAGAACTGTCAATTCCATCCTATGTTCAACTTGCAACAAGACAACAATTATGAGGACCAATTATAGAAGTATACCTATCTACTTAAAGTTATCCAAATAGTTTATAGGTTTGGAGATATCTCCTCCTGATTCTTCTCTCTTAAAGTACCTATATATGGGTGGTTTGGGAACAACATCGAGAATGGGAGAAGGAAATAGATAAGTATATCAATACAAATTGGGATGTTCTATAAAATCAAACATTCGAAAATGTGATTAGATCCCAATAGAATAGTTGTTCCCATTCAAAAGAAGGAATAAAAGTGAGAGATAAGTCATAAAAAGGAATGTATAAGTTCAAGAGTGGTGAGGTTTTCAAATAAATAAAATATATTCACAACAATAATTCCTCATGTTGATCCATAATACTTTCACATTCTGAGCCTAGGAAGTAGGTAACAACACCTCAATCATATATATAAAGTGTACCAGACAAGTGAGATTACCTAGGGCAACATGAGTGAACCATCATATGGAATGCTGGAGAGAGGGATCCAACCCATAATCTATCACTACATTAGATACAACTAGTAAACTAAATCTAACATGCTTAGTTAATCAGGAAGGAAAGATAATTCAGTTCAATTAATTGATGATTCAATTGTTAGAAATAACATGGTCAATCGATACTATAATTAAAGAGTCAATAAGAAAGATTGCATTATCAATGCCAAAATTAAGAAATTGAGAATTAATATTTATCAAAGATGATTCAATGAGCCCAAATCAAATATTTATAGATTAGCCTCATCAATGGGAATATCAGTTTTATAATCTTAAAATTATTTCCCAATTTATGTAGGGGGTCAGAAACATACTTAAATTGATGATCTTTACTATCTTCTAAAGGCTTAGTATGAATCAAATAGTCTCAAAGAACTATCAAAACAATCAAGATTGATTTTGATGGATAAAAATTAATTATATTGAATGATGATACCATAATGAACGACCTATAAATAAATACCACCTTCTAAAAACCATACAATCAATTGATCTCATTTTTGGAAATCTAAAGCATATTTTAGATTGTTTTCATGACCTCTAGATTAATTTCTACAAATTTTTGAAAGATTATCTTCTTGTTGCAAAAAGAAAAAGAGAAACTATTGTAATATGACCCCAATGTCCTTCCATCACAGATCCAATTTATATGTGTAATTTGGGTAGTGTGAGTCATACACATTTGACGCTATATTAATTGTAATCACTATGGAAAGACTAAATTTCCCATATCAATCATGCAAAATAGAAAATGAAGATAGAGTTATTATAGGGTCAACATCAGTGAGAATATTCCTCCCTCACTACTCCATCTCACTTGTGGACAAGAACTATTGAGCTCAAGATCTCCGATCAACCCAAAGAAACTAAAATAGAGACTTCAAAGTAATCCCATGAACCAAATCCATCTTCACCATCCAATACTAATTAACCCAAAGATAGGTTTGGAAGATGGTCATTTCCTTTTCTCTTTTAGGAATTTCGGGACGAAATTCTTATAAGGGAGGGAGATTGTTACGACGCGTGTTGAGCTTACACTGTAAGTATGCTGTTAAGCATGTGTTTTAGCTGCTTTACTAAGTCGTAAGCTTTCTTTTGTTAATAACGTTTAAAACAGATATGATATGTGCGTAGTGTGAATCCTAGCCCTTAAAACGTGTAGGATCTTGTGCTTGAGGCGTTGCCAGAGAAATCGTCTGAAACCGACTTTCGAGTCAAAAGTTGTAAGTTTTTGGGCATGCGGGGACCTGTTTGTAGTTTTCAAAAGTTCTCGGACCTTACGTTTTGGTCCCTAGGTTTTTCCTTCTTATCCTTTCTTTTCCCTTTATTCGTTTCACTTTCAGAAACGAGAGAAACGCAGAGTGTTTCTTTTCTTCTTCGCGTGAGAGGGAAAGAGAGACCTGGGAGAGAAGGGCGATTCAGAGCCCTAGCTCGGTTCCGGCCAACAGCTGCGGCCCCTTCATCTTCTTCTCACCTTTCTTCTTCGCCAACTGATCCAGCAGTAGCCGGAGCTACGCTAGCAACAGTGGCGTCCAGGAGAGGGAAAGGGCGTGGAGCAGCCCTAGTTCGTCCTCCTCCTTCCCTACAACTAGTTCGTGGGTGTGTGCATCAGTTGCAGGTGATTTGCAGCGCAAATCTGTGGTTTTGCCCGCTGATTCGAGTGAAATCGACATCAGCAGGTCTGTTTAGGTTTTCAGTCTGTGCGCTGTTCGGTCGAGTTGTGTGTGATTCGGTCGAGTTTTTCTTAGCAGGAATCGAACAGCAAGCTGATCGGTCGAGTTGCAAGCTGATCGGCCGAGTTCTGAAGCGGATCGGTCGAGTTTCCGACCAATCGGTCGAGTTTCTGAGTTGTGAGTGGCAGTTCATTCAGAAATCATTATTTAACTCAATTTAAGTGTTTAATTGCTTCAGCATCAGTTGGTATAACTCCTAAACAGTGTAGCACATACAATAGAGTATGATAGATTCATTGGAACTTGAAATACGTAATATGATTGATGAAAATAATAGAATTTCCTGTATTCCAACTGCAATGTATACGTTGAGCATAAAATGGATGTTTAGTATCGAAACTGGATATGTTGATACTGAGTCATGTTTAAAGATGACAAATGATGTATATGTGCTTTCAAGTGATGCTCAGAATATGAAATAAGCATGAAATGTGATATTCATGTTTAAGTGTTTATATGTTAATCAGTTAATAGACTTAGATGCCCCAACACCGTAGAACCCCATTGCGCGGTTTGTACCTTTGGGGTAAAACTGTCAGCCTTGGGGATACTCCCAGGCATCGGAGACTCGTGTCCAACAAATACCAAAGGTCTCGGTGACACGAAGTCTAATAGGTAGGATCCCGGTCAGCCCTGGGGATACGCCCAGGCATCGGAGATCTGAGAGAATGTCCCAGTCAGCCCTGGGGATACGCCCAGGCATCAGAGACAATGTCCCGGTCAGCCCTGGGGATACGCCCAGGCATCGGAGACTTAGAGACCCTCCGATTGTGCACTACAGGTTATGGGAGGAGTCCAGAGCACTCAGAGTTAGTGCAGTGAGGCCCTTGTGAGCCTGAGAGTCCTGTGCAGACCAGGACGAGAAGTCAGACTTAGCATTTCCCGGGTGTGTCACTAAGTCTTGTACGATGGGATCGTAGTTCTCTACAGATCTTCATATGCAGAGTGCGCTGCATATGTTTGGGGCATAATAATATAAAAGTGTAATCATATAGGATCACAATAAATTTAATATGTTAAGAGATTTGAACTTCTGTGCAAATTCTCTATAATTGTTTATTTGTTTAAAATATATATTGTTAACTAGAATTGTGATTATTATCTGTAAATCTGCTATGTCATTAGAACTGCCCTGCTTAGTATTGCACTTATGCTTTAATTCAATTTTATATATCTAACGAGTTGTTTAGTGATAGCTAAATGAAATGCTATTCACTGAGCGAGTAGGCTCATCCCTCTACTCAAACATTTTCAGGTCACCAATAGCATCAGGAATCTGAAGGATCCTTTCATCCTAATGCTTAGTCTGTAGAAGGTATATATGTAGTTAGTTAGATAGCGGTCTCTTAGTCCTTTCCCCTCGGTCCTTGGGACACGGTGTGGGTGAGAGAGAGTGTGTATGTGGAATGTGTATAAAGATGTAAATTAACTGTTATGTTTTACTTTCTGTTAAACAATGTTACATGTTGTAAACTCTGTTTATGTTCTCTAGCCAGTCTAATTGAAATGCTTCTGCAATAGTTTATTATGCTTTAGTTTACAACAATAATCCGGATTTCATTATGAGGTTTTAAAAAGAAAAAGTTCTCAGTGATTTGTTTATGTGATAATCCCTCCTTCGCGCCCTAATCTCGTGATTAGTGGTTAGTGTGAGATCGTGGTGTGACAATTTGAGTAATATTGTAAAACTGAACTTGAATCCAATAAACATGAGGATATAGAAACCTTAAATTGGTATAAACTTTGATTGTTGTCAAGAATACATGGTGATAATCAAGATGAGTAATGAGGTTGATTGCCAATAAAAGGTGCAACAATAAGATTTTTTGTAATAATTGTCAAATCAATAGATCGATACCATGATAAAATAATGATGAGGGATGACACAATGATTAAATATGATTCTTTGTCGATCCTTTTTTAAGGTTAAAACATGAAAATTAGAAAAGTTATATGTTATGGGAGGAAGGCTTGTTACACAAGAAAGTGTTTCAGCCATGGAGAAAAAGCCAAGATGATGAACATTAAGAGTAAATTAGTAGGACGTGATATGTATCCATGTGATTATGATTTGGTTATGAATATATATCAATCCTAGAGTTATTACCTACATGATGAAAATGGATATGTGAAAGGATGTCTCCATTAATTGTACAAGTTATAGGAACACATGAACTAATGTCCTTAATATAAAGAAAAACACAAATATGAAAATTTGATAAATAGGGTAAATAACTGAGGATGAATTCAATATATGATACATCTAGCCTTAATCGGTGAATGAAAAACATGATTATATAATATGAGAAATAATAATGACAAAATGTCAAAAAGACAAAGTAATGGAGTACAATAATAATACTAATTCCTAAGCAAATGATAAGGAATTTTTCTAAGAAAATGAATGATGGATAAATAGTTGAAATTTTTGAATCAACTATTAAGAGTGTACTTGATGATCTATCTTAAATTCATAATAGAAGAGTTAATAATGATTGTGAAGCATAAGTTGTGAATTAGTGTGTTTGACATGGGGTTATGAGTTTCTTTTTTGTTGTTATCTATTTTAGTCTTGGGATTTCAGGGGTGACATACTTTTGAGGGGTTAATGATTGTGAGACCATGATCCAATCTTAATCTTAATTTTCTATTTAATATTTATTTACTAAATCAATTAGATATATTAAGAATAATTATTTTCAATTGAATGAGTTAAAACCCTATGTGATATCAATTTGCACTTTAAATGCCTTCAGGTTTTCACATAAGTTGTGGAATTAATGAGAAATTAGCATAAGTTTACAACTAAACTACAATATTATTTAGAAATAGTTTTACTTATGTAATCCATGATTTATTAAGTTTTGCATTAATTGTATCAAGATATATATCTAATTTGGTTATATTTACTCTTTGTTTTCCCTAAATTAATGTTTTTAGTAAGATGTAGATTTGATTGCAAATTCAATAGGATGATGACCAAATTACAAACTATTTGAACATATAATATTTTGATCTTCTTACTACTCATATTAATTTTAGTCTTAAACTCAATTTTTTAAGAGATGACTCTAATGTAGACTTCATTGTACTTAATTTCCCATGAAATGCAATATCATGTACAATTGTGGACTAATATATAATTTCACCTTTATTAGAAACTAAAGTGCAAATTTGAGTGCATAATATATAAATGCATGATATAAATTTGTATCTTCATATATTATTTTGTTTTATTCTTTTTATCTTGGTTGGATTAGGGCTTCAACCTTAACTGGTACAGTGGTGCTAGTGTTGGTGGTTGAGGATGGCATATGGCGCTTCTTGTGCTCAACCATTGGACTTTTTGATTTATGAAAGAAGATTTTTTGCTTATGTAAGTGAGATCAATGAAAGGCTCACATTGTATGATGAGAATGATTCCAAACATATCATTTTTTATGAAGGTTGATAAATATGATTTCTTTAATCACTGGATGGTAATTTTGGACCAAGGGTAATTTTGAACACTAGTTAGGTGCCATTTTGACTATTGTTCATATCCCCCACTTTATAAAATCAAACCCTTTGTCCTAGGGTATCTTTTAGAACCTCACACATTTCTAGAACCATAGAGAGATCCATGATGGCTGAATCAAGTTCCAAGGAAGGGATAAACATGGATGGAGACTTGCATGTTGATGCATGTGGATGCAAGTTGTAGATATAGATTCTTCAAGATCCTTATAAGATTGACTAATTTATTTCCAGTCCTAATAATGTAGGATTCAATTCTAGAAACTCTCTACTTGTAGCCAAGCTCAAACAAGACAATTATCCCTACTTGTACCCAAGCCCAAAAAAGATGAGTATGCCTATTTGTACCCAAGCCCATTGAAAGAGGGAAACCTAGTCATTTCAAGCGATCCACATGTCCACACCTTGATGTGATCTTTCTGAGTCATTGTCAACTAATACTCCTACAATGGTTTTGGGAATGACACCCAATAAAAGGAAACAAAAAGGGATGCATAATAATACTTTAATGTATGTGTAGGCAGATACAAAACTTTGTTCGACAATGTGGCTAGTGTTGTTACAATTCAGGTATAGCTTGATGCATAATTTTATATATTTCTCTCAATGACAAGATGGGTATCAACCGCAACTATTGATCCCTATAGTTATTAATTAATGCATTAAAATCTACAACGGCGTACTTGAGAGTTCAAAAAGTTGCAAAAGTATGACATAATTTCTATACCCACTGTTTTGGGCATCACCTCCTTATAGTCAGTTTTTTTCACTATAGAAAATTCATCCAATGGAAAATTGGTGATGAACATGCGGCAATTGAAATGATCTTTTTTCAAATCGAGGGCAAATACGACCAAAACAAAGCATCAAGATCCTCCTCCTTTCCTCCTGAGATGATTCCTTTGACTGGAAAGAGAGGTTAGATACTTCAAACCCCAAAAACTCATGGCAACCTTCTTCTCCTCATCTTCCTCATTTATCACCCTCTATCCTCCCACACTATTGTACTTCTGCACCCCAGAAATGCAGCCCCGCTTATCTAGTTTATTTTGATTCTCTTTGATTTATAGATAATGAGTTTTTTAGCTCTGGTCATAAGTAACCAATCCAATAACTAGGGTTGAGAAAAACATACTTGAACCAACCAACCCAACTCGAGCTAACCCGACTAAGTGTGTTCGTGTCTTGATTTTTTCGACCTTGATCCAAGATGACCCGATTGTAAAAAACCTAAATTTATTTGTAAGTCGATTCTAGGTTAGCAATTGTGATTTTCAAAACTACTCGACCTAAAATTTTCTATACTACTATAAAAAGTGTGAGTTTTTTCTTAAAGTTACATCATGAGCATTTAAAAAAAAATACTATTTGATCATAAATAAGGATTTCAAATTTTGTATCCACTTTAAATCTCTCTTGTCACATTTTCTGTGATTTTCTTTTTTTTTATCTCAATTTTTCTCCCCTTCTAAAATTGTCTTTCCAAATCACATTCTCCATCTCCCAGTTCTAAAACTACATTCTAGGGTCATGTTCTTCTTCTCCATGCCCAACTACCTCACAAAGACTAAACCCTCTTTATCTTCTCTCTTCTGCAAATTTCTAGCCATCACTATTTTTTAAAATAATGCCAGACTGAACAAGCATCGATCCTTTTTTCCTCCCATTTTATTTTCTTTCTATGATGTTTTGAACCTTTCATTCGAAACCAACTAAACCACATCATTCACTCTGTCCACTAAGGAGCCTCCCCCTTATATCCATATTTAAATATCTATTCCCAACTACCTCTCTCCTATATAGTGCTCATTTTGTTCTTATGATGTTTGTGTGCACACTTACATCATGAGTTTATGTCCTCCATGGAAAATTCATCACACACCGGCCACCCTCTAGGCTAACCAAGAAACTGGGAAAGACTTAATTTTTGGCTAGAATGGTATGTAGATTTCTTCTAAAGATAATATTCTTCCATAATGTATTTACCCTTTGCGCTAGGAGTTGTCATGACTTGTTAACTAAGGCATTCCAATTTCATACCAAGTATGTTGCATCTGAGAGACTCATCATGGATACGTAAATTCCATGGATCCACAATTTTATGTTGAGTTTCTAATCCTCTACAATAAGGTTATAGGTAATCGATACATAGTTTCTTTACATATGTGATTTATGTATTTTTAAATAATTCTTATTTTTTCTAATCCTCTACAACAAGGTTATAGGAAATTGATACATAGTTTTTCTTTACATATGTGAGTTATTTATTCATAATTAATTCTTGTTTTGAATGAATTTATATTTCTGCACTTGTCTTATAATGTATTTTTGGGTGGTATGGTTCCTAAACATCATTTTGACGACATTCTTAGCACAATATTAAGTATAAATTGATGACTATTAAATTCATCATTTCCCTTGGCCCTCACCCACCCTTGAACCTAATACTAGGGGAGAGTCAGCATGATCCTATAAATTAGGTGAGGACTCATAATAGATGTATGTATATGTTATATTCTAATATAGAATTTGTTTTGATAATGACTCATCTTTGAAGAAATGCATGGGTCGACGTTATTCACTTCGGAGCTTCTTTTGTGCATGTATTGATCCAAGGGGACAACAACTCTGGTATCATGAAGAAGTTCTTAGTGTTGGGAGGGAAAGTGTGATACTACGATAGAAGCAAACCGGATGGAGCTCACTTGGTTTTTGTGATGTTGTCTTCTAGAAAACTATATTTCCTTACAATGATTTGTCTTCTAAAAAACCCAACCCCTTGTCCCCTAAAAATAATAGTCAAAGTGAGGTTACTTGCTTGCTAGATAAGTACGTTGTACCACTAAAATGACAATGGCATCAAGCTGATCAGGCGATATTTTCCTGAATATATGTGTAATGTTCCTTTTGGTCTTATTTTTGCTTATCCCTATCTACCAAATTAGCTTTGGGATTATTTTGGAGACTTAGCTTCTAATGTCATTCTATTTCTAATCATTCTACTATGTTTTTAGGATTGTTAATCTCCTCCTTTTCCTATCTTTAACTATTGTTGGTGGATATACCCACCCACACACACCATCACGAGCCATCGACAAACACTGACTATTTTCATTTTCTTAATGGTATGGTCATGTCATGGTCTATTTTGCAAGGATTGATTTTAGGTCTAACCTTGCCTAAGAAACCAATAATGGGATAATTTAGCTATGGATCAATCATTTCTACTTGTTAACCAAGTAAAGACAGGGGATCTATTACCCAAAAATATCCTATAGAGCACACATCTAGCACGATTTGTCTATGCCTTTGGTAAATTTATACTTCTTTTTACAACTTGGGAAATGCATACTTGACATGACATGAAGAGTGGAGACAAGAAATTTAGGTCCACCTAATTACTTCATTTGGTAAGTTTATAAATCTTAACTAATAAAAGCAACTCAAGGAAAAAAGAGTTCAATTCTGAACAAATATGTTGAAAATGAATATAACATGTAAGCAAAAGTGGATTTAGGGTTTGATATCTACAATTTCATGTACAAGGAAGAAACTCAAGATGCATACATTACAAATATTATGTCTTTCCTGGAATAAAATAACTCTAGAAACTTATATATAACCAAGGAAATATGAAAAGCACATGTTTCCAAATATTTTTTGTGCATCATATAAGGGATAATCATTATAGTTAATATGTAAGAGATTTTTACAATTAATGTAACTCTCCTTTGAAGCAGTAAATATAAATGATATTTAAATAGACTACAAGAAATTGATCATGGATTGAGTAGACAAAAATCCGTAGAAAATCATTAGTAAGATATACATCTTCACAAATATTACATTCATACAAAAAATGACTTACCATCTTAAGTATCACAATTTTGAAATTAATATCAATGTGATTTATCTCACCACTAAATCAAAAATAATAAATTAATCAAAACTTACACCTCCTAGAGTCACTATTTTGTCTGCTCTCTCTTTGTCCAAATAGACTTGATTTTGAAGACCTTGAATTTATTTATAGGTCAGGTCTAGGATTGCAATTGTTGATCAGCCAAAATTTCTCGAACGAAAATTATCTATACTACTATAAAAAGTGTGAGTGTTTGCTTTAAATTATGTCTCCTAGAGTCAATGTTTAGTCTTCTCTATCTTTGTCCAAATTGACTTGATTTTGAAGACCCTAATTTATTTGCAAGTCAGGTCCATGATTGCAATTGTCGATCCGCAAAAATCGCTCGAACAGAAAAGATCTATACTACTATAAAAAATGTGAGTTTGTTTTGAAAATTATATCATGTACCATTTATTTTAAAGTCTAGCCGATCAAAAACAATGTTTTCAAATTCGTACATCCTTCTTAACTCTCCTTCTTCTCACATTTTTATCTGATTTTATTTTTTAATCTCAATTTCTCTCCCCTTCTTAAACTATCTTCCTAAGTCAAGTTCTACAAGTTCTAATTCTAAAACTACCTTCCAATCACGTTCTCCTTCTCCATATTGAACTACCTCATGATGACTAAAACTTCTAATAAGTACTTTTTATAAAATCACGCAAGACTTAACAACCATCGATCTTTTTTTCTCCCATTTGTTTCTCTATTTATCATCTTTCTCTCTTTTCTTTGGTTTCCAACTAAACCATGTGATCGAATCTTCTCTAATTATATATATATATATATATATTTCATTCTTATAATATTTACATGCACACTATCTTCATGAGTTTATATCTATTGTAGAAAATTCAGCGCACACCGACCACTCGCTAGGCTAACCAAGGACCTACAAAATCCTTCATCTTTTGCTACAATGATATGTGGACCTCTTTAGAAGATTAATATTCTACCATGAATTCAATACCCTTTTGCGGTAGGAGTTGGGCGTCGTGACTTGGTAATTAGGTATCCCAATTTCATGCAAACTACACATGCATATATGTAACTTTCATGGATCTACACCTCTATGTTGAGTTTCCAATCCTCCGCAACAATATTATAGATAATCGATAAATATTTTCACCATTATAGATGTGAGTTATTTCTTAATAAATATTTCATATTTTGAATAAAGTAATTTATTTCTCACTTGTCTTATGAAGATTTTTTTGGGTTGTATTGTTCCTAAATATCTTTTGAACAACATGCTTAGTAGAATTTCAAGCAAGAATTGATGTCTATTAAATTCATCATATCCCTTGGACGTCACCCACACTTGACCCTAATAGGACAGTGAGCATGATCCTAGAATTAGGTGAGGATCCATGAAAGGTGTGATTATGTGTTATATTCCAATATCTAATTTGTTTATAAAATGACTCATGTCTAAAGAAATGAAGGGACCGACATTATAGCACAATGTGTGTTGTGCTTTCATCATAATGGAAATATCTAGATTGGTAAGCTTTGTAAGCCGCAATGAGATAAGCTCGACTCTGGCCTCACAACTCTATGGTCTGATATCTAGTCCCAAGATTTGAAATTGAGGTAGGCTTCACTTTCCCCCCTCATCTTTAGCATTTTCCTCGGTAGTTTGTTGAATCATTTTCCCCGGTAGTTTGTCGAATGCTATTCACTTTGGAGCTTCTTTTGTGTATGTATTGATCCACAAGGGAACAATGACTCTAGTATGATGAAGAGGTTCTTAACATTGGTATGGTGATGCACGTCGTTGTACACGCAACAATCACTAGGAAAAGACCTAGAGTTTAACCTTCTAACCTGGTTGTCAACTTATTGTGAACAACAAGTCAACTTAGTATAGATAGGTATCCATCTAAGGGAAAGTGGAAAAGAAAAGTCGAAATCCAAATCCAATCATAAGAACAATAAATAAATTCCGATGAGAAGGTCGTTTAAAACTAAGAACAAAAAATAAAAGTGCTGAAATAAAGTTTAACTAATCAAGAAATAAAGATCTGGGGTCCGAAAGATCACCACCAAAACCACGTTCCTATTCAACTAATCAAATTCTAAACTCCAAGGATCAAATCAGGATCTTGTGGTTACATGTCCTTATGGACAAACTCACAAGGGTCGGACTTCCCATGAACCTGTTGGTTCCGGCGTTCACGGATCATTGCCCAACCGTCCAACATGCCATTATCCACGGTCGTATCAAAAAGCATGTGAATTCAGACTGTCATTCAAACCCAAGGCTCAGGTGGTCGTGTCACCAAGGATTATAACAAGAATAAGATTAAAAAGACAAAAAGATGATAATCGTAATTAAGAGACTATTGTTTTGTTCTTACAGAGATCCACGGTCATATCACTCCATAAGAATATATCAGATCATCCAAATAACCACACATAAGCAGAGAGAAGACATTTGTTCGATTGAGGAATATAATTGATTATATGGAATAGAACCAGGCTAAGGGGCTACTCCCATTCCCCAGAAAGATTTACTCAGACATAACAAGACCAGAAGAAATGCAAACTAAAATGAAATCCACCATTATATAAGATGTGGTCTACAACTAAAAATTGGATGAAATGGAATGAAGAATGAAATGCTTTTACAAGTGAAGAGTCCCTCCTTTTATAGGAGGGGGAGGGGGTAGTCTGTCCTCAAAAGAGAGGGAAAAAAGAGAGGGATATCAAATTTTGAATTTTCTAGATCTGGTCAAATCGAAAGTTGATTGTCTTTAATTATTTTGACCATGTAACTCTCTTTAATGCAGATTCTCACAACAGTACTTTCGAACATATTTATCTCCCGTGAAAAGTATAAAAGTAGTCCAAATAATAGGATTCCCATTTAGAAAATTAAATTTCCTTTCCAATGAATACTTGTACACACAATTTGGAGTTTGAATGCAAGAGTTATGTCACTTTTGGTGGTGGGTATATATGAATTTCAGGACTGCTGCAAATTGTATAATTTTCCTACAAAACCCAAGAAAATATAATTAAAACTCCAATAGTAGAGAAAAATATAAATTAACACAATTAATTATGAAACTAAGAGAATAAGAAACAAAATATTCCTAAAAAATATCAAAAAAATGTAAATAAAAGGGATAAATACACATTTATCAAAATACCCCTTACTTGAATCCTTGTTTGTCCTCAAACAAATAAAATCACAAATTATTCTAATTTATACTAACAACATGTCTATCCTCACCCCTGTAACATCACTTTATTCCTTACCTCCAAATTTGGACAAGAAACCCAATCTCCTAAAACCACAAAACATAAAATTTTATATTCCCTATTAAAAACAAATATCATATCTTGTTTCTAAATCAAGATTTTGTCGAAAAACATGCTTCATCTTACTTTTGCTTTGACACTCTCATTTTTATTATTATATATTTTTTTATGAAAGTCGTTGCACAATAACAAGATGAAATTAGGGAGTGTGAAAATAGAGAAGGAAGTGATGAATTTTTTTATCCCTCCTCTATTCGACTTGGGATTTAGATTTGTGGAGTTGTGGCTACATTGGTCACAATTTTTTTTCATGTACACTTTTGGCATCTTTGGATGGTACGCCACTTTGTTGGGTATGGAACTTTTTTGATGGGAAGCATGCCACCCCGGACTTGATTTTTGTCTGGTGATGATTCTTTGCTTCTCTTTTTTTAGAAAGAAAATAAGGGGGAAACAAAAAGTGTCATTGTGCTTATAACTTCACACATTTCTTTTCTCCCTTTTTTTAAAGTGTCATTACATCAGAAAGAACATTCAAGTCAATCACATTATACAAGATTTATATCAAGTTAATCAACAGTTTAAAAATTGAGAAAATTTGTGTTTGGTTTTGGTTGATTCCATACGGCTTGCCAACTTTTGCAAGGAGTGATGCTATTTTGGGATCCTAGGTGACATGGTTGTTTCAGACATGAAAATTTGTAACATTTTTTGCAAAAGATTTACTAAATTCAAAGGGGTACAATGATAAACATCTATTCATATTGGCCGACTAGATAAAAGCCATTTTGCAACAAAAGAAATAAAAACATGACCGACTAGATAATGACCATGAACAAAACAACTATATGCAAAAAAAAGGTAGAAATAATGCAAGAATAAAAAAGATAAGGGGGTGGAATAGAAACATACCACCCACTTCCACCCCGGACTCAGATTTTTTCTCTCCTGAGCAAAATCAAAACCCAAGATGGAGGGAAGATAAGAGAGAGGATTTCCAAGTGGCCCTGGTAGCTCAAAAAACATCCAGCTGAAGGGGATGTGTATAAGGGTTGGGACCTTTATCTGAGGAGCTTCATAGTGTAACCTATGACAGGGTAATTGTTGAAGCTCAGTGGGGTGTTCATATTTTCTTTCACCTCACATTCCCTCCAATAATATCCATAGATCTTCCTTCAATAGTAAGGGAAGTGTTGAAGATGGATGTGGATTGGGGGAGGTTGGCAGGTATCCGACCAGTAATGCCAATGGAGCATGATGAACTGAGTCAGGTGGAGGATCTAGTTCAGGTTTTCCACCATCACGATGACCTGCATATGGGAGAATTGATGCTAATACAAAAAATTTGAAATCATTTACAAAATTGTTTTATTTCTCCTTAAATTAATGTCGTCAACATTGGGTTTGGTAAGTTTCATTATTGATATAACATATGTCTCTAATTGTTTTGTATAAGGGTTCCCCAAGTATTTAGGTGGGATGATGATGTCTTCCTTGAAAACAACAAAAGTGTGTGGGCTTCTTCTAATGGTGGTATCTCCCCTTCTAGATCAGCCATGTGTGGGATGGAAATTGGTTGTGACGGTTTGGGAAGAATCATAAAAGGGGTTAGATGCTCATTGTCCAAAATAGAGTCAAAAGAAGGGTATTGGTCTATGGTATCATTCAGATTTATGTTGAGGATGGGAGGAGTTGTTGGATCTTCATAATGACTCTCCTACTTTGACATTTCATATTCAAGTAATAGAGTCTCTAAAGGAAAGACAGGGATACCAACGTCTTCATCACACACAAAATATGGCTCCATGGTTTGTGCTATTTCTTCAGGATCCGACATATATGACACAAAATAAGGATCATCTTTGTCGTCGTCAAGAAGAACCATCTTGGGTTTCTCAAGCTCTATAGGGGGAGTTTGTGATTGATCCTCTAGTATGGTATCTGACAGGGCTTGACTGGATTCAAGTTTTGCTTGTCCTTCTGCTACCATCTTTTCTAGGGCCTTAAGTGTCTCTTCCAGTTTAAGGTTAAATTGTGTTTCACCATAGGATTTATACACCCCAAAATTTTGGCCATCCTCGCCACACTCCCCATAGTTTCCTTGGCCATAGTACCCTCATATTGTTATGGGTGGCATTGCTCCTCATAATAATCCCCAGAAGATGGTGGATTGTAATTTCCATTGCATCCATGTTGATAGGAAGATTCAATATTATAAGGTGCACCAATTCATGAGGAAACATATTTGAATAATCTATATTTTGGGTTTGGGCTTCTAGCAGGGCGGTTAAGAAGGCTTGGATGGTTTTTAGTTTTGACCGACCCCTTTCTCGTATCCAGTCGGATGAAGAATGAGCAGGTAAGGAACATTAATAGAATCGACTGAAAAGGAACCGAGTTTGTTTAATCACTTAGGTAGGTCAATAGAATAAGAACACTATCGCGGCCTCGCTACGCTGGGAGATCCGCTCTCTTAGAATTCGAAGATGGAACAAGTAGCTAGAAACATAGTGGTGGTTCTGATTTGATCTCAAAATAAATGAAAGGAGAAGAGTTTACTGAGATCACTTATTTCCCTGTCTGCCTTCAACAACAAAGCGATGATCGTGCCGAAATCCCTATGAGACCGAGGGAGAAGCAAAATCTCTCCTACTTCATCGAATTTTGTATAGAAAGAAAATGAACCACTTCACTTTTCTGAGGTATATGAGGAATTTGCTTTTCGGTCCCTTTCATCCAGTGGTTACGACATCGTCTTTTCATGTCGAAGACACGAGTTCAATTCACGTATGGGATAGGTACTCTCATTCTCGGCCGCTTTCAATTAGTTAAATAGACCAGGGTTGAGCTCGCTATCTAGCTGAAAAAGGTGGTCCGGTCTACTTTTCTTTTACAGCAAGCAAGACGACCACTTCTCTCAGTAATGGACTTTCTTTCATTCTTTATGGGACCCTCGATATTTTCTTTCAAGACAAAGAGGAGGGAGCACCACTACTATACAAAACACAAAATAAAGGCAGAGACCACTCTTCCACTTTGAAAGCGCTACATCCCACGAAGTGGAACCATTGGAATAAGAAAAGAAGAAAAAAAGGGGCTGGGGGTGTCGGGTGGGGGAGGCGGGGGTGCCGCTTTTTTCAACACAGAATCAGCTATGTTGTGGCCAGCCCTTCCATTTTCAAATCTCAGTCTCTTGCACAAAGGCAGCAAGGAGATGATGTTGCTGGATGTCATGGTTCTGGGGGGCCATGATCCTTCTCTTAGGCCCCACAGGGCATCAATCATCACTCTGTCTTTCTGCCACCAAACCAAGGAAGGGGCTGCAAAAATCAGTCAAAGGGGTCACTCTGAGACTCTCTCTTCGCTCGATTTGTACCTCTCCCTGAAGGTCGATTCGTCCCTCATGCGCGGGCGAAGGCCCGATACTGGACAAGTGTTGGGGCGGATAATCTCTTTCTTCTTTCTGCATTTATTTTCCATGACGACAAGGAACGGGCAAATCCAAAATTTCACTTCGAATTCCGGACCTCAACATCCTACTGCTCACAGTGTTTCATGATTAGTATTGGAAATGAACGGAGAAGTGGTGGAACATGCGAAACCACATATTGGATCACTCCAGTACGGCACGAAGCCACTGATGCTGAGGCCCTGCCAGAATCCCTACCCTTAAGTTCGGTGGAGGTTCGGTAGCACGTCATGAGCACCGGTCCCGGGGGGGGGCAGTTGAGCAACTCAAGCAAATAGGGTTTCACTTTTTTGAGGTACCGAAGGGAGAAGGTTGTGAAGGTGGCCTCGTTATTCACACATCTGGTTTGGTCAGATGAATGGATGACCAACTGACGGTTTTTCACGAGTGTTGGCGGGTCCTGGAGTGCCCGTCAAGGGCTCCCGTACCCCGGGGTGATCATCACCACCTGCACCTCAAATCTCGGCACAGTGGAACGTGTAACCCGCCTATTGTCCAAGTCAACCACTGAATTTCCTGGGAGAAAGGGGAAGGGGAAGCAAGGCAAGGGACAACCCACCCATACAAACAGCCAACGGGGAGGATGGCAGTACTGGAAAAGACCGTCTGGCAAAAACGCCGCAAGCGTGAAGTGTGGTAGGCCTGTGTCGGGGGAGCAGGGAAGGGAGGAAAGGGAGCCCGACGGACGGTGGAAGATCCAGGGGAGGCCAGATCATTTGATTGAAATTGCAGTATTCATTCTTTGCTTTAGAAGTGCAAAAAGTTTTTGGAACGAGTCAATGGGGGAGGTGTCAGTATAGACCCCATTATTCCTGTATCGAGCCAATTTCCCCCCACCCAGTTCTTCGATGAGGAATGTTGGGCAGGACCACCTCGAATGGTGTGAGCCACATGCGGGGAGACTCGCATGTACGATTTTCCGAGGGATCTGGCTGGTTCCAACCAGACTAGAGGGACTAAGAAATTAATAGAGTACAAAACTTATCTTCAAGCTTTACCTTATTCTAATCGTTCAGAGGGCGATCGCAGAGTCACTGAATGAAGTCCTCCCTTTCTTTCGGAGGTGATGCCCCGCAGCGAGGCAGAGATGACTAAGTGATATCTGGAATATGGTGACGACAATAGCATGTCGTAGAAGGATACGTAAGGTGGACGACCCACGAAGACAAACATATCTACAACTACATCCCCGAGTGGAAGTCAAACGGGGGCGTGAATGTGAAATGCCAGTAGAATGATCGGCCGGACAGAGGCGGGGGCTGCTTCCTTCCCACCGCGTCCTTCCTTGTGTGTCAGAGATACAAAGCGAGTGCACCAGAAAAGAGTGGGAACATGGTCAATCAATTCATAGTCCGAACATGACGAAGCATCCGAAGCAAGACTGCACACTCACAACATCTTTGCCGAGACACCGAAGCATTTAGTGGAACCGAAGAACTACACATCACTTCTGTACCGATGTGTGGGATAGAGGGCTCAGGGTACCTGCTGCCCACCCTTCCTCCACTTTGATAACCGTGTGAATGGAGAGTGGGCAGAGTAGAAGGGAAGGAGGTCCTCATACGGAGTCGCACACGGCGAGAAGTGCGGGAGACTGGAGAATGGGGAGAGGGAACTCCCCGAGGGCTGATCAAATATGAATTTCTTGTTTCATTTTTCATTAGGTATTGGAAAGTGGGGTGCCTGGTCAAGGGCCCGGCCGGTAAGGAGTCTTTTTTCAAATCGTGAAGAGAGGCAACTCGGTAGGAAAGGAATGGTCTGACCCTTGTGTTTTTTTAGTGGGGGGGACAGAACCTTTTTCTCCATCGGGGAGGCCATCTTCTCTTCTTCTTTTGGCCTTCACCTCCCCCCCTCCCCCTCAACCCCCTCCCGGCAGGGTGCAAATCAGCAAACTACAGCATCTTCGCCTATGTGTGAGGGCCTTCTTGCAGCCAGCTGCGCTCTGCCTGGTCGTTCATCAATTTCGTTTGCTATTGTTCTGCTTTTCACCCCTTCCTTATGAACCATACCTCTCCGTTTTTCAACGGCGGGGCTTTCCCTCCTCCAAAAAAGTATTTTCCAATATTATGGCAAGGGCATGGCCTGGGTCCCAGGTCACTCAAGTGGGAGAGTCGTGTTATGGGTGACCTTATTGCACGGTTCAGAGAGAACTTGTGTATGTGATGCAAGTGAATGTGTATGAAAAAGTTGTCATCAAGTTTTGTTGTTCGTTCTATTGTTGACCCTATCTATGTTTCTATGATGGCCCAAGAACACGCTTATTCTTTAGCTATAGAGAGACTTTTGAATTGTGAGGTACCATTACGAGCTCAATATATACGAGTCTTATTCTGTGAAATTACTTAAATTTTAAATCATTTTCTTGATTTAACCACTCATGCTATGTATGTGGGAGCATTCACTCCATTCCTTTGGGCTTTTGAGGAGCGGGAGAAATTGTTGGAATTCTATGAAAGAGTCTCGGGAGCTAGGATCCATGCTAGTTTCATATGACCTGGTGGAGTGGCACAAGATCTGCCTCTTGGCTTATGTCGAGATATTGATTCCTTCACATAACAATTTGCTTCTCGTATCAATAAAATTAGAAGAGATGTTAACCAGCAACCGTATCTGGAAACAATGATTACTGGATGTTGGTACTGTCACTGCACAACAACCAAAGGATTGGGGATTTAGTGGTGTAATGTTAAGAGGTTCTGGGGTATGCTGGGATTTGTGAAGAGCAGCACCTTACGATGTTTATGACCAATCGGATTTTGACGTACCAGTAGGTACCAGAGGAGATTGCAATGATCGTCACTGTATCCGTATCGAGGAGATGTGACAAAATGTTCGGATCATTGTCCAATGTCAGGAGAAAATGTCGGGGGGCATGATCAAAGCCGATGATCGTAAGCTATGTCCTCCATCACGATGTCGAATGAAACTATCCATGGAATCATGCGCTGTGTGAAACATGGATCATCGCCATTCTTAACCAAAACTTAGGTTAAGCTCCATCTCAGAACTTAGGCGAGGAGTAAAGCATCCCGAGGTTGACGCATCTCGTTGGGCGTGGAGAAGCATTTGGAATCCCAATCTCTTTCTTCAGGTCAGTTTCTTTTCTCGTCCCCCATGTCGGTTCTTCGGAAGAAGCTAATTCTGATCTAGGGGAAAAGGAACTGAACCGTCTACCCGTTGGGAAGCTAGACATCGATGCTTGTGGCTTGATGAGTACCACTAAGCTGACATGCCGGAGTTAGCTGTTGGCACAACAGGGTGGTTCCTTACCGCACCGCATGCTAGCGCGGTAGCGTTCGTGGTGGTGCTTTAGGATTCTAATGTACTACGTCTAACGATCAGAATGAGGTTGTCGGTGGACCACTTCCATCCCATTCTTGAGTGAGCTGGAGTGCAGCTATCTTATCCACTTTTCGGTACCGAATCTGGGTCAAAGCACTAAAAGAAAAGGACTGGGAAACACGCCGGCATAGGAACCACGAAACCCCCCGGGAGAAAGATGATGACGGGATACGAGATCCTCGTAGTAGGCTGGACCAGCATCCAACTGAGAGAGGGTATCCTTTAGAATCTGAAGTGAAACCAAGAGAACGCTTCTCCTTTTCGTCTTCCCATAGGAGTCGCACAAAAAGACTACTTCTTTGACTCCATGAGAAAGCAAGCACTCAAACCTTCCGTGTACTGGGAAATTCCGCGACAGGTGGCCATGCTTTATGAAGTGAACTCTAGGGGTAGAGAGGTCTGTCACAGTCACGTGTGAAACAATTGCCCTCGAAAGAGGAGGTGAGAAAGGGCGTTCGCCACACCCTGGCCCCTTTCATTCACTTAAAACTCGTAGATTCTATAAGGTAAGTACACACCCCCCTGAAATTAAAGTCACGTGGGGATGAAACATGAGTGTGCCTACCTCCGAGCCGAGCTTCCCTTTCTTTCAAGTAGGCTCCTTTTTCCGGAGTGCAGTCGGCTATATATTATATATAGTCGATTTCCCTAATCTTTCTTTCGAAATGTCCGGAATGGGAGGGAACTTGACAAGCGCGGATGAGGAAGCTCCCGCTTCCCCCTTCTTGTCCTTTGACAGGGGAAAAGAGAAGCACTTTCGTGTTATGTTATAGAGAGGGGAATCTGGGGAGAAGACCAAAAATCAGTGCAATCACTTTCAGAACGAAGCGAGCCTCTGGGGCAAACAACGCAACGTGTTAGCGATGGACCAAGATGAACTAAGTGGCTCAGCATTTAGGGAGAGGAACGAATCGACCTATAGGTCGATTCTGTGAAGCGTTGTAGGGGAGCTGAAGCCCCATGAGTAGGGAGGATGAACTGAGGATGCTCTGCCATATCGGTAAAAAGCAGTCAACTGAGTTTTGAACGAATGGGATCCTTGGAAATGGCTCAATCTATATACCGAAAGCCCTATGATGGGAAACTACCACGTCCGGTCAGGAGAGAGATGGGACCGATAGGGGTTTTTTAGGAGAAGATGCGACACTTTTTCTTTCTACTACTAGCCCAGTCTACTCTACCTCAATTCACCATTTCGAACCTTATACAGAAGGTTTTTCTGTACCAGCTCCTTCTACCTATACCGTAGTTGAAGCACCTAAACGAGAATTTGGTGTCTTTTAGGTTAGTAATGGAAGCAATTGTCCCTACCATCATAAAATAAGAGCACTTGTCTCTGCCCATTCACAAGGACTCGACTCTATGTCCAAACATCACATGCTAGCATATGTAGTCACCATTATAGGTACCCAAGATATTGTGTCTAGAGAGGTAGATAGATAGTCCCCTGCGACGATCAGGACTGGGGAAAGTTTTGGGAACTCCACCCTTCCATTTATGCTTTGTCTCAGTCGAAGGGGAAGTCTCTGATCATCACCTTTCTTTGTTCGTCGAACCGGCAAAAAAGACATAGTTTACTCTACCGCGCATCCATGGCTGAATGACGCGCCCAACTCCACATTGGCTCATGGATCCTACGCACAGATGTTCAATTCGATCCCTTTATCTCCTCATACGACCCACCCAATTTGATTGACCAGGGGTAAGGGTCAAGGAGAGGTTCTTTCACAATCTCCTTTGTACATTTGGAGGGATGTCAGCGCATACTCTTTGCAACTTGACAAGAAAGTTTCACAATCGGACACTGAGGATCTATTCTTTCCTTTCTGGCGCCACTTTGTCTCGGGTCTCATTCGAGACGTAGGGGCAATCAAATCAAGTATGCATCTCCTTTGTCCTGGAGAAGGAAAAGTCCTACTGGGTAGGCTGAAAGAAAAGAGAGGAAGGAGTAGAGGTATGTTCGTCTGGGAATACCTTGCCATTATGAAACGTTGGACTCCTCGTTCTTCAGTGAGATAATCCAGAGTAGAAGGAGAATTCAGAAGTGGGGGGAGACTTGATCTTTTTTTGTTGATGGAGGACTTGTTGGGATGTCTCATTCTATGTTTGCTAATCCAAGTGAAGTGAGCCACTCTAAGCCTTCCACTTTCCCCAGACTCATCCAAGTAGTTTGAAGTCCCCCCCCAAAACAAAAGAGTATAGACAGGTCGGGAAAGAGAGCGAAGAGAATCCCCCGAAAGAGAAACCCGACGTTTCAGAACTCTAGTCTTTTTTGGGTTGGCCCCGGGAGGATGGGTAGGTCAGTGACATGATTGCTATGTTTACAATCTCTTTCCTCCCCCACTGCTAAATCGGTTTCCCTCTGACTTCTTCTATTTGGAGTTGGAGGTGACAACTTGAGTAAGGTGGTTCTCCATGGAGCAGGATCTGCTTCCCAGTTTTTTGAGGACTCGAGGAGCCCGGGGAAAACAGGGCCATTTTCATGCTCAGGAAGAAAAAAAGTACGAGGATTTCCAAAACCAACTGTCGAAAAATAGCAATTCTCAAGTATGAAAATGAGAAATGGAAGAAAATCCAATAAGGAAGGATTTTATTTGACCGTTCAGCCCTTCTCTTTCCTCAATACCTCGTTGGTGAGTGAGAGACCCAGTCCTAGGTCCCACTATTGGTCCTTTGCCTCCAACATACCTTTGAATGGAGAAACTGGAGGATGACCTTCTTTCCACTTTTGTCTCCCCATCTTTCATTTGAGAAAAAAAAAGCAAAATGTGTGTTCGCGAAACTTGTCCTACCCTTCTTGTTTCCATTTTCTTCCTCTCCGAATGAGGAGTCAAAAAGTGCCTCCCCTGACTTCAAAGAAGAGAGTCAAAGAGTTTCGATATTGTGCCTTTCATGTGAAGAGTTTTTGACCCAGAAAAATGCCCCTCACTTCGTCTCTCTCCTAGTCCACTCAAAAGAAGGACCAAGATATGTTCTGAGACGGAATGGATATAGTATCGGAATCAACAGTCCAACCACCGATCCGGAGGCTGGTACAGGTATTCGGCAACTTCCTTCCTAGATCTTCAATCCCACTTGGTAAATTGCATATGTACCAGCCGTAGATAGAAACTGCCTGTGGAACATCTTTGGTTGGTTCATAGGGATTGTCCTGAATAAATCGAGACGTCGGGCCTATCGTCTTGATTCCCATAGTGCACAACTTCCTTATGGCACGTTCAGTCACGATATGTTCTCTTTCCCCACTTCCCCATCTGGATGGAGAGACTGGTTTCACCCTTGACTCATGACTCTTGCCTCTCGGTCAATCCATTCTTCTTTCATGCCACCAGGTGCGCCCTCCAATCAAGTCTATGGGGAGAAGGATTGATATCGAACAATCCATGTTGGAGCTTAATGTATGGTTGAAGCAGTGCAGACTTGCCTACTAAGGGAATGATTGTAGGGCCCTCGTGCCCGAGTTGACAGAGCCTGATGATTGAGGGGACCAAGATATATTGAGGAGTAGAAGAATTGGTGAATGACGTGACAGTTCCTTACTTCCATTCTTGTGGGATTCAATGTTGATCGTGCATAGCAGTTGCGATCTTTGTTGAGATCTCCCAATAAGCGGAGTCCTTTCTCCTCCCAAGCCTGAGTAGGGGGAAAATGGTATTCATCTCTTTTCTCAACTACCAGAACAACTTCGACGCTTAGGCCCACGAATGACTTTCGCATATCATCCGAAAGTGGTAGTCTGACTGAATGTGGAAGGATATTGATAAAGAGGGGTCACCGCCAATTGAGGTCTAAAAAAGGAATGAAAAGGAAAATGGTTTCCTACCAAGGAGAAGGTGGTTGGTCAACTAAAGTGTTCGAGGACCAAGTCAAAGTGTAGGGCATAAGCCCATCTTTCTCCAGGTTCCTCGGTGAGTTGCGAGAGAGCCCCTCGAATGGGAGGGCACTCAACCCCAGTTTGCAAAGAGAAGTAGCCTCCTTGGAGAATCAAGTTCCTTTAGCTTACTTTGGATTTTCCCCTTGTATAGGTTGGGGAAGAGCCGGGTGGATTATCTTTGGCCATCGAAGATCTGGGTGGTCTTATGAGTGGTTGATAAACTGCGATTGCAGTTTGACTTAGGAAGTCCCCAAGCTAACAGACAAAGAGGTGGTCCACTAGTTTTATAAAAGGTGATGACCCCAATCCTAATGAATCGACTATGATGGTGGTTGTTAGCTACATAAGCGCTCAAATTCCTGACTTCTTTTCTGAGTAAGGAATGAGAACTTTTCCTTTCTACTTGCGACTAACTACACCTTCTCTTTGATATCACTCGACCTCACTACTGGCTCCCGGAACTACCCCAACCCAAAGTGGAGGAAGAAATTCTTTGATTTACTATGAAGGAGATCAAGGCATAGATTGGTCTGAAGCAAGAGTCTGAAGGGAACTATCCTTCGGGCATATTACCTAACCGACTATGATTCACACTGGGACTTGACTTTGGTTCTGTCACTTATCTATTGCTTGCTTTCATCACTTGTCATTTAGTTACCCGTATATGTAAATGAACTCCACTCTTCCATAGTTTCGATTTCTGGGTGACTCGCAACTTGACTTTTGGGCAATCAACTCTTTCTTATACCTGGTTTCAAATGCCGGTTCATTCATGTCACAATGACTCTATCAGCTTATAGTCATTCCTGGCACTCGGTGCATGTCTTTGATCAACAAGGCTTTTGTCACTCTAGTTGAACAAGTACTGACTTCTAGCCCATCCTAAGGACTACCCACTCTCAGGACTAGATTACAAAAGTTGTAGCGTCTGGTTGCGGTCAAAGTTGGTCGTTCGATCACCATGAAAGCAAGATAGGGTGAACATGTAATATGGGTATGAGTATAGTAGATGTACAAAGAAGTAAGTGAACTACGCCCTACTTCAATAAGCTGGGCCAGGGTAGGGTTTCGAGTAATGGGAAACGATCTGTCTCCAAGTATATTGGCAGACATTTCAATGAGATGGCATGTGAATGAGTGATATGGGGAGAAATTCTTTGATGTATGGAGTCTGATACACATATGGTGAACAATCAAAGCGAGGGATGGATTCCGATCACTAAAAAAGAAGGTCATCAATGGGCTAGGTTGGCACAGGTCATCGAGGGGGGTGGGAAAGGATTTTCCCCATTGGAAACTTCGTCAATCAAAGTTTGTTGCATCCTTTTCATGACTTCTCTGTTGGATTCTAATAAATGGATGGGACGTCAGGAACGACCTTTTCTTTTGATCAGTTGAAGGGTGGGCATGTTTTTCACTGCTTCGATCTTCAGTCTGCAACGGATCTATTTCCATTGTGGTTTATGGTTGAGGTGGTGACCCACCAGTTTGGACAACAGTATGTGAGTTATGTTAGGGATTCTGCTTTGTTACATCTTTGATGTCCCTTTCACAAGAAAGTGAGGTCTCGACGTTCAACCGCGCGGTCAACCTCTCTGATTCATCTTGGCCTCTCTTTTCTCTATCCCACCATAAAAAAATGTGGTGGTGTGCTGAGCAGGTCGATCTGGGTTGATATTTCGACCGCTATGCGGTTCTCAGAGATGACATTGTGATCTCGGATAAAGCAGTGGCTAATGTGTACACATCTGCACTAGAGAAATCTGGGCTTCAAATGAATGTACAAATTGATTTCATAGACAGGGTGTGCTGAGTTCGCCAAAAGATTCCAATGTCGTTTTATTTCACAAGGATTTCTCCCCAGTGTCCATGCGTTTGATGATGACTTGGTTCCATTTCTGGTAGTTTTGCCTTATGGCCATTTCATAAAAGTCTCCTCATTTGCCTTTGATGACGCTCATGCGGATAGGTGGAGCGGATTATCGTCAATTGGCTTCAGTTGAATCACATCTTTCTCTCCGCTTTAGGTGGGGAAGGTAGAGGTGGAAACAATCTAAAGTTCGTTCACCCTCATATGAGTGGTGGCTTGCTGATGGAATGCCCCTTCATTTCTATCTGAGTGCTATCTCTGTATAGAGATCATGCGATCGTAAAGAGGTCGACTACTCTGTCCATCTGATTTGATGGAGTTCTCCTTATTGAGAGGGTAGATGGAAGAATGGTTACAATATTGTCAATGGTACTGAACACTCACTTTATCAACGGATGTGACACTCTATGAGTTCTTTCCCGGTCTGTGCAAAGTCATGGAAGAAAAGACCCGTGATCCAGACCAGGAAATGGTCAGATTCTGGTGGAAGTGGCCTTTGTGGGACTTGGTTCGGGAGAAGGGTCTTAGTTCGAGACCTCCCATTTTTCCAGAATGGTCTCGAGGAAATGGTTGTGATGACATTACTTCTTTTGTGGAGTCATCGGGCCCTATGATTTTAAATGAGACCATCGACTATAAGACTGGTCCACTATCATGGCTGGAGCAACAGGGGATCCTACTATACTATTAGAACCCTAGCCCTAGAAGCTGATGATGACTATAGATTCTACTGGATTGGACTCTAGAAATGAATCAGTTATTGGGTCTTGTCTCTATACGAGTAATAACCAATTAGGATGAGGATGTGTGCTTGAAGGGTTGGATAGAAGTCTCGTCAATGCAGAATGGATGGAAGCTTTCCCCAATTCAGTGTGGTGGATCATCTTCTGAGGAGATCGTATTACTCACCAATTATTCTCTCATTCACTGAATCATCCGGGGAATTTCCCATTTCAATTTTCACAGATGTGGATGGACAAGTCATTCTTATTCAGTTGGTAGAAAATTCATGGTCCGTAGAAAGAAGTAGATGGAGATCATTCCTTTCTATTTCACAATCAAGGTCAAAGCCATTAGAGAATGGAATCAAACATTGGAGATGTTTTCCTAAATGTGGCTAAGGCAGAAGATGGGGGTGCTCAGAGCTCAACCGGATTATGACAAACAGTCGGTGGAGGACAATACCAGCAATCAGAGAAAATGCCAAATGTGCCTTAGACAAATCGTCCTATAAAAAATCGAAAGAAACTTCAACAGGAATCTCATATTCAAGTGCAGCGAGTCCGGATGGATACTCAAGTTTTATTGAGTAGTGCGGTCAGGTCAAGGGGAAGAGAGAGTGAATTTTTTATGGGACGTAAACTACACAAAAGTTTGACATCCTCTTTGATTGTGATAATTCCCAAAAGAGACAATCCAACAACCCGGGCTCAGTTTCGTCCAATAGGCCTCTTTTCTTTAGTTATATGAGGAGATTCTAACAACTCACCTTACTCCAAATCTTCCTTTAAAACAAAAGAGGAAGTCGCTTCGCTTAAAGAGGTGAAAAGTCACTTCTTGAGTTCTTTGTGCTTGGCTAATTTCATGAGTTTTCTCTTTTCCAATGGCCAAACAGACGGATAAAGGAACTACGGGATTCTATACTATCACTGTCGCATTCCATCAATACTTGACTATGAAGTCTGAATTCCATCCTCAACCACTGACATGGTGCTTGCTTTGAATTCTCTAATAGTGATAGGCGCCCCACACACATCTTCGTGACAATCTCTCTTTCCCGTCCAGTCAGTAAGGGACGCACCGATTGCTATATTCCCTTCTTGTCTCCCCGTTTCCTACTATCCTTTCCCTGATCCCTTCACTTGTATTATATTGGGTTTCCTCTTCTTGCTATCGCTTCCGAGCTTGATGCGTCGATCTCCCTCCACCTCTTCTATTCACTCGAACTCCAATATGGAGAAGAATCAGTCCTCCGGAGGGATCAGGGTGAATTGCTTGTATGCGTAGGGGATGATGGATGAAATCAAGGTCAAGTATTGTACGCTGGGATAGGGACATAACACATCGACCACAGACTCATTCATCCTTATACTTATAATAATAGTAAATAGATATAGCGGGAACCCTATTTTCAATAAAGTGTCACAGTGACATCTATTGACTCTATACTGACCAAATCAACCTGGATGGAAATAGAAGATAGATTAAAGGAAAGGAAAACAAGCATATCTTTTTCATAATTGGGTGCCCTCGGACAGACCTCTTCTACTCCACTGAATTCCATGCTTGCTAGCCTTCCGTCCTAAATGATGAGTCCCCTCGGAGGGACTCCTTCTCATTTGAGTTTGAATGGGGGGCTAGGTGCATGTGAAGAGAAGCATGAGAACGTTGTGCCTTTATTTATCGGGACCCCATATGGGGTAATTAGTTTGAGGAGGTCAGTTGTGCATTTTCATTTTGATTGGGAGGCTCGTTTATGCCCATTTCCAGAATCGTGGAAAGACATGCATGCATTGGATCCAAAAGAAAAAAGCCTACATAGCGCAACCAGAATATGGAAGTAAAAGAGTCAAGATGTCTACATCACAAAAGGGGGAATTCAACTAAGACATAAAAGAGGTCAAAAGAAAAGAGAACAAGCTAAATAGTCCAACATCATTTTCCAAAATTCCAAAACAAGGAAAAAGATCCAATGGACATTGGAGACTAGGTCCACATGTTTGCTTCAACAAGCAAGCCATATCTAGACTTTCTTCTTTTGTTTTTCCAACCCATGTGCACCTCTCAGAAACCTCAAGAGATCCATGCACTTTCTTTCTTCACTTTCCTCCTCTGGTCTCTCGGGCCTGACCCACCTTATTCACAGCAAACACCCCTCACTATTCTGTTGGACTGGACTCCCCAGTAGATTCGGTTGTGTAAACTCCCCCAAAGGGGAAGAAGGGATTTCATTCACTTGCATACTGTGCGACTAGTTACTTTCTTACCTTGCTTACCGCCCTATAGATGCTATAGAATTGACTTAGTGAATCTTCACGCTACTCCTTGTGCAGATGCATTTGACATTCACCTTCAGGTCAGGCATTGAGTCATTTTCAAGTCAGTCACTCTCTTGATCAGCATGCCCTCATCTACTGCCGAAAACCATGGAAGGGAGAGTGGTATATCGGAGATGTATGTATTTAGGAATCATAGTGCTCGAGATAGCACTACTTGAAATGAAATGATCGGATAGAAGAAACTAATTCAGTAAGCAATGAAGGGAGATGGTCTTTGGCATTATGCTTTGGGATCTCTCTCTCATGTTTGGCATTCGTGCTCAATATCATATCTGGATTGGTTCCACTCCGTAGCCCAAATCTCATTACTGAAGAAACTGGTTCAAGTCCTTTCCCTTTGTTGCAGCTTTCACAGTCCCACTCCTCCTTAGGACCGGGATGCGCTGCATTTCCTTCATACCTTCTCCCCGATGTCCTGTCGGGAGCCTGAGCTACTTTATTAAAGAAGACTTTTGCTCATCATCTACGTGAAAGCGATTTCTTTTATGATTCCTTCTCTCACTTCTTGAAGACTTGATTTTGCATGAAATAGACCCTTTCCTATAAGAGAAGGTCTTCACCCCCCCTCAAATCTCCCGACAGGCCCTTCTTCAAGAGTGCCCTTTCCCTAGCCTCCAATCGTCTCAGAAAAGAAGACTAAGCTTAGACGAATTGCAGTCCGCCTTGGCCCCTCCTTAGTGACTTTGGTCAGGAAAGGGAATAGGGCAATAAATAGAGCTTCGTCTTAGAATCCGACCTTCTGTAGACAGAACTTCGGACTTCTGGATAGGCCTGAGAAAGCCTAGACCAAAGGTGCCTAATAGCCTAGGCTGACTCATCGTATAGGGAATCCCATCCTCAGCGAAGCCAGTAAGCAAGCCCAAGTCCATGCAAGAAGGTCTATTGGATCTGTCCAAAGTCAAATCAAAGACTCTACTACATGAAAGGATCTGAGTCCATCCAAATGATATTAAGAAAAAACCTATTCTAGAAAGAATGGCAAAGTCAGGGATTTCAGTCTGCTCAGAGATTTCATATCTCTCCCACGTGTGATTCATCCTAACAACTATCGATTAGGCTTTTCTACTCCCTGGAGCTGGTTATGCAAAGATTTTGAATTTGGTCACATAGGCAGTGTGATTGGGGGGCATATTTGTTGCCTCCCATGGTAGTGACTTTGTTCAGGGAGGCATGACTCCACTGCTGCAAACCCGGTTGGATGGTGCCCCTTTGTGCAAGGGTTTTTTCGTGCCCTTCGAAACCATGTAGGGTATGTTAGTCTCTTTCATGATTTGTGTAGTCTGATTCTTCTTCGGATTCTCCAAAAAAGGGCTATAGTCTTCCTTGGAAATATGAGTAGTGAGGCAAAATTCCCCTTCTTAAAGTCAGCTTCAAGCCATTCTCGACATGCCACCTCAAAAGAAAGTTGATTTCAATCTCAACAAAGAAAGACGAAGAAGAATTTCAATCATGAACTCCTTTCCCAGATAGGAAAGTTTGTTATTATTATTACATAGACTTTCTATAAACTAATAGAGTTGCATGGGAAAGAGAGATTTTATCAAAGTCATCGTCCCCTTATCCTAGTAGCCCATTGACGAAGAAGGGGGCCTGGAACTGCGCTAACTGAAAGTTTTTTTCCTGAATGCTTTCACTCAACAACAAACCCTATATATGACGAGCTGAAAGAGCTGTTTTCTTTCTTTTCACAAGAGTACCTCGCTTGTGTTTCTTCCTGAGCTTATGTCAATCAAATCAACTCGTTTTTCTCTTGATTATCAAGAAATTGCAAGAAAATATGGCGTCAAAATCTCCCGATTCACATTATCTAAGACTACAAAAAATAGGAAGACTGATTCCATAACCATAAAGAGAGTGTAGATAAGCCACGCCATGCCTCTTCAACGTTTTTGTTTCACACTCGCTTTCAACCGTCTAATTCTTCCTCTAGTCATGGTCACCATTTCGTTATCACCGCTACAGACTACACCCTTCTTAGATAAGCATGAATCCCTAGGGACAGAGAACTTCAGTCTATCTTTTCCCAGATAAGGGCATTTCAACCAAGAACATTCTCATCTGAGAGTATAGATGCTAGTAGACACCCACACCATCATGTTGTCTACATTACCACTTACGTAGAGCGGGATTAGACGCAAAATTGGATAGGGAAGGAATCAACGTCTGCACCCCCCCTAGAAATCGCGGAAGCTCCCAGGAGGATATTCACGAAGAAGACTTGACCCCTTGTATCCCAACCATCAAGAGTGTTGACGGGTCAATCCTAGGGACTATTTGCCTTAAACTAAAGAGATGCAATCGAGAGAGTGACACAATTTTCCATGTAGTTCAATGCCACATTACACCCACTTTTAGGACGCATGTGGATACACGATCACGGTTCCATCCTCCCCTCATAGATGAGATCAATTCCCATTCCAAAGAGGACATAATGAAAAAAGAGAAAAACAAAATCAGAATACTTACATGGACGAATACCAATTTCATAGACATGTTCTCATTATAGATTATAGAATAGAAGCAAACAGTAAACCCATTTTATTTTATAGTAAATCAAAGACAAACAACCAAAGACCTATGAAAGAATCACTCCCAAGTGAACATCAAGGATGGAAAATAATGTGACGATCCAGGTACACACCTGGAACAGGCAGAGAAAAACTGAATCATCAAACCAAACCTAAACCACCTCACCTATAGAACTGTCACAAAGATCAAGAAACTAGGGAAATAAATATGATGGCTTCTCTTCACAAGAAGACAAGAAATGGACACGTGCTAAATGATTCCAATCTTGAGGATCAATTTCAAGCATAGACAACCTTCTCTACCCACAATCGGATGGAAAATCTCTCTTTGATCATCCTCCTATCCCCGGGAAAAGGGGACGTGGCATTTTCAGCCCATCCCCATAGTCCTTCTACCGATTGGTACCCCTCGAAGAGACAAGTGTTTTGCCCTTCATCTGTAGAGTGGAGTATGGATCCCCATGTTTTTCTAGCATATCTATCTTTCTTTATTCGATTTTTTTGCAGAATCATTCACCAAACTTCGTGTCCCTACAGCCCCCCCAAAAAATGGAGTTGCCGAAAGGAAAAATTGTCACCTGCGTCGATGTTGTTCGTACCTTGCTTTTTCAAATGCATGTCCCTAATTTTTTGTCCTAATGCAGTATCCCCTGCCAATTACCTCCTCAATTGTATTCCATCGTCTGTTATTGAGAATCAGGTTCCTTTTCAACTCCTTCATCCACATGCCCTTTTCTCTACCACCAGAGGTGTTTGGTTGCCTATGTTTTGTGCATGACCTGCGTCCTGGTCTTGATAAGCTGTCTCCTCGATCTATCTTGTGCATCTTTCTTGGTTCCTCTCGCACCCAGAAGTTGTTTTGGTCCAGTTGGACACAAGAGTTAGTGCAGATGTGACCTTCTTTGAGGATACTCCTTTTGATCTTCCTCCTGTCGCAGTCCACCACCAAACTATTAGTGCCCTTGCCTGTTCCAATTTTTCCTTCTCCTAAGACGTCTACTTCTGATACTGTTGTTCCAGACCAGCCAGCCCTAAAGGTATTTGAGATGAGAAAGAAGCGGTATGCACCTGAACCCCGTCATGCAATCTGATTCTCCTGCCAACAGCATCCTCTGATATAGACTTGCCTATTGTTGTTCGCAAGTAGCCCCATACTTGCACGAAACATTCCATTACTCATTTTGTATCTACAGATCATATTAACTCTACTATGAACCAGTTTGTTTCTTCTTTGTCATCTATCACTATCCCGTCGTCTACTTTGGAGGTTCTATCTATGCCACTCGAACCCGGACTGGTTCTCCCCGAAATGTGTTGAGGCGCAGCAGTTGACTGGACATGACGGGGTTTCGATGTGGGCCGCGAGAGCGGTACCACAAACTCTGAATACTAGAGCCAAAACTCACAGGTCTCTTAGGACCCGTCATAGGATGTCACGTGTCAAAGGCAAGCCAAAGCGGAGGTGGCTGAAGCGTCGATCAAAGAGGGCCCGCATGACCTGAAACACAATAAGACTATCAGTTGCTGACGTCAAACCATGATGGCCCACACATCCTCCCGGACAACTGGGAAAATGGACCCTATAGTTGCCATCAAGCTTTTTCTCATTTTGTTGAATCAGGAGATCTATCTCGAACCACAGAAAGCACAGTCACAGGAGCTATAGCTGTGAGCATTCCTAAATTTACATTTACTAAGCAGACGATTCGTTCAAAGTGAGTGAGAAGTCATTTTTTCTTTTGCTTCTCTTATTTCTCCGCTTGTGGAACATTATTTATTATACGTTAAGATGGAGATGGCACTTGCTTTGATCATTCCTAAATCCGTTTCACCGTCCACTAGCTAACTTGATGGGACGTCAATAGCGGGAATGCCAAATGCAAGACCTGGACCTAGTTCACGCAGTCAAGCAACAATCTTTCTCTTCAGTTCGTAACGGCTATGCTATAAAGAATGGATATTTATCCTCGTGAAAGGCTATTGGGATCGATCCCTTCAACCCTGCTTGGCATGGAAGGTCTCAAGAGAAAAGAAAAATGAAGATTGGCAAACTAAGATATTAGGTATTCCAGTTCAGTTCTTCATTTCCTATACCTTTTTTTCGATTCCATTCGTGCCCCAAGCATCACTCACTTTTCTTTTATGAAAATAAAAAAGAGTGTAATGAAGTTTAGTCAACTTTGATTTTTGGGGCCTTAGAATACAAGTTTCGAAATGCAGTATGGAACAACTCTATTTACAGGATGGGCAGGGGCAGGACAGGACTACTGACTTGTAGTATGAAGTGCTCTCTCAATCTCAATCTAAAGAAGGGGATTTCGATGAAAGACAGGTAGGGCCTGTCGAGAGAGTTTGGATTCAAAGTCAAAGGGTTGAAATTGGTACCAGGCAAGGATAGAGTCATTAGATAGAGAAGTCGTGAAAAGTTTGGTCAAGCAAGGGAGAAGGATCGAAGATATGCTACATCGTGTCTCCCGAAACCGAAGGGGGAATGCTTTTTGCAAGAGCTACAGTGAGTGGTAAGCGTAGGAGGCGTGCCTGAAGAACAGCGGCAGCAGTTCCAGGTACCCAATTACAATTCAGATATTCATTGAGATCTGCAGGGTGGCGGGGACTTTGACGTAGGGGTGGTAGGCTTAGTAGGGCTCGAACCTACAATATCACCGTTATGAGCGGTACATTTCAACCAATTAAACTGTAAGCCCCTACTGGTATTTACCATGCAATTTGCCCAACTTCGAGAAGAGCGAACGGAGAAGGCTGTCTGCTCGGTATACTTCTTCCTCAACCTGGGGCCCCAAAGGGAATGAAAGAGCGAGAATCTGATTGGAAGACGATGGCACACTTTTTTTCCGGATCGCGGGGACTCAAAGGGCGGGGGCTCTCTATTTTCTTCCAATGTTGGTTGTTCGCCTTTCATCAACAAAAGTGAGGGGAGAGCTCGAGCTCTTGATCCTATTGGGAGTGGGAGGGATGAAAGAGGGTTCTCTCACATCCTGTTTCTATAGTACAATAGAATGTCGTTCGCCCCCTCAGGGGTTCTTTGGCCAATGGAGGTCAGATGCAGTGCCCTACCTATTAGGAAGAATCCCAGTGACTTTCGGGAACCCAAGGGGACGTCGGAGGGGACCCGCTTTTCTTGTCGTTGGTGACCTCTATTTCTTGAAACACTCACTCGATTTTGGATATCTAATTTCAAACAAAGAAGCCCACTAATAGCTTAGATAGTGGTCTGTCACACTTTTGTTGGGGGGACCCTACCTATTGACTCGGAGGTTCCCCGGAACTTCCCTCTGTAGTGGCCCGATACGTCACGCTTGGAGAAAAGGGGCCAATCCTCGATTTTTTGACCGACTATTCACCGGCGGGTCAGTGGGCTTTTCCAAAGGTGAAGTCATCTCCCTATCGTTCGAGCTACTTTGTCCCTCGATCTTGTTTGCTTTTGTCAATAGAAGTTGCGTAGCGCCGATGGAGACAGAGCGTGGCAAAAAAGGGCAAAAGAAAAAAGAAGGAAGTGTCGTACTCCCTTTTGTATATTCCCAAAGGGGAACGGTGGGTGACTTTTGAGGGGGTAAGGGGGAAATAGCTTAGTCAGTTACAGTGCTGGTCTGTCACGCCAGCAGTCGTAGGTTCGAACCCCATTTTCCCCCACCCGATCCTCCTCCTGCCCGACAGGTCCAGAAGTTGTTGATCTCGATGTAGCATTCAATCCAATTTTTCCTCCCTATGAGTCAATCCTCGAAAGTGTCATTGCCCCCCTCCCCTCTCCCTATAGGTTGATTTGTTCCTCTCCCTATACAACCAACGCGGTTGTTCCCCTTTCATTTGCATTTTTGCGTGGAGTGACTCCGAAATACGAAAAGAAGAACTTTCAACTATGTCAAGTAGAATGACATGTCGGGAGCATGACGCTTGACTTCAGATTCTTTCGAATTCAAGTCAAGAAAGAAGAGAAAGTCAGATAGGATCATAGGCGTACGGTGATTGGCTTCGCGAGACCACTTTTGGATCTACTCATGGCTACTATTGGGCAATGCTTTCTGGATATTCTTTCTGACTCATTTCTCCTCATATGATCTTTCTTTCTGCGTCTGAGTCTCACTTCTTCCTTTTCTTCTTTCTCATATTCGATTCTGATTCTCCCCCATGAGAAATGCTTACAAAAGCGGGTAGGCCAAAGCAAATATATGGGATACATTGACCGGACATCGCTTCCCTGATTAGAAGTTGTATCGGAACTGCTCTATTGCAATGACAGAGAAGAGACGAACAAACAAGCAACAGTCTGAGCACCCACGCGAACCACGTCCTAAAGGAGTTTGTCTTCCCCTTTCTCTGTTCTCTCCGCTCCGGAGGTTCAAGTTAAACTTTTGGGTTGCTACAAGACTCAGGGGCCATTGATGGAAAGGGCAGCCATTGGAGTTGTTCTTGACAGATCCGATTGGAGGATATGGAGTAAAAGGATTTGAACCTTTGCATGCCGGTACCATAAACCGATGCCTTACCACTTGGCTATACTCTATATGGACTGGGGAGAGGGGTAAGGGAGAAGCGGAAGAACGAGCAAGCCGTGTAAGGACGCGGGGAGGGGCCCAAGCGATGTCCCTTTACGACTGACTACAACAAGCTCGCAACTCGGAGAGAAACAAAGGGTCAACTCTCTGCTCTATTTGCTTGCAATGTGTTGCAGCCTCCTTTCAGTCTTGCGCACTTTGACATGTTGGCTGAACTTGTAACTGGCACTGGGAATAGGAAGAAGTACAGAAAGCAGCAAAGCATCCTGCCCAGTATAGAAGTCAAGCAAAGACCCGGACAATGAAACTCTTTCTTTTAAGAGGGAAAGTGTTTGACTTACCGCTTATTGGACTCTATGTATTAACGAGAAGGAATCCTCGCGGTATTTTTGCAAATAGGGATAATCCATGAAATCAAAGAAACCATCAAAATGAAAGAATCAAATAGCTATAAGTATGTGAAAGACCCCTATTTTTGTAATTCCTATGATGCAATTATATCAGCAGAAAAGCATCAATGACGATAGTCCTTTGCCGGTGGCGACTAGATCAACGCGTTATTGCTTCAAGCGACCATAGAAGTTCACTATGAATCAAAGGGTACCTATCATGAGATTTATGGACATTATCTAAATCTAATAGTACGAAGTGTCAAAAAAGAAATGGAAAGTATATACATTCGATGTTGGTCATATTTCTCTTGATTGATAAATCGAAGAAGCGATACAAAGGTTTTGCCGGGCCTGCTCAAATGGTACCTAATCATATGGTGTCTAAGCTTAGTAATTCTATGACACCGGTGTGAATTCGGGCCTATTCGGTTCAGTTCAATTAGGACCGTATTTCCTCACCTTTCTACGCAAATCAAGATCGAGAAAAGGAAGTTTTCCAATCATTGACTCAAACCCATTGTCGAATCCTACTCAGCGGAATAGGGTGGTACTTATGTTATGGCGGAATGGGCACATTTGGTCTTTCACAAGAAAATGATAGATGGAACTGCCATTAAACAACTTCCCCGCAGGGGGATAGTTCGGAATGGCATATACATCACACATCTTGGATCAAGTAAAGACTCTGGGTTTCCAGCAAGCCACTGCTACATCCATTTCATTAGGAATTGATGATCTTTTAACGAGACCTTCTAAGGGATGGCTAGTCCAAGATGCTGAACAATAAAGTTGGATTGTGGAAAAACACCTATGGGAGGTAGAAAAACTGTGCCAATCCATTGAGATATGGTATGCTACAAGTGAATATTTGCAACAAGAAATGAATTTGGATGATTGATCCTTCAGTCCATATAATGTCTTTTTCGGGAGCTAGAGGAAATGCATCTCAAGTACACCACTCCGTAGGTATGAGGGGAGGGAAGGGATGTCGGATCCACAAGGACAAATGATTGATTTACCTATTCAAAGCAACTTACGTGAATTCTTTAACGGAATATAGAATTTCCTATTATGGAGCCCGTAAAGGAGATGTAGATACTGCAGTACGAACATAAGATGTCGGATATCTGACGCGCATACTTGTTCTTGTTGAAGTAGTTCAACACATTGTTCTACGTCGAATAGATTGTGGCACCATCCGAGGAATTTCCCTGACGATACTCCAAAGAAGCACTGACGAGGGTTCATCTTCTGTATTCTCTGCATTGGACCTCCCAACAACAACCCCCATTTCTTTCTGGTCCCTAACGGCGGGGGGCTTTTCTTTGCGGACCGGTCTTGTTTTGGGGGCCCCCCACGGAAGAAGAAAAAAGGGCTATAGGTGGGCCATTTTCTATTGCGAGGAGGGTTGCTCACCTTTTTGACGGCTTGGCTTCTCCCTCGCTCCTATGTAGTGGTCGGCCTCCCGACAGAGTCTTCCTATCATATCAGGATGCCTACAGACGTCCCGCTTCGCCAGAAGCAAGACGAGGCCCGTAGACGTAGACAAGGCTCGTTCCACGCTTGACTGACGAGCTAGTGGGGGAAGGCCTTGCCCTACTGTCGGATGGACCTCCCACCTCTTCAGCTGGGCCTATAGCAGAATCTTGATACTAAGCAATCGAAACAAAAAGAAAGAAACAACCTACTAATAGTGTACCAACTGCAAAAACTGCATCCCGAGGGCGGCCCAAGTTAAGGCCTGATCCGGCTGCTGTCTGTCTACAGCCCTTCAACAAAAAGGATGGGAGAAGAGTAAAAGAAGTGTGGCCTAGCCTCCCTAAAGCGTGAAATAAAAATGAACGTAATCTTTCAAGAGGACTTTGCCATTCAAATTAATGTCAATTTACTTTAGGAGGAGGAGGAGGGGGGGAGGGGGGGTCAACATGGCCGGCGGCTCCTTAATGGAACTGTATTTTAAAGTTGAAAACAATTCATTTATGAAAAATAATACACCCTATTAAACAGCAATTTAAGTAAAAAAAAAATAATGACTCAACTGAATGTAAAATTATTCACCGTAACTTATTGGAGAGTTTGATTACTAATCAAGTGCCATTGAGTGTGCAACATTACAAGTGGTAAATATGACCTATATCATAAAAAATATGAAAAAAGCATGTAACTTGTATCTTATGAGCTAATGATAGACATTATACATGAAAATCAATGATATCTATCCCACCTGGAATGTTATGTATATAGTTGGATAGTGGGAATTGGTTAATTCAGTTAATAGTAGGAGCTATGTTCGTTCCGATTTAAGCTCCGTTCGGCAAAGTGTGCCGGAGCACGATGGGGCAGCCAAAACGCTGTCCTCCTAACACCCATGAGATCTACCGCCTGATATTTCCCACTTTTTGTGGTATTCACGCGATTTGCAGCGATGAAATTCACCGGGCCATTTTCTCACAGTGGACAGCGGCTGACATTCACCGCTTTGAACACTGCATAAGTAAGAAACCCATGTGATTGAGTGGACTCGACTTGGGTTGAGGAGTCGTCGTATTAATAAACAGGCCCACGTCAATTGAGATTTGAAAGAAGCCACTGTCGAGCAGTGAATGAAATATGATATCTTCTTCATGTAAACTTTGTCTATCGTCTCTATTCCCCTATCTCTGCCAACTGTTCTTTTCCTCTTAAGCTTTTACACAGATGATAATATGTCAATGCAATCCAATTATGTTGATGAGATCCTACGAACTCCAATCTAGTAAATTCATGAAGGGGTGGGGGGTCACCAATGTGACATTGGTTGTAGATTAAGATTAGATGGATACATATTATGATGCCATGTGGCATTGCTACATTTATCTACTATTTTACCAATCTAAACGTGAAGACTCGTTTCCGTCCTGAACGTAGTGTACACAAAAGAGGACTCTATGTTTGCCCTATCACGTCGTTGACTTATGTCCTCACCTATGGAAAGGAACCCGATAAAATATCATTGGGGCAGAATTTCACGCAGCCGAAGAAAACTGATCATTGTGGACGATTTCTGCCCGTCGTTTTCCATGTCTTCTATCTATACGTAGAGCTTCGACACCATTAAGATGCAGTCTATTCTCATCTGTAAATCAAAACTGTAGTATATGAGCAGTCCTCCTCCATCGGGTTCCTCTAGGGCTTCTGGATTTTCAAGACCAATATGATCGAAGGGTTGCCATCATAGGTGAATCATGCAGGAATGAACCTAGGTCTCCACGCAAGGCCAAACTCACAGGAGCAATGGTATAGTTCGTCCACTACTCCAATGATGCATCTCTTCTATCAATCATCAACTTAAGCTTTAATTTCCGAGGCGGACTGCTACCATCTGCATGTTCGTCGTTCATTGCACACATCATCTAGGATGAGCAGTTCCACCTGTAGGAAAGTCTTCCTTCTAATTGCATCGAACTCCTGCCAAAAATATGCACTAATGGTATGACTATCTATCCCAGTACGTCCTACTTTTGTTCATCATTGACCTTTCTTGTTTACCTACATACTTAGATTACAATTACTTATTCTTCGTTATATTGTCTTTCTTTTTTTAATCAACCCAGCCAGTCATGTTGGCCTCTGTATTGTGATCCAATATATGTGGAAACATTGTTTTTTGCTAATCTACTATAGTACCATTATAAGCACCGCCAAAGTTTTACTCGTTTCCGTCCTCGCCAGTATTCAACACGCGGAAGCAGTCCCCTTTTCCTTTTTCATTAGGACTCCGGATGGTATATCTATTAGGGTTCCCCATGGTATCTGTCTCGATGGTATTCATCTGCACCACCAAATGAAGTCGGGGCAATTGATTCCTTAATGTTGGTTTTAGCTATCCTGTATAGCTGTGCCTCGTTGTCCCATCTGCTCATTGTGGTGAGTGATTAATCTGCATGTTCATTCATTTAGTTCTTCTGATCGAGATCGACGACAGTTGCTCGGGGCTCCAAAAGTAAAGGTTCCTTACATGTCCCTCGGCTATATAATTTAGTAGGCATGTCACCGTACATCGTGCAACAATTAGGTGTGTGATTGATCTCCATGTTCTTCCCAATTGACCACGACTTCTCACTTTTCGTAACACAAAAGTTCCTTACCTGCTCCTCCATTGGAAAACTAAGCATGTACATCATTGTAAATCATGCGACAACAAGATGATTCATCATTTACGTATTAGTATCCTATCAAGTCACACCGGAGGGTATACCGTGACATAAACTATATTGTTACAAGTTCACAAAAGATTCTGAAATATTGACATTGACCATGGCTCGAAGAAATTGAATATGTGGATATTGATTCTATACAGTCGTTCCATGTAAGAGGTATTCAACTGAACATCGTTTCTCAATTAACAATTCTTACTATATATTTCTTTCTCCTATACCGTGAATGACATCAAGCATTAATAAATATGTGTTTTTAATGTTTTTGTACGACATCGCAATCCATTAGTAACATTCCTTTAACTATGAAAATGACATAGTGTAGGAGGAGACGAAGTACTAATAACTATAATCTTGTAACCACACACTACTTATGTTAGCAATAAAATCTATTCGAATGATTGCATCCTATTTGTATGTGATGTTGTTATATGGATAGACGTATGGTTGCTACATCTTTTAAATTAGAAGTCTTTTTATTGTTTAAAATATTAATTACATACTAAATTAGTTTTGTATTAGAATCATTTGAACTATGACAATCATTAACTAAAATCAGTACGAGTACGGTAAAGAGTACACCCAATACCCGCTGCACACTATAATATATAAAGAGTGAGGATATAATAACTGAAATTATTATTGTGTTACCTAGCGATATGGGTTATATAGTTTGAGTATACAGTCTGAGTTGAATTATTAAAGCTTGATTATACTCCGGATAAAATAATTTCAGTTTGGAATTGTAGTTGTCGTAGTAATGTTTTTCAATATGAAAATGATCTGTTCTATTGTTAATTGAACAGTTATTTTTTATGGGTGTGCTTACATGTTGTGTCCTATATGTATATCATATGTCTTGTATAAAATCGGAGGATTTTCATATATTTAATCACCAACAATTAACTAAACTTATTATCTGTATAGATTAAATTATAACCACGAAAGAAAGGTTCAAATAATTAGATAAAGCATGATCCATAGAAATTGGCTCCTTATTTCTATTCACATTATGTCCACTTATTAAATATTTTTTTCATCGATCTTTGTCTCATATATATTCTGAGAAGCATATAATCATTCAGATTGCACTTAATTAATGATTACTTAATATGTGATTTGTATCAAACTACCATCAGCTTGTTAATGATTTTCTTTCAAACAATTATGTATGAAATTTTTCTATCATACCTTTTTCTCTAGAAGAATTGTGATGTATATGAGTATGTTTGCATATTATGTTAGTGTATCATTTATTTTATGCTAAGTTTGTATTTTTTTCTCTTAGAGGGGTTAAGATACAATCATCAAAAGCAAGGGATATTTCTATCATTGGTTTGGCACGAATTTTGGTCAAGAATACAATACAATACTGATACACAAAAAGCTAAAAAGTCTTCCACCACAGATAAAAACATTGTAAGCAAACTACAATAAAATTACACATATTTTGTATATTTAAGTCAACTGGATTATGGTTTTGATGAAGATAGAAGAATACTTCACGTATAATAAATATTTCCACAAGTTGTTCCACCATTTAGAAGTTAATTTTGGTTGAATTTTAACATTTTTGTGTTTATTAATAGACTCAATATCTTTTTGATATTTTAATAAGACGTCTTATATCTATAAAGTTTTTGAAAAATTAGATTCATCAGTCTTTTTTTTCTCTTAAGTTGTAGTTAGATTAGTTGTTTGATTGTATTTTTCATCCATTCATCAATAAAAATCTTTAAAGTGTATTTTATCACAATGACATTTTATTGTAATGACAATGATATTGAGGTAAGGTACCAAAATGCATGTTACTCTAAAAGAACTTGATACGACATATATGCGGCTAAACCTTTGCATTCATGTTCATTCTTGAACATCTATTAGCACGTTTGTGAGGGTTATGTCACTTTCTACAAACTTGACAACATGGTATACACCATTCAATCGTAAACATTCACAACACTAGATGATTTTATTTCATTAGACTTTAATTTGATGACTAATGACACTACAGAATCATAAATTATACATTTAATGTAATAAGAATCTATAATTAATATAGTAACTAAAGCATTTATACACTTAGTTGTTCATTAAAAAACTATATACATTCTTATGAAATCTTATGGGTTGATTTTAAAAATTTTGCATAATTTAAATCCAATACAAGGTTTAGACTTAGAATATTGAAAATTGCAGAGTGTTCATATAATGTAACACACATAGATCAAAATTAAAGAGATAAACAATCATGTATTCATCAGCAAGAGTGATATACTATGTGCTTATGTTTTAAGTTAATATATATTTTTATTAACTATATGATCCATAAATTATTTTTATTTCATCTGAACTTAAATTTGAATGCTATGTGCAGAACATGTCAGCTCATCCCCTCTGTTGCAGATCATAAAAATTGGTAAATAAGAAAGAAAGGTCATACACTCATAAATTCACCCATAAAAGTTATATTATGCTATCAATTGCATACTACATAGATCTTATATGCATGTATCATCATAGTCTTGGTATTCCCTACCAATTGGTAATTCTTCCCTATTATACCTAAAATGTGTTGTAATCTAGAAAGACTATAGGTGTATACTTAAATGAATGTCTAAAGATTAAATTTCTTTGTATGCATGTGATGAAATTGGCATCTACTAATATTTTTTATTTCAAAAAGATGAATTATATAATTAAATAAATATCTTTAATTAAATTCCAGAAGCATGTACATTTGTTTCTATTTCTTTAACAATTATGTATAAAATACATAGCTTAGTTGGAACATCTAAATTTACATAATGTGTTCATTTTGAACTATGAATAAGAAATCTAATACTTATGAATATGTCAAACAAACATGAATACTTATTTTATTAATATTGACATAAAATCTATGAATTCTTTTGCATCAAAGTTTATGCATTCCCTAACATCTTCTTTGACACTTGCACTTTTGACCTCCTCTTCTACACTATACTATGGATGAACATATTTTTATTATAAATGATTGACTGAATGGTTAATTTTATTATGGTTAATCTGGTTTGAAAAGTTTAGTTAATTCGATAAACTTGGTTAATTTGTTTTGATTTAATTAGTCAAACATTAAGTTTTCCATTAAATATTTTTCTTGTTCGATTAACAAATTCACCTGACATCCACATTTTATTCATAGAATTTCTAGACATATATGCATGACTATGTAAAGTTACTTTTACTTTATGAAATATACCTATTTCTATATCAGTCAAATTTAATGAGATTTGTAGTGTGTGTATTAATATGAAATGCTATAGTGATACAATAGTTGATCATAAAAATTATAGATACTTCCAACCAGTATTGTTATAGATGTATTATTTGGTCAAATATTATCCAATTGGATACCTCACCTTCCATTGTTGAATAGTTCACCAAATTAACCTCTTCTAACTTGATTAGGGTAACTTCTAAAAAATAAAACCACCACCTAATAGATAAACCAAAAGTCAACAGATGAATGCTCACCCCTACTCTATATGACCTACCATATCTTTGTAAATGTAAATACCAAAATTTTCTCTTCCCATACATCATTGTTACTAATGTTAGTGATTTGTTTCCACATCATCACATTTAAAAATTTCTATTTTTAAGTGACTTGTCTAAGAAGTTATATGTTATTATTATCAAATAGAATCAAAAATTTCAAGATGAAGAGTAGAAATTTGGAAGATATTAGTGAAATTATTGAATCATGGTCTATATAGGTGATGCAAATTAATGTTTAAGACAACAAAGAAACATCTCATTGTGAGTCATGAAATAATGAAAATATAAAGAACAACTTATTTTCAATATTATAGACACACACAAAACATAGCTTCTTTACTTTGAAACATTAAGGAAATATGTGCAGTATTTATGTCCATTCAATGCATAATTAAAATATAATTATTTCCTTTATGATCTAGAACTTGAATTCCATTTTATCTATAGACTTTCTTTCAGTTATGATAATAACATTTTAAGATCATTACGAAGTATAAATTTTAGAAATCAAATATAGAGCATGATATCATAGGTAATAGATATATCAAAGTTCTCATGGAGTATATATGGGATATTCAAATGATAAAATCATACATGCATTTCAAAGTAATAATAATAATTCAATACTAGAGTAAATAACATAAATGCAAGTACAATAGACCTATAAGTTCTTACTTTATAATTGTAAAATAAGAAATCAATATTATATTTAACATAACACATAATAGTTAACTTGATAAATATAGACTCAATATATATATATATATATATATATATATATATATATATATATATATATATATATATATATATATATATATATATATATATATATAATGTAATGGACTAATTAACATCTTTTATTGTGTAAATATGTATTGATGAAAGAGCACTAGAGAGCAAAAATACAAATTCAAGTTGTTACTAACTAAGTTTTGCTCATTAGTTTCTCCATAAATTTTGTGTTCTCATATGTTATATAGGGAATTTTTATTTTCGATGATGATGCACGATGCAGGATGATTGAAGACTACGTGATAGCTATTGAAACTACTGCAAACATATATACATAGGAAATGAATTACTTAAAATTTTCAACTCTTCAATACCTATTAAATTTTAAATTCACTAGAGGTGATTTTCTTCAAAGTGCTACATGTGATAATGTCATGGGGGTGCATTCATTACAATAAATGCTAAAATAATAGAAATTTAGTTATCTATATCCTCTCTCTACAAATGTTTTACCCATCATTTCATAAGTTATGAAAAAGTACAACTATCGTATATATTTTTTATGTACAACAATAATGATGAAATACTCCTATAAGGAGAGATACATTTCCATAATTTTAGCTTCTCAAATTGTATATAGGAATAAAAAAGTTGTTTCTAAAAATTCAATTGATATTGACAAATTAGAAGATTGTTTCCTCCCAAGAAATCACAAATATCTACAAGTTTGTATGTGCACGAGTATATATCTTATTGGAACTACAACATGTTCATAAAAATCAAGAATTGTTCAAATAAAATATTATGACTTTTCTACTTTTCATTCTCTCTTTTTCAAATAAATTCAGAAGAAATAGTGGATATGGTTGGTCAAAAGTTACCATTTAGTAAACAAGTTTCTATTCAAATTGTGTTATAGTAGCCACTACATATATGAGAACCAAAATTGTTTATATGAATTTTAGTAATATGCTTATGTAACAGTTGTCATTGTCTACATTGTAAAATGATAACGATATTGGACCAGTATGTACAAAGTTTATTTGAATGCAATCAAAATATTTGATTGGATCAATATTTCATCAATCTAAGTAGAGAATATGTTCATAACAATAATATTTTTACACATATAATCAAGTTTTTTGTTCTATACATTTACAAGATTGTAACTGATTTGATTAGAATTTTTTTAAGATGTTGTCATATATAAATATTTGCAAAGAAAAGTTGATAATTCTCTAAAAATTGGAAAGGACTAAACATTAATTGAAAGACAAAATGTTAGAAGGAATCGTTAAATAAGATGTTTTATAATGTATTGATATTATGAACTTTACAATATCATGACGATATGAAAGAAATAAAAATCCAACCAATAAAAATACACATGAATCAACATCAAAGGAGAGAAAGAAGAGGTTTCAAATAGTTCCAAATCAAACAACAAGTACATGTACATAATAAGAAATATTTTGAAAATATGTTTTATAAACATAGAAAAAGAATTCAAAGAGACCTTCTTTCAGTATAATCTAAAAATACATATTTTTTTATACCATATTGTATTTAAATGGCTTTTTTATTATATTAGTCTATCTCCTAAATTATGCATAGAAGTCACGTGCAAAGCACGTGCAGTTACTAGTATCAATTAAAGTATAGATACATTACATTCAAACTATAACTACCATACAAACAATAATAAAATAATGATGTTAACAATGAAAGGGGTTCACATTTAATGAACATGTCATATACATAACACATGTGCATACTTCACTCAAACCAAACATTACTCTTGACTACTAACATTATTCTCCAAGCTTGTAACTGCGGTAGAACGAAACACATTGTTGATATAGGGGAACAAGGAAAAGTAGAAGAAACTTGGACGATAGGGGTTAAAATAGTGAGATCAACGCTATTGGATGACAAAGAGGCAGTGTGATAAACTATTTGTGAATAACAACGATATTTATTTTACTTTAGAATACAGGAGCACCAAAAATAATAATTCAAAAAAGTATATTGAACTTGTTGGAATGAAGATAAAACTAATACGTAATGGTTTGAACGGCTCAATATATAGTTTTTCGTATTTTTCCTTCAAGTTACTTAGAATGATGGCCATCAAACTTAAATGACATTTTTCATTATTTTAATGACTGAAATGATATGATTTCTAACTTAATTCTTAAAATAGTATGTTTCTGAACAAATACGTTTTCAATGAGGATTCATTGCTTCTGGTGGGTCTAATGTGTTCGTTCGAGAGACATATTGATTAATATATCATCTGTTGGGACGCATTGCCCCCTCAGGTAGGGTTGTCAATGGGTAAGGGTTAACTCATTTACCCTTTACCCATATCCTGTAGGGGAAGGGTAGGGGTAAATGATTTTCTTACCCTTTACCCTTTACGCATACCCTGTAGGGGAGGGTAAGGCATTATCCATACCCTCTAACCCGCTACCCCGCCAATATTTATATATAATATATTAAATATATTGTCATATTGTTGTTTAAGTCTACTAAATATTCAATATTATGTGGTCATCATTTAATATAATATATAGTTTTCTTATTTACTTTTTAAGTAGCCAATTTGGTCATGTATACATCACCATTATGAAGGAGTAAGACCGATGTGTATGAAATATTTTCTAGTTTATGTACTATTTGACATTATGTAGTCATTCTTGAGCATCTTGATATCTCACTTAAATATATAAATATATTGAGAAGCATGTTATTTTTAGTATTAGCATATATTTTGGGAAAATATATAAATTCCCCGCCTCACCCTTACTCTCCCCATTTACCCTGTGGATAAGAGGGTAAGGGGAGGGTAAAGATATTAGTGGAGTGGGGAATTACCCATACCCTTACTCTCCACTCTTGGTGGGTAAGGGTAAGGGTAAGACCTTACCCTCCCCATACGCTCCCCGTTGACATCCCTACACAGGAGCAACAGGTCCCCAACGTAGACGCATTGCCTTTTTATTTTTATTTTTTACTTTATTTTTATTTTATTTTTGGTTAAGCCAGGAGGTGCTTTTATTCATCCTACCCTCCTTGTGTAGGCTAAATCACTGAAAAAACATTTACAACTCCTGCTTATAAAGTGCAGGTATTCGCCCCAATCAAAGATATAACGCACCTCTATACATAAACCACTCCCAACTAATTACAATTCCACCCCTTATACACATGAACATAAGGAATATTGCGCCTCTCCATAATCAACATACCCTTAATCTTATGTGGTAGATTTTCTGGAATAGAACTGATGTATATGTCCTCCATGTACGAGCCCTATGTTCCTAGTTCTTTAGGTATAGAATTTATCACTTTGTGAACCTTAGATCCATTAATCGCATCCGTGATGATCTTTCTTTTCAGTTCTATGAAGATCGGCATAGCTTTCCAAGGTGCATCAGCAGTCCCCCATAGGATGTCGAAGGTGCGTTGATCATCTATCTCCATATAGGCAATCTTCAAACATTTATCTTCAAGAATCTTAAGGCCCACAATACACGCTTGTAAGTATGCAAGAGTATAGTCTTCTGCCTGCAACCAGGTTCTGAAGGCCATCTACACCTGACCTCTTCTATTTCTCACTATACCCGCCGCCCATCTACGATGATATCCTTCCAGATCAGCTGCTCTTCCAATGGTGAGGTTCATCTTGAGACTATGTATGTCCGGCGGAATCCATCTCATCAGCATAATATTCCTGACTCTCCACGAAGGTTCATTCATCCTATTATCAGCTAACACCTGAAAAAAATTTGGCCCTTCTTCGAGCACAAAGCACTTCTTCTTCATCATAATATTCATTCTCATAGTCAGATACTCCCATTCAATGTTCAGGTTTCTTCTGTAATTCTCAAACCTGCTTAGGCATCGAATCCTCCATATGCTCTCGACGATGATGGCAGCCAACCTGCTCGCTAACCAAGTTCTTGCCGATCGGGTGTATATGTTACTACAGACAGCTACAAGATGTGCTAAGTTCTGTGGGGCGGGTTCTTGAACCAAAGCTGTGTACTTGTCCTAGAAATACCTCGCTATCTGGCTCTTAAACATAAGGTGGACAACATTCTCCGATGAGGGGTCATCACAACATGAGCACCTGGATGCAATCTGAATGTTGCATCTTCTAACATTCTCATCCGTTGGAATGGCACGATGCATCATCTTCCATATGATGGCACTTGCTCTAGGGCAATCCAGCTTCCACACCTTTTCCAGATCTATACTATCTGACGAAGGAGGATTAAACAAAAGCTTCTTAGCAGATCTAATATCAAACTTTCCATTATCTGTTAACGTCCAACTGAGATAATCTTTATCAGCGGAGAGGAAACAACCTGTTCGTTTGATAATCGCCAAACCGTCTTCATAAATTATCATACTCAGAGCCTGCCAGTCCCATCCATGGTCCTCGGACCAAAAATCTTTGACAAGGAATCTCATACTTCTGTCGGATCTATGTAAAGCATGATCAGCCATCCTGCTTTCACACCAGTAGGAATCCCAGAAAGGTATGTCACCAGCTCCTATAATCCATCTACATTTCGGATAAATGAATGGAAACATTTCCCAAATTTTCTTCCAACAAGGGGACGCCCTAGCACCTTTCTTCAAATGAGGGGGATATAGTCCTGAATTACTTCTGGATCGTGAACCATACTTCTGTCTGCAGAAAGTAGCCCATAATGATTCTCCTGTAAGCATCTCCCAGCAAGCCTTGGCAATGAAAGCTTGGTTAGTAATCCAAAGAGAGTGAAAACCCAGTCCTCCAACATTCGTGGGTATGGACAACCTGTTCCAAGCCACCCACACTCTTCTATCATGGTTGTCTCTGCCAGCCCATAAGAAATGAGACATCATCATCTCTAACTTGTTGCAAGTAGAAATAGGGATACCTGCTGCCGATGCAGTATGAATGGAAGTACTAGCCAGAACGTGCTTGATCAACAATCTTCTACCAGCAAACGATAGAATCCTCGCCTTCCAAGATGCCACCCTGTGTTGGATTCTCACAGTCAGGTATTCAAAATCTCTCTTCAAGGCCCTCCCCATAGAAATAGGAACACCAAGGTATGTCAACGCGTCAGCAATATGATCAATCCCAATCTCATCTTTGATGCGGTCCCTCAACAAATCATCCGAGCTACCTGAAACACAAACATACTTTGCTCTATTAATCTTCTGACCGGCCGCCCTTTCATGCTCATATATCACCTGTCTAAGGATCTTAACTGATCCATTCGACGTTGCTAAAAGCATCACCAGGTCGTCTGCATACATGAGAATCGGGGGTGAGGTTCCGGGACCCCTCGTGAAGTAAGTATCAATGACAGCTTCTCTTCCTGTAAATGGACAAGTCTTGTGGCGAACATATCTCCAAAAATAATGAACAGCGATGGAGATAACGCGTTTCCTTGCTTGAGACCTTTCTTCAAAGAGAAAAAACCATCAGTGAAATCCCCAACTGATACCGTCGTCCATGCTTCTTTAAACACTACTACAGAAATAGCATTCAGTGTCGCTTTTCTGGGCGTCGGTTATTAAGGAACACGGACGCCTTATATTAAAGGCGTCGGTTATTTAGAAGAACCGACGTCTATATTCAAAGACCAGCCAAACACGGGTACCGCTTTGTATACAGCGTCGGTTGTTTATACAAAACCGACGCATAATGTCATCCAATTTTCGAGCGAAAAAAATAATGTCACTTTCGGCGTCGAGTCTGTAGTTAAAACACCGACGCTTATGTGCGATGGAAATTTGCGCGAAAAGTGTCCTTTTCCGCGTCGGTCGTCCTTTAATCACCGACGCTGAATGTGGTTCCCACCAAACATTTTCACGAAAATATCGTCCAAATGGACGTCGGATGTTGCAAACGACTGACGGTAAATATGTTTAGGCGTCGGTTGTTGTAAACAACCGACGCTATTGGGGAACTTCATAACCTTCGATCGCCCGACTCTTCCCCTTTCTTATGTTTCATTGCTACCCTATTTCCCTATTGCGGCGATTTCTCCGACGATTTATCTGCTGCTGGTACTAGTTTTTCTCCGGCGCTTCTCTCCGGTGCCCCATCTCCGGCGTCCCCTCTCCGGTGCCCCTCTCTGACGCGTTTCTTCTCTGGCACCCCTGCTGCCCGCCCTGCTGCTCCAACCGCCTGCGCCGCCAGCACGCCTGACAACCGGCGCCGCCGCAACGCCTGGTGCCCACCTGCCTGCCACGCCTGAGAACCGGCGCCGCCGTACCCCCTTCTCCTTCTCCTCCGCCTGGCCGCTGCCTTCCTGCCGCCGCCTGGCCGCCTGCCTGCCTGCTGTGGCTGACGCTCCTGCTCGTCGGAGTCACTACCGCTGGTTCTGGAGCTCGTCGGCCGCCACCCACGTACTCAACCAGCTTGACCTCACCCTACTCTTCTTGCCCAGGTACCTGCAGACCTACCCAGGCGCGAAATTGGTTCTTTATGTGTTGACCTAATCTGCTTGCCTAATCTGCTTGCACGAAATTGGCTCCCTACTCTGCTTGCTTAATGTGACTAATCTGCTTTAAGTGGTCCTAATATCATAACATGATAGTTTTATTATATGATTTGTGGCACTTTAGGGTGTATATACATGCAAATTATATAAGTGATAGATGTTGGATGTTTGTCAAGGTTTCTTGAAGATTGAATAAGTGATAGATGCTGGATGTTTATTTATTTCATCTATCCATGTTGCCTATAGTTTATAACATTGCATTGTGAATTATTGCATGTTTGAAACTATGAAATTCTTGATTTATTAGATGATATTAAAGAAAACCCTAGTTTGATGAGCATGTTGTTAATCATGTTAATTATGATTCTTCTATATATTCTGATGTCATTATATAATTATGTGATCCCAACATATTAAATTGAATTAGAATGATTTCATGAATTATAGGGTTTATATAAGAATGACAACACATGTATTTGTTGGCCTAGAAACCCGTCCAAGATTTACTCAGTAGGAGTAAATCTTGGATAGTCCCCAGTTTGGGACTGTTCTTGAACACCTAATCTCACTTAGGATGTAAGTGTATAATGTGTATTGGGTTTTCGAGAAAATTTCAGCAGCATTTCCCCGTTTGTTCTCTAAGTACATATGTACTTAGAGAACAACGGGGAAATGCTGCCGAAATTTTCTTGAAAACCAAATACACATTATACACTTACATCCTAAGTGAGATTAGGTGTTCAAGGATGGGATAGGTGGTACACATTTATTATATATAAGATTGACATCAAATGTATTTGTTGGCCTAGAAACCCGTCCAAGATTGACTAATATATACTTGTTTCCTAATATATACTTGTTTAAAAGGTTAACTGATGTTATACAACTTTTTCTGAAAATATATAACATCGTTATATGTACTTACACTTTGTTAATACTAATATTGTGCAGTCTCTGTCTTCCCATAACAATGACTATGAATTGGGCCTCTATGTCAATGTTAACGTTCCCTATTGAAGAACAATTGGACATCATCCTAGATGATCGTTCCTTAAACCAATTGGTCATACCCAAACATTGGCGTTTTCTAAAAGGAAGACACTACATGCCTGGTAAAGTGACCCTAACTTTTGGAAATTATTCACATGTAATCGAGGTTGAGTATGATTTGGCGGGAAATCTTGTATCAAAATCCGGTTGGCGTGATTGGATTGGAGAGCTGTATCTGGTCCGTTGGAATAGGCTTTTTCTCCGTCCAGTTGGCGATAATTCCATCAAAGTTTGGATAACCAACAACAACTGCGACACCCTCGATCATCTTCTGCGGTATGAGCGCACGGCGTCGGATATCATCTATGAGGAATCGAAATCTGAATCTGAGGCGTGATTGGATTGGAGAGCTTCGTGACACAGCTTCATCATCAAAAAGAAGTTATTGATGCATGCGGGACCATGTTGATGTAGTATTTAGTTGTCTATCTATCTAGACTTGTCTGTATTAATAGTTTTTTTAATTATGCACATGTTTAGGGGTACACCAACCCCTTTGTTTAGTTATTGTTATAACTAAAGTGTGTGTTCCCATGAATGGAACTGTAAGTTGCTACATGAATGCTTATAACTGAAGTGTGTGTTCCCATGAATGTTCCCATTTACATGATTACACTACTATTTTCTCATATTGTCTTGCCTCAAAAAAAATTCTTTTATTGTTTAGTCTATTTTAATACGACATACTTGCTTATATCTTTCTTAATGATGAACTGTAATACGACATACTTGCTTATATACTTGTTTCCTAATATATACTTGCTTTCCTAATATATACTTGCTTTCTCTAATCATAGAATGGATAGATCATGGATGTCCATTCGTAATCGTTGCACCCCAGAGTTTATATCTGGTCTTGATCAGTTTATTAGATTTGCCGAGGAACATAGGAAAAAACCTACAGATAGGTTCTACTGTCCATGTAGGCATTGCGGTAACAACTTGAAACTCAACACTGGTGAGGAAATCAAAAGTCATGTCATGTGCAATGGGATTGTACAAGGCTATACAGAATGGCACTGGCATGGAGAGATTTCAAAATTGAATCCAGTAGATGTCAATAGCAGTGCTTGGGTGGAAGAAGAAATTGCCTCCGATGACGTAAATGTGAACGAACCAGTTCCAGCAGACATTGTTGATGTGATGCTGGATAGTTGTAGGGTAGAGCACACCGATCCACCTCCTATCTTTACAAACATTGTGTATGATGCTGAGATACCGTTATACACAGGCTGTGCTAAGTTTACGAAGCTTAGCGCTGTGCTGAGATTGTATAAGTTGAAAGCTAACAATAGATGGAGCGACAAAAGCTTCACTGAATTGTTGACTTTGTTGAAAGAAATTCTTCCTGAAGGAAACGAGCTGCCAATCTCAACATACCAGGTAAAGAAAATGTTGTGCCCAATGGGAATGGAGGCCAAAAAGATACACGCATGCCCGAATGATTGTGTATTATTTCAAAAGGACTATGTAGATTTGAAAGATTGTCCAAAATGTGGTGCGTCACGATATAAATTGACGACTTCGGGGGAGTCCAAAACTGGTTCTCCTGCCAAGGTGTTGTGGTATCTACCTATAACATCACGGTTTCAACGCTTGTTTGCAAATCCGAAAGATGCGAAGAATTTGAGGTGGCATGCAGATGTTAAGAAAAATAATGATGGGATCCTACGACATGCGTCTGATTCCCCACAGTGGAAGAAGATTGATGTATTGTTCCCTGAATTTGGTGAAGAAGTCAGGAATCTAAGACTTGGGCTTTGTACAGACGGGATGAATCCGTACGGGACATTGAGCAGCCAACATAGCACTTGGCCAGTCATGCTTGTTATATACAATCTTCCTCCCTGGCTGTGTATGAAAAATAAGTACGTTATGTTGTCATTGTTGATATCGGGCCCTAAACAACCCGGAAATGATATCGATGTTTATCTTGAACCTTTGATTGATGACTTAAAGAAACTTTGGGCTGAAGGTGTGATGACCTATTATGCTTCAGCAAGAGAGACATTTCGTTTGCATGCTATGTTGTTTTGCACTATTAATGACTTTCCGGCATATGGGAATTTGTCTGGATATAGTGTCAAAGGAGCTAAAGCGTGTCCTATATGTGAAGAAAACATTGATTCAATAAGACTAAAATATGGCGGCAAGACTGTATATCTTGGTCATCGAAGGTTTCTTTCAAAATTCCATCCGTATCGTAGGAAGCGCAAAGCATTCAATGGATGGAATGATGAACGGAGTGCACCTAAACCTATACCAGGGGATGTTGTTTATGAAAGAGTAAAAGACATTGTCAATGAATTTGGTAAGAAATCACAATGTAGTATGGCCACACGGAGTGACAATTCTTTATTCAAAAAGAAGTCAATATTTTGGGATCTTCCTTATTGGAGTTCTTTGTCAGTCAGGCATTGTATCGATGTAATGCACGTTGAGAAAAATGTATGTGATAGCATCATTGGTACTCTATTAAATATACCAGGTAAGACTAAAGATGGGATAAAATCCAGACTGGACCTACGTGAAATGGGAATAAGGTCAGAATTAACAGAATTACGTGAAATGGGTAATAAAAGAACATACTTACCTCCCGCTTGTTACACGTTGTCTAGAAAGGAGAAGAAAACTTTTTGTGAATGCTTGGTAAATGTTAAGGTGCCACATGGTTACTCATCCAACATCCGTAGATTGGTATCAATGAAAGATCTGAAGTTGATAGGTCTTAAATCTCATGATTGTCACACTCTAATGCAATAAATATTGCCCGTGGCAATTCGATCTATATTGCCGAAGCATGTAAGGTTTGCAATTACCAGACTTTGTTTCTTTTTCAACAGTCTATGCAGCAAAGTTATTGACCCTGATACTCTCGATAATTTGCAAAGAGAAGTGGTTGTTACCCTATGTCAGCTTGAGATGTATTTCCCTCCTTCGTTCTTTGATATCATGGTACATCTTGTTGTCCACTTGACTAGGGAAGTGAAAATCTTGGGACCAGTTTTCTTGCATTGGATGTATCCCTTTGAACGATACATGAGCGTTTTTAAAGGTGATGTTCGAAACCGTTATCGTCCTGAAGGGAGTATTATTGAAGGTTATGTGGCGAGAGAGGTTATGGATTTCTGCAATGACTTTCTCAGTGGTAATGACACTCCTGATAATGACAAGAATATTGAGGAGGGCAAAGGAATTTTGGGATCACGGGTGAAAGTAATCAGCCGTGAGCAGTTGGAACAAGCTCACTTGTATATTTTACATAATATGGACGAAGTGAGTGTTTATATCGAGGAACATACCAATTTCATAAAGAGACAACATCCTCGAGCAAGTTCAATGTGGCTTGTTAGAGAGCATAATAAGACTTTTACTAAGTGGTTTGAAGATAAAGTCTTACATCAACTATCTCAAACACCAAATGATATTACAGAAACTATCAAATGTCTCGCCTTTAAACCAAAACCGAATGTTATGTCTTATGAAGGGTTTGACATTAATGGACTCACATATTACACAAAGCGCCAAGATGATAAGAGTGTCGTCCAAAATAGTGGGGTCACTCTTCAAGCGTCAACTATGTACTTTGCAAGTGCAAAGGATAAGAGTCCACGTGAAGCTAAAATGTCATATTACGGTGTCATTGAAGACATTTGGGAGTTTGACTACATAGATTTCAATATTCCGCTCTTTCAATGTAATTGGGTTGATAACACCAAAGGAGTTATAGTGGATGAATTGGGTTTCACTTTGGTGAACTTTGAAATGATTGGCGAGAAGGCTGAACCATTCATATTGGCATCACAGGCAAAAAAAATATTCTATATCGATGATCCTGCAAATGATAAATGGTCGGTTGTTCTTCATGGTAAAAGACAGTTCATTGAAGATCCTATAGATGAAGAAGAGTACTATGATAAGTATGATGACTCCAGTCCATTCTCAGTTGGGTTGCCAACTCCACAAAATATTGAAGCTAATGATGACTTATATGTGCGCGGAGATCACAATGAAGGATTGTTAATTGATAAAAGATCACAATTTTAGAGACATGTATGTTTATACAAATGGTAAATGTTTTCCTTTTTCTAATTTATACAAATGCTAAATGTTTTCCTTTTTCTAGTTGATACAAATGCTAAATGTTTGCCTTTTTTATGACATTTTCAGATGGCTGACCATGATGATAATGATGTTCATGATGAGCATGAAGTCCATGATGAGCATGTTGTCCATGACGAGCATGGCGAGGATACCAATGTAAGTTCTAAAAACATATCCTGTATTTCTATAAAATTCATTATCTTCTAGTTATGTCATATATCCTATATTTCTATATTGGCCTAATTCAGTGTGTTTATTTTTGTCAAATTTTAGGTTGATGATGCACATGTACCCACTGAAGCACTGGAGCAACTTGATGCGCGGAGAGGACATTCCAACTCGAGATATCGTCTACCGTTTCCTCCTCCTCCGCAGTAATATCCTCATCTCTAAACGTTTCTCGTAGGATTCTGAACCCCTCCCTTCCCTCTACTACATCGAAGCCATGCCGCAGTTGAACCCTTTCGCCGAGCCCTACCCGGCCAAGCAGGTGTCGCCTGAAGCACCACCGTCGTCGTCGTCTCCACCTCCATCGCAACTTGCTGTGCTAGTCCTGACAGTTTATCACCCCACATGCCTTCCTCCTCAGTTCCTGCCGCTAGACGACCACACAATGGATCCAAGAGGATTGCAGGCGTTCGCCAAAGACTATAGGCTGAGTTAACTCAATAGTTAACTCAGCCTATAGTCTTTGGCAAACGCCTGCATATCCTCTTGGATCCATTGTGTGGTTGTCTAGCGGCAGGAACTGGGGAGGAAGGCATGTGGGGTCATAAACTGTTAGATATAATTGGGATGTTGATAGTGATGATGAATGATACTTTGTAAATGAATGTTTCTGAATGTTAAAACATGTATTTGAATGATTCTATATGTGTGAACGTGACAATTGAATTGATGTCTGAATGTATCTACTTGTGTGAATCTTTTTATGTTAATTTTGCAGGTTTGTGGCCTGTTTGTAGGTTGATATCAATGGATGTCGTAAACCTGCAGTTCAAAAAACTGAACTACAGGTTCTCATCCTGCTGACCAGCCACAGCAGGCCTGCAAACAGATTTATAAAAAAAAAATAGATATAGGCGTCGGTTATTTACCGATAACCGTCAGCACAGACTTACAGCGTCGGTTTTTTGTTGAACACCGACGCCAAAAGTGTTCGCGCTACAGGAAATGGGAGTCATCTAGGACACTTTTCTGCGTCGGTTTTTTAGTATATAACCGACGCAGAAATCGTCCTAGATGACGCCATTTTCTGTGGCGCGAACCCTTTTGGCGTCGGTGTTTTATAATAAACCGACGCCTTTATGTTAAATAGGCGTCGGTTTTTTAACCGACGCTGAAGTGTCCAACCTTTTAGCGGCGCCCACATAGGCGTCGTTCAGAAACCGACGCCAAAGGGGGTTAAACAACCGACACTAAAAGGCACTTCTGTAGTAGTGAAAGAACCTGGTACAAAGGTCTATAGTGTCTTTGATAAAGCCAAATTTCTCCATGATCTTCTCCAAAACGACCCAAGAAACCCTGTCATATGCTTTCGACATATCTAATTTGATAATCATATTCTGCTGTTGAGGACCCTGTCTAAGATCATGGGCGAGTTCTTGAAGAAGACGTATATGATGAGAGATGTCCCTGTTCCTTACAAATGCCCCCTGAAAAGGCGAAATTATCTTAGGAAGGAGCTCAGCCATCCTGTTATTAACAATCCTGGCTATAATTCTCAGTGCCAAGTTCTCAATGGAAATCGGTCGAAAGTCTTTCTGTAAATCCACGAGAGAGTCATTCTTCGGTATTAAAACCGTGCGGCAGCAAAAAAGACTTCTATGACACTGCTTGCCTCTGAAGAATTCTCTGACCAGGGAGATGAAATCAGCCTGTATACAGTCCCACATGTGAGTGTAGAAAGGGAGGGTAAAACCATCCGGTCCAAGGGCAGTATAAGGATCCATTCCTTTCATACACTCCCAAACCTCCTCCGCCGAAGGAATTGCAGAAATAAGAAAATTATCTTCTAAAGATATCAGCTCAGGAATCAACTGTGTGAACTGATCCAACTTGGATAACTCAATATCCACATCTTCATCCTATAAAGATTTCATCTGATAAGCAGCTTCTTTGGCGATCTCTAAAGGATCATCAATGGAATACCCGTCTGGTTTGATAATATGCAGAACTTTTCTTCTCTTTCTTCTATACTTGACCGTGGAGTGGTAGAATCTAGTTTTCCTCTCGCCATCTTCCAACCACGAGACTCTCGCCTTATCCTTCCAAAGCATCTCCTCCTGATCTAGGATCACTTGGAGCTCCTTTTCTGCCTCCAGAAGATTATATTCATTAATGCTATTCGGATTATCATCGAACTCCATTTGAGTAATATGAACCATGTCCTCCATGTCCTGTTTCTTTTGGTGAATGTCCCCGAAAACCTCCTTGTTCCACCTCTTCAAGGCTCTTCTTGTCATCTTAAGCTTCTCCATAGAACACATAGGAAGGATGTCCCACCACCTCTGAAGCCCAAGCTTCTTCAACAATAAGTCGACACCTCTGGTCTAACAACCATGCGGATTGGAAAGCAAAGGGAGAGGGTTGTTTTTGTGTCACCATCGATCTAGCCCATGATAGGATCGGACAGTGATCGAAAACCCTAAAGCACGTGAGGTGGGATGAATTGGATGTAGGATGAACCTCACCCCAAGATGCATTGAGCAGAACACTATCCAAACGCTCCCATGTCATCGGAGTAAGGTATTGTTTATTAACCCATGTAAATTTACTTCCTTCAAAAGGTGCCTCAGTCAGATTTGCGTCTGCAATGAAGTTGTTGAAGTCTGACATGTCCACCTCACCAGGAGGTGTATCACCTCTCTTCTCTTCTATCTTCCGCACCACATTGAAATCACCTCCAATCTGCCATCTGCTGTCACCAATGTCACCCGATAAAATCCTGAGAGACTCCCACAACTCCCTCCTTCTGTAAGTGTCGCAGCTAGCATACACGCCTGTGAAGAAAGCATGTGTGTTGTTCAGATCAGTAATGCGGATAATTATATGTTGACGATGAGAACAAACCACCTGAGGATCAATGCTACGATCAACAAACATCCATATCATGCCTCTTTTCGAAGCATTATCAGTAAACCAGTCCAAACAGACTATATCAAGAAGCTCCTCCGCCCTTTCAGCTTGGATAAAAGGCTCCATCAAACAAATAATCTCCGGTTTATGCCTCCTGCATATGTTACCAAGGACTCTTCGAGTTGGATTATTCGCAGCCCCTCTAATGTTCCAGAATAAGGCCTTCAATTCCATAAACTTATAAAGAATACCCCAAACGTCCGAAAGAAACCCTTCAGAACGTATGACGTTCCCCATCACTGTAACCATCATCTGAGATCCAACGCGCGTCATCTACAGACCGCCTTCTCGTAGGTCGACGCGGTTTATGTTTGTCCATATGGTCATGCCCCGAGCTATATCTCTGTGTATATTCAGCTCCGGATCTCCCTCTTCTACAGTTTGGAACATCCCTTGGTTCAAAGCATAGGTAGTCCTCCAAGCTACGATGTCTGAGTGTCATTCTATATCCTTCCTGGTTCATAACCAATCTACTATCTTCAATGATAGACGATCTGTGCTCATGTGTCCGGCTCTCCACTTCAGGTTCCTCATTTCTTTATGCTGTCTGATCTTCCACAGTGTGTGTGTCCCTGTTGGGATCCTTCCTGTCATCATGTAGGATGTGTTCCGATACTATCTCCATTGGTATGCCAATCTCCTTTCCTTCTTCAGTCAAAACCACTTCGGGGGAGGAAAGTTTCCCTCTCGCCACCATCTGTAGCTTGATCAAAGATCTTCTATGGCCATAATTCAGGTTGATGAACTGTGGGACATCCTCCGCGAACGCTTCCATCTCAACCAACACTCCAGAGACATCATTCTCCTGCTTCTTCCAAGTAGAAACACTCCTCCTATCCCCAAAAGCTGCCATCATCTTTTGAATCGAGTCTCTATCCCCGCATATAATAGGTATCCCAGAAACCCAAAACTAGAAATGTTCACAAATATGATAATCTTGTCCACCTTCCATCATTTTCAAGACTAAAGGCACTCCCCAGGGGTCCAAAAGACCTTCAGAAACAGCCGATCTCGCCTCTTCTATCGAGTTAAAGAAAACGATCGCCTTCGTAGGTGCAAATCTATAGAAATCAAGGGCTTGAGGCCACCTCCTCTTGACTGGATTCACCAAGTCATCCCACCGAACCTTCGGGTGCCACAATATCTCCATCACCGTAGATAGAGATGACTCTCTCCTCTTCCACATCTCATCATCCAGACCTAGATCAACCTCGATCCTTTTGGCCACATGTTGATTACCGCCTCGAGCTGGTATACCGACAGGTAAAGGAGGAAACGCCTGATATGATGATATGTCTGGCGGTTTGTTGTTGATGATCTCTCGGCAACATCTTGATTCATGTCCAGGTTGTTGACATCTGTAACATACCCGTCGGTGTGTTCATTGAGATTGCCAATGTCCTTTAGACATGCAATTATAACAAGTATCCTTAGGTATACCATAAACAAATCCTTTCTTCTTCATGCTATCCTACTCGCCGGCAGCGGTGATACGCGGTGGATTCATCATATGTTCATCGACCACCTGTTCATCCCCGCTCAGCATCGGTAGGGTCCCATTACCGGTCTGTGTCTAGAGGAACATTAGCGTGAGATCCTAGACCGCTAGGTGGGTTCATAGGATGATCAGTCTCTCGTTCTACGTTCCCCTCCATCGGTCTCCCATCTCCTTGTGACTACTCAATCCTCGTAGACGACTGTTGCACTGTCGACGTGTGATCTTCATTCACCGACTGAGAAAGAGAAGGATTCGTCATATGATCATGCACCAGCGTGTTATTCATGGGCTGTGTATCCTTGATCGGTGTCTGCCACGTGGGAGATCTAAGGATGTTTCTGATATCAGGAATCACAGCATCTGTTGGTGTTGAAGAGGAGGCGAATTTGTTGCGCCGTTCAGCCACCGCGCTCTGCACCCGCCTATATTTAACGCTCTGACGCGTAACCCTCTGTAGGAGCGGTGAAGGTAGCATCTCTACCCAGCCACCGGCTAGGAGAGGAAAGAGAGGGAGGTGATGATCTGGGTGGACTCCGGTGGACGGGGTGTCCAACCGGAGGGGAGCTGACGGTGGCCGCCGCCAAGGCAGATCAGATCTGCCTAGGGTTTCGCTCCGGAGCCGCCGACTCTAACACAAGATGTCTATCTACTTTATTTTTATATGATGCCATTTATTGGTTTTTGTATCATATTTATATATTTTTAAACATCTAAAATAAATAAAAGATAAATAGATTTATTACAATAATTTAAAATAAATAATATTAATAAGATATAATAATTATGAATACATAATATTTAAAATTATGAAAAATATATATAATTGATTCATACAATAGTAAACCAAAAAATATATTTAAAATATTAACCAATATATATGAAATATATAATACTTTATACAAAACAAAATATATAATATTAGAATAAATAATACAGTCATGCTATTACATATATATAATAAGTATATAAGGAAAATAATAACATATAATTGGAAAAAAGACATGATATATATCATTTACATTACGACATAAATGAAAATGACATGGTGTTTATTTAGTTTTCTAAAATAATCCAATAGATACATGACTAATACAAACAAATAGTTAAAATTTAAATCAATATATACAAGATATAAATATTTAAATAAATCTTACAATCACAACAGTACACATATAAAATAAAAGATGTGATATATTATTAATGAACAATTATATTTCATTAATACTATGTATCATACCTTAATAATAACATGTATTACTAAAAAACAATTGTATTTCATTAGTAATATTTGTCATACCTTAACAAAATACAAATAAAGATAAAATAAGATTAGCAAAATACAAGTAAAGACATGATACATATCATTAAATTTTAACTGTATGTTTTGTTTTGGTAATGTATCTACTAGATTAGTTTATAACTAAATAAACACAATATCATTTTATTATATGTTGTTAATATGTATCATGTCTTATATTTCAATTAGGTGTTATGATTTTTCTTTTATATTTTATATATATGTAATATCATGACTAATGGTATTACTTATTTTAGTAGTTTATATTTTGTTTATTTAAAGTATTATATATTTGTTATAAATATTGGTTTAATATTTTAACTATATTGTTTACTATTGTATCAATCAATCTTATATACTATAATTTATAATTTTAAATATTATGTATTTATAATTGCTATATGTAATACTATTAATAATATGTATATTTTGTAACTATTGTAGTTATTAAAGAACTAAATAAATCCAACACAAAAATCATTACATGGTATCATATTTAAAAAAAAAGTAAAGAAATAAAAAAAACAATGCATCCCCTATTGTTCTGTGTGGTATTGCTTCTTTACAAAAACAATACGTCTACTGAAGGGACACATTGACTCTACCAGTAACAATGCATCCTCTTTGGGAACTTATTTTTCCAAAAATGTGTCATTTTAAAAATTAAGTTGAAAATAATGTCATTTAATAATAAAAATAATGAAATATTCTATTTAGGCTTTTTGGCCTAAAATGATGATACAGATCCTTATATCTTAAGAATAAATATAGATGATATAGGGTTGAACTATGATGGAACTTGCAATAATATCTCTCTATTTTCTTAATAAAATTGTCTTTCTTTTTTTGGTACCCGTACATAAATTACACAACAATCAAATAACCTCTAGAACTGTTGGTTGCAGACCTATTGCTTGTTTGTGCATAACATTATGTTCCTTCATTTCTAGTGTTTATAACAATTAAAATTAGCTAATAGAAGCTATTTTCTACCGTAAGACATATGTGTTGACTAATAAGGTTACGACCCATCATTGAATTATTGTTGATTGTGTTCAGAAGATACCATTAATCGCATTTCATATCCAACAAAAAGTTTTACAGTTGTCTAGCTTCTAAAATTTTTCAACCAGTCAGCTCTTTTTTTTTAAATAAGTATTGCTTATACGATCGAGTCACTCTCACATAAGTCATTGAAGTAGAGTCAATACATAGATACAAATTAATCAAACATTATGATCTATCTCGTGGTTAGAGGGAGAAGCTTGACACCCCGCCTTAACGCTGCCACTGCCACTGGTCACCTTGTCGTGGATGGAGGGAGCAAGTACCTCTGCTTGATAACCCCCTCTTAACTGTTAGGTCAGTGGCCCTTTGTTGTTTCCAACTCAAGGAGGGCGGCCCATTAGAGCATGGTTGTTGTCGTGCTACGAGATATATAATCCCATGATGTTCATGTTGGTATGGTATGTCCAAAGAGCCAATCATGTGATGACTGAAATGACATATTACATAAAGAATTTGATTAATAATCATAAAGGTAAGCTTCCAATTCATTATGTTTCACTCAATTATGAGATAACGAGGAAAATATTGTGAATGTCTAGAGAATGATAATACTCAATGACGTATGTCTTCAAGTACGTGACTTGAACGATGACAACACACAAATGTTAAGAGTATGTAAATTCTTGATATATCCATAGTCGGTTGTTACTGTGGAAGGTAGATAGACAATAGTAACACATGAAACTAGAGTGTGTGTTGGTTGATGACAGAATCTCATTTGTCGTAATATGTGACATCAATCCAAGCACATATATACTTGTTAGAGAATAGTGTATCAGACATACCCACCTTGAGAGTGACACATGGAAACTTTATTGACGGTCATAGTCATCTCTCATAGTGAAGGTGGTGATTGTGGTTCTTGGACCTGAAGTCACTACACTGATCACATGTCGTTTGACATACTTTGATATCATCCAACGTAACCCTAAATAAGGATTGACATAAAGGGGATGATTGGGTAATTGTGACACATGGGGACTGAGTGTGAGTGATATAGATGGGATTTGTCCCTCCTACTAGAGTTTGATATCTAGGACACTTGATAAGAAAAAATGAGAAACACATGCCATGAACATGTGAATCAATATATAATATTCAGGGCACATATATCTTAGACGTTCTTCTCTGATTCAAGGAACATGGATTGAAATTTGAGAGGATTGTGATTCCATGCCTCGAGTTCATTCTGAATATTAGAGACAAAAGAATTATATAATCACTGTATCACCTTACACAGATTGTAGGTTGGAGTTATTATCCAACTTTCCATTCACTTGGATAGCACTGATGTGTAACTAGGCAACACTTTTTTTGTAATTACATAAGCTAGCTATGGACATTCACTAACAATGTGATATGAGACCTATAGGGTCACACACATAAAAAATCATCTAGAAGAGTAGTTTAATCATGAATGATAATTGGATTAATTACTAAAGTATTTAGGTATTCAATTCAAGCAACAAATCAGCTGACTAGACCAATCTATCAACTCATATGATGAAATGATTTTTTAGAGTGTCAGATTCATTAGAAACTAAATTGATTGATTTCTACATGAGTCACGACACCAACCAATCAAATCTCTGGGTGAACCAATCAGATTAGGTTTGGTGAGATGACAAGTTCACCTAGTGAACCGATCAACTCAGTCATGCCAACATAAGCTTCTGGTGATTTCCCTGATTCATGACAATAGTTGGTCATTTTACTTGCACAATTTGTTGGTGCAAGGAATTTATGTTAACATTAATTGGAAATGAATTTGCAGTTCATATGCGATTGGGAAGCAGGTGTGAACTGATTGGCTCACATGTGAATCGGACGGCTCACTTGTGAACTGACCGCTTCAATGCTTGCAAGTTGTGAAAATTCATGATCTTCCAGTCCCTTCCACTCCCACATAGACTAGAACCCAGACCATAACCCCTCCTATCAATAGAGGGGTATCATGGGCTTATAAAAATAAAACTCAATTTCCTATGACAATTGTTGTCCTTTCTGGTTGTGGTAACCAATAGAGATCTCAACCAAGTCCTACGTTCTAAAGGGAGGGATAGCATGGAGAAAAAATTGTGGGAAATCAAGTTGTTGACTAGTACACCAACGAGAGGGACAACTCCTTCCTATATGTTCTACTAGAATGACATGAGTTCTAAATGATCTGTGTGGAATTCTCTAGAGGCAAGGAGGTTGTTGTCTGTTTCTAGGAGGACAATGTTAGCCTACAGTCCCTGGTGAAGACCAGGAGCTACACAGACGCAGTCTAAGAAGCAATTTGAAGATAGTTGCACGAGTACTGCAATGATTTATAGTCATTGGACTTGCTCCAGGACCATGTATGAAATCATTAAACCATATTTCCCATTACATAGTTGTTGAGGCAGTCTTGTTATTTTGGGGAATACAGATAGATAATTTCTGTCTCCACTGCCTACTCTATGCTCGTATTTCTCAACAGTGATATCAGAGCTACATCAATTTACTATGTTTTGGGATAATAGATAAGATCAGATTTTTGGTTTATCATATTTATATATTACATACGATGTGAATACTTAAACTTCTTAATGTGCATATCCGATCAAAGACAACATACAATACTAAACTAATATATATATATATATATATATATATATATATATATATATATATATATAATTTACACACATCACCCTAAAATAAGTTTTGATGGTGGATTTATAGCATGGTTATAGCCAATAATCCAATATCTTTGTGTGGTTGGATAGTTTGGTTTTATTCCTATTATATCTTAGATTTCGTACCGAGCCTCTACCTTCTTCTTCCCAATGTAAAATTTAATTCTTCCCTACCTTTGATCCCTTCAAATGTAACTTGATGTTTCTCCTTATCATGTAATAAGTTTAATAGAAACAGGATAGTTTTCTTTCTTACAACAATGAAGATGATGATCAGTGTCAAGCGAGCCTACCATCTCACATGATGAGCTGACTAGATGAAGGACAGAAGAGGGGCAGACTGCATAAGGGAACCGACTGGATGATGGTCCCAATTAATCATTTGGAGGTCTCCAAACACTAGTTAGATAGGAGGCCAGATGATCGTTTTAGGTGGACAACCAACTGGAAAAAGGCGAGATGATCAGTTCAAGGGTTGATTTGATCAACCCGTCTTGGCAAGTATAGATCTACACCAACAACAAGGTCATGCATGTGATGTGATGTGATGTTGACCTAGGTGATAGTAATTCCTTATGGATCCAAGGAATTACAATAGATATGGTTATAACCATCACTTTTTGTTATAATTGCATGTTTACGGTGTGGCATAAGCATGTATATGATAAACACTTGTATGTGGTGATTGGATATGTATATATATATATATATATATATACATATATATATACACATATATATATACACATATATATGCATATATATATATATATATATAAGATCCATCAAACTAACATATTAAGTCTACGATGTTTTCTATTAGCAGCACACATGAAAAGCTTGATCGACTAAGCATGAGTATCCCAAGGATGGTGCGTTCTCTCCTCTCATGGAAGTGTCATGGTAATCATGTGGGCCCACCAATTGGCGTACATTATTATCGTGTCAGCTTTTTGGTCAGGCTTAATTGTGTGGTCTTAATCATATTAAGTACCAGAAGCATACATATAATTATGGCAAATAGTTACACATATTATCTATCCAAGAAATGCATAAGATACAATCGACAAATGTTGTCTACCTTAATTATTGATTATGGACGTTGGAGTTAGTCAGGTAATATCTGAATCATTTTGGATCTTGGCTCATTAGGAGATTGTTTATTGCAATCTTCCAAATTGATACTTGAGAGTTGTCAATTTGATCAAAATAATGCGAGTGATGGTAATTAAAAAGCTAATTAATATCGTCAAAATTAAAATCAAATCAAATAAAAAATTGAGTTATTGACAAAATTACATGTTCTTTTGTAGAATAAAATGGCAACAAATAAAAACAACATTTCTCTACGATCGGTCCTTGAAAAGGACAAGCTAAATGTGAATAACTTTTATGACTGGTTCAGGATGTTGAGAATCATTCTCATGTAGGAGCACAAGCTCTATGTCTTGGAGAAACCAGAGATAGTGAACCCCTTCCCAATGCACCTAAGGCCGACATGGATGCTTATAAGAAGCATATTGAAGATGTTGTGGATGTTAAGTGTCTGATTCTATGCTCCATGAACTAGGAGTTGCAGAGGAAGTATGAGAACATGGATGTTATTTAGATGGTCATGCATCTCCAGAAAATGTGCCAAGACCAGGCAATACAAGAGAGATATGATGTCTCCAAGGCATTTATCAAATGCAACATGGCAGAAGGAGATCCAGTAGGTCCTAATGCACTCAAAATTTTTGGGTATGTGGAGAACTTGGCTAGACCATAATTCCCCTTGGGTCAAGAGTGTTGGGATATACGGGCACAGAGTATAGAAGTAGAAACAAAAAAAAAGTATCTTTCTGTATTCCCATACTAGCAAGATCGTGTCAACTACTATGATATAGGAAGGATGGTTAAATGAGTTATACCTGATCCTAGAACAAGTCTATCGAAAATAACTCGCTTCAATGCAACTATTTTCTAGTTGCTCTTGGATAGTGGTTGTGCAACTCCTGGTCTTCACCACGGACAGTGAACATGACAACTTCTATAATGATTCTTGTGGTCTCACCATAGACTTCAGGATGACTTTGCTCTCCTAGAAGCAGCCATAGGACTCCTACCTCTATAGAAGTCTAAATAGATCAACTAGAACTCATTTCATTCAACTATAATAGATAGGAAGCAATTTTCCCTCCTATTGGCATACTAGTCACCCACTTGCTCTCCCACAACAACTATCCTCAGTTGTTCTGTTTCATCGTTATCCCTCCCTAGTCAGGTAGGACTTACTCGGGCTATTTCAGTTACCACAACCAGAGAGGACAGCGATTGTTTGCACAACTAATTCTCAGTTGATGTTGTTGTTGTGTTCTGGGAAGCCCCCAGTACCCCTCTAGTTATTGGCGGGGTTAGGACCGGGGTTCCTAGTAAGTTTGGGATCTCCGTGGGAGTGGAAGGGACTGGAAGATCTTGAATTTTGGCAACCTACATACCATGAAATGATCATATGGTCACACAAGATGGTCACCTCACACTACAAAATGGTTGTTTGGTAGTTTTGCAATCACATACAAAACTAGCAACTCATTTCTCAATAATGTTAGACATTAACTACTTACACCACAAGTATTGTATAATAAAAACTATTTGGGAAATTATTTACAACATTCCTTTGGCCTAATTGAACAATATTGCAAATGCGAGATGATCATCTCTCTCTCCCAGATGCCCATATGGTGAGTCAAGTTGAATCGGTTAGTTCTTCAGAATGAATCGGTCGGTTTACACCTCCGTTTGGGCAAAACATAGCCAATTTGACCTCTAATCAGCTTGAAGATCCAAATGGACACTCAACACTTGAGACACTCATCTGGCTACCTAAACGGTCACCTCACCCAATGAGATGGTCATTTGACAGTGCAATCAGCTAATTTGTTGCGTGAATTGAGTACCTAAACACTTTAATAATCAATCTGATCATTATTCAAGATCAAACACCTCTTCTATATGAGTCCTTTGTGTGTGACCCTATAGTTCCCATATCACATTGGCAATGAATGTCCATAACTAGCTTATGACATCACAAGAAAAGAGTGGTGCCTAGTCGCACATTAGTGCTACCCAGGTGAATGGAAAGTTTGAGAACAACTTCAACCTAGAATCTGTGTAAGGTGTTGCAGTGATTCTATAATTCCTTTATCTTTGATATCCATAGTGGACTTGAGGAATGGACTCATCATCCTCTCCAACTGCATCTCATGTTTCTTGAACCAAGAGTAGATTGTATGAGATAATGTGACCTCAATATCATATATTGATTCACATGTGCATGCGCATGTGTTTCTCAGTCTTGCTTATCAAGTGACCAAGATATCGTACTCCAGTAGGAGGGACAAATCCCATCTATATGACTCACAGTCTATCCCCATGTGTCAAAGTCACCCAATCATCACTTTTATAACAACCCATGTTTAGGACTAAATTTGATGATGTCAAAGCGTACGCAATGACATGTGATGAGAGCAACGATTTTAGGTCTAAGAACCACAATCACCACCTTCACTATGAGAGATGACTATGACCACCAAAAATGGTTTCCATGTGTCATTGTCATGGTGAGCTTTTCTGATACACTGTTCTCTAATATGTATCTATGTGCTTAGTTTGATATTTCCATATCATGAATAATGAGATTTTGTCATCAACCAACCCATACTCTAGTCTTATGTGTTACTAGTATCTATCTACCTTCCATAGTAACAACCAATTAGGGACATACTAAAAATGTACATACTCTTAGCATTTGTATGATCTCATTCTTCCAAGTCATGTACTTGAAAACATACATCATTGAGTATTGTTATTCTTTATATATTCATAATGTTTCCTCATTATCTCATAATTGAATGAAACAAAATGAATTGGAATCTTGCGTTTATGAGTATTAATAAAATCATTTATGTTGTATGCCATGTAAATCATCACATGATTGTCTCTCTAGACATACCTTACCAACAAAGAGTTGGCCACTGACGTGATTCTACAGTCCCTGAAAAAGTCATACAGTCAATTTGTCATGAACTACAATATAAATGACTTTCACAATCCATTGACAAAGTTGTTGGACACGTCAAGAACAGTTGAGGTAGAAATGAACAAAGACAAGCCCAAGTTTTTGATAATGATCAACAAGACAAAGGGAAAGTATAAAGGCAAAGGAAAAGCTAAGAAGAGTCCTAAAGCTAGCCAGAAGCCCAAATATTTAGATCTCAAGGCAAAGGGGGGAAAGAAGAAAAGAGGCGATTGTCACCATTGTCACTAGTTTGGACATTGGAAAAGAGATTTCCATGTCTTTATGGATGAATTAAAGAAGAAGAATGAAGGGGTAGATTCCCCTACTTCAGTTATAATATTATAAGATAAATTTGATTATTTATTTATCTCGATATGTGATACCAGATAAAGATCCGATGTACATGATGTGCATGATCTGACAAGAATTAAAGTCTGTTATGAAAGGACAAAGATGGACTATGCAGAGCAAGAGTTGCTGCATCATTAGTCTATATTAAATTTATTTTAGCCTATTGGTCATGTAATAGAGTTAGTTGAATTGTTATTTCATTATGCCAATAAATATAAACATTTTTCTTTATGCATCTTGTATGACAAGGATGATAATGAATAAACAATTGTTAATGTTTCTATTTCAATGATGTGATCTTATATGGAAATTCCCTAAATTTCTAATGAACTTCATGAGAAAGGATCTAAAGATGAATGTTTATAACGTAATTACCAATGGATTGTAATTGATAACTCAAACAATCTTTAGCATTTTCATCTTGGGCACATATATAATAAATGCATATCTGGAATCCATATTGATGTTTATCTAGACTCTTTTGGTTATTAAACCAATAAGAGACATGTACGTCTTGATTATGAGCAATATGCCAAAATATCCTTCACTAGATGTAGCGGGAGGATAAGCACTCTATTAAGTCTTATACATATTGATGTATGAAGATCTTATAGAATAAATGCTAGAGGTAGTTGTTTGTACTTTATAATATTCACCGATGATCTCAGTTCATATAGAGTTTTTATTTGGTGAAATAAAAACACAAATCTCTTGAAGTATTCAAGGAGATTATATATGAAGTATAACTTTGATGAAAGTATTAAGAAATTTTGATATGATCAAATGTTAAAATACTTTACATAAATAGTTTGAGAACCTTCTGGATAGATTGTCATAGTGTATCACAAATCAAATCCACATGAACATGATGATGTGTCAGAAAAAAGGAATTACATCCTAATGGATCATGATATGATTATCAGATTAATCTACTCTTCTAAATCTCCTCATGAATACACACTTTACACTAAAACTAAGTATCATCTTAAATAGTTTAAAAGGACATCATATGTCATATGATATGGCATGTCTCGATATGTCTTAAGGATTGAAACATACATAAGGAAAGTAGTTTCTGGAAAAGGTTTATCGACAAACCATAATTGTTGAACACTACTGTTAATCCCAATCCTATAACCAAAGTGCTTTGTTACAAGGATAATTGAGTTCCAAAAGAATCAGTGGGAGCAATAGTAAAACTTGAAAGGTGTGAGATCAACAAGGAGGTACAAAGGGAACAAGTGGGCATCCCAAGTTCGTTATGTAACAGAGAACCTCATAGTTCTAGTAGAACACATTAGAGATGCGTTGGTCATAATATGATGAACAAACAAATCAACTAGAAGCTATTGAGAACCATAATCTGAGAAGTGGCCTAAAGCCATTATGGAGTCCATGTTAACTAACAAGGTGTGACCTTTCTAGTATCACCTAAAGGGGTAAAATCCAAACGGTGCATTTGGGTCTTCTGGAAGAAGACCAACATGGATAGCCTAAAAGGACATATTGGTTGAAACGGTTTTCAAATCAGCTCAAATAGTTGAACATGACGAAATTCCTCAAACAATTGTCATGCTTGTTGTTTGAGCTTGTATAGATTGTAAAATTTGGCATATGAAGATTAAAATTGGATTCCTTAAAGGGAATATATGAGAGAATGTCTATGTGACACAACCTAAAGATTTTATAACTTCATAAATGCAAATAAAGTTTATAAGCTACAAGGCTCAATATAGAGACTGAAACGAGCATCTCAGAGAAGGGATATTTTGACTTGACAAGATAGTCAAAGAGTTTGAATTGAATCAAAATAAAAGTTGAAATTTGTGATTACAAAAGATTTTGTGGGAGCATATATAAATATTCCACATGTTGATGGGGAATAATATCTCAGTACTATAAGTATTCAGACCTGACATTGAAAACACCTTAAGCAATGAAGGATATGATGAAACATCGTATGTGATAGGAATTGTGGTCTATAGAGATAGGTCTGGAAAGATTCATAACCCAAATGAGTATATATGATAAAAAGATGTTGAAAGAGTTCAACATAAAGAATTCAATGAGAGAAAATCCAGATCAGTCTCTTGTGAACCCTTAAGCTTCAATTCTTGTGAAGAATGGAAAGACATGAGTGAGATGCCATTTGCACCAACGATTGGATCTATCATGTATGGTATATAAATGTACTCATCTGATAGTCTTGTATGTACTAGAATGACAAGATGATATTTAATTCCAATGAAGGTCATAGGAATGTCATTAAGAAATCCATTAGTAGTTGAGAAGTACAAAAGCTTTGGTTGCTAGATTAAAGCAACAAGGAAGAATTGGGTGTAAAGGGTTATACCAATGCAAGCTTCCAGAATGACAAAAACAATCAGAATATAAAATGTACTTACTTTTAAAGAGAAGAGTTGTAAGTTTAAAGGTTCCAAACTATATGCCATTGATTATATTCTACAATAGAATCTGAGTATCCTGGTGTTATGAACAAGGAGAGGGTACTATATGGATCTAGAAGTTCAAATGGATGAACTTAATGATGATCCAACCATTGATGACATAGTAGAGATAATATGACAACAATGGAGATATTGGTTAGGAAAGGAATACCAAATACCATATTATGTCAATTTCAACTCACAACAAAGAGATGAGAAACATGCAATATAAATACAATTGGAAAAGTGTTGCTAACCTGCTGGATTAGCACTTGCACAGAAGAAACATGATGGACATGTTGAAGTCACTAAGAATGAGATTCGTGGGTGATGTTTTCTAAGTGTAAGTGGGAGTCTGTTGGTATGGTATGCCTAGAGAGCCAATCATATGATGATTGACATGGCATATTACATGAAGGATTTCATTAATAATCATGAAGGCAAGCTTCCAATTCATTATGTTTCACTCGGTTATGAGATAATGAGGAAAACATTGTGAATATCTAGAGAATGACAATACTCAATGACGTATGTATTCAAGTACGTGACTTGAATAATGAGATCATATGGAGGTTAAGAGTATGTACATTCCTGATATGTCCCTAGTCAGTTGTTACTTTGGAAGGTAAATAGATAGCAATAACATATGCGACTAGAATGTTTGTTGGTTGATGACAGAATCTCATCAGTCATGATATGTGATATCAATCCAAGTACACAAATACTTATTAGAGAATAGTGTATTGGACAAGTCCACCTTGAGAGTGACACATAGAAACCATCATGGTGGTCATAGAAATCTCTCATAGTGAAGGTGGTGATTGTAGTTCTTATATCTGATGTCACTACACTCATCACATGTCATTCGGTATACTTTGACATCATCCAACGTAACCCTGAATAAGGATTTCCATAAAGGTGATGATTGGGTAACCGTGATTCATGGGGACTGACTGTGAGTGATGTAGATGGGATTTGTCCCTCCTATTGGAGTTTGATATCCTAGAAACTTGATAGGTGAGACTGTGAAATGCATGCACATTTACATGTGAATAAATATATGATATTGACGACACATATATATCAGACAGTCCACTCTGGTTCAAGGAACATTGAGAGGATGATGATTCCATGCCTCGAGTTCATTTCGAATATCGGAGACAAAGGAATTATACAATCATTGTAACACCTTATACAAATCGTAGGTTGAAGTTGTTCTCCAACTTTCCATTCACTTGGGTAGCATTGATGTACGACTAGGCACCACTCTTTCTTATGATATCATGAGCTAGTTATGGACATTCATTGCCCATGCGATATGGGACCTATAGGGTCAGACACATAGGAATTCATGTGGAAGAGGAGTTTGATCATGAATGATAATAGGATTGATTACTAAAGTATTTACATATTCAATTCAACCAACAAATTAGCTGACTAGATTGCCAACCGATCGGCTCAAATGATGAAATCCCTACTTAGAGTGTTAGGTTGATTAGAAGCTGAATTGGCTAATTTCTACGTGAGTCAGGGCATCAACCGATTGGCTCATTGGGTGAACCGATAGTCTTAGCTTTGTTGATACGACCGATTCACCTATTGAACCGATCAGCTCGGTCATGCCAACATAAGTTTCTAGTGACTTTCTCAATTTGTGAGAATAGTTCATCAATTCACTTGCTGAATTTGATTGTTGTAAGGAATTAATGTGAATGTTGATGGGAAATGAATTACCAATTCATTTACGATTGGGATACATGGTGTAACTATCAGTTTAGGGTGTGAACCGATCGACTCACATGTGAACCGACTGGCTCTGTTGTGAACTGACTGGTTCAGTGCTTGTAGGTTGTGAAAACTCATTATCTTTCGGTCCCTTTCACTCCCACACAAATTGGAACCCCGACCCTAACCCCTCCTATAAATAGAGGGGTATTGGGGGCTTCCCAAAACAAAACTCAAAATTCCCTCTGACACTTGTTGTCCTCTCTGGTTGTGGTAAGCAATAAAGAGCCCGAGCAAGTCCTACCCGCTAAAGGGAGGGATAGCAAGGGAGAAACAATTGTGGGAGAGTAAGTTGGTGACTAGTACACCAACGGGAGTGACAACTCCTTCCTATCTATTCTACTAGATTTACAGGAGTTCTAGATGATCCATATGGACTTTTCTAGAGGGGAGGAGGTAGTTGTCTGTCGCTAGGAGGACAACATCAACCTGCAATATGTGGTGAAGATCAGGAGATGCATAGATGTTGTTTAAGAAGAAACTAGAAGATAGTTTCATGACTACTACAATGAGTTATAGTTTTTGGACTTGCTATAGGACCATGTATGAACTTGTTAAACCATCCTTCCCATTACATAGTTGTTGAAGTGATCATGTTGTTTTGGGGAATATATATATATATTTTGTTTTTGCTTCCCACTTTGTACCTGTATTTCCCAACAATTCACGCATAATCAACACAACCACAAGCCAATAAGCATCATAGCCACCACCTTTCTATTTTTGACACTTCTATTCATGATAGGAACAATAGAAGACAAGAGAGAAGAAAGAAAGAAGGAAGACAAAAAGGAAAGAGGGCTTAACACCGCTATGGTTTCCTCACCGGTCTCTATACCAGATTCTCCATTGTCATCTCTATTCTTGTTCCACCCGGTATTCTCTTCAAGGGGGTGTTTTCGGGGAGGCTTTTTGGTGTGGTGACGTACTGATGTGGTATTATCAGTATCTCTTCCTTTTTCTCTATATTCCCTAAGTTTTGGGTCAAAAATTGGGATGAACTTTGTAATATGTTGATTAGTGGATTTCTTCATCGGGATTTGACCCCGTGATTTTTTCCTCACACATTATGGGGATTTTCAACGTAAATCCTGGTGTTCTTGTGGTTGCTTGTTTGTGTTTATTTTTTTATCTGTGCTTGAATATGAATCTTTCCTATCACGTTGTTGCATTGCGCTACACATATTGGATATTGTGTACCTAGTTCGTACATGTAGGTTATTTCATATTATTTTTGGCCTGCAACAACCCCTTGAAGTGGTATCAGTGCAGTACTGGGTTTACATGGACTAGATGGACAACACAAATAACATGGTAAAATTAATGATGTCTAATTGGTCGATGTGGAAGACCAAGATGGAAGATCTTATTTGTTGCAATGATCTATATCAATTGGTAAAAGGAGATGCAAGGAAGCCTCCATACATGAAAGATGAGGACTAGAAAAAGATGGATAAATGCACTGTAATCATCCATCATTTAGTTGAGGAGTCAGTCTTCCATCACATCGCTAATGAAACTAGTGCTCACTCTCTATGGATGAAACTTGAGTCCTTGTATAAGAGGAAGACAACAAGGAACAAAGCTTTTCTTATCATGAAACTTTTGAATTTAAAGTTCAATGAAGGAAACAATATTTCTTTGCATTTAAATGATTTTAAAAGCATGGTAAATCAACTAGTCACAATGGGTTTGTCTCTTGATGAAAAGTTACAAGAACTTCTACTTATTGGTTCTTTACCTAAGAGTTGGGAAACTCTAGTTGTTTTTGTTAGCAACTCAGCTCTAGATGGGAAGTTGACATTAGACTTGGTGTCTAATAACCTGATGAACGAAGAGGCAAGACAACATAGCTTAGCAGAGACATTTTCTTCACATGCCCTTGTTGTTGAGGATAGGGGAGGATTCTAAATCCTAGCCAGAGTAGTGACAGAGGAAAGTCAAAGAAAAAGTCAAAGTCTAAAAGTAAGATGGTTTTTCATCATTGCAACAAATTGGGTCACTTAAAGAAATTCCGTAGTAGTGAAAAAGAGAAATCGCAGAAGGATAAGCTTAAAGTGACGATGATGATAGAAATAAAGTCAGAATCATTACAAATGTTGTAGAGGTACTCACATGTGGAGTTTTCTTGGGACATTGTCTACATATCGGTGACAACACCAACTGGGTGTTGGACACCAGTGCTTCTTACCACATAACCCCTCATAGTCATTTCTTTTTCTCCTACAAGTTTGGGAAATTTTGAATGACGAAGATGGGTACTAAAAGCTATGCGAAGATTCATGAGATTGGTGATGTGCACATTGAGACCGAGTTGGGTTATACCATCTTGCTGAAGAATGTGAAACATATTCCTAAAATTGATTGTAATGTCATCTCCAACTATGGAATAGAAATTAAGGGTTTTAATTATCATTTTATTGACTTAAAAACTATTATCACCAAGGGACAGTTAGTCATGGCTAGAGGCAAAGTTTGTTGCACCTTGTATAGAATGAACATAAAGGTCTGGACTGATAATGTAAACATTGTGGACAACTCCACTTCTCCATATTTATGGAACAAGCGGCTAGGGTACATGAATGAGAAAGGACTACAAGTGCTTGCAAAGAAAGAACTATTCCACTATGCAAAAAATGCACTTCTTAGTCCTTGTGAAAATTATTTGCTTAGGAAGCAACATAGGGTCTAGTTCATTTCTCAGTTTGAGAAGTAGTCTAATGTTTTAGACATAATTTACTCTAATGTTTGTGGTCCTATGAAAGTCAACTCTTTCGGTTGAAAAAATTCTTCATGACTTTTATTTTTGATTCATTTAGAAAAGTGTGGGTCTATTGTCTGTAGAGGAAGGATCAGGTCTTTGACACCTTCAAGAATTTCCATGCTATAGTTGAAAGGAAGACAGGTAAAAAGTTGAAATGTCCCCACCCAGACAATGGAGGTGAGTATACTTCGAGAGTTCAAATCTTATTGTGAAGGATCTGATATTCGAAATGATAAGATAGTTCTAGGAACCCCACAACACAATGGTTTAGTTGAAAGAATGAACATAACCATTATGGAGAGAGTCAGATGCATGATGAAGAATGCAAAACTATATAAAGAGTTTTGGGAAGATGTAGTGAATACTTCTTGCTACTTAATTAACATGTCACCATATGTTCCTTTGGAGTTTAATACTCTAGAGAGCGTGTGGATAGGGAAGACATCTTCTGACTCACACCTTAGAGTATTTGGGTGTAAGGTATTTGCACATGCTCCTAAGGAGAAGAGGCATAACCTTGATGACATATGGGCTCCCTATATTTTTCTTGGTTATGGTGATGAGCAATTTGGATACAAGATATGGGACCCAGAAAAGAAGAAGATGATCAGGTACATAGATGTGGTCTTCTTTGAGGATCAGATGCATTTTGTTACTGTGAATACAAAGACTAAGTAATTTGTAGATGATTATGTTTTTGATACACCGATTCCCTCTCTAGTCTAGTAGAATGCTGATGTAGAATAGATTGAGGATGGTGAGATTCTCAAGATATGATAGGGGATAATCCTAGTACACATGACGTCCAAGACAAGGAGGCCCTTGAGCAGGAGGAGAAACCTTAATAGGTAGATCCAACATAGCCACAGTTGAGAAGGTCTACTACAGAGGAAAGGGTGTCTACTACAGAGGAAAGGGCATCTACTAGATATTCTTATTCAGAATGACCATTAATCATAGAATAGGGGAGCCAGAAAGCTATGAGGAAGCAAAATCTCATTAGGAAAATGATAAGTGGTTGCATGCAATGCAAGATGAGATGAACTCATTGAAGAAAAATGATACATTTGAGTTATGCATGCTTCTTGAAGGGTTCGGGCAGAAAAGCCTTAAAGAACAAGTGGGTCTTTGAGCTAAAGAAGGATGAAAATGACAATAATGTGAGATAAAAAGACATTGTTGTGGTGAAAGGCTTTGGGCAATAAAAGGGGATTGATTTGGATGAGATATTTTCTCCAGTGGTAAAAATGACTTCCATCTCGTTTTGGGCTTGGCACTGGCTTGGACCTTGATATTGAGCAGCTTGATGTGAAGACAACCTCCTCTATGATGAGCTAGAGGAAGATATTTATATGCAACAACCTGAAGGATTTGCAGTGTAAGGCAAAGAACACATGGTTTGCAGATTGAAGAAAAGTCTCTATGGGCTAAAATAAGCATCATGGCAGTGGTACAATTTTTTTTTTATTTTTTTATGTTGAAGTAAGGCTACCACAGAACAGAGGAAGATCATTATGTTTACTTTAGGAGATTTACATGTGATAGTTTCATTATTGTCTTACTTTATGTTCAGGATATGTTAATTGTTGGCAAAGATGCTCACATGATTGCCAAGTTGAAGAAGGAATTGTTTAAGTATTTTGATATAAAAGACTTGGGACTAGTCAGATAGATTCTTCGCATGGACATCAGACATGACAGAAAAGAAAAGAAACTTTGGTTGTCATAAGAGAAATATGTTGAGCGTGTAATTGACATGTTCAACATGAAGGGGGCAAAGCCAATTGAGACTCCCTTAGCCAGTCACTTCAGACTGAGTAGAAAACAATATCCTTCTATTGAGCAGGAAAAGCAAGAGAGGACTCACATATCCTACTCTTCTGTAGTAGGAAGTCTATGTATGCTATGGAGTGCACTAGGCCTAATATTACACATGCAGTTGGTGTGACTAACATATTTTAATTTGACCATGCTAAGGAGCATTGGAATGTTGTTAAATAGATACTCAGACATTTGAGAGGTGCATCTAGTGCTTGTTTATGCTTTAGAGGGGCACTACTAGTTTTTATAGGTTTCACAGATGCAGATTTGGCAAGTGATCTTGATCACAGGAAGTCTACCTCAGATTTTATATTCAATTTTACAGGTGGAGTTATTAGTTAGCAGTCTAAATTGCAAAAGTACGTTATTTTATCTACTACTAAGGCATAATATATCACAACGTGTGAAGTAGGGAAAGAAATAGTTTGGCTCATACATTTCTTACAAGAATTGATTTTGACATACAATGAGTATGTTATTTACTGTGATCGTTAGAATGCCATGAAATTGAGCAAAAATTCTGCTTTTCACTCTTGGACAAAGCATATTGATCCGAGATACCACTGGTTCTGTGAAGCTGTCAGTGATGGGCACTTGAAGGTGAAGAAAGTCCACACCAAAGATAATCTTTCTAACATGCTGACAAGGCAGTTCCTACAAAGAAACTTGCTACTTGTAAGGAGCTCTCCGAATTGAGCTCCACTTGAGAGTCATGAGGATAGTTTCTCCTTTAGGATAGAGGGGGACATTGTTACATCAGCATCCCTTTGTTATTTACAGCCCAAGGAGGGTAGCCCATTAGGGTAGGGCTGTTGTCGTGCTATGAGATATATAATCCCATGATGTTCACGCATATTCAACACAACTGCAAGCCAATAAACATCATAGCCACGGTCTTTTTATTTTTGATGTTGTTGCTCATGACGGGAACAATAGAAGACAAGGAAGAAGAAATAAAGAAGAAAGAAGAAAAGGAAAGAGGGCCTAGAACTGCTCTAGTTTCTTCACCAATCTCTATACCAGATTCTCCACTATCATCTCTATTTATATTCTACCCGAGTATTCTTTAGAAGGAGGTATTTTCCTGGAGGTTTTTTGGTGTGATAACATTCCGATCTACTATTATCTGTATCTCTTTTTTTTTCTTCTATATTTCTCAGGTTTTTGGGTCAAAACTTGGGATGAACTTTGTAGTCTGTTGTCTAGTGGATTTCTCCTCCCGGATATAATTCCGTGATTTTTCTCTCATACATTGTAAGAATTTTCCACATAAATTCCGATGTTCTTGTGGTTACTTATTCATGTTTATTTTCTCATATGTGCTTGCATACAGATTTTGTCTATTACTTTGTTGCGCTACTCTATGATATTGTGTACCTAGTCTGTACTTAACTTTTGCATTATTTTTGACTTGCAACAACCCCTTCATCAATGCCACCACTCGTCACCTGCTCCTCAAGTCATCACCACATAGTTGGCTGCAACCAAAAACAGCCACCGAAGAACTAAGGGGGAAACTACCCAGTTTCCAATTGCTCGCCCGCTCACCCGACCAAAGAGGTGTTGTGGAGGCTAGGAGCCTATCAATCTCCGAGTTCAGCTGTGAGGTTGCTTGCCCACTCACCCGGTCAAAGACTGAATATCAGGTGCAGCCCATGTTAAGGCCTGACCAGCCATTGTCAAGCTCTTAAACAAAAAGAGTGTCGATGATGAAAGATAGGACTTGGTTTCCATGTAATAAAGATGAACATGATCTTCCAACGTGATTTGTCCCATTCAAATAAATAAGAATTTGTTTAATAGGGGGTCAACATGTTGGACCCCTCATGGGAATGAAGCCTTAGGTTAGCATAAAATTCAAACCTCCAATAAGACGGCAAATAAATCCAGAAGATAAAAAAATGTTATGAGCAATATTTGTAAAACTCCGAGTACGTATAAGATGAGGACAGTGGAGGAAAAACTAACTTAATAAAGTCAATTAGGGTAGGGAATAACTAAAATTAAGTCTTAACAATGATTATGTCTTGACCAACTGAGCTAGCTGGCAAGTGCAAAAAGAAAGACCCTTGTGTATGTTGTTGGCTTTCTCTCTCTCCTAGTACCTTAGACGGGGTGAAATTCCCCACTATCCAAAAAAAACAATGACTATGTTTTACTATTTTATCAGCTTTGCAATTGTGAGCCCTTGTCATAGTTGGCAATAAGTCAAAAGGTCTAATCCATAGGAGAATTGCAATATTGATCTGACGATCATGGTGATTCACTTAGATGTAAAAATAACAATAATGAAAATAAAGAGAGGGAAAATCTTGTAACAAAGAGAGGTACAATCTTGTAACAACCAAATTTCTCAACAACCTTCATCTAATCTCTGCTCTAGTCTGAATTATTATCTTGGAACGGGACAATATTTCCACTCTTGAAGATGTCATCTCTTATCTCCAGTAGTCTAATGTTCGACTCTTGTCTTCTACTCCACCAAAATCACAAATCCGTTGCTCAAAGACATGGATGAGATCGTTGACGTCCCCCAAGGACACAATGCACTTTCAACAACAAGTTAGCCCACCTAGAGGAGAAGTGCTATGAGAAGCATAATCATCCTTACGAGCACAATCGTGACACTGGGGTTGCCCATGTTGTTCAAGGATCAGACAATCTATCTGTCACCATTTCTTCAGTTGAGTATAAGAAACTTCTATAGGTCTTTCAACATGATCCTCCATCTACCATAGGATTTGGGGATTATGTGACCATACAATCCACAACGACAACTTCGACACATCTGACATCCAACTAAGGTAATGTTGGGACCTCCATGTTGGCATATAGCTCTTCATAGATTGTTGACTCTGGGTCACCCAACAAATGACTAGTACAAAACATCTCCTTTCATCCACTAAATCTCATATTCCTAGCTCATCTATCACTCTGACAGACGGTTCCATTAAAATAGTTCAACACTATAGTAATTTTGATATCTCACCTAGTTTCAAACTTAAATATGTTTAATATATTTCTCATTTTTCATTTAATTTAATATCCCATGGCGTCATCTCAGGAGGCTTCAACCAAAATTGGCGATGGACTAAGCTTCCTAGGTGTATAAAGAAGATTCTAGAGTGGAACCTTTACATTATGAGGATAGGGACACACATCTACAACAAATAGCAAACAAGAAGAGTGGTGCGATATTGTAGGTTTTATGAAGAGATAGAGTTAGGTTTTAACCATGGTATTTATAAATTCAAAAATGCCACATGGTTTGATTGGGATGCTCGTTTTGTGACGAGGAGCACAAGGACTCAGGGAAAGCATAAGGAGAAACTTATGTGTTTGTAATCTCTATTGAGGAGAGTCTAGAGGTTGAAGGATACTCTACCTAGATGGCTAAGATGTGTCATGCTCAAACCAACCCCGGTCTGACGGCTCCAGTATTGTCCCATCCATAATTTCACATTGAAGGGTGTGTGATAATGGGACTTTGGCCAAAAAATCAAGGATATGCAAATAATGGCTGTAGGACATTTAATGAAGCCCAACTATATAAAACCAACCCTATAAAATCAAAAATCAAGGTTATTTGAGTCCCAACTATATATGAACTTCCCAAAAATCATTTTAGGGGTCAACCAAGGTCACAAAGCTTTCAAATTTTAAACATAACCTCTATTTATTTTGTAGGTCATTATCGTGGGCTTCCCATATTTCTCCATTCAAACTCATAAATAAATTATTTCATTTAAAATTCAATAATTCCTAATAAATTATAGGAATACCATTATATTCCAAAGTTAGCCATGATGCTTATCTCATCACGCTCTTTAACATAAAGTTCATTTTATCCCATTTTGTATCTCTAAAAGGTATTAATACCACATAAGACATTTTGATCTGATATAAAAAAGCTAATAATGATGTAACATTTCAAAATCCGTATCTTTAAAATTGAGGATGTGATAGTCATCCACGAAAACTTTATTTTCTCCCAGGTTATCTACTCATTTGCATTTGGCATGTCATCCACCACATCACCATCATTCTATGCCATGTCTGCCTCCTGTTCTTTATCTGCATGTGGTGGAGGAATTCAAATGAGCATCTCAAATGAAGCTCCAAACTCACGTCTCTTGCATAAAGTCTCCTCTTGATCCACACATGATAGAATTGAATCTGAATATGGACATGGACCATACACTAGTATATGTAAATGTAATCGGCTTTGTAAGAGAAAAAATACTACTAGTCTGAAAGGAAAGAAGATTTATCAATGATCTCCGATTAAAGAAAGATTGAAAACAAAATAATTAAAATGACTTAGAGTGGATGGTCGTAATAGGTTGATCAAATTTTACTTGGGAAGAGCTTATAAAGAGAGATTTTTGATCTTTACATCTTGATAAGACTATGACCCATAATAGAGCGGATCTGAAAAGAAGGATCCATGTAGCTGAACCCAACATGGTTGGGATTGAGGCTTAGATGATGATGATGATGATGATGAGAGTGGTTAGTTGCAACAATTGTAGTGTTGGGATTGTTGATTCTCTGGTAATGATGCCAAAAACATTACACGTGTAAAATGTGCACATGAGACACAAGTGTATGTGTCAAAGTAATATATGCCAGTGAGGTCCGAGTATCGATTTCAGGGAATTATTTTTTAGAAAGTACTACTAATTGTGACCTAATCATCTAGGCCTCAATAAGAAGTTGATTGGTTGTTATCAATTAAAAATAAAGATTGAAAAGAATAAATCAAGATAGTTGTAAGAAAGATTTAATGAATTCCTCATGACTAGTGGTTTCACCCCGACATATATTGTACTTAAGATACTTTTTATCTATAATTATTCATCCCAATTCTAAATTAAAGAGATGTAGCCAGCATTACCCACTTCGCTAGCATAATGCACTACCTGGACTAGGACAAACCCCACTCATGTACATGTTTAGTAACTTATTTCAAATGATTAATTAATTTCTCTAGGTTATTCTTTCATTTTTGTAAGCTTTCTCCAAAAGCACAATATTATAAACTTTGTAAACCTATGATTTTTCTAACTCCTACTCCCTCTCCTGAAGCAATCAACTTTCCATTACTTTGATAATAGTGATCAAGCATAAGCAAATCATTTACGAGATCATAGATAAATATTCTGAATAATGGAAATATACTATAAACTTATTGAATCAAAATGCAATGCAATATTGGGCAACTCTTGGGTCATAAGCAACAAAAGGTTTACCCCTCATGATAGTCATAAAATTACAAAAATAAGAAAGATAGAGAGAATCTAAACATAAGAAAACTAATGAAAACTCCTAGAGAAGTCAACTCCACGGTCTGCTCTAATGAACATTTTAATATGTAGCTTTTGGGCTGCAAATCCATCTTCCAGAAGTTCTTGGATCTTTCCTTTGGTGGATATCTCCTCTGTCTCCTATTCTCTTGCATCCGTTCCAAAACACACATGATGCCTCTGAAAACTACTAGAGGGGGGGTGAATAGAGTTTTATAAAGATTTTAATAATAATTTAAACTCAAACAACCACAATGAAAATATTGGACAAGGAGACACAGGGTTTAGAGTGGTTCCAACCTTAGCAAATACTAAGGAAGTCAGTCCACTACCCGGTTGCTTACCCAACCGGGATTTGAAAAGAAATTTATTTTATTACCTCGCAAGGACTTTACATAAAATACAATTTCTTTTCCCAAACCCTTCAAGCAGCCTTCACCTAGAAGTAATCGCCCAACCTTGAAGCAGCCTTCCCTTAAAGTAGGTGCACCAACTCCCGTTGCACCAGCCTTCTGAAGTAGCTTCCCGTGTGATAGCCTTCTTGAAGTAGCTTGAAGTCCCCTTCTCCACCTGAGAAGTCCACCCTCTCCTATCCGCAGCCTCCAACCCTAGGAGTAGCAAGGAGAGTACAAAGGATAAAAAGGAACAAGAAGGAAAATAGAAATTACAATACTGTTGTAAGCATAAGGCTTGATTTGCCTATATCAAGCGTATAGATCTCCTAACCAATGTGTATGACAATGTGATTGTAGTGGATAGGAGATACTAGCCTATAGGACATGAAATGGGAGCAATAGGAATGAATGGAAAGTGTAGGAATTGCTCTATTGCTCTAAAACAGATTGCAAGTGTGTATTCAAGCTCAAGTATAGCACAAGTATATCTTAGGTATGTTTTGGTGTCCTAAGGCATGTCCTATTTATAGGAGTGGCCTATGGATACTTAAGGACGTTCTAGACAACTTCTAGGGGCTTCTAAGTGCTTAACTAGCCGTTAGATATAAGTTAGGTGCATTAGTAACGGCTAGTTACTTTATTCTGCAGTTGCTGTCAGAGACCATCTCGGTCGACAATTTGTCGACCGAGATACCTACTCGGTCGAACTTTTGTCGACCGACAGGCTCTCTGGAACAAGTGATTTGCAACGTCTTTCATCAACTACCAACTAACTTTTCTGTTGTGTCTAACGGCTACTTGGGTCAATCTCGGTCGAGAAGTTTGTCGACCGAGAGTGTCTCGGTCGAGGAGTGTGGTCGACCGAGATTGACTATGTTTTCAATCTTTTAATTAAACCACTAAGCATGTGAATGAGTGTGCATATGTGATCCTATTTGAAGGGGATGACCTATCTAAGTGTGGTGATTGGCTAGGAAGATCCAACGCTTGATTTACATGCAATCTAAGTACTTGTACATTGTATATTTGTACAAGTTTTTTTTACAACAGTGATTACATTGCATGGAAATATAAATATGTAAGCTCTTTGGATTTTCCCTAGTTGCTTTGTCATCCACCTTAATCCTGCACACTCAAGTAGCTCGTTAGATCAACAAGAATGAAATGTTTGTCATCATCGAAACAAAGGGATTTATTATAATGTCCAATTTATCCAACAATCTCCCCCTTTTTGAAGATGACAAACATTTCCTAAAATATGAAATAAGGAAATATAAAGCATGTGAGTTTCATACCTGAGGATTACCTTTTGTAGCCATTCTTGTTTTACAAGTGAGTGCTGGCCATCAAGATGAAACTCATTTATATTTTTGATTTTATATTCTTTCTCCCCCTTTGTCATTTCAAAAAGATATCCAGTTTGAACATTTTATTTCTTCTCCAACTTAATTTTATATTAAGCTCCCCCTTAAATAGATATCCTATTAGGAACATGGATTTAATATCATTTTTGTCTAATTTTATCCACAATTTGTGTCTCAATCATTTGCAAAGGATGTTAAGCTTTGAAATGATATGAGATTCCTTTAAGCTTATGATGAATGTATATTTATTTCTCATTTATCAAGGGATGTTAAGACCTAAATTAAATGAGAATCCTTTAATCTTAGAGTACATAAAAATGTCTCCAACCAAATGCAAGGGATGTTAAGCCCTGATTTGTTTAGAGAGTTCCTTTAAGTACAAGCTATATTATTTTTATGAAATTCATAGATTTCTTCATAATCAAGAGTAAAAATACTAAGGTCGTAACAAGCTTCAAAAGATGTTTACAATGTTTTTCTAAGCTTCTTAATCAATTAAACCAATTTGTTGTTATGAGCTCCCCCTTAATCTTACAATTTAAGCAGTTTGATGCTTCTAAGGTCACAAATAATTTTAAATTTTGATTTTGACCTTTATCAAAAGTATACTAAGATTAAGTGCAATAAAATGATGTCCAAATAAGCATTTTGTCAAAGCTTATTTTAGGTCGCCCTTGACTACGACCATAGTGCCCCTTGGCTAAATTTTGTTTTAACCAAGAGGCAGAAATTGCAGATTTCAAATTAAGCATTCATATCAATTTTGATGCATGTTTAAGTGATAAGGACATGAAAAGCATGATAAATATTTCAAATCCTTTAAAGATGCCAATAAAAAGTTTGTTACATGGTGCTCTATGCAGGCATTTCTAAGAGATATATCACCAATGAATCATTTTGCTTGCCTATGATAGATCAATAAGAGCATATAATGATAAAAGCAGAATTTTCCTTTAAAACTAAGCATAATTTTAATTTTTGACTTAAATTATTCAGAGAATAAACCAAATTAATCTCAAGTAGACATTCAAGGATAATTTCCATGATTTATACTTTATTATACAGTCATTAATCACGAATAGACAACAATTTTGAACAATTTCAAAAGAATTCAGCAATTTTACAGCATTCTGAAAAAAAACAGTGACATGCTCGGTCGACAATTGTTCGACCGAATGTTCACTCGGTCGACAAATGCTCGACCGACCAAGTTTCTGAAAAGTGTTCAGAAATCGATTTTAAGCAAAAAGAAATTATACAAATTAGAGCTCAATTGTGTTGAGATAAGACATTATGATATCAAGAATCAGTTTAGGTCAAATCTCAACTAGTTAATTTTAAGCTACTAGGTTTTAGGAATCCAAGCTAACTCATCATTCCTTTTCTTATATGAGCATGAAAATGAATAGTGTCCAAGACGCATGCAATAATGACAACTAATAGCATCAACTTCATTTCTCTTTCTAGGAATTGAGTTCCTAGGTACAAATACAATCTTGGATGCTTTAGCTCTTTTGGGTTTATTTCTACTTGGATTATATCCTAATCCTCTTTTTCCATTAAAGCTAGAGGAAATTTTCAGAATGTTTTCAAGCATGTCATTTCCTCTTAACTCATTTACATTTCTTTGTAACTTAGCAATATCTTTCTTTGCCTGATCTAAATTGGATACTAGAAAGTTTCTTTCTTTGACAACCTCATCATAATCTAAATGTGAACATAGAATAGGTTGTTTCTGAAGATCATTCACTTGAATTTGCAAATTTGACTTTTCTAAGGAAAGAAGATTGCAATTAGCTTCTACCGATTTTAACTTAAGAGCATAATCTTCATTTTCCTTTTTGAGATTTTCATTTTCGGATACAATAGCAATAAGTTTAGCATTTAAATCTTTATTTGCTTTCTTAAGTTTCTTCTTGCACTCAATATATTTCTGGTGAGTATCTTGAAGACTAGCAATTATATCTTCTTTTGGTAGATCATAAATACTTACCTCTTCTTCGTCTTCATTAGTTGTAGCAATGAGGCATTCTACTTCTTCATCATTGCTTTCATCACTTGAATCATCCCATGCAGCTCGATATGCTTTTTCTTTCTTTTTGTGAGATAATTTCTTCCCTTTCTTGAGTGTTGGACAATCACTTTTCATATGTCCTTTCTTACCACATTCGAAGCACCTGGAAGAAGAAACACTAGAAGTTTTATTAGTTTTAAAACTTTTATATTGCTTACCATTTACAACGAGAGTTTCTTCTTCACTATCATCTTCACTTGTGTCATGATTGTCTTTAGTTGAAGCTTTGAATGCAATGTCCTTCTTTTTCCCATGTTGATGTTCATGTTCTCTTCTTTCTTCCTCTTCTAGATCTGCCTCATGAGCTTCTAAATTGCCAATGAGTTGCTCCATTTTGAGTCGAGTGAGGTCATTTGCTTCTGCAATGGCTGTCACCTTTGGCTTGTATTTCGGAGGAAGTGATCGAAGAATTTTTGATACCTGATCTTCCTCAGGAATAGGTTTTCCTAGGGCACTTAAACCATTAACAATAGTAGAAAATTTTGAAAACATTTCACTAATAGACTCCTTAGGATCCATACGAAAATGTTCAAATTTCGTTTTAAGCATGCTAACTTTGGAATTTCTGACTTGAGCTGTACCCTCATAAGTTATAGATAGTTTATGCCAAATATCATAAGCTGTATCACAATTGGATATTCTATTAAATTCTCCTATTGAAATAGAACAATATAAAATGCTTACAGCTTTTGCATTCATTTGGGCCAGCTTTACCGTGTTTGCATCCCATTCCGCAAAATCATTTTGAGGAAGCACATATGGAGTAGACACTATCCTCCATAGATCCCAGTTGATGCCTTGGAAGTAGAACTGCATCCTTCTCTTCCAATATTGGTAGTTTGTTCCATCGAACACTGGAGGCCTAGCAACAAGTGTCCCTTCAATGTTGAGGTTGTTGAGCATTCCATCACCCATTTCTTCAAGACCTTGTTAGGGTTCCTTGAAGCCTGGCTCTGATACCAATTGAAAACTACTAGAGGGGGGTGAATAGAGTTTTATAAAGATTTTAATAATAATTTAAACTCAAACAACCACAATGAAAATATTGGACAAGGAGACACAGGGTTTAGAGTGGTTCCAACCTTAGCAAATACTAAGGAAGTCAGTCCACTACCCGGTTGCTTACCCAACCGGGATTTGAAAAGAAATTTATTTTATTACTTCACAAGGACTTTACATAAAATACAATTTCTTTTCCCAAACCCTTCAAGCAGCCTTCACCTAGAAGTAATCGCCCAACCTTGAAGCAGCCTTCCCTTAAAGTAGGTGCACCAACTCCCGTTGCACCAACCTTCTGAAGTAGCTTCCCGTGCGATAGCCTTCTTGAAGTAGCTTGAAGTCCCCTTCTCCACCTGAGAAGTCCACCCTCTCCTATCCGCAGCCTCCAACCCTAGGAGTAGCAAGGAGAGTACAAAGGATAAAAAGGAACAAGAAGGAAAATAGAAATTACAATATCGTTGTAAGCACAAGGCTTGATTTGCCTATATCAAGCGTATAGATCTCCTAACCAATGTGTATGACAATGTGATTGTAGTGGATAGGAGATACTAGCCTATAGGAAACGAAATGGGAGCAATAAGAATGAATGGCAAGTGTAGGAATTGCTCTATTGCTCTAAAACAGATTGCAAGTGTGTATTCAAGCTCAAGTATAGCACAAGTATATCTTAGGTATGTTTTGGTGTCCTAAGGCATGTCCTATTTATAGGAGTGGCCTATGGATACTTAAGGACGTTCTAGACAACTTCTAGGGGCTTCTAAGTGCTTAACTAGCCGTTAGATATAAGTTAGGTGCATTAGTAACGGCTAGTTACTTTATTCTGCAGTTGCTGTCAGAGACCATCTCGGTCGACAATTTGTCGACCGAGATACCTACTCGGTCGAACTTTTGTCGACCGACAGGCTCTCTGGAACAAGTGATTTGCAACGTCTTTCATCAACTACCAACTAACTTTTCTGTTGTGTCTAACGGCTACTTGGGTCAATCTCGGTCGAGAGGTTTGTCGACCGAGAGTGTCTCGGTCGAGGAGTGTGGTCGACCGAGATTGACTATGTTTTCAATCTTTTAATTAAACCACTAAGCATGTGAATGAGTGTGCATATGTGATCCTATTTGAAGGGGATGACCTATCTAAGTGTGGTGATTGGCTAGGAAGATCCAACGCTTGATTTACATGCAATCTAAGTACTTGTACATTGTATATTTGTACAAGTTTTTTTTTACAACAGTGATTACATTGCATGGAAATATAAATATGTAAGCTCTTTGGATTTTCCCTAGTTGCTTTGTCATCCACCTTAATCCTACACACTCAAGTAGCTCGTTAGATCAACAAGAATGAAATGTTTGTCATCATCGAAACAAAGGGATTTATTATAATGTCCAATTTATCCAACAGCCTCATTTGCGGTCGTGCTCCTTATCTCATAAGTGAGACCTAGTCGTTGCTTATTTCATGGCCATTGGATTTGACTTAATATCATATCTACATTGATCGTGTTGTGTCGGCACCATGTATGAGGTGTGGTGGAACTGAGTTGGGTGGCCTTTTGCATTTCCTCAATCTGTGTTGGTACTACCAACAAAGTTGTCGGTACAACCAAGTTGAATTATGTTTGAGTATAGATGTTGAAGTTAGTACCACTGACTAGAATGGTAGTGGCACTGAGGTAATTATTTTCCATCCCTCATTCTCTTTGGACCATCGGTCGGTACCACTATGTATGAGTCTCAGTGGTGTCGATCACATTCTTAGTAGCACCAAGACATGTCTTGGTGACAATGTTGCTGCTCTTCTTCTATTGCATCTTGGCATGAGTTTTTGGTAGCACCGATGTGACAGTCGGTAGCACTGAGTTATCTAATCGATACTCAAATATAATGAAACCGAGCAATAGCAACACAAATCTGAGCAAATAATCAAAATTTCATATAATTTGATATGAATGTGAGAGAGTTGATGCATAGATGCTTCACTGAATAATGAATGGAAAAAATGAAAAACATATATAAATGTGAACTTTCACGCTTAAAATTCCATGAAAATAGCATGTAAAAAGCGGCTAGAAATCATTGCATCAATGATGTTTAGTTAGTTTCTCATGTCCTTGTGTGATCTCTCTCATGACATTTAATCACATGATCTCTATATTATGGGTAGCTATGTATGGGGAAAACTAAAATTTGAATGATCTGGTAAAATTTGGATAAAACGATGATGATGCCATGATATGACCTTAATTTTAAAACTCAATTATGACTAATGAAAGTACTTACAGTTTGCTACTTATGTATGATCCCTCTTATCATGTAACTCGATTCTTTCACATCCAAATTATATGCTTTCTATGTTTGAAAAAAATGATAATAATCTTGATATGATGAAATGAGTAGGATTCATACCTTAGAGCTCATGGTTGATGATGTCACAGTTTGATTAAGTCCATGTTGCCCTATTTGTTGACTAAAACGCAAACATAACTAAGCTAACTTTACCCCTATTTTTATATGTATCACGAACACACTTTGGAATGACTACGCTTTTGGACTTCAAAATCATGATGAAGAGATTCTAATACAAGGGACTTTTTCCCTATTGATTTATATGTCCCATTATAGTCCTAATTTTGAATAATATGATGGATATGGATCTCAATATTTTCCTATTATGCTCTAAATCTTTAGGTGTCCAATTTGTCTTCTCGATTTCCAAAATATACCCTTACTTTGATATTGCTAACTATTGAAACTATGGTTCCCTTCTATAATTTTAATCTTTGATCTCATAACCTTATGAAGTATTATTTAGTAATTGATAGTCTAATAAGCTTGATGGTTCATAACTAACGAGGACTAACGTGCTAGATTAGAATAGTAGTTAACACATGACTCCCCTAACCTAGATCACATACCTATAATGATTGCCTCCATATTTTCACCTTGTTGAATATATAGAGTTTGGAATGGTAACCCCTTAAAAATGATTTGGATTTCTTGACCTAAGTCTCTAATTGTTCAGACCTATGATAGTATTGATACTCAATTTTGAACTTGGATTTGATGATGATCTTAAAACATGATGATTTTGTATATAACTTTTGGTTAAGTTCCTAGAAAGGCCTAGGTCTAGATCATTCATCAACATGGAATACCACAATAATGAAATTGCTATTAGTGTCATGAAATGTTTCTCAAATGTTGATCGATTGTTGTATATGGATGAATGATCATCCTTGAGATCTAAATAGGAATGTATACCCTAGATTTGAAATGTTTGGACCTATGAATTTGATGTGCAAGCATTTATTCTCAATATTGATGTATGAAATCTTGATGTTGATTCAACTCCTATGATTATCCTATATGGATCTTGAGATAGTCCTCAATATATGACTTATGGCATTAATGTTACCCAAATCTCAAAAAAATGATAATTATGTTGATTTTCTAGATCTATAGACTTAGGGGTGAGCTCTCTTGTGGACTAGGGTGGAGCCTTTCATTGAGTTTTATCATAAAATCATGGTATTTAAATATGACGTTTGTCTCAAATTGTTGAAATATGATATCTCAATAATGGATGAAGAACCGCGCACCTAGACCAATGTAGAATCTACACCCCTAAATGTTGAAAATGGAATACTCTTGGTTTAAAGAGCTTTATTTGTTTGACCTACAATGTAGTATCTCCAAATTGATATCTATATAAGAATATCTCCAAATTTTGATTCATATGATGATTTTCCCAATTTGATTATATATGTGACTATGTGCTGAATATGATGCTTAATTTCTTGATTTTGAAATAGTGTTGATTTCAAAAGGAATACCAAGTTGATTTTGATATGAAATATGAAATTCCAATCTCAAATCATGGGTTGATTTAATTTTAGTGAATTTTTTTCAATTAAAGTGGGAAGGATGTGATAACCTAGATTTCTGTCTCACTCAACTAAAGTACATCTTGATTCATGACATGATCTATTGTATTCAATAAACTCTCTCACCCTCAATTACATGAGTTTGAGTCACATTTTGCTCAATTGATGTATTGGATTTCATTAAATGTCACATTGAACATAATTGACTAAAGTTGACTGTGTTATTTTACCCTTTAGGGTGTTAGAATTTTTTGGGTCTACTTAACATCATTATCTTGATTTCATTGTATAAAACTCAAAAGAAATTTGTGAATCAAACATAAAAATTTCACCTCAATCAGAGCTATGCTTTGGATGTTATGATTTTTGCAAGATTAAGACTAGAAAACCAAATTTTTAATATTTGGTAAAATCCTTGTTTTAGCTGGTGCCACATCATAAATATGCCTTTCCCCTCAGCCAATCAGAAGCCTCATATCCTTGGGCAAAAGATCACACCTATATCCAGTGGCTGATAGGTATTCTTCCTTACCTACTCACCAAGTACAAAAGAAGGTGATTAGAGCTATGCTAATACATGTTGTCATACCTCCTTTTTTGTAATCAACACCTCCTTCTTCATTCTTTATTCTACCTCATTCTTTCCACTCTCCTAATTTTCATTTTTCAACTTGAACAACCCTATTTCACCCCATTTCTTTCTTTGGAGCCACCATGACTATCACTCTAATTGTGCCCCCACAACACCCCTCAACCACTATTTGGACCATGGGCAAGTTGACGCTACCAAGGAGCACCTGTACGACATGTTGGTATAGCTTCCCAAGCCCGTGCCATCTTTGCTCCACCCTCTATTGGTAGGACTTGCAGTCCAACAATGTTTCTACTCATAGAAGGTGGATGGCCGAAGAGGATGGACAATGGTTGTTCGATCGAGTCACACAATGGACTAGAGCCAGTCTAATGACCCAGAGTAGGTCGCCTACTAACCATACCTCTCTGTCTTGTTTGATCACAGTCAATGGGTCCAGACCAGACCAGTCATGGGTTGCCAAGTGTTTGACCTCCCTCTCTTCTTTATCTTCCTCTCACAACCTGGTGTGGGTGTTTCCTGTCTATGCAATGCTTGATCAAGGGCCAAGATTGGCTCGTTTCAACCCTAAATGTTGATTCTTTGTCCCCTTATTCAAATTTCATGGTGAAATTCCAAAGGTCATATCTCATCATCCCCTGGGCATTTTTAGTCATATAATGTATTATTTTTTATCTAGAGAATGGGACCTATCAATGCAAATATTTCATGACCTAATTCCACTAATATGCTAAATATGATAGCTTTTGATCTCTTTCTACATGTTTTATGCCATTTAATGCTCAAGCTTGATCCTTTATGCCCTAATGCTTAACATTGGCCTATTATCAGCCACTTGATCATTTTGATGTATAAAGACTAGAACTTTGTCTACTTTTGTACCCTAAAATGATCTAATCTTGCTTAAAAGAACTAATATATACTTCTATACAAAAGGACACCTCTTTAATGCTAAATCTTGTTCAAAGGTTCTTCATATCTATTAATGCTCTAGGTCAACAACATTTTCTAGATTGGTAACCAAGAATCAAACTTGATCATTGTATCAGGCCTAAATGTAATTTATGGCTTATGTAACTTGAAAATGTGTCTCTCTATGTACTTTTTATGTTAGATCTAAACCCTAAGCTAATGTTGATCTAAATATGCTCAAATCTATTGTGTTATTCCAAAATAACTAACTTCCTATGCTTTGTGTACTTAAAATAGTAACATGTCATATTTGTGCCCTAATGTGATTAAGTGCCCTAATCTTGACTTGAACTTGACCTAATTCACATGTTGATAACTAGCCCTCTAATCTTATATGAATCTTGCTTTAATAATAATCTATGCTACAATATAACTTCAAATCAATATATTGGTGATGTTTATGACACTTAAATCAATTAGACCACAACTATACTCTAAGGATGATGATCTTGCATGATAATGACTCAAAATGACTAGTTTGACTATGTTAATGTTTATGTTGCTCATCTTACTTGAATCATAGGATTTCTCCATATCAGATCTTGAAATCCTAATGTTGGATTTCTAATTTGGTAGTGATGTATCACTGAAAGATTGAAATGAATCTATGTTGTATGATGTAACATGATAATGACCTTGTATGAAATAGTTGAGACTTTGGTATAGATATTCAAGGTCTTAATCTTACTGATTAATGAGACATAATCTTGTTGAAGTTAATAATGTAAATGCCTAATAAGACTTAATAAGACCTATGTGACACATCCAACCCCCATGGTAATGATTAACGAGGCCTAATCTTTCTAATGTTAATCATGTTATACTCGTTTGTAATGTTAGGATCCCTATGATGACCTATTTTCCAAGATGTAGTCAAAGATGCTACTTATGGTTTTCTAAATCAAGTGGTTAATGTTATAATCTAAACAAGGTGCAATTTATCCTCTTGTTGGCCAAACTAGTGGTATTAAACTTGCTTGTATGTATGTATAATTAAACTAGTTAGCTTTATTTACTTGTTTGAGATACTTATTCCCTATGATTAGTACTTTTGTTTTTATTGAAGTATGTTGAACAAACCTTAAACATAATTTAACTTAACCATTATACAAACCTTGTGCACCTACCTATATTCTTGGGGTAAGAGCACAAGGTTGGGAATCCTTCTTGAGTTGTCAAACAACGATGGACCATGTTGATCAAAAGGGTTAACTCTTGACTTAGTCATGTAGTCCCTCACATTGAAAAATGTGTCATTAGTAGCTTTTTCTTCAATGACTCTCACAAACTCTTCCTTTGGGGAAGCTAGTCAATGGGCACGTGTTATTGTTTATTATAATGGAAATGCACTTAGAATATGTTTTCATGTCAATCAGAAAGTCTTTGATATTGTTTCTCTCTTTCTTGTTATTATATTATGTTTTGCTAAACATATACATTCTCTTAAAACTGTGAATTTGTCTCTTTTTATAGAGTACTAATGTGTACTCATTTTATGATTTTTAGATTATTTGTACACTATGAGTCTTGCTATGATCATTGTATCCGCTCAATTACCATAATAACTTTTCTTACTTTTGTTATAATCATGTAGTGACATGTAAATGGAATTCATATGGTTTAATATATGGGATGGAGATCTTATGTTGAGTACTGGTTTAGCATTCATGTGATATGCCATGTTGTCTCTTAACTTGTTCTTCTATGTTGTTGATTGTGGCATTATTCATGCCTATATTATGTGATCCATTCTAGGGTGGATGCTCAGACCCTCTCTCCTTTGGCTATCTAGACATTATGGGTTTGTATTTGGTTAATAAATAGTTCTATGACATTGTCCCTTCTCGTCTAGACAAAATTATTTTCGATTATATATGGGTCTTGTCTATCACATTTACCTCAGATGGATCATTGGAACAAATTAAACCTGGGTTTGTTTACCAAGGATTTACCCAAACATACAATGTGGATTTCTTTAAAACATTCTCATTGATTACCCATATTGCTTCAAGCAAGATTGTAATGTCCCTTTCCACTCTTGTTAACTGGCTCTCTTGTTGAATGACCTTTGTTCTAGCTTGACACTTAAAATCCCTTTCTTCCTAGTGATTTATAGGAGGAAGTGAATATGAAACACCATTTTGGGTTTTGTACTCAGGGGGAGTCTCCACAAAGAGTCATTCAATAATCATCGTCTCTTCTTTAGTTCTTCTCAAGATGAAACCATCATTCTAGATATTATGTTGAAGATATCATTATCATACGCAGTGATGCCCATGGGATTTTAACATTGGAGCATGTACTCCAACAATATTTATCATACTAAGGATCTGGGACAACTTCACTGCATCTTGGGAATAGAGGTGGTATTTTCTCATCATGGCACATGTTTATCTCAGTATCAGTACATCATCAACCTCTTTAAGGACTATGGTATGCTAAATTCTAACCTCATTTCTTCATCTATGGATTATCACAAAAAAATTATGTCTAAGGGTGAGTCATTTTGTGGTCCTAAACAATATCAACACACACTTCAAAAATTCATATATCTTACAATTATGTGGCCATATATTGCCTTTGATATTAGTGTTGTTATTCAACACATGGATAAATCTCTTGCATACTACTGGTGTCAGGTACACTATGTCTTGTGCTATTTCAAAAGTGCACCTAGAAGAGATATCATTTACAAAAAATTAGAGTATACATAGATCTCTTTGACCAGATATGTAGATGTTGATTGGCCTGAAGATGTGAATGATAGGAAATCTATTCCTGGCTTTTTTGTTGTATTGGGTGGTCTCTCTTTAGTTGGTGGAATAAGAAGCACTCTGTTGTGACTCATTCCAGCACTGGGGTGAAATACCATGCCATGCTACACACCTATTGTGAATTCAAAGGGCAGTGTCTATTCTTTGCAAATTAGTTTTTCCTCTCTCCTCTCCAACAACTCTCATGGGTGGTAATCAGGAATCTATTCATAAAGCTAATAACCCAATTTTTTATGAACGTGTAAAGTATATTGTAGTTGAATGCCACATCATGGGGGACCTGATTCGAGATAAGAAGACCATTACTCTATATATAAAGACTAAAGAACAAACTATTGATATCTTCACCAAGCATCTTCTACCTTCATCTTTCTCATATATGTATGGGAAGTTGGGAATACATAATGTGTAGTATCCAACTTGAAGAAAATTATTGGTGGTATTTTATGTTATCTATTTTCTCTTATATTAGGTAATTGGGATTCCTCTAGTCAGTGTTGGTTATATATGCCCATAGATACAATCATGTGATGATTGCCATGGTATATACCATAAAGGATTTGATTAATACTCATAAAGTCAAGCTTGCAATTCATTTTGTTTCATTTAGTTATGAGATAATGAGGAAATATTATGAATGTCTAGGGAATAATTTTACTTGATGATGTATGTCTTCATGTTTAAGACTAGGAGAAATAAGATCATATAGATGTTAAGAGTACATATACATATTCTCATTATGTCCCTAGTCGGTTGCTACTTTGAAAGGTAGATAGACACTAGTAACACAAAAGACTAGAGTGTGGGTTGGTTGATGATTGAATTTCATTAGTCATGATATGGTAATATCAAACCGAAAACATAGATTCATTTTAGAGAACAATGTATCAGACAAACCCACCTTGAGAAGTGACACATGGAAACCATCATTGGTGGTCATAGTCATCCCTCATAGTGAAAGTGGTGATTGTGATTCGTAGACCTGAAATCACTACACTCGTCACATGTTGTTGGGTACGCTTTGACATCAGCAAACACAATCTTAAAACATGGGTTGTTATAACGGTGATGACTACGTAACTTTGACACATGGGATAGACTATGAGTGATAGAGATGGGATTTGTCCATCCTCCTGGAGTATGTATCATGGCCACTTGATAAGCGAGACTGAGAATCGCATGAGTATGCACATGTGAATCAATATATCATATTGAAGTCACATTATCTCAGATAGTCTGCTTTTATTCAAGGAACATAGATTGAATGTTGAGAGTATGGATCTAATTCTAATGTGCCTTCTCTCTCTACCCAGTGCTCTGCCTTCTCTCTAGCGACAGCCGGACATGGTGGGCGGAGGTAACCCCCCTCCTCGCGCCTCCGCTTCAGGGGACAAATCTGACTGGTTCACTCCAGACGCGGACGTAAAGGTGGCGGGAGCTTGGGTCCGGGCAGTGGAAGGTCTACCCCCGACTATCAGGGGCGTCATGGCTGATGACCCGAAGACCCCTTTCTGGCAGGAAGGGGACCAGCAGAACTGTATGAAGATGACAGACTCCATCCTCAACGAGATGGAGGACTACCACCGCTTCTCAGCGATTATGCAAATCCTTGGAAAGAAGAGCCATCCATATCAACTTCGGGGGTGGATGATCCGGAACTGGAGGCCGAGAGGTGATCTGGAGGTTTTCACCCTGGACGGAGGCCTCTTCTTGGCTTGATTTGCGTATGAGGATGATCGGAAAAAAAGCAATGTAGAGAGGACCCTAGTTTTTCGACGACCAGCTGGTCCTGGTCCGGAAATGGACTAGGGAGGCCAACACGAGACGGGCGACGTTCACCACGGCCCCCTTCTGGGTTTCCCTTTTGGATGTGGGGCTCCATTGGACCCCTAGGGCCATTGTTGTGATCTCTCACGCTATTGGCGAACCGAGGGCCATCGACTGGAAGTCTGACGGGATGACAATGGGTTGTGCTCACTTCTGCGTGGATATCTCAGCTGTTTCCACCCCACCATCTGTGGTCATGGTGGAACTGCCCAATGGAGAAGAGTGGGAGGTCAGAGTGAAGTACGAAGCATTTCCAGACCGTTGTGCTGACTGCCTTGTTTTTGGGCATACTTCTGGACAATGCCCCGGGGAGCGTCGTTCTGTCAATCCCTCCCCACCCATTGTTCTGGAGCCACCCAAAGGTCGGAGAAGACACGAGAGATCGAGGCCACCTTCCCAACAAAGGAAAGGAAAGGAGAAGGCTCAGTCTGGTTCTACTGCTCGGGTTCAAACATCCACTCCCTCTATGGTCCTCTTGGAGGAGGGGGAGGTGGTTGTTATGCCTGAGACAGTTACCGTAATAGTTGAGACTGTGTCTACTGATGACCCCGATGCTGGTTTGTTGTTGGAAGGAGATGCACGAGTGGAGACCACTGAGGAACCCACTGGAGGTGACAACAGGCTTGGGCGCAAAGCCCCTTCTGTGCTGAGGACACCCGTTTCTAATACAGGCGATGGCGAGAAAGATTGCAACCCCTTTGTTGCTCTAGAGGATATGAGAGAAGATGAGGTCACAGAACCAGGACACTCCAGGAGTCGAAGTCCTAGATGCACCCGCAACACGAATAAGAAGAAGAACAACAACCCAGGCGGCTCCGTCGAAGGGAGCAACTCAAAAAAGAAGTAAGTATGTCGATCCTCACATGGAATGTGTGGGGGCTAGCTAAGAAGCAAAGAAAGCTACGAGTGATTTTGAATGAAGAGAAACCTACCCTTGTTTTTGTTTTTGAAACAAGGATTAGAAGGATAGTGGAGGAAAGAGTTGGCACCTTGTTTCCTCATGGGTGGTCGGCCATGTCCAATATACAGAATAGAGATGGAGCTCGCATTGCAGTGGGATGGAATCTGGAGATTTGGGACATTGACCCTATAGAAGTTAATGACCAGATCTTCACGGCTAGCTGCTGCAGTAGAGGAGGAATGTCTTTCATCACCTCTGGGATTTATGGTGAAAATCTTGAGCGTGATAGGGTGAGGTTGTAGGAAAGCATAAAGAATACTAGCCAGAACGAGGTGCCTTGGTTGGTTTGGTGTGATTTCAACAACATCAGAAAATTAAAAGAAAAGCATGGTGGCTTACCGATCCCTGACCGTATCATGGAAGTGTTCAATAATACCATGGATGCAGCATGCCTTATGGAGCTAAACTCTATTGGCGGAGAAGTCTCCTGGTCGAATAAGCAGGGGAGAGGTAGAAGAATATCAAGTACACTGGATAGGGGTCTGGTGAACGAAGCTTGGCTCAAAGTGTGGCCCAACACAGTTATTAAACATGGGGCTGACCCCCTTAGCAATCACAGTTGGATGACGATGGACCTCACGCCCAAACTCGAAGTGATCAAACCTTTTAGATTATGTAATTGGTGGTGAGATTGGGTGGGTTTCAAGCAGATTGCTCAGGAAGCGTGGGACTTTGACGTGGTTGGTAACCCTTTGTTTGTTGTAACTAAGAAATTCCAAAATGCTAAGAAGGTGATTCGTAAGTGGTCTAAAGAGGTGGTAAACTTGAAGAACACGATCATCACTGCTAGGAAGCAATATGATGATGCTGCTACCAAAGCAAGAGCACAACCAGACGATGACAACATTCATGAAGACTGGATGAAAGCTGAAGAGAGACTGACAAGAGTGTTGAAAGCTGAAGAGGTTTTTATGTGGCAGAGGAGCAGAATCAAATGGCTTACTGATGGTGATCTTAATAAACACCTTTAGCACACAGCTGTTCACAAAAAAGAAATGAAAGAAATTGTACACCAACTCATTGATGAAGACGGGCAAGTTGCTGAAGGAAGGAATGAGTTGAAGAATATGACAATTAGTTATTTCCAAGGGCTATGTAACAACCACATTAATAGCAGCAGGAACATTGATGGTGCCATATACCCAACACAGAGTTAATGCTTTCATGAATGAATACTTGTGTAGGGAGGTGGACGAAGATGAAGTTAAAGCAGTAGTGTTTTCTATCAGCCCGGCCAAGGCACCCGGGCCTGATGGCTTTAACCGCAAGTTTTTCCAATTTATGTGGACTCATATAAGGCATGATATAACAAAAGCGATTGTCGGGCTGATGAACGGTGGTAATATGGTCAGGGCTACAAACCACACCTTTATTAAGCTGATACCAAAGATTAAAGATGCAAGAATGATGAACGATTATAGACCTATTTCCTACTGCTCAACTATGTATAAGATCTGGGCCAAGATACTTGCGTGTCGTCTAAAGAAGTGGCTGCCCGACCTGATATTTGAAGAATAATGCACTTTTATTAAGGGGCGCAAGATTGCTGATTGTACCCTCCTGGTGACGGAGTTTATGACGGGTTTCAACACAAGAAGATCTAATGCCAAGGCGTGTATCAAGATTGACCTTACCAAGGCGTATGACCACATTTGTTGGGATGTGTTGTGGGGCATAATGGATGCAATGGGCTTCTCGAGTAGGTGGGCTAATCTCATAAAGCAGTGCGTGACTACGACTTCATTTTCTATCCTGCTCAATGGTGCCCCTGAAGGTATGTTCAGGGCCACGAATGGCCTTAGACAGGGGGATCCTTTGTCCCCCCTCCTTTTCACCTTGGTGATGGAGGGGCTGACCATGATGATTAAAGATGCGGTGACAAGGACCAAAATTAGATCTTTCATGATCAAAGGCACAAGAGTTCTCAACTATCTAATCATCGCGGATGACATGCTGCTCTTCTCCACGGGTCACGCGAAGAGATTGAAGGAGTACAAGAAGCTGCTTGAGCGATTTGGTAAGGCTACTGGTCTTTACATCAGTACCATAAAATCACGCATATACCTTTCCAAATCTTGCGACAGTAGACGTGGAAGACTCAAAGCGGCAGTCGGACTATGCAAAGGCAATCTACCTACCAAATACCTTGGGGTACCGATAGCAGGTGGTAGAGGTTATTTCACAGATTTTATGTTTTGCTTTGAAAGAATCAGGCATAAAATTGCAGGGTGGACGGGGATTCATATGTCGATGGCAGGGAGATTGTTGCTCATTCGCATTGTCCTCCAGATGATGATCAGGTACTGGAGTGAGTTGTGTATCATTCCCAATCCAACCTCAGACAACATTACGATACTGATTACCAATTTCGTATGGGGTGGCAAGCACCATGGCATAGGGTGGGGGACGATAGCCAGAAGCTACAACCAGGGAGGCTTGAATGTCAGTAAGGTGGAAGACATCATTAAATCTGCTAACTTTCGTAGACTGGACAGATTTCTAACTGATGGAAAAAGTGTTTGGGTGAAGTGGATGAGACAGAGATATGGGTCTATCCTCCAACCATGTTCTTTGTCCTCTAGAATTTGGGATGCTTTGTGCAACTCGTGGCGGCAGGTTGGCCACCTATATAGTGTGGACTCAGACAGTCTCTACCTACTCTCCAGTCAGTTGAAACTGCGGATCCACATTGACACATGTCCCCCTGTCCTTTGGGCAAAGATTTTCTGGGGCAAAGGCTTTGTACATAAATGGAGCACAACCTGCTATAGAATCCTTCTTGGCAGGTTACCCACTAAAGTCCGCATGAGGAGATGGGGTCTAAATGTCCAGCCGGTCTGTTGCTTTTGCAAAGAGGACAAAAACCACAACCATCTTTTCCACGATTGCAGCAAAACGAGACATATTTGGGCGTTGATTTGGCTCAAGAATGGCTGGGGTCTGCACACATCAAGCAGCCTGCATGAGACTATGATGCAAATCATAGCAAGAAGCTCAAATCAGTATGAGTTAGCTTTCGGTGGTCTTTGCTTTACAAATGCTTGCTTTAACATTTGGAAGATCAGGAACATGCTAATTCATAAAAGAACAGAGAACCAAGATGTGTTTCATGAGGTGGAACGTGATCTGACTGCTGTGATGAAGGCTAAGAAGAGCCTCTCCAGAGGGATAAGCCCTTTAGCTAGTGTATACTAGGGTTTTTTGTATAGATAACCCGTGTATATTTTTGTTATGACTAGCTCTTGTATAGTATAGCCTTGCTATACCCCCTTTTTGGCAATATATTTACCCATTTCCAAAAAAAAATGTTGAGAGTATGACCATTCCATGTCTTGAGTTCATCTAGGATATCAGTGACACATGAATTATACAATTGTTGCAACACCTTATACAGATTGTAGGTTGAAGATTTTCTCCAAGTTTCCATTCACATGGGTAGCAATGATGTGTGACTTGGAACCTCTTCTTGCTTTTGATTTCATAATTTAGTTATGGACATTCACTACCTACATGATATGGGACCTATATGGTCACACACATTGGAATTCATCTAGAAGAGGAGTTTAATCTTGAATGATGATTGGATTGATTACTAAAGTGTTTAGTTACTCAATTCACACAACAAATTGGGTGACTACACTGCTAAATGACCATCTTACAGGGTGAGATGGTTGTTTGGGCAGCCAAACGATCATCTTAAGTGTTGAGACGACTACTTGGGTCGTCAGGCTAATCAGAAATTGAATTGGCTAATATCTGCCCAAATTGAGGTGTGAAACAACCGATTTAATGTGTTGAACCAACCGGTTTGACTCGGCTCACTAGACGTCTATCTCGCATCTATGAGTAGTTGAGTTAGGCCGAAGGAAGGTTCAAGATACTTTCCCAAATTGTTTCGATTGCATAATACTTATGGTGTAAGAAATTAATGTCTAACATTAATGGGAAATGAGTTGCCAATTTCGTATGTGATTGGGAAACTACAAAATGGCCATTTGGTAGTGTGAGATGACTATCTCGTGTGACCAGGCAACTAGCTTACGGTTCACATGTTGCAAAAATATACGAATGAAGTATGATTTTGATGAAAATATTAAGAAACTTTGATGAGATCAAATGTTGAAATACTTTATATCGATACCTTACGTACCTTCAAAAATAGGACTATGATAATGTATCACAAGTCACATCCATCTGAACACGATGATATGTCAGATTGAAGGAATTATACCATGATGAGTCATGAGATAACTATCAATTAATCTAATCTTCTTGTTCTCATAAATATACATCTTTCACTAAATAATGTACCATCTGAATGGTTTATAAGACATCATATATGATATGATTTTGGAATGTCCCAATATGTCTAAAGGATTGAAACCTACATTAAAAAAATAGTTTCTTAAAAAGGTTTATCCACAAACCATAATTGTTCAATGTTACTATTAATCCCAATCCATTAACAAAAGTGTTTTGTTAACGGGATAACTGTGTTCCTAAAGAATCAATGGGGGTAAAAGTAGAAGACAAAAAGTTTGAGGTCAACAAAGAGGTATAATGAGAAATAAAAGAATCACAAGTTGTTGTGGAATCTCAAGTTCATCATGTAACAGAACAAAATAGTTCTAGTAGAATATGTTTGAGACTGGAGGATTGTGAATCCAACAACTCACATATGTTTGTCATGACAAGATGAGCCAACTAATCAACTAGAAGCTATTAAGCACCATAATGTGAGTAATGGCTTAAAGCCATTATGGGATCCATGTGAACTAACAAGGTTTGTCCTTGATAGTACTACCTGAAGAGTAAAAATCAAAAGGTGAAGATAGGGTCTTGTGTCAAAGACCTACATGGATAACATAAGAGGATAGATTGGTTGAATAAATTATCAAATTAGTTAAAATTGTTGAACATAAAAGAAATTCCATTTCCAATTGTCAAGCTTGTTGTTGTAGTTAAATAGACTAAGAGATTTGGCATATGAAGATAAAACTAGATTCCTTATAGGAATATATCAGAGGATGTGTATGTGACATAACCTAAAAGGTTTTATAACTTCAAGAATGCAAATAAAGTCTATAAAATACAAATTTAAATCAAGGATTGAAACAAGCATCTCAGAAATTGGATCTTTTGACCTTACAAGATAGTTAAAGAGTTTGAATTGAATCAATATAAAAGATGAAATCTATGGTTAAAAAAGATTTAGTGGGAGCATATATAAATATTCCACATGTGACGAGGAATAACATCTCAATATTTTGAATGTTGAGAACTGGGAACTGGCATGAAATACCCCTTCAACAATGAAGGATTAGGTGAAACATCTTAGGAGATAAGGATCAAGACCTATGAGATAGTTCTTGAATGTTTCACAATGGAAGTTTGAGCACATACAATGGCAATGTGTTAAAGGAGTTCAACACAAAATGATTCAAAAAAGAGAGAATCTAGATTTGTCTCTCATGAACCAGATGTTCCAATTCTTGTGAAGAATGTAAATGACATGATTAAGATGCCAAAGGTTGTAGCAATAGATCTATCATGAATGCTATTATCCCATATAATCTTGTATGTATTGGACATGACAAGATTATGGTAAATTCCAATAAGGGTTATTGTAATGTCATTAAAGATATCCATTGATACTTGAGAAGAATCTAATTATATATTTCTAGTCAATAAGTATAGCAATAAAAGGAAGAGTTGGATGTAAAGGATTACATTGATATAAGCTTCCATGACAAAAGAGATTGCAAATTAAAATATTCTTTATGAACACAGAGTGATACTATATGGATCTAGAATTTCATATGATAAACTTATAGATGTTCCAACCATTGATGATTTAGCAGTGATACTGTGACAACAATGGAGCTACTTGTTAGGCAAGGAATATCATATACAATATTACAGAAGTTCTATCTCATATGAGAAATCATACGGTGAAGAGAGAAGGAAACCTGCAATATACTGACAATAAGCAAAGTGTTACTAACCTGCTAAATTAGCACTAGCACAATAGATACATGGTGGACATGTTTGGGTCACTTAGAATGAGATTTGTGGGTGATTGGCTCTACATGCAAGTGGGTGTCTATTGGTTAGGTATGCCCATAGAGCCAATCATGTGATGACTGACATGGCATATACCATAAATCATTTGATTACTACTCATAAAGGGAAGCTTCAAATTCATTCTATTTTATTCAATTATTATGAATGTCTAGATAATAATATTACACAATGACACATGTATTCATGTTTAAGACTTGGGGATATGAGATCATACAGATGCTAAGAGTACATATACATATTATCATTATGTCCCTAGTCCGTTCTTACTATGGAAGGTAGATAGAAACCATTAACACAAAAGACTAGAGTGTGAGTTGGTTGATGACAAAATCTTATTAGTCATGATATGGCAATATCAAATCAAGCAGTTAGATACATGTTAGAGAACTGTGTATCAGACAGACCCACCTTAAGAAGTGACACATGGAAACCATCATTGGTGGTCATATTCATATGTCATGGTGAAGGTGGTGATTGTAGTTCTTAGACTTGAAATCACTGCACTCGTCACGTGTCATTGGGTACTCTTTGATATCATCAAACACAGTCATAAGCATGGGTTGTTATAATAGTTATGATTGGGTGACTTTGACACATGGTGATAGACTGTGAGTGATAAAGTTGGGATTTGTCAGTCCTACTGGAGTATGATATCCTGGCCACTTGATAAGCGATACTCAGAAACAAATGTGCATCTACGTATGGATCAATATATGATATTAATGTCACATTATCTTCGAATGTCTACTCTTGGTTCAAGGAACATGGATTGCACATTGAGAGCTGATAATTCCATGCCTCGATTTCATCCTGGATATTAGAGATAAAGGAAGTATACAATCACCACAAAACCTGACACAAATTGTAGGTTGAAGTTGTTCACCAATTTTCTATTCACTTAGGTAGCACTGATGTGTGACTAAGCACCACTCCTTGCTTGTAATGTCATAAGTTAGTTATGGACATTCACTACCAACATGATGTATGACCTATTGTGTTATCACTAGTACAAGAATGGTCTGTAGCGTCGGTTATTTTAAGCCTGTAGCGTCACTTTATAACCGACTCATAAGTGGTCGTTGCTATAGAATTTGCTCTATAGCGTCAGTTTTTTTGACCAAACAAAATCGACCTTACAGAGTAAACACCGACGCAAAAGGTTGTAAAAAATCTGACCCAGGCAAGAAAAAAGGAGCCAGTAGCGTCAGTTATTCCAAAAAAAATCGACCCTGTAAACTCTCTCGGTCGAGAAAATAGTCGACCGAAAATATTTTCGGTCGAAAATTTTCTCGACCGAGAGAGTTTATAGGGTCGGTGTTTTTTGGAATAACTGACCCTAATGATTGAATAAACATTTCAGTGTAACCCTCAATTGAGAAAATTGTCGACTGAAAATATTTCGGTCGACAAAATTGTCGACCAAGGGGTACACTGAAATGTTTATTCAATCTTTAGGGTTGGTTATTCCAAAAAAATCGACTTTGTAAACTCTCTCGGTCGAGAAAATTGTCGATCGAAGGATACACTGAAATGTTTATTCAATCTTTTGGGTCGGTTTTTATAAATAACCGACTTTATAGAGGACCTTTAGGGTCGTTATTTTACAAAAATCGACGCTAGAATTTATATTTCGGTCAAAAAGTTTCTCAAATGAGGAGTGTACACTGAGGTGGTTATTCAATCTTTAGGGTCGGTTATTGAAAAAACCGACGCTAGAAGTTACGATTTTTTTTTTAAATTTCTACAGAAACTGAAATAGAACAGAAGAACAAGAAGATTCATATATTATGGGAGAGGGGAGCCTGGATGCTCAACTGTCACCATTCAAAACCACACATTCATGGCAAAAATGATTCATAATCACATCATAATTTACAAAATGATAGATTGCAAATCTAAGATGATATTAATCATATACAAAAGTAAATATGAAAGAGTACTCAAGCCACATACATAAATGGAGCTTACATATTTAATCCAATGCTATATTGACTTCATTTAGAAAAGAATCTGACCACTCTTCTTGGAATTCATTCAAGTCCACAAGTGTGTAAGGCTGAGTTGTAAAGATCTGTAACAGAAAATGCACATGCTAATATTTTATAAAATGACTACAATCACTTGTAAATTTATGATGTTATTCTTTATTACTTGACTTATAGTCTGAATGTCATGTGATGCTTGTTTGACAATAGCTTGCATATATTTCATTACATAGTAGCCACAAGCCCAGTCATTATTTTGCATAGGACACTACAAATAATGAATTATAATTAATGTTAGTAAACTATTATAAATAGTAGTTGAGATAAGACTATAAGAGATGACATATTAGAATTCAAAATTAATACATATAAGACTAAGTAGTTGTCAAAGTGGTTACCTTGACATTTTTTAAAGTCAACGTCTTTAATTTTGTGGGTATTTGTCCTCCAGCATCACGAAAAGCCTTTATACCCCTATCAATTAAATGATAGTCGGTAAAATAGAAATTCTAAATAGAAATATCATGTTGAAGCATTGACTAAATTTATGCTTACTCCATAGCTGAGAATTTTAGTTTGTGACTCCTTGTTGTTTTACCCATTGGGTCAAGATAATAAAGAGTCATCAATTTTGGGGCAGTCACCACTAATTCCCAATTTCTAGCTCTGAGTAAGAATAAAACAAACATTAAAATAAATAATTTTGTTCATTATTAAAATTATATTGAATAATAATACTTACTGGATGTTAAAAGGAATTAGGATAATTTCCTTCCCCTCACTAGAAAAATATTTAAATGCAGTAGAAAAGTACTCATTCACATCCTCAAGATTTGTCTCCACTTGACTATTGATTGAAGGAACTAAGAATCCAACATTCCTTATATCAAGGTTTGTGATCTCAGTATATAAATGGTTGTAAAACATTTGTAATTGTTTCTATATATAGAAATAAGCTAAAAATGTGTATTGGAATTATATATATATATATATATATATATATATATATATATATATTGATAGATCCTTACCTTATCCATACTTCTATTATAGAAGTATTCATCCAAACATACCGGAACAACTCTATAATATCATCAAGAAAAATATAATTCTCAAAGTCCCTCCCAGCTGCATTTTCTGTTAAATTGACCAACATATGTGATCCTGAGCTTTGGTTGACTAAGTATCGACACAAACATTTACATTTGCTTCCCAATTCATCGAATGTAGCTTCAGGAATGAAAGATGTCTTGGGCACATGAGGACGACTAGTAGAATTTTTACTTTTTGGTTTACAAACCTATTAATTAAATTACATACTTATATTACACGAGTTCATATATGCAGTCAAATATGAAAAATATGGTAGAAATAAGGTATACCTTGTCATTGATAACCAAGTGTCTAGGCCAACCCACCATAGCACCCTCAACTTCTTCAACTGTACTATATTCCAGATTAGGTATGGGTAGTGGTTTGTCCCCCATTCCGTCATACACAAGATGGATGGACACACGGAAAATGACATCAATAATTTGTTGCATACACATAGGAACTCATCTAGAAGAGGGGTTTAATCTTGAATGATGATTGGGTTGATTACTAAAGTGTTTAGGTACTCAATTCATGCAACAGATTGGTTGAATACACTGCCAAATTACCATCCACAGAGTGAGACAGCCCTTTGGGCAGCTAGATGATCGTCTCAAGTATTGAGATAGTTGTTTGGGTAGTCAGGCTAGTAAGAAATCGAATTGGCTAATTTTAGCCCAAAACTGAGGTGTGAATTGATCAGTTCAATCTGTTGAACCAACCGATTCCGCTCGACCCACCAAATCACTGTCTCACAAGTTCTAGATCGCTTAGTTAGGCCAGAGGAAGGTGTTAGATACTTTCCCAAAATATTTTTATTACACAATACTTGCGCTGTAAGGAATTAATGCCTAACATTAATGGGAAATGAGTTGCCAATTTCATATGCAATTGGGAAACTACCAAACATCCATTTGGTAGTTCAAGACAATCATTTAATGTGACCAGAAAATTGTATTGTGGTTCAGAAGTTGTGAAAATTCAAGATCTTCCGATCTCTTCCACTCCTGAACAAATTCTGAATGGATTGGTAACCCTAGCACAAACTCTGCCTATAAATAGAGGGGTACTGGGGGCTTCCCAAAAAACAACAACATCAACTGAGAATTAGTTGCTCTGACAATTTTTGTCCTCTCTAGTTGTAATAATTGAGAGTGCCCAAGCAAGTCCTACCTGACTAGGGAGGGATAGCTATAGGAGAGAACAATTGAGGATCGTTGTTGTGGGAGAGCAAGTTGGTGACTAGTACATCAACAAAGTCTGCATGCAGTCTGTGGCGAGACAACATGAGTCACTATAGAAGTTGTTATGTTTGTTGTTCATGGTGAAGACTAGGAGATACACAACCACCGTCCATGAACAACTAGTAAACAAATGCATTGAAGCAATTTGTTATCACTGGACTTGATCCAGGACCAGGTATAACTCGTTAAACCATACTTCCAAATTCATAGTAGTTGATGCAATCTTCCTGATATGGGAATACATATAGATAAATATTTTTGTTTCCGTTGCTATACTTTGTGCCCATATTTCCCAAAACTCAGGGCCATCAACATTGGTGTAGTTTATGTTGTGTGGTCTCTCCTGTATATCATACATTGAAACAAGGCTATATATATGAATATTTGTAATCCTAATTTTCTCATAATAAGATATTCTCCTCACAGTGTCAATATGATTTTTGTTATGCATATGATAGGATGACAACGAAGTGATTGTATCTTTAACAATTGAGATTGATTTAGTTATTTATTGGGCATCCAATATGTTATGTAGGATCACATAGTCATCGGGTCTATGAGGTACTAATGGTGCCATTATCCTATGTTTTCATGTTGAGTATCAAATTGATTCTTTCGCTGTAAATATAAATGGACATCCATGGAAAGCTACCATGATTTTGCATAGCAATGACTTGATAATCTTAAGTTTTTCACAATAATATGTACTTTAACTTATGTACATTATTATTGATACAAATTAGTGGTGGTAAGTATGAATGGAATACAAAAACTATCAGAAGAAAAACTATAGACATTAACTGCTTAGATACACATTAAATGGCCAGATTCAAACTGTTTTTGCATGCTAAATAACTAAGCATAAGTTCTAGTGGAAGCGTAACTAATATACTTTAATACAAAATACTCCACAAAGCAAATAGTTTGGATTCTTTCTATCTCTTATTTGGTAAACAACTAAGCCCTAGAAGGTTGTTTATGTTAGTTATTGACTCAAGGTCTAAATTGAGTAAACCCTTGTTTTGATGATGACTAAATCATTCCACTTATTTGTGACTAATGTCTCTACTTGAGTGATTTTAAATAAGGTATAAACACACTCCAAATGTGCCCTGACTTGCGCATCTCAACTTGGAGAAAAGACAAGTCGAAGTCAATACAAGTGCACATTTTTGTAATATTATTTAAATCCATTAGAATCATGTTGTAAATCACTTTTGATGATTGTACGACTTGTAATTAAGCTTAGAAAAAATCAGGAGCACTTAGATCAAATGTTTAAGCACTCAAAATCCATTTTCCAAAATTCACATTCGGATGTTCATCGGTCGAGTTGCAAACTCGACTAATGCTGATTGGATCTTGAAAATGACTTTTGATTAGTCGAGTTTACACTTCACAGAACTCGATTGATTGGTCTATTGATCAAAACTGATTTAAGTGAATCAGTCGAGTTACCCCAGGACAAACTCGATAGATGGCCTAAATTGGTCTTGTGTCTTAGTGGGATCAGTCGAGTTACCTTTATAGAAACTCGATCGATTGCACTGTACGGAAAAGTACAGAAAAGTATTTCTAGCCATTTTGGAGTGGAAACAAGTGAAAATATATCCGTTGCAAGCTACAAAATGGCTAGTTTTCATTCTTAAGTGTTCCCGAAGGCTAAGAGGCATCCTCATCTATAAATAGGACCCCTTGGGCTTCATTCCAAGGTTGACCATTCAATGCAAAACTCTATGTGAGGTTCCTGTTCTATAGTTGAGTGCTTCCTTTAGCCCCCCCTTTCTCTAAGCTTAATCACTTGCTACATTCGTTACAGTGAGTAGGAAATATGTAAGAGATCTAGTCCTACATGTATATCTTATGAGGCTCTCACTTCCACCACCTCCCTATTTCTCATTACAATCATGAAGATGAAGGTTCTCTCTTTCGGTTAAGAGAGGTGAAGAAGAACATGGGAAGGAGTCCCTTGGTGAAGATCAAAGGCAGAAGACTTGGAGAAAGAGTGGGTAAGACTTTGGTGAAGGTATAAGACTCCTTGCTCAAGTGGGTAAGTCCTTGGTGGAAGCTTCTCTGAGTGAAGGTGAAGTCAAAGGCTGGAGATCCAAGAAGAGTGGGTAATCCCTGCAAGGCTGAAGACTTGTGCAAGGGTGGGTAAGTCCTTGATGAAGGCCTACGACTCATTGCAAAGTGGGTAAGTCCTTGGTATGGTTGAAGACTCTTTGTATTGGATAGGTAAGTCCTTTGATGGTCATGTATTGTAAGTCTTATGAATGAATACAAGAGTGCAATGGTTAAGAAATCCTAGAGGTTGACCTCTCTTGGTAGTGGACTGACTCACTTTTTGTTTGAAGTGTGGAACCACTCTAAATAGCTTGTCACTTGGTGTAATGTCAATCTCTCTCTCCCTTGCTATGCATGTTTTAGTTGCACTCAAATTTCCTATTTGGCAACCTTATCTTCTGATATATCTTGAAGGTCTAATTAATTTTGTTTAAGTGCATTTAGATCTATTCACTCCCCTCTAGAGCATCCAATCACCCATCTAGGATCCAACATTAGCTGCATCTCTCTTCTTAATGCAAGTTCTTGACAGTTGGCACTACTAGCATGGAGTTTGAGATTTAGATCGAAAACAACCAATACATGATGTGTTAAGCTAGGTAAATTCCATTTGTACATGTATGGTGCGATTAAATTGTAACTCAAATTTAGTAAGACGAAAATACATAGCTTTACCTTGACTACATATCACATATAAGTATATAAATCCTATCATAGTACAATAAGTTTGCATTCCAAGAGAAAAGTGATTAAGAACACATTGATCACTTAAATATTTTAGTACCAATACATATCAAAATATGATAGTTGATTGATTACAACTAACTATAATATTTAATCACATAATTAAGGGTTGCATTATCAATTGATTAAAGAACTAGGGTGATGGGTTTCATCTTCTATTCCTAATATTCACTTTCCCACTACAATTGATTAATATAGATAACTAATTATTGATGCAGTTAGAAGATCCCATTCTTTTTAATAAGGAACTTGTACATGGAAAAATATAATCACACCACCATGCAGTTCTTAGGGTGCTATATGTTTGCTTCAATAACCTCCCATCTAAAGTTCTTATTTGGGGAGGGGCTCAACACAAAACATTTGATATTCATAGTTTTAATCATGAATTCCTCATTATTGAATGACCACATAAATGAGGAAAATGATGACCAATCATGATTTCAAAAAAGGAAATAGTTTCTTGTGGAATTAAATATCAATACACTCTCAGGTGTAAATGAAAAAAATAATATCTAGTAAAGGTGATACTTGCTATTTGTTAAAAAGAGTAGATAAAAGATATAGAAGAGATAGGAAATCATGGAAATGTGATGGTGAAAGGGTGGAGTTGTGTTATGTAGAAGCAAATCTTTAGATCTCATATTGTAGAAAATCCTACATAGAGGATGGAGCATAGGGATTTAGGAAGGGGGCACAATAGAATAACAATTATTTCCCAACAAACCCCTAAACCACAAATATTTCGTAGCCATAAAATTTAAAACTATTAGACATAAATAAATAATATGGAATATACATGTGACAGAGAGAGTTTTTCATAGTATTTCCTCCATCTTATAACTTTATTTATCAAATTTTTGACAAAAATGTCCTCAAATACCTCCCTCACTAAATTTAATAGAAAGGAGTCACAAATTTCAAAATAATGCAAACCCTAGTGTCATATGAAGGTGAATTATAGGTATTAATGTATTTAGTCAATAACCATGATCAAAATCTGAATTTCAATCCCACTTTTATACCACAGCTACATCATGACATTATAAAGCTACAACTAAAATTTCATTGCAATTGGATTAACCAATTAGGGGATACAAGCAATTGAAATTTATGTACAACTTTTATTTATTTTTGACCCTATGACCTAAATTTTGGACAAAAATGACCAGGTTGTGACAAATTTATGTGTCACGCGACTCTTGGTGGGGTCCGCATGATCCTGACCCTAGGATCCTAACCCCTTTGGATAGCATGGAGATTCAAGGGTCAGGGACTCATCTTCAACCTCCTGCAAAGGGTGGGAAGGAGAGAGAGGACCCAAAAACCCCTGATTCACTACCTCACCCTTTATCTCAATTTTTAGCCCGATGAGCTGAGTTCATCTCGTGATTTTGTGGCTAAACACCCCATTGATGACCTAGATTCATGCACTGGTGTGCCATCTCAACCACTTGAGCACCTGAACATCTCACTCTGACGGCATCTGAGAAGCCCAAAACCCCATCCAACCCTAAACCTACCCCAAGGGTCTATAAAATACCCTCTAGAAGTCGTTGCCACTATCCTTTGCCATAACCCTCTGCCTCCCAATCCTAATTATCATCCTAAACCTCTAATCATATCTCTGGGTCACCGTGGCACCGCCGCACTTCCCCTTTTGGGTATTTCTCCCTCTCGCCTCCTCCCTCTAAATCTCCACCTCCACCGACATCCTGAGGTTGCAACGACCTTAGGCGGCACGTCTCCACCTGCGGTTGGACCCTGTTGCTCCCTTTCCTCCCCAACTTAGGTGAGCTCTTCCACCATGCTATCATGATCTGGAGTCTTCTCGAGCAAGGAGGAGTTGACCAGGCTAGGACCCATGGCACCAAGTGGACCTGTCCACGATCGCCATCTCAACAAACTTAGGTGGAGTCAACAAAGGTCAGTGGGGCTGCGTGCTTGTTGGACCAATCCACGAGTGCCTAATACACAATCTGGATCCCTCTCGTGAGATCATGGATCAACCTGAGCTGTAGATCCAGTCAGATATGTCTGTTGATCAAGGTAATTTATTTTTATTTTTATTTTTATTTATCTAAGAAAATGGATTATCTTAGAAAAATCATAGAAAATGGTAGGATGATCATATGGTAATGAACCTATACCATTTTCATCAAATAATGCAAGATACCCAAATAGAATACTATCATGACCTTGATCTGAGTCCTTTTTAAAAAATAATAGCCTAAAGCCGTAATGATCATTTATTATTATCATATTGTGTAATAATAGTGATCCATTGTTGAGATGTGACATGTGGACATCTAAAACTGTAATTGAGTCCATGATCCTCACATGGTTCGAAACTTTAATCAAGTAGGGTTATTTAATTTAATAGCTATAGAAAACCCTAAAATCTAGTTTATCTCTCTACATGAGGATACTTCATGTATTTACATGTCGAATCATAACTATGTAATGATACATTGTATTCATTAACCACCCCAAAAAACCTAGATCCAATTTGATCCATTTGGATCATATGAATCTTAAATGGAAACCATTAGCAACCTAACCCCATAGAAAGCCTTATATTGACTGTCTCTTTCTTAAATATTAATCGGTAATACAAAATAGATGAAACCCTAATTTTGAGATCTGATCTTGTGATGCCAAAAATGAGATAAAGATTATTGGGTAATTTGTGATCTAATCATAGGAAGGTGAAAGTCACACCAAATAAAGATCAAACCCTATAATGGGATGATGAGAACCCATATTGACATTAGATCCTTGTTTCTCTTTCAAGGTGATCTACTTTCATAGTCTAGACTTGTAGAAATTCAGATCTAAGATTCGAGGTATGTGGATATAATTATAAGAGTAGTTTGTTGGATGATATACCAATGAATACTTGCTTGCATTTAGTTGCATATACTTGCTTGGATGTATATCTATATGTATTGAAATTCTTCCGCCTGGAACATAAAGAACATTAATGGAATAAAATGAAATGTAGTTACTAATGGTGTTCATTAATCTCCCTATTAGAGAGGGAAAGAATTAATGATTACTATCACCTCCCTAGAGTACATGGTATACGGGGAGATCCCTAGAGTACAAGGTACACAGGGATGGGCCCACTAATATATGTGATTATTTGCTAAGTCTACCATAGTAATGCATGTTCATTGAAATATGTTAATAACTTGGGTTTACCTTATTTTCTGCCATAGTAATGTGACGTCCCTAGATTTTCTAAAATTTAATCTAATGTGTGATGCCCAAATTGAAACCTTCACCTCAGTGAGAATTCCAATTTAAACACCCCACACTAGGCTAAGAAGAAGAAAATCAAGGGAGTCAGAAGGAAACAATCAATAGCACATGCACATGAACAATAATAAAACCATACACACATGTTCACCATTCAACATATAGTTACAACATGAATTGTTACAACATTAGATATTACATATTGAACAACAAACTTATACATATACATGCACCACCACTAAATGATAGGATCTTAAGACAATAGGTCCACCTGTACATTAGCTCGCTACACAACTCTCAACTATACTGGATCTTCAAGAGAACAACCACAACCTAAACAAAAGATTACATGTGGTACACGTCAGCACAATATTCAAGAATATTGTACTGAGTAAGCCTACATGTCTTTTATATACCTCTCATCATATCTTGGCTATAAGATAAAACTAATATTTGGCAGCATTAAAAAAATATAAAAAAAAGTATATACTTGCACAAAGATGTTCATTAACAAAAGAGAACACATATTTTAAGAACATTTCCATCATATATCTCGTACATCTTCCCCCAAGGACTTTGATGTTTTTAGGCCTTATGATCTACCACCAAGTGGTTTGTGATCATTATACAAACATCATATGATCTACCGCCAAGTGGTTTGTGATCATTATCCATGCGCTCTACCACCAAGTGGTTTATGAGCTATCTTATGATGGAACATCTATATTATGTTTGTAGGTGTTCATAGCCATAAGTATGGAAATTCAAGCAACCTATCATACAAGACAATCATTTCAATCAATACCATATGCCAAGTCTTTACTACCGTATAACACAAGTGTAATGCATAATAAGTCAAGCAAGAGGTAATGGCATACCTTCCAAAGAGACATTCTAAACCATATTCCCGATGTCATATATATCCTCAGTCAACCCTGATTAAGAAAATATCACATACTATCATCATGTTCTCATCATCTTACATCTCATTAGGGTATTACCACTTTTACTTGTATTCTTGTCTTAGAATTTATCTTACTGATGACATATTCCAGATTATAGTTCATCAACTAGATATACTCATGTGTCACATTATTATGTGAACATATTTAACATTATGTCACTTTCATTAACCATATTAAGGTTACATCACATGTATCAAGGGTGCTCTTCATATAACATGAATTTTGTGTATATAACTGATCTCAAATTTATATATTATCTTCCAGTTATAGATATGAGGGTTTTCTATAAATCTCATCATTTATTGAGCATGCATGTATTTATTGCATCATCTTTATTAGCCCTAATTATCCATATTTATCAAATTATATGCTTTGGTGCATCAACATGACCATATCTGACATCATATGCATTATAAACATGATTATAGACTTACTGACATTTTTCCATAATTTTATGTCATCATTTAATATTTATTACTCAAGAACTAAGAATTACACATATTACATGATATCACTATTCTTAGTGCATCAAAAGTCTGATATTATGATTCCATATTGTTTTATGCATTTTTCTAAACATTTTGGTATATTATATGTATTTTATGACAACAGAGTTGATTACTAGGAATTATCTAAGATCTGTAAATTTCTGGTTGATTAAACACTAATTTACCTTTTACAGCCAATTGCGTGTCAACACATGGCTTCTGGGGGGTGTGTTGCTCCTTCTCCTAGCTTGTGCTGGGCCGATCAGTTTCATTGACTTGGACCCAGTTCGGGTGTGGTCTGACTGGGGATGGACCCAGTTTAACTAAAACGGGAGTCTTCCTCCATTCTTTCACGTGATCGAGATGAAGTCCCCAAGCGGGACTCAGGTCATCTGCAACCCAGATGCCGCCACCTGGGAAGTGTGTGACTGCCATCTTCATGTCTTGGATCAACGATGAAGGACTCTATCGGGGTTACTCCTCTTCAACACCTCTAGATGTGATCATCTGCCAAGTCATTCCTCCTCGACCTCGCGTTCGAGGTGAACCCAGTGTAGCGTTGTGCCTACATGTGTGGGTGTTCTTCCGCCCAAGCCGCCTCCAACGTAGGGGAAGGTCTCCAGTTCGAGTTGGCTCTATCGCAGCCTCCTGTCTGTGAACACCTCAGATCTAAGTCCTGCCAGTACCTGATCCTCTCCATGGCTCCTCCTTCATCTCACTTTTGTGCTGCGTCCGCCGCCGCCTGGAGCTCGACGCCTATGTACATCTTCCATTCTGGCTTGTGTGGGTGCCCTTGCAAAGAAGATCTCTGGCAGGGGATCTCCGATGATCAACCCAAACTCTCCTTCTTCACCCGTTGTGGGTGGATTTCATCCACCCAAGCCGCCGTTGTTAAAGTACAATGATCGTCCATCCTCTTCTTGAGATTCTTCTTCTAGTAGGCTGCTCGTCATCTTCCTCTCCTTTTCCCCTTCTTTGGTTCCAGTCTAGTTCTCATTCTATAACTCCTCCTAAAGGTCTATGCATGTGGGTGGAGATGCAGCGTAGATGGTGAGGTGGGACTCCCTCCCTCGTCTCTGTTCTGTATGCAATGAGTTGATCCAAAGTAGTCAAAACTACTCTCACCCACGAACCTTGATCATGGTGTATTGAACCCATTTGAACATCCTCCCACGATATACGTCTCAGCCCACATTCAACAAGTAGGACAATGTTGTGGCTTTCACCTAGAGGCAAGACCATAACCGCAAGATACATGTACAATTTGAGCTGTCATTCATCCATGTATGGCCGAGATGAAGTCTGCACCATGAGTCAATCTATGGCATCAACACACTACAAGCGTCAACTGTCCAAGGTTGCGTGACACATCATAATGATCAACAACTTAAGTATGTAAATCCTTAATAGTATACATTATTTTCTCATATTCGAACTTGAACAACTTCCTCTTGGGTCCTCTAATAGCCACCATAAATTAACCATAGCTTCCTCACTACTCAAAGTACCTTGTACACGAATGTGGTTCCAAAACTCAATTTCTAGACCATTCAATTAAATTCCTTGTATAGGTATAACTTATGGATCCAAAACATTATACAAACCAAAATCAACGCTCCAAATTTACCAAAAAGCTTAGAACTTTCAAAATATCTCAAAATACATGAAGTCACTTATGTCCTTACAAATTTAAGTTCTAAAAGTCCACTCCATCACATCCTACACACCTTAAAAGATATTTCATCCTTGAAATTAAACCCAAAACCCACCTTGTCACATCATATACATCTTAAAATAAATTTCATCGTTGAAATTAAGCAAAAACCACTTACTTCAAGGTCAAACTAAAAAGGTCTCAAACCACATGTACGGATCCACTTTAGATGCATATGTCCACCATCGAATGCTTTAAAACAATCATATATGTCTAGGAGATTCTAAGAGAAACTAGGGTTTACCACCCCTCTTCATATAAGGCCAAAACTAGGGTTTAGGAACTTTGATCATCTTATAACATATTTCATATTTAGGATTTTCATCCTCATTATAGCCAGGCATCAATATTCCAACATAACATTTTTTTGATGCCAACATCATGACATAGTGCAAAATTTTCAAAACATATTCGTCATATTTATTAAGAACTATCATTATCACTATTTGGCATGTATCATTAAGATGATCTCATTTCACTTTCATATTAGGTTACAAATTTATTAGTGAATTCATCACTAGATTCACCAACCATATTACACCATGATTCATATAATATGTACCATTAGTGTCATCTCATTATACTTTCTCATATTAGGTTATAAACTCTTTTAGAGATTCATCATGAGATTGGACAACTATTCAAATTATCATCATTATTCATGTGTATGGTTAACCATATATGTGTTAGCATCTAATAAAATATCTCTAGGTTGTTCCACATCTCATTATATCTACATCTCAAGATTAGATCATGAACACATATATTCTATAATGGTTGTTCTAAACAAACTTATACAAGTGGCTTGTTGAACATATATCAAACTTTATCTAGTCTAACTAAGGTTCTCCTAACCCATATCATGAGGGTAGTGCCATGCTCAGTCTCTCTAAGCTCACTCAACTCTATGAGTATCTCATACACATATACTTTATCTTTCTTCTCTTAGTCTAGGGTTTGCATGTCTACCTCATTGGCACTAGTGATCAACTTCACAAGCTTTAGCCACATAAGCACAAACCAAAGCATGCTATGACATTCTGTTCATAGATATCTATCCATGAGATACTATATCTCAAGTCTCTCTTTTACATGTACACCACTAGAGTCCTACATGGGAACTACCAACCCGAGCATGAGGCTTCATAGAAACCAACACAACTACCTCCTCCAGGGTTTTGGGCTCTCTCCCTCACCCAGATGGTAGGCACTCATATTCATATGCACATATATAACTAGCCTCTCTCTGTCTCTAGGGTTTGGTCCTCCCAAGGACATCTAGGGTTCAACAAAACTATAGGAATCATGCATAAAGCAACTCAACTGATTTACTCAGGAGTAGTCTAGTTTAGGACATATCATATCACATATTTCTCATATTTATCATATCATTGAGTCTAGGTTCTCTGACCTTCTCCTTGTGGGTCTCTCTCTCTCTTGAGCTAACCCCAAAACTAGTCCTAACACTAGAGGTCCTCCTTTGTAAAAGTGTTTGAGGCTCATGTTGACTCACAACTTCTCTTAACTTAACATATCTTATCTCATAAAAGCCTATTTACTTGCATCATCAAAATTTATCTCAGATCCTCAAATTTGAACTTAGGTCCTCAAAGACAAACATAGATCATCATAACCATCTTATGTCATCTATATAAGACTTACATCATATCATCAAAACTTATTTTATCTATTCCATCTATCATATATATCAAAAAGGCTCTAGACATCTAATCTAGAACTACTCTCTCTTCTAGACTGATGTCATTCACTTTCACTTAGGTTACATGACCACCTCCTACTCGTACTTGTGTGGGGACACATTTTTATAATATATATATATAATAAAATATTATATAGTTTTTCTCCAATAAAACATGCGTCAGAAAAAACTACCAAGGTTCGATCTGATTGGAATCAAAACCAAATCTTGAAAACGAGTGTCCCACACAAGGTAGAGAGTATAGTGTCATGAAAATTAGTTAAAAGGGTGAGAACAAGGGGTAGACTATTGTAGCTACTCTAGACAACATGCACAATATGTCTAGGGTTTCTCTTCCCTTGATGGACATCATTTCCAAATAGTGCAACGTCCCATACCGCTGCACTACAAGGAAAGAACGACATCTGAGGACTTGCTACTCAACAAGCACTAGTCTAGACCTAGTTCTCAGACATCTAGGTGCTAACCTAGAGGCTAGGTCAGATATAGTCTCTAAAAGATGACTAATCTAACCCTAAAGATTATTAATTTCAAGGTTTTCTTTAGTTTGAGTTGCATAATGAGAAAATGCCAGGCTTGGCTATTGTTCATTCTCTGATACGACCTGTGACGTCCCCAAATTTTCTAAAAAATAATCTAATGTGTGAAGTCCAAATTGAAACCCTCACCTCAGCGAGAATTCCAATTTAAACACCCCACACTAGGCTAAGAAGAAGAAAATCAAGGGACTCAAAAGGAAACAATCAATAGCACATGCACATGAACAATAATAAAACCATACACACATGTTAACCATTCAACATATAGTTACAACATGAATTGTTACAACATTAGATATTACATTTTGAACAACAAACCTATACATATACATGCACTACCATTAAACTACAGAATCTTAAGACAACAGGTCCACCTATACATCAGCTCACTACACAACTCTCAACTATCTTGGATCTTCAAGAGAATAACCACAACCTAAACAAAACATTACATGTGGTACACGTTAGCACAATATTCAAGAATATTGTACTGAGTACGCGTACGTGTCTTTTATATACCTCTCATCATATCTTGGCTATAAGATAAAACTAATACTTGGAAGCATTAAACAAATATAAGAAAAAGCATATAATTGCACAAAGATGTTCTTTCACAAAAGAGAACACATATTTTAAGAACATTTCCATCATATATCTCGTACATCTGCCCCCAAGGGCTTCGATGTTTTTAGGCCTTATGAACTACAACCAAGTGGTTTGTGATCATTATACAAACATCATATGATCTACCACCAAGTGGTTTGTGATCATTATGGATGTGCTCTACCACCAAGTGGTTTATGAACTATCTTATGATGGAACATCTACATTATGTTTGTAGGTGTTCATACCCATACGTATGGAAATTCAAGCATTGTATCATACAAGACAATCATTTCAATCAATACCATATGCCAAGTCTTTACTACGTATAACACACACATAATGTATAATAAACCAAGCAAGAGGTAATGGCATACCTTCCAAAGTGACATTCTAAACCATATTCCTAATTTCATCTATATCCTCAGTCAACCCTGATTAAGATAAGATCACATACTATCATCAGGTTCTCATCATCTTACATCTCACTAGGGTATTCCCACTTTTACTTGTATTCTTGTCTTAGAATTGATCTTACTAATTTCATATTCTAGATTATAGTTCATCAACTGGATATACTCATGTGTCACATTATTATGTGAACATATTTAACATTATGTCACTTTCATTAACCATATTAGGGTTACATCACATGTATCAAGGGTGCTCTTCATATAACATGAATTTTGTGTATATAACTGATCTCAAATTTATATATTATCTTCTAGTTATAGATATGAGGGTTTTCTATAAATATCATCATTTATTGAGCATGCATGTATTTATTGCATCATCTTTATTAGCCCTAATTAGCCATATTAATCAAATTATATGCTTTGGTGCATCAACATGACAATATCTTACATCATATGCATTATAAACATGATTATAGACTTACTGACATTTTTCCATAATTTTATGTCATCATTTAATATTTATTACTCAAGAACTAAGCATTACACATATTACATGATATCACTATTCTTAGTGCATCAAAAGTATGATATTATGATTCCATATTTTTTAATGCATTTTTATATGTATTTTTCTGACAATAGATCTAATTACTAGGAATTATATAAGTTTTGTGTATTTCTAGTTGATTAAACACTGATTTTCCAATTGCGTGTCGACACATAGATTCTGGGGGTGTGTTGCTCCTTATCCTAGCTTGCACTGAGCCAGTCAGTTGCATTGACTTGGACCCAGTTCGGGTATGGTCTGGCTGGGGCTGGACCCAGTTTAACAGAAGCGGGAGTCTTCCTCCATTCTTTCACGCGATCGAGATGAAGTCCCAAAGCGGGACTCGGGTCATCTGCAACCTAGATGCCACCGTCTGGGAAGTGTGCGACCACCATCTTCATGTCTTGGATCAATGACGAAGGACTCTGTCGGGGTTACTCCTCTTCAACACCTCCGGATCTGATCAGCTGCCAAGTCGTTCCTCCTCAACCTCGCATTTGAGGTGAACCCAACACAACATTGTGCCTGCGTGCGTGGGTGTTCTTCCTCCCAAGCCATCGTCGGCGTAGGGGAATGTCTCCAGTTTGAGTTGGCTCTGTTGTAGCCTCCTGTTCGTGAACACCTCAGATCTAGGTCCTACCAGTACCTGATCCTCTCCATGGATCCTCCTTCATCTCGCTCTTGTGCTGCGTCCGCAGCCGCCTGGAGCCCGACGCCTACGTGCATCATCCGTTCTGGCATGCATGGGTGCCGTTGCAAAGAAGATCTCTGGTAGGGGATCTCCAATGATCAACCCAAACTCTCCTTCTTCATTCACCGTGCATGGCTTTCATCCACTGAAGCTGTCATTGTTAAAGCACAACGATCGGCCATCCTCTTCCTAAGATTCTTCTTCTAGCAGGCCACTCATCATTTCCCTCTCCTTTCCCCCCTCTCTGGTTCTGGTCTAGTTCTCATTCTATAACTCCTCCTGACGGTCTATGCAAGTGGGTGGAGAGGCAACGTAGATGGTGAGGTGGGACTCCCTCCCTCATCTCTTCTCTGTATGCAATGAGTTGATCCAAAGTAGTCAAAGTTGCTCTCACCCACGAACCCTTATCATGGTGTATTGATCCCATTTAAACAACCACCCATAATATATGTCTCAGCCCACATTCAACTAGTAGGATGACGTTGTGGCTTTCACCTAGAGCCAAGACCATAACCGCAAGAGACAAGGTACAATTTGAGCCATCATTTATCCATGTATGGCCGAGATGAAGTCTACACCATGAGTCAATTTGTGGCATCAACACACTACAAGCATCAGCTGTCCAAGGTTGCGTGACACATCATAATGATCAACAACTTAAGTCTGTAAATTCTTAGTAGTATACATTATTTTATCATATTTGAACTTGAACAACTTCCTCTTGGGTCCTCTAATAGCCACCATAAATTAACCATAGCTTCCTCACTACTCAAGGTACCTTGTACACAAATGTGGTGCCAAATTCAATTGCTAGACCATTCAATTAAATTCCTCATATAGGTATAACTTATGGATCCAAAACATTATACAAACCTCAAATAACACTCCAAATTTACCAAAAAGCTTAAAACTTTCAAAATATCTCAACATACATGAAATCACTTATGTCTTTCCAAATTTAAGGTTCCAAAAGTCCACTCCATCACATCCTACAAACCTTAAAAGATATTTCATCCTCAAAATTAAACCCAAAACCCACCTTGTCACAAATAATGTTTTATTTTCCTTCTTCTTTCTCAAGCATTTTCTTTATGCCAGTATATTATAGTATTTTTCTACCACATACCAACTTATGTTGATGATTTTGTTTCTCATACTTTCTAGGTACAAGGAACAAATAAAGCACCTCAAAGTACCTGAAGCTACCAAATAAATGGGCATGGAGGATAGACTAGCTAGATTTTCATTCATATCTCTTTTTTAGTTAGATAATTGCTTATTCTACTAGATGTTGTATAGGATTCTCCATATCCTATGTATTTTCATTCCATAAGAATTATTTCTTCCTTTTTCTAAATAATATGTATGACTTTTATTATCTTCAATGAATGTTGTTTGTGTGACTAATCAATGCTATTTGTGAACACGATCCAAATCCTTTTTATGATTTAGTTAACTCCCACAATCTCTTATATTTTCCATTCTGACATCTTTAGATATGAGTGCACACATATCTAGGAATGTCACTAAGGAAAGTATATGGAAATTGGGGTCATCACAGTTGGTATCAGAACCAATGTTCACACGTCATGGTCACATGAACTTAATTCACCCTATTGTGAGTCCAGGGTAGTTGTTGAGTTAGGGATGTGAAGAATGGAGGTGTCTAGGATAGCATTTGCCATGGGTCTGCCTAAAATATTTGATCCACTTAGTTTGGGAATCATGAGGCTACCTATATGGAAGTATAAGTCTACCTATCCTATATCCTAAATGTCCTCTACTTCTTGGGCATACCTTAATTAGGACCCTTCTCATCTATAGATTTTCCCCTCTCAACTCTTCTATTGGAAAAATTCCCCCCTCATCTTCATTTATAAATATTTCCTCAAACCTTTATGATATATGGTTAGGAAAAGAGTCACTCTATTTAGGAAGTCCTAAGGACTGGTTGATAAGGATTTTACGGTATCCTCCATAAATCATAACATTAAGATCATTAATAATTAATAAAGGATAATAGTGAAATATCTTATGATTAAAAAAATGATGAATGATGATAAATCTAATATGGTCCAACTAATTTTAGTATGCCTCCCAAGATCTATAACTCCAAGGCTTCTAAAGAGTCATCCTCTAAGAAGAGGAAGGAACTGAAAACCTATGAGGTACCTGATACTAATAGTGCGGCCAGAGAAATGTGGGAAGAACAAAAGAAAATCCTCCTAGACTTCATGCAAATCATTGCCACAAAAAGAAACCCTGAACCCAAATCCTCTAGGAAAAAGGAAGTGATAGTGATAGAATTTGTGATGGAGTGGACTTTAGAAATCCTTAAATGTCCAATGAATTAAGTGAAAGCATATGTTTGAGTAGATTGAGAGTTCCAAGCTTACTAAGTAGGTGTGTTGATGTGAGGTTGATATAATGATTAATATCTCTCTTTTGATGCCTTTTTGAGGAATTTAATTGAATGGTCTAACAGTTGAGTTTTGGCACAAAATTTGAGTAGAAGGTAGCTTGAGTGGTAGGAAGATATGGTTAAAATATGGTGGCAATTGGATCTTCCTAAAGGAAGTTATCAAGGTCTGAATTTATGAAATAATATGCATCTATTGAGGTATTTTGGACGAAGGTTATTATTATACTATCCTAAGTAGTTGATCATTAGGGTGTCACACGGCCCTTTCATTGAGGGCGGGATGGGTGGCCAGATCTTGGTCATTCATGACTAATCCAATGGCTATGACTGCCTACTTCAGTGAGCTCTGAATTTGGTCTTGTAAAGGATCTTATACAACTGTTAGATGCTTTTTAGACAGCCCTGAGATCACCTCCAAGCTCCGGATCTGGAGGAGTCATGGGAGCAGAGTGGCATGCGAGAATCCATGCCACCATGATCTCTAGACGTGCACCCAAAAGAAGAAGCGAACGAGCAGTTAAGTTCAACTCGAGTGGAGGAGTGTGGAGACCCCTAAAACGAGTTGTGCGATCGCTCCAGTAGGGTGAAAGGAAGCCAACTCCCCACTGTATCTCTACCGTAGCTTGTAGGTGACAGCCATGAGTTAAATATAGAGTGAGAAGGTCTTTCATAGGAGGCTAAGTGGGGGAAAGCATAATTGGAGATCGTAGTGTTGGGTTCTGAGCAGAGTCGCACAATCCGATGGTGGTATCAGTGGGCTTCAAGCTCACCCACACCATGGAAGAAGACGGAGTTGGGGATGTCAATCTAGGACTCTGCAACTAAATCCAAGGGTCCCTTCAGGTCCCTGAAGCTCTGACGAAGCTTTTCGGTGCCTCATCGGTGAGATTCGAGGAAGGGCAGCCTTCTTCCCCTTTCCTATCGTCGCGACGTCCACCATGGCCGGTGAGCTCGTGGTCTTGGAGTTTCAGAGGCAAACCTGGAGAGTAAACTAGCCGCAGAGGTCTTTGCTAAGCCTCTGAAGATGAGGGCAACCTTATGGACAGATGATGAGCATCTTGGTGTGTTTGGTTGCTCGCCGGAGGAGTTGGCTGCGGCGGCGGTCCCGTGAAATAGACTCTGTGGACTCTCGATCACGAGAAAGAATGGAGGACGACTCTCGTTTCCATTAAACCGGGTCCAGCCTGAGCCAGCCTTGAACCGGGATGCAATCCAAGCCTTGGGCCATGTCCAAGTGGCCACGTGTCAGAGGCCTATTGGCTTAAGAAGGTATTTCGTTCAGTAATGTTCAGATTTTACAAAATTCATAGTAAATATCTCAAGTATCGGAAAAATACATATAATATGCCAAATTGATCAGAAAAATGCATTTAATAATATGGAAGCATAATATCAAGATTTTAATAAATTGATCTCAGTGATATTTTATTAGTTGTGAAATGCTTAATTGGTAGATAATAAATATCAAACATCGACCTAAAATTATGGAAAAATGTCAGTAAGTCCATAACCATGTTTTAAATGCATATGGTGTCAGATATGGTCATGTTGATGTGCGAAATCATGTAATTTGCTTAAAATGGCTAATTAGGGCTAATAACCCTAAATAGAATGCTATAAATACTTACGATCTCAATAAATGATGAGATTTATAGAAAACCCTCATATCAGTAACTGGAAGATAATATGTAAATCTGAGATTAGTTTTATACAAAAAATTCATGTTATATGAAGAGCAACCTTAATACAAGTGATGTAACCCTAGTATGGTTAATGAAAGTGACGTAATGTTAAATATGTTCACATAATAATATGACACAGGAGTATATCCAGTTAATGAACTATAATCTAGAATATGACATCAGTAAGATAAATCTAAGACAAGAATGTAAGTAATGATGTACATATCCTAATGAGATAAGATAAACCCTAATGAACACAAATAGGGTTAAGATGAGATGTAAGAAGATGAGAACATGATAATAGTATATGATCTTGTCTTGATCAGGTTTAACAAAGATATAGAGTACATCAGGAATATGTTTAGAATGATCTAACCTCTTGGGAAGGTACGCCATTACCTCTTGCTTGGCTTATTATACTTTATGCTTGTGTTATATGGTAGTAAAGACTTGGCATATGATATTGAGTGAAATGATTATCTTGTATGATATGTTGCTTGAATTTCCATACTATGGCTATGAACACCTGCAAACATAATATAAATGTTCCATCATAAGATAGCTCATAAACCACTCGGTGGTAGAGCGCATGCATAATGATCACAAACCACTTGGTGGTAGATCATATGATGTTTGTATAATGATCACAAACCACTTGGTGGTAGATCATAAGGCCTAAAGACGTCAAAGCCACTCGGTGGAAAACACACGAGATGTATGATGGAAATGTACTTAAAATATGTGTTCTCTTTTGTTAATGAACATCTTTGAGCAAGTATATGATTTTCTTATATTTCTTTACAACTGCCAAGTATTAGTTTTATCTTATTGCCAAGATATGGTGAGAGGTATATAAAGGACACGTAGGCATACTCAGTACAATATTCTTGAATATTGTGCTGACGTGTACCACATGTAATCTTTTGTTTAGGTTGTGGTTATGCTCTTAAAGATCCAAGATAGTGAGAGTTTTGTGGCGAGCCGATGTACAAGTGGACCTGTTGTCTTAAGATCTTGTAGTTTAGTGGTAGTACATGTATATGTAGAAGTTTGTTGTTCAATATGTAATATCAAATGATGTAACAATTCATGTTGTAACTATATGTTGAATGGTGAACATGTGTGTATGGTTTTATTATTGTTCATGTACATGTGCTACTGATTGTTTCCTTTGACTTCCTCTGATTTTCTTCTTCTTAGCCTTGTGTGGGATGTTTAAATTGGGATTCTCACTGAGGTGAGGGTTTCAATTTGGACGTCACACATCAGATTAAGTTTTAGAAAATCTGGGGATGTCACAGGTGGTATCAAAGCATGAACAATAGCAAAGCCTGACATTTTCTCATTGTGCAACTTGAAACTGAAGAACCTTGAACTTAATAATATCTTTAGGGTTAGATTAGTCATCTTTTAGAGACTAGATCTGACCTAGCCTCTAGGTTAGCACCTAGATGTATGAGAAGTAGGTCTAGACTGGTGCTTGTTGAGTAGCAAGTCCTTAGATGTTGTTCTTTCCTTATAGTGTAGCGGTATGGGACGTTGCACTATTTGGAAATGACGTGCATCAAGGGAAGAGAAACCCTAGACATATTGTGCACGTTATCTAGAGTAGCTAAACTAGTCTACACCATGTTCTCACCCTTTTCACTAGTTTTCATGACATTGTACTCTCTACTATGTGTGGGACACTCATTTTCGAGATTTGGTTTTTGATTCCAATCAGATCGAACCCTGATAGTTTTCTCTGACGCTTGTTTTATCGGAGAAAAACTATATAATATTTTATTATGTATATGTATTACAAAAATATGTCCCCACACATGTACGAGTAGGAGGTAGTCATGCGACCTAAGTGAAAGTGATGACATCAATCTAGAAGAGAGAGTAGTTCTAGATTAGATGTCTAGAGCCTTGTTGGTATATATGATAGATGGAATAGATGGATAAGTTGATGATATGTGTTTATCTTTGAGGACCCAAATTCGGTTTTGAGCATTTGAGATAAGTTTTGGTGATGCAAGTAACTAGGTGTTTATGAGATAAGATAAGCTGAGTTAAGACTAGGTTGTCAGCATGAGCCTCAAGCTCTTTTACGAAGGAGGACCTCTAGTGTTAGGACAAGTTTTAGGGTTAACTCGAGAGAGAATGAAACCCGTTGGGAGAAGGTCAGAGAACCTAACCTCTAAGATATGAGATCATGAGAAATATGTGATATGATATGTCCTAAACTAGAATACTCCTGAGTGAATGACTTGAGTTGCTTAATGCATGATTCCTGTAGATCTATTGAACCCTAGATGTCCGTGGGAAGACTAAACCCTAGAGTCATAGAGAGGCTGGTAATAAGAACATGTGAACATGAATATGAGAACCTGCCATATGGGTGAGGGAGAGAGCCCAAGACCCTGGAGGAGGTAGCTATGTTAGTTTTTGTGAAGCCTCATGCTCGGGTTGGTGGTTTCCCATGTATACTCTAGTGGTGTAAATGTAAGATAGAGATGATATATAGTATGTCATGGTTAGAGATCTATGATGAGAATGTCATATCATGTTTTGGTTTCTGCTTATGTGGCTAGAGCTTGTAAGGATATCACTAGTGCCAATGAGGTAATCTGAGAACCATAGACTAAGAGAGGAAGTAATAAGTTTATGCATATGAGATACTCATAAAGTTGAGTTAGCTCAGAGAGATTGAGCATGTCACTACTCTCTTTGGTCTAGGGGTTAGGACCTCATTTGGGCTAGATAAAGCTTTGATATATGTTTAATAAGCCACTGACATAAGTTTGTTTAGCACAACCAGGATATAATAAATATAAAGATGTGATTTAATCTCGAGACGTGATATATAGACATGATAAGATGGAAACCTAGAGATGGTTTAATAGATGGCGATACATAAATGATTAACCATGTAAATGGATAATGATGATATATTAAAGATGGTTAACCTTGTAATCCAATCAGTAATAAATGTTGCAATTTATTATGAGAAATGATATAAGATCATATGAATGAAATATGTTACATGAGGTGTTAATCTTAGTGCTTAATTAAGATGAAAAATATAATTTGATAGTTAGCACAACATAATGTTTATGACACCTATATGGATAAAGTGGTTTAACATTAGTTAACTCCTTTGGAACATGATAGTAATATGTTAAATAATAATGCATGGCTAAAGATAAGGAAGCAAATCTAACATATGAGATATGTAATGACATAACCTAAGCTTCTAAACCCTTGTTAGAGCCTTCTATGGAGTGAGGTTTCACCCTTGCTTCTTTTGAAACCTCCTAATAGTTCTTTGGATACATGGTTCTAGGTAACCTTTGCGGATATGTTACACATAGAATGGTTCCTACATGTGGTTGAGAGCAAGATAAGGTCTTCCCTAGAAGTATGAGTATGGTTTACTTTTGAGGACAAAAGTTCTTTGAAGATGTATATGATGTGAAAGACTGGATTTTAACATAATTTCGAGGATAAAATATCTTTTAAGGTGTGTAGGATGTGATGGAGTGGACTTTAGAAATCCTTAAATGTCCAATGAATTAAGTGAAAGCATATGTTTGAGTAGATTGAGAGTTCCAAGCTTAAAAAGTAGGTGTGTTGATGTGAGGTTGATATCATGATTAAGATCTCTCTTTTGATGCCTTTTTGAGGAATTTAATTGAATGGTCTAACGGTTGAGTTTTGGCACCAAATTTGAGTAGAAGTTATTTTGAGTGGTAGGGAAGCTATGGTTAAAATATGGTGGCAATTGGATGTTCCTAAAGGAAGTTATCAAGGTCTAAATCTATGAAATAATATGCATATATTGAGGTATTTTGGACCAAGGTTATTGTTATACTAGCCTAAGTAGTTGATCATTAGGGTGTCACACGCCCCTTTCATTGAGGGCGGGATGGGTGGTCAGATCTTGGTCATTCATTACTAATCCAGTGGCTGTGACTGCCTACTTCAGTGAGCCCCGGATTTGGTCTTGTAAAGGATCTAGTAGAACCGTTAGATGCTTTTTAGACGGTCCTGAGATCACCTCCAAGCTCTGGATCTGGAGGAGTCATGGGAGTGGAGTGGCATGCAAGAATCCACACCACCACAATCTCTAGATGTGAACCCAAAAGAAGAAGCGACTGAGCAGTTAAGTTCAACTCGAGTGGAGGAGTGCGGAGACCCCTAAAACGAGCTGTGTGATAGCTCCAGTAGGGAGAACGGAAGCCAACTCCTCATTGTCTCGCCACCGTAGCCTGTAGGTGACGGCCATGAGTAGATTATAGAGAGAGAAGGTCTTTCATAGGAGGCTAAGTGGGGGAAAGCATAACTAGATATCGTAGTGTTGGGTTCTGAGCAGAGTCGCACAATCCGATGGTGGTATCACTAGGCGCCGAGCTCACCCACACCATGGAAGAAGATGGAGTTGGGGACGTCAATCTAGGATTCTGCAACTAAATCCAAGGGTCCTTCAGGTCTTTGAAGCTCTGACGAAGCTTTTCGGTGCCTCATCGGTGAGATTCGAGGAAGGGCATCCTTCTTCCCCTTTCCTATCGTCGTGGCAGCCACCATAGTCGGTGAGCTCGTGGTCTTGGAGTTCGAGAGGCAAACCTAGAGAGTAAACCAGCCACAGAGGTCTTTGCTACGCCTCTGAAGCTGAGGGCAGCCTTATGGACAGATGATGAGCATCTTGGTGTGTTTGGTTGCTCGCCGGAGGAGTTGGTTGCGGCGGCGATCCCGTGAAACAGAGTCTGTGGACTCTCGATCGCGAGAAAGAATGGAGGATGACTCTCGTTTCCATTAAACTAGGTCCAGCCTGAGCCAGCCTTGAACTGGGATGCTATCCAAGCCTTGGGCCGTGTCCAAGTGGCCACGTGTCAGAGGCCTATTCGCTTAAAAAGGTATTTCCTTCAGTAATGTTCAGATTTTACAAAGTTCATAGTAAATAGCTCGAGTATCAGAAAAATACATATAATATGCCAAATTGATCAGAAAAATGCATAGAATAATATGGAAGCATAATATCAGGATTTTAATAAAGTGATCTCAGTGATATTTTATTAGTTGTGAAATGCTTAATTGATAGATAATAAATATCAAACATCGACCTAAATTATGGAAAAATGCAAGTAAGTCCATCACCATGTTTTAAATCCATATGGTGTCAGATATGGTCATGTTGATGCACGAAATCATGTAATTTTCTTAACATGGCTAATTAGGGCTAATAACCCTAAATAAAATGCTATAAATACTTACGTGCTCAATAAATGATGAGATTTACCGAAAACCGTCATATCAATAACTGGAAGATAATATGTAAAGCTGAGATCAGTTTTATACAAAAAATTCATGTTATATGAAGAGCAACCTTAATACAAGTGATGTAACCCTAGTATGGTTAATGAAAGTGACGTAATGTTAAATATGTTCACAAAATAATATGACACAGGAGTATATCCAGTTAATGAACTATAATTTGTAATATGACATCAGTAAGATAAATCTAAGACAAGAATGTAAGTAATGATGCACATATCGTAATGAGATAAGATATACCCTAATGAACACAAATAGGGTTAAGATGAGATGTAAGAAGATGAGAACCTGATAATAGTATATGATCTTATCTTGATCAGGTTTAACAAACATATAGAGGACATCATGAATATGTTTAGAATGATCTAACCTCTTGGGAAGGTACGTCATTACCTCTTTGTTGGCTTATTATGCTTTATGCTTGTGTTATATGGTAGTAAAGACTTCGCATATGATATTGAGTGAAATGATTGTCTTGTATGATATGTTGCTTGAATTTCCATATTATGGCTATGAACACCTGCAAACATAATATAGATGTTCCATCATAAGATAGCTCATAAACCACTTGGTGGTAGAGCGCATGCATAATGATCACAAACCACTTGGTGGTAGATCATATGATGTTTGTATAATGATCACAAACCACTTGGTGGTAGATCATAAGGCCTAAAGACGTCAAAGCCACTCGGTGGCAGACGCACGAGATGTATGATGGAAATGTGCTTAAAATATGTGTTCTCTTTTTTAGTGAACATCTTTGAGTAATTATATGATTTTCTTATATTTCTTTACAACTTCCAAATATTAGTTTTATCTTATTGCCAAGATATGATGAGAGGTATATAAAAGACACGTAGGCGTACTCAGTACAATATTCTTGAATATTATGCTGACGTGTACCACATGTAATCTTTTGTTTAGGTTGTGGTTATGCTCTTAAAGATCCAAGATAGTGAGAGTTGTGTGGCGAGCCGATGTACAGGTGGACCTGTTGTCTTAAGATCATGTATTTTAGTGGTAGTACATGTATATTGTTCATGTACATGTGCTACTGATTGTTTCCTTTGACTTCCTCTGATTTTCTTCTTCTTAGGCTTGTGTGGGATGTTTAAATTGGAATTCTCGCTGAGGTGAGGGTTTCAATTTAGAGGTCGCACATCAGATTAAGTTTTAGAAAATCTGGGGACGTCACATAATTCATCAAAGTTAACCTTGACACCTTTTGGGGGGAAGACCAACCTGAAGTCATGGATAAGGCTGAGGCCTGGATCTTCTCTATGGAGAACACCTTCCATACCTTATAAATACCTAATGAAAAGAAGGTAAAATGTTCCACACACCTACTCAAAGAAGGGGCAAAGATCTAGTGGGAAAACTACGGGGGAAATAGGGGAGAAGAAGTCGATAACATGGGATGGGAAGCCTTCATAACCATCTTCATTGATCATTTTATGCCTATAGCTGAGAGGAAGAGGAAGGAGAAGATGTATATTGAGCTTAAGCAGGGTAGTCTCTCTGTGGCTGACTACACCCGAAAGTTTAGGCTTTTGGATCATTATTCACCTATTAAGACTAAAGATCGTCTAGTAGAGCATTATGTCGCCTTCCTTGCCACCCATCTGAAAACCCTAGTTATATCCTCCCGTCCTAGAAGAATAGATGAAGCCCTAGATATGGACCTCAAGCAGGAAAAAACATAGAGTCTACAGAAGCCTTCCAACATGGGATACTTAGGGTTAACCATCACTGAGGAGGATAAGCCTAGGAATTTCCACCCTGGCCATAATAAGGGATCAGGAAAAGGAGGGGGTTTAGGAAAAGGAGGACAGAAGCACAATAAGAATCAATAGAAGATAGTTCACCCAAAGTGCAAGACTTGTGGGCGACACCATGGTGGAGTGTTTTGTCATCCCAAGTTGGTCTTCCACAACTACAAGAACGAGAGCCATTTCATCGCCAAATGCCCTAGTTCATCTATTCTTGGCAACCCTCCAGTGGGAGCTCCACCTCCTCAAGGACACTGCAATGCTTGAGTATTCGTAGTTACGACAGAGGAGGCTAGGGAAAATCGCAATCAACTTGTTGAAGGTAACCTTAATTTTTTTTCATATATCTAATTTCTTATTCAATACCTTTAAATACTTATGACATAATTATCCTGTGTACGCATTGTATTCTATTATGGTCATCCTGTTAAAGCTTCATTTGAATCTAGATATACAAATACTTTTATTTCTCAAAATCTGGCATCAATGTTACACCTGCATATAAGGGACTTGGGATATATTCTTGATGTGTCAAATTCTAGTGGAAAAATACTCACTACATTATAGAAAACTGATGTCCTTGCTCTAAAATTCGAAAATCATGACATGCCCTTTGAATTCATCCTCTTAACTATAGAATACTTTGATATTATACTTGGTATGGATTGGTTATATAAGTATCATGCTCAAATTAATTGTAGAAACAAGATGGTAGTCCTTTGTCAACCCCATTCTTATCCTGTGGTGATCCCTAAGGGAAACATATTTTGTAATAATATTATAATTTCCTTTCTTAAAGCTAAAAAGCTCATTTCTAAAGGATGTAAGGTCTTCCTCACATTAGTCTTAGAGACCAGTCCTAGTAGCTGGCCTGTAGAACGTGACTTTCTTGACGTAATTCCAGAGGAGCTTCCTGGACTGCCTCCAAATAGAGACATTGAGTTATCTATAGATCTTCTTCCTAGAACCACTCTGATTTCTAGGGCACCATATAGGATGGATCATGCTAATCTTATGGAGTTCAAGAAATAGTTACAAGAACTTCTCAACAAAGGTTTTATCCATCCTAGTATTTCCCCTTGGGGTGCACCTGTTCTTTTTTTCAAAAAGAAAGATAGTTATATGCATATGTGTATTGACTACCGCATATTGAAATAGGCTACTATTAAAAAATAAGTATCCCCTTCCTCGCATTGATGACCTCTTTGATCAACTTCATACTACTAAAGTTTTCTCAAAAATCAACCTTCGTTCTGGCTACCGTCAACTTAAAGTCAAGGATTCTAATATTTCTAAGACTGCATTACGAACTCATTATGGGCATTACAAATTTTTAGAGATTTTGTTCAGGTTGACCAACACACTTGGCGTATTCATGAACCTGATGAACAAAGTCTTCCAACCTTATCTTGATGAGTTTGTAGTCGTCTTCATTCATGATATCCTAATTTATTCTGATTTTATTGAGAAACATCGAAGCACTTAATGGCAGTTCTTGAAATCCTTCTAGCCCAGTATTTCTATGGCAAACTTTCAAAATGTGAATTATGAATCGATAAAATCATGTTTCTTGGCCATGTCATTTCTGGGGGTAGCATATCTGTTGATCCCGCCAAAGTATCTACTATTCTTGATTGGCGACCTCCTTGAAATCCTTCTGAAATCTGAAGATTTTTGGGTTTAGCTGGATAATATCATCACTTTATTCTGAATTTCTCCAAAGTCACACTTCCTCTGAGTAAGCTTTCTTATAAGGACTAGCATTTCCTCTGATCAGCTACCTGTGAGTCGAGTTTTCAAGAGTTGAAGTAGAAGTTTACATCTACCCTTGTTCTAGTTTTACCTTCTGGCAATGAATGGTTTGTGGTATTCACTGATGCTTCAAGGAATGGGTTAGGATGTGTCTTGTAGTAGAATGGAAAGGCATTGGCCTTTACATCCAGACAAGTAAAACCTAATGAACTAAATTATGCTACACATGATTTGGAATTAGCTGCAATCATTCATGCTCTCAAAATTTGGAGGCACTACTTGTATGGGGCAACGTTTGACATCTTCATCGACCACAAAAGCCAGAAGTACATTCTGACACAGAAGGACCTGAATCTGTGGCAACATTGATGGATCGAGTATCTAAAGGACTACAATTTCACTATTGCCTATCGTCCAAGTAAGGCAAATGTAATTTGATGCCCTTAGTAGGAAAAGGGTAGTGTGTGCATCCTTATCCATTTTTGAGTGGATGAACATGGAGGATCTAGTGGGATGGAAGCTACAATTTTTGCATGATCGTATCCATGTCAACAATATTTCTATTATGCCTGATCTGTAGTCGGAACTTCTTGAAGCACAGAAAGTTAATCCTGAGCTGGTAGAACTTTCATCTCTCCTGTCAAAGCCTCACACACACTTATATGTGGGTCTCGATGGTGGTCTTTGATACAAGAACCGCATGTGTGTTCCTGAGTAGTCAATTGTGAAGACAAAGATTCTCAGTGAGGCACACAGGTCTAGGTACATAGTTTATCTCGACACAAAGAAGATGTACAAAGACCAACAACGTCAGTTCTAGTGGAGGGGGATGAAGCATGATATTGCCGAATTTGTTTCTAGATGCCTGACATGCCAGAGAATCAAGGTTGAGCACCAAAGACCAGGTGGTCTACTATAAACCCTTGAAATTCCGAAATGGAAATGGGAACACATCACCACAAATTTTATGGTGGGGCTACCCAGGACCAGGAAGGGATACGGCGCTGCATTGGTCATAGTGGATCGTCTCACAAAGTTACCTCATTTTCTCCCTGTGAAGACTACTATAAAAGTTTCTGAGCTGGGCAACCTCTATATATAGGAGATAGTACGTCTACACGGAGTTCCAATGTCCATTGTCTTAGACAGGGACCCAAAGTTCACCTCAAAGATGTGGAAGTAGGTTAAAGAAGAACTAGACACCCAGATGAACTTCAATACTGCATACCATCTGCAGACAGACTGGTAGTCTATACATACAATGTAGATTCTAGAGGACTTTCTGCAAGCTTATGTACTTGATTGGGAAGGCTCGTGGGACCATTACCTACATTTAGTTGAGTTTGCATATAATAATAGCTAACAGGCGAGTATTGGTATGCCTCCCTATGAAGCTCTATATGATTGTCCCTGCAGGTATCCGCTACACTGGGATGACGTTGGGGAACATACCTTGATGAAGTTTGAGGAAATGCAACTATATACATACAAAGTTGCACTGATTAGGAAAAGAATGAAGTGAGCACAGGATAGGAAAAAATCTTATGCAGATGATCACCGAGAGGAACGTAAGTTCAAAGAAGATGATCATGTATTTTTGAAAATCTAACCTATTCGAGCTATGACCAAGAATAAGGGGAAGCTCAATCTTCACTATGTGGGACCCTTTGATATCCTAGAAAGGGTTGGTGAATGTTCCTATTGTCTTTCATTGCCACCTCAGTATAGTGCCATGCATAATGTCTTACATGTATCAAATCTGAAGCCTTATGTCAAAGATCCTAGTCACATTCTGAATCACAAGCCTCTCGATTTGAAAGATGGCATGTCTTATGCTAAGTCCCTGTTCAAAATTCTTGATTTCAAGACAAAGGAGGTTCATAGTAATTGGCATATAGACATGGTGAAAGTTCTCTGGAGTCACATGGGAGCTCAAGTCCAAGGTCAAGTAGAAATACCCACATCTATTTGAAGCTACTTGAATTTTGGGGACAAAAATCTTAAAAGGAGGGGAGAATGTGACATAGTGAGTTTTTCATATTATTTCCTCCATATTATAGATTTATTTCTCAAATTGTTGAAAACAATGTGCTCAAATACCTCCCTCACTAAATTGAATGGAAAGGATTCACAAATTTCAAAATAGTGTAAACCTTAGTGTCATATGAAGGTGAATTATAAGTATTAATGTATTTAGTCAATAACCATGATCAATAACCGAATTGTAATCCCAATTTTATACCACAACTACATCATGACATTATAAAGCAACTAAAATTTCATTGCAATTGAATTAACCAATTAGGAGATATGAGAAATTGAAATTTATGTATATATTTCATTTATTTTTTACCCTAGGACCTATGTTTCGAACGAAAATGACCAGGCTGTGACACATTTATCTGTCATGTGGCTTCTAGTTGGGTCTGCATGATCCTGACCCTAAGATCCTAACCCCTTTGGAATGCGCAGATATCCAAGGGTTAAGAACTCGTCTTCAGCCTCTCATAAAGGGCGGGGAGGAGAGACAGGACCCAACAACCCTCGATTCGCTGCCTCACCCCTTATCTAAATTTTTCACCGAACGAGCTGACTTCATCCTATGATTTCATGGATAACTACCCCATGAATGATCGGGTTTCATACACCATTGCACCATCTCAACCCCTCGAGCACCTGACTTTCTCACTCCAACGGCAGCCGAGAAGCCCAAAACCCCATCCAACCCTAAACCTACCCTAGGGGTCTATCAAAGACCCTCTAGAAGTCTTCTCCACCCTCCATTACCTTAACCCTCTACCTCCTGATCCTAATCATCATCCTAAACCTCCAATCATATCTCTAGGTCATCGTGGTATCACCGCACTGCCCCTTCTGGGAATTTCTCCCTCTCACCTCCTCCCTCCAAATCTCAACCTCTATCAGCATCATGAGGTCGCAACGATCTCAGGCGACATGTCTCCAGCTGCGGTTGGAACCTGTTGCTCCCTTTCCTCCCCAGCACCGGTGAGCCCTTCCGCCATGCTTTCACGATGTGGAGTCTGCTCGAGCGAGGAGGAGTTGACCAAGCTATGACCTGTGGTGCCAAGTGGACCTATCTACGATCACCATCTCAACAAACTCAGGCACGAGTCAACAAAGGTCAATGGGGCCGCATGCTTGGTTAGACCAATCTACAAGCACCCAATCCACAATCTGGATCCCTCTCATGAGATATTGGATCGACCTGAGTTGTAGATCTAGTCGGATCCGACCGTTGATCAAAGTAATTTCTTTTTATTTATTTTTTTATTTTTTTATCTAAGAAAATGGATTATCTTAGAAAAACATAGAAAATGGTAGGATGATCAGATTGTAATGAACCTATATATCATTTTCATCAAAAATGCAAGATAACCAAATCAAATACTATCATGACCTTGATCTGAGTCCTGTTTCAAAAATAATAGCCGAAAGCCCTAATGATCATATATTATTATCATATTGTGTAATAATAGTGATCCATGGTTGAGATCTAACATGTGGACATATAACACCCTAATTGAGTCCCTGATCCTCACATGGCTTGAAACTCTAATCAAGTAGGATTATTTAATTTCATAGCTATAGAAAACCTAAAATCTAGTTTCTCTCTCTACATGAGGATACTTCATGTATTTACATGCTGAATCCTAACTATGTAATGATACCTTGTGTTCATTAATGACCCCAAAAACCCTAGATCCAATTTGGATCGCTTTGGATCATATGAATCTTAAAGGGAAACCATTAACAACCAAATCCCCATAGAAAGCCTTATATTGACTTCCTCCATCTTAAATATTAATGGATAATACAAAATAGATGAAACCCTAATTTCGAGATCTGATCTTGTGACTCCAAAAATGAGTTAAAGATTAATGGATAATCTCTGATCTAATCATGGGAAGGTTAAAGTCACCCCAAATAAGGATCAAACCCTAATATGGGATGATGAGAACCCATAATGACATAAGATCCTTGTTTCTCTTTCAGGGTGATCTACTTTCTTAATCTAGACTTATGGAAATTCAGATTTGAGATTCGAGGTATGTGGATATAATTATAAGACTAGTTTGCTGGATGATATACCTATGAATACTTGCTTTCACTTAGTTGCATAAACTTGGTTGGATGTATATCTATATGTATTGAAATTCTTCCTCCTGGAACATAAAGAACATTAATGGAAGAAAATGAAATGTAGTTACTGATGGTGTTCATTAATCTCCATATTAGAGAGGGAAAGCATTAATGTTGACTAGCATCTCCCTAGAGTACATGGTATATGGGGAGATCCCCAGAGTTCAAGGTACATGGGGATGGGCCCACTAATATATGTGATTATGTGCTAAGTCCACCATAGTAATGCATGTTCATTGAAATATGTTAATAACTTGGGTTTACCTAATTTTCTTCCGTAATAATGTTTTATTTTCCTTCTTCTTTCTCAAGTATTTTCTTTATGTCAGCATAGTATAGTATTTTTCTACCACATACCAACTTATGTTGATAATTTTGTTTCTCGTATTGTCTAAGTACAAGGAACAAATAAATCACCTCAAAGTACCTGAAGCTACCAAATAAATGGACCGAGGATAGACTAGCTAGACTTCCATTCTTATCTCTTTTTTAGTTTGATAATTACTTATTCTACTAGATGTTGTATAGGATTCTCCATATCCTATATATTTTCATTCCATAAGAACTATTTCTTCCTTTTTCCAAAATAATATTTATGCCTTTTATTATCTTCAATGAATGTTGTTGTGTGGCTAATCAATGATGTTTGTGAACATGATCTGGCTCCTCTTTATAATTTATTTGATGACAACAATCTCTTGTATTTTCCCTTCTGACATCTTTAGATATGAGTGCGCACATATCTGGGAATGTCACTAAGGAAAGTAAATGGAAATTGGGGTCGTCACAATACCTTAACATTCTATTGTTTTCAAACAACAAGAGACATCTACCTCGATGTCGATCTTGTACTTCTGGATCTAAATCCAAAGTCAGTGCAGTCATACCATTGTGTTTGTGATAGAAGTGGAGAGAGAACTCATCCTTCTTGATGATGGAGCTTGTCCTCCTAGCCTCTATACAAGTGCATTGTCCTCTATGTCATCCAAGTGGATTAGTAAAACTCTTGGGGTGCCACCTTAGCCTTTAACAATAACTAGAACGGACATCTCAACATTCTAGCATCACACTCTTCTTTCATCCTCTTATGATAGGGTGTTGTACTTAGAATTTTCTTCTCTATCTTTAAGGGAGAGATTTTTAGGTAACTTGTGGGTGTCATATTCTAGTCATAATGACCCTTATATAGGAGAGTCTTAGGATAGAATTTTCCAAAAAAATCCAATCCTTTTCCTAGTTACAGTGTCCAAATACACACAAATAGGAAATTCTCAAATAGTAGTTTACTCAATCGGCTAAGAATCCCTATCAATCAGTTGGTCTAATATGAGTAACTTTCAATTTTGAGTTATACATGCTACTAGGAACATTATTCGATCAACTTCCCCAAATTTAGTATTTATTAATCCAAAAACCCTATTGACCAAATGACATGATCAATTCATTGTCTAATTACTTCCCCAATTGATGGATCAGTCAATTAACTAAGAACCTGAACTTTTGATTTACCAACCATTACATTAATCAAGAGACTTGTTTTTTTTATCATTGGATAATTATTCATCCTATTCATAATTCAAAACAATGCTAAGTTTTAGTGTCATTTCAAACTTATTTTTAAGCATCCTTATCTGTGTGACCTTTGTAGGTTTCATATTACATTGGCAGTACTATCAAAGACACACTAGCAATGAGATGTGTCTACTTACATGTTATTGTTACCTAAGTAATTGGAATAATTTGGAAAATAACTTCAAATTTTAAGTGACTAATTTATCTATGACCATATAATACCTTTACCACTGATATCCAGATTGAATCCAAGGCACAAATTAGTTATATTTTAAACATTTAATATATGTTTCTTGATTTGGAGTAGACTATTGGGATCCAATGAGCTCAATAACATATAATAAGTTGCATGGGCATGTCCATGCATTTCACAATCTCACACATCAAGTGACTGGGAATATCATTAATTAGGAGGGGTAAATTCTATCAATGTCACTACCCACAACCCACAAGTGTCATAGTGCACCCAATAAGCACCAGTATAGTAACCCTTATTCAAAGTCATTTTGGGTAGTGTTAATGAAAATAAAACAACATTTAAACATTGTAGTGGCTTCAAATATAAGGATCACATTCACCATTATCATGTTGAGACATGACTTTGATTGCCATGAGATGGCATCCATGTTTTGTTTTTAAGATTCTATGCGGTTGAAAATAGAATCAATCATGGTAATGATGAGAAAATTTCTCACTCAAAGTATGATATTAGGAAGTATGAGGATCTATAGATACAATGAAAAACATATGTACTTATGGACATTGAAGTGAGGGGCTTGAATAGAATGATTTTTTTTTGGGTCCATTGAAGTGATATAGTGGAATTCAAGTACATGATCATTCTACCCAACTGAATGGTAAATGTATAATAATTAATACAACAACATCATATGCTCACTAAAATTACAGTTCTAATACTTTTCCATGGATTGCAATATGGAGAATGTAAAAAACATCACTTTTATATCTACTCATATTTAAATCCAAAAAGATGTTATAGATAGTGAGGATACACAAAAATTGCATGACACTCATTTTACACAAGTGTATAAAATGAAGTATACATGAAGATATAAGGTAGAAGAAAACAATACATATAAAATATTGATTGTTGTGTATTGGTATTATCACACGGTACTAAATGTATGACTCAAAAGAATCAAAGTGTATCCTTGCTAGACTATCTGGTTATTGATTTATTTCATAAGGATCATATACTAATGAGTATTACACAATGGTAAAAAAATGGAGAGTTGTAGATAACTTTACTTTAATAAACTTCATTATTAATTAGTTACCTAAAAATGACAAGATAATACTCTACATGTTGTATGATGTCAATGAGAATCACCATATGCACCCATCAAAATGTATGAATAGGTGGTATCTCTATAGTAGAAAACCCTCAAGCAGAGAACATACTTTATGAAGGAATGTTTGAACACTAAAAGATAAAATGCAATCATGGACATTATATTGTGAAGTATAGAATGGGAATGGGTTCCCTTAATAGACCCCACTAAAAGACCTCATAAATAGAAGGAACCAAGAAATATTTATCCTATAGGGGAATCCATAGCCTCTTCCTCATCAACATCAACAATGATCATAATAGTTGGAGACAAAGTATCATCTTCACTATAGATGGAGAAATACAACGTGAGAAACATTGAGCTTATGGATAGGGAAATCATCACTTGTAAAAGGATGAGGCTCCAACTCTAAAATTATGGTAGATTAGAGACAATAATGGTGCCAAAATATCTTTTTTCATAAAAAAACTTTTATTTTAAGAGAACCAGATATTACAAAAAATGTAAGACAATAAAGTATCATATTTTGGAACCAAAAAGATCTGTGCAAGCTTCTTTATTGTAGATTATAGTGTATAAGGTAATAAAATTATCCATTATTATTATCAATTTTTATAAAAAGAACTTTAGTGCATAAGGTGATCATATGATCCATTGTATTATCATTTTTTTATAAAACGAAATGGTGTAATTTTTTGGTGAAAATTTTCAATAAAAAGCATGGCATATATTTTCATCATTATCATAGAATAGATAACAAATATGAGAAAATAAACATTGCTTACAATAATTTGTCCTTGAACAATACATTGTTTCAAATCAGCCAAAGGAGAATATTAACCTTTAAAGGGAATTTAATCTTATAAAGTTTTTTTCCATAAAGGGTGTTGCTACCCAAATGAATACATGAACTATAAGACTTATATATACACTATAATGTTATAACCAATGAAAAGTTACATATGATTTCTTGTATGATTTAGTGAGGTTGTTTTGTATCCCATTAATACTATTTTTAAGACCAATATTTGTCAATGTTTTCTTCTCTTAATTATTTCTACAAGAGCAAAGAAGATACTATGGTCTATCAAGATAGATGAGCTAGTTGGGGCCAAGGGTCTGATAAAAAAAATGTTATTCAATGGCTATGGGGATGTATAATTGATTGAATTGTGAATGTTTATCTCTGACTTAATTGAAGATAAATGACCTAATTTGGGCCAATGGTTTGATCAAAAAGTATGTTATTCAATGGTTATGGCTAAATATGTATAACATTATTATTAAGAGTTTTGACACTTCACAATATAAACCAAATAGAAGATAAAATTGTGGTTTTCCTTCATGAATTCCAATGAGATTTTTATAGTACTTGACCTTTACTATATAGCTCCAAGTATATTTTTATTCTCAAGAATGTTAAAAGTGATCTTGTTGAACCTAGACTTAGAGTGTAGGCTAAGGTCAATTACCACCCATACACCTTTTTTTGTCTTACAAATTCTAAAACAATTGATGAGGGGAATTTCTTTATTGGCATTAGAGAAACCCCATTCTAACCATCTCTGAGAAACATTGAAATCGTTTTCAAAGGTTTTGTTAAGTGTATGCAACTCCAAGATAGTCTTCCATTTTTTTCCTTCAAGAAGTAATGTTTATGTTATCCAAAATTTGTTGTCAAACCATTGTGGAAAGTTTGGATAGTGATAAAGATAGTCCCACATATATAAAGGGAAATGTTCAGGTTTGAAAATTTTCATATAATTATTAATTTTTTTCAATGTGAATAATATGAATTTTAGCTATGGTAAGTTTCAAAAAATTAACTTTCAGTCTAGAAACATGTTGGAAAGTTCCTAGAATTATCAAAGTGTTGATGACATTCTCATGATTTGATTTAATAAAATTAATAGTATCATCCACAAAATACGATTACTGTCTTTAGGTTATTTGTTTTAGATATTTGGTTGTTTTCCAAACCCAATTTAAATATAGATGAAAGAGTACAAGATATAATAAAAAAAAAGTGAAAGTGGATATCCTTACCAACACAATATATACTTTTAAAATTACTAAGTAGTGATTCACTGATGATGTCTAGGATGTGCTGGTCTCTATATATTGGATATCCATTCATCCCATTTGTTAGAGAAATTGTATCCTTTCAGACATTGCATCAAAATGACCAGTTAACATTATCATAAGCTTTTGCAAAACCTAATTTATAAACTAAGTGAAGGACTTCATTTACCATAATATAAGTATCATGTGTGCGACTGCCTTCCATAAAGTAATTTTATCTATAATGATGACGTCATTATGTGCCTTTTGAGTCTACTATAAAGAAATTTTGAAAGACGTTTATACAAGTTATTGACCATATTGGTTTACTTCTATGTATGATGCCCATTGGATTATCAACCTTTTTATCAAGGTAATATTATCTGATCTAAAAGAAGTAAATTAGACATATTATTGTGATTTGTATAGATTGTGTTGACCATGTCTATTATTAAATTTGGACAATATACCTAATGATTTTGATTAAAATACATATAACAACCATCCCATCCAAATGACTTTTCAATCCCAAGACTAAAAACCTCATTTTAACCTCATTAATATGAAAATGAGAAAATGAGGTTGTTGTTGGTATCATTTTTTTAACAAAGAGATCCATGTAGAGTTTTATATGTTGTGAATATGATATATTGTGGTTGAATATCGTATAAAAATGGGATATAATTGTGCCTATGATAACACTCCTATTGTTTGTAGGCATGTTGTTTCATTATATATATTTGATGGATGATTGTCTCATATGGTTATTATTGATCTCATCGAAGAATTTTGATGATATTATGGAAGATTTTGGATGATTGTCTCTTATTTTTATTTCCTTTTTAAATAAAAAATTGTTTTTACCTTTGTTTAAACAAATTTCTTGACATAGCAAACGTTTTTAGATCATGTGTTTTCATTGTCAATATCAAGAATACCTAGTGTGATTTGGTTTTCAAGAAGTTGTATTTTTTGTTCTCTCTTCTATATTATTACCTATTGTTCCATTGTCTTAGTAAATTTCATAGACCTTTTAAGGGTTTTTTTATATTCAACATCATATTGTTTTCATTGTATGTTTTCATGATCACATTAGTTTTATAGTAGTTGTATATAATACAAAATCTTTTATTGTGCAAATATTGGGTCACCAGGGGATGTAGTTGGTATATAAAGTAACATGCATATGATCCAAAATGATTCTAGCCACATATAGAGAAGTGCACAAGGAATAAATTTTACCCCATAGAAGGGATCCTAGAAACAGATCAAGAATCACCTAATATTTACCTTTAGTTTACATAAAATTAATGTAGAGTACCTTCAGGTCACCTATATTTGCATCATCGATAAATGTGTTAAATTTTATCATATTATTATGGTGATATGACAAAGTGTCAGCTTTGAAGGATAATTCATATGTGAATATAGTGTAATCAAAATCAGCAGCTATTAACTGAGGAAGCTTTTTATTGTTGACTGTTGAAATCTTAAGCTTCATGAATAACTCTTCTATATTTGGTCTAGGTTCACCATAAATGCCAATGAAAATCTAAGAAAATTTATCATCTAAGTTTTTGAAGGGTATAAAGATACTAAAATATTTTATATTTGAGTCACTGTATTGGACTTAGTTTTAATTACATCCAATATCAATTCCACCTTAAGACCAATGGACAATTTTTGAATCATGTTGGTATAATAAAGTATCCACCCATTGACTTGAGTTGATGATTATCACTCAAGGATTTTGTATCTTGAATGACTATGATATGTATGTGATTATCTCAATCATGATTTTAGATAGGTCTATGCCTGCTAGCACATACAATTCCGCAAACATTTCATGATGTAACTTTCATCTAAAAGACTAGTTTTACATTGTTGGGTATAGAAAAAGCTCTAATGTATTTTTATGAAATGAATAAAAATATGGCGTATCAAGATGATCCATATCTAAGGATACATGTCTTTGATTAACTCATCTTATATCATTTTCTATACTTCTCACTGCTAGGTTGGCACTCTGAGTATCATGAACATTTAAGCTTATTTTATCCATGAATTTATAAAATAAGGAGGTTTTGCACCAATATATCATGTTTTTAGAGGATCAAGAGACATATTTTTGTTATCTAGTATCCTATAGGAATAAATATATTATAAAGAGACATACTTGGAATATTGGGACCATTAATTATTGAGATAAAATCCATACTTATCACACTCTTTTTGCCTCTTTTTGTGTTGCATACAACTTTCTTCCGATAATTGGTACCAAAAATCAGATACAAAGTAAATTACCATCGACTGTGATGACTTGAAAGTGCATAACTAAAGCATTGAAAGTACTCCACAGAAGACGTTGGGGGTGTACCCCTTAGAAAAACCTTAAAAATAAAATAAACAAAATCATAGGACACTAGTAATAGATCAAGAGGGAGCCGGAGAGACACATAAGTGACTATATATCATCATAGGAGGCATCCAGAAGGTACTCAAAAGAGGTGATGCCTTAGGTTGGGCATGCATCATTCGGGTGGTATCTAAGGGGTGTGGGTTTTTGAAGCAATTGGACTTCAACTTCTTTGTTGATTTGACATGTGGACCACCATCAAATGGATCTGTAGGAGTAGGTCCAATGAGAACAATATTGTATAATTGTATTAACTAAAAGGGTAAATTGATCAAAAGTGTTATTATACAAGTGTTTATTTCTCTCTTTCCAGATGGTCCAAAGGATAGTGTCCCTACATATCTACCTTTAAATCAACGACTAGAAAAGTAGAGGAAGTACTAAAAACACTGAAAGGGATCTAGGATGTCAACGATTTAAGGGGGCGAGCGGTTAATAAAGATGAAATGCCACAAATGGTGAGTAGAAAAAAATCAATAAAAACATGATAGATAGTCTCATTATTATTGAAATAGAATAAACATTCATGAGGACCACACCAACCTCTTTTCTATGAGGACCACAACAACCTCTTTTATCGTTCTTAGCCAATATCCACATGAAAATGTTAACGAATGCAAGCCTTTTAATCTTCCATGGATTAAAAGTTACTTAAGAGTCAAGTATCACCCAATTTGGAAAATATAAATATATATAAAAGCCTTTATTAAAGGAAAATAGGAAATAATCCAAGAATGATAAATAATATATCTAATGTTCTCAAATTAGAAAACTAACTCCAAATTCATAATCTAGTAATAAAAATAAGCCTTTGGGAAAGTTTTTAATTAATTTGAATAATATTTGGCTAATGTGAAAAAGTAGGAGCGAGAAAGTGTGTAGAACCTTCATTTTACAAATTAATTAAATAAATGGAATAAACATGACCAAATAATAGCAAAATCATATCCAACACATTAATTGGTACACACGGGTGAAATTTGATCATATTTGGATAATCATAGAGTCATAAATGTAGGCGGAAAGATAAAATGAGTTTTGAATTATTTAATCCATTAAAGTCCTCAAAAAGCAAAACTAATTCTGTATTTAGATTCCGCACCTCAAAATCAATCAGGGTGTTAATTTTTATTAAATTTGAGATTTGCTTACACCATTAAAATAGGAAAGAGAAAAAGGAAATAAATATGTATGTGCTTTAGTTGAATTATAATTCAAATAGGAAAATGATTTTTCATGCAGCTAAGGTTCCACGCGTGCGATCTAATGGCTGAAACAAACCCGTGGACATGCATCTGTCAATCAGATGGGTCCAGGTTGTCTCCTACCTTGGTTCGAGCAAGGAAAGTAGTAAGAATTGTTGTGAAATTTGGTTTGGCATTATGTCGATGTATACTCAACCAAGTCAAGTATTTTTTTCCCTGGACTCCTCTTGAGATTCCACTTCCGACTATCCCAAAGTTTTTGTGATTTGGTGAAGATGTTAGAAACACCCAATTTGGCCGAAATACTCCTCTCACCTATGATCGTCCTAAATCACACATTAAAAAAGGAGAGGATCTAGAGTAGTCAGACTTTTAAGAAAGTAACCCAACAATTAAGCCCCCACAACTATTGTATGGGGTCTGATGTAGTATTTAGGGTTGAACCATAGGGACAAGGTTAACAGGTGTTAAGAACACAAGGTCTCACACTCATATACTCTGGGTAAAAAGGGTAGTCTAAATGGGTGTTCCCAAAGGAACGATGGTACTCAAACCAAAGTAATGCAAATAAAACAAAGATAAGAAGAACAAAGCGTAATAAAAGAAGATGTAAATGAAGATATGTAGGGAAACTTGGATTGGGTTTTACTTGCTAAGACTTATCACCAACATGCAACATCATCTCTCCCATTGGCATACTCCTATCAAGATTACAAGCAATCATACATGGTGTCTATTCCCTTCTCTCTTGAGATAAGGATAGATTTAAGTCTAGGGGTAACCTCTCCCTCGCGATGACTACACAAAAGCCACATAACAGAATGTATGATATCAAGCTTTAGCATTCCAACATTTGCATGCATTCATACTACTCCATAACACAAGATAAAAGTGATATTACTCTCTCGAGATATCAACAATCAAACATCACAAGATGGTAGCTAAGCATACAGGTGAAGCATTAAAATCGGTGCATGGAGATACTCTTCATAAGAGTATATAGATTCAAAACGGAGAGACAATATACATGTTGGGAGAGCCTTAGTGGCTACTCCAAACCAAAGTTAAGGTGTTTAGACACACATGTTCATGGGTAGCATGGCGTCGTTACAAAAAGATAGATACATCAAGTTCCACGAAGTGATGAAGGAAGTACAACGTGAATGAGGTGATAGATCTAGATAGAGAGACAAGAATGTGATACAACACAGTACTTCTTCAGATCCAGTTCTGGGGGTCTATGATGTGGATGGTCTTCTTCTTTCAAAGAAGATGGAGCCTTCAGTCTTCTCTCTCCTCAGCTTTTGCCTTTGGAGATCCAAGACTGATTGGATGGATGGAGATGATTCAGGAAAATGGTAGCACTTCGTAGTACTATAAGATCTGATCTATGATATGATGATTTGACAAGGCGGATGGGTGGCCTATTTATAGGCACACTTCACCGACTTAACCCCTCAACCATAGTCGATGTCTGGTCTTGGATGAATCTCGATTGCGGTTGAGGCTTTATTGCTATCCTTTCCTCGGTCAAGGTCATTTGAACCCCTGCCTCGGTCACGGTCCGGTTGGCTACCTCATTGGGCGAGGGTCACGGTTGAGGTCGATTTAGTGACCCCCCCTAGTCGTGGTGTAGCTGGCCACCTTCTCGATCACATCCTAGTTGTTTTGACTTTCTATAGGTCCACGGTCGAGTCCAATGTGTGCCTTGGCTTGGAGAAGTCGAGGTGACGATCTTCAAGTTGATTGTGGTCCCATGTTGATTGCAGTCCCGAAGAACTTGAGTGCAAATTGACCGTGAGCGCAAGGCATTAGGGTGAACTTGGAGACCTCGACCATGATGAGATGGTCCATGCTAGATGAATGGGTCTCAGTCGAGGTGATGAATGTGACCGGGGCTAGATATATACCTATAATCAAGGGGAAAATGTGTAAGTGAAGTATTTGACATAAGATGATAAAAAAGTGGGGAAAGTTAGAAAAATATGTGCTAGGAATGCATAAAATGTTTACAAAAAGTGCATAAAATAAAGTGTTATCAACTTCCCCAAACATAGAATCAAGCTTGTCCATAGTCTAAATGTAGGCTCGAAACCATAGAGAGAATGAGCAAATTTGTGTGAAAACTTTTTGCAAAACATAACACTACTGAGTTATCTCATTCTTGCATCAAGACTGTCATGGTATACTTTCTCAACCCCTAAAGTCCCATTCCTCCCTCTTATATCTAGAGTTGCACAACTTCAAGTTCATTCCATTGCCTTTGATTGTAAAAGGTTTCTCCTTTTCAACGTATCACCCCTTCCCTTCAGGTTACTAACCATACTAATACAACATCTCCTTGAGGGGTAGATTTCACACTCTTTCTTTATTTTTAGTTGGCCCTATGCTAATGTGTTCAGTTAGGCCTTAAGCTTTAAGTGTTTTTCTCTACTCCTTATCTCTGTCTCCCACAATTGTCATAGGGCCAATGTTACCCTTTGGGCGTTTGACTTTAACTAAGTTCATTTTGTGAGTTTAATTATGGATCAGAGGTGCGTAAGTTTGGCTTCAAGATTCCACTTATGGGCACGACATATCTACATTCCTGAGTGCAACAATACACCGGCCGTGTGGAAACTTTTGGCATATTTTGGGCACAACTCTCATTATATTTTTTCTTTTTATTTTTGTCTTTTTACACCTCCTTTCTAGCTTGGGTGATAGGGATTTAAGCAGTCTTCTGGGCGGCCAAGCCCCTTTTTTTAGTCCCAAGTAGCGATGGATTTACTTGAAAGGGTAGTTGTTTCCTTCTCTACAGAGGTAAGGATTTTCTGGTTGGAATTGTGAGGTGAGGGTGGTTGGTCAGGAGTATGGCTAGGTGAAGTTCTCTAGTCTCCAAGGGTTTCATGAGCAGGGTTGTTGCATACACAATGTCTTATTTAAAGAATGAGATAGATAAGTATTGCTATGTCTCTCATTTTACCTTTATGTGTATTAGATGCTTGTATATTTCTCTCTAGGAATATAATATTACTACAAATGTTAGCAAGAAAATAGACTAAATTCTATATTCTAAGGTAACTTCACAAAATTTTTAGGCAAAAAGGCCAAAACCATTTGGCAGAACTGAAAAATATGTACATGTAAAGTTTGTTGAAAATGAAATTTTTTGAAAAATTGAGAGGTAAAGTGTTGATGAAATTGTTCCTCTCTAGCCTGTTTATGACCTCTCCCCCTAACTTATCCTTCACCTCAACCCAGGATGTCAAATTTGAGTGAGACATATAAACTAGATTTCTGAATTCATCCAGGCTAGACAATAGAAGTCATAGTCATTCGACAGAGGCACCTGTTGAGGGCTCCTATGGCAGAACTATGTCTTCTTTAAGTTTTTTCTTGTTGTATGCTTATACCCTTTGTCGTGTCTTTTTACCATATTAACAATCACCTCCGTGCATGTGATAGCCTTTTCTTCAGTTGGAGTCTTTGCGGTAATCATGTTTGTTTTCTTGTTCATCCCAAAGGTTGCGACTGAGCTATCAAATAATACTACAATCCTTTTTATGATTTCGACCACCAACAAATTCCAATGACTATCGTGAAGAATTTGTAGAAAGATGTAGTTCGGTAGGGACGTCGTGAGGTGTTGTTGCAAGCGTTCCTTGATCTTTTATATTTTATGATGTCATCTACCAACAGGTTGTATGCCATATGTACATTTGGCATGTTGTCACTCAAGAGGACCTGATTGGCTGACATTGTGCTTACTGATAGGTATCCTCTTGTTCTGAGCATGCCTTGAGGTCATCCTTTAGCACACCTATCCCTTCTCTTGCAAATATAGCTTATGCCAACACGTCATCATCTATCAAGGACTTCATTATGATGTTTAGTGATTTTGAAGATAGGATGACACTGCTCCATCTGTCGAAGTCCTTGAAAGTGGGTATTATCTCCCCCGTCGGTCTGTATGGTCTTTCATCTGAAGGATCATCATCTTCTACTTCTCCTTCTTCTGGTTGTTCTAATGAAGGATGATCTGCTTTGACTTTTGTCACTGGAGGTTGTTCATGTTCTTTTTCTGGTATGCTTGCTGCAGATACTCTAGTATTTGTATCCCATCCTTCTTTTCATGCTTCATCCCTGGTTGGATCTATTGGATCGATCCACAAGGTTCTCAATTGTTCCCTCCAAGATACCTTTTTAGGTAGCGATATCTCCTTATGAAGCCTTTGTAGTATTGCATCTGAAGGCATAGCCGGGTCGCTAAAGAAGCAGCGATCGTAGATGACCTCTGTTGTGTAAACATTGTGCAACCCATGTAGATATTCCATGCATAAGTCCTCCAGTGGGATGCCTTTGTTGATGGCTTCCATCATCCTAAGTGCGATGCAGTCACAAGCCCCTGAGCCTGCCTCTTCTTCTGGGACTTTCTTACTGATAGAAAATAGTTTCTAGATGTCGTTGAATCTATCATCTACTGATTGTATGACTTTCTATAGATGTAGCAGTATCTTTATGACATCTCTGGCTTATTTTCATTTAAATATCCGGGCAGTGCTGTCCAGTTCGGCCGCACAGTAGTTGAGCACCATCCTCTTCTGCTCGTTTAGATTGACAACGATCAAAGCCCAGTGATTCACATTCCTTATGGGTAGGATTATGAACTTTGTCCCCTTTCTATGCACTATTTCTTTCATCTCAGTCACATCCGCAGCCTTGTAGTCCTCATTATATAAGAGGCTTTCTAGATGTGTGGTGTCGTTGAATACTGGTTGCACCTTGTCTGAGTGTAGAAACTCTTCTAGGAGGGTAGTGCACAACACTTTAAATAGTTTCTTATGTACTTGTTCCCTTTTTAAGAAGATCCCTCTGAAGTGTTATATAGTTAGACTTCTACCCTTGTTGTGATATATGACATTGGCTCTGGGTAGATTATCGTCAAGGATATCCGCTAAGATGTGGACATCTCTACATGTGATTCTTGACAGTGCAGTTATGTCCATTCATGTCATCTTGCACGGAAGAGGGGGAGCTACACCTAATTATGTGTCTTTAACTGGTATGCTCTTCTCTCTGGCAGGACCGTTCATGAAGAAAGTAGCGAGCCCACCTTCCTCGTCATCTGCGGTTCCATCCTGTGTTGTAGGGATGGTTTTTTTCCTATTGTATGCAGGCCCTCTATGCTTATTGGAATTGGTGGAGTCACCTTTTTTGTCACCTCTGAGGAAGCTTCTATAGCCGTTCCGTCTTTGACATTGCTTTCCTCATATGTGTGAGCCAGCTTGGAAATAGCCAATTCTGTTAGAGTTGCTTCCAGTTTCCTATCATAGATGCAAGCATTCTGCTCATTCTAAACTGGGGATTGCAGGAATCCACTGCATATTTCCATCCCATACATCAGGTCATCTAGTAACGTATCTATATCTCTGATCTCTCTAGAAGTCAGATCTTCTCTCCTTATGCTTTCTGCTCTGGCAACAGTTTCTTGTGTTGGTTTTTCTGATGCAGCCTTTCCTGTGGTCGGGGTAGTTTTGTCTCTTGTTGGTTCCCCCTTCTCTTTATTAGCTCCTGCTTTGTCCTCTTCAGTATTGCTATTTAAATCTAGCTCCCTCTACTATGTAGTAGTCTTCTTATTTATTTCATTGTCTTTGGGAGAGTCTGATGGTGGTGGTTCTTCTTTTTCCTTAGGTTTAGCTACCGAGGTGGTTTTTACAATGGCACTTTCTTCCTTTTACACTGAACCTACTCCTGTCCCTCCCATGTTATCTTTCTCATCATCGGGGTTCGGAGGGCTCGATGAAGCTTCTGATGTCGATGGCCTTGCCACATGCTTGCTCTTCTTCTTCTTACGTCATTGGCGGTCGAACTCTTTGTGTTCCGCTTCCAGCTTCTGGCAGTCTTCTTCCAAATGTTGGTGCTCCAGGTCAAGGTCGTGCATCGCCGCCTCATATCCACTTGTTAAGTGGTCTCTATCAACACACATAGTGTCCCTTTCTCTCTTGAGGGCTTCCATTTCCTTCATGAAGGCCTTCAGTGCTCCTATCATTGCATTTTGGGTGTTTAGCACCCCTTACATCAACTGGGGTAGCGCTGGTCCTCTCATTCAGTGTTTTCCCTATGTGGTTAGTGTACATAGGGTGGAGGTTATGCTTAAATTAAATTTATATGTTTGATGAATGTGTTGCCATAGTGCAATAAACTTATTACCCAGTATGTCTCTGAAGGTTGGAAGTTGGTGTGGTTGCGGCTCCACATGTGTCGTGGATGCTTATGGTTCCTTTAGTTGTAGAGTTGGCATTGTCAATCGAGGCACTCTATGTTGTGGTTGTCCCCGTGTCAGAAGGATTACTTCTAGAATCACCATTTTGGGTACAACTTCAGAGTCTTCTCCTTATGGGTGGGGGTCTTGTTCGTCCATCACCGGTTGTTTTGTGGCTTCCACCACGAGGCATGAATTTTTGTTTAGCGTGTCATCTGGGTTTGCCTGGATGTCATGCTCTATTATTTCTTTGTGCGGTTGGCATTCCTCGATCACTATTGTTTCACTGACTATTAAAGGTGAGGTTTCCTTTAGAGCTATGGGCTTATCTGCCACTTCCTTCTTCTTTTTCCTTATTGCCAGCTTTCTCTTCTCTTCTGGCTTCTTCTTCTATACTTCTGCATATTTGTCTTTATTGAATTTTTCATCAGCTTTCGATATCTTATCCGTGATATTGTGGATGGCTCCTGAGTTCATCTTGTCGATTTCTTCTTGGGTGGGCCACGGCTTGTGGGCGTCGTAATACGCCAACTCTCAGAGGGTAAGGAGTTTCTTTGAGTTGCTTTGCTTATAGTATAGCTTATCTCTTTTCTGAGCTTGGATTCCTATGTTGATTGAAGACTTGATGTCAATCTTTGTCTGTCCCTCTTTTACTTTATATTTCTTCAACATTTCTACATTCATAAAATGGTATACTATCTTTGTTATCTAGCCTCCATTGTAGAAAACCTAGTTCCGCTTGGACTCCCCTCCCATAGCTGTTGAGCCTCTCTATTAGTATTTTCCCTATGTTCACATGATTCTTTTCTAGCATCAACCATATCATGAACAAATCTCCTTTTGTTACTCCCCTGTCTCTAACATCGTATATATCGTGTTAGTCATTATCTTTTGTATTACTCTGATAAAGCATGAGGTGATCAGGGTAGCCTTTGAGTTCTTGGAGTGATGTTCATCTTCTCCCATCAGGTCTTCCCACATCTTGTGGCTATCATATCTGACGATCTCCTTCTCTCCCGGGGTAGCAGAGCATGCTTGAGCTTTCGTTGTTGTCATTGTGAAGATAGTATTTAGTATCACTTATGTGATTATGTGAGACTTTCCCCCTAGTCTCACCTCCAGCTTGTTGGATCAATGTCTGTAGAGGGGGGGTGAATAGAGCTTCAAAAGTCTCGCAAAACGGATTAGACCTTAAATGATATTAAGTGCAAAAGCTATAGCATACAACCAATTTGAAGTCCTAACTAACATGCATAGCAAGGATGAGAGACAAAGATAGTATACACTTGGACAAAGTGGTTTAGAGTGGTTCCACACTTCAAACTAGAAGTGAGTCAGTCCACTACCTAGAGGTTCTTAGTCTCTAGGACTTTGCAATATTAGTACTCTTATATTCCATCATAAGATTACAATGCAAAACCACTTTCATCTAAGGACTTAATACCTCAAGCAAGGATCTTCAACCTACTGAAGGAACTTACCCAATTGATCAAGGAGTTTTCAACCTTCAACAAGGACTTACCCAATCCATCTTCAAGTCTTTATCCTTCAAGGAATTATCTGTCCTTCTTAAACGTCTACCTTGCCTATCTCCTTCACTCGAAGATCTTGATCACCATGATTTCTTCAACTTTGAAAAACACAAACTCCTTCTCCTTCACTTGGAGAAGATCTTCAAGCCTTTGCTTCAATGAGGAAAGTGGGTAGGAAGATGGAGTTGGAGAGCTTTACATGGATACAGGGAGTAGCATTCTTACAAGGGATCCTAACTCACTGATATTCAAGGATTTGAATTGAAACTGGAGAGAGAAACTGTCTCAAAGGTGTGCAACACTCTCAACTAGACTAGGACCAAGTAGGTAGTGAATGAACAACCTTAGAATGAACTCCAAGTGGTCCTTTTTATAGCTGGGGTGCCCCTTTGAGTTGGGGAACACTTAGGGCCGAATTATAGCCATTTTTTCTCAAGGCAACAAATCTATTTTCGTCCAAACAAGTCACCAACGGTTAGAACCACTTTTTCTACATTGTCCGTAAAGTGCAATCAATCGAGATTCAATAAAGGTTACTTAACCGATCGACTAAAAGACAAACCCGATATTCAAACCATCGGTCGAGTTTGCACTGGGGAAACTCGACTGACCAAGGAATATCACATTTGGTCAGTATCCAGATCAGTCGAGTTCTGTGAATGCACAATTCGACCGATGCACTCTCCAAAAAATTGATCCAGTGGATCGGTCGAGATTGTAACTCGACCGATCAACATCCTGTGATCAATTTTCTAAAGGCTTAAAAAGTGATTAAAACTTGGTATAAAGTGTCCCACATATTTTTCTCATCTTAGTTACAAGTCATATCATCAATAAAAGTGATTACAAAATTCTTCTAAGGTCATTTAAATGGATTTCCTAATTAGACACTTGCATTGCTTTTGACTTGAACTTTGACAAGCTAGGTCTTGTGTAATTTGGTCCTTTTCATGTACCTAACACCTAAAATCAATCTTGAATACACATATTAGATACATATGAATGGAATGTTTAAGTCATTATCAAAATATAGACAATGTATAACCTCCAGGTCAACTCCCCCTTTTGACAATGACAAACCATTCCTCAAACATATAGAAAAGGATATAAAAATTATACCTTTGCCTTGTGAATTAGGGGGATTCAATATTTGAACAATGTAAATTCCTCCCCCTCAATCTATATATGCTTACTTTAACCTACATAGTTAGTCTATCTACACAAAGCAATTATAGCATACATGTACTATATGGTCCATTACAAGTCACATGGTAAAGCATATAATGAACAAAAAAAGGATTTCATAAGCAATAAGTAGCATTATGACAAAGAATATCAATATGATTGAGTTTTAAGACATTGAATTTCTCTCCCCCTTTTCACATTATCAAAAAGTGAGGGGGTAGAAGATCATATAGGTAGGTCTTCTCCAAACACAATCAAGCAAATATTCAAACATGAAATCTTAGATCATATATCAACCAGAGATGAAAGAAACATACAAGCTAAGTCATAATCAAAATATGGTGAAATATGGCACCAACTCATAGGATATAACTGATCAAAGACTAAAAGTGCACAAAAGATAGATTACAAGTCATAAAGCATGTTCTCATAAAGAAACTACAAGCGAGAAAACAATGAAAGCTAAAGATAAAAATAGTACAACTTAGAACATATGCCCAAATGTTTCTATTACAAAATAGCCTAGAAAGATATATATGATCAGTAAACTAGACTAAAAACTAAGAACATCTAGACATCTAAGCTATCTATGTCCACAACATCATCATCATCAACTCTAGGCTTGTAGTCCTTATCTCCATATGAAGGTGCAGTAGTAGTGACTTCATCACCAGAATAAGCACTAGAGCCATCACCATCTCCAAAAGCATCCTCACCATCATCATCGTCATCAGCAACAACAGTCTCAGCATCAGCCTGGTCAGGCATCTCCTCATCGATAGAAGGACTAAAACCAAAACCGGTCCAATGAGCATTATGCTCATCCCAAGTCATATTAAGAGCATAGAGCTCATTGGCCTGGGGAAAGGAAGGAGCAGAATTGCCAAGATTAGGAAGCAGAGTGGCTAAGGGGCCAGTAGGCAACGACAGGTAGACGGGAGCAGAACCACCAATAGTAGAGGGTGTGGGAGCAGCAATGGAAGGATCAGGGGTATGGTAGTAATGATTGTATGCATATGAAACATAATCACTATCGGGGTAAGCCTGGTAGGTGGGGTATGGGTGTGCACAGGATAAGTTCATGTTTGACATGATTGAACATAAATCATGGTACATGTGCTCCTAAACCTGGAGGTTGTATGCCTGTTGGTGCATCATGTATCTCATGAGGGTTTCATTGGATACATGAAATGAGGCACAACTAGGTCGAGGAGGCTAAGGAGGTGGAGCTTGGGTAGAGGTAGAGGCAGGGGTAGTAGAGGCAGAGGTTGAGGGTGAAGCATCGGGTGTGGTGGAGGAAAAGACAGGCATAAACTTCTGAATTGTGGTCTCACCGATACACACTCCCTTCCTGGCTAGTTTGTACTGGAAGTCAGAGAAGAGTGATATCTCAGTGGAAAATTGAAATAGACTACATATCAGGATGGATAAGGTGGATGGGTGTTGTAGGTGTTCTTACCAGAGTCAGAATAGGTCATATGGTGGAGAATGTATCTTGACCATTTGTCTTCGACATTCTCAAGAATGCAATACATTATCACCGTAGTGTTCAATGCAATATCCATTTGATTTTTCTTGGGATGAATGTTGTAGTTGACCTCTAGGGCTAATATACACTTCTTGAGATCAAGGGAGGAGGAGGGTAGGGTTCTCTTCTTCTTGTAAGGAACATTAGGTTTCTTTAGGTAGTGATGGATATCAGGAAGAGTGATCTCATTCTGCTTGTAGAAAACCTCATGATGTAAAAGGTCAAAATACTCCATGTAATCCTTATGCCTGGTGTCATTCTCATCATCTCCTGAAAAGAAAACATTCAGGATATCTTCAGATATTTGGAATTTCTTCCCAGCGATCATGGATGTAAGGATCACTTGAGTATTTGATGGGGGTACAAGGGAGTCGTAATTCCAACGCAAGTTTGTGTCGAATTCGTGAACTGCTTTTATGCTTATCATAGAATTATGAAAGCAGTCACGCTCAATAGCCAGGGCTGATAGGTGATGAACGGCTAGCAACCTCTCCACTTGGTTGATGAAATCTTGACGCTTAGGGCTAGGTTGAAACGAGGCTATAAATGGAAAAGGACTCCTAGGAAGAAGGTTCTTATGCCAAGTTATAGACTCTATTGAGAAAAAGAGGGTTTCATCGAAGGGAACCAAGTGAGAGGACAAAGAGGAGGGTGCTACATTGCTAGGGGCAGGTCTCTTTCTTCTATGAGAAGCCATGGAGGTGAAAAGAAGGAGAAGAAGAGAGCAAACACACAAACCAAAACACCAAAACCATTCGCACACCTTGGTTGAGCAAAGGGGAAGGTCTAGGACAACCTATCTAGGTCAAGAAAGGGCTAGGATAGTGAAGGTAAGGTCTGGCGTTGAGATCTTAGGGCTAGAAGAAGGGGAATCAGTCGGCTATTCTCTAGTTAAGAGGGAGAATAGTTAGCCAAACACAACTTAAGTTGGCTTTATCCCGCTGATTGGTCAAGTTCGGAGAGTCAAAAACTCGACCAATTGGTCCATTTCAGAATAGCTCTCGGCCATGGATCGATTGATTTTGTCCTGGGGGAAACTCGACCGATGGTCAACTTGACCTAAAACCATCAAAATTAATTTCTATCCATTTAAATACCAATTAATATTTTTTTCAAGTTCATAATGTTCCCTAACATACTTAGGCACATATCACTCATCATTGGGTACTATTTAGTGATAAAAACTAGAAATTCGAGAAATGCCCAAAAACAAGTGAAACTAAGCATGACAACAAGCAAATTTTAGCAATTTTAGGCAAGCAAGGTGATTTAAGCATGAGCAAAACATATAGAATTAAAAGCAACTAGATAGATAACATGTCAATATCATCTAAAGCATTTATGAGCAGTTTAGATCTAATGAAGTTAAATTGCTCTCTACCTAGAGGTTTGGTGAAAATGTTCTCCAACTGATTTTCTGTGTCCACATGCATGATATAAATATCCTTTTTAGAAATGTGATGATGAACCTCTATATGTTTAGCTCTACTATGAAATATAGGATTATAAGAAAGATTGATTGCTCTAATATTATACAAAAGATAAGAGAAGCATAAAAATGTATGTCAAAGTCTTGGAGCATTTGCTTCATCCATAAGACCTAGGCATAACAAATTTTAGTTGCAATGTACTCAGCCTCGGTAGTTGATAATGCCACGGGGCTCTGTTTCTTGGAAAACTAAGACACCAAGCATGGTCCTAGGAGGAAGCAAGTGCCACTTGTGTACTTTCTATCAATCAAACAACCTGTGTAATCATCATCACTATATGCTATAAGAGTAAAGTCCCTTGACTTAGGGTACCATAGTCCAAAGTTTTGGGTTTTGGTTAAGTACCTCAATATCCTCTTAACAGAAATAAGATGTGATTTCCTAGGGATTGATTAAAAGTGAGCACACATGCCAACACTAAACATTAGTTCAGGTCTAGAGGCAGTTAAGTAAAGTAAACTTCCAATCATACCTCTATAGAGGTTCTCATCAACCTTCTCACCTTCTTCATCTCTATCAAGTTTGGTGGTGTTGGACATGGGTGTGTCCATCGACTTCATGTTCTCCATTCCAAAGCATTTGAGTAGTTCATTGGTGTACTTGCCTTAGTTGATGAAGTTTCCATCTTTGGTTTTCTTGATTTTGAAGTTGAGGAAGAAAGTAAGCTCACCCATCATGCTCATCTCAAACTCACTCTGCATAAGAGAACTAAACTCCTTACAAAGATCAAGATTAGTTCCACCAAATATGATATCATCAACATAAATTTGAATGATAAGAATATTGCTAGAAGTGTGTTTTAGAAATAGAGTAGAGTCAACTTTTCCCATGACATAGCCATTTTCTAACAAAAAGTTCTTTAATTTCTCATACCAAGCTCGAGGTGCTTGTTTGAGTCCATAGAGAGCTTTTTTTAGCAAATAAGCATGGTTAGGTAGCTTGTCATTTTCAAAGCCTGGATGTTGAGCAACAAATACTTCTTCCTGAATTGTACCATTCAAAAAAGCACTTTTAACACCCATTTGATATAGCAAGAAATTATTATGACTAACAAAAGTAAGTAGAATTATAATAGATTCTAGTATAGAAACAGGAGCATAAGTTTCATCAAAATCAATACCTTCTTGCTGATTGTAGCCTTGAGCCACTAACCTTGCTTTGTTCCTTACCACCTTGCCATTTTATCAAGCTTGTTGTGGTAGACCCACTTGGTGCCAATGATTTTTCTGTCACTTGGTCTTGGCACTAGAGTCCACACTCGGTTCTTCTCGAATTGCTCTAGTTCCTCCTGCATGGCTAGGGTCCACTCATCATCTCCAAGAGATTCATTGATGTTCTTTGGCTCCAGCTGTGAGATGAAAGCACTGTCTACTTGTTCTTTGTTGTAGGCAGTTCGTGTCTTCACCCTCTCGAATGCATTACCAATGATTAGCTCTTTGGGATGATTTTTGGTGAAGCGAGGAGTGGGATCCTTCTTCTCTTCATCTTATACTTCAACCACCTGCTTACCTTTGTTGTCAATGTTGAGGTCTTTTATGATTGGAATTAAGTCATCTGCAACATCATTATCAACAACATTCTTTCCAATTGTAGGGTTAGATTCAATAAATTTGACATTAATGGAATCTTTAATTTTAGATAGTTCAATATTGAAAACTATATAAGCCATGCTTATAGTTCTATAACCTAGGAGAAAGCCTTGTACGATTTTGGATCAAACTTGTCGAGAGAATCCTTTTTGTTTAAAACTAGCGAGGACATCCGAAAATGTGAATGATGTTGATGGATGGCTTTCTACCATGCCATAACTCATAGGGGGTTTTCTTCAAAGATGGATGCATAAAAATGCAGTTTTGCACAAAGCATGAGGTGCTAACAACTTCAGCCCAAAACTTCTTTGGAGTGTCATACTCTAGAAGCATTGTCCTAGACATCTCTTGTAGCGACCTATTGTTTCTCTCTACTACCTCATTTTGTTGAGGTGTACGAGGAGAAGAGAAATTGTGCGAGTAACTAGATTTTTCACAAAATTGCTAAAAAAAAGATCATTTTCAAACTCTCCCCCATGGTCACTATGGATAGAAACAATCTGACAAGAATCTCATTTTCAATACCTTTACAAAAGATCGAGAAAACAACTAGAGTATCACCTTTAGAAACGAGAAAGAATGTCCAAATATAGTGACAAAAATCATCGACAATCACAAGACAATACTTGGAACCACAAAGCATTTGAGTTCTCATAGGTCCGAATGGATCAATACGAAGAAGCTCAAGAGCTCTTTTGGTACTAAGGACTCCTTTAGATTTGAACGAGGACTTAGTTTGATTTCCTTGTATGCAAGGTTGGCATTCCTCATCCTTTTAAAAATCCAATTTAGGATGTCCCCTAACCAATTCCTTTTTGCTCAATTTCTTCATTTGAAGCATATTTACATGACCCAAATGGCGATGCTAAAGCGATATATCATTTTTGTCACAACTAAGAATCTATCAAGTACGGGCATTAAAACATCAAGCACAATAACATATAGATTACCATTTCTGGTTCCCTTATATATAACATTGTAAGTGGGGGAATCTAGAAGCAAACATTCTAAATAAGTAAATAGAACAAGATAACCATTATCACAAAGTTGGCTTACACTTATCAAGTTGTGATGTAGAATATCGACAAGCAAAACATTTTTAATAAAAAAGCTCATTGCCTACATGACCCTCACCTATTACCTTATCCTTTTTGTTGTCCCTGAAGGTCACCAGTCCTCCTTTCTTTTTTATGAATTTGTTGAAATGGAAGATTTCACATGTCATATGCTTTGAGCAGCCACTATCAATGATCAACCTTCTTTTGACCTACATGAAAGAAGGATGTCAGTGCCCAACTCAAACTTTGGGATCTGGGTTTAGCTTGGGGATCCATTTCATCTTTGGGTTGGTCTCTTTTGGCTTGTAAGGATAATAAGTATAATAATGATCATCACATTTACAAAGAGCACATACCATAGGTTTCTTAGAGTAAATAGTCTCTCCATGGAAGAAAGGAGGTTCCCCACTCTTCTTCTTACCCTTACTCTTGTTCTTGTTCTTACCCATAGGAGTAGTCCCATCATATGTTAAATCACTAGTACCAATTTCTTTGGTAGAGTGTTCTAGGACAACATTTTGGGATTTCTTTCCCGTAAGAAAATTTTGCAAAGAAGCCCTTAATTTTTCATTATCATCACTAAGACTAATGATAGTAGAAGATAAGCTAGCAAGATCATCTCTAGCATGGAACAAGTCAACCTCTAAACAAAGGGCTTTAGTATGAAAGGAATCATGTTCTAGAGCAGTTCTAGCAACCTCATTACTTTGCAAGATAGGTCTAGAGGATAAATCATTTACTTGAGCAAGCAACTTAGCATTTTCAATTTTAAGCAATTGAATTTCTCTTTGATAAGCATAAGTTTCTTGTCTCCTAGCTTCATCAATGTGTTTGAGTTCTACATTTTTAGTTTTAAGAACATCAATATCATCATGGCATTTTTAGTTTTCTTTGTTAAGATTTGCAATGGTCTTAAGGTAGACACCATTCTCTACTTCAACTCCATTGTATTGGAGCTCAAGATCAAGATATTGCCCTTGCAAAGAATCAATACTATCAAGATGTAGATTTTCATTTTGATCTAGAATCTCAATCTTAGCATAAAGATTATCTATAATCTTTCCTAACCTTTTCTTTTTAGGTTTGCATTTTGTAAAAGATAACCTTCTAGCATTAACCATATCAATAAGAGTTTCTCATGCAAGTTAACTTCACTTACCTAACTTACCTCACCTACATCACTTGTATAGGCCATGAGAGCAAGGTGGCATTCTCCATCTTCAAAGCTAGAAGAACTTGAGGAAGACTCCTCCCAAGCTGCATGAGTTGCATCTTTGCTTCTTCTTTCTTTCTTCTCCTTTATCTTGTATTTGCATTCCATCTTATGCTCCTTGTCCTTCTTGTGACTTCTCTTGTGGTGGCTCTTCTTGGCCTTGGGGCAGTCACTCTTGTAATGGCCTTTTTGTTCACATTCATAGCACCTAGGAGTAGATGAAGAAGACTTCCCTTTGAAGTGCTTGCCCTTGGAGTATTTAACTTCATGATCATTTGGGCCTTCATCTTCACTTGAGGAAGGAGTAGGGGACCGAAGTGAAAGTTGTTGTTGCCGAACTGTCTCTTCAATTTGAGCTTTGAAGGTTGTATCCTTGATCTTCTTAGACTCCTTCTCTTCTCTCTTTTCTTCTTTTTCTTATTTGTCAAGCCTTATATCATCAGCTTGGAGATTGCCAACTAGCTCCTCGGTTTCCAAGTCACTAAGCTTTTACACTTCTTTAATGGAGGTCACCTTGGGATCCCATCTCTTTGTAAGAGATCTCAAGATCTTTGAGTTGATTTTGCCTTTGTCCATTACACTACCAAGGGCTGCCAATCCATTGATGATGACATTAAGCCCGGTGTACATGTCTGACACTCTTTCATTCTTGTCCATCTTGAAGTTCTCACGGAGACCACAAGCATGTAGATCTTTTCTTCCTTCACTTGCCTTGTTCCCTCATATGTGACACATAGCTTGTTCCAAATCTCATGTGTGGTGTCCCATGAGGAGATCTGATTGAACTCAGATGGAGTGAGGGCTACACAAATGATGCCCATGACTTTGGCATTGAGCTGAGCTTGCTTCATTTGGGCTTCCATCCATGTAGAGATTTCCCCCTTTGGATCTTAATACTTTAGGTGCACCACCTTCCACATCTCATAAATTACTCCTTGGAGGTAGAACTACATTCTTCTCTTCCAATAGAGGAAGTTGGTGTCGTCGAAGACCACAGGTCGCATGGAGAAGCTTTCCTCTAAGTTGAGAGATCCAAGTGCTAAATCACCCATCTTCTCCTACTTGTGCAAGTAGCTTGGAGAAGACCTGCTCTGATACCACTTGTTGGATCAAGGGCTCTAGGGGGGGGTGAATAGAGCTTCACAAATCTCACAAAATGGATTAGACCTTAAAATTATATTAAGTGTGAAAAGCTAGAGCATACAACCATTTTAAAATCCTAACTAACATGCATAGCAAGGATGAGAGACAATGATAGCATACACTTGGACAAAGTGGTTTAGAGTGGTTCCACACTTCAAACTAAAAGTGAGTCAGTCCACTACCTAGAGGTGTTTAGTCTCTATGACTTTGTAATCTTGGTACTCTTATATTCCATCATAAGATTACAAGACAAAATCACTTTAATCCAAGGACTTAATCGCTCAAGCAAGGATCTTCAACCTACTGAAGGAACTTATCCACTTGATCAAGAAGTCTTCAGCCTTCAACAAGGACTTACTCACTCCATCTTCAAGTCTTTGGCATTCAAGGAATTACCTATCCTTCTTGAACGTCTGAATTTCCTATATCCTTCACTAAGAGATCTTAATCACCATGCTTTCATCAATCTTAAAAAACAACAACTCCTTCTCCTTCACTTGGAGAATATCTTCAAGCCTTTTCATCAATGAGGAAAGGGAGTAGGAATATGGGGGTGGAGAGATTTACATGGATACAGGGAGTATCTCTCTTGTAAGGGATCTTAACTCACTCATATTCATAGATTTGAATTGAAACTAGAGAGAGTAACGGGCTCAAAGGTGTGCAACACTCTCAACTAGGCTAGGAGCAAGCATGTAGTCAATGAGAAACCTTAGAATGAACTCCAAGTGGTCCTATTTATAGATGGGTGTGCCCCTTTGAGTTGGAGAACACTTAGGGTCGTATTATAGACATTTTTGCCTAAGGAAACAAATCTATTTTCATCAAACAAGTCACCAATAGTTAGAATCACTTTTTTTGCATTTTCTGTAAAGTGCAATCGGTCGAGATTCAATAAAGGTAACTCAGCTGATTAGCTAAAAGACAAACATGATATTCAAACCATTGGTTGATTTTGTTGTGGGGAAACTTGACTGACCAATGAATATCACATTTGGTCAGTAACCTGATCCGTCGAGTTTTGCGAATGCACAACTCGGCCGATGCACTCTCTAGAAAATTGATCCAGTGGATCGGTTGAGATTGTAACTCAACCGATCAACATCCTGTGATTGATTTTCTAAAGGGCTTAAAAAGTGATTAAAACTTGGTATAAAGTGTCCCACATATTTTTCTCATCTTAGTTACAAGTCATATCATCAATACAAGTGATTACAAAATTCTTCTAAGGTCATTTACATGGATTTCCTAATTAGCACACTTACATTGCTTTTTACTTGAACTTTGACAAGCTAGGGCTTGTGTAATTTGGTCCTTTTCATGTACCTAACACCTAAAATCAATCTTGAATACACATATTAGATACATATCAATGGAATGGTTAAGTCATTATCAAAATATGGACAATGTATAACCTCTAGGTCAACACAACTTGTAGTCTCCACCCCACTTTTTGCATTATTCTTCATCTACTGGGATATTCTCCAGGGAAGACAGGAATTTGGCCATCAACTGCTCTGAGGATGGGGCTTCTGAGGTGCATAGGGTGCATAGGTTTGTATCCTCTAAGAACTTGATGACCCTGTCATAAACTCCCATCTTTTTGAAGTCATCTACGTCCATGTGTACAATGTCTCTTGGTACGAAGGTAGGCCCACTCTACTCTAGGGCTGCCTCTTTAGTATCTTCTCCCTCCTTATTGGCTGTCTATGTCTCTGTCCTTTTGTATTTTTAGCAGCTATCGCCTTTACCTTTTTACTGCTTCGTGTTGCCTTGGGCTCAACCTTCCTCTTGCCCAGAATTCTTAGCTCAGACTCTGTGGGATGGTATTATGAGGTTCTTGTCTGTGCTGCATGATGCAGGGATTTTGAGTCATATTTATAGGCTGATTTCATACTTGTTTTGTGTGTTTACTTGTCATTTTTATGACCATAATAGACTGATTCACTTTCATTAGCCTATAATCACATTATGCATCAGTTGATCTTATTCTATCATATTTTTATGATTTATGAAATTTCCTGAATTTGACTCGTGTTTTTCTCTCTATTTCAGGTACCTTCAATTCCAGGACTTGTCGATACCATCGACCGATTCGTCGATACTATCAACATGGCAACATTAACCAAGCAGGAGAAGAGCATCCCGGTTGATACCATCGATCCACAATGTCGATGGTCTCGAGATCAGTCCAGAAAATGAAATAACATTTTGTCGATACTATCGACACATGGTCGATAGTATCGAGATGTTAACAGGACCAATTCCATTTCAGAAGCAAGAATGTGTTCCCGAAAGTGTCGATACTATCGACAGCCCGTCGATAGTATCGAAGCTGTCGGATCAGAGTTTATTTAGAATTTTCACGATCGAGCAGTTGTGATCTTTTAGCATCCGTAAGTTGTACCTATACCTATGGGAGGACGGGCCATACCTTAGGGGACGTCCTATTCTGCCGCATGAGTTCCGGGAGAGAGGAGAAGAAAGTAACAGAGCCAAAAGAAACATTTTAGAGGTTTTGAGAGCCACGGGCAAATGATTTTACTACTGGAAGGTTGTAGAATGGGCGTCTCGCATCGAGGATCATCCGGTTCTTCACCATTCCAGGGGTTACATGATATTTATATTTATTTCCCATTTTCTTTCTTCTTCGTTCTCCATGTATTCTGTTAAGATGAACATGCGGGGCTAATCTCCTTTGGCCCTTAGGACCCGGGAGTAGCATGGGGAATCGTTGTATGACATTTTTGCATGGATTAGTATAATTCTTCTCATTTTTTCTTGATATGTTATCGTGCGCTCTATCATAAATGCTATGTTTGATCACCACAGTTAATTTCTAATACCTTTAATTGCTCTTGATAGAGAATTAGTGGTTGAAAAGGCATGATTAACACATTAGCCTATAAATTCCTTAGACGAGGTAATGTACAGTTAATGGTTAATACCAAGAGGATTAGTTAATGCACTTAGACCTAGGGTATAAGTTACTACTGGCATGGAATTGACCTAGAACTAGGTAGTGGATTGCATCATGAAAGCGAGCAATTCTAACTACATGCCTCTATCTGAGATAACAGACAATATATTGCTTGTTTTGTGAATCTTTATGCAGCGGGACCTCGTGGTAAAACCGTAATCCTAAGGATTCCCATTCTCATTTGATTAAACCAAAATTTAATCATCGTTCTTTTATTTTCTCTTTATTTTATTTTGTTTTTCAAAATCAATCAACTTTTCCATCAGTTTAGCTGATCGCAACTAGTTAGTAGTAGTTTTCTGAAATTCACATTCCCTGAGTTCGACACGGGCCTCATAAGGCCTATATTACTTCGATACATACACTTTCGTTTAACGCATAGTTCACGCGTGTCACTACATTCTGTGCATACGCTGATCCTTCTAGTGTCTGGTTCCCCAGAATGTCCTGATATTGTTCCATCCGTAGCTATAGTTGTAGCCTCCTGGCTGGTGGCAGGCTTGCATTGGTCTCTAAGGCCATTGTTAGCTTCTCCACAATCATCTCTATCTCTATCAATGAGGTTTCCCTCTTTGCTAGTGAGTCATTAGTTGAAGTAGATATCCTGAAAATTTTCAAATTGATTTTATAATTAATATATCTTTCAATTTATCAATGATTCTATTTAACTTTTCTCGTATGTATATGTATGTTGTATATTTTCAGCCATTTCCCTAAGACCACGACCCGCGGTCATTACTCATGAAATGAAAAACACCGCAACTGCAGTCCAAGATGATGAAAATGAAGCAGTCACAGACAAAAGAAAACAACTAAGGGAGACCGCGACTGTGGTTAAAATTACTCGATTTTCAGTTGTTTGTGAGCACCGCAACCTACGGCCAAAAACTGGTGCCACGACCCGCGATCAAGGTTCTTGGACCGTGACCACAAAGTTGGGGTTTGACCTATTCCAGTGGGAAAGACAGTTGGGCACAACGTCGAGGCTTCGCTTAGAAGATTGTTGAAGGTAACTGAAATGACGATGCAATTGAGATTGAAATGCGCTCGAAAACGCCACCCTAGGGCTGGTAGGGGGCACCACAAAAACAATCGATGAGAGAGGGAAGGGAAAAAGATAATCGGTATTGTCGTTGATGATGCGGAAAAGCTCAGACTAGAAGAAGGCGTAAAGGCATGTGAAAGAGAAAACTAGGTATGACGATGGTTGAGGTGGTGGGAGGAGAATCAGAAAATTAGAAAAGGTGTTTAGAAGATTACCTTGGTGGTGGAAAATTAGCAAAGCGCTGGAGTGAAGGTCTAGTAGTGGCGGCGATTCATGCTTCTGATGCGGTGGCAGAGCATGCTCGGTCGGTGTCGTAGGTGAGAGGGTTGGTGATTCATTCTTCTTGTCGAGAAAATTGAGATTTTAGGCTAGAGGAATTGTCTACCAAGGGTTTAAGAATATATAGGAGAGACACCATGACTTGCGACACAAACAAGGATCGCGGTCATGGTCGTGGTTGTGGTCAGCCCTCTCTATAGTATGTATATTGTAGTCACAGTCTGGTTCATCTAAGGACAAACATCGTAGTCGTGGTTTGGTTGGTCTAAGGAAGAAAAACTTTGTGTTCACAGTGCATTTTCTTGCATTGAGCAAGGTTGACACCTCAACCGCGGTCATGACCGCGACCCACTGTCCATTCAAACCAACTCAAAATGTAAACCAAAACATGAACTTGATCCTCCATTTAAACCATCTCTCAAAGAGAACATAAGATATATACAATCTTACTAGGAAAGGAGAAATTAACATACTAAAGAGTAGGAAAGCCAAAAGTTAAAAAATAGGAAGAACATAAACTCAGGAAATTAGCAAAACTTGGGTTGCCTCCCAAGAAGTGCTTGTTTAGAGTCTCTAGCTTGACTTCCTAATCATTCACTTTTCAACTTCCTCAGCTGACTATGTTGTCTCCTAATTTTTTCATTTCCTAGTTGGGTTCTTCCAAACTAATTTTTGACCTTGTTACAAAGGCTTCATCTTCATAGAATCTTTTTACCCTATGTCCATTAACCTTGAAAGTGCCCTTCTTTTACCCTGAAATTTCCATCATTCATGATGGATATATCTTCACTACTGAGAAAGGACCGGACCATATCATTTTTAGATTTCTTGGAAATAGTATGATGCTCGAGTTAAATTGGACGACCTTATCCCCTTCATGAACATCCTTGTTTTTCAAATGGGCATCATGCTAGACTTTAGTCCTTTGTTTATAAATTCTCGTGTTCGCATAGGCATGTAGTCTCAATTTCTCAAGATCCTAAAGTTGTAGAAATCTTTTCTGGCCCACCTCGTCAAGGTCCATATTTAGAAATTTGATGGCCCATAAAGCCTTGTGTTCGAGCTCAAGTGGTAAATGATAGGATTTTCTACAAATAAGCCTGTAGGGTGTTGTCCCTATAGGTGTCTTGTACGTAGTTTGATAAGCCCATAAAGCATCATCTAGCTTCATTGACTAGTCCTTTCTTGTCCAACTCACTGCCTTCTCTAGAATTTGCTTGTTTTGTTTGTTTGATACTTCTAGCTGCCCTAATGTTTGAGGATGGTATGGTGTGGAGACTGTGTGTTTCACTCCATATTTCTTCACCAATGCTTCAAACTGACTTTCTCTGAAATCTGATCCCCCATCACTTATGATTGTACGGGGCACTCCAAAGTGTGGGAAGATGATTTTCTCGAAGAGTTTAACCGCGAACTTGGAGTCACACATTTGAGTGGTGACTTCTTCGACCCATTTGGAGATATAATTGACAACAAAAAGTATGTATTGATTTCCTTTTGATGAAGGAAACAGTCCCATATAGTCAATTCCACATACATCAAAAATTTCAACTTCCACCCATTCCACCATGGGCATCCCATTTCTTCTGCTTATGTTCCCTGTGAGCTGGCATTCCATACATGCTTTAAAGAAAGATGCTGCATCTTTGAAAAGTGTGGGCCAATAAAACCTAGATTGAAGTACTTTCGCTACAGTTCCTTCCCTACCGTGGTGCCCACTATAGGGTGAAGAGTGACACTCTTTCAGAATCAATGGAACCTCATCTTCTGGTATGCACCTACAATATAGATTGTCAGAACACCTCTTGGACAGTAATGGGTCATTCTAGTAATAGTCCTTGACATCAGAAAAGAGTTTCTTCTTCTGGTGCTATGTAATTTTCATTGGCAGCTAGACACAGGCTAAATAATTACAGATATCAGTGAACCAAGGTAATCTCTGCTCATCAGACTGAGCCATTAGTAAAGATTCATTGACATAATTTGCATTCATGGGTAACTGATTCTCTTCATCGAAAACAATTCTAGACAAGTGGTATGTGACCACATTTTCTTTCCCTTTCTTATCAATGATTTCATGATCCAATTCCTACAATAGTAGAGCCCACTGCAAAAGTCATGGTTTGGTATCCTTTTTCTGCATCAGGTATTTAATTGCTCCATGGTTTGTATATACCTTCACCTTTGATCCTATTAGGTACGACCTGAACTTTTTAAAGGAAAAAACTATTTCTAACATCTCCTTCTCGGTTGTGGTATAGACTACCTATGCCTCATCTAATGTGTGACTGGCATAACAGATTACATGGTGCTTTTTGTCTTTCTTTTGACCTAGGACATGCCGATTGCATAATCACTAGCATCACACATTATCTCAAATGAAAACTCCCAATCAGGGGCTTGTACGATTGGCAAGTTGTTAATGCTTTCTTCAAGGTATTGAAAGCCTCTAAACATTCGTTGTTGAAATCGAATTCGGTGTCTTTGAGTTAAAGATTGGACAAGTGCTTCAAAATATTCAAGAAGTCTTTTATAAAATTTCTATAGTATCTAACATAACCAAGAAAACTTCTCACTCCTGTTACAAACTTCAGTGCTGGCAATTTCGATATGACTTCTATTTTACTCACGTCCACTTTGATCCCCTTTCTAGAAATTTTGTGTCCCAAGACTATGCCATTGCGTTTGATGAAGTGGCACATTTCCTAATTCAGAAATAGATGTTTCTCTTCGCATTTTTCAGGACCAGGGACAAATTTCTCAAACATGTGTCGAAATCCATGTCATAAATTGATAAATCATCAATAAAGACTTCCACTATATTTTCCAAGAAATCAGAGAACATCAAGATCATGCAACGATGGAATGTTGTGAGTCTGTTGCGTAATCCAAATGATATTCTTCTGAACGCATACATGATATAGATGCACGTGAATGTCATTTTTTCCTGGTTATGTGGGTGAATGGGGACCTGGTAAAAACTCAAATAGTCATCCAAAAAGCAAAAATAGTCGTGATGAGACAACCTTTCTAGAATTTGGTCAATGAGTGGTAAGGGGAAATGATCCTTCCTTGTGGCTGCATTTAGTTTCCTATAATCCATGCACATTCGCCATCCTATAACAGTTCTAGTAGTGACTTTGTCACCATTCTCTCCCTTCACTACTATCATTCCTCCTTTCTTAGGCATGATGTGTATGGGACTCACCCAATTACTATCACTAATTGGGTAGATAATCCCAGAGTCTCACAGTTTCAAGATTTCCTTCTTTACAACTTCTGTCAACATTTGGTTTTGCTTTCGCTGGGGCTGAACTAGTGGCTTAGAAGACTCTTCCAAATGTATTCTATGCATGTAGAGAGCTGGGTTAAGCCCTTTTATGTCCTCTATAGAATATCCTATCGCCTTTCTATGGTGTTTCATCTCCTTTAGCAGTATTTCCACTTGTTCTTCTATCAGGCTTGCATTCACAATAACATGGTTCCTCTCCTCATGGTCTAGAAACTCATATTTTAGCCCTTCTAGAAGAGGTTTCAATTCAGGCTTCAGCTTAGGTGCCCCTTTCTCTTTGGGATATTGTTCGAGTGAAGCATACTTAACTATTTCAATAATTTCTTCTTCATTACTGAGGTCTCATTCGTCATGGTTCAGATAATATAGGATTTCAATCACCTCAGGGTGTCGGATTGGGGTTGTTCAAGGCCCGCATCAGGGGGTCCACAATTGCCTTTTCTTCTTGTACTTCTCGTAATACTGGTTGTAATTATCAATAAAGTAGACCGATTTGAAAAGAGACCGTCCCTTCTTGGCATCTTGAACTCGGAAGTCTATGTGGTCATTGCCCATGCATAGGGTAATAATCCCCTCTATGACATCTATCAATGTTCTTCCAGTTTCCAAGAATGGTCTTCCAAATATCATCAAACACTTTGGGTCTGCAATTGTGTCAATCACCACAATATCGCAGGGAATAAAGAATATTCCGACGTGAATGGTACGTCTTCAACTATTACCATGGGTCATTTGAATGTGTGATCAGACAATTCAATCATCATGTTTGTTTTAACCATATTCGTCAACCTAAGTCATTGGGCTAGACTCAAAGGCATAAGACTGATGCTTTCTCCCAAATTTGACAAACCTTTTCTCTCTACATTGTCTCCAACACTGAATGGTATATTGAATGCTTCGGGGTCCTTCTTCTTTGTTGGGAGTTCTTCCCAAATGAAAGCGCTCAACATACTAGCTAACTAAACTATCTTGATATGGTCCCCTCTCCTCCTTTTGGTGATGAGATCATTGAAGAACTTGACATAGGTCGGCATCTCCTCTATAACATCCAAGAACAGAACCTCAAGAAGCAATTTCTGTACCACTTCCATGAACTTCTCGCATCTTCTCTTCAGGTGAGCTTTAATGAACTTATATGGGAATGGGACTCTCAGTGCATATGGACTCTTCTTTGTCAAAATCTCCTCGACAACATCAGGTTTCCTAACTTCTTCATTTTTCTCCTTTCTTTCTTCCAATTTTTCTTTATCAACATTTTTTTCAGGATCGCCCTCTTTCTTAGGTGGTTGTTCATCATCTCTTCTTTCCACATTTTTTCTTCCAGTTCCTGAGTTACGTAGCACCCTCCCTGATCAGAGGGTAGCCATCTTTGCACTTTCGGTGTTTATGGATTTTTCCCTGAAGGATTCTTTACCAGCTTTGCCAACTGCACTAGCTGTTGGTTGATTTGACGTTGATGGGTCCACATGTCAGCCATCTGAACTTGCATAGTGGTCGAAACTCTAGAGCTAGAAAGAGCGCTTTGAGCTAACTGATCATTCCCCGTAGCTTGCCTTTTAGAGAAATCAAATAGTTGAGCCACTAGATCTGGCAATTATTATATGTTCCTTGACCTGACCCTTAGTTTTGGTTCTGCCCTTGACTTTGTCATGTGCCTTGACGGTTCAAATTCATACTTTGACCCTAATAGTTGTTCTTATTTGTTTGATAGTTTGTTTTTTGTGTATATTAGGTCTGTCTTCTTCTCTTTTTGAACACTGGGGGCGGTTTTTTTGGGTTGTTCAGTTGTTGCGAATTCTCAGCAGCATCTTTGTTTCCGTAACTAAAACTGAGTTGGTCTGGCCTCTTGTAGTTGGCATAGGAGATATTTTGTGTCTCTTCTTCACTTTCACTTTTATCACTTTCCTTGGGCCTGGTGTAGATACAATTATTGACCCCATGTCCTCCTTCTCCACAGGTGACACACTTCATGACCTTCTCAGTATGCTTCTTTCCCTTTACTTCAGTATCTTTCAGCTGTTTCACATTAGTTGCTATTTTTTGAATCTGTGTTGTTATGGTCTCTAAAGTCTTGGCTTCAATAGATAGTCCTTCAGACCCTGCTTTCCTCATTGACCCTTTATCGTTACTATCGTAGTCTATGCCTGCTTGCAGTGCAGCCATGTTTTCTATTATCTTCATAGTTCTTCTTGGCTTGTTCCTGAGGAAATCACTGCCAGTGGCTACGTTTAACGAAGTCCTTGCTATAGGAGTTAACCCATTATCGAAAGTGGTCACAACGAACCCCTTACGATAATTATGGTGTGGAAAATCCCTCAGGTACTCCTGGAAATGTTCCCATGCTTCGTGCAAGTTCTCGCCTGGCTTCTGTGCAAAAGAAGTGTCTTGTGCATGTTGTGAATGGTTCTCTCTATAGGACAAAACTAAGTAACGAAAGTATCTTCCAGGGGTTTCCACCCATCTATAGATTGGTGAGGGAGATTAAGGTACCAACATAGAGCCTTGTCTTCCAAAGAGAAGTTGAAACCTTTACAATATATCACCTCTTGTGGGACTCCCCTCATCTTGATGGTATCATAGATATTTTTAAATGCATCAAGATGATGGTATGAGTTTTCACTCCTCGAATTCCCAAAAAAAGGTTTATTCTAGATCATCGAGTTGACAGCTGGTTTTAACTCAAAATTTGTTGTGTTGAAGTTTTGTATGACGATCGGGCATCTAAACTTGTTGGCCCTTGTTGTTGCCAGTTCTCTAAGAGTCTTCCCCTCTTCATCATCCTCACTGTCGCTATCCTGACCATCATGCTCTCTGTAATTGTCATGATGGTTGTGGTGGTGTCTTCTTCGACATTTGTAGCATCATCCTTTGTTACATTCTTCTTCACACTGCCGATCATAATTGTAACGACCATCTCTATCTTTGTCTGACCTTGGTGGTGGTGGGGGGTCATGTTGAACCCTCACATTCTTCTGGTCCCCTGTGATAGTGTCATCCACACAAGGTGGCATGGTAACTTGAGGTTAAGGAGCAAAGTCAAACGAGTTGGCTTCCTTCGGGGTGTCTGAATAGACCGCACAATCGAGTTAGTAAACTGGACGTGTTAAAATGAACAATTCTACACCAACACAGGGTGGCAAACTTAAAGTAACTATGTGGTCAAGCTTATTACTAAGCTTGAGGCATGGGATTATAGAAAGTGGACTCAATTTCTTAACAATGCCATTTTGCCTTGTCCTTGGCAACGATGCCAGAAAGTTGACCGGCCTAAATCACATGTCCAAAAAGGATCAGATCTAGAGTAGTCAGACTTCTAAGAAATTAACCTGATATTTAAGTCCCCACAACTATTATACGGTGTCCAATGTAGTAATTGGGGTTGAACCAAAGGGACAACTTTAGCAGGTGTTAAGCACACGATGTCTCACTCTCATATATTCTGGATAAAAAGGGTAGTCTAAAAGGGTGTTCCCAAAGGAACGATAGACTCAAACCAATGTAAAGAAAATAAAACAAAGATAAGAAGAACAAAGCGTAATAAAAGAAGACGTAAATGAAGATATGGAGGGAAACTTGGATTGGGTTTCACCTACTAAGACTTCTCACCTACATGCAACATCATCTCTCCCTCTCGTATACTCCTATCAAGATTACAAGAAAACATACATGGTGTTTATTCCCTTCTCTCTCAAGATAAAGAACCACATAACAGAATGTATGATCTCAAGCTTTATCATTGGAACATTCTCATGCATTCATACTACACCATAACACAATATAAAAGTGATATTACTATCTCGAAATATCAATAATCAAATATCACAAGATGGTAGCTAAGCATACATGTGAAGCATTAAAACCGGTGCAAGGAGATAATCTTGACAAGAGTATATATATTCAAAATGGAGAGACAATATACATGTTTGGAGAGCCATAGTGGCTACTCCCAACCCAAGTTAAGGTGTTTAGCCACACATGTTCACAGGAAGCATGGCGTCGTTACAAAAAGATAGATACATCAAGTTCCATGAAGTGATGAAGGAAGTACATGGAGAATGAGGTGATAGATCTAGTTAGAGAGAGAAGAATGTGATAAAATATAGGAATTCTTCTGATCTAGATCTGGGGGTCGATGACGTGGATGGTCTTCTTCTTTTGAAGAAGATGGAGCCTTTAGTCTTCTCTCTCCTTAGCTTTTGCCTTTTGAGATCCAAGACTGATTGGATGGATGGAGATGAGTCAAGAAAATGACAACACTTTGTGTTACTATAAGATCTGATGTATGATCAGCTGATTTGACAAGGTGGGTGGGTGGCCTATTTAAGGCACACTCCACCATCTTAACCCCTCGACCATAGTCAAGGTCGGGTCTTGGATGAAGCTTGATCATGGTTGACGCTTTATTGCTATCCTTTCCTCGATCGATGTCAGTTGAACCCCTACCTCGGTCGTAGTTTGGTTGGATACCTCCTTGGGTGAGGGTCGCGGTTGAGGTCGGTTTAGTGACCCCCCCCGGTTGCGGTCTAGTAGGCCACCTTCTTGATTATAGCCTGGCTATTGTGACTTTCTGTAGGACCGTGGTCGAGGCCGAGGTGTCCCTTGCTTTGGATAAGTCGAGGTCGTAGTCTTCAAGTTGGCTGCGGTCCCACATTGATCGTGGTCCCAAAGAGCTTGAGTGTAAATTGACTGCAAGCGCAAGGCATTAGGGTGAACTTGGAGACCTCGAACATGATGAGATGGTCCATGCTGGATGAATGGGTCTCGATCGAGGTGATGACCACGACTTGGGCTAGATATGTACTTGAAATCAAGGGGGAAATGTATAAGTGAAGTATTTTACATAATATGCTAAAATAGTGGGGAAAGTTAGAAAAAGATGTGCTAGGAAGACATAAAATATATACAAAAAGTGTGTAAAATAAAGTGTTATCAACCTCGGGTACAAAAACCCTAACCCATACCCCTTGGCTGATAAATACCTACACCCTGAGCACCCCCATCGCCTTTGGAACTCAATTCACTAATCAATTCGACTTTTCATTGTTATTTTGACCCTCGATGATTCGCCAAAGGCACAGAGCTTGCAACACTCCACTCGTCCTCCTCACATCAACTCTTCCGTAATTAAGGGCACCAATAGGTTCGATTATCCTATCTCTTTCTTTTGCATACCTAAACACTAAGTTCGGTTTAGTATAAAGTTTTTGCCCAAAATCAGAACCTTTCACTCACCAGCCATGGATTTGGGCTGGGGGCGAAGATGACCCCTGATGATTTTATGCTTTTGCCCTTGTCTCACCCTTCTTTCCTCTTTATGCTCCCGTAGGGGCTTCGTGGTCTTTTTGGTTTTATTTTGAACGTGGGTCGACCAGCTCTGACCGACGCCACTCAGGCAGCGAATGGGCATGGGTTGCTGAGTTGGTCTGTGGTGATTGGGCCAAGCAGCAAGCCCGACCCCCTCTCTCACTTACTCTCTACTATGCAATCAATTTTCTATTTTTCTAATTTTCTAATTGGTCAGGATCAAATAAATCATAGAAATTAATTCGTTGGTCAAAACTTAAAAGTAAGGGGTGTTTTGAAATCAAGAAAATATGATCTATCTAATAAAGATAATTTAGATACCTAGTTTTGAGTTTTTGAAATAAGTGTTTTTGGGAATGAATTTATTAGTTAAAAATCACCCAAAATGCATCTAAATGTCCATATCTTCAAAATACATAATATTATATGTTATTTTGATCAGAAAATTGTAACTAAGATTGTGGTGATGTTTTCATGACCTAAATCGATTATTTGTAGAAAAAGTTGATAACTTTATGGTTTTAAGTCCTTAATGAATGCATATAATGCTAATACATGAACATGGTTATGATAATAGGACAAGTGGACTCTAATCTTGCTTAGGATTTTAGAAAGTAGTTTCTAGGACTATAAGGAAGAGGTATGTGCATATAACACACTTGAGTTGGGAAATTTTATGCCTTAACCAATTCTTTCCTAATGAGACTTTATTTGACCTAATATTCTATTCTTGAAACCCTAATTTGCTTATGCCTCAAATCAGTTAAGATATTAACTTGTTTGGGTGTCAAACCCCACTGCCATTCTTTTGGTTCATATGATTATTCTTGGCATAACTAGTTTTTCTAGCATGTAGATTTATGTTCTATTTAATTTAAAGTAGCAGGACTTATGTAGAACCACCCATAGAGGGCATGTATTTATTCACCCTGGGGAATGTTTTATTCTTCCCATATTATTATAGGTGATTGGGAATGTCTTATTCTTCCCTCACCTAAGGTTAGAGGTCCAGTAGGTGCCTCAACCTACTTAGTTAGGTAGACATAATTATCTTACATGTAAACCCCTTTTTAATATAATTGTTAATGGTAAGTTTCTTTTGATATAGCCTAATACTCCTCTTATCTTCATCTTATGATGAATCCTAGCCTATTTTTACTTACTTTACTTATCTTGTTATCCTAGACTAGTTTTCTTGACACATAATTTTTCTCCCCTTTCCCTTTTTTTGGGTGCTAACCTACCACCCAGGTGCTGGTGTTGTGAAAGGAGAAGGACAAGATTGAAGGAAGTTTTCTCAGGAGTTGATCTCAAGCTTTTTGGAAAGGATGACTAGGTTGCAATAGCTACATCATGTTTCTCTTATCTTTTTATTTTGGGAACAATCATGTAGTAAACAGTGTAAGCCATTTATATGCTTAGTATTTTAATTTCCTCTACTATTGACATTTTATAATGTATCTGGAATCATGCTTATTTATTTGGAATATTATGTAAGCATCCCAAAGTCTTTATTTTTATGAAATGTGTGGATGTTTTTTATTTCCTATAAATTTTAGTAAGGTGGTGATCTCGCCTCTTTATAGCATGGTGTCAGAGCCTTTAGGTGACTATTAGGGCATGAAATTGAAACAAGGGTGTCTAGAAAGGATCAGGGTTTTATGGGCTGGCAATATTTTCCTTCGTGCCACTAGCTTAGTTTATGAGGACTCTTGTACCCATATGATACTAGTCTGGCCCGAGCTGATATGAATTGCCCAAAATAATATGCTTTTAAGCAATAGCATTCTAGATATCCTTTTCTCATCCATGCTTTTATTCCCTTCTCATCTATGATTCTATACTCCCGGGAACCTAATACGTTGACCCTACCTTTCAAGAGAGGTGACTTGTTTGACAACATGAACCATGAAAATGAGTCGAACCGTAATGAACCCAACACTCCTGTGACTCGTATGGTCAACCATACTACTATGGGTACCCCGCCTTCACACCGGCGCAAAAGATGGCAATGCTACGCCAGGTGTTGTCTACCACCCTAATGGGGCAGCTCAACACAATGGCTGCCAATGTCAACAAGCTGAGGGAGTTCACCCTCACCGATTTTATAAAGATGCAACCACCCTACTTCAAGGGTGAGAGTGAACCAAACATGGTGGACAAAGCCCATGACTGGGTGTTGGCCTTGGATTGGACCTTTGAGGGTATGGCATGCTCTCCTCACTAGAAGGTTTAGTTTGTGACTTATGTGCTAGATGGACCAGCACACGTCTGGTGGAATGGTGTCGCCTGCACATGGGACACCTCTATTATGGAGTGGGACCAATTTCTGAAGCTTTTTAGGGAGAAGTACATCTACCCCGCATTCCTGAGAAAGAAGGAGGCTGATTTCTATAGCCTCAAGTAGGGAAGCATGAGTGTGACCAACTACATTCAATAATTCCTATGGTGGAGCATTATGCCACTGACCTTGGAGCCGATACAAGAGCAACTTTGTTTTTTGAGGGCCTAAACTACCAGGTGGGCCGAAGTCTCATCCCGCATCTTCCACTCACTTTCCAACAGATGGTGGATAAGGCCTTGGCCATCGAGTCCTATCTAAGATTCCAAGATTCTGGGCACGATAATAGCTACAACTATAAGAGGAAGAATCAGGACCAGAATGAGAACCGTGGATGTGACCGGTGCAACAAGTGCTCTCACCACCATCCTCCAGGGAGATGCCCTGTCGGTAATGCACCAGCTTAGAAAGACAACCGATCTCCACTGACCTGCCCTGTGTGTGGTCATGTTGGGCACATCTGACTGTTCTTCCCTCGCTTTCAGCAGGGATAGAATAATGCTCAGCAGAATAAGGCCCAGCAACCACAGTAGCCAGGGAAAAATATGCCTCTGTGGAATAACAAGAACAACAAAAACCAGAACCAGAGGTGTCCTCTTGTGGAGAGCTGGAATGGGAGAGTGTTTTCTCTAAATGCTGAGGAAGAAGGTGAAGACAATGAAGTGATTGAAGGTACCTTGCACCTTAACATGAATCATTTAAAGGTACTATTTGATTATAGCTCATCCAATACCTTCATATCCTATCAGTTTTCTTCTCTACTAGAAATAGAATCTAAGTTCATGGATCATGTATTAGATGTAAAAAACCCTAGTGTTAAGATCTTCTCTTCGTACCTCCAAACTCTGACCATGAACCTCTGAATATCTAGAATAATGTTTCCCACAAAATTTGTCTTGCTCAATATGACCGCCTTTGACATCATCCTAGGAATGGATTGGTTGAACAAGTATAAAGTGGATTTGTTTTGTTATGAATCCAAGGTTAGTTTGTTGCATCCTGTTGAGGGAAGAATGTGCGTCAAGGGTAGAAATCGAGAGGAGCGACAATTCATCATCTCCGCCATCAAAGCTGAAAAGCTTGTCTTGCAAGGGTGTAGAACATTCTTAGCTTTAATAGTTCTTGATGCTACACCTCCTGCTCTCGACCACATTGATGTGGTGAAGGACTTCCCAGGCATCTTTCCAAAGGAGTTACCTAGGTTGCCACCAACTCACGAGGTGGAATTCTCCATCGAGCTTGTACCTAGAACTTCACCAATATCAAAGCCGCCATACCGCTTGGCCCCTGTTGAGCTGGCCAAACTGAAGAAGCAACTTGAAGATCTTCTCAACATGGGCTTCATCCGCCCCAGTGTTTCACCATGGGGAGCCCCTGTCATTTTCATGAAGAAGAAGGATGAATCATTATGAATGTGTATGGACTACTGCATGCTTAACCAAGTGATGGTGAAGAATCATTAACCTTTGCCTCACATCAACGACCTATTCAATCAGTTGAAGTCAACCACTATATTCTACAAGATGGATCTACACAGTGTCTACTACCAGATGCACGTGAAGGATGATGATGTCCTAGATATGCTATTCAGAAATTGCTATGGGTATTACAAATTCATGGTCATGCCTTTTGGTTTGACTAATGCCCCTGCTGCCTTCGTGGACCTGATGAACTTAGTATTTTGCCCATACATTGACAAGTTTGTTGTGGTGTTTATTGATGACGTTTTGGTTTATTTTGAGATGTTAGAACAACATCATGAGCATCTGTGGATTTTACTCAACATGTTGTGAGAAAATCAACTCTATGTGGAGTTCTCAAAGTGTGAGTTCTGGATAAAGGAAGTTCTGTTTCTGGGTCACATGATTTCATCCAGACATATAGTTGTTGATCTTGTGAAGGTAGAAGTTGTGACAAAGTGGAAGGCTCTGAAGAACCCATCTGACTCAGTAGTTTCCTCAGATCAGTAGGTTACTATTGGAGGTTTATCGAGAGCTTCTCTGAATTGTCCTTGCCTTTGATCAATATGACCTGTATGGAGGTCAAGTTCTCATGGACCCCTGAATGTGAAAATAGTTTTCAAAAGCTGAAGGAGAGTCTGGCTTCTACTCCTATACTTGCTCTGTCGTTTCAGGGTATATTGTATGTCATCTACACCAACGCATCCAGACAAGGGTTAGGGTGTGTCTTGATGCAAGACGGAAAGGTGATCACCTACGATTCTCTCCAATTGAAACCTAATGAACCTAATTGGCCTACTCATGACTGAGAGCTTGCTTTGAATATTTGGCGACACTATCTTTATGGCAAAAAGTTTGAAGTCTTCTCTGACTACAAGAGTCTAAGATACATGTTGACTCAGAGGAATCTGAATCTACAACAACATAGGTGGATGGAATATCTCAAAGATTACGACTTCACCAACACGTATCAACCTCGTAAAGAAAACGTCATAGCTGATGCTTTAAGTTACAAGAAGGATGTTGTTTGTGCTGCTCTAAGATGTTTCGTATGGGAAAATTTGGAACATGTGACTAGTTGGTGACCTCAGCCTATCGATTCAGTGGATGAAGACAAGTTGTGTGTTCATATGTCTAGCTTGATTGTTACACCAACTTGTATCTCGAAAGTCATTGATGCATAGTTGGAAAGGTTGTGGATTCCTGGCATAGGTGATCTGAGACAGAAGATTCTAACTGAAGCTCATGGATCCAAGTACATTATTCATCCTGGTACGACAAAAATGTACAAGGACTTATAGCAAAGCGTATGGAGGAAGAACATGCAAATTGATATAGCTCTATTTGTTGCGAAGTGCTTGACATGTCAACAAGTCAAGATTGAACATCAATGACCTGTTGGTCTTCTTCACCCTCTTGAAATTCTGGAATGGAAATGGGAGAATATCACAATGGACTTTGTTACTGGTTTCCCTAAGTCCAAGAAAGGTTATGATGTTGTTTAGGTGGTTATTGATCGACTTACAAAATATGCTCATTTCTTGCCTTTCAAAACCACGTATAAAGCTGCTGAGATGGCTCAGTTGTATGTGGACTGGATAGTTCGTCTATATGGTGTGACTGTTGTGATAGTTTCTGATAGAGACCCAAAATTCACTTCTCATCTATGGGGTCAGATTTAGGAAGAGATGGGTACTGACTTGCGTTTCATTACTGCTTACTGCTTACCACCCGCAAATCTATGGGGTTAGATTCAGGAAGAGAAAAGTTTGGATTCTGGAGGACTTACTATGTGCTTGTGTGATGGATTGGGGTGGTTCATGGGATCGGTATCTACCATTAGTAGATTTTTCTTACAACAACATCTACCAAGCCAATATTGGTATGCCACCTTTTGAAGCACTCTATGGTAGACCTTATCGTTCACCTTTGCATGGGGGAGATGTTGGTAAACGGTTCCTAGTGAAGACAGATGACATGCAGATGATGCTCGAGAAGGTACAACTGAAAAAGATATAGATGAAAGCTGCTCAAGACTGATATAAGAAGTGTGCTGATAAAAATAGGTCTGATGTTATTTTCTTAGTGGGTGTCTATGCATTTATGAAGTTCAAGCCTATACATTCTATTGAGAGATCTAAAGTAAAGGAAAGTTGAGTCTCCTCTATGTTGGACCATTCGAAATCTTAGATAAAGTTGGAGATTGTGCATACCGCTTAGAACTACCTACTGCTTATGATAAGATTCATAATGTGTTCCATGTCTCTATGTTGAGGAAGTATGTGAAAGATCCTTCTCATGTACTCACGATTGAGCCTGTTGAGATTCATGAGAATATGACCTATGAAGAGCTACCTGTAGAGATCCTTGACACCCAAGTAAAGTAGTTGAAGAATAAGGAGATAGAGTTGGTAAAAGTTTTGTGGAGATATTATAGTCTGGAAGAAACCAGGTGGGAGTTGAGAGATGAGGTGCTACATACTCACCCTTCACTTTTTGTATGAGATTTCAGGGATGAAATCCTTTTTAAGGGGTGGAGGGTTGTAACATACTTAAATCCCCTATGTGTCTCTTTGTACTCTTTTTTAGTAAGATTTGTCCTTCATTTTCATCCCATATATCTGTGGAGTTGAATTAGTGTAACTATGATGGTTACTGGATAAATATTTCCCATATATTCATAATAAAGGGTTTTATGCACAAATACCCCAGTATAAATCTAAGTAATGGATCTGATGTGCAATTGTCCACTTAAATAATAAAAATAATGATGGAATTCGTGCTAGAACTTTCTAGGACTTTTAGAAAGTGAAAAAGAAGATAAATTCAAAAATATACATAAAGGAGATGATAAATTCTATAAATAGGATAAAAGGAGATAATGTGGAATATATATTCCAAAAATCTCAATTAAGTAAACCCATGAGATAATTTGGTACAAAAATTTGTTTTCTTGGACTAAAATTTACTTTTTTTTTAGAGTAAACAGATCCATTCATTACTCAAGCCAAACGGCATCTACAAGTAGAGAAGAACAACCACAAGAACAAGCAACAGTCAGGTACATAGACTTAGAACCACTACCACTCATATTGGAACGCGAATAAAACACTTCTGCATAGATCTCTCTTCTTCGAGGCTGACTTAAGCAACTTTTATGAGCGATGCCTTCAACTTGATCATTAGGCAGCGGTGTAAGGGATGAACTAAACAAGTGTTCCATCCAATTGTTATCTCTACCATCCATGTCAACAGCTTGAGCAGCAAACGAACCTGAGGCAGAATGAGACTTGCTAGAGATCACGATACTCTCACGATAGGAGAGAGAAACAACCCCCTAAAGGACAGACAAACACTGAAGAACAGTGACAAGAAGGCAGAGAACCTACCTAGAACCCAAAAACACACGCACAAAAGGGAAATCAAACAGACAGAAAAAAAGAACGCTAAACAGGGGGCAAACGCCAGCCTTCGGTAGGTACACGCCAGACTCTGTAGACTCGGCCACCTCCACACCGCCACCAAGAAAAAGTTGTGCCAGAGGCGAAGCCGCCGCACGGAAGCCACCGCCCCTTCACCCTGCGACTCCCGGATCAGAGGACCGGGAGACCTGACCCCGACGGCCAGAAAGGGGAAAGGAAGAAGGTGATGGAGAGGAGAGAAGCCAGACGGACGAGGAGCGTGATCTGCAGAATGGACAGGCGCCAACGGAAGCCCAGGGGGAGAGGGTGGCCACGCGCTGGCAGCCGACCTCCTCCCCCGAGCCGGAGGATCGAGCACCCAGAACCCTAGATCGCCTTCGCGATCGCCAGAGCGGAATGATCGGCCAAGCTACTTTAATTATGAATGACTAAAATTTACTTAAAGGTCAAGTATCACCCAATATGGAAAATATAAATATATATAAAAGCCTTTATTAAAGGAAAATAGGAAATAAGCCGAGAAAGAGAGACAAAATATCTAATGTTTTCAAATTGTAAAACTATTTCCAAATTCGTAATCTAGGAATAAAAATAAGGCTTTGGGCAAGTTTTCAATTAATTTGAATAATATTTGGATAATGTGAAAAGTAGGAAAGAGAAAGTGTGTAGAACCTTCGTTTTAAGAGTTTTTTAAATACATGACACAAACATGACCAAATAATAGCAAAATTGTATCCAACACATTAATTGAAACACATGGTGAAATTTGATCATATTTGGATAATCATAGTGTCATAAATGTAGGAGGAAAGAGAAAATGAGTTTTAAATTATTTAACCCATTAAGTGTCCTCAAAAGGCAAAACTAATTCCATATTCAGATTCTAAACCTCAAAATCAGTCAGGGTGTCAATTTTTATTAAATTTGGGATTTGTTTGCACTCTCAAAAGAGGAAAGAGAAAAAGGAAATAAATATGTGTGCACTTTAGTTGAATTATAATTCAAATAGGAAAATGATTTGTCATGCGGCTAAGGTTCCACATGCACAATCCAATGGCTGAGAGAAACTCTTGGACACACGTCCACTAATCGGATGGGTCTGGGTTGTCTCGTACCTTGGTTCTGGCAATGAAAGCAATAAACATTTTTGCAAAATTTTGTTTGGCATTATCTCGATGTATACTCAACCAAATCAAGTAAATTGTGTTGCCCTGGAATCCTCTTGAGATTCCACTTCCAACTATCCTAAAGTTTTTGTGATTTGGTGATGATTCTAGAAACCCCCAATTTGGTTGAAATACTCCTCTCACCTCGGGTACCAAAACCCTAACCCATACCCCCTTGCCTATAAATACCTACACCCTGAGCACCCCCACCACCTTTGCAACTCAACGCAATATTCAATTCGACTTTTCACCATGAGTCACCAAAGGCACGGAGCTTGTAGCACTGCTCTTGTCCTCCTCACATCATCTCCGATGCAATTAAGGGCACCAATAGGTTCGTCTATCCTTCCTCTTTCTTTTGCATACATAAATGCTAAGTTTGGTTTAATATAGTGTTTTTGCCCAAAATCAGATCTTTGGCTTGCTGGCCATGGATTGGGGCTGGGGGGAGATGACCCTTGGTGATTTTATTCTTTTTCCCTCGTCTTGCCCTTCTTTCCTCTTTGTGCTCGCGTAGGGGCGTCGTGGTATTTTTGGTTTTATTTTGAATGCGGCTTGACCAACTCTGACCGACACCACTCAAGAATACAGCGAGCATAGGCCACTAACTTGGCCTACAGTGATTGGGCCAAAAAGCGGGCCCGACCTTCTCCCTCACTCCCCCTCTGCTATGCAATCGGTTTTCTATTTTTCTAATTTTTTGATTGGTTAGGATCAAATAATTCAGAGAAATGAATTTGTTGGTCAAAAATTAAAAGTAAGGGGTGTTTTGAAATTAAGAAAATATGATCTATGTAATAAAAATAATTTTGATGCCTGTTTTTGAGTTTTTCAAATAAGCATTTTTGGGAATGAATTAATTAGTTAAGAAATTACAAAAAATGCATCTAAAAGTCCATATATTCAAAATACATAATATTATATGTTATTTTGATCAGAAAACCCTAACTAAGATAGTTCTGATGTTTTCAAGTCCTAGATCGATGGTTTGTAGAAAAAGTTGATAAATTTAGGGTTATAAGTCCTTAATGAATGCATATAATGCTAATACATGAACATGGTTATGATAATAGGACAAGTGGACTCTAATCTTGCTAAGGATTTTGGAAAGTGGTTTATAGGACTCTAAGGAAGAGGTATGTGCATTTAACACACTTTAGTTGGGAAATTTTATCCCTTAACCTATTATTTCTTAATGAGGTTTAATTTGACCTAATCTTCTATTCTTGAAGCCCTAATTTGCTTATGGCTCTAATCAGTTAAGATATTATCTTGTCTGGGTTTTAAACCCCACTGTCATGCTTTTGGTTCATATGATTATTCTTAGCATAACTACTTTTTGTAGCATGTACATTTATGTTCTATTTAATTTAAAGTAGTAGTACTTATGTACAACCACCCACAAAGGTCATGTATTTATTTGCCCTGGGGAATGTTTTATTCTCCCCATATTATTATAGGTGACTGGGAATGTCTTATTCTCCGCTCACCTAAGGTTATAGGTCTGGTAGGTGCCTCAACCTTACTTAGTTAGGTAGACATAGTTATCTTACATGCAAACCCCTTTTTAATATATCTATTAATGGAAAGTTTCTTTTGATATAGCCTCATACTCTAGTTATCTTCATATTATGATGAATCCTATCTTATTTTTACTATCTTTACTTATCTTGTTATCCTAGACTAGTATTCTTGACACATACTTTTTCTCCCATTTCCCTTTTGCTGGGTGCTTCCCAACCACCCAGGTGCTGGTGTTGTGCTAGGAGAAGGACAAGCTTGAATGAAGTTTTCTTAGAAGTTGATCTCAAGATTTTTGGAAAGGATGACTAGGTTGCTATATCTAAATCCTATTTCTCTTATCTTTTTCTTTTGGGAACAATCATGTAGTAAACAATGTAATCCAAGTAAAGGCTTAGTATTTTTATTTCCGCTGCTATTGACATTTTATAATATATCTGGAATCATGCTTATTTATTTGGAATAGTATGCAAGCATCCCAAAGTCATGATTTTTATGAAATGTGTAGATGTTTTGTATTTCCTTTTAATTTTAGTAAGGAGGTGATCTCGCCTCTTTACAACAACGACTTCCCCCTCTATGGTACTCCACACGGATCACCTAGAGCTCCTATCATCCTGCTAGAATGATCAGGATGGAGTCGTCCCTCTCCGTCAGTGTACTAGGCACCGCCTTTCTCTCCCACAAAAATGATCTCAATTACTCTTTCCCTTGTTTCTCCTCCCTAGTCGGGTAGATCTTGCTTGATCTCTCATGGTTACCAAAACTAGAGAGGACAATGTTTGTCAGAGCAATTGTTTCTCAATTTTTTGTGTTGTACTCTAGGAATCCCTAGAACTGTAACGACCTTACTTTCTGTATCCTCCAATTAAGGAAAGACCTTCAGGTTGAGAGTCATTACCTAAATTTTCAAGGATCAAGATTAGTCAAATAATAAATAATAAAGAACAATTTCAATTAAATTTCAAATAAAAATTGTACAATGATATAACCTCATGGAATTAATACCTATTGAGACAATGTTTCATCTATCTAGTCCTCCTTTGTATAGATATAAAACCTTTGATATCTTTCACATAATATTTTTTAACGCATTCCTACAATGTCGACAATCAAACTAAGGTCAGCATATTACTATACTGTGTATGTGGGGTGCAACCACAATGTGTGAAACAAACATGATCACATAATAAGAATCCAATATTGCAAATACGAACTGGCACATTCTTTACTTATTCTAAACCTTACTGGATATATTATCTTGGCGTGATCAGTATCCCCTCTAGGGCTCCTGTGCATCACCCCCCGATAGATGTTAGCCTAGGGTTTAGAATAATAATATTTACTTACATGATACTCATATTGGAATCATATTTGAAAATGAATTAAATAAACAACCAATGGTTTATTTAATGAATAAATCTGTAGAAATCATCCAAAAACATCGGAAAACTATATTATGGGTATTCGTAATCATAACCACATACATCAATGGTTAGCCAGGAATATTATGTAAATACACTTCATGTAAATTCAATCAAGACAATCAACATATCCAAACAAATCAAGCATCCATCATTTATAATCTACATTATGTAAATCCTAAAGTGTCACCATAGCATTAATCACATTAAACCCTACTTGGTCCTTATATAGGGTCCATATTTTGGATAAGGAATAAGGATATTCCCTATTTCCATTGAATGTTTAACATTAGGTGAACCCTAGTTACTAGATCCACATTATCCTTTCATTATGATCGTGTAGATCAATTATGTTCATTAAAAACATAGAAAGTTAGGATCTTTAGCCCCAATTCCATCGATTAATGGTTATCCACATTAGAGACCCTAATTACCTTATCACTATTACCATCATTACATTTATTATCATTATGCTCAATAAGATCAGATAATATCATAAAAGAAAGACTTTTAATGTTCTCAACATTATAATACCCAAATCTAGTGGTTTGCATGTATTAATAAACACTTTAGCACATATTGCACCATTTTTAGAATAATAAGCATAATTAATGTCTGAAAGTATTTTATTTGTGCTTCTCTTAATTTTTTTTATTAAAATGGTATATATTCTTAGTATATTCAGACAAAAATAGAATTTACTATGATTTTTGCAAGTTAAACATAAACTAGCCAATGTGTCTGACACGCCAACAAAAGTTTTACTTAGTAGGTTTATGATGCGCTGACTTGGAATAGGGATGAAAGACTATAGTCCCAACCTACACCTTATTGGTCATTTCATTATGACTTTCCTCCGACCTTGAGTTGGGGCCATCCTAGCCCATGGTTACACGAGCGAAGAGGGGGCCAGAGCACCATCCTCCTTGCTCCTAGGCTCTGTTGTTTAGGGAGAAGCTGAGTTGGATTGCATAGCCAGCATCGGAGCCACATGGCACTCGACCTCACTGGAAGTAATGCGAGTGGGAGAGGACTTCTAGGTCCCTCCAGCAATTCTTAAAATGAAGTTATTGTAGGGTTTTAGGGGAGGCAGAGAAAGCAACGGAAACAAAAATTTTCTCCTCCCCAATCCCAGAACAAGGAAATGTGTCAATGTCTATACAATAGGAAAGGATGGTTTGTGGAATCATACCTTGTCCCGAGGCTTGCTCAGCGAAAATACCTTGTGGCTTGCGCGGTCTTCACCTCCGGTCTTGGACGGTGTCTTTGCAGCTCTTGGTCGCATTGGGACTGACGACTCCTGGTCTCACCGGGACTGTCGAGATTGACAGTTGTCCTCCGAGCGGCAGAAACCTCCCACCTCTGATGTAGTCCACACGGACCACCTAGAACTCCAATCACCTTGTCCCATAAGGAATTGGAAGGAGTCACACCCTCCTGTCAGCGTACTAGTCGCCAACACACTCTCATGCTACCATTCGCAACTGTAGTTATCTTTCCCTTGTTGTGCCTCCCTTTTCGGGTAGCACTTGCTCGGGCTCTCTCGGTTACCAAACACAGAGAGAACGACAACTTTGTAGAGCAACTGGTTGCACTTAGTTGTTGTTTGAGAAGCCCCCAATACCCCTATATATATAAGAGGGTCATGGGATAGGGTTCTCCATCCCGGGAAATCCCGGACTAAAAGCAGGAGTAGAAGGGTTCGACATTTTCCACAAAAAACAACCAACTCGCAAACTAAACCGATCATTTCATTTCTGAAACGGTCGGTTGGGGACCTGAGCCGGTCGGTTGACACCTCAACCGATCGGTTGGGACCCATGAAACAGTCGGTTCACTTCTGAACCGATTGGTTCGTGGTCCTGGTCAGTTCCCGATTGACTTTCCATCTTTTGTTTCTAATTGGTATCAAATACCAATCCTTGTTCCAATCAAATTGGGCAAGTGAAACGAAAGGAAAATTCTCACCAATCCTACTTTCCCAACTTGCTCGGTTGCAACAGTTGAACCGATCGTTTCAACACTAGAAGCAATCATTTCACCATGACCATGATCCGATCGGTTCACCAAGCTGAGCCGATCAGTTCATCACATGAGCCGATCGGTTGGGAGTGCAGATCGTGCAGAATCAGTCAATTGCGGTTTCAATCAATCTGATACTCAAAATCAATGTGTCCAACACCTTGAACACTATGATTTTGAGCTATCAATCAATTGAGTGTTTAGTTGAAATACTAAACTCCTTTAGCAATCAATCTAAACATTGTTTGCGGACAAAACTCCTCTTCTAGGTTAAATCCTATGTGTGTGCCCTTTCAGGTCCTTTTCACATTGGCAGTGAAAGTCCATAACACTTACGACTTCACAAGCAAAGAGCGGTGCCTAGTCACACATCAGTGCTACCCAAGTGAAATAGAAAGTTGGAGAACAACTTTCAATCCTACAATCTGTGAATGGTGTTACAATGAATGTCTAGTTCCTTTGTCACTGATATCCCGAATGAACTCGAGGCATGGAACAATCATCCTGTCAATGTTCATTCACTTTCTTGATCTCAGAGTAGATTGGAAGAGATATGTATGACATCAATATCACATATTGATTCACACATGTGTGCGCACACCTATTTCAATCCTACTCATCAAGTGGCCTTGGATATCAAACTCCCTCAGGAGGGACAAATCCCATATCTATCACTCACCCCTAAAAAGCGCTATGTGTCAAAGCCACCCAATCATCACCTTTATAACAACCCATGTTTCAGGACTGCGTTTGATGATGTCAAAGTGTGCCCAACGACATGTGTTGAGTGTAGTGATTTCAGGTCAAAGAATCACACTCACCACCATCACTGTGAGTACTGACTGTGACTACCATGTCATGGTTCCATGTGTCAAACTCACAGTGGGTCTGTTCGGTACACTTGTTCTCTAACAAGTACCTATGTGTTTGGTTTGATATCTCTATATCATGACTAATGAGATTCTGTCATCAACTAACACCACAATCTAGTCTTGTGTGTCATTGCTGTCTATCTACCTTCCACAATGACATCCGACTAGGGACATAATGAGAATGTACAAACTCTTAGCATTCATATGATCTCATCGTTCAGGTCCTCAACCTGAAAGCATACGTCATTGAGTACTGTCATTCTCTAGACATTCAATATGTTCTATCACCATCTCATATGACTGAACCAGAAAGAATTGGAAGCTTTCCTTTGATGTTTATCAAATCAATCTTAATGTATCCCACCAATCATCCAATGATTGGCTCTCAGGGAATACATTCCAACAGACTCCCACTTGCACTGCGAGCCAATCACCCTTGAATCATATTCATAGTGATCTTCAAACATGTCCCACATGTTACTGTGCTCTTGTGCCAACATAGTGAGTTATGGAAACACCTTGCCAAAGTCAGTATAAATTGCATGTCTCACATCTCTTCATTGTACGTCACACGTATGAGATGGAGTTTCCGTAATATGCGATCTAGTATTCCTTTGCTAACCTTTAGCCACATTTCATGATCAAGGATTCCATACTTGTCATCAATGAGCGGAATATCTATAAGTTCATCTCATGAACTTCCAGATCCATATAGTATCCAATGTTGTTCTCTAACACATGGATACTCGGCATTTCCTTTGAAACGGTTTTATTGGAACACTTCCAATTGTCAACAAACTTTCACTTTATATATATCATATATATATATATATATATATATATATATATATATATATATATTGCGATTAATGTTCTGTCCTTTCGGAAGTTCGCATCAATGTAACTCTTTACATTGAACTCTTCCTTATCTCCATAGAACTAGTACTTCTCAAGTACTTATCAAGTTCTCATGGTATTCCAGTAACCCTTACTGGAAGTAGACAAACATCCACTCATCATGTCACACATACGAGTTATCAGGGTGAGCACATCATATTGCCATGTCCTACATATAAGATGATGAATGCATTTTGTTCTTCCCATGTCAAAACATGCAAGATAATGGGATGATTACATACATGATAGATCCATATCTATTCTTAGTGTTCTCATTCTTCATAAGAATTGGACACTTGGCCTTGGGATACTAACTCCATGTATCATGCACAAGTTTTCTCCCACTGAATATGTGCATACTGAACATTTCAATACAGATTGCCAATGTATGCTCTCTTTTTTCAGGTCAAGAGGTTTTCAAGAACTATCTCTATAGATCTCTATTCCTATCACATAGGAAACATCTCTATCTTCCTTAAAAATAATTTCCACTTTTGGATTTCCATTCTAGAACATTTCCATTTCACATCAACATGTGGAATGTGAACACGCTCCCACTAAATAACAGATCCCTTCTTTATCTTTGATATATCAGTCAAAACCTTTGACTATATCATCAAAATAAAGATCCAATTCTGAGTTGCTTGTACTCAATCAATCACATTTATTAGTCCATTGTAACTTATAGACTTCATTTGCATTATTGGATTCATAAACATTATAGGTTGTGTCACGTACACATCCTTGTTTTATTCCTCATAGTAATGCAGTTTTAGTATCCATATGCCAAATGTCTTAGTCATTAAGTTGCAATCAACAAGCATCATCCTTCTTAAAATGTTATCCATGTATCTTAACCTTTAAGATTCATTTGCACTTATGGATTTCATCCAATGGGTGCTACCATCAAGGTCATACCTTATGGTTCACATGGATGTCATTTAGGATGTAATGGTCATAAACCATAACTCAAAATTCGGTTCCTCATATTCATCTAGATAGTTGACTCATCACATGAATAACTCATCACATAGATAATTGAGGTGTATTTGTCAAGGATATAAGAACTCACAACTCCTTGTGATTCTTAATGTCCTTTATTAGTGTAGGGTATTCTTTATTTAAGAAGAATTCAATTATTTGATAATCATTCTCTATCTCCTTAGAGTATGACTCCTTTTGATTTAGACATCATCATGCCTTAATCATGAGTTCACTATGATACAATATCATAATCACTCATAAGGATCTCAAACATTTGGTCCAAGTATTTCATTCAGATCTCATCAAGAATTAACATTTTACCAAATTTGCACTTCATCTATGATATTCTTGAACCCTTCAAGATATTCATATTGCTATTTCTCTAAACACCATTCGAAGTATTAGCATTTGTTCCAATAGGTATGTAAATACATCACATGTATCATACCCAATAGGATAATCATTTTGCCACTATCATTAGTGAAGATTGATTAATCATGTCCAAGATATTCATGTCTCTTACCGGTTCTCTAACCAAAAGAGTCTAGGTTTATCCATCGCATGGAAACTAGAAATGAATTTTTCATGATTGATGCTAATTTGATCGTTTAAGTTATCAATAACTTTAGGTATCATTTTATCTTATGCATACCATGTATCACAAGATAAACAATACATTGCCAAAAAGATCATATCTTTAAGATTGAAACATCAACTTTATTAATTGCCATCATTGTCATACAATATGCAAAAATAAAGTGTTTCTATCTATTGGCAATATATGAAATAGCAGTTCATAACTGTATTACATGCCTTTTAGGCTGAAAATAAACTAAAGTACTCCTATCTATGGTGGCAACACTTGTCCCATTTATTGAGTGCCTTACACTTTACATCTTGGTATCATATACCTCAAAAGTGTTACAAGTTTACTTTCATGACACCTTTGATTGGAGATGTATGTCGCCTCCTTCTTCTTTTGTTTTTCCAGATAGAGAGGACAATTCCTTTTCCAATGTCCTAGCTTTTGACAATGGTGGCAATTGCCTTTCTTGTTCACGCCTCCCTTGGCCTTGAGAGCTGAAGATGACTTGGGCTCCTGGCTAGCATCAGAACCTTTCTTAGCTTTGCCCATGCCCTTGCGCTTGGACTTGACTTTCTTACTCGTGATCACCATCACAAACTTAGGCTTGTCCTTCTTCATCTGTATCTCGGTTGTCCTCAACATGCCTAACAACTCTGACAGTGGCCTATCAAAGTTGTTCATGTTGTAGTTCATCACAAACTGATTGTAGGATTCTGGCAACGATTGCAGTATCACATCAGTAGCCAACTCTTGGCTCAGTGGAAAACCAGTCTTTGCAGGTTCTCCACATACCCAATCATCTTGAGTGTGTGAGGACCAAATGGATCTCCTTCTATCATGACGCACTTGAATAGTTCCCTTGAGACATTGTATCTCTCTTGTCGTGCTTGATCTTCATACATGTTTCTAAGATGTTGAATCATCTCAATAACACCCATGTTCTCATGTTGTCTCTGCAACTTGTGGTTCATAGAGCACAACATCAAGCACTTTGCAATAATGGCATCATCAGAATGCTTCTTGTAAGCATCCCTTTCTGCCTTTGGTGCATTTGGAGCAGGTTCCTCTAGAATTGGAGTATCCAGGATATACAGCTTTCTCTCTTGAGTGAGAACAATTCTCAATGTCCTATACCAGTCATGGATGTTTGTCCCATTTATATTATCCTTTTCAAGGACCGATCGCAAAGAGAAGTGATTGTTGTTTGTTGTCATTTGTACTACAAAAGGAAATATGCAATTTTAGTCCAAAAACTCATTTTTTACTTATTTGATTGATTTGAAAAGTTGATGATATAATTAGGCCTTTAATTAATTATCGCTCCCACTATTTTAGTTCAAATTGATAGCCCTCACCATCAATTCAGAGGATTGTAGCGTACAACCTTCTAGTGGGCAAGATCTTAAAATCCTCTAAGTCATGGACCAGCTTGGGTTGTCACCCACAACCTAGATCTCTCAGGTAGGCTACTCTTGCCAATTGCATCATATGCAACTCTTGATAAGATGTCATATGCAACTCCTTGCCATGATCATCTCCATGCCTCAAGGTGCTAGATCCTATCTAGGTCACCTTGTTAAGTACGACCCAAAGCCAACACGATGAATATGCACCCTGCCTGGGCAGACCCACATATCCATCCTTCACGCTTCTACGAGATAGATGGTGCACCACTCTTGGGCGTTCCCACACTTGGTCGATCAAGCTTTTCACGTGTGTCGCATTTGGAAGGCATCTAAAACATTAATATTTAATGAGGGATTTGGTTTTATATACATATACATATCCAATCATCACAATATATACTACGTATCATATACGTGCTATATCCCATAGAAAACATGCGAAATGATAAAAGTGATGATTATGGCCATCCTAATGTGATTCCTCGAGCCAAGAGGAATCACGGTCATCTAGGTCTACATCACATGCAACCTGTACAAGATGAACTCTGCACTTTGCCTTCTGAGTAGATCAACTCATCACATGAGTGGCCTGCTCGATCTGGTCGGTCGTCTGGGTGCCACCAACCGATCGGTTCTCCTGGTCGTCGTGCATCTCATCATGGCCGCCACCCGCTCGTCTCACTCCTCAAACTGTTCATCAACCGATCGGCTCACTCCTTGAACCGATCGTCTGGAACGTCAACCGATCGGTTCACGCCTTGAACTGATAGTTTCAGCTGTCGTCTCGATGTCCTCCGTTCTTTGACATAATAGGAAATAAAATCTATCCTATTTTACATTGTAAAAAGAGAAACCTCGAGTTACATTCGAGGGGAGCAAAGGTAGGAGAGAAATCTCGAATTATGTCGAGTTACATCAGGAATAGGAGAAGGACGATTAGTGCGCAAACCGAGATGCAAGCAACGACATACAACCATACACATATAGGGTTTATTGGCCATAACCACGCTATACATCCACCACAAAACTCATTTAAGGGCGACGTGTATCGAGTGCATTCATAATACATATCATATATTTAATTTGGGATTTGTGGATTTAGGATTGGGCATGCATAAAGATAATTTTATTCGCATCGTATGCAATAAATAAAGGCAACAAAGCAAAATCGATCATATCGATAATCCCTGAAGTATAGAGCAGTTGATCTGGCTGTGATACCACTGTAGGGTTTTAGGGGAGGCAGAGAAGGCAGCGGAAACAAAAATTTTCTCCTCCCCAGACCCAGAACAAGGAAACGCGTCAACATCTATACAATAGGAAAGGAAGGTTTGTGGAATCATACCTTGTCCCGAGGCTTGCTCGGAGACAATACCTCGCGGCTTGCGCGGTCTTCACCTCTGGTCTTGGACGTTGTCTGTTTAGCTCCTGGTCGTACCAGGACTGACGACTCCTGGTCTCACCGGGACTTTCGTGATTGACAGCTGTCCTCCGAGCGACAGAAACCTCCCGCCTCTCAAGTACTCCACACGGACCAACTAGAACTCCAATCTCCTTGTCCCACAAGGAACCTGGAAGGATTTGCACCCTCCTGTCAGTGTACTAGTCGCCAACACACTCTCTTGCTACCAGTCACAACTTTAGTTGTCTTTCCCTTGTTGTGCCTCCCTTTTCAGGTAGCACTTACTCGAGCTCTCTCGGTTACCAAAACCAGAGAGAATGACAACTTTGCAGAGCAACTGGTTGCACTGAGTTGTTGTCTGAGAAGCCCCCAATACCCCTATATATATAGGACGGTCATGCGACAGGGTTCTCCATCCAGGGCAATACGGGACTAAAAGCAGGAGTAGAAGGGTTCGAGATTTTCCAAAAAAAACAACCAACTCCCAACCTGAACCGATCGTTTCATTTCTGAAACGGTCGGTTGGGGACCTGAGCCGGTCGGTTGACACCTCAACCGATCGGTTGGGACCCAAGAAATAGTCGGTTCACTTCTAAACCGGTCGGTTCGTGGTCCTGGTCATTTCCCGATTGACTTTCCATCTTTTGTTTCTAATTGGTATCAAATACCAATCCTTGTTCCAATCAAATTGGGCAAGTGAAACGAAAGGAAAATTATCACCAATCCTACTTTCCCAACTTGCTCGGTTGCAACAGTTGAATTGATCATTTCAACACTTGAATCAATCATTTCACCCTGACCATGAGCCGATCGACTCACAGCCTAAGCTGATCGGTTCACCAAGTTGAGTCGATCAGTTCATCACATGAGCCGATCGGTTGGGAGTGCAGATTGTGCAGAATCAGTCAATTGCGGTTTCAATCAATCTGATACTCCAATCAATGTGTCCAACACCTTGAACACTATGATTTTGAGCTATCAATCAATTGAGTGTTTAATTGAACTACTAAACTCCTTTAGTAATCAATCTCAACATTGTTTGTGGACAAAACTCCTCTTCCAGGTTAAATCCTATGTGTGTGACCCTGCATGTCCTTTTCATGTTGGCAGTGAAAGTCCATAACACTTACGACTTCACAAGCAAAGAGCGGTGCCTAGTCACACATCAGTGCTACCCAAGTGAAATAGAAAGTTCGAGAACAACTTTCAATCCTACAATCCGTGAAGGGTGTTAAAGTGAATGTATAATTCCATTGTCACTGATATCCCGAATGAACTCGAGGCATGGAACAATCATCCTATCAACGTTCATTCACTTTCTTGATCTCAGAGTAGATAGGAAGAGATATGTATGATATCAATATCACATACTGATTCACACATGCCTGCGCACGCCTATTTCAATCCTACTCATCAAGTGGCCTTGGATATCAAACTCCCTCAGGAGGGACAAATCCCATATCTATCACTCACCCCTGAAAAGCCCCATGTGTCAAAGCGACCCAATCATCACCTTTATAACAAGGCATGTTTCAGGACTACATTTGATGATGTCAAAGTGTGCCCAACGACATGTGTTGAGTGTAGTGATTTCAGGTCAAAGAATCACACTCACCACCATCACTGTGAGTACTGACTGTGACTACCATGTCATGGTTCCATGTGTCAAACTCACAGTGGGTCTGTCCGGTACACTTGTTCTCTAACAAGTACCTATGTGTTTGGTTTGATATCTCTATATCATGACTAATGAGATTCTGTCAGCAACCAACACCACAATCTAGTCTTGTGTTTCATTGTTGTCTATCTACCTTCCATAATGACATCCGACTAGGGACATAATGAGAATGTACAAACTCTTAGCATCCGTATGATGTCATCGTTCAGGTCCTCAACCTGAAAGCATACGTCATTGAGTACTGTCATTCTCTAGACATTCAATATGTTCTATCACTATCTCATATGACTGAACCAGAAAGAATTGGAAGCTTTCCTTTGATGTTTATCAAATCAATCTTAATGTATCCCACCAATCATCCCATGATTGGCTCTCAGGGCATACATTCCAACAGTTGTGACCTTGGTATTCATGCACTTGGTGTTGGGGTAGGAGAGAAGGGTCAGATGGTCGAGAAATAATCCCTAGACCCTCCTTGGTCCCTTCAGTCTCCAGGCATCATTGTATTATCTAGAGGCCACCAGGATTGTCCGGATGACGATCTTCTTGAGTCAGTGTTGCATGCAATTAGAGACACGATCACGATCTGAAATCCCTCTCTCACCTTGCAAGGGAAGTCATAGGGGAAACATGGAACTTTCATAGAGTCGACACACCCACTCAGGGATATCATACATCTCTATTGGTAGTCTACATTTCTTTCTTCATCCTTGAACTGATGGTTGATAAGGAACCTCCTAAGCGACTTGTTCGATTTTTGGAATGTTGTGCCAGTCCTAATGGCCTCCCTCATGCCCTATTTGGAATTCCTTGCCAGACATTGGCGCAATGGAGATCCATCAAGTGTCTAAACACATCCAAAACCTACTACCATCATGCAATGCATCTTGGGGCAGATAAGCTTATGAGGCCTCAGGTACAATGGTCATGAGTAGGGCTTTCTATGGACAACCAAGACTGGTTCTTGTGTCTGAGATATAGGAGGGTTCTTGAGGTCCTTTTATATAGTATAATTGGAAGTTTAGGGTTAGGAAGAGAACAATGGAGAGGAATAGAGGATTATGGGCACATGCCCAAATCTGTCTCCCCCATTCATGCTACGGATATATATATAGGTGCTTCCTCGTGTGTTCCTTCTTTCATTTCACCTTCTCTTTCACCTTGAGCTATTCTAAACATATATGCTTCCTTTCCCAAAGATATACCGCCTAATAACCAATTAGGAAGGATTATATTCCTCCTCCTAGAAATTCTTAGTTTTTACTTTGTTAACCAAAAGCCATGTAAGGAAACCCCTCCTTTCTTATTAAAACTTGGTTTTCGCAACTAAAAGCCATAAACGGAAACAAATCTCCTATGATATATATTAAATGATTTGATCCTTAAACCATTAGGAAGGAGTTCATGACTCAAAATCTATATTGTTATTTTATCTCTCTATCCTCAATATGTTCTTCAAATTCATAATGGGAACTCAGGAATATTATTCCAATAATTACAAAGTCACCATGCTTTATTCATGTACAAAATCATCTCTTTTCTAGAAATTACCATACAAATCTATATTTAACAATATCAATTGTCCATTACTTTAAAAATCCCTTTATTATTGGATTTACATTCTCTCTTTTGTGCAACATTATTAATGGATTACTGCAAATGAAATCTCTTTCATTTCTTTAAATTGTCATAAGGACATTATTATTTTGTGAATAATACCATTAGGGGATTTAGTTGTCAATCCATGGTCTATATTTATGTATTTAATTTTACCATACTTTAGGATATTAGAAGTACCCCCTCTATTTATAGGCAGGGTTTGGGTCCATGTTCCCAGTCTATGCAGGAGTGGAAGGGGCCGAAAGAACTCAATTTTTTACAACAATTCTAAAAATCTCGCAAACTACAATAGCCCAGATGGTCATCTGGCAACCAAAAAGGTCTTCTGGCATGCCAGAAGGTCATTTGACATAGCCTGGATGGTTGTTTGGCTATTTCCCAATTGTATACAAATTTGACAAATCAATTCCCATCAATATTAGACATGGATTTCATTGTACAACAAGTATTGTTCAAGAGAAACAAATAGGGAAACATCTAGAACCTTCCCCGACCAAACTGGACCATGTTTCCCATGAAAGATAGTCGTCTCGGTCACTCAAATGGTCATCTGGTGACCTGAGTCGAGTCAATTTGGTTGGTTCAGTTTGTTCCTTAGCCAAATTTAACACAAAATAGACTTGACACCAAGACGTTGTCTCAATGCTTGAGACAACCATTTGGCACTTCTAGATGATCGTATGAACTCCTAATATGGGCGTTTGGTAGTGTTATTAGGTTGTTTGTTGTGTGAATAAAATACCTAAACACTTTAGTATTTAATTAAATGTCATTCCAGATTTGAACTCCTCTTCTAGGTCAAAACTTATGTGTGTGAACCTATAGCCCCCATACATTGGCAATGAATGTCCATAACAACTTATGGAATCACAAGCAAGAAGTAGTGTTAGTTGCACATCAATGCTACCCAAGTAAATGGAAAGTTGGGGAACAAATTCAACCAACAATTTGTGTTTGGTGTTGTAGTGTTTGTATGGTTCCTTTGTCATTGATGTCCAGATTGAACTAGAGGCATGGAGTAGTCTCGCTCATTATTATTCAATCTTGTTTCTTGAACTGGAGTAGATTGTCTGAGATATATGTAAGCTCAATATGATATATTAACTCACATGCACATAGCCATGCTTTTCTCAGTCTCACTAATTAAGAGGCCTAGGACATCAAAACCACCCAATCATCACATTTATAACAACCCATGTTTCAGGACTGCATTTGATGATGTCAAAGTGTACCCAATGACATGTGTTGAGTGCAATAATTTTAGGTCTAAGAACCACAACCACCACCATCAATATGAGAGCTGATTATGACTTCCATGAAGATGGCTTCCATACATCAGTTTCACAGTGGGTCTGTCCAATATAGTGCTCTCTAAGATGTATCTGTGTGCGTGTTTGATATTGCCATATTAGGACTCAGGAGACTACATCATCAACCAACCCACACTTTGATCTTATGTGTTGTTGTTGTGTATCAACCTTCCACAATAACAACCGATCAGGGACATAATGAGAATATGTATATGTACTCTTAACATCCATATGATCTCATTTTGACAAGCCTAAAACATGAAGACATACGTCATAGAGTAATATTATTTTTTAGATATTTAAAATGTTAAGTCATTATATCATAATTGAATTAAACAGAATAAATTGGAAGCTTGCGTCTATTTATTATTCAAATAAATTTCAAGTTATGCCATTACAATCATCATATGTTTGGCTCTCTAGGCATACATACCAATAGAATTCCACTTGCACTTAGAGCAAATCACCTATGAATCATATTCCAAGTGATCTTACATGTCCATCATGCTTCTGCTGTGAAAGTGTTTTCATCAAGGGTTCAACAACATTGCTTTTAGTGGGTACTTTAAAAATATTTACATCTCCATGATACATGATCTCTCGTATGAGATGAAACCCCCTTTGTATATGTTTTGAGCAATGATGTGATCTGGGTTCCTTCGCTTGTGCAATAGCTCCATTGTTGTCATAATATAGCTCAATTGCCGCAATGATGCTTGGAACGACCCCACGTTCTGTAATGAACTACTTGATCCATACAACCTCCTTTGTTGCACTTGATGTAGCAATATACTGAGCGTCTGTTGTAGAATCGGTAACTATTTCTTGCTTTGAACTCTTCCAGTTCATAGCTCCATTGTAAAGGCAGAACACGAATCTATATTGCAACTTGTAATCATCTTGTAGTTTGGAAGCTTGCATCGATGTAACCTTTTACCAGCAACTCTTCCTCTCTTTCGTAGACCAAGAACTGATCCTTAGTCCTTGTCAAGTAGTTGAGGATGTTCCTCATGGATATCCAGTGAGTATCTCCTGGATCTTATTGATATTTGGTCGTCATGCTCAAGGCATACGAGACGTCAGGACGGGTAAAAAACATTGCATACATAATTGATCCAATTGTTAAGGCATATGGAATCTCACTCATGCATTCCCTTTCTTCACAAGAACTGGGACATTGAGATCTAGAGATGGGGACACCATGGTGTGCATGTAGGTTTCCTCTCTTTGAGTTCTCCATGCTAAACCGCTTCAACACTTTGTCAATGTTTATGTTTTGACTTAGTCCAAGAAGCTTTCTAGATCTATCTCTATAGAACTTTATCCTTAATATGTAGGATACTTCTCCCAAGTCTTTCATAGAGAACATATTTCCAAGATCCATCTTTACCTTTTGTAAAGTAGGAATGTCATTCCCCATCAATAATATGTCATCTACATATAATATGAGGAATGCCACTATGATCCCACTAACATTCTTGTACACACAAGGTTTATCTTCATTTTAAACAAAGAAAAACTCTATGACTTTCTCATCAAAACAAAAGCTATAACTCTGAGATGCTTGCTTCAGTCCATAGATTGACCTTTGTAGCTTATAAACTTTTTTTGCATCCTTTGGATTGATAAACTCTTAGTGTGTGTCATGTACACATCCTAGAGTAAATTCCTTTTAAGGAATGCTATTTTAATATCCATCTGCCAAATTTCATAGTCATGATAAGGTAAAATATAAAGCATGATCTTGATGGACTTAACCATGGCCATTATAGAAAAGGTTTTGTCAGAGTCAACACCTTGAAGTTGTCTGAAACCCTTTCCAACCAATCTGCCCGTATAGGTTTGAAATTTTCCATCCACGTCGGTCTTCTTCTAGAAGACCCATTTGCACCCTATGGGTTTTACCCTTTCAAGTGGATCCATAAAAGTCCATACTTTGTTGGTATACATGGATTCCATCTCAGATCTCATGGCCTCAAGCCATTTCTAAGACTCTGGTCCCTCAATATCATCTTTATATGATATTGTCTCATCATCTATGACCAATTCATTGCCTTACTAAGTTATAAGATATCCAAATCTCTTAGGTTCAAGGCGTGTCCTATTAGATCTATGAGGTCCCTATGTTAACTGAGGAGTTTGAGATTCCACAACACCTTGTGATTCTCTAGGTTCCTCTAGTTCAATTATCAGTTCAATGTGCTCTTGTTGGTCTTGAACCTCTTCAAGATCTACTTTCCTGCCATTGATTCCTTTGGAAATTAAATCCATCTCAAGGAATGTAGCATCTCTGACAACAAACACTTTGTTGTCAGATTGAGAATAAAAGTAATATGCTCTTATTTATTTAGGATATCCATCAAAATTACATTTATCATGTTTAGGACCAAGCTTATCAAAAAACATTCTTTTAAGATAAGCTTCACATCCCAAAATCCTACTAAAACACAAATTGGGATGCTTCCTTTTCCATATCTCATATGGTGTCTTTCGAGCTAATTTAGATGGTACTTGGTTTAGTGTATACATTGCGATATTTAGAGCATACCCCGAGAAGGTATTCGGAAGCTCGGATAAACTCATCATCAATCACACCATATCTAGCAATGTGTGATTCCTTCTTTTTGACACACCATTATGATGTGGTGTTCCAGGTGGAGTCCACTAAGATACGATCACATTGGCTGTAAGAAGGTCCTTAAACTCTTAGTTTAAGTATTCTCCACCTCGATCAAAATGGAGTACCTTAATACTTTTACCAAGTTGGTTCTGCACTTCATTCATAAACTCATCAGACTTTTCAAGAGTTTCTTAATTATGTTTCATTAAATAAACGCCATACCTACTGAAGTCATCAATTAAGGTAATGAAGTACTTGAACCCACCTCTAGTATTTGTTCTAAAAGGCCCACATACACTAGTATGTATGAGTCCTAATAGATCACTAGCCCTCTCATTGTTGCAAGTGAAAGGGGTCTTAGCCATCTTGCACAAAAAACAAGATTAGCATGTATCTAATGATTCTAGATCAAAAGAATCTAGATAACCATCTTTATGGAGTCTAGATATGTGATTCTCATTTATGTTCCCTAGATGACAATGCCATAGGTATGTTTTGTTTGATTTGTTGAGTTCTAGTATTTTGGTATTAATATTATAGACATTTGTCTTGAGATCTAATAAGTAAAGACCATAAGACTTTGGTGCACTTCCATAAAAGATAACAACTTTTGAAATAGAACATTGGCCATTTTTAATATGGAATTCAAATGCATCTTTGTCCATACAAGATATAGAAATGACGTTTCTACTTATCGAAGGTACATAATAGAAGTTCTTTGACTCTATTACAAGCCTTGTTGTAAGAGATATATTATAGGTTCCAAGTGTACTAGCTAAAACTCTTGCACCATTAGCAACTCATAGTTCTACCTTGCCTTTCCCTAAAGGCCTACTTCCTTCCAGATCTTGCATATGAGAACATATGTGAGACCCACATCCAGTATCAAATACCCATGATGATGAAGTAGATAGATTTATCTAAATAATATATATACCTAAAGTGGAGATCACCATCCCCATATTCTTCTTCCTAAATGCCTTCAAGTACAAAGGATGAGCTCCTTTTGTACTTTTCTTTCTCCTTATCTTGAGTGTTGAAGATTAGGATTTAGGCTTGACCTATGAATAGTTCTCAGTCTTGCTTTCATCCTTGGACTCAGCCTCACGGATCACCATTATGGGCTTGTCCTTCTTTAATTTTGCTTCAGCATGAATGAACATGGCAAGCAAGTTTGACATGTGTCCATCCAAATTACTTACATGATAACATACAATAAAATGACTATATGATTATGGCATAGTTTTTAGAATCAAATAAATGGCCAACTCTTGGATCAAGGTGAATCCCATTTCTTTAAGTTGATACACACATCCAATCATACTAAGCACATGTTTTTCTACTGAGGTTCCCTCTGCCATCTTTGTCTCAAGTAGAACCTTCATGATACCATCCCTTTCTTGCTCTGTGATACCAAGTTTGACCTTCTTGAGATGTGTTACCATCTCAAGAACACTCATGTCTTCACATTGCTCATGCAAGTCATAGTTCATGTAGCTGAACATAAGGTACTTTGTATCTAAGGCATCATTGGCATGCTTCCAGTAAGCATCCACTTGTACACTAGGTGCATCAGGGGCAGGTAATTCTAGCACTGGTTTGTCAAGGATGTAGACTTTGCACTCTTCATTGAGAACCCTTCTCAAATTCCAAAACCAGTCATGGAAATTTGTCCCATCAAGTTTGTCCTTCTTCAGGACCATTCACAAATCGGATTTGTTCGTCGTTGATTCTACAAGAGAAACTTTTCATTTGTCAAAAACCCTTTTTATTTTATTTGATTTGAAATTTTTTTATGATAGTAATTAGGTCTTTAATTATCATTTCTCCCGCTATTTTAATCAAATTGATATCCCTCAATATGAATTCAAAATATTGCAACATACAATATTCTAGTGGGCCAGATCCAAGATAATTTAACTATGGCCAGATCAACACTGCAAAACATAGTTAACCATCAAGGTAGGAAACTCTTGCCAATTACATCATATGAAATTATGGATAGATAATATGTGCAATACCTTTCCATAATCATCTACATGCTTCTAGGCTCATACGCTCTAGGAATCACTAGTCAAGCCCAACTGAATAACTAACATAATATTAATGCACCCTGGAGAGGCAGAACATACATTATTACCATCACACTTCTAAGAGATAGACGGTGCATCCCGTAGAGTCGGAACCTACTCTTGGTCAATCAAGCTTTTCATGTATGCTGCTTTTAGAAAGCATCTAAGACTTTGATATATTTTAATTGAGGGAGTTTATATGTGTACATATACTTTATCCAATCACCACATATATATAGTACCTATCATATACATGATATATCTCACAATGAAAACATGCAAAAAATAAGCGATATTTATTGGTAGTCCTAATGTAATCCCTTAGAGAAATAAGGGATTACATCATCTAGGTCTACATCACATGAAGAAACATGTTGTTGATGATGATCCATGCTTGCCAATCTAATTCACTGGTTCAACCCTTGAATGAATTGGCTCGCCTCTTGGCTGGTTGTAAGGTCATGTCACTAATTTTTTGGTCCATCTGTCCACCAACAACTAGCTCCTTCAGCGGATCGGTCAGGTCCACCATGCGATCAGTCTGGTTTGTCCATCATGACCTCCAAGGTTCTTCAGTCAGCCATCTCATCTTCATGATGTCTTGATCTTTGTCATAATACAAAGTAAACTATCCTACTTTTACATGATAATAGGTAAACCTCAAGTTACATTCGAGGGGAGCAAAGGAAGAACAAAATTAACTTTACATTAGGAAGATAAGATAGAGGCTCAGTACACAGACCGAGATAAAAGTATTAACCAACCACATACAACCAAGCACATATAGGGGTTATTGGCCATAACCATGCTACACATCTACCATCAAATTTGACTTTAGGGTGATGAGTATAAATTGCATATATAAATCATATATATATATATATATATGTATATGTATATATGCATATATATATATTAGTTTTGGGATTACTGTGGTGTTTGATTACACAAGATATTATTCGCATCACATGCAGTAAAGAATGAAAAAACCAAAATTCAATCATATCGATTATCCTGTAATACAGTAAATTAACCTGGCTCTGATACCAATGTTGGGAAATATGGTACAGAGGTGGCAACAGAATTTTAAATTTTATCTACCATATTTCCCATAATCAGTGGATCATGTAAATAACTATAATGCAGGAAGGATGGTTTTGAGGATATACGTAGTCCTGGAGCAAGTCCAATGATAGTCCTCGCCATCATAGATGCGCAACTCTGAATCTTGGTTGCACTGGGTGTTGGTATGTATGCCCTGAGAGCCAATCATGGGATGATTGGTGGGATACATTAAGATTGATTTGATAAACATCAAAGGCAAGCTTCCAATTCTTTCTGGTTCAGTCATATGAGAAGGTGACATAACAGATTGAATGTCTAGAGATTGACAATACTCAATGATGTATGCCTTTAGGTTCAGGACCTGAACGATGAGATCATACGGATGCTAAGAGTTTGTACATTCTTGTCATGTCCCTAGTCGGATGTCATTGTGGAAGATAGATAGACAGCAATGACACACAAGACTAGATTGTGGTGTTGGTTGATGACAGAATCTCATTAGTCGTGATATAGAGATATCAAACCAAACACATAGGTACTTGTTAGAGAACAAAAGTACTGGACAGACCCACCGTGAGTTTGACACATGGAACCATGACATGGTAGTCACAGTTAGTACTCATAGTGATGGTGGTGAGTGTGATTCTTTGACCTGAAATCACTACACTCAACACATGTCGTTGGGCACACTTTGACATCATCAAACGCAGTCTTGAAACATGGGTTGTTATAAAGGTGATGATTGGGTGGCTTTGACACATGGGGCTTTTGAGGGGTGAGAGATAGATATGGGATTTGTCCCTCCTGAGGGAGTTTGATATCCAAGGCCACTTGATGAGTATGATCGAGATAGGCGTGCGCACGCATATGTGAATCTGTATGTGATATTGATGTCATACATATCTCGTTCAATCTACTCTGAGATCAAGAAAGTGAATGAACATTGACAGGATGACTGTTCCATGCCTCGAGTTCATTTGGGATATCAGTGACAAAGGAATTATACATTCGCTGTAACACCTTTGACGGATTTTAGGATTGAAAGTTGTTCTCCAACTTTCTACTTTCACTTGGGTAGCACTGATGTGTGACTAGGCACCGCTCTTTGTTTGTGAAGTCATAAGTGTTATGAACATTCACTGCCAACGTGAAATGGACCTGCAGGGTCACACACATAGGATTTAACCTGGAAGAGGAGTTTTGTCCACAAACAATGTTTAGATTGATTACTAAAGGAGTTTAATAGTTCAATTAAACACTCAATTAATTGATAGCTCAATATCATAATGTTCAAGGTGTTGGACATATTGATTGGAGTATCGGATTGATTGAAACCACAATTGACTGATTCTACACAATCTGCACTCCCAACCGATCGGCTCATGAGATGAACCGATCGGCTCAGCTTGGTGAACCGGTCAGCTCAGGTGGTGAGTCGATCAGCTCATGGACAGGGTGAACGATTGCTTCAAGTGTTGAAACGATTGGTTCAACTATTGCAAACGAGCAAGTTGGGAAAGTCAGATTGGTGAGAATTTTCATTTCGTTTCACTTGCCCAATTTGATTGGGAAAAGGATTGTTATTTGATACCAATTAGAAACAAAAGAGGGAAAGTTGATTGGGAACTGATCAGGACCATGAACCGATCAGTTCGGAAAGTGAACCAAACGTTTCATGGGTCCCAACCGATCGGTTGAGTGTCAACCGACCGGCTCAGATCCCCAACTGACCATTTTAGAAATGAAACGATCGGTTCAGGTTGCGAGTTGGTTGTTTTTGTGGAAAATATCGAACCCTTCTACTCTTGCTTTAGTCCTGCATTGCCCGGGATGGAGAACCCTGTCCCATGACCCTCCTATATATAGGGGTATTGGGGGCTTCTCAAAGTACAACTCAGTGCAACCAGTTTCTCTGGAAAGTTGTCGTTCTCTCTGGTTTTGGTAACCGATAGAGAGCCTGAGCAAGTTCTACCCGCAAAGGGAGGCGCAGCAAGGGAAAGACAACTACAACTGCAACTGGAGGTAGGAGAGTGTGTTGGTGACTAGTACGTCAACAGGAGGGTGCGACTCCTTCCAACTCCTTGTAGGACAAGGAGTGTGGAGTTCTATGTGGTCCGTGCGGACTACTTCAGAGGCGGGAGGTTACTGCCACTCAGGAGGACAACTGTCAACCCGACAGTCCGGTGAGACCAAGAGTCGTCAGTCCCAGTGCGACCAGGAGCTGCATAGAGACCGTCAAAGACCAGAGTTGAAGACTGCGCAAAGCGTGAGGTATTGTCACCGAGCAAGCCTCGGGACAAGGTATGATTCCACAAACCATCCTTTCCTATTGTATAGACGTTGACACGTTTCCTTGTTCCGGGTTTGGGGAGAAATTTTTTTTGTTTCCGTTTCCTTCTCTGCCTCCCCTAAAACCCAACAGTGGTATCAGAGCCACGTCAACTGCTCTATATTTTAGGAATATCGATTTGATCGATTTTGGTTTGTCACCTTTATTTATTGCATACGATGTGAATAAAATTGGCTTTATGCATGTCCAATCCTAAATCCACAAATCCGAATTACATATATGATATGTATTATTAATGCACTTTATATGTGTCGCCCTTAAACGAGTTTTGTGGTGGATGTATAGCGTGGTTATGGCCAATAAACCCTATCTATGTATGGTTGTATGTGGTTGCTTGCATCTCGGTCTGCGCACCGATCTTCCTTCTCCTATTCCTGATGTAACTCGAAATAATTCAAGATTTATTTCCTACCTTTGCTCCCCTCGAATGTAACTCGAGGATTCCCTTTTAAGCAATGTAAAATTAGGATAGATTTTTTTTCCTGTTATGTCAAAGAACGAAGGACATCCAGATGACAGCTGAGACGATCAGTTCAAGACGTGAACCGATTGGTTGACATTCCAGACGATCAGTTCAAGGAGTGAACCGATCGGTTGATGACCGGTTCGAGGAGCGAGACGAGTGGGTGGTGGCCATAATGAGATGCATGATGACCGGGCAAACCGATCGGTTGGAGGAGCCAACCGATCGGCTGGTGGCACCCAGATGACCGGGCCAGAACGAGCAAGTCAATCATGTGATGAGTTGATCTACTCGAAAGGCAAAGCACAGAGTTCATCTTGTACAGGTTTCATGTGAAGTAGACCTAGATGACCGTGATTCCTCTTGGCTCGAGGAATCACATTAGGATGGCCATAATCATCGCTTTTATCGTTTTGCATGTTTTATGTGGGATATAGCATGTATATGATATGTACTATGTATTGTGGTGATTGGATATGTATATGTATATAAAAAACCAAATCCCTCATTAAATATTAAGTTTTAGATGCCTTCCAAATGTGACACACGTGAAAAGCTTGATCGACCAAGTGTGGGCACGCCCTAGCGTGGTGCACTGTCTATCTCGTGGAAACATGAAGGATGAATGTGTGGGTCTGCCCTAGCAGGGTGCATATTCATCGTGTTGGCTTTGGGTCGAACTTAACAAGGTGACCTAGATAGGATCTAGAACCTTGAGGCATGGAGATGATCATGGCAAGGAGTTGCATATGACATCTTATCAAGAGTTGCATATGATGCAATTGGCAAGAGTTCCCTACCTGAGAGATCTAAGTTGTGGGTGACAGCCCTAGTTGGTCCATGGCTTAGAGGATTTCAGGATCTTGCCCACTACAAGGTTGTACGTTGCAATCTTCCGAATTGATGGTGAGGGCTATCAATTTGAAGTAAAATAGTGGGAGCGATAATTAATTAAAGGCCTAATTATATCGTCAACTTTTCAAATCAATCAAACAAGTCAAAAAGAGTTTTGGACTAAAATTGCATATATTTCCTTTTGTTAAAATAAATGGTTAATCAACAAATCACTTTATTTGCGATCAGTCTTTGAGACCAACAAATTAAATGGGACAAACTTCCACGACTGGTATCGGACATTGAGAATTGTTCTCACTCAAGAGCGTAAGCTCTATGTCCTGGATACTCCAATTCCAGAGGAACCCGCTCCTAATGCACCAAAGACAGAAAGGGATGCTTACAAGAAGCATTCTGATGATGCCATTGACGCAAAGTGCTTGATGTTATGTTCTATGAACCATGAGTTGCAGAGGCAGCATGAGAACATGGGTGTCATTGAGATGATTCAGCATCTCAGGAACATGTATGAAGATCAGGCACGGCAAGAAAGATACAATGTCTCAAGGGCACTGTTCAAGTGTGTCATGACAGAAGGAGATCCAATTGGTCCTCACATACTCAAGATGATTGGGTATGTGGAGAACCTACAGAGACTGGGATTGCCACTGAGCCAAGAGTTGGCTACTGACGTGATACTACAATTGTTGCCAGAATCTTACAGTCAGTTTGTGATGAACTACAACATGAACAACTTTGATAGGCCACTGTCAGAGTTGTTGGGCATGTTGAGGACAGCCGAGATACAGATGAAGAAGGACAAGCCTAAGTCTGTGATGGTGATCATGAGCAAGAAAGGCAAGTCCAAGCGTAAGGGCAAGGGCAAAGCTAAGAAAGGTTCTGATGCTAGCCAGGAGCCCAAGACATCTTCAGCTCTCAAGGCCAAGGGAGGCGTGACCAAGAAAGGAAATTAATTGCCACCATTGTCAAAAACCAGGACATTGGAAAAGGAATTGTCCTCTCTATCTGGAAGAACAAAAGAAGAAGGAGGCGACTAACGAATCTACTCAAAGGTGTCATGAAAATAAACTTGTAACACTTTTTGAGGTATATGATACCGAGATGTAAAGTGTAAAGAACTCATAGTTGGGGCAAGTGTTGCCACCATAGATAGGAGTACTTTAGTTTATTTTCAGCCTATAAGGCATGTAATACAGTTATGAACTGCTATTTCATATTTGCCAATAGATAGAAACACTTTATTTTGCATATTGTGTGACAATGATGGCAATTAATAAAGTTGAGTTTTCAATCTTAAAGATATGATCTTTGTGGCAATGCCTTATTTATCTTGTGGTATTTGATATGCATAAGATAAAATGATACCTAAAAGTTATAGATAACTCAAACAATCAAATTAGCATCAATCATGAGAAATTCATTTCTAGTTTCCATGTGATGGATAAATCTAGATTCTTTTGGTTAGAGAACCAGTAAGAGACATGAATATCTTGGACATGATTAATCAATCTTCACTAAAAGTAGTGGGAGAATGATTACCCTATTACTTATAATACATGTGATGTATTTACATACCTATTGGAATAAATGCTAATACTTCAAATGGTGTTTAGAGAAATACCAATATGAATATCTTGAAGTGTTCAAGATTATCATAGATGAAGTGCAAATTTGGTAAAGTGTTATTCTTGATGAGATCAATGAATGAAATACTTGGACCAAATGTTTGAGATCCTTATGAGTGATTATGATAGTGTATCATAATGAACTCATGATTAAGGCATGGAGATGTCTAAATCAAGAAGGAATCATACTCTAAAGAGTTAGAGAATGATTATCAAATAACTAAATTCTTCTTAATAAAAGAATACCCCACACTAATAAAGGACATTGAGAATCACAAGGGTTGTGAGTTCTTATATCCTTTACAGATACACCTCAATTATCTATGGGATGAGTTGTTCGTGTGATGAGTCAACTATCTAGATGAATATGAGGAACCAAATTTTGAGTTATGGTTTATGACCATTACATTCTAAATGACATCCATGTGAACCATAAGGTATGACCTTAATGGTAGCACCCATTGGAATAAAATCCATAAGTGTGAATAAGTCTTAAGTGTTAAGACACATGGATAACACTTTGAGAATGATGATGCTTGTTGATTGCAACTTAATGACTAAGATATGGCATATGGATACTAAAATTGCATTACTATGAGGAATAAAACAAGGATGTGTATGTGACACAACCTATAAGGTTTATGAATCCACTAATGCAAATGAAGTCTATAAGTTACAATGGACTAATCAATGTGATTGATTAAGTACAAGCAACTCAGAATTGGATCTTTACTTTGATGATATAGTCAAAGGGTTTGACTGATATGTCAAAGATAAAGAAGTGATCTGTGATTTAGTGGGAGCGTATTCCACATATTGATGTGAAATGGAAATGTTCTAGAATGGAAATCCAGAGTGGAATTTTTTTTTAAGGAAGATAGAGATGATTCCTATGTGATAGGAATAGAGATCTATAGAGATAGTTCTCAAAAACCACTTGACCTGAAAAGAGAAAGCATACATTGGCAATCTATACTGAAGGGTTCAGTATGCACAGAATCAATGGGAGAAAACTTGTCCATGTTACATGGAGTTAGTATCCCAAGGCCAAGTGTCCAATTATTATGAAGAATGGGAACACTAAGAATAGATATGGATCTATCATGTATGTAACCATCCCATTATCTTGCATGTATCGACATGGAAAGAACAAAATGCATTCATCATCTTGTATGTAGGACATGGCAATATGATGTGCTCATCCTGATAACTCGTATGTGAGACATGACGAGTGGATGTTTGTCTACATCCAATAAGGGTTACTGGAATACCATGAGAACTTGATAAGTACTTGAGAAGTACTAGTTCTATGGATATAAGGAAGAATTCAATGTAAAGATTTACATTGATGCGAACTTCTGAAAGGACAGAAAATTAATCGCGAAATATATATAGGATATATAAAAGTGAAAGTTTGTTAATAATTGGAAGTGTTCCAATGAAGTCGTTTAAATGGAAATGCTGAGTATCTGTGTGTTAAAGAACAACAGTGGATACTATATGGATCTGGAAGTTCATGGGATGAACTTATAGATATTCCGCTCATTGATGAAAAGTATGGAATCCTTGATCATGCAATGTGGCTAAAGGTTAGCAAAGGAATACTAGATCGCATATTACGACAACTCCATCTCATACGTGTGACGTACAGCGAAGAGATGTGAGACATGCAATTTATACTGACTTTGGCAAGGTGTTTCCATAACTCACTATGTTGGCACAAGAGCACAATAACATGTGGGACATGTTTGAAGATCACTATGAATATGATTCAAGAGTGATTGGCTCACAGTGCCAGTGGGAGTCTGTTGGTATGTATGCCCTGAGAGCCAATCATGGGATGATTGGTGGGATACATTAAGATTGATTTGATAAACATCAAAGGCAATCTTCCAATTCTTTCTGGTTCAGTAATATGAGATAGTGATAGAACAGATTGAATGTCTAGAGAATGATAGTACTCGATGATGTATGCCTTCAGGTTCAGGACCTGAACAATGAGATCATATGGATGCTAAGAGTTTGTACATTCTTGTCATGTCCCTAGTCGGATGTCATTGTGGAAGGTAGATAGAAAACAATGACACACAACACTAGATTGTGGTGTTGGTTGATGACAAAATCTCATTAGTCATGATATAGAGATATCAAACCAAACACATAGGTACTTGTTAGAGAACAAGTGTACCGGACAGACCCACCGTGAGTTTGACACATGGAACCATGACATGGTAGTCACAGTCAGTACTCACAGTGATGGTGGTGAGTGTGATTCTTTGACCTAAAATCACTACACTCAACACATGTCGTTAGGCACACTTTGACATCATCAAACGCAGTCCTGAAACATGGGTTATTATAAAGGTGATGATTGGGTGGCTTTGACACATGGGGCTTTTTAGGGGTGAGTGATAGATATGGGATTTGTCCCTCCTGAGGGAGTTTGATATCCAAGGCCACTTGATGAGTATGATTGATATAGGCGTGCGTACACATGTGTGAATCAGTATGTGATATTGATGTCATACATATCTTGTTCAATCTACTCTGAGATCAAGAATGTGAATGAACGTTGACAGGATGACTGTTCCATGCCTCGAGTTCATTCAGGATATCAGTGACAAAGGAATTATACATTCGCTGTAACACCTTTGATGGATTGTAGGATTGAAAGTTGTTCTCCAACTTTCTACTTTCACATGGGTAGCACTGATGTGTGACTAGGCACTGCTCTTTGTTTGTGAAGTCATAAGTGTTATGGACATTCACTGCCAACGTGAAATGGACCTACAGGGCCACACACATAGGATTTAACCTGGAAGAGGAGTTTTGTCCACAAACAATGTTTAGATTGATTACTAAAGGAGTTTAGTAGTTCAATTAAACACTTAATTAATTGATAGCTCAATATCATAATGTTTAAGGTGTTGGACATATTGATTGGAGTATCTGATTGATTGAAACTGCAATTGACTGATTCTACGCAATCTGCACTCCCAATCGATCGGCTCATGAGATGAACCGATCGGCTCAGCTTGGTGAACCGGTCAGCTCAGGTGGTGAGTAGATCAGCTCATGGACAGGGTGAACGATTGCTTCAACTGATTGGTTCAACTGTTGCAACTGAGCAAGTTGGGAAAGTCAGATTTGTGAGAATTTTCCTTTCGTTTCACTTGCCAAATTTGATTGGGAAAAGGATTGGTATTTGATATCAATTAGAAACAAAAGAGGGAAAGTCGATCAGGAACTGATCAGGACCATGAATTGATCGGTTCAGAAAGTGAACCGACCGTTTCATGGGTCCCAACCGATCGGTTGAGTGTCAACCGACCATTTTAGAAATGAAACGATCGGTTCAGGTTGCGAGTTGGTTGTTTTTGTGGAAAATCTCGAACCCTTCTACTCCTGCTTTAGTCCCGCATTGCCCGGGATGGAGAACCCTGTCCCATGACCCTCCTAGATATATAGGGGTATTGGGGGCTTCTCAAAGTACAACTCAGTGCAACCAGTTTCTCTGGAAAGTTGTCGTTCTCTCTGGTTTTGGTAATCGAGAGAGAGCCCAAGCAAGTGCTACCCGCAGAGGGATGTGCAGCAAGGGAAAGACAACTGCAGTTGCAACTGGAGGCTGGAGAGTGTGTTGGCGACTAGTACGTCAACAGGAGGGTGTGACTCCTTCCAACTCCTTGTGGGACAAGGAGTGTGGAGTTCCAGGTGGTCCATGTGGACTACTTCAGAGGAGGGAGGCTACTTCCGCTCAGGAGGAAAACTATCAACCCGACAGTCCGGTGAGACCAGGAGTCATCAGTCCCGGTGCGACCAGGAGCTGCACAGACACCGTCGAAGACCAAAGTTGAAGATCGCACAAAGTGCGAGGTATTGTCACCGAGCAAGCCTCGGGACAAGGTATGATTCCACAAACCATCCTTTCCTATTGTATAGACAATGACGCGTTTCCTTGTTCCGGGTTTGGGGAGAAATTTTTTTTGTTTCCGCTGCCTTCTCTGCCTACCCTAAAACCCAACACTGGGACTCATCTGACTACTACTTCTCCTAGTTAGCACCACAGACTGCATCCACAAATATCTTCTTCTTCAGTAGCTCCTCTTGTCACAGAATCCTAGTTAGTGTTGTTCTCTGAGAAGAAAACAACAACTTCCCACCTCTATGGTGGTCCACACAGACCGCCTAGAACTCCTATTGTCCTTCTAGAATGATAAAAAAGGAGTCATCCCTCTCTATTAGTGTATTATTCACTGACTTGCTCTCCCATGACAATGATCTCAATGGATCTTTCCCTTGTTGTTCCTCCCTAGTCAGGTAGAACTTGCTTTGTCTCTCGTGTTACCACAACCAGAGTGGACAACATTTGTCAAAGAAACTATTTCTCAATTTTCTATGTTGCACTCTGGGAAGACCCAGTATCCCCTCTATTTATATGTGGGGTTTGGGTCCAGGTTCCCAGTCTATGTGGGATTGGAAGGGATCGGAAGAACTCAAATTTTCACAACAAATCTGGAAATCTCACAACCTGTGACAGCCCAGATGGTTGTCTGGAAACCCAGATGGTCATTTGTCATGCCATACATTTGTTTGGCATATCCCATACAATCATTTGTCTATTTCGCAATTGTACATGAATTTGGGAAATCAGTTCCCATTAATATTAGACATTGATTTCCTTATGCAACAAGTAGTTCTCAAGTGAAATAAATAAGAAAACTTCTAGAAACTTCCCTGATCAAACTAGACCCTCTTACCCATGCGATACATTCGTCTAGGTCACCCAGACGTCATCTGGTGACCCAAGTCGAGCTAGTTTGGTTGGGTCACTTTGTTCCTTAACCAAATTCAACTCAAAATAGACCTGACACCCATACGCCCATCTCAACTCTTGAGAATAACACTTGGCACTTCCAGACGACCGTCTCAACAGTAGAGACGGTCATTTGGCAATGTTGTCGTCCTGTTTATCTAGTGAGTCAAATACCTAAATACTTTAGTACTTAATTGAAATGTCACTCAAGACCTGAACTCCTCTTCTAGGTGAAGACCTATGTGTTTCACCCTATGTGTCCCATATTACAGTGGCAGTGAATATCCATAACAACTTATGACATCACAAGAAAGGAGTGGTGCCTAGTTGCACATCAATTCTACTCAAGTAAATGAAAAGTTGGGGAACAACTTCAACCTACAATCTATGTATGGTGTTGTTGTGTTTGTATAGTTCCTTTGTCATTGATGTCCATAATTAACTAGAGGCATGTAGTAGTCACCCTCATTATTATTCAATCTTGTTTCTTGAACCAAAGAATATTTTCTGAGATACTTGAAAGCTCATATTGACTCACATGTGCATGGCCATGCTTTTCTCAGTCTCACTAATCAAGAGGCCTAGTACATTACACTTCCATAGGAGGAAAAATTCCCTTATCTATCACTCAAAGTCAATCCCCATGTGTCAAAGCCACCCAATCATCACCGTTATATGAACCCATGTTTTAGGACTGTGTTTGATGATTTCAAAGTGTACTCAACGACATGTGTCGAGTGCAGTGATTTTGGGTTTAAGAACCACAACCACCACCATCACTGTGAGAGCTGACTACGACTTCCATGAAGATGGCTTCCATATGACAGTCTGACTGTAAGTTTGTCCGGTACATGTTCTCTAACAAGTATTTGTGTGCTTGGTTTGATATATCAATATCATGATGCACAAGACTACATCAACCAACCCACACTCTGATCTTACGTGTTATTGTTGTCTATTAACCTTCCACAATAATAATTGATCAAAGACATAAGGAGAATATTTATATGTACTCTTAACATACTTATGATCTCATTTCAACTAGGCTAAAATTTGAAGACATACATCATTGAGTAATATTATTATCTAAACATTTACAATGTTACATCATTATCTCATACCTAAATTAAATAGAATAAATTGTAAGCTTACATTTATTTATTATTCAAATCAATTACAAGTTATGCCATTACAATCATCATATGATTGGCTCTCTAGGCATACATACCAATAGAGAGAACATATGACTTCCCCAAAAACTAGACGTTGACATGTTCTATCTATTTAAAAACTTGAACCACTACTCTCATAATTTGATATTGAAACCCTATATCATTTCTTATCAGACTATGTTGTTTACTATTTCCATAAAAATATAGGTATCTGGATGCATATTTGTTTAAATTCAAGATGCAAATTTTGTACGAGTCATTCAAATGGCTCATATTTTCCCCATCATGGGGTAAATGTTTGGTTTTGTTCCCTCAAGGAACTCATGGAAATGTGATCAACACAAGACCTAGAATGTGTAAGAGATGTCGCTTGTTGATGAGTAGATAGGAATCAATGACTATTCTTAATTTTTTAGTCCTATGTATAATCCTAGGACTTTGATGTAAAGCATGATTTAAAAAAAATTGTTTAAATTTTTTGATGTGATTTTGTAGATATTTTATTATAAGGATCATGTCTTTACATTCCCAATGTCAAAAATGTGTGTGATAGCTACCTATATTAATATATCAAGATTACGACCAAAAGCTTCACTGAGTGTTGTGGGTAAACCCATTTCATGGAAGTGATGCAAAGATGGTGTAAATGGGGGTTCTACTCATGGGGAAGCATGAGAGTTAGAGGGATCGGATGTGTGATGTTGTTGGAGAGGAGGACTATGCAGAATGTCATGAATCTCATGAGTAGGATACAGAGGTGGAGGAGGATTAACAAGAAAATTTGTCATAGAAGCACCTGGTGAGATGGAGGATTAGTAGGTTGCATCAATGAAGTAGTTGCAACAAAAGTAGGAGATGCATTCAGAGCTATTGTGGATCTTGATCTCTTGTCATGTGATCATGTCGCACTTGCCTTTTTCTATGTGGTAACCGTTGGAACATAAGGTTTCTTTATAAAGTAAATTAATGACAGAGGTCAAGGGACCTCGAATATATGATCCATGAGTTCATCATAGGAACTCTCTTTTCTGCCTTATAAAATAAAAAAGAGAAGATCTCTAGGAAAAATAGGCCCAGGATGGCACCTAAAAGAGAATGAATGGTGAGTACGTCCTAGGGTAGAAGTAGATCCCCATGGTTGAACGAGCTATTGTTCAATTATTTCTTTGGTATAGATAAATTTCTTGTCATCCTAGTTGATGAACTCATGCAAAGGGAAGAAAATGTCAAACCACATGAAATGATAATGACGCGTCACATGTCAACACATGAAAGTTCTATTGTTAATTAGATATTTTAAATGAATGGGGTGATCATATTTAGTTTTTGTGAAGCTCTTGATGGAGTCTGGATGCTTGCATGCCCAGTAAATGAGATTGATCAAGCCGCCCATGCAATAGTCTTTCTATGATAGGGCTGCTATAGAAATCCATATGTAGATTAGTAACCTACTAATATTGACATGCTTCCCTCCATGATACAAGATAAGATATAAAGTTCTTCATGGTATGCATTACCAGTCTCTGATTTGGCAAAGAGAACATTCGAGATAATCTTATGCATGATTCTCCAAAATCCATAATGACCATTCCTAGCTTCAATATTGCAAGACATGTAGGTCAGCTAGCTAATGAGTTTCACCCATATTTTGTTAGTGTTGAAGTATGAACCTTTCTTATCCCGTTGGCCAGAGGTTGCTACTTTTACTTCTTCTTTGGCATAGAAGATTTTTTTCAGCCTCTTCTCATTTAGAACTGCATCTTGATTTTAGAGGTGAACTTGAAGTTTTTGGTGCATGTCACATGTTTATTTTTCAGCTGGTGCAACTGTGAGTTCCATGATAGAGGACATGACATTTTGTGTTTTCTAAATATAATATGTTGTCCCTTAGAATCATAATGTGACCAAGTCAGAGCCCACTAGTAGGTCGTGTACCCATTTTCAGATACCCATTACTTCAACATCAGTTTGTAAGGAAAACTCCTTGCCTTGAAGGACCTACCTGCCATGGTGGTGTAAGGTGCTTGATGCTTCTGGACATGATAGTGGAATGTGCCTTGTTGCATGTCCTGACTAGAGTTCCTATCTTGTAGAATGTTGGATTGATCTCCTTTTTACCCTACCCTAACTCCATAAAAATACTCCTAGGTGGGATAGGTTGCTAATTGGGTTTCTACACTATATCATGGTAAATAGAATCCCTAGAAACAATATAGTAGGTGATGTACAAATCCTACATCTAATATCCCGTTGCCACCCTGTGAGGTTATAGAGTCAGTCTAAGGATCATATACTAGATATGATCCTAATTAGATACACTATCCCCTACTCAGGTGAGGCTCGTCGGGTTTCATAGGTAGTGATTTAGGGACTAGTTTTCTAAATACCTCCAAAACCACTCATAGAAATATAATAGGGTAGGGCATCTAGTTAAAAATTATGATTTTTGTCTAATGTAGTATATCTAACTATACGATATGTTGATGAATAGTGTTGAATTACACAGTTGAATTTACCCACATCCTGTGTGCTTCAACTACTACTCACAATTGAAAAAAACCCTAATTTCTCATTTTCTTTCTAGTCTTGTTTTGTTCTTACTTAGTCTACTTGCTTATCATTGGTGAATTTCTTGCAGGTTAACTTCGTTCCCTTTGTGTTTGAATCTGTTTGGTTGCTTTAGTAAAGTGCTTAATCAAATTCATTTCCCAGTTGGTTCTAATTGATAATATTTAGTTAAAGTAATTACTTTCTCTTACACACAGTTGTTTATTTCTTCTCTCGTCAATAAAATAACCATAATTGATATATTTAACTTAGTTTCAATCTTTACTTTCCTTTCTCATAGGACCATATATTAATTATCTAAACACAAAATAAAATCTTTAAAATGCAAGCTCCACCTCTTGTATCATAGAGAATCATTTAGATCTAATGTTTACAAACATGTTTGTGAATCAACACTGACTTGCCCATTTTATTACAATCATAAGTCCTTGCAGTTGTGTATATCTTGAATTAGAGTGTGTGAATTGGCCTACATATTTCATGTTAACTGCATTGTACATCACTCTCAAATTTGGTAGGAAGCTTATTTACAAATATAGACCCAGTTAGTAAACTTTCTAATTTCCTACACTCATGTAGTATCACACACTTAATCTCTACATTGGGTACACACATCATCCAAACCCCAACACTCAGGTAGGAATGAATTACAAGACTTCCAATTAGGTAGGCATCCTCATCAAAACTATACATTGAAGTAGGAACTAATACTTAAGACATATTCCATGAAGTCATCCAACATGTAACAAGACATAAATTTAGGCCAGAATTGTTTGCAAACACCTACATGTTTGGAAGTACCTCCTTTAAGGACTATCCTAAATGATAATCTTTCATAATAAAGTAATTCATTGACTTAGGAATCCATAGACAATACATGTCCTAAAATTGCATCTTGTCATAAGGTAGTCCTACACTAAGTAGACACCTGAAGTAACAAATCCCTCCAATATAATGGACGTATTCATTAGATACTTATTTTAATTGGAACAAATGCATATTCAAACCCCAATCCTAGATAGGTATACACATCTAAATTTATCATGACTAGGCATTTTATAATCTTAGTTCCTGTCAATTATGTAATATCATGTATAAGCACCCTCTAAAACACAACCATATGCTAAGATAAGAACCTTGATCAAATCCTTACACCTAAGAAGTATTTTTCATGAAGGCCTACACTTTAGTAGGAAACTTTTATAAGACCTACCCATACAATGGGACCTACATCAAGGCCCAATGGTGAGCTAGCTACATGGAAAAGTTTGACATCCATGTAGGCACCCTGATATAAGACATAAAGCAGGTAGGAACGACAGTCAACACTTTAGGTTCAAGTAGGCATTACCTCTAAATACCTAAAATTGAAAAAAACATTTGTCTAAGATCTATCTTGAATGGGAATCCTCCAATCAAAGCCTTACATCTAGGTAGGAATATTCTTTCTAAAAAAAACCACACTCTAGTAGGCTTATAATGGAATCCATAAACTAAATACACACATCTTAATAATTTTTCATGGTGGACAATCCCTACCCCAAATAGGCATTTTTGTAACCTTAATTTTTTTTTGTATAAACACTCATAATCAATCCATATCCTCAATAGGCATCTCATCGTACTGAAGCTATATAGTCATGTATTCATATTCTACATTATCCCTTATACTTACATAGGACCCCGACTGGAAGAGATACATTCAAGTAGACATTGTTTAACAAAACCCTACATTCAATTAATTTCCTTGTTTAAAATCCTATATTATGGTAGGCCATGTTTTTAAAGACCTTTACTCCATAGGAACGTTCCCCAAAACTTTACATTCATGTACTATATACTTTCAAATTGTACACTTCTCACTACCTTCGGTAGGTAGCATGGACAAGTTGTTATTCTATATCCTTACAAACAGGTAGGCATACCATTTCAAAAACATATGTAAATATATGTAGTTCAATCCAAATCCTATTCTCATGTTAGCCTTGATTTTTAATCACTATATCAATATAGGCCATGAGATATAGCCCTACAATCTGGTAGACATCCAAGTTCAATCCCTAGCTTGAGTAGGGTTTTTTCACCATGTTGCATCTTACAAAACAACATGACTATTCTCACGGAAAGGATTCAATTCAGATCGTAGATATTTAATCAATCACAATCACCCCTAAGGAAAAATTATCTCATGGATACTAACTCATGAGCTTCATGTAACATATCTCTCGTAATTGGGTCCTAGATCAATACCTAAAATAAGATCCCACATCATTTTAAAACCAACCCTTATTACACACATCCCATTCTTTGTGCCTATCATGAATAGGCACCCATCATTTTAATTTCTATCCAAAGTTGCACCCATATAGTAAGCCCTATCATGAATAGGCATGTCATACATCTTATAAATTATCTCCAACATAGTTCATGCCCTATCTTAAGTAGGAACTTCATTCCCAATCACTCCCCGAATAAGGAATTGTTGGTATGTATGCTCAGAGAGCCAATCATATGATGATTGGGATGAGGCATTGTATGATTTAATAATTAATAAGAAAAGTCAAGCTTCTAATTTATTATGTTTCATTCAGTTATGAGACAATGATGGAACACTATAAATGTCTAGAGAATAATATTACTCAATGATGTATGTCTTCAAGTATTAGCCTTGTTGAAACGAAATCATACGGATGTTAAGATTACATATGCATATTCTCATTATGTCCCTGATCGATTGTAATCATGGAAGGTTGATACACAATATTAATACATAAGATCAGAGTGTGGGTTGGTTGATGACGCAATCTTGTGAGTCATGATACTGCTATCAAACCAAGCACACAAATACATGTTGTGGAATAGTGTATCACACAGACCCACTGTGAGAGACTTACAAATGGAAGTCATCTTCGTGGAAGTCATAGCCTACTCTCCAATGATGGTGGTGCAGTTTTTAGACTTGAAATCACTACACTCATCCCATGTTGTTGGGTACACTTTTACATCATCAAATGCAATCTTGAAGCATGGGTTGTTATAACGGTGAGGATTGGGTGACGTTGACAAATGGGGACTGGTTGTGAGTGATATATATGGGATTTGTCCCTCGCATAGGAGTATGATATCCAAGTCATGTTGTTTAGAAAGACTAAGAAAAGTATGTCCATACGCATGTGAGTTAATATGTGATATTGAGCTTACATATATCTCATGCAGTCTACTCTGGTTCAAGGAACAAGATTATATAATAATGAGGATGACTGCTCCATGCCTCTAGTTCAATCCAGATATCAGTGACAAAGGAATTATGCAAACACAATAACACAATATACATATCATAGGTTGAAGTTGCTCCCCAACTTTCCATTCACTTGTGTAGCAATGATGTGCGACAAGGCACCACTCTTTGCTTGTTACGTCATAAGTTATTATGGACATTCACTGGAAATGCGATATGGGACCTATAGGGTCACACACATAGGAACTCATCTAGAATATGAGTTTCATCTTGAACTATGATTGAATTCATAACTAAAATGTTTAGATATTTCAATTCATGCAACAGATCAGCTGACTCGACTACCACACGATCAACTCAAATGTTATGATTGTTGTTTGGAGTGTCATGGTGATTGTATTGTACATTGGTTGGAATTATGCTTGACCTATTCTTCAAGATGCCCTTCTCGCTTTTGCAAAATAGACATTTGTCTTGGTGCAAGACGCCTATCTCAGTTGTACCAAACGGTTGTCTCGGAGGGTGCAATTTGATTACATCAAGGATTGGTACTGATGTCAAGTTGGGTACTAATTGGAATTGATTTTGCCAACATATGTGCAAAACTAGACTATGAAACGACCATTTCACTTAGCAAAATTACCATATCATGTGCGATATGACCATTTCGTTGGACGAGATGACCGTTTAGGCTGACACAGGTTGTGAAACTTCTAGAATTGTTGCAAACATTTTAGATCTTCCTGTCCTTTCCACTCGTGCTTTAGCCTCACATTGGCAAGGGACTGGGAACCCTAAAACTAACCCCTCCTATATATAGAGGGGTACTAAGGGCTTCCTGAAATACAACTACTACACACGCAATTGAGAATCATTTTCTCAAATAATTGTTATCCTATCATGTTGTGGTAACAATGAGAGCCCAGGCAAGTCCTACCCTACTAGGAAGAGATAGACAAGGTAGAGAAACATATGAGGATCATTGTTGTGGGAGAGCATGTTGGTGACTAGTACACCAATGGGAGGGACAACTCCTTCCTATCCATTCTAGCAGAATGACATGAATTCTAGTTGGTCTGTGTAGATTTCTCTAGATGCAGTAGTCATTTGGATACTGCTAGGGGGGCAACGTCAACTCATAGTTTGTGCCGAGATTGGAGGAGCCACTACATAAGTTTTCCTAGTCTATTGTTCATGGAGGAGTATTCAGAGGAGTCCCAATGCATCCAGGAGCTGCATAGCCACCATCCAAGATAGAGTGTGCATCTACATCGATGAGGATTGTCGTGGGACTTGCTCCAGGATCTGGTATATCTTTGTGAAACTATCCTTCCCATTGCATAGTTATTGATGGGATCTGCTGGTTCATGGAAAATATGTCAGTAAAATTTTTGTTTCCACTGCCAATCTGATGCCGTGTTTCCCTACAGTGGTATCAGAGCCACGTCAATTAATTATGTTTTGGGATAATTGATATTATCAGATTTTTGGTTTTATCGAGATTATTTATTGCATGTGATGTGAATATTTAAATTGGTTGATGTACACGTCCATCTAAAACACCACATAAAGAACTCAAATGAATATATATATATATATATATGTGTGTGTGTGTGTGTGTGTTAATGCGTCGTTTAGCACTTACAATCACTAAGATTATTATCCTAGAGTTTAATCCTTGTCTACTTCCAATTAAGCCTAGTATAAAAGGGTCGATCCCACAAGACAACTTTATAAGATTGTTTCCTTTATCCCAATTAATTTTTGAAGAACTATTTTATTATTTTTTTGTATTTTCACATTTAAAACAAAAAATAATGATCAGGATGGGGGTTCGGTTGATTACACTAAAAAAAGAAATAAGTACAAAGTAACAATGTAATAACAAGAATTTATTTTGCCCCTGTTACAAAGAAAAGAAACAAATAATTTTTAGTACAAGTAGACTATTGTGAATGGAAAAACTAGAAGTAAAGAAAACAAATCAACAAAGGTTGAAATCAAAGGGAGAGAATCGAGGCTCTTGGGGTTTTCACCACCTTATCCTAGGCAAACGATTAATCCTTAAATGACGGGTTCGATGAAAGCAAGTGAATTAGAAATCCACTAAAGATGATCTCCACATGAGCCCATTGGTCCTGGTGCTCATGTTTCTTATTTCAACATCCTAAAAAGAGAAAATCCACAGTCATTTCAAAACTCTTATGTGATTGAGATTGTCATTCTAAACCCAAATTTCTAAGGTCATATCCACTCAGATTAACTTTTGATACTATCAATTAATCACTTTGATATATCAACTAGTTATCAATATCAAAAGCCATCTAGAATCGTTTAAGGATAAATCAAAATCCATGGCTAAGGGGTTATTCCCCTTGCCTCAATAAAGAACTACTCACTCATGGAGAAGGAGCAAAGAGAGACGGAGGAAGGAAGTGATCTAGCCATCGTTGAGTCTTACGACTACTAACCCTCGATTTGAGACAATGAAGATGGTTGCCTCTTCCTACCTTGCTCGATTGCTCAAGAGAGGGGAGGAGGAGAAAAGAAAGTACCAGATCTAGACACAATGAAATAATAGAATTAAAACAACATGTAACAAAATTGCAAGGCTGCTTTATTTTAGAACTAGAAGAGTATAAAAAAATTTGCTCCAGAATGCTAATATAAGAGAAATCTGAGATGCCCAAGGAGGAGGAAGTGCCCCTCCTTTTATAGGAGAAGGAGGTGGGTATACATTAGGTTTAGGGCAAAAGAAATGGCCAGTGTCGGCTGCTAACTTTCTGGATCTAGTCAATAGAGGAAATAAATTATTGCTTTGCATTCCTTTTGCAGTAATTTCCCGCAATAGAGATTTCGAGCGTATTTTTGGGCCAGTCATAAATTCGTAAGCGGTACAAAAATATGTTTTTCCTGTAGATAATTGAATTTTCTTTCCAACGCATACTTTCACATTAAATTTCGCCTTGGGTTGTGTGAGTTATACCAATTTTGGTGAAATGTATATACTGAAGTCAGACACTGCGGGAATTTGTGCAAAAATATCTTCTAGGGGAATTTACTCATGAGCTATTTTCCTACAAAAAAACAAGAAAATATATTTAAAACTCTAAATAAATATAAAATTTCAAACTAATGCAATTAATAAAAAAATGAAGAAGATAAATAACAAAACAATCCTAGAAAGATATCTAAAAGATGAAAATAATGGGATAAGTATACATTTATCAAAATACCCCAGACTTGAATCTTTACTTGTCCTCAAGCAAATAAAATCACAAATAAAGTCCAATTTATACTCCCAATATGCCATCCTCAACTTAATACCATCACTACAATCCTCACCTCCAAATTTTGGCCAAGTGACCCAATTTTCTAGAACCACATAGCATAAAATTATATATTCCCTATCAAAACAATGCCAAATCTATCTTCTAAAATAAGAATTTGTAGAAAAATAGACATCGTCTTACTTTCTCTTTGACACTCTCAATTTTTATTACCCTTTTTTTTTAGTTATTGCACAAGAATAGGACGAATTTGGGGGTGTGAAAACAAAGAAAAAGTGACAAAAATATATTGATCCCTCCTCTATTCGACTCGGGATATGAATTTATGGAGTTGTGGCTACATTGGTCACAATTTTTTTCATGTGCACTTTTGACATCTCTTGATGGTACGCCGTTGTGGGATATGGAGTTTTCATTTTGGGAAGCATGCCACCTCAGACTTGATTTTTGTCTGGTGGTGATTCTTTGCTTCTCTTTTTTAGAAGAAAAAAATAGAGGGAAGGAAGAGATGTTCTTGTGCTTATAACTTTCAATTTTTTTTCATATACTTTTTTCAGAGAGTGTCATTTCTCTAGTTAGAGTATTCCTATAAATGACATCATACAAATTTTATAACAAGATAATTCATTGCTTAAATATAGGGAAAATTATGCTTGGTTCTGATCGATTCCTTATGACTTGTCAACTATTCTGAGGAGTGATGTTATTAGGGGTCCTAGGTGACATGGTGGTTTCAGACATGGCAATTTGTAATAATTTTTGCATAAGATTTACTAAATTCAAAGGGGTACCATGATAAATATATATTCATATTGGCCGACTAGATAAATGCCATTTTGCAACAAAAGAAATAAAAAAAATGGCTGACTAGATAATGGCCATGAAAAAAGCAACTATATGCAAAACTAAAAAAAAGGTAGAAATATTGCAATAATAAAAAGATAAGGGGGTGGAATAGAAACATACCACCCACCTCCACCCCAGACTTAGATTTTTGCTCGTCCTGAGAAAAACCCCAACCCGAGATGGAGGGAAGAAATTTTTTGGGTTCACTGGGAGGTCTTGGTAGCTCAAAATATGTCCATCTGAATGGAATGTGGATGATGGTTGGGGTTTTGAATAGAGGAGATTCATGGTACACCCAATGGATGGGTAGTCGTGGAAGCCTAAAAAGGTTTTCTGAATGATGTTGTGTATCACCTCGTAGTCCTTCGAGTAGGATCCACATATCTTCCTTCAACAGTGAAAGTAGTGTTGGAGATGAATGTGGATTGGGGGAGATTAGTAGGTGCCAGTTGGGTAACAAATGTAGTGTCGGATATGGAAGATCGGACGGAGAATCTAGCTCGAGTATCTTTTTGCCTCCTAGATATACATGTGGTGAAGAGGGTGCCTGTATAAGAAGAACTGGTTTGCTAGCCGAGTAAACAATCATATGGGGATGTATGTCTTCTTGATGGATTATGCAACAAGGTGCGTCCAGATTTTTTACCCCATAAATGGAAGCCAATGGATTTGGTGTGGAAGACTCACAAATGGCATAATTGTCATCATAATTATAAAAAATGATCAATCTAGGTTGTTCCATCTCTATGGGGGAGTTCTCCATCTCTTCTTCATAAAAGATCTGATCAACATGGATGTCTATGGAATCAATTGGATCCTATACTATGTTGAAGGGGAGATCTAATTCCTTCATAGGACATGTGCCCAACTCAATGGGCTCAAAAGGGATCACCTCACAATATAACAGTGTAATGTAAGGTTCTTGCGGTGGTAGAATCACCTCATCAGGTTCAACCAGATGTGGAAAAAGAGGTGGTTGACTGAGGTCATAGTGCTCTTGATGAGGAAGCCTTTCGAAAGAATCCATCAGTGCATGTTGGGGAGGTGATGGTACATTGGTCACAATAGGCTCAACCAAGATGGGATGACTATTGCAAACATCCAAATATGGGCCTACAACCGAGAAGGGTGGTGGAGTCTTAGGTTGTTAGGACGTTCTTTGAGCCCACCAGTCTTTAACCTTTTTGTTAAAAGATTCTTGATTCATGAATTTATCAACAGAGGCCTCCATCCACTCATTTTCTGAAATATATGAATAGTCAGGGCCCCATACAGCTGCGGCCCTAGCTAAACAAAGTTCTTCATTTAAGGCATCCTAAATTTCTTTAAAAAACCTATCCATCTCCTGATCAAGGTAGTATGGAATCTCAACTATATCACATTGGACTTCTTATAAGGGTGGCGGTTCATTATAGAGAAAGGGTTCCAATGAAGTAGAGTGGCCATTAGAATCAACTAGATTAACATCCACAATGGAAGTGATTGGTGGAGCTTTAGGTATTGGAGTTGGTTCTACTTGATTGAAGATGATATAATCATCGTCATCATCATCTATTAAAATCATCCTTATCCTCTCTGAATCCAGATTAAAAAATCACACCGCGGAATTAGCGTTCGGCGAGCATCGCATGCACAAATGAAATAGTTAATCGTGTGCAGAAAAATGGACTGCCAGAATGGAAACTCAGTAGAAGGAGGAATAGCACTTCTGAAATGTTACTCGGAAGGCATAAAAAAAGGGAAAAAAAATTCAAAATTTTTTTTGGGGTTCAAAGAAACAAATCTGTTGTCCCCGGCAACGACGCCAAATTGTTAATGCATCGTTTAGCACTTACAATCACTAAGATTATTATCCTAGAGTTTAATCTTTTTCTACTTCCGATTAAGGCTAGTATAGAAGGGTCGATCCCACATGACAACTTTTTAAGATTGTTTCCTTTATCCCAATTAATTTTTGAAGAACTATTGTATTATTTTTTTGTATTTTCAGATTTAAAATAGAAAGTAAAGATCGGCATGGGGGTTTGGTTGATTACACTAAAAAAAAATAAGTACAAAGTAACAATGTAATAACAACAATGTATTTTTCCCCTATCACAAGGAAAAGAAACAAATAATTGTTAGCACAAGTAGACTATTGTGAATGGAAAAGACTAGAAGTAAAGAAAGCAAATCAATGAAGGTTGAAATCAAAGGGAGAGAATCGAGGCTCTTGGGGTTTTCACCACTGATGGAGTTTGTTTTATGCAACACCACTAAAAATCCTAGAGATGATGAGTCTCTAAGTTTGGCCTTGCTAGTACTATGGTAAGAACTCCACCCGCATGTGCTAAGACATGTGGAAGTCTTATCGTAGTATAGTTAAGGGTCGAATCCTCGAGACAACGGTCTTGACGAAGTCAAGATGGAAAACGTTTAGCCTTTACTTAACAACTTAAAGATTGATATTTAGATCGAAAGTTTGATTTGGTTGTTTTAAACTAAGTACAAAGAAAGTAAAGCAAGAAAGTAAATAAAGCAAGTAAATCTTAAGAGTTAACAAATGATGATGAATCACTGGGGTTAAGCAGGTATTTACCACCGCTACACATGCATTGTATATGTACTAAGCAAGACTTATAAGCTAGATGCATGGATGTTTCCACAAGACCGATGCCTTATAAGACAAGAGCGATGCGTTGCATCCAAGGGTGTTCCACAAGACCGATGCCCACATAAGACAAGAGCGATGCATTGCACCCTTCGATGTTCCACAAGACCAATGCCCATATAAGAAAAGGGCAATGCATCTCATCCTCCAAGGGTTAAGTAACTCTCATGCGGTACATCACTACGCGTCACTGAAGGATGTAGTCTCCGAAGAGAGAATCTTACTCAACCTCAAGAAACGTGCATCTAAAACTAACAAGCGAGCGATAATTACCAAATCGAATAGCGTCCTTGTAGGCCTAGTCTCCTATTCGGATAACCTAGCTACGAGAAGTGCGGGAATGATGCAACGCCAGCCATTCCCGAACAAATGGTCACATGCTTTACATCATTCCCCTCGCAAAGTGTGTTCCTCGACTTACCAAAGGTCTCTTCCATACAGATGGGAGTGTGCCAAATGATAGTGAGTTTACTCCACTCTTTGAGATACACTTCTAGACACCGAAACGGATGCGTGGTGGATACACACACCAGAAACCAACACTAAATCGGTATTCAAGCCTCGATAGCGGTCGTAGACAAACCACAACGAAAGACAATAAATGCATACAAGAACGTGGCCATCATTCAAGCATGTGTGAAACGATTTAGTATTAAAACGAAATGATAACATCTTTTTTACAGTACAAAATACAAAACATGGGCAGCGGGGCTAGTCCCCGCGCCCCAGTGGATGGAACTACTCGCTCCTCATAGAGGGAGCAACAAAGAAGGAGGCAAGAAGAGATAGAAAGAACATCATCTCCACTGAGGAGAGAAGGTTGAACCCTTGGTGGAGAGAGAAACGATCTCCACCCCTTGTAGCTTGCTTGATGACGGATCTTCTCCTCTCACCTTCCTTGTTGATGAGAGAGAAAGTAGCTTGCAATGGACGTGAGTCTCAGACCGGCAGCCTCGAGTGATGGATGGAGTTGTTCTGGTAGTGGAGAGACAGCCTCTGGACGTCTGGACTCCCTATGAACGGCCCTGAGGTCTTATTTATAGGCTTTGAGTGAGATCCAAACGGTTTGGAGACCGTTTGGGCTCAAACGGTCTTGGGACCGTTTGGCGTCAAACGGTCTTGAGATCGTTTGGCGTCAAACGGTCTTGGGACCGTTTGGCGTCAAACGGTCTTGAGATCGTTCGGCGTCAAACAGTCTTGAGATCGTTTGGCGTCAAACGGTCTTGGGACCGTTTGGCTTCATGCGGTCTCGGGACCGTTTGAACTCCATGCGGTCTTGGGACCGTTTGGCTTCATGCGGTCTCGGGACCGTTTGAACTCCATGCGGTCTTGGGACCGTTTGGCTTCATGCAGTCTTGGGACCGTTTGAACTCCATGCGGTCTTGGGACCGTTTGGCTTCATGCGGTCTCGGGACCGTTTGAACTCCATGCGGTCTTGGGACCGTTTGGCTTCATGCGGTCTCGGGACCGTTTGAACTCCATGCGGTCTTGGGACCGTTTGGCTTCATGCGGTCTCGGGACCGTTTGAACTCCATGCGGTCTTGGGACCGTTTGGCTTCATGCGGTCTCGGGACCGATTGAACTCCATGCGGTCTTGGGACCGTTTGGCTTCATGCGGTCTCGGGACCGTTCGAACTCCATGCGGTCTTGAGACCGTTTGGCTTCATGCGGTCTCGGGACCGTTTGAACTCCATGCGGTCTTGGGACCGTTTGGCTTCATGCGGTCTCGGGACCGTTTGAACTCCATGCGGTCTTGGGACCGTTTGGATCTACTCGACCCTTGGGCTGGTTTATTCTTTTGTTATTTTTTTGTGCTTTTTCTGCAATTATAAAAGGAAAAGTTAGTTTGATGATGTATTTACAAAAAGGGGTAAAATTAGGTTTAAGTACAATATAAATGTAGAAAGAGTAAGGAAAACTAAAGAAAAAGACTAAGATAAACTACTAAAATAGGAGGTTATCACCCCCCCTAACTTAGAGTCTAGCTTGTCCTCAAGTTAGATAGAGCTGAGACATGAAATGGCGCGGCGATCTTAATTAAAATTTCCGTACTCTTGCTTCAATTCTTGACCTGAGTTCCCCAGGGGTCGTATCGAGGCTTATTGCATGCCTTGATCCTTTTGGATTTCGAGAGTTGCTTGGATTTTAGGTTTTTCCGTATCTCAAAGTTTGCCTTGGGACCACATTTATTTTGTGCATGCTGTTGACTCTAATCAACTTTATACCTCTCTGGAAACCTATTGGAAGCTAGAGAGGGTATGAGGGTTGGCTGAAGGCTTTGAAGTGTAACTCCCCTTCGAGTGGGGGAGGGGCTGTCTATGCTTTTTAGGATCTCACTACCAGACACGACACATCTGCCTTTATGAGGGCAGCTGAATGTACCGGCCGGGCAAGTCCTTTATTAGCCTTTTCATATACTTGGAACTTTTAAGGTTTCACTACCGGACGCGACGCATCTGCCTTTGTGAGGGCAGCGGAATGTGCCGTCCGGGTGAGCCCTTTATCAGTTCTTTATATAGGTCCTTATTCGTGGCACAACTCTCATGATTTTATTCGTCTCTCAGGCTTTTATTCAAAAACTCACAGGCTTGGGTTTTGGGATGAGGATTTATTTTGGGTGGCCAAGCCTCTTTTATTTTGAAGAGAGGAAAGTTGTTCTTAAAGTTTTTCAGCATGCACTTATTTGGTTTGTGGTCCACTTGCAGAGCTTTTTGACTTGGAAGTTGCCTGATTTCCCTCTCATCCTTGAGATCTCGACTTATTTCTGCCCTGATTTTGACCTATGGAGAGTCAGATAAAGAAATGGAGCAAAAATATAGGATCCATAGTGGATGGGGGTTGATAGATCGCCATTTGATGTCTAAGTGCTAAATACTTGTAGAGACTAACATGATTCTAGAGTTAGTTGAGGTGACTTATTTTAAGGAAAAGGGTGTATAGAGATTGATACCTAGCCCTTGTCTGATGACCCCCCCCCCCAACTTATCACACACTCTGTCCTCAGAGTGGGAAAGTGATAGGTTGAGAAGTCATTTGAACAAGGGCTGCGAGTTAAGCCAAAATTGCGGTAACCCCTGGAGATTGGAGTAGAGTGGATGCGAATTGGGGTGCCTTGTAGCGCTGACTCAGGAGCTTTATGGATGTCGCAGTGCATTCCTTTGCAATTGTGTCTTGATATTGTAGACGAAATCTGCAATTCTAGCAACGAATCTGCTAGACAATATCAAGACAAAATTGCAAAGGAGTGCACTGCGATATGTGCTGCTTGATTACACAAAAGTTCCTAAACGGTGTCTAAACCGTTTGGTTCCAAGCGGTTGGAGGACCGTTTGGTTCCAAACGGTTTGAGGACCGTTTGGTCCCAAACGGTTTGAAGACCGTTTGGTTCCAAACGGTTTGAGGACCGTTTGGTCTCAAACGGTTGGAGGACCGCTTGGAAAGCAAGGAGCCGCAGGTCGCCGGCGCGGGGGGGAAGGTGGAACGGGGCGAAGGTGGAACGGGGCGAGGGTTTGAAGGTGGGTGGAGGAAACGGCGGCTAGCGCGATAGTGGCGACAGAACGGCACGGCAACGAAGAACATTATTTGACGACGACTGCGAAGGTGGCGCGGAGTGAGCAGCGTGCTTGGGGTCGCCGGACAATCTTGTGGGAGGTGGATTGAGAAGCTTGCGCGGAGGCACAGAAGCAAAAAGGTGAAGTTATGCGCACGAAAAGACTGTAGAGTGCGAAGATTCGAATAGAGGAAGATGGAGATGCGGGGTCGGTATTTATAGCAGTGACTTATCGTATTCCAAACGGTTTCAAGACCGTTTGGTTCCAAACGGTTTTAAGACCGTTTGGTTCCAAACGGTTTCAAGACCGTTTGGTCCCAAACGGTTTGAGGACCGTTTGGTCCCAAACGGTTTCAAGACCGTTTGGTCCCAAATGGTTTGAGGACCGTTTGGTCCCAAACGGTTTCAAGACCGTTTAGTCCCAAACGGTTTTAAGACCGTTTGGTTCCAAACGGTTTCAAGACCGTTTAGTCCCAAACGGTTTGAGGACCGTTTGGTCCCAAACGGTTTCAAGACCGTTTGGTCCCAAACGGTTTGAGGACCGTTTGGTCCCAAACGGTTTCAAGATCGTTTAGTCCCAAACGGTTTGAGGACCGTTTGGTCCCAAACGGTTTCAAGACCGTTTGGTCCCAAACGGTTTGAGGACCGTTTGGTCCCAAACGGTTTCAAAACCGTTTGGTCCCAAACGGTTTGAAGACCGTTTGGTCTCAAACGGTTTTAAGACCGTTTGGAGCATAAAAAATATTTGTATATTTTTTTGTATTTTTAGATTTAGTAATGAAAGAACTTAAAGAAGCAAAACAAAATTAAGAGAGAATAAAACTAGAAAATTGGAGAAATTGATACTCAGGTCTTGGGTTGCCTCCCAAGAAGCGCCTTGGTTTTACGTCACTGGCTCGACGAAATTGTGGGCGTAGCGTTTCTGACATCGAGGGTTTGTTGATGTGTTTTGTCTTCCTGAGTGTAGTATCTTTTTAAACGGTGTCCGTTGACCGTTCGTTCTCCTCCGTTGTTGTTGATGATAATGGCAGCTCCAGTTGGGTAGATATGTTTTATAGTGAAGGGTCCGGACCATCTTGTTCGAAGCTTTCCGGGGAATAATTTGAGCTTGGAATTGAATAAGAGCACTTTGTCACCAACGGTGATATCTTTTCTCCTAAGATGTCCATCGTGCCACATTTTCGTTTGCTCTTTATAGATTCTGGCACTGTGATATGCTGTCATGCGGAGTTCTTCTAGCTCCTGTAGTTGAAGTTGTTTGTTCTCTCCTGCACTTTTAAGGTCGAAGTTTAGTTGCTTGATGGCCCACCAGGCTTTATGTTCCAGTTCTACTGGAAGATGACATGATTTACCGTACACCAAGCGGAACGGAGTTGTTCCAATTGGTGTTTTGTAAGCCGTACGATATGCCCAGAGGGCGTCAGAAAGTTTGGTGGACCAATCAGTGCGATTTTTGTTCACTGTTTTTTCAAGAATCGCTTTTATCTGTCTATTGGATACTTCCACTTGGCCACTAGTTTGCGGGTGGTAAGGTGTGGCAACTTTGTGATGGACTCCATATCTTCTTAGTAATGCTTCGAAACTTCGTTCCAGAAAATGGGTTCCGCCATCAGATATGACCGTTCTTGGGACTCCAAATCTTGGAAAGATGGTATCTTTGAACAATTTGACAACAGGTTTGGAGTCATTAGATGCAGTGGGTACAGCTTCGACCCACTTCGAGACGTAATCCACAGCGACCAAAATGTACGAGAAACCATATGATGAGGGGAAAGGTCCCATGTAGTCTACCCCCCATACATCAAACAGCTCAATTTCCTGCCACATGGTAAGAGGCATTTCATCTCTTTTTGATATGTTGCCCGAAAATTGGCATTTATCACAGGATTTGACAAAATTATGTGAGTCTTTTGATATGGTGGGCCAAAAGAAACCAGATTGTAGAACTTTTATGGCAGTTTTCTTGGCGCCCATGTGCCCCCCCGTGGGTCCGGAGTGGCAGTGTTCCAAAACCGATGTTATTTCTTCTTCTGGAAGGCATCGACGAAAAAGTCCGTCGGCACAGAGGTAGAACAAGTAGGGTTCATCCCAATGATAACGTTTTACGTCATGAAGGAATTTCCTTTTATCTTGATAAGAAGCAGACGGGTGAATGATCCCTGTGGCCAGATAATTGACGATATCTGCAAACCAAGGGAAATTATGAGTGGCTTTCATAAGTTGATCATCAGGAAGAGAGTCCCTGATAGGGATTTTATCTTTGTCTTCAACCTCGATTCTACTGAGGTGATCAGCGACAACGTTCTCTATGCCACTTTTATCTTTGATTTCTAGATCGAATTCTTGAAGCATCAATACCCAGCGGATGAGCCTGGGTTTGGCATCCTGTTTCTGAATCAAATGTCTGATAGCAGAATGGTCAGTGTAGACAATTACCTTAGAGCCGATCAGGTAAGAGCGGAATTTTTCGAAGGCGTAGATGATAGCTAGGAACTCTTTTTCCGTGGTCGTGTAGTTTCTTTGTGCTTCATCAAGCGTTTTGGACGCATAGTAGATGACATAGGGTTTCTTTTCGATTCGTTGTCCTAAAACGGCCCCTATGGCATAGTCAGTTGCGTCACACATAATTTCAAAGGGTTGCGACCAGTCTGGAGCCCTTAGAATAGGTGCGGAAATTAGTGCTTCTTTAAGGGTGGAGAAACTTTGCATACATTCTTGGTCAAAAATAAACTCGGCATCTTTTTTCAGGAGTTGGGTCATGGGTTTAGCTATTTTTGAGAAATCTTTGATGAACCTTCTGTAAAACCCGGCATGACCTAGGAAAGCTCGAACTCCTCTTATGTCCTTTGGAGGTGACAACTTCGAGATGACATCAATCTTTGCTTTGTCGACCTCGATCCCTCTATCACTTACTCTATGTCCGAGGACGATACCCTCTGTTACCATGAAATGGCATTTTTCCCAGTTCAGGATAAGGTTTGTTTCCTTGCAACGTTGCAGGACTTGTTCGAGATTATTTAGACAGTTATCGAAAGACTCTCCATAAACAGAGAAATCATCCATAAAGACTTCCATAATAGATTCAGTTAATCCGGCGAAAATGGCGGACATGCAGCGTTGGAAAGTAGCAGGAGCGTTACATAGCCCGAATGGCATTCTTCTAAAAGCATATGTCCCGAAGGGACAAGTGAAGGTGGTTTTTTCTTGGTGCTCTGGATGTATGGGTATTTGGTAGAACCCAGAATAACCATCGAGATAACAAAAATATTTTTGGTGGGCCAAGCGCTCCAGGACTTCGTCTAGAAAGGGTAGAGGGTAGTGGTCTTTCCTTGTAGCTTTATTCAATTTCCTATAATCGATGCACATTCTCCACCCCGTTACAGTCCTAGTAGGTACGAGCTCATTTTTATCGTTGATCACTACAGTAGTGCCCCCTTTCTTTGGGACAACTTGAACTGGACTAACCCACTGAGAGTCGGAGATAGGGTAGATCATACCAGCTTTAAGCAGTTTGAGGACTTCCAAACGGACTACCTCTTTTAAATTTGGGTTCAGTTTTCTTTGATGTTCGCGAGTGGGTTTAAATTCTTCAACCATAGGAAGCTTGTGCATACACAGAGCCGGATTTATGCCTGTGAGGTCGGTTATTTTATAACCGATGACCTTTTTGTGTTTCCTTAGTTTGTCTAGAAGTCTGACTTCTTGGTCTTCGGTGAGGGTGGAGCTGATAATAACTGGGCATAGCTCTTCCTTATCCAGGAAAACATATTTGAGCCCTGTGGGTAAGGTCTTCAATTCAGGGGTTTTTGGTGGTTCTGCTGCTTCAATAGTCGTTATGGCTTTAAGCTCTTCAAAGGTAGCCTTTGGTGCTTCTTCTACCTTTTCTAGATATTGGATGCATTGCTGGACTAGTTCATTTGCAGAGAACTCGACTTCGGGATTGATAAGAGCATTTTCAAGTTCGTCGATTGGCTCGGAGATTTCTAGTTGCGACATTTGTTGGATTGCGTCTAAAAGAAAGACTTCTTCTTGAATGTTAGGGCCTTTCATGCTGTCAAGGACACGGAATTGAATGGCTTCCTTTCCGAGCCTAAGGATGATGGTTCCGGCTTCGACATCGATTAGTGCTCTGGCTGTAGCTAGGAAAGGCCTGCCGAAAATGATCGGATATCTCAAGTCCTCTTTAATATCCATGATGACAAAATCACATGGAACGTAAGCATCCTTGCCTATTCTTACTGGAACGTCTTCAATGATTCCCAAAGGTGCGGTTATGGTGGAGTCAGCAAGTTGAATAGTCATTGCTGTAGGTAGCAGATCTGTGAAACCGAGGCGTTGGCACATTGAGAAAGGCATAATGGATATACTATCCCCGAGGTCAGCTAATCCTTTCTTTGTGGATGCGTTTCCAATGCAACATTGGATTCCGAAAGAACCTGGGTCCTTCTTCTTTTTGGGCAGTTTGTTCAAGATGATGTCAGAGGTGGTTTGGGCAAGCTTGACGGTTTCCTGCTCTTTGGTGATATACTTACGTGATAGCAAAGTTTTGAGATACCTTGCCCATGCTGGTACTTCGGATAGAGCGTCGAGGAGTGGGATATCGATATAAAGTTTCTTCATTGCTTCCTTGAATTTCTGAAACCTGGCATCCATTTTTGTTTCTTGCAGTCTGCCTGGATATGGAATCCTTGGTTTGAATTGCGGGACCTTGGGTTCTGTGGGTACATACTCTTTGTTTTTGTCCTCGGTGTCTTCGGGAGATTTCCCAATCTCTTGTTGTGAGATCTCTTTCGTCAAAAGAATGGGCACATCATCATCATCTAGAGTGATCTTGATGGGTTCAGGCAGAATGCGTCCCGACCTTGTGGTGATGGCGTTCAGCTGTTCGTGTTCATTTTGCCCATTTGGTTCAGGCTGCCTATCAGAAACGCCAGCCGAAGACTTCAACTGTGCAGCGATCTGAGCTAGCTGGGTTTCAACTGCCCTTTGTTGGGCTTGCTGGCTAGCTAGCATAGTTTGCTGAGACTGAAGCATTTGCTTTATCAAAGATAGTTCGTCTTCTGGTTGTTGCAGAGGTGCGGTTAACTGTGGCTGCAGGGGCTGCTGCAACTGGGGTTGCTGTGGCTGCTTCAACTGGGGTTGGTGCAACTGAGGGTGCAGTCCTAAATGAGTGTATTGGTAAAAAGGATTCCTGGGATAGTTAGGTCTTTGAAAACCTTGTATGTAATTCCCATGACTGAAATTATTCTGAAATCCCGGTGGTTGTCTGTTGAAAGATCCACCTTGTGCATGCTGCTGTGGGTTGGCAGTCCCTGCAGGATTCCCGTATTGGAAACCAGGATGGTTCCTTGGTTTATCTGGGTTGTAATTCATTTGGCCAGGTATTGAATGTATGGAGTTGACTTGCTCTGGCATTTGGTCTTCGGGATGCTCGATGATGGGTTCATATTGCGGCATAGGTGGTTGTAAATCCATCATGACATTGTACAACAATCCACATGATAATGTGGGATGATCGGATGCATGACAGGCTTCACAAGTTCCAGTAGCTGCCTTGACTTGTTGAACCTGGGAGCTTTTCTTCTTATCATATTCCCCGAAAGAAGTTTCGAGGGCTTGTTGCTTGCTAGCAATAGTCTTCAAAGCCTCAGCGATGGCTTTGAGTTCCATAGATTCTTCTGCTTTGTAAACCTTGAGAACGCCTTTGGGTTGGTTAGATGACCTTCCCCAATTGGATTGGTTCTCGGCCCCCAACGTAACTATATTCCAGGCGTCTTCGTAGTTCTTTCTCATAAAGTTTCCTCCAGATGAGGAATCTAGGAATTGCTTTATATCATCACTTACTCCTCTGTAGAATGTTTCTATTAGTTGATTTTGAGAAATGCCATGGTGAGGACACTTTCTCAGGAGTTCTTTGAATCTTTCCCAAGCTTCAGAAAGTGTTTCTCCAGGTAATTGGGAAAAGTGATTAATCTGTCCCCTGATATCATAGGTTAGGGAAGGTGGGAAGAATTTCTCAAGAAACTTCTCTTCTAAGGGAGTCCAGGTAGTGATGATAGGGTGTCTATCCAAAGCATTGTACCAGCTTAGTGCTCTTCCAGATAGGGTGAAGTGGAAAAGGTGTAACATGATTGCTTCCATTGCAATGTCTGCTTGGGGTACAAGTCGGCAGAGTGACTTGAACCTCTTAAGGTGATCCATGCAATCATCTCCGTGTGCTCCGGAGAAAGAGATGCCTTGCATGATCTGGATCCATTGCGTCCGAATTTCAAAGTGTGGTATGTTGATAATCGGTGGTCGGACAGGATGATCATCTTCATAATTCTTTGGGACTGCATAGTCCCGAAGTTGCTTGTTTCTTAACGCAAGTTGAGCAGCAGCCTGCTCTGCTTGGATGCGGGCTTGTTCCTCAACTCGGATCTCAGCTTGCACCTGAGCACGAGTGTCAGCAATGAGTTGTGCTCGTTGTGCTGCTATGGCGGCGTTGACTCTTTCTGCAATAAGGCGTTGCTCTTCGGCCATCTGTCTGGCTCTTTGGCGGTTAAGTCTATTCCTTCGGTGAAAACTTCTTTCTACCTCAGAATCGTATTCTGGTTCAGGGGAGAATCTGATGCTATGCGGGGGTTGCATACACGTTTTCTACCTGAGTAGAAGGAAAATCTCAAGTTAGGAAAAATGGAAGCAAAAGAAAAAGATCAAGAAATATTGGATTGGTTATTAAGAAAAAGTGTAAAATCCTAATCAACCAAGAAATTGGTAAGTAAAAACTAAAAAGTTCCGTTGTCCCCGGCAACGGCGCCAATTTTTGATGGAGTTTGTTTTATGCAACACCACTAAAAATCCTAGAGATGATGAGTCTCTAAGTTTAGCCTTGCTAGTACTATGGTAAGAACTCCACCCACATGTGCTAAGACATGTGGAAGTCTTATCGTAGTATAGTTAAGGGTCGAATCCTCGGGACAACGGTCTTGACGAAGTCAAGATGGAAAACGTTTAGCCTTTACTTAACAACTTAAAGATTGATATTTAGATCGAAAGTTTGATTTGGTTGTTTTAAACTAAGTACAAAGAAAGTAAAGCAAGAAAGTAAATAAAGCAAGTAAATCTTAAGAGTTAACAAATGATGATGAATCACTGGGGTTAAGCAGGTATTTACCACCGCTACACATGCATTGTATATGTACTAAGCAAGACTTATAAGCTAGATGCATGGATGTTTCCACAAGACCGATGCCTTATAAGACAAGAGCGATGCGTTGCATCCAAGGGTGTTCCACAAGACCGATGCCCACATAAGACAAGAGCGATGCATTGCACCCTTCGATGTTCCACAAGACCAATGCCCATATAAGAAAAGGGCAATGCATCTCATCCTCCAAGGGTTAAGTAACTCTCATGCGGTACATCACTACGCGTCACTGAAGGATGTAGTCTCCGAAGAGAGAATCTTACTCAACCTCAAGAAACGTGCATCTAAAACTAACAAGCGAGCGATAATTACCAAATCGAATAGCGTCCTTGTAGGCCTAGTCTCCTATTCGGATAACCTAGCTACGAGAAGTGCGGGAATGATGCAACGCCAGCCATTCCCGAACAAATGGTCACATGCTTTACATCATTCCCCTCGCAAAGTGTGTTCCTCGACTTACCAAAGGTCTCTTCCATACAGATGGGAGTGTGCCAAATGATAGTGAGTTTACTCCACTCTTTGAGATACACTTCTAGACACCGAAACGGATGCGTGGTGGATACACACACCAGAAACCAACACTAAATCGGTATTCAAGCCTCGATAGCGGTCGTAGACAAACCACAACGAAAGACAATAAATGCATACAAGAACGTGGCCATCATTCAAGCATGTGTGAAACGATTTAGTATTAAAACGAAATGATAACATCTTTTTTACAGTACAAAATACAAAATATGGGCAGCGGGGCTAGTCCCCGCGCCCCGGTGGATGGAACTACTCGCTCCTCATAGAGGGAGCAACAAAGAAGGAGGCAAGAAGAGATAGAAAGAACATCATCTCCACTGAGGAGAGAAGGTTGAACCCTTGGTGGAGAGAGCAACGATCTCCACCCCTTGTAGCTTGCTTGATGACGGATCTTCTCCTCTCACCTTCCTTGTTGATGAGAGAGAAAGTAGCTTGCAATGGATGTGAGTCTCAGACCGGCAGCCTCGAGTGATGGATGGAGTTGTTCTGGTAGTGGAGAGACAGCCTCTGGACGTCTGGACTCCCTATGAACGGCCCTGAGGTCTTATTTATAGGCTTTGAGTGAGATCCAAACGGTTTGGAGACCGTTTGGGCTCAAACGGTCTTGGGACCGTTTGGCGTCAAACGGTCTTGAGATCGTTTGGCGTCAAACGGTCTTGGGACCGTTTGGCGTCAAACGGTCTTGAGATCGTTCGGCGTCAAACGGTCTTGAGATCGTTTGGCGTCAAACGGTCTTGGGACCGTTTGGCTTCATGCGGTCTCGGGACCGTTTGAACTCCATGCGGTCTCGGGACCGTTTGGCTTCATGCGGTCTCGGGACCGTTTGAACTCCATGCGGTCTTGGGACCGTTTGGCTTCATGCGGTCTCGGGACCGTTTGAACTCCATGCGGTCTTGGGACCGTTTGGCTTCATGCGGTCTCGGGACCGTTTGAACTCCATGCGGTCTTGGGACCGTTTGGCTTCATGCGGTCTCGAGACCGTTTGAACTCCATGCGGTCTTGGGACCGTTTGGCTTCATGCGGTCTCGGGACCGTTTGAACTCCATGCGGTCTTGGGACCGTTTGGCTTCATGCGGTCTCGGGACCGTTTGAACTCCATGCGGTCTTGGGACCGTTTGGCTTCATGCGGTCTCGGGACCGATTGAACTCCATGCGGTCTTGGGACCGTTTGGCTTCATGCGGTCTCGGGACCGTTTGAACTCCATGCGGTCTTGAGACCGTTTGGCTTCATGCGGTCTCGGGACCGTTTGAACTCCATGCGGTCTTGGGACCGTTTGGCTTCATGCGGTCTCGGGACCGTTTGAACTCCATGCGGTCTTGGGACCATTTGAACTCCATGCGGTCTTGGGACCGTTTGGATCTACTCGACCCTTGGGCTGGTTTATTCTTTTGTTATTTTTTTGTGCTTTTTCTGCAATTATAAAAGGAAAAGTTAGTTTGATGATGTATTTACAAAAAGGGGTAAAATTAGGTTTAAGTACAATATAAATGTAGAAAGAGTAAGGAAAACTAAAGAAAAAGACTAAGATAAACTACTAAAATAGGAGGTTATCAACCACCTTAGCCTAGGCAAATGAAATCCTTAAATGATGGATTCGATGAAAGCAAGTGAATTAGAAATCCACTAAAGATGATCTCCACATGAGCCCATTGGTCCTGGTGCTCATGTTTCCTAGTTCATCATCCTAAAAAGAGAAAATCTGGGGTCATTTCAAAAATCTTATGCGATTGAGATTGTCGTTCTAAACTCGAATTTCCAAGGTCATATCCAGTCGGATTAACTTTTGATACTATCAATTAATCACTTTGATATATCAACTAGTTATCAATCTCAAAAGCCATCTATAATCGTTTAAGGAGAAAACGAAAGTCATGGCTAAGGGGTTATTTCCCTTGCCTCGATAAAGAACTACTCACTCATGAAGAAGGAGCAAAGAGAGACGGAGGAAGGAAGTGATCTAGCCATCTTCGAGTCTTACGACTACTGATCCTCGATTTGAGACAATGAAGATGACTGCCTCTTCCTACCTTGCTCGATTGCTCAAGAGAGGGGAGGAGGACAAAAGAAATTACCAGATCTAGACACAACATAATAACGGAATTAAAATAACATGTAATAAAATACAAGGCTACTTTATTTCAGAACTAGAAGAGTACAAGAAAATTTGCTCCAAAATGCTAATACAAGAGAAATTCGAGATGCCCAAGGAGGAGGAAGTGCCCCTCCTTTTATACAAGAAGGAGGGGGTATACATTAGGTTTAGGTTAAAAGAAATGGTCAGCGGCGGCTGCTAACTTTCTGGATCTAGTCAATAGAGGAAACAATTGATTGTTTTGCATTCCTTTTGCAGTAATTTCCCATAACAGCGATTTCGAGCATATTTTTGGGCCAGTAGTAAATTCGGAAGCAGTCTGAAAATATGTTTTTCCTGTAGATAATTGAATTCTGTTTCCAACGCATACTTGCACATTAAATTCTGTCTTGGGATGTGGGAGTTATACCAATTTTGCTGAAATGTATATACTGAAGTCCGACACTGCGGGAATTTGTGCAAAACTATCTTCTAGGTAAATTTACTCATGAGCTATTTTCCTACAAAAAAATAAGCATATATATTTAAAACTCTAAATAAATAGAAAATTCCAAACTAATACAATTAATAACAAAATGAAGAAGATAAATAATAAAACAATCCTAGAAATATATCTAAAAGATGAAAATAAAGGGATAAGTATACATTTATCAATATGTCATATATATATATGACATATATGCAATTTACACACGTCACCATAAAATTAGTTTTGATGGTGGATGTAAATTAATGCTCTTCTTCCTATTTACTTTCGAATGTAACTCGAAGTTTTCCTATATTTAATGTAATAAGAAATAGGATATTTTTAATTTATATTTCGATGTGAGATGACAATTTGCATAAAGGCAAAAGTAAAGGTTCACGAGACGACTCGATTGACTAGAGGACCGAGGAGGCTGAATTATAGGAGGACAAATCGATCGACCGGTGGCCCAACCAATTGGATGGAAGTGTCCAGACGTTGATGGGATCGGAGAACCAGACAACCATTTCAGAAGATCCCAACCTTGCAACCAGGAGGTGAGCCGACCGGTTCAGGAGTTAACTGATCAACTTGGATTGGTTCAAGCACAAATATTCACCAAACAACATGTTGCATATGATGTGGAACATAAGTGGTAGTAATTGCTTATAGCTCTAAGGAATTACATTAGTATGACCATAACCATCGCTTGTGTGTTTCAGTTATTGCATGTTCTTGTTTGTGGTTAAAGCATGTATATGATACATACTATATATGTGGTAATGGGATAAAGTATATGTATTTATACAAATTTCATCAATTCAAAACAAGAACACATGAAAAGCTTTATCGACTAAGTGTAGGTGACGCCAAAGCATGGCACATCGTATATCTCATGGCAGTGTGATGGTAATAATGTAGGTGCCACCAAAGCGGGGTGCATTATTACCGTGTTGCCTTTTGGGTCAGGCTTGACTAGTGATTCTTAAAGGGTATAAGTCTAGAAGAATGCAGATGATTATGAAAAGGAGTGGTGCATATAATCTATCCATGAGTTTCATATGATGAAATTGGCATGATGGCCTAGCTAAATAGTCAAGTTGTGGGTAATCAACCAAAGATGACTCATGATTTGATAAAATATGGATCTTGGCCCACTAGGATATTATACACTGCAATATTCCAAATTGATATTGAGGACTATCAATTTGAATAAAATAGTGGGAGTGATAATAATTAAAAACCTAATCAATATCATCAAATTTATCAAATCAAACTAAATAATTTTTTTTTGAAAAAGGTTGCAATGTTTCTTTGTAGAATCAAATGCTAAACACAAACATGTTCAAATTGCAATTAATCCTTTAGAAGGAAAAAATGAGAAAGTTCTACAATTGGTTAAGGACTTTGATAAATGGTCTCATTAATGAGCAAAAGCTCTATGTCTTTGAAAGACGAATGTCAGGGGAATCCACTCCAAATGCACCTAAGGCTAAATCGATTCTTATTGGAAGCATTCCAATGAAGACATAGACAATTGAATACCCAATGCTCTATTGTATGAACTGTGATTTGCATGAACAACATAAAAACATGGACATTCTCGAGATGGTAACATATCTTAAAGAATCATGTAAAGCAAAGAAGGCATAATGTCTCCAAAATGCTAGTTGAGTGGAAACTGACAAAGAGAGGTCTAGTAGAACTCTATATGCTCAATATAATTAGACATGTGGAATGACTGGGATTACTCTTAGGTCAAGAGTTGACCATCAATATGATTATGTAAGTGTTACATGAATCATATAGTCAGTTTATCAAAAGCTTGGCATGTTTATGACAAAGCAAGAAAGAAGAAGGACAAATCTGTGATGGTGATTAGAGGAAGTGAGTCCTAGGAAAAGCAAGGCCAAGAAATGTTCTGAGGCTAAGTTGAAGCCCATGTCTTGTACACTCACTACATGGAGAAGGGTAAGTGTAAAATGAATCAATCCTTTTCACTTAAAGGATAAAGAAAACAAAGTGTCACCATTGTCACTTTTCTTGAAATTGGAAGGAAATTATCCTCTTCATAGAGGATCTCAGGAAGAAGATAGAGATAGAGATCTCCACTTCAAGACCTAAGAAGAAGTAAGCAAGAAATGTATGGAGCAAGGGTTGTTGCCTCTATAGTTGGAAGTTGTCATTTATGGGAATATACTAGAAATGGTGAATTCCTATTATGTACTTGCCATTAATGAAGCCATCATATGTCTTGTGTGATAAGAACATTATGTTTCATTTTAAAGATATGATCTTTTATGCCAATGCCATGTGTCTTATAAACTATGATGGATAGTTGTAGACAAATGTGTGTGACACATATACTGAATGACCTAAAAAATCAAAAAATTGAATACCTATAGCACTGTCATCCAGAGATCATAAACAAGAAATGCATTTCTAGAATCCATATGACAGTTATCGAGACTCTTTTGGTTATTGAAGAAATAGAGACATGCATGTATTATTAATTGTGCAATATGAAAAACACATCTTCACTAGGTGCAGTGGGAGATCGACTATTCCATTAGGACTAGTACATATTGATGTACATAGACCCTTTAGAATGAATGCTAAAGGTAGTTACAAGTACCTCATTATTTTTATAGATATGATCAGTAGATACTAAAATTTGTATTTAATACAAGTTTGAATCTCTTGAAGTGTTCAAGAAAATTATAATTGAAGTACATAACTGACTTGGTAAAAGTATTCAGATACTTTGATGTGATCAATATTGAAATATTTTAACCAAGAGTTTGAGGACCTTCTGGAGAGACTATGATAATGTATCATAATGAACTCCACATAAAACATTTATATGTGTCAGAAAGAAGGTATCATACCCTATGAAGTCGTAGTGAGATTATCAATAAATTCTAGTTGATCTTACAATTTCTTTTAGGCACATGATTAAACACTAAAAACAATGTACCGCATAAAATGGTTTAAAAGACACCATCTAAGATATGGCATAGAAAGTGTCCCCATGTATCTTTTATAGTGATTAAGATTGAAGGCTTATATAAGAAAATAGTTTCTTAAAAGTCTTTATCTGCAAATCACATGAATGTTATCTTGTTGAATACTACTTATATTCTAATCCTACAACAAAGTATTTGTTGGTCTGGATGATTGTATTCCTAAAATGGAAATTAGTTCCAAGGGAATCAACGGGAGTAAAAGTAGAACTCAAAATGTTCGAGACAAACAATAACACATATAACCTAAAAGGTACATTCAAAACATGGAGAATCACAAGCTATTGTGGACTCTCAAGTTTCTTATGTAACACAGACCTTATAAATCTAGTAGAGCACACCTTGAGTTTGAAAGATTATGATATCTTATAACTCAAGAAGGTGGTGAGTTGATGATAGAGATGATTCAACAACCTACCTAGAAAATATTGAGGGATTAAAATATGAGAAATGGCTTGAGGCCATTAGATCAATGATGGACTCCATGTAAACCAACAAGGTATGACCTTGCTAGATCCATCTGAAGGGGTAAAACCCATAGCATGCATTTGGGTCTTTTAAAGAAGGCCAACATGGAAAGGTAAATTGGTTGAAAAGAGTTTCAAGCTAGTGTAAGATATTGAACATGATGAAGTCCTTTCACCAGTTACCATGGTTAAATCCATCTGGATCATGCTTGCTGTTGCAGCTTTGTATGACTGTGAGATTTGGCATATGGATGATTAAAATTGCATTCCTTAATTGGAACAATTAAGAGGATGTGTACGTGACACAATATAATGGTTTTATAAATCCATTGATGCAAATAAACTCTATAAGCTACAAAGGTCAATATGTGGATTGAAGCAAACATCTCAGAGTTGGAATCTTCTATTTGACATGATAGTCAAAGGGTTTGACTTGAATAAGAATGAAGATGGAATCTCTAATTAAAAAAGATTTAGTGGGAGCATATTTATATTCCACATAATGATGCAGAATAATGTCCTATAAATGTTAAAACCTAGCAAGGAAAGTACCTTCTATATGAAGGGTTTAGGTGAAGCATCCTATGAGATAGGGATCGAGGTCTATAGAGATAGATTTGGAGATATTCTTAACCTAAGTAAGAGCTCTTACATTGACAATATGCTCAAGGGTTCAGCATGCAAGACTCAATGAGAGAAAACATGTCCATGATCCATGGAGTTAGTCTCTCAGGAGCCTAGTATCCCAATTCTTATGAAGAATAGGGACACATTGATAGAAGCCATATGCAATCACAATTGGATCTATCTTGAATGCCATGTTATGTAAATAACCTGTTATCTGATATATAGTGGACATGATGAGAAGATATCCATCAATCTCGTATGTATTGGATATGGCAAGAGGATATCTAGTCATCTCATACGTATTTGACATGATGAGAGGACATATATATACCTACCTAGAAATCTCGTATGTATTGGACATGATGAGAGGGTGTATGTAAGATACCAGTAAGTGTCATTGAACTACCATGATGAACATCCTTAGGTTCTTTTGAAGCACTAAAAGGATCTATTTCTTGAGTATGGTCATAAGGAAGAGTTGGGTGTAAAGAGTTACACTGATGTAAGCTTCCAAACTGACAAAATAATCACAATCTAAGTTTGACATTAAATGAGTACTATAAGCTAGAAAGGGTTCTGGGCTAGTGACAGTTGTTCAAATCTACAACAAAAGTTGAGTATCTATATGCTATGAGAACTACAAAGAATATTGTATGGATCAAGAAGTTCATATAGGTGAGCTTCTGTGAGGTTCCAACAATTGATGACACAACAGAAATATTGATGGCAATAATGGAGCTACTGGTTATGCTGGGAATCTTGAATAGCATACTACATCACTTCCATCTCATATGAGTAGTCATATAGTGAAGAGATGTGAAAATTGCAAAATAATGACTTAAGGCAAACATTGTTAAACCCTCTACAAAAGCACTTGCTCATCAGAAGCATGAAGGTCATGTTAGGTCACTTAGAATGAGATCTGTGGGTGATTGGCTCTAAGTACAAGTGGGAGTCTATTGGTACATATTTCCAGAGAGCCAATCATATGATGATTGGGATGAGGCACTAGATACGTGATTTGAAAATTAATAATAAAAGGGAATCTTCCAATTTATTATGTTTCATTCAGTTATGAGATAATGATGGAACACTATAAATGTCTATAGAATAATATTACAATATGTTGTATGTCGTCAAGTATTATCCTTGTCGAAATGAGATCATATGGACGTTAAGAGTACATATGCATATTCTCATTATGTTCCAGATCGGTTGTTATTCTAGAAGGTTGATAGACAACAATAACACATAAGATCAGAGTGTCTATTGGTGGATGACACAATCTTGTGAGTCATGATATGGCTATATCAAACCAAGCACATAGATACATGTTATGGAACAATGTATCAGACAAACCCATCGTGACACTGACACATGGAAGCCATCTTCATAGAAGTCATAGTCAGCTCTCACAGTGATGGTGGTGCTTGTGGTTCTTAGACCTAAAATCACTACACTCATCACATGTCATTGGTTACACTTTGACATCATCAAACATAGTCCTGAAATATGGGTTGTTATAGCAGTGATGATAGGGTGACTTTGACAAATGGGGGCTGACTGTGAGTGATAAATATGGGATTTGTCCCTCCTACTTGAGTATGATATCCAAGGCCACATGATTAGTGACACTAAGAAAAATATGGCCATACGCATGTGATTTAATATGTGATATTGATCCTACATATATCTCATGCAGTCTGCTCTGGTTCAAGGAACAAGATTGAATAATAATGAGGATGACTACTCCATGCCTCTAGTTCAATCTGAATAATAGTGACAAAGGAACTATGCAAACACATTAACACCATACATAAATTATAGGTTGAAGTTTCTCCCCAACTTTCCATTCACTTTGGTAGTAATGATGTGTCACTAGGCACCACTCTTTGCTTGTGATGTCATAAGTTGTTATGGACATTCACTGCCAACGTGATATGAGACCTATAGGGTCATATACATAGGAACTCATCCAGAAGAGGAGTTCGATCTTAAATAATGATTGAATTGTTAACTAAAATATTTAGGTATTTCAATTCATGTAACAGATCAGCTGACTAGACTACCAAACGATTTGTTCAAGTATTGAGACTATTGTTTGGAGTGTCAGGCTGATTGTATTCTACATTGATTGGAATTCTGCCTGACCTGGCCTGCGAGAAACCCATCTCACTTGTGTGAAACGACTGTATGGCCTGGTGCAAGACACCCATCATAGTTGCACCAAACGGTGGTCTCATGGGGTGCAATTTGATTGCATCAAGGATTGATATTGACATCATGTTGAGTACCAATTGAAATTGAATTGCTAACGTATGTGCAAAATGGAAACTCCAAAATGAATGGTTCTCTTAGTGAAATGACCATATCATGTTTGAGACAACTGAATCACTGGGACAAATGACCGTCTAGCTGGGTGAGACGACTGTTTTGGCTAACGCAGGTTGTGAATCTTCCACAATTAATGCAAAAATTCAAGATCTTCTGGTTCTTTCCACTCCCGTTTTAGTCTTGTATTGACTGGGGACTGGAAACCCTAACCCTAACCCCTCCTCTATGTAGAGGGTTACTAGGGGCTTAACAGAATACAACTATAACATAGACAATTGAGAAGTAGTTGCTCTGACGATTGTTGTCCTCTGTGGTTGTGGTAACAATGAGAGCCCATGCAAGAATTACCTGACTAGTGAGGGATAGCGAAGGGAGAGAAACAACCAAAGATCATTGTTGTAGAAGATAATTTTTGTGACTAGTAAACCAATGGGAGGGACAACTCCTTCTTGTCCACTCTACTAGGATGACATGAGTTCTAGTTGGTATGTGTCGACTACTCCAAAGGCAGGAGTCCTTTGGCTACTTCTAGCAGGGCAATGCCAACTCACAATCCGTGGTGAGATCGGAGGAGCGGCTGCAACAGTTGTCCTAGTCTACTATCCGTGAGGAGTAGTCAGATGAGTCACAAGGCATCCAGGAGCTACACAACCACCATCCAAGATAGAGTGTGCATCTACATTGTCGAGGATTGTTACTAGACTTGCTCTAAGACTAGGTATATCTTCATGAAACCATCCTTCCCATTTCATAGTTATTGATGTGATCTGTTGGTTATTCAAAAATAAGTCAGTAAATTTTTTGTTTCTGCTACTTATCTGATGTCGTGTTTTCCTACAAGAACTATATTTAGAAATTTTACCGTAAGGAAGAATTCTTTTGAAAGATGATATCCTAAATAGCGACCAACTTTTTAAGATCTACCACAAGAAATATATATTTTAAGCCCTATCATGTATGGGAAATGTGCATTTTAAGCACCTTTTATAATAAGATCATGGTTCATTTAAATCCAACCATTAGTAGGCACCTCACTTATAAAATTGGTTTATATATCAATATCTTGAAGAAAACCATGAATGTCTAAAGCCCTATCCTGAGTAGGCATCCTACATTTCAATCCCTATCATAAGTAGGAAGATTATATTCAGAATGATATACCCTATTCTTAGTTTACCCTATTCTTAGTTTACCCTTTAGCCTAAGTAGGAATCTGACACTACATTCTACTTATATACCCTATTCTTAGTTTACCCTTTAGTTCATAACAAACTTAAAGCTCCACACTAGGTAGGATTCATCCAAATTTTTATTTCCATTAAGGTCCTCCTTATAAAGGCAAACCATGCAATTTCATACGGCATCAAACCCTATCTCGAGTAGGAAAATAATACATTCTCATTTTCCATTCAAGCCTTTTTCTAAGTGGGCAAGACTTGCATTTTCATTTTACATTCAAGACCTACCCTAAGTAAGCAAACCCTGCATTTTTTTGTCATCCAAACTCTACTCTAAGTAGGGAGACATTCATTTTCATTTGGGAATGCATGCACTGCCAGTGGAAGGCATACTCACATTTTAACTTGGCACTTAAGACCTACCCTAACTAGGAAATACATTTTCACATTGCATTTAATCCATTACTTATGTAAAAAAAAATTATTTCTATATCTCACCCTATAAATATATATACATTTCGATTTTCAAATCCCTATGATGCATAGGGAACTCATGCACTTTACCATTTTAGTGTTCAACCTCTAACTACATGTTGGAACATCGTCATCATACATCATCAAATAAGTCTTTACGGTTGACCTCATGTATCTAGTAATATAATTGCATTTTTAGAGAGTATTTTAAATATGATACATATCATGGAAAATCTTGTGTATCACAAACCATTCTCCACTTAATATGTATCGGAGTGTCTCCTTTGACCCTTCATGATATAAAACATGGTACAAACTTGGCTCAAACTTACGGTTCTCACTTATACCTCAAGCATAGTCTTGAGATAGGTAAAATGTTGGCATCTCATTTTTTGTTATTCAATCAACTATATTGATCAAATCATCTATTTGTATGATGTAATTAATCCCACTTATTCAACGTTTTTCGTATATTTACCACCTATTTAATTCATCCATTAACCCATTGATGCATGTCGAGAGTTAAAGGTTAACAAACATGTTTTCTCTAAAATTAATGGCTATTTGTACTTTATTTGACCCTTCAACCAACCTATTCCAATAAATTCTACAATGAAGCTAACTTTATTTGACCCTTCAACCAACCTATTCTAATAAATTCTACAATGAAGCTATCCATAGATAGCATATTTCATCCAAATGTTTATTAGAAATTAGTTTTATTTATTAATATTAAATCAACCATTGGTTGTCTTAGTTTGTTTCAATGCTTTTTTTATTAAAAGCAAATATGGTTTACTTGTCCTCATGGTTTCTCTTTTCTCTTCCCTTTTCCTTTTCCAAATCAACTTCAATAAAAGATCAATTCTCTATTCCACGTGGAAATCAAGCACAAAAAAATGATATTCACACCAAAACAAGTGGTCAAGACCTTCCATAATCAATATTAACTGAAATTGGAACATTGCTTCACTTAAAAGATTTATTTCATCCCCATGAAATGAATTATTCTTCCATAGGGGGCATGTGTTGGAACTGAACGTTCTGCAACATAACTACGGCCCACAAATCATCATATTCATCCGTTCTACTACACCCTTAAGTCCTAGTTTGCAATTCAAAACTATATTGCTGCTTTTGAAAATCCTAAACATTGTCCTTTGGCCCTGAATCCCACCACCCTCAAAACAACTATAAACACGCTACCACAAACATGATCATCCCTGTTCCCTTATAAATCAAAAGTATAGAGAGAAATACCCTACCTTTTCCATACTCATATCATGTTCTAATCTATAAGATCCTTCTTCCAGGATATTAGTGCCAACAAGCTACGTAAATATCAAGGATGCACAGAGGACTTCTAGTTGTAGTTCCCATTGATCTAATTATTCTTTTATCATGTAGACTTAATCATCATCTTGCATGAATTAACTTATTACTGGTTGTTTTTCTAGTTATATATACTTTTATAGGATCTAACAATATCTTTTCAGGTCAACTAGATTTTTGTAATCATAATCAAATCCATGACTTTCTAGCTGCATTTTCTTTTTCATGTTCTAGAAACTACTCATGCAAGGATAACTTTCTTATTACTTCTACATGCGTTCATGTTCTAGCTGTTGGTCCTGCTAAAACAACATGATTTGACTGCTCATTTTTCTACGAAATATGTTTGGCGACACACCTGTACCCCAAATCAAACCCGGATGGCCAACGTCTCGTATCAACGTCTTAATTTTTCGAATATGCAAACGGCCCCCAGAAAACAATGGTCTCTACGCAACGGTACCGCCAATCCCCTCACAATGCACGGCTCAAGATCCAGAGTCCGTCGCCGCCCAATTTCCTCTTTGATGTGGGACCGGTTCGAGGACTCACAGGACCCATCGGACGACCGGTGGTGCAGCGGCACCGCTGATGACATCACTGAGCTCTCAACCCGATCAAAGAATGATATGTACATGCGTCTACCGGAATCGACCTAGATGAATAGACAAAATAATATACATGTGTATACAACAATACACAAAATAATACACATAGCAATACATATGTGTGCACAACAATACTCATGTGTACACAGCACAGTACATAGTACATAACAATACATATAGCAGTACACATGTATACGCAACAGTTCACATGTTTATATATAATAGTACACAACAATACACGTAGCAGTACACATGTGTAAACAACAGTACACAAGTATACACACAATAATACACATTATTACACACAACAGAACACAGGTGTATAAAACAGTACACAACAATCATAGCAATACACATGTGTATACAATAGTACACAACTGTACACTCAACAATACACATGTGTACACACAACAGTACACAATAATACAAAAGTAGTACTCATGTGTACACAACAATACATGTGTACACAACAGTACACATGTGTACTCACAGTAATACACAACAATACACATAGCAGTACATGTGTACACAACAATACACATATGTACACACAACACTACACAACAATACGCATAGAAGTACACATGTGTACACAAAATAGTACACATCAAATATATAATAGTACACATGTATACACAACAATATGCATGCGTACACACAATAAAGCACAATGATATATGTACATACAGTGGCGCCACATGGTGGCCGGGGTAGGCACCGGCCCTACTCAGATTTTGTAATTACACATAACCACAAGAGAAATTAGACAATATTTTCTACAAAATTGTAAATAGTGCCCTACCTAATATCTCCAGCTGAGGTTCTATATTATTGGTGCTTGGCTTGACTAATTTTTCTGACTCCGCCACTACGTACATATGTGTACACAACATTATTCTCACGACACGCTGTTTCCAATCAGCGGGTTGTTTGGTTGTGTATGTAGAAATGATCCTAACAACATCCGTTAGTGTGTACGTATGCATTAATTTATCATGCAATAGAGACCGTTGGCAAAAAGGCATCCCTATGCAGCAGAGGCCGTTGGCAAAAAGGCATCCCTATGTAACTCACATGACAGGTTCCTCGAGGAGAAAGAAGTGTAATGAATACAAAATTAACGTAATTACCACTAGTAGCTGTTTCTTGCCGTTACGTGTGTTATACGGGTTTTAGTACGTGTTATGTGTATTACAACTATATTTCTACTTACTCAAAATGCAAGAATTGCATATGTTAAGTGGACTAATTTTTTTTATGAACATTCCATACGATTTTAGTTTCTTAAATACATCATTTCTCTATCTAACTTGTCATTAATTCTACAACTACATTTGTCCATGCTTGTCTAGTGACTTCATTCAACTTGATCATAATTGCTTAATTATATCTTGCAATGCTTATCTAATTACAACCGTCTTCACATGATTGATTAAACATTCTTGACACGTGAACTTTTTGCTTAAAATTTTGTAACTTGCCAATGACAAATACATTTCGTTCATGTGTCTTAATAATATAGTATAAGATGATAACATTGAAAATCATAAATTAGTCACATGTAGATATCCCTAGTTTTACTAATGTTCCCTTGATGTGACGCTTCTATGTGTCCCACAATCTATCCTTATTGCAAAATATGGATCTCATATGTGGGACATATTTAGATGATCGGGATTCCATAATTTACTAAATTTTTCGGTACCGGTGATAAAGAGTTCCACAATCATGTTAAGGCCTCAAGAACTGATAAAGTATGTATTATGCTATTTTTTCACTTTTTTATGCTTCCTAATCTGAGGCAAGAAACTGCTACAGAATTGTTGCTATGAATTGTACATCACATAGAAAATTGATTTTTCAAGTGTACGATAGTACATGACACCAACCCTAATGATAATAAGATTTTTAGTACCTGGTCTCATGGCCATATATTTCTAGATTGGCTTCCCTTCGGCAGTCAACGTTTTATGTTCTTCACTTTTTTTTTCTAATTTAAACCACATCAACAATTTTTATTATTTTCCTCACTAAATACTTGTGACTCTGAATTCATTATCTTTTCTTTTTCATATTTTTACAACAACTATTATATATTAGCTTTATATAGATTTCTCCCGATGAATAAAACATTATATGTAGATTTTTCATAAGTTAAGAACAAAAATGAGAACAATGAACTTTCAGATTGTATTCATTTTTTTTTTCAGTAGAGCTACTAAATGTTCACTTTTAGGTCATTCACTAAAATTATAACAATAAAAATTCCATATTTCCTTGAATATTTAATTAGTTTGTCTTCAATATTGCATCAAAATTAAGTATAAAGAATCTTTCGTTATACAATTGTAATCCTAATGTATTCCTATTTACTAGTGAATATAATGCATTTTTGTGGACTCGTGAACTCAAAGTAAAAAAAATACTATTCTCTTCAAATATAAAGTTGCACTAAAAAATACTACTACATTGATATTACCCCATGTTCCACATCGATCAAGTAGAAAGCATTCCAGCTTTATAAAAAAAATCTTTTAGGAAAGAACTTTGTATGTCGACCTTATGTAGAAAGAGGCTTCACTTCCATCATCTGCAAAAATAGGAAAAAGTAAAATATGTAAGATATAGGAAGAAAAAATAGTGAGATAAAAACCATTCCTAATTTGATACTGCATCACTCCTACAAGTTAATCAAATTATATATATTCACTTCAATTGCTTAGGAAATTGTTTATAAACACTATTATTAAGGTCCACTAATTGATAAACACATAATGTCATATATACTATGGAAATTGGATTGTCTTTAACTACAACTATGAAAAATAGAAACATATATTTTTATATATTTTAAAATTGAAATAAAATATTAATGGAATTCAAAAACACAAATAATAAAAACTATCACTTATCCAAAACTTGTTTAAAATCATTTTTCCATAAAATGTAAATTCACATATAAGTCAAGAGCTATGTACAAATACCTATATAATGCTCCATAAGGAACACAATGTCATCGTATGAAAGAATAAAGAAATTTTCATTGCTAACTATAACGTATTTATTTATCTCTCTTATGAAACCCATTGTAAATAAAAATCACATTTTAATGATTTTCAAGACTAGTTTCATGTTTACCCTAATCCCACATAAAAACTAAATGTGATGGTGTTTGTTATATCATATTTGTATTGCAATCTTGTTTACTGAGGAACCCATTACAATATAATAGATTATTTTGTTGTAATAAAAAGTCATATTAAATTTTTATAGGTTACATCGACACTATTCCATTCTCCATATTGAAGTAGTTATAAAATGCAAAATATCAGTATATAATTAATACAATCATTTAGGAGATTACTTTGGGTGTTGACATACCACAAGAAGATTCATTTCATCACCTACTAGATAAAGGGTCTTAATGACTTATTTATGATTTTGGTAGAAAACAAAATGTGAGAAAGAAAACATTCCACACTATTATAATGTGAATAATATCACTCCTATATATAAGTTAAACAAATACTATCTTAGTACTATAATTATTTATGATAAACTGAGTTCAAGATAATATTTATAGCTATTATTATGAAACTTCAAGAATTTACAAACATACTGCGTCATGCATTCTATGAGGAAGTCGATAATCTTTATGTATTTTTAATACATAAAAAACATGATATTAGATTGAACAATGAATGAGAAAATGTTTACTTGACAAAGTTGTAAATACAAAAACTATTCGTCATACCCAACTATTTTGGAAATATAAAATTTCCAAATAAAAGTTATCATACAAAAATAAGTTGAGAACTATGTAGATGATATCTATATAATTCTCCTAAAGAAACATCATATATATAGAGATCTGAACTACGGAAGAATAACTACAATATATTCAACTCTGTTATGGAACACAATGTAGATAATACACAAGTCAACCACACCTTTAGTAATTACAAGTAAAGAAGAAAATTATGTTTATATGCAAAAAAAATAAATGCATTGCAATAATATTTTCAAGGTCAATTCCACATTAAAACAAATTCCTACTCACTTTCATATCATGTATTATTTCCCAGGCATCTGACAAGACTAGAAGAATGGTTAGCCTATTTCAACAAAAGACACTATATCTAGAGTGTGATAAACCTTCTTGGAGATTAGTCTAAACAATACAGCCTTAAAATAGATCACATGTCATTGTAGTAAATTATATGAATACCTTGCAAGTTGTTATTATCCATATCTTTTATTAAACCAACTTAAGAATGAATATTAACCACACTTATACTAGAATAAAAATTACAATATAAGATTCAATCCACTAAGGACTTATGGTACATAAATGGGCCTAAAACTATAAGTTGATAATAAGCTAATAATGGAAGGTAGTCTTGATCTAATTTCTAGCAAAAAATGATTGACTTAGAACTAGTTCTTAATAAAAAAAATAGTTAATACAGAAGATACAAAATTGTTATATCTTGGACTTACTTATCTATAATTTTGAATTATTCATATGAAATAAATATTTTAAATAAAATAATATAATTGCATGTATTTATTTCATTGGAAAATATATAATTTTATTAAAAATATCATTCATCATAGAGAACAATTTATGTAAGGGTATATATTCACTACCCACTCCAGTAACTAACTTTCGTTACCCATGGATCTATTTTGTAATAGAAAGGTATCTATTTGTAATGAGATAGACAACATTTGTAATGAGATGACCACATGTGTAACACAAATTTTCATTTTGTGTTATAGCATAAACTACTGTTATAAATATCATTTTTACTATAATCAGACGTGTAATACAAAACGAGTGTTTATATTACAAATTTGGTCATCTCATTACAGATAATTTCTATCTCCTTACAAATATGTATCTTTCTATTACAAAACAGATGCACGGGTAACTAAGATTAGCTACCCACACAGGTAGTGAATGAATGGCCTTTATGTAATATATGCATAGGATAGAAGTACGAGAATTGTTCGATTATATGGTAGTGTCCCTAACCTCTAGGATTGACAACTTTTTATTAAAGGACATAAACATTTAAAAAAGGTAAATCATTATAGAATACGAATTTAAGTTAATAAAAAATATGGAAAAAGGAACTCTTTTTCCTAACTTTAAACAAAATCTTGACATGAATAAAAAGAAATGTGGGTTGTACCTAATTTTCTTTAAAAAATCAAATATAATAAGGCATTTGATTATTGTAATAGATATATGCAAAGTTTGTGATCTTTAATAAAGTTTACTATTAATTTTTGTAATATAATAATGAAAAGTACAACTATATAGAATAAGTTGGAACAATTGAGACACACAAATATTATTGTGTTTTTTTGAGTTTGTAGTTATGTTATATTATATCTAAGGATGGGACAAGTAGGAAAATATATTATAGTAGTGGGAGGAAAAGTGTATAGATTTAAATTTGAAAATTGTTATAGAAATTGTAGCATGGAGGTGTAAGTATTTTTCATAATTTGGTAGACACAATAACTATTTTCAAGCAAACATCATCACATATATAACTTTTTCTTTTCAATTTTTTGTTATCATGGAGATTTATTGTTGTCATATACATGTAAAATATACCTACTTTATCGAAAATGAAAATCACAAGATTATAATATATCTTATATGTTTCGGTAATTACTTGGATTAATCATTTAATAAACATTAACATTTATGCAAAACTCTAGAGAACAATTCGAAATAAAAAATTGATAGTGGATTGAAGAAAAATACTCACTTCCATATTCACATATGATGCACTTGAGGACATTTCACTGGGCTCTCTTGATAAATGGAAAATTGCAAGCACGGAACAGGTAAGCCACAAATAGCATAATGGTTATGTTCCAAACTCATGCCATGGTTACATGGGCCACATATGACAACCTTCGATCTATGAACCACTTGAAAACTTCCATCATAAAAGTTGACCAAGTACACACAGTTTGATGTCGAAACCAAAATATCATAGTCCCCAAGGTTGAGCGTATGCAAGGGGTGTATACCACAATTCATGTTCGTAAGCACAATTTCATTCTTTTCCTTGGACCATACTCCATAACTTGAGTCTTCCAAAATCCAAAGTTTAAGTCGAACTGTCAACAAATTTTCATCTAACGCATAATTATGCTCTAAGATCCCTAATTGGTTTTCAGCCTTAACTAGACTTGCATAAATATCATTTTTTGCCAAAAGTGAAGAAGGTCCACGCATGATAGAGAATTTCTCTGTATGAAGATTAAAGAATAAGATCCAAGTGGATCGAGGAGTGACAGTGGTGGAAAATATCCAATAAATGACATCTTGTAGTGAAATGGGATGGCCCATTAATTTTCCATAACCATTCTTGTCGTTGAAAAATTCGAGAGGGGTGATTGTTATTGGCCTCCAACATGCTTCGCCCTTACCTCCCGCCTCCTGATTTTCTGGAAATGTTAGTATATGACATGTCAAGTCCTCACGATTATCAATGGTTGACACTATGGAAACCACTTTGTACTCCTTCGTACGAGTGAGGTATCCAAACCCGGGTGGTCCTAGAAGAGGTCGCCCGTAAGGTCTCCTCGCATGTCGAATTTGCGGTAGCCTACTACAATGTTGAGTTGAGATATTGCAAACAGTGATGTCGAACAATGTCACATCATCGAAGTACTTGCAGGTGCAAATGAGCCAAAGACCCCTACAAGGTTGGTTTACCAACATGACGTGGAACGGATGGCTAATGGGGAGAGTAATTTCCTTAGAAACAATGAATGGTGGGCATTCTAGACCCTCTTTCCCAGCCTTTGGCCATGGCCATGGTGACTTCATGACCAGCAATTTCATATCATTCTCGTCATTGATCTTCAAGGCTTGAGGCTGATGAACTATGATGATGGGTCTACGAAGTGCAAGCAGTTGTGCAACGAAGTCCTCTCTGTTAATTATGACGTACAAGTCCTTACAGATAGATTTGCATCTAATGATTTGTTTCCATGACAGACACATCATGATCTGCATCAAGATGTCAGTATTGAGTCGAGTGAAGATGTTACCATCGGAACTAGACACGCACGAAGACATGTTGTAGCAGACTACTGTTATCGGTGGAACACAAACAAGAAAGGTGAGTTTTGGCTAATAGAATCAAGTGAGTCCGCTAATATAAGACTTAGATTGGTATTATCTAAAGGTGAAAGAGAAACAATATACTGCAGGAGATATCACTAGATTTGGGGTAGGGAGGAAATTTAAAGTCTACTAAAAGTTCTAGAAAGATCATTTGCCTCTGTTTACAGTTTATACTTAAATTCATAATCACACCCTATAGGAAAAATTCTTATCAATAAAATTATATTATCTCATAAAAAATTCCCTTTGACTTGATTTCAAAATCCGTATTAAGAATTCGTAGAATGTGCTTTATTACTTGAATTTGGTGTCGTTTGATGTAGTATAGTATAGTGAATGGTGATCCATTTAAAGAAATGTCTTTTTCTATGTCACAAATGTCATTAACCCTCAATAAGTCCCCATATTGCTAAAAAATCATGGTAACCGCTTTAGTCAAAATTCATAACCTAGTTACCATGTTGCCCAATTTCCGATGTTTACCAAAATTCACAAAAAAGATCTGAACTTCCCTCGACCATGTCACCATGGTGAAACCCAAACTAATTAAATCCTTCTACTCATTCAATACTTTTCCAGTGTTTATATGAAATTCTTTTTTATAAGAAATAAATTTCCATATTTCTTAGTAATATTAGTTTATGTCCCCTTCCTATTAAATAAACTATCAAAATAAATAGTCAATCTATTAAAGTAAACATATTGAAAGAAATGCCTTTTCATTAGATAACAATAATGTATCATAACATTTGTTTACATTTGAGAACTTACATGTTCATGCAGACTGGGAAAGTGCAAAAATTGCGACAAAGTTAGTGAGAAAATTTAATATGGAGTGATAAAAGAGATAAAAAGGAGACATAAAATATATAAAAAAAAGTAAATACCTCATTTTTGTATATTACCAGTACAAAATCCTAAAAAGTAGTGTCTGTGCATTTGATTTTAACTTCACCTTGTTCAACTAATTCCATATGCATGTGAAGTACATGTGTTATGTTCAGAACTATGTCAAATATTTACAAACTTAAAACTATATCAAAATATTAAATATCATGTGTTATGTTTTTGAATATGATATACGTGTTATGCTTTGGTCTATGTCAAATGTTGACATACTCAAAACTAAATTAGGAAATACTAAATATATCAAACATATATTGTCTTCCAATGGTTATCAAATTGTAATTTGAACCCACGAAGTCAAGAATGGCCTAATCTAGAAAAATGTGATTCTTGATTTTTTTCTTCTTTCTATTTGGGTCAATTTTGAGTGTGGATTATGGTTTTATAATGAATAGATGTACATGTTTGAATCAATATCAATGTAGATTAGGGTTTAGACTTTCAATCTCTGTCATATATGAGTTAACAACTTGGAGAATATATGTTTTAATACAATAGTGGATAAAAAGGATATAATTATTTATTTAAAACTTAACAATAAATATATCTTAATAATTAAAAGAATTTAAAATATAACTTTTCATCAATAAAATGTTTATACAATCATAGTATGGTGCATATAAATAAAAAATTGTGGGTTCAGTTCCAATTAGACATTACAAAACCATGCTAAGTACCCAATTTACCAAGTTGTAAATAAAAAATTGGGTTGCCAGTATTGAAAGATGCAAAAAATCATAGGTGTCAAGTTGATGATCTGCATAATGCATCTTGATAATATTATAATACATAGAAATTTATAAATCATATATAACATATATGTAAAAACCAGTTTGGTTTCATGCCTGGACAATCCAAGACATATGCTATTGTTCTAATTATAATGTGTAAGCATCCCATTTTTGGTCATTCAATCAATGAAGATTGTGAAATCAGCTTTCTATCTATAATGGAATTAATAATATTTACTTTAAAGTATTTTATGGTATTTCCACAAATTTAGATACATATACCTCCTTTCTAATTTGCATGGGGTGCAACATAGTGAGTTTCGATACCAAGTCTAATTCTCACCTATAATATGTATTGTTTCTATCTTGATATTCCCTATGGCAATTTTTCACTACATAATTGAACTTGTATTCTCTTGAAGTTATATACCAAAGTGAAATTACGACTCTAATACTAAATCCATCTAGATTTGGTCCAAACATTTGAATAGTTGAATGATATTGTGGATTATTATTATTGGAATCAAACTAATAATTGAAATATATAAAAGAAAAATAAATATCACGTATTTGTCTCTAAAAATAATGTACTACATTTTTTAGAATATAAAAGACAACTACATACCAAGTATTTGTCTCTAAAAGTAATGTACTACATTTTTTACAAATTAAAACATTGAAATTAGACTTCTAGTTAAAATTCAGGGTAATTAGTGCATTAATGTGATCTACAATAGGTATTGAAGGTAATTTTTTGCCACCCCATCTAATGGACCCAAACAAATGGAGTTCTTGGTCAGATGGGATAGAGAATAGTGTGGTGGAATGTATTCATGACAATTAAAAGTCATTATTGGAAGAAAGTTGAGGATTTTCTCATCTTCACCTCCATATCTTCCTACTCTTTCTCTTTAGTCACCTTTGACAATAGTTTTTTGTCCCTGAGGCACTATTTTTATCTTTAATTTGTTGTGAGGTGCCAACTTGGCATTAAGGTTAACACCATATCTAGGGTAATAGTTGGAGAGATCCAAATGGAGCATGACAATACAACCATTTCAATTCCCATCTTCAGTACCTATGCAACCATCACTAGGACATAAACTCTAAGATAGATAGCCCTATATAACCAACCAACCTCTCATCTAGGTATTACCATCTTTTTAGCCACAGCAACCTCATCCTCTCCACATGAAAATCCTCACTAAAAAATAATCCCATGAGTAGATTTTCCACTTCACAAAGAGTGTTTCCCCTGATCTTCTTGGTTGTGATTGGCCTACAGAGTTATGTTCTACCCTCTCATATTAGACAGAGATATTTAGTCTGATAAACTCTAGTGTTTTCATGCACAATCGCCGCATCATCCCTACAAACTATGTTCACCTTTCCCTAACACTATCCAACAATAATTCTCTGACAATTTTTCACAAGCAATTTTGACCTTCCCCATTACTTTTTGGCAAAAAGGATGACGAGGAGCTTCTCACCACCTTTTCTACCCACACACAACTATTATGGTTTTTAAAATGAACAGAACCCACTAGCCCTCCACAACAACATTATCAAAAAGCACAACCGCATAAGCTCCTAATGTAATCCCTATAACTAGCAATCCCCTATTTCTAACAAGTTACACTTTTGTCTACATTCTTCTTCTCCTATATTTTTTCTTTTATTCTTCTAAATGTTATTACTTTAATATGTTTTAAATAACATAAAATAGAATATATGATAACATAAATCATAAATCAGTTCGAGAGAGTTTTCAATGGGGCTCGTAGAGTCCTCTCGTGAATACTAGAGAGAAACAAGTCCCACGATGACTTTTTAGAGGGTTCGTCTCCAAATAGACTAGATAGAGCACCCACCAACAATAAATGGAAAAAGAACTTATCCATTTATGTCTATAGAATTGTTACCTTGTATAAATTTGATTGTCCACCTTTTGATTCACACGAAGGAAAAAACACAACTTTCAACTTAAACAATTTATGATTTTGGACTAAATCCCTCCTTTCATGATTTATTTAACAAAACCGAGATGATAATGCTGATTTCAACACTATAATGGAAGGCTTCATGCAAAAGGAATTGTATTGGGACAGACAAGAAAGGAAAACTATGTGGAAGAGGAAAGATTAGATCCTTAGAGATTTTATTAGATATCAGAATCAGTTGAGATTTTTCCATTCAAAATTTTTGAATAACCATATTAAACAAAAAAAATTAGATAACACTAGGAGGTGGAGGAATGGAAATAAAATGCAAGTTGTGTTTGGATGAGGGTTGCAGATTCCAAAACAAGGCATTTCTAGTCTATTGTCAAAGCTATGAGAACAAAAAATATTATAACTAATCTTAAAGATGCTAATTAATCTATGTGAAGCATCCATATTCTTCACATGTTCATTCTCGAGTCCTTCAGCCTAAGAAACAACACAATATGGATAAACATCGACAAAAGAAGAAGTCAGATTTGTACTGATGAAGATGAATGTTGACAAGGCACATAGTACTTATGAGGTGGATGTGGGGTTCTTTTAAAAGAATTGGAACCACATCAGAAAAAAATTACATGTAACCATTTTCCAAGTGTTTGTAGGACATAGGGTTGAAAATCATATGGTGAATTCAACACTCATCCTCAATCCTAAAATAATAAAATAGGAGACTTACAATCATATATTCTTGATTTCCCTCAACAATGTTAGTTTGAAATTGATATAAAAGATGATAATACAATGCATAAATTCATTCTTCCCAGACTAGATTTCACTATTTTTGAGGAAGTTATTTTCTTGGATAGTGCATTATAGCTAATATCAATCTCTTCAAAGAAATCATCCACTCCTTGCACATCAGAATAGGAAGCAAGAAAAAATGGATAGAAGTTGCTCCATTCAAAAGCATACAAGTAAGATGAGTTGGGAGTTCATTTTTGATACTCTTCATAGGAAGTCAAGTCCTTCTAAACTCATCACATTTTGTGTATATCATCAATCCATGTGAACTATATATTAGATGAGGTGGTGATTTGCTTAAACCATTCAAGTCATGGAGATGGGTCTCACAAAGTGATCCTCTCTCACTCTATCTTCGTTCTTTTCTTTGATCAATTTTTTCAATTGGTTGTCATATGGGAAATGAGGGAAGGTGGTACGCATTCATAACCATAGGGACCTATTATCTCATATGTCTTCTTTGTACATAAACTCATTCTCTTCAAAGAAATATAGTTCTCTTCAAGCTCGAAGCATGATGCAATGTTTATAAAATTTTGAAAATGCATCAATTCAAATGTATGCAAAGGAAAAGTCAGCTATATTCTTCTTGAAGAATACAATTTCATGGGCCTGAAGAGAAATATGCAAAAGAACTAGTATCCAACAAACACTTAACCTGAGAAATCAACTTGGGGTTATTATCCATAAAGAATGTGCAAGAAAGGACCATAAATTTGATGCAATCAATAATAGTGAAGCCAAAATCTCATCTTGGGTAAACAAATCCCTATCACATGCAGGAAGGGTAACCCTCATCAGGTCACTTCTTAACTCCTAGACTATATGTACAATGTAGTCGAGACACCTTTCAATCTCACTATGTGACAGAACCAATCAATTTCAAGAACTTTACTATCGAGAGGAAAAAAACATTGCCTCAAAAAAGGATGCAGGTCTGGATATTAAATATGCTAGATTACACAACACAACTATGATTGTTCTCATAACTTGTAAGTATTCAATTATTATTACACAATGGTAGTTTAGCATGCATAAGGAATGATATACATCATAGTAGAACACAAATGGGTAAAGAGATGCTCCTCTAGTCCTTTTTGGAAAGAAAAACCAATACTCTGAAACGTTGTTGAGAAACTGGTGAGCATGAACTATTGGGACTTGACCATTGAAAAACCATTCCTTTTGCAAGTGTGACACACAACAAATATACAAATCATCCAAAAGGGGCATTTCTAGTGGCTCTCACCTCTGGAAGTTTATATCAAGGAGAAGATCAACTCCTACCCTACATGGTAAAGGTGGTACTTATGGTGACAAACCAAACTCATGGAATGATCTATGTCAATAGGGTAAGGTGGAACCATTACTACTGTCATCCAAACCTTGACCCCCTCATTTGACATATTTGAAACTGGAATCAATGGTAACTATGCAAGATAAATGGGATGAAGTGTTTATACATAATTGCTTGGATGTAAAAACATGCAATAAAATAATGCCAATAACATCCCTTAAATTGATTCAGACAAAGTTGAAACTTCATAATTCTACATTTGAAAGATCTTTTGTATCAAGGAATATGTACAAGAAACTACTACACCCAACAAACACTTAAATGAAATGGAGATGGGTAATATCTTGGAGTACAAGAGTCCTACATGCATCAAAACATTCCATTTGGATTGTCATGCATAGTAGTCTTATGATGAATGATAATCACATGAGTCAACCATTAACTATTGCTCCTAGGTACACTAGATATGGTCTGAATGATGAAACATCATCTACATCTCGTATGAATGTGATGAGTCCAATAAGTTTGGAATCAAGTCCAACAATTGTCAAAGAATAATACTATTACTCAAACTTCAATTACCTAGTGGATTTCATGTAATATCAATAAGAGATGTTAACAATACAATTTTCATGTTCGTGTTTGGAGATATGACAATATATATTTCATGTTGTCTTCCTAAATCCATTAATAAATTCCAATAATGTCATTCCAGCTCATTATATTTAAAGTAATTCTAGGCTTACAAGAATTTAAATATGTATATCAACCATCTACAACTGATAATGGATATAGAGTGAAAGGGACTAGACCACCTATAGGGATGATGGTGATGGTGATGATCAAAATTTGAAAAATTAGTTTTGAAGAAGAAGAATACTAATTTCATGAGCTTTATCCTGATAGATTATGTAGGAAACTAGATAGTTGGAGACTTCACATATATTATTGGAAATGACAATGTTGAAGCTTAGAACCTACAATAAAAATCATATTTGTGTTGATAGACAGTCAAATAGCATATAATGCTCTGACAAAGGTAAGGGAAATACCTTCAATATATAAGCCATTAATTTTTGTAACCCGAGGAGAGTATTGTATTCATTCTACTCTCCTATGCACATGAAAAAGGAGTTACCCTAGCCCTTTATCTTCTATCATATCACTCACATATGTTCTATAGAAGGATTTAGGACATTTATCCCAGTTACAATCAATTACCTAATGCTTCCTTGCCCATTTTGCAATTCTTTCCACTACCTTGTTCATGACCTATCCTATCTTCTCATAGATGTATTGGATTGCTTTAGTATGGGGTTTGTACACAAACTAGTAGCATTTGGGTTCTTGGAACATCTCATAGGAACCATAGATTTCCATCTCCACCTCCATGATGTTATGGGTCTTTAGTAAGCCTTGCTACCTGACTGCATCTTTGCACTTAGCACATCTCCTATGGTAGTCTTGCTGAGGGATACACCCATACACCATTGTCCAAATTGATATCTCAGGACATAGCTAACCATGATCAGTTCATTTTGTTGATTAATAAAGCATCCAAATTGAGATCAGGTTAGCTCCATTTAGGACCAAGCCATGCGTACATCTTGGTGATTGCATGTTCGATATGTTGGGTTTTCCTTTCTAAAACACATTCACGTGCTATTTGCATTGGATCCTAGCTAGAATTTTGAAAGATGTGGTTGTTCTTTGACTCCCAAATAAGAAAGAGCTTGTTAGCAAACCAGATCATCTACTGAGGAGAGTGCTTCCTACTTTTCATGTTCCTACCAATCCACTTCTTTAGGTTGGTTTCTTCTACCACCTGAATACAGAGATCAAACCTAATATGTGCCAAGATAGTAGACACTTCCAGGTAGTATTTAATGGCGTGCAACATAGTTTCCTCTCCTTGAGTGCATCTCAAGCACATGGAATTTGTGGTTAGGTAGTTCTTAGCACTATTGAAATTGATCATGATTAGGGTAAGAACTTGGTTCTTTGGTCTACTTGAAGCTTCTAGATCCTGGACCAAGATCCTTGTGAAATGGTGAAAATTTGTCTGATGCTCTAGTCATAGATGGTTTGTTGGTGAAGCACCTTTGGGATTTTTCAAGAAGAACCAATCATCATTATCCATGCTAGCCTGTAAGGGTGGCATGATTAAGATTGTGGAGGCTATGGCCCTATCAAAATTATGGTTGATAAAATCATCATATCACTATCCATAAATATCGATAAAAAAGTTTTTTTTATATTTTTGAGCTCTTTTAGATAATTGCTATCATTTAGAGAGGGTAGGTTGGCTCCCAGAAACTCAATTATCCTTCCATAGTAAATTTTCGTTTTGATTTAGAATGAATTTCCCATTAACAGTAGCTCAGTTCTCTTCTTTTCTAGCTAAGTAGTGTTGCAACCAAGAGTCTCCAGTAATGCCATATTTCTTCAAGTTCCTATATTTAATTTGCATATCCGTGCTTCATAAGGATGGTTTACCATGGTGTTGAGTTCCCACCCTACTTTAGAAAGCATATCTTTTGTTTTGAACTCCAACCATTTTGATATTAAGACCACCATTCTTATTATCAACAATCATCTCAGACCAAGAAATCATATGCATCGATATCTGGTTGCCATTTCTTCTCTAGATGAAGTTCCTCATGAATTGGTCCATCCTTTCATGGATAGAAATTGAAGAACTTCCATATAAATCATGTAGATGGGGATAAAGTTAAGAACAACTTTTGTTAGTGTGTTTCTACTACAAAGGAAAGAGTTAACTGACCCATGAGTAGATCTGATTCTCCATCTTGTTGATGGTATCTAGGTATGTAACCTTGTTGGCTTGAGGAATAATTAAGAGTTTCCTAATGTTGGAAGTAGAAGTGATCCTAGTGTTCTAGCATATTTTTCTTCTCAGAGTCATCTCGTTGTTCCTTGAGAAGAACATAGAAGATTTCTCCTTCACTGTGATATGTCTTGCATCTTTGCTAAAATTCCTCAGGCACTTCATCATCATTATGGTATGGTCAGTTGGGGATTCCCCAAAGAGGATCACATAATTTGATAAGCATATTTGAGATAGAAAGGGGGCTCTTTTAGTGACCATCTAAACTTTCTAATTTTCGTTAAGCTCAAGGTTGGCTATATCTTGGCTCATGCAATCGATGCAGACAACAAAAATATAAGGGGAAATAGGGCCTCTCTGTCTAACACCCCTATAAGCTTTGAAAGAAGGAGGGAGGCCTCCATTCCAAGTGATCAAAATTTCACCAAAGGTTATGATCCACATAATGAGAGTTATTACATTGGAAGGCAATTTTGTTGAGGGTATCCTTAATAAATGACCTGCTCATGCAGTCATACACCTTAGAGAGATCCAACTTCATAGACATACGTTTCTTACTAGAGGACTTTGTGAACATCAAGTGAATCACCTCCTAAACCACAATGATGTTGTCCTTGATGTGTCACTCAGGGAGGAAATTTATCTAGAAGGGGGAAATCCATTTAGGAAGGAAGCATTGAGTTCTTTCCATGATTACTTTAGAGATCAACTTGAGGTTGCCATTCTTTAGAGAAATATCTCTCAAGGCATTGCATCTATCCAACATTATGTATTGGGAATGAGGATCAAGGTAGTGTTCATTATGGACTCATGAGCGAAGGTGTTTGAAAAGCAATCAATAATCATGAGGCAAGTAGAAGCTTTACGTTTTGCCCAGTTAGTTTTTAGAAAGACCTCATTCAGTCCATTTGGGCCTGACTCTTTAATGATTTTCATCTTCTCCAAGAAAATATAGATCTCGTTCTTAGTATAGACTCACTCATTATATGCTTATGTGTCTTGGTATAGTAGGGGAAAGAACATGTATAACAGGTATCATGAAAAGGGCAATTCTAGTTATTATCTTCAATAAAGAGGGAAATAAAGTGAAATTGAATGGTTTTCTACAAATCTTTCTTACTATCCATATATCATCCTTCATTGTTCTTGAGTCTAGCGATGATGTTTCTTCTTCTTTTAGCTTTAACCATCCCTTGGAAGTAGCTTGTGTTGGCATCACCAAGTTCGATTCTATCACAACACACCTTTTTCTTCCATGTGGCTTCCTCTTCATGGAGGATATTCGTGTATCCATTCTAGAGTCTCACAATTTTATCATTTAAATTGATGTTAAAATTGAGGTTTAGTTGTTTTTGCTTGACACAAATCAGATTCTCAATACTATCTTTCTTATTTCTTTCCATCTTCCTCTCAGTATAATAGCATTTTCCTATAACAGAAATTAGGTTGGAGATCACAGTGTGGAATCCCATCTGATTATTGTAATTCTTGTCCTTAAAGTCCTTAAATGATTTCCTATTGGTCCAAAATATCTTGGTCTTAACGTGAGGTTAGTAATTGTTTTTGTAAGTAGTCATTCAAATAAGGATGTATGCACGATCAGATTGGATGTGGGAGACACTTAAACAATTGATCGAGGGTACCCATCCAACCATTCCTTATCAGTAACAAATCCATCGAGTCTCTATTGTAAAAGACCCCTTTTTAAGGTCATCTTGGGTCTAGAGAAACTCATATCTTCAATCCTAGCTATGACAAAGGCGTCAAAAAACACCCTACAACTAGATACATTAATATTTTCACTACTAGATTTCTTGTCAAGAGTCAATATTGAGTTGAAATCAGCCATCATGATCCATAAAAGGGAGGAATTTCTCTCATTTAAATAAGGTTCCTCCATAGAAGTCTTCTTTTATTCTATTTGGTACTAGCATAAATGAATGCAATGAGGTGATTATAGATTAGGAAGTGAATAAATTGCTTATTCTAGGCCAAGACATCGATATCACCAAGTCTCACCTTCCAAATCCCCCAAATGCCACCAAAAAAGCCTATAGCTTCCACTCTATAAGACTTGTTGAATCCCAATCTCTATATAATTGTCATTGCATTATCACCATTGATTTTGGTTCACTGACAACGAGAGTATTGATCTTGTATCTAGAAACATACTCTTTGATTATGTTTTGTGTATCATTTTTTTAGATATCTTGGATGTTCTAGGCCGCAATAATAATCATTAAACAATATTGGAGTTGTTGTTTCACCCCTTACTATCTGTTCTCTCCTTTTATATCATATAATATGAGGCTCTTTCTTGTCTTACTAGGATTAGGAGATATAATCTTGTGGTTCCTTGGGTGAATTCCCAGTACACTCCCACATGTTGGATGAGTGTGGTTGCTTGGGGTTGTATTTGAGATGCCTATACAAAAGGTGAAGGGGATAGCCTGACAATCTTTGCTGCCTGAAATGAGAATTGTGTCATCATCCACAATCATTGAAGCCTCATGATGATTTGCTTTCCCAACCGTAATGGATTGAGAAGGTGTGGTTATGTTGATGCCTCCATTTGGATGGATCTTTTTAATAATGGTCTCTCCTATGTAGGATGTTTTTGTGTGAGTTCCCTTTTTTTGAGGATTCCTTCCATTGTTTAGAATCAATAGATGTAATCCTCTCCATTTCCTGCTCTTGTATTAATAGTGTTCCAATCTCTTCCTCCTAGACGCCCAAAATATGGAATTTGTTCCTCTTCTTCACATTTGGTATACCTTTGTTCTCCACTTGTTTCCTTTGCACTGACCATATGTGTAGCGCCTCTGTGAAGTTTCCTAGGGGAACCTCTAACTTCGGCAAGGTGGAATCCACATTCAAAGAAGCTTGAGATTTAAATTGATAATTTTCCTCCTTCAGTCCCACACTGCCGCAATGCATATAGATGCATGGTATATTTTTATATTCAAACTGATATATCTCTCATCTGACAAGAATAGTAGGGGTTAGCTATTTTCTAGTATCTAGTTGGAATCCAATCATAGCTAACTTCTCTATCCCCTTCATATTAGTGTTAGCATCAACTCAGATATTTTGTCCATTACTATCTCGGGCCTCCTTAAGAAAATGGCATTGGTACAAGAATATCAAGGCACATGGGTTGTTCACCCAAACCATGACGTATCTATACTACTCATCAGATGAGATGAAGGCATGACCCTATGGTTGCACACTCATGTGTTGACCATCATGAGTCAATGACCACCTATCAAGTCATTGAGAAAGTCATGTTCTACGAGAATTTAGACAATGAAGAAGTTGTTTTCTAGATCTATTCTAGTAAAGTTCCCAGCAAGCTTCCATATGATTTTATTTGATCTTGTTAGCTCATGAAGTTGGCCTCTCATTCCAGAACCTTAACCATAATCAAATAGCTCCACAACTTGAGTAGTTCCCCATACATGTTCTCCTTAATCGTGAACAATGACGCTCCATCATTTTCTTTCACTATTATGTCTTGTCCAATTAGATTTCACACCAAGATATTCAATACCTAGGAATGGCAGAGAGCATTTACAATTCATTCCTGACATGATGGCATTGTATGAAACCAGGATGTGTGGGTCCCCATGGGATTGAGCCTGACCTCCTGTATTTAGACGAGGGAATTGACACGAGGAAGATGTTGAGCCCTCCACCTCCATGTTAGACTTTTTGTTGGTTGTTAGCCTCTTCATGCTTAGAGTAGATTAGGTTCAGGCCACCATTCTTCACGAGGTTAACTGGCGCTGGCTAGTGAGTTATAACATTTGAACATGAGTTTTCTTGATTGTACATATGGTGTTCTGGTTATGGACCTCCCACCATCTCCTCTCCAATCCCTGCTCCATCCCCCATTATGGGCATCCATGTACCCAATCATCGTGTAATATATAAACCATAACACAAAAAATAGTGAGAGAGAAAACTTGATTATAGGGTGTGCAATTATATTTTTGTTAGGATAACATGTAATACTTATTATAGGGTGTTCAATCTTTATCATGTAACACAATAGTTTTGAAGAAGAAGAACATTAATTCCAAGAGCTTCATCCTAAGAGATCATGCTAGAAATTATATAGTGGGAGGCTTCATTGAGGTCATTGGACATGGCAACATTGAAATTCAATTGAAAGTAATACATCACATCATAGTGGAATGCAGACCCTATGATACACACCATATTGTATTGAATGATAGTAAAATAGCATATAACATACTGAAAAAGGAAATTGAAACACCTTCAACATATTAACCACCACACAAACTAGTTCTGAGAGACCAATCATATTATAGAGTGTTCAATTCTAGTTTTTAGGATAACATGTAATTTTTTTGTTGTACCCTATCTATATGGGTGTAAAAGAAAGATATATATGATGGTAGATGACATAAAATTCTTGAGTTCATGTATAACAATGTTAGGGCTGACTGAAATCTCAAAAAATATAGTCCATGGAATTTTTTTCATGGGTCAGAAGTCTAGGTTGAATACATAATCTTTTGAGTAGTTTAAGATAAAAGGATATGCACTAACTATGACATGACTAATTCAATTCCATATAGTTTATTATTTTATCACTACATAATTAGCCTATACAACCAATGTAGATAATTATGAGTATAGAAAAATAATAATGGTTAGAAATAAGAGAAAATTATAGAAACATTTACATTGTGTTTATCGATCTTTTAAATTGTTTTTCAATGAAATGAACTATTGTGACTCTATCTTTATATTAATTCAACATTTTACTTACTAACACTATAAAGTTATTAATATATAAAATGATGTTTTGAGTAATAAATTTGAGAAAAGAAAAATAAAAGATTTAATGGTTTGTACAATGCCTATCTTATTATTTCCTTTCTTTAGATTCTTGTATATTAAGAACTAATTGAAATATCCATCTCTTAACTACATGTATGTGTTAATATGTTTGTATTTTGTATATGTAAAATGTGTACTTTTATTAGATAATTATGATAATATAGTATATCATAAATAACACATTGATGCATAAAATAACCTAATTAGAAAATAATGGAACTTATGGGATAAAATGATAAAATTAAGATAGAGATTATGAGCAAGAAACCTTAAAACTAATGATTTCCCAGAAACTAACCCTATAGTGACATTGTGCATTTCTTAGCTAGATAACATTGGATATGATTACCGATAAGGAGTGACTCATTTGGTCAAGCACGGTGTCCCCTAACAAAGGGACCCAGGTTCGGCCTCCGCACATGCATGGGAGGGGGGAGAAATCTTTCTCTATTAATCCCAACATTGGATATGATTGTTCCCTTGATTGAAAAATCTAGAGTATTTTCTCCATGATTTACTTAGATCATATGTTTATTATTGTTGCATATAATTCCTTTTAACAAACATTCATAAAACTATTTAAAGTGGTGGACTCTAATATGTTTTTAGAACCCTATATTTCCTTCTTGAAGTTCACCACTAAACTTATTGATTTTTTGATATTTAAGCTACTTAAGTTGGCACTGAGTTGATTGTTGAGTAGAGATTGGATTCTTATTTTTGTGGGTCATATCCCAACAATGGTTAGTGGAAAAAGAAATAGATGTTGTCTACTTACTATTAACATTGTAAGAATCATGTTGTCCTCAACTAGAGTGTGAAAACACATAGTCTTTATCCCTTTTTAACATGATATGAAAATGGCAGTGAAACGTGGACATCATGATGTTATAACATTTTCATATTAGATATCCTAAAAATATTTCTATCATACCAGTTTCCACATTGAAATTATGATATGCATTAACTATTTGATAATGTTCATTAATATGTTGTACCTTGACCTATTTAGTGTCTAAGTGACCAACAAATATATCCTACGTAGGGACTCATGGATACAACAAGCATAGCGTAAGTAATGGAAATAAATAAATCCATGTTCCTTAAGTAGCTAGATCTTGGCAATAAGTAAATATTTGAGAAAGAATGTTGTGAGATTTACCTTGTCACATATTAGATCTGGTGACATTGCACACAAAGAATAGAGTATGCAAGAGTGTTTTGATGACATTCTCATAAAATAATCACAAAGGCATCTACATCTCCACATCATCCACGCAGATGAAAAGGAACTCGACATCATGTTCCATGAGTCGGGGGATGAGAACCATTCTTGTTGGCAATGTGCTAGAATTACACAGTCCCTCCTTCTATTTCTCTCCTTGTGGGTAATGACAACAATGATTTGCCTATCCAATGTTGTAACCAAAGCTGCCTGTCATGATCCTCTATATAGGAGAGGTAAGGAAGTAGGATATCTAATGAACCCTAGTAAATGACAAGGTAGTGACTACTTTTTAGTAGTATGCTAACAGACAGTCAGGTAGGAAACATGATTGGGTCATGATACTTTTAGAGGCCCTCCCGAGACAAGCATTCAACCTACTCGTTTAGTTAGTGGGTCGATAAGGTTGGGTCAAATTAGTATGAATTTCATTGTCTGATTGTCTGATCCACTCTAGTCGGGTGGCTAGAATAGCAATCAACTAATTGGTTGGTCTTATCCAGTCAGGCAACTGGACTACCCATTCAATCGACTGGTATGTTCTCATCCTGGTAAATCCACTAGTCCTTCTATCTGGTTGACTAGTTTGTACAATCAGTCATATAATGATTCAACTGATTTCCTAAACCATTTGCCCACGAATTAATCATGTATCCACTATTATAATCCACATTGTTGTGCATTCTATGTGTGCTATCTACAATAAGATAATGATTTCACAAACAATACTTCATTTCCATCTAATTAATTGGAGGAATTAAAGAACAATGCAATGATCGTATCATCCCTTGTCTCTAATATCCAGATTGTATCTGAGGCATGAAAATGTCATCCTATTAATGATGAATTTTTGAACCTTGATATAAAATAGAATATTGAGATACATATGATTTCAATATCACATATTGACTCACATGATCAATTCCATGCATTTCATAGTCACAATAATTAAGTTTTAGTATACCACTCCAATAGGCAGAATAAATTCCTTCTACATCACTCACAATAATACACATGTCACACTGCGCATAAGCATTATATGTATGTTAACACTTATTTAAGATCATGTTGGGAGTGTTAAAATACATTGAACAACATGTGATCATTGTAGTGACTTTAGATTAAGGAATAGAATCACCACTATCACAAGAGATATGATTTTTACTACCATTTATGGCTTCCATGTATCATATATAAGATGTGTTTGTCTAGTACACTTTTTCATAACAAGTACGTATGTGTTTGACTTGATATCCAACATCATGATTAGTCAAATAACATTCTAGTCTTAATGTAGTATCATTGGTCTAATTTCCACTATAAAATCTGACTTGGGACTCATATAAGAAATATACATTCTTGGAATACACATTATCTCTTGTTCTTCTCCTCAACCTAAAATCACATGTCAACTTTATTTGTTATCTTTTATTGAAATAACATAATAATTGGAATATCCTTAATTATAAACAAGTAGATTACAAAGTGTGCCATTAAAATTATCATGTGACTAGATATAATGGCATACTACCAACAGTTACCCACTTGCACTAGAGCTAATCACTAACAAACCTAATACCAAGTAGTCTAACATGATTGTCATGATTCTACTATGAAAGTGACTTTCTCGTAGGGTCACCAATATCACTTGTGGTTGGTACTATGCAAATCTTCACATCTCCTCATTTTTTTATTCTTGATATGAGATGGTAGTGCTCTAGTATATTCTTGAAAAAATGATGTGATTTGGGTTCCTTAGCTTCTGCAATGGTTCCCTTATTGTTAGAATATAGATCTATTGTGTCATCAATGGATGGAACTACTTCTAGTTCAGTAATGAACTTCTAGGCCCATACAACTTCCTTAGCTGTGTTGGAGGTAGCATGTACTTGGACTCTGTTCTAGAATCATCCAATGTCTCTTAATTGGAACTTTTCCAGCTACAACTCTACCATTATGTTAAAAACAAATAGTAGGGATCGGTAATTGGCCTTCTTGGTTTGAATGCTATTTTTTGGTGTTACCTTTTACAAGCATCTCTACTTCACCAAAATAGTTAAGGAAATAATCCTTAGTTATTCTTAAGTACTTAAGATTCTCTTAAATGTAGTCTAGGGACCTTCATTGGGATCTGACTGGTACCTACTCATCATGCTCAAAGCATATGAGACGCTAGGACGTATACACATCATTGCGTACATGATAGATCCAATTTTATACTTTGATGAAATCTTTTTCATGTTTATCCTCTCATTAAAAAATATGGGATACTAAGCTCTAGAGATACTTTTTCCAGAGGCATGGGTAAGTTTCCTTTATTAGTCACTTGCATGTTGGACATTTTCAACACTTTGTAATGTATCTAATTTGAGTTAGATAAAGAAGCCTTCTAGATCTTTCTCTATAGATCTAGATATTTGGTATACATGATTCGTCCCTTAATTCCATCATGGAGATGGTGTTTCTCAACCACATTTTAAGCAACTATAGGGTACACATATCATTCCCCATTAATAGTATTAAATCAACATACAATATGAGGAACAAATTAATCATTCTGCCAACCATCTTGTAAACAAAATGGTCATCTTAATTTTAAAGACAAATTGTTTTTTTTGACTCATCAAAGTGAAGATTCTATATTTGAAATGCTTGGTACAATCCATAGCTTGACTTTCTAGTATGTAGCTTTTTTTGATTTATTTGGAGCGATAAAACCTTATGGTTGTTTCATATACAAATCCTCAAGGAGATTCCCTTAGAAAAATGTGATTTTAATGTCAATTTCTTAGATTCCTATTCGTGATAAATTCTAATGTATACTATGATCCAGATGTATTTAAACATGGAAACTAGTGAAAACATTTCATCATAATCAATTCTTCAAGTTGTTTGAAAACTTTTGCAACCAATCAATCTTTATAGCTTTGTACATTACCATCCATATTAGTATTCTTCTTTAAGACTGATTTGCACCATATGGTTTTTAACCCTATATGTGAACCCACTAAGGTCCATAACTTATTATGATACATGGATTCCATCTCAAATTTAATGGGTTCAAGCCATTTCTTGAAATACAGTCCCTCAGTATCCTAATTGCATGTTTTTGGTTTATCATCATCAATGGCTGATAGATCATCTTTCTTGAGGGATGAGAAAACCATATCTCTATTTCAAGATGTTCCCTATTAGATGTTCAAGTTTCCCATGTTAAAAGTTGAACTTGAGATTCCAAAATATATTGGGATTCACCTAATTCCTCATCAACCTCCACTACTTAAATGTTATCATGCTAGACTCAAACTTCCTTGAGTTATATTCCCTCCCAGTGGTGCCTTTGGAAATAAATTCCTTTTCTAGGTATACAATAGTTTTCATAACTACTACTATGTTATCATATGGAATTAATAAATAATATCCCACAATTCCTTTAGAATATCCCATAAATTACATTTGACATATTTGATTCCAAGATTTTTAGAAAATTGTTTCTTGACATAAAAATCACAACACCAAATCTTCATACAATCTATAAACATACGTTTTCCAATTCATATCTCATATGTGTCTTTTGATCCAATTTATAATGTACATGTTCTAGTGTAAAAGTTGTATTTGCTAGATTCTATCCCCAAAAGGAAGTTGCAAGAACATCAAAACTCATCATAGACTTTACCATGCCCAACAAAGTTCAATTCTTTCTATTTAACATCATTATGTTGTAGTGATTCATGTTGAGTACATTGTGATATGACTCCACAGTCCCTTAGAAGGGCCTCATACTCTTGGATTAAATTTTCACCACCTTGATCTGATCAAAGTTCTTTAGCATTCATACCAAGTTTATTATATACTGCATTCATGATTTCCTTGAACTTTTCAATGGATTTTGACTTGTGTTCGTTTGATACATGTAGCCATATCTATTGATGTCATTAGTAAATGTGATGAAATATTGATGCCTACCTATAGCATTTGTCCTAAAAGATACTCATAGATCACTTTGTATGAGTCTTTATAAGTAACTTTGACTTTCACTATATCGAATACAATATACTTTTGTCATTTTTCCTAATAAACAAGATTTATATGTCTTGATTGTTTCAAAATCAAATCAGTCAAGATAATCATCTTTATGGAGTCCAAAATTGAACTTCTCATTTATATGGACTACCAGACAATGCCACAAAAAGGTTTTGTTTCAATCACTGAGTATAAATTTCTTAGTATTTATGGCACATATATTTGTATCAAGATCTATCAAATAAAGATAGTAAGACATTGGGGAAGTGACATAAGAGATCTCATATTTAGGAATAAACATCAACCATTCTTGATGTGAAACACCATTCTTATTTAAAAGAAGAAGAGAAGAATTTCCTATTTATGGAAGGTACATAATAGAAGTTATGTAATTTTATTACAAGCCCAGTGGTCATAGATAAGTCGTATATGTTGGGAAATAAGGCATCCGATAGGTAGTTGAAACAAAAAACTTAACCGCTATAATACCCTTTAATAGATGATCACATCAACAACTATGCAATGGGAAGGATGGTTTACGAGGTCATACCTGGTCCTACATCCAGTCTAATGAATATTCCCTCATTTTAGTATGAAAATTTCTTCATGTCATACTCGAACATCATCTGCATCAGCCTCCTAGTTGATCACCACGGACAATAGGTTGATGTTGTCCTCCTAGCAGCAAAAAAAAACCTCCTCACCTCTATAGTAGTCCAGATGGACCATCGAGTAACACTTGTCATTCTAGAAGAATGAACAAAAAAGGAGTTTTCCCCTCATGTTGGTGTACTAGTCACCAACTTGCTCTCCCACAATTGTTCTCCCTTGCTATCCCTACCGTTAGTGGGTAGGACTCGCTCGGGTTCTCTCAATTACCACAACCTGAGAAGATAAATAATTATCAACGGCAATTGGCTTGTGTCTGACAATCCCCTACTACCCCTCTATTTATAGGAGGGTTAGGGTTAGGGTTCCCAATCTGAGCGGGAGTGGAAGGGAATAGAATTTCATGAATTTTCACTATCTACGAGTGGATAAATGGTCAGTTCATAGGTGAACCTATCAGTTGACATGTGAGCCAATCAGTTAACCCAGTGAACTGGTCATTTCATCATGTTTCCCAATTGCAATTGTATTAAATTCTAAACAAATTAAAGCACAACATGTGGTCAACAAAAATCATTGAATCAATTGAATTGATCCACCAACCTCTTAGTTTACAACCTGAGATGGCCGGTTCATGGTAATCCTATTCCGAGTGTATCATATGTGTGTGACACTATAGGTTCCATATTATGTTAGTAGTTAATGCCTATAACTACTTTATGACATCACAAGAAAAGAGTGGCGCCTAGTAACACGTCATTCATACCTAAGTAATTGGAAAGTTGGAGAACAACTTCAACCTACAATTTGTGATTGGTGTTACACTGATTGTATACCTTTATCTGTGATATCCAGATTGAACTCAAGGCACAAAATCATCCTCCTTTCAATGTTCAATCCATGTTTCTTGTACTAGAGTAGACATCCTGAGATATATGTGACCTCAATATCATATATTAATCTACATGTGCATGTACATGTTTGTTTTAGTGTTTCTTATCAAGTATCCAAGATATCATACTCCTGTAGGAGGTAGAAATCCCATCTACATTACACACAGTCATCCCCATGTGTCACAGTGCATCTGATCATCACCTTTATGGAATCCCTTATTTTGGATTACGGTGGATGATGTCAAAGTACACCAATCGACATGTGATGGGTGTAGTGATTTCACATCTAAGAACCACAATGACCATCATCACTACGAGAGATTATTGTGACCACCAATTATGGTTTCCATTAGTGACTCACAAGGTGGGTCTGCCTGATACACTATTCTCTAACAAGTTTCTATGTGATTGGTTTGATATCACATATCATGACTGATGAGATTCCGTCATCAACACCCACACATTCTAGTCTTATATGTTAGTGTTGTCTATTAGCCTTCCACAATAATATCTGACTAGGGGGATAACAACAATGTGTTGACTCAAGGTCTAAATTGACTAATCCCTTATTTTGATGATGACTAAACCATTCCAATTATTTATGTCTAATGCATCTACTTGAGTGATTTCCAATTAGGTATAGACACACTCCAAATGCCCTAACTTATGCATCTCACCTTGGAGAAAAGACAAGTCAAAGTCAATACAAGAGCACATTTTTGGAATATAATGTAAATCCGTTATAATCATGTTGTAAATCACTTGTAATGTTTTCATGACCTGTAATTAAGCTTAGAAAAAATCAGGAGCACTTAAAATGAATGTTTATGCACTTTAATGACATTTTCATAAATACATTACAGGCACTTTATCGGCCGCGTTACAGTCTTGATAGATCCTTGATGGATTTTAAGAATGTCATGGTTCAGTCGAGTTTCCTATACACAGAACTCGACCGACCAATGCACTGGAATAAAACTGATTTAATCTATCGGTCGAGTTTCCATAGGACAAACTTGACCAATTGGTCAAATTAGCTTTGTCGCATAGTGCATTTGGTCGAGTTACCTTTATAGAATCTTCACCGATAGCATTGTACAAAAAAGTGTAGAAAAGTGTTTTTAGCTGTTGTGGAGTTGCAATAATCGAAAATATATTTATTGCAAGCCACAAAACCTACAATTTGTGATTGATGTTATAGTGATTGTATAGTTTGTTTGTTGATGATATCAAGATTTAACTCAAGTCGTGGAATAATCATCCTCTTCAACATTAAATCCATGTTCCTTGAACTAGAGTAGACTATCTGAGATAAATGTGAACACAACTTCATATATTGATTCAGATGTGCATGGACATGCTTTTATCAGCCTTTCTTATCAAGAGGCTAGGATATCAAACTCATGTAGGAGGGAGAAATCCAATCTACATCACTCACAATCATCTTCATGTGTAACAGTACACCCAAGATCCACCCTTATATTAACCATTATTCAGGGTCATTGTGGATGATGTCAAAGCACACTGAACAACATGTGATGTGTGTAGTGATTTCAGGACTAAGGACCACAATCCCACCATCACTATGAGAGATGATTCTTACAACCATTCAATGGTTCCACAAGTATCTTTGTGTTTGGTTTGATATCACATATCATGACTTAATGAGATTCTATCATCAACCAACACACACTCTAGTCTTTATGTGTTATTATTGTCGATTAGATTTCCATAATAACATATGACTAGGGACATAACAATAATGTATATATTCTTGACATATGTATGATCTCACTATTAAGGTCCTCAACCTGAAGATACATGTCATTGAATAATATCATTCTTTAGAAATTTACTATGCCACCTCATTATCACATAACTTAATAAACATAATTAATTAGAAGACTACCTTTATTATTAATCAAATAATTTACAAGTCATGCCATTATAAGCATCATATTTTGTCTCTCTGGGCTAACATACCAATAGGAACCACCTTGACAAAGCTCAAGCTTGATGTTGTATAAGACCCAAGCTTTGATCAAAAGGTAGCCGCACGGGTCTTCCACACTTCCGCTAGGCTAGCGACGACCTTGATTGTGTCTTGGGAGAAGTATAGAATGAAAGCCAAAAATTGAGCCCATGGAGGCATTGCTAGGCCAAAGAGGAAAGAGCGTGTGGGTGATGGTGTAGTAGGGTGTAAAACACATCAAAAAGGTGGGTAAAATAAAGGAAGAAGAGAGGAGAACTCAAAGGGCTTATAAACATACCTGTAGGTCTCATGGACCACTTAAACCTCCATGGTCGTGACCTTCTAGCCGACCATGGCTAGTGAGGGGTGCCATACGCCTAACACAGTCCATTTCACTAGAAAGGAGGTAGGGTGAGGTCATAAGAGTGAGAGGGAGGACTTTGTTGGAGTCAAACATCATCAAGAACTAGTGTGGAATCATGCCACCCACTTGGTCCAGCTCCTTGGTTCCCATGTATCCAGTGCCAAGGTAGGTGACAACTTCAAGTCGTCTGATCTAGTGCGACTGCTCACAACCCTTGGTTTGGTGATCCATGGGTGCACATGGTGGATTGAGACAAGTAGCATTCAACAAACTAACATTTTGTGATTTAATCCTTTCCAAGAAAGTCTTTTCTTGTATAAGTTTCAATCCTTAGGATGTATGAGGATATCCCCAAACCATATCTCATATGTTTTCCATAGAACCATATTAGACGGTACTTTGTCTTAATGTTTAGCATATTCCTTTAAGAAATTTAGAAGATTATATTAAATGATAATCACATCATGAAACATCAGGTTGTGATTCCTTCTTACTGATACATGATCATGTTTCATGTGAAGTTTACTGTAGTACACTATCACATTCTTTCCAGAAGGTCCTCAAATTATTCATATTAAGTATTTCAACATCTGATCATATCAAAGTTTCTTAATTCTTTTAAGGAAGTTGTATAACTTCATACATGTAATCTCCTTGAACACTTTAAGATATTTGTGCTCTACTGAATACACATCACCATATTATCAGTAAATATAATAAGGTATAACAAGTTATATGTAGTATTTATTCCAAACGTCTTTTTACATCATTATGTACATGTCCTTACAAAATGCTTGTACTTACAAGATCCTTGTACTCTCTTATTGGTTACATAACCAAAAGAGTCTAGACAAACATCAATATGAATTCTAAAAATGCATTTCTCATATGTGTGCTCTATATGACTATTCTATAAATTGTTTGAGTTATGATTTGTAATCTTTTGGGTATTAATGTTATAAACATTCATTTTTTGATCCATTCATATAAAGATCATAAGACATTTGCCATATTGCCATACAAGATCATATCTTTGAAATAGAAGCATCAACAATTTCTTTATTTATAATCATCCTTGTCCATATAAGATGAATAAAGTAAAATGTTTCTATTATTGGCATAATGAAATAGCAGTTCCACTAACTCTATGACATGCCCAATGGGCTAAGATAAATTCTAGATGCAGACTAAAATTGCAGCAACTCTTGCTCATCAGTCCATCTTTGTTCTTTCATAAAGGCTTTACTTCTTTTCAGATCCTACACATCAACGTAGGTCATATCTACATCCGGTATCTCATACTGAGATGAAGAAGTATTCAAATTTATCTTATAACATTTATAATTGAAGTAGAGTCATATGCCCCTTCCTTCTTCTTCTTTTTTTCTTCCAGGAGGAGAGGGCAATTCCTTTTCCAATGTCCAGGATGGTGACATCGACGAAAATATCTACTTTTCTTTATTCCTCCCCTTGCCTTGAGACCTAAAGATTTGGGCTTCTAGATAGCTTTGGAACCCTTCTTAGCTTTTCTTTTTCCTTTTCCTATAGACTTTCCTTTGTCTTGCTGATCATAATCATAGACTTTGTCTCGTCTTTTTTCGTTTGTGTCTCAATTGTTCTCAACATTCCTAACAACTCTGTCAATGGCTTGTCAAAGTCATTCATGTTGTAGTTCATGACAAACTGGCTGTATGAATCTGGTAGAGACTACAAAATTACATCATTGGCCAACTCTTGACCCAAGAGGAATCCCAATTTAGATAGGTTTTTTGCATACCCAATGATCTTGATCACATGAGGACCTACTAGATCTCCTTTTGCCACGTTACTTTTAAGCAACACCTTAGAGACATCAAATCTCTCATGTCTTGCTTGATCTTGGAACATGTTCTTAAGCTATGTGACCATCTTAATAGCATCCATGTTCTCATGTTGTCTTTGCAACTCATAGTGCATGGAGCATAGCATTAGTCACTTTACATCAACGACGTCTTTAGTATGCTTCTTGTAAGCATATCTTTCAACCTTAAGTGCAGCGAGATGAGGTTCCTCTGGGTATGGTGTGTCTAGGACATAGAGCTTGTGCTACTGTATTAGAATAACTCTCAGCATCCTAAACCAGTCATGGAATTCATTCCCATTTAACTTGTCCTTCTCAACGATTGATCATAGATAAAAGGTGTTGTTGTGTGTGGCCATTTGATTCTATAAAATAATTTGCAATTTTGTCAAAAACTTATTTTTTTATTTGATTTGATTTTATAAATATAATGATATTCAATTAGGCCTTTAAATAACTATCGCTCCCACTATTTTATTTGAATTGATAGTGCTCACATATCAATTTAGAAGATTGCAGCATACAACCTTCTAGTGAGCCAAAATCCAAAACAATTCAACTATTATTCGGCCAACGTCGGCGTCCATAGTCAATAATTAATGTAGATAACTTTTGTCAATTGCATCACATGCAATTATTGAATAGATTATATGCACAACTCCTTTTCATTATCATATGCAGGCCTATGGTGCTTAATTTCATTAAGGATGCACAATTAAGTCTGACCCAATAGCCAACACGATACTAATGCACCACTCATGGCAGGACAATATCATTACCATCACACTTCCACGAGATAGACAACGCACCACACTTGCGGTGCCCACACTTAGTTGATGAAAATTTTCATGTGTGCTTCTAATGGAAAACATCTTAAACTTAACATTTTAAATGAGGGAGTTTGAATTTAATTGTATGTATACATTAACCAATAATCACATGTGGCTACCGTCTCACGAAAATAGGATTAACTAATGTGGAAGCGATCGTTAGTAGCGGAATTACTGAAAATCACTAAAAATTAAAACCATTTATCAAGAGATCCATTCATAGGAAAACTCTTTCATTTAGAACCAAAGTAAAAACATTATATCCTGGTTCATATATATACATATCATGCCTCTTTACACAAAATCTCAGATCGAAGTATCAAAACACTAACTCCTAGGACCCGAGAGTACAGAGATGACACATAGGACTATCTACACAAAACCAGACAACCAATGTCTCCACCTGTTGGATCACTGTTGTCCCTGTGACTGCTGCTGCTGTTGCTCACCTACTGAAAGGTTTCTTCCTCTTCTTTGGCGATTACCTAAAAATTTAATCCCACAGGGGTGAGACAATTATAAAAATTGTCCCAGCGAGAGATATAACTCTCCGCCAAAAACATTGTTATTGCTAATAATAGAATAACACTGAGCAGTAGAATTATATTTACTCAACAACAGGTAATTCATTGAATAAGATATGCAGAGCAGTATTCTCTATGCAATCATTCCAATTATAACTTGATTAAGCAGCAAGTCATTCATTTAAGAAGGAATATGAAGAACATGTATATCATTTATCCAACTATAATATATTAGACCATGTATCATCAACCATTGATTCTCGCAATTCAACCCTAAGCAAATATGCTACACGGATGATTACGTTTTACAATCATACTTATGCCCTGAGGAGATGAGGTATACCGCTCATACTCCAACCGACCATAGTTACGTAAAGCATCGATACCACACATAGGTCAATGGAAGAGCCGGATTCCCATTACCTCAACTTTCTCATTCAGTGCGAGATAACATGTAGGACATCTTATGTCTCTGCTAGATAGCTTTCCAGGGTATACTGGCAACATTGCTATTAGAGTTATAGCCCGTAGCATATACTCTCTTCAGGATATGGCCTGTAGCCAATGCCTGGTATTATTTGTGGAGTCATGGCCCGTAGCCATGCTCTTATTGGGGTATGGTCCGTAACCAATCCCGTTCATAGGACATAGCCCGTAGCAATGCCTATGGGGCATAAGGATATAATTGCCCAATTACCCCCACATATTCAAAAATATGCGTTCCGAGTAAACTCGTTTCACTATTCAGCTAATTCTGACGCTAATGGATCTGTGGTCAGGGCAACTACATTATATGGTTTCCAAACATAACTTAATAAGAAAACATGTACTATCTCCATCAATCACTTCTCAGTCTTTATAAGACATTGGGATCTCAGTCCCTCATTTCAATACTGGGAATTATCATTCATTTGCAAACTCAATGCCATAATCATATGGTTCTGGGTATTCAAACCCTTATATCATCATTGAGCATTATTACAATTTTTTCAGGTAACTATCACCTTCAGGTCATCTGACCAAGGTAAATATGATTCTTATTACATAAACATCTTCTCATGGCAAAGGCCCATTACTTCTCTTATTACCTCATACTAGGCAAAAAGGTATAGCATGGCACATAAGGCCCAATAAACAATTTCAATACATAAAATGTCATAGCTCATACCTGGCTATGTTCATCATCACATCATACCTGCATGGTTAGTACATATGATAATACATCAATTTCATATCAGCACCATGCAAACCAATATATAACATTATTATTCAAGGGTATTACCCTTAATCCTTTACCAGGATTAGGATTTCCATCACACATCTCATGTATCATTCATCCAACTATATTGGATTTATAACACAACAAGGTATACCAGTATTTGGGGTGTTGGATATGATATCTATCATATCTTGATGTATCACTTCCCTCATCAGAATTAACTTACTTGAGTTCATATACTTAGCTTGTATTAGGGTATTACCCATCCTAATACTTTATGCACCAGTTCATCACATTCATCATGTAAAGTAGTGATCATTAGTCACTCACTTGGAATATACAGCCATTGCCAATACTATGGATTCATCCTTAAGTCAGGAATTAACAAAGAGACCATGTTAGGTCCTTTTCAAAACAACTCTAAGTCAAGCATAGAGTACCACGGCCGTGCAACCAAGAACGGCCGTGCACAGGAAAGCCACCATGGCCGTGCTACCTTGCACGGTCGTGCAAAGTGAAGCCACCACGGCCGTGTTACCTTACACGGTCGTACTACAGGAATTCACCTCATGAATCATATTCATATATGAATTCTATTCTTTCACCCTCTAAACTTGATTAGGTCACATCAACCCTTCAATTAAAAGCATATAACTATGATTAACATAGTGTACCAAGTCTTTGGTCCTATAAGCAATTAGGGATTCATCCCTTAATTGGCACTTAATCACTTAGGTACTATTAGGGTTTCAACCTTTTTACCTTAATTGATTATTATTACTAATCATCATTGGATCAATAGAACATTAATCATCTTAATTCTCAAGAGATTCAATCACATTGGACCTCCATTACATAAGTATCCAATTGAATTAGGGTTTCCAATGTTGATTCCTTAAATCATTGAATTCATGGAATCAATCATCAATTCGACCTATCCTCATACTTCAATTGAGTTTAATAGGCCAACCTTCAACTGATTTGACCCTGAATTGACCCTGAATTGGTCATCAATTAGGATTTAATTCAATTGAATTAGGGTTTGGAATCGATGATCCATCAACACTAATCAATGCAAGATTGGTTACATTGAAACTATTGAACCATCATTCAAATTGAACATGACCTGACCCCAAACGGTCTTGAGGTCATTTGGATGACCACCAAACGGTCTTGAGACCGTTTTCCCATCATATCATCAATATCCAAGTCAACCAATTAAGGTTTGGATCATTGGATTGATCACCAAATCAGCCATTGATTACACTTCAACTTAGTGACATTGGATCTTCAATTGCTCAACCATACTCAACCCTAGACCTCCAAACGGTCTTGGGTGACCCACAAACGGTCTTGAGACCGTTTGGATGAGTCCCAAATGGTCTTGAGACCGTTTGGCTCATCCAAACCTTGGATTCTAGTGAAAAATCATCAAGGTTTGGTCTATTGAGTCGATCAACAAAACAACACTTAATTGCAAAGTGATTTGGTACCTATGGACTTTCAATTGGTCAACTATACTTAACCCCAGACCTCCAAACGGTCTTGGGTGATTCCCAAACGGTCTTTAGACCGTTTGGGTGATCCCCAAACGGTTTTGAAACCATTTGGTCTAATCAACCCAAAATCTCTAATTAACTCATTGGAATTTCAGCACTGATTTCAATTAGGGTTTGCCCAATTGATTAGCCTTCAACTCATGACTCATTTGGAATTAATCCATAAAATTTGGTGAGTTATTAACCAATATCATTAGGAACAGTAATCCCAAATGGTCAACGCTTGGTCAACCTTCTCAAATGGTTTTGAAACCGTTTGCCCAAAAATATCAAGTTAATCAGATTGAAAATCAGCACTTAATTCAATTAGGTTTCCTTAATTGATTAGCCTTCAACTCACGATTCCTTTGGAGTTAATCCCTAATATTTGGTGAGTCATCAGATTACATAATTAGGAACAAAATTCCCAAACGGTCAATTCTTGGTCAACCATCTCAAATGGTTTTGAAGCCGTTTGCTCCCAAACGGTTTTGAAACCATTTGCTCCCAAACAGTTTCAAACCGTTTGCCCTTAAACGGTTTGCTGAAACCGCATAACCAATCAAATTAAAATGATTTAGAGTAGCTATCAAAACCGTTTGGCTTGGTACTTTTCTTTGGATAAGCATCTAGGATGATTTCATCATCCCCTTCCTTTGAAAAACCAAGAACAACAACCGTTCTTGATGGAAGTTGCAGCAAAGAAACAAAAGTGTATCAAATTGAAGAAAACAATCAACAATGCATAGAGAATTGATGCAATAGCAATGATTATGGGTTTAAGTTATAAAACCCACCTCCAATTGATCTCCAAAGCTCCAATATACACGAATCTAATGGTGGATGGATCTTCTCCAACTATTCCAAGGCTCAACTTCAAGATTTGAAGTGAAATGATCGGCTATAATTGAAGATTGAGTGAAGAAATGAAGGAATTACACATTGTTTTATGATTTTCACCATGAAATCATGAAGAACGAAGATCAAAGGCTTACCAACAGGTTGGGGACGTGCTCCCTTCTGTTCTTAGCCTTCTTGGTCGGTTTTTCAAGCAAGGGAAGAAAGGAAATCCGAAAAAGACCCTTAGGTGGGTTGGAAAAGGCTATTTTATAGGAAAATTGATGAAAGAGAAATTGTTTTATTAAAATCAATTAATTCCAAAAATGGTGCCACCTCTTCCTCCTTGGTTTTCTTGCATGAAAAGGAAACTCAAACCCAGCGAGCTCCCTTCCATTATCCATGGATTAAGGGAAAAGAAAATAAGCACCTCAATCCATTATAATATCAATATGTCTTTTTGAGTGGGAATTCTTTTCCTTATAATAAGGTGAGTGGAATTTCACCTACTTAAGATATTTTCGATCCTTGAAAGCTCAAGGACGGTCACTCATGCATCTGAATTCCACAAAATTATTTTTTGTTGAAGGCCCATCAATTTGTTTATTTATTTTTGCCCTAAATCAAATTAGGGTTTCAATTAGGCATTAATCTTGATTATTTTAATATTAAGATTATCTCTCCTTCAACTTAATTCAAATGAGGCGCCCCTCTCAATTTCTTTGCTGCACTTGATGACAAGAAACATTAGGGACCTTATTGAAGTGGTAATTGCATATTGAACCCTAGATTTTGGTAAATTGCACATTACACCAAAACTAGGTTTTAATGCACAAGGATTGCTTTATCAGCTCTTTCTTGGTACTCAGGCTATCACAAGCCATTCCTCTACATCATTTTCATTACCATGATGCTTCAACACATGAGGAACATATTATCATGCGACATTTGCAAATTAACCCCTCAACTTGGGTAAATTGCACTTTAGTCCAAAACAAGCAAACATTGCTTCAACATTGATCAAACATAACCAAAATTGAAACATAAGTTCCTCGAGCCTTAATTATTTTTCACAAAATAAAATTAAGGATCTAATGAACTTTTCCTAAGCAAAACCCCCAGGGTTAAGGCATAACCCAGGTCAGGGATGTTACATCACATATATATAGTATGTATCATATACATGCTATATCCCACAATATAAACATGCAATATAAAACACTAGTGATGGTTATTGACATATTACTATAATTCCTTGGAGCCACAAGGAATTAATACCATCTAGGTCTACATCTCATGCATGAACTTATTGTTGGTGTAGATTTGTGCTTGCTAATTCGGGTTGATCAGTTCAACTCTTAAACCGATCGGCTCACCTCCTGGCCGGTCGGTTGGTCACTCGAAAAAATCATCTGACCTCCATCCAACTAATGTCTGGACACCTCTAGATGGTTGGTTGGGTCCACCAGGTAGTCGACTTGTCACTCAAAATGGTTGTCTCAACTAACCTTGATCATCATCTTTATCGTTTCAAGAAAAGAAAATACCCTATTTGCTATCAACTTGTTACATTGTAAAGAGATACCTTGAGTTACATTTGAGGGGAGCAAATGTAAGTAAGAATAATACTTATACATTGGAAAAAGAAGGTAGAGGCTCCATATGCAAACTGAGATATAATACAAATAAAAGAACCATACAAACATACACAAATATTTGGGTTACTAGATGTAACCATGCTAGACATTCACCATCAAAACTTGCTTTTAGAGCGACACATGCAAATTGCACACACATACATATATATATACTAGTTTACCCACACATACACATGCATGTGTCACATTGAATCTATTTAAATATGAAGTAACATACATATATCACTATATTAACTTAGTTAACATTAGATAATTAATTACTTTTTAGTTGACAATGAAAAATATAGTGTACTTTCAAAATATATATAGATTGATACTTTTCAATACATATTTTTTTATTTAACATGGAGAGTTGGATACCAAAGAAGGGGAAGAATATAAGTGTAAAAAACCATGGGGAAGGTATTAATGGTTTACCCTATATCCATACTCTATAGGTAAGAGTAAGGGTAAAGGTTTTTGCTACATGTTACCCATTTACTCTTTCTCTATTTCCTATCATATTAAAAAGGGAAGGTAACGTATAGACAATATACATACCCTTTTACCCACATATACCTAACATTATTTAGAAGATTCTAATAAAATTTCTATCATATTTTCTTTCAAAATGAAAATTTACAGGTTTTAGCTTGCCTTCCATCCTCATTCACTCTCAGATGCTTGTGGTATATTATTATTAAATGTTGAAACAGTTGATAGGATTGTGGAAGAATTGAAAAAGGATGACTGCACTCTCTCTTAGCTTATACTCTAATTGCTTAATCATGTTCCTTTTCCTATTTATCTAGTTTGTGTTTTGAAATTGTCTAGAAGTCCCTTTATATGTTATTCTGCTCATTTTTTGTAGTTGCATTCCATGACAAGTGAGTGCTTGTTTCTATGAGGACCAATAGTGATGGAAAACTTTTCTATAGAAGGTGACCCGATAAAATAGTTGCACACCTTTCACATATATTTTTTATTTGGCCCTTATTAGTGGGTGAAATCAACAAGAGAGCTCCCTCAATCTACTAAAATATAATAGCATTGACTTGACAGGAATAAGAAGATTGTTTTTTATTCTTGGGACTATTGTTTAAATATATTACACAAGTATAATATTGGCCTGTTTATATTTACAATTTTTAAAAGGCAAGTCAAGAAATATGTGATTTTATCTTTATCACCCTATCCCCTAGCCTCAAGAAACTACCTTAAGAAATTATCATTTTTATAAATATCTTTTTATATCAAAATTATCCTTCTATCCTCTATCCTTTCTTTTTATGTTGTAGGGAAGAGGATAACGGTAAATGGAGGATTAGGGGATTTCTGAGAAGGGTAATTATTTTTATCCTTACTCGATATCCTCTTTGGATCCCTATAGAGATATTGTTTTACTCAAATCATGATTGTCCATTTACCCGATAGTTAGACTTTATTCTCTCAACTTTGAGATCTCAGAATCAGAACCCCATTCACAATCATAGACAACGTGACACATGAATATGTTCAACATTGTAACATCCCTGACCTGGGTTATGAGTTAACCCTAGGTGTTTTGCCTAATTATGTAATTAAGATACTGGTGATTATCTTTTGGCATGTAATTAAACTCTTGAGGAACACAAATTTTCATTTCTGCCCTAATTGAACAATGTTTTAGTATTGTTTTGTAATATAGGGACCTATGTGCAATTTACCCAGTTAGAAGGGTTAACTTGCAATTTGCACATGTTGAGATGTTCCTCTGATGTTGAGGCATCATAAGAATGATTATGGTAAAGTTTGAAGGATTTCCCAAGCTTGAGCACCAAGGTGCAGCTGTGAAAGCAATCCCTGTGCTTGAAACCCTGGTTTTGGGGTAAAATGCAATTTACCCAAAATTTGGAGTGCAACTTGTAAATTTCATATTCTAAAATATCTTTTATAACTTTTGTCATAATTTAGATTAGAAATGATGAAGAGGGCACTTCATTTGAATAATCATATAATAAAGAACACCTTTGTGATTAAATAATCAAGGAATAAGTATAATAGCTCTTTTATATGTATACTTTAGTAATGGGTTGATCTTCTTTGCCTTCAATTCTTGACCTTAGAAGGAGATCTTCCTTAGAAATAAGGGGTAGGGACGAGCAAAGAAGAAAGGAAGGACTTAGATGAGAAATGGGATAAAGTAGAAGCTTTATGGAGAAATTTCACCTAAAATATATATACCACTTCCTTTGCAAGCAAAGGAACATTTCTTTCATTCCCTCACTTATCCCCCTTGCTCAAACCAACTAAGGCAGAGCTATGGAGCATAGTAGAACGACCAGGGAGTTCAAGGTAAGTTTGGATCATCCCTTTTGCTTGAATTCATGGAGGAAACTCGATTTCAAGGTTGAATTCATGGCTAGCTCACCTAGCTTTATCTTTCTAGCCATTCCTTTCCAACTTTTCCTTGGAGAACTCACCTTGGCCAACCTGTGGAGCTCAAAGAAACCATTAAAGACCTGAATCTTGGAATATTGGAGCTCAAGGAACACCCTTTAGGCGGTTTTTATAACTCTAAACCTTATGCTTTGATTATACATCTTTTTCTATGCATATAGTTGCTAGTTCTTCTTCTTCCCTATCTTCCCTTGCATCCTTGCAAGCAAAATCGTGAAGAACTGCTACTGTTCTTGAGGTAGAACATAAGGGCGTTAATTCCTATGCTTATCCATGGATTTTCACTTTACCAAACGACCTCCACCAATTGCCCATACGGTTTACACAACCGTTTGGTGGGCAAACGGTTTCAGGGTCGTATGAAGGCAACCTGCCTTCAAGACTGTTTGGTCGCATTGACCAAGCAACTACCGTATGGGAATCTTATTTATAATTATGGAGGTTAATCACCCACAAAATTTGAGGGGTTAACTCCAAACGAATCGTGAGATATAAGCAAATCAATTAGCAAATCCAATTGAATTAAGTTCTGATTTTCAATGTGTTTAATTTGCCCTTTTTGGGAAAACGGTCTGAAGACCGTTTAAGATTGTTGACCAAGCATTGACCGTTTGGGATTACTGTTCATAATGATGTTGATTAATGACTCACCAAATTTGATGGATTAATTCCAAACGAGTTATGAGTTGAAGGTTGATTAATAGGGCAAATCCTAATTGAAATCGGTGCTGACATTCCAATGAGTTAATTAGTGATTTTGGGTTGATTAGCCCAAACGGCCTCAAGACCATTTGGGGAATCATCCAAACGGTCTCAAGACCGTTTGGGGATCACCCAAGACCGTTTAGAGGTCTGGGGTCAAGTATAGTTGACCAATTGAAGGTCCAAAGGTACCAAATCATATTGCAATTAAGTATTGATGTGATGATCAACTCAATAGATCAAACCTTGATGAATTTTCACTAGAGTCCAAAGGATGGATGGGCAAACGGTCTCAAGACCGTTTGGAACTCATCCCAACGGTCTCAAGACCGTTTGGTGTCAACCCAAGACCATTTGGAGGTCTAGGGTTAAGGTAATTTGATCCATTGAGGGCCCAATTACAGTGGGTTATTGAAATAATCAAATTGCTGATTTGTCATTTAATTAAGGTTCAACCCCTATCAAATCAACTTAGATTTTGATGAATTCTTGGGCAAACGGTCTCAAGACCGTTTGGAGGTTATCCAAACGATCCTAAGACCGTTTGGGCCAAGTTTGAGCCCGATTGGAGGTCAATTGATGGGATCAACTTCGATTTGATTCACATTGTTGAGTGTTGATGGTTGAATGTTTATAGACCTTAATTGAACCAACTCCAACCCTAATTGGATATCAATTGAGGATCAATTGAGTGACCAATTGGTTAAGGCTAACCCTAATTGTCTCAATTGATAAGTGGTTAGCAAGCTTAAGACCAATTGAAGGCTTCAACATAGGAAACCCTAATCGAGTTTACCCTTTGAATCACCTTGGAGGTCCATGCGATCTTGAGCTTTTAGGACCATACGACTTCAGGACCGAATGAGTTCATACGACTTCAGGACCGAATGAGTTCATACGACTTCAGGACCGAATGAGTTCATATGACTTCAGGACCGAATGAGTTCATACGACTTCAGGACCGAATGAGTTCATACGACTTCAGGACCGAATGAGAGCATACGACTTCGGGACTGAATGAGTTCAAACGACTTCAGGTCCGAATGAGCTCAAACGACTTCAGAAGTCAAACTATGACTAAACGGTCTTCACCCCATCTTGGGAAAACGACCTCAAGATCGTTTAAGGGTAAACGGTCTTGAGTGTCATACGGTCTTGAAGTCAACCAAAGCTAAACGGTCTACAACCTTAAACGATCTCAAGATCGTTTGAAGGTTGAAGGTGTGAAACCTATTGGGGACTTTTAAGGATAAGTCTGCCTAATGCCTTGAAGGCTTAGATGGTTTGATGGTTGTTCAACCTAAACCCTAATGATACCTAGGGACATTAAGGGTCAAGTGGTTAGTATATTAACCCATGTTATGATCAATGGTGAACTTTACCAAAATACCCTTTATGGATTCAAGTAGGTAACCCCTTTTTATCATGCAAACCCCAATGGTTACAATGGTGATGACTTGGCTAGGCTTATCAATGTTGATTAGACCTAACCCAATCTAGAGGGATGTAATCATCACCTATGAGCAAGAGGAGAGAGAAAATCCCAATTATGGTTGAAATCCAAGTAAAATACCTTCAATATATATGAATGTACACGATTAGGGTATGATCCACCTATGTGAGATCATGAAAACCCTATTTATGATAATTAATGAATCTTAATATTATCTGAGGACTTTTATGATGATGTTTCTCATACATGGTGATGTTATGAGATCAATTCACCAATAGGTAAATAGTAAACCCTAATTGATGAAAATCAGGGAAACCTAGCTCTTGTATGAGTAGGGAGATACAACTTCTTTAAATGAGTTATTTATTGTTATCAGTTGATTTAACCATGCAGGTTCCTATATGAGGATGATCATATCCAGGTATGGATGATGATACTATATTCATTGAAAGCATGTTGTTAGCTTTATTTATAAGTGATTTATCCTGATGCCTTGTTAATAGCATCTTATGAGATTGATAGGCTGTGAGAGCCATAAATACCATCAAGGTCATGCTTTAAGAGATGACTTGTGATGAGAGTACTGAGAAATGATGATTATGTGAGTTAGACTTGATACATTTAGTATTCTACTTTCATAACTGATGTTCTAATGATTAATGTTTGAAAACATGTATGATGTTAAAAGAATACTAAAATGTACCTAACTAATCAAGTATAATCATACCATGTAGAGCCTTGATCATAGATCCATCATTGTCAGGAGTTAAATGATGGTGAAACAGGTTTTCCTAAGGGAACTCCTGGATCACATACTTTTGAGTATGTGGGGAAAATGGATGTGAATGTCCTTACATCCTAGTGTAGGAATTGATGTAGATGTATCTTAATCTATCAATCCTTCACTATGGGTTATGCCGGGGTGATGTAACACTAATCTCCCGAGGAAGTCTTTTATACCGCAATCGATGAGAGATAAACAAGAAATCTTTCGACGGCGAAGAGAGTACAGAATGCCACTGTGACTCTAATAGCGAAGTACCAGAATACCCTGGTAAGCTATAGTAGCAGAGACATTAGGTGTCCTGCATGTTGATCCTCACACTGACTGAGGAAGATGAGGTCATAAGAATCCGGCTCTTTTGATGACCTATGTATGATACCGATGCGACTTAATAGTGATCGGTTGGAGTATGAGCGGTATACCTCATCTCCGCAGGGCATAATGATGTTTGTAAAACATAATCAACCGTGTAGCATATCTGCTTAGGTTGATCCATGAGATACATTGATTGAAGATACATTACTTAGTATACATGTTCTTCATATTCCTTAAATGTTGTTGTTCTAATTGATAACAATCTGATGTTGATTACCTTAAAGCTTTTATTGCCTATGTTGTTCTTGAATTGTTATAATAAAGATTCTGGCGAAGATTTATAACTCTCGCTGGGACAATTATTTAAAATTGTCTCACCCCGTAGATTTCAACCTTTTTAGGTGGTCGTCGAGGACGAAGGAATCAGTCTGCAGGTGGACAGTATCAGCAGCAGCAGCACTAGGAGCAGCAGTAAATCTCAGGTGGAGATTCAGACTGCTGAGTTGAGTAGTTAGATAGTCAGTCCTATGTGTTCTCTGTACTCTCATGTCCTTGGAGTCTTTTGGTCTGAGATTTTGATTCTGAGTTCTTGAGATTTTGTATCATGTTGTATATAATTACTCAAGAAGTAATTATCAAAGATGTAAACAGTTTATCTCCTTTTATGAAAGAAGTTTTTATGGATTCAAGCTCTTATCTCGAAAAGTTTTAATTTTCCATGATTTTTGTCTTCCACTGTTAATCGAACCGTTTCCGCTACGTTTAAATCGTGTTTATATCGTGGTTTGGAGATCAGAGCCCACAATTAGTGGTATCAGAGCTCTAGGTTCGCTGAGTCTACAGAGACATAGGAATTAGGATGTCGAGTCTATCCTTAGTATTTCTTTCTTATCTAATAGATTCTTCTGCTCCTCAGGAGAAGAAGATAATTAAGAATGTCTGAACCACACGAGGAGTTCGTGGCAGAAAGTAGTGTTGCTGCACCCCAAGGAGGTGCAAGGAACCTGGAGATAGAACAACCTATACCTGAGCCACCCAGAGAGCCACCTCAGTTTGACCCAGCTGACATGGAAAACCCAGCTGTTCAAACTATGTTCGGGCAGTTTATGACTGCCATGACACACATCATCGACAGGATGCCCATGCCTGCACCTAGGGCACCTGCCCAGCCTGAAGGACAAGGTATCGGTAAGACGTTCGAGCAACTTCTTCGTGTCGGAGCAACCAAATACTTTGGAACAGCTGATCCTGCAGATGCCGATATGTGGTTGACCGAATTGGAAAAATCTTTTAGAATCCTCAACATCCCAGAAGCTCAGAAGGTTAGACACGTTGTCTATCTTCTCAAGGGAAGTGCTGGTCACTGGTGGACCATGGAAGAGCAGAAGAGGCCTGGAGTGGAGATCTCGTGGGAAGATTTCCGTCGGGAATTTATCAATAGATATTTTCCAAAGACCTTCCTAGATGAGAAGATCTCTCAGTTTGAGAGACTGAGGCAGGGCATGATGAACATTAGCGAGTATGAAGCTAAGTTCATGGAGTTACTACGGTTTTGTCCACACATGGCTGCCACAGAAGAAGAAAGAATCAGAAGGTTCGAGAAGGGTTTAAACGTCGACTTGACTACTCCCGTGTCTGCCCTAGAGGATCGGGAGATGTTTTCTACCTTCGTTGAGTCAGTCAGAAGGATAGAGAAATCCGTAGTCAAGAAGAGACAAACCCGTAAAAGATATCCACAGTTCCAGAGTTCTTCATCTAGAGACTTTAAGAAGCCTAGATTCTCTACACCTACACCTCCACCACCCAGAACGAGTGCTCAGACACAGTGGTCACCAAGTAGAGGCAGGGGACGAAGCCTACCTCAACAAGAGACTCGTAGTTCAGCATCGATGTCAGTCACTGGACCACCCAGACCACAACAACTGGAGAGGAGCTGTTATAACTGTGGGAAGGTGGGGCACTTAATGAAGGATTGCTGATCTAGGCCTGTCAGTGTGACACAACCTCAGAGGCAGAGTCAACAGGGATCTCAAAGAAGGCAATCTCAAGGAGCAGCTCGAGGACGTGGACAAGCGTCTCAAGCTGGATCATCAGCACCACCTCAACACCAGGCGACAGCAAGGTTCTATGCTATGAACCCACCTGATGCAGTGGTCAATCCACGGGTAGTGGCAGGTCAGATGGAACTTTTATATTCTTATATGTCTAAATCTTGTGTGGTATCTGTTCTGATTGACCCGGGTGCTACGCACTCCTTTGTCACTCGGAGAGTGATTCGTAACTGCAATATGACAGTCAGTCATAGTGTAGATAGCTTGTTTTTGGAGACTCCGTTGAGTGGGTCTACCGTGTTGCAAGAGGTATGCTCTCCCTGCATTCTCTTCTTTTCTGATCATCACATTCAAGTGGACCTTATACCACTTGATATGCAAGGATTTGATATAATCCTCGGGATGGATACCTTGGAAAAGTATCGAGTTGTCTTGGATTGTGAATCCAAGCTTGTTGTGTTTGCTGATAAAAACAACACGTGGATCTTTCAAGGAGAAAGGAAGATTCTGCCCACCTGTCTTGTATCAGCTATGGTTGCTGATAAGCTGATGAGGCAAGGATGTTATGCATTCTTGGCCCATGTGGTAGATGTTACCAAAGAAGGTCTCAACCCTGTTGAAGTTCCTATAGTCAGGGAATTCAAGGACGTGTTTCCTGAAGAACTTCCAGGTATACCACCGCCTCGGGAAATTGATTTTGAAATCAATTTGATCCCAGACACGAAACCTGTAGCCCAGACACCGTATAGGATGGCGCCTGCTGAGATGGCAGAACTCAAGAAACAGCTTCAAGAGTTACTTGAGAAAGGTTTTATCCGACCGAGCACTTCACCTTGGGGTGCTCCGGTTTTGTTTTTTAGAAAGAAAGATGGGTCAATGCGGTTGTGCATTGATTATAGACAACTCAATAAAGTAACGATAAAGAATAAGTACCCTTTGCCGAGGATTGATGATCTCTTTGACCAGTTGCGTGGTGCAACTGTCTTCTCAAAGATAGACCTGAGGTCTGGATATCATCAACTCGGTATTAAGGATAGTGACATATCCAAGTCTTCCTTTAGGACAAGATATGGTCACTATGAGTTCACGGTTATGTCGTTTGGACTAACCAATGCACCAGCTGCATTCATGGAACTCATGAATAGAGTTTTTTGACCTTTCCTCTATCAGTGTGTTGTCGTCTTCATAGATGACATTCTGATTTTTAGCAAGGATGCTCAGCAGCATGAGCAGCATCTTCGTCAAGCTTTGACCTTGCTAAGAGAACACAAGCTGTATGCTAAGTTTAGCAAGTGTGAGTTCTGGCTGCCGGAGGTATCTTTTCTTGGACATGTGATATCTGCATCAGGAATTCTGGTTGACCCTACAAAGGTAGAATCTGTTCTACAGTGGGAACAACCGAAGACGCCGACGGAGATTCGAAGTTTCCTAGGGTTAGCAGGCTATTATCGAAGGTTCATTAAGAATTTCAGTTCCATAGCCTTACCCTTGACTAAGTTGACCCGGAAAGATGTTCCTTTTGTTTGGAGTGATAAGTGTCAGCAATCTTTCCAGTTGTTGAAGGAGAAGTTGACAAGTGCATCCATACTTGTGCTACCTGAGCAAGGAAAAGGATATATAGTTTTCTGTGATGCTTCTAAGAATGGACTAGGGTGTGTGTTGATGCAGGATAAACAAGTAATTTCTTTTGCTTCTCGACAGCTTAAGAAACACGAAGAGAATTATCCGACACATGATCTGGAGTTAGCTGATGTAGTTCATGCCCTGAAGATCTGGAGACATTATCTTTATGGAGATACGTTTCATATTTTCACTGACCATAAGAACCTTAAGTACATCTTCTCTCAACATGAGCTTAATATGAGACAACGCCGCTGGATGGAATTAATCAAGGACTACGATTGTACGATTGATATCCATCTGGGGAAGGCTAATGTGGTTGCTGATGCCTTGAGTAGGAAATCAGCAACATCAACCATGGAAAGGGCACAACTAAACTCTTTAGTATGATCTAGAAGGGATATGCTTATCTCTTTGAGACAAGACAATGTGCAGTTGAAGGTGTCATTGTTAGCCGGGTTGTTAGCTGAGATGCATATTAAACCTACCCTTAGAGAGCAGATTAAGGAAGCACATCAAGGTGATATTGTAGTTCAGCAGATTAGATCGGAGTATGGTAGTGAAAAACGAGATGGTTTCCATGACTCAGATGATCAAATAGCCTGTTATCATGGGAGGATGATAGTGCCGGATGTGGACAACTTGAGGAAGTTAATCCTGGAAGAAGCTCATTCTTCGATGTATGCCATGCATCCAGGGATAACCAAGATGTATCGAAACTTGAAAGATATGTATTGGTGGCCTGGAATGAAGAAGGATGTTTCAGAGTTTGTTCTGAGGTGTCTTGTGTGTCAGCAAGTTAAAGCTAAACACCAGAAGCCTGCAGGAACAATGCAACCTTTACCCATACCACAGTGGAAGTGGGACCATGTTACCATGGACTTTGTTGTTGGCCTACCCAGGATAAGCAAAGGACATGATTCCATTTGGGTAGTTGTTGATAGGATGACTAAGACAGCACATTTCGTACCTGTCAAGACAACCTACACTGCTGAGAGGCTCGCACAGATTTACATAGATGAGATAGTGCGTTTGCACGGGGTTCCAGCTACTATCGTCTCTGATAGAGGTCCTCAGTTCACTAGTCATTTTTGGGAACGACTTCATAATGCTTTAGGCACCCAGTTAAGGTTTAGTACGGCCTTTCATCCACAGACTGATAGACAGTCGGAAAGGACCATACAGACCTTGGAAGACCTGTTGAGAACATGTGTTCTCTAGTTTACCGGAAGTTGGGATCTACACCTAAGCTTGATAGAGTTTGCCTATAACAATAGCTATCAGCATAGTATTGATATGGCACCTTATGAAGCCTTGTATGGTAGACGTTAAAGATCACCCTTGTGTTGGTATGAGACTGGTGAGCATCAGTTGTTAGGACCTGATCTTGTGCAGCAAACTACATAAAAGATTAAGGTAATACAAAAACAGATTAAGACTGCACAGGATAGGCAAAAATCTTATGCTGACAAGCATCGTAGACCCTTAGAGTTCCAGGTCAGAGACAGAGTGTATCTCAAAGTCTCGCCTTGGAAAGGAGTTCTTTGTTTTGGAAGAAAAGGGAAGTTAGCTCCTAGATTTATGGGGCCTTATCCAATCATTGAACGGATTGGAAAGGTAGCATATAAACTAGAGCTGCCACCAGAGTTACAGAGGTTACACCCTGTGTTTCACATTTCTATGCTGAGGAAATGTCACCCAGATACCGAGTCAGTTCTACAACCTATGGAAGTAGAATTGAATGAAGATATAACTTATGAGGAAGGACCAATGTCAATCCTTGATAGTAGAACTAAAAAGTTAAAAAAAGAAAGATATAAGCCTTGTGAAAGTCCTCTGGAACCACCGTGGTGTTGAAGAAACCACTTGGGAACTAGAGGAGGAGATGAGAAGGAAATACCCTGCTCTTTTGTCTTAATACGTTTTATCGATTTCGGGGACGAAATCCTTGTAAGGGGTGGATAATTTGTAACATCCCTGACCTGGGTTATGAGTTAACCCTAGGTGTTTTGCCTAATTATGTAATTAAGATACTGGTGATTATCTTTTGGCATGTAATTAAACTCTTGAGGAACACATATTTCCATTTCTGCCCTAATTGAACAATGTTTTAGTATTGTTTTGTAATATAGGGACCTATGTGCAATTTACCCAGTTAGAAGGGTTAAATTGCAATTTGACCATGTTGAGATGTTCCTCTGATGTTGAGGCATCATAAGAATGATTATGGTAAAGTTTGAAGGATTTCCCAAGCTTGAGCACCAAGGTGCAGCTGTGGAAGCAATCCCTGTGCTTGAAACCCTGGTTTTGGGGTAAAATGCAAGTTACCCAAAATTTGGAGTGCAACTTGTAAATTTCATCTTCTAAAATATCTTTTATAACTTTTTTCATCATTTAGAGTAGAAATGATGAAGAGGGAACTTCATTTGAATAATCATATAATAAAGAACACCTTTGTGAATAAATAATCAAGGAATAAGTATAATAGCTCTTTTATATGTATACTTTAGTAATGGGTTAATATTCTTTGCCTTCAATTCTTGACCTTAGAAGGAGATTGTCCTTATAAATAAGGGGTAGGGATGAGCAAAGAATAAAGGAAGGACTTAGATGAGAAATGGGATAAAGTAGAAGCTTTATGGAGAAATTTCACCCAAAATATATATACCACTTCCTTTGCAAGCAAAGGAATGTTTCTTTCATTCCCTCACTTATCCCCCTTGCTCAAACCGACTAAGGAAGAGCTCTGGAGCATAGGAGAATGACCAGGGAGTTCAAGGTAAGTTTGGATCATCCCTTTTGCTTGAATTCATGGAGGAAACTCGATTTCAAGGTTGAATTCATGGCTAGCTCACCTAGCTTTATCTTTCTAGCCATTCCTTTCCAACTTTTCCTTGGAGAATTCACCTTGGCCGACCTGTGGAGCTCAAAGACGCCATTAAAGAACTGAATCTTGGAAGATTGGATCGAAAGGAACAACCTTTAGGCGGGTTTTATAACTCTAAACCTTATGCTTTGATAATACATCTTTTTCTATGCATATAGTTGCTAGTTCTTCTTCTTCCCTAACTTCCCTTGCATCCTTGCAAGAAAAATCGTGAAGAACTACTACTGTTCTTGAGGTAGAAGATAAGTGCGTTAATTCCTATGCTTATCCACGGATTTCCACTTTACCAAACGACCTCCACCAATTGCCCATACGGTTTACACAACCGTTTGGTGGGCAAACGGTTTCAGGGTCGTATGAAGGCAAACAGACTTCAAGACCGTTTGGTCGCATTGACCAAGTGACGACCGTATGGGAATCTTATTTATAATTATGTAGGTTAATCACCCACAAAATTTGAGGGGTTAACTCCAAAGGAATCGTGACATATAAGCAAATCAATTAGCAAATCCAATTGAATTAAGTTCTGATTTTCAATCTGTTTAATTTGCCCTTTTTGGGAAAACGTTCTCAAGACCATTTAAGATGGTTGACCAAGCGTTGACCGTTTGGGATTACTGTTAATAATGATGTTGATTAATGACTCACCAAATTTTATGGATTAATTCCAAACGAGTTATGAGTTGAAGGTTTATTAATAGGGAAAATCCTAATTGAAATCAGTGCTGAAATTCCAATGAGTTAATTAGTGATTTTAGGTTGATTAGCCCAAACGGTCTCAAGACCGATTGGGGAATCATCCAAACGGTCTCAAGACCATTTGGGGATCACCCAAGACCGTTTAGATGTCTGGGGTCAAGTATAGTTGACCAATTGAAGGTCCAAAGGTACCAAGTCATATTGCAATTAAGTATTGATGTGATGATCAACTCAATAGATCAAATCTTGATGAATTTTCACTACAGTCCAAAGGATGGATGGGCAAACGGTCTCAAGACCATTTGGAACTCATCCAAACGGTCTCAAGACAGTTTTTTGTCAACCCAAGACCGTTTGGAGGTCTAGGGTTAAGGTAATTTGATCAATTGAGGGCCCAATTACAGTGGGTTATTGAAATAATCAAATTGCTGATTTGTGACTTAATTAAGGTTCAACCCCTATCAAATCAACTTAGATTTTGATGAATTCTTGGGCAAACGGTCTCAAGACCGTTTGGAGGTTATCCAAATGATCCCAAGACCGTTTGGGGCAAGTTTGAGCCCGATTGGAGGTCAATTGAAGGGATCAACTTCGATTTGATTCACATTGTTGAGTGTTGATGGTTGAATGTTTATATACCTTAATTGAACCAACTCCAACCCTAATTGGATATCAATTGAGGATCAATTGAGTGACCAATTGGTTAAGGCTAACCCTAGTTGTCTCAATTGATAAGTGTTTAGCAAGCTTAAGACCAATTGAAGGCTTCAACATAGGAAACCCTAATCGAGTTTACCCTTTGAATCACCTTGGAGGTCCATGCGATATTGAGCTTTTAGGACCATACGACTTCAGGACCAAATGAGTTCATACGACTTCAGGACCGAATGAGTTCATACGACTTCAGGACCGAATGAGTTCATACGACTTCAGGACCGAATGAGTTCATACGACTTCAGGACCGAATAAGTTCATACGACTTCAGGACCGAATGAGATCATACGACTTCGGGACCGAATGAGTTCAAACGACTTCAGGTCCGAATGAGCTCAAACGACTTCAGAAGTCAAACTATGACTAAACGGTCTTCACCCCATCTTGGGAAAATGACCTCAAGATCGTTTAAGGGTAAACGGTCTTGAGTGTCATACGGTCTTGAAGTCAACCAAAGCTAAACGGTCTACAACCTTAAACGATCTCAGGATCGTTTGAAGGTTGAAGGTGTGAAACCTATTGGGGACTTTTAAGGATAAGTCTTCCTAATGCCTTAAAGGCTTAGATGGTTTGATGGTTGTTCAACCTAAACCCTAATGATACCTAGGGACATTAAGGGTCAAGTGGTTAGTATATTAACCCATGTTATGATCCATGGTGAACTTTACCAAAATACCCTTTATGGATTCAAGTAGGTAACCCCTTTTTATCATGCAAACCCCAATGGTTACAATGGTGATGACTTGGCTAGGCTTATCAATGTTGATTAGACCTAACCCAATCTAGAGGGATGTAATCATCACCTATAAGCAAGAGGAGAGAGAAAATCCCAATTATGGTTGAAATCCAAGTAAAATACCTTCAATATATATGAATGTACATGATTAGGGTATGATCCACCTATGTGAGATCATGAAAACCCTATTTATGATAGTTGATGAATCTTAATCTTATTTGATGACTTTAATGATGATATTTCTCATACATGGTGATGTTATGAGATCAATTCACCAATAGGTGAATAGTAAACCCTAATTGATGAAAATCAGGGAAACCTAGCTCTTGTATGAGTAGGGAGATACAACTTCTTTAAATGAGTTATTTATTATTATCAGTTGATTTAACCATGCAGGTTCCTATATGAGGATGATCATATCCAGGTATGGATGATGATACTATATTCATTGAAAGCATGTTGTTAGCTTTATTTATAAGTGATTTATCCTGATGCCTTGTTAATAGCATCTTATGAGATTGACAGGCTGTGAGAGCTATAAATACCATCAAGGTCATGCTTTAAGAGATGACTTGTGATGAGAGTACTGAGAAATGATGATTATGTGAGTTAGACTTGATACATTTAGTATTCTACTTTCATAACTGTTGTTCTAATGATTAATGTTTGAAAACATGTATGATGTTAAAAGAATACTAAAATGTACCTAACTAATCAAGTATAATCATGCCATGTAGAGCCCTGATCATAGATCCATCATTGTCAGGAGTTAAATGATGGTGAAACAGGTTTTCCTAAGGGAACTCCTGGATCACATACTTTTGAGTATGTGGGGAAAATGGATGTGAATGTCCTTACATCCTAGTGTAGGAATTGATGTAGATGTATCTTAATCTATCAATCCTTCACTATGGGTTATGCCGGGGTGATGTAACACTAATCTCCCGAGGAAGTCTTTTATACCGCAATCGATGAGAGATAAACAAGAAATCTTTCGATGGCGAAGAGAGTACAGAATGCCACAGTGACTCTAATAGTGAAGTACTAGAATACCCTGGTAAGCTATAGTAGCAGAGACATTAGATGTCCTGCATGTTGATCCTCACACTGACTGAGGAAGATGAGGTCATAAGAATCCGGCTCTTTTGATGACCTATGTATGATACCGATGCGACTTAATAGTGATCGGTTGGAGTATGAGCGGTATACCTCATCTCTGCAGGGCATAATGATGTTTGTAAAACATAATCAACCACGTAGCATATCTGCTTAGGTTGATCCACGGGATACATTGATTGAAGATACATTACTTAGTATACATGTTCTTCATATTCCTTAAATGTTGTTGTTCTAATTGATAACAATCTGCTGTTGATTACCTTAAAGCTTTTATTGCCTATGTTGTTCTTGAATTGTTATAATAAAGCTTCTGGCGAAGAGTTATAACTCTCACTGGGACAATTATTTAAAATTGTTTCACCCCGTAGATTTCAACCTTTTTAGGTGGTCGTCGAGGACGAAGGAAATAGTCTACAGGTGGACAGTATCAGCAGCAGCAGCACCAGGAGCAGCAGTAAATCTCAGGTGGAGATTCAGACTGCTGAGTTGTGTAGTTAGATAGTCAGTCCTATGTGTTCTCATTACTCTCAGGTCCTTGGAGTCTTTTGGTCTGAGATTTTGATTCTGAGTTTTTGAGATTTTGTATCATGTTGTATATAATTACTCAAGAAGTAATTATCAAAGATGTAAACAGTTTATCTCCTTTTATGAAAGAAGTTTTTATAGATTCAAGCTCTTATCTCGAAAAGTTTTAATTTTCCGTGATTTTTGTCTTCCGTTGTTAATCGAACCGTTTCCTCTACGTTTAAATCGTGTTTATATCGTGGTTTGGAGATCAGAGCCCACAAACACCTTTTATAATTTTTTACAAGTGGTGAGGGATATAATTTTTTTTATATTTTAGGAGAGGTGGAAATAAAATGGATGAAATATCCATATGTGGCAGCACATACTTAAAATCTACAATATATACTTTTGTTGGGCGTAATAATTAGAGAATGATTGGCAAGATGTGTTTGACGTCTAAGTATGTTTTATATATGATGTGAAATAAATATATATGCAAAGAGATTGAGGGGAATTTAAAATTCAAAGATTTTTACTTTATATATATATGTGGAAGTTATTGACATACATATTCTATCATTTCTTTATGTAAAGGACATATTCCCTAGATTGTCCAATTATGGTTAAATTTCCTATTCTTTTTAGGAGAACAAAAATAATATCTTAGGTTTTTATGAATTATACTCCCTTTCCCTCACAATGCTAACCATATATAAAATTTATAAAACAAGATCCCCACCTTTACCCTATCCTTCCCTTCCCCAATATTTACCTCTTTCTCTTCCCATGCATTGGAAACATAAAAACAAAAAAGTATGGGGCTTGAGAATTGTATGTAAAAACAAATTTTTATATTCAAGGAAAATTAATTGAATTATATTTATTTGTTATAATGGTTAAATTGATAACATAAACATAGAACAATATATAGAGAGAGGCAAAGAGTTTACAAAATTGAAGAATTCTTAAGTATGGATTTATTTCATATCATTATTAGATTATGATAAGAAAATGTTTTTATGATTGGAGGAGAATGTAGATTAAAATTGGGATAAATTATACATACTTTATTTGTTTTTTAGTATTGAATCAATGTGAGAGGTAATTAAAAAGATAGATGAATAGGAGAGAAATTGAAATAGTTGTGTATATATGTGGAAGTTGTTGGTAGTAATTTTCTATCATTTCTTTATGTAAAGGACATATGTCGGGAAAACAACATTTATCTTTTAAGAAAAGAGTGGAACAACTTGCTTTTGAGGTTTGAAAAAGAAAGCATGAGATGGTGCGATGGATACTGGAATGCTTCTAATGAATGACTTTTTTAGGAAAAAGTTAATTAATTATGATCATAGTAAGAGAGATTTGGGATGATTTGAAATGAAGAATTAGACGTTGTTTGAATATGAGGCGGTAAGTTATTTTGTGTTTCACATTATTTATTGTAAATATAAACACATGCCCATGAAAATAAAACATGTGCACACACATTTTAATATAATTGTTTTACAATTTATTTATCATTACATGTCAACATTTCTTGCTTGATTGATGTCATGATGAGTTACAAAAAGGAATCTCTCCTTTTATCATTACATGTCAACATTTCTTGGGTTTTGTTTGAAAATACGAATTGGAAGAGAAGAAAGGAAGAAAAGGCATGGAGTAATGTTTGTACAATTTCCCACCAATCTCCTCATTGAATCAATGTGCAGGGAATGGGAAGGGTGTAAGTGTATCTTCTTTGGGTATTAACTATGATTTTTAGGAAAGAAAAATAAAATGTTAGTTTTTGTAAATTGTAATTCCTCACCCTTATAATGTGAAACAAATATATATCATTAAAATAAAATCCCTTTCTTTCTCATATCCCTTTCCTTCCTCAGTATTTACCTCCCTTCACTTACCATGCACTTTAAACACAAAAACAAAAAAGGAAGGGGTTAAGAATCACATGTGAAGACAATTTTTTGTCTTAAAGGAACATTCACAAAAGTATATTTATTTGTTATCATGTGATTAAATTAACAACATAAACGTAAAACAATATATACACAAAGAAAGGTTCATTGGATCTTGTATCGCTTGACATTGATTTGTAAAGAACAATTTGTATGTATAGAATGATTTGTATAGTATTTGGGTCTTGATTTTTGATATGGCTAAAATGAAAACCTGGCATAAGTTTTGAAGAATAAGCGAAAAATATTCATCCCGCTTTCCACTTTTGGAGACATACGTGTGATGGTAGGTTGGATAACAACTGTTAAATGTAAAAGAGAAAAAGATTATCAGAAAAATACAAAAAAAATGTAAAAATCTGAGAAGTGATAGAATCGATGTAAGTTGAATTTATGGAAAAAAATAAGAATCAACAATCCACTCATTGGACAAAGAAAGACAAAATCCAAAAAATGTAGAATATTAATTTAGGTTTTTAAAAATTATGTAATGAGTCATCATTTATTGTAACAAATTAGAACAAACAAAAGTTTCATAGGGAGTTGGTGACAAATTAGAATTGTCTCTTTCCAAATGAACAAATCAGTTTCCATTACACATGGCATTATGATTCCAGTAATAAATGCATTAGTTCCCATTAGACATACTCAACAAAACTGTTCGGTTTATTTTCATGAGACTTCGTTCTTTTCGAAGTAAAGTTACTCTATATTTGAAAGAAGGAATGTGTCGTTAAGAATGGTGGATGGGGTTTGGTGAGGAAAATGTGGTGAGAGAGGAAAGAAGTATGGAGTTGGGGTGAATTGACTTGACTCAAAGAGAAGGAACGTTAGAGAGAAAGAACGGTTACTTAAAGAATGGATTGGATTGTGGTATGGGGGAAGTGGAAGTGTTGGTTAGACGTGAGAGAAAAATAAGAAGAAGCGTGGTATAAGGAGAGAGGAGGTGAACGTGATTTGGAAACAACACTTGGGCGCAATAAAAGCGGTGGACATTATGACTTAAGTAATAAATATATTAATTTATCTTAAAGACGACTCAGCAAAATAGTTCCGTTTTATTCTCAAGAGACTTCTTTCTTTTCAAATTAGAATTATTGTATATTAGAGAAGGAGAATGGGTTGTTATAAATGGCCTTAGAAGAACTTTAGCAAGGATAACGTGAGAGAGGGTAGGGGAGAGTGGAGTTGTGGTAAACCGAATCAGAGAACATGAATGGTTAGTTAAGGAATGGATGAAATTGTGGTTTGGAGGTTAGTGGAAACATTGGTTAGACAGTTAGAGAAAAATAAGGAAGAAGAAAGCGTCATATAGAAGATTGGAGAGGGTCAAATAGAGAGAATTGTTACAAGAAATCTTTTATGAAGAAATATAATTTCTTTGAAGGAGAGAAGAAAGAGTTAAAGATAGTTCAGTATTTAAAAGTTGTTGCGATTCTATTGGCTAGTGCTATGGTTGTAATTAGTCAAACTTATTCAGACTTCATATAACAGTATAGATATACATACTATCAAACAACATAGCATAGTTTAGGTAGACGGACAAAATGAAGTTCACTATTAATAAGATTCTCAATAGTTAAGATGAAATGAAATGAATATAAGAAAGGAGTGTAAGAACAATTAGATAATCAATATACATCACCTTTACATGATTTCCATATATCAATAGAGGACTAAAATGGTTAGACGTCTCACCAATATAATTTGAAAATTATATACATATATTACCATTTTAATGAAAGGTAACAAATTTTAGTTGTTTCTATGTAATATTATTTATTGTTTATAGGACATGAGTTTTTGAAATGTAATTTTTATTATGTGTTGTTAGGATGATATGTGGTGATGAAAAATATTAATAGAAATACTTATTGCATGTGAAAATGATTTCAAATTGCAAAACTGGAAGTATAGAAATATACCTATTGAACTATAAAAATGTACGTGTGACAATATATCAAAAAGTCTCGTTCATTACTAATCCCGCTTGCCTGGGTGTTTGGCATTGCCGTGTGGCTGAGCAACGCCTGGAAGGAGTGTAGTTTATCGAGATCATCATTTCCATTTGTCTCTTGTTGTCTCTTCTTTACCGTCAAACATGGGATTGGACTGCATCCGACCAAAGGGAGATCATTTTTCTTCGGCAGAATGAGTTGTACAAGTAGTCAGCAAGTATTGATTGACGCAACCCAAGAGCAGAGAGGAAAGCATGAAAAGGATATTGCTAAACATTTTCTACCCTCTCCAATCCGCTGACCTATCCCGTACAATGCTTTTCTACATCATTTCTCCAGAGATCCTCTATCTTGAGGAGTCCTATGCCCAAGACTCCAGCATCGTCACCTTCTTCATCCGTGAATTGGATATGCCTCGCAGCTACATGACCTACCGAAGGCGAAGTATACTCAGACAGACCTCCCTCACTCCCCTAACGTCTCCAATGTCGGCGCCTAGCACGCTTTCTGCTTTCCACTTCGTCTAGTCCATTGCATCTCCAGCACTGCCAAACACGCTGCCCTGCTCTCCTGCGGCGTCAAGGAGAAGCTTATCCCAGAAGCAACTAAGTTCCTTCAATGTGTCGGGAACACAATGTGCAGATCAGATCCTTTGTGGCTAGATATACATGCCTGTTCTGATGAACACATGGAGTTTGCTTCCGCCTTGGGATGCCTATGAAGAAGCTCCTCGCTCCTCCAGATCTGCTCGCACTGCATGTCTACAGGGCCGTTGCCGACATTTTAGAGGCCTCAGGGTGAAATAAAAAATGGACTATTTGTATATTCTTATTTAACAAATTTAAAGAAACACAAGTTTAGTCATAATTGTCAAAACTATCATATAAAAATAGAACATGTTCTTATAAATCTAACTAAAAAAGAATGTAAAAATTAAATATAGATATCTCCTTATCAAACTTCACTCATCATATAAAAAGAACTAAAATATCCCTAACTAGTCAATATTATCCCAATTTAATGGATCATAAATATCAAAAGGAGGGAAAAATTGTTCAACACCGTCTAAGTTGCCAATATTTAAATAGTGACGTCAGTATCATCCTCAACCTCATCGACATTTTCATTCCCAATTACATTTTCGGCTTCTATAGTAGCATGATCATCATCATTCACTTTTTCATTAGATTGATCATGATTATCAACATCTTTAGAAGTTCGTGGGATAATGGAGAAATTGCTCATCTTCCTTCTTCTTCTTCTCTCACTTCCGCATAGATTTTTTTCAGAGGCATGTTGAGTAAATCACACTACCAAATATAGAAGACAACCAAAGTAAAAGATTAGTGATGAGTTTATTGAGTCATTTTAAAAATTCATGTAATGTCGTTGCCACATCATTGTTTAAAAAAACAAACACGTGTCAAGAATAACAACTAAAATATACTTTTTTAGTTGGTTTGGACGTTTCCTAACGTGAAACAGAAATATGTTGAAGTGAATATGAGACCAAAACCTTTATTTTCTAACATTAGAGTACTCTGATTAATTATTTTCAAAGCAGACGGCGACAAGAGACAGACTAGTAGAATGTGATATTTAAAACCAAATCACAACCTAGTGACCGAGTACGTTGTAATCATTAATCAATAATTTTGTATATTGTGGTTCCTGTTGGTTTGTTGTAACTAGAATTTTTAAGGAAGTTATTTTTCTGGAACTGAAGTCCAGTTCCTGAAAATCAATTTCAAACGACTATTTTAATAATTGAGTTTTAACAGAAGTTGCTCAATGTGGTTCAGTCTCTACGTTCTTGGTTGTTATATATATTTCTATCTTATTTTCTAGAAGAAACACATTCAATAGAACAAAAGCAGAGTACTATTTTGCCTCTAGATTTGCACAGTCGTGCACAAATAGATTCTTCAATGTCAATAGTTGTTCGATAACAATCATATTAATTTAATCTATCTAACAACTACTCCCCGTCACCTGGATGCATATGCAATAGATTTTAGAAATGTGAAGCAGTCTTTCTAAGTTATACATTCAAAAGAAGACTGACAAAATAATTCGTATAGAACGAAAATAAGTTATGAAAGACAATAGCGATCTGCCGCCCAGTAAGAATGCATGCAAGTCAACAACTAGGGTAAGAATGAGCGATGAGATTTTTAGTCTACTTACAACGAACTAATCGAGGCCTTAGTCAGCGAAGTCTGCAGTGTAAGAAGCCAAGATCAAGCCAGAATTACATATAGCACCTGAACCTCCGCTGCCAATTCTGGATTGTCCGGTATGGATGGTCTTTCAGGGGGAAAAATAGTGATCCTTCTCGGTTCTCTCCCCGCACCTGACGTTACTGGAAAAAAGTTTGGCGACGGCTGCACGAGCACGACAGCAAGAGGCGTCGTTGTCGTCATGGATGTCTACGGCACAGGAGCAACGGAGTCTGCGGACAAAGAGAACAAGAGAGGAAGAACGTGTACGACGGGAAGAGGTGTCGTGGACTTCTGCGGAGGAGCAGCGCTGTCACTGCAGAAGAGTCCGCGAACGTGAACTAGGGGTGAGCATCGGTCCAAAACCGGACCGGACCGAGGACCGAAAATCAATATTTTTTGGACCGTTGACCGGACCGTTTGGTGGTCGGACCGGACCGAGACCGGACCGTTTTGACCGCGGACCGGACCGGACCGTTTGGACCGCAATCAGCCTTTTTTAGATGTTTTACAACTTATTTAATTATACATAGTTGATAATCTTAGTCACTTCTAACAATTATATAACTTTAGTATCAAACATTTATACTAGTAGTACTTATATATGTACTTTATTTGTAGTTATTATAGAATACACCTTCAAATATATATGGATTTTATATAAAAGTTAATCTGCGGTCCGGACCGGACCGGACCGGTTTTGGACCAGACCGGACCGGACCGGACCGAAGACCGAATTTATCGAATTTATTGGACCGCGGACCGGACCGAAGTTGAAATGGACCGGACCGAACCGGACCGAATTGAGCGGTCCGGTCCGGTTTTGCGGTCTGGACCGAGATTTGCTCACCCCTAACGTGAACAGGCAGAACAAATGGGAGCGGAGAGTATAACTGCTGAAGGGTTAATAGAAGTCACAAACATCACAAATATAGATTTTGGAGAAACAAGAGATATTTAGAAAAATAAAATTATATGTCCCCCCTCTTTGTTGGGCCCTGACCGTCGCCCAAGTTAGCCCCCCCCCCCCCCCCCCCCCCCCCCCCCCCCCCCGCCCCCCGGCCCCCCCAATGGGCCGGCCCTGATGTCTATGTCTAAGCACGTTTCTATACGCCCACAACATCATCCATGCCTTGCATTCGCACCACGAGCGGCCCTTTGTATGAGACTCCCACTTGGCATCCTACGTGGGCTGGTGGACGGAGCAACGCTGGATGAATCTCCCCTTTCATGCTAGGCAGCACGTTTTGGCCGAGGGAAACTACTTCAACTATACATGGACACCATCTTTTACGAAGAAGTGCTGAAAGGTAGCAATTGCGTATGGCAGGTTTCATCAGAGAACGACCAAACTGATTAATTGTCCACCTAGACGAGGATGGCTATATGGCATAATGCACACCTTGACCTTAATAATGATGATGGATACCAATTCTTCATCGCATGGAGATGCAGAGGCATCGTGAAGGACTCCTGGAGTTCTCTTCTTTTATGGAGTGAAATACCGGTGTTCGTGGGGTGATCAAGCGGTTCTTCGGAGTTCAACTGATGTGTGTGGATATCATTTGTATTCACAACTGACTTGTTGTATAATACGTTTTTTTTTCATGAAAAACTACCAGCCACGTTATCACCCACTTCCAGGAGGTTGAATCAATCATGTTGAACGTGTTAAGTGGTGGGCAAATGTATGGCGCGCAAGAAGAGTAAGAAAAGCCAGAAAATTTGGCGTCTTCGGCTTCTATTGGCGTCTTCGGCTGTTCCCATTCTGCAATGGATTCCACCTTTTTCGGATCTACCTTGACTCCTTCAGCAGATATCACGTGACCCAAGAAAGTCAGTTCTTCCAACCAGAACTCACACTTACTGAACTTGGCATACAGCTGATGTTGGTGAAGAAGAGTCAACGCTCGACGAAGATGTTGCTGATGCTCTAGCCTGTCCTGACTATAGATCAGGATATCATCTATAAAGACTACAACAAACAGATCTAAAAATGGATGGACAGGTCCATGAAAGCAGCAGGTGCATTAGTTAACCCAAACGGCATAACCACGAACTCGTAGTGACCATACCTCGTCCGAAAAGCTGACTTTGGTATGTCATCCACCTTGATTCTCAACTGATGATATCCAAACCGTAGATCGATCTTCGAGAATATTGTAGCACCACGCAACTGATCAAACACATCATCTATCCTCGGCAACGGGTACTTGTTCTTGATTGTGACCTTGTTCAACTTCCGGTAATCTATACATAGCCACATCGATCCATCCTTCTTCTTGACAAACAACACGGGAGCACCCCAAGGTGATGTGCTTGGTCAGATAAAACCCTTGTCCAGCAACTCTTGTAACTGCTTCTTTAACACTGCCATCTCGACTGGAGCCATCCTATAGGGTGTCTGTGCAACTGGCTACGTTCCTGGAACCAAATTGATCTCGAAATCAATCTCTCGGGGTGGGGGAACACTAGGAAACTCTTCAGGAAACACATCTACAAACTCTCGGACAACTGGCACATCCTCAAGACTAGGACCTTTCGCCTTGGTAGCCACAACGGTATCCACCACATGGGCTAAGAACGCCTCACATCCTTGTCGGAACAACCTATCTACCACCATAGCTGATACCAGACACGTCGGAAGAATCTTCCTATCCCCTTGGAAGATCCACTTCTCTCCGACATCATCAAACACTGCCCGCTTGGAGCCGCAATCCAAAACAACCTTATACTTCTCTAAGGTATTCATCCCAAGGATGACATCAAACCCATGCATATCAAGTGGTATGAGATCCACTCAAATGTGGTGTCTCGAGAAAGACAAGACACAAGATGGACACTCTTCTCGAAGCAACGAGGAACCATCAAGATGGATTTCCAACAACAAACTATCTTTCTTGCAACTAACAGGTAAACGATAGTTCTCAAGCATACTATAGGCGATAAAACAGTGCGTAGCACCTGGGTCAACCAGAACAAATATATGGCAAGAAGAAGACATATCAGAATGAAATAACTCCATCTGACCTGTCACTACTCGCGGGTTGACTATCGCCTCCGGCTGACTCATAGCATAGAATCAAGCCGTCGCTTGCTGTCCACGACCTCTGCTTCCTTGAGCAGACGATCCAGCTGGAGACGCTTGACTGCGTCCTCGTCCTCTGCTACCACTGGGCTATGGTCTCTCTGACTCCTGAAGGTTTTTCCTCGACTACTGCGTCACCTCATCATCTCTGAAGGGACAACTTGACTTGACATGCCCTACCTGACTATAGGCATAGCAGGTCCTAACATCAACTCGTGGCCTGGATGGCCCTGTCACTGCCACAGAAGCCAAACTTTGTGCCTTAGATGTTGAATAAACATAACCTCTTCCTCTACTTAGAGACCACTGAGACGGTCTACCAGAACCTCTCATTACTACCGGGGCTGAAAACCTGGGCTTCTTGAAGCCACCAAACCTCTGACCCTGGAACAGAGGAGGTCTCTTCTTAGCCATAGACTCTCTCTTCTCCCTTACAGATCGTTCGATCCTCCGAACGGATTCCACAATCATCGCAAACCGCTCCCGGTTCTCCAATATAGAAACTGGTGTCGTCAGCTCAGTACTCAGACCCTTCTCGAAATGTCGGATCCGCTCTTCATCTGTCACTGCCATGTGAGGACAAAATCTCAACATATCCATAAACTTGGCTTCGTACTCGATGATGTTCATCGTCCCCTGCCGCAGGCTCTCAAACTGACTGATCTTCTCAAACTAACTGGTCTTCTCATCCATCGGAAATGTTGAGCACCCTCGATATGGAAGACGGGATCGGGAAGCATGCATTCTTGATATGCATGGTTTACATGGCAATGAGCATATGTTAAACCATCTCAAAGCAAAATAAGATTGGATCGGTGATGATGCTGCAAATTAACCTTGCTTGTGCTGGAGAGAGGAGTAAGCTGCTGGAAATTCAACCCAAGGTACGAGGCCAGCAGTGTAATGAGTCCTCCAAAGTGAATTGGAGCCTTCTGTGTACTCCGCTTTACCGCCAACACCCGCTACAGAAAGAATGCTCCCCAGTTGCACTCTTGGCACTTCAGTAGTTTATGCAAGAAAAACAAGTTCGTCTCCTGGAACTTGCTTAGAGCCAGATCACCACGGCCGAATAGGGTGGTGCAGATCATGCGGTGAAGAACCCGCACAAACAGATGCTCAAAATCCTCTACCGCCGCATTGTGGTAGCTCACATATTTTCCCGGTGGCACAGTCATAAGCTCAGTGAAGATGGCATTGTATTCGGTCTGGTTGTCTAGCCGCCGGTAATCATTTCTCCCATGGTTCCAGTTGTAGATCTTGTTGAACTGCTTGAGGGTTAGATTATAATCATTGTTGTATAGTCGGAAAGACACACGGCCCTGGATCCACTCACGATCCGTAGCGACGACATCATTGGGCACGACGCAGACGTCCAACAACGCCATGAATTCAGCCACCAGCTTCTTGTATGTCAGCCAGTCACTGAAGAACGGCTGGCCATCAACATGATATTCCATCTCGTTGGGCGTCCTGCTCGGGTGTCTCGCCTGCCCTTTTAGAATGTAAGCCAGATTAGCCTCGAACCCCAAGTTGTGGATCACCTCCCGGTCAACATAGCGGGTCGGCTCAATTTTCCTCTTCATGATCTCCTTGTAGATCTTCTTGACCTCCGCAGACGGATGGACAATCTACGGGCATGGAATCAACGCAGTCGGTGGTGGCACGAACTCCGGGATGTCCATCGGGTTGGCGTGTGAAGACGATGCACCAGTAACATGCACCATGGTTGCGGAAGAAGGAGGAGTAGAGAGAGAGCTTGGTGAAGATCGGAGAAGGAAATCTCTGCTCGATGAAGAACGTGCTCCTCGATGCTCGTCGCTGGGCTCGGATTGCTCTAGAGGACGCTCGGCGCAAGTAGAGGAAGAACTTGTTGAAGGTGTGACGTCATATGACGAAAAACCCCTCCTTATATAACTGACGCCGGTGCTGCTGTGTGCCCGTCGATGGTATCGACATGAGTAGCTCAATCCGTACTGCCGCTGATATCGACGGTCGTCGATGGCTGGATCTGCGGGGCCCAGATCGCTGACGTGTCGATACTATCGACTGGAGTCAATGGTATCGACCCATCCCACAGATTGACTTTCTGATTGCAGTGATCGCCGTTGATCTCCTCTCACGGATCGGTGACGTGGCGCGTTGATACTATCGACGCAAGTCGATAGTATCGACTCTCTGATTAGGGAAACTCCCTCGCGAGGCCCGGCCACCACCTTCTGTATGTGAATGTGTCGATACCATCGACTGGCCCGTCGATGGTATCGAATTTACTGAGACGAATTCTTCTGAATATCTCCAGAGATCTCAATGGTATCGACTGGCATGTCGATACAATCGACTTTGACTTTGCGATCTACCTGTTGGTGTGTCGATACTATCGACGAGGCCGTCGATGGTATCGATGCAGTGCAATTTCAGCAGTCACCAACATGTACCATGGTCGATACCATCGACATAAGGGTCGATGGTATCGACTCTGCCTCAGTCCTGCACAATGAGCAAACGATCCCGATATCTTTTTTACACTAAAAACAAAGTCAAAACAAATCAAACTATGAATGTGAAAGAAACTAAACTAAAATACCGATGGCTAGGTTGCCTCCCAACAAGTGCCCTTATTTAACGTCTTAGGCTAGACGACATGAAGCTCCTCATGCATCTGGAAGTGCAATGTGTTTGACCTCATTCACTTTCCTCGTGTAATCTTCACCAAAATACAATTTCAACCTTTGTCGATTGACCAAAAACGTGGTATCGCCATCGCGCACCATGATTGCGCCATGTGGTCTGACCTCTTCTACTGTGAATGGTCCACTCCATCGGGATTTTAGCTTCCCGGGATGCATCTTCAGCCTGGAGTTGAACAAAAGGACACAATCTCCTTTCTTGAAAACACGCATCTGAATGTGGCAGTCATGAATCAACTTTGTGCGCTCCTTGTATATTGATAGTTTTCATATGCATTCATTCCCAGCTCATCAAGTTCATTTAGTTCAAGTAACCTCTTCTTTCCCACTTCATCATAACTCAGGTTTAACTTCCTCAGCGCCAAATGTGCTTTATGCTCTAATTCCACCGGTAAGTAACAGGCCCAACCATAAGCCAGCCTAAAAGGCGTAGTGCCTATAGGTGTCTTAAACACCATCCTGTATGCCCACAACGCATCCGGTATTAGGGCACTCCAATTCTTCCTCGTGGAAGCCACAGTACGCTCCAAGATCTTCTTAATCTCTCGATTGGAGACATCCACTTGTCCATGAGTTTGCGGGTGGTACGAGGTACCAATGTTGTGTTTGACCCCGTATTTTCTCAATAGTGCCGAGAACTTTTGATTCCGGAAGTGTGTACCCCCGTCACTAATGATCATTCGGGGCATACCGAACCTGCAGAAAATATATTCCTTAGCAAACCTGTACACTATAGTGGAATCATTAGTCCTTGTGGGTATTTCCTCTACCCACTTCGACACATAATCAACATCCAAAAGGATATACAAATTAGAGTTTGAGGACACAAAGGGTCCCATAAAATCTATACCCCATAAATCAAATACATCAACCTCCTGGAATACATTAAGGGGCATCTCTTGTCTCTTCGAAATGTTGCCCGCCCTTTGGCAGAAATCACATTGCCGCACAAACTCATAAGCGTCCCTAAACAAAGTAGGCCAGTATAGGCCGTTTTCCAGTACTTTGGTTGCCGTACGAGAGCTTGCATGGTGTCCTCCCGTCGGTAGTGTGTGGCAATGATGAAGAACACTCTCGTATTCCACCTCAGGTACACACCTGCGTAAGACACCATCCCTGCATTGCTTCAAGAGAATAGGGTCATCCCAAAAATAATATCGTAGAGAATGGAAAAATTTCTTCTTCGCTTGATACGTCCAATCATCCAGGATGATTTTGTAGGCAAGATAGTTCACAATATAAGAAAACCACGGATCTTTGGATGTCACTTTCAAAAGTTGTTCATCTGGAAATGTCTTGGTAATGGGTATGTGTAAATCTTTTTCATCTACCCTCTCTAACCTAGACAAGTGGTCCGCGACCACATTTTCAATCCCCGCCTTATCTTTGATTTTGATATCAAATTCCTGTAAAAGCAAGATCCACCTAATCAATCTAGGTTTGGCATCTTTTTTCTCCATCAAATACTTAATGGCGGCATGGTCCGTCCAAACCACGACTTTCGATCCAACTAGATATTGCCGAAATTTTTCAAAAGCGAAAACAACGACAAGCAATTCTTTCTCGGTAGTAGTGCAATTGAGTTGGGCGTCATTCAAAGTTTTAGATGCATAAAAAATCACAGTGGGTTTATTGTCCACCCGCTGTCCCAACACAACCCCGACCGCGAAATCGGATGCATCACACATTAGTTCAAACAGCTTCGTCCAATCTGGCGTTTGCACAACCAGTGCATAAATCAATTTTTCCTTAAGCACGTTGAACGCATGCATACATTTTTGATTGAAGTCAAAAACAACATCCTTTTCTAAAATCTCAGATAAAGGTTTGGCAATTTTAGAAAAATCTTTTATAAAACGACGATAGAAACCGGCATGACCTAAGGAACTCCACCCCCCTTTTAACGAATTTGGTGGGGGCAATTTGTAAATCACTTCGATTTTTACCGGGTCTACCTCCAAACCTTTGCTAGACAATTTATGTCCTAGTACTATTCCTTCACTCACCATCATGTGACATTTTTCCCAATTGAAGACCAAATGTGTGTCCTCACAACGTTGTAACACCTTATCCAGATTGTAAAGACACTCGTCAAAAGATGCACCATAAATAGAGAAATCATCCATAAAAACCTCTAGACAGCGTTCTACCATATCAGAAAAAATGGCGAGCATACAACGCTGAAAGGTCGCCGGTGCATTACATAACCCAAAAGGCATACGGTGGTACGCAAACGTTCCATAAGGACAAGTGAAGGTGGACTTCTCTTGGTCCTTAGGATCAATCAAAATCTAATTGTACCCCGAATAACCATCCAGAAAACAAAAATGTGATCGGCCGGCTAAGCGCTCTAAAATTTGATCAATAAACGGAAGAGGAAAGTGATCCTTTAGCGTAGAGGCATTCAATCGTCAATAATCTTTGCAAACATGCAACCCGGTTACCAAGAGGGTGGTGACAGGTTCATTTAAAAGATTATGGGTAATAGTGATTCCCCCCTTTTTAGGGACTACCTGCGTAGGACTCACCCACGTAGAGTCAGAAATAGCATAGATGATACCTGCAGAAAGAAGTTTAATCACCTCCTTCTTAACAACCTCCATCATGCTCAGATTTAGTCGACGTTGCGGTTGAATCACCAGCTTGGCTCCCTCCTCGAGACAAATCTTGTGCTGGCACAAAATAGGGGAGATCCCCTTGATATCTGCAACAGACCACCCAAATGCTCCCCGATGGTTCTTCAGCACTATTAGCAACTGGTCCTCCTCCTCAGCACTCAGATAAGCAGATATAATCACAGGAAACTTTTCTTCCTCAGCTAGAAATGTGTATTTGAGGTGCGGTGGCAACAACTTCAACTCCAATTCTGGCAGGCTGATTAAGGATGATTGAAGCGGTGGCGGGAGTTCGCCTAAATCTTTATAGTACCTTGCATAGAAGCACGACAACATCTGAAGCATCTTGGTGCACTCCTTTAGTGATTTACTTCTTATCTAATCATGAATGTTATTGACTAAGCAGGCCTCAAGTGGTAATTCTGGATATGTGTCAAAAACCAAATTTGCTATAGCCTCATCTTCAACAGAGGGAGGAATGTCCTCCTCCTCATCGTTCGGAAAACCTACAGCCTTGCTAAGGGATACCACCTTGGTCTGCTCCATGATGTCCACAGCCAAAGTCCCTTTTTCCACCTTGGTCATTACATGAGCCATATCTAAAAATGGCTTTCCTAGACAAAGTGAGATATTGTGACCAGAATGCTTTACCATGTGGCATTGCTTCTTGGCTTTAGGTGAAGAGGCGCTAGAAGGCATGACCATCTCGAATCGATCATCGACTATACCTAAGGTCAAACGACCTCTCCCAATCTCAAGTATCATGTTAGCTGTAGCTTGGAAAGATCGTCCGAGCAGTAGCTCATTGCCTTGTTCATCTTGCATCCCCATGACGACAAAATCTGCTGGAAATACAAATCGATCTACTTTCACTAGCACGTCTTCACAAATATCGTATGGATTTACCACTGAATTTTCCGCCAATTGGATTGTCATGTTGCTCGGTCGTGACTCTTTTAATTCCAGCTTCTTGAATGTAGAGAGGGGCATCAAGTTAATGCTCGCTCCTGAGTCACATAGCGCTTCTCCAAACTTGACTTTCCCAATGTAACATGAGAAGTTGAAACAGCCCGAATCCTGCCTCTTTGGTGGCAATGTGCCCATGATGAAGGCACTCACCTGCTCCTTAAGCACAACAACCTTCGTGTCTGGGATTTTTCTCTTCTTGGTTGTTATGTCTTTCAGAAATTTGCCTTAAGAAGGGATTTTCTCAATTGCTTCCAATAATGGGATGTTAACTGAAAGCTTTCTGAAACTGTCTAGAAATTTTTTAAATTGGGCATCCACTTTCCTTGCCTTTGCACTGTTCGGATATGGGACCGGGACAGCCTGTGCCCTTTGATGTGGTGGCACATAAGGTGTCCTTTTCTACGTCTCCTCCTCATCTGCAATAAGATCATTAGTAGCATCCACTGTTATATCCACAACTGGTTCTGTGACCGGTATGGGCAGCTCCTCAGTGGCCTCACCTTCAATTTCTGCTTGGGGTTTGCTTGGTTCATCAGCTCTGGGGTTTAATAGTTTCTTGCCACTCCTTAGCAAGATGGCCTTCTCCTGCTGGTTTCCTCCTGGAATATTAGTGTTACCTGAAAAACCTTGGTGCGCCGGCTTCTTCAAATTGGCTATCTCTGCTGCCATTTGCGACATGGACGTCTCTATTGTCCTCATTTGAGCCCCATGGCTATGCAGTGTCTGCCCGAACTGGTTCATAAACTCCCCTTGTTGCTTTATCTGCTGGCCAAAAGTAGTCATTAATTCTTGATTTTGCTTTATCACTTGATTGAGTAACGCCGTGCTCTTATCCTCCGCTACTGGATGGGGTTTTGCATCTGGATCCTGCAAGAAGTTGTTTGGATCCTTCCAAGAGAACTTCTTGTCCTTTCTCCATGAATAATCATTATTTTTGTAGCCTTGCTGCTGCCTCATGAATTTAACTTGAGCCTCATCCTCGGACTCAGTATCCTCCATTGCAAGCAGTTTCTTCGCGAGAAGATCCATCTTCTCATTCAACTCCTTGATTTCTTTAGATTCCCCTGCTACTCAAACATGCTCCATAGCGTCCCTTTCGCCCCACGATTGCTTCTTGGCCATGTTCTTATTGATTTCCCAACACCTGGTGTCTGTGTTGTTCAAGAAGAATCTTGAGCCCGCTGAATCGAGGTTACTTCTATCGTGCTCGGAGAGAGCAAAATAGAAGATCTTGACTTATGTCTCCTTGTCAAGCCCGTGATGCGGGCACCATCTAAGCATGATCTGAAACCTTTCCCAGGTCTCAGAGTAGGTCTCTCCTACTTTCTGGGCAAAGTTGTGGATCTTCCGGTTCATGTCATTGGTCTTCTCGGGTGGGAAGAACTTTTCAAAGAAAACCTCCACCATGTGGTCCCAGGATTCCACATATTCATCGTCCAAGTTGTGTAACTACTCTCGTGTGTTTCCCGCTAGAGAACTCGGGAAGAGCTTCAAGTAGAGGACATCTTGTGGGAATCTGTCTATTTTTATCATATCACAATTTTCCACAAATTGACTTATATGCGCGACTGGGTCTTCATTCTTGAGCCCATGGAATGCATTCGACTTCACCAAGTTGATTAATACAGGATCAATCTTGTATGTCAGAATATTAACCGCCTGCTTCTTGATCGGCCCCTTGGAAGCGGAAGAAGAAGAAGCCTTAATCTTCTCCCATATTGTCTGTGGCTCTGCCATCTCTTCCTGTTCGGAATCTGAGTCTATGTCTTCCAGATGTTCTTGATTGAAATCCTCCTCGTCCTCGGGTCCCTGCAATGGAACCTATGGTGTGTGGCGTGTGTAGTCGGTGCTACGCGTCTACACCATGCACAATACCTGCAAAGTGAAAATTTAAGTTCAGTACAGTGCTTGACGATTACAAATTTTAGAAAATAGACTATGAATTTTTGAAATGATTTCAAACTAATAAAAAAAAGTAAAAACGTGGCCTAGAATGGCCGCTTGCAGCACTCGTAGTGCCGACAACTGTCGTGTCCCCGGTAACGGCGCCAAAAACTTGACACGATTTTTACGTGCGTAGAAACGTAAGTGTACGCGTCAATGTAATATAGGCCTTTGTGAGGCCCGAGTTGAACTCAGGGACACGTGAATTATCGGAGACTACTACTAACTACTTGCAATCAGCTAGACCGATTAAAGAGTTGGGAGTTGTTGTTAAAATTAAAAGAAAATGGAAATAAAACAAAACAAAGCAATCGAATAAATGTTTAGTTTAATCAATTCAAGATGAGAATCTTTAGGATTGCGGTATCACCACGGGTTATCATTGTATGAATTTCTATATAGTCACTCAGATTTATCTCTCTATCCGAGTAATGGCCTGAAATCAGAATTGCCCACTGTCGTGGTACAATTCACTACCTATGTCTATGTCGGTTCCACCGTCATAGTAACATATACCCTAAACTAGGTGCATTTAAATTGATCTCTCGGTATCCACCATTAATCTTACACCACCTTGTTCAAGGGATTTGTCAATCAATGTGAATTTTGTCTCTTTGCAACCATTAATTCTCCTTTCAAAGTCATTAAGGGCATTAGATTATTATTATGGTGATCAAGCATAACAATATAATTGAGAAAACGAAATTATACCAGGGATTTAAGAGATAAAATATGAATTACTATGATAAAATTGTCATACAATGATTTCCCGGGCTACTCTCGGTCCTAAAGATAAAGGGGATTAGCCCCGCATGTTCATCTCAGAGAAAAACGTGGAGTGGAAAAAGGGAAACATGGAGAAAAACATGATTGAGTGGTGAAACCCCTGAACGGAGAAGATCCAATCACTCCTTGGCGTAGAATACACGTTCTCCCGCCTTTCGGTGGTGGAAATCGTCCTCTTCGGTGTCCGGATCGGCTGGGGCGTGCTTCTGGGCTCTGTTCTTCTCTCCACACCTTCCTGGGATGTGTGCAGCGGCTAATGATGTGATCCACTACTCTTGGCCGCCGTCATTAGGTATAATCTCTGAATTAGGTCGCCAAATTACCACAGCCATCGGATTTGGATCAATCTGAAGCAAACATGTATCTGTCGATGTCGATACTATTGACCCTGCACTGTATCGGCTGGTCTTCTTTTGTTTTCTTTGTCACGGCTGATGCTAACTCGATACCATCGACGCGGGTCGATGGTATCGACTCTCTTAGGCGTCACTTTTGTCCTTTTACCATCACTGTAGCTCCACTTGTCGATGGTATCGACTTTTGTGTCGATAGTATCGACTCTCTTTTCTGAAGCAACCTGATGTTATCACGATACCATCGACTCTCCTATCGATAGTATCGAGATTTTTCTGCTCCTTGCGACTGGCTGCATGTGGTCCAGTCGATGGTGTCAACCACTGTCGATGGTATCGACAACAGCAAATACTTGTTTCTCCTGAAATTTCAACATGAAACCACATAAGCCGAAACAAAACATATTCTTTTGATAATTTATGCTCAAAATACTGAAATAAGGGAGATTTGACATAGAGAAAGATCATAGACCAAGGTAGATGAATTATGCAATATTAACCACCAAAATGACTAATATATGCATAAAACACAAGTAAAATATGTCTTTAAATGTGACTCAAAATCATCGCATCAGGTCTAAACAACTAGTGTCTTTGTAGACTTAGTCTCCTTTCAGAGAACTAACTACGAGAAGTGTGAGAATGTTGCAATGCCAGCCATCCCCGAATGAATGGTCACTTACTTTACATGATTTCCTTTGCAAAGTTTGTTCCTCGACTTATCAAGGTTGTACTTTCATACGTCAACTGATTCCATTTCATTGTATGAAAGTACAACGATGAAAGTGAGTTTACTCCACTTCTTGAAAAACACTCCAAGATATCAAAACAGATGCATGGTGGATACATGCATCAAGAACAAACATTCAATCGAGATTCAAATCTAATAGTATAAACGTAGACAATTCATACTAAAAGATAAAAGGTAACACAAGTTGGTGATCAAGCAACAAGCATTCATTAAGCGATTGATGTTGAACTGAAAAGAAAGAATATCTCTATTGCAAACTATGGATTATATTGCATGAAATGAAAACATGGGTAGCGGGGATACTCCCCGCACCCTAATGTATAACACTACTCGCTCATGGCAAGGACAAAGAAGGAGGCGAGAAGAGAGAGAGAACATCATCTCCATGAAGGAGGGAGCAAGGTCAACCCCTTGGAGAGAGAGAGACGATCTTCACACTTCACGGGTTGCTCGATGATGAATCTTCCTCTTCCCACCTTCTTTGGCGATGAGAGAGAAAGCAGCTTCTGGATGGAGTGTGGATCTCAGACCGGCAGCCTCAGGGCGGTGGATGAAGGATGAAACAGCTTTGGAGCAGTAGAGGCAACCTTTGGACGTATGAAACTTGATGCCTTGTGAGGACCCTTTGGGTCTAATTTATAGGCTTTAAGTGAAGTCCAAACGGTTTGGGCAGTTTTAGGCCCAAATGGTTTTGTAAACCGTTTGGGTTCTGAGACCGTTTGGACTCTCTCGGTTTAGAAACTGTTTGAGTCCTTATGGTCTTGAAACCGTTTGCCTTTATTCGGTCTTGGAACCGTGTAACTTCGTGCGGTCTCAGGACCGGTTGGTCTTATGCGGTCTAAGGACCGTGTAACTCCATGCGGTCTCGGGACCGATTGGCTTTGCACGGTCTCGGGACCATTTAGTTTTGTGCGATCTCGGGATCGTATAACTCCATGCGGTCTCGTGACCATTTGTCTTTGCACGGTCTCGGGACCGTTTGGTTTTGTGCGGTCTCGAGATCGTGTAACTCCATGCGGTCTCGGGACCATTTGGCTTTGCATGGTCTCAGGACCGTTTGATTTTATGCGGTCTCGGGACCGTGTGACTTCAGGTGGTCTTGGGACCGTGTGACTCCATGTGGTCTCAGGACCATGTGACTCCATGCGGTCTCGGGACTGAGTGACTTCATGCGGTCTTGGGACCAAGTAGTCTCCAAATGGTCTTCAGACCATTTGGTCTCGAAACGGTCTTGGGATTGTTTGGAACTTTTGTGATTTTTTTGTAAGAATAAAAAGGAGAAAAGTTAATCTAATGGTATATTTGCAATAAAGGAGGAAAGTTAAGGATTCTATCTAATTTATCTGAGAAAGAGTGTGGAAAACTGAGGAAAATTACTAAGATAACATCGCAAAATGGGAGGTTATCACCCCCCCCCCCCAACTTAGAGTTTAGCTTGTCCTCAAGTTAGATAGAGATGAGGCATGTAACGACGAGGCGATTTTATTTAGTTAAGATTTCCACACTCTTGCTTCAAATCTAAACCATAGATCTCCAAAGGTTGTATCGAAACTTTTGCTTTCCTTAACATTTTCAGGTGTTGAGAGTTTCTTGGATCTCAGGTTTCTTCCATATCTCGTAGTCTGCATTGGGACCACTTTTTATTCTGTTCATGTCGTCGACTCGAATCAGTTTTATACTTCTCTGAAAATCCTACCGGAAGCTAGAGTGGGTATGAGGGTTGGCTAAAGGCTTGTTGTGTAACTTCCCCTTCAAGTGGGGGAGGGTTTGTCTATGCATTTAGGGTCTCACTACCAGGCACGATACATCTGCCATTTTGAGGGCAGCTGAATGTACCGGTCAGGTGAGTCCTTTATCAGCCTTACATATATTTGGATACCTTAGGGTTTCACTACCGGCCACGACACATCTTCCTTTGTGAGGGAAGCTGAATGTACCGGCTGGGCGAGGCCTTTATTGGCTCTTCATATAGATCCTTATGCATGGCAGAACTCTCATATTTTTATTCAACACTCTGGCTTTTATTCGTAAACTCACAGGCTTAGGATTTGGGATTTTTAGGAGTTTTGGTTGGGCGGCCAAGCCTCTTTTATTTGAAGAGAAGAAAGTTGTTGTTAGAGTTTCTCGACATGCACTTATTTGGTTTCTACTTGGTAGTCCACTTGCGAGGCTTCTTGATTTGGATGTCACCTGATATCCCTCCCGTCCTTGAGAGTGTTTGGCTTGTTTCGGCCCTGATGTTAACCTGTGGAGAGTCAGATGTAGAATTGAAGTAAAAGCATGAAAATTTAGTGTGAAGATAATTTATTAATTCGCCATTACATATCTATATGCTATTCTTGTTATTGCTCTTGATGACTAACTAGATTCTAAAGTTAGTTGGGGATGACTTTTTCCAAGAGGGATGTTATTCTTATGTGTAGGGTTTATTTTAACAGGGGAATTACTTAAAACAAAATCTAAATGTGCAAAGAAAGCTAAACAAATTATACAGAATTGAAAAAGAAGGTAGATAGGGAAGGATTTAAAAATGATACCTCTCCCTTATCCATTGTACTTCCCCCCCCCCTAACTTATCACTCACTTTGACCTTAGAGTGTCAAAGTGATAGGTTGAGAAGTACAAGGACAAGGGCATCAGGCTTCTGTTAGTCCTTTATTAGCTCCATCTGTACGAAGAAGATTAGCGGTGAACTTTCCACATAACATGTGGTAATCCACATCTGTCGTGTCCTCTACAGGTCTTCCAAGGATCATGATGGTGTACATCAGTAGAGAACGTGGAAACCACAGTCTTGTGACTTGCGAAGCTGCTTGGGATAGTTGTGGCTGAAGACAGGGTGATGAAAGTGTTCTTTGTCATATGCCCATGTGTGCTTACTGAGAAGGTCATGTAGTTGGTCAGCACACTCCTTCGCCACCTCTTCCGTAGGCATTCTTGGTGTTATAGGATATTGTTGCTGGTCTGGATTGTACTGGCTGTCAGAACGGTTATATATGATTGTTGTTCCGTCATGAATATTTGTTGACAGTAGCATCCAGTGCTCGGAATGAAGGAAAGGAAGACTTATAAACTTCAGAGTCGTATGTTGGAGGAAAGAAATGAGTTCTTCAATTGCTCCGAAGTTCTTTAGCTTTAGGAGATCATCCTTCATATATGCTGAATCCATATAGGTCGTAGGGTGATTCTGTCTGAGAAGATATTGATAGGCGGCCATCAAACTCACGGATAGAAACCCTTTGAATTGTACAGTTTCATGTAGCGCATCTGCCATAATAAGAATATCTTTGGCTAGAAAAATGAGATCATCTTTCTCGGCGTAAAGCCTAGACATGATGAGCCGAAGTTCATTGTCGGAAAGACTTTTGCAGGCGCTGAGGTCAAAATTAGGGATTGTTGGTGTAATGGCAGACAGGGAGACCTTTTGTGAAGATGGTCTATTGATGGTGGCCCCGGTGAGCAACTCGGTGTGCCCTTTATCATCCGCCAAGTCAAAAGAAAAAGGGTCCCATTGGTTCTTCTCGGGGACCTTGGCTTGACACATGTTAAGGTGTTGAATTTCATGTATGACCTCAAGTATGGTGACCTTCGATGGGATTTGTCCAGTACTATCATAGATGTCAACTATCTTCTGGAGCTTGGCACGGTCCTCCATTAGTTGCTCTGTTGTCCAATGCAGAGCGTCTTCAGTTCCGATGGCTTGTTTTACTGGTGAAGCCATTTCTGGAAAGTAATCAGAAGAAATCATGTGTTAGAAAAATTTTGAATATTTATAGATAGCAAGTTTATTAAAGGGAAGGGGGTTGTTAACATTTGTAGGTTTTTGTGGAATGCAAGCGGTTTGTAAGGTCAAATGGTTTCAAGACTGTTTGGCTCCAAACGGTTTCAAGACCATTTGGTTCCAAACGGTTTCAAGACTGTTTGGCTCCAAACGATTTCAAGACCGTTTGGCTCCAAACGGTTTCAAGACCGCGAGGAAGGTGGAACGTCGGGGGTACAACAATCGACGGTGGAGAAGCATTATCAGCGGCGATAGTGATGGTGGCAGTGATAATGATGGAGATGGCGATAGAAAAGGGGGGCACGTCGACGACGTAGGCGTTGGCGATGGTAAAAATGGGGATGGCGTGATGGCGGAGGTGTCAGTGATGGTGGTGGCACTGGTCTACCTTGCTAATGCGGGCGATGATGATGACGGCGATGCAAAGAATAGCGGTAATGGAGGTGCAGTCGTCGTGAAGTCACGCGAACGCTAAGGTGGCGTCGGTGATGGTGATAGAACGAGCTGACGTCGCGAGCTACGCGTGAGCGAGAATCAGAGAGAAATGAAACGGTGCTTGCACGAGGGTTTAGAATGTTCGAGATTCGAAAGAAATAAGAAGGAGAGGGGGTAGGGTTATATTTATAGGATTTGGGGGTTGACTTTACAAATTCCCGATGTCAAACGGTTTGAGACCGTTTGGTCTCCAAACAGTTTCGAGACCGTTTGGCTCCAAACAGTTTCAGGACCGTTTGGCTCCAAATGGTTTTGAGGGCCTTTTGGCTCCAAATAGTTTTAGGACCGTTTGGTTCTAAACGGTTTCAGGACCGTTTGGCTCCAAACGGTTTAAAAACCGTTTAAGATGGTTTAGGTTTTTGTTTTTTATATTTTTATGTTTGTTTTGGTTGTTTATGTGAATTTTTATATTTTCAGATTAAAGATGATAAACCTAAGTTAAACAAAGGAAGCAAAAACAAAAATAAAAGATAAATGGTGATACTCAGATCTTGGGTTGCCTCCCAAGTAGAGCCTGGTTTTTACGTCGCTGGCTCGATGAAGTTTTGATTTTGTTGTGGTGATGTTGTGGGGTTTCTGATCTCAATAGTCTGTCCCAGAATTTTGTCTGCTGGAGTATAGTATTTTTTCAATCTATGGCCATTGACTGTCCTTTCTCCTCCATTGTCGTAAACAATTATGATGGCTCCAGTCAGGTATATGTTCTTGATGGTAAAAGGCCCGGACCACTTTGTACGAAGTTTCCTGGGGAACATTTTCAGTCTGGAGTTGAAAAGAAGGACTTTGTCTCCAATAGTGATGTCTTTTCTTTTTAGATGACTATCGTGCCACATTTTTGTTTGTTCTTTGTAAATCTTGGCACTTTGGTATGCAGTCATTCCGAGCTCTTCTAGTTCTTGCAACTGGAGTTGTCTATTTTCTCCAGCTCTTTTAAAATCAAAATTCAGTTGTTTAATGGCCCACCAAGCCTTATGTTCCAGTTCAACAGGAAGATGACATGATTTCCCATATACCAGACGGAACGGGGTTGTTCCAATCGACATTTTATAAGCTGTGTGGTAAGCCCAAAGGGCATCGAGAAGCTTGATGGACCAGTTGGTACGGTGTCTATTGATGGTTTTTTCTAAGATTGCCTTCAGTTGTCTATTTGAAACTTTGACCTGACCACTAGTTTGTGGATGGTAAGGTGTGGCAACTTTATGGTTGACTTCGTATTTCTTTAAGAGGGCTTCAAAGCTTCGTTCCAGAAAATGGGTCCCTCCATCGGATATGATAGTTTGGGGGACTCTGAATTTGGGAAAAATGATATCTTTAAACATCTTAATGACTGGTTTGGAATCGCTGGAAACTGTGGGTATAACTTCTACCCATTTCGAGACATGATCCACAACAACCAGTATGTAAGAAAATCCATATGAAGAGGGGAAGGGACCCATGTAGTCTATTCCCCACATCGAAAAGTTCGATCTCTTGCCACATAGTGAGGGGCATTTCATTCCTTTTAGTTATACTGCCAGAAAGTTGACATTTATTGCATGATTTTATAAAATCATGGGAATATCTTGCTACCGTTGGCCAAAAGAAACCTGATTGTAGAACTTTCATAGCGGTCTTTTTTGAACTCATGTGTCCCCTAGTGGGGCCGAAATGACAATGTTCTAAGACAGGGGTAATCTCTTCTTCAGGTAGGCAGCGACAGAAAAGTCCATCTGTACATAGACGAAAGAGATAACATTCGTCCTAGTAGTATTTCTTAACATCGTGGAGCAATTTCTTTTTGTCGTGGTGAGAGGCAGAAGGGTGGATGATTCCTATAGCTAGATAGTTCACTATGTCGGAATACCAGGGGAATCCGGTGGTAATTTTCATTAGTTGGTCATCAGGGAGGGAGTCTTGGATAGGTACTTTATCATCATCCTCGACTTCAATGCGACTGAGATGATTACAGACGACATTTTCCACTCCTCTTTTGTCTTTAATTTCCAGATCAAATTCCTGAAGCATCAACACCCATCAGATAAGCCTGGGTTTTGCATCTTGCTTCTAAATTAGATATCGTATGGCAGAGTGGTCAGTGTAGACTATGACCTTTGATCCGATCAGGTAGGAGCAGAATTTCTCGAACGCATAGATGACAGCTAAGAACTCCTTTTCTGTAGTGGTGTAGTTCTTTTGCGCTTCATCAAGAGTCTTGGATGCATAGTATATTACATAAGGCTTTTTGTCAATTCTCTGTCCTAACACTGCTCCTATAGCATATTTGCTGGCATCACACATTATTTTGAATGGTTGCAACCAGTCAAGTGCTCTCAGAATAGGCATAGAGACTAGAGCACTATTTAAGGTTGTGTAGCTTTGTAGACATTCTTGGTCAAAATTGAACTCGGCGTCCTTGGTCAATAATTGGGTCATGGGTTTTGCTACTTTCGAGAAATCTTTAATGAATCTTCGATAAAACCCAGCAGGACCCAAGAATGCTCGTACTCCTTTTATGTCTTTTGGTGGTGAAAATTTCGAGATGACATCAATTTTTGCCTTGTCTACCTCAATCCCTCTGTCCCTCACTCTATGTCCGAGGACGGCACCTTCAGTTACCATAAAATGGCATTTTTCCCAATTTAAGATAAGGTTTGTTTCCTCACATCTTTGTAAGACTTGTCCAAGGTTGAGTAGACAGTTGTCGAAGGAATCTCTATAAACTAAAAAGGCATCCATGAATACTTCCATTATGGACTCGGTTAACCCTACAAAAATAGTAGACATGCACCTTTCGAAGGTAGCAGGTGTGTTGCACAGCCCGAATGGCATTCTTCTGAAAGCGTAGGTCCCAAAGGGACAAGTAAAAGTTGTTTTTATTGGTCTTCCGGGTGTATAGGAATTTGATAGAACCCAGAATAACCATTGAGATAACATAATAACTTTTGATGGGCTAGGCATTCGAGGACTTCATCAAGAAAAGGTAGAGGGTAGTGATCTTTTTGTGTTGCTTTGTTTAGTTTCATGTAGTCGATACACATTCTCCACCCTGTGACAGTCCTCGTGGGCACTAGCTCATTTTTATCATTTAGCACGACAGTGGTTCCTCCCTTTTTGGGGACCACTTGGGTAGGGATGACCCATTGGGAATCTGAAATTGGGTAGATAATATTGGCTTTTAGCCATTTGAGGACCTCAAGGCGAACCACCTCTTTAAGATTGGGGTTCAGCTTTCTCTGGTGCTCTCTTAAAGGCTTAAATGCTTCTACCATGGGCAGTCTATATATGCATAAGGCTGGGTTTATACATGTCAGGTCAGTTATTTTGTACCCAATGGCTTTCTTATGTTTCTTTAACTCAATGAGAAGCCTTTCTTCCTGGTCTTTCATTAGAGTGGAACTGATGATTACTGGACATAGTTTTTCTTCATCCAGGAAGATGTGCTTAAGTCCCGTTGGTAGGGTTTTCATCTCAGGAGCCTTAGGTGCTTCTATCGTTTCTAAAATAGTGACAAATTTGAGCTCTTCAAAAGTGGTTGTTGGTGCTTCTTCAGCTTTCTCTAAGTGTTGCAAGCATTGTTGAACTAATTCGTTGGCTAAGAATTCGACTTCTGGATTTATTAGGACATTTTCTAACTCATCAGATGGTTTGGATATTTCCAATTGGGACATTTGATGTATTGCATCTAAGAAAAAGACTTCCTCTTGAATGATGGGGCCTTTCATGTTGTTGAGGACCCGTAACTGAATTGCTTCTTTTCCCAGTCTCAAAATGATCGTGCCAGCTTCAATATCAATGAGTGCCCTGGCTGTGGCAAGGAAGGGTCTGCCGAATATTATTGGGTATCTGAGATCTTCCTTGATGTCCATAATGACAAAATCACATGGGACATAGGAATCATTGCCTATCCTGATTGGAATGTCTTCAATAATTCCTAGGGGCGTAGTGATAGTGGAATCAACTTACTGAATGGTCATCGTTGTGGGTAGCAAGTCAGTAAAGCCCAATCTTTTACACATGGAGTAGGGCATAATAGATATGCTAGCCCCTAGGTCAGCTAATCCCTTTTTGCTCGAAGCATTTCCAATACAACATTGAATACCGAAAGAACCAGGGTCCTTCTTTTTCTTTGGCATCTTATTAAGAATGATATCGGAGGTGGTCTGAGCCAGTTTGACCGTCTCTTGCTCTTTAGTAATATATTTCCTTGATAGCAAGGTTTTTAGATACTTAGACCAAGCTGGTACTTCAGAGAGGGCATCGAGGAGCGCGATATCGATGTAAAGTTTCTTCATCGCTTCCTTGAATTTTTGGAATCTAGTGTCCATTTTAGTCTCCCTTAATATTCCTGGATATGGTATCCTAGGTTTATATTGCGGAACTTCTGGCTCTTTGGAGGCTTGTTCCTTCTCTTTGCCTTTTGCAGTCTCTGCAGATTTCTTAATTCCTAGATTCGGGCTTGCATTCAGAGTAAAGATAGGTGTATCATCATCATCATGAGAGATTCTCATAGTTTCGTGAAAGACACGACCAGATCTTGTAGTGACGACGTTCAATTGCTCTGGTCTATTTTGATCGTATCTAGGGTTTGACTCCAGTTGACCAGCAAAAGTACCTACTGGTGGCTTCAGTTGGGCATCAATTTGTGCTAGTTGAGCCTCCACAGGCTGAGCTTGCTGATTGGCAAGAATGGTTTGTTGTGACTGTAACATCTGCTTGATCATAGTCATCTCATCTGTAGGCTGGGAAGGGGCATTTTTTTGAGTGAGTTGTTGTTGTCCTTGATGTGGTTGTTGCAGAGGTGGTGTTAACTGAGGTTGCTGCGATTGCTGTAGCTGAGGGTGCAATTGTGGGTGCAGAGGAGGATGGGTATATTGATAGTAGGCGGAGGGATTTCTAGGGTAGTTGGATCTTGGGAAATTATTTCTGAGGTTCCCTTGATTTTAGTTAAAGTTACTTTGAAATCCAGGTGGCAACCTATTGGAGGATCCACCTTATGTTTGATGTTGTGGGTTAGCAATCCCCGCAGGATTCCCATATTGAAAACCAGGGTGGTTTCTTGGTTGATTTGCATTATAGTAAGCTTGTCCCGGTATGGAATGAATGGAATTAACCTATTCGGGCATCTGATCTTCAGGGTGTTCGATGATTGGTTCGTACTGCTGTTGTGGTGGTTGCATATCCATCATCACATTATAAAGTAAGCCACATGATAGTGTAGGGTGATCAGATGCGTGACAGGCTTCACAAGTCCTGGTGGCAGCTTTAACTTGTTGGACTTGGGGTTTTTTCTTCTTATCATATTCTCCAAATGAAGTTTCAAGTGCCTGCTGTTTGTGAGATATAGTCTTTAAAGCTTCAGCAATAGCCTTCATTTCCATTGATTCCTCAGCCTTATAAACTTTGAGGACTCCCTTAGTGGATGATCGTCCCCAATTAGATAAGTTCTCAGCTCCAAGTGTAATGATTTTCCAAGCATCCTCGTAGTTCTTCCTCATAAAATTTCCTCCAGATGAGATATCCAGAAATTGCTTGATATCATCACTCACCCCCCTACAGAACCTTTCTATTAATTGATTTTGGGAGATACCGTGATGAGGGCACTTCCTTAGAAGCTCCTTGAATCTTTCCCATGCTTCTGCGAGTGATTCTCCAGGAATTTGGGCGAAGTGGTTAATCTTCCCCCTAATTTCATAGGTTAATGAAGGAGGGAAAAGCTTTTCCAGGAACTTTTCTTCCAAGGGAGCCCAGGGGGTGATGATTGGCTCCCTATCAAGTGAGTTGTACCAACTCAAATCCCTTCCAGATAGAGTGAAGTGGAAAATATGTAGCATTATTGCGTCAAAGGAAACTCCGACTTGTGGGACAAGTCAGCAAAGTGCCTTGAATCTCTTCAAGTGATCCATGCAGTCATCTCCAGGATCACTGGAGAATGAGATGCCCTGAATGATTTGAATCCATTGTGTCCGGATTTCAAAATTGGGTATGTTGATGATTGGTGGCCAGACTGGATGATTATGTTCATAGTTCTTGGGGACGACATAGTCCCTCAATTGCTTGTTTCTTAGTTCTAACTGGGCAGCTTGGTAGGCTGCTTCATTTTCAGCTCGGATGTGGGCCTGTTCTTCAACTCGGATTTCCGCTTGGATCTGAGCACAAGTATCAACAATGAGTTGTGCTCTCTGAGAGGCTATGGCGGCGTTGACCCTTTCCATTACTAACGTAGTGTGGCGTTGATCTTCAACCATTTGTCAAAATCTTTGGCAGTTAAGTCTGTTGCAGCGGTGGAAGCTTCTCTCTACCTCAGAGGCGTACTCTGGATCAGGGGAGAATCCGAGGTTATGTGATGGTTGCATACACATCTTCTACCTGAGTAGAGGAAGAAACACACCTTTTAGATGATGTGGAAGGTGTGATGAAATCAAAAAGATATGGAGTAATGTTTACAGAAAAGTGTAAAACCGTAACCAGCTAGCAAGATGGTAAATGAAATTAAAACATTCCATTGTCCCCGGCAATGGCACCCATTTTTGATGGAGCTTCCACTTGCGTGGAATTGCATGTACCACTAAAAATCCTAAAGATGGTAAGTCTTTAGGTTTAGCCTTGCTTATACTAGATTGAGAACTCCACCCACGTATGCTAGGATACATGGAAGTCTTATCGTAGTATAGTTAAGGGTCGAATCCACGAGACAACAGTCTTGTCAATATAGAAAATGTTAGAATTTCACTTAACTCCTTAACAGTTGGTATCTAAGGAGACCAAAACAAAAGTTGGTATCTAAATCAAAGATTTGATTTGGTTGTTTTAAACTAAGTGCAAGTAAAATAAAAGCAAGAAAGTAAATTTTAAGGTCGTAAACAATGTTAAGAAACCACTAGGATGTGATCGGTTTTCACCACTACTACTCATGGATCAAAACACACAACATAAAAACACAACCTGCAATAAGATTCTAAACAACTAGTATCTTTGTAGACTTAGTCTCCTTTCAAAGAACTAACTACGAGAAGTGTGAGAATATTGCAATGTCAGCCATCCCCGAACGAATGATCACTTACTTTACATCATTTACTTCGCAAAGTTTGTTCCTCGACTTATCAAGGTTGTACTTTCATATGTCAACTGATTCCATTTCATTGTATGCAAGTACAACGATGGAAGTGAGTTTACTCCACTTCTTGAAAAACACTCCAATATACCGAAACAGATGCATGGTGAATACATGCATCAAGAACCAACATTCAATCGAGATTCGAATCTAATAGTATAAACGTAGACAATTCATACTAAAAGATAAAAGGTAACACAAGTTTGTGATCAAGCAACAAGCATTCATTAAGTGATTGATGTTGAACTGAAAAAAAAGAATGTCTCTATTGCAAACTATGGATTACATTGCATGAAATGAAAACATGGGTAGTGGGGCTACTCCCCGCACCCTAATGTATAAGACTACTCGCTCATTGCAAGGACAAAGAAGGACATGAGAAGAGAGAGAGAAAACATCATCTCCACGAAGGAGGGAGGAAGGTCAACCCCTTGGAGAGAAAGAGAGATGCTCTTCACACTTCGCAGGTTGCTCGATGATGAATCTTCCTCTTCCCATCTTCTTTGGCGATGAGAGAGAAAGCAGCTTTTGGATGGAGTGTGGATCTTAGACCGGCAGCCTCGGGGCAGTGGATGAAGGATGGAACAGCTCTGGAGCAGCAGAGGCAGACTTTGGACGTCTGAAACTTGATGCATTGTGAGGACCCTTTGGGTCTTATTTATAGGCTTTAAGTGAAGTCCAAACGGTTTGGGCAGTTTTAGGCCCAAATGTTCTAGGAAACCGTTTGGGTTCTGAGACCGTTTGGACTCTCTCGGTTGGGAAAATGTTTGAGTCCTTGCGGTCTTGAAACTGTTTGCCTTTATTCGGTCTTGGGACCATGTAACTTCGTGCGGTCTCGGGACCGGTTGGTTTTATGTAGTCTCTGGACCGTGTAACTTCATGCGGTCTCAAGACCGTTTGGCTTTGCACGGTCTTGAGACCGTTTGGTTTTGTGCGATCTCAGGATCGTGTAACTCCATGCGGTCTTGGGACTATTTGTCTTTGCACGGTCTCGGGACCGTTTGGTTTTGTGCGGTCTTGGGATTGTGTAACTCCATGCGGTCTCGGGACCGTTTGGCTTCGCACAGTCTCGGGACCGTTTGGTTTTATGCGGTCTCAGGACCGCGTGACTTCATGCGGTCTTGGGACCGTGTGACTCCATGCGGTCTCGGGACCGTGTGACTCCATGCGGTCTCGGGACTGAGTGACTTCATGCGGTCTCGGGACCGGGTAGTCTCCAAATGGTCTTGGGAACATTTGGTCTCCAAATGGTCTTGGGATCATTTGGAACTTTTGTGATTTTTTTATATTTTTCTATAAGAATAAAAAGGAGAAAAGTTAATCTAATGGTATATTTGCAATAAAGGAGGAAAGTTAAGGATTCTATCTAATTTATCTGAGAAAGAGTGTGGAAAACTAAGGAAAATTACTAACATAACAACACAAAATTGGAGGTTATCAAGTGTACACTAGCCTGACTCTCTCTGTCTCTCTCTCTCTCTCTCTCTCTCTCTCTATATATATATATATATATATATATATATATATATATACATATGGTTTCCATGTGGCATTCTCAAGGTGAGTTTGTTTCATATATTGTTCTCTAGCAAGTATCTATATGCTTGGTTTGATATCACATATCATGACTGATGAGATTTTATTACCAACAAACCTATACTTTGTTCCTATGTGTTATTGTTGTCTATTTGCCTTCCACAATAACATCCAACTAGGGACATAATCAAAATGCACACACTCTTAACATCCATATGATCTCATTGTTCAAGTCATATACTTGAAGACATACATCATTGAGTAATTGTCACTTTTCAGACATCCATTATATTTCCTCATTTTCTCATAATAGAGTGAAATAGAATGAATTAGAAACTTTTCTTAATTATTATTAATCAAAACCTTTAAGTAATATGCCTTCGCAATCATCATATGATTGTCTCTCTAGGAATAGAGACCAATAGACCGCACAAAGGTCATTAATCTATTTTTCTATATCCATGAATTTGCTCGTAGTGGGTGCCCATTGTTGCTTCTTTTGTTTGCTCACAGAGCTCACTTCGTGACCCTCCTCGTTTACTTTGTGGATTCTCTATGATCTCCAATGAGATGCTTGCTATACTCTAGTTGCTTTTGCTCCTTTTCTTTGGTTTATTTGTGTTGCTTTCTCCTTATAAAAATGTGCATAGATGCACCCTCTATGATTTCAAGTGTTACCTCTTCATATTCATCATGATATGAGGTGTTGCTACGTTCTAGTATTAGGTCTTGTTCCTTTTCTGGGATGGCTACTTTTGTTGTTGATATATCATCGATGATTGTTCTAGGTTCAGATACCATGGCCTCTGGGATGGTGTAATGATTGAAGTCTTCATAATTTCTATTTTAGTTTATTTTGGATCTATTACTCTAGGTGTGGGCAATTTCTTTGTCTATGGTTGGGTAGTCAACCTTTCAGGGAGGCATATGATTAACTTATTCCTTGTTGTTTGCTTTGAGGCCACTTCTTTTGGTTGTCTTCTATGTTTCTCATCTGGTTTACTTATTGTCATATCTTGTTGAGATATCATCTTTAAAATTTCTTCTTCTTGGAAGGCGAGCTTGTCATAGTCGTAGTTCCTTAGCTTCGGTAGAGGTAGGCAGTATTTTGTCCTATAGAATTTGTAGGAGTACCTCTACTTTGACCTAGACAAAACATTAGCAGTAGTTAGGTACTTGGAAGTCAAGTATGACTTCTCCCTCTAAGCTTAGAAAGAATTTCATATAAATAGGGTACCCTAGTCGGGATGTGGTATAGGTGACTAGGCCTCCAATGTAGAAATTACGGGGACCTTCTAGCCCCAATGTCACTACTAGTTTATCTAATCGAAATCTTCCCTATGTTTCTGGCCTTCCCTTCCATTATGCTCCATAGTATGTGGAGATCCAACCCAGTTACAATATCTTTATCTTATCTGAAGGTCAAGTCATTGGTGAAGATTTTGTGTACTACCCTTATAAAAAATGAATGCATCATTATAGCTTTGGATTGATTGGAAATATACATGCAATCCTCTGACAATTTTTCCCAAGTTTTGTCGATAAGGAAGCCTCAAGCATCTTTGTCTACTCGCACTTTGTTGGCTCTACTACTTGCTCATCAGAATCTGTGAAGATTGAATTGAGAAATTTTTCTATCAAGAAATAATCATTCTCAATGATGCATACATGTAATTTATACTCTCCCTTGCACTCTGTTGTTTCTACTTTTGTTATTGGCAGCTTCCTTAGGGAGGGCATAAATTCTAAGGTGTGGTCGTCATAAGAAGTCTGCTTGTTGAAATAGATTTTATGGATTCCCAACTGCTCTAGGCTCTATTTCACCCTATCTTATATTCCCAATTTCTATAGGGTATCCACATTGCTAAACATGGTGGCCTTGAACTTCTTCTTCTAGAACATGTTACACCATATTTCAGCGTATTCCTTATCCCTTTCTAGGAAATGATTGTCATGTTGTTCTTTGTAAACTACATGTGATATTTGCAGAATTATCCCAACAGTCACTACCAATTGGCATGTAGTTGATCATGTGGCTATGTCATGTGTGGATGTCTTGGCTACTTTGTGAGGCCTCTTTTGATTAGGACTAGGTGCAACCCTCTTCTTCACATTTTTCACTTCCTCAAAAGGTGTGTACTCGGAGGCGGCAGTCCATGTTTTCTCTTCTTCACTGGAAGATTCTTTAGGTATTGTCTCAACTATCATCCTAAGCCTATATGCTTCCAGTTGTGTTTTTATGCTTTCCTTGGTAGCCTCCCCATGTATTTTCATGTAGGATATGAATTCATCCTTCATTCTTTCAGTCTCTTCCATCTCCTCCAGGTTCATGGAAGCCTATAGCTTTTGGATCTTCTCAGATTCCTGAATCACTTGATTCTTGTCCCGACTGTTTGCCATTTTTAGCTTTGTAGATACTTAAGTATCTCTAGCAAGGTTAATTTAAACCAACAAGGATGGGGATTTAGTAAAAAGATGATCAACATGATCTGACCAACAGTCCATCATTTTGGAAGATTAAGAAACAAACTAATGCATCGTAACCTCAATCAATGGTTATGGAAGAGACTAACAATCTATGGATGTCAGCCGATGGTCGTCTAGGGGTCAAAAATCGATGATCTGGAATACTAGGTTAGCAACTGATGGTTGTAGTGTAGAGTGGACAACTAATGGTAAAGTCTCAGAGTTAACACCTGATGGTCGAGATTGATGGTTCAGGGAAGTGGTTAGAAATTCATGGTTGTAGTGAAGAGTGGACAACCGATGCTAAAGTCTAACAGTTAATACCTGATGATTGAGATTGATGGTTTAGGGAAGGAGTAGCCAACAACCGATGAATAGGTAGGAATATATGACATGATGCTTCAGGATATGATGGTTTTGCCACAAAGGGACAACACTGATGGTGCAAGTGTGAAATACTCTGTGAGTACTAAAGGTACGGGTCGGTGGTCAGGGAAGTGAGTAGAACCGATGGTCAATATCAACTGATGATTGAGTGACAACCGATGGTTCTAGTAGAGGACATGTTAAACAAAGGATCAGAGAGAGAAGGATTAGGTGAGAAGTCACAAATCACGTGTTGTAGGAAGACAAATGTATGTGATATCAAGCTCAGTCAGAAAAATTGTCGAAACCTAGAAAAAGGGAGTGAGGAATAGATATTACTAGTCATCTACATCATGATCGAGTTTTAACTTCGAATCACCGCTACTCCTCGCTCTGCCATGGGGTTGGGTAGGATGGGTGATTGGGAGCCAAAGGGAACTCAAATCTAGAGTTTGGTAGGAAGAGGAGGTGATTTGGGGGTGAACAGAAGTCACCCAAATCGCTAGACATCACGGAACGTGCATGCTGTGTCGCAAGAATGAGGAACAAGTCGTTCTAGGTCATGAAAAGTTGGGACACTTAAGTACTAGGCATGGCCCAACACATCCATTCTAGCTAGCACGACCGCTCTAGAAGAGCGCCAATATGACCGTGTTGGTCAGAGCGGTCATGCTGACCGGACCCAAAACTTGAGTTTTCCCTATTGAAAGAGACAATGCTAGCACGACCATTCCACACCAGCATGGCCATTTTGGTACCTCCAAATTAATAAAACTTCAAAAATTCTCAAATTACTCAATCATTCATAATCTGATCATCAAATTTGTTCCAAATGATGTTCCATCACTACTTTTCACTAAAATATACCCCATTCCTTTGACTTTCACCTATTTCACCTATCTCATCATCAAAACTAACAAAAAATTGTTAAACACAAGTGTGTCTATTTTCTTGGAATCATTTATAAATAAAGAAAATTTATCAAAATGCGAAGGTTGGGTGCAAAAGTTCCCAAACCTAGGTGGGGTGCCTCCTACTAGTGCTAAATTTTATGCCTTCAACTGGGCTTATTGATTCTAGACTTGATCATCTTCATGAAACTTTCAAAGTATCTTTGTAGTATATATCTCTCTCATGTGCGGTTAAGCACATCCCTTCATCAAGGGGGTGTTCTTCAACCAGCATCACAATGTCAAAACTTTGGTTGGCTTTATCTGAACCTACTTCCACAACTGCTTTCAATCTTTTCCCATTGACGGTGAACTCTCATGCTCCATCCTTTTCACATATCACCACAGCCCCAAACGAATATACATTTTTTATTAGATAAGGCCCTTCCCATCAAGACTGAAGCTTTTCGGGAAAGAACTTCATCCTAGAGTTGTATAGCCATACCCATTGTCCGAGCTCAAAGTCCTTATTTTTTATCATCTTATCATGTAAGAACTTGGTCCTTTCCTTGTAACTTTTGGACAATTCATAAGCTCACATCTCATTTCCTCTATCTCATGCAGTTGCAACTTTCTTTTCAATCTAGCAGTGTCTCCTTCCATGTCTATGGATTTATTCAATGCCCACAATGCCTTGTGTTGCATTTCCACAGGTAGATGGCAGCTATTACCATACACAATTTTGAATGGTGTGGTGCCAATCAGGGACTTAAATGTAGTCCTATATGCCCACAAAGCTTCATTTAGATGTAAAGACCAATCCTCATGGCCCGACGTCACTATCTTCTCAAGTATGAGGTTTATCTCTCATTTAGCTAACTCAACTTGACCACTCATTTGAGGGTGGTAACGAGTAGCCACGCGATGATTCACTCCATGCCTTTTTAGCAGCCCTTCAAATGTCCTATGGATGAAATGGTTTCCTCCGTCACTTATCATTGCCCGCAGTACACCAAATTTGCTAAAGATGTTTGACTTTACAAAATCACAAAACACTTTGTGATCATTCATTCTAGTATCAATAGTTGCAATCCACTTGGATACATAATCAATGGCCACCAAGATATATATATATATATATATATCCAAAGGAGGGGGAGAACATCCCCATGAAGTCAATTCCCCAAACATCAAACACCTCAATCACAAGAATGGTGATAGAGGCATCATGTTCCTCTTGGAGATAGTGCCCACCTTTCGATACTACAAATAGCATTTGTAATATTCGTGAGTACCTTTAAACAAGGTGGGTTAGTAGAATCCACTTTGAAGAATCTTGGCGCCTGTGTGTTTTTTGTCGAAATGTCCTCCACACACTCCAGAGTGAGATATATATAGGATCTCTTGCTGCTAAGTTTTTAGGACACACCTTCTAATGAATTGGTTGGTACAATATTTGAAATTTGGGTCATCCCAATCATAGTTTTTCACCATAGAAAACAACCCCTTTCTCTCTTCCCATATCCAAGTACTCGGTATCCTCCCACTAGCTAAGAAGTTATCTATGTGCTTGTACCATGGTATTTGGGTGGATGTAAGTAAGAAAAGCTTCTCATGTGGCATTGTTTCCTTGTTTTGACTCATGTCATCATAAGGTACCTCAATGCAGGAGAGATGGTCGACTATAGAATTTTCGAAGCCCTTCTTATCAAAAATCTCCAAATCAAACTCTTAGAGCATAAGAATCCAACAGATCAATCTTGGCTTAGAATCTTTCTTTGCCATAAGATATATCAAGGCTGCATGATCTGTATAAACCACTACCTTATTTTGCAAGAGATAAGAACAAAACTTGTCAAGAGAAAAAGTCACGACAAGCTATTGACTTGAGAGTTATACATTGCCCATATTCTGATAATGACTTAACCATTCAATTCTTATCTATCTAATATGTTCGTTCAAGATTGATTTTAGGCTTTAGGTACATGAAAAGGATCGAATTACACAAGCCCTGTCTTGTTCAAGTTCAAGTCAAAAGCAATGCAAGTGTTCTTTTTGGGAAATCACTCCAAATGACCTTAGATTAATTTTATAATCACTTGTATTTATGATATGACTTGTAACTAAGATGAGAAAAAATTACGGACACTTAATTCCAATGTTTCGTCTGTCAAAAGTAAAATTAGAAATTTTGTCACAAGATGTTTATCAGCTGAGTTGGAAACTTGACCGATCCAGTGATGGATTTTTTGAAATGAACAATCGATTGAGTTGTGCACTCACATGACTTGACTGATTGATCAACTAAGAAAAACTTATTTTGACTCATCGGTCGAGTATACCAGAACAAACTCGACCGATATTTTGAAAATTGGCTTTGTCACTTAGTGGATCGGTCGAGTTACCTTTATTGAAACTCAACCGAATGTACTGTATAGAAAATGTAGAAAAAGTGATTATAACCATTGGAGAGTTGTTGTGAGTGAAAATGGATATGTTGCAAGTTGCAAAATGACTAGTTTTCATTCTTAAGTGATCCTACACTCAAAGGAACACCCCAGCTATAAATAGGACCCCTTGGAGCTCATTTCAGGTTTGCTCATTCATGCTATTCTAAGTCCTTTCTATAGTTGAGCGTATTGCAACCCTTTGGGCCCCTTTCTACTATAGATTTATAAAGAATTTTGTGATTATGAGTGAGATAGGTCTATTGTAAGAAAGCGACCATCATTTTCTTGTAAATCTCTCATTCCTTCCATCTTCCCTACCCCCTTTCTCAAGGAGAAAAGGTTGATGCAAGATACTCTAGGTGAAGGTGGAGTTGTTGTTCTTCTTCTTCAAGGTTGAAGAAGAGGTGAAGATCTTCTCTAGGTGAAGGAGAAGGGCAAGGCCAAGATTCAAGAAGAGTGGGTAAATCCTTCAAGGCCAAAGACTTGATGCAAGTGTGGGTAAGCAGTAAGCCCTTGTTAAAGGTTGAAGACATCTTGATCAAGTGGGTATGTCCTTGTGTAGATGGAAGACTCTTGTCTTGAGTAGGTAAGTCCTTGGATGTATGGTGGTCTCCTTGTATCTCTTATGAATGAATATAAGTATACATGCATTGCAAAGTCCTAGAGGTTGACCTCTCTAGGTAGTGGATTGACTATCTCCTAGTTTGGAGATTGGAACCACTCTCAACTACCTTGTTCAAGTGCATGTTTCAATTCCTCTCATACTTGATATGCTTGTTTAGATAGGACTTTAACATCTTAAGCTATTTGTTTTAATTGATATAATTTGAAGGTCTAACGTTTCTTATGAGAAATTTTGAAGCTCTATTTACTCCCCTCTAGGGCTCTAGATCTAAAAAGTGGTATCAGAGCCAAAGATCTTCTCCAACAATCTCCAATAAGACAAGAAGATGGGTGGAAATGTACTTGGTTCACTCAATCTAGAGGGAGGCTTCTCCATGCACCCTTCGATCTTTGACGACACCAACTTCCTCTATTTGAAGAGGTGTATGCAGTTCTACTTTCAAGGGATGAACATTGATATGTGGAAGGTGATGGTCACACCATACAAGGAGCCAACTGGAGCTGTGTCAACATGGAATGAAGTTGCACTAAAAGAAGCCCAGATCAATGCCAAAGCTATAAGAATTCTTTAAGCAGCCCTTACCTCAACGGAGTTCAACCGCATCTCCTCATGGGATACAACCTATGAGATTTGGGATAAGTTTTGCATTACCTATGAGGGCACAAAGAAAGTCAAGGAGGCTAATATCTACATGTTGAACAACCTTCTAGAGAAATTTAAGATGGTCAAGAAAGAAGGGATTGCAGAGATGTACTCGAGGATCAACATCATCACCAATGGCCTAGCTTCTTTGGACAACACTTTGGATAGAGGTGTAATCAACTCCAAGATATTGAGAACTCAACCAAAGAGATGGCAGTCTAAGGTGACCTCCCTTGAAGAAGTGAGAAGCCATGGTGACATCTCAACCGGAGAGCTCATTGGGAATCTTCAAGATCATGAGCCAAGGATTAACAAGCAAGAAGAAGAAGCCAAACAAGAAGAGAAGGAAGCAACGAAGATCAAAGATAGTTCCTTCAAAGCTCAAGTGGAGGTTGTCACCCTTCAACAACAACTTGCTTTTTGGACTTCTCCTTCCTCCTCTAGTGAAGATGATGGCCCTAGTGAGCATGAGGCCAACTTCACCAAGGGCAAGAACTTCAAGGGAAATCAATCTTCTTCTTCCACTCCATGGTGCTACATGGACAAAAGGGGTACTACAAGAGTGAATGTCCAAAGTCTAGAAAGTCACATCGTCGGAGTAGCTGCAAGAAGCAGGAAGAACATAAGAAGGATACCAAGTACAAGTGGAAGGAAAAGAAGGAGAAAAGACACAAGAATGCAACTGATGCAGCTTGGGAAGGTTCATCCTAAAGTAGTTCAAACTCTAAAGAAGATGGAGAGTGCCACCTTGCACTCATGGCCTCTACAAGTGAAGAAATTGGTGAGGTAATTGAGGTAAGTGAGGTAAGTTTGCATGAGTTATCATAAAAAACTCTTATTTATATGCTTGTTTCTACCCATTCTTCATTTGGTAATGTAAATCTAAAAGAAAGAGGTTAGAAAAAATTATTGATGATTTATATGCAAAACTTGAAATTCTTTAGCAAAATGAGAAAATTCATCTTGAGATAATTGATAACTTGCAAGGAAATTTTTTTGATCTTGAGCTCCAATAAAATGGATTTGAGGTAGAGAATGGTTTTTACCTTAAGTACATTGAAATTCTTAAGGAAGATAACCAAAAGTGTCTGAATCAGCTTGAAACTCTTAGAACTGAAATTGTTGAATTCAAGATTATTGTTGATGCTCATAGAAATGAGAAGGATGTTTATCTCACAGAAAATCAAGTGCTTAGATCTAAAAATGCTAGGTTGCTTGGAAAAATAAATGATTTATATTCTAGACCTATTTTGCCTAGTAATGATATTACTTCTATTTCTATTAAGAAAGATTCTTATTTAACTAAATCCCTATGTTTAGAGGTTGACCTTATTCATGGTAGAGATGATCATACTAGTTTGTATTATACTATTATATCTCTTTATGATGACAATCATAGACTTAGAGCCTCTCTGTAGAAATTCCTCAAAGGGAAAAACTCCCTAAATGAAATCCTTGACCATTCTACCAAACAAAGTGGTACTAGTGGGTTGGGATTTTTGGGGGGAGCACCTAAGGGCAAGAACAAATAAAAGAGGAAGGAAACCACCTTTTTTATATGAGAATCATCTATCACTAAGAACCCTATCATTTGTTCTCATTACAAATGTGATGATCATTACTCTACTTATTGTCCTTACAAGCCTAACTGGACCAATCCAAAGATGAAATGGGTCCCCAAGATAACTCCGGATCCCAAAGTTTGAGTTGGGAATTGGCACTCTCCTTTCTTTCCAAAAAAAAGGTAGACAGATTGTTGTAGTGGTTACACTAAGTACATGACATGTGATATAATCCATTTCAACAACTTCACTAAAAAGAAAGGAGGTTCGGTTACCTTTACGGACAACAAGAAAGGTAAGGTAAAAGGTGAGGGTGATGTAGGTGAATCCTTGTGTATCAAGAATGTTCTCTTTGTGGATGTCCTACATCCCAATTTAATAAGTATAAGTCAATTATGCAATAATGGTTACCGTGTGCTATTTACTTCCTTTGAATGATTGATTCTAGATTCCCTCACCTATCAAGTTATATATAAGGGAACTAGAAGTGATATTCTTTATGTAATTCCAATTGACTCTATTAAGAATGTTTTTGGAAGATGCCTAGTCATCAATTTGAATGATATTTCGCTTTGGCATCATTGACTCAGTCATGTATTTATGCATCAGTTGAAGAAGTTAAGCAAAAAGGACTTGGTCAAGGGACTTACCAAATTGGATTTTGAAAAGGATGAGGAATTCCAACCTTGTACCCAAGGAAAACAAACCAAGTCCTCCTTCAAGTCCAAAGGAGTCCTTATTACTAAGAGATCTCTTGAGCATCTTCATATTGAACTATTTGGACCAATGAAAACTCAATCCCTTCGTGGTTCCAAGTATTGCCTTGTTATTGTCGATGATTTCTCTAGATATACTTGGAACTTCTTTCTCATTTCTAAGATTAATATGCTTGATTTTTTGCTTGTTTTTGTAAATTAGTTGAGAGAAAATCTTCTTTCCGAATCATTTCCATTCGTAGTGATCATGGGGGAGAATTTGAAAATGATCTTTTTGAATGCTTTTGTGAAGAATCTGGATATGCACATAACTTCTCTTCAGCTCGAACACCTCAACAAAATGGGGTTGTAGAGATGAAGAATAGGTCACTATAGGAGATGGCGAGGACCATCCTTTTAGATTATGACACTCCAAATAAGTTTTGGGATGAAGCCGTTAGTACCTCATGTTTTGTGCAAAATTGGGTTCTTACACGTTCTTCTTTAAAGAAAACCCCCTATGAGTTATGGAGTGGTAGGAAGACTTCTATTGAGTATTTCCAAGTTTTTGTAAGTCCTTGTTTTGTTTCGAATACAAAAGTTTCTCTGAACAATTTTGATCTGAAATATTACAAGGCTTTCTTTCTTGGCTATAGCACTACTAGAAAGGCTTATAGAGTATTTAATATTGATCTTGCTAAAGTAGAATAATCCATAAATATTAATTTTATTAAGAGTAACACCTCTATTTCTAAAGATATTGTTCCAAATGATGATGTTGCAGGTGAGGTGATTCCTATCTAAAAAGATCTGAACATCATCAAAAGGAAAAAGAGGTGGTCATTCAAGAAGAAGAGAAAGATGAGGAGAAGACACAAGATGCCTTCAACAAAAAAAGCCAACATCACTTTCATCTCACAACTCAAGCCTAAGAACATCAAAGAATTTCTTGGGGATGATTAATGGATCCTAGTCATGCAAGAAGAATTGGAGCAATTCAATAAGAACAAATTTTGGACCCTAGTGCCAAGAACAAGTGATAGAAGGATCACTGGCATCAAATGGGTCTACTGCAACAAGCTAGATGAAAGCGGAAAAATGGTAAGCAACAAAGCAAGGCTAGTGGCTCAAGTCTACAATCAATATGAGCATATATATTTTCATGAAACATATGCACCTGTAGCTAGACTTGAGTCCATCCGTATGTTTCTTGCTTTTGCTAGTTATAGGAACTTTATTTTTTATCAAATGGATGTTAAAAGTGCAGTTTTGAATGGTACAATTGAGGAGTAAGTGTATGTTGCACAACCCACGGGCTTTTAACATGATAATCTACCTAAGCATGTTTATTTGTTGCAAGAAGCTCTCTATGGACTCAAACAAGCACCTGGAGCTCGATATGAGAAATTACAGAAGTTTTTGTTAGATCATGGGTATATCATGGGCATAGTAGATTCTACCTTGCTTCTCAAACACACTTCTAGCAATTTCTTATCATTAAAATATACATTGAGGATATCATTTTTGGCAGAACTAATCTTGATCTTTGTAAGGATTTTAGTGATCTTATGTAGAGTGAGTTCGATATGAGCATGATGGGTGAGCTTACATTCTTCCTCAGATTTCTAATCAAGCAAACTAAATATGGGAACTTCATCAACCAAGGTAAGTACATAAGTGAGCTGCTTAAGAGCTTTGGGATGGAGAACACCAAGTCGATGGACACACCCATGTCAAACACCACCAAACATGATAAAGAGGGAGAAGGTGAGAAGGTAGATGAGAAGCTATATAGAGGTATGATTTGAAGTTTACTTTACTTAACTGCCTCTAGGCCTGATATAATGTTTAGTGTTGCCTTGTTTGGTTGCTTTCAATAAAATCCCAAGAAATCACATCTTATAGCGGTTCAGATGATTTAAGGTACTTAGCCAAAACCCCAAATTTTGGACTATGGTATCCCAAGTCAAGGGACTTTACTCTTAAGACTTATAGTGATGCAGATTATGCGGGATGCATGATTGATAGAAAGTGCACTAGTGGAACTTGCTTTCTCCAAGGATCATACTTGGTGTCTTGGTTTTCCAAAAAATAGAGCATAGTGGCATTATCAACCATCGAGGCAGAATACATTGCAGTTGGGAGTTGTTGTGCATAGGTCTTATGGATGAAGCAAATTCTCTAAGACTTTAACATTCATTCTGATGCTTTTCTTATCTATTGTGATAATACTAGTGCAATCAATTTATCTTACAATCTTGTATTGCATAGTAGAGCTAAACATATAGAGGTTCGTCATCATTTTTTTTGTGATCAGATTGCCAAAAAGGGGATCTATATCACACATGTTGACACAGAAAATGAGTCGGCAGACATTTTTACTAAGCCTCTAGCTAGAGAGCGATTTGATTTTATTAGATCTAAACTTCTCATAACTACTTTGAATGAATCTAATATGCCTTCTATCTAGTTGTCATCTATCCTATATGATTTGCTTATATCTTTATCACCCTTGCTTGCTATGTGCTAAAATGCCAAGTTTTTGTGTTCATTTGCCTTTTTTTTCACATTTTTGGGTAATTTTCACAAACACATATTTTATCACGAAATGGTACCCAATGTTGAGTGATATGTGCCTAAGTATGTTGAAAATATAAAATTGACTTGAAAAGAAAATTAGCACTCTATTGTCTATAAATTATAATTTCTAAAGTTGGTTAAGGATGACCATCAGTCGAGTTGCCATCTTAACCGATCCATGGCTGAGGGCTTTTGCAAGAGACATTCAGTTGAGTTTCCCTGTCACTGAACTTGACTGAAGGCCAGGGTGGATCAAATTTAAGTTAGGTTCGGCCGACTTTTCTCCCTCTCAACTAGAGAAAAGTCAATCGATCCAACCTCTAGCTCCCTTAAGCTCTCAACCCTAGCCCCGACCTTCCTCTCCCTAGCCCTTGTTCAACCTAGATCGACCTCCTTTGACCTCCAGTTCGTCAACCCTAGGTGTGTGGATGGTTTGTGATGGTGTTTTCCTCATTGTTGTTCTCTCAATACTTCTCTTTTCATCTCCATGCCGTCAAATAGGAGAAAGTGAGTTGCCCCAGCTGGAGCACCATCCTCCGCCTCCAACTCATGCCTTATACCCTTTGATGATACCTTATTTGTCTTTTTTTTTTGGTGAACGTAGGGTGACCTTATTTGTCTTTAATGATGCTTTAAATAGGTACAAGGAGCTCCTTCCTAGGAACCCCTTTCCTTTTCATGTCCTTTTTGATCCAAGCCCACGTAGACATAGGGTTATCAATCAAGTAGCTGAGTTGATTTACAATCACCACCTTTCTTCCTTGTATGTCGAATGTGCGTGCTACCACAATGCCATCACAAGCATGAAAGTGTTCATGAATTATATATTAATTTGCAATGGAATTATGACACACTCTTACCCCTTCCTAATGCTTAATTATCACTTACGTCCATGATAATCAGGAAGAAATTTCAAGTCACTTTGGATACTGTAAATATATTTTTCTCAGGTACTGAGGTGACTAACAGTTGGAGGAAGGATTACCCTATGTACTTTGACCTTGTTGACACTTGGCCTTCTACAAGTAGTATGATCTCACTCTTCCTAACATTTGTAAGTTCTTTAATAAGCCTCAGTTTCCCTATAGTAAGAAGTCTACTCTTCCCTCCTAAGTCTTAGACATCAAGAACCGCATACTCGCCTTAGTAGTCAACCGCAATATTCACCCAAAGAAAAACCAAACTGAAATTTTACAAAATATTGTGATGATTATGTTCTGTATCTCAAAGAAAATTGGAGTCAAATGGGCTATATATATCCTCCATCACATGACCTATTTTGACTCTGGTAAGAACACTTGTGGTACCCACCCACTCTACCCTGCTCTAATTTGTGGTCTCTTTTAGGTTGCCACTTGCAAATCTCTATTCCACGACCTTCATTACAAACCTTCCCAGAAAGGAGTTTGTATCATTGAGATCACACTTCAAAAGTCTATGCCTATCCCTTCCTCTACCACCCCTGGAGCCTCTACCTCCACCCATTCACCTCCTCCACCTCAGCCATCCTGACCTTCTTGTGCCTCGTTCCATGTATCAAATGAAACCCTCATAGGCTACATGATGCATCAACAAGAATATATCATTTAGGTTCAAGAGCACATGCATCAGGATCTCTATGCCATCATGTCCAACATGAAATTTTCCTATACACATCCCTACCCTACCTACCAGCCCTTCCCGTGAGGTGATTATGAATCATATGCATATGATCACTTTTACCTTGCATATCCACCTGCTACTTCCACTGTTGCACCCTCTGCTGTTGGTGGATCTACCCCTACTGTGCTACCTCTGCCTACTTGTCCTATATCTACCTTGCTTGTAGGACTTGGTACTTATTCTCCTTCTTATCATCAAGCCCAAGAGTTACATGATCTTGGTATGTTATGGGTTGAGCATAATGCTAGGTGACCCAGTCGTGGTTTCAATTCCTCTGTTGATGAGGAGATGACAAATCAGGGTGATGAGGAAGTTGTTGTTGATGATGAGGAGCCATCTGAAGATGATGATGGTGATGATGGTTCTGATGGCTTTGCTGGTGACTCTAGTGATGAAGGTGATGTTGTTGTCTCTACTGCATCTTTAGAAGGAGATGATGACTATGAGCCAGAAGCCTCTGATGATGATGATGTTGTGGAGATAGATAGCTTAGATGTTTAGATGTTTTAAATTTTATTCTGTAGATGTTGATAATGTATATCTTTCTAGACTATTTTGTACGAAAAACATCTGGGCACATTATCTGAGTTGTACTATTTATCATCATCTTATTTTTATCATTTTGATTTGTAGTTGCTTTTGAGGACATGCTCTCTATGTTGTATTCATAATCATATGTACACTTACTCTTTGATCTAGTATATCTCATGAGTTGATGCCATGTTCCCCATATTTTGATTATGACTTAGATTGCTTGTCTCTCTCATCTTTGTTTGATGTATGCTTTGTGGGAGCATGTCTCCTCTTGTGGATGTATGTTTTGGTTGTGCTTGGGGAAGACTTGTTTCTATGCTCTTCTACCCCCTTCCTTTTGATAATGTCAAAAGGGGGATAGAAGTTCAATGTTTTGAAGCTCAACCATGTTGCTTTTATTGTCTATGTGATGCTTTTATTGCTCATTATATGCTTTATCATGTGACTTGCTAAAGGACCATATAATATATATGTTATATTGCTTTGTGTAGAAAGACTAAATATGTAGGTAAGAGTAAGCATAGATTAAGGGGGATCAAATCACATTGTTAAAATCATGAATCCCCTTACAAATTCACAAGGCTAAGGTATAATTCTACATATCCTTTTCAATATGATTGAGGAATGGTTTGTGATTGTCAAAAGGGGGAGAATGCTGACTTGAGAGTTATACATTGCCCATATTTTTATAATGACTTAACCATTCCATTCCTATGTATCTAATATGTTTGTTCAAGATTGATTTTAGGCATTAAGTACATGAAAAGGGTCAAATTACACAAGACCTAGCTTGTTCAAGTTCAAGTTAAAAGCAATGCTAGTGTGCATTTTGGCAAATCACTCCAAATGACCTTAGGGTCTCGTTTGGATGGCACATTTAACATTACATCTGTATTTGAAAATGGTAGGAGTTTAAGTGCAGCAAATTGAACTGTAGTTGTTCGAAAGTTTTCTGTTCGGGTAGCCAAAAATCTATCGCATGTACATTTGCAGTAACAGAGTAGGAACACACACACAATCACAACTTTATCCTGGACATGTTCTTCCCCATCATAGAAAATAGAAAAAGACAAGAAAGGAGATAAGCGGAGGGGCACACATCGTGGGCGGAGAAAGGATTAGTGCGAAGAAACACAAAGGAGGGAGGAAGAGGAGGAACGGGGGCAGCAGAGAAAGAGAAAGTAACAATGAAGGGGAAGGGGGGTGCCTGTGCGAGGAGAGAGGAGCAGGTAGCCGGGTCCATGGGAGCGGAGGGGCTGCCGTGGAATTTCTGAGTTACGTCGATTTTGGCATGATTCAGAAGGCTGCATTCAGTCGTGTCACAAATACCGCTCCGCGACTACCGATAATCACTAATTACACCGAGAAATAACCAAACGATATCCTCATAACGACCGAGATTTAGAATGCTACATTTAATTACAATGCCGCCATAAAATGCTCCACCCAAATGGCCCCTAGATTAATTTTTTAATCACTTGTATTGATGATATGACTTATAACTAAGATGAGAAAAAAATAGGGACACTTAATTCCAATGTTTGGTCTCTCAAAAGTCAAACTAGAAAAATTGTCACAGGCTATTTATCGGTCGAGTTGGAAACTCGACCGATCCAGTGATAGATTTTCTAAAATGACCAATCAGTAAATTTGCACACTCATAGAACTTGACTAATCGATCAACTAAGAAAAATTGATTTTGACTCATCAGTAGAGTTTACCAGGACAAACTTGACCAATAGTTTGAAATTTAGCTGTGTCACTTAGTGGATTGATCATGTTACCTTTATTGAAATTCGACCAAATGTACTATACAAAAAATGTAGAAAAATTGATTGTAACTGTTGGAGAGTTGTTTTGAGAAAAAATAGATCTGTTACAAGTTCCAAAATGCCTATAGTTGAGAGTGTTGCAACCCTTGATCCCCTTTCTATCTCTCATTTACAAATAATTTCATGATTATGAGTGAGATAGGGCTATTGTAAGAGAGATACCTTCATGTGCTTGTAAATCTCTCATTCCTTCCATCTTCCCTACCCCCATTCCCAAAGAGAAGAGGTTGATACAAGCTACTCCGAGTGAAGGTGAAGTTATTGTTATTCTTCTTCAAGGTTGAAGAAGAGGTGAAGATCTTTTCCAGGTGAAGGAGAAGGCCAAGGCCAAGATTCAAGAAGAGTGGGTAAATCCTTCAAGTCCAAATACTTGATGCAAGTGTGGGTAAGTCGTTGTTGAAGGCTGAAGACATCTTGATCAAGTGGGTAAGTCCTTGTGTAGGTGGAAGACTCTTATCTTGTGTAGGTAATTCCATGGATGTATGGCACTCTCCTTGTATCTCTTATGAATGAATATAAGTATACACATATTGCAAAGTCCTAGAGGTTGACCTATGTAGGTAGTAGACTGACTATCTCCTAGTTTGATGATTGGAACCACTCTAAAACACCTTCTCCAGGTGCCTGTTTCAATTTCTCTCATCCTTGCTATGATTGTTTAGATAGGACTTAAAATGGATCTTAAGATATTGGTTTGAATTCATATAGTTTGAAGGTCTAACTTTTCTTGTGAGAATTTTGAAGTTTATTCACCCCTCTTCTAGAGCCCTAGATCCAACACAAGCAACTCCTTTTTGGTGGTAGTGTAGTTCCTTTGGGCCTCATCAAGGGTTCTACTTGCATAATAAATAACATGTGGAACCCTGCCAATACTTTGGCAAAGCACAACCCCCACTGCCATATCCGATGCATCTGTCATGATTTAGAATGGCAATGAGAAATATGGGGGCTTCCTAATAAGAGCATAGATGAGCTTATGCTTCAAGTGGTTGAAGGCTTCAACACACTTGTCATCAAAGTTAAATTCAACATCCTTTTCAAGCAAGTGGCAAAGCAGCCTTGAGAATTTGCTAGAGTCTTTAATGAAACATGATACAAACCTACATGCCCCAAGAATATGGGACATGTCTTGCGGTGGAAGGAATAGTCAGAATGGAAATTAGGCCCACTTTGGCCTTACCAACCTCACTTCTGGTCTTAGAAACTCGGTGACCCAGAACAATGCCTTCGGGAACCATGAAGTGAATCTTCTCCCAAGATAGAACCAAACGAACCTGGACACACCTTTCAAGTATGACTACTAAGTGGAGCAAATATTCATAAAATGACTTACCAAACACTAATAAATCATCCATGAAAATGGAGCATTCAGCATATCAACAACGATGGATGTCACACATGTTTGAAATGTCAAAGGAGCATTACACAACCTAAATGGCATTCTATGATAAGAAGAAGTACCATTGGGACAAGTGGATCTCATCATTTCTTGATCCAAGGGATGAACAACTATCTGGAAGTAACCAGAGTACCCATCAATAAAATAGTAGAAACTCTTTCCTATGAATCTTTCTAGGATCTGATTAAGGAATGGAAGAGAGTAATGGTCTTTCTTGGTCTTCTCATTTAGCTTTCTTTAGTCCATGAAAATCCTCCACTTGGATTTCTCTCTCACATGTATCAACTCTCCATCCTCATTCTTGACAATTGTGATCCCACCCTTCTTGGGCACAACCTGGATGGGACTCACCCATGGGCTATCAGAAATGGGATATACAATCCTAGTATCTAGAAGATTCATGACCTCTTGAGTTACAACTTCTTTTTATTTTAGATTCAACCTTCTTTTCATTTGACGGGTTGGTCTAGCATCATCCCCAAGGTAGATTCTATGTACACAAGTTGAGGGGTCAATACCCCTCAAGTCAACAATCGACCATCCAATGGCATGAATGTTTTTCTTTAAAATTGCCATCAAGGCATCTTCTTGTTCCAAAGAAAGGGTAGAGGAAATGATCACCGAGAGGGTGTCATTGGAGCCTAAGAAAGCATATTTCATCCCTTCGAGAAGAGACTTGAGCTCAAGAACTAGAGGCTCTTAAAGGGAAGTCTCTAATGGTTAAAAAATGGACGGGAGGTCCTCACTTGTAGCCACTAAGGCCATATCATCTTCCTCATCCTCATCCTCATCCTCATCCTCATCAGGGAATTCCACAATAGGCTCTAGACCTCTACCTTTAGTGGAAGTTTGAATCCATGTAGGTAGGCATTCCTCTAAAATCTCATTAAGACACTCAGTAACATATCAATCTTCCTCTATAGCACCTATCACCTCGGCCTTAGCAGAAGACTTGAACATGTTTAATTAGATTTTCATGTGCATGAAGGTCACATACATGGTGTGGATCCTCACATGGATCACTACATTGGATGTAGACAAGAAGGGTCTCCCCAAGATAATAGGCACTTTCCTTGAGTCCATTACCATGTCCAAAATTATGAAATCTATAGGGAAGAATATAGAGGTCTCATCATCAAGTCTGACCAACACATCATCAACACACCCTCAAAATTTTTCACAGTTCGGTCAGCCAATTGTAAAGTGTAGTGAGTGGGACCTAGTTGTCCCATTTGTATTATAGTAAACACATCATACGACATTAAATTCACACTAGAGCCCAAGTCAAGAAGATATTGGTCTAAGTGGTGTGCTCCAATGTAGCACAAGATGATGGGAGCACCAAGATCTTTTTGTTTCCTTGGCACAATGTGTTGTAGAATTGAGCTCACTTGCTCAGTTGCTTGACCTTCCTTGGTGTTCTTCTTGTCATTCTCCTCTTAAATGTGTACAAGTCTTTCAAAATTTAGCATAGGACAAGATTTTCTTGATGGCATCAAGAAAAGGAATATTAATCTTCACTTGCTTAAAACTTTCCATGATTTCTTTAGTGTTCTTCTTCTTCCTTGTTTTAGTCGATGGTTCCTCATGTGTATCTAGGAATGGAGAGAGTTGTCCTCCCAACCATCTCAAATCAGTAGAATCATCAATCGGTATCACATGTATTACAATATCATCTCTATGTATCTTAGTTTAAACTCAGGTGCATGTCACAGTATCCTCAACTTGAATCTCAGTATCACCATCTCTAACCATAGTATGAACTTTGTCATCACTAGTTGTTCAATCAACAGACGTGTCCCATGGCTGATCCAAGGTCCTACCACTCCTCACCACTGTCATTGCCTTCACATGCTCATGGGTAGTAGAAGAGGAATCTTTTAGAGGTGGTTGTGGTTGTTGAGGTGGTGGTGGTCTTCAGTGTGGTGGATTTGGGTTTTGGAGAATGAATTGTGGTTGAGGTTGTGGTTTGGTGGATGGGGGTGATATTGTGGAGGGGGTTGTTGGTATGAGTGAGGTGTAGGTGGAGGGTATTGGTAGTGGAATGGGGGTTTTGGAGGTGGAGGAGCATAAAGATTGGGTGGTCCTTGGTACTGGGGTGGAGCATAGGCACTTTGGGGAGTGCTCATAAAACTTCCATAATTATTTGGGTTAGGCATAGGTTGAGATGGGAGCATCCCTTCTTCATGATGAGAAAGTGAAAGAGAAATTTGATCAAGCCTTTTCTCAAGCCAGCTAATCGTTAGCCCATTAGAGGACACATCTTTCTTCACTTAATCAAGGCTCGTTAGCCTCCCAAGTGCTTCCTCTTCAAACTTTGAGTTGTACTTAGGGACTTGATGTTGTATTGGATGCCCTTTCCCCTCCTCATTTTGTTGATTCCATGAGAAGTTAGTATTATTTCTCCAAACTGGAGTATAAGAGTTGGACATCGGGCCTCGATTGTTGTAGTTTCCAAAAGCATGCAAAGCATTCACTTCTTCATCAACGACATTGGTTGCTATTGTATATTGCTAGCATAACCTCCAGCTTGGTTCTTCATCATGCTCATCGTATCAGCCATCATCTTCATCATTTGGAGGTTTGCTTCTGTTCTGACTAGAGCTGTAGGAGGGGGAGGAGGAATGTAGTTCCAGTCATACTGCTCCCCTTTACTTGAAGCGCGATGGCAAGAGTTCTCAACAAGATGCTCAAATAGGGACCAAGACTCCTCTGATGGCTTTGTTATGAATGTACCTTTACAGGAGGAATCAATAGTATTCTACCTCAGCTCAACTACCTCAGTGTAGAATGTCTAAACAAGCTTCCATGGAGGTACTTCATGATGTAGGCAGTCATGAAGGAGCTTCTGAAATCATTCCCAAGCTTCATGAAATGGTTCATTCTCTTTTTGTGTGAAGGAGGTAATGCATCTTCACATTTGAGTCAACTTGGACATGGGGTATAACTTCTTAAGGAACTCATTATTCACCGCATTCCATGTCACTAACTCAAGCTTGTACATGTACCACCCCTTAGCTTTTTCTTATAGGGAAAATGGAAAGATGGTTCTTCAGATTGAGTCATGGATGGTGGCAGGTGTGTGGAAAGTGGAGCAAGTTTCAAGAAAAGCATCTATGTAGTGGTAGGTATTCTTATTATCCATCCCATAGTAGGTATGAAGGAGTCCAAGAGGGGTTGGTGGAATGGAGAATTGTTGACCCGACATTTGGTCAACAAGGGTAGCCATTGGGGAGTCATAGTTCCCTATGGTGAAGTACTCATGGAGAGGGTGGTTGGGTTGTGGTTGAGCTTCACCATTAGGACTAGGGTCTTCCATTTCAGTTGATTGGTGTTGTTTGTGGTGGCTTTGGCATCTTTTTCTACCAATCTCAGGGTCGTATAGCGCCAAGTTGGTACAAGTCAAACGTGTACTGCTCATGCACAACTATCACATGCACAATACATAAACAAGTAACAAGAGCCAGGTTAGATGGCTAGTATGCTAAATTAAACAAAGAATAAATAATAGCAATGGTGAGAGCAATAGAAAAGGTTATGATACACTGACTAGTTAGGTCGAGTGCCTCTACTCGTCAACAATGGTGCTAGAAAGTTTGGTGCGTCTTGGACTGCCTTGGGTTACAACTAGCCAATTAGATTTGATTAGATGCAACTTAGGCAAACACACATGGATCATTTGAATTTTATATATGAGACATAGTCTAAAACACCATCTTAGATGATTCACACTTCACACACAAGCTCATAGGGTCGTGTTGTAGTATAGGCAACTAGGAACAGAAGGGTCGATCCTCAGGGAGAAAGGGGGTACTAGAGCTATGTTAATGTGATCTAGGTTCCTAAAGTGGAGTGTAGGGTTTTAGGGTTTAAAAGTTGGTTTTTGTTAATTACACTACAATTGCGAGCAATTAACAACAAGAAATAATCTAGATTACCAAAAATCCTATATTACCCTAAGCAAGTTAAGACTAAGAAACTAGGCTAAAAAAGTAACTAAGCAAGAGAAAGAACTACCACTAGCTATAATAAACTAGCAATTCAAATTAGAAACAAAGAGGTAAGATAGCACAAGAGAAAGAAAGAACTTAGGTTATCACTAGCTAGCAAGATCAATACAAGAAAGCTCCAAAGAGCACTGACTACTCAAGCAAATCATAACTATCAAGAATTAAGCAATTTGCTAAGAAGTAACAAAGGCAAATAACTAAACTAGCATTAACAAGATAAGATGACAAGGTGGGTTTTAAGCAATAATATGGATCGGTGGCCCATTTGGGAATGATACTTTGATATTAGCTAGGGTAGGTTACATAACAAGTAAGTTTTATATCTTCAATATAGATTGCCAAACCAAAAAAAAAGGCAAGTGCTATTGGAATATACCTTATGCTACTAGTTGGGGAACTAGGGCTAGTTATAATTCTAATATGACTTAGTAAGTCTAGGTTTCTAGGGTTAGTGGTATTAGAGAAATTGAGAGCCAAGGGTAGGCATGGGAGTAGAGATGAGGGTGTTTCACCTCATGTTACGTACCATCTTGCCTTTAGAGAACTCTAGGCAATTGCACTGATCACACTTGCACTAGCTACTTATATCTCAGACCTACTTGTAGGAGAAGGGAGTTGTATGTTGGAACAAAAGGTTATACCTAGGGAGACACTATTTGGAACAAGGAGCAATTCCTAAGATAACCACATATTCCATTTTCCCCTAGAAGCTATGTGTCATCAAGCATCATATAACACGCAATCCATGTTTAAAAGCATAAACCACAAGTAAGACAATGGGAAATGAGATATAAGAAAGAGGAAATCATCATAGAATGGAAATCTATTCAATACAAGTTATTTTCCCCCAACATGGTATCAAAATAACATTTTAACCCCAAAAAACCCACCACTAGGGGCTTAGCTAGACATGATCATACAAAAGATCAAAAAAGAAAGAAGAGATACAAGACCATGTAGTTCGTGTAAGCTTCTTGTCCTTCACCTCATAGATGATGTAGAACGACCTCCCTCCTCCAAGATGGGTGAAGATCATGGAAATGTAGGGGGTTATGGTAGAAAACCTAGAAAACTAGGTTTCTATGGTGCAAATGGAGTGGAAATGGTAGATGGAGGTCTTGAATGAAAGGGGGATATCAATGAATGCTCTAGAATAACTAGGAGGGTGCTAAGGAAGCTAATCTAGTGTTTTAGCTGCCACCCATGCATATATAGGAGGTGGTGTAAGCACTAGGGTAAGTAGGGGTATTGATGGAATTTCAATGCAGAAAAAATTAGGTTTTGAGTGGCAGCACGGTCATTCTAGGAAGAAAGTTCGTGGTGGGTGATGGTTAAAATGATCATGGTGGGATAGGACAACTATGGTGGGAAATGAAAAATGTCAGAGTGGAAGTGGTGAAATGTAGCCTAATAGCACGACTGTGGTGAGGGCTAGGTAGAACAACCGTGTTGGGTAGCATGATTGTGGTGGGTGAGGTGGAGTGGAGGTCATTCTTGTCAGCACGCTTGTTCTAATCATTGGAAGAATGGCTGTGTTGACTAGCACAGCTATTTTAGGGTCTTCTCAGCATGTGGGAGCTGGGTAGCATGACCATTTTGGCAATGTTGTTGTAGCTTGACAAAATGAAGATCAACTCTGCAACTTTTGAGTTGGTGAGCACAATCGTTCCTTGGCACCACGGCTGTGTTGGGGTCTTTAGTAGCTCTTTGGACTTGAAACTTCATTATCCAAGGAGTTCTTTACTTGAGCATAACCCTTGTCCACTAGGCACAGGATGAGGGTTCTTTGGGGTCTTCTTTGGACCCCTCCATGGGTGGAGGAATCCTAGGACTCCTTCCTTCTCTCTCATGCATCCTAAGTATGATCCAAGTACCTAAAGAACATGCAAAGAACATCCATAAGTGCAGTTGATAGTAATATGCATATTTATGGAATTAACTTGCATTCTACTATGTTTAGATGTGATTGAGATGCAAAAAGACATAAGATGAAGCCTTAAAGTAGGGTTGCATCACTGGGAGATGTGGATGGGATGTCGATCGACTATGTGGTTCAAGGACGCCTATTGGTAAATCACTTGGTTGTCAAAGAACCCATATGAGTTTCTTAGTGGTGAACCAAGAGGTGGTTGGAGCTTGAAGGTGGTGACTTTTGATGTTTCTTCTCTCCTTCGACTTGTGAGGCTAGGGTTTTAGGAAAGTGGATCCAATGGTCTGCCCCTTATCCTTTTATAGGGTGGCTAACACTTGGGTAAACATTGGGTGTCGTCATCTGATGGTGTCCTACTTAACCAAAACTTGGTGGTTCTGTCAAATGATGGTTGGATTGTGTTCAACACTCGATGGTATAACAGATCTGATGGTGTCACTAGCTAAACCACTCCATGATGCACCATAATCGATGGCTAGGACGAAAGCCATCACTCGATGATTGGGCAGTCTTCAGCCAAACTCAATGGTTTGGTTAAATTTGAATGATTTGATGGCTTATCATGTTTTTGGTAATCAATGGTGAAACAATTTGATGGTTCCCCCTAAGGTGTCAAAGGTTGTAGTAGATGGCTCCTGAAATGGGAAAATTGAATCTTAGATTTTCTTGATTTTATTCTGTGTAATTAGAAATTAGAGAAAAAATGAAATTCACAAAAAGCTAAATGGCAAACAAAACAAAATTAGTAATTACTAATTAATGGATGACTGGGTAAATTAAAGATATGGAAAACAAGGGGTTAATAAATGCTTGGGTTGACTCCCAAGAAGCACTAATTTTAGTCATTATCTTGACTTCTAGATTTCAGTTCCTTTCAACTTTAAACATCTTCTAGTAGTATGGGTGGTAGTTCCTCTAACTTGAGTTCTAATCTTTAGATGAAGGCTTGGTCTTCATAGTACCTTTTTACTCTATGTTCGTCCACCTTGAATGTTCCAATATTTTCACTAAAAATTCCCATAATTCCTTATGGATATATCTTCCATACTGTAAAGGGTCTGGACCATCTTGACCTGACCTTCCCTGGAAAGAGTCTGACTCTTGAGTTAAGGAGAAGAACCTTATCTCCCTCTTTCCATATGGACATCATTCCACACCTTAGTCCTTTGTTTGTAGATCATTACATTTTCATATGCATGCAGTCAAAGCTCATCCTATTCTTATAGCTGTAAGAATCTTGTCTTCCAACTAACTCTAGTTCGATATTTAAAAACTTGATTTCCCAGAATGCCTTGTGTTCCAGTTCAGTAGGTAGGTGACACAGTTTCCCATATATTTAGTCCATACGGGGTGGTTCCTATTGGGGTCTTGTAAGATGTGCAATAAGCCCATAGGGCATCATCCAACTTAATAGACCAATTCTTTTAAGTCCGCCCAATTTTTTACTCTAAAGTTTTCTTTATCTGTCTAATGCATAACTCCACCTAACAAAATGTCTATGGGAGGTAGGGAGTAGCGACCTTATGGGTCACTCCATATTTCTTGAGGAGGGCTGCAAACTGGCTTTCTTAGAAATGGGATCCCCCATCACTGATGATTGTGTGTGGCACCCCAAATCTTGGGAAGATGATCTTTTTGAACATCTTAATTACAAGCTTCACATCACACCATGAGGTAGCTATCACTTCCACCCATTTGGATACAAAGTCCACAACCACTAGAATATATTGGTTACCTCTAGAAAATGGAAATTGTACCTTATAGTCTATCCCCCACACGTAGAAGATTTCCACCTCTATCCAATCATGCATTGGCATCCTGTTTCTTCTTGAAGTGTTTCCTGTGAGTTGACACTCCTTACAAGTTTTCACAAAGGCTTGGACATCCTTGAAGAGATTCGTCCACTAAAAACCAGATTATAGGATTTTTTATGTGGTCTTGTATACGACTAGATGTCCTCCATAAGGACAAGAGTAACATTCTTTAAGAATGTGAGGCACCTCCTCTTATGGTATGCAATGACAATATAAATTGTTTGTGCATCTCTTGAATAAGAGGAGTCATCCCAACAATAATTCTTCAAATTAGAGAATAACTTTTTCTTCTCATTGTATGCGATTTTAGGTGGCAGTTGGCAACAAGCCAGATATGTGCATATGTTAGCAAGCCATGATACCTTGGTTTCCATAGCCTTGGCCATCATAAGTGCCTTGTCAGGGTAGTTATCGTTTACAGTCAGGTGGTCGTCATTTTCTACAACAATCCTTGATAAATGATCTGCTACCACATTTTCAATCCCTTTCTTATCTATTATTTCATCATAAAATTCTTGACATAGCAGGGACCACCGCAACAACCTAAGCATCATTACTTTCTTTTGCATTAAATATTTTCTTGCTCCATGATCCATGTATACCTTAATTGTTGACCCTATGAGGTTGGATCTGAATTTGTTGAAGGAAAATTCTATCATCAACACCTCTTTTTCTGTCATCCTGTAGTTCACTTGTGCTTCTCTAGAGTCTCACTGACATAGTAGATCACATGATGCTTCTTGTCTTTCTTCTGCCCCAACACACCCCCAATTGCAAAGTCACTGACATCACACATTATTTTGAATGGTAGTTCCCAATATGGATCTTGGAGTATAGGTGTCATGGTGAGGGCATACCGTAAGGTTTCAAAAGCCTTTAGGCAATCATCCTAGAATTCAAAAATTGCATCCTTCATGAGTAGACTAGACAAGGGCTTTGTTATATTGGAAAAATCTTTTATAAATATCCTATAGTATTATGCATCTCTGAGGAAACTCCTCACTCATGTTATAGACTTAGGAGGTGGAATCTTGGATATAGCCTCCACTTTGCTCATGTCTACTTCAATTCCTTTCTAAGAAACCTTATATCCCAATACTATCCCCTCTTGGGCCATAAAATGGCATTTCTCCCAATTCAGGACTAGTTGCTTTACTTCACATCATTCTAATACTCCACACAAATTCTTCAAGCAGCTATCAAAATCATATTCACATATGGAGAAATCATCCATGAAGGCTTCCATGATGTCCTCTAGGAAGTCAGAAAAGATGAAGATCATGTAACTTTGGAATGTCATTGGTGTGTTGTAGAGTCCAAATGGTATTCTTTTGAAAGTGTAGGTGTCGTAGATGCAAGTGAAAGCCATATTTTCTTGATCATATAGGTGAATGTGGACTTGATAGAATCTCAAGTACCCATCCAGAAAGTATAAGTATGCATTGTGAGGTAAACCTTCAAACACTTGGTCTATGAAGGATAAGGGAAAATGAACCTTATTAGTGAATAGTAGTTAGCTTTCTATAGTCGATGCACAACACCAACCTATGATAGTTTGAGTTGCTATTTCATCCCCATTTTCTCCCTTAATGACTATCATGCCTCCTTTCTTCAGTGCGACATGGATCAGATTGACCCAATTATTTTCGTTGATAGGATATATAATCCATGCATCATGGAAGTTTATTATTTCCTTCTTAAATACATCCTTGAGAATTTGATTTAACATCCGTTCTTGTTGGCTTAGGGGTTCAGATGTTTCTTCCAAGTTTATCTTGTGCATGTAGAGAGATGGACTCAAACCCTTAATTTCTTCCATTGATTACCCTATTTTTTTCCTGTGTTGCTTAAGCTCGTTTGTCAACTTCTCTTCTTGATCTTCCTTCAAAGTGGTGTTTATGATCATAGTATATCTTTCCTCATCATCTACAAATTCATACTTCAAAGCTTGTTGCAGTTGCTTCAATTTTGGCTTGGGCTTGGATGCCTCCTTTTCTTCTGGTGTTTGCTCCTGTAAGGCATATTTTGTAGTTTCTGTGGCCTCCTCCTCATCACTATTGTATTCCTCTGGCTGGTTTATATAATCAAGAATCACTACTACTTATGGGTCGTCGATGCTAGGATCAGGGTTTTTAAGAGCTCACATGAGTGCATTGAAAATGGCATTATCTACTTATACTTCTTCATAGAATTGGTTGTACCTGTCCATGAAGTAGACTGACTCAAATAGAGAGGGTCCCCTCATTGCAACTTGGACATGAAAGTTGATGTGATCATTCCCTACATAAACAGTGATTATTCCTACTTCTATGTCAATTAAAGCTCTCTTAGTAAGAGGAAAGGTCCCCCAAATATCATGGGACACTTTGGGTCTTCTACAATGTCTATTACAACAATATCACATGGAATAAAGAATCATCCCACATGGATCAGGACATCTTCTATGATTCCCACTGTCTTCATGTATGTGTGGTCTTCCAGTTAAATCCTCATTCTAGTCTTCACCATGTCGGTCAGTCCCAACCTCTGAGCTAAGGTGAGAGGCATGGGACTGATGCTTGCACCCAGGTCTGCAACTCCATGTCTTACTTCGTTGTCACCAACATTGAAAGGAATAGTGAATACTCTAGCGTCCTTCTTTTTCGGCATTTTTTCTTGTATAAAAGCACTGGACATCTTATCCAATTGCATAGTCTCCACATGTTCTCCTCTTCTTATTTTAGTGATTAGGACCTTGATAGCATCCAAGAACTGGACATCTAGGTGTAGCTTCTTGACAGCTCCTAGGAACTTCTCATACCTTTTGTTCAAGTGAGACTTGATCAGTTTATAGGGGAGGGAATTCTTGGCAAAGCGGGTCTCTATATTTGAAAGCTTCGTCAGTAGCGTCAAACTTCTTTTCCTTCACACTTTTATTTCCTTTGCTATTTTTTATACTTGTCTATCTTAGTAGACTCTTCCTCATTAGGTACTTCCTTTATTATAATTGGCTCAGGTTGTGACTCCACATTTGTTCTTTCTTTAGGGGTATTCTTGTCATTATGATTTTCCAGACTTATTCTAGAATGGACATTGGTCATCTTCACAGTTTCTATTCTAGACAGAATCTTCCCTTAAGGATTCTTGATTAGTTAAGATAGTTGTGCTAATTGTTGATCGATTTGCTTCTGATGCGTCTGCATACCAGCCATCTGAGTCTGCATTGAGCCTAAAACACTAGTATTGGTGATGGGACTTTGTGTCAATTTCTCATTCATTGTTGCTTGACTCTTTGCAAACTCAAAGAGCTCAGACATCATGCTAGTTTGACTGTTGCTTTTATTTTGACCTTGATCTTGATCTTGTCTTTGTCTATTTGAATTTTTGTTTTGACCTTTACCTTATCCTTGGTCTTGATAGTTGTTTATATCTTACTGGCAATTTGTAGTTTGGGTGAATAGAGCATGTCCCCCACCTCTTCTGAATCTTGGCGTTGTTTTAGACAAATCATATAGCTTGTGGGAATTTTTAGCAGCATCTTTGTTTCCTAATTGAAACCATGGTGATCTGGTCTCTTAAAATTAACATAAGAAACATTCTCGATCTTCTTCGTTGCTTTCTTCTTCAAGCTAGGTGTAGATGCAATTATCAACTCCATGGCCTCCTTCACGACATGTAACACACTTCATGACTCTTTCTACAGGTTTCTTACTCTTGCTTCCAGAGTCCTTTAGTTTCTTAACATCAGTGGCTATCTTCTGGATCTGGGTAGTTATGGTTTCTAAAGCCTTTGATTCTACAGGTTTATCTTCAACTATTGCTTTTTTCCCATGCCCTCTTTCATATTACAACCTTGCTTGAAGTGTAACCATATTATTGATTACCAACATAGTATTTTTTAGATTTTTTTTGCAAGAAATCACTTCCCGCAACTACATTTAATGAAGTTCTTGCAGTAGGAATCAAACCCTCATAAAATGTTGTGACCATAAATCCCTCATCATAATTGTGGTTATGGAATTCTCTTTGGTACTCTTGGAAACATTCCCATTCCTTGTACATTTTCTCCCCAAGATTTTGCATAAATCCAATTATTTTGTGCATGTTTATGAGGGTGTTCTCTACTAGGTAGAACTTGGTGACAAAAGCATCAGCCAAGAGTGCCCATAAATTAAGTTTCTTGTCAAGAAAATCAAGATACCATCACAACACCTTATCTCTTATAAAGAATTTAAACCACTTGTAGTATATTACCTCTTGCAGTACCCCTAATCTTCAAAGTGTCATAGATGTTTTTATAGGTGTTTATATGGTGGTAAGGGTTCTCATATCTAGAATTGCCTCCAAAAGACTTGTTTTGAATCATGGAAATCACTACGGGCTTCAGTTCAAAGTTTGGTGCATCGAACCTAGAAATAACGACGGGGAACTTTGACTCCTTAGCCCTTGTAGCAACTAGCTCACAGAGAGAAGGGCCTCCATAATCATCGTCATCTTCATTGTTGTTGTTATTATTTTCATTATCATGGTTGTTCCTCCTATTCCTTCTTGTTTGGGGATGACATCATTGTTTTTTACACTCCTCATCGTGTCATACCTCATGCTCCTCATTTCCATGGGGAATGTTGTGTGGTATGTTCTCATGTTTAGTACCACAAAGTTAAAATCCTCATGTTCAGATTCAGTCATTGGTGGAGGTCAAACTTGTTCCGCTCTAGCATTTCGATCACTTACAACATGTCCTCTCCTATAGGACGAAATGTTGATGCAATCAAGAGATGGTATTCACTATCTTCTTCTCTAAATCTACATAAACAGTTTGCACAATCGAGTAAGAAAACTAGACATGTTAAAAAAATTCAAGGATGTTATATATAACAGATTTAAACTTTTGTGCAGTCAAGTCTATTGCTAGACATGGGGCATGGTTGTACAGTGAGTAGATTCGAGTTCTTAATAGTTCCAGTTTCCTTGTCCCCAACAATAGTGCAAAAAAGTTGACCGGACTAAATCACACATCCAAAAAATATCTAGAGTAGTCAAACTCGTTAATTTATAACCTGACATTTGGGCCCCCACAACTATTATGTAGGGTCTGATGTAGTAATCAAGATCGATCCATAGGGACAAGGGTGGTAAGTGTTAAGAATGTAGAACCTTGACTCAATTACAACAATCAGGATGGTAGATTAAGTTTGGTGTTCCTAACAGAACGATGTTAATTCAATCAACGAGTAAAGCAAAAGAAGTAAAGTAAGTAAGAAATAAAATAAGAGAACAAGCATAAACAAAGAACGATGATAAAATAAGTATGGAGTTGGAAAACATGGATCAAGTTTCACCAAATAAGATTTCTCACCAACATGCAATACTTACACCCATTGTATACTCTTAGAGAGATTACAAGCAATCAACATATATGTCTATTCCCTCCTCTCTCGAGCTTAGGATAGATCTAGATTATAATGTTGTCTCTCTCTTCTCTCTCGATATGGAAAACAAAAAATCACAAAAATAACCATATGATCAAAACATTATGCATTCAAAATTCTCATGCATTCATTCAACTCCACAACACTTATTTATTAGTAGCACTACTCTTTCGAGGCACTAACAATGAAACATCATGAGATGGTAGCTAATCATACAAGTGAAGCATGAAGAGTAAGAGTAAGGAGGTAATCTTTGCTAAGATTATATATATATATATATATATATATATATATATATATATATATATATATATATATATATTCAAATGGACGCAAGTATATACATATTGGGAGAGCCTTATTGGCTACTCGCAACCGAAGTTATAAGTTTTTCCATTCATATTCACGAACAACATTACAAATTTACATGTAATTTTGGACATAGAGTACTTCTGAGAAAAGAGATGGAAGAATGGAGGCATCTGAACATACTCCCACTACACCTAGGGTTGATAGGGATATTTACAAGAAGCACTCTCAAAATGTTGTCGATGTCAAGTGCATGATGCTATGCTGAATGAACTATGAGTTGCAGAGACATCATGAGAACATGAATGTTATTGAGATGATAACACATCTTAAGAACATGTACCAAGATCAGGTAAGACAATAGAGATATGATTTCTCCAAGGCATTGTTCAAGTGAAACATGGAAGAAGGAGATCCAATAGGTCCAAATGTACTAAACATTATTGGGTATGTGGAGAACCATACAAGGATGGCATTTCCCTTGGGCCAAGATTTGACCACAAATGTGATTATGCAGTGACTGCTAGAGTCCTATAGCTAATTTGTCATGAACTACATCATGAACAATTTTGAAAAGCCATTGTTAGAATTGCTTGGCATGTTGAGAACAACTAAAGTGCAAATAAAGAGAGACAAGCCCAAGTCAATGATGATGATCAGTAGATAAAATGGAAATTCCAAGGGCAAAGGAAAAGATAGAAGAGTTGTAAAGCTAGCAAGAAGCCCAAGTCTTCTAGACTGAAGCCAAAAGGAGGGGTTACCAAGGGAGGCAATTGACACCACTATCACCAGCCTGAACATTGGAAAAGAAATTTCCCTCTCTATCTAGAGGAATTGAGGAAGAAGGAGGGGATAGAGATATCCACTTTAGCTTTATTACATTATTGAGATAAATATATCTACTTCTTCATCTTGGTTACTCAATATCGGATGTGGATCTCACATATGTTTGAATATGCAGGATCTGAAAAGAATTAAGACTTTATGAAAGGGAAAAGTTGAAATGTGTGTTGCAAATGGAGCAAGAGTTGCTACCACTACAGTTGGAATCTATAATTTATTACTACCCACGGGTCTTGTAATAGAGATAAAAAATGGTTATTTTTACCTTCCATAAATAGAAACATTATTTCTATATCCTTTATAGATAAGCATGTATATGAATTTCAAATAAAGAATGGTCAATGTTTGATTTCAAAAGAGATGAGATCTTTTATGGCAGTGCCCCAGTGTCTTACAGTCTTTATCTATTAGTTCTTAGTACAAGTGTTTATAACATAAATATCAAAAGGTTGAAACTCAACAACTCAAAGAAAATGTATCTTTGTCACTGTCCTTTTTGTAACATTAATGAGAATCACATCTCTAGACTCCATAAAGAGGGATATATAGACTCTTTTGATTTTGAATCAATAGATACATGTGAGTCTTGTTAGTTGGGAAATATAACAAACACTCCCTTTACTGGTAACAGTGAGAGGGGTAGTTATCTATTAGGACACATACATACTAATATATGTGGCCCTTCTAGAACAAATTCTAGAGGTGGGTATCAATACTTGATTACCTTTATTTATGACTTCAATAGGTATGGTTATGTTTACCTTATAAAACATGAATTAGAAACTCTTGAAAATTTCAAGGATTTCATTAATGCAATATAGAACCAACTTGGAAAAAGTACTAAGGAACTTCTTCTGATCAAGATGGAGAATACATAATCCAAGAGTTTGAGGACCTTCTATGGGACCATGGTATTGTATCTCAAAGGACTCCAACTAGAACACCACAGTTTAATGGTGTATCAAAAAGAAGGAATTGTACATTACTAGAATTGGTGCAATCAATGATGAGTTTTGTTGATCTTCCAGCTTGCTTTTGGGATTACTCTCTTAAAACCATAGTTTTTACATTAAATTGTGTACGATCTAAATCAGTTCAAAAGACACCATATGATATATGGATTAGAAAGCGTCCCAAAATATCTTTTATGAGAATTTGGGGTTGTGAAGCTTATTTCAACAAAATGTTTCCTAAAAACCTTGGCCCTATATCTGATAAATGTTATTTTGTTGGATATCCCAAGGAAACCAAGGGATACTACTTGTATAACCCAAATGATAAGAAAGTGTTTATTACCAGGGATGCTACATTCCTAGAAAAATAATTAATTTCCAAGTAACCAGTGGGTGCAAGATAGGACTCAAAGAAGTTTGAGACCAGCAAGAAAACATCGAACCTAAAGAGGTACATGAGGAACATAGAGAGTCACAAGCCATTATGGAATCTCAAATTTATCAAGTAACATAAGAACGCCTTGAGCCAGAAAGATTTGCTTATGTTGTGACTTAAGAAGGCAATGAGTTGGTCATTGATGATGAATCAACTACCTACCTAGAAGATGTCAAGGGACCATAGTCTAAGAAGTGGATTGAATCCATGAGATCTGAGATGGAATCCATGTACACCAACAAGGTATGGATCGTGGTGGATCCACCTAAAGGGGTAAACCCCATAGGGTTTAGGTGGGTGTTCAAGAAGAAGACCGACATGGATGGTAATGTACAAACATACAAAGCTCGATTGGTTGCAGAGGGTTTCCAACAAGTTCAAGGTGTTGACTATGATGAAACCTTTTCTCCAATTTCTATGGTTCAGTCCATCAAGATCATGCTTGCCAATGCAGCTTATCATGACTATGAGATTTGGCATATGGATGTTAAAACCACATTCATTAATAGGAATCCACTTGAGGATGTGTAAATGACACAACCTAAAGATCTTATAAATCCAAAGGATGCATATAAAGTTGGTAAGCTACAAAAGTCAATCTATGGATTGAAGCAAGCATCACGGAGTTGGAATCTTTGATTAGTTGAAAAAATAAAAGAGTTTGGCTTTATTCAAAATGAAGATGACACATGCGTTTACAAAAACATTAGTGGGAACATGATTGTATTCCTCATATTGTATGTGGATGACATAATATTAATGAGGAGCGAGATACCTACTTTACACATGGTAAATACTTGGATTTGAAATACATTTTCTATGAAGGACCTAGGTGAAGCATCCTACATCTTAGGAATCAAGATCTATAGAGATAGATCTAGAAGGCTTCTTGGTCTAAGTCAGAGTACATACATTGACTAAGTGCCGAAGAGGTTCAGCACGGAGAATTCAAAGAGAGGAAACCTACCCATATGTCATGGTGTTACTATCTCTAGATCTCAATGTCCCAATTCTTTCTAAGAAAGGGGATGCATGACCAAGATTCCATATGCATCTATAATTGAATCTATCATGTATGCAATGTTATGCACTTGCCCAAAGTTCTTGTTTGCCTTGAGCATCACAAGTAGATATTAGTTAGATCATGATGAATATAAATAGATAGATGTGAAGAACATCCTTAATTACTTGGGAGGAACTCAGGATTAGTTTCTTGTCTTTTCTAGTGAGGTAGATTTGGTGGTAAAATGTTACACCGATGCAGGCTTCCAAACTGACAAAGATGACTACAGATCGTAGTCAGGATTTGTGTTTTGCTACAACAATAGAGTTGTGAGTTGGAAGAGTTCTAAGAAAGAGACTGTTGCGGATTCTATAAAAGAGACTGAGTATATTTTTGCATCCAATGCAACAAAGGAGGCTATTTGGATCAAGAAGATCATTTATGAACTAGGGGTGGTTCCAAGCATCAGCGATGCAATCAAGCTATATTGTGACAACAATGGAGATATTGCACAAGCTAAGCAACCCAGATCACATCAGAATTCCAAACACATACAAAGGTGGTTCCAACTCATATGAGAAATCATATAATGAGGGGATGTGAAGATTTGTGGAGTACCAACTTAAAGTTATGTGGCTGACCCATTAACAAAAGAACTTCTATGGAACAACCATGTGGGTCATGTTAGATCACTTGGGATTTAGTTCATGGGTGATTGGCTCTAAGTGTACGTGGGAGACTATTGGTATGTATGCCCAATGAGACAATCATATGATGATTGTGATGGTATAACATGTAAATGATTTGATTAATAATAAAGGCAAATTTCTAGTTTATTTTGTTTTATTCAGTTATGAGATAATGGTGTATCATAATAATTATCTAAAATGATATTACTCAATGATGTATGTCTTGGGGTTGAGGAACTGAACAATGAGATCATAGGGATTTCAAGAGTATATACATTATTGTTATCTCCCTAGTCAGATGTTAATGTTAAAGGATAATAGACAATAATAACACATGAGACTAGAGTCTGTGTTGGTTTATGACATAATATTATTAAGTCATGATACATGATATCAAACCAAACACATATATACTTGTCAGAGAATAGTGTATTAGAGAGACCCATCTTGAGAGTGATGCATGTAACCATTGAATGGTAGCCAGAATCATCTCTCATAGTGAAGGGGGTGATTGTAATTCTTAGACCTAAAATCACTACACTCACCACATGTCGTTGAGTGTGTTTTGACATCATCCACTGTGATCCTAAATAAGGGTTGATGTATACTCAAGTGAACTTTGACACATGGGGATGACTATGAGCGATGTAGATGGTATTGGTCCCTCCTACAGGAGTTTGATATGTTGGCCACTTGGTAAGAAGACTAATAAAAGCATGTCCATGTTCATGTGAATCAATACATTATGTTGAGTTTACATTTATCTTAAACAGTCTACTCTAGTTCAAGGAACATAGATTGAACATTGAAGAGTATGATGATTCCATGCCTTGACTTCAATATGGATATTGGAGATAAAGGAATAGTACTATCACTATAACACCAATCATGGATTGTATGTTGAAGTTGTTCACCAACTTTCCAATTACTTGGGTAAGAATGTTGTCTTGCTAGATACCAAGCAATGTTTGTGATGTCATAAATTTGTTATGGATATTCATTGCCAACATAACTTGGGACCGATTTGGTCACACACATAGGATTAACTTGGAATAGGATTCTATTTATAAATGATATTTATGTCAGTGAACCAACCAGTTTGTCATTTGTAGGTTTTTGAAAATTTATGAAACATCGTCTCTTCAACTCTCAGATGGATCAGGAAACCTGATCCAAACCCTCTTTAAATAGAGTGTATTAGGGGCTTTCAAGACATACCAATTAGCTCTGACAATTGTTATCTTCTCTGGTTGTGGTAACAAAGAAAACCCGAGCAAGTTTTACCCGTTAAAGAAAGGAATAACAAGGGAGAGATAATTGGGAGAGTAAGTCCATGCTTGCATGTTGACTAGAAGGGACAACTCTTTGTCCATTCAACTAGAGAGACATGACTTCATGGAGGTCTGCGTGGACTACTCTAGAGGCGAGGAGGTCATTTCCAGCTACTAGGGGGATGACATCAACTGTCGTTCATGGTGGTAGACTGGAAGGTTGACAACGATAGATGTCTAGGCGCAACTTGAAGAAAGGTTCACACTACTATAAGGGAATTGTCATTGGACTTGATTCAGGACCAGGTATAACCTCACAATCATCCTTTCCATCTCATAGTTGTTTACATGATCTAATGTCTTTAGGGAATATGGCTAGTAAATTTTTTATTTCTGATGCCATATTTCCTTATAGTTTCACCAAGGACTAGCGATCACCATATGGCTGGGAAAGAGGAAAGGCATGATCCCTATATTGTTGGATCATTCATCAATAGGTCCTGATCATGCTAGGCCATGTGCCCCTCTCTCCCTCTTATTTCTTCATGTTGACCAGTCAAAGATGAACTTGAACCCCCGTCTTACTAGTACCAATTTGGCTCATGTCTTCCAACCATAGAGCTCCACGTTTCCCCCCTTTTGAGGTATATGATCCCTCTCCCTCTCTATCCTCAAGTTGTATTTATAATCTTCAAAAATTCATAGAACATGATTCCTAAGTCAAACCGGGACTTATTATATATGAAATTGATATAGTCGAAATTATATATCCATGAAACTTGTTTCTGAGCCTAATTCCATTTGTATCTCCTGTTATGTTGAAAATTGCGTCACATACATCTTTATACATGTTTAAATGGTGATTAATTCTCAAACTTGATCTTATTATAAATCCACTTGACTTTGATTACCCTAATCAGTAATATATGTCATATTGTGACATGTGAATCAAATTTGACCATGATTGGCCTTCTTAATGACCCAATGTTATGAATTGTGCTTCTAATGACACTTACTATGATTTAATTGCTAAAATGATGATTATATGTGCACCAATATTATCTAAAAACCATTGAAAGTTTATAATTACATTATATAAATAATGTTTGATGCATGCTTGAGATAACAATCAAATTTGTTCCATGCTTAAACCCTATTACATCTTGATATTATGAAAAGTTACATTAAGATGGTACATTTATGGACTTTTCATGATTATTGTTTAAGCCTTGTGCTGATGTGGATAAAATGTGATCAAATATGCATCTTGGAATTTAAATCATAATATTGTATGACTTGTGATATGAAATATCATGGGACACACTCTTGTTCACACATTGTGACTAAGTGACCTAGACTTGACATGAAATGTGGCCTAATGTGCATGTTGGTAAATTATATATATATATTTCTTGTATAGATCCCACCCTAATGGTCACCCATGCTATTTGATGTAATGAAATTAGTAACTTGTTGATATCTATGACACTAAATCACGCTTGATCACCCTTGTACTCTAATGTTGACAATCTTGCATGAAAATCATTCAATATGTCTTACATGGATGATATGAGGAATAAGACCTGAATCTTATTCAAATCTTATGATTTCCCTATTAATATGATGGAATCTATGCTTAAAATACTTATCCTAATTTTTATGTGTCACTCTAAGTTCTAATGAACTCATGATGTACTATGTTGCTTGATAATGCCTATGCGTGGCCTAGTTTGAGATATTGGAAACAATGTTGAAGGATTTAAGTACCTAAACCTAACAGACACATCAAACCCCCATGATATGATGAAAATGACCTATGTCTTGTGATGTTGATCTAGTCTCACTTTTTTATAATATCAATATCTCTTTTATGGACTCTTTTCAAATATCTAATCATGTGGTATGATATAATGCTCGTAGTCAAGGTACTCTTTAGCCTCCTATTAGCTAGACTAGTTGTATTGAAATTGCATGTATATATGTAGCATAAATACTTGTATTATTATACTTGTTTGAGGTACATGCTCCCTATGACTACTATGTTTTGGTTGTGATTAAAGATGTTGAACAAACTTGAAAACATAATGATAGATGTCCATTATACAACATTGTGCACCTACCTATATTTTTGGAGTAAGCACAGAAGGTAGGTGTCCTACTTGAGTTGTCATGATAGGGTAGACCATATTGATACCAGGGTTTTCTCTTGGAGATGACCTTAAGTTTCCTTACAAATAGGGTTAACTCTTGACGTTTAGTCTTTTAGTACCTCATGTTGAAATAGGGTACCTAATCTTGAGCAGCCTCACGGGCCCCTTCTTTTGAGAAGCTAGTCATAGGCCTTGCAATATCATGGGTATAATGGAAATGAACTTAAAACATGCTTTCATGTTGATAAGAGAGTCTTTAAATGTTTATTCTTCATTTCTTGTTATTACATTATGCTTTTGTCAAGCAATATATGTTCCTTAAACATGCACTTTTATATTGTTGCACATTGTACTCAGCATAGTTGCACTAACTTGTAACCATTTCACGATTTTAGGTAACATGCACATTATGAATCTCTAACAATCATAATTATTTCCACACTTATGATAATCTTCTCTTACTCTAATGGTATATAGTGAAATGTAAATGGAATACACATGGTGGATATATGGGACCTAAGATCCTTTTTAGGTATTTGTTTAGCATTCTTTTATGCTTTCTTATCTCATACATTTCTATTATTTGTGGTTTATTCATGCATATCTTATGTGATCTATCATACAGATGGATGCTCGAGTCCTCTCGCCTTTAGTTATATAGAAATTAGGAGTGATGATTTGGATAACAAATAGTTCAATGACAGATGATGTAAAAACGAGTTTTTATCTATCCTACAAATGTGTTCACCTTGACTGATAATGCATTCCATTTGACTGATGACCACCCTAATAATCAATTGATTGTTTTGGGATCACTTGTTGCTCAGTTGATGAAATATGATTGGTAAATTCCAAATTTGAACTTGATGTATAATTTAAAGTGACTAAATATACGTTGGGATTTTTGAATGCACACAATGTGATGATCTTTATCTCAAACCTTATGTATTGCATATAGGTTGAAAAAATGGATCCAATGGTGAAGATTTCACTTGAATCTGATAATGTTGGAGGAGGATATGGGCATTTCAAATTTTCTATTTTCTAGGATTTCACCTTTTTTATTCCTTTTCTCTTTTCTGGGCCTCAACCCTTTTTGCTCCTTTCATGGGTCGGCCCCTTGGGCATGCCCATCATGCTTCCACTAATGCACCCGTGGACTAAAAATCCTAGGTTGGGAGTGGTCACACTAGATGGGGTGACTAACAATCATCTCCTACCTTGGCAGTGGATCCACAAGAACCAAGGAGCTCGACTATGTGGGTGGCATGATGCCACACCATTTCTGGATGACTTTTGAAGCTAACAAAGTCCTCCCCTCACTCCTACGACCTTGCCCCAACCTCCATTATAGCGAAATGGGTTGTGTTAGGCATATGGAACCCCCACCAGCCATGGTTGGCCGCACGTTTGTGACCATGGTAGTTTCAGTGGTCCATGAGACCTAAGGGTGTTTTTATAAGCCCTTTGAGTTTGCCTCTATTCCCCCTTTTGTTTCCCAATTTAAAAGGTGTTTCACATGCTGATACACCATCCCCCACCTTCTCTTTTCCTCCATGGCCTGGCGGCACTGCCACAAGCTCCATTTTGGGCTTTTCTTCTATAATCCTCCTAATCCATGATCAAGGCCATTTCCAACCTAGCGAAAGCATGGAAGACTTGGGAGGCTACCTTTCGATTTAAGTTGGGGTCTTCACCTCCATCAAGCTTCAGCTCCACCAAGGTGGCTCCATCAAGGACCAACGCTATCCATCAGACTAGGAAGAGGGAAAGGATGATCCCATGATCGTTGGATTGCCCATCAATAGGCCAAGATAACGAGGGCCCTTGTGACCCTCACTCACTCACTCTCTCTCTCTCGTTTCTTCAAGTTGACCAATCAAAGAAGAATTTGATTCCCCACCTCACTAGTGCATGTTTGGCACATGTCGGCTAAACCTAGAGTGTCATGTCACCCCTCATTTAGGTATATGATCCCTCTCCCTCTCGCTCCTCAAGTTGTATGAATGATCTTCAAAAATTCATAGAAAATGATTCTCAAGTCCAAACGAGACATAATATATATGAAAATTGATATACAAGATGATAACTATCCAATGAAATTTGTTTCAGAGCCTAATTCCTTCCATAATATATTGAAAATTGCAACAAATGCATCTCCTTTACATGTTTGAATGTTGATTCGTGTTCAAACTTGATCCTATCATGAATCCACTTGGATTTGATGGCCCTACTCAGAAACATATTCTATCATGTGACATATGAATCAAATATGACTATGGTTGGCCATATTAATGACCCAATGTTATGGATTGTGTGTCTAATGACATAATATGATCTTTTGTTCTCCTATTGGCCAGACTAGTGGTATTGAAATTGCATGTATGTATGTAGTATAAATCCTTGGCTAATTATACTTTTTTGAGCTACATTTTCCCTATGACTACTATGTTTTGGTCTTGATTGTGTATGTCGAAGAAACTTGAATACATAATGATAGATGTCCATTATACAACCTCTAGCACCTGCCTATATTCTCGGGGTAAGGACATAGGGTTGGGTGTCCTACTTGAGTTGTAATGATAGGGTAGACCACATTGATACAAGGGTTTGCTCTTGGCAATGTCTTTGAGGTTCCTTATGAATAGGGTTGACTCTTGAAGTTTAGTCTTGTAGTATGTCATGTTGAAACAAGGTAGCTAATCTTGAGAACACTCACAGACCCCATCATTTGATAAACTGATCAAAGGCCTTATGATAATGGAAATGAACTTAAAACACAATTGCATGTTGACAATAGAGTCTTTAATTTTTTTTCTTCATTTCTTATTATTAGATTATTCTTTTGGTAATCATATATGTTCTTTAAACTTATGATTTTATATGTTTGCATAGTGTACTCAGCATAGTTGTGCCAGCATGTAAACATTTCAGGATTTTAGGTAGCATGTACATTATGAATCTCTAATGAGCATAAATTCTTAGGCACTTATGATAATCTTCTCTTACTCTAATGGTATATAATGCCATGCAAATGGAATACACATGGTTGATATATGGGACCTAAGATATTTTCAAGTATTAGTTTAGGATTCTCTTATGCTTTCTTTTCTCATACCTTATTATCATTTTTGGTTTAATTCATGCATATTGTATATGATCTATCCTATGTACAGATGCTCAGGACCTCTCTCCTTTGGCTTTCTAGCCATTAGGAGTAAGGATTTGGGTAACAAATGGTACCGTGACAAATGATGTAACAACCTAGTTTCTCTCTCTCCTACAAATATGCTCACCTTGAATCATAATGTAGTCTATTTGACTATTGACCTCCCTAATCATCAAGTTGATATTTGGGGATCACTTGTTGCTCAACTGATGACATACAATTGGTAAATTACAATTTCCAACTCGATCGTATAATGTGGAGTGACTAAATATACTTTGAGGAAGTCTTAAATTTTTGAATGCACTCAACCCACTGATATTGATGTCAAACCTTTTCTATTGGATATAGGATGAAATATTGGATCCAGTAATGATGATTTCACCCGAACTTGATAATCAAGGAGGAAGAGATGGACATTTCAAACTTGTTGTTTTCTAGCCTTTTTCTACTTTTTTCTACCTTTTTCTGTTGTTGTGTCTCAGCCCTTTTTGCTCCTTGGCCCCTTGGGCGTGCCCAGCTTGCTTCCACCCATGATCCCGTGGACCACCAATCCAAGGTTATTGAGCAGTCACACAAGATCAGACAACTAACAGTCATCTCCTACCTTGGAACTGGAGTCATAGGAACTAAGGAACTCGACCAAGTCGGTGGCATGATGCCACACTATTTCTTGATGACTTTTTAAGCCAAGAAAGTCATCACCTCAATCCTACAACCTCATCCCTTACTCCTTTCTAATGAAATGGGTTGTGTTAGGGGAATGGCATCCCCGCCAACCATGGTCAGCCAAAAGATCACGACTAGTGTGGTTTTAGTGATCCACGAGACCTAGGGGCATGTTGATAATCCCATTGAGTTCGCCTCTCTTCCCACTTTCTTTATCCCATCTTTTTGAGGTGTTTCACGCCTTTCTATGCCATGACCCACATGATCTTTTCCTCCTTGGCCTGGAAGCACTGATACATGCTCAGTTTTGGGCTTTTCTTCTATACTCCTCCTAAGCCATGATCAATGATACACCCACATCCCATGATTATCACTAATCATGAGATTAGTGCACAATTTTGAGGATTATACTAAATACAAAGTTCACTCCCAACTTTTTTTTCATTTAGTTCAAACTCTTTGTTTTCTCACATTCAATAACATAAACAAACTTTACAAAGGAATGAAACCTTGATTACTCTAATATGATCTCAACATTAATGATACACATCCAAACATTCATTCTGCTCCTCACACTTCCATGTACATAAAACATGATAACCAGATATATACTCTATTATTAAGGAAACACAAATACAAATCATCATTTAGGACTCTCTCTCAACTCTATACAAGGACCTAGAGTGACAAAGACTGACTGAACATAACTAATCTCATACTTAACTCCTGTGGTAGATCTACACTAATGCAATGGCATCTTCAGTCCATGAGTTATCCCTAAGAATTGTGAGTAGAGGGGTGAGCCTACTCACTCATTGAATGAGTACTTCAAATAGATAGTCTAAAGCACTGATATAATATATATATATATATATATATATATATATATATATATATATTTTAGAGCAATTGATATCAATTATAATAGCAATAAGCTTTCAAGTGACTAAACATTTGCAAACATAAATAATTCAAGATAGTCTAGATATCTACAAGTGTGAATCAATATATGAACATGCTTGATTAATCTCAAAGAGAACTAGTAATTCGAAAACATACAAAGAATATTGAATAACTACACACTCTTGTTTAATCTCTCATTCATCTTATTATGCCCTGAACACACATTAGGTGTACCTCAACATGTGAAAGAATCGCAGCAAGATACGATCTCACTGTATAAGCCTTAGAAGCATGCCTGGGTTCTTAAGCCTATCTCTGGAGTAAGACCCCTTCTGCAGTGGGCCTCGGCACGCCTACCTCCCTACGGCTAATGGGAGCAGGAAGATATCTCAGACTCCACCTCTCAACCTAGGTACTCAGGTAGTGAGTCAAATCACTCAAGGTTATTTTGCATTAGTGGACCTACTGATCACTACAACATGTAACATAGGTACCACTAACATCCCCGGTTGGTGTTGGGTACCACACAACTATAAGGAGTCTGCCCTACTGGTCAAGACCCCCGCACCCTATTGGTGTGCTTCGGCTTACCTCAATTTGGACTACCTCCAGTCGGGAAATTATTTCCTTCCCACAGCATCGGCCTCATGCTGTGAGGATTCTATAGTGTTTAGGGCATCTAAATGACTAATTCACTCTTTAAATTCACAATTCAATCATCACATCAACATTTTTTTTATCTTTGTATATTGTTCATTTCATAAAGCATCTGATAACATTAACCACAACTAAACTATTAAGCATAACCACATCTCTTATTGATAACATTGATATCACAATACTTGATTCATTGAACACCCTATCCTTAGGGTTTCATTTACCACATTCACTTATCACATGACTCTCATAAGGATTTAATGTGTCATAAACATTCACTAAATAAAGATTGCTTTCAACAAGTTATATATAATAAACATACATATGAAATCATGGAATTGACCTAAATTAGGGTTTCCACACCATTCACTGGAATATCATGCATCAAGAATAACAATAAATAAATAAAGTCTATAATGTCAAGAGAAGCACTTCAAATGGATTTCACAGTATCTATTCACAAATTTCTAACTTTCCACTAATCAAGGGTTTCACCCTCTTTATTGAGATATCAAGCAAACATTGATGACATCACATGAAATCAAAGATAGTGTCTGACATATATGTACTACATTCAAATAAATAATCATTCATGAATAAGGAGATTCATATATACAAATTTCATTATTTAATTATATAGTAATTTCAGTCATAGTCGAAAACCCTAATTTCATATTGTTCTTATAACCTCTGCATTTACTTAGGTAATTCTCATTAGTATGGATTGCATCCAATTCTAATATAATTTCATCATCTTAAATTCATCACAACAAAGTAATAATCCATTTCAAATCATTTTGCAACAACTAGATCAAAAGACAATTTAGGATTTGTAGTCACATACTAAGCAATTGAAGATTATTGATTATTTAAGCTCATTTTTTTGTAACATACTATTTAAAGTAAGTACCCACTCACCCTAAGGTGTGCAAAACACCTTAAAAGCACATCCCATCTCTGAAAATCTCAAATCCGTATCAAAACCCTAGCAAATCATCGATTTCTTCTTCCTTTCAACCTGGAAACCCTAGAAATAGGGGATTATGAAGAAAGAGTGACAAAAATGAGAGTTTTGATATCATTTAGGATCAAATAAGAGGGATATAATCTTGACATGTGAGAGAAGATTCACCATGAAAGGCTATACAAAGAAGCTAAACTTACTTGATTTCATCATATCTCAGGTAGGAAAACTCTAGCATCTCCACCGCTTTCTCCTCTCAAAACCGTAGCTCTCCTCTCTCTCTAGAATTTTGTTTCTCTGGAATGGATCACTAAATATGAGAGCTCCTTGGGTGATATCTTTCTCATATAGAGAAATTGAGGTGCCTGGGTAATTTACACATTAACCCCTCACTATACTTTTTCTTATTTCGGCATATTTTTCTTTTATAAAAAAGTTGCCATAATTTGTTTATTTTAGAGCTCAAACATCATCCAAAAATAATTAAAATTTATAATTATGTCTGAAATGTAATTTCAGAGATCCAATATAAATTCTAGTTCATTTGGAGTTACCAATAAATAAATAAAAATCAAATACTACACTTCTAAATAGCACTCTGTCAGCATTTCGATTGAAGTATAGTTCGACCGCGAACCACATTCAAAGAAAATCCAAATATTTTGAAATTTTTCTCCAACATGAATAATTGAGTTTTACATATCATATCCAAAATTTAGTTAAATAAAAAATATGTAGAAAATATAAAAATCATTTACCACACTTCTATCCTGATCAAATTTCGTATTCCTATACTATCAAAACCCTAATTTTTGCCGATTAGGGTATACATTACTCAAACCCTAATTCTTCAAACTAAAATCATAATTAGAGTTTATTGTTAGGTGAGGAACATCATAATTGAGCTACTGTCATGAATGAACTCTAAATGATTTCAATTTAATCAAGCATGTAATCATTCAGGTAAACCCTAATTTACCAATTAAGCACAAATGCGATCATAACAATTCTCACCCCCTTAAAACGTTTCATCCCCGAAACATAAATATGCAAAAAAAGTATATTCAAAGATTATTTTAAACTTCTGAAATCTTATGTGTCACTATACTCTTGTATTTCATATTAGAATGTTATTTCAACATTGATTCATTTGTTTCTCTTCTAATCACAATAGATTTTAAGCATGCCTTATCAATGATAGAAGAAGATTTTTTTTTGTCAAAATCATTAATAGGAAAGAGATAGATAAACAACTATTTTTAATCAAAGTCATACCCTGTTAAGATGTTACCTCAAACTGGTAATCTTATCCCACTATCTTAACTCATACACTTCAATATGTACACATTTTTCTGCATCACATCAAAGTTATTAAAGATAGTTCACTTTCTATTTTGAATTTCATTATTTTGCCACTCTGATAGAAAAGCACTCATAAATTAGAAAACTAGAAGTAACAATAAATGAATAAAATTGAATCAGACTACTGATATGAATGATTGAAACCATAAAATTCATTCAAATTTAGTATATTGCTCGCACATGTACAATTGAAGTCATATGTAAAATAAAATTTCATCCCTTGATATGCATTTAACAAACTATACTTATTTAAAACAAATTCACATATTACTAAAAGCCATTTGTTTTCTCTAATTTCTCTTCTTATGTATTACATGTTCTTTTTACTTATCCTTCTCATTTTTATCATCTAGAATAAACATCCCTAACACTGAAACATTCATGGTAAGAATGGATCACTCATCATTCTTGATATCACTATAAGAATTTATTATAGATTACACTTTTCTTATGTTGCACTTCTCCTTTTTGTTGAAATCACACTTCTTATATTTCAAATCTATTTCTTATCTTTTGTTCATACTCATTTCCATATTGTTTATCTACCTTTCACATTTGCAACCTTTAAACCCATGAATACTATAACTGCTATTTTCTTCTCATATTGATGATCTCAAGATTTTATTTTATAGAGATGTTCAAGCTTAAGGTCATATCACTATTGACACCCTTTTAACGGTTACAACCCTAAACTATCTAAGGTTTGATCCTTATGAATAACATGATGCTATTGTGACATGATTTTACTCCCTTATTTTGATATGCAAACCCTTGCTCTCTTGAGGTTTACCAAACTCTTCCTTGGATCAAAGCACACTAGGACATAAGCCCTTATACTCCACGGTTGAAATGATGTCCATGGTTATTTTTCCGGACCGGCTGCACTTAGTTTGAGCGCATCCTTTCAGTGTGGAATGGACCACGGTTCTCAGGCTTAAAGCCCATTTATGATGGACCCAAATACGTATCCCTCTTATTTGTTGGTTTTATGGTCTGTAGTTCGCCCATTTAGGCAATGGCATCTCGTGTGCCCTAGGGTATCACTACGGTGCTTCGGTGACCGCATATCAACATAGAGTGGCGGCTGATAAGGGCAGAGAGCCAACCGAGCAGGAAGCCAGAGGAGAACAAACATCCATGTCTTCTAGGAGTTCGTTGATAACTGAGCTGCTCTGCAGGTTGCGTAAAAGAAGTTGTGTTGGCCGGAGACGATCCAAGACGTTGCACAATCTCCCACCACAAATCATTCTGCAACAGATCATCCATCTTCTCATCAACCATATCCCATACGAGGAGAAATCGTGTCTCGCATGAGCAGAGGTTTATAGCGTAGAAGGAGATATGAACTTGACAAAAGGGTTTAATCAAGGTAACTTAACGCATGATCTATCACATTCGTATCTATATCCTAAGTGCCGGCCTGCGTTTGACATAGATGTAGAATTTTAGCTTGTCCTCATCATAATCTCCTATTTGTTTCCCTTTGTTGCCCGTCATTCTTGTTCATGATTCTTTGGTAGCTGTTCTACCTCGCCAATCCGTCTGACGCTGCCGTCTCGCAAGGCAGAGCTATGACCAGTGGCGGCTTCATCAAGACGGATCAAATTTCCTAGTACTTAGGTCACCTCTTGCTCCCAATTTTATCAATCTATACAGTTTACATATTGTATAAATCGTGACTGTAACAGGTCATCTAGTTTATTTTCTATTTAAGATAATTTTCCATGTAACCAATGGAGCTATTAAAAAGGGTGCGTATGGAGAAGCTTTTTAAATTTTGTATCCTACTTGGTCAACTGTTTCTTAAATTATTTTTAATTTTAGTCACGATACTCATATTTCTCAATACATAGCTCAACATGTGAAGTATAGTCTATTATTAAACTCATTCGCAGTGAGATTTATAAAAATTTATATTATCTTCAATTGAGAAATTACATATCTGCAAAGCATCATTGATGGTGAGTTCGAGCAGATGCCATGCACAATCGCCATTAACTTGGGTAACATTATCATTATAATTTTATCCTAAATGACATGAGACAGAAAATTTAGGTCCTAGAGTAAAATTTTCTACATATAAGAAATATTTCTAGTAATGGTAATTAATCTTTTTGTTACTAGATCATATTGATGTAACTTTATTTCAGTTTGTTTATATTTTGGGTAACTATCAAAAGTACCTTATGCATCATAATAAGCATGTCATTAGTAAGATACAAGTACAAATAGAAAGTATAATGTAGCATGACTTATTAAATATGATATTAATGTTTCTTTGTATTATTATACAAAAATCTTAGTGAGTGATTAAAGCAAAATATATTTGCTATTCTTATAATGCAGGTCTTGATCACAATAGGCGGAACAAATGCTTTTTCATATCCCAGAACCTTCAATTTTTTTTGTCTGGTATGATAATACTTTTATCTTTTCCACACCATAACAATTAATGGATATTGTTCTTGACATCCAATATCTTATCATCTACTTGTCTTATTTATTACAAAATTAGATGTGATGAAGGTAATGTATGAATGACTTTGTGTCAATATGATAGACACATGCAATGGTTGTTGATTCCCTTCTTCTTGTTGCATGTCTAATTATATTGTGTTGTCTTAGTGACAAATAAGTGAATTAAGAGAAGTTACAAAAAATTATTTTTAAAGTATATATTCCATAATAATATAGCACAATGAATATTGAAAAGTTTGTAAGTATATGATTTTCATTTTTTTCAAATATGCCTTTGACATTCTATTATAACAGGATGTTGTTTATTTATTTTTATTATGTTGAGTATATATTTATGTATTTTTCTACTATACTAGGAGTGAATGATAAAATCTAAGAGCATCATTCACATGATGAAGTTCATGTAAATTCAACTGAAGCAATTGAGCATGATGGCACATGTATTATATTTTTATGAATATTTTTCATTATCGAAATAAAAATTAAATCATATTTTTTTAATATTTCTTAGATGTTATCATACCAAATGTTAAAAAGAGAAGGACAAGAGGTAGGATCAGTTTGAAGGTTGTGGCCCCTATGCGTGGTCAGAAGCACAAATGTATTGTTCTCAATGATGGTAGAATTGCTGGACCAGGGAGACGCAGCTTGAGCAACTTTTTATAGGAAGGAACGAATATTGATTCTCCTCATTTGGATAAGATTTATGTTTTCTTTTAGCATAACAAGTAATATTTTTGTCTAGTTAATGCGTTACTAGTATATTTTTCCTTGTCTTATTGTTAGATACTAAATGAAATGTCAAACTTTATATGTCATTCAATGAATATAGATAAATATATCTTTAAACTTATTTTACATGATACAACTGTGAAATAATCTATTACTTTGTTATAAAGAAATAACACACATACAAACTATGACATGTTTTTACACTTATAAAATTATCATGAAGTTATCTATATAAATGAATGTTAAAAAATGTATTTTGTTTTCATGTATATTTGACTTGAATATTTGTTTTATATAGGAATATGACTCTCATGCCACATATTTGGGAAGGAAGTGATCACTTTGGGAGACAAGATCTGCACGAGACCAAAATATCTTACAACATTGTTGAAGTTACTACTGTTGTGATACCATGTTGTCAGATTCTTAAAACACAACATGTTGTAATGTTTAAGTTCAAAATTTTTATGGAAATACTATGATACTTTTAGAATTTTTAGAGATCTGGTCGAGACAGCTTCAGCTATTATATTTTTATTTGTTTCAAACATATGAATATTGTTTATGGAATATGTTCATTACTGAGATCATTAAAATAATGATTCTTAGGAATTTGAACAGATGTGAATGAAGTATTGTGTCTTTTGAGTTGTGTCCAATAATCAAATATTATTTAGCAATTTGTTGCGATTGTTAAATATTTATGAGTGCAAGATTTAATATGAGTACATCCTGAATAAATATCATAGCATAACATGTTCTTTGCTATGTGATATCCTACATTAATAATGTTGAATATTTATAGTTTAATTGGGGCAGAAATATATTATATAAATAAAACTAGAATTTCAAAATAAAGTTGTCCATAATTTTCCAATGTAATGTCTTAAAATAAAAATAATAATAGTCCACGATTTTCACAGTGGACAATAAATATTGATTAAATTATGAAAAGAATAATAGTCCGCGGTTATCACAGTGGACTATATGGTTTTTAATTTGAGTTACAGAAATAAAAATAGTCCACGGTTTTCTAATAGTCCATGGGTTTATCCATGGATTATGGGAATAGTCTACCGTTACTTGATCTACGGAAATAGTCCACGGTTGTTTTATACTCCACGGTTAAAACCATGGATTATGAAGTATAGTCACGGTAATGTTTGTGGACTATGAACCATTTTCCTCTAGTGACCGACATTCCTACAGACTCTACACGAGGAGATGAGGGGACGTGGGGGGCGAGGATTTGGCAGCCATGCCGGCGGCGGCCGCATCTGGGGGGTCGGAACTGGCCACAACTGTGGGCAAGAGAGTATCCAGGACGCTGACGACCACGAGGAGGACGAGGGGAGTCCGGGAAAGGACAGTGCAAGGGGAGAGAGGTTGGAGGAGGGAGGAGTCCGAGTGGCAGTTCCTAGTGTAGGTAATCCAATTCCAATGGAACGGTATGAGAGGAAGCCATACACTCGCTCATCCGGAGTCGTGCACAGTTGATGAGGACGGCGTCAACAAGGCCGGTAAAACCGGAAAGGAGATCCATGAATATCCGGTGTTCACGGACCCAGACTTTTCGTCCTTGGGTTCCAGCACGCAGACGATTCCTTCATGGACAGGGCACACTACGAACAAGTTCTCACAACAAACTGAACCGTTTTTTCTGGAAAACCTGTTTGTTAATGCCCTAGATGAGAAAGACGTCACCTTTAGCCAGAAAGATGGCGTCCCTTCCATCGATGGATCACCTGAGGCTCAACAAAATCTGGTGGACCCATGGCGGTATGCGGTAGTCGTCAAACTCATTGGCGGATAGATAGACTATATGACGATGTGTGACTGCATCAAAGCTATGTGGGGACTGACAGGAAGATATAACATATTCGAACTAGATATGATGCACTTTGTTGTGCAGATGTCATGCGAAAGGGACTTCAAAACGGCACTAACCGTAGGTCCATGGAAAATCTTTGGCCACTGCCTTGTAGTATGGGAATGGCATCCAAGCTTCAAACCTTCTGAAGAACTGCCACACTTCCTAGTCACATGGGTGTGAATCTTACAGCTGCCGTTGCACCTCTATGTCCCAATAATATTTGAGTACCTGGGACTCGCTCTGGGAAGACTCATCAAAGTCGACAATCACATGGCAGGGAGAACAAGGAGTAAGTTAGCCAGATTAGCAATTGAAATAGACACTACCCGGCCCCTAATAACAACTGAATTTATTGATCAATGGCATTGAATATAGGCATAAAAACCTAAATGGCACATTTGCCAATTTTAATTACCTAAATGGCACGTTCTTGAACTTATTGTCCAAAATGACACATTTTGGAGCAATACGTTCCCTGCTGGGACGCATTAGAGAGCAATGCGTCCCGGCCGGGAACGCATTGGTCCCACAGGAGGGCAATGCGTCCCGAGAAGTGACACATTGCTCTGTTGTGGGACCAATGCGTCCCCCGCCGGGACGCATTGCTCCAATGCGTCCCAGCAGGAGACGCATTGGTCCTACAACAGAACAATGCGTCTCGGACCGGGACGCATTATCCTTCTGTGGGACCAATACGTCTCCTGCTGGGACGCATTGCTCAATGAGTCTCCATGCAGGACGCATTGGAGCAATGCGTCCCCATGCAGGACGCATTGCTTTTTTTATCATATTTTTGCAGTCACTGATATTGTTTCATGGTTATTGATATGTATATTAACAATATTGATTATATTTATAATTCGTTCACTTATATTTGGATGTCTATAATATACTCAATTATTATAAATTTGTCCATTTCAATAGGTCGTAACATGCATATGGAATACATAAGTGTATTGCAACCAACATTAGTTGGTTCCTAATTGATTATATAATACGAACTTAATCCAAAAAAATGAGATAGCAATTAAAAACAAGGTTAAAACATGAACCAACATTACGAGAAAATAATACACAACAAAACAATATGATAGATCCACAACAACATGATCCAAAATGAACCAATGTGATATCATAATATGATAGATCCACATACAATAGATGTCCTCACAAAGGCATACATACAAAACTGTACAATATATAAAAAACTAAGTATGTCGTCCTCGCCCACGACGTCCTCGCCCACGTCCCTCTACATCAGGATCCTCTATACCGATGTCATCTGGAGACGGCTAAACTGGGGACAACTGCATAGGAGGCTGCTGGCGAGTATCAGGGAAGAAATGAAAAGGTGGAGGTGGGGTGAGGGGTCTAGGAAAACCAGGATAGGATGCATCAGGTGGGGTGCATCCTGAGAAATCAAACAGAGTAGGTGAATATGTGACATAAGATGGTGGTCGGCTCTCGGGAATAATTGCTGGTGGGAATGGAGTGTATGGAGCAGAAGAAGAACTTGCTCCATGGTATGATGGTGGTTGAGGTGGGGTGACGAATGAGGAATATGAAGAAGCTCCTGAAAAATATGGCCCTGTCGGTTCGGTCCCCATGACATGAACTGAGAAGTGGGAGTGGGAGTGGGAGTGGGAGTGGGCTCAACAGTAGGAGTAGGAGTAGGAGTGGGCTCAGGGGCTGTGGTATGAGTGGGTATGGGATCCCACGGCCGAGCATAGTCTGGAAGACTATCAAAGTAACTCCCCTAGATGTTATAGATATTGTCTCTGATCTGTGCAGGGGCGTGCTCTACTGCCGCTCGGATCGCCACCTGTGTTTGTACCTGTAAAATAAAGTATGTACACATAATAAAGACCAATTATATATATTACAAATAACAAAGATAAATAATAACAATTTGGAAAAGAAAATAATAATGATACTCACAAATTCCTGCGGACGATAACTTTGCGGGTAGTATATGCTTGGAGGCATAGATGGAGGGGGCACGATATATTATGGATGATACCATGCATAGTGAACCTGAGGACTGAAGACTGTATCAGTTGGTGGAGCGGGAACTAAGCTCTCACGTTTGTTGTTCCACATCTGCACCTCCTGCCTATAATGAAGCATCCAATCCTCAGCTGCATGACCCCTCCCATCTATCCGGCTAAGCTTCGGCAACATGATTGGTAGTCAATGACCCATACCTGCAACCTCTGTCATATGCGAGAGCCCAATGTATTGGATTTTGGCCTAATAAATACGACTTCGCTGCTGGTTCTATGGTGTCTATAACAGTCATATGACGATCAAATTCATGTGTATCAGTTGTGGATCCCACCTTCCACATAAGGTCCCTCAACTCCTTGGACTTGAACTGCTTATGGAAGTTCTCCCGAAGATGTCAAAGACAATAACGATGCTGAGCCCAATGAAATTTTGATTGAAGGGCTGGAAAAATCCCACTCATTCGATCAGAAATAATACACAAGTCTGTACGTCGTGGAATGATTGGAATACAAGTTTGTAGAGAACCAAAGAACCACTCCCATGAGTCCTTATTTTCTTTCTCGACAACAGAAAAAGCAAGTGGAAATAGACCATTATCAGCATCTGTGCCACATGCAAGGAGAAGTATGCCAGTATATTTTCCTGTTAAAAATGTGCCATCAACAGTAAGAACAGGCCTACAATAGGCCCAACCCCTCACAGCTGGACCAAATGCCCAAAACACCCGCTTGAATCTACGAGTGCCTTCAGTTTGAAGGGTATAATCATCAATAAGGTGGGCATATATAGTTCTTGGAATATATTGTGCCAGAGAAATCAGGAACGGCAACAAACTATGATATGATGATTCCCAATCTCCAAATATTTTACAAACAGCCTTCCTCCTCGCTAGATATGCCTTCTTGTAAGATATATTGAGCCTTAGTTCAGCATTCACCTTGTCATGAATTTCTCGTGTCGACATATCCAATCGTGATACTAGGATTGGCATTATCATTCGAGCAATATAAGATGTTGTGAGTTGGTGATGATCATGATTCATAACAGTTAATTCACAATTGTGGCCTGCTTTACAGCGTTTTATCTTCCACATGCCACCTGCTTTTCGGACTGGCAAGCGGTCAATCTCCAAGGACATCGTTCATCATGGATACAAGCAAGTTTAAGATGATGATTATTTGAGCGTAATGTACGGTACTGGACATTCTTTTGTACCGATCATTTTTGGAGTGTCTCAACCAGTACAACTTTAGATGCAAATAAAGCACCCTCATATATAGCAGCACTGGAAGGATTGTAATTGAGACGAAATTCATGACAAAAATCTTCCATCCAGTCATCATCTTGAAAAGCTTCATAGTTGGAATCAATGTGTTCATGTTGGGGCCATTGGTTGTCAAATATGGATGGAATATAACTCAATGCTGCAATAGAGTCAGGGAATGGATGTGTGTGCTCATCATCGGTTTCAGTCAATGACTCATCCTCAGGTGGTTCACTGTTATTACCACCTTCAATGTCACTATTGTTATCACCTTCATGATCACTATCATTATCACCTTCATGATCAATATCATTATCTCCCTCCTCAACCTCAACACAAATATTCTCAGTAGTAAGATTTTGAGAAAATTCAGGTGGTTGACTCCACTCAGCAGTTAAATTGCTAAGACTGAATTGAGGTGTAGGAATGAATTGAGGTGGTTGACTCCATTCAGTAGTTAAATGACTTTGACAGAATTGAGGTGGTTGACTCTGAGAGAATTGAGATTGAAATTGATTCAATAGACTCATTAAACAAGGTTGTTGGTGGATATTTGTTTTTTCAAGAAACACATCAATATAGGCATTAGCTGAAAGTGATAACAAGGTTCTGTATGCATCATCATCATCAACTTGTACGAGAATATGATTTTCTCTAGGGAAAAGATAGGATATTTTGATAGAGAAGTGGTTGGGATTGATGTCAAGTGTTGTATAGATATATGATTTTAGTTCAGATAGGGTATTAATTAGTGAAATGTTTATGGGTCTAACATATCGACTAGAATAAGACCCATCAGAGAGAAATTGCCCATCATATTGCATCTTCACAATTCGTGAATTTGAACTAGATGCCATGTTCCTATATTTTAGAATATTATATTAACATCAGAAAGAAATTCATATTTTATGACATTATATCAACATAAATTAATATTTTAGAGCAGTGACATCAATTTGGAATTAAATTTATTGGACTACTTAACAGTGAACAACAATTAAGAACAACAATTTTGCTATTTTTCAGTAAAATTAACTAACATTGCATAACAACAATTTTGCTAATTTTTAGTAACACTAACATTTCAAAATAACAATTTTGCAATTTCGAACAATAATTTTTCAGGTATTAAGTAGCCTTCAATTGTCATTTTTTACATCATTATTTTAGTAATGTGCAATTAAAGAGTAACAATACAATTATTTCAGTTGTAATATTTCGTACTAAAGTTAAGTTCATATTTTGAAAATTAAAATTTTGGTAGAATAAATACCTGAAATGGAGAGTTATGTGTTGACAATCAAAGAATAGAAGAAGAGAAAGAAGAAGCTCAAAATAGTCTCCGAGCAGTAGAAGATATCAGCTCCAAGATCGCCCGAAATAAGCTAGAAATCACCCAAAGCAATAGCAATCCGAGAAAAAGCTCCAGAGCAATGGGAGTATAGAGTTAGATGAAAGAAATGAAGAATGGTGTGAGTTTGGGGGTTGTTTTCGGCCAATATATATAGGGGAGCAATACGTCCCAGTTGGGGACGCATTGCGCCCACGTGGCACCGCCCGGCGCCGCGCGGCGGCCTCAACGGCAAAATAGCCGTTGCCCTGGGAGCAATGCGTCCCCGTCCCGGACGCATTGCCCGCGTGGCAATTTCTAGCCGTTGGGCGCGTCGCGGGGCGCGACGCATTGGTCCCACAAAGGGCAATGCGTCCCGAGCCGTGACACATTGCACTCATGTAGAGTCAATGCGTCCCCTGCTACGACGCATTGCTCTCCCGCGAGGCAATGAGTCGCGGCGGAGGACGCATTGGTCCCACAACAGAGCAATGCGTCACGGCTCGGGACGCATTGCCCTCCTGTGGGACCAATGCGTCCCCCGCTGGGACGCATTGCCTCGCGGGAGAGCAATGCGTCCCAGCAGGGGACGCATTGCTCCAGAAATGTGCCATTTTGGGCAATAAGTTCAAGAACGTGTCATTTAAGTAATTAAAATTGGCAAATGTGCCATTTAGGTTTTTTTGCCTTGAATATACTGTTGAGTATGAAATGATACCCAAAAAAATGCCCAAGATGCGGCAGCACAGGACACCTCGAGACGGAATGTAAGGAGAGACCCCCTGACAATCATAATTATAATCATAATCAAGATTCCAATATAGAACAACAACAAAGACAGGCGGATATTGGGAATCAAGAAGGCAACTAGCAAACTCAGAGAAGCAAGCATAATAAAAGAATATATAGAAACAGGATCCAGGATAAACCGCCGGACCCAAATATCCCACCGGAATCTCAAGCTGGGCAAGTAAATAAGTTTGCAGCCCTAACAAGTGAGGAACCTGATGACATTGCTGCTTCATCGAGTAAAAATGAAACTCGCCTAGATGGGAAGGGAGGAAATGGTAGAACAACAAGAGTATGGAAGTAAAATAAGAAAACATCAGACTCTATGGAAAAAGGAGAAAAGTCATTGCAGAAGCCTGGTCAGCTAAACGAGGAACAGTCGAAGAAGAACAGCGACATTGCTGAAAAAAGCATAGAGAACCATACGGGGGTTAACCTTGATATTGACGAAGTCATGGAAATAATGCCTGTTGAGACTAGGGACGACATGGAGGGCTACAACGAGGTTGTAACTGATAACAGACACAATGCGCAATGCGGTGCTTTTCCTGAAGAAGAAACACAGGAAGACAGTACATCATCAATTGTGACATCACAGGATAGTGATTGGCGTGGAGGACCCAAGAAGAACAATAAGTCAATGACTACCAAAGCATCAAGTCCCAACAGCTGCAGCAGGAAGATAAAAGGAAGGAGCGCCAGAATGAAAAAACATGGGTCCACTCCAAGTGTCGCACTGAAGCAAATGAGCCCGAGGTTACTGATAGAATAGATTGTAGAACTGGATGGAAGCAAGGCAACTAAGGTGACTGAAACAGCCTAACCGGATGGGCTACGCAACATCTTCACAGTTATCCAATGGTCGAAGTCCTTTATTGGAATGTCCGCGTCTTGGGTAATGATGAAACGTGTAGATCCTTGAAGGAGATCATCTGAGTCAGGAAACCGAAAATTGTGGCCATTGCTGAACCCCTGATTAGCGGTGCTAAAGCTCTCAAAACCATCAACAAGATTGGGTTCGATAGGTCTTTCCGAGTGGAGGCTAGAGGATTTTCTGGGGGCATATGGGTGTGATGGAAACAAATGGATTGTGAGGTTCAAATGATAAACTGCCATCACTAGTTAATAACCTGCAGGGTGAATAGGCAATTCCTGATCACTTTCATTTACGCAAACCCCCATATCACAGTTTGTAAATTTATCTGGAAACACATCATGGACATGGGGAGACAGTACGATAATGAACCATGGTTAGTGTTGGGTGATTTTAATACCACCCTGGATCCTAGTGAAAAGAGCGGGAGCTCTCACTATGACTACATGGAGGCAAAGGTGTTTAGCAACACGCTATTGGAAGCAGGCCTTACTGATCCCTGGGCTTCACTGGTATGAAATTTACACATAAACATGGGTTTCTATAAGAGCGATTGGACAGAGCTACTGCTAATACCAGATTTATCCTTAACTTCCCCAATGATGTAATCGAACATCTTCTGCGTCTCTATTCAGACCACTGCCCGTTGTTCGTCAAATTAGTTAAAAAGAAACATCAGACGGGAAGATTCACCGCAAAATCCTCATGGAATGAAAGTAAGGGGCCGTTTGGGTGGAGCATTTCACGGCGGCATTGTAATTAAATGTAGTATTCTAAATCCCGGTCGTTATGAGGATATCGTTTGGTTATTTCTCGGTGTAATTAGCGATTACCGGTAGTCGCGGAGCGGTATTTGTGACACGACTGAATGCAGCCTTCTGAATCACGCCAAAATCGGCGTAACTCAGAAATTCCAGGGCAGCCCCTCCGCTCCCATGGACCCGGCTACCTGCTCCTCTCTCCTCGCACAGGCATCCCCCTTCCCCTTCGTTGTTACTTTCTCTTTCTCTGCTGCCCCCGTTCCTCCTCTTCCTCCCTCCTTTGTGTTTCTTCGCACTAATCCTTTCTCCGCCCACGATGTGTGCCCCTCCGCCTATCTCCTTTCTTGTCTTTTTCTATTTTCTGTGCTGGGGAAGAACATGTCCAGGATAAAATTCTGATTGTGCGTGTGTTCCTACTCTGTTACTGCAGATGTACATGCGATAGATTTTTGGCTACCCGAACAGAAAACTTTCGAACAACTACAGTTCAATTTGCTGCACTTAAACTCCTACCGTTTTCAAATACAGATGTAATGTTAAATGCGCCATCCAAACGGGACCGAAGGAGTTTGACAATGTCCTAAAGAACTGTTGGTCATCCAATCAGCCTTTCTTTGAAGCTTTAAACGCAGCCAAAGGATAGCTTATGTGCTGGGATAAGGACGAACAGAAGAGAAGACGCTACCATAAGGAAAGACTAATAAGGAACATCAATATGCTACAGACAAACCTGGCGGAGCAATATGATCGTGTTTTGGACAATATGTGCCTAGAAATGTAGGAGGAGCTTAACACTATTCTAAAGTTGGAAGAAGAAGACCTAAAACAAAGGGCGCATATCAATTGGATCAGGCATGGGGACTCGAACTCTAAGTTCTATCCCGCTTATGTGAATCAAAGAAGGCAAAATACCATTGTGTCTCTCCGTAACAGTGAAGGCAACTATGTAACAGATGAGGAACTGCGAAGCATGGTGGTGAACCATTTTAAAGCTCTACTCACAGATACCACAGGTAACACAGGGTCCACTATTAACAACAGGTTAACTAGCTGTCCAGCTATGTTCAGAAAACTCAACTAAGAACAGCTGAACACCATCCGTTTTGTGTGCCTTCGATAGAGGAAACGTGGGAAGTTTTAAAGACAATGGACCCATTCAAAGCGGCTGGCCCTGATGGGGTCTCTACCTCATTTATTCAAAAGAACTAGAGTACAGTTGGAAAGTCAGTTCAGGCATTCATGAAGTTAGCTTTGGAGGGGCATAAATTACCAGTGGAAGCTTGTGCGTCCACCATTGTTCTAATTCCCAAAGTAGCACACCCTGAAAGATGCGATCAGTTACGACCGATCTCACTAAACAACATCTTACTAAAACTGTATTCGAAGATCATTGTAGAACGGCTGAAACCACACATACCCAATTGGATATCGAAGGCTCAAAGAAGCTTCGTAGCCGGACATCGTATCACTGATAACATCACGCTATTGCAGGAATTAATCCACAAGATGAGGAGGAAGAGAGGGGCCAAGACCATGGCTATTAAAGTGGACCTCTCAAAGGCATACGATATGATGAATTGGGATTTCATTGCAGATACGATACAATAGGTAGGTTTACCATCTATTACCATCTAACATCTAGAGATATATCGTGCATTCTTTGTCAGGTGGATCTACCTCAATTATGTGGAATGGCAACCAGACGAAATCCTTTAGGTCCTCATGGGGGCTGAGACAGGGCGACCCTCTATCACCATACCTATTTGTTCTATGTCTTGAGCGCCTTAGCCAGATGATTTAGAAGGAGGTGGAGGAAAAGAGGTAGAAACCCATCAGGTTATCAAATGCAACCCTGGTCATCGACCATGTTTGCTTTGCTGATGACCTGCTGTTATTTTCTTACACTTCTCCGACTCAAATCAAGACAATCCTCAGATGTTTTGAGGAATTAAAAGAGGTCTATGGACAGACCATCTCAGTGGAGAAAACAAGAATCTTCTACTCAAGAGTTTTCACTAGGAGAATGAGAAGAAGAATCAATCGGTTGTGTCAATTCCAGGAAATTGAAAATGTGGGCAGATATCTGGGAGTACCTATATACGCTCTAGAGTTGAAAAAAACACATATTCTGATGTGTTAAAAAAGGTGGACAATAAAATCAATTCGTGGGCAGCTAAATGCCTATCCTTTGCTGGTCAAATGTGTTTGGCTAAGACTACATTGAACGCTATTCCTTCATATGTGATGCAGACTGATGTGCTACCTCTATCCTTATGTGACAAAATTGATGGATCCATTCGTAGATACATTTGGGGTGGAAACCAGAAATCCCATCCTTGTTCACTAGTGGCATGGAACAAGGTAACATGCAACAAAGAAAGTGGAGGCCTTGGGCGGAGGGCGATGTGTGATTGAAACATGGCACTTGTTCTAAAGAATTCTTGGGATCTGCACACCAAGAGGGATACTCTCTGGTGTCGTCGTATGGCGAGGAAATTTGATAATCACGCTGAAGGGAAGTAGACTCAAGCATCCCAGCTGGGACGAACGGTGCTCGATGGTAAAAAGTTCGTCATAGAGAACACACGTATGATTCTCTTGAGTGGAAACTCAGTTAATGTGTTGAATGACAGATGGCTCGATAACAGGATGATTCTGAAGGAGGTCACCCTCAAACCCATCTCTGATGACTTCCTAGATCTTAAAGTAAACAATTTAATTGACCTTAATGGGGAGTGGGATATAGAGTTTCTTAAGGAATGGCTTCCAATGTCAGTGGTAAATGTGATCGTAACTATGGGAAAACCTATTGACAATATCATTAAGGATGTCCGGGCATGGGAGCTTACAAAGGACGAAAACTACTCTACCAAATCGACTTATATCCGGCTAAGAGAAGGCAAAGACATTCATACAGAAGGAAATTGGATAGCCGTATGGAAGATGAAGATTTTTGAGCGTATAAAGTGCTTCGCTTGGACAACCCTACATGATGCCATATTGACAAACAAAAAGAGAGTCCTACGACATATGTGTTCTGATAAAACTTGCCGAAGGTGCAACCAAGAGGTTGAGATGACGATGCACACACTTAGGTATTGCTTCCATGTAAAGGAAGTATGGCAGAGGCTTATACCTGCTACAGACCATCATACATTCTTTGTCTGGGTGAGCTTCTCTGAATGGTTAATTGACAGCCTTAACAAGGGTGTTAACACTAGCATTCAACTGCTGGTGGGGTGTTGGTACATTTGGACGTGCATGAAAAGGCATGTGATGGACAATATATATACCAATGTCGAGCATCCGGTTTAATACATCACAAGGGAGGTTGTTGCGACAATAATGTCATGGGTCCTAAGTTCACACAAAGAGGAATGTTAGAACATTAGTTGGAATGTCCCTGAGGAAGGGTATATCAAAATCAATGTAGACGCCACAGTTGGGAAGGAGTTAAGTGTTGTTGTTGTGATTTCTAGAAACCATGAGGGCATATGGATTAGAGGATGGGGCAATATAGTATATACTAGTGACCCAAATAAGACGAAGCTAATGGCCATTGCACATGCACTTTAGTTTGCTAAGAGATTTGGGCTCAATAAGGTTCTGGTGGAAACAGATTGTAATGTAGCAGTGGACATGATCAAGAAGGACTACCTAGAATTTTCGAAATATGCCTATTGGCTGGCTCTGATCCAATGCTCTATTAATGACAACAGAAAGGTTATGTTTAGCAAAAGAGAAAGAAATATGGCAGCAGATACCCTAGCCAAATGTCACTTGAAGAATCCTAAATGAGAATTTAATTACATAAGGCCTCCAAGTGAAGTTTCCAGTTTAATAGATAAGGATATATGTAATGGTAGTAGTACTACCATATTTACTTTTAGTCGTTCAATTAGTGGTTGTAATAGACTTCTGAATTTGCTTGCATGAGAAGGGCGAGATGAATAAAAATGCCTCCTGACTTCTTTCCTTATCTTTACCACTTCAATTTTCTTTCACTTACTTGACCATTTTGATAGATTACTTTCTTGATCTACCTTGCTAGGGTTTCATCATCATATTATGTATCATCAGTATATTTAGTAGATGTGTCTCTCATGATGGTTTTGTATCATTTATGATTTATTTCCTTATCACTTCATCCCATGTTACACTCACTAAGGATGATACATAAGAGAAGTTGATTTTGAGACATAAAATTATAATCTTGAAGTATTAACTTAACCCAATTCTCATATTAGTCATCATCAAGGAGACAAGACTATTTCGCATTTCCTCACATCTCACAATCTCTCTCTTTTATCATCTATATTAATCCCTCATGTTTTAGTCCCTTCTTTATTTTCTATCATCGGCTACCTATTTGCTACTCATCCCTATGTCATTTTTTACTTTTACTATCTCTTATGATCATGTTTCTCACTCTTGTGTATGATTTCATATTCCATGCCATAAAAATCTCTTATCCTTTTAATTTTTATCTAGTTGAAATTCTAAATCAATATCCTCCCTACTAGCTTCATCTTATGCATAATACATTACATGTCTTTCATTTTGAATCAAACGGGTCATGCAGGGTTTATCCATAGTTTCCTTTTCACTCAAGCCTTTATATTCTAAATACAATTTACCTTTATATGAGTTGGTTCATTGATTTAGTTGCACCTTTGTTCTTCTTTTATGAACTAGTTCCATTTCATCCCAAGGAACCTATTGAACACACTTGATGTCAACTAGGTTGCTACTATATAGAGACTTTGAATCAAAAGATAGTAAGGATGAATACATTAAACTTTATGATAAAAGTACACATTCCATGCTCCTCATTATGTCATGTACCCTTCTCTCTGAATCACACTCATCATTTCCATCCTTCATTTTTTGTTTCATCTGAGATTCTTATCCTAGTCTTATAATTGACATGTTTATCTAGTTCTCTTCACTTTCATTCTTCTGAACTTCACTTCTATGTACTTATTGCATACTTAACTCTTTTATCCTATTTTCCTTTTGATGTAGAGTACATAACTACATTTTACTTGATCATATGATCCATTCCATCTAATTGATTCTTTCTATCTTAGTTTTCCATGTAGTTTTCTCTTATCTTTTCTTGATTTCAAATTTGGATAAAGTGCCACAATTAGTTATATAGTTTAGTTCTCTTTATTCATTCTTTCTTCTTCATTTTGTATGTTACATACTAATGTACGTCTTGTATCTATATCCCTATACCTTAATTCCAAATTTAGGGTTTCTTATCTGAGACCTCAAAGTTGGATCGCAAATATCAGTTCCAATTGATTCTTAGCTATTCTAATCTTTTCCTTATATTTTAACATCTTAGTGTATGTACATTCTCACTATGATGTGGGTCTAATTTATCCGGAGGTTACTCTTACTATATTGTTAATAAGAGTCATTAGATCCCAATATCGCACCCTGCCAGCTGGACCAGGCAAAACCTATAGTCCTAAATCCAAGAGCTACTCAAGATTAACCAACTCCTATCCATCTCAAACATGTGGAAAGAATATCCACTTAGGTCAAACTCATTTAAACATAACTTATGGTCTACATGATACAAAGAATAACTGAATCAACTTCATGATACATATAAAATAACCATATATATTCTGAATTCATAAATAACAACATTTCTATAGATCTCCAATCAAAGAAACAATATAAATAAAGAGTTACATCACATTCTAGTCTTATGCTCAATTCATTCATTTCTTTCTGGTCTTATAACCCTAATTATTCTAGGGTTTCTCTCTAGCCCATCCTCCCACTACATGCCTGGCCAGGGCATTCAGACAAGAATAGATAGAGTAGATTGACACTAGTCAACCTAGGTATCCAGATACCGGGCCAGGGTATCCAAATACCCTGACTTCCCAGAGCTATTAACACATCAACTCCTAACTACCACACTTATAACTCTAGCTTTCTATGCTAATGGTCCCTGACAACTCAACCTAAGTTCTGATATCAAGACGTTACACCCACATCCCACGATTACCACTAATCATGAGATTAGGGCATATGTTTGAGGATTATACTTAATACAAAGTTCACTCCCAACTTTTTTTCCTTTATTTCAAACTCATTATTTTCTCACATTGAATCACAAAAACAAACTATACAAAGGAATTAAACATTGATTACTCTAATATGATCTCAACATTAATGATATACATCCAGACATTCATTTTGTTCCTCACGCTTCCATGTACATACAACATGATAACCGGATATATACTCTATTATTAAGGAAACATAAATACAAATCATAATTTAGAACACTCTCTCAACTCTATATAAAGACCTAGAGTGACAGGGACCAACTGAACTTAAGTAATCACATACCTAACTCCTGTGGCAGATCTACACTGATGCAATGACACCTTCAGTCCATGAGATATCCCTAATATTGTGAGTAGAGGGGTGAGCCTACTCACTCGGTGAATGAGTACATAAAATAAATAGTCTAAAGTACTGATATAATTATAGATATACTTTTGAGCAACTGATATCAATTATAACAACAATAAGCTTTATAGAGACTAATCATTTGCAAACATAAATACGTCAAGATACTCTTGATATCTACAAGAGTGAATCAATATATGAACATGCTTGATTAATCTCAAAGAGAACTAATAATTTAGAAACATACAAAGAATAATTGAGTAATTGCACACACTTATTTAGCCTTTCATTCATCTTATTATGCCCTGAACCGACATGAGGTGTACCTCAACATGTGAAAGAATCACAGTAAGCTACAATCTCACTATACAAGACTTAGAAGCATGCCCGAGTTCCTAAGACTATCTCTCAAGTAAGACATTGTTTGTAGTGGGCCTCAACACGTCTGCCTCTCGGCGGCTAATGGGAGCGGCCAGATATCTCAGACACCACCTCTCAACCTAGATTCTCAGGCGGTGAGTCAAAGCCCTCAAGATTATTGTGCATTAGTGGAATTGTTGACCATTGATCACTAGAACATGTAACACTAGTACCACTGACATCCCCTGTTGGTGTTGGGTACCACACATCTATGAGGAGTCTTCCCTACTGGTCAAGACCCCCACACCCTACTAGTGCGCTCCAGCTTACCTTGATTTGGACTTCCTCCAGTCAGGAACCCATTTGCTCCCCACTACCCAAGCCCCATCTTGTGAGGATTCTACAATGTTTAGGGTGTCTAAATGTCTAATTCACTCTTTAAATTCACAATTCAATCATCACATCAACATATCTTAGTTTATCTTTGTAAATCGTTCATTTCATAGACCATCTGATAACTTTTACCACAACTGAGCTATTTAGCATCACCACATCTCTTACTGAGAACATTAATATCACAATACTTGATTCATTGAACACCCTATCCTTAGGGTTTCATTTAACTCATTCACTTATCACATGACTTGCATAAGAATTTATTGTTTCATAAACATTCACTGAATAAAGATTGCTTTCAATAAGTCATATACAATCAACATATGTATGAAATCCTGGAATTAAGCTAAATTAGGGTTTCCAAACCATTCATTGGGATATCATGCATCAAGAATAACATTGAATAAATAAAGTCTATAATGTCAAGAGAATAACTTCAAATGGATTTCACAATATCTATTTGCAAATTTCTAACTTTCCACTCATCAAGTGTTTCACCCTCTTTACTGAGATATCAAGCAAAAACTAATGAAATCACATGCAATACAAGATATTATCTAACATATGTTTACTATGCATTCACATGAATAATTATTCATGGGCAAGGAGATTCAGATAGACAAATTTCAATATTTAATTATATAACAATTTTAGTCATAGTCGAAAACCCTAATTTTAGTTTATTCTTATAACCTCTAAAATTACTTAGGGAGTTCTCATTAGGATGGATTGTATCCATGTATAATATGATTTAATCATCTTAAATTTATCACAATAGAGGAATAATCCATTTCAAATCATTTTGTAACAACTAGATAAAAAGACAATTGAGGGTTTGTAGTTACATACTAAGAAATTCCAGATAGTTGATGATTTAAACTCATTTTCATCCAATCTACAATTTAAAGGAAGTACCCACTCACCCTAAGGTGTGAAAAACACCTTAGAAACATAGCTCTTCTCTAAAAATCTCAAATCCATATCAAAACCCTAGCAAATCACTGATCTTTTCTTCCTTTCAACCTGGAAACCCTAGAAATGGAGGATTATGAAGAAAGAGTGATAAAAAGGAGGGATTTGATATCATTTAGGATCAAATCAAAGGAGAGATGGAATCTTGACATGTGAGAGAAGATTCACCATGAAATACTATGCAAAGAAGCTAAACTTACTTGATTTCATCATATCTCAGATAGAAAAACCCTAGGTTAGCATCTCCACTACTTTCTCCTCTCAGAACCCAAGCTCTCCTCTCTCTCTCTAGAATTTCTTTTCTCCAGAATGGATCACGAATTATGAGAGCTTCTTGGATACTAGCTTGATCATATAGAGCAATTGAGGTGCTTGGATAATTTACACATTAACCTCTCACTATACTTTTTCTTATTTCAACAGATTTTTTTGTTATAAAAAGTTATTGTAATTTATTTATTTTAGAGGTCAAACATCCTCCAAAAATTATCATAATTTAGCATGATATCTTAAATGTAATTGAAGAGATCAAATACAAATTTCATATCATCAGAGTTACCAAATAAATAATTAAAAATCAAGCACTACACTCTTGAACAACACTCTGTCAACATTTCAGTTGAAGTATAGTTTGACCAAGAACCACATTCAAAGAACATCCAATTTTTTTGAAATTTTCTCCAACATGAATAATTGAGTTATCCATATCATATCCAAAATTCAATTAAATACAAAATACGTAGAAAATATGAAAAACCATTTACCACATTGTTATCCTGATCAAATTCCATATTCATGTACTATCAAAAACCTAATTTTTTCAAATTAGGGTTTGCATTTCTCAAACCCTAATTCTTCAAACTAAAATCATAATTAGAGTTTCTTATTAGGTCTGAAACATCAAAATTGAGCTACTATCATGAATCAAGTCTAAACGATGTTCAATTTAATCTCCCATGTAATCATTCAAGTAAACCTTAATTTACCAGTTAAGTACAAATACGGTCATAACAATCAAGGTCATTTCCATCCTGGTTGAAGTGTGGAAAATCCGTATGCCTACCTTTTGATAAAAAATGGGTACTTCACATCCATAGAGCTTGATCTCCAATAAGGTGTGTTACAACCCCAATTTTTTGGGTTTATTTGGTGAGAAATGTAATTTCTCATATTAAGGATATTTGAACAAATAATTATTTAATTTGTTTTGAATAAATAGATTTCGTCGACAATAGCCTTGTTGATTGTTTTGTGAGCTTTATTGGCTATTGGGCCCAATAAAAAGGAAAAGACAAAAGAAATTCCATTATTAAATGAGTAAATAAGAAAATGAGGAAAATAAAGATGTAGAAACCTCTAGAAGATAAATGAATGATATCCAAAGTTGGATTTTGTGCCTCTTGGGTTCCTTGGGTTCCAAGGAGTCTGAGTTGCAAAGATAATGCAACAAGAAAGAGAAAAGATCAATTAAATATTGCTTTATTAAGAAGAAAATATTGAAATACAAGAAACATGTGGAAATATGGATAATGGATCCATCTGGGATAATATTTCATGTCTACATGGTTTATAATAATAAAAGGAATCAAAATAAAGAAAATAAAAGATTTGGAGAGAGAAAGTATAAGTTTAAGGCATAAATAAATGCATTATAATTCTTGGACTTGAAAATGAAGAAAATGAGTTATTCCTTTTGTATTTTGGCTCCAAATTTGGAACATAAGTATATTAAGTCATATTAGACTTTCCCCTAAAAGTTTATGGAAAAAGGATAAACGAGGAGAGAGTTATTGATTTTATGAGATTGCATAAAGTGAAAGGGATAATCATTGATTTCTTTTAAATATCACAATATTGGAAATGTGCGCGTGAAACCACAGCCGTTGGATTCTAATCCAACGGTGACTGTGTTGTCATCTACCTTGTGCCCAAACAGGAAAGTCGGAGCAGCAAGTTGTGAGAAGAAAACTCGAATTCTCTCTCATCTAATACACGGGCAAGCATGGAAACTAGCCCATCGGCTTCGGGAGCAAGAAACACACCCGCCTACCCTAGGTTTTACCTAGTTTGGGGATCTCCAGAAGATTCTCCTAATTCATAAGTCCTAAACGGCTACCTTTTTCCCCCATGACTATATAAATGGATGTGCATCCAATGCAAGGACACAAGAATCATCGTGAGACTTAGTCGAGTTAGCAGACACCACCCCAGGGTCCAATTTCACCTCTTGATATATGTTTTTCCCTTTTATTTCTCCTCTAACCCCGCTGATGAACCCCCTTCCTGTTCTCCTGACTCGGGCCATTTCCAGTAGCAATTAGAGATACTGGTGGCTTTGGTATGGTCGGACAGAGGTGCCACCACCTTCGCACGGCTCCTCAAGGTCTAGAGCTCGAGGTCAACCCTCCAGTTGACCCATCCGGGGGCCTAGTTTGCGAGCAGAGCGGCCAATAGAGGTAGAAGAATAAGGGGGGGGGAATTACATCCCTACCCCCAGGTGTGAGTGGTCCAGGAATAAGGAAGTAGGGGCAAAGATGAGACTCGACCCCAGAAATCAGATCCGTGTGGGGTTTAATGCTAGCGTGGCTCCTTGCAATTGTCTAAAGGTATTTTATCTTACAAATTTCATAACTATTTATTGACATCTCTGTTTGAGATGAATTATATATGATTCTTGGTCAAAAAAACACGAGGAATGCAATAAAAGTATAATCAGACTCTATTTCTTCTTTTAATTAGAAAAGTACCTAAAGTTGATAACTTTGATGCTTTAAAGACATCTAAGCCCTAGATCTTGGTTATGGATATAATTGATAGACTTAGTTGATACTAGTAATCAACATATGACTTAATTACATAAATATGATGAAAGAGATCTAATAAGAGATATTTGTTCATAATTTGTGTAATTAGAGTTTCATGTTTTTAAAAAGAGGATTAAAAACCCTAATTTAGGTAGTTATGAGATTTAATGAATCTAAATATGAGAATCAATCTAGAAGGCATGAAAATAGTGGAATAGTTGTGGATAAATACCCTTAATTTGGTAATTAAGGGTTTCCTAGTGTATCAAAGTGGAATAAATGTGAATTTAGGGTTTGCTAACCCAGAAAATGTGAAACAAAGTAATTAGGGTTCCTTCGAGTATTGAACTATAATTATTTATTAAGTTTTCTATTCAAAAGAACTCGAACATGATAATTGGGCTTAATGATATTGACATAACCTAAAAGGATAAAGATAGTATCTTTAGTGTAAAAGGGACATATTGAACTTAATTGACTGTTAATTGTGCCTATGATGTTGAAATTAGGGTTTGTGGACTACAAGAACATTAAAAGTGATAAATGCATAATGACAGCTAAAACCCTAAAAGTTGACCTAGAAATCCTAAGGTGGAATCCAAGTAGATCTAGAGAAGGTTTGGAATAAAACAATGACACTTGGATGTTATTCATTAATTTCAGGATATTGATGATTTCTTGATTGTTTCTGAATATTATTGCTTGGACTTCAAGTTGCTCTAGATCAGGTATGCGGTTACGCTTAGGATTATCCCGACTAGTTTTCTGAGGATTTTATCGACATTTCCCTCATGGCTAAAACTAACTTTTGGATGCTTTTATTTCATGCAACTAAAGAGTGACTATGACTATCACTATGAATATACATGTATAACTGGCTAGATCCGGGTCCACCTCTGTGGCTTGTAAAGGCTAAAAAGGGGTAACCTAGAGTAAGGTCTAGGTTATCGTGGGTTAGAAATTGGGATACCAAGTGTAGTGCCATGAGACCGATTAGCATTCCATGAGTTAAGTAGTGGGCTACTTACGAGTAGTGCCATGTGACTCAACCCTAGAAAGTGGTTCACCTGTAGGTGGGACCATGAGGGGTTTAATGGGGATCTACCATAAGGAAGGTAGTATCCAGGTCCACTGTAGGGATGGCACGGAGGATAGGGTACTCATGAATCGCAGAGTTATATTTAAATCATAATCTTGGTTGTTAAATGATTAATTGAATGATTACATTGTTATCATAGTTGCACGTTTATTGTTTCCCCAACATACCAGCTTCGGCTGACCGATGTTTTGTTTGTCCATGTTTTAGGTACAAGACAAAAGGACAAACAGTAAATCGTCATATTGTGAAATACATGAAGTAAAATACAAGAAGGATTAGTTAGAGTAGAATCCATAAGTGGATAGAAGTTTAGAGATTCCAACTTTCAAAAGGGTATGCAAAAGTTTATTTTCTTACAACTTTTCAGTTTCGTCTGTTAAAATTTAATAATTGTTCTTGGTTAATTGTTGAACCTTTGATCCGGAAGTTATGGGTGCGGCTTTGACCTCTCAGTCTCCCTTAATTGGGGGTTATCGGGAGGTGGGGTCGTAACATTTTGTATCAGAGTGTAGGTTCCTCACTTAACCATTAATAATTATTAAATTTTTACAAACTCCATAGAACCGAAGGGAGTTATTAGAGGATTATTCGAAAGACAGAGGTGTCTCAAAAATGATCACGACTGGGGGCTGGCAATATTTTCCTCCGCACCCTAGTCGGAATATGAGGACTCTGGGATCTGTGTGACTGCCTGGCCAAAGTCTTAGGGTATGATTCGAAATAAAATACCTTTAGGACTCTCTCATCTTGTTCATCCCTTCTCAACTCAAATGCTGTTAAGGACCTTAAGGATTAGGGTTTTCTCTCTTTTCCTCACCTTCTCGAGGTATGGGTAAGGTTGATAAGGTTCAAGGAATCCTCCAACAAATTAATAAAAGGCATGTAAATAAGATGTCATGGACATAATCTTAATAGATTAAGCACAAACTAAAGATTAGATACATGCTTAGGTCGTATGACATAAGTTGTCATGATCTCAGGAGAGACATGAGTCTATACCTTCTTGTCAGGAGGATAAGTAAAGAGAGTTAGTTTTGGAGGTAGAGACCTCCATTATAAGTGGATACCTGGCACATCCTCTGGATGATGCAAACCCTAACCCTAAGTGTTGGTTCTAGAGATGACTTGATGAGTTAGACATCATGATAAACTAGGTGTGAGGGTGGACATGCTTTTGGATGCCCATATGAGCCATGAGAGGTTGGATGACCTAGTACCTTTGGCGACCCAACCCTAGAGAGGGTCGTGCATGTTAGAGCGAAGGATAGCTCCTTCAATGATGAGGTTAGTGAAGAACCTATGGAAACCCCATGAGCTTATATGACCATGGCATGGTATGCACCCAGAGTACATCAGTAGTGTAGCAGTAGGTTGAAACCCCGACCAGTAAGCATGATGGATAGCTTATGAGATAAGCATAAGGGGCTAAGGATAACCTTGAGTGGACATACGTTGAACATAGGCTTCATCTAGGTAGGGGCATTCTTTTGAGGTTGATCCTTCATGAAGAAAGGACATCTAATGGTGAGGTTGGTTGCAGGACCCCAAGCAAGGAGGTTGGAAGCCTAGATTCTAAGATATGAGGAACATGGAGAGTTAAGGATGATGCAACCTAAGTGGATGAGAGTGGTTGCCTCATGCTTGATCCCTGGAGGCTGGTGGTACCTTGGTTTCCTTTAGAGAAACCAAAACCTAGAGAGAGGATAAGGCTTCTGGTACCTATGTTCCTATGGTATAGGTGTTTACCTTCTGAGATAGGAAGAAGAGTTCCTTAGACCTAGAGAAGTTTAGTAACATGTTGTGAGCCCTTGTAATGTGTTGTTTGTCCTTAAGGAGGACTCAACTCTGATGTGTTGCTTGAGTAGAAGAATCATAAGAAGTACGTGACATACCTTATACAAGCTTGATTCGTGAGCATGTTGTTGGACACCCAAAAAGTGAACCGAGAGTACCTAGGCCTAAGAGGGGAAGTAGTATATCTAATGTTCATAATGAGAGTTGAGTTCCTATAGATGCGAGCATGGTACTTCCTATGATGAGAGCAAAGGAGAACCCCTTAAGCTTAAAGGATTTTGACAAATCCCTCACAGACAAGTTAATAACATGGGAAGGTATGATCTTGATCCAATGTTGAAGAAGGAGAACAAGTGTGAACTAGCATGGATTAGTAGGTGGTCTGCTTGTTCCTTAGTAGATTGCTAGGGTTAAACATGCTCATGTGGATGAAAACCCTAGACCCAGGGACGTTTGTGACCTTTTTTATCAAGGTGTAGTTTCCTCCCATCCTGGGAGAGGGACCCTTTTGTAGGGTACATACCATTTTTGTGGGTTTTGAGGAAACCTTAAGAGGTCTCATAGGATCTTGAGAAGCTAAGTGGAAAGTACATGGTATGAGAATGAACCGGTAGACCCATAGATAACCATCTATACATGCATATGGATGTGTTACCATAGGGGTAACCGGTATGGGGCCTGACCAAGGTAGGCAAGTCTCCATGACCCCTATGAAAGGATGAAAGTCATCTCATGAATGCCGAGAGAGAGATGATGAAGGTTTAGGTAAGGTTCTAAGCTGGACCTGTACTATAAGAGAATCCTAAGTCTATCCTAGGGTCAGGTAGGGATAAGATCGATGGAAGTAGGAGTTGCCTAATTCCTTAGTTGAACATGACCATAGGGTCAGGAGGTAATAACTATCATTGTTTGAGGGTCATGGGTTAGGAGATTGATCACCTTCATGAACTCATGGGACCCAAAGGGCAGATGAGTAGGTCACTCTCTGGATTCATAAGGGAAGAGGGATGACCCTAAAAGTGTCGGCACCCTATTGACCTATAGGAGATGACCAAGGATTGTGAGGTGACCCAAGTAGGTTTGAAACCAGTTTTCCATGAAGGTAACATTGATATCAAAATGATTGTAATATAGAGGCATAAACGGTACGTTTCAACTTAGAATTAAAGGTGTACTGGCAAGGTGGGATGTACCATCTCTACTCTTGGAATAGGAAGAACTCTGTATTTGGACTGCAGACAAATGCTTATTTCCTCTTGTTATGGGAGTTAGAGATAGGACAATACGCATGCCATACACTAAGGATAAAAGATGATGTGAGTTGGAACGTTGCTACCAAATATGAGGATAAAGATGATAACATACCCTAGTGGAGGGAACGATACATGGATGGATTACCAACACTAAGAGGAATAAGGTAATTATCTTGTGAGGATGTTTTATCATGAGGTATGAGTCATACAAAGTTGAGTTTGAAAAACCAAGAGATTAAGTTCAGAGTTTTCTTGATGAAGATAGACTCGGAGTTGAGATGAGATGATAAGTGGAATACATGGAGGTGTATGTCTTAAACATTACCTAATACCTAAGTATGTGAAGTGGTAATGGATGCTCTGGTTAAGATATATCTGCCTAGATTGGCTAAAGGCTAGAAGAGGTTGATAGGCTAACCCTAAGTTTGGAAAGGATATGTGTTTGGCTAACACTCAGATGTAATAAGGTCAGTTGGTTAAGTAAATGGTTGTTTGGTTAGCCAGCCTTGGCCTTGATGCAATAAAAGGAGGGTTGTAGAACTTCAGATGCATATCTTTGGAAAAGAAGGTGATAAAACCCTGATTAGAGTGGTTTAGGGTTTCTGAGGAATCAACCTTGAAGAATCATGACATACAAGAGATCGTGGTTTAAGAGCACCATACACCAGGGTACTACTAAGATGATAAGTGGAAGTAGTACAAAGTTGCACGTTGCTTGTCGCCATACAAGCCTGGAGGTGAAGGATGAACACCAGTAACCCAGTGTATCGATATAGAGTATAAAGAGTTCCCGAGAGGGGAAAAGGGATTTCATCACTATGGAGGTTGTAAGTCTTCCCTAGACCAAGGAAGGTCAAGATGCAATTTGGGTTATAGTAGATCGCCTTACCTCGATGTAATGAGAAAGAAAGAGTTATGTCAAGGGACAGATCTAGTTGAACTACACATGAGAGAGATGGTTCAACTACACCATGATGCGAGTTCAAAATTTCTTGAGTATAACCTAAAGGTTCACTTCTGTGAGATGGAAGTAGAAACATAAAGAACTCTATGTCAGTACAGTTTATCACCTCTAACTAATGGTTAGTATGATCCAAACTAAAGGGTCTGATGAGAGCATGTGTGCTCGTTCAAGGTGATATCTAGAGACAGTTCTTGTCTTTTTAAAGATGTGATGATAACCACCATAGCCAGCATCAGGTTTTAAGAAGCTTTCTAAGGGAGGTTGTGTCGGTCACCACTTCAGTAAGGTGATGTTAGTGAAAGGACCACAGTGTGTGTAGATGAAGTCTCTTTGATCATGCAATGGATGAAAGGAGCCTAGAGATGATGGGAGTCGTGAGCATATCTAAAGTAGACTAACATGCAGTTCACTGTGGGAGAATATGTGACATGAAAATCTGACCCCTCTACGTTATAGCTAAAACAGCTGAGTCCCCGATGCATGGGTTCTTTTGTCATGGTTTGGTGGAGAAGGTTAAGTTTGATCTTACCCCTCAGGATAAAGAAATGTGTGATGAGTTCCAGGTGTCCAATTTAGAGCACTATGTGAGGTACCCCGACCATGTGCTGAGCAATGAACCTAGTGAGCCCCAAGGGAGGCTGAAATGGCCTGAGTCATCTGTGCAGTTTATAGACGCCGGGATGAAGAACTCAGAGAAAATAATATGTGATGATAAAGGTTCTTTGGTAGAGCCATGAGTACGGTAAAGCCACATAGGGGCCAATGATGGACATGGAAAAGTCTTATCCTGAATTGTTTATTTGCTTGATGAATTTTGAGGGCAAAATTCCTATAAGGGGGGAGGATGTTACAACCCCAATTTTTTTGGGTTTATTTGGTGAGAAATGTAATTTCTCATATTAAGGATATTTGAACAAATAATTATATAATTTGTTTTGAATAAATAGATTTCATCTACAATAGCCTTGTTGATTGTTTTGTGGGCTTTATTGGCTATTGGGCCCAATAAAAAGGAAAAGACAAAAGAAATTCCATTATTAAATGAGTAAATAAGAAAATGAGGAAAAGAAAGATGTAGAAACCTCTAGAATATAAATGAATGATATACAAAGTTGGATTTCATGCCTCTTGGATTCCAAGGAGTCTGAGTTGCAAAGATAATGCAATAAGAAAGAGAAAAGATCAATTAAATATTACTTTATTAAGAAGAAAATACTGAAATACAAGAAACATGTGGAAATATGGATAATGGATCCATCTGGGATAATATTTCGTGTCTACATGGTTTACAATAACAAAAGGAATCAAAATAAAGAAAATAAAAGATTTGGAGAGAGAAAATATAAGTTTTAGGCATAAATAAATGCCTTATAAGTCTTTGACTTGCAAATGAAGAAAAGGAGTTATTCCTTTTGTATTTTGGCTCCAAATTTGTAACATAAGTAGATTAAGTCATATTAGACTTTCCCCTAATATTTTATGGAAAAAGGATAAACGAGGAGAATGTTATTGATTTTATGGGATTGCATAAAGTGTAAGGGATAATCATTGATTTCTTTTAAATATCACAATATTGGAAATGTGTGCGTGAAACCACAGTCGTTGGATTCTAATCCAATGGTGACTGTGTTTTCATCTACCTCACGCCCAAATAGGAAAGTTGGAGCAGAAAGTTGTGAGAAAAAAACTCGAATTCTCTCTCATCTAATACACGGGCAAGCATGGAAACTAGCCCATCGACTTCGGGAGCAAGAAACACACCCGCCTACCCTAGGTTTTACCTAGTTTGGGGATCTCCGGAAGATTCTCCTAATTCATAAGTCCTAGATGGCTACCTTTTGTCCCCATGACTATATAAATAGATGTGTATCCAATGCAAGGACACAAGAATTTTCGTGAGACTTAGTCAAGTTAGCAGACACCACCCCAGGGTCCAATTTCACCTCCTGATATCTATTTTTCCTTTTTCTTTCTTCTCTAACCCCGCCGGAGAACCCCCTTCCTGTTCTCCTGAATCGGGCCATTTCCAGTAGAAATTGGAGGTACTGGTGGCTTCAGTATGGTTAGACGGAGGTTCCACCACCTTCACACGGCTCCTCAAGGTCTAGAGCTCGAGGTCAATCCTCCAGTTGACCCAGTCGGGGGCCTGGTTTGCGAGCAGAGCGGCCAACAAAGGTAGAAGAAGAAGGGGGGAATTACATCCCTACCCCCAGGTGTGAGTGGCCCAGGGATGAGGAAGTAGGGGCAAAGACAAAACTCGACCCTAGAAATCAGATCTGTGTGGGGTTTAATGCTGACGTGGCTCCTTGTAATTGGCTAAAGGTAGTTTATCTTACAAATTTCATAACTATTTATAAACAGCTCTATTTGAGATGAATTATATATGAATCTTGCTCAGAAAAACACAAGGAATACAATAAAAGTATAATCCGAATCTATTTCTTCTTTTAATTGGAAAAGTACCTAAAGTTGATAACTTTGATTCTTTAAAGAGATCTAAGCCCTAGATCTTGGTTATGGATATAATTGGTAGACTTAGTTGATACTAGTAATTAAAATATGACTTGATTACATAAATATGATGAAAGAGATCTAATAAGAGATATTTGTTCATAACTTGTGTAATTAGAGTTTCATGTTTAAAAAAAAAGGATTAAAAACCCTAATTTAGGTAGTTATGAGATTTAATGAATCTAAATATGAGAATCAATCTAGAAGGCATGAAAATAGAGGAATAGTTGTTCATAAATACCCTTAATTTGGTAATTAGGGTTTCCTAGTGTATAAAAGTGGAATAAATGTGAATTTTGGGTTTGCTAACCCAGAAAATGTGTAACAAAGTAATTAGGGTTCCTTCGAGTATTGAACTATAATTCTTTATTGAGTTTTCTATTCAAAAGAACTCAAAAATGATAATTGGGCTTAATCATATTGACATAACCTAAAAGGATAAAGATAGTAACTTTAGTGTAAAAGAGACATATTGAACTTAATTGACTTTTAATTGTGCCTATGATGTTGAAATTAAGGTTTGTGGATGAAAAGAACATTAAAAGTGATAAATGAATAATGACAGCTAAAACCCTAAAACTTGACCTAGAAATCCTAAGGTGGAATCCAAGTAGATCTTGAGAAGGATTGCAATAAAACAATGACACTTGGATGTTATGCATTAATTTCAGGATATTGATGATTGCTTGATTGTTCCTGAATATTATTGCTTGGACTTCTAGTTGCTCTGGATCAGGTATGTGGTTACGCTTATGATTATCCCAATTAGTTTTCTGAGGATTTTATCGATGTTTCCCTCATGGCTTGAAATAAAAATTGGATGCTTTTATTTCATGCAACTGTAGAGTGACTATGACTATCACTATGAATATACATGTATAACTGGCTAGATCCGGGTCCACCTCTGTGGCTTGTAAAGGCTAAAAAGGGGTAACCTAGAGTAAGGTCTAGGTTATCATGGGTTAGAAATTGGGCTACCAAGTGTAGTGCCATGAGACCCATTAGCATGCCATGAGTTAAGGAGTGGGCTACTTATGAGTAGTGCCATGTGACTCAACCCTAGAAACTGGTTCACCTATAGGTGGGACCATGAGGGGTTTAATGGGGATCTACCATAAGGAAGGTAGTATCCAGGTCCACTGCAGGGATAGCACAGAGGATACGGTACTCATGGATCGTGTAGTTATATTTAAATCGTAATCTTGGTTGTTAAACGATTAATTGATTGATTACGTTGTTATCATAGTTGCACGTTTATTGTTCCCCCACATACCAGCTTCGGCTGATCGACGTTTTGTTTGTCGGCATTTTAGGTACAAGCCAAAAGGACAAATAGTAAATCATCATATTGTGAAATACATGAAGTAATATACAAGGACGATTAGTTAGAGTAAATCCATAAGTGTATAGAAGTTTAGAGATTCCAACTTTCAAAAAGTTATGCAAAAGTTTATTTTCTTACAACTTTTCAGTTTAGTCTGTTAAAATTTAATAATTGTTCTTGGTTAATTAGCGAACCTTTGATCCGAAAGTTATGGGTGCGGCTTCGACCTCTCGGTCTCCCTTAATTGGGGGTTATCAGGAGGTGGGTTCATAATAAGGTGTCTCCACCAAGGACCAACACTAACATTGGGATGGGCAAGAGGAAAGGGATGATCCCTAGATCATCAGATCTCCCATCAACGTGCCCTGATCATGTGGGCCCATGTTCCCCTCTATCTATCTCTCTCGCTTCATCAAGTTGACCAATCAAATATAAATTTGAACCCCTACCTCACTGGTTCCTACGTGGCTCATGTCAGCCAACCCTAGAGTACCACGTCACCCCCTCATTAAGCTATCTGATCCCTCTCCCTCTCTCTCCACAAGTTGTATGTATAATCATAAAAAATTAGAAGAAAATAATTCCTAAGTCCAAACAGGACATATTATATATTAAGAATTAGCTACTCAATGAGATCTATCCAATAAACTGTTTTTAGAGCCTAATACCAATTGTAGCTCATGTTATGTTGAAAATTGTATCAAATGCATCCTTTTGCATGTTTAAATGGTGATTATTGTTCAAACTTGATCCTATCACAAATCCACTTGACTTTGATGGCCCTAATTAGTAAGGTAATTTATCTTGTGGGATGTGAGTAGAACTTGACCATGATTGACCCTATTAATGACTTAATGTTTTGAATTGTGCCTCTAGTGACACTTAATGTGGTCTTTTATGCTAAATACTTATCTATATGCACCAATATGATCTAATTATCCTCGAAGGTTTATAATTACTCTAGATCAATAATTTTTGATGCGTTCTTAAGCCAAGGATTGAATTTGTTCCATGCTTTAGCCCTATTTCATCTTGATATTCTAAAAAGTTCATTAAAATTGGATATTTATGCACTTTTCATGATGATTCTTTAAATGTTGTGCTAATATGGATAAAATGTAATCAAATATACATCTTGAACTTTAACTCATTATGTAACATACCGGGATTAGAACCCTACCCAGTAGTTTTACTCTTTTGACTTAGCCAAACAAGGATAAGCTAATACATGTAATTAAGACAATAATAGAATGTATAATATGCCACCTCAAGTATATAAGGGAATACATAAAACTTTGTGCTTAATAATGACTCATTTGGATGATAATAAGAAATTAAATAACTTAATGGGATAAATATTTTCCATATATTCTTAATATAGGGTTATATGCACAAATACACCAGTTGGGTTAACTAATGGGTCTGAAGGCTAAATTGTCACAAAGTAATAAAAATAATGAGATAATTCATCCTAGAACTTTCTAGTACTTTTTAGAATAGGAAAAAAAGAAGAGAAAATCCAAATTATATATAGGAGTTGATATATGCAATAATATGCAGAAATATGGGATTTATGGATAAAAAAAGATAATGAGGAATATTGTTCCAAAAATCATAAACAGAAACCTACAAAGATAATTTGGCACTCAATCTCATTTTCTTGACCTAACAGAAACTTAAGGGCCTCCTTGTCTATAAATATCCATACTGCTAGGTCCGTTGTCACCTTAGCAACTCAACCCTACCCTTGATTTCATGTTTCATCACCGTTTAGACCCCTGACCAGCCGCTGAAGCTGCTGGGATTGCGGTGCCTCACACTCCCTTATCTCTTCGTATCCGTTCAAAGAAAAGGTACCAACAGATTTGTCTCACTCTCTTCTTTCTTTTGCATACTTGTGTGTTGAATTTGGTTGAGTATTTCATGTTTTCCCAAAATCGCATGTTAGCAGTAGAGGCTACTCACCGGTCCTGGTGTCGAGTGCTTTGGGGAAGAAAGTCCCATGTGATTTTACTGTTTTGCTCCTATCTTTTCTTCATTTATCCTTGTTTGTGAGTAGGGTATTCGTGTCTTTTGGTTCCGTTTGACCCCATTGACCCCGGGTGGTCTATGGTTCCTCAGTCACTGACAAGAGGATGACAGGTGTGCGAGCCCCACCTCCTGTCCTCACTCTGATCTCTCTCTCTTTTCTCTTTCTCGATATTCAAAGTTTCAGATTTTCTGATTGGCTGATATGGAATAATTCATATAAATTGTTCCAGTGGTTAAAAATTAAAAGTAAATAGTGTTTTGAAATCAAGAGAACGAGATTTATCCATAAAAAATATTTTTGAGGTTTGATTCTATGGTTTTAGAAAAAGTATTTTTGAGAATGAATTAATTAGTTAAAAATCATCAAAAATGCATCTAAAACTCTTTATCATTAAAATACATAATATTACATGTCAGTTTAATGAGAAAACACTAACTAAGACAATGGTGATATTTTCAAAGACTAATTTGAATGTTTGCGCAAAAAGTTAGTAACTTTAGGGTTTTGACCTTCTAATGAATGAACTTATCCTTACTGCATGTATCTGTTTAGGATATAGGGGAAGGTGGACTCTAATCTTGACTAGGGATCTGAAAGTGAGTTTTTGGGTTTGGTTAATGTGTATGAAATTGACATAAAATCTATGTATGTGTTTAATAGGCTCTTTGGATGACCTAGATTTGGATCTAGAAGTGCTTTGGACTTTGTACTCTGATATTGAGGTATGTTGTATCCCCTATTCCTCTATAATGAGAAATTCACCTATCTTTTCATTCTATTGAATTTGGCCTACACAATATGTCTTATCTCTTGATATGATGGTTCGTGTGAACTATCTTTCTTATTATGGACTTGGATATTTTGTTGATATCTTATCGTGTGCCTTGGTGCATGTTGATCTTATATTATGATCGGTGCCACATTGAAGTGGATGTTTATATGTTTTTATTGTACGTTGTGTGATGGCAACATTGTATTATTCTGACCATACCTGTCTACTTGCGTCTACATTAAACATGCTATGTGATTCAGTAGCACTAGAGTAGTGTAAATTACTTTGGTTTTGGGACAATAAACCCTATTGTTTATTAAGGACGGTGGCAGTAAACCACTTCTCTATACCTGAGTGTGGAAGTAATCCATACTGAATTTTATATATTTGGGAGATTGGCAGTATTCCTTTCTCTATCAGGTTCAAGTTTATGCTTGGCCGCCTTTGTGTTTATATAGTTCTAGGGCTATGCTTATCTCACATGCATGTATGTTATTGATGTGGATTGTGGGGTGTGTGCCCTACATTCTTTTGTGCCAATATTGCACAATCTTTATTGATTTAATTTGGCAAGTATCTTATTTTAATATGTGATGATGATTCCAATCTTTTATGCCCTTGTGGGTAGTCCCTATTCTTTTGCATGGGAAGCATTTATAATTGACGTCCTTATTGCCACATATTGCTCACGTTTTCTTTAGTATACACATACTAGGTTTTGCTGATGTATTTCTTCTTCTCTCTTCTTTTGTGGGGTATGCTTACAACCCCAGGTTAGATCAAAGAGAGATGAGCCTCGACATCAAACTTGTAGATGATCTTTTGGGAGACTTGAAAAGGTAGATAGATGACCCTCGGCTTGATCTTTCGCTTATGTGTTTAGTTTTTCTTTTTTTTTTGACACCCATATGTGGTGAAGTGTGGTGTTATGCCTTGTAAATTGTTAGATAATATTTCTTTTCTTCTGCTACTCATTGTGTAATGATACATACATGTTGAACGAATTGATCTCCATCCCTTTGTCGAAAATTTTTATGTGGTGTTCGGTTCAAGGGATGTAGTCTTTTCTTTCTAGTAGAGGAGTGGTTTCACTTCTTTACAGCATGGTATCAGAGCCACTAGTAGTCGGTTATCTAACTATTTCAAACTCGTCTCCCTTAGGATGTTTACCTTTATCTTAGGTTGCTTATACCTAGTACCTTGCCTTGTGTAGGCAAAACCCTAATGGTGGGAGATAACTCAATGGTTGACAACCAATACGATTATGAGACACCTCAAAACACTAGGTTTGGCCATGGGACCTCATCTTCTGCTGGTTTGGGAGGAACTATGACTCCAGAGTAAGAGTTGGCCATGTTTTGACAACTCTTTGCATCTTCCATGGTGGGGAAGATGAAAGACCGGTCAGTACCTGAGAACTCTACGGAGTTCTCAATCATGGAGTTCATGAAGATGCAACCACCTTCCATCAAGGGTGAAGGTGAGATAGAGATGGTCGACAAAGCAGATGATTGGGTGTTAGCCTTAGAGAGGACTTTTGATGGTATGGCATGTCCTCCACATCAGAAGGTTAGGTTTCCTTCCTATGTCTTGGATGGACCAGCAAGAGTTTGGTGGAATGGTATTGCAAGGACCAAAGTTATCTCAACCATGACTTGGGTGGAGTTTTTGACTCTCTTCCATGGAAAGTACATTTGATCTACTGTTTTGAAGAAGACAGAAGTAGAGTTCTACAACTTGAAGCAAGGTTCCTTGTCCATTTCTGCTTTTGTGCAAAAGTTTATGTTGTTGGATCGTTATACAGTTAGTTTGGGTGAGGAACGTAGGGCTGACTTGTTCCTTCAGGGACTCAACTACATTGTGGGTCGTGCTCTTATCCCACAACTACCTTTGACCTTCCAGTAGATGGTTGATAAAGCTTTGGCTGTGGAGTATTACCCATGGTTTCAACCTAGGGAGTTTGACAAGAAAAGGAAGTCCTTAGGTGATGAACAAAATACAGACAGTTGTGTAAAGTGTAATAGGCCTCATCCACCAGGGACGTTCCCTCATGCTAGAAATCTAGGCACACTAGTGTTATGTCACTATTGCAATGAACCAAGACACATTCGACCTGACTGCCCTAAGCGTCATAATGGTCAAGCTCCAGTGCAACAACAACAAGTGCCTCCTCAAAATCTGGGCAACAATAATGGTAACAATAATAGAGGGAGACATGTGGAACGAAAAGCTGGGAGAGTTTTTTCTTTGGATAGTGAAGAAGTTAATGATGATGATCAAGAGAAAGTTAACCCATAGTTTCTTAGATTAGTCTTTATAAGTTATGTTTCCTTTTTGCATGATGCTTATGTAGTTGGATGTAAGAAGCATAGTTGAACCTTTTTTGTATCTGAAGATTAGTTTGATATAATAAGATGAATGCTTTTAAGGGGTGGTGGATAATTTTTCTTATGGATGTTTTGATTTAGAGGATGAAATCCCTTTAAGGGGTTGTGTGATGTAACATACCAAGATTAGAACCCTACCCTAGTAGTTTTACTCTTTTGACTTAGCCAAACAAGGATAAGCTAATACATGTAATTAAGCCAATAATAGAACGTATAATATTACACCTCGAGTATATAAGGGAATACATAATACTTTATGCTTAATAATGACTCATTTGGATGAAAATAAGAAATTAAATAACTTAATTGGATAAATATTTTCCATATATTCTTAATATAGGGTTATATGCACAAATACACCAGTAGTGTTTTAATTAATGGGTCTAAAGGGTAAATTGTCACTAAGTAATAAAAATAATGAGATAATTCATCCTCGAACTTTCTACTACTTTTTAGAATAGGAAAAGAAGAAGAGAAAATCCAAACTATATATATAGGAGATGATAAATGCAATAATTGGAGGAAATATGTGATTTAATGGATAAAAGAAGATAATGAGGAATATTTTTCAAAAAATCATAAACGGAAACCCAAAAAGATAATTTGGCACTCAATCTCATTTTATTGACCTAAAAGAAACTTAAGGGCCTCCTTGTCTATCAATATCCATACCGCTAGGTCCGTCCTCACCTTAGCAACTCAACCCTGCCCTTGATTTCACATTTTGTCACCGTTTAGACCCCTTACCAGCCGCCGAAGGTGCTGGGATTGCAACACCTCACACTCCCTCATCTCTTTGTCTCCGTTCAAATAAAAGGTACCAACAAATTCGTCTTGCTCTCTTCTTTCTTTTGCATACTTGTGCGTTGAATTTGGTTGAGTATTTCATGTTTTCCCAAAATTGCATGTTAGCAGTAGAGGCTGCTCGCCGGTCATGGTGTCGAGCACTTTGGGGAAGAAAGTCCCATGTGATTTTACCATTTTACCCCTATCTTTTCTTCATGTATCCTTGTTTCTGAGTAGGGTATTTGTGTCTTTTGGTTCTGTTTGACCCCGTTGACCCTAGGTGGTCTTTGGTTCCTTGGTCGCTAAGAAGAGGACGACAGGTGTGCGGGCCCCACCACCTGGCCTCACTCTGATCTCTCTCTCTCTTTTCTCTTTCTCGATATTCGAATTTTCAGATTTTTAGATTGAAAGATACGAAATAATTTGTATAAATTTTTTCAGTGATCAAAAATTAAAATTAAATAGTGTTTTGAAATCAAGAGAATGAGATATGTCCATTAAAAATATTTTTGTGGTTTGATTCTAAGTTTTTATAAAAAGTGTTTTTGAGAATGAATTAATTAGTTAAAAATCATCAAAAATGCATCTAAAACTATTTATCTTTAAAATACATAATATTACATTTCATTTTGATGAGAAAACCCTAACTAAGACAATGGTGATATTTTCAGAGTCTAATTTGATGGTTTGCGCAAAAAGTTAGTAACTTTAGGGTTTTGACCTTCTAATGAATGAACTTATCCTTAATGCATGTATATGTTTAGGATATAGGGGAAGGTGGACTCCAATCTTGACTAGGGATCTAAACGTGAGTTTTAGGGTTTGGTTAATGTGTATGAAATTGACATAAAATCTGTGTATGTGTTTAATAGGCTCTTTGGGTGACCTAGATTTGGATATAGAAGTGCTTTGGACTTTGTACTCTGATATTGAGGTATGTTGTATCCCCTATTCCTCTATAATGAGAAATGCACCTATCTTTTCATTCTATTGCATTTGGCCAACACAATATGTCTTATCTCTTGATATCTTAGTTTGTGTGAACTATCTTTCTTATTATGGACTTGGATATTTTCTTGATATCTTATCTTGTGCCTTGGTGCATGTTGGTCTTATATTATTATATATGCCACTTTGAAATGGATGTTTATGTGTTTATGTTGTCCATTGTGTGATGGCAACATTGTATTATTCTGACCATACCTGTCTACTTGACTCTACATTAAACATGCTATGTGATTTAGTAGCATTAGAGTACTGTAAATTACTTTGGTTTTGGGGCAGTAATCCCCTATTGTTTATTAAGGAGGGTGACAATAAACCACTTCTCTATACCCGAGTGTGGCAGTAATCCATACTCAATTGTATATATTTGGGAGATTGGCATTATTCCTTTCTCTATCAGGTTCAAGTTTATGCTTGACCGCCTTTGTGTTTATATTATTCTAGGGCTATGCTTATATCACATGCATGCAGGTTATTGATGTGGATTGTGGGGTGTGTGCCCTACTTTCTTTTGTGCCATTATTGCACAATTTTTATTGATTTAATTTGGCAAGTATCTTATTTTAATATGTGATGATGATTCCTATCTTTTATGTCCGTGTGGGTAGTCCCTATTCTTTTGCATGGTAAGCATTTATAATTGATGTCCTTATTTCCACATATTGCTCAAGTTTTCTTTAGTATACACATACCAACTTTTGCTGATGTATTTCTTCTTCTCTCTTCTTTTGTGGGCAACCCCATGTTAGATCAAGGAGAGGTGAACCTCGACATCAAACTTGTAGCTGAGCTTTTGGGAACCTTGAAAAGGTAGATAGATGACCCTCAGCTTGATCTTTAGCTTATGTGTTTAGTTTTCCTATTTTTTTTGACACCCATATGTGGTGAAGTGTGGTGTTATGCCTTGTCAATTGTTAGATAATATTTATTTTCCGTTGCTACTCATTGTGTAATGATACATACATGTTGAACGAATTGATCTCCATCCCTTTGGAAAAAAAAATTATGTGGTGTTTCGTTCAAGGGATGTAGTCTTTTCTTTCTAGTAGAGGAGTGGTTTGACTTCTTTACACATTACATGTTATGAATTGGGACACGAAATATCATGTGACACACTCTTGTTCACCAATTGTGACTAAATGACCTATACCTGACATGAAATGTGGCATAATGTGCATGTTGAAAAATTATATATCTTGTTCTTATAAAAATCTCACCTTAATGGTCACCAATGCTATTTGATGTAATAAAGCCAATAACTTGTTGATATGTATGCCACTAAATCAAGCTCGATCACCCTTATTCTCTAATGTTGACATTCTTGCTTGAAAATGATTCAATATGACTTATGTGGACTATATGAGGAATAAGTCCTTAAACTTATTCAAGTATTATTATTTCTCTATTTTGATGATGGAATATAAGTTTAAAATTCCAGATCTAATTGTGATGTGTCACTCTAACTCCCAGTGAACCCATGATGTGCTACATTGCTTGATAATTCCTATGCATGACCTAGTTTGAAATATTGAAAAGATTGTTGAAGGATGTAAGTACTTAGACCTAAGTTACACATCCACCTGCATGATATGATGAATATGACCTATATCTTGTGTTGTTAATCTAGTCACAATTACTTGTAAGTTCAGTATTTCTTTGATGGATTCTTTTCAAAGATATGATCATGTTGCATAGTCTAATTCTCACAATCGAGGTACACTTTATCCTCATATTGGCCGGACAAGTGGTATTGAAATTGCATGTATGTATCTATTAAAAATGCTTGTATTAATATACTTGTTTGAGATACATGTTTCCTATGACTACTATGTTTTCATCATGATTACATACAATGAACAAACTTGAAAGAATAATGATAGAGGTCCATTGTACAACCTTGTGCGCCTGCCTATATTCTCAGGGTAAGGACACAAGGATGACTGTCCTACTTAATTTTCATGATAGGGTAGACCATGTTGATATCAGGGTTTGCTCTTGGCGATGGCCTTAGGTTTCCTTGTGATTAGGGCTAACTCTTGACGTTCAGTCTTGTAGTCCCTCATGTTGAAATAGTGTAGCTAATCTTGAGCACCCTCACATACACCCTCTTTTGAGAAGTTGGTCAAAGGCCTTATGATATTTTTGGTATAATATAAATGAACTTAAAACATGCTTCCATGTTTATAAGAGATTCTTTAAGTGTTGTTACTTCATTTCTTGTTATTACATTATGTTTTTGCCAAGCAATATATTTTCTTTAAATCTACAATTTTATATGTTTGCACATCTTACTCAATACAGTTGTGGTGATATGTAACCATTTCAGGAATATAGGTTACAAGTATATAATATGAATCTCTAATGATGATCAATGTTTCTGCACTTATGATAATCAACTCTTACTCTAATGGTATATAATGACATGCAAATATAATTTATATGGTTGATATATGGCACCTAAGATCTTTTCAGGTATTTGTTTAGCATTCTTATATGCTTTCTTGTCTCATACCTTACTATTGTTTGTGGTTTTATTCATGCAATGTTATGTGCTCTATCCTATGGGTGGACACTCTAGTCCTTTTGCCTTTGGCTTTCTAGCCATTAGGAGTGTGGATTTGACTAACAAACGGTTTCGTGACAGATGTTGGAACAACATGCTTTTTCTCTCTCCTACAAATATACTCTCCTTGTCTCATAATACACTCTATTTGATTGATGGCCTCCCTAATAATCAATTGGATGTTTGGGGATAACTTATTGCTCAATTTATGAGATATTATTGGTAAATGGAAATTTTAAACTCAATTTCATAATGTGGAGTGACCAAATATACTTTGAGTAAGTCTTAAATTTTTTAATAAACTCAACGTGCTGATATTGATATCAACACACAATATATTGGATAGACAAAGAAGTATTGGATCCAATGGTGAAGATTTCACCCGAATCCAATAATCGAGGCAGAAGATATGGCCTTTTCAAATTTTCTCTTTTCTAGCCTTTTTTACTTTTTTCTTCATTTTCTCCTTACTGGTCCTCAACCCTTTTTGCTCCTCTCATGGGATGCCCCCTTGGGTGTGCTTGGCTTGCTTCCACCACTTCACCTGTGGAACACCAGTCCAAGGTTTATGGGCAGTCACACTAGATCATACAACTAACAGTTGTTTCCTACCTTGGAACTGGAACCACAGGAACCAAGGAGCTCAACCAAGTGAGTGGCATGATGCCACACCATTTCTTGATGAATTTAGAGGCCAAGAAAGTTATTCCCTCATTCCTATAACCTCACCCCTACCTCCTTTCATGATAAATTGGTTGTGTTTGGGGTATGGCACCCCCACTAGCCATGTTCGGCCACACAATCACAACCATGGTGGTATGAGTGGTCCAAGAGACCTGTGGGCGTGTTTATAAGCCCATTTAGGTCACCTCTATTCCTCCTTTCTTTTCCCCATATTTATAAGGTTTTTCACACCCTGTTATACCATAGCTCACCTACTCTTTTCCTCCTTCACCTGGTTGCTCCGTCGCAAGATCATTTTTGTGCTTTTATTTTATACTCCTCCTAAGACACGATAAAGTCTGTCATTGGCCTAGTAGAAGTGTGGCAGACCTGGGTGACTGCCTTTCGATCAAAGACAAGGTCTTCACCTCCATTGATCTTGACCTCTGATGAGGTGGCTCCACTAAGGACCAACGCTAACCATCAGGTTGATCATGAGGAAAGGGATGATCCTCAGATCATTAGATCGCCCATCAACGGGCCCTGTTCGTGCGGGCCCCTATTCCCCTCAATCTCTCTCTCTCTCTCTTGTTTCTTCATGTTGACCAGTCAAAAATGAATTTGAACCCCCACGTCAGTGGTGTCTGCATGGCTCATGTCGACCAAACTAAGAGAGCCATGTCACCCACTTGTTGAGGTGTATGATCCCTCTCCCTCGCTCTCCGCAAGTTGTATGTATAATCTTTAAAAATTCATAGAAAATGATTCCTAAGTCTAAACAAGACATTATATATGAAAATTGATCTTGTCAATGAAATTTATTCAATTAAACTTGTATTAGAATCTAATTCCATTTGTAGCTCTGTTATTCTAAAAATGGCATGAAATGCATCTCTTTTACATGTTTAAATGGTGACTATTTTTCAAACTTGATCCTATCATGAATCCACGTGACTTTGATGGCTCTAATCAGCAACCTATGCTATCTTGTGACATCTGAATTAAACTAGACCATTATAGATCCTCTTAATGACCCAATGTTGTGAATTGTGCCTCTACTTACACTTAATAGGATCTTTTGTGCTAAAATTATGATCTATGTGCACCAATGTGATCTAATGACCCATGAAGGTTTATATTTACTCCAGATCAGTAATGTTTGATGCATGCTTGAGCCAAGGATTGAATTTGTTCCATGGTTGAACCCTATTGCATCTTTTTATGATGTGGGACCACCCCCGAATGAGCACCTTGATTGTTACCCCTAATGACAACGTAAACCCACGGCCCCCCTCACCTACCGACACAATGTGGGGGAGGGGGCATGTAAATTCAAATAGAGGCAAAGCTACTTGACCGGATAAGGCTGGATGGGGAAACCCCACTAAGGGGCTTCAAACCTTGGTCCCTACTCTGGGGAGCCTGTGGCTCTAACACCTGAGATACTACCCCCTCGGCTACCCTATTGCATCTTGATATTATGGAAAGTTACATTAAAATACGGCATTTATGGACTTTTCATGATGATTCTATATACCATCTGCTAATGTGGATAAAATGTGATAAACTCTAGATCTTGGACTTTTAATCATTACATGATACGAATTGTGACACAAAATATCATGTGACACACTGTTGTTCACCGATTGTGACTAAGTGCCATAGAATTGAGATGAAACGTGTCCTAATGTGCATGTTGCAAAATTAGATAACTTTTTCTTGTACAAATCTTTCTGTTATGGTCATCCATTCTATTTGATGTAATGAAATCAGTAACTTGTTGATATTTATGACACTAAATCAAGTTGTATTATCCTTGTACTCTAACATTGACAATCTTGCATGAAAATGACTTAATATGACTTACATGGATGATATGAGAATAAGTCCTTAATCTTATTCAAATCATATTATTTCCCTATTTAGATGATGGAATCTATGTTTTAAATCCCTGATCCAATTGTGATGTGTCACTGTGAGTTTTAATTAATCCATGATGTACTATGTTGCTTGATAATGCCTATGCATGAACTAGTTTGATATATTGAAAACAATGTTGAAGGATTTAAGTACATAGATTTGAGTGACACATCCAACCCTCATGATATGATTAATATGACCTAAGTCTCGTGATGTTAATTTATTCACACTTGGTTATAATGTCAGGAAATCTTTGATGGACTCTTTTCACAGATCAAATCATGTTGTATAATCTAATTCTTATAATCAAGGTACGCTTTATCTTCTTATTGGCCAGACTAGTGGTATTGAAATTGCATGTATGTATGTAGTATAAATGCTTGGATTATTATACTTGTTTGAGATATATGTTCCCTATGACCACTATGTTTTGGTCTTGATTACATATGTTAGAAAAAATTCAAAAATTAATGATAGATGTCCAATATACAAAATTGTGAAACATCATGTACTCTCAAGGTAAGGACACAAGGCTGGGTGTCCTACTTGAGTGGTCATGATAGGGTAGACCATGTCGATACAAGGGTTTTTTCTTGGCAATATCCTTGAGGTTCCTTACAAATAGAGTTAACTCTTGTCATTTAGTCTTGTAGTCCATCAAGTGGAAACAAGGTAGCTAATCTTGAGCACCCTCATGGACCCCTTCATTGAGGAAGCTAGTTAAAATCCTTATGATATTGTTGGTATAATGCAAATGAGCATAAAACATGCTTGCATGCCAATATGAGAGTCTTTAAATGGTTTTGCTTCATTTAGTGTTATTACATTATGGTTTTTCCAAGCAATATATGTTCTCTAAACCTGTAATTCTATATGTTTTCATAGTGTACTCAACATAGTTTTGTTGACGTGTACCCATTTCATGGTTTTAGGTATCACATATAGTGTCAATCTGTAATTATGGTCAAATCTTCTACACTGATGATAATCTGCTCTTACTCTGATGGTATATAATGAAATACAAATGGAATACACATGGTTGATATATTAGACCTAAGATCTTGTTAGGTATTTGTTTAGCATTACATTGTGATTTCTTCTCTCATACCTAGTTGTTGTTTTTGGTTTTATTCATGCATATGTTATGTGATCTATCTTATAGATAGATGCTTGAGTCCTCTCACCTTTATCTTTCTAGCCATTAGAAGAGAGGGTTTGGGTAACAAACGATCCCGTGATAGATGGTATTAGAGAAATCACATATCATCTGTACGTGTTTAATAACCCCATCTAGTATGAACCTTGGGAAAACCAAAGACCATAATGGTCAAGCTGAAGTGTCTAGGCAATCCTCCCTTTGCACAGTTTACTCAACACAATTTTGCTAATGTGTAGCCATTTCATGATTTTAGGTAAGAAGTACAATATGAATCTCTAATGATGATCAATGTTTCTACACTTATGATAATCTACTCTTTCTATGGTGGTATATAATGACATGCAAATGGAATATACATGTTTGATATATGGGACCTAAGAGCTTGTTTGGTATTAGTTTAACATTCTGTTATGCTTTCTTGTCTCATACCTTGTTGTTGTTTGTGGTTTTATTCATGCATATGTTATGTGATCTATGCTATGGACGGACACTCAGGTTCTCTCACCTTTGGTTTTATAGCCATCAGGAGCGAGGATTTGGGTAACAAAGGGTTCCATGACAGACCACTAATATATTAAAATCTATGTACATGGAGGCGGGACGTTCCCTAACTAAAGTGTGCCAAATCTCTAAGGGGACAAATCCCAGTGGATTCAAAATTTCATGAGATCAAATCTAGCATTGTATTATTATTTAACAAAATCCAACAATAGTGAATAAGGGGTGGTGACTGGAAAGAATGGCTTATTGTATAATTTATGGTTCACCACCAATAAAGATGCATGGAACTCAAGAGGGAAAAGAAATAACTCAATAAGAAAATTGAGAATTTAGTACCTATTCCAAAAAATAATTTCCATTTGAGATGTCCACTAGAATAGACGATGCCAATTTCTCACAAATCTAGCTAGAGAAAATTTATTGGGGTTAGATGATGTTTCATGGCTTAGGTTTAAATGTTGTTAAAGTTGAGTTATTTATGACAGGTTCTTTTTCCATCTAGATTTGTTGTCCCACAATTTTCCAGTCATCATCCTTTTAGGATTTATAACTTGTTCAATATAGTCAAACTTGGATACTCCTATACTTTATCATTGTATTACTTAGTCGTATAAGTAATCAATACATTTTTATTAATATTGAGCCAGAGAATATTATTATATTTTGCGTATGGAGTTGTTGACCTAACATTCTCTCTGGTACCATTAAAATAGATTTATAATTTTATTAAATGTTCATCCTTATTAATGGTTATGTACAAGTTACCTCATATCCATACTATAATATGATATATTTTTAAACATAAGCTTTATAATATTTCCCCCCTACCAATATGATAAATATTTTTGTTATTATCTCTAATATAATGTACTCATATATATGTGTAAATATATAAATATGTACAAATATATACCTAAATACAGATATGATCAAGTAATTGAATTTTTCAATGTGACTAGGCCTTACATCTCAAAAGTCCAGATTGATATATAATCTGATGTCCAATACATCCTTATCAATCAAATAAATATATAAGGAGACATCATCAAGAATATATGATGTACTCATCTAGATATTATAGATCTATATTATACATATGTTTAAAAATGTTGTTATCATTGCTGAGATTAGAGTTAATTTGAATGAATCTTGGGATATTCCTAAGATTTCTACTTCCTAGTTTGATGATTTGAGGAAGGTGGTGACTAGAGAGGAGATTCAGAAGGTAGTTAAAATTTATAATGGAGATAAATCACCTGGACCAGATGGCTTGAATGCGTACTTTTTTCACTCTTGTTGGGATGTGATTGGGGATGATGTGGTTATAGCCATTCTAAAATTCTTTGAAACCAGAAAGCTTCTGTGAGAATGTAAAAAAATCCTTCATAGTTCTTATTCCTAAGATTCCTAGAGCTTCTATTCTTAATTATTTCAAGTCAATCTCTTTATGCAATGTTATGTACAAAATTATAATTCAAATCTTGGCTAATCATCTAAGTGTTGTCCTGCCTTCACCAGTTGATTTGAATCAGGCTATGTTTATTAGAGGAAGGAATATTGGGGATGAAATACTTCTAGCTAATGAACTTTTGAGCTCATTTCCTAATTCTTGGGTTGAGAGGCGTTGTGTGAAAGTGTATTTGTCAAAAGCGTATGACACTGTTCGCAGAGATTATGTGTTGTTTATTATGATGAAAATGGGTTTTCCTACTTTCTGGCTGAATTGGATTTCTGTGTGCTTTGAGACTGCTTCCTTTCAGGTTCTGGTTAATGGTATTTTTTCAACCTCGTTCCAGGCAAGAAATGGAGTTAGGCAAGGGGATCCTCTTGCCCCATATCTTTTTGTCATGGCAATGCAGGGTCTATCTTCTTTATTTAAATTCTATGTGAAAGAGAATCACATCTCTCCTCTGAAGGCTTCTGCAGATTTTGGCGTCTCCCACATTATTTTTGCAGATGACCTGTTGGTGTTTGCCAAAGCTAATCTTCCTAATGTATAGGCTATTGTTGATATCTTTGCTCAATTCGAGGTTATTTCATGGCTGAGGTTAAATAAAATGAAGAGCCAAGTTTTTTTCAGTAAAGGTGTCTCTAACTGTGAAGAGTTGAGTGACGTGTTAAAGATCCCCTATTGTACTCTCCTGGTTCACAAATGGGGTTGGCCTTTGTTTATAGGGAGATTGACAAAAGGCCTTTGTGCTCCTATTCTGGACAAATTAAGGAAGAAGTTGGATGCTTGGAAATATAATTTGCTATCTTTTTTAGGTAGAGTAGAACTCATCTGTCACGGAACCGTTCTTACCCCAATCCCAATCCTACTGCCTAGACAGTAGTAAGGGGATTGAAGCGCCCGTCCCTGAGTGGCCCAATATGATCTATCACACTAGCATATACAATAAGAAATAAATAACTCAATAACTGGATAATTAAAGAACAAACTAACCCAATATGGAGATATATCTGATTTGTCATTGTCATCAGAGTAATTAGAGTGCGGAAGCGATCTTATCCAATATTCCATTTGTATTTCCTAAAATCAATAAAATCAAGACACAATCATGCAATTGCACGATACGCTATCAAAAACAAGGAGAACAGTTTATAAAAAAGATATGTATACTTGGCAGGACTTATATATCAAAGTATAACAAACGATTTCCAACATCAATATCATTCGACAAAAAAATGGTTGTTATTCAACGATTCAATTTTTATTATGAGTTCCCATTATGCTGTAATTCGAGAAGCATGCTTATATAATTTTGTGTGACTTTATTGCCCCAATGCGATGGGGAAAGTCACTGGGCTCCTTCTCACCATAGGAACATAGGAGGCTAATGTACAAGTCCCACCTCCAAATGAGGGGGTTCTTGTACTCAATATCTACATTATCAATATTATCAATATCATCATCATTATCAATATACGGGCAGTCATAATGGGCATGCAATTTATGTTTTCATGTTTCTCAAAATATAATATAGAAAAATAGAAGACTAATCATAGGGAACAATAGCTCATCCAAGTAAATAGCCAAGTACCCATTCAAGAGATACATAAAAGAATCTTCAATACAATCAAGGAGGAGTTATATAATAGCGTACCTTTCACCGAGATTTCGAGTATAGATCACGAGTAATAGGTCGACCCTTCGAGTTAGATCCTAAAACACAATGTTTGGATCAAGGCTCAAGATCAAGATATTTGGAAATCATGTTTTAATATTCGAGATTAGGGTTACACTTTCCTAGGTCAACCTTAGGGTTGGGTCATTCACTTATAATCAATATTTCAACATGTCCAACATTATTTCAAGTATACAATATATTTGAGTGTGAATGACTTACCTAGGTTTTCTAGGATCATATGTGTTAACCCTAATTTATGTTCATTATCCAAGTCATCATCAAATTTCTAAATCATCATGATGATACTTAGCATAGTTGGAATTCATGATCATATTGATGGTTCAAGAATATACCAAGGTTTTGCAAGATTTAGATCAATATCAAGATTACTCATTATTCATAAAGATTATAGTCAAGATGGAACCAAGAAATAAGATCTAGATCACTAATGATTCATTTTAAGAGTAGATGATTCAAATATATCATATCAAGGTTACAAGATAATCATTAGAGTCCAAATCTAAGGTTTCCAAAGAATAATCATGATTATGAGTCATTTGACAATTTAAATATGCAAAGGATCAAATATATAGAGATATCAGTGAGAAATATTCATAATCTGGTCTTAAAAGTATTTTTAAATTATCCATTGGATTTTTCTGATAAAAATGGAATACTTATTCGTAATATTTGGAGTTAGGATGTATTTTCTAAAATTAAAACAAGATCTGATCATTTGTTGCAATTTCGAGCAGAGAGGAGGAAAAAATACCTTTAATTGCGAAAAAGTCAGATCGTTGGAAGATGAACGAGGGGTCTATATTTAGCCACATGAGCAAGGTGGCTTGCTGGTTGAGATACTTCGGTTCGATCTTGGTTTTACTGGTTCAAGCAGTGGTTTGTTGGTTTTTTTTTTTGAGTCGGTTCAAATCCATGCCTGGGTCGGCGGTATGGAGACTTTCCCCTCTTCATCCAGTACTCACGCGAGCCCAGATGCTCGGCGCAGGGCCTCGCCGGAATGGATGCGGTTCAGGAGCAGGAGGGGAAGCAGGACGCTGCTAAGAAGTCGTCTGCATTCGTCACGGCCCCGCGGAGTGGTGGCGGGCATTAGGTTGTTGAGAGGGGTCGAGCGGTAGGATCACCCAAGGTGGCCCTGCGACGACGCCGCTGCTGCAACAGGTGGAATGAAAAGGAAAATCGGGGGCTAACTTGGCCGTGGGAGAGCACAAAAGTGAGGATTCTCGTGATGGGTAGTGGCAGTTGTCCATTGGGGGGTTTATATAGGACTGCGGGGAAGGTTTTAGGGCAAACCGAGTTTGGAAAAAAAAATGGTCATGGCTACAAGAGTGGGAAGGGAGAGAAAAGAGCTCATTTTGGCGGCTAGAGAGAGCAATAAAGGTGGTCAAAGTGGGTATGGTCGAGTTCAAAATCATGAGAGAATACTTTCTGTTCGATTCGAATTTCAAAACGGGGTCACGAGTAATAGTTCTGTCGTTCTGGCTGCATTAACACCTCCCCGCTGATTGCGGGAGGTTGAAGATGACACATTGGCCATTAGATCTGGCCTGGATCCATGGGAGACAGATCCAAGTGCCAAAACGCACCCCCGGTGCTTTGCCTTGGATAGCTGATGTGGAAAAACCAATTAAAATGGAAAACAAAGGGATTTTTAGCACAAAACTTAAAAAAATTCATAGAAAATTGTAGGAATGTCCAAATGACCTCAAATTTGGACCAAAGATTCAAAATTATGTGGAGAATAGCTAGAAAATGTTTGAGAATCAAAAGACAAAGTTTGATTGTCCAATTAGATTCTTTGGACAATGTGATGAATGAATCCAATTTGAAGTGCTATAATGTGTATAAAAACTACATTGGTCACCATATCTTGGATTTGGGTCTCAATAATGATTATGAAGACAAGAAAAATAATTTGGGACCATTAGTAGGTATAATGAGGGCAAAAAAATAGTAATTTGAGCAAAGATTGGTGAAAATCCACTTTGTCACATCCTTCCCTCCTTAAAAAGAATTTTGTCCCCAAAATTCAAAATATCCTGAAAATTAGAATTATTCAAATCCAGATCATATCCTCAATTACTAGAACATCCTCAACTATGAAATCAAAATCATGTCCTCAAACTTCAATTAGTCCCAAAAACCATAATTGAGATTCCATGTTCCATATCATAATCAACTTGGTACTAACATCATTTCATCTTCGAGCAATTGAGTTCAAAGTCATCATATGAGTCATAAATATCAAGTGCATCCTATTGATCACAAATTTGGAGAGGTCATATTTTAGATCAAGCAAATAGAGTTTAAGTGTACAAGGTGACTTTCAATCCCAATATTTTAGGGTCCTAGCCTCTACATTGGCCTAGGTGGGGTTATGCATCCATGATTTTGAGATTTCAAATTTCAACATTTCAAGACTACATCATACTTTCAATATCATGATTTTCAGGCTCAAAATCACGGGGACGTCCCACCCTAGTCCTAATGGGAGCTAAACCCTAACTCATAAATCGAGAGATTCAACATAGTCATCATTTCAAAAATTTTAGGATTTGTGATTTTGAAGTCATTAGTCATATATATATATATATATATATATATATATATATATATATATATATATTAATGTCCAAAAAGTGTGATCATAGGATTTGTATCATTATTGAGATTTGATAATCGTGAGTCACAATTCTATAATCAAAATCAAGAGTCAAGATTTTAGACACCAAAAGTCATAGATCCAAAATTTGATCATATGTATAAATATTTTAAAGCTAGGGTTTATATTCCTGTTTAGACCTTAGGGGAGATCACTCATCTATATATTCAATTTTAGCAACAATATTTAGGCAATATTCGAGCAATATATCAAATTTCATTATCATTGTATCCAAGGTTGATGAATGATCTAGACCCAGGTCTATTTAGGAAGTCAACCACAAGCTATAGTCAACATTGTCATATATCAAGGTCATTATCAAATCAATACTCAAGATCGAGTATCAACCATGGGTTAAACCTATTAGGTTTAGGTCAACCAGTCCAAATAGGGAGAAAGGGAAAAATACCTTTCCAAACTCTAAATAATCAACAAGGTGAAAATTTAGAGGTAGTCAAAATAGGGATGTGACCTAGGTTAGGGGAGTCATGAGTCAACTACCACCCTAATGTAGCACAGTACTTACATTGGTCACGATCCACTGATCTTATTTAAATCATATATATCAAAGTCATAAGATCAAAATTCAAGATAATAGGGCAATAATGTCAAGATTTGCAATTCTTTCCTTTCATGATCAAGGTAGTGTTATAATTTGGCAATTAAGGATTTGAATTTGGCATTCGAGGAACTAGAGCATAATAGTGCAAAATCTAGGCCCATAATCATATCAAAATCGAGATTGCAAAAGGCATCAATGGTCAATAGGGAAACAACTTTTTAAATCATGGTCTTACATCATGATTTTGTGAGTCCTAAGCTTCGTCTCTTGATGTCTTAGTCATGATATGTATCAAATAGGGTACAAGTTTTCTTAACTATGTATGAGGTTTAATCAATAATAGGGCAACATGGACATTAATCAAATCGAGACCTCATCAACAATGAGGTATAAAGTATAAGTCCTTTTTATTTCACCATATCAAGATTACTAATATTGACCTAAAACATAGCAAACATGCAGTCACGTGTTGGCTAAATTGAGTGTACATGAGTATAAAATTAATTGATCAAAATCAAGTTTTCAAATTTAGGTCAGATCATGATATCAACTTTCAAGATTTAGCGATATTCACTTTTCCCATGTATAAGCTACCCATAATCGAGACATCATGTGGTAAAAGGTCACTAAAAAGGACCACATGAAGGGATGAGAAGACTACCTAATCTTCATCTACATGGGTGGCTTAGGATATTCCTTAAGGAAGAGATGAGATGCTAGAAGACTCTGTAGGGTTTCACAAAAGAACCTTTAGGTCCAGTTCTAGATCAATTAAGGCCAGGTAGAGTGGGGATCTCAACCACCGTGAAGACGGATAGGAGAAATTATGCCAGGACCCCGAGCCTAGACACCTCAATTTTCACCATTATGGACTTTAGGGTTTCTTGGGTGCAAAAGACCAGAGAAATTATTTACTTAAAGTATATGGAAGTGTGAAATCTCTGATACCAACTATCACGGAACCGTTCTTACCCCAATCGCAATCCTACTGCCTAGACAGTAGTAAGGGGATTGAAGTGCCCGTCCCTGAGTGGCCCAATATGATCTATCACACTAGAATATACAATAATAAATAAATAACTCAAAAATTGGATAATAAAAGAACAAACTAACCCAATATGGAGATATATCCGATTTGTCATTGTCATCAGAGTAATTAGAGTGCGGAAGCGATCTTATCCAATATTCCATTTGTATTTCCTAAAATCAATAAAATCAAGACACAATCATGCAATTGCACAGTACGCTATCAAAAACAAGGAGAACAGTTTATAAGAAAGATATGTATACTTGGCAGGACTTATATTTCAAAGTATAACAAACGATTTCCAACATCAATATCATTCGACAAAAAAATGGTTGTTATTCAACGATTCAATTTTTATTATGAGTTCCCATTATGTTGTAATTCGAGAAGCATGCTTATATAATTTTGTATGACTTTATTTCCCCAACGCGATGGGGAAAGTCACTGGGCTCCTTCTGACCATAGGAACATAGGAGGCTAATGTACAAGTCCCACCTCCAAATGAGGGGGTTGTTGTACTCAATATCTACATTATCAATATTATCAATATCATCATCATTATCAATATACGAGCAGTCATAATGGGCATGCAATTTATGTTTTCATGATTCTCAAAATATAATATAGAAAAACAGAAGACTAATCATAGGGAACAATAGCTCATCCAAGTAAATAGCCAAGTACATAGTCAAGAGATATATAAAAGAATCTTCAATAAAGTCAAGGAGGAGTTATATAATAGTGTACCTTTCACCGAGATTTCAAGTATAGATCACGAGTAATAGGTCGACCCTTCGAGTTAGATCCTAAAACACAATGTTTCGATCAAGGGTCAAGATCAAGATATTTGGAAATCATGTTTTAATATTCGAGATTAGGGTTACACTTTCCTAGGTCAACCTTAGGGTTGGGTCATTCACTTATAATCAATATTTCAACATGTCCAACATTATTTCAAGTATACAATATATTCGAGTGTGAATGACTTACCTAGGTTTTCTAGGATCATATGTGTTAACCCTAATTTATGATCATTATCCAAGTCATCATCAAATTTCTAAATCATCATCATGATACTTAGTATAGTTGGAATTCATGATCATATTGATGGTTCAAGAATATACCAAGGTTTTGCAAGATTTAGATCAATATCAAGATTACTCATTATTCATAAAGATTATAGTCAAGATGGAACCAAGAAATTAGATCTAGATCACTAATGATTCGTTTTTAAGAGTAGATGATTCAAATATATCATTTCTAGGTTACAAGATAATCATTAGAGTTCAAATCTAAGGTTTCCAAAGATTAATCATGATTATGAGTCATTTAACAATTTAATTATGCAAAGGATCAACGATCTAGAGATATCAGTGAGAAATATTCATAAACTGGTCTTAAAAGTATTTTTAAATGATCTATTGGATTTTTCTGATAAAAATGGACTACTTATTCGTAATATTTGGAGTTAGGATGTATTTTCTAAAATTAAAACAAGATCTGATCATTTGTTGCAATTTCGAGCAGAGAGGAGGCAAAAATACCTTTAATTGTGAAAAAGTCATATTGTTGGATGATGAATGAGGGGTCTAGATTTAGCCACATGAGCAAGGTGGCTTGCTGGTTGAGATACTTCGGTTCGATCTCGGTTTTACTGGTTCAAGCAGTGGTTTGTTGGTTTTTTTTTTGAGCCAGTTCAAATCCATGCCTGGGTCGGCGGTTTGGAGACTTTCCCCTCTTCATCCAGTACTCACGCGAGCCCAGATGCTCGGCGGAGGGCCTCGCCGGAATGGATGCGGTTCAGGAGCAGGAGGGGAAGCTGGACGCTGCTAAGAAGTCGTCCGCATTCGTCGCGGCCCCACGGAGTGGTGGCGGGCATCAGGTTGTTGAAAGGGGTCGAGCGGTAGGATCACCCAAGGTGGCCCTGCGACAGTGCCACTGCTGCAATAGGTGGAATGAAAAGGAAAATCGGGGGCTAACTTGGCCGTGGGAGAGCACAAAAGTGAGGGTTCTCGTGATGGGTAGTGGCAGTGGTCCATTGGGGGGTTTATATAGGACTGCGGGGAAGGTTTTAGGGCAAACCGGGTTTGAAACAAAAAATGGTCATGGCCACCGGATTGGGAAGGGAGAGAAAAGAGCTCATTGTGGTGGCTAGAGAGAGCAATAAAGGTGGTCAAAGTGGGTATGGTCGAGTTCAAAATCACGAGACAATACTTTCTGTTCGATTCAAATTTCAAAACGGGGTCACGAGTAATAGATCTGTCGTTCTGGTTGCATTAACACCTCCCCACTGATTGCAGGAGGTTGAAGATGACACATTGGCCATTAGATCCGGCCTGGATCCCTGGAAGACAGATCCAAGGGCCAAAACGCACCCCCGGTGCTTTGCCTTGGATAGTTGATGTGGAAAAACCAATTAAAATGGCAAACAAAGGGATTTTTAGCACATAACTTAAAAAATTCATAGAAAATCGTAGGAATGTCCAAATGACCTCAAATTTGGACCAAAGGTTCAAAATAATGTGGAGAATATCTAGAAAATGGTTGAGAATCAAAAGACAAAGTTTGATTGACCAATTAGATTCTTTGGACAAAGTGATGAATGAATCCAATTTGAAGTATTATAATGTGTATAAAAACTACATTGGTCACCATATCTTGGATTTGGGTCTCAATAATGATTATGAAGACAAGAAAATAATTTGGGACCATTAGTAGGTATAATGAGGGAAAAAAAATAGTAATTTGAGCAAATATTGGTGAAAATCCACTTTGTCACATCATCATCTCTACATTGGTGTCATATCATATATTTTGGTTTGTAGCTTTCCCTCTTCCTAGAAGTGTCACCTTGGAGATTGAGAAGCTGATGAGCAATTTCCTTTAGAACGATAGTGAGAAGAAGAAGCATATTCACACTATATCATGGGACACTATCTATGCCCCTCGTTCTAAAGGTGGTTTGGGCATCAGACTGGTGGATGATTGGTCTAGAGATGGGATGATAAAAAACTTATGGGATGTTTCTAGTAATAATGAATCTCTTTGGATAAAAGGGTACATGAGAGGTATATTCAAAGTGCCTCAGTTTGGGCTATGGAGAGTGAAACAAACTCCTCATGGTTCTTGGAAGAGGATGCTAAAGTATAGAGCTCTATTAAAATCAATATTGACTTCTATTTGGGTGATGGTAGTTGTTTTTTTCTGTGGAAGGACCCGTGGCTACCCCAAAAGAAAATTTTGTTGGATTTATGTGATTATCAATTGGTGATAAGGTACGGGAAAGGTGATTGTTGTAAGGTTGATACTTGTTTGTTTGAAGGCAGTTGGTGTTTTCCTGAAATAAGGGGCAGTGAACAGGTGATCAAAGTGTTGAATGGCTTACCAAAATATAGTTTTGTTAATGTTGACAGGATTATTTAGAAGGGTAATAGTAGCTTCAATTTGAAGAATGGATGTGAGATAAAAAGGAAGAGAAAGAACCAAGTCTATTGGTCGAAGTGGACTTGGGAGAAAGAGGTTCTTAGAAATTGGACATGTTTCTTATGGACGTTTTTCTTGTATCGCCTACCTACTGGTGCCTATTTGAAGAAAGTTGGATATCAGTCGACTTCATGATGCTTCTTGTACTTGTGTAATGACGAAATACAAGACCATATGTTCTTCTCTTGCCCTTTCAACACTAATGTGTGGAGGCATTTCAGCAAGGAGTATGGTGTAGTGTCAATTTCTCTGACAGATCTTGTGAAGTTATCAGGTGAGAAGAAGCTGGTGGCTATTGTTGTGATATATCAAATCTAGTTGGAAAGGAATATGAGCTTGTTTGATGGTTAGATTAATTGTTCAAATACTATTTGGAAAAGGTGTTATAGAGATACAAAGAGTTTGAGTGTTTAGTGATACAAAAGGCTAGCAGTTGTTGTGTATTGATGAGTCTTTTTGTTTCTTTGGAACTGTACATAGGCTATTTTTGTCTCTTTCTTTCATCCCTTGGCACTTAGACTTGTGTTTATTTTTTATAGTTTTACTTTTGGTGCTAATAGAAGGGTAGCATGCGTTTACATCAAAAAAATATTGTTTTCTAACTAAATTTCTATTATATTACTATGTATTATGTAATGTGACCGATTTCAAAGTAAAATTGCTCTGGAATATACATATATATATGTAAATATACCCTTGTCCCCTTCTCCAATCTTTTTGTGGTTGTTTGCTTGAATTAATTTTAAAATTATCATAAAACCCTATTGACCCCCCTTCTAGTGTTTTTCAATTAGTATAAGAGCAGGCTTCAAGGAGCTCTAATCGAGTCTTGAAGATGGAGGGTGGTGGTGTCTACAACCTCAAGCAAAGGAGAAACTTGGATAAACCTTCAACAAGTTGTAGCTGGTGTATAGGAACGGGACACACAACACTTAGCTGCCCAAGGAAGTTAAAGAAAGTAGAGGTGCATAAAGAGGTACAATGCTTCATTACTACTACAAATGAAGAAGAACAAGAGGTAAGTCTTTTTGACTTGTCAAAAGAAGATTTAATTGTTAGTCTTCAAGTAATGCATGCCAAATATATTGATTATAAAAAGAGACTAAAAGGAGTTACTAAACTAATGTGGATTTGTATGCTCAATTAAATGATCTTTTTTTTGAAAAGGACAGTATTATTTCTGAAAATTCTACCTTGAAAGCATCTCTCAATGATTGCAATATAAAGTTGCTTACTCTAGAAACAAACTACGATATTCTTTCTCAAGAAAAGGTTGAACTACTTGCAAAATTGAATGATCTTCAAACTCAACCTATTTTGTGTACTCATTTAGATTATGATTCTATTATAAAAGAAAGACATAGTTTGTTGTCTATTCTAGAGCAAGCAAATTTAAATGTTAAGAAGAGAATGGATGAGATTGCTAAATTACAAAAGGAAATTAGTAGCTTGAGAAATAATGATGTTCTTGATATGATCCTAAAGAATTCTTCTGGTCATATTGGAAGGAGAGGTTTAGGATATGTTCCAAAAGAAAAATCCTATCAACCTAAACCTAGGAGAACACAAGCACCCAAGACCAAGATCATGTATGTACCGAAGAACAACTCAACTCAAAATCCTAGGAAGAGAAATGAAATTGATTCCATTTTTTGTCACTACTGCTTATGTCTTGGACATTATTTGTTTTCTTGCCCATATAGGAAAGGATGTTGGTCTAGTTTAGGTTCCTAAAACTTAGAGATTTAAATATGATTAGTTGAGATTTGACCTAAAACATTACTTTGTTATTCAAAATGTCTTATCTCAACTAAACTGAACTTTAATTTGTATATTTTTGTAATTATATTGTAAATACCGTATATTTTACTTGCAGATAATTACTAAAAACACAATAGATACAATCTTGGTTGACAACCAATTTGATCAAGACATTCTTTGGTCGAGAAAATTGTTGACCGAAGTAGTTTCTGTCTCTAACCTGTAGAAACCTGTAAAAAAGGTAGAAAACTCGATCGAGAAAATCTTCGACCAAGATTTCTTTGATCGAAGAAAAGTTCGACTGAATCAAGTCCCCTTGAACCTGCTTAACTGTTTTCAATTTGCTATCAATTCAGCAACAATGAAAAATTGATCACAATTCTTGGAGACCATCTTTTAAATCAAGACATATTGATCTTTTACATCATAATTTGTTGAATGAAGGTATATTTTGATTATGTATATGACATTTTTATTAAACATATTGCAAAACTACTATATGCAAATTGATATTGGACATACTTTCTTCATTGATTGAAGATTCATATTTTTGAAAAAGTTTATTAAGCATGTTCCTTTTCATGGTTTGCTTTAAATTTGAAATTTGATGAACCATAATTGCCTTGATTCTCTACTTTGCCTATCTTAAATCCAAATAGCATGTTGATTTGAGAAAACTTAATCAAAGAAATAATGGATATGCTTTAATTGTGTTTCATATTTCACATGGTTTGTTTAAAATAATACCTGGTCTATGTCTATAAATAAACCATGTGCTTTGAAATTCTATTGAACTTATGAAATTGAATGAATAACTCTTATCATCAAAATGATTATAGTGATTCAACTCATTGCATATATGGATGATGCCATAATTGAAAATGCCATTATTACATTAAGGAAAATCTCTATGGCACAAATGCATCTTGACATATTAGTTAATCATTATCTTGTTCTTAGCTTATGGAAAAGGATATCATCTTTGTGATGCATGAATATTTTCACTATTGACTTCAAGTTTTATGTTTTGCACATAAAATCTTCTATAAAAAAAGGCAAGAAAAATTGTTTGATTTTAATATCTTGCTTAGAACAAGAATATTAATGTTGTTCTAAGAGCAAAAATGTTACAACTCATATGAGATAAAGATATTGCTTCAATTCATTAAATACTATAAGAATCAAACCTTTTTTTTGGTACAAAAGTTTCAATTAATATCCACCTATTTAAGATACATAAAGGCTTTATATTCAATCAAGTAGATCATTGTGATTGCTTAAACTGGAAAACTGTAGAAATTGCCTCTCGGTCGAAATCAAGTTTGACTAAGGGCGCCTAGGTCGAAGTCAAGGTCGACCTAAAATAAGCTTGACAAAATGCTTAAATCATTTCTTTGCACTCAATCTTAGTATATTGATCTGAAACTTGTTCATCATATTGAAAACAAGATTTTAGTGCAAAGCTCTAACAAAAGTTTAACTCAAACTCTAATGCTTATTATGACCTTAGAATTCTTAAATTATCTTGATTATAAGATTAAGGGGGAGCTCACAAAACTTTGTAAACATTATGATAAATCTTGATCAAATCAAACTTTAAAAACTAGCTATGACCTTAGGATTATTAAATTATCTTGATCTAGAATGGACTCGATATATCAATATGGGATTAACATCCCTCATTATTGGTTAGATATATATTTCTTGACTTGATGGGTTATAGTAGCATCTTCGGTTAGGTTTTTCCTCTAGCAATGCTCGGCTTCTCTCGGGGTGACAGTGGCTGCGGGAGAGATTCGCATGGTGGTCGGGGTCACGCCCACCTCAACAGGATACCAGAATCCTCTACTTCCTCCGGCGATGGTGTTATTCCTTCTCTGGTCTCAGCAACGGCTGCTGATGTCCCTCATGTTAACCAAGACTCTCCCATGGATAAAGACATGGGAGTCATGAAAGATGCCCCTCCGAATGAAATGAAGAAGTCATATGCTGAAATGGTTAGCGGGAAACTAGTGGGCAGCCTGACCTTCCTAAATCTGATATCGCCGGACACGCTGAAGGATGCCGACGTTAGTGTTGATCTTAGTGGGGTGTTGTCGGCGTTCTCTGTAACTATGGATGCTATGAAGCCCCTACTCGAACCATGGAGGTTTGTGGTAATCATCAAGGCGTTGGGCATTAATGTGGGCTTCACAGTGTTGGTCAATAAAATCTACTCCATCTGGTCTCCAACGGATGAATTTCGGGTCATAGATCTCGAGCAAGGTTACTACATTGTCCAATTCGCCTATGAAGCGGATTACATCACAACCATGACCGTAGGGCCCTGGACTATTTTTGGTAGATATTTATCAGTGCAATCATGGTCGCCTGACTTCTGACCCTCCGATCCAATACCCAGGAAACTAGTAGTTTGGGCACGGATTCCAGACCTGCCTGTGTTCTTGTTTCAAAATCAACTCCTTATAAGCATAGGGAATACCATTGGCAAGACTATCAAAATTGATGCACATACATCAGAAGGACATAGGGGAAAATTTGCCAGGATGGTAGTCGAAGTGGACACATCAAAACCCCTCATGCCTGCAATCTTCATTAATGGGGAACATTTAAGGCTTGAGTATGAAAATCTTCCTATCGTATGCATGAAGTGTGGCAGGTTAGGACATGCTGATTCAGAGTGTAAGCATGACGTCAACCCTTACACTGAGATACCATCCACCTCCTCTCGGATCCCCATCCCGGGAATCTCCTACTCCATGGCTATCCACGCCAAGCGTCCGGAGCCATGCAAAATACCTGCTAAGAAACCATCTACTACACAAGCATCTACTATTTCACAATAGAAGAAAGCAAAAGAGGAACCCATCACTGTGTCTGACAACGATGACACAGTGGATGAGAATGGTTTCACTAAGGTTATTAGCAAGAAAAATAAAAAGAAGGCCAACCGCCAATCTAATCACCATACCGGCAATACCACTTCTACAAAGGAACTGTCTCATGTAGATAAATCCACTGGAGTAGTGGATACTGCCGTTACCCTCACGGGGGATTAGGTTAGCAAGGGAAGACAGTTACTGACCCCGATGTTGCACATCAGTTCCAAGCTCACGGTTCCTCAGTTCATTCCCCCACTGACAACTGTTCATCAAGCTAGGGCGTGAAGGAGGGAGTGGGCATGTGATGCTAAGGAACAGGAAAATTGTTTATCAGGTTGTGCTTAGTCCTTACAGGGTAAGGAAAAAAGGGAAGACGGACCACTTGGTTATGGAAGACCCACTGGATGAGCCTACCCATCCCAGCACCAAGAGGAGCCTCAACCTTGAAGAAAATCAACTTGTTGCAGCAGTAGTTGATCAAATGATCCAAGACACAAGCGAGCATCATGAGGGTCTTCTTGCTACAATCTAATCTCTACCCTCTTCTTTCCCGATGTTGTTTCTTGATGAAGATTGGTTGTTGGAATATCCAAGGTTCCTATCAAGACAACAATATTCACCTTCTCAAAGAATTAAAACATTCTCACCGTCTCCAAATTCTTGCCATTGTGGAACCTAGATGCAATGGTCCTACTAATGTGGATATCATCCGTAAACTTGGTTTTTCTTCTTCACATAGAGTAGAATCAATAGGGTTTTCAGGTGGCATTTGGCTACTTTGGGAAAACCGCTTATGTGATATACATATACTTCTTAATCATCATCAATTCCTTCATTGCTGTGTCAACAAGAAATGGCATTTAATGGTGGTCTATGGCAGCCCCAACCCAACAACTTGGAAACTACTTTGGCAGTGCCTGGAAGACATCTCTAAGTCCATTAGTGGAGCATGGGCGGTTATAGGTGATTTCAACACCATGCTTGACATCAGTGAGAAGAAGGGTGGCAAATCATTTGATCGCCATTCTTGTGCAAATTTTAATGAGGTCTTGCTGAATGCTGACTTCAATGATACTAAAACCCAGGGGCCTTTCTTCACTTTCCAACAGGGCTTGCTTTATGAGAAACTTGATCAGGTGCTAGTCAATACTTATTGGTTGCACTTGTTTACCACTGCTAGCATCACAGTTCTCCCTTGTCTCTACTTATATCATAGTCCTCTTCTTGTTTCCATGGAGCAAAGCCAATCAGTTCATCAATCCACTTTCAGAACGCGTGCAAGCTGGAATCTATGTCCGGAGTTTCCTCATCCCTGCTCCCTAAGTGGGACAAAAATGCACCTTTCCCTATTGCGGCCAGCCGTTTCCAGATTGTAGCTGTGAAATGGGAAGGTGTGTGCTCGAAACGTCAAAGGAAGGAGAAAAACTCTCTCCTCACACGTATCGAACACCTTCAGGTATCTTCTCAATCCTCTCCTTCTATTGCCACTGACGCTCTAGTCATTGAACTTCAGGAAAAATACAATCATTTACTTGCAAGTGAAGAAGCTGAATGGCAGTAGTGTGCTCATATTGACTGGCTGCATTTTTATGATGGAAATACTAAATTATTTCAATCCTATGTCAAAGCACACATCCATCATAACAAAGTCACCCGCTTCTCAATTGTTCTGGTGCCTGGGTTGATACAGCTATTGGTTTGGAAGCCCTTGTGCACACTTACTTTCTCAATTTAATGACGAAGGTATCGGATCCTGATCCTGTGGACATATCCAGCTATCCTGGTGGCTTCCAACCTCTGCCAGCCTCATCTCTTCTCTCTATGGATGCGCCTCCTTCTGCGTTGGAAATCAAAGATGTCTTATTCAAAATGTCCCCTTCTAAGGCACCTGGTCCAGATGGTATATACAGTGGCTTTCTTCAGGCTAACTAGAATCATGTTGGTCCCTCCGTTGTCAGCACTGTCACTGATGTGTTCCATTCTGGTATGGTTGATAGGTCCATCACAAATTCCCATATGGTTCTCATTCCAAAAACTAAAGCCCCTACTACATGCAGTGACCTCAGGCCAATTTCACTGAACAATGGGTGTTTCAAATTAATATCTAAAATCCTGGTTGAGCGCATAAAACCATTTCTGAATACTTGGATCTCACCGAACCAGTCCAGTTTCATACCGGGCAGAAGAAACAGCGACAACATACTCCTTGTCCAAGAAGTCATGCACTCCCTGCGCACTTCTAGCACCAAGAAATCATGGATATGTATTAAATTAGATTTGTCAAAAGCCTTTGATAGAATGAACTGGTCCTTCATCAAGAATACTCTGGCAAGAACTGGCATTCCTACCATTCTTGTTGGCTTAATTATGCAGATCATTACCTCTAGTTCTACGTCCATCTTATGGGAAGGAAAACCGCTTGAGCCTTTCAAAGCCACCCAAGTAGTGAGACAAGGTGACCCCATCAGCCCTTATGTCTTTGTGTTATGTATGGAACGTCTCTCATAGGCCATTCTAGAATCTGTTAAGGAAGGCTCGTGGAAACTAATTGTTCTATCTAAGAGAGGCACCCCTCTATCCCATGTGTGTTTCGCAGATGATATACTATTATTTTCTGAAGTTTCTGTCTCACAAGAAAATAACATAAAAGTAGTTCTTCATGCCTTCTCCAAAGTTTTGGGCCAAGCAATATCACAAGAAAATTCTATGTGTTACTTCTCCAAGAATGTTACACGAACTGAAAAACATGTTGTTAGTATTGCACTCGGCTTCCCTTGGACCAATAACTTAGGGAGATATTTGGGTGTTCCTATTTTACACCACCGAGTTAACAAAGACACACATGGTCATCTATCAACGTTCATAAAAGATAGGTTGAATGGATGGTCCATGCGCCATCTCTCCTTAGGGCCATATAATAATGGCTAAGAGTACCCTGCAGGCTCTTCCTACTTACACCATGCAGACTGTGCAACTCTCTCCTACACTTTGCGATGATATCAACAAGCATGTCTGCAACTTTATCTGGTCTGGTACTGGGAGCCGTCGAATGTCCTTAGTGTCTTGGAGGAAAGTAACCACCTCCAAGGATCTGGGAGGTCTTGGTATTAAAGATGCTAGAGATCAAAATACAACACTCATGATGAAGAATGTATGGACGTGTGATAAAGTGGATTTTCTCCTATTTGTGCATAATTACTCTTGTTACTTTAAGTCCTCACTATTTATGTCTCCTTTGACTTCATAACTCTATAATGTCCACCAAAGTCAAAGATTCTCCATTTTGAGTCAATATGATACACATATATGCATGAAATGTTAGTGTTGTTATACCCTTGAATCCTTTGATTAAAATCTTGATCATACCTGATTTTTTTTATTTGTAATTTTGCACAATTGTTCTACACCCTTCCAAATTTGAGACCATTTGGACCTTCCTATGATTTGTTATGATTTTCCTATGATTTCCTAAGATTTTCCCCTTTTTATACGTTTCTGGGCTCGGCCCATCTAGCGCCTGGGCGCTGGATTGTCTCGGCTCGACTGCAAGTTTATGAACCGAGATCTAATCCCGCTGAACCAGCCTCAATTGGCCGTGAACCGAGCCCCACCCTTGAACCGGTGCGCGACCCAGCAACCATTGGATGGGAAATCCAACAGCGTCAGGTCATCTTCTTCATTGTGCCCAAAGTGGAAGGTCCACCATGGACCCGACTCTCCTAGCACACGACCCGACCCCATTCTGAGCCCTCTCTTGCCCCATTTTTGCAACCAAACTCTTCCTCTCTCTCTCTCGAACCTTTCACACCCCTTCATTGTGTGAAATCGTGGCTTGAGGGCTAAGGGAGCCTTCCGCCACCTTAAGGTGTGCCGCCCCCTTCGGGAAGCCCTAACCCTAGCCCAAAACACCTATAAAAAACCCTCTACCACCTGCGACGGGCCCCATGAACCCAATCGACACACTCTCTTCCCCTCTCGTGGTCTCTCTCTCTCTTTCCTTTTTTCTCCGGCTTCCTACTCCGTCACGACACCACCGCGACACCACCACGTGCGGGCCTTCTGTTGGGATGGTTCGACGAGTAGCGACCGTTGGATCCCGGTCAAACCTTGACCAAGACCCAAGCTCCACAGCCGTGAGTCCTTCCCTCGGCCCCTCATCCCGTGCACGTGCTTGGGAGGTGGTGCGCTCATGAACACCGGATCTCATCCAGGGTAAAGGTTGACCGATGGATCAACGGGAGTCGATTTTCCTCATTTCTGGTAAATAGCCCCTCTTTACTCATTATTCAGATTATTTGCTTGTTCTTGTAAAAATGATATCTTCCAACTCCTAAGGCCAAATTGGACAAAATTATATATCAAATTGATCAGCTCGATGAGACCTACCAATTGGGCGTGGTTATAGGTCCTAATTCTAATGTGTACTCCCTTTATTTCTGGGAAATGATAACTTTAGCTATGTTCAGTACATTCAATGCATCTAGGTGATAAAACATGAACCTTTAATGATCATATATCTACCTAATCATGAAATCAGAATCTTTAGTACATATTTGATCTAAAGGAGGGTCCTTATCACCCCTATTTCTTAAGAATTACTCCCTTTTGCACTATGTGACCTGTCCTTGGACTTTAGTGTACGATCTTGATCAAAATTTCTATGTTTCTTGAATATGATTCATGTATCTATATCTTGCTTCTAATGGACATGCACCTAATCTTGTTATATGTTTCTTATGACCTTATCTTGCTGATCTAAACCATCCCATATGCTTGGTTCTTATTATTTGATGATCTTTGACCTTGATTACTCTATTGTGAGTCGTTTGACCCTAGAATGCATGTAAATGCCTTAAACCTTGTTATGATTATAGAAAGAGCATGGAACGTCATAATGGCATGAAACTTGAACCACACCATCATGATGACCTCTAGATCAGCACAATATCATAATATGAACCAATAAGCAACTTGGAAGCCATCTTGGCCAAAACCCTAAAAATGAAGATAATCAGGGTTAATGATGAGAATCTAATGTATATATGCAATCTTGTTCTTAATCAGGTTTGGAATGTGGCTAGATGGTGAAGGATATGTTAGGTTATGAAATCTATGAATCAGGTATGGGCCTTATCTAGTTATATGACTACCACTTTCTTGCTTGAAAAGACATATATTGTATGCTTGTTTGTCTATTTTCTCAAATATTGCCATGTAGTATTGCTATGTCTTACTCGATGTTTGCCTCATCAGTTTTATAACTTGAACACATATATAGATAGAACTCCATTATAATATTGATTGATAAAGGGTTAGCTCTTGGCTATTCCCTTGAGGTCCCTCTCGTATAAAAGGGTTAGCTAAGCTTGAGCACCCTTACAAACCCTTCCGACGGGAAGTTGGTCAAAGGCCTTAAACATGCTTGATATTGTTGATATAATGGAGTGAAATGAAATAAAACATGGTTTCACATTTGTTAAACAATTAACATGTTTATTCATGTTCGTTTAGTCTTGAGATCTTTTCAAAATTATGCAAAGCTTATACATATATGTATCTTTCTGCCCCATACTCAACACCTCGTGTGTTGACCCATTTCTCGTATTTTGTTTTTAGGTTCAGAGATGTCTAGAAGGTTGATGGGCTCGATGAGCTATGCTAGATGTACTTGTTGTAAGATCCAGTTTTAGTGCACATGAATGACTTGTACCTTGACTTTGGAAATATGTAACTGAATTCATGAATATAATACATTTTGTATAATTTATACTTGTTGAATGTTGAGACTATGTTGGTGCCTTTATCTTGTTATTTGTTCATGTGTGCTAATCTTTACGCTTCCACATGTCGCCTTTGGTATACATTTCTTTCATGGGACTGGGATTCCGATTCTATGACAGGACGTTTCTATGTGAACCGGACAAGCTATGGGTCCATGTCATGAAGGAGAAATACTTCAATAATGATAGAATGATCAAAAAACCTTGTTCTTCAGTATGGAGTTTTATTAAAAATCATCTAATATCGGTCACAAATCTTTGTACTAAAACCATTAACAATGGTGAAGGAACCAATGTTTGGACTGATCACTGGAGCCCCAACTACCCCGCCTTTGCTGAGTTTGATGAGTTCCAAATCCTGACCCAGCTATAAACACTCTCCACAGCCTCTATGACTACTGAACCTGGTATGTGGGATTGGAGTTTTATACATGCTTTTATACGTGAAAAATTCTGGTGCTCTACAAATTCTATCCCGCCCCCTATGCCCGACTGTGGTGAGGATAGTTGGGTGTGGGCCTTTGAAATCAATGGTTGTATGAGAAGTTGTTCAACTTATAGATGGATTCACTCCTCTAAAGAAGTTCACTCCTCTGTATAGTGGAAATATATATGGAACTCTTCTCTCCCTGAATGTGTTCGGGTCTTCCTCTAGCTCTTACAACACAAAGCTCTTCTTACTAATGCTGAAAAAGAAAGACGACACATGCAAGTGGACATTACATGTCAAGTCTGAAATAATGCTCATGATACCCTTCTCCATGCCCTGTGTGATTGTGATGTCAGTCGGTCTATATGGTTGGCGGCTACTGGAGATCGTGACCACTTTTCTTGGAGTGAAGCAGATTGGATTGAGTATTGCACCCGTCCAAATGCCTCCTCTACTTGCCATACTCTTCCTTCCATCACATGTTGGCACATATGGAATACAAGAAACAAACTCATGCATGAACAAACCAAGACACCTACTTTGGTCTGTGTTCATTTTATCAAAGAACGGGTTAGGTCTATTATGCAGCTTGCAAACAAACCTTCAGCCTCCAACAATAAATCCCATGCTTTCAGTGCTCCAACCCTATCTACCCCTGTTCTCTTTGTGGATGCTTCTTACCATCCACAAATGGCCTGCTCTGTTCTAGGGACTCTTTCTATCTCAGCTAATGGCTCTAGGTTCCTATTCTCTGGAAGCCATACCATCTCAACGTCTGCCCTGGAAGCGGAACTGCAATCTATCCTTAAAGCTATGGACACTGCTCGTTCTCAAGGCTGGTGACATTTCACAATCATGACAGATTCCAAACAAGCATGTTCCATCCTTAACACAACGATTCCACCTGGAAACCAGTTCAAATCCTACCACCATCAGTTCATTGCCCTTCAAGGAGTTGGGCGCACTATCACTCTTCAATATCTCCCTAGAAATCTAAACATCCCGGCTGATTCTATTGTCAAGCATGTGGCCCGTTCTAAACTATGTTTTGATTCCTTCACCCAACCACATTGATTATGTTGTAATGTTCCAGAACTATTATCCTTGATTTGGCCTAGTCTAGAGCATAGGATGAATAATATCTAAACTCTAGGATGTTCTAAAAAAAAGAGATATATTTCTTGATCCTATGTCGTAAAGAAACTCTCATATCATTTTCATGGCTTAACATCCCTTGTAAAATGGATGAGAAATCAATATATGAATCCATCATAAGCCTAATTGGATCTCATATAATTTTCAGGGCTTAACATCCCTTGTAAAATGGATGAGAAATCAATATATGTATCTATCATGAGCCTAAATGGATCTCATATCATTTTAGGGCTTAACATCCCTTGTAAAATGAATGAGAAATCAAGACACATATGCCAAGAATCTAAAAGGATCTCATTTCAGTTCAAGGCTTAACATCCTTTGCAAATGATTGAGAAATAAATTGTGGCTAAATTCGACAAAAAAATAAGTGGTTTGCATTCAATTGTGTTGATTACCCTTGTTTTAAAAATTGAGCATCAAATTATCAAATTAAGGGGGAGTAATAAAAGTCATGATTATCTTGGTTATCTTTTTGAAATGACAAAGCTGGAGAAAGAATATATAAATAATATAAAATCAATAACTTGAAGTAAAATAAGTTTCATAATCTCTTGGCCAGCACACACTTGCACACCATTCACAAACAAGACAATGGATACCAAAGGTAAACTTTAGGTATGAAACTCATATTATTTATATTTCCTTGATTTATATTTTGGAAATGTTTGTCATCTTCAAAAAGGGCAAGATTGATGGCTAAATTGGACATTATTATAATCCCTTTGTTTTGATGATGACAAACATTTCTTTCTTGTGGTTTTAATTTGCTATTTGAGTGTTTCAGAGACAAGCAGATAAGGTGGTGGATAGCAAAGACTTGGAAGATCAATTTGCTAAAATTGCTTTATTTTCATGTTTGTAATCAAATGTAAAAACTTGTACAAATATATAATGTACAAGTACTTAGATATCATGTAAATCAAGCATTTAAATCTTCCATATCCACACACAATACTTAGATAGGTCATCTCCTATGTTAGTGTCACAATTGCCCATTGATACACACACTTAGTAAATGAATACATTGAATTAGGGATATTCTCGGTCGACAAAAACTTTGACCGAGACACTCTCGGTCGACAAAGTCCTCGACCGAGAATATACCCTCCTAGCCATTAGACTGAGTTAGAAAAGTAGTTGGGAATTGGAATCAAATGTTACAACATATTGACTCATACTCCCACTCGATCGACAAATTCCTCGACCGAGAGACTCTCAGTCGACAAACTTCTCGACTGACAAAGGTTCTGGACTGTACTTTTCAACATTAAACAACTAGCCATTGCAATGTAATTAGTGGACACATAACGACTAGTTGAACACTAAGAACACCCAAGAATGTGTCTAGAACATCCCCAAGCATTAGAAAACCACTCCTATAAATAGGACAAGCTATAGGACACCCAAGTCATCACTTGTGCATACAATTACACTTGAGATTCATTCTTTGTGAGCAACAAGCTGAGCTACACTTGCAATCTATTTTACTTGGGTTCTACATTAGTTTCCTATAGCTTAGTATCTCCTAGCCACAACACTACCACATTCATCCATAGTGGATAGGAGATCAATACGCTTGATATAGGATCAAAGTGTTGTACTTAATTGGTAACATTATTTCTTTCTTCCTATCTTGTTCCTTCTATTGTATTTTGTTCTCCTTTGCTACTCCTAGGTTGGAGGTTGTGGAAAGGAGGTTGTTGGAACTTCTTCATGTGGAGAAGGTAGCTTGGAGGACTTTGGACTACTTCTAGAAGGTATCAATGGGAAGCTACTTCAAAGAGGAAGGCTACTTCAAGGGGGAGCTTGAAGTTACTTCAAGTGAAGGATGCTTCAAGGTTGGTGAGACGGCTTCGGGGTGAAGGTTGTCCAAAGGGTTTGTGAAGGTAGTTGTATCTTATGTAACATCCTTGCGAGGTAATAAAATACAATTGCGTTCAAAATCCCAGTAGGGAACAACTGGGTAGTGGACTAACTCCCTTAGTTTTTTCTAAGAGTGGAACCACTCTAAACGCCTTGTCCAGTCATTGTCTTATTCTACACACTATAAATTTCAACATATAAAATTTTAATAAATAAAAATAAACATAGTTTGTATAAATAAAATATGCATTGGAGTCAAGAAACTACATCCACATTCTTCTAAACCATCACTTTCTTTTTCTTGTCCACCTTTACTCTAGATTTTTTAAAATCTTTTAAAGTCCTATAAAAAAATGTAACACATTGAATTGCATTAGTCAATAGCCATGTAATAATAAATGTTAATGGATATAAATATAAAAATTTCTCACATATATAATGGCCTTTTCAATTCGTGCAATGAACGATCTAATTTTCCCCTTAGGATATATATAATAAATAGTCAACATATCAAGGACAACAACCAATAACTCCCAATGCTTACTTCTAGTGATAAGAAAGTAATAATATATAACTCAAAATCCACATTGAAATATAATTTTCTTAAGTCAAAATTATAAGCAACATAAATTTACCCAATATTATATGGAGATATTATCACACTCTTGTTCGCTTCATCAAAACATTTAATAGCGATACAGCAGTAATAATATAACTGATGTAGGGTCTTCATTTACAAGACTGGTCAAGGATGGACCTAGAAATCCCATATGGGTCATTGAAAAATCTTTATAAACCCTATGTAAGTGGCTGCAAAACATATATTATGTATGCATTAATAAATAAGAAAACAAATCATAATATTTGAAATGGGGTATATAGATATATAAATAAGATCTCACCATATCAATAGTTCTATCATAGATGAATTCAGGCAAACATAACAAAACAACTCCAAAATATCTTGTAGAAATATATTATTATCCTATGATTGGCCTATAGAATCCTCCACCATAGAAATAATAATAGGTGATGGGATGTTCATCTATGCATATTCCCATACCCCTGCATTGATGACCTATCGAGTCGAATAGGTCCTTTGAAAGCCAACTAGATACTTCACGAAGAGGTGGAGGTCGAGGAGGATGAGCTGTAGTGGGTTTCTTCCCTTTGTCCTACATATATAATTTCATATCAATTGTCATGTATATTGATATACAAATTAACATATTGTAAATTTACCATACATGATCAACATAGATGATTCTCATTTTGGGCCACAAGACCACTCCGCCTTCTGCTTCACCAAGCGTGTTAGCATATGGGTGGGCATATGATAATTGATTCTACCTCCAAGCGGGGAAGACAAGCCTCGGGCTTACACAAACCACACCATTGGGTACTGGAGTGCCATGAATCATGTACCCTGGAAGGCGTGGGAAAGCCTTGCCCTCTACAACGATGGATTCTTTTAATTTTAGATGGCATGACCATAACCCCTATAAATTTACATAGAGTATGTTATATATAGCTAAATATTTCTTTTTGAAAAGACTAGCTACTATGTCATAAAAATACTTACATTGGACATGCTAGGTGATGGGTCTACGTAATTACTCCCAACTACCTCTATCGTAGGGGAAGAGTGGCACGACATAGGTACTATCTGGGTGGAAGCCTGAGACGTCTGTCACTTGCTCATTTCTTCATGGACTCTCTTCTCAATTAACTCATCTACTTATACATGGCCCAAAGAAATACTCTTTGATTCCTGGATTCCTTTTGCAATAACATTCTAAAAAAGATTAGGTTGCCTTATCTTTTGAAAATCCCTATTTTTGGACATGTTTGCAATGTGATGGCCCAAAGAATACTCTTAGGCCCACACCAACGCCTACAACCCTAACATGTCTAGGATTCTCTAGGTTACCGAGAGAAACTATCAATTCATCCCTTATGCCTTGAGCGATGAATGAGCATTGCTTCCTCTGCTGATGAAGCTCCCACTAATCCTCATCATTAGAAATTGGTAGGTAAACATAAAAATCATCAATACCAATTTCTTTGAGAGTTGAATTTTACCATTTTTGCAGTAGCCTCAGTAGTTGTGGGGTTGGTTATAGCTCCTCTTTTGTTTGCCTCCCATCTGTCCACACATCATGGCAATGCAGAGGTGCGAGAGTAGTAGAGGAATCAACAGTCTCAGCGGTAGGAGCAGTAGGCTGCTGAATGGAAGGCGGCTATAGTTTTTTGTGAAGGGATGCATAGCCACCTAGAACCATCATGTGGTCATTCACATTTAGTGCATGCCTTTCTCTTTGAGCATCACTGATAGCCTTGTTAGTAAGCAGATTGAATTAGTTAGTAACAATCAAGGTCAATTGTAAAACAATGAATTCATAAGAATGTATACTAATTAAATTGAGAGTGACACATAATACCTTGAAATTATCGATATTTCTCTTGGCAACAAACACCTCCCACTCTGTTTGGTTCAGGTAGTTCCATTGCTCAGTGGATGACTTCTTCCTCTTATCATCCTCTCATATATATTGTCAGTTGAGAGTTGTATTATAGTTCCTTAGGACCCTACCTAAACATTCCATCACTATTTGATGATGTAGGCTTTCATCCAGTTTAAATATACTATGCAAAATTTCATATATTGAATAGAGTATTCTAAAAAAAAGAATTATTAATAACTTTAAAAATATAATTGTAAATGATAATATCTCACACATAGTTCTTTCCATACAAAGTCTTTCTTGCTTTTAGAAACTCTATGCCAAGATTTTGCATGTACACTACAATGGCCATGGGTAATAATCCCAACATATGAAACAAACGAGCTACGGTTCTTTCCAACTGGATTTCCTGCGTGATCAAAATTCACAACCAATTTTGGTCCATTGCCCCTTTGATGAAGTAACTTATTCATCATAGTGATCCCCCTGATTTTTTCCAATTCTTTTATGCTGCTCATCAAGTGGCACAATGTCTTTAGGGGGTACATCCTCAACCTAAAAATTGATAAAAAAAAACACATAGGTTATAACTTATAAATGGAGATATAGCTAGATATGTTGTAAAACTTACATTGTGACACGACACCCCACCCTCATGATGATCATCATCACAATCATCATACTCATGGTTAGCCATCTAGAAAAATGTCATATAAAAACAATCAAACATATAACACTAAACAATCAATGGAATTAATATAACATTGTAATGTTTACATCGATCTATCATTCAAAAAAATAAAACATTTAAAAAATTAAAAGCATGCCTCTAATATTGAGATATTTTATTAATTAACATTCCTTCGGTGTGATCTCCACATGCATATAAGTCATTGTTAGCTTCAATATTTTGTGTTTGCAAGGCAACTAAGAATGGACTAGAGTCATCATACTTATCATAATACTCTTCTTCATCTATAGGATCTTCAATGAACTGTCTTTTACCATGAAGAACAACTAACCATTTTTCATTTACAGGATCATCGATATAAAATACTTACTTCACCTGTGATGCTAATATGAATGGTTCACCCTTCTCGCCAATCTTTTCAAAATTGACTAACGTGAAACCCAATTCATCTGATATAACTCCTTTGGTGATATCAACCCAATTACACTTGAAGAGTGGAATTCTAAAACCTGCATATTCAAACTCCCCTATATCTTCAATGACACTGTAATATGACATTTTAGCTTCATGTGGACTCTTATCCTTCGCACTAGAAAAAAACAATGAAGATGCTTGAAGGGTGACCCCACCATTTTGGACGCCGCTCTTATCATCTTGACGCTTTGTGTAATATGAGAACCCATTTGTGTCAAACCCTTCATAAGATATAACATTCATTTTTGGTTTAAATGTGAGGCATTTGATATTTTTAGCAACATTATTTGGGGTTCGAGATAGTTGATGCAAGACTTTATCTTCAGACCACTTAATAAATGTCTTGTTATGCTCTCCAGTAAGCCACATTGAATATTGTTTCTTGATGAAATTGGTATGTTCTGTGATATAAACATTGACTTCATCAATGTTGTGTAAAATATACAAGTGAGCTTGTTCCCACATCTCACAGCTGATTACTTTCATTCGTTCTCCTAAAGTCCCTTTGCCTAAATAGTCCTCAATATTCTAATCATTTACAGGAGCTTCATTACAACTCAGTAAGTCATTGCAAAAATCCATAACCTCCCTCGCTACATAACCCTCAATAATTCTCCCTTCAGGCAGATAACGGTTTTGAAGATAACCTTTAAAAATGCTAATGTATCATTCAAAAGGATACAACCAATTTAATAAAATTGGTCCCAACATTTTCACTTCCCTAGTCAAATGGACAACAAGATGTACCATGATATCAATGAATGTAGGAGGAAAATACATCTCAAGTTAACATAGGGTAACAACTTATCAAGATTCTCAAGATCAATAACTTAGCTACATAGACTTGTTGAAGAAGAAACAAAGTCTAGTGATTGCAAACCTTACATGCTTTGGCAGTATAGATCGAATTGCCATGGGAAATATTTATTGCATCAGAATGTTACAATTATGAGATTGAAGACTTATCATCTTCAGATCTTTCATTGATACAAATCTATGGATATTGGAAGAGTAAACATGTGGTACCTTAACATTGAACAAGCACTCACAAAAAGTTTTCTTCTCCTTTCTAGACAATGTGTAACTAGTAGGAGGTAAATATGCTCTTTGATCACTCCTTACTACTTCTATTAATTATTTCCTTATTTCTAGTTCACATAGGTCCATTCTATATTTGGTGCCATGTTTAGTATTTTTTGGTATATTCAATAGAAAACCCATGATGCTATCACAAACATTTTTCTCAACATGCATGACATCAATACAATGCCTAACCGCTAAAGAACTCCAACAAGGAAGACCCCAGATATTGACTTCTTCTTGAATAAAGATTTGTCACTTTGTGTGGGAATGGTACATTGTTATCTCTTACCAAATTCATTGACAAAGTCTTTTACTCTTTCATAAACAAACTCCCCTAGTATAGGTTTAGGGGCACTCTATTCCTCATTCGATCCATTGAATGCTTTGCACAACCTTCAATAAGGATGAAATTTTGGTATAAACCTACAATGGCCAAGATATACAGTCTTGCCGCCATATTTTAGTCGTATTGAATCAGTGTTCTTTTCACATATAGGGCATGCTTTGGATCCTTTTACACTCTATCCAAACAAATTCCCATATGCAAGTTAGTCATTAATAGTAGAAAACAACACATAATGCAAATGAAATGTCTCTCTACCTGAAGCATCATAGGTCATAACACCTTCACCCCAGAGTTTCTTTAATTCATCAATCAGAGGTTCAAGATAAACGTCGATATCATTTCTATGTTGTTTAAGGCCCGATATCAACAACGACATCATAATGTACTTACTTTTCGTACACATCCAGGGAGTAAGATTGCATATAACAAGAATAACAAGCCAAGTGCTATGTTGTGTGCTCGATGTGTCGTATGGATTCATCCCATCGGTAAAAAGCCCAAGTCTTAGATTCTTGACTTCTTCACCAAATTAAGGGCACAATAAATGAATCTTCCACTATGGAGAATAAGATGCATGTAGTAGGATCCCATCATTATTTTTATTAACCTCTACATGCCACCTTAAATTCACTGCATCTATTGGATTGACAAACAAGCATTGAAACTATGGTATTATATGTAGATACCACATCACCTTGGTAGGAGAGCCAGTTTTGGACTTCCCCGAAGTCATCATTTTATACCTTGACGCCCCACATTTTGGACAATCTTTCAAATTAACATAGTCCTTTTGAAATAATACACAATCATTCAGGCATGCATGTATCTTCTTAGACTTCATTTCCATTGGGCATAATATTTTCTTTAAGTCATACATTGAGATTGGAAGCTCGTTTCCTTCAAGAATAATTTCTTTCAACAAAGACAACAATGACATGAAGCTTTTATCGCTCCATCTATTGTTAGCCTTCAATTTATACAATCTCAATACAACGCTCAACTTCATAAACTTAGTACAACCTGTATATAACACTCTCAACATTATGCACAATGTTCCTAAATAAGGAAGGTGGATCAGTGTGCTTTACCATAAAACTATCCAGCATCACATCAACGATGTCTATTAGAATCAGTTCGTTCACATCTATGTCATCAGCGGCAATTTCTTATTCAACACAAGTACTGCTATTGACATCTACCGATCTCAGTCTTGAAATATCTCCATGGCAGTACCATTATGTATAGCCTTGTACAATCCCATTGCACATGACATGAATTTTGATTTCTTCGCTAGTGCTGACTTTCAAGTTGTTACTGCAATGCCTACATGGACAAGAGAACCTATCTCTAGATTGTTTTCTATGTTCCTCCGTAAATATTATAAACTGATCAAGACCAGCAATAAACCATGTGGTGTAGTGATTTGGAATGGACATCCATTATCTATCCATTCTATGATCAAAGAGAAAACAAGTATTAGGGTTTATGGTTTATAGATTCAGTTATGGATTTATAGATATATTATAGTTTATTGTTTTAGATTTAGGGATAAGGGTTTACGGTTGAAAGATTAGGGTTTAGGGTTAAAATATTAGGGTTTTTGGTTGAATAATGAATGTGTGTACCACCTGACCCATTCTTGAACACCTAATCTCACTAGTAAGTGTATAATGTATGTATTCAAATTTCAAGAAAATTTAAGCAGCAGTTCCCCGCAGTTTCCAAGTACAAACATATGTACTTAGAGAACATATGGGGAAGTACTGACAAAACATCTTTAGAACTGAATATACATTATACACTTACATCCTAAGTGAGATTAAGTGTTCAAGAACAATCCCAAACCATGGACTATCCAAAATTTACTCCTAGAGTAAATCTCAAATGGGTTTATAGGCCAATGTCATAAATGTATATATGTTGTCATTCCTATACCTATGATCATAGTTTCATTATTCATATCTTAGTTTTTATGTAACATCATTTAACTCAACTCGTTCTTGATTATGTTCCCAAATACAAGTACAATTTAGATGAACTATAATAGGGTATTTCATCAATTGCTCTACCCCAAGGTTTATATCTTTACCTATTCATCTAGGTTTGTGGTTAATATGGACAATACAAATTTCTTTAAGAAGAAAAATATAGAAATGGATGCAATATTAAGAAGAAAATATAGAAAAATAGAGAAACTTCTGTCATTTACAATCCAAAACAAGTAATATTCATACATTTTGATGTCATATAAATCAAAGAAATGAATGCAGGGAACATATCTTCTTAGATGGCACCAAACAAGCAATGATGACCAAATACGAGATGATGGTTTTGGAGACAACAGTGGCTAGCCCCACCAGTAGCGGCGGCGGCAAGCTCCAACAGCGGTGACCGTGGCGGTGGCTAGCTCCAGCAGAAGTGGTGGTGGTAGCCCCAACAACGGCGACAATGGTGAGCTGCAATAGTAGAGACGATAGTGAGTGAACAACAGTGGAACAATAGTGGCGGTAGCGACAAAACTAGAATCTCCAGATCTAGAGATAGGTCGGGTGAAGAATGAAATAGAAAATGCTGGAAGGGAAGAAATTTTGTGGGTCTTAAGTGGGACATAGTCGTTGATTATAAAAAAACTGACAATTAAGGATTTAGTTGTCAGCTTCTAGAGACAAAACTGATGAATAACTCCTACACAAAAATATAGACACTAGCAAAGGGAAATAGTTGTTGGTTACTTCTGCAAAAACTGATGACTAAGTACAAATCTAAACCAATGACTAACTCCTAAACAAAAAAAGTCAGTGGTTGCTAGAAAAACCGATGACTAAATCCTAAATAAAAAAAATACACACTGGCGAAGGGAAATAGTCATCGGTTACTTCTACAAAAATTGACGACTAGGTACAAATCTAAACAAAAAATTTTCCCTTGGGTTAGGGTTATAGTTGTCGATTATTTGTGGTGAACTGAATACTAACTCCTAAAACAAAAAAAAAGATAGACCTCAGTTTAAGGCCATATATTTTGGTTTAAAATGACACCAACGATACAGTTTTGAGATAGTCATCGGTTACCACTGACAAAACCAACGTCTATATAAATATCCAAACAAAAAGGTTTCATCCAGTGTTAGGACCATAGTCATCGGTTATCTAAGAAAATCGTATACAATGGAGAAAATTGGGGGGTAAATATATTTTCGGGGACAAGGTGTGTAATCACCTACTCATCAGTTTCTTCTACAATATTGACGTTATAGACCCATCCCCTCAAAAAAAAAATCTCACAAAGGAGTATTAGTTTTTGGTTAGTTGTTACAGCTGACAAATAATTAGGGGATAAACTTGTTTGTGGGGCCATGGCACAAATCATGTGTCATCGGTTATAACAAAAATCAATGTTGGACTGGAAATTTTGGAGGCAAATTTTTTTTCCTGAAAATTTATATTTTGCAGGTAATTTTAGACGTTAGTTTCTATGAAAAGAAACTGACGCCAAAGTAATAGTGTTATCTATATTGTTTAGGCCAATCAAATTGAAAGTTCGATTCCACGCTAATATGTTGAATTCTAGACATATCTGCATATTGTGTGTCAAACCATTGGCCTAACGCTAGGCTCTTTTCTAAATCGCCGGGACTTCATATATACTAACGATTGGACTAATTAATCGATGACTTTGTGCTTTGGTGTCAATGTTTTTTGGGTAATAGATGCCATCAAAAGTGACATTATATGTCATTTCTATACTAGTGTATACATATATATATATATATATATATATTAATATATATATATATACATACATACATATATATACATACATATATACATATAGATACATGCATATATATATACACATATATACATATATATGGAAGTGTGAATATGGTAGGGTTAAACCGATCAATTGTCTAGGTAATAAATTAGTAAGTTGAGTACTCAGTTACTTCTAAGTTTTATCCAATACGTCATTATCCTTTAGTTTATTGTTTTTTATATTGCAATCATGACATAATATTGAATTATGTGTTATCTATGTTGTTTAGGCCAATCAATTTGAAAGTTCGATTCCACACTAATATGTTGAATTCTAAACATATATGCGTATTGTGTGTCAAACCATTGGCCTAATGCTAGGCTCTTTTCTAAATCGATGAGACTTCATATATACTAACGATTGGATTAATTAATTGATGACTCTGTGCTTTGGTGTTAATGTTTTTTGGGTAACCGATGCCATCAAAAGTGACGTTATATGTCATTTCTATACTAGTGTATACATATATATATATATATATATATATATATATATATATATATATATATATATATATATATATATATATATATATATTTATTTATTTATTTATTGTCGGGCGAAATCCACCCCCCTAAGTGGAGGCCCAGATAGCAGGGATGGTAAACTCGGGAGACTCGTGTGCCCGCACACCAGTATCTCAATAAGTCGTATCAGAGGTCGGCTGACGTTGCGAGAAATTCATTTCCGAGCAGTGCTTCCAACGGGAGTCGAATCCGAGACCCTTCGTGAGGGGCCCCGAGCTGCGACCAGCTGAGCTACTGCTCATCGGCTCATATATATATATATATATATATATATATATATACATATATACATATATACATATATATATACATATATATACATATATATACATATATATACATATATATATTCCTACATATATACATATATACATACATATATATACATACATATATATATACATATATATACATACATATATACATATATCTATATACATATATATACATATATATATACATATATATATATACATACATATATACATATAGATACATGCATATATATACACATATATACATATATACATATATATATATGGAAGTGTGAATATGGTAGGGTTAAACCGATCAATTGTCTAGGTAATAAATTAGTAAGTTGAGTACTCAGTTACTTCTAAGTTTTATCCAATACCTCATTATCCTTTAGTTTATTGTTTTTGATATTACAATCATGACATAATATTGAATTATGACATGTATAAGGAGAGATAGGTTATATTTTGCACTAATTATGTAACATCCCAGGATTTGAGGCCTCAAATAAAAAGATCTTATAAGGAATGATTGGACTACCCATATCACCAAGGTGCACCTCCTTTTTTGGGAGCCCATCACTAAAGAACTCCATAGTTAAGCGTGCTCATCTTGGAGTAGTACTAGGATGGGTGACCAATGGGGAAGTTGATCCTGGCTTGCGCATAAAGTGAGGAAAAAGCGTTCAGTTAAGGCTAGTGGTGGTCTGTGGGGCTATTAATTCATCATTCCTGAAACTCTACTAGAGAGCCTAGAGTAGTGGGCCCAATTGTTATAAATGGTTTTAAAGTCATAACCCCTCCAGTAGGTGGGGCCCACATGGACATGTGGCTAGCTAGTCTTGAGTCATGCGGTCTAGCTAAGTTGGAAAGGGTTGTCCATGGTTGACGTAGCCACCCTTGCGTTGGTATTCCGCGATCGAGAGTTGGGTGTCCATGGGCCATTCTGGGTATGCACTGAAATGAGGTGATATTATGAGGCCATATAGTTGAGCCTTGACGAGGACGTCAAGAGTCTTAGTGGGGGAGATTGTAACATCTCAGGATTTGAGGCCTCGGATAAAAAGATCTTATAAGGAATGATTGGACTACCCATATCACCAAGGTGAACCTCCTTTTCTTGGAACCTATCACTAAAGAACTCCATAGTTAAGCATGCTCAGCTTGGAGTAATACTAGGATGGGTGACCAGTCGGGGTGTTGATCCTAGCTTGCACGTAAATGAGGAAAAAGTGTGAAGTTAAGGATAGTGGTGGTCTATAGGGTCATTCATCATTCCTAAAAATCTACTAGAGAGCCTAGGGCAGTGTGCCCAGTTGTTACAAATTCGCTTCATGGTAATTCTTGGTTCTAGTTTGTTATTGAGTTCCCTGTAAATCTGGCCATTAACCTACTAGGAACGGCTGGTTTTTTGAGGAGCTATGCATCTGGGATGTGCATTGTTGCTAGGTGGTTGTAGGTTAAAATAATGGTGACATCTGAAAGATTTAGATTTTTGTACCTTCGATCATTGAGAATGAGGATATTAGGTGATGGTACAGGGTCTAGGATAGTGGTAGATTTGTTTCATATTGGTGGTTTTGGTTGGGATAGGGTGTTGTTTGCAACTAATAGGTTGTTTGTGCATCAACTCTGGTTGTTTGTGGCTAGTCCAAATGAAACCACAATGTTGGGCGGTGGTGTCTCATAGCGGTTACAATGCTTATCTAGAAGGTGGGAGGGGTGAAGAAGAGGAGGAGATGAAGTTGTGTTTGTGGGGTGGAAAGAACATGGTGGTAGGTGAAAGTGGCAAGGGAGGTGATCCGAGAAAGTACGGTAGGTAGAGACAAGTTTTGGAAGATTGTCAGTCTAGTTGTAGGATTGGGTTGCTGCTATATCATGGCTCATATATAATGCTTTCACTAAGGTTTTTGATTTTTGCCAAGCATCTATAGGGGAGAAGTGTTGGTATGTATTCTCATAAATTCAATCATATGATGATTGTAATGGCATATCTTGTAAACAATTTGATTAATAATTAAGGTAATATTCTAATTTATTCTATTATACTCATTTATGATATAATGATGTTACATAATAAACATATAAATAATTATGCTACTCAATGATGTACATCATCAGGTTGAGGACCTAAACAATGAGATCATACATATGTTAAGAGTATATGCATTCTTGTTATGTCGCTATTCAGAGGTTATTTTGGATGGATGATAGACAACAATGACATATAAGACTACAATATGTGTTGATTGATGACAAAATCTCATTAAGTCATGATATGTGATATCAACCCAAACACATAGATACTTGTCATGGAATAATGTATCAAACATATCCACCTTGAGAGTGATGCATGGAAACCATGGTTGGTAGTCAGAATCATCTCTCATAGTGATGGAGGTGATTTTCATTCTTATACCTAAAATCACTACACTCATCCCATGTCATTTGATGTACTTTGACATCATCCACTGTGACCTTGAATAAGGATTGCCATAAAGGTGGTGCTCTTGTGCATTGTCACACATGGGGATGATTATAAGTTATGTAGATGGGATTTGTCCCTCCTACAGGGGTATGATATCCTTATCACTTGATAATAGAGACTGTGAAATGTATGGCCATGCTCGTGTGAGTCAATATGTACATTAATATACATATATCTCGGACAGTCTGCTCTAGTTCAAGGAACATGGATTTAACATTGAAGAGGATGAAGATTTCATACCTCGAGTTCAATCTGGATATTAGTAACAATGGAACTATACGATCACTATAACACCAATCACACTTTGTAGGTTGAAGTTGTTCTCTAACTTTTCAATTACTTGGGTAGAAATGATATCTTGCTAGATACCACTCATTGCTTGTGATGTCATAAATTAGTTACAGACATTCATTGCCAATGTAACTTGGAACCTAAAGGGTCACACACATAGGATACATATGGAATGGTAGTTTACTCATTAATATGATTTAAACTTGATTAATAAAGTGTTAGGTATTCAATTAAAACAAGATTGTCATTTAAGTCTCTACAATGAACGATTAAGCAAGTGAATTGATCGTCTCAGATGTCTAGAATGACCGGTTTAGGTTGTAAACTGACTATTTAGTTGATCAAATATGATTGGATCAAGGATTGATGTAGACATCATGTAGTGAACTAATCTAATATTAAATGCCAATACAAATTTGAACATGAAACATAGTGAAATGCTCATCTAGAAACTCACTGATTCACTAGTGTAACGGCCAGTTCATGGTTTGTAGGTTCTGGAAAATTTAAGAAATTTCATGTCTTCAAAGCCCATTTGATCTGAAACTCATGACCTTGATCCTCCTATAATTATAGGGGTGGTTGAAGTTTTCTAGAGAAATAACAATAAACTCTGACAATTGTTGTCTTCATATAGTTGTGATAACGTGAAAACCCGATTAAATCCTACCTTTCAAAGGGAGGGACAAAAAGGGATAGACAACTAGGGAGATCAAGTCTACACTAGTACATTGACTAGAAGGGAAAACACCTTCTTATCCATTCATCTAGAATGACATGAGTTTCATGTGGTCCATGTGGACTACTACAGAGGTGAGTAGGATGTTGCCACGTACAAGGAAGACACATTCAACCTCTGTACATGTTGATCAACTAGGAGGCTGATGCTGGCCCCATTCAAGTGTAACATGAAGAAAGGAGAACGCTACAACAATGTACAATCACTGACCTTGCTCCAAGACTACGTATAAACCTAGAAACCCTCATCCCCATTAAACACTTGTTTATGCAATCTACTATCTAAGGGGAATATTGTAGTAATGTTTGTTTCCACTACCATATTTGATGTCATATTTACCAACAAAAAGAAGAAGTTTCTAGAAGTGTAGAGGGACTCTACCGGCTGTTGATGTGCAGGGTTAACAGTTCTTGCTATTTTTGTTTTTTGTCTAACAAATATCATCTTCTAGGTACCCTATTTCAAGGGTTCAAGGTTGTTTCTGAGGTGCACAACTTCAATGCAAAGTAGGTGCATCAATTGATTAGCCTGGTATGTCATGGTTGCATAGAATGGCTCTATTGTTTATCAGTGTAGGTTATAAAGCTTGAACCAGACGAGACGTGGGACCTCTCATTAATTACTAGAATAATTTAGACTTTTTATAGTTGTATTGAGTCCCTAATTGCAAATATTGGTTTCTTCAAAATGGAAAATATGTTATCTTTGGGTTTTTAATGACAAGTCCATTTCTTATAGAAGTCGATTATAAAATCCAAAACTTGAATATAAGACTATAATATCATTTCCCTCTACAAAGGCTTATAATTTATATTTTTAGATTTAGTAAATGTTTTAAATTCATTCAAAAGCCATTAGTTCTCAAATCACAAGTATGTGATGAATGTAAGTAAAATCAAGATTTAAATTGCACTAATTTGTATATTAGAGTGATTCATTAAGTAAAATTGAGGGACTTATTCCAAAGCCAATAGTTCTCAAATCACAAGTATGTGATAAATATAAGTAAAATCAAGATTGAAATTGCATTTATTTGTATATTATAATGAGCCATTAGGTAAAATTGAGGGACATGTTGGAAATATTATTCAAAGGAAGAGCAAGTCTCGATACATACACTATGGGGATTAATCTATTTCAAAATACATGTTATTTAGCAAAATAATTGAATGGGCCTTTAAATGACGGAGAAATTTGTAATTGAGATTTCGAAAAATTTAGAATTATATCTTAAATATAGATTTCGTACCTGATTTTTAGTATTTTACACAAAGCCTAGTGATTACAAACCGTACATGCTTTGGCAATATAGATTGAATGGCCAAAAGAAAAACTTGTTGCATTAGAGTGTGAAAATCATGATATTTAAGACCTCTCAGCTTCATATCTTTGATTAATACCAATTTATATGTATTGGAAGAGTATCACTATGGTACCTTTTCATTAAGAAAGAACTCTAAAAAATAGATCTTCTCTTATCTAGACAAAGTTTAACAAGAAAGTGCAAAATATGTGCAGCAACCACTACCCACTTCTATTGTTAGTTCTTTCCTTATAACCATTTCACGGAGGTCCATTATATATTTGATTCCATCATTATTCTTTCTTCTATATTCAATAAAGTTCCAATGATTCTATCACAAAAAAGGTTTTTAACATGCATGACATCAATATAATGTCTAACTTTCAAAGAACTCCAATAACAAAGATCCCATAATATTGATCTCTTCTTTAGAAAGGATTTGTCGCATGTGGGAGAAGTACATAGTGACCTCTCACAAAATACATAGATAATACCTTTTGCTGTTTCATAAAAATCCTCCCCTAATTGAGGTTTAGGGTCACTCCATTCCTCAATTGAGTTATTGAATATGTTACCTGACCTTCAACAAATGCACTTCCATAAGAAACTTCGATGACCATGATATATAGAGTTATCGCCCATATTTTAGCAATATTGAATCAGTGTTTTCCTCACTTATAGGGAATGATTTGGATCCTTTTACGCTATATCTAGACAAATTTACTTATACTAAAAAGTAATTAATAGGGAAAAATAATATACCATGCAAAAAAAATGTCTCAAGATGATGCATTATAAGTCATCACAACTTCTCCCTGGTGTTTCTTTAAGTCATCAATTAAATGTTCAAGAAAACAATATCATTGTGTAAGGAGTGGTACCTGGGAGGGGATCCACAACTTACTAAAATTGAGGAGTGAACCCATCTAATCTAAAACACTAACAAGTATGATTGAATAGGTGTACTTTTTTATTTCTGACATAATGGTATACAAAATAGCATCAGAAGTAAATTTAATTAGTATATTCAATTTTACACAAGCAAATAATAATCTCCCACTTGGGTTTTATGTAAAAGAAACAAATTCATATTAGGTAGAGGGATGCCCAAACCACCTCCAGTATATCTCCTAAGAGTCAGATCCACTAAGCAAAGTCCAGGTCATCATGTCAATACCACCATGTCCTTCACCTAAGGGGTTGGAAGCATCCTCCACAAGAGAAGACAAACTGCAAGTTGGTCGCACTAAAATGTTGGTACGAGCATATAAATAGGGTTTGAGCAATATTTTGGAAAATAGACCAAAAATATAAGAAGACTTTCTATCAAAGATTTAAGTACCAGTCAAGTAGATATCCAAAGAATACACATTTCAATAAGATCATAATCAAAAGTTATACTTTCCACTAATCGAATTAAGGTATGCCACAAATGCACCCACATAAACATTTTAGGACCCATAACCCAACAAAAATAATAACCAACCCGCATGCAAGTGATATAAACATAGCACTAGTGTAATATATATAAATAATGGCAATTAGTGTATAAAACCCGAAAATTGATAGAGGATGGAACATAACCATACTTCCCAATATATAAAATTGGGAACAAAACTAGGGTATGGGGCACAAAAATTCCATCGCAAAACATAACATGGGCACATAATTAATCCCAAAAATAATGCAGTTGTATTACCGTAGTGCTATTGAATTAGCAAGCATGCATGAATGTTCAAGACAAACAAGAAAATATAGAACCTAAAGAGGTAAAATAGGAACAAGAAAAATCACAAGTTGTTGTAGAATCTCAAGTTCCTTATGTAACACAGATAACTCATAGTATTAGTAGGACACACCTTGAGTTTGAAAGATTATTGTTATAATCTCAATTTTGCTTGTATTCCAAATAATTGAAATGCATTTATTCTATAAATAGAGACTTGTTTAGAAATTTGGATGCTTTTTTTTAAAGAATGGAATTTTTTGTAAATTTTCCATGAATGCTTGATTTCGTGGTTTATACTATTTTAATTATTCCATGGATGAATAAAATAGAAAATGGGAGTGAAGAAAAATTCCATAATAAGCAAAGAGCAAAAGAAAATGATAATAAATGAATGTTCTTCAGAGAATTGTGTAGAATTCTCTAGGAAGTGGTATTGATGGACACTAGTAATTCGTTTTCATTTGCACATGGGTTTCCAATAAGAAAAGTAATTGAAAATAATAAAGGAAAGGAAGAGCATTTTAGAAATTGGAGAAAAAGGATATCCAATGGGATAACACTATTACTTTAAACAATGTTTAAAATAAGTAAGGAAAAGATATCCCAATAAGCTCTAATTAATAAATATAAAGCAGGAAAATAATAATTGGTTTCCACAGAATAAGAATAATGTAATTAAGGAATACATAAAGGAAAGAGATAAAGAATAAAACTCAAGTCATAAAGAGTTTCCCAACGACCTAATAAGCCAACTACCTGAGATGTCAGTTATGCCTATAATACTTCCTTGATGGCTTTTTGTTGGCCTAAAGTATTACTTTTTGTGAAGGAGTTTGGCCAATCGAAGGAATAACGTAGCTTTTAGAAACTACAAGGAAATATACAGTAGGATTGTCGATTAGATAATACTGATTAATCAATGCCGACCTTGCTCAAGAAGGCAATAAATTGGTGGACCTCCCTCCTCGTTGTTCCCCTCCCAACCCTACAGCCCTGTCTAGGGTCTCTCTATATGTATATAAATAAGCCAGCCTTCAAGCAGAAAACATCGCTCACCACATACTGATCTGTTCGTCCACTCCAACCGTTCGGGTTGGACCTTCATCCTGGGAACTCCCCGCGCCACTAGTTGATGAGAAGCAATCACTAGAAACCCTTCAGGCTGAGTAAATCCCTTCGCCACCACCTAGTCACCACCGACTATGGCGAGAAGATACAGGCACAACCTTTGCTTCGTGCCGAAAGACCTGCAGTCAGGGAGGCGACGTGCTTTGCATTGGGGACAGGCGCTGAAGCCACCCAGGTCCTCTGGCCGTTCGGTGGAGCATAGGGAGGTGATGTCTTGGACAAGCCGAGACCAGGCATTGTGCGGCAGTCTGGAGCGACAAAGGCTGAAGGATCCAGTCGTTTAGTCCTTGACCATTAGAGAGAGAGAGATTGGAGGTGGAGTTCCATGGAGGAGGGTGAGACTGGATCATCACATTGGGAAGGAGCCTTGAGGGCGGCGTTCTCGGCTGAGGAGCTTGGCGCCGAGGATCACCGCAGCAACGCGGTTCGTCACAGCGCGCGCACAGAACCCCGACGCGAGGTAGGGGGGGAATCACAATCAAATGACCAAACCGCCCCTCCATGTACGTGACACACGGGGGCACAGTGGTGTTTTACTCGCTTCTCCCGGCCGGATGCTAACGCAGGTAAATAGGCTGACATGGCAATTTCTTATTAGCCCAATTAACTTTGTTTTGCAAAAATTATAACTAATTGTAGAAAACTCAGAATAAGACAAGTTATATATGAAAATTTATCATAAAAATGAGAGGAATCCAAAGAAAATATATTTAAGATCTAATTATGTTTCCTATTGTAAATGTAGTGAAAACATGGGTTAAAGAGGTGATTCAAGTATAAGAACCCTAGATTTGTGCATTAATATGTTGAAACCACTAAAAACCTCTCTTTTATGCTATTATCTAATAATTTGGAATTCAATAGTTATTTACATATTAGTGATCATAGTAATGATAATTAATGTGGATAATCATGAATATGATGAATTAGGCATTAAAGACCATATATTGCCATGTTGTAAATAATCTTGCCATGTTGTAAATAATCGAATTTGATCAGTATTAATGCAAGGAAGTAATATATTGGATAATTAAGGAAAAAGGTCATAATTTTTTATCTAAGTATTCATGATGAAATAATATGATAGATTTAATGATCATGGCTACACCTAATGGTAATTAGGGTTTTAAAGTATGACCCTAATGATAAATCAATACTAAGAAAACATAAACCCTAGACCAGGACTCGTGTAGGTGTTAAATTTGATTGATATGAAACAGTGACACTTTAGGACTTATATACAGATTGACTATTGCTTGGATCTATTGATTGGATTTACTGAATGTGCATAAAGTATTTTGCATGATTCTGTATGAAAGCAAAGGTATGTGGTTACGCCTATGACTAATCATTCTATTTTTTCGGTGATTTCTGAGGTTTTACCGATTGCTTAAAATTAAATACTTGAATGAATTTTATTTCTTACAATCTATAAAGTGATTATGGCTATCACAAAGTATGCTTATACTTGCTCGAACCCAACATACAAACTCTGGAGGTTTGAATGGAAGGAAATGAAAAGTCATGGTTGTGACCAATGATCAGGCCCCAGATTGGGAAGGTCAGACCATACCCCATACTGGGAAGGTCATACGAGGTCAGACCAGGCCCCAGATTGGGAAGGTCACATGAAATCAGATCAGGCCCCAATTGGAAAGGTCATCTGAGGTCAGGCCCCAGATTGGGAAGACCAACATGGCACCTGGGCTCCAAATTGAGAAGGCGGCATTTTCGTCCACAGTAGGGACAAGAACCTGAAAGGGTATCCCAGAAGTTGAGTAAAAATGGGTCGAGAGGTTATGAAGAAAACGATAATTCTGTTTATGTAACAATAATTGTAGTGATTATGTTGTTACACAAGATGCAATATTTTGTTTCCCCCGCATGCCAGTATAACTCGTTATACTGGCCAATATATTTTTTTTGTCGGCATTTTAAGATAATCTACTTTCATTCTACAAATATGATGAAAGATGGACATTCATTGAAGAAGGCATAAAAAAAATATTAACATAATTTGTGGAGGATATAGTTAGATAGTTCTCTCCTTGGGTAAAATTTTAAAGGATATAGTTGGATAGTTCTCTCCTTGGGTAAAATTTTGAAATCCCATTTTTGAAAAGTATGTGAAAAGAAAAAAAAGTATATCCTGCATTAAGCTTAGTTGATGTAGAATTTATTAATTATTTTATTATTATTTACAAAACCATATGATCATGTTTGGAATAACGACTCTAACTTCTTGGCCTTCCTTAATTGGGGGTTTCCAAGAGGTGGGTTCATTACAATTATGATATCTTATAACTCAAGAAGGCAGTAAGTTGATCATAAATATGAGTCGACAACCTACCTAGAAGCTACTGAGGGATCAAAATTGAGAAATGGATTGAGGTCATAAGATCAATGATGGACTCGATGTAACCAATAAGGTATGACCTTGGTGGATCCACCTGAAGGTGTAAAACCCATAGGGTGCATTTGTGTTTTTGTAAGAAGACCAACATGGAAAGGTAAATTGGTTGAAAAGAATTTTGAAGTAGTCCAATATGTTGAACATGATGAAGTCTTTTCACCATTTACCATGGTTAAAATTCATCTGGATCGTGCTTGTTATTGCAACTTAGTACGACTGTGAGATTTGGCATATGGATCTTAAAACCACATCCCTTAATTGGAATAATTAAGAGGATGTGTACGTGACACAACCTAATAGTTTTATAAATCCATTAATGTAAATAAAATCTATAAGCTACAAAGGTCAATCTCTAGAATGGAGCAAGCATCTCAGAGATGGAATCTTCTATTTGACAAGACAATCAAAGGGTTTGACTTGAGTCAGAATGAAGATGAAATCTATGATTACAAAAGATTTAGTGGGAGCACATTAATATTCCACATAATGATGGAAGATAATGTGTTTATCCTGAATATGTTAAAACCTGACAAGTAAAGTACCTTTTAGATGAAGGGTTTAGGTGAAGCATCCTATCTGATAGGGATCGAGGTCTACAGAGATAGATCTGAAAACCTTCTTGACCTAAGTAAGAGCACATACATTGGTAAGATGATAAAGGGTTCAGTTTGCATGACTCAATGAGAGAAAATGTGTCCATGATCCACAGGTTAGTCTCTCAGAAGCCTAGTGTCCTAATTCTTAGGAAGAACAGGAACACATGGATACATGCCATATGCATTCACAATTGGATCTGTCTTGAATGCAATTTTATGTACTTGTCTCGTTATCTCATTTGTATTGGACATGATGAGAAGATATCTAGTAATCTCGTATGTATTGGACATGACGGGAGGATATCCATTCATCTCATATGTATTTGACATGATGAGAAGACATATATTTACCTGCCTAGCAATCTTGTATGTATTGGACATGACAAGAAGGTATATGTCTGATGCCAGTAGGAGTCACTAGACTACCATAAGGAACATCCTTATATGCTTATGAAGCACTTAAATAATTGGTTCCTTGTTTATGGTAAAAAGGAAGAGTTGGATGTAAAGGGTTACACTGATGCAAGCTCCCAAACTGACAAATTAAGAAACACATTTAGTGTTTTGACATTAAAAAAGAACTATAATCTAGATAGAATTTTGAGCTAATGATAGTTATTCAAATCCAAAAAATATGTTGAGTATTTCTATGTTCTAAGAACAACAGAGAATACTATATGGATCGAGAAGTTCATATGGGTGAACTTGTGTGTGGTTCTAACCATTAATGACACAGTAGAAATATTGTTGACAACAATGGAGATACTAGTTAGGTTGGGAATCTCAGATAGCATTCTATGACACTTCCATCTCATATAAGTAGTTCTACAATGAAGAGATGTGAAAAATTGCAAAATACCAACTTAATGCAAAAGTTGCTAAACCCACTATAAAAGAACTTTCGTAGTAGAAGCATGATGGTCATGTTATGTCACTCTGATGAGATTCATGGGTGATTGACTCTAAGTGCAAGTGGGAGTCTATTGGTATGTATGCCCAGAGTTTCAATCATAAGATGATTATAATGGCATAGCATGTAAATGGTTTGATTAATAATAAAGGCAAGCTTCCAATTTATTCTATATATTCAGTTATGAGATAATGAATAACATAATAAATGTCTAATGAATGATATTTCATAGTAGAATCATGATGGTCATGTTAGGTCACTCTGATGAGATCCATGGGTGATTGACTCTAATTGTAAGTGGGAGTCTGTTGGTATGTATTCCTAGAGATCAAATCATAAGATGATTACAATGGCATAGCATGTAAATGGTTCGATTAATAATAAAGGAAAGCTTCCAATTTATTCTATACATTCAGTTATGAGATAATGAATAACATAATAAATGTCTAAAGAATTATATTACTCAATGATGTATCTCTTCAGGTTGAGGACCTGAAGCATGAGATCATACTGATGTTAAGAGTATATACATTCTCTTTATGTCCCTGATCAGTTGTTGTTGTGGAAGGTTGATAGAAAGCAGTAACACATAAGATTAGAGTTTGAGTTGGTGGATGACAAAGTCTCATTAGTCATGATATGGAAATATCTAACCAAGAACACATATACATGTTAGAGAATAGTGTATCGGATAGACCCACCATGAGAGTGACACATGGAAGCCATCATCATGGAAGTCATAGTCAACTATCACAATGATGATGGTGATTGTGGTTCTTAGACCTGAAATCATTGCACTCATCACATGTCATTGGGTACACTTTGACATCATCAAACAAAATCCTAAAATATGGGTTGTTGTAATGATGATGATTGGGTGACTTTGACACATGGGGACTGACTTTGAGTGATAGAGATGGGATTTTTCCCTCTTATAGGAGTATGATATCCAAGGCCTCTTGATTAGCGAGACTGAGAAAAGTATGGTCATGCACATGTGAGTCAATATGTGATATTGAGCTTATATATATATCCAATGTAGTATGCTCTAATTCAAGAAACAAGATTGAATAATAATGAGGATGAATGCTTCATGCCTCTAGTTCAATATGGATATAATTGACAAAGGAACTATACAAACACTGTAACATCATACACAGATTGTAGGTTGAAGTTGCCCCCAAACTTTCCATTCACTTTGGTAGCACTAAAGTGAGACTAGGCACCACTTTATGCTTGTGATGTCATAAGTTGTTATGGACATTCACTACCAACGTGATAGGACCTATAGGGTCACACACGCAAGAACTCATCTAGAAGAGGAGTTTGATCTTGAATGATGATAGAATTGGTTACTAAAGTGTTTAGGTATTTCAATTCACACAACAGATCAGCTGACTAGATTGCCAAATGATCAGTTCAAGTGTGGAGATAGTCGTTTGGAGTGACAGGTTGATTGTATTGTGTATTGGGTGGAATTCAGCCTGAAACGACCTGTGAGACATCCATCCAGCTTGGCCAGACGACTGTCTCAGGTGGTGTGATTCGATTACACCATCTCAGGGGTGCAATTCGATTACATCAATGATTGATGATGACATTGCTAATGCATTGCTTAGCACTTACAATCACTAAGATAATTATCCTAGAGTTTAATCCTTTTTCAACTTTCCGATTAAGGCTAGTATAGAAAAGGTCGATCCCATAGGACATCTTTTTAAGGTTGTTTCTTTTATCCCAATTATTTTGAAGAACTATTTTATTAGTTTTTTTGTATTTTCAGATTTAGAACGGAAAGTAAAAGTCAAGTTTTGGGGTTGGTGATTAACACTAAGGAATGAAATGCAAGAATGAAAATGCACTTACAAGAATAAAAATGCACAAGGAAATTTTAAGATTATTGTTAGCATAAGAAAAATATATGAATGAAAAGACTAGGAATTAAAGAAAGTCAAAGTATGTGGTGATTAAATCAAGAGATGGAAATCGAGGCGTTAGGGGTTTTCACCACCTTAGTCAAGGCAAAACAAACTAATCCTTAAAAATGACGGATTCGATGAAGGCAAGTGAATTAATTAAAATCCACTAAAGATAGACTCCACATGAGCCCATTGGTCCTGGTGCTCATGCTTCTTAGTTCATCATCCTAAAAGAAGAAGATCCGCGGTCATTTCAAAACTCCTATGCGATCGGGGTTGTTTGTTCTAAATCTGAACTTCCACGGTCATATCCATCCGGATTAACTTTTGATCAAATCAATAAATTACTTTGATAGATCAATTAGTTATCAAACCCAAAAGCCATCTAGAGTCATTTTTTAGGAAAAGTCGATAAAGCCATGGCTAAGGGGTTATTCCCCTTGCATCGATAGAAAACTACTCACTCATGGAGAGGGGGGAGACGGAGGAAGAAAGTACTGAAGCCATAGTCTAGCCTAAAATCAGGAGGTTAATCTTTATGCTAGAGACAATAAAATGGCTTAGTTCTTAGTTCCTTGCTCCAGAATTAAAGAACGGAGAAAAGAAGATTAAGACTAAAGTGGAATGAAGAGACAAGAACCAAGTATGAAAGAACAATGCTTGAAATAAAATCTACTTTATTGCAGAATAAGAAGATGATTACAAGAATAAATGCTTCAGAATCCCAATACAAAGAGAAATCCAAGATGCCCAAAGAGGAGGAAGTGCCCCTCCTTTTATAGGAGAAGGAGGGGGGTATACATTAGGTTTAGGGTAAAAGAAATGGCCGCCGACGGCTGCTAACTTTCTATATCTAATCAATAGAGGAAACAATTGATTGTTTTGCATTCCTTTTGCATTAATTTCCCACAATAGTGGTTTCGAGCGTATTTTTGGGACCCCACCTCCCGATAACCCCTAATTAAGGGAGACCAAGAGGTTGAGCCGCATCCATTAATCCCGGATCAAAGGTTCGACATATAACCATAAACAATTATCAAATTCTAACAGACTATACTGAAAATGGTAATAAAATTTTTCTTTACATACCTTTTGAAAACTTGGATCTCTAAAACTTTTATCCACACTGATACTAATCTATCTAATCCTCCTTTGTACTTTAATTCCCCTTTTAGTATCACATGTGCCACTTTACTGTTTGTTCTTTTCATTGTACCTAAAACGCCGACAAACAAAACGTCGGTCAGCCGAAGCTGGTATGTGGGGGAAACGGATAATCATGCAACTATGATAACCATGTAATCATTCAATTAATCGTTTAACAACCAAGATTACGTTTTAAGCCAAACTACTCAATCCATCTTTTCACAACTCTGTGTTGTCCCTTTAGGACTTACATGGTACCTCTATAAGGTGACTTGATGGACCTGCCCTCTAGGCAGCCAAAGTCATTCATGACCCTACCCTCTAGGCAGTTAAAGTCATTCATGACCCTACCCTCTAGGTAGTCAAAGTCATTCATGACCTGATGTACCTACCCTCAAGGTAGTCTTTTATCAGGTCCACCATTATGACACAGAGGGAATCAAGGATTGAGCTAGATGGCATATACATTAAGTGATAGTCGTAGTCACTTTATAATTTGCATGATAGAAATAAACATCCAAACTGTTTAGTTGCATTCAATGCGATTAAACATTCGGGAAACATCGGGAAACATAAGCGGTTAACCATAATCGTAACCACATACCTGATTTGATGAGTCATGCAGAATATTCAACATTTACTTCATGTATATGCAATCAAGCCAATCAACAGATCCAAGAAAGTAATTAAATCATCACATAATTCCTGAAAAGAATATGTACTCTATTTATTACACACTTCATCAAGAATCTACTTTTATGGACTTGGATCTCTTTTTAGGGTTTCTAATCCACATTAAGATTCCATTAATACTCATTAGGGTTTCTTAGATCAATTTCTTGAACTTTACCTCTTTTAGGTTAACAAACCCTAATAGAACTCTTTTCCATCTATATAAACCTTAATTGTTCAAACTATTCATTTAATAGTCTTTTATACCCAAAATTGACTTAGGATCATCATATCCCTATTTATTTACAGATTTGAATAATTAAAACATTTAAAAGTCATATTCACCTAATTTAGGGTTTTCAAGCTCGTTAATGCACAAAACCCTAAACTAAGTCAATTATATAAAAAGATTATCTTTTTAGATCTTATTTTCCTTTTTATGAACAACAGGCTTAAATTATCCATTGATCAACATTAAAACCATCTATCATCAAATCTAAGAGTTTTTCATTAATTAAATCATTAAAATGATAGCTTTTATGCACTTTTCATATTGCAAGCATATTTAGGCATATAATCTCTTAATTAACCTAATTACATGCAAAGATAATCATTTTTGATCTTAAAGTACCTTTTTGCATTTAACAGGTTAATATCAACTCTAATGATTCATTAAACCCTATTACACACTTTAATCATATCAGATTAGGGTTCCTGAATCTTTAACTAATCAAAGATGATAATCTACATTAATTTTCGAACTATGATCAGATTCAGGCTATGAGACTATTTTTATTGTATTCCTCTCGTTCTGAGGATCAATTTTCATATAAAGCTTGTTTTAATCCGAGTTACGGTTAATTAGCTACGAATTTTGCAAAGTAAGCATACCTTTGGCCAATAGAGAGGTGCCACGTAGGCAACCAACTCTCATGCACATCCCTGCGCGCGCCCCTCTTTAGATTAGAACCGAATGACGGTTCTGCCCTTCACTTAAGAGATCCGCCTTTTGTCAAGCCGAGGGTAGAATCGTCCAGCGACGATCCTCCTTTCTTCAACCTCAGGCTGCCGTCGAGCGCAGCCCTAGGCGCGGCCTGGGCAGCTCGTCCTCTCCTCCTGGGACCTAGCAAGCAGCCGCCCGCCCTTGGCCTAGCTCCGCAGACCCCCGCCGTACTTGGGGCGGTCCCTCTCTTGCCCCCAAGAGGTCTGGTTCACGCTGGCCATGCCCGCGACTCCCAGCACGGCCTGCAACCGTGCGACCACTACTGCTCAACTTCTGGACCGTTTTGGTCACCGTAGATGGTTCCATTGGCTCCGAAGAACCTCCACGCAGGTGGTGCTACCTCAGTTATGGCCGCCATGGCCGCTACCAGGCGATGCACGGCCGCGACCCACAATCTATTGTAGCCGTGCTGCAGGTGGCCACCGGCGGTGGGGGTGAAGCCTGGTGTTCAAGGGTGTTGGTTGACAACTCATGAATCATCGTGGTTCATCAGGACACCCTTCGGACGCCTCCACATCCCTCTGGTTGCTCCAGAGAAGACACCATCCGAGTATTAGGGTTTTGATGAAGAAGAAGATGGAGTGGAGAGAGAGAGACGTAAGGAACTTCTTGGGCTTATCCACAAGGTCTACCCTTTTATAGATGAGGGTCGCTCCTGCCCCAAAATTCTTGCCCATAAAGGAATAATACCTAATCCCAATAGATTAAAACATTCCTTCACTTTAAGGCAAGTTTCTCTCTTTCTTTCATATTCCTTCATTATTCCTTCCTCTTATGATATTAGGATTTCGAAAATCCTTTTTCTTATCATCATTGTTCTTGCATTTTAATCCATTAACCACGAAAACCTATTTTCCTTTATAGAAAATGTTGCCCTTTTAAATAATACAACATAATTCATTAATAATGCAACACATTATCCTCTTATTTTGCCTTTTTAGTATTTTCTCTTTCTTTCCTCTTTATTGGGACTTCTCGGATCCCAAAATATTCCATTATTTCGAAATTCTCTTCCTAGGATATTTATTATCCTTCTAGATGCATCTTAATGCATTATTTCACATTATCTTGTTTATTTCTTATTATAATATTTCCTTTTGAGGATTTCCCTTTATTTCTCTTTTATTTTACTCATTAGCATTCCTTTTAATATTAGAAACCTCATGGATACGAAATCTCCCCAAGAAATCTCATTTATGTCTCTTTTCATTCATTTTCCACATTATATCATTATTTCTCAATTTCTTTCTTCATAAAGAAATACTTAATTAATCTTTTCTTTTCCTTATTTCTTTTCTTTGCAACTTTAGACTCCTTGGAACCCAAGGAATCCAAGAGGCACGAAATCCTCTTTGGATTTTCCTTCTAGAGGTTTCCATTATTTCATTTCTCAAATATCCATTTACTAATTGAATTTCCTTTGTTATTTTCCTTTTTATTGGGCCCAATAGCCAATAAAGCCCACAAATCAAATAACAAGGCTATTTCAAACGAAATCCAATTATTCAAAACAAATCACATCATTATTTGTTCAATTATTCTTAATATGAGAAATTGCATTTCTCATCAATTGAACCCAAAATTTGGGGTTATAACATCCTTCCCCTCTTATAGGAAATTTTGTCCTCAAAATTCAAACAAACAAACAATTCAGGATAAGACTTCTCCATGTACATCATTGGCCCCTATGTGGCTTTGCCGTACTCATGGCATTTTCAAAGAACCTTTATCATCACATATTCTTTTCTCTGAGTTCTTTCATCCTGGCGTCTATAAACTACACAGGTGAATCAAACTCAACATGGTATAACTTGTAAGCTCTACATCCTCATAAGGTGATCACCTCATTCCTCTTAGTGTTTGCAAGCCATCCATCATTCATTCACTCTACCATGGTAAGATATCTTCTCTATCCACATTTCTCGTGGCAACGCTCCAACTACATCATCTCTTATCCTTGGTGTATGACATGCATAATGTCCTATCTCTCACCCCCATAACAAGAGGAAATAAGCATTTGGCTGCAGTCCAAATACAGAGTTCTTCTTGTTCCAAGAGTAGAGATGGTACATCCCACCTTGTCGGTACACCTTTAAATCTAAGTTGCAACGTGCCACATATGTCTCTTCATCACAACCATTATGTTATCAAAACTAGTCTTGAACCTACTGAGGTTTATATCCTTAGTCAAATCCTCTAGGTCCATAGGGTACCGACTCTTCTGGGGTCATCCCTCTTCCCTCATGCATCAAGTGAGTGCCCTACTCATCTGCCCTTTAGGTCCCATGAGTTCATGAAGGTGATCAATCTCCTAACCCATGGCCCTCAGACAATGATAGCTGTTACCTCCCGACCCTATGGTCATGTGCAACTGGGGAATTAGGCAACTCCTACTTTCATCGGTCTTATACCTACCTGACCCTAGGATAGACTTAGGATTATTCATTATAGTACATATTCACTTAGAACCTTACCCAAGTCTTCATCATCTCTCTTTCTGCATTCATGGCTGATTTTTATCCTTTCATCAAGATCATGGCAACCTGCCTACCTTGGTCAAGCCCTATACCGGTTACCTTCATGGTAACACATTCACATGCAATTAGAGATGGATATCTATGGGTCTACAGGTTCATTCTCATACCATGTACTTTCTCTTAACTTCTCAAGATCCTATGAGACCTCTTTAGGTTACCCTAAACCAACAAAACTGATATACACCCTTCCAAAGGGGTCCCTCTCCCCGGATGGGAGGAAAACTATTTCCAAGGTCACAAAAGCTCTTAGGTCCAGAGTTTACATCCACCCGAGCCTACTTAACCCTAGCCAACCATTAAGGCACAAGCAGGTCACTTATTGAACCATACTAGGTCATACTTGTCCTCTTTTCTCAAAGCTGGATCAAGGTCATACCTTGCTTTATCCTCAACCTAGATATGAGGGGTTCATCAAACATACCTTAAACTTAAGGGATTTTTCCTTTTCCTCTATACATGAGGAGTACCATGCTCGCTTCTATAGCAACTAAATTCTCATCATGAGCATTAGGTATACCACTTCCCCTCTTAGGCCTAGGAACCCTAGGTTCACTTTTAGGTGTCCAACTTCACGCTCTATCTCCGAACCATGAATCAAACTGGAATAAGGCATCTCGTACACATCCTATCATCCTTCTTCTCGATCAACACTTAGGGTTGGGTCCTCCTTAAGGGCAACTAACAGGGTACAAGGCCTCATAGCCTGCTACCACACCTTTCTAGGTCTAAGGAACTCTTCTTCCTACCGTAGTCACATAGGCACCAGGTGCTTCATCTTCTATCTCTAGGGTTTGGTCCTTCTAAAGGCAACCAAGATATCATCAACCTTCAGGGATCGATCATGAAGCAACCACTATCATCTATAGTTCAGGGTTTTAGGCTTCCAACCTTCTTGCTAAGTTTCCTGCTCTCTCTAGAGCTAACCTCATATCCAACCTCACCATTAGAGGTCCTCTCTTCATGAAGGTTCACTTCAAAGGCATGCTCTACATGGTGAAGCCTAGGTTCAAACTTATGGTTGCTCAAGATCATCCATAACCCTTTATGCTCCATCATGATTCCTTATCCAGGGTTTCATCCTACTGTAAGCACTATGACGTGCCCTAGGTGCCAACTATACCCTACTTGCACAAGCCCATAGGGTTTCTAAGGTCCCTCATCATCTAAGGAGTTATCCTTTACCCTGACATGCACGATCCTTCCCAGGGTTGGGTTGCCAAAGGTGTTAGGTCATCTATGGATCATATGGCATCCCAAAGGCATGTCCCTTCAAACACCTGGTCCAACTCATCTCTCTCTAACCATCACTTAGGGTTAGGGTTAGCATCACCCTCATAGGATGTGCCAGGTCTCTACTAGCAATGGAGATCTCTATCTCCAGGACTGACTTATCCTCCTGATAAGAAGGTCTAGCCTCAGGTCTCTCCTGAGGACATGACATCTTATGTCATACGACCTAAGCATGTATCTATTATTTATTTTGCGCTTAATCTATTAAGCTTATGTCCATGACATCTTATTTACATGCCTTTCATTAATTCAGTGGAGGATTCCTTAAACCTTATTAACCTTACCCATACCTCAGGAGGGTGCGGAGAAGAAAGAAAACCCTAATCCTTTATGTCCTTATTAGAATTTTGTGATGAGAAGGGATGAATAAGATGAGAAGTCCTAAAGGTATCTTATTTCGATTCATACCCTAAGACTTTGGCCAGGCGGTCACACAGGTCCAGGAGTCCTCGTATTCCGACTAGCGGTGCGGAGGAAAATCTTTCCAGCCCCCGGTCGTGATCCCTTTCTAGACACCTCCGTCTTTCAGATACTCCTCTAATAACTCCCTTGGGTTCTATGGAGTTTGTAAAATTTAATAATTATTAATGGTTAAACGAGGAACCTACGCTCTGATACCAAATGTTACGACCCCACCTCCCGATAACCCCTAATTAAGGGAGACCAAGAGGTTGAGCCGCATCCATTAATCCCGGATCAAAGGTTCGACATATAACCATAAACAATTATCAAATTCTAACAGACTATACTGAAAATGGTAATAAAATTTTTCTTTACATACCTTTTGAAAACTTGGATCTCTAAAACTTTTATCCACACTGATACTAATCTATCTAATCCTCCTTTGTACTTTAATTCCCCTTTTAGTATCACATGTGCCACTTTACTGTTTGTTCTTTTCATTGTACCTAAAACGCCGACAAACAAAACGTCGGTCAGCCGAAGATGGTATGTGGGGGAAACGGATAATCATGCAACTATGATAACCATGTAATCATTCAATTAATCGTTTAACAACCAAGATTACGTTTTAAGCCAAACTACTCAATCCATCTTTTCACAACTCTGTGTTGTCCCTTTAGGACTTACATGGTACCTCTATAAGGTGACTTGATGGACCTGCCCTCTAGGCAGCCAAAGTCATTCATGACCCTACCCTCTAGGCAGTTAAAGTCATTCATGACCCTACCCTCTAGGTAGTCAAAGTCATTCATGACCTGATGTACCTACCCTCTAGGTAGTCTTTTATCAGGTCCACCATTACGACACAGAGGGAATCAAGGATTGAGCTAGATGGCATATACATTAAGTGATAGTCGTAGTCACTTTATAATTTGCATGATAGAAATAAACATCCAAACTGTTTAGTTGCATTCAATGCGATTAAACATTCGGGAAACATCGGGAAACATAAGCGGTTAACCATAATCGTAACCACATACCTGATTTGATGAGTCATGCAGAATATTCAACATTTACTTCATGTATATGCAATCAAGCCAATCAACAGATCCAAGAAAGTAATTAAATCATCACATAATTCCTGAAAAGAATATGTACTCTATTTATTACACACTTCATCAAGAATCTACTTTTATGGACTTGGATCTCTTTTTAGGGTTTCTAATCCACATTAAGATTCCATTAATACTCATTAGGGTTTCTTAGATCAATTTCTTGAACTTTACCTCTTTTAGGTTAACAAACCCTAATAGAACTCTTTTCCATCTATATAAACCTTAATTGTTCAAACTATTCATTTAATAGTCTTTTATACCCAAAATTGACTTAGGATCATCATATCCCTATTTATTTACAGATTTGAATAATTAAAACATTTAAAAGTCATATTCACCTAATTTAGGGTTTTCAAGCTCGTTAATGCACAAAACCCTAAACTAAGTCAATTATATAAAAAGATTATCTTTTTAGATCTTATTTTCCTTTTTATGAACAATAGGCTTAAATTATCCATTGATCAACATTAAAACCATCTATCATCAAATCTAAGAGTTTTTCATTAATTAAATCATTAAAATGATAGCTTTTATGCACTTTTCATATTGCAAGCATATTTAGGCATATAATCTCTTAATTAACCTAATTACATGCAAAGATAATCATTTTTGATCTTAAAGTACCTTTTTGCATTTAACAGGTTAATATCAACTCTAATGATTCATTAAACCCTATTACACACTTTAATCATATCAGATTAGGGTTCCTTAATCTTTAACTAATCAAAGATGATAATCTACATTAATTTTCGAACTATGATCAGATTCAGGCTATGAGACTATTTTTATTGTATTCCTCTCATTCTGAGGATCAATTTTCATATAAAGCTTGTTTTAATCCAAGTTACGGTTAATTAGCTATGAATTTTGCAAAGTAAGCATACCTTTGGCCAATAGAGAGGTGCCACGTAGGCAACCAACTCTCATGCACATCCCTACGCGCGCCCCTCTTTAGATTAGAACCGAATGATGGTTCTGCCCTTCACTTAAGAGATCCGCCTTTTGTCAAGCCGAGGGTAGAATCGTCCAGCGACGATCCTCCTTTCTTCAACCTCAGGCTGCCGTCGAGCGCAGCCCTAGGCGCGACCTGGGCGGCTCGTCCTCTCCTCCTGGGACCTAGCAAGCAGCCGCCCGCCCTTGGCCTAGCTCCGCAGACCCCCGCCGTACTTGGGGCGGTCCCTCTCTTGCCCCCAAGAGGTCTGGTTCACGCTGGCCATGCCCGCGACTCCCAGCACGGCCTGCAACCGTGCGGCCACTACTGCTCAACTTCTGGACCGTTTTGGTCACCGTAGATGGTTCCATTGGCTCCGAAGAACCTCCACGCAGGTGGTGCTACCTCAGTTATGGCCGCCATGGCCGCTACCAGGCGATGCACGGCCGCGACCCACAATCTATTGCAGCCGTGCTGCAGGTGGCCACCGGCGGTGGGGGTGAAGCCTGGTGTTCAAGGGCGTTGGTTGACAACTCATGAATCATCGTGGTTCATCAGGACACCCTTCGGACACCTCCACATCCCTCTGGTTGCTCCAGAGAAGACACCATCCGAGTATTAGGGTTTTGATGAAGAAGAAGATGGAGTGGAGAGAGAGAGACGTAAGGAACTTCTTGGGCTTATCCACAAGGTCTACCCTTTTATAGATGAGGGTCGCTCCTGCCCCAAAATTCTTTCCCATAAAGGAATAATACCTAATCCCAATAGATTAAAACATTCCTTCACTTTAAGGCAAGTTTCTCTCTTTCTTTCATATTCCTTCATTATTCCTTCCTCTTATGATATTAGGATTTCGAAAATCCTTTCTCTTATCATCATTGTTCTTGCATTTTAATCCATTAACCACGAAAACCTATTTTCCTTTATAGAAAATGTTGCCCTTTTAAATAATACAACATAATTCGTTAATAATGCAACACATTATCCTCTTATTTTGCCTTTTTAGTATTTTCTCTTTCTTTCCTCTTTATTGGGACTTCTCGGATCCCAAAATATTCCATTATTTCGAAATTCTCTTCCCAGGATATTTATTATCCTTCTAGATGCATCTTAATGCATTATTTCACATTATCTTGTTTATTTCTTATTATAATATTTCCTTTTGAGGATTTCCCTTTATTTCTCTTTTATTTTACTCATTAGCATTCCTTTTAATATTAGAAACCTCATGGATACGAAATCTCCCCAAGAAATCTCATTTATGTCTCTTTTCATTCATTTTCCACATTATATCATTATTTCTCAATTTCTTTCTTCATAAAGAAATACTTAATTAATCTTTTCTTTTCCTTATTTCTTTTCTTTGCAACTTTAGACTCCTTGGAACCCAAGGAATCCAAGAGGCACGAAATCCTCTTTGGATTTTCCTTCTAGAGGTTTCCATTATTTCATTTCTCAAATATCCATTTACTAATTGAATTTCCTTTGTTATTTTCCTTTTTATTGGGCCCAATAGCCAATAAAGCCCACAAATCAAATAACAAGGCTATTTCAAACGAAATCCAATTATTCAAAACAAATCACATCATTATTTGTTCAATTATTCTTAATATGAGAAATTGCATTTCTCATCAATTGAACCCAAAATTTGGGGTTATAACAGCTTAGTTCTTAGTTCCTTGCTCCAGAATTAAAGAACGGAGAAAAGAAGATTAAGACTAAAGTGGAATGAAGAGACAAGAACCAAGTATGAAAGAACAATGCTTGAAATAAAATCTACTTTATTGCAGAATAAGAAGATGATTACAAGAATAAATGCTTCAGAATCCCAATACAAAGAGAAATCCAAGATGCCCAAAGAGGAGGAAGTGCCCCTCCTTTTATAGGAGAAGGAGGGGGGTATACATTAGGTTTAGGGTAAAAGAAATGGCCGCCGGCGGCTGCTAACTTTCTAGATCTAATCAATAGAGGAAACAATTGATTGTTTTGCATTCCTTTTGCATTAATTTCCCACAATAGTGGTTTCGAGCGTATTTTTGGGCTAGTAAAAAATTAGGAAGCAGACCGAAAATATATTTTTCCTGTAGATAATTGAATTATCTTTCCAATGCATACTTGCACAATAAAGTCTGCTTTGGGATGTGGGAGTTATACCTATTTTGGTAAAAGGTATATACTGAAATCAGACTCTGCGGGAAAACGTAATGCTACTTTCACTGGTTAATTGCACAGCCAAATAAATTAAAAATTGCCGCAAAATATATCTTTTTGTAGACAATAAAATTATCTTTTCATTTCATACTTTATCTTGAAATTCCGCCTTTAGAAGCAAAAGATATGGCTATTTTGGTGACGAGTATCTCAGGCACTGCGAGAATATTTGAAAAGCCTCATATCTTCATCTTTTATTTTCTCGATTTAATTACGTAGATCATTCCTAAAAATTAAGAAAAATATCATAAGAATTCAGGAAAAGTATATCAAGAAGATGAAAGTGCTATTTATTTTTGAATTAGCTAAAATTAACAAAAAAGTCCTAATTAATTATTCTAAATGAAGCAAAAATAAGAGATGAATATGCATTCATCAAAATACCCCAAACTTAAACTTTGCTCGTCCCGAGCAACATTAAAATCAAGAAATACTTTCAAGACATACTCTCAACCTATCATCCTCACTATCCTAACAATCACTTGATTCCTTCCACCAAAATATGGTCAAGCGACACAGACTTCCTGAATTCACAAAAAGTGACTTTTATATTTCCTACTTCACAAACTTGTATTTATTCAAGACCTGCAATAAAATAGATTTTCATTTCACCTTTGCATTTGGTACTCCAAATTTTTTTTAAGTTTTACACAAGAATAGGGCTGATTTGGATGGTTGGGGTTTTTGTAGTTTTCCCCTGGGTAGAAAATTGGAGTGAAGGAGTTATGGAAGAAGGACAGTCTCTCCTCTATTCGACTCGAGACCTTTTTATTTAGTGCACATGCAGTTACATTGACTGCATTTTTTTTCTTTGATTTTTGGTGATATACCCAATTGCATGGGTATGGAAGAAGCGGAAGAGGGGGAAGGGGTGCCACCCCAAACTTAGCCTTTTGGGCATTATTGGCTTTTTTTTCTTTTTGACGAATGGAAAGATTTGTAAGTGGTGGAAGAAGAGTAGAAGAGGTTGTTCTTGTGCAACTTTTTTTCCATCTTTTTTTTAGAGTACCATGCATTGGTTCAACTATTACTGAATCATGTGAAAAATTAAGAAAATTTATACAAGTTGTACATGATAAGAAAACATCACTCTTGAATCCTATCAGTCCTCTATGGCTTGCCATATTTTCCAAGGAGTGATTATTATTTGAGGTCCTAAGTGACAGGAGGATTTCTAGTCATGAAAGTTTCAAAATTTTAGTTGCAAGGCAGTTACATCATTAGGGGGAGTATTTTGACAAATGACCATATCAAGGCCGACTAGATAATGACCTTTCTACAATTAAGTAAAAAAATTGGCGACTAGATAAGGGTCAAAAACTAAAGTAACTAATGAAAATAAAGATGAAAAGGAAAAATAAAAGAAATAAGGAAAAGATAGGGGTGGATCACGTACCACCCACCCCCACCCCGGACTTAGAATTTTGCTCGTCTCGAGCAAACTCTTAGACCGAGATGGAGGAAAGATGATCACGACGGTGGCGGATAGTATGGCGGTGGAGGAGCGGAGGAGGAGGCATGGTTGTGGTAGTGACTTGGTTGATTTCCTCAGAACCACTCCATCATCTTTGCTTGCGTGTCTCGAAATGTATCCTGAATGGCTTGGTGTACGTCAGTATACCAAGGATAAAAATTGAAATCAAGATGGTTAGGTCCCCATGGTTTGACATATGATGGAGAACAGTCATATTGAATCTCATTTGTATAAGGATAATTATTATAAGAAGCATTGTTTTGACTAAATTGTAGTTGTTCGATTATATGTTGTCCACTAGTATCAATGGGGTTGGGATGAAGGGATGATAGTCAGAGTATCCATCCATGACATTTGGTTGTACTTCTTGGGTAGTGATATGTCGTAGTGGCCCAAAAGATGTTTGGTGGTTATCATAGAGCGGTTCCTCAAAGGGAGAGGGAGGAGAGGAAATGGGTATGGTCATAGATGGGTGAGGGGGTTGTGGGAGGGGAACTTCTTGAGTGGTGATGTTGGTTGTACCCACAGTATGAATAGTGGGAGGGTAAATGTCCATCTTGATAGGACTGACTGGGCCAGTTTGAGTAGCAACTTGATTGTCCACCAGAGAAATTTGGGTTTCGATCACATGTGGTGGTTCAGATTTAAGGAAACGTTGTTGCATCTTATTGAACTGGTCCATGCATTCAAGGAAATAGACTTCTTCCTCCTAGGTGTACTTCATGTTACCCCCAGAGGCTTGAAAATTTATGAACTCCGTTCCCACTCTTAGAGTGAGAAGTCCTGCCTCAACATCGATGAGGGCCCTGGCTGTGGCGAGGAATGGCTGACCAAAGATGAGAGGGTAGCTAGTGTCTTCTTTTATATCAAGTACCACAAAGTCACAAGGGATATAGAAATTTCTGACCTTTATTGGCACATCATCAATAATACCAAGAGCCTTGGTAATGGAAGAGTTTGCAAGTTGAATACGCATCGGAGTTGGTCTAGCATCAGTTAGACCAAACTTTCTACACATACTCAAAGGGATGATGGACACACTAGCTCCAAGATCAGCTAGGCCTGAATGGCTAGTAGAGTCACTGATAGAACAAGTGATTATGAAAGATCCTGGATCTTTGCGTTTCTTTGGCATTTTACTTTGGATGATGTCTGATGTAGTTTTGGCCAATTTTACCATTTCAGATTCCTCGGTAGTGCGCTTACGGTTTAGAAGGGCTTTGAAGAATTTTTTCCATTCAGGTAGATCATTCATAGTGTCCAAAAGTGAGATGTTTACGCATAACATTCTCATAATTTCCTTGAACTTGTTGAACCTAGAGTCTAATTGGGTATACTTCAGCTGACCTACAAAAGGTACACACAGCTTATATACATGACTCTCTTCTTGTGGGGGAGGTGATCTCAGTGCTTGAGGGACAACAACAATCTCTTCATCACCCCCTTGGTCAAAATCTATGATGGGGGAACTTCCTTCTTCTTCCGTGGTAAGGCCAAATCTAGTAGTAACAACCTTAAGTTGTTCTATATGCCTGGGGTTGGGTTCAGGCTACCCTGTAAAAGTCCCGACAGGAGGTTTTTGTTGGGCAAATAGATGGGCCAACTGTGTGTCAGTTGCCTTTTGATGGGCTTGTATGGCCACGTGGGTTAATTTGTTCTATGTTTTCCAGGATAGGATGACTTGGGGGAGGAGGAGGGGGGAATTTTGAGGCGGATGGGGAGGTTGAGGTTGGTTTAAATTTTGGGGTGGAAGGTTTAAGTTTTGGAATTGTTGGAAGAGTTGTTGATTTTGGTAATTTCCTTGATTTCCAAAATTTCTTTGATTATTGTATGGGAATCCGGGTGGTGGTCAATTGTTACCTTGAGGGTAGGGAGGCCTTTGCTGAAGTTGGTTAGAGTTCTCGACACCTGAAGGGTTCCCGTATTGAAAACCAGGGTGGTTTCTAGGTTGGTTGGGATTGTAGTAACTTTGGCCTGGTATTGTATGAATCGAATTGAGGTCTTCTGGTTGTTGTCCTACTTCAGGTTGCATGGGCATGTTGTAGAGATATTGACAATGGAGGGTGGTATGGTCATATCCTTGGCAAATACCACAAAGGGAATCCATGGCTTTTAGTGGTTGGGGTCACTCCCTAAGGGTGACCAAGGATGACTCTAACCGATCTTGTTTTAAGGCAATTAATTTGAGGCTTTCTGCTATGCTTTGGATATCATTATTAACTTATGCCTTGGCTACCTTAACAATTCCACCAATCCCTCTTCTAGCCCTTGTTTCGGAAGCCCGTTTAACTACCTCCTATGCGCTAGTCAAACTTTGATGCATGAAATTTCCTCCGGATGAGGAATCGAGAAAGAATTTGGTATCATCATCAACGCCACGATAGAAAATCTCTATGAGTTGGGCTTGAGAGATATCATGGTGGGGGCACTTCCTAAGTAAGTCTTTGAACCTTTTCCAGGATTCACCTAAAGACTCTCCTGGGGACATAGAAAAATGAGTTATTTGACCCCTAATTTCATAGGTGAGAGACGGGGGGTAAAATTTCTCAAGGAACTTGCTTTGTAGAACTTCCCAAGTTGTGACATGTTCTTCACTCTCCATGGTGTTGTACCAGCTACTAGCTTGGCCGGAGAGGGAATACTTAAACAACCTAAGGTGGATGGCATCTTCAGAGACACCCGAGAGTTTGTTCAAGGAGCAAAGGTCAATGAACCTTTGAAGATGATCTTGGCATCTTTCCCCATTGTTTCCTGAGAAGGAGTTGGCTTGCATCATGGTGATCCAGTGTGTTCGGATTTCGAATTGTGGAGAAATAATATCGAGGGGTATAACCGGATGTTGCGCATAGGCCATTTTGGGAACAGAAAAGTCTTTTAATTGTTTTTTCCTTTCGGCCTCCCTCCTATCGACTTCTATGGTTTCTTGTTAGGATCTAAAGGCTGCTCACAAAGCGGCTTCTCTTTCCGCTTGTTCGGCTTGGATGAGCTCTCTTTGAGCTGTGAGAGCTTGGTCAATCCTACGGGTGACTTCTTCTTCATTCATTCTCACTAGATTTTGACAGTTTAGATGATGAAAATTCCTTTCTATTTCCAGATCAAATGGTTGAAAATCGACGTTCGGCGTCGCATGCACAATTAAAATAGTTAATTCGGGTGCAGAAAAAACGTACTGCCGGAATGGAAACTCGGAAGAAAGAGGAGTACACTTCTAGAATGTTACTCATAAGGCATAAAAAAATAAAAAATAAAATTCAAAAGATTTTTGGGGTTCGGGAAAATAATCCGTTGTCCCCGGCAATGGCGCCAAATTGTTAATGTGTTGCTTAGCACTTGCAATCACTAAGATAATTATCTTAGAGTTTAATCCTTTTTCAACTTTTCGATCAAGGCTAGTATAAAAAGGGTCGATCCCACAGGACAACTTTTTAAGATTGTTTCTTTTATCCCAATTATTTTGAAGAACTATTTTATTATTTTTTTGTATTTTCAAATTTAGAATGGAAAGTAAAAATCGAGTTTTGCGGTTGGTGATTAACACTAAGGAATGAAATACAAGAATGAAAATGCACTTACAAGAATAAAAATACACAAGGAAATTTTATGATTATTGTTAGCACAAGAAAAACTATATGAATGAAAAGACTAGGATTTAAAGAAAGCCAAATTATGCGGAGATTAAATCAAGAGATGGAAATCGAGGCGTTAGGGGTTTTCACCACCTTAGTCAAGGCAAAACAAACTAATCCTTACAAACGACGGATTCGATGAAAGCAAGTGAATTAATAAAAATCCACTAAAGATAGACTCCATATGAGCCCATTGGTCCTGGTGCTCATGCTTCTTAGTTCATCATCCTAAAAGAAGAAGATCCACGGTCGTTTCAAAACTCCTATGTGATTGGGGTTGTTGTTCTAAATCCGAACTTCCACGGTCATATCCATCCGGATTAACTTTTGATCAAATCAATTAATTACTTTGATAGATCAATTAGTTATCAAACCCAAAAGCCATCTAGAGTCGTTTTTTCAGAAAAGTCGATAAAGCCATGGCTAAGAGGTTATTCCCCTTGCCTTGATAGAAAACTACTCACTCATGGAGAGGGGGAGACGAAGGAAGAAAGTACTGAAGCCATAGTCTAGCCCAAAACCAGGAGGTTAATCCTTATGCTACAGACAATAAAATGGCTTAGTTCTTAGTTCCTTGCTCCATAATTAAAGAACGGAGAAAAGAAGATTAAGACTAAAGCGGAATGAAGAGACAAGAACCAATTATGAAAGAACAATGCTTGAAATAAAATCTACTTTATTGCAGAATAAGAAGATGATTACAAGAATAAATGCTTCAGAATCCCAATACAAAGAGAAATCCAAGATGCCCAAAGAGGAGGAAGTGCCCCTCCTTTTATAGGAGAAGGAGGGGGGTATACATTAGGTTTAGGGAAAAATAAATGGCCACCGGCAGCTACTAACTTTCTAGATCTAATCAATAGAGGAAACAATTGATTGTTTTGCATTCCTTTTGCATTAATTTCCCACAATAGTGGTTTCGAGCATATATTTGGGCTAGTACAAAATTAGGAAGCAGCCCGAAAATATATTTTTGTTGTAGATAATTGAATTATCTTTCCAAAGCATACTTGCACAATAAATTATGCCTTGGTATGTAGGAGTTATACCAATTTTGGTGAAAGTTATATATACTGAAATCAGACTCTGCGGGAAAACGTAATGCTTCTTTCACTGATTAATTGCACAGACAAATAAATACCAAAATTGCCGCAAAATATGTCTTTTTTATAGCCAATAAAATTCTCTTTTCATTCCATACTTTATCTTGAAATTCTGCCTTTAGACGCAAAAGATATGGCTATTTTGGTGAGAGTATCTCAGACACTGCGGGAATATTTGAAAAGCCTCATATCTTCATCTTTTATTTTCTCGATTTAATTACTTAGATAATTCCTGAAAATTAAGAAAAATATCATAAGAATTTAGGAAAAGTATATCAAGAAGATGAAAGTGCTATTTATTTTTGAATTAGCTAAAATTAACAAAAAAGTCCTAATTAATTATTCTAAATGAAGAAAAAATAAGAGATGAATATGCATTCATCAGACGTCAAGTTGAGTGCTAATTAGAATTGAATTTCCGACATATGTGCAAAACTAGAAACTATGAAATGATTATATCACTAAGAAAGATGACCATCTCACATCCCAAATGATTGTCTCTCTAGGTTAGACAACTATTTTTGCACATGCAGGTTGTGAAACATTCATAATTGTTGTGTAAATTTAAGATCTTCAAGTCCTTTCCACTCTCACTTAAGTCATGTATTGGTTGGGGATTGGGAACCCTGGTCCTATCCCATCCTATATATAGAGGGCTACTAGGAGCTTCCCAGAAGACAACTACAATATAGACAATTGAGAATTAGTTGCTCTGACAATTTTTGTCCTCTTTGGTTGTGGTAACCACAAGAGCCCAGACAAGCCCTACCCTACTAGGGAGGGATAGCCAAGGGAGAGAAACAACTAAGCATCATTGTTGTGGGAGAGCAAGTTGATGACCAGAATGCCAATGGAAGGGACAACTCCTTCCTATCTATTCAAGCAAGACAACAGGAGTTCTAGTTGGTTTGTGTGGACTACTTTAGAGGCAGGAGTCCTTTGGCTTCTTCTAGGAAGGCAACATCAACTTGTAGTCCATGGAAAGACCTTAGGAGCCGCACAACAGTTGTCTAATTCTACTGTCCATGAAGGAGTAGTTATATGAGTCCTAGTACAACTAAGAGTTGCACAGACATTATCCAAGACAGACTACACATCTACATTGAGGAGGATTGTCAATGGACTTGCTCCAGGACCAGGTATATCTTCGTGAAACCATCCTTCCCATTTATTAGTTATTGAGGCGACCTGGTGGTTAATGGGAAATATGTCAGTAAAAGTTTTGTTTCCGCTACCTATATGATGTTGTATTTCCCTATATATTACGTGATCAGAAGATTCCTCTAACATTAAAAACAAGTTTTATACATCTATAAGACCAACCATGCTCTATGGGAGTGAATTTTGGGGCGACGAAGAATCAAGGTCCCAACAAGATGAACTTGGTTGAAATGTGTATGCTGAGATGGATGTGTGGGAAGATAAGAAAAGATTTCTTGACAAATGACTATCTAAGGAATAAAGTGGGAGTGGTGAGCATTGAGGACAAGTTGTATGTGGGTCGACCCAGATGGTATGGACATGTGCAACATAGACCGACTAATGCACCTATATTAAGTAATGAAATTGAGTAAAGAATAATTAATAGAAATGAGGAAGGCCTAAAATAAAATGGGAAGAGATTATATATAGATATTTTGAATCTCTACATCTCGACCATAATATGACCCATGATAGAGATGAATGGAAATGAAGGATTCATGTATCTAACCCCTAAATAGTTGAGATTGAGTCTCAGATGATGATGATGATGAGGATGAATCAATAATGTCACTATGAGTATCATCTTATATAAGTATAACTTGCTCAAGTGCTAAATAGTTGTCTTTGGAGAGTATGGGACAGGTGTATTCCTGGGGTTGTTATGATCTCAGTGAGCCATGGCTCAAAACTAGAAGCCGCCATGGAAGTAAAACCCTCCTCCATTGATTGTGTAGGACGTTTGATATATGGGGAGGATTACTCAATGAAATTCCTAAAATAGAGTATGGGAAAAATCAAGGAGAGGTTGTGGGAGGCCTAGTGTGAAAGTATCAAATAGTGATGGTATATGGATGTCATAATGGCAAGGGGTCACTGGAGAGAAGAAGCTCCTCAACAAGTTTAAGTGTGTATGTGGTTTATCATATACCTAAAATGGAATTAAAAAAACAAGGATCAGTTATTGCTATATTGTGTATGTGGGGTGCAAACAAAATATGTGTAGGTAGGTGTAACAACATAATCATCCATAGTAGGAATTATCATTATAGACTTAAACATGCATTTTCTTTTCTAACTTCTCAACCCTCATCCTTTTATTCTCATCATGTTCTCTCTCTTTAGGGGAGTTGCTTTATGGGGAGCCCTCTCATTGGGATTTGGTCCCTGCAGTGACATTCATAACCTTCTAGCACATGGGCTTGGTTTCATTGATAGGACTTAAGGGTAGAACTTGATTCTTGTTGATTATCTTCTTTATATTAGTTGTTCTAGTACTCTTTTGTTGTGGAATTGTGATGGAGCCCTAGTTTGAGTCATCAACTTGTATCTTTTTGCTTCTTATTCACATCTACATGTGATATAGAGTATGTTATCTTCCAAATAATTTATTTAATGTCAAATTCACTTATAAATTTTTGGCATGTTTTGAGGTACTTTGACATTGATTGATGGAAGGAGGAGAGAGATATGATCCCAAGGACTGCACACACATGGAGGATCTAAAGGAGTGATCAAATCCAACTACAACCTACCCCAAGTAACCAAGGAACAAATTCAAGCAAAATGATCCATCAATAGGCAAGTTTGACATCAAAGTGCATAAGATATCACCCAAAACATCCATGGTACTTTGCCATGGACGTTCTACATGACCAAAATCTACCAAGGTCATAGTTTCTCCAAGATCCAAGATGCCCGAGACATTATCGTTGTTCCATTCAAAATGGTCATGGCGAGTCAGACCCACCACAACCATGTCAATCAAAATTTCATGGTGGAAGATCCTATGAACGAATGTACTTTTAAAGATGAATCTCCCCTCCTTCATCAACCACAATCATGGTTACCACCATGACTGTTCTACCTTGACACCACCACAATCATGGTGACCATGATAATGCTTTCACTAACCTTCCACTCATACATTTTCCCCTAGAATTTTCCCACTTCAATCACTTTTGTTCCCTCATATCTAGACTTTATTACACGTACCTCCTATGGTCGTTGTGGTCACAATAGTTGTTCTACCTACCTAACCCTAATTCTTATCACTACCATTTGTACCACTTTACCCCACTTAAGGCTAGACACCCTAGGACACTATATATACACTAGTGCTAGATGAGAGTTGTGGTTTAGATCCCATTAGCTCCTCATACCCCACCTTATCTACCACCTACCTTATCCACTTCATTTCCCTCCACCTTCCACCACAAAACCCAAGTTTTCTAGGGTTTAGATTGTATCCACCCCATTTCCCATGTATGATTTCACCTATTTGAAAGAAGAGTTCGTGTCTGGAGCTGTTGGAGGTGAACATTGTAGCTTCTCCACCTACGTTCATGGAGTTTCTATATTCTTATCCTTATTTTGTTACTCTACTTTATTGTTAGTATCTAAGCCCCTTTTGGGTTGTTTGGGAAAAATATATAATTTTGATACCATGTTGAAGAATATTTAAGCATCATACTTTGACTTTGTTACCGATGGCTATGCTATTGCTTATTCTCCCTTCTTATCTCATTATATAGTGATTAATGTGTGAAACCAAAAAAGGTATATAGAGGAGGAAATAGGAGTCTAGAAGTCAAAAAATCCCTAAGTCCAACTGTTGGTTCCTCGTGTAGTTTCCCTCTCCCCCTGCTCTTGTACATTACTAGGCCTAACAGTGAGATCTAAGTACCTAGGTATCTTACTCCATACACACATAGAAAATAGAATGATATGTGGTTGTGATGGGGGGTAATATGAGGTGAAGAACCCATCTCCTACACCCCATACCACCTGTTTCCACTAAGTGTATTAGGATAACAACAATTAGGAATCTACACTTGGATGATTTGGACTAATATTTACCTAACACTTAGTCAAAAGAGCTGCATAAGGTTGGACGAGAATTGATAATGACTAATTACCCTATATACAACAATAATGACCATGACCAACTAATTGGATCGGGTTCATGATATTATTACTTGTTGTTTGGCTTTGTAGCTTAATTTTTGTATGTAAGTGCATGGATGTGACCATTACACATGATTAATAGTTGAATACCCCCCAAATAGAGCACTACCTCCATTACTAGTTGAAACTAATTAGTTGTGGCTAGCTAGTGTTAATCCAATTAGCTTCTTTTCTTGATTCGTTGGTATAATTTGAATAGTTAAGATTAATTGCTTGTTAAGTATTAGTTAGTTCTTTATCTCTCCTTATTTAGTGTAAAATGGGATTGTAATGGTTTAGTTAGTTCAAATTGATGTCTTATCTTGTTAGGCAGCCTCAATTTTTTATGATCATGTAGGTTGAATTCTTGATCCCTGTAATTTCTTCCAATACTAGTTAGCTCAACTATCATTTTTTCCACATTAGCAACCTAGATAAAGTTGACTTAGCTCTAGTAACCCTATCTATCCCTGTGGATCTAACCCACTACTCACTTCTCCTATACTACATCCTAAGATTATTCTCTTGTGGAGCAATATATATAGTGTGTGACTTATTTGGTAGTTTTGTTATCCCAGTGCAAGATATGCACATAAAATTTTCTGGAGACATTGCTGGGGAGAGTGTTGCTCAACCTAGCAAGTGATAATGCATGTTTGGTTGCTATATCTCTTGATTGAGTTTTGATATGGATAGTTTAATGTCAAAAAAATCACATCCGAGCTCAGAAGAGAATGAAATGAAATATTCAAATGGACCACACACCAATGATCATAATGAATACCCTAAAGCAACAACTAATCAAAATCCACCTCCTAGGCCTATAAAATAATAATTATTTTCAAACTACACTTCTTTAGTTTATACGAGGATTGGTGCAATGGTCGGAAAGGCCTTCTCCATACCACTAAAAGTAGTTTCAATGCTCCCTAAATTCTATAGAATAGGTAAGAAAAACCCATACACCATGTTGATTCCTTCATTGAGACATGCTCAACCTTCTTCACTCTAGTCACCATTGGTGTTGTCATCAGCATGGCCATGCTTCCATTCTCCTTCAAAGATAGAGCTCAATTACTGATGTTGTGACTTAGGAGAGGATTATGGATGCATTTTTGAATAAGTTCTGTTATATCTCTAAGTTAGCATGCATGAAAAGATCTATTTTGAAATATGGTCAAGTGGGACATGAACAATTTCATGATAATTGGGGGAAATCTAAAAAAATACTTAGATATTATGGACATCACACATTCTCTTGTGAAAATTGGTGCAATACTTCTACTCCAATCTATTCATATTATGAAAAAATATGCATGATTTGTCATGTGGTGGCACTTTCATGGAAAAAGCTCTTGAAGATTCTTGGCCATTGTATGAGCACTTGGCTAAAACCTCATCATGGATATTTCAGTGAGATCAATGAGTATGATAGAGGTTTGAATGGATCTTCCACTAGGGACACACCTTCACCTTCTAATGACTCTAATCCATAGTTGATGAAGGTTCTCTCGAAAATGTTGAATATGATGAAGATCCAATGTAGAAATACTACAAACAACTTGATACAATCTATTGACACCTTGGAGGAGAAGTGAAAGTTATACCATCCTCTAGAAATATTAACAACCAAGGTCACATGCCTCAATATTACACTCCTAGGGTACATCACCCTAAATTCTCATGCAAAAAAGAAGGTGTTGATGTACAAGGGAATCCCAAACAACATGAAGGTCAGCGATATAACTAAGGTTTGAGAAAGGAATTCTTGGTAGGCCATGGAACCTAGATGATGAGACTTATCACAATATATATTTAGGATCTAACACAAATGACATAAAGTGTAGGAACATATTAAACTTCTAGACTAATTAAGAAATAAAATGATAATTCTTTGAAAGATTGTTTGATTAACTAAATTTACTAAAGATAAAAAATAAATTAAACCAAACAATAAATTATTTTAATTATATGATAAACTTACTAGGATGATGGGTTTCATGGCCATTGCCTATGTAACTATTCTAACCATTATGTATTCTTTTATATAAATACTGGACTAGGACCAAGGGATTTCATATCCATCAGGAGTTTGGAATTCATAGGAACTAATCTCCCTATAGTGTTGTTGTCTCATTGCCTACAGATCCTTGATTTGTCACCCTAGAGAACACCCTTCAATGCTCTCATCTAGGACTTTAGATATCAATTGGTGTTCTAAACCTAGATTTGAAGGTCTCTACATCTAGGATTAGAACTATCATGCAAAACATATTATTAGGCTGCAAGGTAGGAATTAAATAAATGATTATCAATCACTACATTCATATAAATAACAATTCATTATGTTAAAATAGAGTATGGGAAGTGGGTTTGCAACTGTATACTATCTACTCATGCTCATAGTAAATGATAATAGAGAAAAGAAGAATAATCTCCTGGAGAAGATAGCTCCCATAGGAGATTGATCTGTGATCTTCTTTAGCACTCCCCAAACAACATTCAAAATTTCTTGTCATGATCTACAAGGGAATGTTTCTCTACATCAATTTGTCAACATCAGTCTACAAATCTCCCCAATGATGGCTCAGGTTGTGGATGGGAGAGATATCTCATGAACCCCCTTCACTGGATGTCCCACAAGTGTTTTTTATATCATATAGAAAAATCTTCTATCTTTTTGAAATAATCCAATAGTTCAATTTATTTGTGCATAGATCAAATTTTGAACCTCCAAATTACCAGTTTGGATGTAAATGTTAGAGTCATTTTATTGACCTCTTATACATTAATCATCCCCTCTCATATTGTTTAAGTTGGGAATGAGGAAATTCACTCTTTGATCATTTCACTATGGATTTTCTTGGAGGTATAATGATTTCTCTCTTCTACTTGAATAAACCTATAAATAAAACAAAAAATGCATAAGTAGCAAATAAATTTTGTAAATTACTAAAAAGCTAAAGCAAGTGAAATATCAAGTAAAATGCAATATAAACATGCATAAACTAAATACAAAATGCAACTAAAGTCATGAGAAGTAGAGATTCATCAATGAATACTCATAAAAAATGAGGCAATAGAATAATGTTAATATCCTTGAGGTCTTTATGTAAGTAAAGGTCAATCCATTTCTTGATGCAATACAGAAAATTCTTTGCTATGTTAAATTTCTTAAGGATATGTATACCTTCAAGTGAAATACAACCCTGCAGAAAGCCCAAGGAAGTGAATATGACCAAAAAAGTGAACTCTCTATTGCAACATGCTCCCCCCACTTAAAAAAGGGCCATGGCTCTCATTTCATTCCATGCCACATTGGTGGCCATATCATTGATAATTCTTTCACTAACTTGGGGTCTAATGTGAACCTTATGCCCTACAATGTTACCTTGAGTTGGTCTTGGGGTCATTTGAAGCCATAATTTTGTAATTTAAATTTGGTTGACTGATACATTGAAGTTTTAGGGGGCTTGGTGAGTGATGTGATAGTGATTCTTGACACAAAAATAACAAAAGTGTTCTTGGAGGATTTCATTATTCTTGACGTTGATCTAGAAGACAAGAAGATCTCTATCATCTTCGGGAGGCCCTTGTTGTCTTCAACAAACGCTGATCTTCATGTTTTGACATACACAATGATAATTACCTTCATTTATTTAAGTTTGAACCTCAACATCTATAATACCCCACCCACACAAAATGAAAAGAAGGACAAGGATGATTGGAAAAGAAATGCGGACTCACATGACCAAATGAATGAGAAGCAACTATTGAATGCCAATGAGAAAGAACTTTACTTAAAACATTCTAGCACAATTTTTCTAATTCATGATTGATAAGAACACAATCATGCCCCAATAAAATCAATAACATTAAAATTATTGGGAGGCAACCCATGTAAGTTTGAGAACTTTTCACCTAAGCCTTGCTTTTGGGATATAATGTTGCGGAAACACAACTACACACATACCACACATGATTGTTTTATTTATTTGATTCCTATTAGAACATGAACATAACTTGAAGAATGATCCATGGAGTGGACAAACCATGGGATGATCTGAAATGAGAAGAAGAAGAAAGTTGAACTAAACTAAATATCAACATGAAATCACCTCGGCCCCACATTCATTCTCTTCATCATAGTCATGGTGACAACCGATTAGAACATATGCTATCCATAGAACATTGTTCCTTGTGCCAGCCCACATGTACCTCCCCTCCAAGTACATATATGTCAGAGAAAGCAAACCCTATGTTGTTCGTGACGATTGTCACAAAACAAGATAAACATAGAAACAAGATAACTGAAACACCATGCTTTAAAATTAATATTGATGCATACATTGTTCAAAGGAAGATCCAATACAATTGATTTCTTGAATAAATAACATCTAAACATGATTTAGAACATGAAGGCAACTCTGATCTAAATGATTGGATCTTCTGGGTAGATGGCACCTGACCTGGGTAAACCATGAGAAAATCTTGAGCTATTATTTGGGTTGATCTTCATATAACTCTTATCCTTGAAGTTGCTCGATAATTGTGGGAATTACACCCACAACCATGAATTCAAAGTGGAAAACACATTAGAGTAAGTGACATTGAGTAATGTTATGATAACATAATAACTTGGCAATAAGGAGAAACATGAAAATAATTAAAAAATAGATCTTGGATTCACATAATATACTCTTAGTGGTTGATTATAATGTCCTCTACTCTTATGCACAAACTATGATCATAAGGTTCATAGGCTCAATTGACGTTCCTTTTGAACTCATGATTTGCTCACGAGTATCATATTTTATGCTCCAATTGAGATCATGATTTGCACACAAGTGCCACTATTCTCCACTTGAACTCATCAGGCCTGAGGGCTCAACATTAACATGATGAGGACAAAATAATACAACCAATTACATGGTTCATCATTAACTTGGAATGATTAATTTTTACTTTAATTGAAAGCATAAGCTTCATATAATTACTTTTAAGAAACATTAATTCATGATTTTTTCAAAATTATTACATATCTATGCATATAATTTATATTGATTATCATGATACAATAATATTAAAGCTATTGAAAACCATTATTTAATACTCATAGTGGATGGATCCCTTAACTCTCTCATAGAGTAGATCCTAGTAATATCCATCGGTTGAGAAAATCCAAATCAAGTTGTTAGAGTTGATTGGAACCGTAAATATCATGAAATTAACATGGTTTACATTAATTATCATAGTAATTAACATCTAACCCTAAACTAATGTTAAAGGAAAGCAGGGTCTGGTACTATTGAATTAGGGTTTAAAAACATAAAATTAGATTCTACACGGGAAAACCTTTCCAAAACATATTTTCTCATTTTTTTTATAAACTATTGATTTGTTATCAATTTTGGAAGAACCGACCAATAGAAATTTGAGAAAAAGCAACATGGGTCATCGACTCTACAAAAATGGGTGCACTCTTGCTGATTTCATCCAATAAGGCACGATCAATTGGTCTGATGTGGTCTAATTGGCACCCACGACTAAAAGCAGGTCAAGAAAACCAAAATTCCACTTATGCCATACCTGCATGACGATCACATCTAGAATCTTAGGGGAAAACTTGTCAAACAACTGAGGGTCATCTTCACCTCAAATCAAAAGCAAAACATGATTTCCCAAACATGATGATCCTAAGATTAAAACACAAATCTTGCTCTTGTCCTTGAAAACAAAGGGGATATCTGACTTCCCGACACACTGTCAAACCCAATGAGCCCATGATTTGGTTTCACAATGGCTAAATTCAAAAAATGGAAATCACAAAAGTTGAACAGGGCAAAAAACAAGGAAGTTTGTTAAAGCTTGTCTGAATCACCAAAAAAAGAAATAAAAGCAAAACTTCTTGAGTTCATAATCAACCGTCGAAGTCTACTGGGTAAACCATAATAAAAACAACACTAGGATCAGCAAAATCAACTCTGTGGTTGTCAAAATAGCAACAAATGTGAAAAGGGGAAAGGCATACAGGTACCTCTTCAGACCAAACTCATTGCTTGAATAGCTTCATAGGCTTGCAAGGAAGATACATGAATCCTTCAGATCGCTTGAGGGGCTACATGCTATGGTAGAAATGTTGAATCGTAGGTAGTCATATGCGGTTTGAGAGTAGGCTTCATCATAACAAGTGAAGGGTTTTTGGTGATGCATGTTAATTTATGGGGGTCCATAGATCAATTTTTGAGGCTTTCATATATAGGTTGATGTCTAGATGAGTATGGATCCCTTAGGACAATTAAAATATGGAAGGCACATGGGTTCCTATCAACATGGGTCTCCAGAGCATGGATAAACATAGATGGTGGAAAATACCTATTGTATCTAGAGGATTCAATCGGAAAGGGAGATTGGAGGGCAGATGAGATGTGGATTGTACAACCCAATTGGAAGATGGGGTCGCGTGAGGGGGATGACCTCACTTCATAGATACCCATGAGTGTACGAGAGTCTAAGCGGGATTGGAACTTTATGCATGACATACATAAAAATAAAACCAGTTAATTTATTCAAAATTAGTGTCCCAACTATCGAGAAACTTCCCCAAAAATTGTTAGAGGTGACAAAAGAGGTCAAACCAAAACTATATTTTGATCATAGATATATATTAGGGTCTAGAACATTCCATTTTATTTAGATTTAGGTTTTAATATCTTTGTTCATAAAATCCAAATGGGTCATTATCTTTGTGTACAAGTATTAAAATACAAAATTTAGTGACTCGTCATTTTCTTAGTGAAATGGTTCACTTAAATTTTGAGATGGAGAGTTATTATCCACTCTGGTGTCTATTCATCATCTAATTTGATGTATATTTAAAAGGATTATGATATGCCAGAGAAAAATAAAAGAGTTATGTCTCATTTTTTGCATATTGAGATAAAAAGTGAGTTATTTGGTGCACATATTTTCCATAATGTAAATGAAATTTAATAAAATGGGGATATCATCATTACTTTACCTTTATCATAGAAACTCCATTAAGAAATCTAAATTACATATGTGAAAATTTGGAACGTTACAATTCTACCCACCTTAAATAAATTTATTCCTCAAAATTTCTATGTACTACACACCTTAGGGTTTTACATATTTTGTGTACTCCTACTCTTTAATATTGTCTTAGAGTATCATTATCATACTTATGATATGACATACTTATGGTTAACACAATTACCTACGAACTTGATTACTTGACATGGTTTCATATTAGATGACATCATTAAATTAGTTAATATAGTCGCTCTCCTGGGTGCACTCATAATGCTCATAAGGCCAGTTAAGGCACACATAAGGCTTCTTAAGGATCACATAATATGATTGAGAGGACTAGATTAACATAACATGTTTTCTTAATATTAAACATGATTTTTATAATTACGTAATTCATTAGCATGTTTGGTATTACTTTTTATTTTGTAGGTTTAGCTGACTATATGTCTCAAACTTTCAATACCAACTCTTATTTTCTTTGTCATCTTTGGGTACATGCCAGCCACTCATACTTTCAGAGGCAAAATGATTTATTACACTTATATTATCACATCCCTCAGGCACATGTCCCATACCACACCCACTTGAAAGGACAAGACATGCATTATTATGCATTTAACATTCTCTCTACAAATCCCCATAAGCTTGTGTCTATACCACAAACGTGTGGGAAAAAGAGAGAGCATGCTATATACAATTCTAGAGTTCACATAAAAGACCAAAATATCTAGGTACATAGCCCTGACCCTTATATAAACTTAGGCCTACTGACTAGACCTCTACTATGATTTCTAATATCTTTCATTTAATTCTTCTATTCCTAGGTCTTAGAACATATGAATCAAATTTCTTCCTAGTGTGCATCTACTATTTTCTCTAATACCATTAATGTTAGAAGAAGCAAACCCTATGTGTTCCATAACACATGTCACTTGTGTTGGAGGAATGTCAAGAAAACATGATATACATAACAACAAGACAAATGAAACACCATGCATGAATATTTATATTGATTCATACATTGTTGAAAGGTGGATATAATACACTTGATTTTGTGAATATATAACATCTAAACATGATTTAGAACATGAAGGAAAATCTAATCTAAATCATTGGATATTATGAATAGATGGCACCCTACCAAGCGAAACATTGACAAAATCTTGAACCATTATTTGGGTTGATCTTCATATGACTCTATATTCTTACAGTTACTCGATACCTGCAGGCATCGTGCCCCCAACCATGCATTCAAAATGGAAAACATGTTAGATTAAGCAACATGAAGTATTGTTATAATTACATAATAACTTTTCAATAAGGAAAAAAATGAAATGAATTAAAAAAATAAATTTTGGTTTCACATAATATACTCTTAATGATTGATTATAATGTTTTCTACTCTTGTGAACCAATTATTCTCATAATACCCATAGGCTCAACCACTGTTCGGGAAATCGGTCCGCACTGCCGCATATACTCCCGCATATACCTATTCAGTCACCCTACCGTACCACATATTACTAATCGGTCCACTAAGCGGTCATGGGACACATATACTCCCGCTTGGCCGATTAAGCGGTCGATTAAACTCCACTTTTCAAAAAGCCCACAACTAATGTTCATGCATTTCGTACGTACATGCATATATATACACACATTCCATTATATATATAAATTGAGATATAGTCATTGAATTATATGTATACATTGTAATACATATAAAAAAATTTCACACGCATTTGTACATTTATTCGAATAGCATTTGATATATTAACATCTATAGATACATATATAATATATCTAAATATGCAATAACATATTTGTGCATGTATATATACATTTTGATTTATTCACATTTATACACACTATACATATATTTGTACATCGATTTACCTACATTTTATTATTTGTACATATATTACAAACACATTCTATATATAGACATATATACATATATAAGCATATCATACATCATACATGCATATTAATATGTTTATAAGTAAATAGATGTATGTGCCTACTCTATATATTTTAATTTATGATCTCTCTATATTATTTTATATATAATTAGTTTATTGAAATAAAATAAATCCAAAACCGCATATACTCCAGTATATACTCCCGCATACCGCATATACTCTATGCAGTACCCTCTCCGCCCGTACACTGCATACCGCTTTCCTGAACCATGGGCTCAACTAATGTTCCTCTTGAACTCATGATTTGCACCTGGGTGCCATAAGTTATGCTCCAATTGAGCTCATGATTTGCATACAAGTAACACTATGTTCCACTTGATCTTATAAGGACCAAGGACTCAACATTAACATGATGAGGAGACAATAATTAAACTAATTACATGATAATTCATGAACTTGGAATAATTAATCTTTACTTAACTAAATTTCACAAAGAAATATCTAAAATAGAATTTAAAAGCATAAGCATCATATAAATATTTTTGGGGAACACGAATTCAAGAATTTCTACAAATTGAATACATATTTGTGCATACAATTTAACTTGATCATCATGATACAATAATCTTAAAGTGATTGAAAACCATAATTTAATACTCAAAGTGCATTTACCCACTTACCTCTCTCTTATAGTAGATCCTAGTAATATCCTTAGGTTGAGGAAATTGTAATAAAGTTGTTAGAGTTGGTTGGAACCCTAAATATTCTAAAATTGACATGGTTAACATTAATTATCATATTAGTTAACATCTTAAATCTTAAACTGAGGTTATTAGGAAAACATGGTATGATGTTATTGAATTAGGGTTTTAAAACACTAAAATCCGATCCTACATGAAAAAACTTTTCCAAACCCATTTGCTCATATGTTTCTGATAAATTATTGATTTATTATCAATTTTGAAAGAAATGGCCAATATAAATTTAAGAAAAACAATGTGACTCCACAAAACTAGGTGTGGTTCTAGTGAGTTGATTCAATAAGGCACGATCAACTGGTCTAGTCCAGTCTAACTGGGACATGCAACTAGAAGCAAATGAAGAAAACCAAAATTCCACTTATGCTCATACCCGGGTGATGATCACATCTAGAAGCTCCAGGGAAAACTCATCAAACAACCGAGGATCATCCTTTTCTCAGATCAAAAGTGAAACATGCCCTCCCAACCAGGATAGTCCTAGGATCAAAACTCTTCTCTTGCTGTCATCCTTGAAAACAAAGGAGCTATCTGACTTCCCCATGCTCTGTCAGACCTAACGAGCCCAAGATTGGGTCTTGTGGTGGTCTAAAGTAAAACAATGACAAGCCTTAGAAGCTGAATAGGGGAGAAAATAGGGAAGCCTTTTGGATCTTGTCCAAATAACCAAAATAGAAAGAAAATAAAAGCTTCCTAAGTTTATAATCGACCATCAAAGTCTACTTGGGTAAAGCATGAGAAAAAAAACACTAGGATCACCATAATCAAACATGTGGTTGCTAAAATAGCAACAAACATTAAAAGGGGAAAGGTGGTTGGGTACCTCTTCAGACCAAACTCATTGCTTGAATTTCTTCGCAGGCTTGCAAGGAAGATACTCGGGACCTTTGGATTGTTTGAGGGGCTAGAGGAAATGGTGGAAAACCTTATCTCGCATGTAGTCAAACATGGTTTGAGAGTAGGCATTGTCATGACAGTTGATGCACAATTGGTGATGCAAGTGAATTTATGGGGGTCTGTAGATTGTTTTTAGAGGCTTTCACATATAGGATGAAGTCCAGAGGAGTCTAGATCCCTTACGGAGATGAAAATAGGGATGAAGTAGTGGTTCTTGTTAACAAAGGTCTCTGGAGCACGAAAACCCTTCGCATTTGGGATGGGGTGACTCAGGGATAGATGTTGATGGTGACCATCATCATCATCATCATCATCATCTAAGCCTCAGTCCCAACTATGTTGGGGTCGGCTACATGGATACTTCATTTCCATTCAGCTCTATCATGGGCCATATTCTAATTGATATGTAGAGGTTCAAAATCTCTCTTTATGAGCTCATCCCATATTAATTTAGGCCTTCCTCTTCTTCTATTTATAGTGTTCAGTAATCCCTATTTTATCTGAAAGACTCGATCAGAAAGTAATATTAGAGAGCAGAAGAGATTTTGACTGTGTAGATTCCTGCGAGTGTGTGAGAGTCCAAGCGGTATTGGGACTTTATGTGTGACACTGATCAAAACAATCCATTTAATTAATTTAAACATTAATGACCCAAATATAAAGAAACTTCCCCAAAATTGTTAGAGGTGACAAAAGAGGTCAAACAAAAACCAAATTTCAAACATAGATATATATTAGGGTCTAGAACATACCAATTTAATGATATAAAGGTTTTGAATATCTTTTGTTCATAAAATCCTTATCGGTCATTATCTTTGTGTATATGTATTCAAATTTGAAATTTGGTGACTCATCATTTTCTTAGTGAAATGGTTGACTTAATTTTCAAGATGGAGTCATTATATACTCCAGAGCCTACTCAGAATATTTTTATATGTATTGTAAGTATTTACGATATGTCGAGTTATGTCTCATTTCTTTACATATTAAGATAAAAGTGAGTTATTTGGTGCACATAATTTTCCTAATAGAAATGAAATTTTATAAGTTCGGGCTATCATCATTACATAACCTCTATCATTGAAAGTCCATTAAGAAATCTAAATTATATATGTAAAAATTTGGGATGTTACACTACGTCAGTGGTATGAATCTACCTTCGTCGATGTTTTTCCACCATATCTCCATTAACATTACCTTATTATCCAAAGCCTTTCTTTGTTGCTTAGGAAAAGACCTAAAATCTTGGGGATGGTAGGTTGGTAAGCCTCCTTTGTTCTTTTGCTCTAAATATTTCCTAAGAAGATCAATTTATTGACTAACCCCCACACTTATCTAGTTATACATGCCTTAGTTTGCATCTTTGCATGCCATATAGCTTATTTCATTGTATTTTTTCATAGTTTTTTCAAAAATTGTACACTTTCTTTCGACATCCATTGCATTGCATTACATGTCATTTTTGTAATTTCTTGGTTTATTCTTGATTAGGATTTAGTTTCATGATATTTCTCAATTTCTAGTTACATATTGATAAAAACAATGGTGTTTGATACCACTTTACTAGTTTTACCAAAATTTGAAATATTTCGTCCTAAAACGTGTTCTAGCTTAATCTCTATATTTTTTTATTGATGTACATTGAATGAGATTTGATGAATGTAACTCACCCATTCTTTATATGCTTCTTTATTAATAGAGTTCAAGCTTGAATTTAAATTTCTACCCACTTCTCTTCTTTTGTATTGAATTTTTAAGAGGTAATTAGAGCAAGATATAGATGCATAGGTTTTGATCAACTCTTAAAAAGTATGTGTTTTGACATAAATGCTCATATATTATGATTTTACCTTGAATTGTGATTTTTTTGGACTAGCTAGCATTTAGGAACCCTATATGGGAATCCACATTATTTTTCCTCTCTTCCAATTCACTATTCTTGCACCACTTCTTATCTCACCACCTCATGAAAAGATGCCAAATAGACGAGAAAGAAAAATACTTAGATACCCTCAAAATGCTCATGGTAGCTATCCCTTACACCCCTATGCTTCACTCCTACCACAATATGCACTACCCACAAAAAGGGCAATGAAAAAGAAAAAAATGCAAACTAAAATACAAGGCCCTTTTATGTAACCACATCTAATAAGGAAAAGAAAACATGGGTTATCCTATGTGATAGAACCACAATCTCTTTCTACAACGTTCTTCTTCCTTTTTCATTCCTATTTTCCTAGGAAACATAATCCTTAGATTCCATACCCCAACCATAGACAAGTGGGTCAATTAGGGTGGGTTGAAGTATAGGAGTAAATGCATGCAAGTGAAACTACGTTCTTAGTTTCTTTGGAGTCAACTCCATATGAAATAGTTTAACCTAGAGCCTTGTGGATGCCGTATCACTTATGTAAATTTTGATGCCCTATATGGAAAGTCTTTATGCTATATTCTTAGGTTATTTTGAACTATGATTCAGGAAATGAGAGACATGGATTGCCTGTGTATACTCATGTTTGAAGTTATCTAGTCAACAAGGATGGTGTGAGTGCATTTATAATTTCTTATTTGGTTAAATTGGAAAAGAGATTTAGTTAAAGGATAATTTAAGACAACTTTATTTAAGATTGGGGTGGTGATTCAGCTTTATGTTGGCTCTCGAGCTTGTTCCTTTTTAGTTCTGATTCCCATCTTGATGATTCATCTACTCAATGGTTGGTTTTATATAAAATACACTTATGGATGCTTTTTGCATTCTTTTATAGGTACTTTGATACTAATTAATATATTGAAGAAATGGATATGATCCCAACAACTACATGCATGGAGGAGCCTATGAATTCATTAAAGCCAACCAAAACCTGCCCCAAGTAACAAAGAATTGAAGTTGGGCAAAAAGATTCACCCCTATCCATGTTTAGACATTAAAGAACACAAGAAAGCCCCAAAAATGTTTGTGGTAATATGCCACGTCTATTCCACGAGACCCCAAAATATGGCGAAGTCACATTTTCTTCAAAGACCAGGACACCTTAGCCACCATGAGCATGCTACACCTAATGGTCTTGGCAAGTTAGACTCACCTCATGATCATAGTGGTAGCTCCTCCAAATGACCATACCCATGAGCATGACTCTCTCCTTGTCCATCCACCATGGTTTTCATTAGCATCATGGTCATTGTATCTTCACACCATCACATGCTAGGTGACCATCATGACGGTACCTCCAACCTTCCACTTATACATTTTCTCTTTGCATTTCTCAACATCCACCATGCCCATTCCTACATACCACATCGTCTCCTGCACCTACCCACCACTACTGTAGTGATTATTGTGGTTGTGATACCTACGTAACACTATTGTTTCCCTATAGAATTTATTACCACTTTACCCTCACTTAACAATATACCCTAGCCCACTATATATACACTAGTGGTGGCTAGGAGTGTACAGTTTGATCCTATTATCCCCCCAACCAACCTTATCCACCATCTACCACAGACTCTCTATTAGATTTATTATTCTATTTGTAATACATGCCTAATTGTTTTGGCCATTTAGGTTTAGGTTTGATTCCTTGTACTTTCCTCCTCTTCTATATATTGTAGGGGAGTTTTTCATCTCTCAATAAGAAATATTCCATAAGATCACATCATCTTCCACATGGTATTAGAGCATTAATCCCAACCCTAGGGATAGAAAGAGAGAATGTCAATGGAAAAACTAATTCTTAGTGAACTGTTTGACTTTTTGAAGTAACCAAGTCTAAATTGCCTTTTCATCTGACCTCAGAGTCTGGGCTTTGAATCCCTTCTATTTTTGAAAGAAATATCTCTTTACACACTAAAATGATCAAGATCTATAATTTCAAGCTAAAGAGAGAGTGTCATCCATGGAGGTCATCACTTCTTGGCTTGCATGATTGCTAGGCAGATGTACCCTTCCTTCTTAATTTATAAAAATTCATTCTTTCATAACATGCATGCATACCTCATGAGCCTACCCTCTATATTAGCCATATGCCTTTTGCAATATTGGGCTAATATGCCCTTTTTGGTTCATGTGTATCATCAATAACAGTTTCCATGATGACTCCAAAACCTCCATAGGCTCTAGCACCTCCATTGTGATAGCCTACAACATGTTTCATCAATCACCCACTAATTAGTGTAAGTCCATGTGGGACTTCTTGCTCAAAATTTTGGCATGTCCAATGAGTCAAACGACTAATGGGTATTTTCCCATCCAAGCTACATAGGATATAGTGATGATACCAAGTTCCCAATCCCTCCTATAGAACCATGACACCTATGGACATCTATAGGTACTCCTTTCCTTCCACCAACATCAACTTGGGGATCTATCCTAAGAAATTCTCACACCCATGCTGCAATCATGTAGCAAGTATGCCTAAACCTCCATTCATCCTACATGCACTAGATTTACATCAGCTACAATATGGGCGATGCACGAAAGCTAGCCATAAACAAGATCAGTAGGGTCATGATATAATGATATATGTGATAAAAGATTGGGTGGTAATACAACTTTTTGAACAACTCCTTATATAGACAACCAAGGGTATTGAGTCATGCACCAACTAATCTATTAAACATTGAGTTTGTATGTGAAAAAATTACAAATTTCCCCATTATCCACAACCACATATATCTATCTTATATCCCTCAATTTGTTTTTGAATGACCCCTCCCTATACCTTATACCTATTGTCCATAATATTGGGAGTGGATACCCAGGACAAATGTAGATTATTGGGTCAAAAAAAATCCATTTATTTCTCTACCCTAATTTTTGTTGTCAAGTCATGTAGCAAATTCCTTGTTATACTAGTGAAATATTAGAAAAAAAAACCCTGCTAGTTAATAAAGCATAAAAAAGAAATGGGGCACCACACTAAGTTTTCTTCATCTCCGTGTGGTTTTTCTAATCCACATGATTGAGAGCCTTTGTTTGAACTGAGGATCTTCTAAGTTACATGTCAAATCACCTATATTCTTGTGATTTTATTGTTCCTACCATGCCAATATACTAGTAGTGATTTGTTCTTCCTACCATCCTCTTTATATCGATAGTTCATTATCTTTGTGTTGTCATGTACATATCCACTCCTGTAACGGTATTTATGACTTTCCACCTCAAGCACTCTCATGAATCTTTTCATGGATGGGATAAGGGGGAAAATATAGGAAGATGCATAGGGGTAACAAACGAGGTGGAGGAGAGAAGATGAAGAGAATAACCCATGTCATCTGACCATGTTGTCTAATTAATGCATATTCATTTGTATTGCTTACACATACTATAGTGTATATAACCTATACTAGTGCTGCTCAAACATGTGCCTTCCTACAATAGCACAATATTCTTATAGAAATGCTGTTATGTTGAATATCGCATATCATTCCAATGTTGGTTCTTCTTATGTGTAACTTCTTTGAGAAAAACATAGTCACTTATATGACCTCTACACAGAATCTCCACTATCTAATTCTTTGGATGCTTGCTAATGATTCTTATGTTCATACACAATTTCTCTTACTAGCCTAGTGATTTTCAATTTTAGGGTGATACTCATATGGAATTATTGATTCTAAGTTGTTGCTATCTTGATGGGGATAATACTGCTTATAGCCTACTACATGCTATGTTCTTCAGGGAGAGTGTTAGAGTGCTTCAATTATTGTATCACATCATTTAGGGAGAGATCATTTCTTAGAAGGAGAGCTCAATTACTATATGAGATAGTTTTCTCTTTTCTTGAGTTGCAAAGGTGTACATGTGTTACACCCGTTATCCCTATTTAGGAGGGGGTGTTAAATTTATTAGTTTATATGCAATCTGATCCTAATTGTGTTGGCCATCTAGGGTTCATTAACTTTGTTGTAGTTACTTCCTCTCCTATATATAGGATGAGAGTTTGTCAGAAATAGATAAGAAATTCCTCATTGGCCTCACATATTACTTTCCACACACTCCATATTCCACCAAAACCCCCTATTTTTCTGGGGTTATTAGCATGTCTACCTCATCTCCCACGAAATTTCACCCACATTGAGGAGGAGTTCATTCTTAGAGCTGTTCGAGGTGAAGATTTGATCTTTTCTACCTACATTCTTAGAGTTTCTATCATATTCTCATCCTTCTTTTGTTTTTTACTTGATAATGAGTAGCTAAGCCACTTATCAGTTGTTTGGGGCCAAAACACGTAACTCTGATACCGTGTTGGGAAATGTTTATCATAATGTATTTCTTTTCCAATGACTATTTTGTTGCTTGTCTCCGTTCTTATCTCATTCTATGGAGATTTATTTGTATAACCACTTAATGTATAGAGGGAATAGGAAATAGGGGGCTAGACGAAGAAAATGTCCAACTATTAAATCCTTAGATAGTTTCCCTCTTTCCCCACCAACACCCTACTCCACTAGCCTAGGAATGAGAACTATGTATTTAGGATTTTTCCTCCATATGAAATCAATAAAGCAATATTAAGGGCTTTGATGGGAGGTAAGACAAGGTGAAACACACTTCTCCCACACCCTATACCACCCCTTGACACTAAGTATATTATGAGAATCACTCCTAGAAACATAGCATTGGATTATTGAGACCTATGTTTACCTATAACTTAGTGAAAATAGCCTTGTGAGGTTGTATGGGAGATTATAGGGACTAGTTAACACATACACTACCATACCACCCATGGCCAACTGATAGAATATGCTATAATCTACATCAATTGATGTTGTTTGGTTTGGTTGCTTAATTGTCTTATGCAAGTGCATGAATGTGACTCTTTCACATGGTTGATATTTACACACCCATAAACATTCTACTATATTTATTACTAGTCAAAATGCTAATTTCCTTCTTGATATCTAGTATTAGTTGAATTAGCTTATTTTCTTGCTTCCTTAGTCATATTTGCGTGACTAAGATTAGTTTTTTCCTAATGATGATTAGTTATTGTCATGAAATGTTTAGTGTTAATTAGGATTGATATGTCTTAGTTAATGTTTATTACTCTCTTTCATTGCTTAGTTAACCATGATTGTATATGATTAACATAAGTCTACTTATTTATTACTATAATTGCTTGCACCCCTGGTATAAATCAACTCCCATTTAAACCTTAAGATCCCTACACTCAATTTAGAATCTACATAAAACAAATGCATATCTAGTGTCCCATCTCTCCCTATTGATTCAACCATGTAATTGTTTTTCCTATAGTACATCACTAACTTGTGCACTTGCAGATCATTTTATATAGAGTGTTCTTCATTCAGGACTTTTGGTATCCTAGACCAACATAGGTTCATCAAATTGTTTATAAGGAAAGAACCCCATCCTTATTGATTATATCCCTTATTATGATTGTAGAATTATTTAAGATGCAAGAATCACATTCTTATTGATTATCTTTATTGTATTAGCTATATCATTACACTTTGGTTATGGAACTATTTAACATGATAGAACCTTTCTTTATTAATAATCTCCTTTATATAGGCATCTCATATTCATTGAAATTGTTATTCTTGTGTAAAATATTCTCATGAACTAACATACTTGCTTATATCCACCTTTATGTAGGGAATATTCTTACATGTTATACCTTATCCAAAATTCTCAAATTTTTCCTTCAACACATATATCAGTTTATAGAGACCCATAACATTCTAATATTTTAGTTCTTCTAGGTGTTTTACCAACCCACCCATAGTTTGAGTAGATAATGATTAGTTGTATGAATTGCATGCTCAAATTTAGTTGTTGCAAACCTTTTTGAGATTTCCAAGTTTCCCATTGTAGGTGATCTCCTTAGTTAAATTATTTGTTTCATTTTTCCTTTTATAAATCCTTATGTTGAAAAATATTTTAAAATTTTGATAGGTAGTTTAAATTCTCTAGAATACTATTTGATACTTGGTCAAAATTATTGAGAAGTTGACATGCACCCCTTTACATTTGTAGTTACTTGTTCATGTCGTTGGATGGGGTTTGTGTTTCTTCTTTTCTTAGAAGAAGTAAGCAGTGGATTCCCTCTTTGGTATCACTTTTTGTAACCTCTTTTATAAATTTAGTTGGACTAAAGTCTATTTGATAGTAATGTATTACATATGTTGTCTAGTGATAATGATATTATTTTAGATCTATGCAACTCAATTGAATTCATAAAACATATCAATATAATTGTCATATCTTTGGAGTAATTTTATTAAATGAACTAATATTCCATATTTGTGTATAGAAAATTTGTAAATATATCTACAATATATTTGTACATAAGAATAATTTAGTCAAGTACTTAAATAGTTTAGATGATACATGAAATTACTTAAGTTCAAAACCTTTGAAACAATTATATTATTAATTTCATCAATGAGACGTAAGGTCATTCCAACATATATTAGTGCATTGGAGTGACATTGAAATATAAATTTTGAAGTAACTAATAATGGAACTAAATCAAATAATAAACTAAACAATTAAGCCTCATGTATGGATATTAAGGATACATAATAGCATCATCTTTTGTGAACATATTTATACTTATTGTTCTAGTAAATTAATCTTCTTCTACACTTAATACTCAAAAATACATTTATAATGAAGAATGATTGTCAATTGACCCTTATAATAAATTTACCCATGAAATACAAGGAAATGACATCAAATGATTGAGCTAAACTAGGGATAAGCAACCTTGAGGTCAATCAATCCCAACACTCATATGTGTTTGAGCAACTACTCTTGAAGATCAATCACTTCTAGCTACCACCTAGAAGCTCGATCAAAGCACATCAAGTTTAGAAGGCAATCGATCTCCTACCTCAATTGATGCAAAAGTTTTAGTAAGTCCAAAACTGACCAAGTGAAGAAAGCTATCAAGACCTAAGATCAATGAATTAGAGGTGACCAAGCATAACCTATCAAGTCACTTAAACAAGAGGACTAATTTACCTTTAGGACACTCTAAGAAAAATTGGTTCCAGTTGATTTTCAAGCAAGACTGCCAAAGCTCAAAAAATTCCAGCTGTCGACTTATCCTATCAATATAGGTGGTCGATAGTTGTAAACATCAAGAAATCAATGAGAGCTTAACAACCCATGTCAACCAAGAATACACATTGCATGATGGTTGTAAATTGTGTTATTAAGCAAGAAGATTGTAACGACCACCCCCTATTATCCCCAATTAAGAAAGACCTAGAGGGCAAGGGCTGTTATCATAATACTAGGATCAAGGTTTAACAAATAACCAATAAAAATTAGAAATTACACTGAATCAAAAGAGTATAATAAGAATACGAAGATAGAATCTCCTCAAGGTTGTTAAATGGAAAAGGAAACTGAGGTTGGAACATGAAATATAACTATCTATAAATCCTCTAGTAGACTATAGTAATCTTTTCTTTTCTGCCATCTTCTTTGGATGTCCATATATTTAGATAATTTGTTGTTTAACCTAAAAGGGAGGGAAACAAAACACGATCTGCACTTCACTTTATTGAGTATGTTGTACAAGAAAAATAGATGAATGTAGGCATAACAACATAAACACAATAAAAAAAATTATTAATAAATAATTCAACATGCATTTTCTATTTTAACTACTCAACCCATATTTTCTCAATCTTTGTTGTATCCCCTCTCATGAGGTTTTACCTCTATAGTGAACTCAAATAATCTTCCCTTTTATGCTTGGTACTCTATTGGCCTTCCCATTTGGGCTTGACAAACTAGTGATGTTCCCTTCCAAGCTTGACATTCTATTGGACTTACCATCCAGGCTTGACCTATTAGTGTCCTTCCCTTTCTGGCTTGATCATCAATCATTTCCTTAATGATTTTCCTTCAACCTTCCAGAGATAGAAATGAGGTTCAAGTAAGTTATGTTCATTTAAGATGATTTATAGTTTGCAGGAAGTAAATAAACAACCAAGAAGGTTAATGGTAACACATTGATGAAACTTTAGAAACATCAAAATTTTATTATAGTGATTATTCATAATTAACCACATTACTTTAGTTAGGGATGACTTAGTTTCCAAGAAAAAAACTACAAATTCAATAAACTGAGTAATCAACATGTAATTAATGTTCAACACCAATGTATTCCTTTTATGTTCATGAAATATTCCTTAAGACTAACTTGGGCCATATGTTAGGGTTTTAGTGTCAAATTGGGGTTACATTAGGATTTGGCTCCCCAAACACTAATTATCGATCTGCATGGGCCGAAGCCCACCCCCTCTCCAAACAGGTGCCAGAGCTCGGATGACCCAAGAGGTTGGTAAATACAGCTGACCCGAGCGGGGAATCGAACCAGAGACCCTTCACGAGGGGCGCGCTGGCTTGACCGCCCGGGCTACGCTGGCTGGGTCAAACCCTAATTATCACATATATAGAACTTTCAACGTAAGAAACCCAAATTTTGTAAAATGTGAACCCCTTATTCTAGATTATACCCAATTTCACTCTTCTATCATATGAGATAAGAATATATTCATTAGGATAATCGAGATATGATTATCAACTTCATGAAATTTTGGGTTTCTATGTGTTAAATATCATTGAACTATGCATCTATATATAAGTTTGAAATTTCAGATTGAATCAAGTAATGAAACCTTCTTTATTGGATGCTACACTTTTAACTAAACAAAATAATATATAATATGACCCTTTTTGGACTTACCAATTATTTACTAGAATATTTATAGAAAAAATCTACTTAGACTAATCTTATTTGCCATTTTAGCAATTTATTTTGTTTGTTTATATTATCCACTCCAGCTGGGGGCCAGATTCATCCAATGGGCTTGCGCAACAATAACACCTTGGTCATGTGGGTTGGGAGTTCAAGCAAGGGCCAAATTACCCCTTGACTCTCGACGTAATGAATAAGGATGTCAGGCGCACAAGGGCACATGGGTAACTCTAACCCAAGGATACTTATCCCTTCCACAGGGTCAAGCATTGTTGTTGTTATCCATGGCAAGGTCAACTAAAGAGTTGACTCTCTAGCTCATGACCCGTCAATGCCAACAAAAGACACTAATGAGTTCGGTAATGTATCACGAACTCACAACACCCCTTTGGGGTTGTCAAGTGTACCTGATTCGCCACACAACACCTAATGATGCTCAAGTGAAGAATAATATTGGAGTGAAGGGAATTTAGTAGTCTGCTGAAAGGAAGGGAATGTTCATGGAGTCTCTGTGAATTGTTTCCACACCTCGTGCAGTGTCACTATGCATAAAAGGGTGATTCTGGTCGAACTGGTTTTAGGAGACTAGTCAATTTAGGGGGAAGTTCCCTAGTATTCCTTGATCTACACAAGGGTTGGGGTTTCACTCACAATGGTCTGATGATGCTCCATTGATGAGAAATTGGTCGGAGATGGTTGGTGGCACAAATATAGAGGAAGAGTTATTCATAATGATGTCTGGGGTTGTTGACCTTCCTCAGAGCAGATAGGGAACAATGGAGGGGAGAGGAGAGTTGTGTGAGTTGAATATGAATTCCCCATTGGCTTATATATGCATGGGTGGTATTCATGAGGGATTCCCTGCTCAACCCTAACTTCTAGAAGGTCCTACAATTTGAGCACATTCCAAAATGGAGATGCGGAGAATTATTTTAAGGCTCACGAGGTTCATCGTTTCCTCCCAGATCTAATGGAAAAAGAATCAAGAGAAAAGGCGAAGAGGGGAGAGAGAGAGAGTGGGGTGTTAGAAGATCGAGGTTCCTATTCCTAATTACTTCCTTTTCAGTCGCGTGATAGGAGACAAAGGGATAGCTGTGGATCTACTAATCCAACAACTAGGGTTAGCAAGATGCATTAAAGAGGCCCAAACAACCTATCCTAAGTTTATGTTCATTTAATAGATTCTGATTTTGGAAACAAATTTAATTATTACCTATAGGTCCCAATTTCTTCTCAATTTTCTATCAGATATCAGGAGCATCTTTTTGTTGTGAAACTTGGATGGAAACTCCTTTATATATTTCCCAACTTACATATGGTTTTTGGGATTTTTTAAGATAACTCTTGTAGATGTAACTTGCTCTTTAAAGTATTTTCTTATTAAATTATTTAAGGCATATGACAAGTCCATTCCTACTCAAACTTGGTAAGATATCCTATTTTGATATATTATTTCTTTAGGTGCAAGATAGCAATGAATTAGGCAGGTTTGTTGCCTTTAACTTGTCTTTCAAGAAATCCAAGACATCGCCCCACATTAATTATCAATTATTAATTACTCTTGATAATGTTCATATTATTTAGTTTCCTGTATTTCTTTAACAATAAATCAATAATGAATTTATGAAAATGACACAATACATGAAATATTTCTATACAAAGAAATTGAATTCACAACCCAAAATTATTAAAACATATAGAAATCTCAAGCATTCTAATACTCCTAAACAATCCATTATTTACATCCATATATCCCGTGGGGCTTCATCCTCACCATAGTGTTTCCATAGAGCCTTTACCATCTCAATCATTTTTTTCTAATTTGTTCACCTTTGAATCCTAGATCCTCATAGGAAATGTAGGGTATGACAACCTTATTTGGATCTCTAAAGGTTCAATGTTCAACACATGGGCGTGATCCTTCACATAGAACTTCAGATTGGACACATGGAACACGTCATGTATCATGTTATACTATGGTGGTAGAGCTAAACAATAGGCGGCCATGCTAATCTGTTCTAGAATGTAGAATGAACCTACATGTCAGAGACTTAATTTTCCTCTTTTTTTAGCTATAGGTCGAAGGGGGCATATTTTTATTAAAATGTGCTCTCCTACAATAAAGTGCGGATCTGCCCTCTATGCATCAACATAAGACTTTTGTCAATCCTGGGCTTTCTTCAATCTCTATTTGGTCAAAGTGACTTTATCACCATACAAATGTAGTTCTTTTGAAAGCAAGGTCCTTTGGCTGACACCATCCCAGTGAAGTGGAGACTGACACAACATCCCTAAAGAGCTTCATACGGAGGAATCTAATATTGGCTTGGTAATTGTTGTTATAGGAAAACTCGGCTAAGGGTAGATATAGTTCCCACAATCCACCCCAATCTATGAGACATGCTCTTAATAGATCTCCTAGGGTTTGGATCTTGTGCTCTAACTTACATCAAGATGAGGGTCACAGTTTGTGATAAACTTCAGCCTCATGTTGAGTTATTCTTGAACTTGTTTACATAACTTGGAGGTGATCTTAGTGTCACAACCGGTGATGATTGAACTTGGGACATGATGGAGCTTCCACTCACGTGGAATTGCGTGCACCACTAAAAATCCTAAAGATGGTAAGTCTTTAAGTTTTGCCTTGCTTATACTAGATAGAGAACTCCACCCATGTATGCTAAGATACGTGGAAGTCTTATCACATTATAGTTAAGGGTCGAATCCATGGGACAATGGTCTTGTTGTTAGCAACAAGATGGAAAACGTTAGAATTTCACTTAATCACTTGATAATTGGTACTTAGATCAAAAGGTTGAGTTGGTTGTTTTTAAGCTAAGTGCAAGTAAAGTAAAGGCAAGAAAGTAAATCTAAGGAGTTAAACTATGATAAAAGTCACTAGGGTGTGATCGGTTTTTCACCGCCACTACACATGGATCAACACATGCAAAGCAAAACATAACCTGCAGAAAGAGTCTAGTCAGTTAGTATCTTTGTAGACTTAGCTTCCTTTCAGAGAGCTAACTACGAGAAGTGCGGGAATGTTGCAACGCCAGCCATTCCCGAACAAATGGTCACTTACTTTGCATCATTCCCCTCGCGAAGTGTGTTTCTCGACTTACCAAGGTTGCACTTTCATACGTCAACTGATTCCATTTCATGGTATGAAAGTGAAACAAATGATAGTGAGTTTACTCCACTTCTTGAGATACACTTCTAGATACCGAAACAGATGCATGGTGGATACATGCACCAAGAACCAACATACAAACGAGTTTCAAATCTAATAGTACAAACGTAGACAATTCATACTAAAAGATAAAGGATAACACAAGTTGGAGATCAAGCAACACACATTCATTAAATGTTTGATGTCGAACTGAAAAGATAAGAACTCTACATTACAAATTATGGATTACATTTACATGATATGAAAACATGGGTAGCGGGGCTACTCCCCGCACCCTAGTGAGAGAGACTACTCGCTCATGACTAGGACAAAGAAGGAGGCAAGAAGAGAGAGAGAGAACGTCATCCCCACAAAGGAAAGAGGAAAGTCAACCCCTTGGAGAGAGAGAAACGATCCACCAGCTTCACAAGTTGCGTGATGATGAGATCTCCCTCTTCCCACCTTCTTTGGCGGAGAGAGAGGAAGCAGCTTTGAGATGGAGTGTGGGTCTCAGACCGGCAACCCCTGGGCGGAGGATGGAAGTCAGATTTGCTCTGGAGTGATTGAGGCAGCCTTTGGACGTCTGAAAAACTTCCTCCCCTAGTTGAGGACCCTTGGGGTCTTATTTATAGGCCTTGAGTGAAGTCCAAACGGTTTGGAGACCGTTTGGACCTCAAGACCGTTTGGACCTCAAGACCGTTTGGACCTCAGGACCGTTTGGACCTTAGGACCGTTTGGACCTTAGGACCGATTGGACCTCAGGACCGTTTGGACCTCAGGACCGTTTGGATTCATGCGGTCTCGAGACCGTGTGACTCCATGCGGTCTCGGGACCGGCTGGCTTCATGCGGTCTTGAGACCGTGTGACTCCATGCGGTCTCGGGACCGGTTGGCTTCATGCGGTCTTGAGACCGTGTGACTCCAAATGGTCTCAGGATTGTTTGACTCCATGCAGTCTCAGGACCGGTTGACTTCATGCGGTCTTGAGACTGTGTGACTCCAAACGGTCTCGGGACCGATTGGCTTCATGCGGTCTTGGGACCGTTTGACTCCATGCGGTCTCGGGATCGATTGGCTTCATGCGGTCTTGGGACCGTTTGACTCCATGCGGTCTCGGGACCGATTGACTCCATCCAGTCTCGGGACCGATTGGCTTCATGCGGTCTTTGGACCGATTGACTCCATGCAGTCTCGGGACCGATTGGCTTCATGGGGTCTTGGGACTGATTGACTCCATGCGGTCTCGGGACCGATTGACTCCATGCGGTCTCGAGGCTGAGTTATTCTTTTATGATATTTTTTTGTGTTTTTCAGCATATAGAAATGGGAAAAGTTAGTCTGATTGCATATTTATAATAAGAGGGAAAATTTCGGGATTATGTATATATTTAATTTAAAAAGAGTACGGAAAACTAAAGAAAAAGACTAAGATAATCATCAAAGTTGGAGGTTATCACCCCCCCTAACTTAGAGTCTAGCTTGTCCTCAAGTTAGATAGAGCTGAGACATGTAATGACGAGGCAATTTTATTTAGTTAGAATTTCCATACTCTTGCTTCAATTCTTAACATGAGTTCTCCTAAGGTCATATCAGGTCTTATTGCTTGCCTTGACTCTTTCAGGTTTCGAGAGTTGCTTGGGTCTCAGGTACCTTCCGTATCTCATAGCTCGCATCGGGACCACCTTTATTTTGTGCATGTTGTTGACTCCAATCAGCTTTATACCTCTCTGAAAGACCTATTGGGAGCTAGAGTGGGTATGAGGGTTGGCTAAAGGCTTGAAGTGTAACTCCCTCTTCAAGCAGGGGAGGGGTTGTCTATGCTTTTAGGATCTCACTATCGGGCACGAAACATCTGCCTTTGTGAGGGCAGCTGAATGTACCGGCCGTGTGAGTCCTTTATAAGCCTTTCATATATTTGGATACCTTAGGGTTTCCCTACCGGGCACGACACATCTGCCTTTGTGAGGGTAGTTGAATGTGCCGGCTGGGTGAGACCTTCATCGGTTCTTTATATAGATCCTTATTTAAGGCGCAACTCTCATAATTTTATTTGACTCTCTGGCTTTTATTCAAAGACTCACAGGCTTGGGTTTTGGGGTTTTGTTTTGGGAATTTATTTTGGGAGGCCAAGCCTCTTTTATTTTGAAGAGAGGAAAGTTGTTCTTAGAGTTTTTCAACATGCATTTATTTGGTTTGTGGTCCACTTGCAGAGTTTCTTGATTTGGAGGTTGCCTGATGCCCCTCTCACCCTTGAGAGCCTGGCTTATTTCTGCCTTGATATTGACCTGTGGAGAGTCAGATGAAGAAGTGAAACAAAAGAATGAAAATCAATAGTGGAGGGACATTATTAAATCGCCATAAAATGTCTAAGTGCTATTTGCTTTTGGGGACTAACAGGATTCTAAAGTTAAGAGGGTTATTTTAAAGAGAATGTTAAAGAGGAAAAAGAAGAAAAGAAAATATGTACAAACAGAGAAGGGAGAAAAAGGTGATGGAGAAAATGGTACCTCGCCCTTGTCTAATGTACCCCCCCCTAACTTATCACTCACTCTGTCCTTAGAGTGTCAAAGTGATAGGTTGAGAAGTAAGTAGGACAAGGGCTGCAGGCTAAGTTAATTCTTCATTTGCCCCCGGGGAATGAAGTAGATTTGCTGCGAACTGTCCTCGTAGAGCGTGGTAATCCATGTCAGCCATTTCTTCTACTGGTCTTTGGAGAACGATGATGGTGTACATCCAGTAGAGGACGTGGAAGCTGCAGTCATTTGATTACCGGATTTGCTGGGGGCATTTGTGGAAGAAGGAAGGGCGGTGAAAATGCTCTTTGTCGTACGCCCTTGTATGATGACTTAGAAAAGCGATTAACTTGTTGGCGCACTCCTTTGCCACTACCTCTGTTGGCATCCTTGGTGTCACGACATAGTTCTTCTGTCGTGGATTGTACTGGCTATCGGAACTGTTATATATTGTAGTTGTTCCTTCTGGGAGATTTGTGGCCAGGAGCATCCAGTGCTCATGATAGAGGAAGGGTAACATGATGAACGTCGGCGTTGTGTGTTGTAGATAGGAGATCAGTGCGTCAGTTGTGCCGAAGTTCTTGAGCTTTAGAAGATCATCCTTAATGTATGGGGACGCCATATAAGTAGTGGGGTTATTTTGGCCGAGTAGGAACTGGTAAGCGGCCATAAGGCTTACAGAGAGGGATCCTTTAACCTGTAAAGTCTCTCGGAGTGTGTCTGCCATAACTAAAATGTCTCTAGACATGAATACAAGTTCATCCTTCTCAGCTGAGAGCCGCGACATAATGAGACGTAGTTCGATGTCGGAGAGACCTTTGCAAGCACAGTGATCGAAGTCAGGAAAAGTTGGTTCTATGGCAGACAAAGGATCGATGTCTCCTTTACTTTGCTCGGTAGCTGCGATTGGCACTGTGATTTTCTCTGACTCCTTCAGAGTTTGTCGGAAGGGTCGCCGCTGTGGTCACTGGATAGCTGAGAAGAGGTAGCGAGGGACGTCATCTGGTGCCATAGTCGGGTCATTGAAGAAACGTCTATCACTGATGAGCTCCATGGCATAACGCCCGCACAAGGAATGAAAATCTTCAGCAACCAGATTAGTAAATGGGATTTCCTGGTTTAGTGCTTGGATGTGACGTATGGTGCAGAAAGCGCAATCCCCATATCCCTCGACGACTTGAACTTGAGGGTTTATGATTTTGAACCAAGGCTGGCTCCAATCTTGGCAGAGAGATGGGCGTGCAGCCCAAATTAACTTAATCAGTCGAAAGGGTATACACCTTGCTTCTCCTGTTGGTTCACCAATGAAGTTTATTATGCCGGCTGGTAGCTCGGTGCCGCAGAAATTATACACCTTGGCATCCCGAGCCTTGGTATCCACGATCATGAAAAGCCAGTGGTCCGAAACTTGGAAGGGCATGGTAAGAAAACGTGCCCGACGTGCTAAACCAGCACGCAGCCTCTCGATCGACTTTGCTCTTATGTCTTTGTATAAAAGGCCAACAGACAGAGCAGACGAGGAGTTGAAGACCGGTTGTTGCCTCTTATGACTTCTATATATTTCGATGCTATTGGCGAGAAGGACATAGAAGATCGCCATAGGAATCGTGGACCGAGGTCGCAGGATGGTACGGAAATCTTCTCGTGTCATCTTGCGTCTAGTTTTGGTGTTATTATAGATGATCTCTTCCCCTGCCTTCGCATCATCCACAATAGTGTTTAGTATAAAGATGTCCTGAGCATCTAGTGTGGAGATGCCTGCCATGTCCAAGTCATGCATTTTATTCGGTAGAGGTGGTGGCGGGGGAAGTTCCTGAGGAGTGGGGGAAGAAGGGTGATCCATGACTTCAGTATAGGTCTACATATCATCATCGGAATCGGAGGCAGAGTCGAGTTCTTCATCAGTATCTAAACTCACACACTCTGCCTCGTCCTGGTCATGGGGGGAGGGCACAGATATGCCAGGTGCGGAGAGAGGTGGAGCGGATGTTGTGGGTGGGCTGACGCTGGTTCCTAATAGACATTGTTGGAGCTCAGCGAAAGCTGCGTCTTTAGAAGTTTCCCCGATGGCCCTAGAGCGGAATAATCAATGAATTGATCCCCATAGGACATGTTAACATTATCATTGTGCGGGGACTTGGGGTGATGTTCATTGTTATGTTGTTCTTTGTTAGAGCCTTTGTGAGAAGGTTCGACTGCATTGCCTGGGTCCTCTCCGTCATCTGATTTGCCACCAGAAGAGGTGGTATCATTGTTTGAATCCGTAGATGAGTCGAAGTCTTCATCCTCATCTTCTTCACTATTGCCATCCTTGTCATCCGCCGCCTTGTCTGCAGGCTTTTTGCTTGCAGTTTTGTTGCACCGCTGATGGGTGGCTTGTAACTCATCATAAGCCACTTGCAGATGCTCGTGTTTTTTGGGCAGTGCGTCGTGGGATTCTTTGAGATCATTATAGCGGCCCTCGGCAGTGAGGAGACGTGCTGTTAGATCTGTAAGTTGAGCACACAGCTGCTGGATGTCATTGTTAGTTGATTCCTCTTAGTGATTATGTAACTGTGTGAGGGTGTTGTTGATGGTGTCCAAGCACGCGCTCAGGAGTGCTTGTTGTAGTTGGAGCACGCGGAGAGTCTCTGGCAGAGGTTGAGTCTGCGTAGAGATCTCATCGACTTGCTTTTTCGTTGCTTCTTACTGGCACTTCACTCTGAGAACTAGGTCTGGCAAGTTGTTGTAGTGGTTGTTGATCTGCTCAACTTGCTTAGCCACCTCATCTTGTCGTTGTTGGAAGCCTTAGAGGATGGTGGGCAAGGATCGGTGTTGTTTGTCGATCGTGGCCACCTGTCGTGATAAACCATGCAAACAAGAAAAAATAGAATGTAAGATGTTAGAAGGATCGGTGAGGAGGTTTCAGACAGCGTCGAATTGACGGCCGAATTCCTCACCGATATTGGCAAAAGGGACCCCAGAGGCGGAAGGGTGGGGTGGATGGGGTCTATGTGGGAGGGTGGTAGTGCCTTGCGGAAGAGACACTGATGATGCCCCGAGCTGCATGGTGACTATGGATGGAGTCACCAGTGGTGTCGGGGTGGTGGTGGATGTGAAGGGTAGTGGTATCTCAGGTGAAAGCTGTTACGACCCGTGTTGAGCTTACCCTGTAAGTATGCTGTTAAGCATGTGTTTTAGCTGCTTTGCTAAGTTGTAAGCTTGCTTTTGTTAATAACATTTAAAACAGATATGATATGTGCGTAGTGTGAATCCTAGCCCTTAAAACGTGTAGGATCTTGCGCTTGAGGCGTTTCCAGAGAAATCGTCTGAAACCGACTTTCGAGTCAAAAGTTGTAAGTTTTTGGGCATGCAAGGACCTATTTGTAGTTTTCGAAAGTTCTCGGACTTTACGTTTTGGTCCCTAGGTTTTTCCTTCTTATCCTTTCTTTCCCTTTTCTTGTTTCACTTTTCAAAAACGAGAGAAACGCAGAGCGTTTCTTTCCTTCTTCGCGTGAGAGAGATCTGAGAGAGAAGGGTGATTTGGAGCCCTAGCTCTGTTTCGGCCAACAGTTGCGGCCCCTCCATCTTCTCCCCTCCTTCCTTCTTCGCCAACTGATCTACCAGCAGCAGGAGCTGCGCTAGCAGCAGCGGCGGCCAGGAGAGAGAAAGGACGTGAAGAGCAGCCCTAGCTGGTCCTCCTCCTTCCCTACAGCTAGTTCGTGGTTGTGTGCATCAGTTGCAGGTGATTTGCAGCGCAAATCTGTGGTTTTGCCCGCCGATTCGAGTGAAATCGACATCAGTAGGTCTGTTTAGGTTTTCAGTCTGTGTGCTATTCGGTCGAGTTGTGTGTGATTCGATCGAGTTTCCTTAGCAGGAATCGAACAACAAGCTGATTGGTCGAGTTGTGAAGCAATCGGTCGAGTTTCTGACCAATCGGTCGAGTTTCAGAGTTGTGAGTGGCAGTTCATTCAGAAATCATTATTTAACTCAATTTAAGTGCTTAATTGCTTCATTATCAGTTGGTATAACTCCTAAACAGTGTAGCACATACAATAGAGTATGATAGATTCATTGGAACTTGAAATACATAATATGATTGATGAAAATGATAGAATTTCCTGTATTACAACTGCAATGTATACGTTGAGATCGAAACTGGATAGTTTGATACTGAGTCATGTTTAAAGATGACAAATGATGTATATGTGTTTTCAAGTGATGTTCAGAATGTGAAATAAGTATGAAATGTGGTATTCCTATTTAAGTGTTTATCTGTTAATCAGTTAATAGACTTAGGTGCCCTTACACCGTAGAACCCCTTGAGAGGTCTGCACCTTCGGGTGAAATGACCAACCTAGCGTGTGTCTAGATGGTTGGTGACTCATGTTCAACAATAATCCATGCGTGTGTCACGGTGGCACGAGGAAAGAGAGGCTGTGTTCAACAATAATCCGTGTGTGTGTCACGGTGGCACTGGAGTAAATAGGGGTTATTCAACAATAATTTGTGCGTGTGTCACGGTGGTAACCCCGACTCTCCGCCTGTGTGCTCAGGTTAGAGGAGGAGTCTAGAGTACACTCTTTTGAGAGTGCAGTAAGGCCGTGTGAGCCTGAGAGTCCTGACGCAGACCAGGACAGCAGTCAGACTTAGCATTCCCCGGGAGTGTCGCTAAGTCTTGTACGGTGGGATCGTAGTTCACTACAGATCTTTGTATGCAGAGTACACTGCATATGATTGGGGCATAATAATATAAAAATGTAATCATATAGGATCACAGTAAATTTAATATGTTAAGAGATTTGAACTTCTGTGCCAATTCTCTATAACTGTTTATTTGTTTAAAATATCTGTTGTTGCATAAAAATGTGATTATTATCTGTAAATCTGCTATGTCATTAGAACTGCCCTGCTTAGTATTGCACTTATGCTTTATTTAAATTTTATATATATGATGAGTTGTTTAGTGATAGCTAAATGAAATGCTATTCACTGAGTGATTAGGCTTACTCCTCTACTCAAACATTTTTCAGGCCAGCAACAGTTCTAGGAATCAGAAGGATCTTTTCATCCTAACGCTTAATCTGTAGAAGGTATTTGTAGCTAGTATAGTTAGAGGTCTCTTAGTCCTTTCCCCTCGGTCCTTGGGATGGTGTGGGTGAGAGAGAGTGTGTATGTGGAATGTGTATAAAGTTATAAATTAACTGTTATGCTTTACTTTATGTCGAACAATGTAATATGTTGTAGACTTTGTTTATATTTCTAGTCAGTTTAATAAAAATGCTTCCGCAGTTTGGTTAGCTTTAGTTTACAGCATAAATCAGGTTATCATTTTAATGTCTTTAAAATGTTTAAAAAGTTATGAGTGGTTTGGCTTGTGTGTAAATCCCTCCGTCGCACCCTAATCTTATGGGTTGTGGTTAGTGTGAGATCGGGGTGCGACAAAAGCCTCTGCCCGTTTGGTTGCAATTTCATATGATGGAGCTTCCACTCATGTTTTGTTACCATCCCTGTTACCACCCTCACGTGAGTAGTGCATGCAATTTCACATGATGGAGCTTCCACTCACGTGAAATTGCATGCACCACTAAAAATCCTAAAGATGGTAAGTCTTTAAGTTTAGCCTTGCTTATACTAGATAGAGAACTCCACCCACGTATGCTAAGATACGTGGAAGTCTTATCGCAGTATAGTTAAGGGTCGAATCCACGGGACAACGGTCTTGTTGTTAGCAACAAGATGGAAAACGTTAGAATTTCACTTAATCACTTGATAATTGGTACTTAGATCAAAAGGTTGAGTTGGTTGTTTTTAAGCTAAGTGCAAGAAAGTAAATCTAAGGAGAAAAATTATATTAAAGGCAAGAAAGTAAATCTAAGGAGAAAAATTATATTAAAAGTCACTAGGATGTGATCGGTTTTTCACGGCACTACACATGGATCAACACATGCAAAGCAAAACATAACCTGTAGAAAGAGTCTAGTCAGTTAGTATCTTTGTAGACTTAGCTTCCTTTCGGAGAGCTAACTATGAAAAGTGCGGGAATGTTGCAACGCCAGCCATTCCCGAACAAATGGTCACTTACTTTGCATCATTCCCCTCACGAAGTGTGTTTCTCGACTTACCAAGGTTGCACTTTCATACGTCAACTGATTCCATTTCATGGTATGAAAGTGCAACAAATGATAGTGAGTTTACTCCACTTCTTGAGATACACTTCTAGATACCGAAATAGATGCATGGTGGATACATGAACCAAGAACCAACATACAAACGAATTTCAACATCTAATAGTACAAACGTAGACAATTCATACTAAAATATAAAGGATAACACAAGTTGGAGATCAAGCAACATGCATTCATTAAATGTTTGATGTCGAACTAAAAAGATAAGAACTCTACATTACAAATTATGGATTACATTTACATGATATGAAAACATGGGTAGCAGGGCTACTCCCCGCACCCTAGTGAGAGAGACTACTCGCTCATGACTAGGACAAAGAAGGAGGCAAGAAGAGAGAGAGAGAACGTCATCCCCACAAAGGAAAGAGGAAAGTCAACCCAGTGGAGAGATAGAAACGATCCACCAGCTTCACAGGTTGTGCGATGATGAGATCCCCCTCTTCCCACCTTCTTTGACAGAGAGAGAGGAAGCAACTTCGAGATGGAGTGTGGGTCTCAGACCGGCAGCCCCTGGGCGGAGGATGGAAGTCGGATTTGCTCTAGAGTGATTGAGGCAGCCTTTGGACGTCTGAAAAACTTCCTCCCCTGGTTGAGGACCCTTGGGGTCTTATTTATAGGCCTTGAGTGAAGTCCAAACAGTTTGGAGACCGTTTGGACCTCAAGAACGTTTGCACCTCAAGACCATTTGGACCTCAGGACCGTTTGGACCTTAGGACCGTTTGGACCTCAGGACCGATTGGACCTCAGGACCGTTTGGACCTTAGGACCGTTTGGATTCATGCAGTCTCGAGACCGTGTGAATCCATGCGGTCTCGGGACCGGTTGGCTTCATGCGGTCTTGAGACCATGTGACTCCATGCGGTCTCGGGACCGGTTGGCTTCATGCGGTCTTGAGACCGTGTGACTCCAAAAGGTCTCAGGTCCATTTGACTCCATGCTGTCTCGGGACAGGTTGGCTTCATGCGGTCTTGAGACCGTGTGACTCCAAACGGTCTTGGGACCGATTGGCTTCATGCGGTCTTGGGACCATTTGACTCCATGCGGTCTCGGGACCGATTGGCTTCATGCGGTCTTGGGACCGTTTGACTCCATGCGGTGTCGGGACCAATTAACTCCATGCGGTCTCAGGACCGATTGGCTTCATGCAGTCTTGGGACCGATTGACTCCATGCGGTCTCGGGACCGATTGGCTTCATGCGGTCTTGGGACCGATTGACTCCATGCGGTCTCGGGACCGATTGACTCCATGCGGTCTCGAGGATGAGTTATTCTTTTAAGATATTTTTTTGTGTTTTTCTGCATATATAAATGGGAATAGTTAGTCTGATAGAATATTTATAATAAGAGGGAAAATTTTGGGATTATGTATATATTTAATTTAAAAAGAGTACGGAAAACTAAAGTAAAAGACTAAGATAATCATCAAAGTTGGAGGTTATCAGGACACCATGTAAAAAGACTATCTCTATAAGACCCTTGACCTTGATTTTTGGTTGAACAAGCTTTCTTACCTTTATTGGATTCTTTAAAACCTTAACTAAACCCTCTAATGTGATTTTATATCATGTAACAAACCTAAGTTTCAAGTTTGGTCTAGTTTGGGCTCTATTTGAGCAAGTTATGCATTTATGTGCTTGTTTTGGGTTTTATGCAATTTACCAATATTGATTTCTTTCCTTTGTAATTTGTCACTTTCTTGTTGTGACTCACATGTTTTCATTTCATGTTTGAGTTAATTTTACCTTGGGGCACCTAGATGCACCTTGGTTTGGTGGTGACATCTACCTAGGATTAAGTTTAGGGTTTGCTATCATAGATGGGCTACCTTGAGTGCTAAAATGCGATGGTTCTCCTTATGAATTGAGATCCTATTGCCATCCTTGTGATGTGGGAACCAATGGTGGTCCCTTAAGGTGTGAGGGTTGATGGGTTTTCCTCTTGAGCTCCTTGGATTGATGGTTCACCTAGAGAGATGCTCAAACCTGATGGTTGAACTAGGGTTTCCACCCTTATGACCAAGGGGTCAAGATATGATGGTTCCCCTACTAATATGGGTTGATGAATGACCTGGGAGTCAAGACATTAATGGTCTTCCTGATTCCCACCATTCATGGTCTAACTGGATATGCATGGGCATGACACTTTGACCTTGGAGACATTGCGAGTTGGTGTTGAGACCTCAATCTTCTCTCCTTTCTCACCCATAGATTTATATACCTCCCATTTCTCAAGAAACCAAACACTTTGGACCCCTCTTCTTCCTCCTTTTTGTTGGATCTCGTCCCCCTTTCTTGATAGAGAATAAGGAGCTCAAGGTAGAAGAAGTTGACCGATCTTGCTTACGTGAGCACCTAGGGTTTGGATCTACCCTAGTTGAGGTTGTTTGGTGCTTCCTTGCTTTGCTTCTTGGTCTAGGTGAGTGATATATCCCTCCATTCCTTCATTTTTATTAATGTCCTACCCTCCTCTCTCTTCTTCTTGGTTGATTTCCATGGTGTAGATTGAGATAGTGGTTGAATATGTCTCCTTTCTTGCTTAATTGACCTAGGGTTTGCTTCCTCTTGGAGAAGAGCTAGATTGGTCGAGTGGAGTGCTCAAGCTAGGGTTTTCTACCTCCTTTCCTTGAGCTAACTTTCTATTTGGGAGATTCATTTTAAACCTAGAGGCGAGTTATATAACTTTATCCATGTTTGTTGCTTACTTCTAGCTTGCATGTACTAGATCAAACATTATTCTAAGTAGAAAGATCCTATTTTAGCCTGGGGTTTAAGCTTATGTGATGACCCTTGAGTAGTATATCTTCTTGCTCAATCATGTGCACAACTTTTCTTTGGTTGTGGAAGTTCTGAACCATGCATGTATGTGGAAAATGATGGCTTTCTCTCTCACTAACGATGGTTGTTTACTAAGGTTTTGAGCTGATTTCCCTTTCTCATGTTGCAACTTGATGGTTTTGTTATTAGTGTTGTTTTGGTTGACCTTCTTGTGCCAATTTATGTCTTTGACTTAGTTCTATTTTGGCTGTTCATACACTTAACAAATGATGGTTTGGTTCTCCTTCAAGTGGCGAAACTCGATGGGATTCCTCACTTTTATAACTTATGGTTTTACTTTGTGTTTGAGGCTTGTTTCTCCACCTGATGACCACAACCGATGGTCTCATCGGATTCCACACTCGATGGTCCCTCTGAGTCCACAACCAATGGACTCCCTGGTTCATAACTTGATGGCCCACTTCCAATGGCTCCACTGGGTCAACAACTAAATGGTTTTTTTGGTTTATACTCGATGGTTTCACTGGTCAATGGTTTCAACCAATGGTTCTTTTGGCTTCATGATCCAATGGTGGTCATATGGTTCACAACTCATGTTGGACCCCATGTCCACAATTGATGGATCTTTGGAGGTCAGAAAACAATGGTGATTTTAGTGTTTTGAACCGATTGTCTTTCTAGGTTAAGTTGATGGCACATCTAGGTCACAACTCGATGGTGTACCTAGGTGTATGATTCAAGGTTTTTCTTATTTGTAAACTAATTGTCTTGGGTGAGCTTGTGATTCAATCATTTGGGTTTGATGGTCCTAATGTAATTCTTATGCATAACCTTATGCTTCCATGATCCAATGGAGATGCTATGAATTAGGGTATACCTTTGAGTGTTGATTTGTGACTTCAATTGATCATATCTTGTTGAACCTAACCCTAATACAAATAGATGTTAATGGTTAATCATACTTAGATCCTTGTATTATAGTATGATGAAGGGATACTCTCTCAATGTTTTTGTAACCCTAATATGTCTCCATTTGGACATCATAGATCTTTAAGGTAAAATTATGAGAAAATTGTGTATCAAAAGTATGATGATGGTTTATTGAGCCTTTTGTAAGGAATAAATATAATGTTGTTCTTTCCGGAAATGATATGATGGTATTAATGACTCTTAGGCATGGTTTTCACCCTAATAGATGTGTAACCCTCTTAATTATGTGACAAGGATTACGATGATATGATAGGAGATGTATATCATACATTTTATATCTTTTGAAGTTGGAATGTACCCATGTTTTTGGTAGAATTCTTTTAGGGTTTGTACATAGCTTGATTTATGCAGGCTTAACTAACCTAATTGGCATTAAATAATCAAGTGAAATCGTAACAAATTCTCTTTTAGATAATTCCCAATCAAGGAAGGCCAAAATGGTGAGTCATTATCTAAAATATTCCCAAGTATTTAGATTTAGAAAATAATAAATAATAGAAAACAATTTCATTAATTCATAGTTATGGTTTACAAAAATTCTAACATGAAATTTCATCATGAATACTACATCATATAAGAAGAAGTTTCTAGCTAATCCTCCTTTTAAATCATTAATGTTGTCATGTATTTCATTTGTCTGTCATACCTTAATATCTTCTTGTCCTTTATCATGCATATCATTTTATATCTAAAATAGCGTGAAACAAAATGCGTCAGTATTTTTCCATATTGGTACTTGGGTTGCATCTAGAAAGTGCAAGTATTGCGTAACCTAATGAATCTTAGATGTAATCTCCATGCACACCTTTTTCCCAAGTTTCCTTTTCATTTCTGTCCTTTATGTCGTTCATGTTTAATTAGTGGAATTTATAGCGGTATAGTGGACATTTATTCACTAATTGTACATATATAAGGGTTTATGCACAAATTCCTCAATGAAAGCTTATTTAAGGATCTCAAATGCAAAATCACCACTTTAGTAGAATAATGGCATATTAATTTGTGCTAGAAGTGCAAGGCCCTAAACCTTGATTAATGTATTAAACAAGCTTTATTACCATAATTAAGTGCTCTAAACCTTAATCTAACTTTTTGATGTGATTTGAAAACATAAAATGAGCCACAATTTCAAATTTGGTTCGATTTGGATGTTGTTTGTGTAAGTTATGCAATTTTAGGTACATTCTGGACTTTGATGCAATTTACCCAATTGGGAGGTTTGCTTTGCAAATCATCACCTAAATTTTAATCCTTATATATTACCTTACTATTCTCGAGATTTTTAATCATGGGGCACTTGGTTGCACCTTGGTTTGAAGGTGTTTCTCTCCAAGGGCATTATAGGGATTACCCTCTTTATAAATGAGCTTATCTTTAAAAGCTATCAACCAATAGGGTTATTTCTTTGTTTGAAGGACATTGGGGTTGGCCTAGAAGTCTCATGGGCTTTTAGGACCGACTTTTGATATACAAGAAGTCTCTATGAGCTGTCCTTTTGCATGGCCATGAAGTCCTAGGCTAGGGACACATGGAAAGTCACATAAACACATCATGCATGCGCCCTTCTTTATAAAGCCATGCCTACCTCTTCCCACCTCCCAATCCAAGAAGCAATCCTCTCCTTCTCTTTCCCCCAGATTGCATTGTTCCTGCTCTTTTTGTCCATGAAGGTTCTATCCCAAGGTAAAAGAGAGTGCTTACCTTGGTGAAGAAGGCCCCTAGGGTTCCAAATTTTCTCTATTTAGGGTTTATAAAGCTCCTTCTGGGTGATTTTGAATAAAAATAGTAAGTTTCCTCCTTTCCTTCCCTATTTTCATGCTATTAGTATTCCTCTCACCTTCTTCCAAGTCAGAACCATGACCTTCCATGGTAAAACTCCACGTAGAGCCCTAAAACATCTCATCTCCATGCTCTTTTGCTAGGGTTTGCACCTCTAAAGTGGAGAAGGTGATCTTTGCTCAAGAAAGGAGCTTGGATTGGAGCAACCAGACCTTCTAATCTTGGGATCCTTTCTTTTTGGACATTCTTACCTTCCTAGAGGCAAGTTTTGTTAACCCTCTTCTCATATATTGCTTACTACATGCTTAAAACTCATGCTTCTATGTTTAAAATTGATGATCTCCATCTATATTTACCATGTTCTTCTAGGGTTTTGGTTTCTTGCTATTTTACCTTCTCTAGTTTAGTTACATATGCAACTTGAAACCTTATCTTGGGCAAAATGGTGTTTTCTCCCTCTCCCTCTCTCTTCAATTATCTCGATTGGTTTGATGATGTGGCAGCTTCCTATTTATTAGTATTGAAAATTTCATATCTTCTAATCCTCGTATCCAAATTTGACAAATAAATATGTTTTGGAATTCAAAAATTAATTTCTATCTAATAAAAATATTTTCAAGGTCTGATTTCATGGTTTGATGAAGGGTGATTTTTGTAAAATGAATTTAATGCATAAAATCCATAAAAATTACAACTTAATAATCATAACTCCAAAATTAACATAAAAATATGTTTTCATAATCATGAGAACTTAATAAGTTTATTGGTGATGTTTTAAGAGTCTAAATCTGAGTTTTTCTAAAAAGGTCTAAAATTAGGGTTTCTATACAGGAATGTGCACTATGTACTCTAATACATGTTAATACATTGAAAATAGGCAAAGTGGAACTTGGACTCAATTAAAGTGGTGAAAGTTAGTAATTGATATAAGTAAGAGAGGTATGTACATTCTTACACCTAAGTTGGGATATTTACAGATCAAGCCATATATTTCCCTAATTAGGCTTTAATGAACCCTATTTCCTCTTTTCATGATTCTTTTCTTAAATTGCCTCAAAATTGGTAATGATATTGTTTTTCTTGGGTCTTGTACCCCACTGCAATGTTCTAATTGATATGATGCTTTTACTTGCCATGAATTCTTTTCTAGAATGTTGATTTTGTGGACTATTTAGCTACAATAGTGGTACATATGTACAACCACCCATATAAAGGGCATGCATTAATTTTCCCTGGGGAATGTCTTATTCTCCCCCATAAAAATATATGTAGGTGACTGGGAATGTATTAATTCTCCCCTCACCTATAGGTTGGGGTCCGATAGGTGCCTCAACCCTACTTAGTTAAGGTAGTCATAATTATCATACATGCAACCTTTTATTATATTTTGTTTATGGCAAGCATCTATTTAAAAATAACATCATACTCTCGATATCTTCATCTTATGATGAAAACTAGCCTTTATTTACATGTTTTCTTTACCTTGATATCATATTCATATTTTTTGACACATACTTTGTTTTCCTTTCCCTTTTGCTGGGTGTTTTTCCCAACCACCCAGGTTAGGACAAGTTGTTGAGTTGAATCAGGAGAACATAGATTTGGGCATGGACCTAGCACTTGAGGATGTTGGTTTGGAGACAATATTTGAAGTAGTTTAGACTTCCCTCAATCTATATCCTTTTTGTGGTATCTTGTTGTAAAACCTAATGGGAGATTTTGATGTACTTGTGTAATCTTTTATGAAAGTTGAATATAGTTAGTTATTTTTATTTCACTGCTACCTTTTGGTCTTTTGCATACCATGATAATAAATTTGGAAAATTTATACCTATTCCAACATACCTTTGAGTGGGTTCAAAATGGATGTTAATTCTTCAAATTCAAAATTTTAGTAAGGGGGTGATCCCGCCTCCTTATAGCATGGTAGCAAAGCCTTTAGGAAACTATTAGTACATGAAGTTGAAGCAAACATGTCTAGAATGGATCAGTGTTTTCGGGGCTGGCAATATTTTCCTCCAAACCACTAGCTTGGTTTATGAGGACTCCCGTGCCCATATGATACCGGCCTAGCCCGAGCTTAGATGAATTGCCCAAAATCGTATGATTTTAGGCAGTAACATTCTAGATATTCTTTTCTCATCTATGCTTCTATTCTTTTTTCATCTATGATTCAAATACTCCTTGGAAATTAATATGTTAACCCTACCTTTCAAGATAGGTGACTTGTTTGACAATAGGAACAAGGGAAAGGAGTTAAACCCTGATGCATCCAATGTGGGAAACACTCCTGTGACTCCTACCGGCCATAGTGTGGTCAACCCTACTACTTCGGGCACCCCCACCTTCACACCAGAGCAAGAGCTGGAAATGCTATGCTAGTTGCTCTCCACCATGATGGGGCAGCTCCACACAGTGGCTTCCAATGCCAACAAGCCAAGGGAGTTCACCCTCACCAACTTCATAAAGATGCAGCCATCCTACTTCTAGGGTGAAAGTGAACACAACATGGTGGATAAAGTTGAGGACTGGGTGTTGTCTTTGGATTACACCTTCAAGGGTATGGCATGCCCTCCTCACCAGAAGGTTCAATTCACGATGTATGTGCTAGATGGACCGATATGTGTCTGGTACAATGGTGTCGCCCGCACTTGAGACACCTCTACCATGGAGTGGGACCAGTTCCTGAAGCTCTTCAAGGAGAAGTACATCTATCCCGCCTTCCTGAGGAAGAAGGAAGATGAGTTCTATAGCCTCAAGTAGGGAGGCATGTGTGTGGATGACTACATCTAACGGTTCCTACTTTTGTAACGCTACACCACTGACCTTAGTGCCGAGAGAAGGACAATGTTGTTCTTGGAGGGCCTGAACTACCAGGTGGGCCGAAGTCTTATTCCGCAACTTCCACTCACCTTCCAGAAGATGATGGATAAGATCCTAGTCATCGAGTCCTACCCATCATTCCAATCCTATGGACATAGTAATGGCTACAACAAAAATAAGAGAAAGAACCCTACCCAGAATGGGAATTGCAGACGTGATTGGTGCAATAGGTGCTCTTGCCACCATCCTCTAGGGAGATGTCTTGCCAACAATGCACCTGCTTATAGAGACAACCGACCTCCTCTGACCTACCATGAGTGTAGCCAAGTTGCACATATTTGACCACTCTGCCCCTATTTCCAGTAGGGATAGTTTAATGCCTAGCTGCCGTAACAGCAAAGGAAAAATCTACCTCCGCAGAATAATAACAACAACAACAACCAAAACCCGAGGCAACCACCAGTAGAGAGGTAGAATGGGAGAGTTTTTTGTAATGACCCACACTTTTGAGTGTCTAAAAGACCTTAAAGTCACAAATCGTCACTCATAAATTTCAAGATCAATGGTTTTGCAAATAATAAAAAACAATTATTAAATTCTACGAAAGACCAAATTGGAAAGTTGGAATAAAATTTAACTTTTGCATACCTTTTCAAAATAGGATCTATGACTTCCATCCACAGATGAAATCTATCTATCTAATCCTCCTTTGGATTACTTACTATATTTTCACAGATTCTAGTTTACTATTTGCCCTTTTCAGATAATACCTAAAACATCGACAAACAAAATGTCAGTCAGCATAAATAAATATTCCGGTATGTGGGGACAAACAAAACAATGCACATAATTACTAACAACATAATCACATCAAATAGTTGTTAACAATGCAAGATTACATTTTTAGTATGACTCCTCAATCACATTTACCACCTCTGGGATACCCTATCTAGGGTTAAGTCCTTGCAAGTAACTTTCAGGCTACCTGGGGTCACCTCTCTAGGCGGCCTATGGTCTTCTCTCTGGGGCTTGACTCACTTTGACCTTCCCTCCAGGGCTTGGTCCATTATCTTACATCCATAGGGGTATGTAGGTTCCATCTAGTCACACTTATACTTAAATTGTTATACACACAATCACTATAAAGATTGCAGTAATGAGGCATCCAAGCATTTTAATTGTAGTGCAATCGATAAAGCCTGGAGAAACACTGGGAAACTAAATCGTGTACTCATAAATAACCACATACCTGATTTGCAGATTCAACAGGATAATAACAATTCCAAGCAAGCAAGTAATCCAAGAAGCAGTTCAACAATCACAGAATTCCTGAAAAGCATATGTAACCTATTTACTACACTTTATCAAGAATATATCTATTTATTTGACTTGGACTCACTTTCTAGGGTTTCTAATCTGAATTAGGGTTTCATTAGGGTTCTTTTAGATCTTTTTATGACTTTCCTCATTTATATCCACAAAACCCTAAAACAACAATTCTAGGTGCAAATCCTGAATTATTCAACTTAAACATATTAAAGCCCTTGTATCATCTATTAAGCCTGCGATTAACCTAACATCACTTTATACAAAGGATTTCCAATTATATCCCGTTAAAGCCCACTAAAACTTAGATTAGGGTTTCTAAGCCCATTAAAGTACATTAACATATCCAATCCTAAATTAAGCTATTAAGCATATGGATCATCTCTTTAGACATTAAAATGTATTTCTTATTAACAACATGTTAATATTATCATAATACATTCATATTAATCCCCTCAATTCATTAATCATCAAATTAGGATTGATCTTAGTCCTAAACACAATAATGATGGCAACTTTACTACTTTTAAACTAGAATCAGATTCAAGCTCTAAATCTATTTTTAATGGATTCTTCACATTCTCCTGATCAAATTTCATGTATAATACATCTCAATCTGAGCTATCATTAATTAACTATGAATTTCACAAGTTTTACTTACTTGGACCAATGAGGGACTGACACATCAGCCAATCGAGTCTTCTTTTCTTTTTCATGTGGTTTGGTCCCAAGCACGCAGGAAAGACACTTTGACCCTTTTGCTTCTTCACTAGAGTTGGGGACAGAGGGGTCTTTTCCCCTTTCTCTTCTTCTTCCTCGTGATGCTCCCCACACGTGGAGTAGCTCCCGCAGATAGTCAACTCTTCAATTGACTCTGCCTCACTCTCACCGTACTCACCAGGAGAAGGCCGCACATCCTCCGCCATGGTCCTCTAAAGCCGCCCAGGCTTTCAATTGTGTCGATTGCAACCCGAGGTGGAAGAACTGACTTCCGACCCTTCACTGAGGCCCCTGCATTGTCAGGAGCAACATCCATGGCCTTAACCAAAATTGCTAGCATTACCTTACCCGCAATGCTCGGACGAAGCCAAGGAATATCTTTTCTGCTCCGTTGGAAAGTCTGAGGCCCCATATATATAGGCCTCCCTATGGCTGTAATGAACTACTAAGTTCTAGATTGGGTAAAGGTCCTAGACATAAGGAAACTCTAGGAAACTAGGGGTAGATCATCTCGGATTCATCCCCCTAATCTATTGGGAACATTTGCTGACTCATATGTGTCTTGGTTTGTAAGAAATTTGATTGGGAGAATCAGTTCCCACTGCTTATGTTTCCCATTTTAGTGAGAGCTAGGGGATGACTTGTCCCTCTGTTGATTCCGTTGACCTTCTAATCAATGGTCCTAATTATTCATGTCATTCCTTATCCGAAAATACATCCTGGATATATTGCGGCATTCAATATGATTTAAGGATTATCCATCCACTTTAGGAAATCTTGTAAAAACCATATCTCTCTCCTCGTTTATCCTTTTTCATTCAACTTTTAGGGGAAATTCCATGATGACTTAAACTACTTGTATGTCAAGTTTGAGAATCAAATACGAAAGTATGAGAGATTTTTATTAATATGCAAGTTATTACGTAAAAGGCATATTTCCTACATATTTTCTCTCTCTCTTATTCTTTAATATCATTTTTTTGTATTCCTTTTATCATTATACCCATGTGGATTCGAAATCTCATCCATGATGAGTCAATCACACCTCTTTCCACATATTTCCTATAATTTCATCATTATCTCAAATCTCCTTCATAATAATGCTTTATTCGATTTTATCTCTTGCAACTTGGACTCCTTAGGACCCAAGAAATCCTAAAAATACGAAATACCTCCTTAAAGGATAAGTCTTAGCCTTCTACATGCTTCCATATCTTTCTTTTCTCATTATCTTAGTTATTCATTTATTAATTGATTCCTTTTTCCTTTTTTTTCTTGTTCTTGTTATTGGGTCCAATAGCCAACAAGGCCCATGAAATCAAACACACATGGCTATTTATCCAAGGAATCCATATATTGCACATAATTCACACAAAATACATAATCATATGTTTATTGGGGAAATTGCATTTCCCAACATATGAACCTGAAAATTGGGGTGGTAACATGTTTGCTCTCAATGTCGAGGAATCAAGTGAAGATAATCAAGTTATTGAAGGTACCTTGCATCTTATTGTGCATCCTATGTAGGCACTGTTTGATTCTGGCACATCCAATACCTTCATATCTTGTCATCTTACTTCTATGTTAGAAATAGAATCTAAGTATATGGATCATATATTAGATATAAAAATCCCTAGTGGTAAGATCTTCTCTTTTATCTCCAAACTCTTATCATGGACCTCTATATCTCTAGTATAATGTTTCCCTCATATTTCATCTTGCTCGTCATGACCGCCTTTGATGTCATCCTGGGAATGGAATGGTTGAAGAGGTACAAAGCTGTTTTGTTTTGTGAATAATCAAAGGTTAGTTTGTCACATTCTGTTGAGGGAAGATTGTATGTCAAGGGTAGGAAGCGAGCGGATCGACAAATTGTTAGCCCTGCCATTAAAGCTAAAAAAACTAGTCTCACAAGGGTGTAGAGCTTTCTTAGCCTCTATAGTCCTTGAGGCTACACCTCCTTCTCTCGACCACATAGATGTGGTGAAGGACTTCTTGGACCTCGTTCCCAAGGAGTTACCTAATTTTCCACAAACTCATAAGGTGGAGTTCTCCATCGAGCTTGTACCCAGAACTCTGCCAATATCAAAGCTGCCTTACTGCTTGGTCCCTGTCGAGCATGCCAAACTGAAGTAGCAACTAGAAGGGCTTCTCGACATGGGCTTCATCTGCCCTAGTGTTTCACCTTGGGGAGCCCCTGTCCTATTCGTAAAGAAGAAGGATGGTTTGATGCGGATGTGTATGGACTACCGCATGCTTAACCAAGTGATGGTGAAGAATTGTTATCCTTTGCCTCACATCGACAACTTGTTTGACCATCAGAAGTCAGCCAATGTGTTCTCCAAGATGGATCTACAAAGTGGATACTACCAGATTTGCATGAAGGATGATGATGTCCCAAAGATGGCGTTCAGAACTCACTATGGGCATTATGAATTCATGGTCATGCCTTTCGGCTTGACAAATGCCCTTGTTTCCTTCATGTACTTGATGAATTGAGTGGTCTGCCCATACCTTGACAAGTTCATGGTGGTGTTTATCGACAAAGTTTTGGTTTATTCTGAGACATTAGAACAACATCGTGAGCATCTATGGATTGTACTCAACACACTGTGAGATAATCAACTCTATGCAAAATTATCAAAGTGTGAGTTCTGGATAAAGGAAGTGATTTTTCTAGGTCATGTGATTTCTACTGGACATATAGTTATTGATCCTGCGAAGGTAGAAGTTGTGACCAAGTGGAAAGCTCTGAAGAATCCCTCAGAGATCCATAGTTTCCTCAGCTTAGTAGGTTAGTATCTAAGGTTTATCAAGAGCTTCTCTGAGTTGGCCTTGCCTTTAACCAAGCTGACATGAAAGGAGGTCAAGTTCTCTTCGACACTAAAATGTAAGAACAATTTCCAAAAGTTGAAGGAGTGTTTGACTTCTGCTCTCATTCTTTCCTTTCCTGTTGAAGGCATACCCTATGTCATCTACACTGATACTTCTAAACAAGGCTTAGGGTGTGTTTTGATGCAAGACAGAAAGGTGATCGCCTATGCTTCCTTCCAATTGAAACCGAATGAAGCTAATTGGCCTACACATGATTTAGAGCTTGCTGCCATCGTTCATGCATTAAAAATCTGGTGATACTATCTCTATGGTGTGAAGTTTTCTCTGACCATAGAAGCCTGAGGTACCTATTGACATAGAAGGATCTGAATCTATGACAATGAAGGTGGATGGAATATCTCAAAGATTATGACTTCACCATCACCTATCATCCTGGTAAAGCAAAAGTCATATCTGATGCTTTAAGTAGAAATAAGGATGTTGTTTATGCTGCTCTGAGATGTTTGGTGTGGGAAAATCTCAAAAATGTGACTAGTTGGTGACCTCAACCTATATATTCATTGCAGAAAGACAAGTTGTGTGCACATATGGATAGTTTGATTGTTACACCAACTTGGATCTCAGAAGTCATTGATGCACAATTGGAGAACTATTAGATGGAAGAGATGAAGGCCTTGACTGAGAAATCACAATCTGACTTCTCTGTTGGAGTGGATGGTGTCATCCTCTTCAAACAAAGGTTGTGGATTATTGATGTGGGTGATTTGATACAGAAGGTGCTGAGTGAAGCGCATGGGTCCAAGTACACTACTTGTCCTGGAACAACAAAAATGTACAAGGACTTACAGTGAAGCGTCTGGTGCAAGAACATGAAGAATGATATATCTATGTTTGTCATGAAGTTCTTGACATGCCACCAAGTCAATATCGAACATCAATGACGTGGTGATCTTCTTCATCCTCTTGAAATTCTAGAATGGAAGTGAGAGAAGATCATAATGGACTTTGTTACTGGTTTCCCCAAGTCTAAGAAAGGTTATGATGTTGTTTGGGTGGTTATTGACCGGCTTACAAAATCTTCTCATTTCTTTCCTTTTAAAAGCAATTACAAAGTTGCGGATATGGCTTAGTTGTATGTGGAGTGGATCGTACGTCTGCATAGAGTACCTAAGGTGATAATTTCTGATCATGACCCAAAGTTTACTTCCCATTTATGGGGTCAGATTCAGGAGGACATGGATATTGACTTGCATTTCAGTACTGCTTACCACCTGTAGACTGATGGTCAATATGAGAGAATAGTTTAGATTCTAGAGGACTTGCTTCATGCTTGTGTGATGGATTGGGGTGGTGCATGGGATTGGTATCTACCATTAGCTAAGTTTCCTTACAACAATAGCTACCAAGCTTGTATTGGTATGCCACCTTTTGAATCTCTCTATAATAGACCATTTCGTTCACCTTTGCATTAGGATGATGTCAGTGAACGTTCTCTAGTGAAGATCAATGACATGCAAATGATGACAGAAAAGGTACAGTTGCTAAAGAAATGCATGAAAGTTGATCAAGACCGACAGAAGATGTATGGTGATAAGAAAATGTATGATGTTAATTTCATAGTGGGTGACTATGCATTTTTGAAGATCAGGCGTATCCATTCTATTACTAGATCTAAAGTTAAAGGCTAGTTTAGTCCCCACTATGTTGGACTATTTGATATCGTAGACAAGGTTGGAGACTTTGCATACCGCTTAGCTTTACCTCCTTCCTATGATAAGATTCATAATGTGTTCCATGTCTCTATGCTGAAGAAGTATGTGAAGGACTCTTCTCATGTTCTTACTGTTGAGACTTTGGAGATACATGATAATCTGACCTATGAAGAGCAACCTGTGAAGATCCTTGATTCCTGAGTAAAGCAGCTGAAGAACAAAGTGATTGAGCTGGTAAAAGTTTTGTGGAAATATCATGGTCTGGAAGAAACCACTTCGGAGTTAAGAGATGAAAAGTTATGTACTCACCCTTCACTTTTTTCTTGAGACTTTGAGGATGAAATCCTTTTAAAGGGATGGAGTGCTGTAACATAATGAATCATAGATGTAATCTCCATGTAAACCTTTTTCCCAAGATTCCCTTTCATTTTTGTCCTTTATGTCATTCATGTTTAATTTGTGGAATTTATAGTGGTTTAGTGAACATTAATTTACTAATTGTACCAATATAAGGGTTTATGCAGAAATACCTCAGTGAAAGCTTAATTAAGGATCTAAATTGCAAAATCACCACTTTAGTAGAACAATGGTATATTAATTTGTGCTAGAAGTGCAAGGTCCTAAACCTTGACTAATGTATTAAACAATATTAATTACCATAACTAAATGCTCTAAACCTTAATCTAACCTTTTATGTGATTTGAAAATATAAAATAATCCTAAGTTTCAAATTTGGTTCAATTTGGATGTGGTTTGTGCAAGTTATGCAATTTTAGGTACATTCTACAGTATTATGCAATTTACCCAATTGGGAGGTTTTCTTTGCAAATTATCATTCCCTTACCATTCTCGAGATTTTGAACCATTGAGGTTTGAAGGAGTTTCTCTACAAGGGAATTATAGAGATTACCCTCTTCTAACTGAGCTTATCCTTAAAAGATGTCAACCAATGGGGTTATTTCTTTGTTTGAAGGACGCTGGGGATGGCTTAGAAGTCTCCATCAGCTTTTAGGACCGACTTTTGATATACAAGAAATCTCTATGATCTTTCCTCTTGCACGGCCATGAATCCCTAGGCTAGGGACACATGGAAAGTCCCACAGACACCTCAAGCTTGCCACCTTCTTTATAAAGCCACGTCTACCCCTTCCCACCTCCCAATCAAAGAAGCAATCCTCTCCTTCTCTTTCCCCCAGATTAGAGCATTGTTCCTACTCTATTTGGCCATGAAGGTTTTGTCCCAAGGTAAAAGACAGTGCTTACCTTGGTGAAGAAGGCTCCTAGGGTTCCAAATTTTCTCTATTTAGGGTTTATAAAGCTCCTTCTTGGTGATTTCGACCAAAAATAGTATGTTTCCTGCTTTCCTTCCCTGATTTCATGCTGTTATTATTCCTTCCACCTTCTTCTAGGTCGAAACCATGACCTTCCATGGTAAAACTCCACCTAGAGCCCTAAAACATCTCATATCCATGCTCTTTTGCTAGGGTTTGCACCTCTAAAGTGTAGAAGGTGATCTTTACTCATGAAAGATGCTTGTCTTGGAGCAACTAGAACTTCTAATCTTGAGATACTTTTTGTTTGGACCTTCTTACCTTCCTACAGGTGAGTTTTGTTAACCCCCTTCTCATATATTACTACACGCTTAAAACTCATGCTTCTATGTTTAAAATCAATGATCTCCGTCTCTATTTACCATGTTCTTCTAGGGTTTTGGTTTCATGCTATTTTATCTTCTCTAGAAGCTCTAGTTTGGATACCTATGCAGATTCAAACCTGATCTTGGGTCAAATTGTGTTTTCTCCCTCTCCCCCTCTCTTCAATTATCTCGATCAGTTTGATGATGTGGCAATTTCCTATTGGTCAGTATTGAAAAATTCATATCTTCTAATCTTCTTATCCAAATTTGACAAATAAATATGTTTTGAAATTGGAAAATTAATCTCCATCTAATAAAAATATTTTCAGGGTCTGATTTCATGGTTTTCAGAAGGGTGATTTTTGTAAAATGAATTTAATGTAAAAAAATCCATAAAAATTACATCTTAATCATAATAACTCCAAAATTAACATAAAATATATTTTATTAATTAGGAGAACTTAATAAGTCTATGGGTGATGTTTTAAGAGTCTAAATCCAAGTTTTTCCAAAAAGGTCTAAAATTAGGGCTTCTATTCATTAATGTGCACTATGTACTCTAATACATGTTAATACATTGAAAATAGGCAAAGTGGAACTTGGACTCAATTAAAGTGGTAAAAGTTAGTAATTAATATTAGTATGAGAGGTATTTGCATTCTTACACCCTAAGTTGGGATACTTGCAGAACAAACCCTATAGTATCCTAATTAGGCTTTAATGAACCCCATTTCCTCTTTTCATGATTCTTTTGTTAAATTGCCTCAAAATCGGCAATGATATTCTTTTTCTTGGGTTTTGTACCCCCACTGCCATGTTCTAATTGATATGATGCTTTTACTTGCAATGAATTCTTTTCTAGCATGTTGATTTTAATGGACTATCTAGCTACAATAGTTGTTCTTATGTACAACCACCCATAGATAGGGCATGTATTAATTCACCCTAGGGAATATCTTATTTTCCCCCATAAAAATATGTGTAGGTGATTGGGAATGTATTAATTCTCCCCTCACCTATAGGTTGAGGTCTAGTAGGTGCCTCAATCCTACTTTGTTAAGGTAGTCATAATTATCATACATGCAACCTTTTATTATATTTTGTTTATGGAAAGCACATATTTAAAAATAGCCTTATACTCTTGAAATCATCATCTTATGTTGAAAACTAGCCTTTATTTACATGTTTTCTTCACCTTGATATCTTATTCATATTTTATGACACATACTTTGTTTTCCTTTCCTTTTTGCTGGGTGTTTTTCCCAACCACCCAAGTTAGGACAAGTTGTTGAGTTGAATCAGGAGAACATAGATTTAGGCATGGACCTAGAACTTGGAGATGTTTCTCTGGAGATAGGATTTGTAGTAGTTTAGACTTCCCTCTATCTAGATTCTTTTTGTTGTATCTTGTTGTAAACCCTAATGGGAGATTTTAATGTACTGGTGTAAGCTTTTATGAAAGATGAATATCATCAGTTATTTTTATTTTACTACTACACTTTGGCCTTTTGCATACCATTATAATAAATTTGGAAAATGTATACCTATTCCAGCATAACTTTGAGTGTTTTCAGAATGGATGTTAATTCTTCAAATTCAAAATTTTTGTAAGGGGGTGATCCCACCTCCTTACAATATTGTAACGTCCTAGGATTTGAGGCCTTTGATAAAATGACCTTAAAAGGAATGATTGGACTACCCATATCACCAAGGTGCACCTCCATTTCAGGGAGCTCATCTCTACAAAACTCTATAGTTAAGCATGCTCAGCTTGGAGAAGTACTAGGACTGGTGACCAGTTGGGAATTTGATCTTGACTTGCACATGAGTGAGGATAAAGTGCCTTGTTAAGGCTTATGGTGGTTTGTGGGGCCAATCATCATTCTGGAAACTCTACTTGAGCCTTGAGCCCCGGTGTTACAAATGGTATTAGAGTCGATTCCCCTCCATTAAGTGGGCCCACATGGGCATGTGTCATGCCAGTCTTAAGCCGTGCGGTCTAGGCAAATTGGAAAGGGCTATCCGCTAAGACGAGATGGAGTCGCCCTTGAGCTGGTAGCCGTGGTTGGGAGCCATATCACCAAGGTGCACCTCCTCTTCAGGGAGCCCATCTCTAAAAAACTCTATAGTTAAGCGTGATCATCTTAGAGTAGTACTAGGTTGGGTGACTAGTTGGGAAGTTGATCCTGGCTTGCACATGAGTGAGGATAAAGTGCCTTGTTATGGCTGTTGGTGGTTTGTGGGGCCATTCATCATTCCTAAAACTCTACTAGATCCTTGGGCAGTGCACCCTGGTGTTACATATTATAACAACATATATTAGTCAATAACTTGCAAATAAGAACATCAACATCTTATCAAAAAAATTCTTCATGTCATACTCATAGTGACATTATGAACGAGCAAAACATAAATAAACACTCAATAATTTATTTCACAAATCCTCGATAAATACTCGGGAAACCTCGACAACTGATATTGAGAGTAGTCATAGTCATCTCCACGTACCTGAATGGTGATCCAAGAAGATTATCATGCATATTTTCCAAGCAATAAAATCAAGAATTCAAATATGCAAGTATGTAAATCCTAATTTTCAGCATCACTTTAATTAAATAAAACCCTACTCGATCCTAATCTAGTGTTTATGTTTCCATGGTGTCGAGTTACCATTAGGGCTATGTCTCAAAACTCTAATTCCCATGATTCTCACTTTAATAACTTAAGAACCCCAATCCATATTAAATGTTGCCATGATTATTAAATCTATTTCTTCCTTGCATTATCAGTGCTTAGATTCAACTAAGTTCATTAAAACCCTAGCAAGATATTATCTTTAACCCTAATTATTCCCATGCATGATTATTAGTCACATTAAAAACCCTAATTTCTCATCATCATGATTATCTTGATTTCTCATATTGTTCATCAATAACAAATAATAACATAAAAGAAAGGCTTTTAATGTGTTTAACATATTGATACACAAAACTAGGGTTTAACCATGTTAATCACCACTTTATCATCTATAGCACTACTTTTAAAACAACAATCCTATTGGATTCTGGAACTAATTTATTTATATTTCACTCATTCTACTGATCAATTTCGATATATCACTTGTCATGATCTGATCTACCAATATTTAGTTATGATTTATTTAATATTTTCAAACTTGGGCCAATCAGAAATTGACATGTCAGCAAACTTAATTGCTTTATTTACAACAGGCACTGAGGATAGGATTTAGGGTGAATTACCCTCATGCCATCACCCTCTATGCACGCACCCAGAGGTCTGAGGTCATTTCCCTTTGCTCCTTCTTTTCTCACGACCTAGACCGATTTAGGCTCTTTTTCTTTCCCCGCCTGCACTGGGTCAACAACATCTCACTCCCGTCTTCATTCTCGTGTGGCTTGTTGATGGTGCTTCTGTGTGCATTAGGCACTGCAGCATAGTGAAGGCTACCATACTCCACCTTTATACCACTACCCCAACCTACCTAGTTCCTCTTCCCTTATTCGACTCCTCGAGGGCTCTACCTCACGCCTTCTATTGCTCTTCATCATTTAAACATGCTACTCGTCCTAGGGCTCAACGTTCTCATGTCACCTCTATTCTTCCCTATGGCAAGAGGGCAATGGCTGGTTATATCACAAATCCTTGAGACTCTCGGATCCTCTCTCAACTCTATGGTGGACATGTGGAGTTCTAAAACTCCATAAGTTGCCCGCCATCGCTCCTAGTCACTCACAGACTAGGACATAATATCATCATCACCTCCTTTGACTCCCTCTACTGCTACCATCGCCATGGTGACACTACGATTTCCAAGGCACCAAGTGCTCATCCCCTTATGAATCAAATGTTCTCAGTGATCGACAAGAAATAGACCCATGAAGATCAATGCTCCCGGTTGTTTCCATGGTGTCGGGCTTACAGTGAGGGCTTGGGGACTCAGGGGTGAAGGCAGGAGGAGTTCTTCCATTCAGTCTAGGAAGGGTTGTGGATGGGAGAGAAGAAGAGAAGGGTTTGGGTGGCCAACTTCTTTGTAGGGGTTCATCGTGAGATACCCAGGCTATGACCATCCATTGTGGTCTCTCTATATATACATAGCCAAAGAAAATCCTAATGGGAACCATGAAGGAGGAATCAAAGGGAGGGAGAGAGGGTCACCCCATAAGGGATTATGGGTTTCCTTTTCCATACGCATGCGGGTGGGAGACCAAAGCACACTATGATCCACTATAATGGTAGGTGATTTATCAACCACCAACTTACACCTATCTATAATTCCCTTATTCTTTCTCAAAAAGCAAAGCACTCTCGACATGCATTACCATTATTATGGAAGCAAAAGATTAAACAATGTTCCTTCTTATTCAACCAATTTTAATTTCAATTATCACCATGGAAAAGGCATGTTTCTAGGAAGGGGTTGCATATGTTCTCCTCATTTATTTTGTTCTTTACTTAAAAACTCTTGGATTTTCTTCCCATAAATCTCATTAGTCACTAAAGGACCTCACATATTCTTATCAAAAATTGGATTTTGGTAGCAATAAGCCATTAAGGAAAGAACATAATTCTATGGCACTTTAGGGGCTGATTTGACTATAACTCTTGGATTATTCATGTTATCACTCTCCATGGTATATTGTTTAAACCAGTTGTCCTTATCCAATGGAAATTTATATAAAACATCCTCCAACTCATATTTAGTAATTGGGATTTGTTGGGATGTCTTCCCCTCACCATACTTGCTCTTTTTAACCATTTTATTCAAACAACTGCCATTATTTCATGGATTATCCAATTTCTAGAATTTTCTTCCTTTCCATTTTTATTTACATGTACACAAAGGATAAATCTAGATAATGTTGTTTGTTTCCTCAACATTGTGTTTCTACTCTTGGCTAGATAATTATCCTTTAATTATCTAGAACACCACATCTTATTTTCTTTTGGAAATTTCACACATTACCTTATATTTTAGTTATGTAATATCCCAACAAGCCATTATCATTAATTCATGTACAAATTCCTTTATTTAACTTGTGCCACAAGCTCCCATGCCACAACGGTGATTAACATTATTATTCCACCAATAATACTATTGGGAAATTATATATTTAAGCATGGATTTATATTTATATAATTCAAATTTACCAAAATTGAGGATATAACATTCACCCCTCCTTAAAACAAATTTTGTCCTCAAAATTCGAGCCTAGTAAGCTTTAAGGTGAATGAGATCTCATCTTAAAACTTAGGGTTAGGAACCCTACTTACACATCCTTAATACCTTTTATTGATACACAAGTTCCTCATATTACCATTAAGGTTTCCAACTAAATTCAATTCAAGGTACATCCACATCCTTAGAATTACACAATTTCATCTCTTAGTGATCACTATTTCCACTTGTGATTTCAATTTCACTACGTTACTATCTTTTCACCTAGGTTTCCAACCTATTAGTCATTTATTTTGACATAATGGTGATGTGAAACCTCTAACCCTAGGTCATGTCATGAAGTTGAACTTAAAATATTCATTATCATATATCAACTTTAAACATAACATGTGTTTTCCCAATCTCTCTCCCTTATAATGGGATGAAATAAGCACTTGGTAGCCACCCAAATACAAAGTTCATCTCATTCCAAGAGCAGAGATGATATCTCCACACATTACCTCTAAATTTTTCATTTTAGTTTGGATCATTCTCAACATGAATATAAAGAATACTTGCTTTTTAACTCCATAATATTCTTATATTTCATAAAGTCAGAAGCCTTTTCTCACTCTTGAGTTTGTGCACAACTCTTTTCATTATTACATGAGTTTTTGTATCTTTTACATTTACATCTCATGTATTATGAGCCTTAGCCACTTCCTTGAGGTCTATAGGGATACAAGTACTTTTAGAGTGATCTCATCCTTATGCATCTAGGGAGTGCCTCTAGTATTCACCCATTAGCCACATGAACATCATGAAGGTAGCTAATCTCCTGAGACATGGGCCTTGGGAAAATGTAGTTGTTACGTCCTGACCAGATGATCTTATGCATTCAAGGATCAATCAACTCCTAAACCCATCGATCCATGTACCTCTAATACTCCCTACTTGACCTTAGGATTAACTTCAGGCTTTACCCTTCCCAACGCTACATTTATGTCATTCTCTAAATCAGATTCCTCCATCTCTTACGAGGCTCATTATTCAATTTATGTCCCTCATTGGACTCATGGAAACATTTCATGGAAATATTTCTTTTCCAGACTTTATCGCATACACCCAGCTGCATTCCTAGTGACTTTTCCTCATATTCCTCAGAAATGTCATACTTGGGTTCAAATAATCATACTCAATATATGTTCTTTCATCTTTTATATTAGGTGACATTCATTGTTACCTCAATCTTTAAATTGATGTAGTCAATTTATCTTTCTAGGGAACGTCTTAACCTAGGGTGCCTGCTTGGCTCACAGGAGGAGGTTAGGGTCTCTATCCAGAACCCAGCCCCAAGGTCTAAGGTTTTGCCTCCCCCCATGGGTCATCTTCCCAATCTTAGGTCGACCCACCCCAGGGTGGCACACTATCCCCCTAAAGGTTTCATATTTTCATCTTTATGCTTTGTTTTTAATATTATAACTTCTCAACCCTTGTTTGCTCAATCCCTGGGATACCCTCTCATGGGGTTTGTCCATGTAGTAGACTTGGGCCACCTTCCCCTCCAGGGGCTTGGTGTTTATATCAACCTTCCCATCCAGGGGCATGACCTTTCTTGACCTTCCTCTCCTGGGGCTTGGTACTATGTTGGCCTTCCCCTCTAGGGGCTTGACCTTCTATGATCATCCCCTCTAGGGGATTGGTGTTTATGTCAGCCTTCCCATCTAGGGGCATGACCTTTCTTGATCTTCCTCTCCTGGGGCTTGGTACTATGTTGGCCTTCCCATCTAGGGGCTTGACCTTCTGCGATCATTCCCTCCAGGGGCATGATCATAGTCATCCAAACTTCTAGAGATAGCATGAGGGGTTCGAGCAAGTTATATTCATATTTTCATTTTTCATATATATAACCGTCGGCTAATTATGTTTCTCATGTATATACTCATGCATTTTCTCTAACTTCTCAACTTATTCTCTGTGGGAACTACATTTCTAAAGTATTCATGTGGGGAACCCTCTCTCTAGGGTAAGTCCTTGTAGTGGACATCATACATAAGCCTTGGCCAATCACCTATCACTATAGTGGAAATCATGCATAGGCCTTTTCCTGAGGTGATTATCTTATCTGGGCTAGATCACCATCCACCATAGTGACCAATCATACGTAGGCCCTCTTGGCCCGAGGTGATTAGATAAGCCTGATCATACATTGCACGTGTATTTCACACATCCATCAGAGTTAATTGACCAAGTTATATTATACCATATGTTGTTGATAACTTTCTTAAAACTTTTCTCATTAATACCTTATTCCACATACACACATGCATGGGAGGCTGGGTCACTTAATTCATATTTATCTTTCTTATTCCATTTTTCTATAACCATAATATGTTGATCACACATTTATATTATGACTTCTCAACTTTTATTTGCCAAATCTCTATGGTATACCCACTGACTGGGGGCATTCATACTCACTCGCCATGAGTATTCTCATTGTCTACCCACTCTTTGGGGACAACACACCCACTCATATGGGGGTATTCTTTACCCATCAATTCCTTTAGAGATTGCATTAGATCCATTAGCAAGTTATATTCATGTTTTCCATTTCATGTATAACATTTTGTTATTTTATATCTCTCATGTATATTTAAATCTTTTCCACACGCATCATGCCTATATTCTCCACCTTTCATACATGGAAAACTATATCACCTAGACTTAATTACATTTTTCTTAATTATCATTACGCTTACCCAAATTAGGGTTCATATGGGAAAGTTTTCCATTTTACCCATTCCACTCCCTTTTCTCAAGATTAGGGTTAGAGACAACACCCTACCTCTTAGGGTTTCTATGTCCCTTTACCCACTAGGGTTTTTCCCAATCTTATTCCCATCTAGGGTTTACCATTTCCAGGAAAAATCCATAACAATTTTCTTTTACCTCATCATTATCTCTGCATTGTATGGAGATTATTATTCCACACTACATGTACATTATTATTTTACATTACATTTACATTAGTTGGAAAAGGATGTCTTAATACTACTTCTTATCAAAGAACCTAACTAGAAATGAGGAGAGAAGATCATTTTAGGGTTTATTAAGCAAGAGGATGAGAAGTGGACGAAAGAGATGAGAAGAAATCCTAAAGGTATTTTACTTCAGGCAAAATCTTTTGACTTTGGCCAGGCAGATTGCACGGGTCTGGGAGTCCTCGTAAGCCGACTAGAAGTGTGGAGGAAAATTTGCCAGCCCCCAGTCTTGGTCCCTTCTAGACACCATTGTCTTTAGAAAATGGCCCAATAATTCCCTCATATTTTCTACAAATTACTTGAAATTATAAACTATTAAATATTATTTGAAAAATTTGGGGCTCTGATACCAAATGTTACAACCTCACTTTTTAAGGATGGCTAAAAGTTGAGTCATTATCGAAAATTTTCGTAAATATCCAGATTTAGTGAATAATAAATAGTAGAAAAAGATTTCATTAATTCCCAGTTATGGTTTGTAAAATGCATACATGAAGTTTCATCATGAATACTACATCTTATGAGAAGAAGTGTCAAGCTAGTACTCCTTTTAAATCTTTAATGCAATCATGTATTTCATTTGTCCATTATATCTTGATATCTTCTTATCCTTTATCATGCATATCATTTTATATCTAAAATGGAGTGAAAAAAAATGGGTTTAGTATGTTTCCATACTAGTACGTGGGTTGCATCCAAAAAGTGCAAGTATTGTAACAACATATATAACAAAATCATTTACAAATAAGAACATCAACATCTTCTCAAAATTTTACTTTGTCACACTCATAGTGGCATTATGAATGAGCAAAATGTAAATAAACACTCAATAAATTATTTCACAAATCCTTGAGAAATACTTGAAAAACCTTAGCAATCAATATAGTGAGTAGTCATAGGCGTATCCACATACCTCAATGGTGAGCCAAGTAGATTATCAAGCATATTGCCCAAGCAATACAATCAAGAATTCAAATCCACAAGTATGGAAATCCTAAGTTTTCACCATCACTTTAATTAACTAAAATCATACTTGGCCCTGATGTAGGGTTTAGTTTTTTTATGGTATCAAGTTACCATTAGGGCTATGTCACGAAACCCTAATTCCCATGATTTTCACTTTAATAACTTAAGAACCCCAATCCATATTAGGTGGTAACATGATTATCAAATCTATTTCATCCTTGCATTATGAGTGCTTACATTCAACTTAGTTCATTAACAACCTAGCAATATATGATCTTTAACCCTAATTATTCCCATGCATGATTATTAGTCACATTAAAAACCTTAATTACTAATCATAAGGATTATCTTGTTTTCTCATATTGTTCATCAATAACAGATAATAACATAAAAGAAAAGCTTTTAATGTATTAAACATATTGATACACAAAACTAGGGTTTGGCCACGTTAATCACCACTTTATCATGTATATCACTACTTTTGGAACAACAATCCTAATTAGATTCTAGAACTAATTTATTTAGATTGCTATCATTTTGCTGATCAATTTCCATATATTACTCGTTAATTTTGAATGTTCCAAATTTTAATGTTTTACCCTTTAAAAAATTTTATGTTATTTTCACATAGATCTAAATACTATTCTGGGTTTCTTTTGTGATGACTCCTTGTCTTTATTGTCCCCCATTGAAGGTGAATTAAGAGGGAAAAGATCATCATCCAGATTTTTTAGGGAAGTAGAGGGTTTTTTTCATCTTGCCCCTCTCATCAAAGGTAAAACATTCGAAACATTACAATCTACATTGTATGAAACAAAACTCGAGATGGTAGTACTACTACCAATAAAAGACTCTTGGTTTATAACCTTAACTAGACTATTAGGTGTCCTTTATAATGATAGAATCCACTTTGGGTTTTATGGTGATCTTTCACTAACAAATCAACTGCTTCATTTCCTTCTTGACAGATGTTGGAGCAGTGCCTATTATTCCTCCACTTCATCTTGATGTTGGCTAACAATCTTTCCAACTTTGGGTATTCAACAATATCACCTTCAATAGCCTCCTTAGCATGCTTAGAGTCTCTATCAATGTACAAATGGTTACACTCCAGAGATTCTCCTACTTCTATTGTGAGGTCTATACCATGAATCTCTACCTCAAGAACATTGTCTGCCTTAACCTTCCTTCCCCATCCAACCCGCCATTTACCTTCTCCATCTTGAAAAACTATTGTGATAGTCAAAAGAGAATTTCTATGATTGAAATTAGCATCAATGTTCGTTTTTAGAGAGCCTAGATGAGGTTTCGCCTAGTTCAAATTGTTCTCATATCAACATTTCCTCCTTCTCTTTCGTAGCCAAGACAATTTTGTAATTGAGATCTCCTTATTGACGAAGTAAATGACTTAGTTACTAGGTTTCTTAGGTTTTTCAAAAACCTCCAGGTCCTGAGATGCCAACAACCTATCATAAAAGTAAGTTTACAAGAAGTATTGGGTGCCATGTTCTTTGTCAACAAATTCCATACCTTCATTTCAGCAAAGAAGGAGTTCCATTTATCTTTGGTTATCATTTTCTTCCATACTTGAGTTGCAGTAGTATAATACCTTACATCATTTAAAGTCATCTCTTCATCTAAGACAAATATCAAGTAGAGCTCGTCTGTGGTCTTGTGGTGTGCAACTCTCTGATAGTTTGTTAGTATGGTATTATGGCCAAATAACCATAAGAAATATTTAATCATCATTTCCACTTTATCCTCCCAGATATGTCCCACTTTCCAGGAACCCTAATGTCTTTGTCAGTCCTAAGAGTGTCATATGAACTTTTAGTTGGGAAGGTGCCTGAATCTTTATGGATCCAAGCCTAAGAGTGTCAGGTTCCTTGGTATTAAGTAGGGTTGTCAATGGGGAAGGTATGGGGAGGGTAAGGTCTTACCCTTACCCTTACCCTCTTTGGGTAGCGGGTAAGGGTAAGGGTAATTATCCTTCTCAGCAATCCCATTACCCTCCCCTTACCCTTACCCTCTTCTCCACAGGGTAAACGGGGAGGGTAAAGGGTAAGCGGGTAATTTTGACAAAAAAAGAATTTTATACACATTGTGTGTTGATTTTTAATAATTTTATAACTAATTTATTGATAACAACATATAAAACATTATATCCAATTCAAAATCTTATGTTTCTCCATGTAAAGTTAAGTCAATTCACACAATTACAATTTTTATGCATAAATTATTTTTTTTCCTTTGCATAAGTATGCATAACAAATAACTGTTTCACCAACACCTCATTTTCTGCAAGATATATATGTTTTTCTCTCAACAAGAAAGTATTACAAGCACAACACCAAGTCATTTTCCAATGATAGAATAAAGTATTAGGGTTAAACATTTACATACAAACCCCTTTAGAATATTTATATTTGTGTAACCTTTATATCATGTGCGGGTAAAAGGGTAAAAGGGTATGGATAATGTCTATACCTTACCCTCCCCTTATAGTATAGCAGGGAAACGGGGAACGGGTAAATGGATAAAGGGTAATAAAAATCTTTAACCTTACCCTTACCCTCCAGGGTATGGGTAAGGGTAAACGGATAATACCCTCCCCATTGACAGCCCTAGTATTAAGGGGCACTACAGTGTTAGTGACTCTTTTAACCTCATCCTGTGGAAGCGAGCTGGCTAGAAATTGAACAACCCAGTCATTTATAAGATTGATAAGGCTTGAAACTTTCAAGTCATGTATCTCTTTAGGAATGGGTTTTGTGACAAGGTCCTGGAGGTTGGAATATTTGCACCACCACTTGTCCTGCCATTCATTAATGCCATGTCTGTTGAATGGTATAAAGATTGAGTTTCCAGTGACGAAGGACTTGCATTGAATGACTACCCTTCATAACCTAGATATGTGAGGAGTATTCTCTCCTTTGAAGTTTTCATATTTAGGCAAGATACTGGTACACCACATAGACTCTCTGCCCGTGCTTACATCCTAGGCATGTTTGGTGATTAGCACCATGTTAAACTCTCTCATAGACTTCAGCCCAAGTTTGCCATATTTCTTGCTACAAGTAACTTTGTTCCAGGCTACAAGATAAAGAGGGTGATTCTTGTGGTTTCCACCCCATACGAAGAACCTTATGCTACTGTCAATATAGTCACAAATCTTAATAGGAAGTACTATCGTATGCATAATATAAATGGAGATAGCCATCAAAGTGGCCTTTGCAAGGAACACCCATCCTACGATGATGAGAATCTGGGTTGACTAGGAATTTATGGAAGATGCAACTCAATTGAGTGTGCCGATATAGGTGTCAAACTTTACTCTTCTATGAATGAGTGGTATTCCTAAGTACTTGCCCAAGTTTTTTGTCTGTGAGAAGCCACTGTCTCTACGGATTATCCTTCTTATTTTTTTTGGTACATTATTTGCAACGTAGATAGAGGACATACTTAATGCGATAGCTTGTCCAAAGACCACACATAATTTATTGAAGCAGTTAATAATAGTCTTAATTTGGGCTACATCAACTTTACCAAATAGAAACATATCACTACAAAACATAGATGAGAAATCTTATGACCTTTGCTATTGAGCCTGAACGGAGTCCAGTTTTTCTCATTGACTACAGGCTCAATGGATTGGCATAAGTGTTCAAGGCAAAGGACAAACAGATAGAGTGATAATGGGTCTCCCTAACCCAATCCTATTGTTGATTTAAAGGTACCTATAGATTTTCCATTCCATATGTTCAAAGCTTCACCACTAGACATGAAATTCAGAATGCAATTTCTAATGGGTTCTGAGATGCCAATTTTAATTAATGTGTTGGCTACAAAAGGCCATGTCATCTGGTCATAAGACTTGTAGAGGTCAACTTTAATGGCCATCATCTTTGCAGAGGACCATCTTCTCATGATTTGTATGTTCTCCTGGGCAATAGTGATGTTATCAGATATTCTCCATCCAGGTACAAAAGAACATTGAGTTGGAGAAATCCACTGGGATAGGAACCCCTTTAACCATTCAACTACAACCTTGGATGCAAGCTTTGGAATGATATTGTTAAGGGAGACTGACAAGAAGTGCTCAAACAATTTAGGCTTTGCATTCTTTGGAATTAAAATGATTCTTCCTTTACATAATTTTTCATCTAGTTCAGCACTAGATAAACCATTGTTAATGGTGTTAAGTAGAAAATGCTTGATTGTGTGCCAGTTATTCATCAAGAAAGACTCGTCAACACCATCTGGGTATGGCGATTTGTGGGGGGTTTGATTTCTAAAGACTTCTATGAGCCTCCTCTATGGAAGTGTTGGTCACAAGGGCTCGACATTCAGCCATAGATAGGGTTCTAAAAGAGCCAATAAACTCATTGATTTCAACATGACTTACTGGAGCCAGATCATTGAAAATACTTTTAAAGTGCTGACAGATCATGGCTTTGAGGTTGGATTCAACATTGACCAATTCCCCATTGTTATCCTTCAACATAGTTACAGTTTTATGCCTGCAACATTATTTAACAAAAGCATTATAAAACTTTGTATTATTGTCCCCATTGGTGAGTAAAATTGATGTGATTTTTTAGCTTAAGATCATCCTCCTACCAATTCAGAACGTCATTGTATTGTTATTTTATTCGGGCAATGAGTTTGGCTATAGTGTTATCATAACAGTATGCTAGATTGGCTTGAAGGATATTAAGGTTCCTTAGAATCCACTTCTTCTCTTTGCTAGTCTGTTTATAGGATTCTGACACCCAATTCTAATATCTCCTTTGGATTGATTTAGTGCTTCATGGAAGTACAAATCAGGTTTCTAGATATCTCTAAGCATCTCCTAGAAACTGTGGTCCTTAGACCATGATTCTTTCACTAAGAATATAGGATGCACTTTCTCACAAATAGTGGAACTGATGAGTAAAGGGAAGTTGTCTGAGAATGCTCTCAGTAAATGTTCAACAATGAAGTATGGATGCTTGCTAATGAAGTATGTATTGGCCACAGCGTGATCGATCCATTCCAACAACTTGCCATGAATGGAAGTGTATATCATTGCGTAGAAACCAAGGTCTAACAATCCATCTTCGAGTAGGGTGTTATTAAAGAGTGTATCTTTGTTGAGGTCATAATGCTTGCTTCCTATATTTTCATCTAGAGATAAGGTGGTATTGAAGTCCCCGATTACAACCCAAGGAAGATAAAAAATATGGCCCATATTTTCTAGGCATTACCATATCATTTTATAAATAGAATTGTTTGGATTACCGTAGACGATTGTTATCCACATAGTATTATTTACTTTGCACATAATAAATTACCTATGACAATTAATGATTTGGATATCACAATTGCCTTCTCTCTAATAGATCCATATACCTCCAACAAACCCTCTTGCTTTACAATCATATGACTTAGTGAAACCCAAGTCCTTTATAGTAATTGTTGCAAATGAGCCCCTAATGTGAGGTTCCAAAATGGCAACTGATTTAGGATTCTTTTGTGAGATTGTATATATGAGGACCTAACATGTATATTAGTTTCCGATCCCCATGACATTCCAGCACAGTGTATCTAACATAAAAACTTATGAGATAATGGAGGAGGGTGATCACGAACTCAGGTGTTTGGCCCGCACTAAGAGGGGACAATTTTTTCTTTCTCTGCAGCATTCTCGACAACATCCATTTCTCCCATCTCCTAGTAAAACCGAGGACTTTTGCAATAGTTCTCATAGGGAGGCTTCGACCTTGTAGACTTCATTTTGGTACATGAGCTCTTCAGTTTCCTACTGGATGGAAAAGGTGTGGGAGTTATATTAGAGTTGGTTTCAACATTTCAGTTGAATTGTTCCATCATCTTTTCATCGAAGTTCCCTCTATCTTATTCAAAGATTTTTTCTAACTTCTCGTTACTAATTTCTGATGTATCATGTATGGCCTCCTCGGTTTTTCCCATAGTAAAGTATGCAATAGCATCAACATCAAAAACATTCTTGTCATTGTCTTCTATAATGATAACTTCATCCATATACAGATTGATGGCAATGTGATCCTCTTCTTTGTTCTGTTAGCTAACCACTTTGTCATTGATGTCTTTCAGAACCTCCATCTTATCATCAGTTGAGCTAGTCTTCTTCTTGTTCCATGTCTTTGTTGTTTTATTAGCTGAGCTAGTCTTCTTCTTGTTCCATGTCGTTGTTTTATGGGTTGCAGTCATATCCACATTGCATTCCATGGACTCATTTTGCATTGTGTCCCTTCCGGTTCATCCTATTTATCATTCCCATTGAGGTTTGCAAGGTTAGAGAATCTATTCTGACCTCTAGAAGTTCCACTTGAATTTGTAGCTTTGTGTTGTGTCTGAGGTCTATGAATTGTTGTCTTTCTACATTGTGTTTGCGATTTATTCCCATGATATTCCTCATGTGATGATATCAGGCCTCCGTTATCCTTATTAGATCCATCATTATTGTACTTGTTAACTCTAGCCATTTTAATTGAGGGACATTGTGTGTGGTTATGACCAAGTTTACCACAACCTTTGCATGAGTAAGGAAAGACCTCATACTCCACTTGGTAGATCTCATTGTTGATCATGGTGGTATGGATAAGTTGCTTGGAGGTGTCAATCTCAACAACTAGTCTTGCAAATTTACTCCTTTTCCTAGCCATTGTGTGTGAGTCTACCTACATGACGCATCCCAGATCAAGACCAATGTAATCATACATTGCAGGAACATAAAGGTGTAAAGACAGATCTAGGATTCAAAATCATGCTACTAAGTACTGCAGAAGTTTAGTGAAGGGGAGAAAGGTGAGGTCCCATTGATAGACTACTAGGAACTTGTCAAACAACTTACAAGGACACCCTATTAAGGTTGTATTGAAATCTCATCTATAGGAGAATTGGATGACATAGTGACCAAGGTCCACTTCAAACATGTTGAAGATGCCTATCGAGTTCCGCAGTGCTTCAATCTATCTCACATGGCCATATACCCTAAATTTGATCTAATCAACTTGATCACCATCATTTATTTCCACAATCTAGCCAGATCCTCATCTGCATCAGGGTTTATTTCCAGAGTAGGTTGTCCCTCAAAAATCTTCAAAGTGACATCTTCTAGATCTAGTATGCTTTCATATAGGCTTTCCAGGAGGCAATCCAAACTAGGCAGGGTATTAGAATCATGCATCATTTCCTCAAAATAGTAGTTGGTATTAGCATTGATGTCCTTTTGTGGTGGTTTTTCTTGCTCCTCTACTAACGAAGATCCTATCTTCCTTTCCCCCATTGTGGGATGCTATTGTTACTACTTCATGTCTTGCCCAGTGGAGGCAAAGGGTCATCTCTATCCCTATTTTCATTGACGATGTCTTCCATGTTGGTATATTTATTGTCTTGACTTCTACCCCACATCCTAGAAAATTGGAACTCGAAGAAAACTCCTGGTATGGAGACCCTAAAGTCATCCCTAGATGACCCCCAGGTTCCACAGATTTGTCTTAGTCTTTCTATTGATAACCATCCATAAACAAAAAGTACTCTGTTGCTTTCTCCTTGACCCTAAATGCTCCTCCTCCCCTTCTAGTTCCTCTCCCTCCCAGGCTACCACCACCACCAACACCTTGCCCTCCTCTTCCCCCAGAGCCCCCATAAACCCTAGTCGCGATCTTATTGATTCTAAAGAAGTTTTCTTTGTTGATATATTGATTCTAAATTGACAAGACTATTGAGAAACTCAAACAGTGATTCTTCTTTGTTGATCATCTAGATTTCTAGAATCCATATTTTATAAATAACCAACAATATCCAATAATTTCAAAACATAATATTTTATGTAAATAAAAAAAATATAATTACTTCTCAAAGGAGTTACAATGATTTTTCAAAGGGACAAAGTACATGAGAAGAAACATGAATTCCAACCATACATCTTATCCTCCTTGTAACTTTAGCATAATGATCTTTGACAAAGTCATCTAGATCTCCATATCTTCTATATATGTCGGCTAACGTAAAGAAACAAATATTTGGCCACTATATTCTATATTGTGTACGTGGGTGAAAACAAATAGTGTGTATATGGATTACAAAATAAATTGTATATTAATAATATAATTCTACATATCAAACTTGTATTTTCCATTTACTTTTCTTAGCCTCATTTTCATGCCACCTTTGATGTATTAAATACTTTGTCTATCATTGGACTTACATGAGTAACCCTTGGAAGATTTAATATTGGTTCTAGATTATCATCATATCATATGTGTTACACATAGGAAATTATAATTGCTTTGGAATAGAAATAAACATCAAAGCAGATTAGACATATTATCAAAATACTTAAAACATCCAAAAATTAATAATAGTTGATTTGAAAGATTATTCATATAATGACCACACACTTTTCTATGAAGAACACATACAATCATAATCTATGCATTCAAGGAGCAGATCTAATCAATCAATCCATCACTCTTAAATCAGGCATAGCACTTAGGTTTCACCATTGTATTCATATGATTTGAATCAGTGTCTAGTCTTGGTGTTATGGGTCTTGGTTTGGGATTGTATAAGGTTTAGGTTGTAAAACTTAAGTTTCTTAGATTAAGTATTACAATCCATATATTTCTTGACTATTAATGTGAGGGTTTAAGATAACTTTCATGTTAATTATACCTTTATTAACACTTTGCATTATTTACAAGATGGTTTAAGTTTTATCTTATCTTAAACTTATTCTTATATAAGCTAAAAATCATTACTTGATCATACATTGAGATGAAAACTTTAGTGGATATAGTTATAAGTGACACATGTCGGTAGAAAGAGTAATATAATATTTAAATAATTAATCAATCAATAAAAATTATTATTTGATAATTTTATCAAACTCTTACTATAGACTTGTAGATAATTCAATTATAAATCAAACTCAAAAGTGATGAACAAAACTGAAGTTAAAATGAGAAAGTTATGAGACTTTTAGTTTTCACATAGAACTATCTTTGGTTGACAACCAATAATACGGAAGAAGATACAATCAATAATTCAGTGGACTGAACAACCAATGGTTTAGGAGACTCAACAAACAATGGTTTGATAGAGTCAACAATTGATGGTTTGATAGGCTCAACAACCAATAGTTCAGTAGACATAATAACTAATGGTTCGGTAAAGTCAACAATCGATGGTTTGACAAACTCAACAACTTCTGGTTTGGTAGACTAAATAAGTGATTATTTGGCAGACTCATAAGACAATGGTTCGATAGACTCACAAAACAATGTTTTTATGTTGTGCCACTTCCCAACACAACAAATCATGAAAACGACTATAACTTTTACTATATATGTCAAAATTTCATGAAAATTGTTTTCTTTGATTTTTTCAATCTTCTACTCAACCAGAGCCTTAAAATATGGAAAAAATACTATATGGAATACTCTAAGGAGATATTTTGAGAAGAATAAGAAGAACAACAAAAACTGATGGTTTCTCCATAGATCTAACTTGGTAAATTGGATATAGTTGTAGATTACTTCATTTCTTCATTTCTGTTGCTCAAAAACTTTTGGTTCATGGACCAAAGGTTTTTGTTAACCCTTTTTTTATCTTATACCTTCAAAATGCATAGTTTAGGTCTTTTAACCCAACATAAGCTGTTTAGAATTAGTTTTTTAGGTATGGAGCTCAAATCCAAGCTAAGTAGACTAGAATCTGAGTCTATCGAGCTCAAACCTTATATCATTAATCTAGAACGAGTGTGAGTGGATGTACAATCACCTTTAAACCTTAATTCTTATAGAAATTAGGCAAGAAATCACAAGGGACATGTATCATCTTCTATGAAAATAATTGTTTTAGATTTGTTGAGCTCAACATGAGATTTTAGGTTTACTTATTTATTATATTTGTACACTGGTGATGCCATATAGAACTTTTTAGCTCTAGTATTATTTGATCTAAAGTGGTATTAAATGTAAATGGTAGAATTAGCGTCACCAGAACCCCAAGTTTCCCTATTTCTACAATACTAAATCATATTATGAATCTGAGGTCTAATCAATGATTATTTCTAGTTAGATACTAATGAAGTTCACATAATATTTCATTTAGTAATTGTCAATATATTCAATTGATCAGTTCAACTAGATCACTTTTCCCATTCTTCTTATTTGTTTAAGTTCAGAGTAAATAAAGAAAAAATAGAAGCATTAAGTAAAGAGTTCAGATAAGTACAATATAGTAGTATATCTATTAGTGAAACAAAAGAATAAAATATACATTATGAAATGATTTTACCGTGCGTATAATGCAAGTGCACATGTCAATGTAATATAGGCCTTGTGAGGTCCGAGTCGAACTCAGGGAAACAGAATTCTTGGTAGACTACTACTAACTACTCACGATCAGCTAAACTGGTTTTAAAAGTTTGAGAATTGTTTTGAAAAAGAAAAATAAAAAAAAGAAAATATAACGATAAATTAAATGGTTGGTTTAATTAATTTCAATGGAATCTTTAGGATTGTAGTTTCACCGTGGGTTCTTGTTGCACTAAGTTTTACACAATTACCATGAAATGTCTACTAATTTGGGTAGTGTCCTGGAATTAGAATTGCTTGCTTCCACGATACAATTCACTACCTTAACCTAAGTTGGTTCCATGTCAGTAGTAACCTATGCCTTAGATAAGGAGCATGAAATTTAGGTCTAAAGGTTCCCACCATTTGAAACGACCGTCTCGCAAAAACAAGATTAACTAATGCGAAAGCGAATTATTTGCAGCGGATTACTGAAAATCACTGAAAATTTAAAACTTTTTGCAAAGAGATCCATTCACAGGAAAACTATTTAACCATGAACCAAAGTATTCCAAATTCATCCTGGTTCACAAGTACACAACCTGTACCATTCCTTTTCAAGGATTACAACATTGACTGCCCTGTTAACAAATATACACATGCAGTATAAAAACTTCGAGGCACTAAGCCAAAACTCAGATTGATACATTTAAAACTCCGAGGACCTGAGAGTACAGAGACGACACATAAGACTACTATCTATATGACTAGACAGACAATATTTCCACCTGAGATCTTATTGCTGTCCCTGTTGTTGCTGTTGCTCTTTCCCTGTTCTAGGGTTTCTGCTCTGCTTTCCATGCATACCTAAAAATGTTTCCCATGGGGGTGAGACAATTGAAAATTGCCCCAGTGAGAGATATAACTCTCTGCCAAAAACATTGTTATTGCAGTTTATCAAATTAAAACTGAGCAGGGGTTACTTTTACATTATCAGGCAGAATTATTCATCATAGAACAGAATAACATAATCTCCATTCTCAAGTAGGTCATTGCATCTACCCAAGGTAGATAAGTAATTCATCTGTCTACTTTGTAGAGAATATAAAGAAACATAATTAACATTTATCTACTAAGAAATGCACAAAGAAATGCAACATCAGCCAATGAATCTCCGTATTCAATCCTTAAGCAAACATGCTATACGGCTGATTACATTTTACAATCACAGTTATGCTCTGAGGAGATGAGATATATCGCTCATACTCCAACCGACCATTACACAATCGCCTCGGTACCATACATAGGTCATCAAAAGAGCCGGATTCTTATGACCTCATCTGTCTCGGTCAGTACGAGACCACATGCAGGACATCTCGTGTCTCTGCTAACTAGCTAGCCAGGGTATTCTGGCACCTTCGCTACAGAGTTACAACGTCAACTGCACTCTCATCGCCAATCGAGAGATTTCTTATTTATCTCCTCGATCCGACATTAAGTATAATTGGGAGATTCATGATATATCCATCCCGACATATTCATGAAGGATTGAGAGGTTTCTTGTTTACCTTCCAACAATCTCTTCAAGAGGACGTAAGGATATTTTCGCCCATTTACCCCCACATATTCAAAATATGTGCTCCGGGTTTTTCCGCGGGCACCCGTTTCACCATCACCTATTCCTGACGATGATGGATCTATGGTCAGAGCACTACATGAATAGATTTCACTTGATTTATTAAGTACATTCTCATATTCTTTTAGCATCAGCCAAGTTCTCAAACATAACTTATTACAAAAATGCTATAAAGAGACATGTACTACTTTTATTCAAAGACCCTAGGAACTCAGTCCCTCATTTCAATACTGGGAATTATCATCCCTTCACTTTCTCATCACCATAATCATATGGTTCTGGGTATTCAAACCCATAACTCATCATTGAGCATTATTATACCTTTTTCAGGTAACTATCACCTTCAGGTCATCTGACCAAGGCATTCATGATACTTGTTACACAAGCATCACACCTGGCTCACAAGGCCATGAAATATCTTGTCACCTCTCACTAGGTAACAACTTACTCATGTGACTCATAAAAGTCCATGCATATTGCTTCTTTTACTAAGCAACAACAACATTAAGGCACCTAATGCCAATCAACATTTATTATATAAATGTCACAGCTCACACTAGCTATATACATCATCTCATAATATCTGTATTATCATTAGGCATGATAACAGTCATACAAGATATTCATCACATCATATGATGTGATAGCAACACCATTATTCCTCTACCAGGAATTAGGGTTTACTATCAAATAGGGCTTTTCATTCCCTTTACCCAAATTAGGGTTAGGATTCCCCATTTCTCATTAATAAAGAGTTCATGATCTCATTATCTGTCCAAACCTTAATACATTATTCCATACCTCTGGGGCATTCAAGGATATCATATTTGATTATTCTAGAACATTACTTTCATCATATAGCATTAATGATCATCAATTCAAGGTATTAGTTCATTTCTCATCCTTATCATGGTATGATTATATCATACACATTATTTGGGCTTAACCCCATTATCAAGGTACATTAATTAACACTCATCAAGGTGTAACAACTCATTACATTTCATTGTAATAGTTTCATAACACACTTCATATGTTTCTTACCCAATTATATTGTATTTGAAGTACATAAAGCCATATAAACCCTGAAATGTTGAATGTGATAACTATCATATCTTGATGTATCACTTTCTCATCATTTCAAACTCTGTTGAGTTATCCATCTTATCTTGTATTAAGGTATTTCCCTCTTAATACATTCCATCACTAATCTCTTACCTTTAGCATATAATGCAAATGCCACACATTAGAATTGTACATCTATCTCACATGATATGGACTTATCTTAGTTTAAGGCATGACTTTATTATAAAGTTGCTTATAAACAATCACAATGATACACCCTCAACTAGGGTTTCTCATCACATATATTATGCATCCTTCATCCAATTATATTGGACTTATAATCATATCAAGGTATACGATCATATGAGGTCACTTTCAAATCACCTCTAAATCAAGCATAGAGCACCACGACCGTGCAACCAAGAACGGCCATGCGAGGGGAAGCTACCACGGTCGTGCTACCTTGCATGGTCATGCAAAGGGAGTTCACCTCATGAATCATATTCAAGTATGAATTCTATTCTCTCATTAGGGATTAGGGTTTCACATACCATCTCCCTTCTTTAGAATAGGGATTGCATTTAGCATCACCCTTCATTAGGGTTTCATATCACATTGCCCATAATTAGGGTTTATGTTCATGATTAGGGTTTCATGATCTCTCTACTTAAGGATCATACCCTTAAACACCACATGAATCATATTCTTGTAGGAATTCATGCTATCATCATCTCAACTTGATTAGGTCATATCAACCCTTCAATCGAGTTCATACAACTATGATTAACATAGTATATCAAGTCATTGATCCTATAAGAAATTAGGGTTCATCCCTTAATTGGCACTAACCACTTAGGTACTAATAGGGTTTCAACCTTTGTACCTTCATTGACTATCATTACTAATCAGAATTGGATCAATGGATCATTCACCATCTTGATTCTCAAGAGATTCAATCACATTGGACCTCCATTACATAAGTATCCAATTGAATTAGGGTTTCCAATGTTGATTCCTTCAATCATTGAATTCATGGAATCAATCATCAATTGGTCCTATCCTCAAACTTCAATTGAGTTTAATAGGTAAACCTTCAAATGATTTGACCCTCAATTGATCATCAATTAGGGTTTGATTCAATTGAATTAGGGTTTGGAATCGATGATTCAACAACACTAATCAATGTAAGACTAGTTGCTTTGAAACCATTGAACCATCATCCAAATTGGGTATGACCTGACCCCAAACGGTCTTGAGGTCGTTTGGATGACCTCGAAACGGTCTTGAGACCGTTTGCCCATCAAATCACTCAAAACCAAGCCATCCAAGTAGGGTTTGGATCATTGAAGTGCTCACCAATTCAGCAATTTATTGCAGATCAACTTGGTACCTTTAGGCCTTCAAACACCTAACCATACTCAACCCTAGACCTCCAAACGGTCTTGGATGACCACCAAACGCTCTTGAGACCGTTTGGATGAGCTCCAAACGGTCTTGAGACCGTTTGGCCCATCCAACCTTTGGATTCTAGTGAAAAATCATCATGGATTGGTCTATCGAGTTCATCAACAAATCAGCACTATATTGCAATGTGATTAGTATTTTTGGACCTTCAATTGGTCAACTATATTTGACCCCAGACCTCCAAACGGTCTTGGGGTGATCCCCAAACGGTCTTGAGACCGTTTGGGTGATCCCCAAACGGTCTTGAAACCGTTTGGGCTAATCAACCCAAAATCTCAACTTAACTCATTGGAATTTCAGCATTGTTTTCAATTAGGGTTTGCCTAATTGATTAGCCTTCAACTCATGATTTGTTTTGATTTAACCCCTCAAATTTGTAGGGTCATTAACCAACATCATTATGAACAGTAATACCAAACGGTCAACTCTTGGTCAACCATCTCAAATGGTCTTGAACCCGTTTTCCCAAGCAGGTCAAGTTATTCAGGTTGAAAATCAGCATTTAATTCAATTTGATTTGCCTAATTGATTGGCCTTCAACTCACGATTCCTTTGGAGTTAACCCCTCAAATTTGGACGGTCATTATTCTACATAATTAGGAACAAGATTCCCAAACGGTAAATGCTTGGTCAACCATCTCAAACGGTCTTGAAACCAAATGCTCCCAAACGGTTTCAAACCGTTTGCCCTTAAACGGTTTGCTGAAACCGCATAACCAATCAAATTAAAACGATTTGGAATAGCTATCAAAACCATTTGGCTTGGTAATTTTCTTTGGATAAGCATCTAGTATGACTTCATCATCCCCTTCCTTTGAAAAACCAAGAACAGCAACCGTTCTTGATGGAAATTGCAGCAAAGAAACAAAAGTGTATCAAATTGAAGAAAACAATCAACAAAGCATAGAGAATTGATGCAATAGCAATGATTATGGGTTTAACTTATAAAACCCGCCTCCAATTGAGCTCCAAAGCTCCAAGCTCACGCCATTAATGGTGAATGAAGCTCTTGCAACTCCCCCTAGGCTCGTCCTCATGCTTTTGATTGTAAAAGTTGGCTAGGGTTGAAGAGGAGATCGAAATAAGAAGGAATCCATAATTTATTTTCGATTTCCACCATGAAATCATGAAGAACGAAGGTCAAGGGCTTACCAACAGGTTGGAAACGTGCTCCCTGCTCCTCCCTAGCTCCTTGGTCGGTTTTGCAAGCAAGGGGAAGAAAGAAATCCGAAAAGGCCTTGGTTTGGGCTTGGAAATGGCACTTTTATAAGGAAATTGATGAGAGAGAAAATGCCTTATGAAAATCCAATTAATCCCAATAAAGTGGCCGCCTCTTTCCCCTCAAATACCTTGGGTACTAGGCACCTTCCTTGCCTTTAATTCTCCTTAATTATCCTCAATTTAAAGAAAAGCAAATTAAGCACCTTAATGCTTATAACATAATATCCCACATGTGAGTGGATATTACTTTTCTTTATAAAAAGGTGAGTGGAATTTCACCTACGTAAGATATTTTCATTCCTTATCTTGTTAAAGGAACTTCCATCCTTATTCAAAATCAACCCAAAACATTTTGGTTGAAATCCCTTCAATTATTTTTATTCATTTTTGCCCTAAATCGAATTGGGGTTTCAATTAGGCATTATTCTTGATTATTTTAATGTCAAGATTCTCTCTCCTCCAACTTAGTTCAAATGAGGATTCCCTCTCATTTTCTTTGCTATACATGATGCCAAGAAACATTAAGGACCTTATTGAAGTGGTAATTTGCATATTGAACCCTAGATTTTGGGTAAATTGCACTTTACTCCAAAACTAGGTTTTAATGCACAACATTGTCCAACAAGCTCTATCTTGGTGTCCAGGCTTGTAGAAACCATAATACTACATCATATTCATCCTTATGATGTCTCAACATCAGAGGAACATCTTATCATGTGCAATTTGCAAGTTAACCCCTCAACTTGGGTAATTTGCACTTTAGTCCAAAATAAGAAATCATTGCTTCAACATTGTTCAAACAGGACCAAAATTGAAACATAAGTTCCTAATGAGCCCTAATTACTTTTCAAAAGATGAGATTAAACATATAATCATCTTTCTTAATCAAAACACCTAGGTTTAAAGCATAACCCAGGTCATGGGTGTTACAAATTATAAACCTCTAACAAGGATTTCGTCCCCGAAATCCCAGATAAAGGGATCATATATTATTTATTCATCATATCATCATGTCTCTACATAACACCTCATTGTTATGGAGACATCATAGAGATTTGATCAACACAAAGTTCCTTCTCACAATATTCTCATAGAGTTAATTGAGATCTTATCTTAAAGACATATTTAGTTGTTATGTTTATGCAAAGCATAAACCCCTAACATATGATGTTCATATCATTTCATATAATCAGACTGATTTCATAGTTGACCACTCCAAGTAGCCAATCTAAACCATTTGATAATTCTCAGATACCAGAATCCCTTACCCTGGTATCAGTCACATGTGTTGAAAACACATCATATTCTCATCTTTCTTTTATCATATTTACAACTTTATTGAACAAGGATCACCTCCCTTGTTCTCTTTCTCATCATATGAGGGCCATACTTTTACTTCCTCATATACACATATTGATCTGAATTCCTATCAGATCCTTCTTTCTTGTACTTAAGGTATGATACATTTATCCATACCATATTTCTTATTTCATGATACTCATTAGATTGTATCAGAATGATTGCTTGATCAGGGCAATAAAAAAGATATCAATCTAAGAGTTTCCATACTCACTTTATCATCAATAGTTGTACACCTGATCAGGGTTTACAAGTACTGAGATCAAGTAGTATGCACTTACATGCTATCATATTCCTTTCTTTTCATATTACCATAACATAAGATTTAACATCCCTGGATTTTATCCAGGCATCTCTTCTATACCTCTTCCTCTTTCATGGAGGTAAGATCAATATAGAGCATTTAAAAGAATACTGAACAGAATTCAAATTCTAGTTCTCATCATTTCTTCCCTATATAGCAACCAATGGGAAAAACAATATCAAAAATCCTCCTTTTTATAACAAAAAGGGTTTAGTGTACTCAACATGTACACATTTATAACATATCTTTTCCTCACATCATGGTCTTATTAGTCTTATTACTGAAGCATAAACTAAGCCATGGAATCTTACAGGTGAAAGGTTAAGACCTTTTCACTTACTTAGTGGCTACTGCCCTGGTACACTAGGCATTTATTGCACTATTAGTACCAAAAACTTGGCTTTTTAAAACCATTAGGCAAATGTCTCTAGAATTATAGAGACCATTCCCTACTTCTCAGCTTATTTCCCCTTCTTGGGCACTACCATCACAGATTTATTATATGTCTAAACTCATGGCAGAGTCTACTTTCTTGCCATAAGTTAATCTTTTCCATATTTTCCCTTGTTCCAACATGACTAAGTCATTTAGGAACTCATTTAAAGCTCAAGCTTTCTATATTAAGGACTGATAACCTAGGTTGTAAGCCTAGCATCCAGTCCACTCATATGCATTACTGTTGCCCTAATCTTCCCAACAAGAGCATGATCATAGGATTCTCTATCCTGATCAGGTCTTAATGGGGATTCTCATGCACTCATTCTATTCTTGCATGATCCCTTGCACCTATTCTTGGTGCAACAACATTGCCCTTAGCAATGTGTTCCTTGTGCTCTCCAGTCATTTTAAACTTTACCCTTTCTCTGCACAAGCATGAATCATTATAGGGTATACTGGAGTACACTAACACAGACTCAACAACTTAGTCCTATGTCTCTGTAGACTCAGCGAACCTAGAGCTCTGATACCACTAATTGAAATGACTGTCTCACAAAAACAGGATTAACTAATGCGGAAGCAAATTATTTGCAGCGGATTACTGAAAATCACTGAAAATTTAAAACTTTTTGCAAAGAGATCCATTCACAGGAAAACTCTTTAACCATGAACCAAAGTATTCCAAATTCATCCTGGTTTACAAGTACACAACCTGTACTATTCCTTTTCAAGGATTACAACATTGACTGCCCTGTTAACAAATATACACAGGCAGTATAAAAACTTTGAGGCACTAAGCCAAAACTCAGATTGATACATTTAAAACTCCAAGGACCTGAGAGTACAGAGACGACACATAAGACTACTATCTATATGACTAGACAGACAATATTTCCACCTGAGATCTTATTGTTGTCCCTACTGTTACTGTTGCTCTTTCCCTGTTCCAGGGTTTCTGCTCTGCCTTCCATGCATACCTAAAAATGTTTCCCACGGGGGTGAGACAATTGCAAATTGCCCCAGCGAGAGATATAACTCTCCGCCAAAAACATTGTTATTGCAGTTTATCAAATTAAAACTGAGCAGGGGTTACTTTTACATTATCAGGAAGAATTATGCATCATAGAACAGAATAAGATAATCTCCATTCTCAAGGAGGTCATTGCATCTACCCAAGGTAGATAAGTAATTCATCTGTCTACTTTGCAGAGAATATAAAGAAACATAATTAACATTTATCTACTAAGAAATGCACAAAGAAATGCAACATCAGCCAATGAATCTCCGTATTCAATCCTTAAGCAAACATGCTATACGGCTGATTACATTTTACAATCACACTTATGCTCTGAGGAGATGAGATATACCGCTCATACTCCAACCGACCATTACGAAATCGCCTCGGTACCATACATAGGTCATCAAAAGAGCCGGATTCTTATGACCTCATCTGTCTCGGTCAGTACGAGACCACATGCAGGACATCTCGTATCTCTGCTAACTAGCTAGCCAGGGTATTCTGGCACCTTCGCTATAGAGTTACAGCGTCAACTGCACTCTCATCGCCAATTGAGAGATTTCTTGTTTATCTCCTCGATCCGACATTAAGTATAATTGGGAGATTCATGATACATCCATCCCAACATATTCATGAAGGATTGAGAGGTTTCTTGTTTACCTTCCAACAATCTCTTCAAGAGGAAGTAAGGATATTTTCACCCATTTACCCCCACATATTCAAAATATGTGCTCCGGGTTTTGCCGCGGGCACCCGTTTCACCATCACCTATTCCTGACGATGATGGATCTATGGTCAGAGCACTACAGGAATAGATTTCACTTGATTTATTAAGTACATTCTCATATTCTTTTAGCATCAGCCAAGTTCTCAAACATAACTTATTACAACAATGCTATAAAGAGACATGTACTACTTTTATCAGATATTTATCAGTCTTTCAAAGACCCTGGGAACTCAGTCCCTCATTTCAATACTAGGAATTCTCATCCCTTCACTTTCTCATCACCATAATCATATGGTTCTGGGTATTCAAACCCTTAACTCATCATTGAGCATTATTATACCTTTTTCAGGTAACTATCACCTTCAGGTCATCTGACCAAGGCATTCATGATACTTGTTACACAAGCATCACACCTGGCTCACAAGGCCATGAAATATCTTGTCACCTCTCACTAGGTAACAACTTACTCATGTGACTCATAAAAGTCCATGCATATTGCTTCTTTTACTAAGCAACAACAACATTAAGGCACCTAATGCCAATCAACATTTATTATATAAATGTCACAGCTCACACTAGCTATATACATCATCTCATAATATCTGTATGGTTATTAGGCATGATAACAGTCATACAAGATATTCATCACATCATATGATGTGATAGCAACACCATTATTCCTCTACCAGGAATTAGGGTTTACTATCAAATAGGGCTTTTCATTCCCTATACCCAAATTAGGGTTAGGGTTCCCCATTTCTCATTAATAAAGAGTTCATGATCTCATTATCTGTCCAACCCTTAATACATTATTCCATACCTCTGGGGCATTCAAGGTTATCATATTTGATTATTCTAGAACATTACTTTCATCATATAGCATTAATGATCATCAATTCAAGGTATGAGTTCATTTCTCATCCTTATCATGGTATGATTATATCATACACATTATTTGGGCTTAACCCCATTCTCAAGGTACATTAATTAACACTCATCAAGGTGTAACAACTCATTACATTTCATTATAATAGTTTCATAACACACTTCATATGTTTCTTACCCAATTATATTGTATTTGAAGTACATCAAGGCATATAAACCCTGAAATGTTGAATGTGATAACTATCATATCTTGATGTATCACTTTCTCATCATTTCAAACTATGTTGAGTTATCCATTTTATCTTGTATTAAGGTATTTCCCTCTTAATACATTCCATCACTAATCTCTTATCTTTAGCATATAATGCAAAGGCCACACATTAGAATTGTATAGCTATCTCACATGATATGGACTTATCTTAGTTTAAGGCATGACTTTATTATAAAGTTGCTTATAAACAATCACAATGATACACCCTCAACTAGGGTTTCTCATCACATATCTTATGTATCCTTCATCCAATTATATTGGACTTATAATCATATCAAGGTATACGATCATATGAGGTCACTTTCAAATCACCTCTAAATCAAGCATAGAGCACCACGACCGTGCAACCAAGAACGGCCGTGCGAGGGGAAGCTACCACGGCCGTGCTACCTTGCATGGTCGTGCAAAGGGAGTTCACCTCATGAATCATATTCAAGTATGAATTCTATTCTCTCATTAGGGATTAGGGTTTCACATACCATCTCCCTTATTTAGAATAGGGATTGCATATAGCATCACCCTTCATTAGGGTCTCATATCACATTGCCCATAATTAGGGTTTATGTTCATGATTAGGGTTTCATGATCTCTCTACTTAAGGATCATACCCTTAAACACCACATGAATCATATTCTTGTAGGAATTCATGATATCATCATATCAACTTGATTAGGTCATATCAACCCTTCAATCGAGTTCATACAACTATGATTAACATAGTATATCAAGTCATTGATCCTATAAGCAATTAGGGTTCATCCCTTAATTGGCACTAACCACTTAGGTACTAATATGGTTTCAACCTTTGTACCTTCATTGACTATCATTACTAATCAGAACTGGATCAATGGATCATTCACCATCTTGATTCTCAAGAGATTCAATCACATTGGACCTCCATTACATAAATATCCAATTGAATTAGGTTTCCAATGTTGATTCCTTCAATCATTGAATTCATGGAATCAATCATCAATTGGACCTATCCTCATACTTAAATTGATTTTAATAGGTCAACCTTCAAATGATTTGACCCTCAATTGACCCTCAATTGATCATCAATTAGGGTTTGATTCAATTGAATTAGGGTTTGGAATCGATGATTCAACAACACTAATCAATGTAAGACTAGTTGCTTTGAAACCATTGAACCAGTATCCAAATTGGGTATGACCTGACCCCAAACGGTCTTGAGGTCGTTTGTATGCCCTCCAAATGGTCTCGAGACCGTTTTCCCATCAAATCACTCAAAACCAAGCCATCCAAGTAGGGTTTGGATCATTGAAGTGCTCACCAATTCAGCAATTTATTGCAGATCAACTTGGTACCTTTAGGCCTTCAAACACCTAACCATACTCAACCCTAGACCTCCAAACGGTCTTGGATGACCACCAAACGCTCTTGAGACCGTTTGGATGAGCTCCAAATGGTCTTGAGACCGTTTGGCCCATCCAACCTTTGGATTCTAGTGAAAAATCATCATGGATTGGTCTATCGAGTTCATCAACAAATCAGCACTACATTGCAATATGATTAGTACCTTTGGACCTTCAATTGGTCAACTATACTTGACCCCAGACCTCCAAACGGTCTTTGGGTGATCCCCAAACGGTCGTGAGACCGTTTGGGTGATCCCCAAAACGGTCTTGAAACCGTTTGGGCTAATCAACCCAAAATCTCAACTTAACTCATTGGAATTTCAGCATTGTTTTCAATTAGGGTTTTCCTAATTGATTAGCCTTCAACTCAAGATTCTTTTAGAGTTAACCCCTCAAATTTGGAGGATCATTAACCAACATCATTATTAACAGGAATCCCAAACGGTCAATTCTTGGTCAACCATCTCAAACGGTCTGGAACCTGTTTTCCCAAGCAGGTCAAGTTATTCAGGTTGAAAATCAGCATTTAATTCAATTTGATTTTCCTAATTGATTGGCCTTCAACTCACGTTTCCTTTGGCGTTCACCCCCCAAATTTGGAGGGTCATTAGTCTACATAATTAGGAACAATATTCCCAAACGGTCAATGCTTGGTCAACCATCTCAAATGGTCTTGAAACCGTTTTCTCCCTAACGGTTTCAAACCGTTTGCCCTTAAACGGTTTGCTGAAACCACATAGCCAATCAAATTAAAATGATTTGGAATAGCTATCAAAACCATTTGGCTTGGTAATTTTCTTTGGATAAGAATCTAGTATTATGTCATCATCCCCTTCCTTCGAACAACCAAGAACAGCAACCGTTCTTGATGGAAATTGCAGCAAAGAAAGAAAAGTGTATCAAATTGAAGAAAACAATCAACAAAGCATAGAGAATTGATGCAACAGCAATGATTATGGGTTTAAGTTATAAAACCCACCTCCAATTGAGATCCAAAGCTCCAAGCTCACGCCATTAATGGTGAATGAAGCTCTTGCAACTCTGCCTAGGCTCGTCCTCAAGCTTTTGATTGTAAAAGTTGGCTAGGGTTGAAGAGGAGATCGAAATAAGAAGGAATCCATAATTTATTTTCGATTTCCACCATGAAATCATGAAGGAAGAAGGTCAAGGGCTTACCAACAGGTTGGGGACGTGCTCCCTGCTCCTCCCTAGCACCTTGGTCAGTTTTGCAAGCAAGGGGAAGAAAGAAATCCGAAAAGGCCTTGGTTTGGGCTTGGAAATGGCACTTTTATAAGGAAATTGATGAGAGAGAAAATGCCTTATGAAAATCCAATTAATCCCAATAAAGTGGCCGCCTCTTTCCCCTCAACTACCTTGGGTACGAGGCACCTTCCTTGCCTTTAATTCTCCTTCATTATCCTCAATTTAAAGAAAAGAAAATTAAGCACCTTAATGCTTATAATATAATATCCCACATGTGAGTGGATATTACTTTTCTTTATAAAAAGGTGAGTGGAATTTCACCTACTTAAGATATTTTCGTTCCTTATCTTGTTAAAGGAACGTCCATCCTTATTCAAAATCAACCCAAAACATTTTGTTTGAAATCCCTTCAATTATTTTTATTCATTTTTGCCCTAAATAGAATTAGGTTTTCAATTAGGCATTATTCTTGATTATTTTAATGTCAAGATTCTCTCTCCTCCAACTTAATTCAAATGAGGAGTCCCTCTCATTTTATTTGCTATACATGATGCCAAGAAACATTAAGGACCTTATTGAAGTGGTAATTTGCATATTGAACCCTAGATTTTGGGTAAATTGCACTTTACTCCAAAACTAGGTTTTAATGCACAACATTGTCCAACAAGCCCTATCTTGGTGTCCAGGCTTGTAGAAACCATAATACTACATCATATTCATCCTTATGATGTCTCAACATCAGAGGAACATCTTATCATGTACAATTTGCAAGTTAACCCCTCAACTTGGGCAATTTGCACTTTAGTCCAAAATAAGAAATCATTGCTTCAACATTGTTCAAACAGGACCAAAATTGAAACATAAGTTCCTCATGAGCCCTAATTACTTTTCAAAAGATGAGATTAAACATATAATCATATTTCTTAATCAAAACACCTAGGGTTAAAGCATAACCCAGGTCAGGGGTGTTACACCATTAATCGTACATCACTTTTTCCAAGGAATTTATTGATTAATGTGATTATCATTTCTTTTCATCCATTAATTCTTCGTCAAAAGCAATTAAAGGTATTGGATTATCACTATGATGATCAAGCACAATGATATAATAGAGAAAATGATAGCATACCATAAATTTTAGAGACAAATTATGATAAACTATGTTGAAATTGTCATACAACGATCACCCGGGCTACTCCTAGTCCTAAAGACAAAGGGGATCAGCCCTGCATGTTCATCTCAGTAGAAAACATGGTGAAGGAAAGAGGAAACATGTAGATAACGTGGATAGATGTGAAGTAACCCCTGAACGGAGAAGATCTAGGCATTCCTCGACGTGGGATGAGCGTTCTACAACCTTCCGGTGGTGGAAAACTCCTTCTACGGCCTCCAAAACAATCAGTGTGTAGCTCTGGCTCCGTTCTTCCTCCTCTCTTCTCCTCGAGACTTGTGCAACGGCTAATGAGGTGATAGATTTCTTAGAGCTGCCGTTTTTAGGTATAAGCACCACTTTAGGACGCCAAAACATCACCACCATATGATTATACTCGAGCTATAGATTAACCTGATCTGATGGCGTCGATACCATCGACGTGGGTTGATGGTATCGACCCACCTGGATACCGGCGGTCCTCTATTTTTCTGGGTTTGGTCTGACATGATCTCGATACCATCGAGTTCTGGGTCGATGGTATTGACACCTTAGGCGTCGCTTTTCTGTGGAATCTGGCGCTTAATCTGATTCTGCTGAGACAGAGTCGATAGTATCGACTATTTGGTCGATTGTATCGACTTGCAGAAATCTGACTCACTGAAGCTATCTCGCTACCATCGACTTATGGGTTGATGGTATTGACTCATTCTTCTCTTTTGCGGCTACCTCTCTATGGCCATGTCGATACTATCGACAACCGTCGATGGTATCGACAGCTGTATATATATGTTTTGCCTGAAAATCAAAGACAAACTCGAATCAACTTTGATAAATATAATCATTCATACCAAATGAGATAAAACAAGGTAAATTTGATGCATAATGAGATTATAGGCTGAAGGAACTGAATCATGCAATATTAACCATGAAAATGACCAATAATCGCATAAAACACATATGAAACTAGGCTATAAAAGCGACTCAAAATCCTTACATCAAACTCCCCTAAGCTAGATATTTGCTCATCCTCGAGCACAAAATTGTAGAATAGAATAGAGAGGGTCAACTAAAGAACATACTAACATAAACGACATCACTGTATGATTCCCACCTGACATGCACATGCCGGCCCTCACTGACCACGGAACGGTAACTACCCTAAAGGTGACAATGATCGTCCATAAGAGATATCCACCCCAAGATCAACGAAACCATCAAATAAGGCAGTTAATATAATAAAATCCTCCAGTTCAGGCTTGGTGCATCTCGTGATCTCCTATCTACGTTGTTCATATCCTAACTACCATCTACATGGAAGCAGATCTCCTGATATAAAAGAATGAGTAGATAATCATGGGTGTCCTACCGTTTTGAGCAATAGGCAGATGGAATGGGTGGTTGTGGAAGAAAAAAAAGCACATAACAATCAATCAGGCAATACAAAAATTAATGACCTATCATGATACAAAATGCAAATGAAAATGTCCTAATGCTACATTTTTGGTGGAATGATGCATGTACTATCATTATGTCTCAAGGTGAGATGGAATATCTAAGAAAACTACACCATGTGCTTATTCTTCTTAATTCTCAGGTGAGAACATGTTCCTTTCTCCCTCTTCTTCTTTATTATTTCTCAAATCCTTCTTTTTAAGCCTTCATTTTCATAAATGACTATGAGTTATTTGTTGGACATTCTTCCTTTTACATAACTTGTACATTTGATGCATTCTTTTTGGAGGGTATGGAACAAGTTCAACACCTTTAATATTTTTAGAAAAACATAAGACACATGATGTACTATGTGCTCAAAAGATACAAATGCAACTACATAATGTCAATTATGCAACTACTATGACATGCACATAAAGATAATGTGTATGTATAACTATTCTCTACTTTTCATTTTTTTTAAAAAGGAATATGAAAAAATGATTGTAATGCAAGACCTACCTACATGGAATGTAGCCAACGAGTGAAAGATAGTAATTTTCTCCCAGTTCTTATGGTGGAATGTGAATGATATTGCGGTGGATAGATCACAAGACTAATTGACAGAACCATCGAAAGATATTATATGTCCCTCCTTACCGACTTGTGTACCACTAAATCAAGGAGTTTTTCTCTCCCACTTATGATTAAGGTCTCATTACCATTTGGTCAGTTTAGGCTCAACATCCAAAACCGTCCACATTTCTTGAGTCATCCAGATGTACAATTATGATCATATGTTTTAAAGTTGACCTACCCAATTGTTTTCATAAGTTAAGTGTTCAATTTCAAACAAAGCAAGCTTACAATTACTTAAAAAAAATTAAATTAATGCTCAAATTTCAACTTTCCCCATATGAAAGCAAGAGATGACACACATTTAAAATTAGACATCCACAGATTACACTAGATAGATGTGGATCCTAGAAAGCTGTAAACAATAAAAACTAGAAAATACTAAAACAAAAGAAGATAAAAATAAAGACTAAGATAGAAACTATTCCATCTCCCTCCCAAGCTTGAATTCAACTATGGCCTGATAGTCAAAAACAACCTTAGAAGGTGGAACAGTGATACCCTTCTATTGATGTGGTGGTGGAAATGGTGGGTACTACTGGGTATGGGGGTCCCACTCAGGATATTGCCCCTGAATGCTCAGATCATAAGTCGGAATGGACAGTGGATGTGGATACCCTCCGAAGTAGTTGCGGCTCCAATAATGATCGTAGAACAGCTATTGTTGTTGCTCGATCCTCCCCAACCGGTCATACACCTACTATTAGTTGGCAAACAACTGATGTTCATTCTCAAAAATTGCCCGCTGATTCACATACAACATGTTGGTCATGTCTTGTATATCTGCAAAGGATACAGTATGCAGTTGTTGTGTCTCCTGAATGCCTTGCAGCATGGCATACATTCCCTACATCGAAAAGGCATTCTCTCCTTCCTGAGAGTGTTGTGGTGGCGGAGGCTGCGAGGATGATGATGCACCTGGATAGAAGTGTGGCCGCTTCCTCGGTGCCACTCGTGTATGAAGAGGAGTAATAGTCTCCTCTTCCTCCTCATGCTCGTTGTCGTCATTGTTGTCATTGTCCTCCTCATCTTCTGCACTATCAAAGTCGTCGATGGCAATAATGGGCCACTTGAAGTGTTGGACCCCCTGAATGTTGAAGACAGGATCAGGGAGCACACACTCTTGATATTCTTTGTTGACGTGGCAGTGCGCATAGACCACGCCATCATGAACTGTCAACAAATTAAACTGATGTAGATGATGGAGGCTGATAGAGCTCTTACTTACTAGGGGAGGCAATGAAGAAATATCTAGTCCGAGATAGAGGGCTAGAGGAGTGATGAGTCCCCCAAAATGAATTGGGGCTCACCTGGTGCTCCTCTTCACGACCATCACATGTGTCAAGAAAAATTTGCCCCATTTAAGCTTGCCCCTTATCAGCAGATTATACAGGAAAAAGAGATCGATCTCTTGAAATTTTCTCAGCGACAGCTCACCTCGAGCAAAGAAAGTGATACAAAGCATGTAGTGGAGGATCCACACAAAAGGATGCTCAAAATCAGCAACTGCGGCATTGTGATAGCTGATTGTCTTGCCTTGAGGGGATGTTACCAGTCGTGTAAACATTGCATCATAATCAGCCCGGTGGTCTGGTCGTCGGTGCTGCTCGGGAGATTGCCACCAGTTGTTAATTGGATTGAACTACTGCAACGTCAGATTGTAGTTTCTGTTGAAAAGCCGGAAACACACTCAACCTTTAATCCATTCCCTATTGGCGGCATTGAGGTCATTTGGCATGACGCAAATATCTAGCAATGCCATAAACTCCACCACTGGTTCTTTGTTGGTCAGCCATTCGATGAAAAAGGGGTCGCCCTCCACCTGATGGGTGACCACATCATCGATCCTACCTATCCTCCCCTCTTGGCCATGGAGGACATACATCAAGTTATCCTCAAAGCTGAGATCTCAGATCATGCGCCGATCGAAATATCGAGTCGAATCGATAGTCCTCTTCATAAGCTCCTCGTAAAAAAATTTCACATCCGAAGACAGATGTGCAAGTCGGGGACAAGGGATGGAGCCTAGCGGTCGTGGAATGAAAGTCTCAATCTCCATCGGCACAACGCTCGAAGACGATGAAGCAGCGTTCCTCACCATGATGATTAGAAAGAGGTAGCGAGGAAGAGAGTTCGGTGAAGATCCAGAGAAGAAGCTCTTCGCTGTCGAAGAAGTACTCGAGGATGATTGTCCGCTTGCTCACTACATGCCCTTGATTGCTCACAAGTGCTCTAGCTCAATCAGGAGGAGAGAAGATTTGAAGGTGCGAAGAAGAAATGAACTCAACCCCTCCTTATATAGCTAAGATTGGTTTTCCTGTTGACTCGTCGATACCATCGATAGGGAGTCGATGGTATCGACACTGGTAGCATGATCCGTCTTCTGCTGGTATCAACGATCGTCGAATGATTGATGTGGGGGCCTGGATCAATGACACGTCGATACCATTGACACAATTTTACCGTGCGTATAATGCAAGTGCACGCGTCAATGTAGTATAGGCCCTTGTGAGGCCCAAGTCGAACTCAGGGACACTGAATTATCGGTAGACTACTACTAACTACTCGCAATCAGCTAGACCAAGAAAAAGGTTATGAAAGTTGTTTAAAAAAATAGAAAAGAAAATAAAAAAAACAAAGCGATCAATTAAATGTTTAGTTTAATCAATTCAAATGGAGATCTTTAGGATTGTGGTTTCACCGCGGGTTTTCATTGTATGAATTTCTATATAATAATTCAGGTTCATCTCTCAATTCGGATAGTGGCATGTAGTCATAATTGCCCACTTTCGTGGTACAATTCACTACCTATGTCTAGGTCGGTTCCACTGTCATAGTAACCTATACCCTAGACTAGGTGCATTAGAATCAACCTCTGGGTTTCCACCATTAACCTTACATCACCTTGTTCAAGGGATTTGTTAATTAATGTGAATTTCATCTCTTTTCAACAGTTAATTCTTCTTTCAAAGTAATTAAAGGCATTAGATTATCATTATGGTGATCAAGCATAACAATATAATTGAGAAAAGGAAATCATACCACCGATTTAAGAGATAAATTATGAATTACTATGATAAAAATGTCATACAATGCTTCCCCGGGCTACTCCCGGTCCTAAAGATAAAGGGGATTAGCCCCACATGTTCATCTCAGAGCAAAACATGGTTGACGAAAGGGGAAACATGGAGAAAAATGTTAATAAGTGATGAAATCCCTGAACGGAGAAGATCCAAGTGTTCCTCGGCGTAGAATGTGCGATCTACAGCCTTTCGGCGGTGGAAAACGTCTTCTTCGACTTCCGGAATGGCTGGGGCATGCTTCTGGGATCCGTTCTTCTCTCCACAACTTCTCGGGATGTGTGCAGCGGCTAATGACGTGATACCCTACTCCTGGCTGCCGTCATTAGGTATAATCACCGAGTTAGGTTGCAAAAATATCACAGCTGTCAGATTTGGGCCGATCTGAAACAAATTTCATCTGACGGTGTCGATACCATCGACGCGGGTTGATGGTATCGACTCCTTGTGATATCGGCAAGCATTCTTTTCTTTTTAGTCGTTGCGCCTGATGCTGACTCGATACCATCGACTCGGGTTGATGGTATCGACACTGTTAGGCATGGGTTTCATCCCTTTTCCGTTGCTGAAACTCCACGTGTCGATAGTATCGACTTTTGGGTCAATAGTATCGACTGTATGCTCACCAGGAACCTGATGGAATGTCACTACCATCGACTTCCCTATCGATGGTATCGACTCTGTGCTGCTCCTTGTGGCTGGCTGCCTATGGCTATGTCGATAGTATCGACACTAGTCGATGGTATCGACTGTTGCAGATATGTGTTTTTCCTGAAATTGCAACACAAAACCACATAAGCCGAGGTAAAACCTATAATTGTAATCATTTATGCTCAAAATGATAAAATAAGGGAGATTTGACACTGAGAAGGATCATAGACTAAAGTAAATGAATTATGCAATATTAACCACCAAAATGACCAATAAATGCATAAAACACAAGTAAAACAAGTCTATAAATGCGACTCAAAATCATCGCATCAAACTCCCCTAAGCTTGAACATTCCTCGTCCTCGAGCAACTAAACTTTAGAATAGAATTGCGAAGGTCAACTAAAGAATAGATTATCACAACAAACATCACCATATGATCCCCACCAAACATTCACATTCTGACCCTCACTAACCACTGAATGATAACTACCCTAAAGGCGACAATAATCATCCATAAAAGATATCTACCTCAAAATTGATGAACACTATCATATAAGGCAGTTAACATAATAAAATTCTCCAGTTCAGACTCGGTGCATCTTGTGATCTCTTATTCTACGTTGCTCGCCCTAACTACCATCTACATGGAAGCATCTCTCCTGCTATTAATGAGTGAGGAGAAAATCACAGTGGCCTACCAAATCGAGCAATGGGTGGCTAGCGAAAGAAATGGAAGCATTATACGGTTTCAACATGCACAAACAATAAAAACCTAAATGATGCATATGCAAATGAAAATGCCCTAATGCCTACATTTGGGTGGAATGATGCATGCACTATCATTCCATCTCAAGGTGAGATAGAATATCTAAAAGAACTACATCATGTACTTATTCTTCTTAGAATGCAGTGAGACTATGTTCCTTTCTCCCTCTCTTTCTTACTTGCTTCTCAATACTTTTTTTTCAACACATTTTTTCTTACTATTTTTTAAGCCCTTATTTTCATAGCTGACAACAAATTATTTGTTGGGCTCACTTATTGCTGCATAACTTATACATTTGAAGCATTCGGAAGGTATGAAACAAGTTCATCACTCTTGATGTTTCAGAAGAAATAAGATGCATGATGTACTCTATGCACAAAAATGTGAGTGCAGCTACAAAATGATAATTATGTAACTAAGTGACATGCACCTAAGGATAATGTGCATGTATGACTAATCTATTTTTTCATTTTTCATGCAAGATATGTGAAAATAGTTGCAATGCAAGACCAATCTATATGAGATACAATCAAAGGAATTAAAATCGTAATGTACTTCCAGTTCTTAAGGTGGAATATGGAAACAATGGGGTGGATAGATCACAAGACTAATTGATTGAACCTTTGGAAATTATTATGTGTCCCTCCTTACTGACCTGTGTAGTAATTAAGAGGTTTTGCTCTCTTATTGCAAATTAAAGTCTCATTATCATTTGGTCAGTTTAGGCTCAAACAACCAGTTTTGTCCACTTTTCATGAATCCTAGGAATGTACAGTTGTGATTTCCTATTTTAGAGTTGACAAACCCAATCATTTTCTTAGGTTATGTGCTCAATTTTCAACAACACAAGCTTGCAAAACACTAAAAAAATTTAAATTTGCCCTTGATTCCCATGTACAAGCAACGAGATGACACATGACTTAAGACATCCACAATTACACTAGATAGAGTGTGGATCCTACAAACAAACTAAAAATGACAAGAAATAAATAACAAAACACAAAGCAATAAAAGCTAAAAACTAGGAAAAATAAAGGATAGAAACTGTTCCAACTCCCCCCCTAAGCTTGAATTTGACTATGGTCTCATAGTCAAAAACAACCTTAAAAGGTGGAACAGTGATACCGATCATTCTTTAGGAGGAGGCGGGTATTGTGGAGCCGTGGGGTCCCAAGATAGGTACTGCCCCTGGAAGCTCGGATCGTACTGGGGCATTGGTGGAGGTTGTGGATACCCCCGAAAATAATTCTGGCTCCAGTAGTTGTCGTAGAAGGGCTGCTGCTGCATCTCCATCCTGTGCAACCTGTCATGGATGTTTTGTTGGTTGTCGAGGAGGAGGCGCTCATTCTCAAAAATGTCTCTCTAGTTATCTAACAACTGGTTCGTGGTATCCTGAATACCGATGTATGACGATGTATGCTGTTGTTGCGTCTGATGAATCTCCTACAGCATTGAGTACATTCCTTGCATGGAGTAGGCATCCTCTCCTTAATGAGAGGGCTGAGGTGGCAGAGGCTGTGAAGATGATGATGCACCCGGATGCATGCGGGTACACTTCTGGGGGGCCACTCGTGCGCGAAGAGGAGTGAAAGCTTCCTTTTCCTCTTCATGCTCGTCGCCGTCATTAGCATTGTCGTCATTGCCGCTGCCTTCATCGGAGTCCTCAATGGCGATGACAGGCCATCAGAAATGTTGAGCGCCCTCAATGTTGAATATGGGGTCTGGAAGTGGACATTCTTGATATGTGTGATTGACATGGCAATGTGCATATGCCAAGCCATCACGAAGCAGGAGGAGGTTGGAGCGGTGCAGATGCTGGAGGTTGACCTTGCTCCTGTTGGAGAGGGGAGTAAGATGGGAGATATCTAACCCATGGTAGAGGGCCAGTGGTGTAATGCGCCCTTTAAAGTGAATTAGAGCCTTCCGCGTACTCATCCTCTCAGCTAACATGCGCGTCAAGAAAAACACACCCCAATTGCACTCCTCGCACTTCAGTAATTTGTGAAGGAAGAACAAATCTGCCTCTTGAAACTTGCTTAGAGATAGGTTACAGAGCAAATAGGGTGGTGCAGAGCATGTGATGAAGAATCCGCACAAACGGATGCTCGAAATCCACAACCGCCGCATTGTGGTAGCTGACGGATTTTCCCGGGGGCGCAGTCACAAGCTGGGCAAAGATGGCGTCGTAGTCCGTCCTGTTGTCTGGCTACCGGTGCTGGTATGCATCATGATACCAATTGTACACAGAGTTGAACTGGGCAAGGGTGAGGGTGTAGTTGTTGTTCTAGAGTCTGAACGACACCCTCCCTTTCTTCCACTCTCGGTCAGTGGCAATCAAGTCATTGGGCACCACATTGATGTCTAATGATGCCATGAACTCAGCCGCGAGTTCCTTATAAGTCGGCCACTCGCCGAAAAATGGCTGTCCGTCGGTGTGGAACTCCAGCTGATCGGGCCTCCAACCCGTGTGTCTCTCCTGCCCCTTCAAGACGTAGGCGAGGTTGGCCTCGAACCCCAACTCAAGGATCATCCCTCGATCAACATAGTGTGTGGGATCGATCTTTCGCTTCAGCAGCTCCTCATAGACCTTCCGGACCTCTGCGGAAGGATGGACAATCCGCGGACGCGGAACAGATGCAGTAGGTGGAGGAATGAACACGGGGATCTCCATTGGTGTTGCGCGTGAAGAAGATGCTCCGGCGGTATGCACCATTGTTGAGGAAGAAGGGATAGAAGACGGAGCTTGGTGAAGATCGGAGATGACAATCTCCGCTCGGTGAAGGCTCGGGGAAGATCGTGCTCCTTAGATTCTTGTAGCCGGGCTCCGGTCGCACAACAATACGCATGGAACAAGTGGATGAAATATTCCTTGAAAGTGTGAATCCCGTTGACAACAACATCTCCCTTTTATAACCACGGTCGTCGTTGCTGTTCACCCGTCGATACCATCGACGTGGTCGATGGTATCGACACATGTAGCACAATCCGGTCTTTCGCTAGTATCGACGGCTGTCGATAGCCCGATGTGGGGGCCCGGATCGATGATGCGTCGATATCATCGATGGGTGTCGATGGTATCGACCCATCCCACGGATCGACTCTCTTGATGCAGCGATCATTGTTGAATTCCTCTCACGGATCGGTGACATGTCACGTTGATACCATCGACGCCAGTCGATAGTATCGACTCTTCTTAGGGCACACACCCTCGCGAGGCCCGGCTGCCGCTTTCTTCCTGTAGCTGGGTCGATACCATCGACAGGCCCGTCGATGGTATCGACTTCACTGAGACAAATTTTGTCTGAATATCTCCAGAGATCTCGATAGTATCGACATGCATGTCGATAGTATCAACCATGTTCTGGCGAGCAACCTGATGGTAGGTCGATACCATTGACAAGGTCGTCGATAGTATAGACTCAAAGAGATTTTTGCAGCCACCTAACTATGTCTATGTCGATACCATCGACACAACAGTCGATGGTATCGACCTTGCCTCAGTTTTGCACATTGAACAAACGATCAAGGTATCATTTTTACATTAAGAAAAAATCAAATAAAACTAACCTACAAATGTGAAAGAAACTAAACAAAACTACCAATGGCTGGGTTGCCTCCCAACAAGTGCCCTTATTTAACATCTTAGGCTAGACGAAATCAAGCTCCTCATGCATCTGGAAGCGCAATGAGTTTGACCTCACTCACTTTCCTTGTGTAATCCTCACCGAAGTACTACTTCAAACGCTGTCCATTAACCAAAAATGTTGTCTCGCCATCACGCACCATGATTTCTCCGTGTGGCCTGACCTCCTCTATAGTGAATGGTCCACTCCATCGGGATTTCAATTTCCCGGGATGCATCTTCAACCTTGAGTTGAACAAGAGCACGTGATCTCCTTTCTTGAAGACACGCATCTGAATATGTCGATCGTGAATCAACTTTGTTCACTCCTTGTAGATTCACGAGCTTTCATATGCATTCATCCTCAGCTCGTCAAGTTCATTTAGCTCGAGCAACCGTTTCTTTCCTGCCTCATCATAGCTCAAATTCAGCTTCCTCAGCGCCCAGTGCGCCTTATACTCCTACTCCACCGGCAAATGGCAGGCCCGACCGTAAGCCAACCTAAAAGGCGTAGTTCCTATAGGTGTCTTATATGTTGTCTTGTATGCCCACAAAGCGTCCGGTAGCAAGATACTCCAGTTTTTCCTCGTCGAAGCAATAGTGCGCTCCAAGATCTTCTTAATCTCTCGATTGGAGACTTCTACTTGCCCCTATGTTTGCGGGTGGTACGGGGTACCAATGTTGTGCTTTACCCTGTACTTTCTTAACAAAGTCACGAACTTCTGATTTCTAAAATGGGTACGTCCATCACTAATAATCATTCTTGGTACACCAAACCTGCAGAAAATGTATTCTTTGACAAACCTGCACACTACAGTGGCGTCATTAGTCCTAGTGGGTATTGCCTCTACCCACTTCAATACATAGTCAACAACTAATAGAATGTACAAGTTAGAGTTGGAGGACACAAAGGGTCCCATAAAATCAATACCCCACAGATCGAATACCTCCACTTCTTGAAATACATTGAGGGGCATCTCCTGTCGCTTTGAAATGTTACCTGCTCGTTGGCATGAGTCGCATTGCCGCACATAGTCATATGCATCGCAGAACAAAGTAGGCCAGTAGAGACCGCTCTCTAGTACCTTGGCCATCGTTCTGGAACTAGCATGGTGGCCACCAGTCGGTAGAGTATGGCAATGACGAAGGACACTTTCATATTCCACCTCCGGTACACATCTGCGCAATACACCATCCCTGTACTGCTTCAACAGAATAGGGTAATCCCAGAAATAATATCGCAAAGAATGGAAAAAATTCTTTTTCTCTTGGTATGTCCAATCATCTGGGATAATTTTGCAGGAAAGATAATTAACAATATAAGAAAACCAAGGATCTTTAGAAATCTTTTATAAAGCGGCGATAAAACCCGGCGTGACCTAGAAAACTCCTTACCCCTTTTACCGAATTCAGTGTGGGCAATTTGGAAATAACTTCAATCTTCACCAGATCTACCTCCAACCCCTTTCTAGACACTTTATGTCCAAGCACGATCCCTTCGCTAACCATCATATGGCATTTCTCCCAATTGAGAACCAAATGCATGTCCTCACAGCGTTGCAAAACCTTATCCAAATTGTATAAGCATTCATCAAAAGACGCACCATAGATGAAAAAATCGTCCATAAAGACTTCCAAACAACATTCAACCATATCGGAAAAAATGGTGAGCATGCAACGCTGAAAGGTTGCTGGTGCATTACACAAACCGAAGGGCATACGACAGTATGCAAATGTTCCGTAAGGACAAGTGAAGGTGGACTTCTCTTAGTCCTTAGGATCAATGGAAATCTGATTGTAGCCCAAATAACCATTGAGAAAACAAAAATGAGATCGACCTGCTAATCGCTCTAAAATCTGATCAATGAACGGGAGAGGAAAATGATCCTTAAGCATAGCAGCATTCAATCTATGGTAGTATATACATACACGCCACCCGGTTACCAGACGGGTCATGACTGGCTCATTTAACAAATTATGTGTAAAAATAATTCCCCCCTTTTTAGGGACTACCTGTGTAGGACTCACCCACGTCGAGTCGGATATAGCATAGATGATACCTGCAGAAAGGAGTTTGATCACCTCCTTCTTGACGACCTCCATCATGCTAGGATTTAGTCGACGTTGTGGCTGAATTATAGGTTTGGCTCCCTCCTCGAGCCGGATCTTGTGCTGGCACAGTGTAGGGGAGATCCCCTTGATGTCCACGACCAACCACCCGAATGCACCTCGATGGTTCTTCAGCACGATCAGTAGTTGATCCTCCTCCTCGACACTCAGATATGCTGAAATAATCACTGGCAGCTTCTCACCCTCAGCTACAAATGCATATTTCAAATGAGGTGGCAGTGGCTTCAATTCTAAATCTGGCGGGCTGATCAAGGATGACTGAAGCGGTGGTGGGAGTTCTCCAAGGTCTTCATAGTACCTAGCGTAGAAACATGGCAGCACCTGAAGCATCTTGGCGCATTCTTGTAGTGACTTGCTTCTCATCCAATCATGTGTTATATTAACTAGGCAGGCTTCAAGAGGTAATTCTGGATATGCATTGAAAAAAAAACTTGCTATGGCCTCATCTTCAGTAGAAGGAGGGATGTCCTCCTCTTCATCATTGGGAAAACCCACAACTTTGCTAAGAGACACAACCTTTGTCTGCTCCATGATGTCTACAGCCAGTGTCCCCTTTTCCACCTTAGTCATTACATGAGCCATATCTAGAAACGACTTCCCTAGACAGAGAGAAATATTCTGATCAAAGTGCTTCGCCATACGGCGATGCTCCTTAGCTTTTGGTTTTGTTGTGCTAGAAGGCATGACCATCTCAAATCGATCATCATCTATACCCAAGGTCAACCGACCTCTTCCCATATCAGGTATCATGTCAGCAGTGGCTTGGAAGGGTCGACCAAGGAGTAACTCATTTCCTTGCTCGTCCTGCATTTCCATTACAACAAAGTCTGCTGGGAATACAAACTGATCAACATTAACTAACACATCTTCGCAAATCCCATATGGTTTTACCACATAATTATCCGCCAAATATATTGTCATATTGCTCAGCCTTGATTCTTTCAATCCCAGCTTCTTGAACGTAGAGAGAGGCATCAGGTTTATACTTGCCCCTGAATCACATAGTGCTTCACCGAATTTCACTTTACCAATATAGCATGAAATATTGAAGCAGCCCGGATCCTGCCTTTTAGGTGGCAATGTGCCCATGATGAACGCACTCACCTGCTCCTTGAGAACCACAATCTCAGAATCAGGGATCTTCCTCTTCTTTGTGATGATGTCTTTCAAAAACTTGCCATAAGAGGGAATTTTCTCTATTACTTCTAAAAGTGGAATATAGAAAGAAATCTTCCTGAAACTGTCTAGAAACTTCTTGAACTGAGTATCCACTTTCTTGGCCTTCACACTATTGGGATATGGAACCAGGAATACCATCAACTGCCACCCCAAGTGCCAACGCAGGAGGCTTTTGGTGATGACTATTTGAGTGCTACTGAAGAACGAACATGTTGCTTCCTGAAGAAGAAGCTCGTTGTTTCTTGAAGAAGAAGCATGTTACTACATCAAGAGTTATCAATGGACTTGCTCAAGGACCAGTTATAACTCTTGTTACCTTTGTTCCTAGATACATTATTTTTGACTTGATCTTGTAGATTGGGGTATCAAGATTTAATTTTTTTGTTTATGCTGCCTTATCTATCTGCCCTATTTCCCAAAAGTGGTATCATAGCCATGTAAATTTACCTTGTATCTAGGTTATAACTCTAATGTTGAAAAATACTTGGACTTTCTTATCTTGCCCGAACAAGCTCTGGGTACAGGTCATGCGCCACAAATATTATGTAAAGGGTTCCTTAAAAAAAGGTTTGTGTTCTACAGCTTGGTCCTTTATCCGCTCAATGATTTCCCTCATTCAGGACAACTGCAGGAGAATCGTGAACAATGGCACTTCTATAAATGTGTGGTCTGATCCTTGGTTCGCCAAACAAAGCCTAACTTCACTGCACCCCTCCTTCATCATCCCAGAAGGGCTGCAAGACCTGACAGTCTCCTCGATGTCTACCAACGATGATTTGCGGGACTGGAGCTTTATCCATAACTTCCTTCCTAGTGATACTTGGTCTTGCATTTAGGACATTCCGCCACCGTAGCTGGAGGCTGGGGAGGATGGTTGGGCTTGGAATGTGGACCCCCTTGGTGAGTTCTCTTCGTCGTCTGCATACAGCTGGCTCAGGCGTCAAAATGGCTCTGCTAGTTCTGATATCTGGGAAGCCATCTGGAAACTGAAGGTGCCAAGTCAGATCAAAACTTTCTTATGGCTGCTATTGCATAACGCTCTCCTGACTAATGTTGAGAAAGAAAGAAGGCATATGGAGGTCTCAACATTGTGCCCACAATGCAATAATGAAGAGGAAACAATACTCCACTGCCTGTGGGATTGTGTTAGAAGTAAAGATGTCTGGCGGGCTATCGGTGTCCCTCATTAGTTCTTCAACCTGGATACTAAACAATGGCAAGCTTTTGTTATTATGGCGGCAAAAGATAGTCCTTTACAATTCGTCGTCTACTGGCATCTATGGACAGCGAGGAATGAATGGGCTCACACTCAGCACAGGGCACCGACGGACGTGCTAGTTAAATTCATTCGGGCTCGATAATCTTCTATTACGGACCTTCCACGGCACATTTTCTAGAAGAAAATCGACGCGCCTCATAAAATCCAGTTCACAGATAAGGATCATCTCATTTTTGTGGACGCAGCTTTCAACAGACATTCCAATACCTATGCCTCAGGCATAGTAGTCATGACAAAATCTGGTGATTTAATACGGGGTGTTGGAGTACCAGGTCATGCGTCCAACGCCATTGAAGCTGAGGTCAGAGCTATCTCCAAAGCCGTTTCCATATGTCAGGAGGAAGGACTTTCTAGCCCTGTTTTTCTTTTCTGACTCCAAGACAAGCACATCCTTCTTCAACAAAACCAGTGATGTTCTGATGAACATCAAACCCCTTCTTAGACAATGGACTGAAAAGCAGTTATCCTATATCACCTTCTGTTACATTCCTAGATCGTGCACTTTAATTGCTGATGTTGTAGCCAAGCATGTCTTACACAATGCTTTGGCAGTATATTTTACTTTTAAACCTCCTTGGTTAATAATTGATGTCAATATTTGTAGCCTAATCGAAAGTCATCAATAAAGCCTGTTTGTGGTTTAAAAAAAAATTGATGTCATCAGATTTATTTTATTGTATACCACATAAATATTAAACTCATAGTGTGCATATCTTATTAATTACCACATACAATTCAAAAATATATATATATATATGCAATTCACACGTGTCACCCTAAAATTGGTTTTGATGGTGGATGTTTAGCATGGTTATAGCCAATAATCCTAGATCTATGTGTGCATGGTTGTGGTTTTTTACTCCTGTTTATATATCGGTTTGCATACGTAGCCTCTCCCCTCCTTTCCAAAAATAAATTAATTCTCTTCTTTATAACCTTGAATGTAATTCGAGGGTTCTCCTTTTACAATGTAATATGAAATAGGATAGTTTTAATTTATGTTTCATCATGAGAAGACATTCTGGACCAGACGAACTGACTGGATCGTGAGACAAACCGATCGACTGGAGGACTGAGGAGGCTTGATGATAGGAGGATGAACTGATCAATTGGTAGCCCAACTAAATGACTAGAGGAATCCAGACATCAGTTGAACCTGAGACCAGATGAACATTTCAAGTGCCCAACCATGTGACAAGGAGGAAAGTTGACCAGTTCAAGATATTAACTAATCGACCAAAATTAGTTTGAACATAGATGTTCACCAACATTAGGTTGATGCATATGATGTAGACCTTAGGTGGTAGTAATTTCTTGTGGCTCCAAGTAATTACAGTAGTATGGACATAACAATCTCTTATGTGTTCTAATTGCATTTTTCCTTATGGTTATAGAATGTATATGATACATACTATATGTATGCGGTGATTGGATATTTATATGTATTTATATATAAAATCTCTCAATAGATATTAAGTATAAGATGCTTTCCATAAGAGACATACATGAAAGTCTTATTGACCAATCGTAGGTTATGCATAAGCATGGTGCACCGTCCATCCCGTGGAAGTGTGATGGTATATATGTAGGTTCTACCAAAGCATGGTGCATATTCTATCATGTTGTATTTTAGGGTAGGCTTAACTGGGTGTCCTTAATGAGATTAAGCACCTAGAAGCATGTAGATGGACTATGGGAAGGAGTTTTGCATACCATCTATCCAAGAATTGCATGAGATGGCAAAAGTTACCTACCTTAATAATTGGTTATGGACGCTGGCATTGGCTAGGTAATAATTCAGTTATTTTGGGTCTTGGCTCAATAGAAGATTGCACGATGCAATCTTCTGAATTAATAGATGAGTTATCAATTTATACAAAATAGTGGGAGTGATAATTAACTAAAAGACTTATTAATACTGTTAACATATCAAATCAAATCGAATAAAAAGTGTTCTGATAAAAGTTGTAATATTTCTTTGTAGAATCTAATAACAAACACAAATACATATCATTGTGATCAGTCCATGAGTATGACTAACTAAATGAGATTAAATTCCACATTTGGTTTAGAACTTTGAGAAGTGTTCTCACCAATGAGCAAAATCTCTATGTCCTTGAAGGACTAGAGCCAGAGGAACCCACTCCAAATGTTCCTATGGCTGAAATCGATGCTTACTTGAAGCATGCCAATGATGTCATAGACATTGATTACCTTATGCTATGTTGTATGAACTATGATTTGCATGAGCAGAATGAAAACATGGAAATTCTTGAGATGGTAACATATCTTCAAGAATCATGTAAAGCAAGGTATAATGTCTCTAAAGCATTGTTTGAGTGCAAACTGATAGAGAGAGATCCAGTAGAACCCCATGTTCTGAAAATGATTGGGCATGTGGAGAGAATGGGATTTCTTTTAAGTCAGAGTTGGTTGCAGATATGATTCTACAGTCATTGTCTGAATCATATAGCTAGTTTATTGAGTGCTACTACTTGAGTAACTCAGCTAAATCACTATCAAGATTACCCAACATGTTAATGAATGTTGAAGAACGATTGAAGAAGGAAAAATCCATGATGGTGATCATCGATAGTGAGTCCAAGGGAAAAGGCAATGCAAGAAGATTTCTAAGGCTAAGTTGAAGTCCAAGTCTTATGCACTCAAGATAAGGAGAACAATAAGTGCAAAAGGAATTTGTCCTTTTCACTTAAATAATTAAGGAAGGAAAGTGCCACCATTGTCAATTTTCTAGACATTGGAAAAGGAACTTCCCTCTTTATATAGAGGATCTCAGGAAGATGGAGATATAGATCTCCCCTTCAGGACCTGAGAAGAAGTAAGCTATAACTATATGGAGAACTAGTTGCTACCACTATAGTTGGAAGCAATCCTTCATTTAATAGAATTAATAAATTACTATTATGTACCTTCCAATAATGAAAACATCATGTATCTTGTATGACATGAATATTATGAATAAATTTATATTTCAATTAAAAAGATAATTTTTTTTTATTTTAATGCACTTTTGTCGCATAATATATACTTGATAGTTGATGACTCCAACAATGAATTCGTATAACATTATAATCTAAAGTGCGTACATGAGAAATGCATTTCTAGAATCCATAATAATGGTTATCTACACACTTTTTGATATTGAACCAACAACGACATGCAAGTTTTATTTATTGGGAAATGTGACCAGAGCATCTTCACTATATGTAGTGGGAGAATGAGTATTCTATTAGGATGGATACATGTTGATGTATGTAGACCTTTTGAAATAAATGCTTGAAGTGGTTAAAAGTACCTCATTATATTTATTGATGACTTAGTAGATAATGGTAATATTGTATTTAATCAAATACAAGTATGAATCTCTTAAATTATTGAAGGAGATCATGAATGAGTACGCAACCGACTTGGTGAAAGTATTCAGACGCTTTGATATGATCGATGTTGAAATATTTTAAACCAAGAGTTTGAGGACCTTCTAGGAAATGATGATAGTGTACCATGATGAAATCCACCTGAAACATTATGATGTATTAGAAGGAAGCAATCATACTCTATTATTCATGGTATGATTATCCATAAAACTAGCTAATCTCAAATTTCCTTTTGGCACATGCTTTACACTAAAACAATGTATCGTCTAAGATGGTTGAAAATACACCATATGATATATGGTATGGGAAGTGTCCCAATGTGTATTTTCAAGTGATTAGGGATGAATGCTTATATAAGAAAATATATTCTTGAATGGCTTTGTCCATAATCACATAAATTTTATTTTGTTGAATACTACTTTTATATTCCAATCTGAAAACAAAAGTATTTTGTTTCTAGGATGATTGTATTCCTAAATGAAATTACATTCCAAAGGAATCAGTGAGAGAAAAGTAGAACTTGAAAAGTTCAAGAAAAATAAGAAAGCATTGAACCTAAAGGGGTCCAGTGGGAACAATGAGAATCACAAATTGTTGTAGATTATTAAGTTCCTTATGTAACACAATACCTCATAGATTTATTAGAACATGCCTTGAGTTTGAAATATTATGATATCATATAACTTAGTAAGGTGGTGATTTGATCATAAGATGATGAGTCAACAACCTACCTAGAATCTATTGAGGAACCAAAATCTGAAGCACGATTTGAGGCCATGAGATCTAAGATGGACTCCATGTACATCCATAAGGTGTGTCCTTTATGGATCGACATAAAGGGGAAAAACCCATTGGGTGTAACTTTGTCTTGAGGAAGAATACCGACATGGTAGAGTAGATTGGTTGAAAAGAGATTCAACAAGTTCATGATGTTGAACATAATCAAGTCTTTTACCAATTACCACGGTTAAATCCATAATGATCATGCTTGTAATTGTAGCTTATTATGACTACTGACATTTGGCATATGAATGTTAAAACCACATTCTTTAAGTGGAATAATTATGAAGATGTGTATGTGACACATGCTAAAGTTTTTATAAATCCATATAATGCAAATAAATTTCATAAGTTACAAAGGTCTATCTTTGGATTCAAGCAAGCATCTTAGAGTTGGAATCTTTAATTTGATAAGACAATCGAAAAGTTTGAATTGAGTCAGAATGAAAATGAAATCTTTAATTACAAAATATTTAGTGGGAGCATATTTAGATTCCACATAGTTATGGGGAATAACATCCTTATCCTCTAAATGTTAAAACTTGGAAAGGAAGTACCTTCTCTTTGATGATCTTAGGTTAAACATCCTATGTGATATGAATTGAGATCTATAAAGATAGATCTGGAAGGCTTCTCGACCTAAGATAGATCACATACATTGGTAAGATGTTGAAGGGGTTCAACATTCAAGACTCAATGAGATAAAACTTGTCCATGATTCTATGGAGTTAGTCTCTCAATAGCCCAGTGTCCCAGTTCTTATGAAGAAGAGAAAAACATGAGCAAGATGCTATATGCACTCATAATTTGATCTATCATGTATGCAATGTTATGTACTTATCCCATTATCACATATATATTAGACATGACGAGAGGATATCCAATTATCTCATATTTATCAAGCATGACGAGTGGATATATATACTCAATCAGTTATCTCATATGTATTGGACATGACATGTGGATGTCTATCAAATTCCAATGAAGGTCATTAGAATACCACAAAGAACATCCTTAAATGCTTGTGAATCACTAAACATAACAGTTCCTAAATTATGGTAATAAGGAAGAGTTGGTTGTAAAGTGTTACACCTATGCAAGGTTCTAAAGTGATAAATAAAATTAATAATTACAATCTAATTTAGCGTTTGACCCTAAAACAAAAATAGAACTATAAGCTAGAAGAGTTATAAGCAAGAAATAGTTGTTCGACAATAGAATCTGAGTATCTTGGTGTTATGTGAATATCAGAATTAGTGTATGGATCAAGAAGTTCATATAGATGAACTTAAGGGAGATTCCAACCATTGAGGACATTATAGAAATATTGTAAGAACAATGGAGATACTGGAGAGGCAAGGAATCCTAGATAGCATACTATGACACTTCCTTCTCATATGAGATGTCATACATTGAAGAGATGGTAAACTTGTAATATACCGACTAGAAGAAAATATTGCTAACCCACTATAAAAGAACTTGCATAACAGAAACATGATGGACATGTTGAGTTCACTTGGAACAATGTTCGTGGGTGATTGGCTCTAAGTGCAATTGGAGGTTTGTTGGTATGTATGCCTAGAGAGCCAATCATATGATGATTGGAATGTGGAAATAGATACCTCATTTGATAAAGATAAAGGTAATTCCATATATTATCTTTGTCACGGTCATTAGATGATGACACAAACATTTAAGATGTCTAAAGAATGATGTTACTAAATGACATATGTCTTTAGTTCAAGAACTTGAACAATTAGGTCATATGTATGATAAGAGTACATGCATTCTTGTTATGTCCCTAGTTGAATATTATTGTGGGGGCACAATAGACGATAGTAATACATAAGACCAGTGTGTGTGTTGATTGATGATAGAGTCTCATTAGGCATGATATGTGATATCAAGTCAAGCGCACAAGTGCATGTTAGAGGAAAGTGTATCAAATAGATCCACCATGAGTGTGACACATGGAGACCATGGAATGGTAGTCAAAATCAACTCTCATAGTGATAGTGGTGATTGTGGTTCTTAGACTTGATGTGACTACACTCATCACATGTCATTCATTGTACTTTGACATAATCCATTGTGACTTTGAATAAGGGCTGCCCTAAAGGTGATGCTTAAATTAATTGTGACAAATGGGGATTGAGTGTAAGTAATGTAGATGTGATTTGTCCCTCACACATGAGATTGATATCCATGCCTCTTGATAAGAGAGTCTGAGAAATGCATGGCCATACACTCGTGACTCAATATGTGATATGTGAGCTCATATGTGTCTCAAACGGTCTTCTCTAGTTCAAGGAACATGAACTAAATGTTGAGGATGATGATTCCATACCTCAAGTTCAATCCTGATATCAAAAACAAAGGAACTATACAATTACGATAACAATAATCATGAATTGTAGGTTGAAGTTGTTTTCCCACTCTTTGAATGACTTGGGTAGAAATAATATGCTCCCACTTGCTAGGTACTACCACCTCTTTATCTGTCCTCATTAACTGATAAGTTGATCTAGTCGTGAATCTCCCGTCTGTTGAGTGAATTAACAACTAATGTCCAAAATTGACTGACTAGACTTTGAACGGATCGGTTTAAGTGTTGAACTGATCACTTCGAGTGTCAGGTCAATTGGAATCAACATTGGTTGATCAATGGCTGAACCAGGGTGTGAAATGAATGATTCACATAGGAGGCCAATTAGTTCACAAGTCCCAACCAACTGGTTCATGGGATGAACCTCTCGGTTCAATGGTCAATTCGATTGGATCAAGGATTGAAGTTGACATCATGTTTTTCACTTATCATGCATTGAATACCAATGTTATTTAGAATAGGAAACTACTCAAACTGACCGGTTCATGAAACAAACCAACAAGATTGCACACGAACCGACTGGTTGGGCATGCAGACTGACTGGTTCTTCGTTCGAAGTTTCCAAAAAACTTGTGAATTCAGTCTCTTTGACTCCCATACTGACTGCAAACCCTGACCCAACCTTTCCTACATATAGAGGAGTATTGGAGGGTTCCCAGACACAAGAATAAGCTCTAAAAATAGTTGTCCTCTCTGGTTATGGTAACCAATAAAGAGCCTGAGAATGTCCTATCCATTAAAGAGAGGGATAGAAAGGGAGAGAAAATTGTGGGAGAGTGAATCTGTGCTAATACGCTAACGTTTAAAGGGACAACTCCTTCCCATTGTCTCTGGTAGTGCAACGTGATGTTCCCGGTGATCTGCGTGGACTACTCTAAAGGTGAGGAGTTTTTCCCTCAAGGAGAACACCATCAAGAAACATCTATGGTGCCAGACCAGGAGGATGTTGTTGATGACTATTTGGGTGTTCTTGAAGAAGAAGGTTGTTGTTTCTTAGATAAGAAGCACATTATTGAATCAAGAGTTGTTGTTGGAATTGCTCCAGGACCAAGTTTAAATCTTTTTATTTTCCTTCCTAGATACATTTTTGTTGATGCAATCTAGCTGATTGGGAAATCATGATTTAATTCTTTTTGTTTCCGCTGCCTTATCTGTCACCCAGATTTCCTAACAATCTCTAACCTTGGAGGCAACAATAAGAGAATATGAGAACATGCCTTGAAGGCCTCCTCTCATATCATATATATTGCGGAGTGAAAAGCAAGGGTTTCAAAATCCTTGATTTGGTCCACATTTTATTTAGGTCCTTGAAACTTACTTTAAGGTCCCTTAATTTTTTTATAATAATTTAAATATGGTCCATTTCTTCCTTTATTCAAGCTATCTCTATGTGTGTGACCTTGTAGGCTACATACTACATTGGCAATGAGTTCACTAGTCACTATTAAGATCCATAAGCAATTAGCTATGTCGAGATACACATCATTTCTATCCAAGTAGTAGTATTAGTTAGACAAGACTCAACTAACAGGGTAGGGGAAACGGTAAGTTAGTGAGAGAAAGCTCTGGCTTCTCTCTAGCAGTTTCCATCTGGTTCTCATCATCCCCCGTGCTGCTCCCTTCCCCCCAGGTGATCTTTGGCAACCTCTCCTATCAAGCTAAGGTAACCTCTTGCTTTGGTTTGTTCGGCCTGAAACATCTTCGTGGATCATCTCTCTTTCACCTCTCAATTTACACCGATTCTCTTTTGATATCCTTCTAGGGTTTCCGGGGTTTCCTAGTTTTTGTTTCCTAATCGCTCTATTTTTCATCTTCTTCGGACATATGCAACATCGTTTATTTCAATGATGATCTTCTACCGAGTTTTTTCTATCGTGGCTTCCCCTAGTCCTTCTCTAGTTTTTTAAAGTTTTTAAGACACTTTGTTTCTCAGTCTCTGCTGACATACCCCTTTAAATGCGGTGTTTTTCTTCAGTTCTTTTCTGACCCTTCTTTCCCTGTGAACTGTTGGATCCCATCTATTATCTACAACATTCTCTGTAGTGATTCTCCTTCTGGTCTTGGGGTACCTCTTCCAACATCTCATTGATTACACCTCTTCATTCCCCTTGCCGGCTACTCCTCCCTCCCCAGACTCTGACGGTTTCCTGGCCCGATACAACTTAGGCCTCCACAGCTAGACTTCTTTCTAGATTCACCTAACATATCCTTTCTCATTATGAGAACTGGCGGTATCTTCATCCTTGCCTCCTTCTCAAAACCTAACTGCATGCAAAAATCATGCAAAGTTAAGACTTTACGTTGTGCCCTTCCGAGTCACAAACTTCACAAATCGGATAGTCCCCCAAAAATCAGGCAAAGTTAAGACTTTACGTTCTTCCCCTACCACTATGAACTCGCGCTTCCCTTTCCTTGAGCTTCATCTGACTGATCCAAAGTTCTCATCTTCCATCCCGCTCCCTAGAGCTTGGATGTACCACAGATTCGATATCTCCCCTGGCATATGTATGATAAACATCAGTCACCGATCTTTTCAGGTAACGATATCACAGTCTCCTCCTGAGGACTCCATCTGGGGGAAAAAAACCCCTTTCTCCTTATCTCCGACGGCTGGCCGAAGATGCGATCTGAACTCAAACATCAGACGGAATGGTCTTTGTACCTTCAACCTTATGCAGATCGTACCCTCCGCGCTTGGGTCAGAGACTTCAACCATCAATCCCCACCTGCTCTCTCTTTTCTTTACAAGAAATATGACCAGGTCAGCTCGTCGTCTTCAGATTCAGCTGATCATCTTTTTTTCAGAGCAGAATACCAACCTTATATGGGTGCTAAGTCTACACCCATCTCCATCTCTTCCGGGTCTGAAGATAATGAAGAAGAGGTTTCATCTACCTTGCTGCAACCAAACATCTCCATAGCAGAAAGGTACAAACTCGTTCCCTCTCCTTCTCCTTTGCTTAAATATAAGGTCCCCAATCACAAACTCACTTCTCTCTATAAAACCATTGTGCAAAAACCTCTCCAGAATAGCGAAATCATTCCAAAGGACCTTGACCTACTCAATCTTTCCTTTCCGGTTCTGGGGAAAGCAAAATCCTCCCCACTCATCATTGACAATTTGGAGAAAAACCCCTCTGACCATCTCTGGAGAAAGGTTCCCCCAAAAAAGTCCTTTAGAGCTCTTTTCTGCCGCTTCTGCCTCAGAAACAACCACTCCTCTTCCAGATGTTTCTCTCACCTTGCATGCTTCAGGTGTGGTCGCATAGTACACATAAAAAGGCACTGCATGGAGCGACCTTCTCCAAGCAGTCTCGGACAACAGCTAAATCCACATCGCTCTCACATGCACTCCCGCTTTAGACATCTCTCTCATTTCCAAAATTGTTCAGTGGTCCCAACAAAACATCCTTCTGCCAACAAACCCCTTTTTATGTCTGCTCATAATCATTGCCTTTCAAGCAACCCGTTTGCATGCCTTGAAAATCTCCCGCCAGATCATGCAACATCCACAAACCCTAGTATTGAAAACCCAAGGTTACCTTCTTTTTCAAAACCCTACCTTTCTTCTTCAAAACCCTCGTCAAGCAACCACTCCAAGCTCCCCTTTACAAAACCTTCACCCCTGCCTAAGATCCCACCTGCCAAAATGCACAAAACCTTCCCCCGCCCAAACTATGAAGACTCCTGATCACCTAGAATACGCCATCGCCATGGATCTTCCTACAAATTCGATGCATCTTCTCACAGTCTTCTCCCATAGAAGCATCCTTGTTTCTATAGAAAACAACCTGGACAACAATCTCATAAATGTTCTTGACATCACCAGATCTCTAGCTCTCCTTCTTCCCGGCCATACCATCCTCAAACCTAAAATCCTCTCGCCCACCCAGCTTATCTACACTGTCCCTGAAGGAACTCAGATAACCCATATCATCAATCAAGTTCTTACCATTCCTTGTGGATCCAGCTTCATTATGGCTCACCTAACCAAATGGTCAGCAGACTCTAGTTCTTTTCCAGTCCCTGCGGGTGGCTCCGATTGGGTTTCCATATCAAACCTTCCTCCTCATTTGTGGGAACTAGAAATCTTCAGAGGAATAGCTCATTCAATAGGGGCTACCCTTCAATACATCAGCCCGGAAACTCTTCATCCCACTCAATACATTAAAGCCTATTGTCTCTTCTCTGTTAAAGCTGCTATCTCCCTCCCTCCTTGCATTAACATTAGAATCGGTGAATCGATCTACCATCTTAAACTAGCAGCTGAACAACCCACCTTACATAGTTCTGCTTTTTCTGACCTCTCTTCACATCCGCCATCATGGTTCAGTCCTAACAAGAGCTATAACCACTCCTCACTCACCAGACCCCCCCAGACTAGAAACCAAGTTTGGACTAGGAAACCCTCAACTCTCCCTATTAACGCATACTCAGCCCAAAACAAAAAGAGAAATCGATCTCCAATTCTTCCCCTCCCAACAACAAACATCCCATCTCTCAAAAAATCCTGTCCTTCATCTTTATCCTCAAAGGAAAGCTGGCATTCTCCAGATAAAACATATCAAACCTCTGCTTTTCAAGACTCTTCTCAACACTTAAAGGATAACTCCCTGCAGAGTGAGGAACCGAAGAGCCCTCTTCAGAAAACAAACACAAGCTACATCTAAAAGATCTTGCAGCCCGGCCTCTCTCTCAACAATGGATCAAGTATCTCAAACAGGGCTAAGAAAGGTAATTCTCCTTTCCCCTCTATCTGTTTTGATTTTGTAGCATCATCTCTTTCTATATCTACATCCTTAAAAAATAAAGTTCAAAATAAGCCTGATACTATAGATGAAATAGCCTCTTGGTCTAGTTTAAAAAGTTTTTCTTCATTTGCAAATAAGATTGGTTTCGGCTTTGAAAAGGAAAATGATGCTCAATTTATCCTAAATGACCTTGAATCTTATATGGGCTGGTCTAACAGACGTGTTTAGTCTTGCCTTTCTATCTATTGGCCTTCCTCTATTTTTCTTTTTAAATGAAAATCTCTACATGGAACATCTGTGGAGCTTCTAACTTACAAAGAAGAAAAAAAATCCGATCACATATTTATAAAAATAAAATAGACCTTATTTCTATTCAAGAAACAAAGACCTTCCTCACCCCTTTTGCTCTCAAAACGATTAGAGGAAATATAATCTCTAACTGGATTCAACTTCCTCCCAAGGGCTTCAAAGGTGGAATTCTTGTGGGATACAACAACCAGGCCCTTCTGCTACAAAATTCCTCAATCCTTAACTTTTCGATTACTATTGATTTCAAAAATCTTTCTGATGACTTCTTTTGGTCTTTCTCTAGCATTTACGGAGAACCAGGACATGGCAAATCCCTCTTTCTTGAGGAATTAAACTGCCTCTTCATAAAATATCACAATTTACCCTAGATCTTGGGTGGGGACTTTAATCTAGTCACTCAAATCTCTAATAGACATAACTCAAATCCTTCCCCTTCCCCCTTATCAGCAGCAGACAAAAAATTTAAACAGATGTTATCTGACTACTCTCTTATCGACCACGCTCCCTCAAACGCCTCTTTTACTTGGTCTAGAAACCAAACCTTTGCCTGACTAGATCACTTCATATGTTCAAACCCTTGGGAGGACAAACATCCTCTCTCGTCTATATACATTGCTCACAGAACCATCTCCGACCACTTTCCCCTTATCATGGACACAGTTTCTACCTCTTGGGGATCCCGTCCTTTTAGATTTGAAAACAACTGGCTTCAAAATGATAGTTTCAACTCTTCCTGTCTTGCTACATGGGATCTTGCTTGCTCTCAATCAACAAACATGGGACTTCACATTTTGAAAAATACAAAAAAAATCAAAAAACATATAAAAAACTGGCTGACCAATAATCCCTCGACCCTGTTGGATGATAAAAAAAACCTAGAGGACCATCTTTTGCTTTTAGAAAAAGATCCTTCAGCTGATCCGGCTCAAATCCTATCCTTCAAAGCTGATCTAGAAAACATAAACAACAATATTGAAACAAAATGGATACAAAGAGCCAAAATCATTTGGGCTAAAGAAGGAGATAAAAATACAAAATTTTTCCATAAAATTTGTAATAAAAAATTCAGAAACAACTACATATCACATCTTAAGATTAATGGAAGTCTCACTTCCCACAAAGAAACCATCATTAGGCACATAAAAAACCATTTCCAAAATATATTCAACTCAAATCACAATCCGGCTGGTCTTGATCACTTTCATTGGCACTCCATTTGCCTAAACAAAATCCAAAATCCCCTCAACCTAATCAAACCTTTCAGTCTGGAGGAATTACAATCTGCTATTTCCGATCTAGGCAAAGATAAATCCCCTGGACCCGATGGACTCAATGTGGAATTTTACTTGGCAAATTGGAGTCATTATAAGCACGATTTTCTTGCTCTTCTCTTAGCCTTTCATTCCAGTCCAAACCCCCAAAACATCATAAAATACATAAATAAAACATTCATCACATTGATTAAAAAAAATAGCAAACCTGATTTAATCACGCATTTCAGACCAATCAGTCTTATAAATACCTCTTATAAAATCATTGCTAAAACCTTAGCGAATAGAATCAAACCTCTTATGAATGACATCATCCCTCTTAACCAATCAGCCTTCCTAAAAAACCGTAGCATCCAAGATGCCTTCTTAATGGTCAACGAAACTATCCATCTCTGCCATAAAAACAAGACTCCTCTTCTGGCTATTAAATTGGATTTTGAGAAAGCCTTCGACTTTGTAAACTGGAATTGATTGCTTGAGACTCTAAAAGGTTTTGCCTTCCCTGATAAATGGATCTCCTAGATCTACGCTTGCATCTCCACAAACCACTTCTTTACCATCATAAACGGTGTCCCTTTTGGATATTTCCATAATACTAATGGACTTAGACAAGGTGACCCCCTCTCTCCCTATCTTTTCATCATCCTTACTTCCCTCCTTTCCAGGATGATCCATTTGGGCATTCAAAACAACATCATTTCTTCTCCTGAGGAATGCAAGGAAAATATTATCCAGTTTGCGGATGATACCATCATCTTTTCCTCTCCTGATTTATCCTCGGTTCAAAACATCTTCAGGATTATAGGCTTATTTTCCTACATATTTGGCCTCAACGTTAACATCCAAAAATCTTCCATCTTTGGTGTTAACCTCCATCATTCCACCCTCGAGACTCTGCAAGTTTTTCTTAAATGCAAATCAGAAGACTTCCCGATCAAGTACCTGGGCCTTCCCATCACTCCATACAACATCACAAATGCTATTTGGAATCCAATCGTAACAAAAATAAACTCAAAACTTTCTAGCTGGGAAAACAATTTTCTTAACCTCTCGGGCAGACTAACCCTTCTTAATAGTGCCATCACTCCTATAACAACACATTTCCTAAGCTGCATTCCCTTGCCCTAAAAGACCAGACATATCTTGGACAAAATTCGGAGAAAATTCCTTTGGAATAATGCCCACAAAAATGACAAATCGGGGAGACACTGTCATCTGGTCAATTGGAAAACAATCTCTGCTCCCATTGACCAAGGCGGATGGGGAATTATAAACATTGAAACACACTCCCTTTGTCTGATTACCAAAATCATAGATAGCCTCACCCAAAATAAAGAAAAAATCTGGACAAACCTCATCATGCATAAATATTATCGCTCAACACCTCCTTGGCACCAAATTAAAAGGCAATCTGCTTCCCCCCTTTGGAAATACATAAATAAAAACATCAATACTATTCAACAATTGTTAATTACCCCTCCACACTCTCATAAAAATATCTCTTTCTGGTCAGACCATTGGTATAATAACAATTCAATTATAAACCTCAAAACATCATGGACTATTCCAAAAAAACTCATTCATATAAAAATTGACAAAGCCCTCTCCCTTATCACCAGCAAAAGATCAAACTCCTTAAAAAGATGTATCCTCTCTGTTTTAAGTCAACATGAACTCAGTAATATCTCAATCTCTTTAGAAGAAAACACATCCAATAACATCTATTGGAAATGGGGCAAAGAATATTCGGTGAAATGTGCTTACAATTTTCTTTCTTTCAGAGGTATCACCCCATCTTCATCTAAACTTTGGAAACAAAAATGGCCACATAAATATAAAACATTCTTATGGCTTCTCCTCCACAATAAGCTTCTTACAGGAGAAATCATCAAAAAAAGGGCTTCCAAGGATCGTTTAGATGTGTCCTCTGTGAGCAAAACGAGGATTCGACAAGTCACATCTTCTTCAAATGCCCTTTCTCTCAAATTATCATCTCACACTTCTTGCGAAATAGTCTTCCTGATCTCCAGGAATCTATTTTTCCAATTCATATTCCTCCATCTCGTCTTTACAGGCAGCACAAAAGTAATGATCTATTCTCAGCCATCTGCTGGAATCTTTGGAAGGAAAGGAACAATAGGATGTTCAATAATAAGAAAAAAATGGCTAAGTCTATTCCAAATGATATCGATGCAGATCTTCACATCCTTATCAAACTGCATGAAAAATAGCAGGTGTTTCCCAAGAGCATTCTGGTGAAGGTGACTCTGAAGCAGCAGAATCGGAAGCAGCTTTCCTTTGTGATCTAAAAGCCATGGTGGACGATGAGACGGGTGTTAGTCTGGTACAACAAACATAGTGACGTTCCATCCCTTGCAAGCTCAGCACTATTAGTCTCATTTCCTAGTTTGCAAAAACATTTTAAGAGGTTTGTCTTAAGGGGTGCCTCCCCCGTGCTACTTTCATCTCATTTTCTTTCCTCTACAAACTCCATGCTGTTACTTCACATTAGCAGGTCTTCGCTTGCTGTATGTGCTTTTTTCAATATATCATTACGTTGCCTAAAAAAAAAAGACTCAACTAACAATGACCAATATTAACATGTTGTATAATCCTTTCTTCATAGATATCCAGATTGAACTAGAGTCATTGACACATCATCCTTGTTACATTCAAACTAAGTTCCTTGATCTCCAAGTAAATAATGATTATAGATATGAGCATAGTGTCATATTAACTGACATGATCATGGCCATTTTTTTCTCTAGTATCACTAATCAATAGGCCTTAGATATCACTCCCATTATATGGGAGGGACAAATTCATCTACATCACTCACTATGTGTAGCATGATTGTCATCACACACAATCACTATCTTTATGGAAACCTTTTTAAAGATCACGTTGGATAGTGTCAAAACATGATGATTGTCATGTCATCATTGTAGTGACCTTAGGTTAAATGCCACAACATCACTATTTCATTTGGGAGTTGATTATGAATATCATATAACATTCCAAGAATCACTCTTAAGGTGGTTCCGTCAATACACTTGTTCTCTAACATGTACTTATGTATCCTATATGGTAGTTTATATCTATAGATTATGAGACATGGTCATCTATCATCATACTAGTCTCCCATGTATTAATTTTATCCAATCCTTTATTATACTTGACTATGGGCATTTAAGAATATTGTTATTAGAATCCATTAGGATCTCATGTTCAGACTATGTACTTGAAGTCCTATGTCTTTGAACCAAACATTCTATGATCTTTTATTAGGTACATTAACATTGCAATAAGCAAATGTGCATCAATAAATTTGATGGCCTTTACTAATCAAATCAAATGAATAAAATACTCCTATATTTGTTATCTAATGATAGCCTTCTAAGGCCTATAGACAAATAGTCTCCCATTTCACTAAATCCAATCACTCATGCATCTTATACCAAGTATTTAGCATGACCATCACGCATATTACTTGTGACAATGCATTAGTCTATAGATCAACAAATTTGATCTCTGTTAGTATTATGTGGTTCTTCTCATCTCCTCATTGAATGGTTTGTTGTATGTGATGGAAGCATCAAAGAATATGTGACTCCCCACACCACAACTAATGAGATAACTCAAATAAAAGTGCACAATTAATCGCTAAACAACCAAATTACTACAAAATAGGGTAAATTAAAATCGAACTCAGAAAACTACTATGTACGAAAACATATTACATCAAGGTCCACAAGCTCTGCCATATCACATATCAGAACAAGTATGTACATCAGTATAGTGGCCACTTCCACACACCTGTTACAAAAGATTACATGCTCATATATAAGAGTCAACCTCCTAGGAGCTGAGAGTACAAGGATGAAACATCAGACTCTACTACAAAGCACAACAACTATCCACCTTCTGTGTTTACTGAACTCCAAGCTTCTATTGCTCAACAGAACGATCTCTACCACTCCACACACAACAACCTAAAACGATGTGGTGAACCATAGGGGTGAGACCCATGTCCCAGTGAGGGATATAACTCTCAGCAATAACTATTGAAAACAAATTATACTTAAGCATGTAAAAACATTATAAAATAGGATGAGTAGATTCAGCTAAATGAACATCTTAGGAAAGTTCAATAACTACATTATATAAGTAGAACATTTTATGTAATTAGAAGGAATATGAAGCACATGTACAACAGTTGATTTCTCTTACCGCATCATAAAACAACTGAACAGTACAATAAATAAGACAAAGGTAAACATCCAATGTGAAGCATGTTTAACCCTAAGAAAATATACTACACGGGTGTATTATGTCTTTTATTAAGCACTAGGGAACATGAGTCATACCACCTAAATTCCAACTAACCACCGCTTGGTCACAGTTAGTTTCGTACAAGATTAAGGAAGAGTTGGACTCCAAGATCTTCTCCAGCATTACTCAGTTAGTATGAGTCTCCAACGCAGTGACTTATCAGCCAAACTGTGAACAACAACATATAGTCAAGATGAAACACCTAGCCCACCTTGGCACATATCACTGTGCTAGAAACTAGGTTATACACACCCGTATCAATTGAGGAAATAGTTGTAGTTGTACCCACTGTTGTCCTCATATATATGCAGTTGTTTTCACTGCTATTCTCGAATACCTTGAGATCTAGATGACAAGGATGTACTCTCTAAGAACCCTACATACTCAACACTATGCGCTCCAAGTTTCCCTTTAGAATACTCATTTCACCATCCAGAAAGTTCTGACATTGGGATGGATCTATGGCACAAGGCACTACATGATTAGGGTTTCACTTGATTAGTTAAGCCATCTGGGTATCTTTTAACTACATTGATCAAGTTACATACACAACATAAAGATATTCTATAAAGATTAGGGTAGATTGCATCTTCAAAAGATATAAAAAGTATAAGACATAAACTTGTCACACAACCACATGATATTGCTCCAATACCATACACAAGGCCATCACCATTAACATATCACCATGAATCATTAATCCTTCAACACATCACATGTAAGATATAATCTCAAATAGGGCACAATGCCATTGGAAAGGTCATAAGACCATTCACATAGTTCCCTGCAAGAACATTGATATCTCTTCAAGTCTCATTAAGGCTCCCATTGACAAAAAATGTGTCACATCATCATTATCACAAACAAACATTAACTATGATACTTATCTATCAGCAATTAGGGTTATAACAATTAGGAAAGAGAATTTTCTTTATCATCATATTAATTACTCAATAAAACTAGGTAACATCAACATATACGTGAACTTAGGGTTATGGTTACATGTAGCTAACCGAATTAGTGTTTCAAACAACAACTATCATTAAACCCTAGATATCATTATCTCCAACATTCTTGGAAAAACCATCTTTATCATAGATCATCAATCATGAATTCAAAGAATTGTAGTGATCACATGGTTTTAAACCATGTGTAGAGGCCATTAGGGTTACACCCTTCATAGGGACCACATGAAAAGCTCCACTCATAGAGACTTCATGATCAGAGAAGGGTGGCGACTAGTAAGATTAGGGTTAGGGTTTCTATTGACCATACAAGTAAAATTAGTTCATTGAAACAACATGGAGTGAATCTCCTCAAAAATAGTGACCTTGAAACAAATAAGCATTGTGATCATTAAAGTCAAGGAGATGTAGCTACTATGCATGAACAAATTGTTGCGACCCAACTAGAATCATCAGCATAGTGACCAAAATAGTTGGTTCCCCATCAAGAATCTGAAGAGTAACAAAGATCTAAACCTCTTGAAGAAGATGAAAAATTGAAACCAAAAAAGGAGTGAGGTGCATCAAGGAAAACATCATCCAAAAACCCTAAAATCTGAACATCAACATAGAGGAATGCTAGACCATGATTCAAGAAAAAGGGGAACCAATGTTTTATCATCAAAGGTATAACAAACCTCCATCATCAAGAAGAAATAAAACCATGATCATGAGGAGAAAATAAATTGCTTAACATTTTCATGTAGGAACCAACATCTCCACTATCCACAAGATTTTGGGTACAAGAATTAGGGTTTAAGAAAAGAGTGAATATACACAAGATAACCACATGATCAAAAACCCTCAGTTCAAGATATCATCACCATACTATTAGGAACCACATTTTAGGGATAGATTATTAGCATGCAAGATGTGTGCAAGAATATTTGAAAGGAAAGTTATATGACTTGCCTTAATGATGATGTAGAGATTTCAAACCACAGGAGAGCTCCAGAGAATGATAGAACTTGATCACCTCCACAACCAAATTAGCATAACCTCAAAAGAGAAGCAGAATCCTAGGTTAAAAGAAGCTCAAGAAAGAGGGTAAATAAAACCCTAGGCCAAAATGGTCAGAGAAGAGAGGAGATCCTCATCTTGCATAGATACTACCATGGAAAAATCATGGATTCGACCTCAAAGAAATAGAGATGCTCCACAAGAAAGACCACCATGACAACCCATGGTTCATCAAAGAAAAATAAGGAAGGTAGGGTTTCAAGCAAATAAGGATAAAAAAAGGTAGATTACTTACCATGGTAAAGTAACACCAAATGATCACCAGTGAAAAGGTTGCTCCAAACCCTAGATCACATGCAAGGGAAAAATGGCCACCTTCTTCAAGCTCAACCACCTCCACTTGCACCACCAAGAATAAGGGCCAAATTACAAGAAAGAAGGGAGAGAGAAGAGAGAGATAAAGGGATCACATAACCCCATCTAATTGCAATTTTCCCATGCTGAGGGTTTACCACTCTCTCTATCACAATTCCAACACATAAGGGATACATCATACATCTAAAAAATTGCAAGATAAACCTTCAGCATGGGAAAATTGCAATTAGGTCCAAAACAAGCATATAGAGGAAGAACCAACACAAATAGTATTCAAACTGGACTACACTTAAAACATAAGCATGTCACATGTTATTAAAGAACATCACATGATTAGATTTAGGTTCTAAGAATATTATTTTGATAAGAAAGCAAGATCAAGCACAAAGCTATGTTAGGGGTCTTACATAATATGTTTGCAATACATATGCCATCTGAGTTCCTTGGCTAGAACTATAACCCCATTATTGTCATAGTAAGATGTACTATGTCACTAATTATAGGAACAATTACAAGTTCATCAAATGAACTCCATGCACCATACAACTTCCTTTATAATGTCTAATTGAACATCATATTTTGTTTCTATTGTAGAATTGGTCATCATATCAAACTCAGAACTCTTCCAATTGACAATGCCACCATTGAAGAAAAACATAGAACCATATTGCGATTGGTAATCATCCTTGTGGGTTTGGAATTTTGAATTTGTGTAACTATTTACAACTTCTCACCTCTTCATTATAAGTTCTTCATAAGTACTTGATGATGCTTTGTACTATAATTTAGTGACCTTTACTAGAATCTACTTGACATGCTTATGATGTTCAAGGAATATGAGATGCTAGACGTGTACATAACATTTCATACAAGATAAATCCAATTTTGGATGTATATGGAATCTTACTCAGGCGGTCCCTTTCTTCAAAAGAATTAGGGCAATTGACCTTATAAATACTTACTTCAAGAGATATGAGTAAGATCCCTTTATTAGACTCTGGCATGCTGACTCATTTTAGCACCTTGTCAATGTGTGTCTTCTCACTTAAGATAAGTAGTCTTCTAGACATATCTATATATATCTTGATGTTGAGAATATAGGTGGCTTCTCCTAAGTGTTTCATCGAGAAACTATTTCCCAACCACTTTGTCACTTTTTGCATAGTTACAATGGAATTTTTAATGAGTAGTTTGTCATCCACATTCAATATGAGGAATACTAAAATGCTCCCACTAACCTTATTATAAACACAAGATTCATCTTCATTATTAATTAAGCCCAACACTTTGACTAATTCTTTAAAATGTAGATTTTATCTTTTGGATGCTTGCTTCAATCCATAGATTGATCTTTGCAGTTTACAAACCTTTACATCATCCTTTGTAGATCCAAAACCCTCAGGTAGGGTCATGTACACATCCTCAATAAGATTCCAATTAAGGAATGAAGTATTGAAATCCATCTTCTAGATATCATATTCATGGTATGCTGCAATGGGAAGCATGATCCTAATGGACTTGAGCATGGTGACCGGTTAGAAAGTTTCATCATAGTCAACAACTTGAAATGCTTTCAAAACCATTATCCACTAGTTTCCCTTTATATTTCTAGACATTTCCAACCATGTTTGGCCTATTCTTGAAGGCTCACTTGGACTAAATGGGTTTTACCCTATCAGGTGGTTCCACCTTGGTCCATACTGTATTGGTATACGTGGAGTCTATTATGGATCTCATATCCTCAACCCATTAATTATATTTTGGTCCCTATATAACCTCCTTTTAGGTGCTTGGACCATCTTTATGCATCACCAACACCACACAATCTTGAATCACAAGAAATGGCAAACCTCTCTGGGTCATTGCAAGTCTTGTTGAATTTACAAGGTTGTTGTGTTTGTTGAGGGGGAAGTAGTGCCACAACAAGTTTGGTGCCTCCCTATGTTAATCTTCAGGTTCATTGTCATTTTGTGCATCTCGAACTTCATTGAATTCTATTTTTTCCCCACCAGTATTTCCATATATAAACTCCTTCTCTAAGAAGGTACCAGTTCTAGTAACAAACACTTTGTGTTGGGAATTATTATAGAAGTAGTATCCTTTGATATCCCTAGGATACCCCACAAATAACACTTATCATTTATCAAAAAATGAACATTTCTAATAAGATTCACAACCTCAAACCTTCATTAAATACAATTTGGGACACTTCCCAGCCCATATCTCATATGGTGTCTTTGAAACCAATTTAGAGGAAATGTGGATAAGTGTAAACCTCATAGTTTCTAGAGCATGTCTCCAATAGGAATTAGGAAGTCCAACTTGGATCAACATGGATTTCATCATGTCCAATAGCGTACAATTCCCTCTCTCTCTAAAGAACCATTATTTTGTGGCATACTTGGAGGAGTCAATTGTGATACAATACCACACTCCTAGAGAAGGACCTCAAACTCTTGGCTATAAAATATTTTCCACCTCAATAAAATTGAAGAATCTTAATTTTCTTTCCAAGTTGATTCTCTACTTCCTTTTTTATTACCTTGAACTTTTTAAGGTTTTTATTTGTGTCTTATAGAAGTATGCATCTATTGGATCCATTAGTCAATGGGTTGAAGTATCTAAACCATCCTTTATCTATTGAAGTAAATAGATTACATACATTGTTATGTAAGAGTTCCAGAAGTTCATATGATGTCTTACTTCCTCTAGTAAATGTCACATTTTCCATCTTGTCCAATAAACATGTTTTGCATGCGTGGAGAGATTCAAAATCTGAAAAGTCTAAGTATCCATCCATATAGAGTTTAGAAATGTGCGTCACGTATGTATGATCATGCGACAATGCTAAAGGTAAGTCATGTTTGAGTCATGTAGTTTAAGACATATGGTATTTACATTATATACATGTGCCTTGGAATCCTACATCATACGACATTTGGAAATTCCATATTGGTAATCATCCATGTAAAGTGAACAACAATTGTCCTTTATAAGGAATCTTTCTTGTCCCAGTAAGAACATAATGAAATATAAGTAGTAGCAATCATAAAATTCTATTAAAGTCCCCAATTGGTATGGTTATAAGGAAATTCCATATAGGAACTCATTCAAGTAAATTGAATAACAATCGCTCTTTTACAATGAATGAAGAACCCTTACTTGTCCAGACTAGAACTTATGAGTAATAGCAATTCTCTAATTCTATTACATTACTAATCTTCTAACATAATATATCTATCCCAATGGTAGCAATAACAACTCTTACCATACCTACTTTGGGTTACACATATGCCTTTTCTATGGATATACTTATCTTATTATCTTACATTAATGTAAGACTTTCATGTTATATCCATACACATGCTTAAGAGGAGGTTGAATTTATCAAAACTTAACTTCCTAAGGTGGACATTTTTATCTGCGTGTACCTCTTAATTCATCTAGGTAAGATGGTAATCATTTAATATCCAACATTGATGAATTTTACTTATGTGCCCATAATTTCATTTACCTTCTTTTCAATAGGATGACTTGAATCAGACTTAGATCCCATCTCAGTCTTATGATTTCAAGTTATACTCTGACTTCTCATTATCAGATTTGTAATAGAATATGGTTATAAACTATAAGTGTTGTTCTTCAGTCGTTCATTACATCATGAGACATGTCGGCAATTATATATGCATATCATTCATAATGATTGGCTATATGATATTTGCAACATTTGCATATTCAAGTCTATGGTCAACTTTTTGCCAAGGGAATTCACATACTCACTAGGTGCTTCACGTACTCAATCTATTTGAGTATATAAGGATCTAACATGAGTATCCTCATGAGGGAAACATGTTCCAGTACATCTAGCTTGAGAACATTTCTCTAGTTCATGTACTAGTCCAAAAAATTTTGTCTGATCAAGCATGTATTCCTAAGGAGTGATCACAGAGACAAGTGGTTCATGTTTTGTTTTATAATACTATAGGAATTTAAACTTTGATTTTAAGACTTTGCTATTTAATAAGGCCTTTAATTGAACATTTACACCCATTATTTTCCTTGTATTGATAGACCTCACTGTCAATTTAGAAAGTTATAGAGAATAACTTTCTAGTGGACCAAGGTCCATATTCCATTGCATCGTGAGTCAACATTGGCTGACTACTCAAAACTCAATAATTTAGGTATTAAAATTTTGCCAATTGTATTACATGCAACTCTTGGATGAATGGGGAACAACAATGGTTCATGTCCATCATATGGAGCATCCATCTAAATACCTTTAGGTGCTTAATCCTATTAAGGTTACCTAGTTGAGTTGAACCCAACTGCAGCTACCGACAAGACCATGTACCCTACTTTGGCAGACTCACACATTTACCTCACACCTCACTAATATGGACAATACACCTCTCTTTGGCAAGCCCACATAAATTGATTGAGGTCTCGATGTGTATGCATGTTGGATGGCATCTTAAGCTTAATATTTTAGCAAGGGATTTTGTATATGCATGTTGAATGGCATCTAGATTAATATTTTAATAAGGGAACTAGTATAATACATATACATATCCAATCACTACATATTCATATATTATGTATCATATATATCAAGCACCATAAGTAATAAAACCAAAATGCATTCATTATGGCCTCCTAGCACATTCTTTTTAAGATAATGGAAGATTGATGACATCTAAGGTTTCCTACATCATATGCATAAAGAAACGATAATAGACCTTCATACGTGGATTCATCAATCATGATCAGACACCGTGGACAATACCATTCTTAATGTTTTTATGCATTAATACTTCTTCATGTACTCCGCGTTGGAAAAACGTATATCCTAGAGTATCCTAAAAACTATTAATTCATATATAAGAGAAACCTTGAGATACATTTGAGGGGAAGAAGGTGGGAAGCCTTACACATGGAATCATAATAGAAGGTATAGATTACAAGTCATATTAAGAATTACATACAATCAACCATATCTAATTAAAGAAATCACATTTATAGTTTTGCCATAATCCTATATCACACCAAACAAAACCATTTTAAGGCATCTCTTTTGATCTGCATATATATACATATATTATCATATCATAATAAAATTATGATGATATAAATTGAGACATTTCCATTATTTATATCTAGACATTAACCAATTTCATCATATGAAATATTCACACTATCTTCGTCCAACAACAAAAACCTAATGCATGATAAAGAAAACCAGTAAAGAGCATTAGACGTAGCTCTATTACCATTATAGGAATCTTGGGAGTAGAAAACACAACGGAATAAAAAAAACATTCTAGATAATCCTTTTATCAGGATCCATTGAATGTAAAAAAACTAGATTTGGGCTTACAAGTTTATACCTTATCACAAAAGATGTTCCAACTAGTAAACTTGTACCACTCAGTGTAGATCTTAACCCTACAATCTATCCCTCTCTTCAATTTTTAGATTAGCAATCAGAACTCCTTTCATGGATTTCTATCACGCTGGGAGTTGCATCGAGATACATTCTAAAAACTATTTTTTTTGTCTGATCATAGCAATAAGTGGGTGATTGTAGGAGGCTCATTGTGGAAATCTACTAACTATTTGCACAAATCCCAAAGTCACCCGAGAAGGCTCTGTAGACCCCAAATTTGACCCATAAACTACTTTTGTGGGTTGGGTAGTTCCTCTATGCATGTATTTGAAGGATCACACTAATCCATATAGAAAATGATTGCCTTCATTTGCATGCCCTAGGTGGCAGATCATGACATTCTTCTTAGAGAAAATCTTCCTCAATTTTGATTCACACAAATCTTGTCGTTTTGTCATCCACAATTGTGGTGTATGGCACCCCAATTTGTGTGTCATTGATGTAGATCTTCATTAGGAATGACTTCACATTACAAACTCATCTTAACGGTATCCATGTGAGTTCTCAAAGATGGTCAAAGTTCGTCTCTATCTCTCCCTCTTTCTCTCTCTAAGTTACTATTAGGGTTTCTCAAACCTTGAAGGCAACAATGAGAGAATATGATTGGGTTCCCTAAAGACCTTATTTCATATCATATATATGAGGGTGTGGTAAGCCATGGTTTGTTAATCCCTTGTTTTTCCAGAGTGTGGAATCCTTGACTTATAGAAACAAATGTCTGAATTATTGGTCTATATTATATTTAGGTCCTTGAAGCTTATTGTCGAGTCCCTAGATTTATTATAACAATTACAATAAGGTCCAATTCATCCTTTTTTCAAGATATATCTATGTGTGTGACATTGTAGGCACAATACAACATTAGAAATAGACTTAATAATCAATGCAATCAGCTGTGTCTAGCTAAACATCATTCCTACCCAAGTAGTATGATTAGTCAGACGAGACCAAACATCCAACACTAGGTGTACCATGTTGTATAATCCTTTTGCCACAGATATCCAGATTGAACTAGAGGGATGGATGCATCATCCTTGCTACATTCAATCTAAGTTCATTGATCTCCAATTATACTGTAAAGATACATACAAGCTCAGTATCATATAGTGACTCGCATGAGCATCGAAATGTATCTCTCTAGTCTCACTTATCAAGATTCCTTAGATATCAATCTCCTCATATGGGAGAGACAAATTCCTTCTACATCACTCATATGTGTAGCATGATTGTCATCAAACGCACTCACTACCTTTATGTCAACCTTATTCAAGATCATGTTTGGTAGTGTCAAAGCATGACGATTGTCATATCACCATTGTAGTGACTTCAGGTCGAAGGACCACAACATCATTGTCGCATTTGAGAGTTTATTATGACTATCATTTAATAGTCCATGAAACACTCTCAAGGTGGGTCTATCTAGCACACTTGTCTCTACCAATGTGTCTGACTTGCCATCTAATACCAATGGTCCATGAGACATGGTCATTAGTCAAGACGCATGCTAGTCTCACATGTATTAGTGTTGTCCAATCCTCATTAATACTTGAATAAGGACATTGAAGAGTATTCTTCCTAGCATCTATTATTATCTCATGTTCAAGTCATGTACATAAAGTCATATGGCTTTGAACCAAACATTCTAAGGGCATTTATTATTTACATTAACATTGCAGTAATCAAATGTGCATCAATAAGTTGGAATTTCCTTTATTACTAAAATAAAAAGCACAAAATATCCCTATAGCCTTCATTTAATAATTGGTTTCTAGGGCACATACTCCAATAGTTATGAATTAGAAACCAAAGATCTGGAGAAGATGAATTACATATGTTAAGGGTGAACTTGAAGTTGGATGAGGTTGTTCGAGGTCCATTGGAAGGTTTCCACTACTAGTGATGATGCACAGAAGTCAAATTTGAGGTCTTAGATTCAAGATATTGGTTACAGGGATCAAAGATTAGAAAAAGGCCTCACATTACTAAGCACACCACGGTGCCCCCAAGTACGCGGTAGGTTCTGGGGTTTACCCTTAGCTGGGTGGGGTCCATTAGTGGCCGATCTTAGGAGGGGTTCCTCGTTATAAAAAAAAGATTAGAGAAAAGGCTTTAGACTTTATCCAGATGTATCTAAGGGTTGTTGTAATGACCCCACCTCTCGGCAACCCCCAATTAAGGAAGGCCAAGAAGCTAGAGCCCTTATCCCAAAACAAGATCATTTGGTTTTGTAAATAATTAGAAATAATTAATAAATTCTACAACAACTAAGCTTAAAATAGGACAAAATTTTTAGTTTCATATACCTTTCAAAAGTTGGATTTCATAATGTTATTCATTGTAAGAACTAACTATAATCCTATGAACATTATTTTTCCTTGTTCTTTTTCAATGTCACCTTTTATTGAATATTCACTTTTCATAAACATAACTACATATTTTCCTAAAATTCCAACAAACAAAATGTAAGTCAGTATAACAGATTATACTGGTATGTGGGGGACACCAAAATTTTGCATCTAGTTGTAAAAACATATTGCAACCAAATTATTGTTTAACAGATCAAACTTTACAATTTGAAGATAACTACTCAATATTGACATATCCAAGCCTATATGTTGTCCCTACAATAGATATGGATACTACCTTGCTCATATGGTAGATCCCAACTAGCCCCTTTTGATCATACCCTAAAGGTATACCAACACATAGAGTTGTATAGTCGTATGATCCTACCCAAAGGTAGACCAAACATCGACTCATGATAATCTATTGACCCTACCCCAAGGTATATCAATACCTAGATCATCAATTTCACACATACACTCAAAGATATAGAGGAGGACTAGGATCTGAGCTAGTCATGCATATATTTATGGTGATAGCCATAGTCACTTTATAGTTGCAAGAATTGAAGTTCATCTAAGTAGTTAATGTCAAGAAACCAGTTAAACCTCAAAAATCATCATGAAACTAGAGTAATTAGCCGTAAGCATAACCGCATACCTTATTTGGAAGCCTAAAAACCAAGCAAGACAGTTAATCCAATCAATAAGTCCCATCAACCAAGTCAAGCAACAAATCAAGCAAATCTTGATCCTAAAAAGTATTCATAACACATAATGGTTACAATCCCATCCAAACATCTTTTATTGACCTGGGATTCCAATCTAAGGTTTCTAAGTCTTATTAGGGTTTCCTTAGGGTTTCTTGGTTTTTCTTTCCAATTTTACCCTATTTAGGTAAACAAACCATAAAAGCATTTTTCCACTCATAAAATCCTAATTACTCAAATTATCTAAATTAAAGGTCTTTTATCCACAAATTCATTCAAGAACATCATTTTCATATATTCTTCATTGATTTCCACAATCAAAACAATTAAGCCTCAAATTAGGGTTTTTAAGCCCATTAATGCACAATTATCATTATGGAACCCAAATTAAGCAAATTATGAACAATTACTATCCCTTTAGATCTAATCTACCCCTTTTTGTGTCAAATGGTTAAATGCTCATTATATCTAGGGAACATCATTAAATCCTTTAATCTTCAAAACATAGGTTTTTAAATTAATTAAACCATTAAATATAGCATCTTTATGTCATTTTTTTCAAACTAGAAGCAAAACTAGTATCTGATTATATTTTTATTGAATTCCATACATTATCCCGGTTAATTGTTTTATAAAGATTGTCTTGACCAGAATTACCAATAATTAATTATAATTTATTTGTTTTTGAAAAAAGGATTAGAAGGACAGTGGAGGAAAGAGTTGGCACCTTGTTTCCTCATGGGTGGTCGGCCATGTCCAATATACAGAATAGAGATGGTGTTCGCATTGCAGTGGGCTGGAATCCGGAGATTTGGGACATTGACCCTATAGAAGTTAATGACTAGATCTTCACGGCTAGCTACTGCAATAGAGGAGGAATGTCTTTCATCACCTCTGGGATTTATGGTGAAAATCTTGAGCGTGATAGGGTGAGGTTGTGGGAAAGCATAAAGAATACTAGCCAGAACGAGGTGCCTTGGTTGGTTTGGGGTGATTTCAACAACATCAAAAAAGCAAAAGAAAAGCATGGTAGCTTACCGGTCCCTGACCGTATCATGGAAGTGTTCAATAATATCATGGATGCAGCAGGCCTTATGGAACTAAACTCTATTGGTGGAGGAGTCTCCTGGTCGAATAAGTAGGGGAGAGGTAGAAGAAAATCAAGTACGCTAGATAGGGGTCTGGTGAACGAAGCTTGGCTCAAAGTGTGGCCCAACGCAGTTATTAAACATGGGGCTGACCCCCTTAGAGATCATAGCTGGATGATGATGGACCTCATGCCCAAACCCGAAGTGATCAGACCTTTTAGATTCTGTAATTGGTGGTGTGATTGGGTGCATTTCAAGCAGATTGCTCAGGAAGCGTGGGACTTTGACGTGGTTGGTAACCCTTTGTATGTTGTAACTAAAAAAATCGAAAATGCTAAGAAGGTGATTCGTAAGTGGTCTAAAGAGGTGGTGAACTTGAAGAACACGATCATCACTGCTAGGCAGTAGTATGATGATGCTGCTACCGAAGCAAGAGCACAACCAGACGATGACAACATTGACGAAGATTGGATGAAAGCTGAAGAGAGACTGACAAGAGTGTTGAAAGTTTAAGAGGTTTTTATGTGGCAGAGGAGCAGAATGAAATGGCTTATTGATGGTGATCTTAATACACGCCTTTACCACACAACAGTTCGTAAAAAACAAATGAAAGAAACTGTACATCAACTCATTGATGAAGAAGGGAGAGTTGCTGAAGGAAGGAATGAGTTGAAGAATATGACAATTAGTTATTTCGAAGGGTTGTACAACAACCACATTAATAGCATCAGGAACATTGATGGTGCCATATACCCAACACATAGAGTTAATGTTGTCATGAATGAAGACTTGTGTAGGGAGGTGGACAAAGCTGAAGTTAAAGCAGCAGTGTTTTCTATCAGCCCGGCCAAGGAACCCGGGCCTGATGGCTGTAACAGCAAGTTTTTCCAATTTATGTGGACTCATATAAGGCATGATATAACAAAAGCGATTGTCGAGTTGATGAACGGTGGTAATATGGTCAGGGCTACAGAGCACACCTTTATTAAGCTGATACCAAAGATTAAAGATGCAAGAACGATGAATGATTATAGACCTATTTCCTACTGCTCAACTATGTATAAGATCTGGACCAAGATACTTGTGTGTCGTCTAAAGAAGTGGCTGCCCGACCTGATATCTGAAGAACAATGCACTTTTGTTAAGGGGCACAAGATTGTTGACTGTGCCCTCCTGGCGACGGAGTTTATGATGGGTTTCAACACAAGAAGATCTAATGCCAAGGTGTGTATCAAGATTGACCTTACCAAGGAGTATGACCACATTTGTTGGGAAGTGTTGTGGGGCATAATGGATGCGATGGGCTTCTCGAGTAGGTGGGTTAATCTCATAAAGCAGTGTGTGACTATGACTTTGTTTTCTATCCTACTCAATGGTGCCCCTGAAGGTATGTTCAGGGCCACGAATGGCCTTAGACAGGGGGATCCTTTGTCCCCCCCTACTTTTCACCTTGGTGATGGAGGGGCTGACCACGATGATTAAAGATGTGGTGATGAGGAACAAAATTAGATCTTTCAAGATCAAAGGCACAAGAGTTCTCAACCATCTAATCTTCTTGGATGACGTGCTGCTCTTCTCCATGGGTCACGCGAAGAGATTGAAGGAGTACAAGAAGCTGCTTGAGCGATTTGGTAAGGCTACTGGTCTTGACATCAGTACCATAAAATCGCGCATATACCTTTCCAAATCTTGCGACAACAGATGTGGAAGACTCAAAGCAGCAGTCGGACTACGCAAAGGCAAGCTACCTACCAAATACCTTGGGGTACCGATAGCAGGTGGTAGAGGTTATTCTGCATATTTTATGTTTTGCATTGACAGAATTAGGCATAAAATTGTAGGGTGGACGGGGATTCATATGTCGATGGCAGGGAGACTATTGCTCATACGCACTGTCATCCAGATGATGATCACGTACTGGAGTGAGCTGTGTATCATTCCCAATCCGACCTCAGACAGCATTACGAGACTGATTACCAATTTCGTATGGGGTGGCAAGCACCATGGCATAGGGTGGGGGACTATAGCCAGAAGCTACAACCAGGGAGGCTTGAATGTCAGCAAGGTGGAAGACATCATTAAATCTGCTAACGTTCGTAGACTGGACAACTTTCTAACTGATGGAAAAAGTGTTTGGGTGAAGTGGATGAGACAGAGATATGGGTCTATCCTCCAACCCTGTTCTTTGTCCTCTAGAATTTGGGATGCTTTGTGCAACTCATGGCGGTAGGTTGGCCACCTGTATAGAGTGGACTCAGACGGTCTCTACCTACTCTCCAGTTAGTTGAAACTGTGGATCCACATTGACACAGGTCCCCCTGTCCTTTGGGCTAAGATTTTGTGGGGCAAAGGCTTTGTACCTAAATGGAGCACAACCTTCTATAGAATCCTTCTTGGAAGGTTACCCACTAAAGACTGCATGAGGAGATGGGGTCTAAATGTCCAACCGGTCTGCTGCTTTTGCAAAGAAGATGAAAACCACAACCATATTTTCCACGATTGCAGCAAAGCAAGACATATTTGGGCGTTGATTTGGCTCAAGAACGGCTGGAGTCTGTACACATCAAGCAGCATGCATGAGACTATGATGAAAATCATAGCAAGAAGCTCAAATCAGTATGAGTTAGCTTTCGGTGGTCTTTGCTTCACAAATGCTTGCGTTAACATTTGGAAGATCAGGAACATGCTAATTAATAAAAGAACAGAGAACCAAGACGTGTTTCACGAGGTGGAACGTTGATGCGATGATTTTGAGTCGCATTTATAGACCTTTTTCATATGTGTTTTGTGCTCTAATTACTCATTTTTATGGATAATATTGCATAATTCACTCATTTCGGTCTTTGCCAGCATTCTATGTCAAATCCCCTTTGTGTTACCATCTTGAGCATTATTTATCATATTATCATAATTTGTGTGGATTTATTTGGTCTTGTTTTGGAATTTCAGGAAAAACAAGTATCTTCTTCCGTCGATACCATCGACGGAAGTCGATACCATCGACCAAGCCACAGGTTTCCAGCCGAGAGGAGCAGCACAGAGTCGATACCATCGACGAGAGTTGATGCCATCGACACATGGAGAGCTACAACATCGCTAAACGACAACAACCGACGCTAAAGCGAGTCGATACCATCGACCCAAGTTGATGGTATCGAGATGACCACAGGCGCTCAGACGAAAAGAAAAAGAAAGCTACCGCTAATACGCTGGGTCGATACCATCGACCCGCGTCGATGGTATCGACGCCGGCAGATATGCGTTGGATTCGTTTTGATCTCAATCGGACGGTTGGAGTTATTTGACGACCTAATTAGGGACTTATACCTAATGACGGCCGCCCAGAGGAGAGGATCGGAACATTTTGTATTACACGAGTGCCGAGGAAGGAGAGAAAGGAGAACGGAGGCCAGAGGCTCATCCCGGGTGATTTGGACGCTGCCGAAGACGAATTCCACCACTGATAGGTGGGGAAGCTCGTATTCTACACCAAGGATCTACCGTTTCTTCTCCGTTCAGGGGTTTTCCCACTTGTTTCACGTTTTTCTTATGAATTCCCCTTTTTCTACCATGTATTCGTGTGAGATGAACATGAGAGGCTAAAACCCTCCATCTTTAGGACCGGGAGTAGCCCGGGAATGCATTGTATGACAATTTTATATTGATAATTCATATTTTCTCTCTTAAATCCGTGGTATAGTTTCATTTTCTCCATATATATTGTTATGCTTGATCACCATAATAATAATCTAATGCCCTTAATCACTTCGACAGAAGGATTAACGGTTGAAAAGAGACGAAACCTACATTAATCGATAAATCCCTTGACAAAGGAGGTGTAAAATTAATGATGGAAACTGAGAGACCGTTTGTAATGCGCTTAGTTTAGGGGAATGATTACTACGACGGTGGAATCAACCTAAACCTAAGTAGTGAATTACACCACGACAGTGGGTAATTCTGTTTTCAGGCCACTACCCAGATAGAGAGAGAAGAGTGAGGAATTATATAAAACTTAATACAATGTTGACCCGCGGTGAAACCGCAATCCTAAAGATACTCTTTTGAATTGATTAAATTAATCTTTAATCGATTGTTTTCTTTGTTTCATTTTGTTTTCTTTTTAATTGCGACAACAAACCCTATTTTGTCATTCGGCCTAGCTGATTGCGATTAGTTAGTAGGAGTCTCCAATAATTCACGTATCCCTGAGTTCGACTCGGGCCTCACAAAGGCCTATATTACTCGACGTGTATACTTGCGTTTAAGCGCGTAGTAAAATACACGTCAAGTTTTTGGCACCTTTGCCGGGGATACGGCGAATTGTTGGCACTTCGAGTGCTAAGAGCGGACACTCTAGGCCACATTTTTTTATTTTATTTTGAAACAATTTTAAATATTCTTAAATTTCTCTGTATTTGTGTTTACTCATTCAAAGCATAGTACTGAACCCCGATTTTCTTATTTCAGGTACTTTGCATGGTGCATACACGTAGTACAGACTACGAAAATCGCACACCTGAGGTTCCACCTCCGGGACCAGAGGATGAGGATTACTACGAGCAAGATCACCAAAGCGACATAGATTATGAATCTGAGCAAGAGCAAGCAGAAGAAATGGCCGAACCACAGATGATATGGGAGAAGATCAAAGCGTCTTCTTCATCAGCTTCAAAGGGGCCTATCAAGAAATAGGGGCTCAACATTCCAACCTACAAGATTGATCCAGTGTTGATTAACTTGGTTAAATCAAATGCATTTCACAGGTTGAAGAATGAGGACCCAGTAGCACACATCAGTCAGTTCGTTGAAAATTGCGATATGGTGAAGATAGACAGGTTCCCACAGGATGTTCTGTACCTCAAGTTGTTCCCAAGCTCCCTGGAAGGAGTTGCGAGAGAGTGGCTACATAACCTCGACGATGAGTTTGTTGAATCATGGGATCATATGGTGGAGGTTTTCTTCGAGAGGTTTTTCCCTCCTGAGAAGACCAACGACATGATTAGGAAGATTCACAATTTCACCCAACAGGCTGGTGAAACATATTATGAGACCTAGGAGCGATTCCAGGTCATGTTGAGGAGATGTCCGCATCATGGACTGGACAAGGAGACACAGGTGAAGATCTTCTATTTTGCTCTCTCCGAGCATGATAGAAGTAACTTGGACTCTACCGGTTCAGGATTTTTCTTAAATAACACTGATACGAGATGCTGGGAAATACTGAAGAACATGGCAAGAAAACAATCTTGGGGAGAAAGAGAGAGAGGCCCAGTTGAGCAAGCAAGAGTTGCCAGTGAGTCAAAGGCAATGAGAGAGTTAAATGAGAAGATGGATCTTCTCGCAAAGAAGCTACTGCAGAAGGAAGACAATGAGTCCGAGGATGAGGCTCAAGCCAAGTACATAAGGCAACAGCAAGGGTACAAGAATAATGATTACTCATGGCGAAAGGACAAGAAATTCTCATGGAAGGATCCGAACAATTTTTTGCAGGATCCGGACGCCAAGCCTGCACCAGCCACAGAGGACAAGAGCACGGAGTTGCTCAATCAGGTCATCAAACAAAACCAGGAGTTAATGAACACATTTGGGAAACAAATCAAGCAACAGGGTGAATTTATGAACCAATTTGGGCATACTTTGCAGAGCCATGGGGCTCAAATGAGAACCATAGAGACTTCCATGGCGTAGATGGCAGCTGAAATTGCAAGCTTGAAGAAGCCAGCACATCCGGGTTTTCCGGGGAACACCAATGTTCCCGGGGGAAACCAGCAGGCCAAGGCCATCTTACTGAGAAGCGGCAAGAAGGTGTTGAATCCAAGGATGGATGACACAAGCATACCGCAGGACAAAGTTGAAGATGCAACCACGAAGGAGCAGCCCACATCTGTCACCGGGCAAGTTGAAGATATAGCTGTGGATGGTAATGAAGAACAAGCTACTGAGGAGGAACCGCAGAAATTGACACCCTATGTGCCACCTCATCAAAGGGCACATACCGTTCCGGTCCCCAATCCCAATAGTGCAAAGGCAAGGAAGGTGGATGCACAATTCAAGAAATTTCTGGACAGCTTTAGAAAGTTATCGGTAAATATTCCGTTGTTAGAGGCGATTGAGAAAATCCCATCATACGGGAAGTTTCTAAAAGATGTCATAAAAAAAAAGAGGAAAATACCCGACACTGAGGTCGTGGTGCTGAAGGAGCAAGTGAGTGCTTTCATTATGGGCACTTTGCCGCCGAAGAGACAGGACCCCGGTTGTTTCAATATTTCTTGTTTTATCGGGAAGTTCAAATTTGGAGAGGCACTCTGTGATTCTGGGGCAAGCATCAATTTGATGCCCCTTTCTACATTTAAAAAGTTGGGATTAAAGGAGTCAAGGCCAAGCAACATGACTATCCAATTGGCCGATAATTCTGTGGTGAAACCTTATGGAATCTGCGAAGATGTCTTGGTAAAGGTAGACCGATTTGTTTTTCCGGCTGATTTCGTGGTTATGGAAATGCAGGACGAGCATGGGAATGAGTTGCTACTTGGACGCCCATTCCAAGCAACAGCCGATATGATCTTGGAGATGGGGAGAGGTCGCTTGACCTTGGGCATTGCGGATGATCGCTTTGAGATGGTCATGCCCACTAGCAATGCATCTACTAAAGCAAAAGCACATTGTAACATGGTGAAACATGTGGACCACAATATCTCACTTTGCCTTGGGAAGCCATTCTTGGACATGGCTCATGTGATGAGCAAGATGGATAATGGAACATTAGCTGTAGACATTATGGAGCAAACTAAAGTTGTCTCTTTATGCAGAGCTGTTGGGTTTCCGAATGATGAGAATGAGGACATTCCACCTTCTTGGGAGGATGATGCGATTATTACTTCAGTTTTGGATGCATATCCAGAATTACCGTTGGAGGTGTGTTTGTTGAATGTCACTTATGATTGGATGCGGAGTACTTCACTCAAGGAGTGCGCCAAAATGCTTCAGATGCTTCCATGTTTCTACACAAGGCACTATGAAGACTTAGGTACACTTCCCCCACCGCTGCAATCATCTCTTACTTGCCTGCCGGAGTTGGAGTTGAAGCCACTGCCCCCGCATCTTAAGTATGTCTTTCTAGCTGAGAAGGACAAGTTACCGGTGATTGTATCTGCTTACTTGAGTGCGGATGAGGAGGAGCAACTACTGATAGTGGTCAAGAACCATCGTGGAGCTTTTGGGTGGTCTGTTGCAGACATCAAGGGAATCTCCCCTACACTTTGTCAGCATAAGATACGGCTCGAGGAGGGAGCCAAGCCAGTCATTCAACCTCAAAGACGTCTAAATCCGAGCATGATGGAGGTTGTGAAGAAGGAAGTCATAAAACTTCTTGCTGCAGGGATCATATATGCCATATCAGATTCGACGTGGGTGAGTCCCACACAGGTAGTCCCTAAAAAGGGGGGAATTACTGTTACTAAAAATCTTTTGAATGAACCTGTCACCACCCGATTGGTAACCGGGTGGCGTGTTTGCATTGACTACCGCCGACTGAATGCCTCCACTCTTAAAGATCATTTTCCTTTGCCATTTATCGATCAAATTTTAGAACGTCTTGCCGGTCGGTCGCATTTTTGTTTTCTGGATGGGTATTCGGGGTATAACCAGATTTCTATTGATCCTTTGGATCAAGAGAAGTCTACGTTCACTTGTCCCTATGGGACTTTTTCTTACCGACGTATGCCGTTTGGATTATGTAATGCGCCGGCGACGTTTCAACACTGCATGCTCGCCATATTCTCTGACATGGTGGAGCGTTGTCTCGAGGTTTTCATGGACGACTTCTCAGTTTATGGGGCGTCTTTTGATGAGTGCCTTTATAATTTGGACAACGTGTTGCAGCGTTGTGAGGATACACACTTGGTCCTCAATTGGGAGAAATGTCACATGATGGTGACGGAAGGAATAGTGCTAGGACACAAGGTGTCTAGCAAGGGTCTTGAGGTAGACCCAATAAAAATTGAGGTGATTTCCAAGCTACCCCCACCAAATTCTGTAAAAGGGGTGAGAAGCTTTTTGGGACACGCCGGGTTTTATCGGCGATTCATCAAGGATTTTTCGAAAATTTCAAAACCTTTATCCGAATTGTTGGAAAAAGATGTAGTTTTTTATTTCAATGATAAGTGTCTTCACGCATTCGAAGTTTTAAAAGAAAGATTGATTTCTGCTCCGGTTGTTCAGACGCCGGATTGGACAAAACCATTCGAATTGATGTGCGACGCTTCCGATTATGCAGTGGGAGCCGTTTTGGGGCAAAGGGTAGATAATAAGCCCGCTGTGATTTTCTACGCCTACAAAACACTTAATGATGCTCAATTGAACTATACAACTACAGAAAAAGAGTTACTTGACGTCGTGTTTGCTTTTGAAAAATTTCGGCAGTACTTAGTGGGTTCTAAAGTAGTTGTGTGGACTGATCACGCTGCGATAAAATATTTGATGGAGAAAAAGGATGCAAAGCCTAGACTCATTAGGTGGATTTTGCTTTTACAAGAATTTGATATTGAAATCAAGGACAAGTCGGGAATTGAAAATGTGGTGGCTGACCACTTGTCTAGGTTAGATAGGGTAGATGAGAAAGATATACACATACCCATAACCAAGACGTTCCCCGATGAACAACTTTTGAAAATTGATTCTAAGGAACCATGGTTTGCTGAAATTGTTAACTATTTGGCTTGCGGGATCATCCCGGAAGACTAGTCTTATCAAGAGAAAAAGAAATTCTTTCATTCTTTGAGATACTGTTTTTGGGATGACCCAATTCTTTTGAAGCAGTGCAGGGATGGTATTCTTCATAGGTGTGTGCCGGAGGTGGAGTACGAGAGTGTTCTCCACCATTGCCATGCGTCGCCTACGGGAGGACACCATGCTAGTTCACGGACAGCAGCCAAAGTGTTAGAAAGCGGCCTTTATTGGCCAACTTTGTTCCGGGATGCCTACGAGTTTGTAAGGCAATGTGACCCATGTCAACGAGCAGGTAACATTTCAAGGAGACAAGAAATGCCCCTGAATGTATTTCAGGAAGTTGAGGTTTTTGACTTATGGGGCATAGACTTCATGGGACCCTTTGTGTCCTCGAATTCAAATTTATATATCTTGCTTGCTGTTGATTATGTGTCGAAGTGGGTGGAAGCAATCCCCACAAGGACTAATGATTCTAATGTAGTATGCAGGTTTGTGAACGAAAATATATTCTGCAGGTTCGGGATACCCCGAATGATCATAAGTGATGGAGGCACACACTTCCGGAATCAGAACGTTTCGACACTTTTGAAGAAATATGGGGTCAAGCACAACATCGGCACCCCATATCATCCACAGATGCAAGGATAAGTGGAGGTCTCAAATCGGGAAATCAAGAAGATTCTAGAACGGACAGTGGCATCCACAAGGAAAAATTGGAGTGCCCTACTACCGGACGCACTTTGGGCGTATAGAACGGTGTACAAAACACCTATAGGCATCACGCCTTTTAGGTTGGTGTATGGTCGGGCTTGCCACCTTCCGATGGAGTTGGAGCACAAGGCCCATTGGGCGCTAAGAAGGCTGAACTTGAGTTATGATGAAGCCGGGAGAAAGAGGATGTTTGAGTTGAATGAATTAGATGAGTTACGCATGACGGCATATGAGAATGCCCGCATCTACAAGGAGCGTACAAAGCTGATCCACGATCGACATATCGAGCTGCGCACGTTCAAGAAAGGAGATAGTGTTCTATTGTTTAACTCCCGTCTCAAATTGCATCCCGGGAAGCTGAAGTCCCGGTGGAGTGGACCCTTCGTAGTGGAAGAGGTGAGACCGCATGGTGCGATTCTTGTGCGTGATGGAGATGCCACGTTCTTGGTGAATGGGCAGCGGTTGAAGTTGTATTTTGGTGAAAACTACAAGAGAAAAGTGAATGAGTTCAAACTCATTACACTTGTGAATGAATGAGGATGCTGGGAAGACGTCTAGCCTAATACGTTAAAGAAGGGCGCTTGTTGGGAGGCAACCCAACCATTGGTACATTAGGATAGTTTAGTTATAGTCGTAGATTGCTTTTATTTCGTTTAAATTTTAGTGTAAAGAAGATACCTTGATCCGTTTGTTCAATGTGCAGGCACAGGCAGGGTCGATACCATCGACGCACTGGTCGATGGTATCGACATGGGTTCAGGTTGACAGCTGCAAAAATCGCACTGGGTCGATACTATCGACGGCCCCGTCGATGGTATCGACATACCTACACGCAGGTCGCAATAAAAGTGTCGATAGTATCGACACACCAGTCGATACCATCGAGAACTCTGGAGAAGTTCAGAACGATTTTGCTCAGTCAACTCAATACCATCGACGACCTCGTCGATGGTATCGACATGATCACAGGCTGAATTGAAGAAGTGGCGGTGTCGCAATAAAGGCAAGTCGATACCATCGACCCTCGTCGATGGTATCGACATCCATGTCACCGATCCGCGCAAAGACATCGACGACGATCACGAGTCCACGTCAGCGATCCGGGTGCTGCGTCGATACCATCGACTTCTATCGATGGTATCGACATGTCAGCAATCCGGGTTTCCAGATCCAGCAAACGTCAGCCGTCGATACTCGCGAGGGAGGCGGATACCAGCGAGACGTGTCGATACCATCGACCCGCGTCGATGGTATCGACGGGTTAACAGTGGCGCCGACCAAGTCTATTTAAGGAGAATTGCAACGTCATTTGACGTCACACCTTCAGAGCAAACGTCCTCCTTTGCGCCGAGCACTCCTCCGAGCCCTCCAAGACTAAAGAGCAGCAACAGCGAGCAGGGATCTTCACCGAGCGGAGAATCACTTCTCCATCTTCCACGAGCTCTTTTCTTCTAATCCCATCTTTCTAGCAACAATGGTGCACGCCGCCGGATCATCGTCCTCGAGCGCGAATCCCATGGAGATCGTGGAGTTTGTTCCACCCCCTACTGCTTCAGTCTCATGTCCGCGCCTGGCTCACCCATCTGCGGAGGTGAAGAAGGTCTATGAGGAGATCATGAAGCGGAAGATCGAGCCGAACCGGTATGTGGACCGGGGAATGATCTGTGTACTTGGATTCGAGGCCAACTTGGCCTATGTGCTGAAGGGTCAAGCACGCCACACCAGCATAAGGCCAGACGAGCTGGAGCGCCATGCGGATGGGCAGCCGTTCTTCGGCGAATGGCCCACCTACAAGGAATTGGTGGCGGAGTTTATGGCGTCCCTTGATGTCTGTGTTGTGCCCAACGACGTGGTTGCATAGGATCGTGAGTGGATCAAGGGCCGGGTATCGTTCCGGCTGTTCAACATCAACTACAACATCACCCTTAAGCAGTTCAACAACATCTTTAACTGGAACCACTCCCAACATGATCACCGACGCCCAGATTCCCACACCGACTACGACAAGATCTTCGCCGAGCTAGTCACAGTGCTGGCGGGAAAGACAGTGAGCTACCACAATGCTGCGGTAGCGGACTTCGAGCATCCCTTCGTCCGGGTCTTACACCAGATGTTGAGCCTTACGTTCTTTGCTCAGAGCGATTTAGCATTGAGCAAGTTTCAGGAGAGCGATCTTTTCTTCCTCTACATGCTCCTGAAGCGACAAGAATGCAACTGGGGTGCGTTCTTTCTGCAGCGCGTCCTGGCAGTGAAGAGGAGTACAAGGAAGGCTCCGATCCATTTTGGTGGGCTCATCACCAAGTTGGCGCACTACTTGGGCCTGAATCTCCAGTCCATGACTCCGATTTCCATGAGGAGTAAGGTGAACGTGCAACATCTGCACCGTTCAAACCTTATCCTTCTCCGGGATGGGTTGGCGTACGCACACTGCCACGTCAACCATGCTTATCAGGAGTGCGCACTACCGGACGTCGTCTTCCACATTGAGGGAGCACAGCACTTCCGGTGGCCGATCATAGCCGTCGAGTCCGATGAAGAAGAAGGCGGTAATGACGACCAAGAAGGTGAGGCTGAGGAGGAAGAGGAGGGTTTCACACCTCTTCGCGCACGAGTAGCACCACAGAAGCGTCCTAGGATGCATCCGGGTGCGTCTTCGTCATCACAGCCCCCGCCGCCATCACCAAAGCCCTCGCAGCCAGGCGAGGATGCCTACTCAATGCAAGGCATGTATACGATGCTGCAGGACATACATCAGACACAGCAGCAGCATCTAGAGATGTATACCGGTATTCAGGATACTACGAACCGGTTACTTGACAACCAAAGGGCGATGTTCGAGAATGAACGTCTCCTCCTCGACAACCAACAGCAGATACACAATCGGTTGCAAAGGATGGAGATGCAACAGGAGCCCTTTTACGACCATTACTGGAGTCAGAGCTACTTTGGAGGCTATCCACAGCCTCCGCCGAGGACCCATTACGATCCGAGTTTCTAGGGGGAGTATCCTTCTTGGGATCCTACGGCCCCACAGTACCCGCCTCCGCCTCCACAAGAATGATCAGGGTATCTCTGTTCCACTCTTAAGTTTGTTTTTGACTATGAGGCCATAGTCGAATTCAAGCTTAGGGGGGTAGCCGGAACATCTCTATCTTTTCTTTTGTTGTTTTTAGTTTTTGCTTTGCTATTTGTTCTTGCATTTTTAGTTTTTTGTTTAGGATCCACATCTATCTAGTGTAACTGTGGATGTCGTAAAAGTTGTCACCTCGCTGTGTATTCATGGGAAATTTATGGGAATTTTAACATTTTTGTGTCTTTTGGATAGCTTGACTTGGTTGTCCTTGGGGAACTTATCTAATGAAAATGATTGATTATGTCAACTTTAAAGCAATATGTCACACCTATACTCCCATTGACTCATGAAAAGTGGATAGTAACGGTTGTTTGAGCCTAACCTAACCAAATGGTAATGAGACCTTAATTGGATGTAAGAGAGAGAACCCTCTAAACTACTACACATGTCAGTAAGGAGGGACACATAATATCCTTCTAAGGTTCAGTCATTTAATCTTGTGATCATTCCACGTCATTTTTCCATAATCCACCTAAGAATTGGAAGTAAAGTACAATTTTAATTCCTTCTTGTGTGCATAGCATTTAGATTGGAATTGCATTGATATTTTCCATACTTTTGCATATAAAGAGAAAAATATAGGGATTCATGCACATTACCTTTAGGTGCATGCCATGTAGTTGCACTCATGACTTTCATGATTATCATGCATAAAGCACACCATGTATCTCAATTTTTCCTCAAAAAGTGATCTAAATTGTTCCATACCTTTGAAATATTGCAAAGATTTCCAATCATGAAGAAAACAACCCAATACATGTATCTCTACGAAATTATGGATATGTGGGCCAAAAGAAAGAAAGAAAAAAATATTAAAAAAAAATTGTCTGGAAATCTGAAAATTTAAAAAAAAAGAAAGAGAATTTAGAAGGAAATGGAATAAGAGGGAGAAAGGAACATGATATCACTCGCATTACAGGAAAATTGAGTACATGATGTGGCCTAATTAGATTTCCATCTCATTTTGAGGTGGAAGGTTAGTGCATGCATCATTTCACCCAATTTAGGCATTAGGGCATTTTTAATGTGCATTTGCATCACGTAGGACATTTTGTTTTATGCATATTGAAACTGTGCAATACTTCCAAGTTCTTCCATGAACCACCCATTTCCATCCACCCGTTGCTCGGATTGGTAGGCCACCGTGAAATTCTCCTCACTAATGATTATCAGGAGAACTGCTTCCATGTAGATGGTAGTTAGGGCGAGCAACGTAGTATGGGTGATCACAAGATGCACCAATGCTGAATCGACGAATTTTATTATGTTAACTGCCTTATATGATAGTGTTCATCGGTTTTAAGGATAATTTCTCTTACTAATGATTATTGTCGCCTTTAGGGTAATTACTGTTCTGTGGTTAGAGAAGGCCGGTTTGAGAACGTTCAGTGGGAGTCGCATGGGATGTTGGGTTGGTGTGTTGATTTTTAGTTGACATCTGCAATTCTATTCTAAGGACTAGTTGCTCGAGGGCGAGCAATGTTCAAGCTTAGGGGAGTTTGATGCGACGATTTTGAGTCGCATTTATAGACCTTTTTCATATCTGTTTTGTGCTCTAATTACTCATTTTTATGGATAATATTGCATAATTCACTCATTTCGGTCTTTGCCAGCATTCTATGTCAAATCCCCTTTGTGTTACCATCTTGAGCATTATTTATCATATTATCATAATTTGTGGGGATTTATTTGCTCTTGTTTTGGAATTTCAGGAAAAACAAGTATCTTCTTCCGTCGATACCATCGACGGAAGTCGATACCATCGACCAAGCCACAGGTTTCCAGCCGAGAGGAGCAGCACAGAGTCGATACCATCGACGAGAGTCGATGCCATCGACACATGGAGAGCTACAGCATCGCTAAATGACAACAACCGACGCTAAAGCGAGTCGATACCATCGACCCAATTCGATGGTATCGAGATGACCACAGGCGCTCAGACGAAAAGAAAAAGAAAGCTGCCGCTAATACGTTGGGTCAATACCATCGACCCGCGTCGATGGTATCGACGCCGGCAGATATGCGTTGGATTCGTTTTGATCTCAATCGAACGGCTGGAGTTATTTGACGACCTAATTAGGGACTTATACCTAATGACGGCCACCCATAGGAGAGGATCGGAACATTTTGTATTGCACGAGTGCCGAGGAAGGAGAGAAAGGAGAACGGAGGCCAGAGGCTCATCCCGGGTGATTCGGACGCTGCCGAAGACGAATTCCACCACCGATAGGCGGGGAAGCTCGTATTCTACGCCAAGGATCTACCGGTTCTTCTCCGTTCAGGGGTTTTCCCACTTGTTTCACGTTTTTCTTATGAATTCCCCTTTTTCTACCATGTATTCGTGTGAGATGAACATGAGAGGCTAAAACCCTCCATCTTTAGGACTGGGAGTAGCCCGGGAATGCATTGTATGACAATTTTATATTGATAATTCATATTTTCTCTCTTAAATCCGTGGTATAGTTTTGTTTTCTCCATATATATTGTTATGCTTGATCACCATAATAATAATCTAATGCCCTTAATCACTTCGACAGAAGGATTAATGGTTGAAAAGAGACGAAACCTACATTAATCGATAAATCCCTTGACAAAGGAGGTGTAAAATTAATGGTGGAAACTGAGAGACCGTTTGTAATGCGCTTAGTTTAGGGGAATGATTACTACGATGGTGGAATCAACCTAAACCTAAGTAGTGAATTACACCACGACAGTGGGTAATTCTGTTTTCAGGCCACTACCCGGATAGAGAGAGAAGAGTGAGGAATTATATAAAATTTAATACAATGTTGACCCGCGGTGAAACCGCAATCCTAAAGATACTCTTTTGAATTGATTAAATTAATCTTTAATCGATTGTTTTCTTTGTTTCATTTTGTTTTCTTTTTAATTTCGACAACAAAGCCTATTTTGTCATTCGGCCTAGTTGATTGCGATTAGTTAGTAGGAGTCTCCAATAATTCACGTATCCCTGAGTTCGACTCGGGCCTCACAAAGGCATATATTACTCGACGCGTATACTTGCGTTTAAGCGCGTAGTAAAATACACG